>OW387147.1:24802591-27658591 GCA_936440205.1 Lepidonotus clava
TTTTTGGTAGGGAACAATAATAACATTAAAGCTAGGGCACCAAAGAAGAGCTGTTCGTGCAAAATGCCCTTATATGGCATACATCTAAATCCCAAAACGACTCTGTTAAAGTGTTATTATTTCGCATTTTCCCCGACAAATACATCCTCCCAGAATACTATAGTTGAAATTTCAAGTTTGATAAGTAGTTATCTGATGGCTCCCTGACGTGCTAAATGCTGGTAATCCGATAAGGCTGCACCCACCTGTATGTCACCGGGGTGGGCTTATCTGGCTTCTACCTCTGAGAGGGCAAGGTGAGCAAGACAAAGTAGGAAACTGACATGTCATCCAGGTGACATGCAACATTCAGGTGTGTCTTATACCTGCTGTGGAAATATTCCCATGTCATACATCGTACATATGAATACATCTGTGCATTATGTTGTTGCCGTTTTAACATTTGTTTGAATATACACCTGGTTAGGAAGATCAATGTATTGATTAGGATGTTTAATCCATTGCCAATAGTTATGACAGAAGAAGGAATACAACCCCACAAACATAGCCCTTTACTTTTTTTTTTAACATTTATTTTCAACTTCACATAGGTTACATAAATGGTCTTCCAGTTGATCAAGGTGATAGAAGAAGATGAAATGAATGAAATATATATGTACAAATGATCAGCCATAATCTTAGTGATGCCTATATGTTACTTTCCAAAATTGGCATTTTCAGTTCTATACCTTCTTTCAGCCAAAATAATTATTCTTACTTGAAGGATTTGTTTTGAACAATTTTCTTGAACTTCCCCTTTGTCAAAGCTTTCTACTCACTTTCTTCCAGTTGCCCACAATATAATACCACATGTCAAGGGACTCTTAATATGCTTCTCTCATATTTCTGTATAGGATTTGACTTTCCGTCTACTTCGGAGATGGACTGATGTTTGTCCAATAAGTTGGTATTTTTGCTTAACCGGTACATGAGAGCACAAATATGTTCAGAGCGACATTGATGCAGATCTTGCACTCCATATTTGTAATTTTGTTCGCCAGTGTTAGGATTCTCAGTTGCCCGTGAGTCTATTATCTTTACTTTTTTCTCATGTAACTTTTGTAAACGTGATATTTTAGTTGTTACAGACTGACAGTTCAATAGAGGCATGATGAGTATTCTTGGGCTAGCCTGCAAAAGGCACTTTGATGATTAGATAAAATTAATGGTTAAGTGAAATACTCGAAAATGCTTAAAACTCCAAGTAACATACAAAGTAGTTGTTATTTGAGAATACTCGCATATGTCAAATAACACGAGATAAGTAAACACTAAAAAAGGTGACTCTAAGATTGTTGATGTTGAGTATCCCAAATAGTGTGGTTTTGGAGTGATATCATATGTTCTGTCCTTAGCCAATCATAAATGGTATACCCTGCAAAGGCTTATAAAAGGCCTTTTGTTTTCCTTAAATAAATCAGCATCCTCTTTAGTACTCAACTGTTAAAATCTAATCTGGTAATTCTCTGCGCTTTTGTATTCACGTTATCTTATTGTAGTAGTGCAAATTGATCTTTGTGTCGTTTTATCACTACTGCATCTTCTATGTTCACCTGACACCAACATATCTAGACGATTTGTGTCAGGGTTATTTTGTCTTTTCTGTCCCATGAAAACACCATTCAATCTGCACAAACCAAAGATTAAAATTTGCACAAACCAAACATTTAATTACAAATTATAAAATACTTGTCCACTTTCGTCTAGAACCATGTGTCACAAGGACAGATAAGGCATTGCTCAGTTATAATTTGAAATGGCGTTCAGATTTGCAGTACATACATGTGAACGAAAGTAAATTCTTTCACTATCTATGGTTATGTTAGAGCATGATTGTAAGTTTAGTACGTTCACATTTGGACAGTATCTGCAACTAGATTGAATCATTGAATGAAAGATATATGAGTGGCGTTATGAGATTTCAACAACACTCTCACGACATCTACAAATTTCATCATGCTATATCATATAGTTTGTACGATTGGCAACTTATTCTAGTTCTGAGTTTTGAAATATACTTTATCATGGAAAGAGTTATAAAGAGGCAGTTCAAGGTGGTAAAAAGGAGTCCACATTCCTACTTCACCTACTTTTTCTAAAAAGTTAAATACCAGAAATTGGGCATTTGCCAAGTTTCTGCATGTGAATGGGTGACGTTTTTGTGCTTGGGACATTTCTGGTCTAGCCTCTTTTCGAACGTTTAGATGTGTCGGTGTCCCTGAGTGTTTTTCCTCACGTGACTGCTGAGAATCGTCTCTCCCTAATTGAGGTCTAGCTTCAATCAGCTCAGAGAGTCTTCATCTTTCGTCAAGTGTTGGGTCAAGTAGGTAAGGCACCTCTCTACGTGTGAGTAGCTCGTCTGTGAGGAGTGGATGCAGCCAGGCTCTGTATGAGTAACTCATAGGACTAGTTTTTTCCCAATCATCTCATGCATTATATAGATGAGAGCTACTCAAGCTACTAGATGTTTGACCACAATGTGACGCCATTAACTAGCTTCATCTCAATGTTCCTCAACTGGAAAAAAGTAATTTGATGTATAGGATCTAGGATATTTCAAAATTGATACAATTTGTAAAGTGGTACAATTTCTGAGACTGCCAAGGCTCCTAAGTGCACCTCATTTCAATTAATATTTCCATCAATACATTTCGACATTAGTTCCAACATCAACTGTTCCTGTATTCACATAACCCTCGGCTTTTAAAACGCAATCCATTACCATACGACTCCTGTCATTCCATAATCCCAATACAACATTACCCCATACACCTCCTATCCCCTCACATGCCCCCTTACATCTCCGCAGCGACAAATCCCCCCTTAATCTCATTGATACCCTCAGCCACCCTCAGCAAAGTGAATTTTCATGCCTGGCAAGTGGGGAGCCACTTGATCCACACACCTTTGTGTGGTCAGAGCAGGGTGGGGATGCGGTGGTTATTAAACGGGGAGATGGAGGCAGGACGGCCATGTTTACATAGCTAGCCCTGCCCCAGGAAGGGTGTTAAGACACTAAGTCGCAAAAGACACTAAATCACACAATTTTGTGATTTAGTGCCATTGTGTGACTTAGTGCCACCTCAAGACACTATGTCACACAAAAAAGCGTTAAATGCTAAAAACGCTAACTCACAAAATGTGGAAAGGCACTAAATCACAAAATGACCAATGTATTGCTAAGACGCTATACCCCCCCAAAAAAGGATGTTTGTGTGCTGACTGGTTTATGGTCCTACCATAACAACATGTACCCCTCATAAAACTCATATAGGGAGGGAAATCTGAAAATCTTATAATGATTAATATGATCCGTTTCAAGTATAATGATACTCGACAGAAACCTATAAAGTAACGGTATACATACATGCACATTTAGTTACAGAATATCATAGAATCGATGGGCTGTATTTAATAAACAATCAGCATTCAACACACATACTTATCCACACGAACCTTATGTCACCTAACGCAGTCACAGATTGTGCCCTCCCTCTGGTAGGCGGTTCTTCACAGAGATCCTCAGATAAGGCCTGTGGTCGCCCTTTAATGACCATGTTGACACTTACTCCAGTACCCAACAGGGCCTGGACCTTGGCTCTGTTACTATGGTAACAGAATGGGGTCAGAGGGGTGCACAGCCAACAAACACTTTTAATGAAAAGAAAGTGGACATAGTGCATTTAAAAAGTGCATCATGCCTGTTTTAAAATCAAACATGTACTACAAATAACCCAAAATAGGTGAGATAAAGCTGTTTGTGTACCCCGGCCTCCAGTGCTTAGGTGTAGGCACTGACTAAGGGGTACATTGAGTTTTTACCCCAGACGTGATATTATTTCCCATCTTCACGTCGTTAAGCAGGGCTGGGGCTGGGGGTGCTGGGGGTGGGGGGTGGGGTGCGGGAGGGGAGTGTGTGTGTGTGGGGGTGGGGGGTTGTAGGCCAGCGGACAGGCAGTAGCAGCGCCGGGCTTGGCGTGTAGGCTAATCTGTTTTGCCCCAGAATAGCTATTACTTAATGGGTCCGTACACCCACAACAGTCAATATTAGAAATATTTTGATTTAAAAAGTGTTTCGAATAAATACTTGATATTCATGGAAATAATCATGGATAATCATAATTATAATCATAATTAACAAATTGATACCATCTTTTGTATATGCCATGTACACCTCACTTTTCTGATTTTATTTATCTATTCATGTATATTGTGATTCTATTGCCAAATTCATTAATTAATATAATAGCTGGTCAGAATAACTATTTGACCGACATTACCTGATATTTTTAGCACACTATCTTCTATATAATATATCAAAGCTGTCTGACTTTGTTGTATTACGCCTTATAATGTTATCTGTTATATAATTGTATTATCATGTATACCTTGTATCAAACGTTTTAGTGGACTCACTAGAAAACCGGGGGGGGGGGGGGGTAAGAATAGGTACATGTTTCTGCCAAACAGTTTGGGGGTGGGGGAGAGACTAGAACTCTAACTCAAAATGCAATCCTACCCTCTCCTTCCCCCAAGAATAAGATGGAAGAGGGGTATATTTGTTCCTATACGGCACCTATCTAGGAGCCTCCCACATAAATACCGAACTTCATAAATTATGTGCATAGGCCTGATCATCATTTTTATTATGTTTTTGTGCATTTGTCTATTGCCATCATTAACCCTCTTCCCTGTTTACTAAAATTATTGTTGATTTAATTTGCATTCACAGGTCCTCAAACTGTCCCCTCCCACCCCTGCAAACCCCATCCTATGTGATATAGTGCCTTTTGCTACTTAGTGTCTGATAATACGAGACATTAACTCACACAATCTTTTGTGACATAAAACCTTGTGCGACTTAGTGCCTTGATACTGGCACTAAGTCACACAAATTCAAATTTTGCGACTTAGTGTCTTTTTGCGACTTAGTGTCTTAACAAAGGGCCCACCATAATTATGGCCAATACTGAGAGGGGCCGATGGCATGGAGACGTGGCTGGAGGGCTGGTAAGGGAATCTCCTGCTCATCCTTCACCGGTTATGAGGCATAGGTCAGAAATGCCCAGAGTCCATTTTTCATCCTCTTATTCTGCTTTTTTCACATGCTGTTTTGTATGCCATTATTTCAATTTCCTGTAAACAGGCTTATTAACTTAGGTTTTGATCTCACATATTTTTATTCTTTAGTAGCCATGTTTCGAATTAACAATGTTGTGTTATTTGGGGGTTATAAGGGGCTGCACACAAATGAGGCCAAGAGAGTGGGTGGCTAGATTGAACAGTGTGACACTGCCTGAAAACAGGCCTTAATTTATGTTTAAAACAGAAAGTTTGGCGTGCCGGAGGGTGGGGATGGCGGGGGGGCGGGTTCCTAAAAGTTCCCTGAAAAAGTATGGATGGCTGCTAAACTAAAGAGAACTAGCAACATCACTGGATTATTAAAAGTACAGACTCATTTGAGAAATAACAATGTCACGTGCCGTGGGATTAGTATAATGGGGATGTCAGTATGTGCACCCTAATAAACCTCTTCATGATTGGCACAGTTCTGTCATATTGACATAGACTTGATATCCGTCGTACTCTATTTCTACCCCACATTGGAATATATAAATGACGGGTACCCAGTTGAATTCTCTCAGACACTGTTAGTATGGGATAATGACTTCATTGCAGCAGCCTCTGGGTACGTTAACTCCCATTTCATATTTGGAACACATTTAGGATTTCCTCCATTATGAAGGTGGAGAGAAATAAATGGAAAATGTATTCCTGAATTGCCCTCGAGGTAAATCGTTACCTGACTTTACGTCACAAAGTGGGTAATAATTTGGATGTAGACCCTAATTGATTGTATAAACATATAGGAACCCTAGACCTCGTTTCCATGTGCACTTATTGCACTTAAGTCTACATTCATTATGTATACTTTGACTGAGTTTTCGTAATTCTTATTAAACTCTCCCGTTCCATACTAATTTTTGTTCACAAAATGTTCACATGACTGATAAGAAGTCGATTTTTTGACATGATAAGAATTAGGCCTAATATCACACTGATTCCATTTGATCAATTAATCATTTTAGGATCAATTTAAGTTTCGAAACCAATTAATCATTTTGGGATAATTCTAAGATTGGCTCTGAAGTCACACGTGTGTGAATTTCGCCCTAAAGGGACCCAAAACCAACGCAATTGACCACATTTTGGAAACTCAGATCCCTATAACAACATGTTCATCAAGACTAATTATTGTCAGTGCTTTAACTAGCTTTAAACAGTTTTACTCAGTAGAAATCAATAATAGATGGTACGATTGACATTATTGGTAAATAGCTTTAATTCCATTTTTGTGGATCTGCATTAATCAAATTTGGCGTGAAAAACTGATACCACAGGTTACGTTTTACCATACCCTTAATTAAGCTCAGGTAACAGTCTGAGTAAGGTATTTCCATAAATATTTCAGTTTAACAAGTTTTGCCAATGAATTCTATTGATTCCCTTAAACCCACATCTGCTATTTGAGCCCCCATTACCAGCTCATTCAGACCGAGTTTAATTCCGGCCACCGGCGCCTGCGCACTGGAGCCCTTCCGTCCCTAGCGGCCATTACGGTGTCCTCTCGTCCAGTTTCTCGTCACGTGCTCATTGGCTGGTTTCTGGCGACTCAAAGCAGTCAGCACCCTAGGGCCGTGTATCAAGCTTGGTACCAGCCCCCATTTTAGCACATTCGCCTCGGAGGGGCGCCTTTGGGTTCCTTACGTTGTGTTTGGTGACCTTGTTACTATTCCTAATCACCATAACCTTAGGGACGGGCGATTGGCTGTTGTGCTACGCCCCACAGAGGCAATTGGAGGAAAGTATCGAACATTAGGGCTTATTTTTAGAATTCAACTCTGCACAGGGAGAATGGGAAACACTTCCTTAAGGGTTGATGGTTCCAAGAAAAGAGTAGACAAAGCAGCAAAAAAAGAGAAGAAAAAAGGAATGGGTATAACAGTCCTTGTTCAAGCCTCCACGTAAAAAAAACGGGAAAGAAATTTACTCTGCCCAAAACCCCACTTCGTGTATTATCTCATCATCTCTTAAAGATCAGTAAGGTCAAAAATTACCACGACGTAGCTCCCCATCCCTGAGAAGTGGAGTCCCGGGGATTATTGAGCCGATTATTTCAGCGGCGATTTCGGGGTATTATACCTTAAGACGACATAAAGCATGTCCAAGTGGCCTAAGGTCTTTAGGCTAGGGACAGTAAAGTTGGCACTCATATCTCTGTTGGGATCACATAGGTACATCATTATGTGGATTACCAGTGTATGGTCAATCGATACGTTCATGGTGGTCAATATTTTGGCTAGCTTATAAAGTGTTTATAATTCATGTCTCAGACAATTCCATAACTTCTTCGTGTTTCAAAGTAGGACACTCTAAAATATGGCAAGTACATGTATTCATAAAGTATAAAGTATGATACACATACGGTAAGACAGGGTAAATAAGGATAAATCATGAAGTAATATAGAGAACACGATACGCACTGGCAAAACGCAATAGCATATATTCCAGTTGCCGTTATCAGGCTGCGATCTCTGTGCTATGGTCGCACATTCACTGCGACACCCTCCTGCACCCACCAGGGTCAGGTACACTTTATACGGTCGCGACCAAATGCATTATACACACTGGACATATTTTCACATATCTCATCTAATATGTGTCGTATTTCAACTTTGCAAAAAGCTTTGAATACCCTGTGCTATTGTCTATGAAATTTAGATATATATTTTCATTAGATATACATCTATAATTTGTAAAATGACTGCTTCAAATGTGACCGTTTCCCGGAAACCACAATGAAGAGTTAACTTGATACATCTTGTTGTTTTTAATCTTTTTCAAATCCCTATAATTTTACCTATAGAGGCCACATATATATATGGAGCTTTCAAACTTGGATAATTAGAATATTCATTAACCCTTTCTTTGTTCAAATATGGTTTTAGATTATATTGACACACAGTGGTCACTTGAAAGTGTACCTGTTTCGCAGAGGGTGTCCCAGGGAATGTATGCACCAAGCAAATAGATCGCCCCTGATAACGGTAACTGGAAAATACGCTATTAAAGCCAGGTGCGGATATAGGATTTTGGAGGATGGGCCTAGAATTAGAAATATGTGAGTAGTATATGAAAAGCAGGGGTGGCTAGGAACTTAAGGTGCTCGGAGGGTGTAGGAGGCATAACGTCTCCCAAGGGGCCCTAGCGGCCACCCCCAGGAATTTAGAGAAAATACTCTAATTTAGGACATCTGGGGACATCTACCAGGACATTTTAGGTATCATCTAAAGGTTTACTTTTAACTGTTGAGTATGCCTAACCAAGGCCGGCGAAATTCGGGCCATACCAAGAAACTAGAAATATAAAGTGCCATTCACAAAATCTGGGAGGCTGTGGGTCACTGCATAAATCTATCATCCGGCAAAGTCTTTTGGTATCCTCATCCACTGTGTCTTTTTTGGGCCACCCAAAGAGAAATTTTTAAGAAAGAAAACTCTCCTACATGAAATCCGAGGCACAATGAGGCAATTTAGATATCTAAAGTACGGTTGCACTGGGAGTGGGGAAGGAGGGGGGCGCTATCGTCATTGAAACACAGGTCATCTGAAGAACTCTTAGGGTATCATCTAGTGATCTATTTCCTAACCCATGAGTAGGGTTTTCTTGGCCTACATAGTCAAGGGTTGAAGGGGTAGCTTATCAGAGGGCCAACAGGGGTAGCAGAGTGTCAGGAAGCGAAGGAATAGGACGGCAGGAGAAGCAGGAGCCATCACGAATAGCAAATGACCGAAAATGGTAGAAGAGGGCTGGCTGGACTTTCAGAAAACAATTCTTCTTATATATAGTATGTTCTCCTGCTCCCTATTTTCATCCCCCTCCCTTTAGAATGAAAGACGGGGGGCGGGAGGAGGAGGGAGGAGGGAGGAGGGAGGAGGGAGGAGGGAGGGAGGGGCAATCTAACCAAAAGCCTACATTCCACATGCCGATTGTATGCTGTACACCACAGCAGGAATAAAGGCTGAAAATTACACACCCCTATAGAAAGCTTTTAAGTTCTCTTTGGAATAATATATGAGGCATATGGTTTTATGTCTTATTCCCAGAGAAAACCCTACAGAATCAAAATCGCCAGTAATGCAAATCGGTGTGTAAGACTTGGTAAAATTCGTGTGTCAGCTCGACCTGTTGACAACTGTTGCTAGAGCCAGACATCTTTCTCTGAATAGCCCTTTTGGTGCTGCATAAGTTATCCTCATTTAAGGCTTCCATTGTCCGGACCTACTATATTTCTGTGTAAATCTAGGTGTATGTTCTTTTAAATTACTTAGAGGATATTGCTTCATTCCATGATATTCCACTATGAAGAAAAAAAACCACCACATGGATAGTGAAAGTGGGTATCATAGCAAGATAGCTGATTCCACTAGCAGAAATTATACAATTGATATAATTCTGGTTCAAAGACCAGAGTACATCTTGACTTTTCGCATAGAAATGCTGAGACAGTAACATACAGCAAATGTGGTGTAAATGATGTAAATGGTCAATGTTAGTTGCTACCTGAGGGCAGTTAGCAGGTGCTGTCAGGTAAGATAACAAAGAAACATGTACCTGTCACAGGTGTGGTCGGGTTACAGGTACCTGAGGTGAGGGTTGACAGCTCCCTGACACCCTGACGGATCGACTTAGAACTGGTGTCAACTAACACCAAGCCATAGGAAGTAGGCACGCAATGATCACTAGGGGCATAACATTATGTACGTGTGTGCATTTTCAAGAAATTTAGGTCCTTCACACACATTCTCGCATTATACTGCGACATATTTTGTTTAATTACCAACGCATATTATAAAAATGATGAGTTTGTTCAGGGATACAATTGTATACTTACAGAAAACTGGCAGTCGGCTAGTAGTGAACTCGTTACAAATTCACGGTTTCATAACTAAGGAATTCACCGATGATTTGCACGGCAACTTACACACTTATTATTTTAGACCCCCACCCCTAGGTGCAAACGTACCTAATGGAAGGCCTCCTGCATGGGACGTGACCCACACATAATATTATATTGTTAATTTATGCTAACAACACCGTGGCAGAGACAGCCTTCTGAATTAGAAGCATGGTTCAAAATGATGATTTGTCATGACTTGTAACCCTTATCTTAAGGAAATTGCAATAAAAGGACAAACATTTCAGAAAATTATCGTCATAGAATTAACTAGCCACCCCTACAAAAGACTCAGGATCGTTATAGGACATTACTACAGCGATGTTTTCTTCTGATATGGGTAGTTTACACATACCTAGTCAACATTGCTATGATAGTGTGCTTCTTCCATTTTGTTTGTATTGTAAACAAACTTAGTTCTTCAAAAAACATGTGGAACTTTGTACAGCGGGCTAGAGTTCCATTCCGTGAGGTGTCTGTTGGACCACCTTTTCTTGCCTTTGCTCTCCCGTAGATTTGGTCATCAGTACTTTGTTAAAAGCAAAAAGGAGTTGGTCTCAATATAGCTTAACAATTGATGGTTGGACCTTAAACTCAACAGCTCAAAGAAAACATCATCATCTTTGGGATTCTGGCCGTGCGTTTCAGATAAAGATAAACTGCCATCTCTGTCCTTGTATTTTGTTCTAAGTTTTGAATTTCTATAATGCTAACTATTTCTAATAATTTCCTAAAGGTGTTGTCAGTATAACGCAAATTTTACCTTGATTGTCAACTGCTATGAGGGTATGGTTAAGACTTTACCGTGAGAACTCAATAACCATAAGTGTATTAACCAGACACTTACTGGTCAAATTCCTTAGTACATGTACAGCGTTCTGACATTGTTTGTCATAAGCAGCCCTGATGAAGTTTAATGATAGCTACGACAAGATTACTAATGTGATGAACTGTAGATCCCTCAGTGATTGTAGGCATGAATTTAAGAAGCCTGTAAGTTGGCCATGATTATTAGTAAAAGATCTAGAATCAACCCCTGCAATCGAATTGATAAAACATATAGTTAATTAGCCTGTAGAAATGAAATATGTGTAAAGGCATAAGAAATGACATGTAGGTACGAAATTAAGTAACAAATGCACAAATGATTAAGAAAGCATGTAACCAGAAGTGACCCCTGTAAGGGTCAAAGAGATCACAGGATTGGAACTGACCAATAGGAAGCCATTTGAGGCCATAATTATAAAGTGTGGAGTAGCAAGAAGGTACTCACTCTCTTCACACCTGTTTCTTCCTGGGCACGAACCACCTCAAGACTTAGATGATTAGAGCCTATGGTGCATGAGGCATGAGCAGCCATATTAGGATCAAGTTAGGGTTAAATGGGATGCTGGACTTAGAAGAAATAGGTGAAGCAAGGCACCAAAATGGTAACAAAGGGGCACAAGCTCCAAAGTATGATTAGGGCAAGAATAGGGAATGATGCAATAGGCAACATGCCAACATGCTACCACCCCTTTATTATACCTTAGTGTGATACAAGGTTAGTAGTTAAGAGTTTAACTCAGGGCGATACAAACCTGGGTGATGACCAGCCTTGTATCACACTGCAGTGTGATACAGAAACTTTTTATTTTTCTAAAATTCATGAAAAAATGAAATCATTAAGAATTAAAAAATCTAACATTTGCATTATCTGCACAACGTTCCTAGCTACATTTTACTGCTTACTGTTTGTAGATTTGATGGATATCAAAAGAGTTATATGAAAAAAAACATAAAAAAATGTGCAGCATCACAGTCCCACCATCACTGATTGCTGTGCATCCTTTCTGGGGAGCTCAGATCTAACAGAAAAGGTATAATAAATCCATAACCAACCGCGAAGGGAGTACTCGGGCGGTTATCACCCCTCGCCGGGACCCCGATATCAGCCCTCGGCCGGCCCTTCGGGCCCTGGCCTCGGGCTGATATCGGGGTCCCGGCTCGGGGTGATAACCACCCTTGTACTCCCTTCTTGGTTGGTTATATGTATTTATCTTTATGGCGATGGCTCATTTGCCATCCCTCAGTGCGAGACCCTTAATCTGTTAATAGCCATTAGCACAATGGCACAAAGCCTGAAATACCGATATATGCCCAAGAAACCTCACCAACACAACTGAGAACACCTAGAGACCTCTACCCCCTTCTTTGATCCCGAATCACTGAGCTCACACCAGGTGCACCCTAGTAACAACCCAATCTCTGACCACCCTCATGCTCAAGGCACGACTCTGAGACATGCGGTCTCTCCCTTGACACTCCCTGTGCTTGGACTGCAGTCCTGCAGCCAGGCTAAGGATTTGGGTGAGCATCGTTTCTGGCTGTTCTATCCGTTCTCTTGTGCCACGGTTGGACCATGGCTAGAGGCCAAACTCAACATGGAAAAGGAACCAAACCCCATAACACTAACACATTTTATAGCTACACATCGTATTCTCTCATTTTTGACAACTTGGTTATTATAATGGAAATTGATAAATTGATATAGGCATACATGTTTATAAAAAGAGATGTTTATAGAGATAACAGATTCACAGGAAAAGATATCCAGGGTATCGTCTCTTAATGAGAAGAACGTTTAAATACACCTAATAAATTCAAATTGTGTGGCCAGAGTGACACATTTAAGGGTTAATTGCTATCAGGGGTGTGATCACTCACCTGGCAATTTCAATGGTTCTCTCAGCGTTTTGTCACAGTGCTATTAATTTTTCATCTGATGGCAAATTAAGCGGCAACTGCACAACCTTTCTTCTGAGTGCCTGCTTCAAAACTTAAGGTTAGACTACGGTGATGGGTAGCAAATTCACTAAAACTGCCATATCTCCGGGGCCATTGGTGATATTATAACATGTTATATATCATTTAAAAGCTCTTATTTTTCTCCATCAAATGACATTTCTAACCTCATTCATAGATTTGAATTCGCGAAATTATTGATTAAAATTTAATTTTTTCACTTTTATTTTTTGAACTAAAATTTCTTACTTAGTATCATTTTCATGGTTTTGAAACTTGGTAATATCATCAAAAACATTCGTTTGGAGGGAACCGTGTCTCAGATTTTTTATTGAGGCCCTAGTTTTGATTTTGTGACAAAAATCGGGAAACTTTTTGTATTTTTTCATGAACTTTTTAAACTTAATTTTCTAGACTTCATCAAATCAAAACTAAGGTCTATATAAAAAATCTGAGACACGGTTCCCTCTATATGAATATCATCTACACACATACGAAATATTATGGATTTCTCTTCATTATTGACAGAGATATTTCAGTTCAAAAAACTTAAGTATAAAACATAATGTTCACATTTCCGATCAATTTTTATTTATATTCAATTATCCATAATTATAAAATTTGTATCATAAGATAGTTGATTGAAACATGTTTTCAATGATATACGATAAATATTAAGATAGGTAGTAGCAAAATAATCATTTTACATTTTTGCTGGACCCGCGAAATGGTCTCCCATCACAGTAGTCTAACCTTAAATGAGGTCTTCAATCACGTTATAAGGTCCTTGTAGAGTAAATTGTTAGATTCTCAGGGTAGCTCAAAATTCATGGTCTTAAAGTCTGAGTGTTGTAAATAGGAGTTGAAAGTTGTTCAGGCTGGCAGTACAGGCTTACAGCAACTGATGTTATTGGGTAGGGGTGCGGGGTTACAGGGGTCTGGGGGTCCAGGGTCCAGATGTCCAGGGGTTCTTGAATATTTTGGTGGGGACTAAAAACACACAATGAAGGGGAAGTACCATGAGCATGACTGTGCAACGTTATTGTGAAAATATTTCTTATTAATTGCCTTCAGATTACATCTGATTTTCCAGATGGTTCAGTGAATATGTATGTATACACTCATCAAATTATAACATAACATTATGCAATTGTTCCAACTAACGCATTCTGATATGTATGTGTTGATGAAGTAAATGGGTTAAGGGAGAAATGCCATCTTGGTCTGCTGAGAAACAATACTTATGTATACAGGCTTGCACCACAGGGGGCTAATCTAAAGGTACGAGATCTTAAAAATGTAACTGCCCTGTTCACTTGTGAAAACTGCGCACCAGGGAGTTAGCTTAATAAAATTAAGCCTTTTGTCTCTCTAAAAAAAGCATGCTCAAACATATAGCAACCTAAAGTATAGAAAGAAATCCTGTTTTCTTCACAGTTGCTTGAGTGGAGTCCACGTATTGGATCTGAAAAAGGTCAACTGTGTGAGCCGTTTAGGGAAGGAGGGGTAGGGTATAGACAGCCGGGATGAGTGATGGCCTGGAGGAGGGTCTAGAGACTGACCACTGACCACTGCTGACCCCACCTCTGTAGACTCTATACACTCCAGGCTCTATAGATATTCTATACCACCTTATGCTTCTTGCAGAGAGAGAGGCTCTAGTCACTTTATGGAACTCCAAGAGTGTCCACTATCTTACAAAATTCAAGAGCTCTACTGTTCTTTCATTCAAATAAGTACAGAGAAAAATGTGTTCTTAAATGGCCAAGCAATTGGTACATTTTTTGTAAAGGTTTTATTAAGTAATAACACTCCTGTTATGAGTACATGTTTTTCTTCCCGTCAAAGCAAAGTAGATTGATATTTCTCACTAGTTACTATATCGATCAGTGGATGGGGACTGAAAACTGTGTACTCAAAATCAATGTCTTCTGTTTGAGGTATCACTGGTTTTTTTTTTTTTACTTCTTATCGTGAATAGCGATTAGCAGATTAATGAGAGTAACCTTAATTAAGTAGAAAATTACGCTGGGCCTGTTTAAGATTTTGAATATGAGCGGTATAGACCTATTCACCTATTCACCTACAACCTGGTTCTGACCGGTAGACCTACATTGACTCCTGGTCAGAATTAACGACCCTCCTCAGGCTTTAAACTCCACCCACCTGGTGCTGGGCGGCCTGCTAAGTAGGTACACTACTTATTGGGGCAGGGCGGGTTGCTTTAACTCTTCATTCAATTAAACCAGGGTTCATCTCTAATCGGAATGTCCCAACCGAAATCGCCGTAACGGTTTTCTTTTTATACCATATACATTGCTATTAGCAAGGAGGCTCTAAATCTGGCGTTGTCTTTCTAATTAAGGCCAATTTCACTTATCTATCTGTTTCCTTAAACGGTAATTCATTTGATATATATTATAATTTCCACATCTTCCGAAGAAGACACAGAGGACATGAAGAAACATGCTTTGTGTTAACAGAAAGCCATTACTGTTTTCATCAGGACTGGAAGGAGGACAATTGACATCGTAACACTAGTAACAGACACTTCTAATAGATTTTGAACATAATTTTGGTATAAATTTCAAGAAATTATTCATGCAATTCTAGGATATCCACCTTCCAAGGGCATCTATAGTGTCTAAAGGGTTAAACCATTGAAGGTAAAGCCTCCGTTTGTCATGCTGTTCCCCATGGAGTAATTACCTTTGGCTTTTGGCCGTTTCAGAATAGAGGATGTGACCAAGAATATTGGTCCCATTACTTAACGTGTGGTCGAAGGGATTAGGTTTTCTTTGAGCATAGAAACCACCGTCTCTGTCCACTACATTTCGTGCCTGGACATCATTTAAGAGTGATCCCCACAAAACAGCCTAGGCTAAGGTAGACTTTCATTGTAATGTGTTTGAGTATCAGAGGCATTGGATTCTGTTGACACAGCACTGTAATGGAAGTGTGAAATGTATCCGATTTCAATGAATTCTGATGCTATTTCTACTGGATTCCTGTTTGTGATGTACTCGTGTTACCTTTTATGCAGACATTGCAAATTGGGGAGCACGGTGTTTCACAGTGATAGTTTCTAATGTGGGTTAATCTAATATTTGATTTTAGAATTCCCATTGTTTTTAGTCTTTAAGCATTTAAATGAGAAATAAAACAATAACTTGATATATGTTTATAGAATTATTCTCAAATACATTTCTTATTATATAGAATAAACGCGGGTATTCATGAAAATTCTGAAAGAAGTGGCTAGGCCTAGGGTTAGCAACGGTAATTCAGGCTCCAGAAAAAAAAATCATACAGGTTCGTTTCTGTTTTGAATTTCACTCACTGCAGTTAAATAGAAACTTCCAGAAACAAAGGTACAATTATTTCAACTGGCAACATAATGAAAATTAAGGTTGTATTTATGACTGCATTTGATTTAACCCTTTTTTGTATATCTATATGTACAATGCAACAACCTGATATTGTTTGAAGTATTTATCGGAGAGATTGGAGATGGCAGAATCAAGAGCTGAATGCTCCCGTTGTGTACCCTGAGACTCTCCCGTCTGGCAAGATCTAGGAGACCAATATTTTTTTACTGGAGAGATATATGAAAACTTTGGAAGTCACCATAGCTAATGAAATACTGTAGGTCTGAAGCTGGTGATCAACGATGGAACAAATCACCAACCACCTTTCTTCTCATGCAGTTTTTTTTCAACTTGGCTTGATATGTTTGGGTTATGTCTTCCTGTATGTGTTATGCAGCATCTAAAAGTCTGTTAGAAATATCATAATTCTTGAGAATATCGATAATACCTTTTTAACCAACTGGTTTTTGAAATTGATTTTAAGAAGGCCCACAATCGCAATGTAGATCACCAGCTTTACACAATCGATTTTACTCGAATATATTGTAATTATATATATTATCATGTCCATCAGCAAGATTACCTTTACTATACTATCTCTTATCATTCAATCGACTATCAGCTTAACAGATAGTTGGAGATAAGGTTAGCTTTTCCACACCATTCTATACGCTGCTCCCATTAGTGTTTTTTTCTGGGAACAGATGTGGAAGGCCCATACTGTGGTTTCTGTAAACAACGCAGTCTATCTAGGGATAGCATTTTGTCACATAGAGAAATAGTTTGACAGGAAAATTGTCCATAGCCCAGGGACTCGGTCCTCATAGGGGCATTGTCAGGCGGAAAATATTACAAGGGTATTTTTTCCCTACGGTTTTGTCATTGAATGTGGTTTTCGATGATCTGCTTGATTTCGATAAACCGCAAGTATAGGTCTATTATGCCTAAACTTTCAGAGCATGTAAAAAACACAATAAATGCAGCATAAATATGTCGGATTGTAGTGCAGTTGATGAAACATTAATACTGATAAATGTATAAAGCGTATAAAGCAATGCTGCTGCTGAGTCCTGCTACTACGAAGGCTCCAGCGCTTTCTCATAAGCTGATAGCAATGAATAACTTACGTGTTTGTATGGTAAGCTTTTCATCCTACTTCCCTTAATCATTATGCAGAATCACGCACGTCGTCCATCTTATTAAAAAGTCTGTGTGCCACTTCTCTCGTATCAAATGTTGTCTATATCTGACGTCGTATGTCGATAACTATTTTTAAAGAATAATTATAATGAAACAGACTCATTGCAGTTAAATAACTCATTTCTTCTGAGAATTGATACACCTTATTTCTCTCTTTATGTGAAAGGTGTACATAGTTATCGGTATTTCTTTTTATGATCTGGTTTGTCAGGATGTCTAAAGGATGAATCAGGGAGGCTAAGTACGTACTGTACCTTAGTTCTTCAATATTTGTCTATATGTATTTAATATGTGGAAGCTATAGGCAAAACATGCTGCTGGGATATAGTATGAAAATTGATTGATTGACTTAATTTTCTATCAAAATGAGAAAAGCAGTTTTTGTTTCAGTCACACTAGACGTGCCTGAATGCTGCACAAAGGCTCCAGACTCGTTCTTTATTTCTAATGTAGCTTATATATAGAACGCCTTCAGGTTCCAGAGACCTGCAGAGAAATTCGATATCCTTTGAAGTTCCGATTCGTCTGAAATTCATAAAGTTGCATGTCGTCCTTCTCCAGTCGCTGTATCACTTGGTCTTGAAAGGACCTGGCCGGGATTCAATTTGTGAATACCTTTATTGCTCCCCAGTCTCCCTTTGGCCCTACAACCTCCCTATCCTACAGGGTGTCATTGTGAAGAAATCCCTGATACTCGATTCAGGATGGCACAGGGTATTCTAAGGTCATTCTAGATAGGTTTCATAGCCCTGACACTCTAACCAGCTTGAATCTTTCAATCAATTGGACAATCAATTAATTGGAGCATAAATATTTAACTTTAGGAATAAGGTTAAAATCAACCAAAACTTTAACTTTAGCTATTATAAAATTAATGAAGCTCCGCAAACAGTGCCACTACTACATATGGCGTATTGATAATGAGGTTCATAGTTAATTTGCATCAACTTTGCGCGCCGCCTAAAATGCAGGTGTAGACATGGTCAGATTCGAGCAGGGTAATAGACGTTAATAATTGGAACCAGTATCGGGACCAATATACCGGTAAAGTATATAAAGCCTTTACTATCGCAGTTCGCATTTTAAGTATTTCATTTAATTGTAATATATATTTTCATAATTGCATATAAAGACGCTTGATTCACTAACGAATGTTTGTTTTCATGTAAGTTGGAGAGTAGCCATCAAGCTACTAATCTATGCCGATTAATAATGAAATTAAATTTGACAGCAATATATCGCAAATGTTATCTTCTTTAATTTGGACATCTGTAATTAATAACAGCATTACCTTCGAAAGGTTTTTCGAAATCCAGGAAAAGTAAGCGAACCAAACAATTCAATATTAATGTTGCATACTTAAACAGATGGGTATGAATAGCACGGGATTTGTCATTGCGAAACTTGACATCCAGCTATGTAAACAGATACACTGACATTTACTGATTCTAAGCGCTATATACTCAGATTATATATTATGTACTACAGGTGACTGAAAACCTACTCTGGTATTTCCGTGCTATTATATGTCCAAGGTCTGTTTCTACAGAGTTGTTATCCATATTTTCATGTAGGAGTGTTGTACAGAATCCTTTGTAGTTTTTCATTTTCATTTGGTTTAATTATTTACTCAATCATCTCTTTACATCAATAGAGTTCTTCCCGTGAATCGTACAATTGATTATACCCGGTTATTATACATAACTGCTAAGTATTTCCGTGGCAAATATATAGAGAATAGCCCATACTAAGATACTGATTGTACAGTAATACTTAATCCGCCAATAGGCATTTTAGTAGTAATACTACTAAATGTCACCAACTTGCGGATCTAGTTTTCCCGGATGCGGTTCTCTGTTTTCCAATATTTTCAGCATACCCAGAGTAATATTCACAAGGCTGCGTAGGAAAACTGAGTGATATTGCATTTATAACGTATATGTTGGCAAGTATATTACCTTATCTTAAGTATGTCCATCTTACACGTGCATGTACAAGAACAACAACTACTCAACGCTACTTCGTTATGTGAAACAGATAATAGAATTTTAAAAAAAAGTTGAATTACTAATGATTGTAGTGGGATGTGAAAATGTTATCTTGTTCTTAATTAAAGGTACCCCAAAATGCAAGAAAACAGTGATTTGCGTTGAGCGAAATTATGAAAAGGGGACGTTCAGATGCTGTACCCAAAGCACTATAATTTTAGATTGTCATACCTGATAGTCGTAGAATATAATCAATGCTAATTGTCTGTTCATGTTTGTCTAGGATATGATCGTCAACGCTGCCCGGACCGGAACTCAGGAACAGGGATGTTTGGGGACGGTAAACTGACTTAAACGTGACGTGGCGCCGCCAACCAGCGGCGGCAGCAGTTTCGTGCAGACGACATTTTGCGTTCCGCGTCGGATGGCGGGAAACTGTATGCTGAAGGCGCGGTACAGCAACAGCTGAGGACAACTGCCGCAACAGGGGATAGGCGGGAGAGTAGGAGGTAGGAGAAGGATAGTAGGGGGACGGATACACAACTGTACATGTCGTATAGAGGAGCGCAGCCATAGAAAAAGGATCACTCGTACACAGAGAGCAGAACGTGAGCAGAACGTGAGCAGAGCGTGAGCAGGACGTGAGACGGACGTTAGTTTAACGACAAGGGACCTACTGCTCACTTATTTGCCACTCTTTCCCCCAGGACGCCCGCAATAAGTTAAAGAATTTAAACCTATATACCCCAAACCAAACCTTCCAATAGGAAAAACCCTACTAATTTCACGCTTCGTAGACTGCAGCGAGGTATAGCGGAGTGTCCTTTATACTTTTTCATCTTTAATAATTTTGGCCTTCTGAAGGTGGACTTTTCATCCAGCAGATTACGCCTCAGTGCCCAGCTTTCTAATATGCTTACAACAAACTACTACTTCCTCCTGCCCGCCGGGACGCCGGCCTAGTGAGTGAGCTGCTCACGGGCGGCTGGGGGAGCCTCACTTTGCGGCGGGCCTAGCCTGGAGCTGCTCATACTCTGAGCCACCGCGAGCTGTTGTACCTTAGGCGAGCTGCTCACCGCCGGCGGAAAGGGACAAAAGTGAGGACACAAACTATAACCTGTGACTACCTGAGACATGGCTTTAGGTCAACGCCTCTGCTGCCTGCTTCTTCTCACCTCCACGCTTAAGGTAGGCCCATTTTCACTTTTAATCCTTAAAGAAGCATTTGCAGTTTCACAAGCCCTTTTTCCCCCTACCCAAACCGTCCCCTCTACCTATGACCTTTCCCTTTCTGTCCCAGCATTTTTTTCACGGCTGCAATAGTAATTGATTCTCTTTGGACAGCAATCACTGTCGTGCCTTTTGATTGATTCCTAGCCGAGCCACTCGAAGCGACTCGCCAACTGCTCGAAGAGTGAAATGCAGACCTGTGCTTGGTGATTTATCACCCTGAAGCCAGGTTAGATGGTTATGACAAGTGCACGCCACTGGCGACAGTCCAAACAGACATGGGGATTGCCAGGAGTCAGGCAAGAAGGCGGTGGGGAGGCCTAGGTGAGACAGGGGGCGAGACAGGGGGTGAGACAGGGGGTGAGACAGGGGGTGAGACAGGGAGTGAGACAGGGGATGAGACAGGGGGTGAGACAGGGGGTGAGACAGGGGGTGAGACAGGGGGTGAGACAGGGGGTGAGCATGTTGGGGTTTTGTGGCTGTCCCTTGGATGGTTGCCTCTCTACGTGGGAGAGAGCTCGTGGCCATAATAACCATCCGCCATCCATAAAAGACAGCTCCCCGTCCCCCCTCCACTGTGATTACTCAGGGCTTAGGGGTTGGCCCAGAAAGCCATGAGATCTATTGCGGCTTGCAGGTGGGTAGTTAGTGGGGGCTGCCTGTCTTTGTATCTGTCAGAGCAGCAGTGGACGTGGATGGGTGGTGGGTGGTGGGTGGTGGGTGGTGGGTGGTGGGTGGTGGGTGGTGGGTGGTGGGTGGTGGGTGGTGGGTGGTGGGTGGTGGGTGGTGGGTGGTGGGTGGTGGGTGGTGGGTGGTGGGTGGTGGGTGGTGGGTGGTGGGTGGTGGGTGGTGGGTGGTGGGTGGTGGGTGGTGAATGTATGGGTGGTGAATGTGTGGGTGGTGGGTGGTGAATGTATGGGTGGTGAATGTGTGGGTGGTGGGTGGTGGGTGGTGGGTGGTGGGTGGTGGGTGGTGGGTGGTGGTTGTTCGATGGTGGAATTATAAGTGGTGGATGGTGGATGGTGGGTGATTGGTGGTGGGAGGTGGGCGGTGTGTGGTGAATGTGTGGGAGGTGAATGATGAGTGGTGGGAGGTGGGTAGTGGGTAGTGGGAGGTGGGTGGTGGGTGGTGGCTGATGGGCGGTGGGTGTGTGTGGGAGGTGAATGTGGAGTAGGATAGGCAGCCAAGTGCCTAACTTTTCCCATGTTTGGTCAGTCTGGTTAAGTCAAGTGGACCCTCTCCTCCTGTGGGCCCCTCAGCCTGGAGGGCCGTCATATTAGCCTGGCCTGGAGGAGGCGGGCTTACAGTAGGTGGGGCGGGGACCCTGGAGGGCCTTATCTCAGTCAGCGGCTGTTGCTGCTGCTCCTGTTAAGCCTGGAGGTACCCTGTGTATAAGGGAGGGGACGCTCCGACCGCTCATCGTCTTACTCATATAGCCTAAACCATTGGCTCTCCGGCAACATGTCAGTTAACATGACAAGAATAAAGAATGGAAACATCTTCATTAACTTGGGGGATATTATCATATTGTTTTGCAGTCTAATGTATTTCACAACAAAGGCAAAGGCGGACAGACACGGGAATTATATCCAAACATAATATTATGAATTAGCATAAACTTTCTCATGAGCTGCCTGCGCATTGTGTTTCCTGCCTCAGGTATTCCACAATGAAGGGAAAGAACTAAGCGATAACACATATACATTAGCAGAGCCTTTCCCATTAGCGACAGGGGAATTTGATTCCTTTGCTCAAGTATTCCACAAAACATAGGTTTATAACAGCTTTTACATCATAGATTAAAAGTCAAACAATATGTCAAAACAAAATATTCATCTTACAAAGTCATCTATGCATTACAAATGTTGCCTATAGAGTTACCTATTAAGCCTCTGAAATGTTATTGAAAAAGAATAATTTTAGGGTATATAAGAAAACTTAAGATACTTGTAATCTACATGGACTATATATATATTTCCTGACCTACCAAATCTGACTGTTTAGCTCTGGCTGTTCTGAGTAATACTCTCTGAGTTTATCAGTTTACCAAACGCACTTCTAAACATATATACGTGCCTAGCTGAGGATCAGGATGCATGCTTTACTACACCAGGAGACCTTGGGAATACATTGTGTTTTCATGTTGCCATTTCGTGTTTAACCCAGACTCTGACAGAACTGGCATGCCCTTGTGGTAGGGAAAAACTACCCTCCGCTCAGTCCTAGCGTGTTCTGGCCAAGATCACCAGGGGTGCGTTCCATAGTCTGCGCCGTTGCAGGTCGCAAGTCCTTATGATAGGGGGGTCCATTTGCTCACATACATTGCAAAGTATTAGGATTTTGAAGGGGTCCATGTCGTATCTAGTTCAAAGCAAAAAAACAAGTGGGGATACTATTTTGTGAAGGTAATGCCAACCACCTATATCATTCATAAATCAAGTTTTGTGCAATTTTATTGATTTCCCAAGGAAGAATGCCTTTACATTTTGCATCAAAAATTAGTTTACTAAATTAGCTATAACTAGATGTGTGACTTATCACTTATGTAGTTTGATTTCACTTAATAATAGGCCACAGAAAAATCGAATCGAGGGTACTCAAGCATGACAATGATCTCAGGACCCCTGACCTGTAGACCCCGCGGTCCCAGGCGCCCTTCTGTCTACTACCTTTAATTGACTTAATTGTCCATGGCGCCATAGTCCAGACCCTGCAACACTGTAGGTAATTCTTATTGTTTTAACAACTTTTTTTTCTTAAATATGCTTTCAAGTAAGAGTTATATCTAATTACAATAATATTTTGGGTTTTGTAGAACTATGAATATCATACAAACATATTGATCTCTTTTTTTCAAAAATCTGATTCTTTTTCAATACTTATTTTGCAATTTGCAATTTCTCTACGACTCCTTAAAATGTCATCGTAGATTTTGAGACATTTTTACATGTCTACGACTCATTTATCACTATGACAAGGAGACCTTGCAACGATTTACTATTGAATTATACTGAAGGGGGTCCATCAGATTACATAATACGACCCCTCCAATCAAAAGTTTGGAACCCAATGGTCGTAAATCTATCATATCTGGGATACGACCCACGGTACGACTAATATCTACATACATATGTGAGATTGGAACGCACCCCAGACAGGTAGACTCTAAATGAACTATCAAACGGTAAAGATCATATCTAAGGATTCGCCATAAAAACTTGGATGAACCGCATCCCTAAAGAGTAAAGCGCGCATATTGGTTTTGTGGTAAGAACATGAATATACTTTGGGAATATGAGTATCTGATAGTCTATAAATCAGGATGTGTCTCAAGAGCCTATATTCTACATTATTGATTTTGATGCTGCCAATTACTTTGCATTTGTTTAATTTTCTCCAAGGCGTCGAACCTTACATCCTACATATCATTTGGAAGAAGATTGTAAAACCTTTCTAGTAACATAACATTTATCTATTTAACCTTAATTTCCACTGGCGATTATTAGAATTGGCAGCCAAATTGGCATGTGGAATATAGGCTTAAGGCGCACAAATCTGTCTCTAATATGATTGCATGTCTCTACCTCTAGAAGCACAGTGGTGTTCACATAGCTTTGACTGGGGATAAGAAAACAAGGCAACTGTTCTTCTGTTGTCCCCCGCCCCCTTGCGTGTACAGAAAGGCGCTGTGATGTTTCTTTTTCAAACTCAATACTCCTTTCAGTATCTTCAACAATGCTTTAGACAATGAGTTTCATGCTATAAGTAGACCCTTCATGTATTGTATTTAGCAAAGTAAGGTAATATCAGGCAATAGTTACACGATAATCATAACAGCTAGGCAGTGTAAGAGAGTGATCGAGCCAAACATTAAATGCACGTGGATTGATAGTTGCTATACTGTAGTGCAGATAAGGTAGTCCAGATAGTGCGCAACGGCTTTTTCATTACAAACAAGGATAACGTTTACTGAAATTAAGATTACCATTATTTTCCACATTGGACTGTTTCTGATTGATTTGCATGTGCTATAGGAAGATTAAAAATGTCATTTCTTTGGGCTTCATGTTTATCTCTTTTTAACCCCTTCTTGTCGAGAGTAATCAGGAATTATTAGCGTAAGAAGGTGATTTGGATTAGAAGTTTATATTTTATCAGATTATTTTGTACGATTACATATTCATTTCCAACTGCCTCAAAGGTGTGTGGTTAATATGAATAATAGTAAAAATAAAAACACATCTCGATACATCCCCGCATTGCTCTCGTTAATAAGGAATCACAGAAAAAAGTTTTCTGAAAGATACAACTAAATTACATCTGCACCATACACAACTCCCTATAGGCCTACTTTCTAACCTAAAATCATAAGAAACCGAAACTTTCACTGAGGACGTTCTTGTTATTAAATGGATTTCTATTTGGTCGACCGAAACCAAGTAGAAACACCCTGTGGACAACCTTATTGCCAACAGTGCAACTATTCTCAATGTTTTACAAGCACCCCATGAATTAATCATAACTCCATTGCAAATCATATTATTTCTATTTGCTGGAATCTGTAGTCTGCTTTATCCCATTTTGTTTGGCTCTTCTTAGAATTTGGCAAAGAAATAAAAAAAAACATTACTCATTCACATCAGCCCTATAGATCCATAATTGAGCGACACATCAGATAGGATGGTATTTAAAGCTGTGATAAATATCTCGGTCGTCCGTCTTACCATCTGAACTTTAATCTTAAAAAACTGATTCAACGATATTGTACACATCAATTTATAATAACTCGTTGGATTTGTTTAACGTTATGATTTCAACGGAAATTTGTAGTGTATTCTAAATTCTTAGTACGCCACCTTGTTAAACAGTATCTCCATAGGACTGTATTATTTCTTAAGTAAACACTCTCTTAATATAAACAGACATATAGCAACTTTTCAACGGTAGATACGATATCAGTCTTTTGATATAAAAATATTACTTGGAAAACCACACAGAATCCTTCCTTTAAGACGGAATATGACTTGGAGCCACGTGGACACTTTTCCTGATAATTACATAAAATGAATAATTTCTTGTGTTAATTGAAACTCTATTAGCTGGATATTTGAGCATGCACATTCTGCGATGCACATTTTCTCGCCGTGCAAAAATAGACCTCAGAATAATGAATGATGACCTTTGAGTTTCAGAAATTGGGCCATTTAGATACATTAAAGCTAATGGAAATGTAATCTTTACAAGACCTTTTTAGGAATCTAAAGGTTTACTTGTGAAGGTGTTGTAAATATGATGTATGATATACCTCTAATGTACATCAAGGGCCCCAGTTCCAAATTCAAAGTCAATGAAGGTCTATTTGCATGAAGTGTCTGGTCGTAACTTTATATGATCCCCCACCATAAATCTTTTATGTTATAATATAAATCTATACCTATGGTATGATCCTAGTCTGAGAAATGATACAGGGAGTCTGCATTTAGTGTAATGGCCTTGGGTGTCGGTATCAGATGCCAGACAGAAGGCAGGTGAAGGCCTAATTTGCCCCTTGATCTTCCCACCTGCCTGATATCAAAGGCAAAGTCCGCCTACCCACTGACCACTGGAAGCCAGCCTCAGTGTTTGATTAGTGTATCTTTCCTATCTCAGCGACCTATGATCAAGGAAACATATTGCCGGATATCTCTATTCGTGGGCTCTGTGTGTACTTTTTACGTTTTGTGTGGCTTAGCTAGATGTTGTATACTCTGGGGTTTCATCTATAACTGTGTAGACCATGGTTTGTCTTTGAAAAACCGCCAAACTCTAATTGGATGCTTTTCTCAATAAAAATTTTCTACTTCGGGAAAGTCGGGACGAGTTTAAGCCCGTGTTATACGTCTATTTTGTTGCCAATTATAAACTGTCAGTGAGAAAAAAGATAATTCAAAGACATATTATATACCACTAGAAAGGTTTTACGATTCTCTTTTGAATGATATATAACATGTAAGGCCTTATGCCGTATCATGTAAGAAGATAAAACTAATATAAAATCGCCATGATCAGACTGCACTCGTGGAGTAAAGAATTTAGTAAATTCCATATTTTACGAAACACTACCTTTCCATACGCACCTTTTACATGAACTCAAAATGTCAACATTAAGGGGGACACTTCCCTGAGGAATCAAACACCTCATTCACGAGATAGATTTCCCATGGGTGCTGTTATTATTCAGGTTTGTCGCAGTTCCAAGAAGTACCATGAATAAGATAGTATCAAGTGGTAGATAAAGTCTCCGCCCGAATACATCCTCAGATATATCCCCCTCGGGACAGCATAACCCACAAATTGAATGGCCTACTGAGGACAGTAACGTAAAAAGAAAAGTCAATAGCTGAATGATTCAGCATAATATATATACATATACATATATAATGTATATCTATAATTACAATACTATATAGGGTATATCTATTTAATTATATACCATAGGGCCTTTATCAGTGCAAAAATGTAAAGTTTTACTACTCCTTTCATTATCTCCACACTTCCTTCATATTCTGTATATAGTTTTATGGGGAAGTAGCTCAGTATTAACGTTTTTTAGTGTTATACCCTACTTTCAAAGTTAGCTAGCTGGCATATGATGAAGAATGGGAAATAAGAGGTTAGTAAATGCCTGAATAGCCCCTCGATCTGCCCATCCAACCGACATCAGATAATCATCTATACTAATAAAGTCTTTTGTTCTATGACAGGATTCTCACTCCTATAGCTTCACCAATGTCCTGTCCTTTCAGAAACCGGTGAATAAATGATCTGTTATTACCCTGCAGGGCAATAATGCCTGTCTGAATGCTAATGACAATATTTTTGTTGTCAGTACAAATGGGGCACAAACCTATTCTTACTGCCCTGGTTTGCATGTACCGTCAAGGGTTTTAGCCCGAGACATAGATATGTGCAAACTGGGGCAACTTGCAGATGACAATTGCTGGGTGTGCCCATGGTCTGTATATAGAACACTACAAATTATGGAATTACATACATTATACAAACGCTATTGTTACTGAACGTCTTTTTTCAGTAACAATGCCACAGAGAAAAAGACCCATTGGGATATTACCCTAGTTGTCCTTTCATATACCCTGACCCTTTAGGCTTCGCAGGTTTGCACCCACAATAATACTGATACCTATGTATGCAGCAAGTAACCATATACATAGAACATTATATTAGAACCCGTCAGTCGATATCACATTCCAATATGTTTACCTGGATAGGATGTAGCTGCAAAGCAAATGTATCCATACTGCAGACAGTATATCGCAACTTCACGAAATAATTCGGAGCCAAAAAAATGTAGAAACAAACTATACATGAGAGGCTTGGCCGACTTGGTTGGTTGACGGCCGTTTTGTGATTCTCATTTCAACTCAGGGAAAGAGCATTATCAAATACCATCAGAGAATCGTGATCAAGAGACCAATTATGTTATGTGACGTTTCCATTATTAAACCAGAATTGATAAAAAAAACTGTCACTTCTAGTTTCGGGTCCAGCATAATATATCTTATTTGATATTTTGTATATTGCCGTTAGATGTCAGAGGGGCACAGCAGTTTCAAGCAGTATAGTATCCATATAAAATTTTAAGTATCAAGCATTATTGTGGTACAATTCCTACTTTTGGCACATGGAATCTTTCATACTATAATTACGCTTTCTAATGGTCGATATTTAATATAGCTTTTAAAAGCACCTATTGAAGCTTACGACAGAAAACATAATGTCACTAATGCATTCAATAGATTATATGACTGAATCATTTAACATCCTAATGGTATTCTAAATTAAATGCTCTCACTTATCAAACGTTTGTCGTGTTGCAGGCAGGGCCCATAACAGAAAAATTATGGGTAATTTAGTCACTTCATAGATTTCATGTCAAATATGTGATGACAACTGATGCTCGACTTATCTGTCAATTAAAACGTCTCTATCATGAACGATTCACGAATGATGATGTTCATAGATATGAATCTGAAAATCGCAAACAACAAATTGCGGTTGATTGGCCATTGCTATGGTGAAATCATAATGCTTGTGATGTGCAGTATTACATTAGTATTCTATATTCTATCATACTGACCATCGTGAAAATCAAGCTTAAAGCAGACTAGATTCCATCTTTCTGGACTGCTTTTGGTTTAAATAGAGAACCATGTTTGGGAATGCCTTAAACTCAATGTTTCCCCCGAACCAGCTCGACTTAATGGGATGAAAGGTTTTCACACGCAGATTGTCAGAGCAGTGTTAAAACAGGAACTCCGACAGATCAGGTTGTCCCAGGAGGACAGGAGAAATCTGAGATTCTCCCAATCCTAATGGCTGGGTCTGCCTAGAGAGGGAAACATGCAAACAATCTAGGCAGCAAGGCCCAGAATGGTCTGTAGAGATTTGAAAATCTTTATCCTGTTCAAGTTTGCTCCTTTAATACTTGTCATGCTTTGCAAATGTGTCTAGCTCTTCCCTTAATTTATGTTCTACTATGTATTTTTTTTTATCAACTTCTTGTATTTTGCTTCTTTTAGAACTATGTTTAATTTGTCATCAAATCCATATTCTTTGCAAGCTTTTTATTTTTTAACAATAAATGGTAGAATATTAACTATAACGATCTTGAAACGGTTTTATAGAAACATGAAATTCTGCCATTAAGATAATATAAAATGGTGAAAAATATGAGGCGAACGGTAGAAATCAGATAATCTTTTGTCTTTCCTCCAAACAACACATTGCAAAATCATAACCAACGTCAAACTGAAATCAGCCCTATAATGCTTGGCCAAGAGAAGACCACACGACGAGATAATTAAACAGAAACAATTACTCTTGAAATGTCCGAGATTGCAGGAACTGACAAAGTGGATTTTCAGCCTGTAATCACTGGGAAACCCTGTCCCCAATTCGTGTGTCTCTATCGGCAGGTCCACTCGTTATTTGATGCAGTTTCCGCAGTTGATGGACTTGTCTGCACTCATGATCACTCCAGTTCTTCATTAAGATAACCGGAGATCCTACTTAATTTGACGGAGCGAGCCATTCATTGTCAATCCAGTGGGCTTTGTCCCTAAATGGCCGACTTCTTTCCTTCATTCCTTTTCCAGGATCATTATATCAATGCCCAAAATCCAGCGTACCGAGAAATGAGATTTGATATTGATTTGGCCATCTTTGGAGAAGCAGCTTTAACACTTTCGCGAACAGCTTCAATCGCGTTAAGCTTATTACAAATGCAACATGATTAAGTCCATTCAGGATGATAACTGCTCACATTCTGAGAAGTCCAGTAATTTCTCCATGTTCTTATCAATTGTTGAGCACATGTAAGTCCATATTTGGTGGAAAAACTGTGGCTCATTAAGCAGATAATTTTCTCGTCCTTGATACCAATGTGGTGAAGCCAATGACATGGCTGAATTAAAATGGGAGGATCAGATCATAAAACGGGCAATTACAAGGATTAGTAATCTGTTTCTTTAAAATCTTCACGCACCACAAAGTTAAGATCCTACATTCATATCTATTTTTATGTGCTCATTTTCCGGGTTTTCTTTAATCCTTTATTTGCATGATCACTGATGATTCCAACTACAGTGGCTTATCAGTGTCTTGTCTGAAAAATGTTCCTGTGTGTCTGTAACTCTTACTCACTCGATTATCTGTAGGTGAGGTTGGAGGTCCCAATTATGGAAACTTTTTTCCTCTCAAAATATCTGTTTAAATATCCTATAACGTGTTCTTGGGACCCAGTCAGATTTACAAATAGCACCTTTGACTTTGCTAGGAAAATTTTCAGATATCAGATCGGGGTACACCATTGCTCTCCATATAATATACATTCCTAGATAAAAAGAAGTAATACTAGCTGATAATATTAACTTGAAAACATGTTATTGATCTGTTGATGTCAAAATGTAATAATAAAATTAATCCAATAACTTTACAAATGTACTTGCCAACATGGAGGGTACAACCATGGTAAACACCTAGCCTAGTTTGGTTGGAACTCAGGAAAAAGGGTGAACGGGACTTTATAAGGGCCTCAAGACATTTCAGGGTCTTGAGAGATATCAATGGGCTCGGGTCTTCATGGTTGGTGTTTGAGTAAGGGTTGTGAAAAATAGAGAGGGGTTGAGGGTAGACCCACAGCATGTCCTGTTACTGTGCATTACATACTTGTGATTGGGGGTTGAGTATGTGATCTACATACAAGCCTCACTGGTACACCTGTCCAGCCCCTCGTTCAATCGGGGTTGTCCTCAGTTCAAGAGGTGGTTGAGTGGCCTAAGACCATCAGGTCTGTCCCAGGATCCGTCCTCATGTATAAAGTATTGCCATCATGCTATTTCCCCAATCATAAGTTAACAACAGGTAAATGTGAGCAGTTGAGCATCCCAAAGGGCACAGATTTAGATCGTGACAACAAGTCACCTCTTATATAGGCTTCCGTAAAAGGTACATAGCAGCTTATTGGTTAAGACAGATCACATGACAATTAAGTATTCTGAAATAGTCATGGAATACAATAGTGCAATTTGTCTGAGGTGACTGACAATTTGAGGCACTCGAAGACACATACTTAAAAGTCATATTTTGAGTTGCATCCATTTTCATGTCATTTACAACTTTAAGTCATATTTCAAGTATCAACTTCTCTTGTGGCATTTACAATTTCGTGTCATATTTCAAGTATTCGTTGAATTATTTATATAATTATTACACGACTAGATACCCGCAAGCAAAGTAAAGTCCCAGTCCCAGGTAGATTCCAAATAAACTTCTAAGGAGACAAGGGATACGTAAAGAAACAGCTGATAAATATTATATTTTAACATAATATTATATATTTACGTCGCGGCTAGAACAACTTAGAATAAATACAGAACAACAACAAGGTAAATTGATTTGGACATATAATAAATTACATTTATTTTAATCCTTCCTGTAACAATAATTCTAAAGTTTAAAATTCTGCAGCGATGTTGAATCTCTGGTGGTTAGAATGAGAATGACCAACGGTCAAGCCCCGGCGATTTATATAGTCGAGGTACAACAATCTCCGTAGCGATGGAGACGGAGGGCGATGACGTCACGCCTACTCCGAAATAAATAAATTGCTTAGGTATCGCTACACAATTTAATATCATTTACGTCGTGGCTAGAACAACTTAGAATAAATACAGAACAACAACAAGGTAAATTGATTTGGACATATAATAAATTACATTTATTTTAATCCAATTACTCCAAATCAATTACCTAACGTAGTGATAAAAATTTATCATAATTAATTTTATCGGAGATAGAAGGCCTGATATATTTGTAAATACAATCAGATGACCATTGGCCCCTCTCCTTAATATAGGTTAAAGAAGCACCCTTGTTATACAAATCTGTAGTGCCTCCCCTCCTGAGAGAATGGGTAGAAAAATTACCCTTAATTTTTGAACTTGTTAACATTTGTTTAAATAACTTGTTAACCACAGTATAAGATAAATAACTCACATTACTTGTTGAGAAAAGAGGTTCATCCCTGGACTTTGGATGAATTTTACACAATTTCTCTAGTAAATACACAGCACAGACCCTTTTATTTTGTAATCTATTTACTGGAATCTCATGTATCTGGCCTGGCTTTTTTGTTTTTGAGGATGTAACATTTACCATACAACCCCATTTATAAAAATTAACATTTTTTCTCAGAAGCATGTGATCCGACCTCACAACATGTCCTATTCTAAGGAGTGTTCTGAACAAAAATACAGTTACAATATATATTAAAATCCCTAACTGGTCGGACCAATCTACCTTCCTATACAACATTTCTAGATGCTTCTCTTGTAGTGGTTCTTTGCTATCCACTGTAACATTACTTGAATTTTTTATTCCTTTCACAACCATTTTTATATTTACATCTGACCAGCCTGCGACTGGCTTGGCCTTTACATTGTGATAGTAAATTACCGCCTGGTAATAATTGATAACGGAGGATGCCTTCATAAATTTAGACAGATAGGAAATATATAAACAGCCTTGTTTAGAGTTACATTTAAATGGCTGCCATTGAAATTTTTTACATACCTTCAAATAACATTTCCACTGCATCCTCCTCAACTTTTGTGTTGTTTTCCCTACGGCGGATTTTTTCAACGCTATAACTCGCCTCTTCAGGCACCTTTCCTCTGCAAAAGTCAAAAATGGCGTTAGCGCAACACAAATTTGCACCCAAAATGCACCTTTTAACTGCGTCCTCACTTTTAAAATATAAAATGCGCGACAAAGTGTCTGCCACTAAATTATTCTTTGTGTTAATGTAATGAGGAACCAGTCTTATTTTATATATTTTGCAGATCCAAAATATTTCCCTGAGCCAACTCATACAAGTTGGGTTACAACTAAAACCCTTTCTGATCATATGGAAAACCTGTGTATTATCAGTATAAATATTAATGCTATGACCCACAAGTTGGCTCAGCCATTCCTGTAGGCCACGCATGATTGGAAATAATTCCAATTCATTTATATTTTCCTTATTATATACAATATCAGAAGGGGCCGCTATAATATGTTTGCAATCAGACTCTGGAAAAATAATGCTATTGTCCCAGCTACCTGCCCTCCAGTCACTACCCATATACACTGCAAAGCCTTTCATAGATGAGTCTGATACCATAGGGAGGGGAAATTCTTTGTATTCGATTTTTCTTTTGCCATTAAAATTTTCCAGAAATTTTTCCCACCATAACAGGTCGTCCCTACATGCCTGTCCTATTTTTATTGCTTTTAAATTATTATTTAAGAGGACTTTATATAGGTTATAAACCCTTCGACAGTATACCCTGCCTCCCTCCACAACATGAGCGCAATGGGACAATAGACCCCCTAGACTTTCTAGTTCCTTTCTGCCTATGGTTGCTTTTTGACCGTATTTTACTACCAAATTTTTTAATTTAACCAACTTTTCCTTTGGCAACCGAATTTCCATTTTGTTTGAGTCGATTTCAAGTCCCAGATAAGTACATACCTGAGAAGGAGGGGTCACCTTTCCCCAGCTTATATGAAAGCCTATGTATCTCAATATTCTTATTACTACCTGTTGAGCCCAGGTAGCCTCCTCCAGGCTTGAACCAATGACAATAAAATCATCTAAATAATTCACAGTCTGAATCCCATATATATCTGACAAAATATGGTAAATAAATTCAGATATTTCATTGAAATACATTGGTCCCAGCCTAAGGCCAAATGCCAAGCGGGAGTCCTGTAGATATTCAGTATTTCCATTAATTTCCCATCTAATTCCTAAGTATTTCTGATGGTCTGGGTATATAGGTACTGCTCTATAGGCAGACTTGATATCAACTACTGCCATATAATCCCCTGGATTTAACAAAGCCACCACATTGTCTACACTTTTGTATTTAAATTCCTGGATGATATTATCACAATAATTGTTTACAGAAATTTTTTCTGGCATACTACAGTCTGTTATTGGTCTTATATTACCATCTGGCTTTGGGACAGCTCCCATAGAGTGAATACAAGCTGGTTTTTTATCTACTATTCTCAAATAGCCCTCAGCCAGCTCCTTTCCAATAATTTTGTCCATTTTTTCCCAGTTACCATCAATGAAAAGTGAATTATAATTCCTGCAATCATAACCTAGACCCCCGCTTGGCACCGTATCATCAACAATTTTAAACCCATCTACAATACCATCCACCATGGGTCTAAATCTATTTTTACATTCATCCGATCCAAGTGATAGGAGATATTCAAATCTACAAGGCCTTAATTGGCATAATGCGCCGTTGATATAGAATTCACAAGTACATTCCCCACGAGCGCATTTCTCGAAGACATTGACAGTTTGACCACTCGGCGAGCGCGCCGAGACCAGAAGATTATTTTCAAAATATTTAATATCTCTGCAACCGCCCGATAGATTTTCTTCAAATTTGGGACAGCTATCGACAAGGATCATATCTCCCTCCCTATCGACCGTTAGACAAGAAGTATCGGCTAGAAACTCTATATTTTGAACAAAATTACCTTGCCGATTGACATTTTCATCCTCCTCCTCCGACACCGCTTGTGTACTTTCGACACGGAAAACCGTGACGTCAGCGGTATCGGTGCTTTGACCCGGGCTTGACCCCGGCGATGCAAAGTACCGGCGTGTACCGATCGTACCAGAATCGGTCATAATATTTGAAATACGATATAATTCATCTTCCCCATAGGCTGGATTATTACTTTCACCCTCTAGGACACGGAGGAATCCACCATTACGACCAGAACTCCTGGATTTACTGTATAATTTAACATTTCTTGCTGGCGAACAAGGACACGACTGAGAAGATCCGCATGTACCCGTGACGTCACTGTCAGATAAGTTATTAACGCCTGGAATCTTCTCAGATTTTGAAACGATTTCCTATTTTTTGTCATTGCTTACACGGACACAATCTTTTTTGCTGTGGCCTTTCTTCTCGCAAACTATACAAGCATGGTTGAGATTACATTTGCCATAGCATCCGTTGTCGGAGTTGAAACGGAAACATATTTTTTCGGAGTAGGATCTACCACTGCTTTGGTTTTGTTTACCTTTGTATCCCCCTCCAGATTTGCTACCGACACCAGCCTTGAACGTGTTGTCGAAGGAAAAAGATGACATTATCTCCTCCTGGTCAAAATTGCCAAATTCATCGTGTCCCAGCCTCCCAGCCCTTTCCCTTACTGAGATATCATATTGATTAAACGTGTCAAACGTGTACAATCGCTTAGAGGCTTTCTCTGTCAATAATTTTACATGTTTGACAGCGGGGAGTGGATCCTTTTTATCCAAAATTAACTTCTCGATAGTCTTCAAACCTACTAACAGAACCTCCTCCACATTCTTAGGCTTATCTCCGCTTTTGCAATACAATTTCTGTGCATATTTCTTTGTTTTACCTTTATCTTTTGTAGGCGAAGAGGACCTATCGCTGGAGTGGCTCGATTCATCGCTTGACGACTCGGCGGCGAGGCTGGCCGGCTTGGGCGATGATTGCATCTTCCCCCTCTTCTTCGTCTTTGGCCTGGACTTTCTTGGAGATACTTCTATCCAGCCATCGCTGTCGTCGTCGGAATCGTCCTTTGGAGTTACCATGGCCGCCTCTTGCTTCTCAGCCAACCGGTTGACAGCGCCTACGAGTCTAGAGATGTTTTTCTCCATTACCCCCATCCTGTCGTTGAGAACTTGAGTCCCCGCAGCATTCGGAGGCGATTGGATCGCCGCCGGGAAATTGCCCGAAGGGCTCTTCCCCATCTCTATTCCACCACCATCATCGCCAGAGAGGCCATCCGACCCCCCTGTTGCAGTCTCTTCAAGGCGATTGCATCTCTTCCCCGTCGGGGCGACGTGCCTGGATTGACAATTTCTGCAAAAATTCTTCTTCTTCGACATCTTGGTAGGTCTCCGTTAAATATTTTACGAAGAATAATCGATCTAAACCCCTTAAGATCGAAGAAATAATTCAAATAATCGCCTAACAATGGCTTTAAAATTCTGCAGCGATGTTGAATCTCTGGTGGTTAGAATGAGAATGACCAACGGTCAAGCCCCGGCGATTTATATAGTCGAGGTACAACAATCTCCGTAGCGATGGAGACGGAGGGCGATGACGTCACGCCTACTCCGAAATAAATAAATTGCTTAGGTATCGCTACACAATTTAATATCGTTTTAGGATATCGTCCTTCTCCTTTGAGGACCAATGACACAACTATCCAATGCTTTCGTTTTGCATAAATCATCTATTTCTGTAACAAATGGACTTCAATTATCCACTTATGACTTTTTGACTTCTTCGAATTTGCAGCTCTAACCAATGACTATATATCTTAAGCATTTACTTTGTCCAATATAAATTGTGTCCCATTCATACATGTAGGAATTAACACGGTGATGACAAATATCCATATCCATGTGATTTTAAGTCAGGCTCTCTTATCGACTTTTGATAACAAGGAGGACGAAGTCAAGGGGCAAGGCAAGAAGCAATATAAAGCCACATTGCGGTTGCACCGTGCTAGCTACGCCCAACTCTGGGATGGAAAAAATAGACGAAGGGTTTTTGAAGAGGGCCATTAAATTCCGTAAACACCACACCAAAGACGTCAATTTCACCTTAATGATCTTCATTTGAAGTGATAAGTGCTAATTGTTCATCGATTTTAGTGCCTCGCCGGGCCTTATCCTCTGTTTCAACGCTTGTTGCACAAATTACGTCTGCTCTATAAGTTTTGGCGCGAAACCCTTAGCTTCCTCATTAATTTCCATTCAATGTATTGCTTCTTTTAAGTAGTGTCCTTGCTTTTGTTAGGATATTTATCAGTTTGTATCAAACCTGTATTGTATTTTTGGCCAGACATGTGATAATGGTTGATACATGAATTTGGGTAACAAATGGATAGCTAGAAAGCTGTTTTAATTCTTTCTGTTAGGGTGATGATCTCTTGGGGCTTACTAAAATTTAATGACAGGGCCAAGCTATTGCGAAGACGTATCCCCTCTTCACGCCGCAAGTCCTCACATAATTATAAAGGGATTAGGTTGCTATTAAACTCAAATGGAGTCACCAGACAATATGACGTTGCGCCTGAGACTGTCGTCCGATCGTTTAACAGTTTCTTAGCATCCAATTATACGTGGCCTTCCTGCTTTAAGTTATTGAGCTGATGAAAGATGACATTTTGGCTGTTCAATTTCAAACTTCTGGACTCATGTTTCTTCAGAGGCTTACATATTTAAGCTTGAAATGATCTGGTTCGGTTAAGTTCATCTATCTCGGATAACGTTAAATACGATTTTTTTCTAGACAAATTTATTATCCTGAGACAATTACAATTAGGCTCATAGCCTGTTTTCGTTGCAATCTCAGCATCACTTAAGTGGTAATTGAAACGCTTAAATAAGGCATTGCCTGCAGATATTTGATCTATTGCAATACTTATCTTCTTGTAATTACATTAGATAAAATTTATGTTTTCGTGTCTCTCTATCAAATCTATGTATTGGATGATGGTAAGGTTTAAATCTTGAACAAATATAAAGAAGAAACAATTTGAGTTCAATGCGGCTAGAGTTTAGTCATACGGCTTTAGCCATTTGCAAGTTAGGCTTTGGACATTGCAAGGCTTTGGCTTAATATACAGCCTTGGCTTTGGACATAAGCAGCATTGCTTTTGGTCATTGTCAGCCTTGCAGTCTTTTCTTCGGACATGGACACACTTGAGTTGGTCATTGACAGCTTTTTGTCATTGGCAGTGCTGGTATTTGAAATTGGCAGCATTAAGCCTATATTCAACATATCAATTTTGCTGTCAATTTTCAAATTCAGCACTGAGAATAAAGGTTAACTTATAGACATTTTACATATCACATAGAAAGATTTTACACTTCCTTATAGAATGGTATATGGAATGTATGGTGCATATTCTCAGAGAACAAATACAATATTTCCAGCGTCAAAATCGTTATTTGCAATGTAAACTGCAGCTCACAACACGGAGAAAAGAAGTGATAGACATCTATACCTGATACTTTGTTGCCCAGGATAAGATGTTTTGACGAAAGTTGGCGAGCGATTTACATGCCACCTTCTAGTTGTGGCTATGCTGTGAGTAGCTCATACATACCACTCCGATCAAATGAGGCTAATAACTGTCGCTCCCAGACCTCAAATGTGTGGGCCCAGAGGTCAAGCCGGCCCCACCTCCTGGGTCCACGCTCACACATTCATGTGGCCAACTGAGAAAGGAAAACTAAAGAAGGGAGAAAAGAAAAGTAGAAACTAATTTCAAAATAGAAAACTCCGAGGCGGTCGGAAAGAACAGTTGTAGAAAGGGTTTAAGAGTAGATGAGATTAAGATGAAGTGCTACTCGTTTTGTATCACAGAGACAGATCCTGTATTGTCTGTATGCTTATAAATTGTGAAATTGATGTATGTATGTTACATCTTATCAAAGGGAATTACAACTGTATTGCTTGGTAATTATTGCACATTGTTGTATTGGATTAGAAGTTCTTGAGATGAATATGAAAAAGTAAAAATGATTTGTAAATAGGTATTTAATCTAACTATGGGTACATGGGAGTAGCCCTGACCCTCACCTAGCACAGTTAATATCAAGTGAACTTCCTTGGTCTTAGGAGTTATTTAAAAGACATTGCTGTGGCAACATTAAAATTGTTATTGAAAGTGTATATATGATACATATTACTAAGATTAAAAGAAACAAAATATGATTAAAGGATGTTAAGATTCATTCATATTCAAAATACTGTCAATTCAAATAATGATATTCCTGCCACATATGATATAGGAAATATTCACCAATGCAAACTACGCCTGCAATAACTCCCAGTATTATAGCAGCCATGCTTGCCTTCAGATAGATGTCTGAGACAGTGCCCAACATGTCATTTTAGGAGACAAGGCTTCTTGAGCCTCTCTCAGGGCAGGATTAGAATCTGACACATCTTGTATTATTCCTTGCCCTCAGCCATACTGTTGTGAAGTCTTTCGTTTCAGTCAGATCCTGAAGCCACAACCATATTGGTGTCAGCCTACCGCTGCCAACCACAGAGGTGTCTTTGGTGGGGCTGTCACTTAGGCTTATTGTCAGGCCTAATATCATTAATCATAGGCCCTATGGCCTGCTGGTATCAACTTTCTTCTTCATAATTATGCAATTTAGGGAGAGTATCTCAGCTTTCCCACTTCGTTAACACTCAAAATACATGCATATTATGCCGTTATAACCTTAAGACATAGCTACATTTTACCTTTGATGGACAAGGTAATAAGTGTTATCTAGGATCTAAAGATCAATGAACAATTCGGTCAATTCTCTCTCCAATAATATCTTTGTATTTCAACCACATCAAACACCGACGTATTTTGGTAAAACTATCATTGCAAGTTCAGGGACAAAAATCCCATATGATGGGATATATTCATCACAAAGACAACAGCAGGAGGTTATCTTTCTTGGTTTTGTGCCAAAAGAGTAATTATGAATTGAGGACCACACTCGATGTGACTTGAACAATGAAATTATGGATCAACAAATCAGTTTCTCCAATGACTAAACCAATTAAATCCATTCAGATTGCCGAGTTAAATCAGTCTGTCTGTTCTTGTATTACAGTTCTGTTTACATCGTTTTTCGCAATCATTTTGACCAACTTACAACAAAAAAGAGAAAGAAATATGATGCAGACAACGGAAGTGCTTCCTTTTCATAAACAAAAACCACCCAGAAAATATAAACCATTAACATTATAATGCATTGACAGCAAAGTTCTGGCTTTCAACTAATCATAAAGAAGACTCTCCTCTGACTCTCTAAAAAAACTCCCAAACTTAAGAAACGTTCCATCCAGAGTCCAATTAATGACCATCATTGGCTTATTTGAAACTTCTTTAGAATCTGTAATACAAAAAGCCGCCGTCTTCTTACCTAGTTTTTATCCAAATCTTTAACTCGTGTTAACCCACTTATTCCCATAATTTCAATATGCATTAAAGTCTTTACATTATACTACATGAAAGATTGTTAAAAATGATTGTTCATCATAGTTATAAGCTTTCAAAATTATACATTATTTGGGAAAGTAAAAATAGCTGTGCAATGCAATAATTATTACAACCAAATTGGAGAAACTATTCTTAGAAATACTTTCCCCTTAAGTACCGTGTTCAATTGGTCTTTAAATGCCAACTAAAATTTAAAAAAAGGTCTAGGGTTCAGATGGATGTTTGTTTTGGTCACGTGACCCCATTAAGACCTGTCACTCTGATCTGTGTGGCTGCCCAGTTAATCAGGGGTTAAAAGCCTGGGCACATGAACTAGGATTATTGGGATTTGCGATCTTTCAACAGGGAAATGGCTGGGATAATTTGAAACCATTTGTCATTTTTGATTCATAAGTTCCGTCCGGATTGTCAATGAAAATCAACAGAGGCATCGCTCACTGTAGTACATCTTTGCCATTTTGCATGTCAATGAAAGTTTGTTTAGCATTATCTGACCCTTTTTATTTGACGTCGATTGAAAGGAATAGGATTATACGTGGCACAGTCTTGTTTCTTCTGTTTATCATTTCATAAACAAGATGTTTTAAACAGTACAACCAAATTATATAAATGTCCTTCATCTCAGGGTAGAATTGAGAGATGCTGGAGGTTGTGTTTGCTAAATTTGAAAGAAGGGGCCTGTTTTAGAAAAATTTAATCCGAGAAAAGAACCATATGAATCAGCATGTCATATTTAAGAAATTTCCTAGGCGTTGGTACCACTTGTTGGCATTGGCACTGCATGGGTTTGAGTCCCATGCAGTGCAGCATGAAAAAAGGACATTTGGATGCCCCTGCATGGAATTGTGCCCAAATGGTCCACAGGACTGCAGTGGAAAAACATTTGATAAAGTGAATTCAGCCTGTATAAAAATCCAATTAAAAAAATCAAAAGAATCTGAGGATTCCAGCTTATAGTCTAATTATTCATAGATTCTGATGTTGGGGTCAGCAATAGAGTCAGTTACGTTGCATAAAACACATACCATGAAGAATTGAGTTGAATTGGTTTGAGTTTGGAGGAATCCAGCCTGATAACATTAACACAAACAGGCAAAACAAGGCGCAACCCAGGCAAGCAGTGACATAACATGCATGTTCTGGAACCGTTCCTTTTTGGTTAGTCTGTAACCTGCTCAATTTTCATGTAACAGTTTCATTATTTTGGGTAAAGTTGAGACTTACCAAAAAAGAATGTTATAATAACGTTATGTTTTAGCGAAGTTGAGACCTTACTGTCAACTAAGAATGTTATATGTTATTATAATGTGAAAGAACATCACAAGAATATCACAATAACATCACAGTGCGATGTCACACTGTTAGGTTTTAAAGATGTTTTTTGGTGCCATCAAAATAACGTAACAAGAACAAAAGCAGAACTAAACAGAATGTTATAATAACGTTAAGGATAGACAACAGGTGACAAGGGGTGATTTGCCATGGTCGCAGTACTACTCTCATTACTCTGGTAACCCAAATCTGTCATATAAACGTTATATATCTTTAAAAAAGACAATTCAATACCCCATTTGCTGATATAAACTACATAAATATGTGAGGCTTGGTACCCAAGTTGTGATCCAGTGAATTTAAAAATGTGATTTTTCACTACTATTTTTTGAACAAGGATATCTTCCTTAATATTGTATGTAGAAACTTGAAAATTTGAATACATGTAGATAAGGACCATTTAGAGGGAAGCGTGTCTCATTTTCTTGAAATGTTTCTTAGTTTGAGTTTTATGAAATCTAGAAAATTTATTTTTGAAAATTCACAAAAAGTTTCCCGTTTTTTGCAATAAAATTAAAACTAAGACCTAAATCAAAAATCTGAGACACTCTTCCCTGCAAAGGAACCTTAACATGAGCCATGCAAAGTTTGAATTCTGTCAGTTAAGTATTAAAGAAGATATCCATGTTCAAAAAATAAAAGTTCCAAAATTAGCTTTTAATTCATTAGACTAAAGATAAAAAGCTGTCTATGACTTTACTTAAATCATTAGATAGGGAAAATTATTACCTTTCATTTGACATATAACATGATACTGTACTACCTTTATCAAGGGAATGAGAGAAGATACCGCAAATAACGCCCTGCCTACCGTTGTCTATCCTTAACATCATATTCTTGCTTGGGAAGAGCCCCGGTTATTTATGGCAGTCCCGACAATATTTCTAACACTCTATATTTGTATCTACATTATATTCAATCCGAATAGTATCATACAGGCTGCGTAAACTTAACCGTAACAGGAATTACCAAACTGTGTAAACCGAGCTAAAAAATTGCCCAGACCGCACCCTCGCAAACTAAACTCACGTCGCTGTTAGTACGTGAAATGCCAAGAAGCAATGCACACGTACCTTCCTACCCTTTCCCTGTCTTTAAGATAACTCTCTCCCCCCTGTAGGTACTGACAGGCACGCTTCAGGGTCTCGGGTGACTCCTGTTGACGGTGAACTCACTTGAGAAGCTCACAGGAGCAGCTCACCCGAGCAGCTCACCCGAGCAGCTCACTACTTTAATTGCTCAGAGTCTGAAGGGCATAAGAAGTGGGTTGATGAGCCAACACGAGCCGAACAAACCCAACACCTCTCCCTTCAGGTCTGGAACTTTATACTCAGAGGAACTGCTGGGTATAGAGTTACAAAGCCCAATACCTCTCCCTCCATGTCTGAACCTTATACTCAGAGCAACAGCGAGGTATAGAGTTACAAAGGGTGTTTCAGCAATACGCCAATGCTGGTTCAGATTTCAAGACGGATCAGTATTTGTGTGTTCTTTTAGGAGTTTTGTGTTCTCGGTGATCCTATCTTCTGTATCAAGCTCGGGTTTGATATAGTGTCTTATCAGTAACAGGACTACATTTATGATATCAACATGAGATATTATCAGGATTTGTAATTGTACGTCAATCCACCAGATAGGATCATCCTTATTTCTTGTGTTCCCTTGACATTATCTTTCGGTTGATATTTGTGTACGGTAGTTTACTTTTGCTGAAATACCCTACTCTATCCAGCGACTTTTACTATTTCCCTAATGCATCTTCAGGCAACCAAAAACCGCAAACCACAAATAGATGACATAAGATGGCTTACCATTATACGATGAGGTAAGGATAAGGTGCGTATTTAAACAAAACCCAGCTTTAACAGTACCGTTCAAGGGCTGTCAACTACGAGCAAACACGTTTGTTATGTAAAAGCAATAGGCTTACAGGGACATGGTTCATCAGCTGTTCATAGGTCAACCTTGCCTTAATCACAACTTACTACAGAAAGATCCAGGGAAGAGACGGAAGACGTATTATCAATGAAAGAATAATTAAGATAATTAGAAAGTAATGCTAAGGAGTTTGTTTATTTATTTGTATAACAGAATTATTGCTGCTCTTAGCATTTGGGCTGAGTCAGCAAGGTATAGGTATGTCTGGTAGATCCTAATGAAAACAACGTGGGATATGTCACCATTTTGATAACCACCATAGATGTGTAACAGTAAATTATATGGAAAGCAAAGGAACCCTTGCTTTATTCAATAAAATATGGAACTCCTTTTCGATTGTACAGTTTCATACAAGGGCCGATATGGGGGAAGTAATTAAAAAGAAGAGAATACGTAATACTATGCTATACTCATAAGAAGTTTGTTTGTTTTTACAAAGTATTTATTGCTGATTCTGATTAGCTTTATTGCTGTATCAGCAGTATTATTACACTACTGTTATTAGAACTACTGCAAGTCATAGCCCAGGGAGATGTTTCCAAACATAGTATTTGATACTCAGTCGGGGGTCATTGGGGGATAACCTTATAGCACAAGGAGGTAAGCAATTGACCTCTTAAATCTGACACCAATTTCTATTCTACTCCTGCGTCATTAGTTAATTGTCCTAATTACATACTCAACGGGATTATCTGACAATCTGAACCCCCTCCGGCTATACATTCATAAACAAGGCACTGAATGATTAAAGAAAACACAACAAAAACAACAAAAATGCAACTGACCTTTGCTTTTAGGAACACAGACACTCCCATAGAATGCCCCAATATGAGTTTTCCCAATTACTTTACCAGTAAGGCTAATCTTAGTTTAGCAATAATCCAGTTTTTTCCAGGGACATCATTTTATTGCTGGAGGGAATAGGCACTTCCAGGTGACAGATTGTTCTCTTTGGATTAGTTGTTTTTCATTCTCGGCTGGGGTTGATCCAACAGCCTGGACCCACCCATGAAGACTTCAACCATATCTCCGGGAGATGCAATGCCAATCTTTCTTTGCCCAAGGCTTAAGACCGATTTCTTGTATCCGAATTACAACTGAGGTCCACAAGAATAATCACGTCACCCCCCTGGGGAATCTTTTTCTGTATTTCCGTAGGATTATTTATGATATTTGGGCCGATTTTATTAAGATTAGTGTGGTGATACCTGTTTTTCGCATTGGTCATGCTTGACAATAAATAATGGTAAAGCAAGATAGGAAAGGATTATTTTATTGTAGGGGGTCTGGTGGAATCAATTGTAAACAAGGATAAATCTTGATTAAGTCACATATATGATACAAAATTAATAAGAGGCACTGCCTTGTGACAGTCAGCAAACGGGTCAATAAAATGCTGGAACATAACAGCATGAACAGCAACAGAGTCTAACTTTGAACTATTATGGAAATGTAACGAAAGGAAATTGCCAAAACCGCTAAAAAATGTTATGAGAAATTTGACAGACAGAAGAATTCTCCGCCATACAAAATACATCCACAGAATCTGTATCACCATAGTGAAAGATGAATAGCCATCAGTATTATTTTTTCCAAGATTAATCCGGACCAGCAATCGACATCGAGGCTTTCTAAAAGAAAAAAAACATGATAACGGGACAAAACAAATTTCTATTTGAAAAGATAATACCAATAGACGAAGAAATGATAATAATGAACCACTTTGGATGTTTAATTTCAATCGGACAGAGGTTTATCTAATGCATGATTGATATGGATAAACACATTGTGATAACCTATACGTATTATATAGAGCCATCTTGATAGTCTCGACGAAGTCCGATATAAGCAAAAGCATTCTTGGCTTGTTTACAAAAATATAATTTTCACTAAATCCATTTCGTTCTTGGGTTTAGAACGGGTACACCTATTTCAAGGGGAATTTGTTTACTTCAATTTGTTTGATTAACTAAAGTGAGTTTCGCTAGAAGTTGGACTTGTGCGTTTTTTGTTAAAAAAGTTGATTAATTGTTTCGAAGCCTGATGAGATAGGATGCACCGGAGGTTCACTATAGTTTTAAGAGAACCCTGTTAGAGAGAACCCTGTTAGAGAGAACCCTGTTAGAGAGAACCCTGTTAGAGAGAACCCTTTTAGAGAGAACCCTGTTAGAGTGAACCCTGTTAGAGAGAACCCTGTTAGAGAGAACCCTGTTAGAGAGAACCCTGTTAGAGAGAACCCTACTAGTGTCCATACCTTACTACATGTATATGGTAACAGGTGCTTTATCAGCAGGCAGTCTATTCAGCTGAGTCTGTAAGATAATCTAGTTTGTTTATCTAGTTTCTTATGAAGCAAATACATCATACATTAATTCATTATTTTTTTTACATATAAATCAGGCAAAACCAGATATAGTGAGTATTAACTAGACAAAAGGTGATTATATATTAACAAGAGAAAACCTGTTCCAGGCATGTTTATCAACAACTCAGAGGGATAGGATTTCCTGAATTAAATTATAACAAACATGTAGGCCTATTTTGTCATTGATAGACGGTTTTTGTATTACAATTGGTAACACGACTCTTTCCTTTTTCACTATCATAACAATATTCACATTTCATATAAAATTGGATTCGAATAGTGAGGCACTAAATGTTACCAAACAAAATTGAATACCTTATTAGATTTTCTTATTTCAGCATGAACTTCACGATGCTCTCGATCGCTACCACATGAAATCATTTTCTCTTTCAATTTCGGAATTTACATAACAGGAGATCGGAGGAGAAATCAACAATCGAAGTGTCAGATAGGTAAACGCCACATGGGGTATTCTGATAAGGACGGAGCTTTGATTAAAACGGTCAAACAGCCGCCGACATTTCCCAGGAGAATAAATATCGAATCTGAACTGCAGAAAAAGATATCGCAGTTTTCCTGGCAGCTTAAAGCCGTTCTCGCCGCGACGCCTAGTGGTGGCCTGATTATCAATGAGCTGCTCCCGCAGCGCATGCGCAGAGAGTGTCTGTTCGTGAGCTATTCTAGCGCCCTCAAGCGCATCTTTCCATACAGCAGCTAAAGGGGGGAACTTCAAAGGTAAGGGGTAGTAGTGGGGAGATATATGGAACTGAGTTAGCATCTCGGCCTTTTAAATAGCGGGAGGGCTTTGGGACTGCGCCGTGCATGCCATTCATGGTGGGAGTTTCAAAGAGGATCCCTACGTGTTTGCGATGCTCCACTCTAACACATTGTGTGCTAGGTTTTCATCGTATGTGTTAGCTTTTCTACCACTGTGGTTGCACATGCTTTATTGGTGTGGGAGAGGCACAATGTTGGAGGTTTGCAATCTTATTTTCCTTAAAAGGATATCTCCCGCAACTAATACAGAGCTACGTAGTATTTAGAAGGTTACATGTACTGCAGAGCTATATATATAGGAGTTCATGGACACCCGCAGATGTCAAACCCCACTTGCTTTTCCAAAATAATATGCTTGGAATGTATAATCAATTCATTAAGAAGCTTAATACGATCTAAAACTCCGTCAATTTAGAAGGCGGAGTCACCTTTGGTTTGAAAGTAAGTGTTTATTATAAAGTCAATATAACCGTGTATGTACCGCAATCCTTTTTTGATTTGTAAGATGAATGAGTGCATATGAACTATCAAATACATTTTTTTTAATGTGAATTTGTAAGAAATTCTATAGAATCAATATAATTCAAAGGCAATATTGGTAATTTTGTACATTGTAATGTTGAAGTATACAGCTTTCTAACTAGCAAGCCCGGAATCATAGTAAAATGACCATAACAGTTCTGTTTAATTGAGGTATGTTAACGTTGTCATTATAATTAATTTGTCACTTATATAAGGAGAAATAAGAAACATGTTCCTCCCCTACGATTTTTACTACAAATAAACACAGACCTTTGTGAAACTGCCTTAAGATTCTTTTGGTTTAGTAAGTTTAACCAATATAACAGTTTTTCGGGGTTTACCTGGACATTAGTATGGTAAAATATGTTCCTAAAATTGAATGAGTGCATATGAACTATCAAATACATTTTTTTAATGTGAATTTGTAAGAAATTGTATAGAATCAATATAATTCAAAGGCAATATTGGTAATTTTGTACGTTGTTGAAGTATACAGCTTTCTAACTAGCAAGCCCGGAATCATAGTAAAATGACCATAACAGTTCTGTTTAATTGAGGTATGTTAACGTTGTCATTATAATTAATTTGTCACTTATATAAGGAGAAATAAGAAACATGTTCCTCCCCTACGATTTTTACTACAAATAAACACAGACCTTTGTGAAACTGCCTTAAGATTCTTTTGGTTTAGTAAGTTTAACCAATATAACAGTTTTTCGGGGTTTACCTGGACATAAGTATGGAAAAATATGTTCCTAAAATTGAAGAAAATATTTACTTTTTCACATGGTACAACACAATGTCATATCTTTTTACACAGCCTAGATCTTTTTGGGGACGAAATTATCCCAATTCTCATGTGCCAAATGCTAAACCACATAATGTTTTTCTTAATAAATTAGTTGGTACCCTCTTTATTGATTCTTTTAAAGGGAACCAAAACCAATATCGGGTCAAAATTTGGCAAACTGTAATACCTATTGAAATACATTCTTTGACCATAGCTGAGGCCCATGATCAAATGTGAAAACAGGCCTTATAGTCCAGGAGCCAAATCTGAAAATCCTGATTTACCCTCCGCGGTGAGCCCCCTGGATTTTCTTGATTTTTTTCATCTTATAGCATCCTAGGGACCATAAATCAAGACGGTTCCGAAGAATTTAGGTATGCGAACACTGTCTAATTACGCGATTTGTGCTTAATTAGCAAAAAATGAAAAACGCGTTATTTCTATATTTCTCTGGAACTATGTAAGATATGATAACATGCTATATGTCATCTGAAAGGTAATTTTTTTCCTGATTTTTTGATATATTGTTTGCTATTGTCATTAATCATGGCAATGAGTATTTAAAGAAAAACTGTTGTTTAAGTCAAAATCATTAGAACTTAAGGATCCAAGGTTAAACTCTGGAATTGATAAATCAAGTCCTAGGTATACTTAAAGGGGATCTTTAGGCAGTTTTTAAAGAAGGTTGCATCTGATTTCATTGGTAATATAATGTAGAAATCATTTTTTGCTGATTAAATTCTGACCGACTATAGGCTCATTTTGCACTTATATTTCAAAAGGAGAGATGATATCATGAAAATAACACAATACATCCTAAAGAGATGTGGAAATGATAATAACTATCTCCCTAGGCTGGTATTTCAGTGCTTTCACAGCCATTTGGGCACATGTATATGATATGGTAGCTGTTTGGAGAGCATTTTGGATCACAGTGAAAGATGTGTCACAATACAACTATGGTTTGAGTAAGATTTCTTTCCTCAGCATAATACCATGATAATGTTTCAGTTTTATTACAAACTATCTTATTAGGGCCCTTGCATTAAGTTTGTATGCATCAAGGGGGGGAGGGAGGTATGAAATCTTTGAAAATGTGTGTACTTTCTAGTACAAATGCAATGCATATTTATGACCAAAGGGGGGTGGGGATCTGAGATTTTTGAAAATGTGTGTACTTATTAAATGGAAGGCCCCTTATAGTTCCCTCTACTTCTTGTGTACATAGAGAAAAGAATAGCTTGTAGTAGACTCACCCATTATCTGATCCCAATCCAGATTTCTGAGGGTATACTACTTTAAAGAAGAGATGAATCCCAAAAAGTATGCTGTCATATATCAAAGGTTCTGAATTTAGAAAAGAGTCCTTGTATCAATATGCCAACTGCAAAAAGACCAAGTGTGCTATTTGTTAAACTTGTAAACTTGATAGATCTGCTACCTCTGCCAAATTGTTGGTTTTAATAAATTACTAGATTGCACTCTTGGATTCTAGACCCATGTGCTTATATAAATGAGTAACTTAGCTTGACCATACACAAAATGGATATCTTATATTTTATTCTATATATGGGTTATTGGTATTAGTAATTTGATATTAAATTATGATCATGGTCACAGTTCATTTCTAAGAGCCAAACTTCCAATTCTCCCAAATTACCAATACAAGTTATAACCAGCCTTTGGTCATGCTTCACTGAGATTCATCCAATCAACTAACAGGATTTTGCCATATATATCCTATTTTATTAGGAAGTGTACCAGAGGAACTGAGACCTCTGTGTGTGTACATACATATCAATATCATTGGCAAGACCTCAAACAAATATCAAAACCTGAAACAATACAGAAGTTCCTGGTATATCTTTCTATTTCAAAATTACAAATTTTTGGTATAGCCAATACTGGTTTCCCAATAGTATCTAGTAGTTTTATCATATTGAACAGTATGTGCACCTTTCTGTGGGACCATAACCAAGGCAATACAGTATTAGGGGAATGTACAAGAGCAACAAATTGTTGTGATTCTGGTTGTAACCTCAAACTTTCTGTTATATAAACCTCAGAAACAATATTATTCCCTTATCAAAATATAACTGACCATTTTCATTTCTCAACTGCTATGAACAAGGATCCAATTTCCCTAACCAACAGCAAGAGACAGCTTACAGTTAGATACTAAGGGAAAGGTCAATATGGTAAATACTCAGAGACCCAAAACTAAGGGAGTCATTATTCAAATATATGAATAATCCTCCAGTCTATGATCAGTTCTTAGAATACAACACTGAATACTTAGTCTATAATACAAAAGGGTATAAAGCTAAGTGAGCAATGAACCCATACAGCCTGGAACTGTAAACCCTCTAGTAGCAAAATGGTAACAAAGTTTAATTTGGCAGATTGGTGGTAGGATGTTAACAAAAGTACAGCAGGTGGTCAGGAATCCCACAGTTTATGGCACACTATATATAGGCCTACAGTGTGTTGCACCATGGGAGGCTGCCCTTATCCCCCAGTTCAGGTCGCTTAGGGGAAAGGCTAGACCTCTCCACCAGTGATAAGGTTCTGAAGATCCACTACCTTCATTTTACTGCTGGAAGGCAACATTGTCTAAACAGTTAACTTTATCATTTTATCTCACCAGCTGCAGTGATGAATCCCATGCTCCTTGTGGAATTATGTGATAAAATTGAATAATTAGACAGTCATAAGTAGCCAAAATTTAAGCCTGCCCCTCTCTCTGAGGGAACCTTTATTAGGTTGTAAGTACAGTGTCTTACCAATGGGTTAACTCACACAACAGGGAGATAAGAACACTAGTCTGCCATCTTTATCGTCCCTCTGTCTCTCCAGGCCTCAGGCCTGTTGCCAGGGTGAGTTAAACATTAGATATTGGGGCCAGCAATGGGGGGATTTAAAAGAGTATTACAGCCTACAACTCCCACTCTCCCTATAGGAACATGCTTTTTAAAGATCAGTTGGTACAGGGGTATGTAAATAGAAGTTTGCTGCATAGTGTCTGCTGCATATTGTCAATGTGTGAATCTTTGGCAATATAAGGAGCCATCCATACCATTTTGAGTAAATAAATCAATGACTATACTAGTTTGATCAGGCAACAAAGATGAGCTTGTCTGCAAATTACATGGACACATATTTCTTGCTAATGTTTACTTATTTTACAGCTCCAATGTTGTATACAATGGACTAAATAGCTCAGAAAGCATTGAAATACCAGCTTAGGGAGACAGTGATAATCATTTTCCAATCTCTTTAGGATATATTGTGTTATTTTCATGATATTATCTCTCCTTTTGAAATATGAGTGCAAAATGAGCCTGTAGTCGGTTAGAATTTAATCAGCAAAAAATGATTTCTACATTATATTTCCAATGAAATCAGATGCAACCTTCTTTAAAAACTGCCTAAAGATCCCCTTTAAGTATACCTAGGACTTGATTTATCAATTCCAGAGTTTAACCTTGGATACTTAAGTTCTAATGATTTTGACTGAAACAACAGTTTTTCTTTAATTACTCATTGCCATGATTAATGACAATAGCAAACAATATATCAAAAAATCAGGAATAAAATTACCTTTCAGATGACATATAGCATGTTATCATATCTTACATAGTTTCAGAGAAATTTAGAAATAACGCGTTTTTCATTTTTTGCTAATTAAGCACAAATCGCGTAATTAGACAGTGTTCGCATACCTAAATTCTTCGGAACCGTCTTGATTCATGGTCCCTAGGATGCTATAAGATGAAAAAAATCAAGAAAATCCAGGGGGCTCACCGCGGAGGGTAAATCCTTATTTTGACTGATTTCAGGATTTGGCTCCCTGACTATGAGCGTTTCCCTTCTATTGTGTGTGACAGTTCTATAATGACTTCCTGCAACTCCACGCTATGTTCAACCCAGCATAACACTGTATAGAGTATCCAAGGTGTACAATTACTTTTCTATTACCCAACTTTACTTCGCTTTACTTTGTTTCAAGTGCTCGGTGACGCTGTTATTGACAAATAGGCGTCAATTGCATTTTGGAAGTCCATTCCAGTTTGTAAGTTAGGGCGCGATCGCATGATTGATGAATATGAAGCAGTCAGGAGAGCTTCTTTTCTGGAAATAGAGGGGAACGAGAGAGAAAAAGTAATGCCTATGCATGTACATTTGGAAACCATGCTGATGTAGAAGGAAATAAACATAAATATGTTGTCTGTATACTATATAGGTTGTCCCTAGAAACAGTTATATCTTATTTACAAAATAATAATTAACAATTAAGACCATTTATTGCAGTTCTATGATTCAGGTTTGTTAAACGGTGGAGTGGAAATTATTCGAGAGTGCTATGGCCTGCATGGTTTTTATTCAAGTACTTAGACAGAACATACTTATGGAAGATTTGAACATAAATGTAACTTAATATGGAAATAGTGTAATGACTTTACAGTTGCAGTGAAGAAAGTTTGATCTATAGACTGAATCACATTGAATTTGATGTACAATCCATTTTGCGTGCAAGCACTGATAAGAGCGCTGCAATACAACAATTACGGAATATGAAATTTTCTAATTTTACTCTATGCAAACGAAGATGAAATTCTCCTTTAACAATAATTTCGAAGTCACTTATTATCAACAACAGCGTCTTTACCTCACTTCGACATTTAGAGTATAATTATTTGATTTGACTTTATCAATAAAACGACAAGAAATCGTAAATGAGCTTTGTACAAAATATCATGATAAAATCATGAACGTAGATCTATTTTCTACTTCAAATCACACTTTGATAAAGATCACCAAAGTTATTTTATTACCCCACACAGTCCAACATACGCATCCCCAAAACTGATATCCCTTGAACGTTTCCTATGGCCCAGTATTCCGAATCCGCATTCTATAAACCGAAATCCCTTCAATCTCCTGTTGATCCACTATCCCTCACTGTATAATAATTCAATAAGAAATTCCCCACATAGGACCCCTGCGTGCCTGGTTTACATTCTCCCACCAACAACCCCATCTACCCGGTAACCGCAATGCTAAATATGTGGTCTCCAGTCCGACCCCTTAATAAATGAGCATTTCAACAAGTAATACAACCAATCGGTCCAGCTGCTAGTGCTAACTCGTTTAGTCAGGAAGGGGCAGGTTGTTTTTAAGTTGGAGGAGGCGGGGGAGAGCTCCGGACTGCAATCTACTTTGCAAAAGACGAATTCGCAACAGCCCATATTTGTTTGGTCTTTTTTGGAATGTTTGTTTTTGCAAATTTAGTCCATGCCTATGGGAATCAAGTCAATTATGATAAATCCACAGATATTGGCTCACCACCGGAGAAGATAGCATCTGACAATATCTTAAATAAACTGATAAAGAATGATTAGCAATATTTTACTAGAAACTTCCTTATTTACCTAGATTATCAATAGAGGTTGAAAATGCACTTTAGAATCAGAATGAATATTCTCATCATAACAGGGGCATGGGATCTAGTTAGATATCTTTTTTCCCCGGCTGGATAAAACGCCTGACTTGTCTTCAAATCACTAATAATTATTTATTATTCCGAACTTAATTATGGCCGAACTCAAAGATGAGGTGTTATCAAATACGATATTTTGACTTTGATACAATCATGTTTCTGACTTATGATCACATGTAGTTAGCCATATGTTACAATGTTACATAGTTACTAAGCAGTGGGAAGGATCAACAGATTTCAGATAAGGTGGAGGGACGGGGGCGGGGAGTACAACGAATTTGAGGCGTCCCCTTCGGAGGACAGGTTTTACATTTAAAGAATCAAAATTTGGCAAAAATAAATGGGAGGGAGGGGGGGGGGGGGGGTGGATCAATCCCATGGGCGGGCCTCAGAGACACACTTGTGTAATTTCTAGTGAGAAACCCGCTCTAGATCTAGAAACAAACAACTTTGAAATGTAATAGCATGTTTATGTTTTACTCTGGGGCTGCACAGACGTTATTCTCACAGGCTCCGAGGTCAAAGCCTTCAAAGAAACATGTGTACTCGACAAGGCTGCTTAAAAGAAAGCCCACCCTTTGCCTCTAAATATTTAATCCAGTTGAAAGGCGTTCCCCCAAAAGAAATTCACTTGACACCTTGTGCTGACTTGGTGTCGAGCCTTGAAGCCATGTGGAAAGCGGTCTCAAGGATGTACACACTAGGCGATCAAATCTACAGATCGGTTTTGGCAGTAGTTGACACCAATCAAAAAGCTCAATTGGAAACAGTCATTTAATGGGGACAGGTTTAGGGACGTAGCCAGCCCTAGAGTCAGAGGGTGTTCCAGGTAGATCTAAGAGGCTTCCGACTTACATTTTTGTGAGATTTCTTATATTTTGCTTGTATTTTGGAAAATTTAAGGGGGCTTCAGACACCCAGGCACCCCCTCTCCCCTACATGACTACGCCACTGAGGTTCATAAAAGGACAAAGGAACTCAGAAACGGCAAAAATTCATTTCAAAATATTCATGAACTTCGAGATTTATATAATTATATCAATTCAAGATGTTTTCAAAGCGCTTCTCACATTCAGTTTATTTCCGTTCACATTGTTCCACGGGAACATCTGTTGTTTTTTGTTTAACCCAACACCCCGTTGTGAATAGTTTCTGATCTTTCTCGACCATATCTGTTCAGTTCTCACACTTTTTACCGTCGTCGCCTAAGGTCACATGGGGCGAGTGGGCATTCAGTCACATGACTTCCTCATGAGATTCATCTTTGCTGACTTTGAATTAGTAAGGACCACCAGGATGGGAAGACCTAAATAGGGAATAGGGAATAAATGCACGATTTCAGACCTCCATTGTTTTCATATAAAAAACCATTACAATGGAAGACGCGAACAACGAAAACTTGATGATGTAAAAATAATAGCAAGTTAAAAAGTTAGAATCCTTACAAAAACGTTATACAAGGGACCGGAAAGTCGAACAGTTTTCAAGGAGTAACTCAAAATAGTGTTTGTGACAAAGGACAAAAACTTCAGCGATTGAAACTTGAGTCTTGGTTTTAGGTCATGGGATGTTTTGTGAATAACGCTGATTACAAATGAACAGTATTGAAGCTCAAAACAACCTATGAAAAACACCCTCTATTGTAAGGGTCGGAAACTACCAGCTCTCAGATTGTGGATTCAGCAGTTTTTCTTTTTCTTTTCAGGGATTAATTTCTAAAATTTCAAAAAAGCGATGATAACGAGTTGGGGCTGGAGGATGTTTGCTGAAAATAAAGTTTTTCAAAGTCTCGGATTTCAAAGATTTTTTCCTAGTAAATCTATATCAATTTTCATTGATTTAATCTGTTTTGAAATAATACTCCAGATCTGTTTAGTGTCCAGTTTCTTCCCATCTGGTTAGTTTTCTCATTGAATAAGCTTAAGGGGAGACTAAATAAATTGAACAGCCCGAAGGTTATTTGTTGTAAATTCGATTATCTGATGTAAATAGGAAGGTGAAAGTAAAAAGAGAAACTGCTCATTAAGTTAGTTTAAAACGCCCAACTCTGTCAGGACATCTTTTAACTCTCTAATTGTAACCACATTTAATGTTTCTAGCGATGTTCCATACCTTGGGCTCTCATACTTACCTCAAACATGACCTCATAATGGAAAAACAAATTTATACCGATCTATAGTAGATATTTCATGTTTTCGAGAAAACATAGGAGTCAGAGACACATACAAAACTTATTAAGTGTGAAACAAATAACCAACCTTACCTATCCAATTGCTGAAGTTTGTCCATTGCCGCAAATACACAATTAGTAAAGGTAATACTAAATCACTTAGGAAGATTATTTCAAATTGCATAATATAATAGTAATAAGATGAAATTGATTGACTTTAAATCTTAACACATGTACCTTACTGTACAATAATTATGTCGATAAAGGTGTTATGTGGTTTACTGAGTATTTAACTTTTAAATTGACAAACATTCACGTTTTAATCTACAGCTTTTAAAATCTATAATTGTAATGTTTTCGGACAGAACAAAGAGCAACATATCTTATACTCATGTGTAGAGTCTCTTAAGACATGCGTTGCAACGCTTAATTGTATAACGCATTTATGTTCCTACCCAAACCGAAAGTGTTGCATCTGCATCAATTTGCCCCAAGTTAAGCTATTACTAATTATCAATAAAACCGAAAATGTAATGGTCCTTAAATCGCTCTCGTGTCCATTAGCGAGACAGCATTCTCCGAGGAAAATTGCTCCCTTGCAAATTACGTTTGTTCAATTGGAAATGGCACGATATTCAAATAGATCTCTCTTGCGTTGATAATTGAACACTAAACAGCTGGGACAACATTAGATCCACTGCCTGAATGTTAAATTGCCTTGGGCTGGCTAGAACTTGTGAGAACTAGAGTTGGTGAAAGTATTGAGACCCTCTTTTGTCGCCCACCTAAAGTCAACACCGTGCACCTGTGAGGAATAATCGAAATGATTTACCTGTAGAAGAATATTCGAAATAGAATTATCTTTGAATAATATTGAATTTCATGCTTTTTACGGTATTCACATAGTGATCTGAGCCATAAAGTAAACGTCGTTTTACAGGCTGTTAGCATACATGATGCTCCTTTGTTTGCTAACACATTTAATTCTGAAATATGACATGGATCAAGATCATGTAGTGCTATGCCGGGTTCACACATTGTGAACAAAATATAATGCGACATATCTGATCATAACCAGCAAAGGCAATCCAATTGTGGACACTTCTTTTGTTTTTATACCATGCATAGGACCTTAATGAAATCTGGATTTTCAATTACACTCATAGCCTGTTAAAAAAAAGGAACTGCCTCAATGCTATCGAACACCACAAAAGCCCATCTATAGATTATGATTTTACGGTATTATGGTGACTTTGAACGCCCTGTAAGGAAGAAACGCACCCTAATGTGCAGGCTTTCTAAGTATTGATAAAGGGAAATTAACTGGTTCACCATAGAAAGGGTATTCTTGAAAGCTAGAGCAAATTTAATGGATCATGTCAGTCGGATAATGTGATTAACAGATTAAACTCTGTTATGGGGCTCATTTTAACAATTTTAATGTCTTCAATGCATCGCAATGGGTGATTATCTTACAAATGGAAGAAACGATATGTAAGATAAAAGAGAGTTAAGACCTTTCGAGGTTTGGATGTTATATCTTCTATGATGTAAATTATGTTTTAGGCCCAATTACAAGGAAACATTGATGGCTTTACACAGTGACTAAACGACTAACCACGTTGCTCATGTAATATCAAAATAATATAAAAAAAAAGACGTGTAAGTCAAATCTAGCAACTGCTTAAATTCATGGGCAGTGTGGGTTGAACTTAAAAATAGATTGTTTGTGGGAAGTTTGATAACATGTTTGTACTAAAGGTAACGAGAAAGACCAGTCTTGTGTCTTTGAGGGGTGAAATATCACGGGTGTGAACTAACATATGGACGGACGAGACACTTGAGACACAGGGCGCCACCTTTACCTTGTACCCAGCTGCCTTGGGGCTTGGCATCATTAATTTTGTTTAGGGAGACCTGCTGGATGTGTGACTCTGTGAACTGTATAGTTTTCAAAGAAAACAGTTTTGTGTCTGTATATTTCCTGGTGTCGCATCCTTATGATAGCTAATTAGTCAGTGTCAGGTTTCCCCTTTTAGAAAATACTAATATTGGGGTAATTGCCTCAAACTTATTTACATGACCTTGATGTGACAAAACGGTAACTACGTCAGTGGTAACCGGATCAGAGATCTCAAACAGCACACCTGGAGACAGGTAGAGAGAGAGACAGAGAGAGAGACAGTGTGTCAGTCAGACAGAGAGACAGACACAGAGAGACAGACACAGAGAGACAGACACAGACGAGACAGTGTGTCAGCCAGACAGAGAGACAGACACAGAGAGACGGACACAGACGCATACAAACAGACACATACACACCACCACTACCACCACCACCATCATAAATAACAATAGCAATAACAAAACAGAAGGTCTATCGTTTTGGCACCCCCAGTTGTCATAATTAGTGATACCATATATAATTCAATAAAACCTGCAATATAAGTAACGATGAATCTTGTGTTTTGTCAGAAGTAAATGGTTTTCCACACACTATAAAACAACTGATTCTTGGCATGGCACATCTGGCATCCACCTCCACCCAACTCCATGGTTGCTGATGCAGGATACCTTTCACATGTGATGTATGGAGTACATTGAGGCACCATTAACCAGGGTCTCCTTATATACCAAGGGGTACCTCAGCTAAGAGGCCAGCAAGGGAAGAGTATTTCCTTTACAACGTACACCCTTTGCTTTTTTCGCATCATCTTGATGATACAGTCGACTCTGTCTGTAGTGGACCCTGCTGAGACCAGGGGATTTGTCCACTAAAGACAGATATCCGCTTAAAACAGAGTCACTACAGAGAGAAGTATAAGACAAAGAGGTGTGAGTTGCTCATTAAGTTTGTAGTCCATTTATATTGCAACTATATACGTATGTATTCTTGTATATACTAATGTGTATATAGTTGGCTTGAGGCAGGTGCGACTGCAGGACTTCTTCCTTTGATTGTAGTCAGGAGGAATTGTCTTTTTGAAGAAGGTGTCTAAATTTTAAGAAAATCTGTTCGTTTTCTACAGAAGACAGAGGTCTGCTCAAAACAAAGCGTGTTACCTTCAGTTAAAGAGAAATCCTGTTAGCTATAGGACCAGAAGATTCGTCCACTTCAGACAGTTCTCAACTTAAAAGAGAGTCGATTATAATTAATCATATTGTAGGTCCAAAAATATACAAATGCCAGTAGGAAGACCATTCCTTTTTAATAATATCCCTGTTTAAATTACGATAAAAAGGTTTTGTAATTACCTTTTATGTACCTTAAAGAACTCACTCACAAAAGTCAAAGGTCAGTGGGTTTTTTTTTCATGAAAAGAAACATATAATATACGAAAGGCACATTTGACTGACTTAGAAAACATAGAATAGAGGATGCATCATGCATTATATCTTTAATTGAGTTCACCAGACCTGGAAAGAAAAGCTGTTGCTCCCTTTTAGAACTGTCCCCATAATTCAGTCAAAGCTTTAATTCTTAGAACTGGAGGTTCCATCGCCTAGAGGTACCTCACTCACCGCCTTCACGCCTAGGTGCGGACTTCTGAAAAGCTCCATTCACACCTATGTTCACACCTTTCTGCTTGGCACTATATCTCCTGTCTCTTTTCCTGTCTAGTCTGAACTGTCTAGTTTGTCTCTTGAGACAGATTTTGCCAAGAGACTCTAAGCTTTTATGGTGTTAAATGTCATTTACAGGACTGGGGAGGTCCGGGGGGGGGGGGGGGGGTCGCCCCCATTGGTGGGGACCCAATCGGAAAAATACCGCTAAGAAGCAACGTTTTAATAATTCCGTACATCTTTCAACCTAGTGAATCGGCGGCTCATCTCATGATCAATTCTCAATCCCTACGCCAGAGATTAAAAGTTTCTTGTCTTTGAATTGTGTAGGACTAACTTTTGGGTGACCTCTCGATTAGTCACTCTATAGTTATTAAGACATACCTTGCCCATGGAAGCCGTAGACAAAAGTATTACTAGGTTAAAAAATACAAGGTTTAACGAGAATTTGTTAAGAGAATTTTGAATGAACAACTTTCCTTATACCTCAGCCTTTTCTCAATACAAAAGTCTCAATACCCATTCCCGACCCTGCCCCTGCATTGACCGGCCCCTTTATGTCAAACGTGATCCTCCTGTGCTTTGGTTCCCCCGCCTTCCTCCACCAACATGGTACTTGATTAACCAGGACATCAGTATATCAGCCTGTAAGCCTGCTGGTCTTCACACTTAATCTATGAATGAGGCGACACAGGCATTGCTTGCGACGCCTGCCCTGTGTTTAGAGTAGGGAGAATTTACGCCTGTCTGGGTGCACTGATGCCAGATAAAGCACCAAGATCTCCCAACCTGACGGGGACGTCGCCCCTCTAAACCCCGCCGAATGATGGAATAAATCTCCCGGTGGCGTTCCTCACATGGCCTGTGCCCTGTGAATACTATTGGTCGGGCTGAAGTTGGTTTAGGCCACGTAGTACCCTCTCAATAACCCTCTATACTCCTCCAATACCCTCTATACCCTTCCCTCAATCCTCCATCATTGGCCCTCCACGTCCCTCCAACTTCCACCCAAACGTCTGCATTAATTTCCACGACCCCATGTTTTCCCGCCAAAAAGGGCTTAGTGCCGGAAGTCTGGGTATAACAGACGACATTTAGATATACCTTCATAAGCCTCTCCACTAGAGGGCGTCATGTCACGTCACGTGATCTAGAGCCATTGTGGTGACGTAGCAATCTCTTTCCATGTCGTCAAATGCCGTTGCCATGGCAACCGTCATACTTACCGGAAAAGGGTCAAAATTGGAACTGGTATGGGCGGAGCTACGACTTTTAATATAGAAAGGCGCCTGATTGAAAAAGGGCGGAGAAAATCAATAATGGAAAAAGATTCTTACTTTGAAGAATGAAAACATGAACGTATACGTTCATTGCTTGCTTGTGCATGGCCTTCAGTGAATTCACTGGTGAACTAAAAAGAGTGAAACTAAAGAGCAGAGAAAAGAAACGTGACTGGTTTATATAATCCTCTGTAGTCCATATCAAAACCACCAATATTTGAAGGCCTAACGATTTTACTTTCTGAAATCAATTTTTGACTTTAAAAGCATTGCCAGTGGTCTAAGGACAGATGGGATTGCTATTGGAATCACATTTTGTTGAGGTCGCACCTATCAATACATCGATTCTTAAATCTTAAGCTTCAACATGTAAAGGTTATGGCATTATATTCCCTTTTAGTGAAAATTTCGGTCAGAGTTAATACTTTTAGTTTATTTGCTAATTACAATTAATACTCTTATTTACTTATTACAAGATGTCTTGAGGGTCATTTTTTCTATTGATATCAGTTGATATTAATTTGCAATGAAATTACGATCAGGTTTTACCAAATTGATTACCAACGTATAGATCCAAAACGCATTTGAAATAACCTCTAATTTATTGTGCTTTTTCCTGCAAGCTTATATGTTTCCCAAGATAAGATTATTTTGTATCATTGAACCACAAAATAGTGGTAATTCAAAAAGAAGGAATGTGAATAAGGGTTAGTGGAATGTGATGAAAGGAAAAAACAAAAAATGGTAGAATCAAAAACAAAATCCTGAAAATGAGGAATGTCTGGTCTAGTCTAGACGTTGGGCGATGGCATCGGTCCATCAATAAAACACAACCTTCAGTTTTCTAGATATTTTCAAGAAGATTCATGTTCAATACCACCAGGTGGTGACCCAAGTCACCCCTGGTAGGCTTCCAAAAAGATGAGGGAAACCGATGGAACTTTGAATTTATTGGTAAATTATTGTAATTACATCACTGACGCACGGCAATGTCAGTTTGACTGATGAGTGTCGCACGTGTGATCATATTTTACACCCTTTATTTCATTAGATGTTTATTTTCAACATGTTAATACCTGGGCATTACGTACAAGCTTGGATTACATGCCCATTAATCTAGATTCCTATGATGAGAAAATATATCATAGAACAAACAGGAAATCTATGTTTAGCGGTAAAGGGATTTGGCCTATTTTGCTAGGTCGAGGGAAAAATCCCATCAGAGGTGATTATACATACTTGGACGAAAAGATTCTTGAAGGCACTCGAGACGAGCTTCCACACATCCCTCTTTTGCCTACTTATAGCTCCCAAAGACGCCTCTTCCAGTCACTGGTCTCACTCTGTATCATGAAGTCAAACCTGTCGGACGTACCTCTTCAAGGAGCAGTATTTTTGTCCAACAGCAATTCCATTATTCATATATATAAGACTTTCCTCAGCACACAGAGACTGACTATATTGACTTGAACTGTACTTATATTGATACTTGTTATGTCAAGTTTATTCTCCTTGTACTTTTTAGTTTGTGTTGTTTTACCGAAATTGTGTTATCTCCAACTTACCGTATCACCTCTTCTGTCAGTTACGAATAAAAAGTTCGGTGGCTGGAAGGATTAATCTAAAGGCGCCTTTACAAGTTCAAGCATAGCCAAGACAATTCCTAAAAGTGACAAATTAACCTTAATATTCTTTTGAAATAAAACACAAGCAACTCGAGTCCTTTCTTCATTTACATTGGTTGAGAAAACCAACCCTTTTCAAATATTTTCAGAACTTTATTAACAAGCTTAAGCTCGAGAAGCAGGGGATATCTAGGGGTGTCGAAGTGGTTACCATCCTATTTTGTGAATGGCGGAGACTGAAACTGTGCCACAGACTCAGACAGAGATGTATTATACATCTTTGTGATTAAACAGGAAGGGGGAAATATTGCATAGGTCTGCATGAATTAATGCTCAACGTTAAACTATGGTATTTTTTGTAATTATAATTATACTGTCCCCTCTCTCCATCTCTTTACGAAATCCTAATTCTGCCAATGCAATACACATTCACATTGGCTGTGTATGCGGGTATACATGTACTTACTTCTCTATAACAGAGCCAAGCCAACAGTGGCCAGGACATTCATTTCAGAAACAAGCCAGGAACATATTTGCACGATTGATTTCATAGGCAGCGTATTGAGGGAAATAGACAGCCTTCATTGAACAAGGTCACGTGACCAGAAAACGGACGCATTAGGTCTGCGCATGCTCTGTGCGCCGCATCGACTGTTTGGACAAACTGCGCAGGCGCGCCTGTAAGGAACATAGCCAAGGGTATGACTGGGTGTTTTCACTGTTTGATTGCCTCCTAGTATGACCCAACCAATTTTAGCTTCACAGTCTGGACATAGACTTAAAGAGCCAGTGACACGTCCAAACATGCTAAGAACATTTCGTTTGGTCTTTAACAAATAAATATGTCTTGCTTATTTAAACCTCAAGTAAATTTTCAGTTTAAAAGTATTAGTTAATTGAATTCTGAAACTGCCTTATCTGTGTTGTGCCGGTACAACCTGGGGATAAGGATTCTATGACGTCATCAGGAGACTCCAATCTTGTATACATGCATACTTATATACTAGATAGCATTTATTCATATGCACAAGTAACCTTAAAATCCAGCTCTATATAGGCCAGTGCACAATAATCAACCCTCCCTCAATGTAACGTTGTGCAGTTTTGTTTCTGTTGCTGCAGTAGTGTTATAAATAGACATGTTTTAACACCTGTATCACCCTTTGGATATTCGCGCTACACTTAACACAGCAGTAAGACAGTTCTCCCGGTGACGTCACACCCAGGGCCCTGTAGCAGGGTGTACTCAGAAAGATAAGGGTCACAGTAACACCCCAAAGCACAGTAAGCGTGTCCAGTACACAATAATGCAAAGTTATTCTTTAATGGACGTCAATGGAATATTTCAATTTTGTTTCATTCTATTTGAAAGTGGAACTAGAATTGTTTCTTAAAATCATGTCACAGGATCTTTAAGACTGGTCGCTGTAGGCCTACATGCTGGGCGTCTTAGATAACGTTAGGGAAAGTCAGCATTTCATTTAGTTGTTTACATTCCCAGAAAAACACTAATTACGCGTGCCTGTGCCACACTGACCTATTATTTCAATCCACAGGCTCTTTTTAATCCAATAATCATATTGCCATTCTATACCTCAGACGTGGTATAAGAAAAGACGTGGTATAGAAACCTGGGTTCTTCCAGTTTGATATTCCCAGAATGAGCAGCATCTTATGCCCAATGATACACTATCTGTCATACCGGTAATCGGAACGTATTGCTATTAAAAAAAAGCAATTGGATCCCAGCAACAGCGGCCAAAGCCTGGGGGGTAGCGGGTGCAGTTTACTTCCACCAAGTGCCCCTTTACTCAGCCCCTGCCCGGCCCCGAGCAGCTCCGAGCAGCTCTCTGTCCATCTGGAATGACCCCCGCAGACTGCTGGAATTAGTTTAGGTTCGATCGTTTCCCCGCGTCCTCTGATGAAGGGGACAGACGGTGGCCGTTGTCAAGGAGGTGTCTCATGAAACGGTGGCCCCAAGAACCGACTGGCGGCTTAAAAACGCCAATCTTGGCACCTGCCACACACAACTTTTTATGCGCTTTAAAGTTCTTTGAAAAACAACAATAGCTGTTTTGTAGTTAGCAATTTCATGAGAAAACGTTAAATTGATTGTTAGGTTTTGAAAAATAACTTTTTAAAATATGGAATCAATAGGCCCCAATTACAGGAGCGCTATATTTTTCAGTAATAATTTAGAGGTTGTTTTGAAAGTTATAATGATGATTTCACCGTGTCTATATTATTCGTAGGTACAAATCCTTGATTAGGCTAAAAGATATGATAATGAGTAGTAGCACAATACATTCATAGTCTAATCACAAATTAGCAAGTGAACAGACCTGTACGAAGCAGAAAATAAATTGATGAATTTATATCTCCCATCCGATATTTATAAAATCCATAAACATTGTGAAGACCATTATCAAAGATGTCCCATTCCTAGGGTTCTTCTGTCACACCCTGGAGACCCTCAACCCCTCTGTAATCTACGTCATCTTGTCCCATCAACTTTTCTTTGTGATCTTCTCCGTGATTGGCGTTGGTGACATTAGGCATCTGAAGCTTGTTGTAGTTCGGTCCTCTCTCGCTAGGGGCTCTTCTCTCCGTTACTGCTTGAAGCACTTCCGGTGGGCTCTTATTGCGTAAAGGTAGGGAAGTACTGATTCTTATTCAATCGGACACAGGACAACTTTAGAGCTTTTCATGCTCTCGAATTGAAGAAAACCTTCAGATATTGCTTTAATTATTGCTCACGAAAGCAAATATCAAAGTAAATTATGGTCAAATTCAAATGCAAAGTATACTAGCTGAAGGACTTAGACCATAAATGCGTCATAAAAAGTATTCATACCAATCAGTTTCTCTGGTTAGATGTGTGTTGCAATGGCAGGAAGAATTGCTTGTCACATAAATAGGCCTACTGAAAACCCTAATCAGTTACAATATGGACCTAAAATAACATAGAATTGAATAGAAAGAATACCCTCGACAACAATTCATGGATACTAAAATCATTTGTAGAAATAGTAAACCCTTGAAACACGGAGATTCCTATGGATTTTGATTAAACCATTGCCTGACATAGGCCTTATAGAGGTAGCTATAAAATAAACTCACAATAGAATAAACATATATATATCCTAACACATGCGCTTTTTATGATAAATGATTGGCTCCATATTTACACTTCAAACATTGTCAAATCGCACATTCGTTGACTACCGTGAGCATGAACTAGATCTTTGGTCACCGTTCTACTCATCACACGGGAAATAGAAAATTAAGTGCATGGCTTCGCATATTTTCCTTTTCCCTCCAGTCCCTCCCGATCCACACTCAGGCTCATTGTAATACAGTTCTCGTTCAAGTGGTCTCGGTCTATGTTGCAGAAACAATTAAATCATCCTTTTCTAGATCCTTCTATACACTATTTAATACATAAATGGCACTTGGTCTTGACTGAGAAGTAAAGGAACATTTTTAATTCTTTAACCATTATTCGCTTGAAATTAAAAGGATAACGATGCACACACATGTGTGTGCTTGTCTGTGTTAAAAGTGAATGAATCGTTGACCAGTCGCCCAAATTTGAATGATAATGTTGGACAAAAAGCCTTCGTCGAACGGTGGTACAGCCTGGAAGCCCCATATGTTCTTCTATCAAGATGGATACATACCTAATAGAAAAGTATAGCAAAGGGTCTAAGGCCTTGGGCCTCGGGCCACTGGTACCGGTCAGACCATCCTCTTGTGAAAGCACGTGACTTGGAATTTCTTGAAAACATAGAATTTCGGAGTCGATGTAGCTCTATTCCTTAAAAATGAAACTCTAGAGAGGAGATTAGGTTCATTTTCAAAATGCGTCGCCTAATCTTTTAAGAATAAGATGGATACATTTTCCAGGAAAATGTGATCTTTTACCAGAGTAAACGTACATTGTATACTGATTTTTAAGGACGGCTATTTACCCAGAAAATGATGTATGCTTCTTAAGGACAATCGCGCCATTTTCCAGATATTCTAAAAATGAAAGTTCTTCAATGTTTCCCAAATTTTGCAGGAATGTTCACTAACGTCCTGACAATGCATAACTAAAATGGAAAATTGTGTGTCATGATAACTTTTAGAGATAAAAATACCCAAAGAAGAACAATTTTGTGGAAATATTGCAAATGCTGAAAATTGGCTTGACCAGGAAAAAATATGTTTTTTTCTGTATTTTTCTTAATATATGTTGTATCAAAATACTATTTTTACATTCATTATTGTGACGGGTCCCCTGCACAATATGAAATGCTTATTTTATGTTTAATGTAAATATTTTACTTAGTTTTTGAAGAAAACATATATTTATCCATTTCAAGCTATGTTCATTGTCACAATGGATATTCAGCTCCCCTGGCTAAGTGTGCACGGTGACCCCCTATTTTTTTGAGTTGAAAAGTAAGTATACACTCTTCTGCATATAATATTAACTTTAATAGCAATTTTCAATGTCAGAATTATTTGTATGGAACTTTATTTTTGAATTTTTGTATTTCTTAAGTATTTTATTTTGCATATTTTTGAGTTAAAAATGTATAATACTCAATCAGATTTTACAAAAGTCTTTCTTTCTCACCTGAGAAAACCTGGACCGTTCCATTAAAAGCATTAGATTTGTTGTCCTGTTATTTCTATCAAAATAATTAGCAAATAAAATAAATTTTCAAAATTAGTTTTTTGAGTAAATTTTTGAATAATTATCAAATGAATAAACTCTTCTAGCTCAAAAGTTTCCATGGTGACCTATGATTATTTTTGTATTTATGGTACCTGTATGGGTGTAACTAATGTTTTAAAGAAATATCAATGCTACTTCTATAATGGCGCGATTGTCCTTAAAAAAAACTAATATTTGGTCATAGTGGCTACAAAGTAGAGTCATCTATATAGACACTTTCCAAAGCAGTCTACTAAAAGCATCCGATAGCATCCATATCGCTCTCACAAAAAGGCGGGTTCTGTAATATCCCAAATGCTATGCACTTATGTTCCCCAAGACAGACCAATAATTGTATCAGCGGATCGACCACTACGTTTTCCCATCCGTTCTTTAAGTCTTATAGAGAGGAGTGCTTTATGAATGTATGTATGGGGCGTGGGCTTAATACGATCATGTCAGAGTAGGGTAGGGACAATGTAGGTCCCTCTGTGGGGGTATCATTGAGGTGGTGTGGGCGTTGGCTCCATGTCGAGGTATTAGAGTCAAACATACACTATGTGTCGGTGATTCCTGACTGTATGTATAATGAAGCCCGGTTTACACCTCACGATTTCTCGTCATGCGACAATTGCTATAACATGGCCATGATAATGGAATTCATACTGTCTACACCGCTATCGTCACTGAACGAACCAAGAAGTTGAAATAAATCATAGTTTCACAGTGTACAGCTTTAGCTACATCAGACTTGTTTTCGATATTTCCTAACAATCTCTTAACAATTTGCCTTTGGTAATAAAGGGTAGATATAAAATTAAGAAGAACCTTTATACGGTTATCATGAGAAATAATGACCAATTTCACACATGTAAGAAACTTTCAACATTGTGTCAAGTTACTCCTGACAACCTTACTATTTATATATCCACTCCCTATTAATAATTGTCTACAAGCTTAAGATATGATCTCCTATCTCAAGAACATTGTTGGGACTATCGTAAAGCTGTAGGGTAGTGTACGGTCGCCGATTCGCATATTAAAAATGATTCGGAAAAAAAAGATCGAAAATGTGAACCACTTTGAGAGAAGCCTTAACGATAAAGCTGACTGATGCATCTCTTCAGATAGGTGAGTTCGATTGAGGTCATCAAAGGTATCATTCTTTTCATTTGCAACAAAATTAATTGAGGGATCTTTTGTCAGTCTAGTGAATCGGTCCCTTTCACTGGCTGACTATAATCTTATATCAACGATACATCAGTATAAGATGTCGTTCGCATCTACACTGGGGCAGGTTAATAATCATTATCAAAAAGGTTCTTGTAATGTATAGCCCCTCCCTTCAGCTATACTTGCAAACACTAAAAACTAACATTATCCTATGCACTGTAGTCGCTAATCACCCACATTAAGAATAATACCTACAGATGATATACACATTTTGTAGGAAGCAAATTCAATTCATCTAGATACTGTTCTTCTGATACATTTTATATAACATAATTATTTGATCTAAGTTATTTACAATGTAAGAGCTCTTATCACTTATCAGTGTTTTTTTTAGACGGAGAAGACAATTGCAAGCTCCATTCGATTCCCATAAAAGCGTTTCCAGCTTTTTCCCCATTTAGTCCCCCATCCTTTCTTGCTAGATTACCTTAATTAAGTAGATTGTCTTTCCTTTAATTGTGTATTTTTGTCTAATGCTCTAGCGGATCGATTATTCTAAGCAGCCTTGTCTTTATATAAACTGAAATGCCTCTGTATAAATTATAATAGGACTATCGTCCTTTAATTCATGGCGATCTAACGAAAAATGCATTAGTGTCTCCACGTTTGTTTTATGACAAATTTGTGTGGATATGCACCGTACATAACTAGCGCCCTTTTATTGTATTTTCTTCAAGATATGGACCTACTCGTCTTCTTTGTAACTAATATACAACAGTTAAGAGGTGGCCTGACAGTTCTCCCTGATACAATATCGAAACCCTTTTATACATAAATAGTCATTAAATTATTTTAACAATTAAATAAACAGTATAAAATCCTAGTAAATTATATGAAAATAGGTCTACAGATTCCTGTGCAATTACACTGGGATAGAAAAAGAACGGCTAACATTTGTACATAATTTCTCCCAGACGCGATTCTCTGGTTTGTTGTATTTTGGTGTACCTGCAGGCTAAATCAAGGTGCGTTGTGGGTAATATGTTGACAAGTCCATTTCCTCGTACAAGCCTTTAGCATATAACTGTTTATCATTTATGGTATCATCTGTTGTTGAAGGTTCTGAAAAGGTAGCACTTGGATTATTTTCATTTTGCATTTGTATGTACTGAGTATTTCTTATGTTAGTTTTGATAATTGTTCATTAGACACTTTTATTTAGCCAAAAACTACAAAATGCTCCGAAATTAGCCTGCATGTGCACGAAATACAGCAAGAATGGGAACTGCGTCTGCCTGATATTTTAGAAGGAAGTATACCTTAGCATACAGATTCAAACACTGGGCGAATTAGGTAACCTTTCTGAAAGATGCAAGGCCAAACCTAAGCATAATAAGCACTACCAATTCATCAAATCTCTTAGGTCTACTAGAACTGCTCCTCTTTATTTCTAGGAGTTTAGTAACACACCCAAAAGCGTCCTTTCAAGGAAAGGCCAACTCTTTAGGCCAGTAGTCCTCATCAGGGGAACAATAAATGTAGCAACCTTCTCCCGGCGTCCGAAACAAATTAGTCAAAGGTCTTGGGTCAATCTTACATTGTGTCTGGAGTCTTTGGGGGACGTGCAGGGATTATTGCACATGAATTAGATAGGGCTTGGTTTCCTTTGTACCCACGCCTCCCTCACTATCGTCTAACAAAAAGCTTATTTTCCTTTTGTATTTGAACATTGGATTCAGGCAATTACATTGGTTAACAAACTAGAACATGTAATATTCTGGCTTAGAACTATTCCAGTTCCAGTGTCCATATAAAGTTGAGTTCCTTGAATTCCTAGGTGTATTTGTTAAATGGTTTATTTAAGACTTAAGTCCACTTTTTCAACGTCCATTAGAATAAAGCTGATTAGCATTCAATAACTACATGAACCATTCTATAGTCCTTCACTCAAAAGTTCATTTCAGGCACTAAATTGCTAAATGAAACGCATTATTCACTCTGAATAGATCTCTTATGTCTTCGGAAATCTCCAGACGGAAGTAGGAATTGTAAAAACTGTGTTGCATTATTATGATCTAAAGGGATTTAAAATTCCCTTTGAAATGATATTGAGGATGCAAGGATCTCGTTTTATTCATAATAAACACTTGGAAATTATGAAATTCCTCCTAGTCAAAATCGCCTCGTGAAAAACAGGCTTAAAGTCGTGTTCATTTTGATACATTTTCCATAAAGAAAAAAGGACACATTTCTGCACTTTACACGGACATCTCCGTCCCTTTCATTTTGTTTGATTTGCAATTTCATTGGATCTCTTTTTACATTGCACCTCGGTCTGCTGCCACATAAAACCTGGGTATTGTCGAGGCTGATTCTCATTAAGAAGTCGTTTGACACGAGTAAGGCATCAGTCAGGGGAGATGGGCTTCCAATAATCATCTGATAAAGGTATCAAGGGCCTGGAATAATAGCAATTTTCAGAGGGTAGAATTGCACATGGCCTCAAAGGTTTTGTGTATTTTTACTTTAACAGTATGTTTAATTTGATAATAGTGCGTTCTTGCTTACTGTTGTGGAAATATTACAAAATACAAACGGATAAATCAATGGGCTGCAAAGCCTGTTTCATATACATAGAGTTTAGATGGATACGTTTGCCATTTCTAAAAATTGGCAGATGTGAAAAAGAATATTGAAGTGATATCATTTTCGTTGTGTAACAATTATTGATATTTATTTCCCGGATAGAATAAATAGACTAGAGTGATTGGAAATAACAAGGGATAACAGGTGATTGGTTTGGACATTAATAAATAGGATTACTTATTTTATCCTCCTAGTTACATTGACTCTAAAGTTTACAATTCTGTGGCAAAGTGACGTTTGTGGCAGTTGAATTACGAATGACCAACAGATTGTTTGCTTGGATTTATATAGTGACATCTTTATGGATTCGCATAACCAAGGTTATGGAATGGTTATGTCACCGACGCTCCTGAAATAACAATTTTATTCAGGTATCACTAAACAAAATATTACACACATCCTTTACAGCATATTTGAGCAGTTTTAAGGACGTTGCATAGCTGATGTCACATTGACTGGAAAGTGTCAATATGTTGATCGAATTATTTTCTCAACAGGCAGAAGATAAAATAGTTGATAGAATTATCAACGCAATTATCATAAAACAATCCAATTCAAATAAAAAGAAACCTATATCGGTACCAATGCTTATTGGGGTGTGTACCTAGACCCCTAGGACAGAGGACTGAGCCCTAACCAAGGCGAGTACCACAAGAACATATGGGGTGCCATACATGGTTATTGATATTGCTCCTGTTCTGTTGCATCAGCAACTTTGCGGCTTTGTGGCGCTAACGGGAGTAGGATTGAATCATCTCAGTCGGCTGACACTATTGGTGGCCACTGGGGGGTCGGTTCGGCCCAGTCAAACACGATTGTCGGACATATTGTATGTCTATATATCACAAGGTTTTGGCTACATGTTTTTTGGTCAGGGCGGTCCAATATTGTCTCGCCATGACTTCAGTATAATGTTGTGTAATGCACGGATATGAATGGGTTTATATTGGCAAATGGTCAGTAAAATGGGTACATGTGATCGCTGTGTATTTTAGTAATATTGCAGTAACTTGAAAATTCAAAGTCAAATGCAATATTAATGGGTCATGCACAAATCTTTTTATGGGTACATTATCATAGCCATTCAATGTATTCACTAAAAAAACAACTTACTTATTGTATGTTTATCTGCATACTATCCTATCATCAGATCACTACTCAGCCACCATGGAGGTGAACAGAGCACTATGCAATGAGGACACTCTCCAGGCAGAGAAAAGCGTCCATGAGAATCATCTGGCGTTATGCAATTACTATATTATATCAGTTCAATAGTGGTACCTGGGAAGTTGCTGGTTCACTTCGTAGTTCAAGCAGCAAGGAACAAATGGCAGCTTTAGTACAGAGATTATTCTCGGGGATAAGAACGTCGATGTATTAAGCAGAGTGCAGCAATACTTTTCTTTACAGAAAAAACTGATTCATTTCTTATTAATGGAATGAATAACTGTTTGTAAATCGCAAACAAGACTGGTTGAACCATATCGATCAATCAAAACGTTAGCGTTTTATTTATACAGTAGAGGGCGTCAGGCTCAAACTCAAGTTTTATATCCACAAAAGAACGCCATGTCATGACGAGTGTTGATTTTTAGCCCTGCGTTTTATCACCATGATCAATGAGAGCACTTCAAGAAGCCAGAGGCAGTATGCTCACACTTTTTACTACTAAGGGATGACGCTTTCTTACAACGTTCTGTACTTCTTTATATTTAAATACTAATCTTATTTGATATCATGGGCCCGAAGAAATGGCTCGTCAATGCTGTCTGTAGTTGATAGCCTTTTCTGTACCTCTCATGTGCACTACCTACTCATGGCTTTGCCCCAAGCTATCCCATCATTAGAACTGAAGAACGCATCCTTTCTCTTACAAAATCATGTCTGTTGCATCCCCGAAGGTTAATGTTTTCGCATATTCTTTGTAGTGATAGCACTTCTTTTTGTCAGTCACACAAAGCTCATATAATACGTTCAGGAAATCATTGTATGTGTTCCTGATATAACACAGTCAAATATGTAGTCCTCATTAATTTTGATGACCTGTTCTAGTGTGCTGTTCACACCAACAGTCATACGTTTTGCTATTTGTCCGTATGCTTATATATTGTAAACTACTCTTAGGATTTAACTCATGTGGTATATCCCATATTCCTGGTGCTGCGTTTCTTACGAAACGTATGCAAATTGAAATGTGCCCTTTCCTGATTTGACTCTTAGCCTATATCCTATCTAATCAACCCACTAATCAATGTTCTGTCTTTTGATATTTTGCAGGTAAGTTGTAAGACAGATACTTTCCTCTCGTTGGCAATTGGTTAGTACATATTTTACTAAGTAGATGAAAAGCTTTGGTATAAGAAGTATAACGACAGTTGGAACCAATACGAATAGAATATTGCAACGTTCAGTTCATTAACAAGTGCTTAATTCCTGGAGAATATAAGCACTGGGCGTCATTGATAAGTATGGTGGATATAAAAATGAACACATATTTACCATATAATCTTTACCTCCTTTTATATGCCTTGGTTAACCCTTTAGACCCCAATCCGGCCATGGCCGCCCGAGGGTGTATTCCCCAATCCGGCCGTGGCCGCCCGGAAAAATGGTCATTTTTCCATAATTTTTCCATATTTTTCTAAGGAGAACACTTTGATGTGTATTTAACATACAGAGATGGCCAATATATCGTTTAAAAGCTGATGAAATTCCCTAATAAATACTACAGACCAGAAGTCTATATCTTTAATTGGTAGGGGTCCGTCATACTTTGACCTTCATAAATTACAAGGAAAATATGGAATTCTAGAGGGAAATCCATAGAAATCCTGGGGAAATCCGGCATTTCAAGGATGTTAACTGTGGGGTCTAAAGGGTTAAGTAAAATTAGGGATCGTCAACAGCCCATAAGTAAAACATCGAATTTGCGTTATGTGTTTCCCCAGTCTGATGAAAAGTAAGGGTCTTTGCTTTCTATCATCTATAGACGACGAACAAAAAATGATACAATTCAGAGGAACTGGTAATAAACACAGTCAGTGTATACCACAATCTATATTAGAACAGAGTGTAAAATATGGATATAAATCCTGCTGACAATTCAAGATAATCCTTCAAGTTGTAATTGATTAACCGGCGCAGTGGATGGCATGACTCAGATTCTGAATAAAGATAACACCATTCTGCTGACTCTAGTATCGACCGAAGCGTTCTGACTCCTGCATTCCTGCTACTAAACTTGGCTCTGGATCAATTCCTATCAAAAAGCAATGGCTGGACTACTACTTAAATGCATGAGACGTGGTCAGTGGACGATCCTCCGTCAGGCTTTTACAAGTAATCGCTTCGGAACACTCGGGGTTTTATCTAGGTTAGAATATGCTTCAATTGCCTTTGACATTTCCACCTTTCTGCAGTAGACATGTCAAGAGCCACTACAGTTTATGCTGACCTTTTAGATATTAATTGTTTTATCCTTGATGCACCTTCATTGGATATTATTTTGCTAGTTAATTGACTGAACTGAGGATTTTAGGGCCTAAATTGCTGGTCTTCATCTGGGATAGAGTTAGGTTATAAAACTAGATCAGTTTATTTATAAATCACTGAAGAGTCTTTAATCGGCCAACCCCTTTGTACAACAGCTGTCTAAGGGAGGCTATCCTATTAGTGATATTGGTTTAAATAGTAGGTGTCGTCAAGAAGCCCATCCCAGTGTACATGAACATCAAATCTTACCATGAAATTGCATAGCAATTTCTTTTCCATTTAATCCCCAAAAATAGAAGTGTAAAAAAATAGACCATGTAGGTTTCGTTAACAAATTGCTCCTAAAATTTGTAAAATGCAGATTTATAAATTGGCATTTTCCCCATATAGACCACAATGCGCCTTCATATAAAAGGCCTAGAAACAGAGAAGAAGTTACCATTTTTTCCCACCACATTTTGTTATGCTTTTCTTGTAGTATAGATGTTGCTCTTTCAGAAAATCCAATGTTCTTGTAAAAATATTTGAGCTGCTGGGAGAAATGGCTGGTTACCATGGCAACCAATGCAAAAATCAGGCAATTCTAAAATGAGCAGTCTTTGGGTCATATCTCTCTTAATATTCAAGATAGAAGCCCCACTGACATGTCAAAACGAAGCACACCTAGAGTTCTATAGGATAAAAGAATAAAACTGGTTGTCATGGTAACGATGTTGCCATGGTAACCAAAAACAAGCTCAAAATTGACCATAATTTCAGTTTCTCTTCTATTTCTGTTGCCATAGCAACCACAAATAAAAGCATAACAAAGCAAGACCTATTTCACCTGAAGAGTATATATCCCTACATTATAAAATCAGGTGGTTTACCTAAAGAACATATACTTGGAATGTAGAAAATAATGTGTTTCCATGGAAACAACTCAAAATTCATGTTTTTCAAATTTGACAGTATTTGGCTGATATATTTCTTAATATATAAGTTAGAAATAAAAGTGAGATCTCAAAATAATGCCCTTTACAAGTTCTATGGATTAGAAGATTGAAATGGGTTGTTTTAGATACACCATTGCCATGGTAACGAAAAAGAACCCTAAAAATGGATCATTATTTCATTTTCCTTCAATCTCTGTTTCCATGGCAACCATGAATATAGGTTTTCAAGTAAATCATGGTGCAACCTGCTTTTCCTATAGTATAGGTGTTCCTCTTTCAGAAAATCCAATGTTCTTGTAAAAATATTCAAGTAACCAGGAGAAATGGCTGGTTTCCATAGCAACCAATGCCAAACAAATAGGTTATTCGAAAAATGAACATTCTTTGGGTCATATCTCTCTTGATATGCAAGATAAAAGCAGCACTGACATGTCAAATTGAAGCATTCCTAGAGTTTTATAGGATAAAAGGATAAAATTAGTTGTCATGGTTACATGGTTGCCATGGTAACCCCAAACAAGCTCAAAATTTACCATAATTTCAGTTTCTCTTCTATTTCTGTTGCCATAGCAACCGCAAATTTAGGCATAACAGAGCAAGACCTATTTCACCTGAAGATTACATATCCATACTTTATAAAAATCAGGTGTTTTACCTCAAAAACAAATTCATAGAATGTAGATAATGATGTGTTTCCATGGAAACAACTCAAAATTCATGGTTTTCAAATTTAACAGTATTTGGCTGATATCTTTCTTAATCTATAAGTTAGAAATAAAAGTAAGATGTCATAAAAATGCCCTGTTAGAGTCCTATGGATTAGAACATTGAAATGAGTTGTCCCAGTTATACAGTTGCTATGGCAACCAAAAAAACCACTAAAAATTGACCATTATTTCAGTTTCCCTTCAATATCTGTTTCCATAGCAACCATGAATATAGGTTTTCAAGTAAACCATGGTGCAACCTGCTTTTCCTGTTGTATCTAGGTGTTCTTCTGTCAGAAAAAACTAAAGTTCTTGAAAGAATATTTCGAATTGCTTAGAGAAATGGCTGGTTTCCATGGTAACCAACACAACAAATTAGGCTATTTTAAAAATGAGCGGTATTTGGGTCATATCTCTCTTAATATAACCGATAGAAGGACCATTGAGATGTCAAATTGAAACATTCCTAAAGTTCAATGGGATAAAGGAAGAAAATTGGTCGTCTTGGTTATTTGGTTGCCATGGTAACCCAATAAAGGCTCAAAATTGACCATAATTTCAGCATCTCTTTTATTTCTAATGCCATTGGTACCAAAAATATAGGTATAACCAAGCAAGACCTTTTTCGATTTTCAGAGTAAATATCCCTACTTCATAAAATTATATGCATCTATCAAATAAAAGTACATGGAATGTAGTAAACGGTGTATTTCTATGGAAACCACTTAGTATTCAGGTTTTTCAAATTAGCCAAGGAGCAGATCCAGGGGGGGGGGGGATAAGTCAGGCGGTGTGAAGCCCCCTTTTGGTGGAACCTCATGGTACCAGAAAGAGGGGAAAGCGCTGTGTGTGTGTGTGTGTGTGTGTGTGTGTGTGTGTGTGTGTGTGTGTGAGCGAATGGACACAGTTGTCGTACTTAGCCTATAGGCTGATTCCTTTTCAGAAATCCTGTATCCGCTCCTGTAGACTAGGAGGAGGCTGCACAGATGATTGATATTTTACTGATAAGATGGCCCAGCCTGTGATTACGGAGCACCCTGAGGTACTATGATAAGGTACCATGGTACTAGGTACTATGAGGTTATTTTAATTTAGACAAAGTAGCTAGATATCAAAACCTTTTTTATTAGCCTGTTCACAATATTTTCATTATAGAGCAGATACAACTTCCAAATTTGGTATGAAGCACCTCTGAGGCTCAACTATCAAATCTTGAACGGGAGCGATCTTAAAATATCAACAGCAAAAATATTGACAGATTTTGTGAGTTTTGAGCATTTGAATGGCATTTATTGTTTTGTTGGCCATCTTGGGTTAGAATGTCTGTCCTTTATTCTCCCAATTTTGACACTAACAATGTGTTTCTGGGCATTTTGGATGTGTGATATAAAATTATTTCACTGAAAGTCTTCCATTTTGGATTTTTGGCCTTCATTGGGGTCATGTTGATATTACAAAGTGGTTCCCGTTTCAAATTCTATGAAGGGCTACAAAGGTGTCGTCATACCAAATGAATTGAAGAAATCTTGTGACAAAAGAGCGAAGTCTATGCCTTTTTTTATTATTCTTTTGGAGTCAAGCGTTAATTGTGAGAGGAAGCATTCTCCTAAATTCAGTCATTTTGAAATCTGTGGTATTGTATTGAATGATTATTATATCTATTCAACCCTCTAATTATAAACAACTGATATTAGAACCATTTCCACTTTTCTAGATACCTTAACAGCTGAAAATCATGGTATTTCTCATAATTTGACAGCCATCTTGAATTTTAAGAAACAATACACATCTGTAAAGCCATGGTAACTGTGAAGCCATCTTGAATTTTGGATTTTTGCATTGACTTCAAATACAAATATTTGAATTCTCTGACCCATAAGCACTGTCCCCATGGGGAGTTTATCCTCAACGATACAACGCATTATCGGCTGAAAAATGTTTATCGTCAGAAAATGTTTATTGACCGGTTTTTCAGAAGTTTGCTGAAGATTTTTATTGTTAGGATAATGTTTTATCATTGGGACGTGATGGACGCTGAATTTTGGATGATGAAGAGGTGTTTATTGTCAAGGAAAAGGCACCAGGCTGTCTGACGATAAATCCCGTTCATTGTTGATGATTTTCACTGTAAAATTAGCCCTGTTTTTTACGTTTATCTTCGACAATAAAGGGTCATTCTTTGTCGGCCCTCTTTATCGTCGGAAAACAGTGTGGCTTCTATAATTACTTGGTGCCAGACTGTCTACCAGGACCTGGCTTCCGTCCTTCATCATCGATGATAAACCCCAGTTTATCATTCATAGTTGGGGATGGGGCTATAAAGTATAATCTCCCAATTTTGACAACAACCATGTCTCTTTAGTCATTTTAGAAACTATGACAAGTTTGTAGCAAAAGTCTGCCATATTGGTTTTTCGGCCCCAACATCTATCCTATTGATATTTCAAGGTAACTCTCCTTCCAGATTTCATAGTTATGCCTGAGAGGTGCCTCATACCAGATTTGGTACTTTTGTCCACTCTGTAATACTTTCTCAAAAACATGACCTTAACAGACCCCACTATCATCTTGCATAATAGGAAAGATATAACCCAAATACAGTTAAATTAGAAAAAAAATCATGAATCCGCCCCTGGGCTAATTTGAATACTAAGTGGTTTCTATAGAATACTAAGTGGTTTCCATGGAAATACACCGTTTACAACATTTCATGTACTTGATAGACACACATAAGTTTATGAAGTAGGGATATTTACTCTGAAAATCGAAAAGGTCTTGCTTGGTTATACCTATATTTTTGGTACCAATGGCATTAGAAATAAAAGAGAAGCTGAAATTATGGTCAATTTTGAGCCTGTATTGGGTTACCATGGTAACCAAATAACCAAGACGACCAATTTTCTTCCTTTATCCCATCGAACTTAAGGAATGTTTCAATTTGACATCTCAATGGTCCTTCTATCGGTTATATTAAGAGAGATATGACCCAAATACTGCTCATTTTTAAAATAGCCTAATTTGTTGTGTCGGCTACCATGGAAACCAGCCATATCTCTAGGCAATTCGAAATATTCTTTCAAGAACTTTAGATTTTCTGACAGAAGAACACCTAGATTCAACAGGAAAAGCAGGTTGCACTATGGTTTACTTGAAAACCTATATTCATGGTTGCTATGGAAACAGATATTGAAGGGAAACTGAAATAATGGTCAATTTTTAGTGTTTTTTTTGGTTGCCATAGCAACTGTATAACTGGGACAACTCATTTCAATGTTCTAATCCATAGGACTCTAACAGGGCATTATTATGATATCTTACTTTTATTTCTAACTTATAGATTAAGAAAGATATCAGCCAAATACTGTTAAATTTGAAAACCATGAATTTTGAGTTGTTTCCATGGAAACACGTCATTATCTACATTCTATGAATTTGTTTTTGAGGTAAAACACCTGATTTTTTAGAAAGTATGGATATGTAATCTTCAGGTGAAATAGGTCTTGCTTTGTTATGCCTAAATTTGCGGTTGCTATGGCAACAGAAATAGAAGAGAAACTGAAATTATGGTAAATTTTGAGCTTGTTTGGGGTTACCATGGCAACCATGTAACCATGACAACTAATTTTATCCTTTTATCCTATAGAACTCTAGTAATGCTTCAATTTGACATGTCAGTGCTGCTTTTATCTTGCATATCAAGAGAGATATGACCCAAAGAATGTTCATTTTTCGAATAACCTATTTGTTTGGCATTGGTTGCTATGGAAACCAGCCATTTCTCCTGGTTACTTGAATATTTTTACAAGAACATTGGATTTTCTGAAAGAGGAACACCTATACTATAGGAAAAGCAGGTTGCACCATGATTTACTTGAAAACCTATATTCATGGTTGCCATGGAAACAGAGATTGTAGGAAAATGAAATAATGATCCATTTTTAGGGTTCTTTTTCGTTACCATGGCAAAGGTGTATCTAAAACAACCCATTTCAATCTTCTAATCCATAGAACTTGTAAAGGGCATTATTTTGAGATCTCACTTTTATTTCTAACTTATATATTAAGAAATATATCAGCCAAATACTGTCAAATTTGAAAAACATGAATTTTGAGTTGTTTCCATGGAAACACATTATTTTCTACATTCCAAGTATATGTTCTTTAGGTAAACCACCTGATTTTATAAAGTAGGGATATATACTCTTCAGGTGAAATAGGTCTTGCTTTGTTATGCTTATATTTGCGGTTGCTATGGCAACAGAAATAGAAGAGAAACTGAAATTATGGTCAATTTTGAGCTTGTTTTTGGTTACCATGGCAACAATGTTACCATGACAACCAGTTTTATTCTTTTATCCTATAGAACTCTAGGAGTGCTTCGTTTTGACATGTCAGTGGGGCTTCTATCTTGAATATTAAGAGAGATATGACCCAAAGACTGCTCATTTTAGAATTGCCTGATTTTTGCATTGGTTGCCATGGTAACCAGCCATTTCTCCCAGCAGCTCAAATATTTTTACAAGAACATTGGATTTTCTGAAAGAGCAACATCTATACTACAAGAAAAGCATAACAAAATGTGGTGGGAAAAAATGGTAACTTCTTTGATCCCTTAGCTGCCAGTGTGTTGTGGCCTAATAGGAACCATTGTTAAAGCCTGTCAGCTCAACCTATGATGTCCAACCCATTTTTCCCTAAAATGCAGCATTTTGATTGGCTAGCAAACCTGTAAATCTAAATCATGATGTTTTATCAATACTTCCACCTCCACCTCCACCTCGTTAAGTGTGGACTTTGATGTCTTCAGGATATAAAGTGCTGTAACATTTTCCATTAACATAATTGAATACCATTGTTTGATTTGCTAAATTATTCATATAAAAGTCAATCTTTGCATATGAAATTTATTTTTGTAGAAAATAATTAATTATTAGATAATTAGAGGTAAAAAAGGTCTATACCCAATAAATACTATGTCCACAGGGAGAGTTAAGATTTCATTTTGATCAAAATATTGATTTAAAAACCATATGAACAAAGGAAATGACTTTTATTACAATCTATACATTATTTTTTATTAGATGATCATTTTTGAAAATTTACATCTATGATTCTCCATTTTGATTTAAATCACTGAAAAGTGTCCACAGAAAAAGGCATCTACAAGACTTTTTCATTAAATAAGGCATTTTTATTGAAAAAAAATAAAATATAGGATTTTTTTTAGTGTCAATAATTTGAATTAACCAGGACCTTCCAACTAAAAACTTAAAAATATCCAAAATGCTATATCATAATTGAAATCCAGGGGAGCAAAATGCATTTTTTGGAGAGATTATTTAAGAGGGTATCTACAAGACCATGCATATATCCCCCCCCAAAAAAAAAAAATTTTAACATTTTTTACTAACAAAGGCTTGACCTCCAGCAGAGTAGACAGTATACCAATTTTCAAGCCAATGGATACATTATTAAGGGTCCTAGAGGCAAATATGTAGTAAAAAGTATCTACAAGATGGTATCTACAAGACTTTTATGGTATCTACAAGACTTTCATTTTAACCCTTTTTATCCTGGATTTGGTAACAAAAATTACCATAATGCTATGTTATATCAAAATAAAAGGACCTAGAACCATTGTGCAGTTGCTAAGGGAGGCTTTTATCATAAATATTGCAAAATTGCCCCTATTTTAAGATAATTATCAAAAATGTTAACAACTTATCTTGGAAACAGTCCAAAATTTGTCAATTTTCACCATAAGCAAAGGTTTGATATTTTCAGTATAAGCTCAAAATTTATAATGTTTGTGCCCTTGAAGTTTATGGCTAGAGTAGTATAATTTCAGTATCTCTGTAACTTAATATCCGATTTCAAAGTTCTAGATATCATCTGAAAGATAATTTCGTATTCTATAAGGTGCAATACACATCCTTACATTTGCTTAGAAAACATATTATTTGTATGCAATTGAATATTATTGATTCACTTTATTTTTATTAGAAAAAGTAAAGAGAAAATGAGTGAAAATGTTAAAAAAAAGGACCTGATTTTAAATCATTCTAACTTTTTAACGAAAAAACTTAACGTTCTAACTTTTTAGAATAAGTTTGGTCCTAATTTGTATATTTGGGAAAAACAACCATTGGTTCAATAACTTAAATTCTATTTTTTGACTTTTTTAACACTCAAAATCCACACTTAACGTGGTTTCACCAAGGGGATATAGAAAAGCATAATTCTTACTTATTCCAGCAATCCCTACTCTAGGAGACAAGGATCGCTTATACCATAATTTTGTCCAACCCTTGTCCAACCTGGGAACATACCCATTGTGGGATGGGCTTTGTGTGGTGTTAAAGATTGTGCAATGCAATTTCGCCTAGAAAACCTTTTTTGCTATGCTTCTCCCATCTAGGGAAGGATTTACACCTCTTTTACGAGGCTGTATTTTATTCTCTGCGAATATTGTCCCAAGGCCTATTATTCTCAAAGGGATATAATCACGCACAGCTTTCACTCCTTAACCTTTTCCTTCTTTGTTGAGTTAAGAACCTGGAATAAAAAAAACTCCACGAGAGGGTATTAGTAGGGGTTTCACCTCCGTTGTGTCTTTGAAGTACACTAACGAGAAGAGTGGTTTCACAGGCCATATGGGACATTTCACCACCCTAATCTCCTGGGCAGGAGTATGGCCGACCTCTTGGGCGCAGTAAGCACTCTTTGATGGCCACTTTGCCAGGGGAAGGAGTAAAAAGGAGGACAGCTCTGCCATGGCTGATAGTCCTACGCCCTACATTCATTTCCAATGCATAGAAGTACATATTAAGGTAATACTAATAGGCCCTATGTTCTTTTATTCCTTATTTCTTTTATGTACAAAGCTTTCAGGTGTACATAAAACCACATACACATATACATCTATATGATTATAATGTTTAATCATTTTGCACGAAATATTTATCGTGTTGTGTAGCATAGTCATTCAGGCACTTTTATTCAGTGGGTATATAACTATCTCTCCATCTTAACATTATCACTGCACCTTAAACCTGATCCGTCACCGCTGCCTATTTATTTTGTGTGGGGAAAAAAGAGAGACAGAAAAACTGATATGAATAATGGAAATCTGTGGAAATTAGATTTGAGAGAACTGGCTCGGAGGTTCACCCCTAATATTATTCAGAAGACGGTCAGCCACTATTGAAATATCGATGACTTGGGTTTAGGATTGCAGCCCCAAGGTTAGGTATATTCATGATTTTTATTCACTGTAAGTTCGTGCATATGGATAGAAAACCGGTATGTTGACCATAGAAAAAGCAATGCCCGGTCACTTGTCTGAATCAGAATTACTACTTAAATGATATATCATTATTGATAAGATAATTTTTCACAAAGTCATAAGCCGCTTGCAGAATGCGCACAACTATAGAGTTATTCTTCAGAGCGTCAATATACTTTCTCTCATTTTCCTTATGATATTATCATTTACTGTAAATTACAGTAAACCTGCTAATCTTAAATCATATTGGTATAATACCAAACATTTATACCATACCTTGGACTATATTAGATGTTTGGAAGTGACTGATCAGCTCTTCATTTCAAACCGTTCAATATCTATAATAGATTCATTGGTAGAATTTCCCTTACACTAAAGTGAGGTATTTTCAATCAGAATAGTTACATGATCGTCATGAGACATACAGCTAAGTGAACCATCGAACCAGATCCTGGATCACTCTCTTCTCTATCTCTGACCCAAGTCAAGTGATGCAGCATGAAATATTGACCTACCATCCCACAGTGAGTATACACAAATAAAGGTAATACACCCTTTCAGCTAGTGGCGCCACCAAGCGGCATTCAAACCAAATTAGACGGCCGTTTCCTGTCTGCCATCGCGACAACTGTCCATTTGCTGGGTCCCGACCATTTGTAGTCTAAATACCATTACCAGCCCGGAACCAGCTACCGTCCCTGGCCCCTACCCCAGCACCTTGTCGCCTCACATTAGCTCCACACATTTAACGAGCAGCTCCAATCTAGTAGCTCTTTTTTCTCAATTATTTTAGCTTTAGTTTTTGCTCACCGCCACGCTCTCTTTATCCCTTTATAGGCTCCCAGATTGCCTGCAATCACTGTTTCATCCTCCTCCTTTTGTTCATAAACCACAACTAAAGTCACTTTCATTTACGGTACTTGCAAGCTTAAAATATACTATCAGGGCCTTGTTTTATGAATTTTAGTTTCTTTTCAAATGTGGGTTTCTTGAGTTTAGTTCACTCTTGGGCTTGCTTAATCGATTCTCTTTGTTCTCATAGCCCTGACTTTTTCTTTTTAATATTCTATTTCTTTACTGACAGTGGTTGGTCTTTATGACTACCCATAGCCTTTTTCACTGAGGGGTTTCGAAGTAAAACCTTAGTCCATGACATTGTAAAGACTTACAAGATTGGATCGATTCGACAAAGGTACCAAGTAGTAATGACTAGGTCTTTGAGTGTTACCTTTCAAATATAAAATAGTTTTAACAAATAATAAAAGAATCTCCAGATCTCAAATATATAGACTTGGAAGTAGCAGGGAAACTTTATATTTCAATCGGATAACCAGGTTAATTACCTCAGCATAGTATATCAAACAAGGACAGGGCCATTAAAACCTGTATTACATTTTTACCCCAATGACTGAATTTGGATTAGCAAATGACATTGGAAAGACCACAATGGTTGTAAGGTCGTCCTCAAGGCGTTTCTGGTAAATAACACAAAACTAAAAACGACACGAGGAAACAAGAACCTAATCATTCCATCATTCTGAACCTTTAGGCAAATCAATTCTTGATACAGTTAACCATCAACAGAGGTATGGATCTTGTGCATTCCATAACTAATACCCCATTAAGACTAGGCCCCAGAATGCACATTAAGACTTAAGGCCATATTCCACTATGCGTTCACGGCATTTGCGGCCACTTTTTAAGGCAGCCGCAAGCAGTTTGCGGCCCAGATACCAACATGTTGGTATCCCTGACTAGGTGACGCAAACGCAGGCCGCAAACGCAGGCCGCAAACGCAGGCCGCAAACACCCATATTCCACCTTGCTAGACGCTACCGCAAACGCGTTTGCGGCCACTGAAAACGCGTTTGCGGCCGTTTGCTAGCGTCTGGTGGCTGTAATCAAGTGGAATATACCCTACCGCAAACGTATTTGCAGCTGACGCAAACGTATTTGCGGCCAACGGAAACGTATTTGCGGCCACCCTGGACACGTTTTCGGCCGCCCTGGACGCGTTTGCGGCCGCCCTGGACGCGTTTGCGGCCGTTTGTCACATAGTGGAATATGGCCTTTACCAGTCATACAATAATGCTTATCACATATCAAGATTAGTGACCAAGAACTCATAACACCATCGGGAACCACCCAAGATATCCGTTTACCTCTTCAGATAATCGCCAAGTCCTCCCTACACATCAGCTGACCCCCTGGAGGCCCCACCTGTGCCCCCAAAACACCCACCACGTCCTAACGGATCCATTGTCCTTTAGTTACCTGTTGACCTATGAGCCCTTTCCACCCAGCGTCCACTCCTGAGGCTGCCTACCATGCCCAGCCTATTGAGGGTTAATGCATGGGGCCTCCTCCTGGAGGGTAAAGGTCAGGGAACAGGAGATGGGTGATGCATGGTGAGCATTGTGTTTCCAGTATTTGCAAGGCTAAGAGTAAAACAAATATTTCATTATCATTTTTAGTTGTGGTGATATTTCCAAGTAGATCAGTTCCACTACAGGCTCAAAGTTGAACCATTAAATCTAAAAGGTTTTTTCTCGCTGTTTTTTAATGCACAAAATTATTATAACGGAAGGTTAACACGTTTCGGTATAAGCAGCAGCGTAACGTTTTCCTAAGTTATCAGTTGAGAGTTTTAAAAAGTCCGATGCATCCCGTGATGTAAATATAACGTATCTTTTATCTCAATTATATGCATTTCATTCAGAAACATTTAATTTAAGTTATATACATAGGTCCGTGCTTTACTTATTGATATACTTCGGTTTTGTTCAATTAATTCTATTAGCCTGAGATAAACCCTGGAAGATTGGAGATTTGTCGGGGTTCCTAAAACTAGTTTACTATTTTTACACGGCATTCTGCGGGGTGATAAATGATTTCCATGCCAGAATAAATTTTAGGGGTGTTTAGACCTTGTAAAAAAAACTACTCATTCATTCAACACTCAGCGCTCCATAAGGAGCCACTTGCTCACCTGCAGCTGCTCCTGCTCCGACTGATGAGCAGCTCTCGTGTCAGCTGGGTTAACTAGGTCAGCGGGAGGAGCTGGTGTTGGTACAGCTCTACACACAGGGTGCACGCCACCCCTGTCAACGACAGGCTCCCGTCAGGGGGGTGACAGCACCAGGAAATGTCCAGGACACTCTCTGTTAGCTGACACTCATCAGCAATGATGGGGACGTATAGGGGATTTGTAAGAAGGGGTTTTGGTAATTATTGTTGAATTGCGTGTTATTTGGTGGGGCTGTAATGGCATGTTTTATCTTTGTTGAATTGGTTATTAGTGAATGATTGAATGTAATCATGCTGAAATGTCATATTAATATAAAAGGGCACTGCCTACGTTTTAAGGAAAACATCTGACATTTTGTCTTAAGCGATACAGAATTGCCCCACTAGATCCCCTCAGAGCTCTAACCAATTACCTATACGTCCATCTATCTGCCATTCACTATCACACTACTCATTAAAACATCAGTTTTGTTAAACATAATGCAAGCCGACAAAACATCTTGAATTTCATTTTAAAGACAAAACCTATCCACATGTTGTACGCTTTCAATTATGTTCAAATCGCCTCCAGCACATGAAGTCCATATCAAATTTCAATCAATAAGGAAGAACTGACTTCTCCACCTAAAAAACAACCTACAGTCTGAAATCGATAGTAAACAAACTTGGTCAACCAATAATGACTGCTTGATAAGATTCACCATGTTTTGCCTCCATGCCGTTGGGATTTATTTGTTATTGTTGGTTGCTATGGCTGGATACGAACTTCCTGTTCCCATGATGGGTGGAAATGAAGACAGATGATACATTGTGAGGCATGTGAGAGGGCGGCCGGCTCCACCTATCTGTCTGTCAGGGGGAAACATGGCAGGTTTGTTTATGACCAGTCAGGCTGTGCTCAGCACTTTTTAGTGGCCACCGTTAACGTTGAAGGCGCGACATGGCAACATCTTTTTCCGTGGTTTCAATTTCACTGCGAGCATTAAAAGTTTCACCATGTCCAATCTGTGTGACTGCATTCCATTGAATGATTTAATTAACAAGGGGGGTTGTGTAAGTTGATATCTTAAGTGTTGACATTCGTTTTCTTTTGCATAATCATATTGCCATAGAAGTTGTAAAACCAAACAGAGTGGGAACAAGTTGAGATGGTTTAAAACATCAGCTCTGCATTACTTACCAATGTTTTCATACTGGTTCCAGAGAGTAATTGTAAACATATGGTAAAAGACGAGATTTGCCATAATTATCATGGGTCAATCTAAATTCTGTAAACAGTTGATTTCTATATAATCAGCCGCGGATCTAGGAGGGAGGTCTTGGAGTCAGGACCCCCCATTTTGGTGGACCCCTACACTACAAAAAGAGGAGAAAATGTCATCAACGTATGCGTAAATACACGCAGTTTCAGTAAGCCTACTTAGCCTTTATTCTGACCCCCCCCCCTTTCGAAAGTCCTGTATCCGCCCCTGATAATCATGTAAAAGTTTCAGCTCAACAACAGCATTATATAAAGTTATGTTTTGGTTGTGAAAAATGGCCCATCATTTTGAACGAGGGGAGGTTTCATTGTTTACCAACGTTTACCAACCGTTCGTTGTAATCATCGATAATGTGCAACAGGCCACCAACGTAAGTAATTCTGTCTGCAGTTTCTTTTGGCAGATATGGCCTTACAGCCATTAATCTGCTCCAGTACTGCAGTAAAATGAGATTCATTCTTGTACGAACAGTATGACCAGTAACTAAAAACTGACCAATGAGAAGGCAGATAAACAGATGCACCAATGTATTGTTGACAAACCATCCCAAAAGGGAAGGAAATTGGAATCAATCTTATTCATTGGGGCCTTGAATAGGGAACGGACCAACCTCGTCACCCTTACAATCCATGGTCTCCTGAACGATATTTGATCAACGTTTGGATGAGAAACGCAGAACATAATCTAGGCCTGTCCCCCATTTCCATTGATTTATTCCTCTGGCCCATGTCAGCCGGAAAAGGGCGTTCGATAGGTTAGTATGATTGAGAGGTGCCTTCAGGACCAGCGCCACTGAAATGGTATCTCCTTGTGGTAATTGTTCACCATCACGAATCAATGTAGGCATCATTAAGTTTCATGCACGATGGTTTTAAATTTGGCATGTTAGCCTTAAATGTATTGAAGAATATCGATAATGAAACAGTCTGTCAGAAGATCTTGTCTTAAGTATAACTTGATCATACAAAAACAGGATGACCAAGTGATTAACTAGGGATCAAATCCACACAAATTCATGATCTGAATGAAAGGTTTCTTAATATGTATAAAAGTTTCCAAATTACTTGAGAAACTCAAACATGTAGTTTCATCAGATAGATAATTCAAAGCGTACCTAATCTAAAAAAACATAGATAGAAAAGCCTTTAAGTGTTTTTACACTTTGCTGCTGGAAGTTCTTACTGCTAAGCTCAGGCCTTAAATAAATAAGCAAATGAAACACAACATGCAAGCTCACGACAAATCAACATGGCCATTGACATCGTTCTATTGGCTGCCGTTCACATGCCTGTCTGTTCCTTCATGTAACATTGTAATGAACGGAAAGAGGATAGTCGCACTGGGATGGCACAGTCATTGGTCAATCACTAGGAAGACACTCAGTTCCCAAATCATGGACACTCACATAGTGGTATGTACACTTAAAAATAACTAACATAGAACTACAAAGTTGCATCGCACGCCCCATTTAACCAATAGGGCTAGCTGTAGTAGGTGTAAGTATACAAAGCCGCAATCATGACTCGGTCCAGTGTAGATATAATTATGAAATATGAACCGGAAAATCATGTGAAATGATGAACTAAGCATGGCAAGTATGAATCTGGATTAACAGTCATCTCTTTCAAATGGTACCAATCATTTGAATGTACTCCTAGGGGGCCAAGTTATACTTGTTTGAATTTCTCTACTCTGAACTCGATTTGAACTTGCCTCTGATATAACCCATGTACTTTGTTGCCATATTATACCTAGTTGAAACAAAATGTATTTAATCAAAACTGTTGGTTTCTGTATTATCATAATTATGCAAATGGTAATAATTTCTGACCCAAATCTTTAATTAAGTAGCACTTTTTCTTGTAGGGAAAATTAGTTGTGTTAAAATGCTTGTAACTTATTTGAACCTGAATGTTCTTTTTGGTTGTCATCAATTATTGACATGTTTTTGTGATATCAATCTCAAGAAGATTTTATGCAGATAAACTCATTAGGAAAATATGTATCATTAACTTGATTTTATCGAAACCTGACTTAACAATAAGTTCAGTTCAAATAGCCCAATATTTCAAGAGGTACCATTTCACGTGACTGGTAGCAAATTCAGAACCTGTAAATGTCACGGCCATTCTCCTAGTATGAACAGCTGGTCACTAATGAAAACTCCCAGGGTTTATTTATGTCAAGCCCAGTTGGTAAGTACCAGTTCCTTCAGCGATGGGCTTCTGTGATTGATGGCGCTTAATTACAGTTCACATTCATTTGTCCCCCACTTAATAGTCTTCTTTTCTTTTGGTTCCCCTTGCTCAGTTTTATTAGTACAGCGATGAATATCTTATTGTAGTTTAGTGGTTTCCTTTACAGCTGCAGACACTTCCCAGGCAGGTGTTACTATCAGAGGTTGTACTTAGGCAAACAGTAAACTATCTGATATGGGACACTATGTCACACCCACTACGCCATAAGGGGTCTACCATTAAGTGTATCACAGGGGGATAAGGGGTGGAAAAATAAGCCTCAATGCCGGTATAAATCCAAACCTATGTTTGTCAAATAATTATTGGGGATGGGTGGGAAGGGTGTCTAAGATTCAGGCAAAAATGCTAATGTAGGTAATGAAAGGCCCCTCACGGAAATATAAATGACAAACAGGGAAAAATAATGTAAAAATAAGTCTCTGTTATGTTGTAAGTGAACCAGGTTTGTTGCATGACTTATCATAGTGGGTCCCTAGGCCTAAAGTACCGTAACATGTCATTACAAAGGCATTATCTGTCATGACTATAATATTATGTTGTCCAAGCCATCCCCACTGTCCACATTATGCTTTTTGGGCGCGTGATATAATGTACCTTTAGCGACGTTAGGGGTTACTCTCTCTATGAACTTGGGTAGGCACTTGGGATAAAATCATATAATATTTAGACTCATATGACGCCAGATTGAATTACTACCCATCATTATCAGTCATCGAGGGCCATCAATATGGAATACGGTCTATAATATATGAAGTTATATAGGAATGGGTATCATAGAACGAAACTCTCGGGATCAGATTAGGCGAAACGGTAGGCAATATACTTTACCATAATATACAAGGCCTAATTGTTGGAGAAAATGCTGCAGTACAAATAAGCAAGTACATAATATTATTATTTCAAAGTTAGCATTATTTTCTTGAGTGGAAGACGCATAGAATCTGATATTTGAAAAATCATTCCTCGAGCTAATATGATATGTTATGAACATATTCTATGAACATATTAAATTGCTCGAATCGAGTACTTTCACGCCCAATCGATTTTTTAAAAAATCAAGCAGCATCATGAATACTTAGCTTTATAGTCTGCAGAAACCTCCTTGATATTTTGGTCAGATCTTATTACATATACAGAATAAAGCCAATGTATCATAAGAAGAACAATTTCAGCCCAAGAGGAGTTTCTCAAATGGTCCGCGTGTGATGTTTTGATTAGATAATATTTGCATAGGAAGAACAGCTTTCCTATTTTGTTCACAGTTTTCTTGTTTCAATGGGTTCTGTGATAGGCCAAGTCAAATTGGAATACAATCAGTCCAAGTGCCACTTTTGTCTACTCCTGCATGTTTAAGCACTGTGGGTTCCGTCAGAAAAGAGGCAGCAGGTTTTTCACGATTTGAGACACTTTTTGTCGTGTAAAAAACGACACCTCAATGGGGCATGTGGACATGAATTGTAATGACCATGGAAAGTGCCAAAAAGCGATGTTTATGAAAACGTTTGGTTGGTTTGGTAACAATTAAAGTCAATCTTTCTTAACTTTGACAAGTGGAATGTTTGAAAGCGCCTTTTTCAACCTAAATGTGAGTTCCTTTTGCAGAGAGCTTATTCCCTTTGCAGACTAGCCCCAGAATGCGTTTTATGCCTACTCTGAGGCCAGTCTGTTAAGGGAATACAATTAATGTCTTAAAGAAGTGATGAATAACTAGCATACTATGTTTACAGTTCAAACAAGGCTAATGCAGGCTCCGAGGCTAGTCAATAAAAAGTAGCATACCCTTGGTAGAAATATTTTGCAGAAAAGATGCACATTCTGTAAATGGTGATACAAATTGGACGTCGCTTCCGAATATCTTTCACTGTTGTTATTGCTACTCCTCTCAAACCGCCCATTACAGAAACGATTTTGTCAATAGCTTTTATGGACACATTTTTACTTTAATAGAATTAATAGTTTAAGAAGGCCATATAAAACGTTGTTTTTCGATGTAGGGAAACACCAAAAGTATGTTTTTTTCCATAGGCACAGTCCTCACTGAGTATCCACCTTGTCCTATCATCACAGGTTAGGTTTTATAGAAAGAGCACTTCATTTGATAGGCGCTAGGCAAGGGTAAAAGTAGATAGATTATGGGAACCAATGGGGCCATTCCCATGAGAAGGCCATACCAAGTATGGTAATGGCATAGTAGACCTGCATATTGCATGACCAAGACGGCCAAGGTAACAAATGGGGGGCACGACATGAGTGCTCCTTTCTCTATTGGGCCTCAGTTTGAGGCACCTGACCATATGCCACTTTCTGCAATAAGTTGTTATTCAAGCTTGACTTTTATCCTGCTAAAAGGAAAGGCCAGTGAGTAGCTGTATACAGGTTCACCTGCTCAGTTACCAGGGGACCCTAGATCAAAATTTGATGAAGTGTACACTGCCAATGGTCTGATAATCCATAGAAGCATTTCAGATATTGCATTGAAGGTTATATTTAGGAATAAGAGCTGTTCCCCCTGGTTTCTATAATTTCATACTTTTGGAAGGTAAACAGCCTACTCCTACACTGTTGAAGGAAATTGCTTTGAGTTTCCTCCCTCCATGAGTAGAGGGATAAGATATCCATTTTAAGCCATAGTTGGTATGTACGTGATATAGTCCTAAAGAGTAAACACTCTCTTGCTCTTACAGTCAGCCTTTCAAAGATTTATTACACAGAGATGAATCCTATTTAATCATGTTCTGTCATTCCAAATCCCTTGATGTTTTCTTAAAACATTGAAAAGGATGATGTATGATATAATCTGGACAGATAGTCTATCATATAAATAATGTATACATCTAGGGGTTAGACAGGATACAATCACCTTTCCCTGCCTATGTCACATCCATCATACAGCCTGAGTATGTTTTGAAACCTCAATAAGGAATGGTTTTCCGGCACTAAACTTCACTTTTTAGTGTGATTTTAATTTTTCTAAAGGATACAATGTAATTGAAACGTATACGTAGACACATCCTTTAACTGTCAAAATATAAGTTATCTCGTGTTTGCATTTTGATAAACAGAGCCTCTTTTATGTGAATTGTAAGAAACATCTGTAAAATTAGTGTTTTATTTTCATTACGTTTAAGAGCCTTAGCACCTCAGCTTTGAAAAAACAATATTACAAATGTTAGGTAAAGTAACAGGATACCCTGAAAACAGCGAAATAACTTCAAGGAAAGATTTTTACTTTCTGTGACCAGCAGAATTACTAATAACAAAGATAATAATCATAAATGATAAATAAAAAAAATAGCCCTGATGTGAACCCATTTCCAGTGTATGATACCAGAGAATACATGGAGAGAGACCACATTATCAAATTTGCAGTAAGTGTCTGATGATATATCCTTACACCGAGTCTATGCTTAAGCTCGTGATCTATATATAACACCCGCCCAAACAGATTCAGAACAAATAAAAATGCTTTAAAATCAATACCGCCTAAAATCCCCATGTGCATAGGGCATATAACTTAGTAATATTTTTCACGGTTTCCACTTATACGTTTGGGAATGTATGTCAATCATTGCAGAGTCGTAGCGTGGCAGGCAGGCTAGGTATAATTGATTAATCCAAGTAGAAGAACGGACATTGGCTCGTCTAGTGCCATCACCCTGGAGGGTCTTCTACTGAGACTGACCATTGTCCACTGCTGTCTATTTGCCTCAGGGGGGACGTCCGCGCAGATTTGGTCGGATCAGGTTAGCAACCGGACACTAGGAGTTGATTGGAGTCTGTTGGCAAAGGGATGTTTTATTTCCTTCCAATGTTTTTGTTCCGAAGAGCATTGATTATTTTCAACCTCCTCTTTTTATGCAACCTTTGCATCTTTTTTTATTCCAATCTGAGAGGCTGTGAATGGAAAATTAAAGATTGACTGGACATGAGAAAAGTAAACGGATTAAATGAAGAACCCTTAGTCTGTTGCCATCCGGAAATTGGACTTATAAGTTGTTCAAACAGTGGTTGGTAATAAAATTCACTGTGTGTTATGGAAAATGCCATACCTAGTTGACAAATGAAATATTGTAGGTTTACAACTAGGAGCCCTACACTTATCGATCCATCCCTTTCACCAATCGATATCTTGGTCTCCTGATTCTAAATCAGATATCTTTCAAGGACTCTTTTTGTACCCCTCAGCTATTTTCAGCATTTTCCCCCTTTGGACCTTTTTTTTCATAAAAGATTACATGGAATGTATCACAATAGGTATATTTCCTAAGAAAATTGTTCATTGTGACAAAGATCTATACGGTGGAGGATCAAGGTTTCGAAGATGCTTTTAATTACCTTTTGCCGAATTTACCTTAAAAACAGGGATTTTTTTTATAGTAGGTGCACCCGCTCTCGTGCCCCCTCCCCATTCTGAAGCCACCACTCCCATATAAGGTACATCAATCACTTGGCCTAATGATCAATTTGAATAATTGCCTAATTAAAGATACACATTAAATATATATAGCGCTCCACCGTTAGCAGAAATATACATAGTTCACAGAAAGAAAAACTGTAATGACAGGTTCAGACTGCTTGCTAGGGATCTATAGATGTTGGATAGGTTAAAAAATGATCACACATAAATTTCGATGCACACAATAACCGGTTACCCTAGCTACGTTTGCTGACCCTCAGTTATAAGTTTCTATCATACCTTAGAACCTACAAGAGATCACTCACCTGTTTCATAAAAGGGATTCAATGACTGAATGATGAATTGGCTGTGTTAGCTTATGAAACGTCGGGCTCCGTGGCTTGAAAAAGGTATTTAATAAAGAAAGCCTCCATTTGTTAGATTTACCTGAAATTTCCGTCATGGAGACAAATTCCCATAGCTAGGATTGGCTCTGTTAGCTTATGAAGCTCCTATTAATTTCTTCATAATTTCTTATAAACCACAGATATAAAGATGTCGCTGCACAGTGGCTGGCGCTTTCAGGATGCTGTGCTCCCTAACATAAAGAAGACTGTCGGAGCTGTGCATGAGTAACTCTCATTGCTCAGTCAGAGCCACTTTCTGACACTACATTAACGTTCAGCTAGAAGGTTACTCAAGGCTGAAGACAAAATCCAAGAACTACTGGTCTACATAACGACCAATTACGCTTGCCATTAGGACTGGTAATTCTTAGCTGAAACTCTTTTTCCATTTGCTTTTTGTCGAATGATTGTAGATCATGAGGTTGTAGTTTTGTAGATACATTGCTATGTTTAAGATTGTTAATGGAACATTTTTTGAATAATAGAAGATGTTAGGAGTTAGACACCGCTCGGAAAAATGCAAATTTTAATTGCGGTACTTAGGCCTATGCTCATTTATTCATAGAATATATTGACAAAATTACCATGCATTAATATTTAATTGGGTGAAGTCAAGACATTAAGATTTGAAAATGGGTTGGTTAGGTGGTCTGAAATTGTTAAAGACTTATTATGCCGTTAATCAAAATAGTTATAACGTGGTATGGGAGTATATGACAAAATAAGTCCTAAAATAATGTTTTCATCCCATCTTTAAATATATACATTTCTTACATTTTACAGGATAACATAGCTTTTGGCATTCATTGTTGAAACTAAGGCCCCTCTCGGAATCCTTTTTTTGTTCGTGGGCAAGGCATTGGAGAAGAAATTGTTATATCTCGGAACGATGAAGATGTACACTTTAGAGTAAGATAGTGGAGTGTCTTACAACTCTCAAGAAAGTGGGTCCAGGCTTCACCCGGTGATTCATAGCTTTGATCAAGATCGGCGGATATTGGAAAAGAATATAAATGTCTGTTATAAGATGCTAACTTCCCATTCCGAGCATTGACCCCTCTTTGGGGTCAATACACTCTTCTCCCGAGAAATCCCGAAGTGAAAAGCACACCATAACTCTCAGTCTCACCCTTGTCCATCGATTCCCGGACCGCCAATCCCTACCTCACAGTAGTCATGATAGTACAACTTCCTGCCGTGAGATGGCGTGCCGGTCGCGTGGTCACGTGTCCATGTCCGAGATTGGGCGAGATGAGAAGAGGGCGCTGTGTGTAATGGCGGGTTTCATGACAGCCGCCATTTATCTGCCGGCAAACATTGGCTGGTGGGAAAGGGCATTGGGCAGTGGGCGAGTAGGGGCCACTGAGGGCAGATACATGGGATCTATATCACCTGGGTCAATGATCTACGATGAGCCGGATCCATGCACGCCATTATGCTATTGGTTTGATGCCATCCGCTGAAAAGGTTGGATGCAAGCAAATATCCAAATATCCCTAGTTATGGGTATTCTATATGGAAAGGTGCGTCTGGTTTGAGTTAAGCCCGGTCCCCACGTGGCGACTAAACCACGGCGATTAGTTGTGTATGGTGGCCCAAAGTGCCATGTTCCTCCCTACCCCAGCGACGAGAGCTCTGTGGGAGACAAGTCGCCGGGGAAGGGAACAACTTGGCACTTTTGGGCCACCAGGTACCACTAATCGTCGGTGTTTAGTCGCCACGTGGGGACGCGGCTTAACGTTTTGGAAAATAAGGACTTTGCAGTTGGATCTTGGCGATTAGTTAATATAAAGTCTTCGTTCACCAAAGACTTGTGTAAACTCTTTAGATCTGCTTTTCTGCATGTCTTTTAATGCTATGATATCAGGCTCGTATCTACAGGTTCTGCTCTAGGGGAGTGGCTAGGTTTCCTAAGTGAAACTTATGCTTACATTTTCAACAATTAGATCTTAAAAATGGGGTGGCGAGCCGTAGAAAGTGGAACTTATCAATATTTTCTCACCAAATTTAGGGGTTTTACATTGAATTTTGGGTGGAAAGGTGGAACTTATTGAAAAAAAATCTCTCCCAACACTGTATATGAGCCTGGATATATGAAACAATCAAACAATGTGGGAATGTGTTGCGAATTTGACACCTAAATGTATTTGTAAGCAATTATGAAAGATCGAGGAACGTAATCATGTAGTCAGACAGTGAAGTAGACTAGACAGACATGATTTGTGCTGGCTATAACAGTTATCATGCGCATGCACTTATATTGCAAATACAAAAACAAAGAAGATATCCGGTAACACGACATTATAAATGATGAAGTCTTGTTGATGCTTATACGACCCTTCAGAAGTGCACTTTAAAAGGCAAACTAGGCCTATATTGCTCTGTGCTTTTCATTTCCGATGGGGAGATTTCATGCCAGCTATCATATATAGTCGCATAACAGTCTGATAGTGCCGCCAGTAATGTCAGGGAGCGATTTCAGAGTGAGTATCATATGCATCGCCCTTATGGCCTCTTGACTACAAAACATCAATTGTGTATGGTACGCGGCATGATACTTTAGAGCATTAGAAGTGAAGAAGAAGAAGAAAAAACATGGATTGTCATGGCAACACGTTTACAGGATTATGCCCCTTAAAGAAGAACGGGATAGATCCTGAGTATTACGTTGTCATGAGCCTAGCTCATAGGAAAGAGCTTTGGCAAGGAGTGTGGATTACCTTTTTGTATGGGATGAGAAGGAGTGAGAGTTGTACGGTAAAAGTTAAAAGCCAGACAGCATTACGCGTTGCATGTCAGCAGACTGAATTCAACTATCCGATTTCCATCTCAATTTCAGAAATCGCAAGGGGAAAAATGACTAATTGTATATAACTTTATGTTACACATAATGAGAAATGTTTCCGATTTAGCTTTATTATGTTCTGTGGTAAACATGGGTTCTTGTGATATTCCTCATAGGAATCTAGAATTTACCAAAATTCTAGGAAGTGAAAGTCGAACAGTTGGAGTCAGGCGTTAATCTTAAACTTAGTCTTGGCTTTATTCTGAACGCAGGATGAAAGTTTCCTTATTCGGAATTCTAGGTGAATCATACATTAAAGACAACTCTAATGTGGACGGCTAAGCTGTATCAAGTTAGAGAAGTAACTGCATGATTGAAGGCAGTGGTAAGACAGCCTTGAACCCTTTACTTTAATATCGCAAAGTCCGTATAATTATGTAAGTTAAATACACTTATATGTGATCTTTTGGGAAAGTTTGGGAGGTATTTCAGCTGACAGTCACTTTGGAAATCAGATTGACAGCCACATACATCTTGATCTAATGTAAAGTGTGAAAATATTGACAAATATGTATCATCTAGGTATGGTTCTCATTATCGCTATTTCAATCTAGCAATCCATGTATCTGTAATTTTCATTGCACACTGTTGTTAAAAAACACATTAAATACTATCTTTTTAACACTTTTGATGCCAAATACCATCTTCTTCCTGAAACACTGTACATACGTCATAGGGTTATTTACAGCTCTGGTGATTCTCTTTCTTACACTTTCTACAATACGATTTTAACTCAAAAAAGGGTCATGTCTTTGATACTGTCTGAAGCATTACATTGGCTGTACAAGAGCGTGGCTGAAAGAGAGCTGCGTGAACAATCATCAAAAGTTAAAAAAAAAAACACTCGTCTTCATACATCTGTGAAAAAAATTACCTTTGAATGGTGGAAATGGAGATCTCTTTTGAAGTATAGTTTCCCTATGGCACTGAAGCACAACTGCAGAAGTACCGTTTTTACAGCGTAATAATATATTACAGCTCCTATTTTATCAGACTACAAAATGAATGAATTGATGAATGTCTGCCTTCTATATCTTATTTTACTGAAGGCCAGTCTCTGACATACAGTCGAAAGGAATATTCTCTTCCTGATATGGACAGGTGACGAAATGACATTAATTTTGTAGATATTGCCATTTAGAAAAAGCAAGAGAAATTATGTTTTGATCTGAGACGAACGTTCCACGTCTTTACTGAAATTAATCCATTGTTTAGGCATTATGGCGATGATTTGACGTTATTAAAACTAATTATTTCGAAAAGATTTCCCCACAAAGTATTTGCAACCCGTCGCAGATAAAACTAAACGCTTTTCCATCATTTCCTTGTTACCAACCGCTTACAGGAAGTACAGATTCCCCAACAGTAACTTTATCCCAACTGTGGTATTTCCATGTCCAAATAGTTATTCATTATGGACTTAGCTATATAATGTTGCTCTCCTTGTGTTTCATTCCTCAAATGTCTAGTCCATTCGACCATTAGAAGACTAATAAGAAAGGTGTTTGTGTCGGTACAGGCTATAACCAAGGTTTTATCAGTATGGTTTTACATTTATGAATACAGAAATGTATCCCTCAGGGGAAGATGAATCTGAAACCATATGTTTTTTTTATAATTATTCATACCTTTTCCAGATCAGAGACTATCCTTTCCCCGCTGGAAGCCCAGGTGGCTTAGAATGATTCTAAAATGTATTAAGTAAACCGTCGTTAAGATATAGGAAACTAACTACCACATGGGCCTTCTGTTGTAATATATCTAGAGAAGCTGAGCATCCCATGTGGCCCGTCGCATAACCAAACTCTCCCAAGAGGGAGCGATTAAGGATGGATTTGTTTTTTTCTCGCTGTTTTTTTCTCTTCTTGTTTTTGGAATGTGCCAATTGTCCCTGTTGCGATGGTTTTGCACACACTTTGAAGTTAATTTAATTGATTGATAAATACATTCCCGCCACTTACCTCCTATATATTTTATAAGATGAGGGACACTGCTATTATTTGCTGAAAACAGAATATTAAAATTAACACCCCAAAATGTCCCCCCGGGACATGAAAGAAAAGGGGTGGTCAAACCATCCCTGTAAGGATGAAAGGTGGATTGGCTCCCTGTTGAACAGGGAGAGGTCTTTTGAAATGTGCCAATGTTCGCTACAGCGAGACCCGTTATGCGACGGGGCAATGGTAATGAATAGTACATATGGAAATAAGTTTAAAAAGTATAAAGATAAATGAATTACACCTACATTGCACAAAAGGAATGCCCTGTTTCAACTTTCACCATGCAAGGATAAAATGTTATCATACCATACACATTTTGATAACCTTTGTATATAATAAAGCAAAAGACTCATGAAAGTAGTTAAGTTACTAAATGTTTCTCCTAAAATTGGTCCGCTGCTAACCATGATATATCTTATGTCCCTATTTGTTGATATTCAAGCTGCATTCATTATTCGGAATAACACCCATTCTCTCAGGTCTGAAAGTGGTCATAACCTTATAAGGTCGATGCTGAAGAGTTCTAAAAAGAAATTTTACAAACAACACCATTAACCTATCTATTGGGAAGGTGCATTCTCTGTCTCCTCCTGTAGCTGGCCATTTACACTTCCTCCCTTTGTACTCAAACCGGAAAGCACGTGAGTCAACGAGGCGCCAGGTCTCGCATCAGGTCTCGCGAGAAGTTCCGAGATTGACGCCACCGGAAGCGAGCCGTAAGTGCGCGCAAAGTATCACCGGAAGACATCAGGAACCAGCTCAGCTTGAATGGTTTTGGTCTTTTAGGGTCTTGTGTCCTTAACTTGAAATGAGGAGTGATGAGGTGAAGACACTGAAAAGAAAGTGACCTAATTTGGATATATTTAGATACCTATTTCAGTTGGTTTCATATACAGATTTTCCACTTTTAGAAAACTCACCGACAAAAGTTTTGTCTTTAAAGCAGCTGTCTCGTCCTCCCGTTGTTAAAGGGACGTTCTCGTCAGTAAGACGGCCGTAATTAGCTACGTTGTAACCCCCTGAGGGCCTCGCCAAATTCGCGACGTGACCAATGACGTTGCGTAATTACGTTCTGAAAGGGCAAAACACGTCGCCAGTAACGCTGTTGCTAAGCTAACGTCGGCGGACTTATCTCTGTGAACTCACGGACGAGAACGTCCCTTTTATATTTAATACATACGCCGACGTAAACCTAACGACGCGACGGCCGATGCTGTGTTCTGCAGTGTTAGAACGTAATAATGCAGCGTCATTGGTCACGTCGCGAAATTGGCGCGGCCATCAGGGAGTTACAACGTAGCTAATTACGGCCGTCTCACGGACGAGAACGTCCCTTTAAGTGCGATGACAAAACACTCAAAAGCAAAAGACTTCAAGGACATTATCTATTTTTGAACTATAGAGGTCGATAAACAAGCAGATTTCCATTGCACCTATAGACATATTTAACGTTATAGAATAAAATCGAGAGGGCCACAGTCGACACAGAGATAAAGCAATAACATCATACACAAGGATAACCCTAGAGGACTGTTAAGAAGATTATGGCAGGATACCGAGGGACAAGTACTTCAACTATGAGATACAGGACCTTGGTTGTCCCCCATATATGTTCTACTTAGGAAATAGACAAGCCTGTTGTCCAGCCACAAGGGGCATCCCAGGGAATAGTAGGCCTGGAGGACAAAGTCCCCAGTGTCCTCTACTCCATTGGAGATGCCGAGTGGAACGTACACTGCTCAACCGACCGTTTGACATTTTTGTAACATTGCAGTGACACTCTGTTTCTGTTTTGGTTCTTTTTACATTATTTTGTTGGAGCTAAATAAAATTGAAGCAATGTACTGCTGAGATGTCGCAATGGGACATCACTGTTTTGTAACATCCTCGTTATGGTCGTCAACCAAAGCAGAATAATATTATCATTTTTATAATAGTCTGATTTGGAAATCCTCCTTCTCATTGTAAATAACCTAACTGTGGCATTTAGTTGAGTAATGGGGGGATGAAAAATGTTTTGCCAAGAACAGTACTACTGTAACGTTGCAGCTGAGCTGGATGGCCTATGAAACAATATCAATCAGAGTTATTTGAACAAAAGTAACAACAATGACTGTATGTCCAATAACATGCATAATTATGCTTTTATGCGTAGGTGGAGTACGAAAAGCTAATATAAGCTTTGCTGAGGGACGTAAATAATTCAGCATACCTATTTTCTACGGACAAGCAATATCTAAAGAAGACCATTTTGAGGCTTCCTTTATATATCAGATATATCTGCCTCGTGAATATTTAGGTGTACTTAGATTATCCCCCAACATGAACTCAACATTAGTGAGAATGAAAAAGGAGAATGTAGGCGTAATTAGCTATCAGCAAGTGGACACCTTTACATATTTTATACCATTGTTTACGATAAACTAGTAAAGCCGCCATCTATATAAAAATAAACGCACAGGCCCTCATTACTGATCCATGACTGATGATTTGCCTATCGATTATGGATTATATCAAGATGACGAGGGAAAACCCAAATAAACAGTTTCTTTGAATTGAATCAAACATTGTCTTAAATAATCAGCTCCAATTATTAAAATCAATCAGGATGAGAGTACAATCTTCAAACCTGCCCAAAAACAGCGGCGGACCCAGCCTTTTGAAAATGTAGAGGCGTGCTGATTATCAATGAAAAAAGTGGGGTGTGCAACACTTTTTTTCAGATTTATTTTTACCAAGAAAAGAAAATCTAAATCTGGGCAAAAAATGATGGGGCGCGCGCCCCGTACCACCCCACTAAACCCGCACCTGAGAAGTTGAAAACACTTCACATTCAAGTCTTACTTTGCACGCATAAACCTGAATAGAGATCCCCATGCTGAACGACCCTATCTCGTCGCGCTTTACATCAGCCAAAGGGGGACTTGTACGCTGTAATCTGAGACCCGATAGAAGGCCCCAGGGCTGCCAAAGCGTCACCCAAGGAGACAGGATTAATAAGGAGTCGGGGCTGGCGCTCATCTGTTTCTCCCATGTTGGGGAGCAGCTCGGAGCAGCTCGGAGCAGCTCATCCACCTCCCCACCTGTCGGCCCGGTCACCCGCCCCATACACCGGGGTTCCACTCGGCGATTCTGAGTGCAAGTTATTTGGTAACTTATAAGTTGTTACCAGTAATATTACAAAAGACCATACATCCTACATATCATTTGAAAGAGAATTTGAAGACCGTTCTAATGGTATGTAACATGTGTATGCTTTACCAATATTCCAACTGTCGATTTGGATATCAGGAGTAAAATCGGATCGTTGAACATAGCCTTTACGCTAATGGCCGCTCCGGATTACATAGCCGCGGATAATTGCCTTATAGATGAGATGCTTGGCCCCCGGCGCGCACAGCAATGGCTTGCACAGAAGGCTAATCTCAAGGCGATCATCCCTACTCCAAAGTCAGAACAGCTCAGGCAGAATAGGAGACGCTTTGAGTAGCTGTGAGCAAATCCTGAGCAGATTCCGAGCTACTTGGCGGGGATGTTCGTACATGTGTAGAAGATGTGGGTTATTTCCTGTATTGTTCCTTGTTATTGGTTGTCTGGCAGTTATAGAAAGAAAGAAAATGTACAGTTCTTTAGTATGCAGTGATGCTGCCCTGGTTTTGACAAAAGCTTATCTTTTGACCCACCGCAGAGTGAAATAATCTTTCTTGGCAGCAACTGAACTATTATTGTTTCTGTTGTAGTTTGTGGTTATAATAAATTTCTTTTGTTATCGATAGATGGATAGGTCAAGCCCGTATCCAGAGGGGGGGGGGTGATGTGGGGTATGCGTCACCCCCCCCCCCTTGGCTAGGCTAGGTCCACTTTCTGGAAAAAGGTTTTTATTATCTGCAGGGCTCAACATTAAGGTTTTTGGCCTACCTGCCCGTTGGGTAGGTGTGGATGCAATTTTACCTGCCCTGACTTTCAAATTTACCTGCCCAGCTTTACTAGATAATTAATATATGCCAAAAATTTACCTGCCCTTTGGCCAGGTCAGTTTCAACATTTACCTGCCCTACTTCAACTTTAACCTGCCCCGGGCAGGTGGGCAATGCTTAATGTTGAGCTCTTTATCTGTTTACCTTAAGACCTATTCTTACAGTGACTGTAACTTACACCTTTCTGGACCTGTTTTTGCACATTTAGTACATATGCACATTTTAAAAAATCTCACACCCCAACCCCCAGGCAAAAATACGCATTGAAGCTTGGAACAGAATGGGACAGCATATAGATGCTCAGGGCATGTATTTTAGATGCTAGAAATGGTTTAATGTTATATTAGAGTACTTTTCTTGATTTCCAACACTTCACATCCATTTGGTAAGTTTTAAAAAAATTCAACCTACAAACCCTGATTCTTTTTGACCTTTGTTACCTGAACAAAACAATTTTTTGCCCTTTATCCTTTTCCTACACTTTGAATTCCGTCATTGAAAAAGGTCCACTTTTTGGATATGGTCACCCCCCCCCCCCCCTACAGAAATTTCTGGATACAGGCCTGTAGGTTGTAGGCAATGTGTCATGAGAAATCAAGCCATTTTACGTGTAGATTAAAAACAACAAAAAGAAAACATGCATTATATTCAGATAAGGGCTACATTAGTTTTGCTAGAGATGAAAGACGTATTCATCCAATATTCATGAAAATGACACATTAGGAAAATCAAACAAGATTTTTTAAAACACTTTGAGCAGCCTTTGTTGCTAAGTCAAACCATGCAAGGCCTTCTAATTAAGGCACACAATGGGTTCTACTGGAGGCGAAGCATCCCATTAATGTGGATAAAACCCCAACATGACATCCTTCCTTAACGGCCAGAGGATACTTACTGCAACTAACTAGGGTTGGGATGCTGTGATCATTAAAGCAACATGATCCTAGAAGGGCCCTAAGGGAAGACATATTTCTTTAATTGGCTTCCTTTAAAGAATAGTATTGTATAATTTCTTTAGGATGAGTAGGGGTACTGAGGTGGTCGCTACCTACCCTGATTGATTTGTTCGATCTTATTTTTTTTTCTTTAACGAGCAACAAGACTGGGGTATGTGCTTTTTTGTCCTTAATCATCAAAGTTTTATACAAAAACTAGTAAAACTAGTAAAATATGTTATTTCAATGTTAGATGTCTGTATGTAGAGGTAAGGATATGAAGGCATAATCGGGTGCACAGGTGGGCATTATGTGACCAATGCCCTTTGACTCCTGCATGTCGGAGCCTATTAGATGGCTGGGAATTTTTTTAAGTTTTAATCAAAAGAAATGGGAACGAATGTTCGTGAATTCAATATTACAGAATATAGAATATAGACAAAGATGAGAATCTATAAGTAAATATCCTGGTAGACGAACTACCATGTAGATTTAAGAGTTCATATTCAGAATGTTTATCTAAGAATTTCGCTCCTCATTATCCGCCTTTCCAATAACTACCTATGCGCCCATACTATATGGGTCTAATGCAATAGGTAAATATGATTATAAATGTTTTGTAGGAAAAGGATTCACAACAAAGTTTCTTATTGGTAGGATGTAAATATGGAAGAAAATCTAGAAAAACAAACACAATGAACACAATGAACACAAACAGCCATCTATAAAGCGAAGGCAGACACTAGACGAATCCATCTGAGTGCTCCAAAAACTGCTTTGCCCTTCCCCTGAGATGGCCAAATTGGTTGTGTGAATGGCTGTTCACCTGCATGCACACAGCCGGACTCCATGGTACGTCGAATACTTAGTCTATTATCCCAGACGTCCGAGAAGCCACTGGTCTCTTACTATAGGATGCAATGAGTCAATCAGGAGCTGCTCACCCAGCTGGGGCCTGAGCAGCTCATGTTTGACCCACTAACTCTATATATACAGCCGGGGTTATCTATTGGAGAGGAAGACTCGACAGACACTGAGCAGAGCAGGCCTTTTATCTACGGCAGATAATGGTTCTAACTTTTTAGCAAAGGGCTGTTAAGTGGTTGTTAAGTGGGTCAGTTTGTCTTGGATGGGATACCGTTGAACTGGGACGTCTAGGCACTTAACTTGTATGAAATGCAAACCTCCTATCCAAGTTGGACAGACTAACAAGGAATACCAACCAACTGCAGGGGCAGATACAGGATTTTAAAATCGGAGGTTTACTACTTCTAAAAATGATGTCATTTCCTATGTAGCAGTCTAGGCACTGAACGTAGTCATACCAAGAACCAGCGAAATAGGCTGCTACCAGCCTGTCCATCTGGTTGCTGTTTTGTTGAACTGCTTATCAAATAACCTGTGGGAACTATCAACTTGCGTCATGACCCCTTTATTTAGTTCCACTCTTATCTTCTATGTGGCTTCATGTTGTAGTGGTTAGGACCCCAAACTCAAAACACAAAGGTTGTGGGTTCGATTCCTGAAAAAGTTTGTCATTGCCAGTGTTTTTCAGCCTGGCGAACCCACTTGTGTGTACTAAAATGTTGTGCATTGGGTGCACTTGCACAACTTTTTATCTCTTTGTCAAGTTTAAGTCTTCACCAGAGGGGAAGGGGACCCCTGGATCCCTCCCTGAATTGTACCTTCCACTCATTATGAAGACACATCTGCATAATGTCACGATCAATTGAATACCGAATAAGATCATTGTAACGAGGTCTAGAGGGATGGCATGATGTTAGTCAATTGTTGCATACATAGGAGTGATATCGAACAGAAAACGTCGGTCCTTGAGGGAAAAGGCCCTTATAATTGGCTTCACAGAACTGTAGGAGCAAGCGATTGAACACATAATTACACATAAATCTGTGTGCGTATCTGAGAATTGGAAGACTAATAATCTTAAAATTGTTCTTGAGTTACATACTTCAGTTTTATTGGTCAAGAGGAAACTGAAAAGAGAATGATATCCGAACATATCTGCGGAGAAACTAACTGAAAATAAAGAGGGATTAATAAAAAGGTAAAATAAGCACATTCTCTAAAGTTCTGTAACCACAACGTCCATCGGCGGAGAAACTAACTTAGAACACTGGAGCAGCTCATTTGTTCCCCCAGGTCCAGTGACAGGACAGCGAGCTGCTCAGTAATTACCCTGCCAGCTCTGATCCCCACCCTCTAACTCTATACCTCTCCTTTTCCTCCAGGTGCTGGTGATCTCCGGGGCGGACAATGAGGTCACCCAGGAGGAGAGGTCGGTGTGTCAGGATCGTTACGGTCTACTGCCCGTCGACCGCTACAACCACCGCGCGTGCGCCAGTTGCTACGGCTTCCTCTTCAAGAACCTCAAAGAACTCATAGTGCTTAGACAGACTCAGGAGCACCTCATCTCCAAGAACGTCTCCCACCCGGTCAGCTCCGAGCCGCTCGCTCCAGACATCACCAACTCCACCCAGAGCAGTTTGATCTGCTCCACCCTGGAGACGGCCGAGTGTGAGAGGTGGCGTTCTTGTTGCACGTCCGCCCTGCAGTGCTGCGTGCGCCAGCGGAAGAAGCCGTTGAGACCGGAAGGAGAGAGTTACTGTAAGAGGACGTGGGATGGGTATAGCTGTTGGGACGATACGTCGGCGGGGGTAACAGCCACCGTGCCCTGTCCCCCCTACGTCAGTCAGCTCATCAAAGACCGTGAGTAGAAGAGTTTAAGTACCTCTTTATATTATACGTATATCAAATACTAAATCTTCACTGTATTCATATTATTCAGATGATCATGCCTTTAATCCTTTCACTGCCACAGGCCTCTTTAGTAACCTAAAGGGAAACCTCCCAAAATATAAAAATTGCGACAGGGAAAACCTGGGGAATCCCCTGGAACGAAATTTCCTCTTTTAATTTCGAATGTCTTATAGGTTGGTATCTTATAGGCCTATCTTAAATAAGCTTAAGCACACCTCTAGCATGTCCGTGTTTGTGACCTTGGCATTAACGTCATATTTTCCCTTAATATTATGCACGAGAGGGACTTTCTTAAGCCACACTTAATTATTCGCGCTCGTATCCCCCCTTTAAATGACTGTAGTGTTTGATGGACTTGTCTGTATTTTTATGTGTTTGCCATGTTTGGTAATCTCATTTAGGCTTAAAATAGCGGGGAACGGTCATATATTATACATAGAACAAACTTTAGGAGGCCCATTTCCGTAAGTGCTGGATGGTGTCGGGGATTATACCAAGCTCCCTGCTTAGTACCAGGTCTGTGTTGGCGTCACTTATGGATTAGACAGTATAAACGAGGCAGAATAAGACAGGACTTTTCAATATCCAGTATAGGGTCTGATAGAAAAAGTATGATTAGGTATATTATAAGCTGAAGTAAATCATGTGCCATAAATAGAAAGAAGAACACTTTTCAAGGTTACCAACTAGTTCCCCTAATGTTTTTTACACTGATAACCTTTGGCTGGTAGTGAGTAGCCCACAAATGTACTTCTACTGCTCAATAAAGTGTCAAATAAATATCCAATCAATCTTACCCTTCAATACATATTCTCCCTGCTACATTAGCCAACAGTTTAAAACACTCTAAATATCAATCATCTTCCAGAAATACAATTTTCAATAAAAAAATAGGTCTTTTGTATTATCTCTTTCACTTTTCAACTATATACAATGGCCATCTGTTTTCTCCCTCAGCATAAAACATTCATCCCATTTCTTGTTGTCATAGGGGAGAATAGCCTCAGTCAAATATCCACTAAAATCGATGCTTCATGTTCACTCGACAAAGCACGAGACACATGGCCATTGACTCCCCCAAAGGATAAAAACAGGATTAAAATATTAGTGTTCTTGGAACCCTGACCCACAAAAATCCATTTTACATCTGGTGTTCAGTCAACCATGACGAGCAATCAGTGGGCAGAAAGGACATGTCTATGGTGACTGTTCCCAACTGGTTCCACATGGCTGGACAGTAATGCAGAAGAGTTGGATGACAGACTAGATGAGAGACTTTTGTTTGGATGAGCAACCTGTCCGTTTTGAAAAATAGCCTTAAAATATCAAATACATAAAAGCACTTTACAGGCAATTTCCAATAAACAATGTGGCCTTGTCTGGAGTTAGTTAGACTGAAAAGCTGTTGTTCGAAGTAGGAGAATCTCAAACTAATTTGGAAATCATGACAGTTCATCCGACTATTTAACATTGATGACAGGGAGAGGAAATTGCCTTACGAAGCCAACCTTTCTATTTATACATTAATATCCGCCTAGGGTTTCCTTTCGAGTAAGCTAGCTCTTCCCCTTTTCAACTTCCACAATCTTTGATTACAGGGGCATTTGTCAATCTATTGAATAAGGGGGTGTATTATTCTAAAAGGATAGTTCAGAAATTACTCGGAATTCAGATTGGTTTTGATATTTCATAGAAAAACATTGACAAGATTAATAGTAGATATTATATGAAGGTAAACTAATAGTGTTGGCTAGAAGATAATGGCGAGGGCCCATCTTCATATAAACTATATAATATAAGCTTAAAAAGTAAACGTTCTCGTTTGGACAAATCAAACATAAAAACAGATCTAGCTGTTCATCTGATCTCTCAGTATTGAATTACAGTATTTTTCCCTAAGTGAGCCTTGCAGGTGGCAAACATAAATTGCACATCCACACTTAATTAAATCACATGAAGCATCGAAACTCCCGCCTCTCTAATTATATAAATTACACATAAAGAGGAAATTAAGTAGCAGTATGCTATGTCCTCAGTAGTAATTAACCCTTTCACTGCCAGAGGCCTCATATGGGGCCCTATAGTAAAATCCCATAGGAACACCATTGAAAGAATGCAAATTATGCTTTCAAAATCTGAAAGAATTTTTCAGATATTTCAATTAGAACCAGAGATACAGGTATTTGAACAGCGGACTATCAAGTCACCCAAAAATGTTAGAATTGCGATTCAAGAAACCCTAAACAATGTATCTACATTTGAATTTGCCATACTAATTAAAAAATCATGAAAAATGGGTGAATTTATGTAAATGACATGATTTTCAATTTGCTCTAACTTTTCTTTCATTTATGATAATCACAAACTGTCTTTTGCACAAAGAAGATAATGTTTTCATGTTACTTTTATAAAGAGTGTGATAGTTATTTTATGAATTATTGGTTACCATGGTAACCTACAAAGTATGATAGTAGGAACAATTACTCCTCGTGAGAAATTTGCCTTATTGGCACAGTGCCAAAATTTAGAACGTTTTTATCAAAATTATTGAAAAAAGCTCTTCCTCTGAAGAATCTAAACTAAATTTGAGTTTTAGGGAATTTATGCACTAATTTTTGTATTTTGGGCAATATTTCAGTAAATATCAGTTATATTGTGATATATCTGGCAGTGAAAGGGTTAATACCTCTCTCCCACTTTCACATATCTCACCAATTGCCCTGAACATTGCCTTAGCTAGGCCCGGCTCTTCCCAGACCATTGGACACGTTGTTTAAGCCTGGCTGACTGAACAAATAAAGGGGCAAATCCCTGGAGTTTGGTGTCATCAGTCTTTGTAGGTCCCTAGGTTGTATTCCATTACTACTCTGACCCATAGTTACACGCCCAGTTCTCTGCTAATTAAGTTTTTATACGTTTTCTCTTCTATTGTTACTGCTGCTCAGATTAAGATAGTGTTTACCTCCCAAGCTGTGTTGTCCTTAAAACTCATTTATCTTGTGTGGTCTAGACAAAGCTTGTTATTTGAACAAGTTTCATGCACATATTGTATTGCGAATGAAATTAATGTTTTTAATATGGTATGTGAGCTGCCAATCCTTTTCCGATTGAAAAACTGTTCAGTCAGGAATCAGTGTTTTCACTTGATAAAAATTGTTGTTTTCAGTATTTCCCATCTGGCTTGCCGTAAATAAAATCTTACATAATCACCCATAGAGGTGATTTGGAGTTTACTGTAAATAACTGGTTCAAGGTTTGGATATACCTGAGAAATTTGGTGTATCGACAGGATTTAGAGGTGCTTCAAGCTTATTCATGGGACTAGTGAGTTTTTGTGTATGGGGGTTAGGGATGTATTCATCATGGATTTGATACTAAGGAACTTAAGGTATGTTGATATCAAGTCTATGCTCGTGCTTTAACAGTTACATATTAGTGATTACCTAAGAGGCTCTGGTTGTCGTGTGGCTGCCCGGGAGTACCTTTCCGAGGCCCCTGAGTTTGGTCTGGGTTGCCCTCAGATTGGCAGGTGCTTGAGTCACCTTAGGATCTCTGCGTCCAGGTTGGACCCATCCTTGAGTGCTCATGCTAGCCACATTAGTCTGCTTCTTAAGCATGAGACAAAAACAGATCTTCACAAATCTTCACAGTTAAGTGCCTTGAAAGACACTAGTTTATTTTTGGGTAATGGTCCACAGGGACTTGCTGATTTACTAAAACATATCACATGACAAATCCCTACAAATCTTCTGTTTACCCCATAAACCCTGGTTTTGTTTTATCCCTACTATATTCATACATTTTTCGGTATCTGGTATTTCAAGTTACTCATAGTATTTCATGCATCCACATAATTTGGATATTCCGAGAAACTTTCCTTAATAATAACACAATTATCACATTATATAAGCCTTCCTTTTCACACAGAATCTGTGTGATACAAGCCTGTAACCCACAAGGTAACGCAACTCAGAATATGACGGCTTCTTTGAAGTTATGCATTAAGGTATCTTAGAATTGTATTACCCTTGGCCTAGAGACTGAGTAAGATCAAAGGAAAACAGATCATTGTTTGTAGCAAGGCAAAATGAAGGTCACCTTCAAAGGTAGCACAGAAGTATAAAGATTACTTTGTACTTCAGAGATAATTCAATAGAAGCATCGATCGGGATCAAAGGAAGATTACCTATGTTTTATAAGTTCTCTTTGTATAAACCTACTCTTTTTATGAGGATTAATAGAATTAAATTTGGAATATTATACAATTCCAAGTAGGCCAAACAATAGAAGCAACCTGACCAAAGTAGCAATATGGAATGATTCAATACCTACACCATAGCATACCTTCCCTACATGTCGTCATCGTTGATTATGAATGATTACAGTTTTCACTTGGGATAGTCCCTCTTAGTCAAATAATAGATTCACTAGACATTTTCAGTGCCTGGTAAGACAGGGTAATCGTATGGGGAGGAAATTGACAAAACTTGGTTTCGTGTCAATGTCGTAATTACGGAAACTATTCAGACAGCAGGAGAACTGCCATCTAGCGGATAGTCGAGGCAAAAGAAATAGGACCCTGGAGGAAATGGTGGGTCATGTGACCTCGGCTCAGCCAATTAGAGTCGTTGAGGGCGACCTGAATGGGAGGAGGTGATTTACTGGTGAAAGCTTCTGGTTCTATAGGCTAACGGCTGATACTGCTAATTGTCCTAATGCTTTATGGGATGTGACAGGTACAACACAGCTACTGAAATGGAGATGAGAATCCATTTCTTTGTGTCATATTGAAGAGCATTTTGAAATTCAACAACTCGCAAATTTAAAATGGCCCCCACAGGGAAATGACATATAATACTTGCTAAAATACGGGCGATGGACTTTGAATTGGATGATTTATTACAATTTCTGTTTGCATCAAACATTCCACTTGGAATCATAAAAATGTCCTTTTGTTTTTAACCTTTCTCTGTCGAGGCTTATCTGTGGTTACCATCTGTCACATATAGTAGAAACAAACACAAATTATAAAGTATTCGCAAACACTATACAGAAATTGTTTGTTATCTTTAATTCCCGAATGTAGTATGTAGCAATAACACACCCATAAGATTTCTTCATGGGCCTATAATCTCTAAGTTGATAAGGATGAGTGGGAACTTATTTTCAGCCAAGTCATATGCCAGAAGGATTTCAATGAATAGTTTTTGATAACTCGCATTATCTCCCCGACTGTAACAAGAATCATTGCATTGCGTGGGCTGAGACTGGAGGAGCAGCTCATCCAAATGACTCTATGAGCCATGTCCAAATATGTGGGATAATCCTGCTGGTAACCTGAGCAGGTATGAGCAGGTGTCGGGGCTTAACGCCCACGGCGAGCTGCTCACTGCCGAGATTCGCCTTTACTGGGCATGTATATGGATACATGTAAAACTCCCTCAGCCAGATGGTACATTCCTGTTCCCATACTAGTTGGATGCAAAAATGAAAACAATTTTGTTTTATTGCTCTTCAGGAATTGCTCATACATATACGGTCTACGCCTCGTCTGGCAAACTTTAGGAAAACTTGTTGTCAGCTTTTGCAATTAAATATGTTGTCATCGCAGGATTAATGTTTTTATTTCTGGTTAGATATATTTCAATACGACATCAGGGTAGGTTGTGTTCTTGTTTATGCGGAATGGTCTACTTTGAATTTTGCAGAGAACCAATTATGTATGATGGCTTTTATAAAAAAAAACTGAAAGCATGGAGACTTGCAGGAAGAAGGTATTCGTGAAACGGAAGAATACTAGTATGATATACATAATTATATCTATCTTTCCCCTTTGATAAATTATGTTGGCTTATTACCCCACTACTTCTAAAATAATGTCCTTTCGCATGTTAAAGTCTACACACTGAACTTACTTCAGGCTTTACCAAGAACCAGCAAAATAGGCTTTTTCAAACCAGTGCATTTGGTTGCTGATTTGTTTAACAGCTAGTCAAAGGACCTGTGGGAACAAGCAAATGAAGTCATGACACCATTACATATTTAGTCCCCCTCTCATCCTCTATGTTAGCAACCCTCTCCAAACACCTATGTTGTGGGTTCAAATCCTGGAGGGACTTGTACTGAATTAAACCTGAGGAACATCGGGCAATAGTATACACCTAAAGTAGTATAGCAGCATAGTAGTATACGCAAAGTGTTATTTCTATCTGGCAAAGAATATTGCACGTTTGGAAAACCTGTGATTAGTGCCGAACTAAGAGCGATGACACTTGACCTACATTACCTTTCACACGCTTCAAAAATTTAGAACAAACTGTACAATCTCTGTGTGTTACCTACTTGCAAGTGGGCTATGGCAAACTGTGCTAATGAGGTGTATGAAGCATTTTGCGGTGGCCTTGTTATAATTAGGTGGGAAAGTGTGATTCATGCCATAGAGCTTCTGCTCTGGCTGATTACCTCATAGGCCTTGGCTGAAGTACTGAGAATAGAATGGACGCTTCACCTTCAATCATAGACCTTTTATAAATGCTGCCAGGGGTCCTGTATCCGCTGCTGGGCTACTGTGATTGGCTTACTTAGGTGACAGTGACCAATTACAGGCAGTTAGGTAGCCGTCAACATAGATAACAAATGTAGGTAGTTAGGTAGCCGTAACCTTGTGGGTAACAAATGTAGGTAGTTAGTAGGTACGAGGGAGGAAAATGGGACATGGGCAAACCCTAGAGCAAGAGAAGGTAGTCTGATTCGTAGGTTTCTTTTTATATAGAAATCATTTGAATCAACTCTATATACCTGGATTACCCTAAAATTACCTTAACATGTGGGTGTTACCTTTCTAACTTCACAGTATGCATTTAAGTGTTTGTAAGTGCCAGTGGCCTCGTAAAAGTAGGGACAAAGCTTTAGATGATTCCTGATAATGGACATTAGTGTAGAAAATACACTGGCTTTGTTTTATGTTATTTAGATAGCGTTGACCTCAAAGTCAACCATTTAGAGCACCAAAACAACGAGGGGCATTAGGAGAAAGCCCATGCTGGACGTATCTCAGAAGAGATGCTGACAATTGTTTAATACAACTTTGAAAAAGGAATGATTACATTCTGAATAATATACTGAAGGGGAAACACGGGTTCCATATAAATAAAGGATAAAATAGTTACACAGAAGCCATGCGTAATAAAACATAAACTAAACTACCAATATTTGCAATTAAGGCAATCCTAAAATCAAATGACAATGTCGTCTCACATTTTGTCGACGACAAATAATAATAATTTGAAAATAATCATTATCATACAAATACTAACGTATAATATGCTCGGTGCTCTATCAGTGACATTCAAGTATCTGCATTACAATAGCTCGACGTAAAATGTTGTGATCATCTAAACTCATACAACAATCAATGGAAACAGAAATATGAGAGCTTATAGTCGCAGTGTATTAATGAAACCGAACATTCGTGTAAGCACATAGAAATTGCATGTTATTCCTAGCAATGGGCTTCCCTTGCCTCCTACAGACTGAATCAGCCGGTTCGAACCCTCTCCGCACACCCATAGGCTTTTATCTATTACATTTCCATTCCATGCGGCAAATCTGCTGTAAAGACCAAATTGCTCTGTTCTGGGCTTATACATACAGAACAAGGAATGTAGAGATTTTGTTACTGGAATGATGGCATAGCTTCAGGCAGTAGATTGATTCAATAGTCATGTATGCATTGCTGAAGGCAGCGGGTTTGGGGATGGTGATTGTGGTTTTATTTTCCAGAAATGAATCAAATGAAATATTATATTTGTTTTCTTTTGTTTTCTACGTGCAATTCTTTGCTGCATCGACTTGGAGGCGGTGTGTGTTCCTTATATAAATCTATGCATTCAATGTCAGAAAAAATTTGATCTGGGTTAGCAGGTTTAGCATGTACTGTATCTCAGGCGTCTGTAAAGGTCTTTTGAGATTATAGTGAAAAATTGGCAAATTAAAAAAGACATAAAGAAACACAAAAGATTTGATTAAAAATATACTAGAAAGATCCGACTCCTGTGGTTCATATGAATAACAATCAAAACAGCTTAAAAGCAATGATACTGGGCTATATAATATACATAAAGCTTTACATTACATAAACCCTTTCTGCCCCAGACCAGGCTTCACTATAGCAGACAACCCCTAGATAACCCCATCCAGCCTCATCCTCCAGCCCCATCACCCCCTGATAGCCCTTATCGTCCTGCTTCCTCATTTAGCTCTACTTTAACCTTGATGACCACCAACCACTAGACACTGATAGATCTATGGGGAGAGATTAGCCAACGAACAATAGAGATATGGGGCACTGGGTGTAACTAAAGTATTTCAAATTACGAATATGATTTCAGTCTTCATTTAACTTTTTACTATTGCTCTAGCGCCTATCGTGATAAAACAGGTGAAAAGAGGATTTTTTTCAATAATGCTTATAATTGATATGCTATTATCATATTAGTTTCATTCTGCAATAATGGAGCAAATAAGATTGCTGTAAAGTCCGGATTGCAGTAGATGTACACTCTCTAATATTGAGATGAATAACCTCTAGCAATATTAAATGTTGCATGTATTCTACCTACCAATGTCATATGGTTGCTACAGATATTATTCACATGGCCGGCTTTGACAAAATCACAACTTGCAATGTCATATCGATGACAAATCGCAAGGAAGCATCCCATAGGGTATGTAGCCTTTATGATTATAGTTAGAAATAAGATCGCCAAACTGAATGATTAATAATAATAAAAAAAAACTCGTCTCCCAAAGAATAAACAGAAAATGAATTAGCTATAGGACATTTAGGAAAGAAAAAAAAACATTTAGGAGAGAAAAAACATTCATAGCTAAAACTGTGAGCCCCATAGTTGAGGACCCATAGGCTGCAACCTATACATGGGTAACCACCTTGGTATAAGGAGGGAGAAAACAATAAGCTCTGTTTCCACCAGCTGATTTTACTGCCGACTTCAGAAATCGGCAGTGAGAATATTGGTTAATCATAAACATGTTATATACCATTAGAAAAGGTTTTTATCTCTCTTTCAAATGCTATGTAACATATATAATGTTTTGCCATATTACCAGTTAAGGATAATAAATTATCAACAAATTGGTGGTAAAATCAGCTGTTGGAAACAGGGCTTTAGGTGGGAGGAGAACGTTGGCTGACACATAGTCTGAGATAACGACCACACAGGCCTGACTGATTAACCAGCCAACTGAATGCAGTCAACGTGAACGATAATCCGCAGCGGAAGAAATGGGGTGATATCTGTCGGATTTATCGTGGCCAGATGTGTTCTTGTTGTCGTAGAATGTGATAGGGGCCATTGTAGATGGTGATGGGGTCTTAAAGCTTCGTTACCCCACGTCTCGCCTCTCACTCAATACAGAGGATAGGACTTGCAAGTATTTTGTATGAATATTGCACAGATGCAGATTTATATACAAAGATTGCACCCACGCAAGAATGGGAAATGTTTTTCATCAGGCACTGCTGAAGTAAGAACAGAAAACCCACTGGATAAATTAGACAAAATCATTATTGCATGTAGTGAACAGTTTCTGTTACATAGCGTCAAAGCTTTTAAAGAATGATTGATACAAGATAAGTTTAAACATATTATTGTTCCTAAAAGCCATAATACACTAGCCGTCGGGTCTATGTTTGCATGGGACCTAGCTGCCAACGCATCTGATTCGCGTGATTTTATAGACATAATTGTAAATCCTGACGCAAACTTAGTGTCCAACGTGACCCAACGTGACCCAATGCAACCCCCAACACGACCCCAAAATGCCTAGTTTAATAATTATGCTTCTTGATGCGACCTGACGCATAGTGTAATACGCCCTAATGCGTATCTGATGCGTTGGGTGCCAGGACCCAACGCGAACATAGACCTAACGCATAGTGTAATCGGCCTTTAGAGTATAAGAGCGAAAGCTGTTTCTGTATGAAATCCTTTGAACAACTAAAGGTCATGTCCCCTGAGTTCTGCTCTTTGTGTATAGCGTCAGAGACTTAGGGGTGGACAGGGGCACAAGGTCTCCTGAAGGCTAACACCATTCTCCCCTGTCCCTTCGTTTGATCTCAGCCCTTAAGCCCAAAGAGGACTAGCCACCAGCGCAAAGGGGTAGTAACAGAGGCATGCATTAGAAGCCACACTAGCGATGATATACGATTTTCAAAGAAGAGCAACCGAAAGTCCAATATGATGTTTGGGAATCTCATAAACATTATGTTGTAAGTCATAACTGTACGTATTGTTTGTATGTATTCTATGTCTTATCTTTGGACGCTCATTCTTTTATTTCACAATTAGATAATGAAATCGATTCCCTTTGCATTGGATCCATGACCATTAACTTATGTTTTACACTTAAAATGGGAACGTCATGCGTTAAGTAGGATGTAAGTTTGTACCAATTGAAGAAATAAGATTAAATACTGCCCATAAATAGAGATTTATTTTGTTATAACTTTTGACGGTTCACCTAGGAAGTAATTTATGTAACTTGTCTGTGCTTTATGAGAATACTTTTCTAGATGCGTAATCCAGAGAGAAATAAACATAAGTAATATCCTTATGCCTGTAGTCTTCTTTTAAAAAGATGGTGCAATGTATCTTTTAATGAGCATAGCAGATGTTCAAACGATCGTCAATCAATTCTAAATGGCATACCAAACACTTAATACGTCCCATAAAACAATATTAACCCTCAAATTATGTTCTTGAAAGAATTTATGACTTTGCCATTTCAGTACAAACATCCCAATAAAATATTGATACACAAAAGTGTAGCTAGCCCCACAATTAAGTGTATAGACACTGTGCAGATGACGTCACAATAGCCAGAAAAGAGCTGGGCGCCATCTTGGTGATCAATTTAGAAATCTCCTCATCAGCATTTCAGAAACCTCTAGAAAAGTAATTTGTGTATAATTCATCTGAAATATTAAAGTGTATGATATCATAATGAACAACTTTTATCATGTAAAATGTACAATTTATAGATTTATCTAATAGCCATGTGTTCATGAAGAGCACATGGTGATCACCAAAAAGTGGTCACATGACTCCGTCTGCAGAAGGTCTTATATAGCTTATATGTTGCATCATGATGGTAGCTAGTACGTCAATGCGAATAGGCATAAGCCACCTCACTGAACCTTTTCAATGCTTTCGATGCAAGTCTATTCGTTTTTTCCAATTCCTCTTTTGTTGAGGCGCAATCATACTAAGGCTGTAGTGACTTCCAAATAGTACGGCTATGGCTACTCTCATGGCTCTATCTAGGAAATAAGCGACGAACCTTTCTGGCTGTAATTTCTTCAATGGCTCTATTTGAGAAATAACCACTGGACCTTTATGACTGTACAGGCCTGGAGCCAGCTATTCTCAGAGGGGGGTTCATTTTTTAAGTAGAAGCATTTTTTTCCCCGAGGATTAGAGGAGAATTCCTCCAAGGGGGGTTCGTACGAACCCCCCCCCCCCACCCCCACCTGGCTACGGGCCTGACTGTATAGTTTCTTCAATGTCTTCATATAAGAAGTAACTACCAAACCCTTAGGCCTATGGCTGCCGTCTACCATATAGGCCTATGCCTCCATATAAAAAATGACTCCCGTACCTTTGTGACTATAGTTGCCATAATGACTCATTATGAAATAAACACAGGACCTTTATGGCTGTAGAAACCCTAAATCATGCAACACGGTAACTGAATCACGTAAGCCCTTGTAACACGTGGGTGTGAAGTCTACAGAGAAGTAGAAGTAATCAAGACAAAAACATAAACTCCAGTGATTCCGGTGACCCCTGGCTTAGCCAAAGGTTACAAGGGAACCGAAAAAAGGAGCCCCAGAAAACGACCGGAAGCTGCGCGCCCACAGGGCGAGTGGAGTCGTGACCCGGCTGCAACAGCGTGGTAATACATTGGCCCAAGGGCACGGGTAGTGATCGATACTCCCGTTTGGGGGCGCTGCGATCAAACACAAAATGTGCACACTCTCCCCCCACAGGCGGATTCAGCCTACGACCACCTTCATCAGTATTCAGCCCCAGCGAACAAAGAACTGGCGGAGAGTGTTGGTGTCTCCCATCACTATTTCCGCTGTCAACTTCCCCCTGTGCTAAGTAAAAGTGTTCTTCAGGGAATCTATGGGGCGCTGTATGTGAACTGTTTTATTTCAACCATATTTGGTTAATTCTTTGTTTACCAATGAATTAAGTGTGCCCCTTTACAGGGGCAGAATCAGGATTGCTTAAAGGGGGATAGGAGTCACTATATAGCTTATATAATTTCTAAGCACATAAGCGGGGCATTTTCTTTCTTTGCCAAATTGGGGTGTCAACCAAATGGGGGATGTCAAGACCCCCAGAAGCCACCCACCTCCCGCCCCGAATCTGTCCATACTGTACAACAGCATCAAAAAGTATTATATTTGCTCTAAATTAAAGGAATTCCAAAAATAGCGCAAGTTAGGACAAACCAATGATTCACATATGACGAAATATCAATCTGCTGTCACTAAATTCGAAAATGATTTGGAACAGAATTGCAATATTTATGGCATCCTCAAATCAACATAAGTTTTCTCAAGTATACATTTTGTCTATTGCTCTGCCCCAACTCTAACCTTGCCAATCCGCCCACTTTCTGCTTACAACAAAGATGACTCAGGAAGGAAGTCAGCAGTGCCTGAGAATGCAACCCTAAGTAAAGTGATGGAAGATATACCGGCTCCTGACACAGCAGTGTGTGCTCAGTTTAGCATAGAAAATCCCCATTATTGACGGGTCCTTAGAACTTTACTTCATGAGATGAATTTCTTTCCATTCAATAAAGCCTATCTGTACTTGTATCCCTTGGAGTAATTACATTTACATCTCAAGAAGAAGTCTGCCTTTGCGTACACTTTTTCTTGTTCTTCAACTGGAACTGAACTCATAATCATCTATCGAGACATTTTCTTCTTCTGGAAATCACAAATCAAGTGCAGTCTAAAGACCTATGAAACGTATGGCCTATCAACATAGAGATACATAAGATATATGTCTATGCTATCAATAATCGACTTTCAGATTTCTATAAATATCAGGGTTCTGCATGGTTAAGTCTTGACGGAGGATCTATACGCTAAATCAAATGAAGCCCGACTTAATTAATCCAACAATTCTAGTGGGTCTGGATAGAATTACCCATTACATTTTATTCAGGCTATGCCTAGCAAAACTTTATTTTCGTGTTCCATAATAAACAAACTGATATAACCCGAAGATTAAATTCTCCATAAATTATACAAACAATAATAACTCGTATACAAAATACGGATATTTAGTATTCATCAATAGCTATTTTTATTGATATCAAATCATATCGGAGAACAATCCTCTTAGGTTAGATTGATTGAGGGCTGGCAATAAATATACAATGCCTAATGCCCGAATCCTCCATACCCGGAAGTGAGCCACGGTCTGAAACTGGGCATGCGCAGACACGTTCTCAATATCGAATATCAGTAAAGGAGATACTGCCTTTTTTTGAGTTGTCAATTAGCTCGCCTGCATAGCACAAGGCGTTGGCCTTCTAAAGTGCATCGCCGATCCCTGCTTTGGCATTTGAGAAGAAGATTAGGTCTTCCTCTAATTTCCCAAAGCCTTTCGGTAAAAATTAGCCTTGATGTCAAAACCAATTAAGCTGCCGAGAGTGGGATTACACCCTGCTTTGCTTATTTTGCTTATTTTTCATTGCTGTAGTTTTGAGGTAATGGGCATTGTCTTGCCTATCTATGACAGCCAATAAATTTCCATCCTATCAAAGCTCTGTCTAGCAATTGATTTTCCATTCTAGACTGAAATCTATATTGATAGATAAAAGGGTTTCTTATGGTTTTTGCATAGAAATATTAGTTAGTATGTGACTCATAATGGAAAATACGTTGCTTCTATTGATGGGTTGGTATTGAATTATCCGGCAGTTTATGTCTGAAGAATGGATATACCTTCTTTGCTTTTGATAGAGAGTTTACCACTCTTTATCAATACCATAAACAAATCTGTCTTGAGCTTTTGGGTTGTGGATTATTCTTCTACCTGTCGATCGTAAGCTATCCCATGCTTATTTGCTAGAGAATATTTGTTTCCATCTTGATTTTCATCTAAGGTATTTTCATCTATATAATACCAAATTTCATATCTACACAATCCCAATTTTATGTATTATGTATGATCATCCCATACTCTTATGAATTATGTTATCACTTGTAATATCTGGCAGAACAGACCTGTCTGAAGATAATCTTTATAAGATACAGATTTTCATTATCAGTCTCTGATAGAAGCGGTCAGGTGTATACGGTCTTCATATATCATTTTCGCAACAAGAATAGCATAAATTTTGAATCAGAATCTATCGTTCCCGGCATATTGCACATTATTATATTGCTTAGCTATATCAAAATTTGATGGATTGCGTCTCTTTCGCAAACTTGTAAAATGATTCTGATGTGAAACTCCAATAATGTGCAATAGAAATACAATGTTATCATGAAACATAATCCATATAACCTTTTGCACATATTCTTAAACTAATAAGCCAAATGTGATTTTTGAGCAAATTGCATGTGTATGAGTGTTTTCAACCAGAGAAGATGGACTGTATAAATATTGATTCGACAGAAAACATATTATCTGATGCAGGTATCTCATTTTGCAGGTAGGGCCATCAAGCAATGTACAGAAAACGGAACGTGGTATCAGAAGGCCCACTTTGAGTGGACCGACTACACACCTTGCCTGAATAAAGAGGTTGGTATACGGTTTTTGATGATAATTTTATTTTTAAAGACTAGTTAATTAGTTAACGGTATATGATTTTTCAGTTCGAAGTTGAGAGAATATTTATTTCGTAAAAAGAAAAGAAATGTCAGCATTAATATACAAGATGAACGCAGACAATATAACAAAACAAATGCCTCGCGGCCATTTCTTTAATTTCTCATGCAAGCGTTTGAGCAAATTGTTAGCAGGTTGTTAGCCTTATGTTAATGTTCTTACCTATAACATCTAACTTGAATCTGTTTGTATGAATATCCAGTAGTTCTCTCAGTTTCCTAAACGGATAAAGCGTGCAGTTCGATTGACATTCTTGGTAATTGCTGTATGTGACTCGGAAACAATGTTTGGGTCTATGATTATAAAGCAAAGATGTCTTAGATTCGGTAAAAGAAATGTACCACGGTTTAGATATCAAGTTATTACTATTCTATCCATATTTCACTTAGATTAATGGTTTGTTCACCAGGTGATGTTTTTAGGTGTACAATAGTGATTATGAAGGGGGCAGGACCTGAATGCACTTTTCACAGGAGACACCATCATTCAATATACCTCAGCTATTATCGAGATTTACAGAAACAAATGACAACAAAATGCTGCTAAGAAAAAGCTATTACAATGTGTGTATCAGTCTACAGGACCTCGCCAATACAATATTTTATATTTACCACAGGGTTACATCCTTGGAGTATATATCTGCCTGGGCTGCAGTGTTACCAGTCTGTTGCTACTTCTCCCGGCCATAGCCATATTCCTAGCATTCAGGTAGGCATTAAAAATCAAGCTTGCACACTTGTTTTAGAGATTACTTGTAATTACCCTGATATCGTTTGTGCGATGTTAAGATACAAGTGCAATGCAGCTCTAGTTCCTATCCCGTTCCTTTCCTATATATCTGATCTAGAAACTATTTTCTTAACGATAGTGCTCACAGATTATATATAAAAAGTAAAAATATATTTTCATATTAAGAGCTATATGCATGTTACATGTTTAAATCTCTATCATAATTTTGTTGTCGAATTGTTCCCATTGATGCCTGATGCAAAATACATCTTTTCATGTACTACTTCAGTACCACGGTTCGAGTCTACTCTCGCGCTAGATATTTATACATTTAGATCCAATAGCGCGACATAATATTTCTGTACGAACCAGATTTCTCTATGAGCTTGTACGAAACTTAACTTCAAACAAGGTCCGTCTTGAAAATCAATAAAACATCAATGAAAATGCTATTATTACGTTAGTAAAATACGATAGGTATGAATGATAATTGTATCAACTAAAGTATTCTAAATTATACTGATGGACCTCGTTGGTCTCTTCGGCCCCATCGATGTGTTTATTCTATCTCTAGGAAGGCTCATTTCAATATTGACATTTGTGCTATTAAATATCTTTTACACATATATAAACAAACACACACAGATAAATTGTATATAATATTGTTCTTCTTTTACAACTGACAAGTTTTGATTACGTTAATCGGGTATGATGTAGGCCTATACTATTATATATATTATAAATGTAACTGACACACCTTTCATGGTAGGGACCTGAGAAACCAGCACCGGATCAGGCTCCACGTCCACTTCTTCCTGTCGTTGGCGCTGGCTGGTTTCATCAACATCCTCTGGTTCCTGCTCGTCCACTACGACCTGCTCGTCACCAGCTCACACACCCAGACCGTCTTCTACCAGAACCCCGTGAGCTGCTCAACTGCTCTTCACCTTGAATTTATCACTGCACGAAAATACACCTTTAAGACCTTTAAGTTTCTGTAAATTGGGCCATTGAGGTTTGCTAAAGGTAATGGAAAGGTCACCTTTACAAAGCATTTCTAAACCTTTTACAGGTGACCTTTAAAATTCATCAAAGATCTTGCAAAGGTATTGGAAAGGTGACACATCCTATGCGTTTAATGAACCTCAATGGCTCCATTTACACAATTAATGGTCTCAAAAGTCAAATTTCACGCAGTCTTACTCAATATGAAAATAATGATGGGCAGGGATTTTGTACACTACTTCAGTAAACAGCCTGTGTAAAAAAAATCTGCGGGCGCAACCCCTGTTTCTCTTATAGAGAATACAAATCACAAAAAACACACATTTTGCATCTTAATGTGAGACTAAGCAACGGGACATCTACTGCATAGATTTATACACACACACCTTGCTCAACATCTTTATTGCCAAGGTTTCCAGAAACAATAAAATGTATTACCATGATATTCCTGCATACGCACATGTATATTCCCTTAAATAAGCATCTGTGTACATTAGATATATGGGGTATATATAATTTCCATTTTTACACTGGGTCTAGTATAACAATACATGTACTTCAAGTGCGAACAGTCAGTCGAATTCCCTACAGATGAGCGTCCTCAAATCCGCAGATTATGTTAATAACTACACTGAAATATGATAGACCTCAGGGGAACCCTTTTGAAACTTTGCAATCGAATTGCTCTGTGGTTGAAAAACCCTATAGCATTGGGCCTTTGCCTCAATTGATTTGAGACTGCTAGATCCCTGCTGGGTACGGAATAAGCTATGCCTTTCAGTTTCCCCTGTGGCTGCTTGCTATTTGCAATAAGTCAATGATAGCAAGTTGTTCCGTATATAGTAGACCTTTGGGAAAATAACATAACGGCATGTCCACATTTATTACCATTCCAGTGTTCTCTTTTGATAACGTTACTTTTTGAGTTAGGATACACAGGGGAAGGACACCTTCTGTTTGAATTAATATTAGAGCAGCATGGCTTTCAAATTACACATTAAAATGCAGGTCATTCAGTAAACTTGTCCTTATTTACCTGCTGTTTACTTTTACTTTTATATTCACTTGGTAGTTTCAAACCTCGTAATACTTCTCATAGCATAATGATATAATATACTATAGCCTATTATTCCTATTTCTTTTTATCAAGATGAGAAAGTGTACCTAACCTGATCAATTCAATTGGTTTCACTTGAACTGATTTTTAAAAGAAAGACCTGGACAATCCATATACTCATTATGATGTATATGCCACGCACACAAAAAGTAAAATGGCTTTCAACAATAATTCATTCTATGGGGAAAAATCTGAAGCACCGTTTGTTCTGCATAAAGCCCATCTGTAAGCCCTATCTCTGTGAAACGATGCCCTCGGGAGAGGACCGAGGTTCACCAAAGACCATTCAGATGAGGAGTTGACGATAACAGTCATAGAGATGGAATATGTACAGCTTTTGGAAAGATACCCTGCTAGAAAAATGTATAGTCCAGTAAGCTTCGAATATCCGCACTTAACGCATTGTGCTAGTCATATTTAGAAAAAAAGAACGCTTCTAAATAATTGGTATGCCTATAGTGACTATTTTATGTAAGATAAAGTCTACAGCTGATAACGAAAACTAACTCAATTTCTGAGGATTGATGTGGCAGTGGGTTATCCTTAGCCTAACCTCTCGACCTTGTCCCAATATATGAAGTTAATCACAGGACAAAGTTCAGGGGGGATCCATTTGTCAGAAAAGGAGATTACTCTCATTCCTGATATTATAATCATGAGCAAGTCGGTGACAAGGGGTTCCCTATGTAAAACCTGCTCATGTATTTTTTTCTGGGCACTTACTTGTCTATAAGGTAATAAACCCTGGAAGTCTTACTTTAGTTACGTGCATGGTAACTCAAAATGGTCTAAAGATATTCAGATAATTCTCAAAATTGTGCTTATATCCATACAAGTTACTATTAGATACAAATGTAGTCTGTGTCAGCATGGTCCTTTTTTGAGCAGCCTTGCATAATGTTGACGTCTGGCCATCTTCTTCATATACTTTAGGTGTTAATACAAGTATATTTCTATGTTTCAGGTGTGGTGTCGCCTTCTGTCCTTCATGAAGATTTACCTGACTGCCACCAACTACTTCTGGATGTTTGGAGAGGGGTACTTTTTACACCGACTCATCTCAAACGCCTTTGAACCCCCGAAGTCACTCGCCCCAGTCTACCTGCTCGGATGGGGTGAGTATGGCATTAAAATAATTTATTATTATACTCTTTTTTTCTCGTCAATTCATTTTTTTTCCACAGACAGGTCCAAAAAGGATTTAGGGGCTTGCCTCCATGTCAGGTAGGAACTTCATCTCCAAGAATAGATGAGCGAGTCCCCTTACACTGTAAAATTATGAAGGTTTTTCATGTAATTAAAATCCCACATTTTACATGTTTTTTTTTCTATTCCTACTTAATACTTTGAGAATATTCTAAGAATTTCGTAAAAGCATTAGTTTTTTTCTTATATTTTGTCGTTGCTTTTTTTTGCTGGACTAACCGTTCCACCTGAAAAATGGATGAAAAATTAACAACCTGCTATTGGGAACCATAAAAAGGGTAGAGTTAACTTCAGGACAGTTTTGGGTTACTATTCAACTGGTTCCTACTATATGAGAAGGTCGTCCATAGTGCAGACACCTTTATAACAAATAAACAGCGGTGAGATGTGAAGAAGTATTGATCTGCTAGGGTGCGACTATCAAGAACCATTACTATTTTAGTAATACGGATATTGCTGTTCAATACAAGTGTGACTATTGTAAAAGGCACCATGGATTTCTCTAAACTCGAAAAAAAATTCTCTGCTTGATGTGCCTAAGTTTATATTAAACAATTACTACACAAATCATTATGACCACCATATTCCTGTCAGTATGAAATGAAGAAGAAATCCTGAGCCATAGTCTGGAATGCCAGTAAGGCATCACTGGCTTGAAGAAAATATTTATTTTGATGTGAAATTGGTTGTGATTCGGATTTGAATCGATTTGATTGTCTTCTGTGACATTAGGCGGATTCTATGAATTTTAAAACCAGTTAAGGAAAACAGTGACTCCCTGTTATTCATTTAGTTTTATCATGTTTCATTTTGTATGGTCTGGAAAAAGATACATTGGGGTGGTCTGTAATAAGGATTCCTGACAGCAACGATAAATTAAGGCTTCTTATAAATAAATGGTTTCTCCGTGAGAAATTAATCAAGACCAAATCCGACACAGTTTGGGAAAACCACATCGCAATTATTTAAAACAATGCGACAAACAGTACTATTACCTTTGAGATAATTCTCAATTTTCAAGCAGTAAAGTTACTTTGACAAGTTATACAATTGCGACGTTACCCTGTGAAAGGACTCAGACATGTAAGACCGTTTGATGGAAATAATATTATACACTTTGTGAGAAAAAGGAAATAATAAACTTCATGAGAAAAGGAAAATAAGGAAGTTCACGAGAAAAAGCAAATAATATACTTCATCAGAAAGTTTAACCTATATGTGTAAGATCTCCCCCCCCCTCTTATTCCCTTTGTATTCTGATTATTAATGTAAAAATACCGTTCAATGGGGTTAACCTTGACACTGTGGTTTAAAAATACTGCTTTGATTGACAGACTTGGTGGGGCCAAACCTTAGAAAGGTCAGGTCGACACAAATTGCTTGGGTCCTCGTCTGTCTTCGGGGACTACATTCAAACTATGCATGTGAAGGTCTGACCTTTTGCAGGCACCTGGTGGGTTCATACAAGGTTGGAGTTTGACCGTATATGGTGTAAATCTAAAGGTTACAATCCTTGAGCAAACATAGGTAACAGAAATAATATTCTCACTAAACCAGTAACTGTTTACCATAGGCATTTGAATCTGGAAGATTCCTCTGTTGACTGGATGGATTGTCGGTCCTTATAATCCTGTGCATGTTTGGTAAATGCATAGATTTGCTGTTTCGGTGCACAGACGTGTATGTTTGTAAGCACAACCATATTTCATAAGCCTAGGATGAATGAATAAATTTGCCTTTTCAGCACTTAAACGTACATCTGTATTTAAGCATAACTATATTTCACAAACCTAGAATGAATGCATACATTTGCTGTTTTGGGTCAGCTATAAATGTACATGTGTTCTAAGCGCAATCATATTTCATAAACGTATCAACTAGGACACACATAAACATGTTTCTTAGGGAACTTAGCAGCACGTGGGTTAGAAAGTTGACAGTCAAAGCAGGAGACCACCATTCAGATTCTTCAGTTTCATGACCTGCTTTTTCCATTAGCCGGGGCTGCTGGGTTTCCGACCCAATAGGCTGGTGCGCATGCGCGCCTGTACTGGCGTTTCCTCCTGGGTTAAGGTCACGGGGACGCAGGTTAATCACACTCAGGTGGTTGGGTATACCGAGAAGTGTCTGACAATACAAAAGGACTATTTGTATGCAAAACACTCACAGTGAGAAGTGCTACTGATTAGTTCTCAACTGGAAATATAGGGAAGGTACGAGGGAGGAATGGTATGTGCAATTAATTAAAGATCTCCGGATATCTATAAGTCAGGGTTTTGGTTTGATAAAGTATCCGGACAATCTGGTAGGTCATAAAATAGCATACATAGGCCTACAACGCTAGTGGTAATTTTTAGATCTTCTTGAAAAATAAGATAAGTGTCTTTATTCATTAATAAGGATGAATGCGGAAAATATCGAAAGATTTGTTTCCCTTAAGAGTTGCTTCCATTAATATTTCAAATAGGCCTACCTTCTTAACTGCTTAGGTGTGTATATTCAGCCCCAGACTGATGGAGTCTTTGAAATAAATGTAAGAGACACTATTCCCTCTCCCATAGTTTCTACATCTATAATCATTAATTTATTCTCATCGTTTCTCTTTTTCGTTTCTTTTTTACTGTTATATGATACATTTATGAGTGGGTTTTTTTCGTATAGACGTAGAAGCTATCCCCGACCCTCTTGGGTCATAAGTAATAATACTAGTCCCATTTAAAAAGTAGCAAATGATCTCCTCTTGAGTGCCTGTACATACACACTAATGTTTATTATAGCGAGGTATTATTCCCTCATTTCGATGCAAACATAAACTCAATGGTTTTCGATTACCTTTCCGCATTTCTTCCTTCCCTGTACAACACCTATTAATGAAAACAGAAAGACGAGCCCAGCGGCAACCTTTGGGCGGGGACAAGTTAACTCAGCCCTTCCTGTTTTAAAACAGTTTTTCTAATGAAAGGCAGTACTGGACATCCGATCTGCTCAGTCGCCCACACGAGCTGCTCGTTCCTGGAACTGCTCAGGTATTAATATCTGTCCGGCCTGAGGTTAACACTCCAAAGGCTGAATTCCACTAGTCGCATTTTACTTGTTATTTCAGAAATTACTTGTGGGATAATGGTATGATATAGGTATGCTGTATATCAGCAAAAAGAGATTTTCACTCGCATTCAAATATTATATATAGTATGCATGGTGTTTTGTCATATTAATGGAGAAAAGAAAAATATCAACAATTGTTCAACAGTCAGAGTCACCTTGTTGATACGGACTTTACATGCCCATGAGCAGCTCAACCGGAGGGCCGTTTTCGCAAACGGAGGTGCTGAGCAATTCAAATGGGGTTAGCTTAAGTAGGCAGGTTTGAATATAGGATGCAAACAAGTAAGGACGTCATGTAACATTCTCAAGAGGTACACTAATGCACTGGAAAACAGTTTATCAAAGCACTGGTTTTAGCAGAAGGATTAAGGGGTTTCTTGCAGTCAAGAGTATTAGAGGTACGAAATTTCCCACGTGTAGACTGGTCCATTTTTTAAAAACCAAATTGAAAATGTATGTCGTGGCGTTTATTTGAACGATAGCTTCTACGAATCTGCAACCAGTCTGTTACCAATCTATGTGTTACAAGATTAGGGAGCTAAAAGTATTATTGTTGCAATAAGAAAAGAACATGATATTAAGACTTCTAATTCATGTTCCACAAAAGTACAAACATGATAAAAATGTAAGATTTTACTTCCGGCAACCTGCGCGGTAAAGGGACATAAAAAGTGATAATTTCCGACAACCTGTGCAGTAAAGTAACATAAATAATTTATAGTTTTGACTACGTGCATAGCACAACAACATAAAATGTGATAATTTTTGTCAACCTGTGCAGCAAAGCAGCACTGAACAACATGAGGAAGTGGCACATTGGTTCATTAGTGAGAAGGATATCGGAGAGCAGCTCTCCTAACCGGCAATATCTGCTCAGGGAAGACAACCAATGAGGAGCAATTCTCTCCAGCCCCAAGGATAATAGGCCTAGGGTCCCCCTCAGGCTCCCACCTTAGCTTCTCAGCCACCCACTGAGGAGCTCTACAAGAAATTATCTGGGCACTGTTGAGTGCCTTTCAGGTGGGAATAACAGGGGACGATCGGGAAGTGGGGGAGGGTTTCGAAGGAGGTCCTGACCACCTCCCCCCATCTTTCATTTGGTGACGACTTAGACTTGACAAAAAGTTAAAATATTATTTGTGTACGCGCAGATGAACGACGTTTTAGTACTTTGCCTATGCGCTGATCTCCCTTTCCAAAATCCTGTATCTGCCCTTATGACTATAACATAACTTAATTGTGAAGCCGCTAGTTTATTCTGTATCATAATTATGATATAATTCCTAATATATTATATTGGGAAAGGGCAAATTGACGTTTTCTAATTGTGCTGATTCAACTGGTTTTCTGTGATATAGGCCAATGTAAGCCAGTTATATATCTATTGTATACTGGGATTTCTACATTGTATGGCATAACCTAATTAATTTTGTTTTAAACATTATTCACACCAGGTGAATGTCTATTGAATTAACTTTTCGTTTTTAATTTCTAGCTGCCCCAAGCGTACCGGCCATAGCGTATAGCATAGCCAGAGCTGTCAAAGATAACACAAGGTGAGTAATGGCAATTACTTAAGCACATAATCATCCATACTGTAGAAACATCGGATATATCATACTGTATTAAAGGAATGAACTGGAATTTTTGCTGGACGTTCGTGCGGATGAACATTTTAAATGGGGTGGGTTCATATTTGGTTTCTATTATGGATGGAGGAGACTATCCCTACGAGTATATAGATAGAAAAGCATGTTGCTTACATCAGCCTGTGCTGTTACTCCAGAAGGTGGCTGATAGTATTGTTTTTTCCCATTACATTTCATCGCACCTCCCTCCTTCACTCCACCTTAGGCTATTGTCTTATTGTGTACAGCTGTATAGCATCCTCATTCTGATTACTTTTATCTAAAGATCACAGAAGAATAAAGTCACTTAGATTTGTATGATCAAGGAAATGTCTTTACTATCTATTGTAATTATATTTGCAGTTGCTGGGCCATCAGTTTACCAGTTTATCAGTGGATTATCTACGTACCAAATTTCTTCTGTCTATTTGTAAGTATATATACACCTTGAGACAAATAAGTGCTGTTTTGTTTCTGGCACCCTTGTAACGTTAAAGTCTTATATACATATTGCAGATGACGTCATAAGTGCCTAGGACGAGCTGGGAGCAATATTGGTCACCAGTTTATAATCATGATTATTTATAACATTTAAGATATGATTTATTTGTCTCCTACAAAAGTGTTATCATTTAGAACTCATACATTTTCATTTTTTCCACAGCACTGTGGTCTTGAGCACTATGTGGTGATCAACAACATGTGATCATGTGACCACGTCCGCAAAAATTTACTTTCCAAAGTATTTCAAAGTATTGATTTGGTCGTGAGGTGTATTGTTCAAATCTGTCTCATCTTTGATTAGATTAGTTTGAGAAATGGCCAAATGTGTCGGTCAATTAGTCATTTAGTCACGCCAAAATTCGAGGAAATTCGAACGGAAATATTGATGTAATGTTTCACGCTTAGCTGCCGTTCAATGATCATTTGGATTGGATGGGACATTAGGTGTCGAACTGTTTGGGAACCTTTGGTTACAGGTGAAATTAAATGTCAAAAGGGTTAATGATATCTTCTTATTTTTTTACATTTAATCTCTTTTTAAAAAACATACCATGAGAACTTATGATTCATCTATATGAAGGTCGGGAAGTTAAAACAGGGAAATGAAGAAATGTCTCAAAAACACTTAAGAGATCCATGAGAAAATATGCAACAGTAACAACTTGATAATCTGAACACACTTAACAAAATGCCCACTCATGAATCTCCTTAATGATGTGAATCAGGACATGCATATTCCTCCTTAAACAATTAAGTTCCCTCTCCACAATATACATCTTAGGTTATTAACACTGCCAGTAAGATAGCTTAATCTACAATTTGGCCGGTTCCTTTTTTCCTAATCGTTTCATTTCCAAATCTCCTCGTGTGTGATGGATAAATAGACAGTGAACATTACTTTTATCTTCTGGCTATGGAAATAAGCAAGGGAATGGCGTTCGAAATATCTTGTACTATAGGCTCATGACTTTTTTTATAAACCCAATTCACTACTTCATTTTGGTGTAAAGCTTTAAAATTACATTGATCTTTTCAGTATATAGATATCATAGTTCTATCCTCAAATCAATGACATGTATAGTAGATCTAAATTCTTATAATGTCAGTCCATTCTATATTTTGGAGGACTGCTAAATCTCACCTTTTTCATTTTCAGGTTAATCTTCTATTCTTGTGTAATATCCTAAGGATTCTACTTTTTCAACTCCATGCCCATCCGCACGAACCAAGCAATTTCAGGTAAGACCGGACCGAACAAGTGAAGAGCACCTGATGCAATTGACCTATCCTAGTTTGCATCACAATTATATTCATTGCAAACTATTTATTACAATCATATCCAGCTTTCTGATTTCTGATGCTGACTTATTGAAATGAATTATAATACTTGGGCTACCCCATAATATGACAACTCTACATGACGATTTCAAGTTTTTAAAGGTAAATTCCCTGAAGACACAGTACTATTTTTGTCAGAAACTTTGCAAATATTTCATGAAATAATTTGAATCATGATCTTATTAGTAAAGCTGTTTAATCTTTTCAAGCAGTAGCCACATCTACATAGCGACAACATCAGCAGCTCATTAGGCCTAATACTGTACCCATCATTACCCTGGCAATGACCCCAGCCATACCTTAAGCCCTTGGCATTGTCATGAAGTTTCGAGCATGATTGTCATGTGGCCTCAAGCATTGATAGGTGGCTTCCTGCATTGTTAGGTGGCCTCAAGCATTATCATGTAGCCTCAAGCATTGCCATGTAGCCTCAAGCACTGTAAGGTGACCTCAGGCTAGCTGATGTGATGAGCACCTCAGCCCCTTGACCTCTGACCTGACCTGAGTTGCTCTCTAACCCTCTCCTCCAGGCGGGGACTGAAGGCAGCCTTCATGCTGATCCCCCTCTTCGGGCTGCACACCTTTGTCACCATCTACCGGCCTCCAGCAGGCTATAAGGGCGAGAAGGAGTGGGAATACGTCACCTTCCTAATTACGTACTTACAGGTGAGTGCTAACAATTATATTTTACTTGATTACCATGATAATCTATTATAATATCATAAAGTTGCCCACAATCGCAACTACTCATCCTTGAGAATTCTAATTTAGGTGATAATAGTTGTTTTCGGGCATCCTTTCCATTCATTTTATTATTTCATCTTCAAATTACAGTACAGCCAGCACGGGCATGAACCCTCTAGATGGCACCAGGGTTCCTGATTAGAACTATAAGAATAGAAAGGGTAGCACACTCGCCATTTTGTTTTTAGCTGGTGCCTGTCAAAACCTATAAGCTGATGACCAGCAGACTGGTAGGATTCACACAAGACCACAGTAAATGACCTAGTTTTAGTTGTAATTTAAATAGGAAAAACATATCTTAACTTATTATATTTGTCTCATTTGTATTGAAATAAATCATAATTATTACAGTTTGTTTTGTATTATTGTGTGGCCTATTTTACAGGTAAATGTAGATGTATTTATACTTTCCCCCTTCAGTGCCCCTTTACTGGTCAGAATGCAACTCATTGACTGGGTTGGTCAGTTATTTATAGTGCTAAAAGGGTTTCCCCAAACTTGATTAAACATTCTGTCAAGAAATCACAAGAAGCAATTTACAAGCTATATGCTCATACCAGTCATGAACACCCTCCTTTACTATGGGCCAAACTAGCCCACCGCCTAGAGCTTAGAGTTTCAAATCTGGAAATTGGTGGTTCAAGTCCCACCCATGTCTAGTCAAGCTTTTTCTTTTACAAATAAAGTCATTTTAAGAATATCTAATTTTGCAAAATATAAAATAAAACTTTTGAAATCATATAATATTATATGCAATTGTTGGTTTATCCACAAGTTATATTGTATTTATCCTACAAATTTTATTTTCAGTTTACAGTATAGTAAAAATATGAAAAGGTTTCATCCTGATTTGAACTCTTTAACTTTATATTTGCAGATGATCTCTCTAACCATTAGGCCATATGTATCTACCTTCCTACCTTCTTTACAGTTACACTTATTCATACATAATCTATTATATCCATAATACTGAATTATGTCAAAGTGCAAGCAGTATTATTTTATGCTATTCATAGACCAGGACCATTCTCACAAAATAAAGCTATGATTTATATGTGTAAGTATCCAAGGGTAATTCATATATGTATGTATCTCAGGGTATGAATACATGTTATATAAATGGTTAAAATGATACAAATTGAAAAATGACTAATAAGATGAGCATCAGGGATTTGAACCTCCTATCTCCTGATTTGAAGTCCTGCACCTTATCCACTGGGCCACTGGTTACTGTGATGTTAGTGGCACAAATGCCTGGGCTGTATGAGGGTGCTGTATTATGTAAACCATGAAGTCTTTTGTTCAGAACCCCCATGTGGGGGCCTCTTGTATAACTAACATTGTGATGTCACAGGGGATTCCCCTACCCTCCCATGTCCTAATTAACCTGTTTGAAGGAAATAGTAATGCATATTACACAACAACTAGAAAACTATGGTCAAATAAAGGTTTTAACACACATAGGAGTTGTAATTACAATTGTACATTGCATATAATTACCAATTGGCATATATGCACATTGCCCTATGTGGTTGGTCATGTGACCTCCATTCATAAAGTCCTTTCCAAATAAGGGCATTGCCATATATGGTATGCTGCTATGCTGGGTGGGGTTTCATTTATTTCAATAAATTTGTCAATTGCCATTTAGTGAGCATAAATACCAATAAAGTACGACAGCCAATTGGTTTTTATCCTTTGTCTGCAATACAAACTGTTGTTCATTTCACACAAAAACATATAGTTTAGGCATAAATCCAAAATATATGTCAGTGCAAACTGCAGGGTACAGTTTTAGGTTCTTACCCTGTAAGTATTATAAGTAACTATGAGACAGGGGTAGCGCCATCTAGAGAGTTCATGCCCGTGACAGCCAGCGACTGTTTTTCACCTTGTTTGCCTGTGTCTGACTCAAGAAAACAAGAATATACTGCTTTCCTGAGACTGTCCAGTTATGTTAAACATGTTGCCGACGAAATGTCATGAATTGATACATTTGATATTAAGACTAAGGGATGTGATATTGCATAATAACCAAATGTTATCTATTAGACGTTTGAGATAAACAAAGCATTAATAATAATTCTGTTTATTGCTAACGTCTTTCAGGGGGCCTTTGTAGCCCTAATATATTGCTTCTTCAATGGGGAGGTAAGTGGCAAGTGTGTATTTCTTTTTGTATATTCTGCATGCTTGTAGACTAGAAAATAAAGCATGCCCATCTATCCATCACTGATCAAGTAAGACAAACACTACAGCCACGTCAGGCATATCCCAATAATACCGTAATTATTACAGATATCATCTGATCTTAGAGTACAGTCATGTGTGTTGTAAACTAGTGCTTTTGTCCAATGTATATCGAATGCATTATATGCTGCACACAGCTTCAATATTGTAAGTACCTGCACACGTATTGTGATGTGGCTTGGTCGTGTGACTCAAGGATGATACATATTGAAATCAGTATAGATCATGTGTAACAAACCAAAATTGAGTAAATAGTATGCAAATATCGGGACTTAATCATCTGCATTAGACTAATTTATTTAATAATTTTCCCTGATTCTAATGATCAATTTTATAACTCTACACTTCCTCCAATCCTTAGGTGCTTTCGCATTTTCAAAAGCTCTGTCCATTGATGAAGAGGCGTCAGAGCGCCAAGTTCCAATCCGGCAACTTTACCCAAGTGACGGTTTGTGACGGACGTAGCCCCACCGCGTCCTTCAAGTCACGTGGGTCTCCTAATAATGATTCCCACTCTCCCCACAACGGAGCGCTGCTATCGAACGGCAAGAGGGATGACAGCTACGAGTTAACCGACTTGCCGGTAGGGGAAAAACAAAATGGCTCGTCTAAAACGTCTCCAGTCAATGGAGTGACCGCTGAGAAAAAGTCCAATTCCCCTCCGGCCTCTAAGGGCTACTCTCCTGTTCCCACCATAGTCACTACAGACGCTTAGGTGTTTCAGATATTTGAATATTATATAAGATACTGTTGGTTGTGATTGTATGGTTTATCGTGGATTTTACAGACAAAAACAATAGTCACAGTCCAGTAAGGACGGAGATGTGACCATGGACAGTATGTGACAAGCTTAAGTCACAGAAATGGAATATGCAGTTGACAAGACTACATCAGAAAGCTGAAGGCCCAATCACCGTGGCCGATAATGTGTCGCTTGGAGGACCGACAAAGTTATTGTATGGAGAAAACGATAATATAGGGATGATAAAATTATTGGATGGGACCTTTTTTTTGTCAATGTGACTGTGATTATTTCAGTGTGAATAATTGTATCACCCCTAGATCATCATTTTCTCTATGCAATAACTTTATTGGCCCTTCAAGCGACACAATTATCATCCACGGCAAATGGGCCTTTACAGTCATTTCCAGCGGTCACGGGCTTTTTTCAGGTTTCAACCATTCCCCACAGACTTGATGTACCAATACAGTATAGTTGCCCAATTCAGGTGCAGCCGTTCATTCCATAGGTTGAATTTACAGAATTCATTTGATTATCTTCGTACCAGATGGAAATGTAATACAGAAGCCTTTGTATATACCTCTTACTCAGTGGTGGTTGTAGGTTTGGAAAATGGGAACACATGGAACATGAATTATTTACGCATAATTATTTCCAAAGGAATGAACATATTTTGTTGTTGAAAGTAGTATAGTTAATGTTCAGATGACCCATCTCTATCAGTCGTTATTGTAGGTGCCTTGTCATACAACAGAAATTTGAGGACTCAATCATAATTGAAACCTAGCATCTTTACATTATTGCCAAAGGTATGAATCCTACCAAAATGTTTCCCTAATCAACCTATCTCCAGAATTGCAGTGCCAATGCTCCCTAGAAGGCTTACAAAGTTGTGTTCGTGTACAATGACGTACAATTATTTGTATCATATAATAGTTTGATACTTCTAAACTACAGAACTGCCGAAAGGAAATCCCTGTGGTATGGATATACATTTTCAGTATAATCAATGAAGATTGTGATGAGTTTTGTGAGCTCTCAAAGCTTCTCTAAGCATCAATATTGAAACTGACCAAAAATGGTGTACATACATGCCTACATGCTTCCCTGATATATATCATTCTGACTTTATGGCTATGTAAATAAGTCCCATCTTGTACCTATTATGTGTCGACAAACCCTCTAGCCCTTTGTACAGCTATGACGAAAGATTTGATTGTAAAATCAATCTGGCTGTTGTATATTTCTATAGTATTTGTAGTACTGATTCAACTGTACAGTATTATATTATAGCGAAGAAAGGGTAGACAAGTAGTGTAAATAACGTTGTGAAACTTGAACTTGGTTTTGTATATGTAACTTCTTGAAAGAACGATGTATGTTGTGCCAATAAAGGGTGGACGCAAGAACCCAAACCGTTCCATCTAGAATTTTGAAGTTATCAGGTTACCTGAATTTTAAAACCTGAAATACATTGCAACTTGCAGACGAAGAAAGTATATTTTGATAACATACAATGTAGTGGGTTTTACCTTTTCCAAATCATGGTCCAGATGTGTAATACTGACTGTAAAGCTTTATAAAACGCATAGGTGCTTTTGTAAATCTGGCCTGATATTAGTGCTTCTGTTCTTCACGAGGGGGCTCCACCAGTCAAACTGATACATGGAGAATGCTTTTACCATCCTGGCCTAAAACAGAAGAGGTGTATCAAAGGTATCCAAATGTTTGTAAATTTCTTTTGTGTGATCAACAATATATTTTGACCATTTGCTGTCTTATAGCTAACATCCTGCTTAGTTATTCAGATATCCCTAATTTTCTGATCTAGTGAATGTGTTTGCTCTTTTTTAGGTGGGACATGAGCTAACTAGTATTGTTGGCTTTCTCGCACTTGAAGTTGAATATAATAAACTACGTCCATAGATACAACTCCCAATGTAAGATTGATATCACTGACCCAACCCTGAAAAGGGTAGAGTAGTTAAAGGCAATTGAAGCAATTATAACATCGCCCAACCAAAATGTTTCAATATACTAAGAGCCTTCCATTCAGTACATTCACGCATGTTAAAGGTAACAGACCCCCAACCCTTTTGGCTTAAGTTTGCAATGGATTTTTGCAGGGAAGTACGAAGACTTTCAAGGTTTAAAAGAATAATGTACTTAATGAAAGGCCTAGGGCCTATTACCTTTTTCTCGAGATACATACATGTGTTAATTAGTTTAGAATTATGCAAGGTCATCCAGTAAAAACCAGGACCAAGGCAATTGAAACGTATTGAGAGAATGTGTGCCAGGAATCGCTGCTATAATCATGTGTGCTATATTTTCTCATACATCCAAAGAAATGCTCTTGAATATTGAAAGTGTATTGATTGCCGATAATTGACCTCTTTTGTATATAATGTGCAGTCTAAAACTACTGAGGTCACACAACACAATTATTACAAAAGATAAAAGAACTGAGAATGATTTCATGTTGTGTGCTTAAGCGGATGGCTATAAAGTTGTATCTAATTAATATGAGAAATCATATTATTCCTCACATTTTTATAGGCGGTTTTGATTCTATTTTGATTAAAGGCTGTTCAAGGATGATATGTTGGAAAACTTATGATGTGATTCAGATTCCCCCATTAGAATATTGTAAAAGTTCGTAAGTTTTACAGACCCAATAGATTCACAGATGTGGATTTTACAGACTGCTAGAAAGATGTACATAATGACTATGTTCAGATCTCGTATCGGTGGAATAAAAATTAAAATACAGTTGAGTATGAAAACTACCCTTCATTGTATCTGTACCTTTCCTGCCTTATCTGATTATAAACAACAATGTTCTAATATAATGAAAGAAACATTGGCTTCTTGGCCATTCCTAAAAAGGACATTGTTTAACGAGTTTTAAACTCTTGGGCTTATAGCAACCTAAATTAGTATAGACATTTATAAAAATACAACGTTGTGTTTCGCAACAATACTATGCCAAATTTATGTATACTTTATATATACATCCTAATCGTTTGAACGGCATTACTAACTTTATTACTAAAATTATAAAACCTAGCAACTGTAGGCATATTAATATATTAAGGGACAGGCAATTAATTTGGACGCAACAAATTTGTATTATTTATTAAACAAACCGAACGTACAGTGTTCCAACCCGTTGGGAGCCCAAGTTTTATGTTGACGTGACAAATAATCTGTGTTGCCATGGATCGAACATGGCAACCCCTTGGTTACAATATCGTACTTCTTGCTTATTGAAGATAATCTGAAATCTTTCGCAGTTCATGATACTTTAGTAGTTATATGCCACTCCATAAGTATTCCATAAGTGGTTTTGTGAGAAATTTATCATGGAGATGTGGATAAACTGTGGGTTTGTATGGTTACCTTTTCTAACTTGTGGTCTAAGGTACAATTGTGGGACAAATGTGGGACAAATGTGGTATTCTAGGTAGTCACATGATATTTGTGTGTTAAATGTGGAATTTTCCAGTTTATCAGTCACTTATGGAACAAATGTGGGGCATTTATGAAAATGCCTTTCCCAACCTATGGAAAAAAGGACTTGTGGGCCCACAAATACACCGTTTTTGTGGAAAAGTTATAGGTGCTCAGAGCACCTATAAGTGTTTCACAATTCAACAAAATTCAACAAAAACAAGACTCTTTACATGGAGATGCCAACATGAAATTAAAAAAAACAGTCTCAATGATATATGTCATCTGACACAGGCTTTTCTTAAAGTCAACATACCTTTTGGGGACTACCCCACCCCTGTCTGCACACTTAAATGTTGCTTGTAAGTATTCCACATATACACCACAAAAAGCCTGCATCATTCTGGCAAAACTAAAGTTCGCTTATTGCACTACTTTACAATGATAGTCCATTACAATTGATTCAAATTACAACAATATAGGATGTTTATCTAACTTTCAATGTTATATCCTTGTGAGAATGAACTCAAGACCAATAGAATCCATATTTACCTTACGGGACACTTACAGAGTTTTCCAGTAGGCCCCACATGTACAGCAGGTAAGTTAGAAACAGATATATTTGTGGAGATTGGGTGGACTGAGAGTGCCATAGGAAATGTGGAAAAGCCGTCCACAAAGTTGGGAATGCAGCCCAGGGCTGCATTCCCAACTCAGACTTGTGGACTCACAAGTATTCCATAAGTGGTTTTGTGGGAAATTTATCATGAAGATATGGGTAAACTGTGGGTTTGTAAGGATACCTTTTCTAACTTGTGGTCTAAGGTACATTTGTGGGACAAATGTGGGACAAATGTGGTATTCTAGGTAGTCACATGATATTTGTGTGTTAAATGTGGAATTTTCCAGTTTATCAGTCACTTGTGGAACAAATGTGGGGCATTTATGGAAATGCCTTTCCCAACCTATAGAAAAAAGAACTTGTGGGCCCACAAATACACAGTTTTTGTGGAAAAGTTATAGGTGCTCAGAGCACCTATAAGTGTTCCACAATTTAACAAAATTCAACAAAAACAAGACTCTTTACATGGAAATGCCAACATGAACATAAAAAAACAGTCTCAATGATATGTGTCATCTGACACAGACTTTTCTTAAAGTCAACATGCCTATTGAGGACTACCCCACCCCTGTCTGCATACTTAAATGTTGCTTGTAAGTATTCCACATATACACCACATATACACCACTAAAGGCCTGCATCATACTGGCAAAACTAAAATCCACTTATTTCACTACTTTACAATGATACCTCATCACAATTAATTCAACTTACAACAATATAGGATGTACATCTAATTTTCAATGTTTTATGCGTGTAAGAACAAACTCCTGACCCATGGATTCCACATGTACCATATGGGACAATTACAGAATATTCCAGGTAGTCCCACATGTAGGGGAGGTTAGTTAGAAACAGGTATATTTGTGGAGGCTGGACGGACTGACAGTGTCGTAGGAGATACAGAAATCCCGCCCACAAAGTTGGAAACGCAGCCCAGGACCGTAGCCATTAAGGTTCGTGGGGTTTGTACAAATCCCCCCTTGAAGGAATCCTTCTCTAATTTTCAATGTGAAATGTGACACTAAATCCAAAAACTATTTATCTATTTATTCAAAAAACGAACCCCCCTGGAAAGAAAACAAACTACTACTGAAAAAATGAACCCCCCACTGAGAAAAGCTGGCTACGGGCCTGTATACTGGTGGTCAGGAGTATTCACCATTTCTCAAACCAGGGGATGAATTCTCGGAAGCTGATTATAACACGGGTTACACAGGTGCGAATAGGTTATTAACACTGAACCAATTATACCCATCACTCTACCTCGAATGACATGCTCCACATCCCTCAGGAGAGTATTATGAGGTTTGAGGATAATTCATAGTAATGGTGTCATTGGAGTAGGACGTGCGTCAGTGGGGGCTCCCGAATTATGTGAATTTACTGAGGATTAACACTACCCAACCCTACTAGCCAATGCAACTTATTAAGTTACTACATGTAGCTGGAGATTTGACTCAGATTAACGAAAATCGGAATATCATACAAGGGATTATACCTGAAAAAGTTACTAGATAACTTACCGAACTGAACTGATACCCCTTACCGACATATTGTTTACACCTACATCGCAATGGTGTACACAAAACCCTCTTCAAAGCAAAAATGGAGAAAAGATTCCCCTGACAAGCCCCAAACTGAGCCTGATCCTGCTACCTTGAACAAGGACAATGTAAGTACCGTTAATCCTAGAATACAAAACCTCAGTCAACTTTCTCTGCATCTAAAAAGATCGAGAAGTCTTTCTTAGTGATCTGCCTGCTGATATCTGCCCCTGCAATAGATAAATTAAATGATAGCTACAATGTTCATAACAATGAACAACAATCACTACTAACCCTGAGGTCATCTTTAAATATCACAACTCAGAATGTCACGACTCTCTCGGAGAAGATGGCGACTAAAGACGACATTGAGATCTTACAATCCAAAATAAACACTCACAACAAAGCATTAAATGCAAGGAAAAACAAAAACGCCAAGCTGTTTGCTGATCTGAATGATTTCAGTGAATCAAAACTATCTGAATTGGCTAAAGTTCTGTTACTACATGGTGCAAAATCAATTACATTAATCTGAACATTGATAAAATCAAGACCTGCTTAAGCGTAGAAGGCGTAGTATTCTTAAAAATAGATGACTTAATCCGAAACAATTAATGTTGTCAGAGAAGCCTATATCTTCCTGTAAAAGTTATGCTACTTAGGGGTCATGTTGGGTGAATGTTTAACGCTAGAGACCCATTATAATCAAGTATATGAAATAATTTTCACACAAGCCATTTCAATTAACTAAATTAAAACGATTTGAAGATACAGAAACGAGACTGTATATTCATAAACAATCAACAGTACCATTGGTAGAATATTCCAGTTTCATTTTGACACTTTGTCAACAACATGACATAAATAAACTAAATAAGCTGTCCTCAATAGAACTAATAAAAGAAAGAAGGGATTTACAACTACTTGTTAAAATGTATAAACTGCATTTTGATATCTAGTTCAACATAATCAAGATACCAGACAAACTAAGACTACATCGTCAAATCTGTCAAATGTTAAACACCAGATCTTTTATGCAGACGCTGAACTCAGCAATGGATAGATATTATAGGACAACATGAATTATAACATGTTATTGGTATAAACATAAACTGAACTGAACTGAAACTAATTAGATCAAAATGATAATAACTCATCAAAACGGATTGTTATGAACATATTATGTTTATTGTTCAATGATTTTGTCTATTACTATCTTTTATACCTATATGAATCAATAAAAAATCTCATTAATCAAACCAAGCTTCTATATTAGGCCCTACAAGTTTTTTGTTCTGACATAAATACACGAGTCTCCTTGTATTCTTTATTATTTTCGATACAGTTCAAAAGAAACAAAAGTTGAGACCTATTGCAACAGTCGATAGATTTATAGTTATATTGTGGTCACCTACCCAGGCAAGCAACAACATAAGAAACACCTTCTGCGACCATACCTTTTTTGCTTAGTCTGTAACCTATCCAATTTTCATGTAAGGGGCCTTCCATTAAGTATATACGCACCAATTTTAGTGAAGTTAGTATCAAAGAACGTTAAAATAATGGTATATTACATGAAAGAATGTAAGAAGAATGTCATAATAATGTCACAGTTCACCGTTACAATGTAAGGTTCTAAAGATGGTCTTGGGTACCATCAAAATAATGTAACAAGAATCAAAGCAGAACTAAACAGAACGTTAAAATAACATTATAATAACGTCATTTTTTTGCTTGGATAGGCCAACCTTCACACACGACACGTCTATAGACATAGTCTACCTTTACAATGGCTGGTAGTCTTTAATTGGTCAATGTTATGCCAATCACCTTTGAAAATCCCCAGGAACTGTTAGACCTATTAGAACAGTTTCTGATTTTGAAGTTTGGTACAACACTGGTTAGCACAGATCTGAGGCTAGGTACATCCCTGATAAGCATGGCGAGATATATTCATGGAAACTGATCTTATTATTACTATGGAATCCTATACACGTTGTGCACATGACGTCACACTTCCCAAATTGGGATGGCGTCATATTGGTGATCAATTTATATCTACTATTATTCACAATTCTAAAGCACCTATAGTTTAGATTTTCGACTAGTTAGTCAAAATAAACCTCATTGAATCATAACAAACAATTGTTATCTATACATTGTGTATATATCTAATAGCCACGTGGGTGTGTTAAGAACGTGGTGATCATGTGACCCTATCTGCACAAGGTCTATAGATACTTTATCTGTATAACATATCCAAAACAAACTAAGAGGCTGAAAAATATAAAACCCTTATCTCGTTACCTTTAATTTTTACTTCCTTACAATGATCCTTGCTCCATGCCCTAACTCTAACAATCAAACCGTCTTATCTCACTAAGAATCATGTCAGGAATCTAAAGCCTATACTGTAATGGTCATATCAATTGGTCATGACGACTGATAAGATACCAGTAGTGGTTTCCCTGTACGACCCTCTAGACAGGGCACTTCACCTTACTGATCCGATTACACAGGGCCTCTGGAGGGCTGAAGTGGCTGACTTGGTTCGACTGATCAGTGGAGTAGTACTGTTAACATTCAGAACCCATCCTATGTGTATATCTATGTACATAGAGCCACCACAGGCTAGGAGTTCAGTGGGACAGGCAGAACAGTGGGGAACCACAGATAGGCCTATTTTAGGCTCTGATTTCAGGATTAAGGAAACAACAAGCTTAAGGATCAACTGTACACATACATGTGTCTTGACATACTTACTGATTTAAGAGAGAGCAATGAACCGTGGGATATAGCCTACGTGCAGTGAGTTAGCTGAGGAATACAGATTATCTGTATAGATGTTTACATACACTCGGCGTTTAAAATGATGTCCTAGTTCACCGAGGGAATTATTTTAGTAACACAGTTATAGCCGGCCTCTGTTGATATACCTCATGGCCGGTGTTGAGTATGCGTAGTTTTATTCGTTGAAAAACCGTCACAAGTGAGGAAAATATAAAAACATGGCAAGGACAGTTGTAAAGAGGAGCCTACAAAACAACCAAGGCGACCCACATGTCCTTGAGGTAAGTGAAAGTGGGCCATTGTTGTTTAGATTTACACTTCTTTTTTGGAAGTATATATTTTCAATGGCACAAATATTCGTGTTGATTTATTTTATGGTTCTATCTAGTGTTGGTCTGTTTGACTTTCCATGATTATGAGTATGCTTTTTTCAACACCACACATATTCTCAAGGATATTTCATAAAGAGAATTAAGTTGTGAAAAAAAATCAACAGCACGAATATAAGAAGGTTAATAGCATGTATAGATAAAATACTGTATAAAACATGGAGTTGGGCAAAAGTCCAATACAAGTAACAAACTTGGCCCATGATCATAGATTGTGATACAGGTAATTATAGTTTAAGTATAAGGACTCATGATAGGGGATCCCACTTCTAATCATATAACCATGCACACTAATTAACAGACACTGTACTAGAGCTGTCTAGATAAAGTGAAATGCAAAGAATTCAAAACACATAAAAATACAATAACAGTCTGAACTCACCAAACAAAACAAAGACAAATAAAACAAAAAAGTATAAAACATACCTACACACACCAAGGAATTAAAAGAAAGAAAACAGATACGTTCATGAATAGGTTCAGAATAATAATGCATTGTTCAACAGTGCTACGTCCAAGGTACAAGCTAGTTGATAGTATCAGGCATCATGCCTAAACAATAGGCCTGGTCCGCTATAATTATGTGTACCGTTTTGGCAGACATGTTCGTTTCACAACAACGCATGTTAATTCTACGTGGAATGAATGGTAATAAAAGAATTAAAGGTATAAAGCCAGCAACCTGAAACTTGATAATGACATGATCACGTCTATTTGGGGACGATTATCCATACAATAATTTTACAAGTTCCCCTAAACGTGCCATGTCAATTACCTTATAAATACACTTTAACATGACATTTTCCTGATACCTATTTGAATGAAAATTAATTGGGAGATGCATAAAAATGAAGTATCATAAACATAATTATCGTATTACGTTTTACATCCAGGACAACCGACTAGTGGAAACTGGTGCCTGGGGAATAGTGGTACATTGAGTGAGTGACGCGTGACATGATTTACTACAGCTAAAATGGGTTTATAGGCAAAACTTTCAATTTTACAATTATAATTGGTGTATCATATATTATTTTCATATCAAAGCGGATTCTGAAGAATGAAGCACGTGTAGTGTTACCTCAATATAGTTTTAATTCGGTGATATAAAGGCATTCTTACTCATTGCAGTGTACTGGGTATAAAATAAAACGATGGCCCGTGATGTAGACAGGACTATACCAATTATTCTTGACGTTTGACAGACGTCGACCGTTTGATGCTTGAAAAGTATTGTGAAATCGACACATACTGCTCTTACATATTTACTGAATAGGTTTTCATTTTAGAGATACTGTAAGTATATAAACTGATAAATAACATGTTCATGAATCACTCATTTATTCATGTCATTTGCGTTTGTGTCAGACAACGTCATGTCAGGAATCAGTTCTCGTTATTCTTACGAGAGATTGCATAGTAGCTGCACTGCTATGCCTATACTCCTCAACGGTGACAGGACAACTACCCCTTGGAGAACTACCCCTGGGTCAACTACCCCTGGGACAACTACCCTGTGACAACTACCCCCTAGGACAACTACCCCTTAGGACTATTACCCCCTAGGACTATTACCCCCATAGGACAACTACCCCTGTGACAATTACCCCTTAGGACAACTACCCCTGAGAACAATTACCCCTATTGATAGGACAACTACCCTTATAGGACAACTACCCCTTTAGATAGGACAATTACCCCTACAGATAGGACAATTACCTCTACAGATAGGACAACTACCCCTGATGGTAGGACAACTACCCCTTTGATAGGACAACTACCCCCATTAGTAGGACAACTATCCCCATTAGTAGGACAACTACCCCCATTGGTAGGACAACTACCCCATTGATAGGACAACTACCCCCATTGGTAGGACACCTACCCCCTTTGATAGGACAATTACCCCCTTTAGTAGGACAACTACCCCCATTGATAGAACAACTACACCAATTGGTAGGACAACCAATCCTATGATAAGACAATTTCCCTCCTTCTCTGGACACCCAGGGCAGCTCCCCATGGCCTTCCCCCTCCTTTGCCCAGCACTGGACACCCAGGGCAGGTCCTACTGATGGGGGTAGTTGTCCTATCAATGGGGGTAATTGTCCTATGAAGGGGGTAGTTGTCCTATCATAGGGTTAATTGTCCTACATATAAGGGTAATTGTCCTATCTAGAGGGGTAGTTGTCCTGTAGGGGTAGTTGACCTACCCATAGGGGTAATTGTCCTAAGGGGTAGTTGTCCTAAGGGGTAGTTGTCCCAGGGGTAATTGTCCTAGTGGGTTAATAGTCTTAGGGGGCAGTAGTCCTAGGGGGTAATAGTCATAGGGGGTAGTTGTCCCAGAGGTAGTTGTCCCAGGGGTAGTTGTCCCAGGGGTGATTGTCCTAGAATCCTTATCAACTTACAGAATAGTTTTATTCAGATTTATAGTACCTTGATTTAGAATAGATCTGAATTGGCCTCAATTGATTATATCTTTTTTAACTGATATACATCCATGCACTTATAATGTTCAGCTTACCCAGTGTATCTTTCAAATTCCTATTGGAAAGAACACTTATAGTGCTATCTGTTACTTAGATAGAGATCAGTTTTCCCTGAGAAATCTAGGATATCTTTTTATGTATGAAGAATATGACCCTGAAGAATATGGCCATTCCAGGAATTAGACGTTTTCCAGGAATTAGATAAAATAGGTTAATCTTCGTACCCACAGTCTAGCATACATCCTTATTCCCTTTACACTCCAGGAACTCCTTACCAAACCCCAAGACGCCCAACCGGCACCCGACCGGAAGCACAAGTGGTATTCTGTCCGCCAGAAGTTGGCCTTCCTACTTCCGTTCGTGTGGCCTGTGGGGAACCGTCGCCTCCAGGTTCGAGTAGTGATAGCCTTCCTCCTGTTGGTGGCCATCAGGGCAGTCAGCGTCCTTGTACCTATCTACTCCAAGAAAATAGGTAAGGCTTCCGAACAGTCAGCGTCCTTGTACCCATCTACTCCAAGAAAATAGGTAAGGCATTCAAACAGTCAGCATCCTCATACCCATCTACTCCAAGAAAATAGGTAAGGCATTCAAACAATCAGCATACTCCATCTACTCTAAGAAAATAGGTAAGGCTTCCAAACAGTCAGCATCCTCGTACCCATCTACGCCAGGAAAAAGGTAAGGCATCTGATGAGTCAGCGTCCTCATACCTATCTACTCTAAGAAAATAGGTGAGGCATCCAAACAATCAGCATGCTCATATCCATCTACTCTAAGAAAATAGGTAAGGCTTCTGAACAGTCAGTGTCCTTGTACCCATCTACTCCAAGAAATAGTTGAGGCATCCAAACAATCAGCATTCTCATATCCATCTACTCTACGAAAATAGGTAAGGCTTCCGAACAGTCAGCGTCGTTGTACCCATCTTCTCAAAGAAAATAGGTAAGGCTTCCAAACAGTCAGCGTCCTTGTGCCCATCTACTCCAAGAAAATATGTAAGGCATCCAAACAATCAATATACTCTTACCCATCTACTCCAAGAAAATAGGTTAGGCATCCAAACAATCAGCATACTCATACCCATCTACTCAAAGAAAATAGGTAAAGCATTCAAACAGTCAGCATCCTCATACCCATCTACTCCAAGAAAATAGGTAAGGCATTCAAACAGTCAGCATACTCATATCCATCTACTCTAAGAAAAGGTAAGGGTTCCGAACAGTCAGAATCCTTGTACCCATCTACTCCAAGAAAATATGTAAGGCATCCAAACAGTCAGTGTCCTTATACCCTTCTACTCCAAGAAAATAGGTAAGGCTTCCAAACAGTCAGTATCCTTGTACCCTTCTACTGAAATAAAATAGGTAAGGCATCTGAACAGTCAACGTCCTCGAACCCATCTTCTCCAAGAATAATATAAAGGTAGGGCTTCTGGCAAGACCTCCTGTTTCGGCTTTGAAGGAGAGGTTGGAGGGTTATGCCGAAAGAACAGTGGTGGAACTAGGGGATCCACGGGATCTATGGGTGGGGGGGGGGGGGTCCAGGGGTCTAGGGAGTTCCTTTTTTTAAACGAAAATGTACCAAGAAAACACATACTTTCATTAAAACTACTATTTCTTAATCCCTTATTAGAAATTAAACTCAAGTTTGAGAGTTTTCTAAATCTCTTTTTGTTTGAGAAACTGTTCTTAACTTGATCAGTGTATTCTGTTAATTCGCACAACTTAAATTATGGCACTCTCAATATGTCTCATATAAAAACCATTGAGTTTTAGCTATGTTCATTCTGTTTCAGTCAATGCTCTGACGCCGATCCAAGAGGAAAATGCTGTCAATAAAAGTAAAGGTGTCGATGGTGTGACCCTAGATGGTGTCTCCAGGGTGCCTGACATCACCACCCCTGACAACCTGGTTGCCACCTCCATACCATTCCCCTGGAAAGACATCCTCATATTCATCCTCCTCAGGTCATTAAGAGGTACCCACTTTCGAACCGAGGCAGACAGAAAATGTATATTCCTGCCTGATTAATTAATAAAATGTTCTAAATATTTGTAAAACCCTGGGTCCGCTTTAACCGATATGAAAGTCAGTTCTACCACAGAATAGAAGACCTTAAGAAGCCTAGGCTCTATTCCTAATTATAGTGTAATAGTGAGATACATTTAAACTGATAAAACATGATTGTTAGGTAGAAGAATGTTCCATTTCGATAATCATTACGTAAAATCTTTTTCCCGGAAACCAAGAATACAAAACAACATTAAGGGACCATATAGTATGTGTGCCTACTAATATCTACAAACATTCCAACACCCTTTCGGGCTAAAGTATACATTGAATCTGTACAGGAGTGTACGCTTTTTTTCCCAAATTTCCCACCCCCATACATCAGTACATGTGCACTCGATGCAAGGCCATTTTTAATTAATACAAATGTTCCTCAACAGGTGGTGCTGGGTTCCTCAACTGTCTGCGGAGCCTCATTTTCGTGCGGGTCACCCAACATGCGCAGAAGTCTCTCCGATTGAGTCTGTTTGCGCATCTTCATGGTCTGTCCATCCGGTGGCATCTTCAGCGTAAGACGGGGGAGGTGGTCAAAGTGATGGACAGAGCTGTAAACAGTGTCAGTCAGATTCTTGGGTAAGGCCGTAATAATCTAGTTATAAAATCTGAGGGTTTGCATTTAAAAAATCATATCTACAAACTAGAGCCTTGTGGTTGTCGCGGTATTATTGAAGGAAACTCCTAGATATATGATCTTCATCAGTTTTCTTTTTATACAAACAATTATTCTTCTCCTTGTGTAGCGATGTCTGCTTTAGGAAAGTGTTAAGCTATTGGTATTAAAACCATAGTCGTGTAACATCTGGATCACCCTTTCCTCTTCAATGGATCAGTCGTGCATAAATACTTCCAAGGTTGGCAAATACGCTCCCATTCCAGTTTCAATCAGAAAAATTCTATCTACTCCAACTTGTGATTATTTATTTGCAGCCATGTCCAGGCGAATTTGGTGCCTGTCATCATAGACATCATTATTGCCATCATCTACTTCTCGATAGCCTCAGATGTGTGGATCGGCCTGATCCTTTTGTTTACAATGGTTTCCTACTTAGGTAAAATATGATAACTTTTATTACATTTGTCACTGAAAATTGCTTCGGGCATATTTAACACCAAAACCAAAACCAAAAAACATTCGTATAGAATAAACATAATTATTTATGATTATTGCCTTTCAAAAAAGGACATATTCAATAATGTACTTTTTTTAAATGATTCGTTCCTAACCAGCTGCAGATGTACTTCTGAATAGATGACGAAATCATACGTCTTTCGTATATTGGGCACCTAGCAAAATTGTTGATCTTTAGTAAATCTAAAAAGAACATGACTTGCCAGGAGTGCATAGATATATGTGACACCGAGAATCATCTTCTCAAAACCATGTACAAACGTACACATTTTTGAGCAGTTTATATACGTGGAATCAATACAAAGGACATTAGAATGAGTATTGCATTACTTTCAGTCCTTACAATCATCATGAGCGAATGGAGGAAGAAATACCGCCGGAAAATGAATGATGCTGACAACCAGCGAAATGCTAGTGGTGTGGACTCCATTCTCAACTTTGAAACAGTAGGCCGTCTTGTCTTAATTAATTATAACATAGATTAACAGTTGTGGAAAGAGCTCAAGGTTTTCACTAAGTTTTTAGGATCTGAATATATTCTTTTGTCAAATTGGAGGCAAGGAGACTTTGTCTGTCTATAACATTTGATTCATTACTTAATTACAATTTGCGCATGTAATTGAAACATTTCAATAGTTATGTTTTCTCGAATGCTTAAGTTTTTAATTAAAGCTTTTATATTTTGCAATTTCAGGTGAAACATTTTACAGCTGAGTCCTGGGAGACTGACCGATACGCCAAATCTATTGACGCCTTTCAGGTTACTATTACTTCTAATGATAACTAGAAGTCGCACTTACATAATAGTTTGTACAATATCTTTAGAGACAACTATTGAGTGAATAAAATCAAAATCGGACAGGTTCAAGGAAATATAGCTATTGAATAGTCAACATTCTGGAAATCAGTTATGTACAAAATTAAATGCCTTCAAAATCCCCTAATTGTAAACGTACAACCAGTTAAGGCTGTATTCCGCGATGCGTTCTGGTCCCATATCTTCGTAACTAATTAGGCTAATCAGGGAAATTTTGATTATTGTTTCCTGATTATAATTTCCATCTACCACGTACAAATTTTACTGCTAATAATTCTTCTTTGAGACTATTTTGCAATAGTTATCATTAATTTTAGAAAAAGGCGAAATTTCTGTTCTTTAGACACTAATCCAAATTTTCCTGATTAGCCTAATCTGTTACGAAGATATGGACCCTGGTCACTTGCATCGTCAGCTTGCGTTGCAACGCAAGTGATTAACGCATCTGGGGTGGAACACAAGGTATATTCCACGATGCGTTTTACTGGCGTTCATGATGCGGTGTACTTGCGTTATTAGGAAACGCAAGTTTACATGCGTTTCTACTTGCGTTCAGACAGCAACATGTTGGTATCTGCAATGCAAACTACTTGCGTTTCCTATTTGGAAGCAATGCAAGTGCCACTGAACGCATCATGGAATATAACCTTTACTCTTTGGACGGAATGCTTGTAGCCGCATACATGACCGAATTTCCAGCTATATTGAATCCTATTAATCCTATCTGTCTTTCTGAGATACATACCAACTTTTTCCTCAATCATACTGCATTCCTTCATTTCAGAAAAAGGAGTTTCTGGTCAATGCCACAGCCAATTTCCTTGGTACTATCCAGAATCTAATCATGAACCTGGGCCTGATGAGTGGTTGTCTGCTTAGTGCCTGGTACGTTCACCAGGGCACCTTCAGGGTCGGGGACTATGTACTCTTCCTGACCTATGTCTACCAGCTCTATGAGCCACTCGACCTCTTCGGGGCGTATTACAGGTGAGAGCTGGGGGTATATGTGTATGTATTCTAGATTTTGAGATTTTGAAGTATATTAATAGATTTTGCACCAATCATTTTCTACAAATGGGAATGTCCTAATATGAATCCAATTGAAAGAACCCCTCATTCTTGCTTCAATTGATAGCAATACAATATACAGTGAAAAAGTATTCAAACAAATGGTAGATCCAAGATAAACTCTACGAGTAAAGCAAAGCCGTTTTATCTGGGAATCCAGATTAGTCTGAAGTGTACTAAGACTTAGATTAGTATACTCATATCTCATGAAATGATCTGCCGTATTGGTTACAGGTTTCTTATAGGGTACATCAAAGTTATTACAAATAGTTCTTATAACGATTGCTCAAATGAAACAGTATCTAAAGTCGAAAGAGCAAACATTACCCTTTAATGTTTTCTTTTATTATTATAGTCATTTTTTTGCCATATCTTACATTTCTATGTTACTAATCTGAGTTAAGTTCTTGACAATCGTGACCCTCTCTTTATCGTTAAAGGCTTCTTCAGCAGGCTTTCGTTGATATGGAGAACATGTTTGACATGTTAGCTGAAAAACAAGATGTAAGTCAATGTCCCTTTATTAACTTTATGAATCCCCTTTAATTTCTGCAAATCCCTCATTGGCCCGTTGCACAATAGAATTTCGTTGTAAGGATCAAACAAAGATATCTTTAACAAAGGTTTCGTTGTTACAATTTTGAAAAATAGTAAAATCTCTGGTTCTAATGAATGAAATTGAATTCTGTAAATTGATGTAAAAAGGAAGAAAACTAGAGAAAATTCAGTAAAAGTAACAGCTCTCTGGGGGCATTCTAAATATAGAAAAAAAATGTGTCAAAACCACCTTGTTACGAAAATATTAATTTCGTTAATAGAATTATTTTCGTTGTTACGAAACCCATTGTGCAATGGGCCACATTTCATCTTCTGAGGAACACGGACGTTTATTCAAGTGTTAGAGCACGTATTCACTTACACAAAGGTCTAATGTTCATTTTTGGGGTCCTTCACAATTCCTTCCTACAATACTCTCTACTTAATTTTAAATGCCAAATTAAAGGCATATTTCTACTCAACAGAAAGCCCCATACCCACTAGGCGATTTTACCGGCGACTGGCGACGGGCAACAGCAGAATCCCTGGTACAATCATTACCAATTTAGCTCACATGTTAATTTGTAACATGGAAATGTCAAATGGGATTCTGCTGTTGCCCGTCGCCAGTCGCCGGTAAAATCGCCTAGTGGGTATGGGGCTGAAGTGTGTAGGGAAACTCTAAAAAAAACATGTGGGTGTCTAAAAACTATAAAAACACATAATATATGCCTTGCTTTGGCCTTGCTTTGGCCTTGCACTGCCCTTTGGCTGAAGCTTTAATAATCGCCATCCATAGCACGAATTTCTATGGTTTCAAGACACTCAGTGGACTATGGATCCATAAACATTTCTTTCTGTATATCAGGTCCAAGATGAACCAGGTGCCCCAGATCTACAACTATCTAAAGGCCAGATCCAGTTTAACAATGTCAACTTCTCTTACTCCCCAAGGTAACTAAGTACTTTTTTCCATCAGTTGTTATGCTAATACCAACGAGCACCCCTATCCGGATGATCCTATATTGATTTGTAAGATAAAGCACGGCTATCTCATTCAGAGGGTACCCAAGTAATGTTTACAGCTAAATATCAAAGTCAACATTGTTCTCGGGAAATCACTGCATTATTATCTCGGAAAGAAAATATTATTGTTTTTGTGAGCAGCGACCAATAGTAATAAGCTACACCGTTGATTGATTTTAATGTGTAAGGTTTAAACATTGTTCCTCAAATAATCGAAGGTGTTATAAACATGTAGATGAAGTCAGACTACATCTCATTTCATGACCTGAAAGTGAGTCATTTTGGGTTTCATACTTTCAGTAAACCTCTTTTCACTGGTCTGACCTTCACCGTTCCTCCTGGTGAGACCTATGCCCTGGTAGGTCACACTTAGTTACATTTGGTTATCTTCTCATGTTAATATGATACTGTTTTGTCTTATAAAACTAAGAAATATCAACTATGAAAATTCATTTACCATCATCAAATTTTTTGTCAATCCTTAAGCTGCGTCCCTACTTGGTCGACGAAGATTTTAGTAGCCAGGCGATTAGTGTTAACCCTTTCTCCCATGGGCGACCAAGACCGAAATCTAGCTCTAGTCACCCATGGAAGAAAGGGTTAACATTTATCGCCTGGGCCTAAAACTTAGTCGCCCAAGTTGGGATGCGGCTTAAAGCTTAATTTCTTGTACCTGTGTAAAAACACCGGTGCATTCCTTATCTTATCAGTTCAAGAAATTGTAAATAACAAATCGTATTTTACTGCAATCGATGCTCATGTCTAATGTGGAATACTCTAGGTTGGCCACTCTGGTAGTGGTAAAACTACTATTACCCGTCTCCTGATGCGGTTCTATGACATTCAATCAGGCATGATAACAATAGACGGTCAGAATATAGCAAAGGTGAGTCAATCTTTGATGATTCCTTTACGCTATATTGAATAAATTATTAAACATAATATTATGATGTACATGGTATGTAGGAACTCTGAGAAGTCAATCCTTTTTGTGTTTTCTTGGGAGATTGTAAAAGAATCATAATCCGAATATTCGAGGATTTCTTCCTTGTCCTATATATAAAAGCTAACTCCATAAAATACCGAAAAATTGGCATCTGTGGTTATGATATTGACCAATATAGGCTGCTATTACTTTGATTTGGAGCAAAATATTATAGCTTCACATTCATTTTGGAGGCTCGTTGTTTGGAGTTACAGTAGTATAAAATATTATGATATGACAGTGTTGAGATGAAATACCACATAAGATGTGATATAATTGTGTCCCTTTTCTATCAAATAACTCTTCAACCGTTTGTCTATACACAGGTGTCCCAGTGTTCCTTACGTCAACATCTAGGAGTTGTGCCACAAGATACGGGGCTCTTCAACAGTGAGATAAGGTGACTTGATTATGTTCCTTTCGGATCGGTTTGAACTATAACATTCGTGTACACTATATGTTGGAATAAATCTTGTGCATCATATAGCGCTCCCCGAAATGCGTCCAGAACTGGTCATTACAATCCAATACGGTGTTGTTTTGTACCTGTAATTTGGTAAGGGGATGGGTACCTTGGGTTCACTATATTAAGTGAAATAGAAAGAGATCAGTAACAGTAACAGTCTGTTAGCCCTTTTGTACGAAAACGAATATGTACTTATTACATAGGACCCCCTTACATGACTTGCATTGTGCAATAATCTTACTTATGCATGCCATGGTTAGGATTTATTTCTTTATGCCTAAATAGCCTCAACCTTGTACTTTTCAGGTATAACATCAGGTATGGTCGTGTGACGGCGTCGGACACGGAGGTGGAGGATGCTGCACGGGCCGCCGACATCCATGACAGGATAATCAACCTACCAGATGGTAGGCCAATTCCTATCATGACATGCAAAGTTTGAACCTGAAGCAAAAGACATGGACATGATAATCATAATTATTCTTGTCCCTGCAGAACATATTCTGTTGGTTAACAGACGCAGTCTGCAGCTTGCAAAATAACTTCAAGGGGAAACTGTAAGGTGCAACTTTTTCCCTGTCACTCGTGATCCCTAGTCATGAGATGCTACTTATAAAACACTTATCATTCAACGATTAGCCTAATGAATCCAAAGAAATATTACCCTTTAATGATTTAATGTCATATTGCTGTGTATGTCTTTCAGGATATGACAGTAAAATAGGAGAGAGAGGATTGAAGCTGAGTGGGGGTGAACGACAACGGATTGCAATCGCAAGAACTGTGCTGAAGGCACCTGAAATAGTGCTATTGGATGAGGTAAATATGTTCAATTGAATAATATTTTAGAGAGATATATCAATCTAAAATATGGTGAAGGATTCAACTACCGGAAACGTAGGCTATCTAAATGAAGCTTTGGGTCTTATTTTACATTTAATAAACGCAATCTTTCCAGAAAAAAATCGTTTCTCGGAATCCCCCACTGAAATACAACCCAATAATACCTCAAAACATACCACCACAGGTCATCGACTACCAATTCACATAGTATCATATCCTATCATATATAAAATGAGCAAACAGATCAGTGTGCTGCATTTGATCTGTGCGCCCCCTAGACGTTGGTGATGCCATCCTCATGTGTTGCTTTCCTATTCCCCCATCTAGTGGCAACTTTGCAGACTACCTTATATGAATGCATGTACATGAACTGGCACTATGACACCAGGTCATGGCAAAGTTCTTCAATTTGAACAAATCCAGACTGAAATCCATGTAACACATATCAGTGCACATATAAGGGGTATAGTTATCCTTACCAAAATGCAGGTCTTTAAAAAACAGATTGCTACTTGCTAAATAATTCAGTGTCGGAGATATAACCTGTTTCCAGGATTATACAATTTGCCCATCCCACTGTAAAATATAGGTTGCCTCTAGGGCCCCATAGAATACTTGTAGAAATAAATGAAGACAGGAGACCGATGTGAACTCAGTGAGAGCTGGGAGAAGGCTGAGGAGCTGAGAGAACAGCCCTCGATTTTATACTGAAGCTGAACATAGGCCCACAGCCACCATCATTCTGGGCATGTAGGGGCCTTTACAATATGAGTTTGAATGCACAATACAATGTCACATGTGTCCCTCATTCAGTGTGTGGAGGAGTATTAAGGACCCCCATACAGCTGGCGAAGACAGTGACAAAATAGATCTGTGGGCTGCCTCAACTTATACAATAATTCTATATTTCTATAACCTTCAAAATGATATAATCTTTACCATACTGTGGGTCAACCATAAGAAATTATATGTCCATTTAATATAGAAAATGACTATATGACTTTACACCACGTTGGGTTTATCCCAGGGTTAGACAAGGGTTGTACAAAATAACGGTATAAGCGATCCTTGTCTCTTAGAGCGGGGATTACTGGAATAACTAAGAATTATGTTTTTCTATATCCCCAACTACTGATAAAATGGTATGATTTCTTAAATTTTACCAATTGACAGATTTGCAGGTTTGCCAGCCAATCAAATGTTGCATTTTAGGGAAAATAGGGTTGGACATTATAAGTTGGACTGACAGGCTTTAACATTGGTTCCTTTGGGAAAAAGACCAATATGTAAAGCTGCATTTTACCAATTTTAGGAGCAATTTGTCAACCAAACCACCATGGCCCATTTTGTTTCACACTTCTAACTTTGGGGATTAAATAAGAAAGAAATTGCTATGTAATTTCATGGTAAAATTTGATGTTCATGTATACTGGGATGGGCTTATTGGAACTGGATAAAGGTTTGGGGTTTCATGTGTTGTGGAGAACTAAAATAAAACGTTGAACCAATAATAGTAATAGTTATTTGAACACACAATGTCATGTGTTTTGTCTGCAATCAGCCATCTGGTGAGCCATAAAATTTGTACTAGCGCCAAGAAGTACCAGCTTTTATATTGAACCTACTTTCTAACTCAACTACAATTAGCTGATTATGACAGCAAGACTTGGAAGGACTTTAGATTTCATGTACTCTATACGCATACGCTATGATTCTCTTTCTTATAATCATATCTCATTCAAGATTTTCAATATTCCTGTTTAGGCGACCTCAGCACTGGACACCCAAACAGAACGCCACATCCAGTCATCTCTGGCCAAGATCTGTGAGGCCAGGACAACCCTTATAGTGGCCCACCGTCTATCCACCGTCATCCACGCCCACCAGATACTGGTACTGGAGGAGGGCAGTGTGGTGGAGAGGGGCAGGTCAGTATGTGTGTTTAGAGGGGAGGGTGTAAGTGTCCACCGTCATCCACGCCCACCAGATACTGGTACTAGAGGAGGGCAGTGTGGTGGAGAGGGGCAGGTCAGTATGTGTGTTTAGAGGGGAGGGTATAAGTGTCCACCGTCATTCACGCCCACCAGATACTGGTACTGGAGGAGGGCAGTGTGGTGGAGAGGGGCAGGTCAGTATGTGTGTTTAGAGGGGAGGGTGTAAGTGTCCACCGTCATCCACGCCCACCAGATACTGGTACTGGAGGAGGGCAGTGTGGTGGAGAGGGGCAGGTCAGATTCTCTTTATTTATTTCTAATTGATTTATTATTTTGAATTGTGTCTCCCTTAACTATTTTCGTACTTTCGTGATATTTTACATTGCGAGTCATTTTTTGGGTATCTGTATTATTGAAGTATATACATTATTTTAGTATCTTGAGTCTCTTCCAACAATAATAATACAATTTCTACATCATTGAGTGTAAGGTCACAAAAAACATGCAGAACCTACGTGACTTATGTTGGAGGCAGCTGTTCAATGAGGGTCATGAGTCCAAATCAAGGAATCAAGGAATAGATACTCACATCACTCTACATACATCTATATATCTATGATATTTTTCGCAAAATGACCAAAGTCCTAAGTAGTTTTTAAGTACAGGAAATAGTTGGTCCTATAATAAAACACCTTCAGTTTATAGCATTTTCACGTTAGGTGTGGTGGGATGGACAAGTAGTCGAAATTGCGAAGGTAGCGGATATACTGCTCTTTTAAAGGCATTTCCTTCTCATATTGTGACTATGCAGTATGGGAAGTAAAAGAACCCTTATCAGGGTAAAAGTGTAGGGACAGAGTGTCTGCATTCTTGTTGATTTGATCACCATCACTGCCATCGATATGGCCATGGCAGTTGAATAGGGTGCCAAACAACCAATATAAGCCATATTCCACTATGCGTCATCTCACTTGCGATGGGCCAGGAATGCAAGGAAATGCCAGGAAACTCAAGAAACTTCTGAAACGCATAGTGGAATATGGAGTTTGCTTGTGTTCATACTTGCGTTCAGGGAGCGCAAGTATGAATACAAGCAAATTTTAAATTGGTTTTCTGTGGAACACTTGCATCTAGATACCAACATGTTGGCCGTTTGGAGATTGTAGGAGCCTTTCGTTTTCAACAGATACCAACATGTTGATATATCTGAAATCCAATCTACTTGCGTTTCCTCTAATTAGAGGAAACGTAAACCAACCAACTATTCCAGTCCCATAACCTACTTGATATATTTTCAGACATGACGAGTTAATGGAAGCTGATGGTATATATGCAAAGATGTGGCAACAACAACAGAAAAGTGCAAATCATAATATCACGGAAACATTACAAAAAGTCTCAGCAACAATGCAATCACCTGATTTAACAATATCAGATAACCCTCAAGGGTTAGAAGATATACAACAATCGGCCATAGCATTAACACCCAAACCATCTCTAACAGGATCATCAACAAACATAACATCTACTGCACCATCAAAAACTACACCAAAGTCAACATCGGAACCTACAGAAGCAGTAATATCAACTTCAACAACAATTTCATCCAATGGGACAGGAGAATCCTGCATAAAAGATACAGAAGAAAGCCCAGTGGGATGCCAAAGGAATCCCAACGCCACAAAGATGGATTCACAACCCCAACTACTGCCAAATGGGGAGAATGTTACAATAATAATAGACCCACAAGATGAAAATATTTCAAATGAAAATTTGTTAAGAGAACAATCGATGAATAGGTGATAAGAACTATACTAGAATCATGTAAATATAATTCAATTCTATTGTGAGCGTGGCAGGCTTCAATTTCAGGAAAGTTTCATAAGTATTATAATAGTTCATCCGGATGTCTGCCTTGTTGATGTATGCATGCAATTGTCACAGACCGTTGGCGTCAAAGGCATCACTTTTCCACTGCCTCCAGAGGTGAGAATGGCGTGGGGGATCCAACAGTATGGGGATCGCGTGCTTGGAATGTCTACTAGAAGAGACAGAGAGGCGCAGCACAGGGTAACAAGTGAGGCTACTTTTTACTTTTATAGGCGTGATTGGCCCAAAGTGCTTAAAGTGCTCACGGTTATGCGAGTATTATCTGTGAGGAAAAACTTTTATTTACTGGCATTATGAACAGAACTTTGGTCTTTGTGTTTCTTATGTCTTGGTTTCCTTCTTTGAGATGTTCATGTGTTGTCTTTGGTTGGTTAATATCTACTTCTTTAGCCAACAATATGGAGACACTAATAAGGGAAGTCATAGATAGAAATAAGGTCCACAAGACAGAAAGAAATAAGCCCATCCCAGTTTATACCAACAATAAAGCTTACCATGAAATATTATCAAAATTACTTCCATGCTTATTTCCTGAAGGGAGTAGCACAATACAAAATTAACAAAAGCAAATTGCTTGACAGACTGCTCCTAAAATTTCTAAAATGAGACCTTACATTTTGGACTTTTCCCCATAGGATCCAATGGTAAAGCCTGTCAGTCTATACTCGTTGGTCCAACCCATAATGTCCAACCCTATTTTGCCCCTAAATTCAGTATTTTGATTGGCTGGCAAACCTGCAAATCTGTCAATTGATAAAATTAAAGAAATGATAATGTTTTAGCAATACTTGAGGATATGGAAAAACACAATTCTTGCTTATTAAAGTGACCCCAATTCTTGGAGACAAGAATGGCTTATATGTCTACTTTGTCCAACCCCAGGATATACTCAATGTGGGATAGGCTTATTAGGAGTATGTGAGAAGACAGTGATGTTGAAATATGAGAGAGAGGGCTCTTAATACATTCACTTAAATTTCAAATGTTGCTTTTACTCTATGAGTTCTAATCAAAATACATGTGTGTCACTTTATGTAAACTTTGAAGTCGTAATTTACTCTCACGTAAGGATAGATACTGATTGCCAACCGAGGTACCGGTTAGGATATCATAATTAATATATGTGCATGACTTGATTTGACCTTAGTTTGGTGTTTAGTGTAGATCTCAGAAGCCATGACTGTACTGACAAGCCACGTCATGTATAAGTGTGTGTATTTAAGAAATAAAGGTAAAATGCTAGGTCGTTATATTTTAGACTGAATAAAATTGACATATTCTGCTAGATACCACTATCAGAGATGGATCGAATCCAGAATTCACCCACAACACTCTTACTTATATCATCCACGAGTCATTGAATAAGTTTCGTGCAAAAAGGAGACCGTGAGAAAAACATTACGTACAACTTGTGAAAACGGTTCACGAACGAAAACCATGTAAAAAAAAAAAAACGAGAAAAAGACGTTTTGCTATTACTAAACTGAATCGTTATTGTATTTCCATTTGCCTTCTAGAATAGTCCAGAACTAACCTATCGAGTTCTCTTTTCTCCAATTAAGGAACTGTTAAAGATCACAGATACGGCGAATCACGCAACGTGCCCCTTCTCTATCCGTCAACAGGCAGCACGTCTAGTTCCATTTCCGGCCGGTGGCGGCGCTAGGGGAGTCGAGGTGTCTGCCGGGAACAAGGGACTGTCATGTGACACGCACACGGCGTTCACTTTGTCCACTTCCGGCCACTCCAAACCAATGGCCAAATGACGCTACAACCAATCTGTGCAAATTACTGGTCAGGTTTTACCAAAGAAGCATTAAAGATTGACAGACTTTTGGCGCCAAATAGGCGTCAGTACTTTTACGCCAGCAGACGACAATGAAGTTGCAAACGGGACGAATGGCGCCTTTCGAATGCCTTCACTCACTGAAGATAAATTAGGTTGGGAATGTAGTCGAAACTAGAGATAAGGCTACAATATATGATAGAATCCTCCTATCTGCAAGTTCCTGGTGTATTTTATTATACATTTATGTGATAGGCCTATCGATAAGATTTCTGTGGGTAAATGTATGCTTGATAAACTGTAACCAGTTTTGCTCCTCAACGTGAGGCCTTACATAGGCGTAAATGATAATTACCTTTCCATAAACACAGAATATGTTTAAATAATCATAACGAGACAGGGAAACACATTTTCTGCCCTTCACTACAATTCATGCAATTCCCTATCGATTGTTATGTCTAAGAGTACAGTAATTCTGTTTCAGAAATCGGTGGTCTTTCAATTGAAAAACAAATGTAAAGCTTTGTATCCATAAGTATTTCTAGTGTATATATAAGACATATATAATTCAATTCAATATTAAGATAAACCAGAGCGTTTCATAAAAGAATGGGACCGAATTATTGAGTGAGAAACTTGTTTTGAACACAACACCTTTCGATAGATAGTATAGTGCGTGCCAGACACCCATAATGGTTCATAGAATGACTAGTTTAGTGCTGTGGCGTCGCGTTCTTCCTGGAAATGTTGGTAAACACGAACTTTGCCATGAATTCATTCTTGGAAATTTCCAATATCTAGAGCAGCACTACTATAGTATTACTAAAAGGGGTGATCGCAGTTCATCAAGTCCAAATAGATCTAGGGTCACAATGATAATCTCTGCACTAAGTAACATTCCATATATAAGTTTTTGAATACAAGGATATGCCTAGTTGATGTAATTTATCATATACTCACTTCAGATATCTAGTAAGAGATTGCATATTGCGTGCATCATTAGCCAAGTACTCATGGCCAAGAGGAAAGCAACAGTTAAACAAGGTGTATTAATGAACAGCAGTCTTGTGTAAGTAGTTTAATGAAATGATTAATTATGTCAGGCAGTTTATCGAATTGTGCCTAATATATACGTAGGAACTTTTAGTTCCAAAAGCAACCCATGCAGAATGAAAAGGATAACTCAATGATTAATTTTATTTGTGATTCATTAATATTCCAACTCCATTATAAATCTGATATCGCCTAGAAAACGTTTTAGATATAAGGTTCCTCAATCTTTAGTACGGCCATAGCTGTGGTGGCTATCTTTTCCTCCTAGCATTTCGGGTGAAAACATTTATAACAATAATATCATACTATTCTGTACCTGCATCTTTTTTTTTATTATTTAACTTTTATTTATACTGGATAATATTCGGTACAGGTCCGGTTTTCATTATCATTCCAGTGTGTACATTTTGATTTTGTAAAATTCACATTTTAAATGTTTAACATAACTTAATTCTATATCTTAATTTGCTAACAACAAACAGTAAACGGCATCTCACATCCCATTATGTCAGAATATTCTTTTACTTCAAATAAAATGGCACTTTTAATATGAAATAATATGATATATAACATAAAACGTGCTCTTATTGCATAGGATGTCGGGTCTCTAACAAATTCTTAATTTATTTTGTACACTATAGAGCTTCACTTTCCCACGATACCTGGGGTCAGTGTGGGCAGTGGTTAACCCCCCCCCCCCTCCAGTGGGTGGGTGCTGGGGGCGTGGTCATATACTACAGTAGTACAAACGTCGGACCACGACGACGGCGGCAGCGATGCGTGACCGGCGGCGGCAGTGAAGCGTGTCGACGATCAATGGGCGGCGAGCGAGTGGCCACACCCTGAACGTACCCAGCCTCCTCCAGCGCCACTCCCACGGCCCCCCTGGAGCACCTGGACAGGTGTGCTAATTAATGACCCCTATTAAGGGTGGGAGTGGGGGAGGGAGGGGGTTGGGATGGGGTAGGAGGGAGGGGATGGGAGAATGAGCGTGGGAAGGCATCATAGAATTGATTAATAATTAAAAGATGGCTAGTTGGTGTTTTAAAACCCAGGAGGAGCTTAAGACTAATCCTCACCCTGGTTAAATGAAACTGATTTGTCGAAGATCAAACAAATCAAAGTAGAAAAGAACAAATGTAGAAATGAGGATATTTTGCAATTTCTAAACGCACTTGGCCTGGTTATGGGACAAAAAATTTGTACCCTTTTCTCACTTTTTTTTAAAACTTTGCTCATTCAATTACCCTTTAATTAACGTTTTTCTATTTTAGAGAGGGTAATATGCACCACAACCTTTAAAAACAAATGCCAGATGACCATATCAGACTTTTGAGATTAAAAAAAGTTATGAAGCTAAGCCAAGTGCAGTTGCGGTACAACTAGTTAGTGAATGGCAGTAACTCAACTGTAGAGTGGTTTGGTCCAAGCACTATGCTCACACTCACTCCCTCCTGGGCTGGGCAGGGTCAGTGTTGTTCCCAATCTATATGTATGGACCGGGCCTTGTTGACACCAGGCAGCCACACCCTTGTAGTATTTCACCCCACCAATGAGGGCCACACCCACCTCTGTTTGCCGGGTACTGGAGGAACGAAGGGAGGAGGGGGGGGGCTGGGGGGGGGGGGCTGGAGGGGCTGGAGGGGCTGGAGGGGCTGGGGGGGGGGCTGGGGGGGGGCAGGTAAGTGATAGGGGGTGGTTTGGTAGCAGGTATATGGGGTAGCTTGCACTGGACATCCCGTACTATACACTTTGAATCTGCCTTGAGAAATTCAACATTCTTAAAAGATAAGAATTATGAAATGAAGAAATGTTGAATGGGAAATGTTGCTTTTCTTTTGCAAACCCGAAGGGCCTCTAGTCAATGGGGTTCACAATCCAAAATCAAAAACGGTATGTTGGGGAACTGCAGCACAGAACATCATGCTTAGTTATGAACATTTAATCATAATTATCATTATTTAGATTCAATTAGAAAAAAGCAAGAACTAGTTGGTGGCTATTTGCTTTGTGCCACAGTTAACAATCGACCGATTTCTAGTTCAATAAACAATATTATATTCAACTCAATAAAATTAACGTATAACTTTTACTAAATCTGTAACATAAACAATGAATTATTAACACAAAACAATAATCAACAGGCTTCATCCTAAATGCCCTAGAGGCCAAAGGTGAGAAACGAATAGCACCTGAATAATTAATACAAACCGTACCTAAATGGTCAAAGGTAATAGCGTTTTGGCATGCAGATAAAGACCTGCCCTTGTGGAGTGTGGCGTGGTAGGGGGCTGGGTGTGTTATGTAATCAACCCTGGAGCCAAGCTATGCTCACTATAGGCATGTTGGTCTGACCACCAGGTTGGCACCAGGCAAAGGGCCCCACCCACAACAACGCCTGGCTCAATAGAGTATGTTCTATTATACGCTCTATATACAAAGACAAAATTAATGTTCAAGTTTATGAATGAATTCAAGAAAATAAAATTCTTGGAGATTTGTTGATATTGTTATTTCAACGTGGAAGATAGTAGATTGAATCTTATATAAATATTCATTATAAATTCAAAATATAAATAAAAATTATAAGTTTAATATATACAAAAAGGTAATATGAGATATATTATGAAAAAGAAAGAGAAAAGGAAGGCAACACAAAGAACAAATAGGCATTTGTATGTGCCTTAATGCTTGATGTTACTCATTTCCATTAAAACAGAGAGGCAAAAGGAAAAAGACATAGGGGCAACAAGTATTTCCTTTGTGGTTTGGGCTAATCTGTCATTTATCATTGATTTATGATTTGTGTCTAATGATTGATGTCAATATGAGATGAGATGTTTTAAGATTTCCTCTAAAGGATTGTTAGATGTGAAAAACTAACGGAATCGTCAATGATCAGACAGTAAACACTGATCCTTGTTTGGTGTCCAACAAGCCTACTTAGTTGCAAGAATATGAGCCTGGTGTACACAGGTATTAATAACAAGGCCAAACTAGGTGCAATTGTAAAATAATGTGGAACACAATTAATAGGCCTATTGAATCAAACTGAAAATTCAGTCTCCAAGCCGTGAGTTCAGATAAAGAAATGCTTTACTTCCGCCTTTGTCAGTTGCTTCTGCCTTTCCCATTGCAGGATTGCAATACACAGCCAAGTTGTGAGGTAACAGTACAATTCTGCAACCCATACATTTTTGGTGAGTCTGCTGTTACTAACTAAAATGACACGTACATCATATAATTTATGGTGGTGTGGTTGAGACCTAACAAAGAATATTTTATTTCTATCATAACATCATTTTGAGGGATATTATTAAAACATAAACAAAGCAGAACATGCTTACAATATTCATATATTGTTGAAGAACGTAACCTGAGTGTTATGATAACCTGAGTGCTATGATAACATCACGGTGTGACGTCACACCAGGACCATGCAGCAACATCATCTGACCATAGGAAATAATCAAAGTAATTTCACATGAACCAAAACAGAATGAAACTGAACATCGCTGCAATCTATAGTAGCGCCATATTCTTAGCTGGGTAATCATTATGCTCCCCTATACTTTACAAGGCTCTGGATAATTAGGCCATTTTCTTAAGTTTTTTTTTTTTAGTCTTTCCTGGGTGCTTAAAGTTATTTCAAACTTTCCTGGGTGCTTAAAGTTATATTTTGTCTCATCTAGTTCCGGTATTTGCCTTTATAGTTCCGGAGATACTAGCTGACGCTCTCATTGACTCAATTGGAACTCTCATTCTGAACTTTTGATCTTCTTGTTCAGATTGTGCACTCCAAGAATGGTCTATAACTTGAGTTCAGTGCCCTTTCAACAATAATTGATACATATATATTATGAATTATGAATACACATTTAGCCAATTCAAAAGTTCTAGCTAAAATAGAAACCAAATTGCTGAAATTATGCAAAGGATAAGAATATATTTCAAATTAAAGTAATGACGACCTATATTATGTAGGCCTAATGAGTTATGGACTTTCTTATGTCAGGTCGGTGTTATTCTTTATGTGTTTGGATTGTGTGTCTTTTCTTTCTGTATATTTACAAAGAAAATCGATTATATAAGGTTAATAGAGTTATTATGGACGAGTAATTGAAAATCAATGTTCCCTATTCTTACAAATATGTACACTCTCACCTCATAAAAGTGAAATTGTGTTCCTACCTACAATTAACCAACTCCAATCATTTAATACAATTATTGTGAAAAAGATTATCAACATTAAAACCTTTAAGTGTTTTGTACATTTCAAAACTGCGAAAAACGAAATCGAAAAACGAAAACATCAAGCTAACGCCATACATCTGCTACAGGAAGTAGCTTTATAGTCCCTAATGAGGAATGCGCATGCGCGTGGTCATAAGGAGTTCTGTAACGGCTCTCCTGATTGGTCAACTATTAGTTTGGGAACACTTTGAAGGGCGGATTTGGCACCCGACAATGACAATTCAGTGCATTTTAGCTGGTTGATCGACCAAGGTCGCTCAGAAAGAAGTCGGTAATCATTTAGAAGTATCTCACTACATCCGCTCTGGCCAGCCACACCCACCCGACCAATCGATGAGGTGCTGGTCGACGGCCAAGCACCTCACCCACTGCCCTCTATAGGGAGGTCGACAAGGGGTCACCAGCTGAACGTGTGTGTATTTAAGGGGCGTCACCTGTACCAAACCTGAGTGTAATAGATATTTATACCTGGGTCCCATTTAAAAAAAGAGTAAAGCCCGGTTCCCACTAAACGATTCCAAAGGTTTACACGTAGACCACTAATAAAAGGAAACAAGAGGAATTTTCCGTAGGTGTTGGACCTTTTAATCATCAACAAATGGTGTTCCTACTGAACGACTGGAATAAAGGTTTCAGGACGACTCTCAGAGGTTCTGGCCAAATAGTTCTAGGTTGATAACGATCCAATGCAGAGGGAACAACAGAAATAATTGCCCTTAATGGTTTTTAGAGGAAATCATTGGCTCTAGTTGTACAAAAATATGTAGCAAGTAAGGCCAGGTTTCCACTGACAGACTTTTGGCTTATGACTAAGAACGACTGCCAAAGATTCAGTAATTGAATGTGATCTTTTGCAAAGCCATTCAGTTGAGACTTGTAAAATAAAAAGTGATTTGGACAACTCTAAATGACTGCAAACAACAGTAAACGAATGCATATGCAACGATTTATCAATGAACAAAAATCTTGCCTGTTAGATATTTTTTATGGACAACGAAAGCCAACGACCTCTTCCAAAATCAATAAAAGGCAATTATGTCCATTTTTCTCTTTATTTGAGCAGTATTTATCTAGAGAGGGTTGTCCAGAACCTCACAGAGTCTTACATATACCTTTACTTCAGTTCTTCAGTGGAAACAAATCGCCTTTAATTAGTGAATGACTAAAATAATGGATGACTTTTTAGAGGGTGAAGTCCGATTCGCCCTGGCCATCGCAGTGCTTGTGATCTGTTGCGACAATTATCGTTAATAAAGGCCCATTCGCCCTGGCCAACGCGGTGCATGCGATCTGTTGCGACACTTATCGTTGGCAATTCTGGTGCAGACGATACTTCAAACGACAGGTCTTGAACCGATCAGATCTAACATGTTGGATCAAATCGTTTGAATTCCAGCTGACTTCAGCGTACTTGAAGGGTACTTGAAGTACTTAAGTACATATCGTTTGTAATTGGTAGGGACCCCTTTTGCCAGTATGAATGCTATTTGCTACAATATCGCTTGCATCCGATAATTTTTTCAGCTGTGAGATGATCGTCTTCTCCATACGATAATTTTGTCGGACCTGTGAGCGACACAATCATCGGCCAGGGCAAATGGGGCTTTAGTCCGGGTGCAAACGATAATGTAACCGACAAGTCTCAACTGAACAGATCCAACACGTTGGAGTGATTCGGTTGAATTCCAAACAATCCTGACTGACAAGCGCTTGAGAAAATGATCATTTTGCAATTGCAAGAGTCCTGTTTTCCCAGTGTGAATGTTATTTCTTCAATTTTGCTGGCATACAGTAATTTTAACAGCCCTGTGATGATTGTCTTCTCTATGTGATAACTTTGTCAGACCTGCGAGTGACGCAATCATTGTCGAGGGTGAATGGGCCTTTACATTTCTTTCTAATTGTTTGCAATTGTGGTGATCCTACCGATATCGTTAGGTGGGAAACATGCTTTAGATATTGTGCTGTATATTGTCGGATAATGCAAGCATCATTTGTAATATTTCAATATATAATAATCATACTTATTAGAAGGATTCCAAATTAAACATAGATTAATAAGGGTTAACTTCTTATGATTATTCACCCCGCACTCTTTGTTAATGTATTCACCCCAGATGTTCAAAGGGAAACATAAAAGAAGTCGCAATATGAGCTTGTTTCCAAACACATTCCTGCCTGACCTCTTATCATTCCCGACCCCTTCACAGGAAATCCTCCATACAACATGTCAAAACGCTAAGCCTTTGAAGCCTATTTTCCCCTCAGCTCTAAGGAAGAAAGGTGTATGTTTCCATGACGTCCAGACTCTAAGTAGCAGGCATCAAGGTGGTTAGTAGTAGCACTGGCTCCGCCGGCTAATGCGGACGGCGGGTTGAAAGTTGGAGGGACATTTCTGTTTGACTGGCAATGTTTGTGATTCTCCCTCGCAACCTAAACATCTCAGGATGATGAAAGGCTACCTTGTTCTAAATAGGACCTTCCCTTGGCCCTACCTCTCTCATCCGGGGACCTGCAAGTTTACCCAGAATCCTTTGATCTCGTCGAGCCGCTCTGAACAGGACTTCAGGCCAATCTTCTAAGCACAGAGCTCATTGCTTTGGATTCCCCACTGGCTCCAAGTCCTTGCGCTGTGGGTTTAGCTCATACGCAATAGTTAAGCTAATGGGTGAGTGTTTCCCCAATCGTTGAATGATCTGAATCAGTGAATGATTCCAAATACTAATACATATAATTCTAGAATTTAGAGATACTGGTTAATCAGCCTTCGTAAGTATTTATGTTTTTCCATTCCGATAGCATTATCATAATTATCAACGCCAACTGAACTAATATCAAAACAAGTATAAGATTAAGGCTTACATATCTATTTGTAATGTATTATGTTTATCAAAATATTTGTATATAGTACTTTTTTAGGAGAAGGAGAACTACTAATCATCTATTTGGGACGGTATGAAATGATTAACATGTAGATGTATTTATTTTCTGCTTTTTAGTGACGATAATTGTAAACAATATATCTACTATACTGAGATTCTTTCAGTACATCAAGAAGACTTGAGTTATGAAATTTCTATTCAAAATATATAATAACACTTGTTGTTAATTCACAAATACATTAAATAAATTTAGTTAAAATAATATTATGTTGCGTTCATAATGTACTTCTAGTTCATCAGTGCTGTTAATAAATTAATAATAACCTGCAGCTGATACAAGATTCTTCATGGACTACATTGAAAGGCAAAGGAACCATAATAAAACACCGTTTCATGGCTAATCTTAGTTATTTTATTTCAGCATTGTTGCATAGCAATCGCTTGAGCATGGTATAGCAAAAATCATATGATAACCACTTGGGTTCTCATCCGTAAGGAACCATACTACAATAGGCATAATATTTCATTTTGTATTTACAATGATAGGGAAATAATCATTAAGTACACATAGCAGTGGACTCTGTTTATATCTAGACCTGTTATTTTGCGCAACCTTTGAAATTAAATGCTGATAGGCATTGTAAGAACAACAGGGTATGGGAGTAATTATAACATAAGGGCTCTAGTTATTGATAGATTACAAAAGGTTCCGGAGAGAACTACTGAGATTCAAACTTTATACATTGATAGTCATAATACGACATGCATGGATTTGGTTAAATACAATATAACAGGCAGCCCCCTTGTTTGACTTTCTCTGAACAAAAACGAAACTTTTAAACTCTCACTTTTATGTACACGGCCACATTTAAACTCTCCTATTTAAAACTTGTGACAAAGGGGTCATAATAACCATCATTAACATATAGACCACGCGGGTTGAAGATATCTGCAACTTTAACCTTTGGATAATTCGGTTATTCAAATGAAAGTCAAGGTTACATTTGGGAACCGTAGATTTTCATATTTCTGATGGTAGAAGTGGAGGTTCATATGACCATTAAATTAAGTATTTCGACACATTAAGCTTAGCTTCATTTTCAGATTACACTGCAAGAGTTGATGCTAGAATATTGTTCCTCTGAATCTTTCATGGGTAGAATCTAGAAATGACTACACCCGAAAGGCAAAGTATGAAGAAACAAATTAGTTCATTTATAATTGAATGATATTCATAGAAGTGGGATAAAGGATTGCTAGGTGATATTGAACAAACGCTATACATTTGTGGTTGAAATTCAAGAAGTGTATATTCAGCATCTCAGTACACAGCTATTTACATGTTTTATGATCTACATACAGGATATGATGAAACAAAAAAACAACATAATTTATGAAGTATATCTCTCATAAACGTGGTCGTGATCATTATGTCACCAAAACTTTGCCACTAGTTTTATTATAATAATTATGTAAAATAGAGTGTGTAAGCAACATACATTGAGTTATTTGATGTAGCAGCGTATCATTTCTAATAAAAATTAAGGTGTACAAACTTTATATCTTGTAGCACATAGCAGGTCCAGTTTTTAGGACGGGAGAGAGGTGTCAAATACTGGTACACACAAAGCATCTTTGCACTCTTGTACTGAAAGGACTTCCAAGCATTCACACATCCACTTTATAAAACTCTGGAAATACCTCCAGATAGTATACTTGTATTGAAGCTGATATTTAAAAGGACGTTAATAATAATGTTAATATAGAATAACGATTAAGTTGTAGGAAATAGCAGTCACAAATGTTTTGGCATTCAAATCAAGTTATTATGAAGTAATGGAGATCATTATATATTATGTCTGAGATTGATAAAACTATTTACAGGACGATGTGCTTGGAAACCCCTGCGGAGACCACGATAGAGGTACGACGTAGACCATCAAACATAATGCATATGATATACAATAAGTTGGCATTAAAGAATACAGTATTCAGCAAAGTGTATAAAGTCAAAATTGTGACCAATCCTAGATACAATACAATCTCTATTCATTTTTCTCAAACTGTCAGCATTTGGCTTCACTTGCAAGGCGAAAGCTTAGGTAAACCTGATTCTGCTAAGTCATAACCTCAATGGTTTGTTCGTTTAAACTCTATGGCTTATGCCATGATCTCTGCTATAATTACATCCAGACAGCTCTCAATGAGTCATGGAGTTTGTCAATGTTGATGCATGTAGCTAGGCCTAATTACGTGAATTATTATACTAGTCTTCTATTAATATATTTTTAGAATTTAATTTGTGTTACCCTCGCTAAAGTGGGCCATCAGTTTCTTAATAAGCGGTCATTTCTGGAAAACACCCTCAATCCTGGCCAATAATGTTATGCTTGTTTTGTCAACATTTGAACTAATAAAAGGCTTGGAAGTTCTCTTTATAATATGTACACGAGTCTCTACACCAACCTTATAAACAAAAGTGTCTCTTTTAACACACCTTAAATCAAATCCTCCAGCAAACCCTTCTAAAATTATTTCCACTCAATATCGTTCAGCTAATCCTCTAAAACGTGCCACTCCTATTTACATAGTATTTACATTCCACCATCCACGTGCATTCATGTTCCACGTGATCTCGATATTGTTGCAGGCGTTGATCTTGCCTGGTTTGCTTGACCAGAGTTTTGAGTTGCACTAAGCATTTTGATAACCCACAAAGCAGTGGGAAGGTTTTGACAGCCCAAGTAGTTTTGATGCAGCTCCCTGTAGTTAAAGGGAGGCATGACGTCACAGGGTGCCCCAAATATGGTCATGTTGGCTGCGTCTGCGCCTTCTTCCATTTCCGGTGTAGAAAGAGTCATCTTTTTCCGCGCTTCCTGTTGGGATGAAAATGAATTATATTCTGTATTAGATTGTGTGATGTCACCTTTTCCGTAATACAGTATATAATGACAAGAGAATAAAGTGACGGATTAAATTAAAATGCAAATTGGTATAATACTTCAGAAAACTACAATTGCAAGTCGACCTGTAGGAAGCAAATAGTGTAATTCAGCCTGTATGCTGACGGTGGGCTCATTTTGGGATCTCAAACGTTCTCATCTAGGCTTGGTCTGGTAACCCTTAGGCCCCATATCCACTAGGCGATTTTACCAGCGATGGGCGACGGGAAAATGGCGGAATCGGCCGATCCATATGATCACCTGTCAGTATGGTATATTGAAATGTGAATGTTTGATCTGAATTGGTGCTGAAATCGGCCGATTATTGGGGTATAATCGGCCGATTTTAGCACCAACCAGTCGGCCGACTTAATCATAATCACCTAATGGGTATGGCCCTTTAAGCCCCATACCCACTAGGACACTTTTACTCAATTGGCCGACTGATCGGTGGTAAAGTCGGCCAATTCTGAAGGTCATCTGTTGGTACAGTATATTGGAATGTGCATGTTTGATATGAGTCGGCACAAAAGTCGGCCGATTCTACCTCTAGAATCGGCCAACTTTACCACCGATCAGTCGGCCAACTGAGTAAAAATATCCTAGTGGGTATGGGGCTTTAGTCTGCAGCTTTAATTAACGACATAGATGACAATCACTACACCATAGATAAACCTGTAGGTCACGTTTTGATCAGCGATTTGTCTCATTGTGAAATTAGACAAATCTGGTGGGAAAATTTGAAAATACATTATCATAAATCTATTAAAAAAATAAAATGAAATAAAGATCTTTCCGCAAATTCATGAAATTGCCACACTTTTTTCATATGTATATAATATATTCTATGGGAATTGCTCACCTTGAAGACGTCCTGTGCGCAGCGGTGGGTGTGGTTGGTGCGTGTCCAGTGGTGCGTGAAGGCCGACCCCCAGGAGTACTCGTGGTCCTTACTGCTCGCCAGCACCACCACGTTCCGGTGGTGGTGGGACCGCTTCACGGCCCTGGAGATCTCCCCGGAGAAGCTCTGGTCGGCCAGGATGTGCACCTGGCGGGCCTGACAGTCGGAGAGGTCGGAGAGGAGTTCCTCCAGGGAGTACCGCTCCTTCTCACCTGCCTGAGAGAATAAAGGTATATTTGTTAGAGGTTGTACAATTCTTTATTGTTACAAAGCTTTCCACTTAAGTCTTGATCTTTCAAGACAATAAGCCCATCCCACATTTGGTATATCTTAGGGTTGGACAAGGGTTGGACAAGGGTTGGACAAGGGTTGGACAAAATAGCTGTATAAGCCATTCTTGTTTCCTAGAGTTGGGTTTACTGAAATAAGCCAGAATTATGTTTTTCTATATCCTTAAGTACTGCCTGAACATTATTATTGCTTAAGTTTGATCAATTGACAGATTTGCAGGCTTGTCAACCAATTAAAATGCTGTATTTTGGGGCAAAATAGGGTTAGACATTATAAGCTGGCCTCACATGCTTTAACATTGATTCCCATGGGTAAAAGGCCAACATACAAAGCTGCATTTTACCAATTTTAGGAGCAATCTGCCAACCAAATACCTTTCTTTGGTTAATTTTGTATTATACAACTCTCTTCAGGGAATAAGTGTGGAGGCAATTTTAGAAATATTTTTAGTAAACTTTAATATAGGTGTAAACTGGGATGGGCTTATTGCCGTACTTTCCTAGTTTCAGAGCTGTGTATGAAAACATTAGATAATTCAAAATGGTTAGGAATGAAGAATAAAGATGTTTCGATGCTGCTGGTCAAGTGAAAGCTAATGAACTTCTCAGTGGTGGTCTGGATATAATTCAGAATAAATTATTTTAATTGCAAAATAATCACTATGAAAAAGAAACTGATCATGGCCTAACTGTTTCCGAAGAAGCTATTATTTCACGCATATTCCTTGTCAGACACTTCATAGCACAATAGCATAATATTGATTAACATTTGATGGTTGATAAAAAACCAATGGCAGTTTTCTGAAGTGGCTACCCACAAGTTATCGCCACTTAAGATGATACACTAATCCATTTGGTGGATAAATTGGCCTGCATCTCTTTACTACCTTACTGTTATTGAAATAATGCTGAAGTGCAGAAAAAAAGTATTAAACTTTGTGAACCATACCTCACCTTACAACTTTTTCACACAAAAAGTAGAGCATTGAATACTTTTTTCCAATGTTCATAATGGGCCAATATAGCACCTTAAACAAGTACCAGAAAACCCTATTATCCTAAAAACTACAAAGTATCCATTACAACCATATCTTAGGCGCCTCAATAACAACGTCAGTAGGTCAGTAAGTGTCGGATAATTGAGTTTTATATCCCTATTGGGGATCCAAATGCCTGTGTGTGGGCGTATGTCGCGCCTCAACTCAGAGTGTCTGCACTTTGCCTTTTACTCCTGGTGCCCATGTGGCTGGGACAAATCTGCTGAAGTCAGCATAAAGCTGCCTGTGGGGTGTGGCTCACCGGGGGTCCTGAGCACGCCATGAGAGCTGGTCCGAATTTGCTCTAATTTGTGGTCTGCCACTTCAAAAACAGCCCAAAAGGGCATGTAATTTCCCAGCCTGTAGTAACTATATCTGGATTCTTTCATTGATTTCATGCCTTTGTTCTTTTATGCCAGTGCTCGGTTCACCCTGATTTGAGAGTTTAGAAAAAGGGTTGGGGTTTAAGATAACAAGGCCAATGCATCAGTGAAATGCCCCAGCCTTTTGTGAAACTCTGCATTATATATTTGTATGAATTTGAACTGAAACTGATGCTCTAGCAAAAACAAGTGAAACCAAACTTGTTGGAACAGATAATTATATAATAAAGTGACAAGGAATCCGTAGAGTTGGCACTCAGAAACATTTGGATCAAATTCTAAAAAGAAATTTTTTATACAAAAATGTATTGAAATATTCTAAACTTTTTATTTTTACAGGAAAAGCAATTTGATAAATATAGGTTTAACAAGTGTACCTTCACGTCACGAATAACAGCAAAAGTGACCCTTAAGGCTGGTCCCCATGTGGCGACTAAACCACGGCAATCAGTGGTTACTTAGGTGCCCGACGACTAAAACATTAATCTGCACGTTGGGACACTCTTGCTATAAATCTGTAGGTGACTAGAGGACACTTTAGTACGTCGCCCGATGACTAACTAGTCACCCGTGGCTATGGAGAGATAATAAACATGTCCAATATTTCGCCGGGAAACCACGGCAATTAGTTGCTTAGTCGCCAGACATTGTGGCGCCATATTTTAGTAAGTCATCCGGCGATTAGATCACATAGTCGCCATCAACTTTTGAAATATTAGTCGCCCCGTGGGGACCAGCCTTTAGCCGAACAAATTGCCTCCAAGTCAGATGTTAAACCAACAAAGTTAGAACTACCCTGATTTTGACAGGACAGGTCACATTTTGTGACACAGTATGTATATATGCATGTGTTTGTTATAGTAGGAGCCCAGCCAAAAGACATTAGACATTGATTCTGGTTATGGCAAATGCACCCTAAGTGAGTGGGCGGTTGGCGACTTACATGCAGTAACATGGCATTGTCCAATAGGCAACAAATAACCTATTTATGGGGTGTCTGTGGTTGGGAGTACTATAATGGACAACAATAGTTATAGTTCTTGAAGACTATTTTCGTATGGAAGAAATAATACATAACGAGCGTGACTAACCGATAACATTTTTGGCATACATTTATGTGTCACTCTTTGACATTTTTGTCTGCCTATAGGTACATTTCGAACATGTTTTGTCTGCATCAACAATAATTTTCAGCAGGGGTGTAGTTGGAAAAACTATTAAGAATTGTTGTCACTTGTACAACATCACCATAATGTTTTCTTGGGACTGGACTAACGATTCTTTTGTGATTAGATATACTCATATTTGTTAAACCAACAAAAAAGAAGATATCAACTTGTAGAATGTTTTAATTAAATGATTATTACAAGAAAGGAAGGCAATGATTGTAAAAATAGCAAACTTGTCAATTATTTACAATAATTGAGACCTGGGCCCATACAAATCTTAGAAATAAATAGATAATCTATATTTGTATTTTAAGCATATAAAATCTTAAATCAAATTAAAGTTGTACAAAATGCTAGAAAGAAGACCTTACAATGCTCATAATACCTCAGAAAAACCCATCAGCAGAAAACAATGCAACTAACAACCCCTGACTATGCCACCCACCCAACTAACTGCAAAGTCTCAATGCGAATCGGGAAAACGAATCGGGAATGCGAATCCGGAATATGAATCCGGATTGCGAATCCGGAATATGAATCCGGAAAGATTTATTCATGCAATCCGAACTTAAACCATACAGCCTTTAGTGATAAATAGAGTTACTCACGAGTCCGTCGCCATCCACGTCCCAGAGCAGCATGGTGCCGTCACTCTTGGCCGGTCCGTTGAGGTAGACGAGCAGGGAGTCTACACAGTGAGGGGAGGTGCACATCTTCTGAAGGTGGTAGCGCATGGCCAGCTTCAGGGCTGCAGGGTACACCTCATGGGGATGCTCCCCCTCCACTGAAAGGACAAGAAGATCAGGTTTTAAAGGGAGTCCAGACAGTTTGAGGGGGGGGGGGGTGCACATTGTCTGAAGGTAGTAATACATGGCTAGCTTCAGGGCAGCAGGGTAAACCTTGTGGGGATGCTTCTCCTTCACTGTAAGGAAAGGAGATCTGGTTCTAAAGGGAATCCACACAGTGGGGGGAGGTGCACATCTTCTGGAGGTGGTAACGCATGGCCAGCTTCAGGGCAGCAGGGTACACCTCATGGGAGTGCTCCCCCTCCACTGAAAGCACAAGAAAATAAGGATTTAAAGGGAGTCTACACAATGAGGGGAGGTGCACATCTTCTGAAGGTGGTAGTGCATGGACAGCTTCAGGGCAGCAGAGTACACCTCGTGAGGGTGTTACCCCTCCACTGAAAGGAAAAGGAGATCAGATTCTAAAAGGAGTCCACATAGTGGGGGTAGGTGCACATCTTCTGAAGGTGGTAGCGCAGTGCCAGCTTCAGGGCAGCAGGGTACACTTCATGGGAGTGCTCCCCCTCCACTGAAAGGAAAAGAAGATCATGTTTTAAAGGGAGTCAACATAAAAGGGGTAGGTGCACATCTTCTGAAGGTGGTAGCGCATGGCCAGCTTCAGCGCTGCAGGGTACACCTCATGGGGGTGTTCCCCCTCCACTGTATGGAAAAGGAGATTAGGTTTTAAAGGGAGTCTACACAGTGAGGAGAGGTGCACATCTTCTGAAGGTGGTAGCGCATGGCCAGCTTCAGGGCAGCAGGGTACACTTCATGGGGGTGCTCCCCCTCCACTGAAAGGAAAAGATCAGGCTTTAAAGGGAGTCCACACAGTAGGGGAGGTGCACATTTTCTGAAGGTAGTAATACGGTAATAAAAGGAAAAGGAGATTAGGATTCAAAGGGATTCCACACAATGGAATGAGGTGCACATCTTCTGGAGGCGGTAGCACATGGCCAACTTCAATACAGCAGGCTACACCACATTGGGATGCTCCCCTCAACTTAAAGGTGAGCACCCACAATATTTTCGGGTTTATTAACATACACTTTCATCAAAAACGATTAAAGAAGAAATTATCAAAAATGGGAAAATAAGGTGGAATTTGACCAAACATGACATTTTGTCTAGTTTCATATGAAATAAATACTTTTTTTTGAAAATCTTTGCATATTGTTACCATGGGAACCATAATGTTAATGGAAAGTCAAAAAGTAGAAATACTGCTAAGAAGAAACATTTAGTTCCATGAAAACCAGATCACATGACAATTATTCTGAATTCAAATAAAAGTATACTACATTGTAGAACTTTCAAGCTATGTTATACAAAAATCAGCTTGTAGCTATCTTCAACAGAACAAAAATGAGAGTACTTTGTTTGTATCATGATTTATGCAGCTCATATTTTACTCAAGATTTAACTGTTTCTACCTTTGTTTAAAATAGTTTTCAAGTATTTCTGATGATTTCACAGTGTGTGACCATATCATGTTCAGAGGCCCACAACTCAGCTTCTAATAGGAATATTTGAAAGCTGTTTGCGTTTTTGGGAAGTCTGAGACCTGTTCTCCATTCATCGTCTCTGTTAACAAGCCCCAAAATAGAAAATTTTCAAATTATTCAATCCGGCCACTACTGATTTGTGACAATTGACTTTTTTGGAATCACACCAATAATTTCAATAATGCAATCTGACTTTGAGAAAAAGTGAAAAGATTTTAAGGATTATGTCCCTAAAAACGATTCAGCTTTAGAAATACGAATACAAGATATTGGAACTCTCTCTCATATGGTTTAACTCTTATGAGAGATTTCGGTACGCATGACGTCTAATTAGTAATTATATTCAGGTCTTGGCCCAAAAAATAGGTTATGGGGTTACATAGTACACACGTGTAGACAACGTTTAAGTGTTACAGGGATCCTGTACTGTCATAGCTGCGGTCAAGGGGAACCAATAATACCTATTGTCATCAGAATAATGTATCCTCCCCAGAAATGGGCCAACATCCGTCTGTGAGATGTTGCCTAGGTATGTAACAATTGTCGCCCCCGACCTAGGAATGCAACCATTATCGGCACCACACCTACAAAATGATGACCCACCAATTTCCGGGTCAGCTGGGTGCAAACCGATGAGACACGGCGCGAGTTGCTGACTTTGTATGTTTAGGCGGGTCCCGCTTGTCTCCTATGTTTCTTAGGCCAAGGCAGATCTTATGTTTGTTTCTCTTACTTTGGTGAAATGAAATAGGATACCGTGAGTATTATAATGAGTATGTATAATGTTAAAATTGGCGAAAGAAATTAATGTTCCTTCTTTTTGTTGCCTGGTAGTCTCACTTATTGAATATCTATGTCGAAAAGGGTATTTTTCCTTTTTTCATACCACCCGTCACCTAAACTACTTCCTTCATGCAGACTTGTCAAAACAGCTATAGACCTTTTGCAGATGACCTTTTGCAGACTCCTCAAACTAAGCTGGGTACTAGGCCTATATCGATAATCAATCCAGATTTTTATTATTTAAAAGTCAAAAATATCCGATCCCATATTCATCCTAATTCACTTCAAACAAAATTAAGATACTCATCAACAACTATTATCCTTAAGAACCATGTGGCTATATATCCTGACAGTCACCCCTCAAGTGGTCAAATGACTACGTTTGTACAAGGTCTATAGCTATATATATTTGACAGTTGTGGATATATTAAAGACAAGAAACAATTATTTCCCCTGGCCTCGCTGGCTTGTATCATTGTTACACACAGAGGCGTGATATTATACCATTAGCTATGGGGATTCCCTTACACAAAAGGTATTTGGTAGGGTGACAATAATAGTGCAAGGTTCATACCATTTTCTGATTCACATCTTTAGTGGTCAACAACAAAAAGATAATTTGTTTTCATGGTGCTTGAGGAAAGGAATGATGATTCCCATGGTAACCAAGATTCTTTAAGACTGATGGTGTCTTACTTTTGATGGAAAATATCTATCGTCCGAAACAAAGGATTTCTTGGGGGTAAATAATGAGGTGCGCCGTTTTATTGGTTCTTCATGTAAGAACTATTTAAGCCTGTGCATTGAAGAACAATTGAAACTGTCTTCATGCTGATGCCATCTAAGAATAACTATGCAAGACCCACTAACAAAACCGTCACAATTTTCACACCTCGTCATGGAATTCACAAGGAATTATATGGACATCATTCTGTGGTTGCACCTATCCCCTCTTGATATGTGGCGCATAACGGTGGATGGAAGATGTGAGAAAAAATCTCTTTGATAATCTATGGGTGGATGATTAAGACGCAGCTCCTGGGTTTCTTCTATTTCTCTCACTATCAATCAAATTCTAGTAAAAAGCTTGATTTACGGAAAAAGCACGAGTGCAAGAGGCTAAATAATAGAGATTATAAAATCCTGACCATGTTAACAGAGTTAGAATAAAAGGGGCAACGATCCATCGAACTCGCAGTGTTACTTTGATAGATGGATGTTTTGGGAAACAATGGCGGAAGTGGGCACACTTTTCTTTGATCTTGTCAAAATGGGCCATCTGCCAGGCTTCACAGACGCTAAGGGCATTATTTTACATGGGGCCCCGATCATCGGGCCAACACATCAATATGACACTCACTTACACAGCGCCCAGTGAGTATTAGGAGGGGAGCCTTTGATATCAACTGAGAATAGCCAGGGGTGAAAATGGTGTGAGAGTTGGCTGCCAGGTGCCGCTGCGGACGCCTGCCACCAGCCAATGGCTGCAGGCTATAGCTGTCACGTGACTGGAGGGAAGTGTCCAATGGCGCACATTCGGACCGTTACACTGGAATCAAATACATATTATTTTGTGGACGTTTTTCATAGGTTCTACAATGTTGTTTTCACGACAATCCAGTCTATAGCAGCATGGTTTTCACCAATCCACAAATTTTGTTCTTAAATGGAAAGGGGAGACAGCCAATAAGAACCAGGCTTGTTATAGTTGTAACATGCAATTGCACTTAACTCTAAAATGAGTTTTAATTTTCCATCACCTTTTTCTCTCACAACTTTTCGACACAACTTGCAAGTTATCAAACTGTCCCTTAGTATGTGAATTTAAGATGAGCGGGAAATGTTCGAATAAAAGTTAGATTAATCAATCTGTTCTCAGTATAGGGGCTAAACACACAGTAAAGAATGTCCATATCTGAATTTATGGGAAGGCCTGCGAACATGTTTACGGTTGAATCCCATAATAAGATGTCCCAGGCACTTTGTGGTTTAAGCTTTAAGCCTTTTGATCACCAGACCAAAAGTCACCCCCTCTCCTTAATAAAAAACTATCAAAATAACTGTCACTTAAGGCTTATCCACCACCTCCCCCTGTCAACCAGTTTACACCCATCCCTCCCTTTTCCATGTCCAACCTTTAGTCATTAGATGTAGTGTTGACAGGTGTTTGATTAGTGCACCAGTCCAGACCACTAGGTGACCAAAGGTGACCACAGGAAGGCCTGTGGTCAACCTGCCCTCAGGTAGCTTCACCACTGACCACTTGACCACATGCCCCCAGCGGCACCTTTGATCTGACAGGGTGGTTACATTACAATGATAGTGTTTACTTTGAAGTACGCCGACTTCTATTAAGGATCAGGTATTTTATCCAGGTGAAGGGAATTAATAAGGAAACCCACTAGGGATCGAATCATTGGAGCCCAACCAGGGATATGGCTTTTCTATGTCGAAACTGTAGGGCAAGTGATGTATTTGCACAGCCAACTTGTCAGTGTTTGATTTGCACACTCACATTGGAGAATGGTAGAAGAATATTCAAATGAATGATTCCCAGGCTGTGTTTAGTGTAGTGAACATTTTTAATAAGAATTACAGTATAGTTTATATTAAAAGGTTATCCATGCGTGTCACGAGTAAAACACTATGATTAACTTTATGTCTTCTCTTCTCATTATATTGATTTATTACAAAAACTCAACGTTTTCATCACTGGTATTCGGAAATTTCGATGTATTTCAATCTCAGTTAGAATGGCATTGTCTATTCTGTGTCAAACAAATAATTCATCCATTCAGAAAGTAATACGATGAAGACAATAACTGATAGATTTACAATCGGGTTTTCACCAATAGCCATGGGTTACCAATTTTCGTATATGAAACATGATGACTATAATCATACTGTTCAAATTTGCTTTGCTTTTAGAAAAAAAAGGACAAAAAGTAAAGGCCTCTAGGGATAAGATGATCAAAGCTTTCTGGGGTCATAGGTTACCTACATAGTCTGCAGCTAAATGGTTGGGTGGTGTTGAGGTTGCCAAGGGAGTGTTAAGAGGAATCGATACTGATGTTTAACAAATAGACTTTAAACATCCCCCCTGTCGGCCTTAATCAAGATTTAAACACCTTGGTCTCCACCTTTGTACCGAAACATGTTTGAGCCACTAGAGTTTCAGTGCAAGGTCACAACGTCTGGGTGATATATGAAGTGTAGGTTGGTCTTAACAAAAGGGTCTTACAAGTACCTTAACTGAAATATAGAGATGGCTGGATGAAGTATTACAATAACATGATGTCTTCGCGCTTACATCTTTGCACTGTGTTAAGTGAGAAATGCTACGTTATGTCCGTTATCAAATAGATCTATCGGTAGGGATGGCCTTTTAATACATTCTTGGAAGGGTCGAACGTTGCTACTCACGTTTTCACAAAGTTATCACCAATGGAAAACATAATAGTAAAGGAGTACTGAAAAAATAGACAATTGTAAGCTAAAAACATTATGCTATAATGCTTTTCAAAAAGGGTATAACATTCACTTTCCACTTGAACAATAAAGTTTTCAGAACAGGAATTTGACTTGCATGTCAGAAACAGATTGTGCTCTTTCAGCATGGATTTTTTGTTACCTGCTTCCGAATATTAGATTATAATCCAAGGGAAAATGATGGGGCTTAACTGTCAACTTTTCCTAGATTCTACCAAGATACTACTTCCTGAAAATTGTACCATGGAAGAACTTATAATTACATTGTGAGAATTGGTCATAATGAATAAAAAAAAGAAAAAGAAATTTCTTATCGGTCTTATGAGCAACTGCCTTACTTATGGAGCACTTCGAAGATAATAAAAGCGCGATTATAGTGGAGGAGCAAAGGGTAAGTAGCGACCAATGGTGATGTTCGCGTGTATAAGAGCGTGGGCGGGGGTCAGTTGTGGGAAACAACAATGTCCAGCCCTGGTAGCGCTTCAGCTGAGTGGGAGGAGCAGCTCAGCGTGGGCGTGGGAGCAGCTCACAAAATACAGAAAACTATGACCAAAATAGACCCAAAAAAACGAATAAAAAGAACAAAAACCGTAAAACTACGGTAAAAAAAAAAAGAGAAAAAAAATTCGCTCTGATGTCGGGGCCACCGGAACACGTCGACGATGGGTGGGATTCTATTTCCGGCCGCGCCGTCGGTGGTTACCCTACACCCCTATCCGGGGCTCTGTGATCGTCATGTGACCTGAGCGCGAGCTGTTGCTATAAATAGAACGGCTCCAAAGGTTAGCATGTAGCTGGGACCCCGCCCCCGCTTTAGTCAACAGCCAACTCTCCTCCCCTTTAATAGACCCTGCCAGAGAACCCTGCCCCTACCCGTCCGCACCCACTACCACAACCACATACATCTTATCTACTCAAGTGACTTTTCCTTTGGACTTTGGCCCTTTTCTTATATACACTGGGTGTGAGGTAACAGATAAAGACTTCTAATACGCCCAATGAAGTTCCACGCTTCTAAAAGTATAAATCTCGTTCATTTCCCTCTAAAATTTCTTTTTCAATTGAGCCAAAAAATCGTAGCCTTTGGTAGAAAAGCTATATTCACTTTTCTTTTCTTTACTTTTAAACAAAGAACGTTTGATTCTCCCTGAAGATATTTGTGTTCTAAAGTTACTTGATAATGGTACAATATCATCACATTAACCGACAATAATGTTACTCAAATCGTATAGTATTACCCATTTAGATTTGTTACGTAGTGAAGGCACGTTATCGTTTGAATGCCAAGCATGATTCAATGCATTTCAACTAGATCGTATTATAGCTATAAAGTTGTTCTGCCTTTTTATCATCCAGCTATTTACCTGCATGGTTCCACCTCGGGGGCAAGCCTTTAAATAGTCAGTTGGAAAGAGATTGCTTAGTTCCTAAAATAGGTCTGTATCCAACTTGTTTCAAAAACTTGCTCGGAAAAATTTGGATTATGTAATGCTCAGACACATAAAGATTCTATGACGTCAAGTATAAACTCCCACAATCATAACGTCACAGCGAGCTTATGATTACGTCTAATTATGATTAGGCTAATTACAATAATGAATATATGACGTCGGAATAACGTTACAATAGCGTCGCATACTTGGCCAAATAGTACAAAGCCTACTAATAAAAGGTTCCCCTTTCTTTGTTTCTTTTTCTTCAGAATGACTCCGACAAGTTTGTTGTTGGATCCTCATGGGCAAGTCTACAGCTCGCTAAGGTATTTTAATATCGTATAATGGGTGCATACTTCGCTTGTCATACCATAGAACTGTACGTATAGTTCTATGGTCATACCAAATTCCAGTGGTCAAATCGAGTAATCTGCACTTGAATTAATTACAATACTTTCACTTTCCTGATATTGACAGAATAAACATACTTAGGTTTAGGGCTCAGACTTCAAAGAATTCCCATGTGGTCATTAAGTCTTGAGGAGGTGTTAATAAGTTGGCACAATGGATTATCTATCCTTAGTGCATGTGTGTTAAAGTTTTTAGCTACATCTATGATAATGTTAGGTCAGTCTATATTAACTTGCACATGTAGGTGTGTCTGTTTTAACAATACAAATCCAGGAGTTGACTCAAACCTATTAACCCAATATGCGAATTAAATGCCATGACCCATGTAGCAGGGTGCCAAAATAAAATTAATGTACTCGGAAATTTGGGGAAAAAAAAGTACTTTAATTCACAATTGCCGAATTATAGTGACGGGCGGCAATGTTGTAATAACGCTGCGTTAGCAGGTTATATAATTACTAAGATTATGAGGTTGAATCATAATATTATTTACTTAATATTTCTTACTACAAATATTTAATATAAAGAAATATCCATATATCATATGGATAACTGGGTAGCAAAGTGTTTCAAAGTATAGGCTAATTACCTTACCAACAATATATTTTTTAATATATTATATGTTCTATATTTTTTATATGAGGCGAATGTATAACTATAATTCTCAAGGTCTACAGAGAAGGTGTTATCTTGGCCCTAGACGGTTCCTTCCACGCGCCATGACCATCCACGTGTCAACCACATCTACTATCTTACGTCTGGCTGAAGCGACCAGACATTCCATCGGCAGGCAAAATGCTGTACAGTAATACCTGATGTGTATTAGGGGTAGTGTCTGTACAAATACCCTTTTTTGCTGACTTTGTATATTGTATGTTCCATTAGATATCTGAAATTGGGTACAATTCTTTTTCCACCGTTTGTACTGAAACAATCAGTATAAAGCCGCTGTTGGTAACACCGCAGCAACAAAAAACGTGCAATAAGACCTGGCCTATATGTTGCAAAAGCTGTATTTATCACAATAAAAGAAAGCGGTTGTGACACTTTGTATTTCAGAGAGCGTGACTTATCTATTATGACGTTCATATATATAGTAAGTGACGACGATAAAAATTACAAAACCAAAAATAAAATTCGTTTTAATAGGTGTCCATGACATGGGAAATGATTTCTAGGAAAGGGGGATATATCATAATCAGTAAGGTCACTCCTGTAGGCAGAGACAGAAATGGTAAAGTTCACATTACACAAACATAAATTTAGGTGAAAATTGATAAACAATAAACAACTTACCCGAGATGCCTCCATCTATGCCATTGGCGAAGAACACCTTGATGTTCTTCCGCTTGAACCCGTGACCCCTCAACATGCCGTAGACGTCCCGGATGTTGGTCACGTGTCGAGGCAGCGTCCCTGCGCGGTTCCAGCCGCCAGAGAGCAGCACCGCCTGGTCGCAGATCTCAAATACGCGACAACTGGTATGCACTCTCTCGTGCGACGTCTCACATCGCTTACTGTTGTCGCGCAGCGGGTTGCAGAAGAGTTCCGTGGTCTCGTTGCGCGGCCGGAGTCGCGGACATTGCGCGACACCCGGCAGGTCGTCGCGACATGTGAGGAGTTGTCGCTTGGGGTCGCGCGTGTCGCTCTCCAGGTGGACGAGCGGCAGGAAGTTGATCTCGCAGCGTCGCGCGAAGTTGCGTCGCCTCCAGCGTCGCTCCAGGGCGTTCTTGCAACGACGCTTTAAGGCCAGGGTGAGGCAGTCGCCGCTCTCTGTAATGAATTTAAGAAAATGATTAGTGTTTAATGTTCAACAAAATGTAGTTTTCATAGTATATCCCAAAACATGATATGAAAGATGAGTAATACATACTGTATAAGGTTGATGCCTTTAGTACTTACTTATGTCAATGATAGTTTACATGGATATACATGTCCGATTTACCATAACACAAAGGACGTTTATGCAGCGTTCACGTCCAAAGGGAGAGCACTTCGGAGCTTGGTGCTAACAAAATGCTTAATCTGCACTCTAAAACGCCTTGGTTGCATGCTCTTTAAAGCATAAGAATATGACATCGTATTAAATACTGAAAAATAATAGCAATTTGACAGAAATTGTGGGTAAGGAGTCAAGTTGGAATAGAAAAATTACAAGAAACAGTTTATCCAAGACTTATTAACATGACGTCGCAACCGATCGCAAATGGAAGGGAAAGGCAGACATCCTCCAGTACCCATGTCTACAAGAATAGCGCATTCCCACTACCCCTGTCCCTCCAGATGTAAACACCTGATGACTCAGTCTGTAGGACGGTGACCAGGTCCCCCCCCCCCCCCACACACACCTGCCCGCACCCCCCCCCCCCCCCGACACACACACACGGCCTCCTCCAGGGGCGGCCGCCACGCGTCCAGGTGGCACACCGTCGGCCCGCCGCATGCCCCCCTCCCGCCCTGGAGGCGGTGCCAACAAAGCGGCCGCCGCGCCCACATCAAAGGTACCGCCAGCCTCAGGTGGAATTCACACAGGTGTACGCACAGGAATGACACTCGTCGGCCCCCTCCCACCTTTCACTCCCCTCCCACCTGATAGCCCCAACCCACCAGCCCCCTCCCACCGCCAGACAGTGGTTAGGCGGCGACGGATATGGCTTAACTCTTAACCCATCCCTCAGTTGTTAGATTCAAGTTGTGTTGTCATTTTGATATTGACGCATGTGAAAGCTTTTGGTGATAGAAATATGATTGAGAAGTGCCTTGAGGATGTAACAGATTTATCATGTGGCTGGATTTTTGCTATGTATTTCAGCGATGAAGAAATATATTATTGTTATTCTGGCATTTAGTCGAAAATAATTATGATCAATTGAATGCAAATTGCTTTCATACTTCTTTTAATCTAGGAAAATGTGACCATCTCAATCAGAGTCATTTAGATAAATAATTGACCAAAAATTGTACAAATCACGCTTACATTAAATCTGTTGTGAACAAATATTTATGAAAAACAACCGCAACCACACCCATTTAACAATAATTATTATTTTCAAAAAACATATTCCTTTGTAACTGGTAATTTTCATAAAGCAATACTATTCCTAAACCTAAAAAAATAGTATCGAATGCAGTGGGTCTGTACATTGAATGAACCCGTCGTCTACTCCAGTCCGTACCACTGGCCGTGGCCACATTCCTCTGGTCACACGAGCAAGCCCTCCGTGGTATTGTTCTGGTATGGCATGGAGAGCTTGGTTCCTCCTGTTTGGGCTTGGCACAGGAGGAGCATGCCTTTCCCATTACGCCGAGAAGGGATCCGCCTCAATGACTTACCGTAAAGTCTCGGGTAAGGCGTACCGTAAAAACACGGGTAAAGTCGAGGTACATTGTACATTGTATATTTCAACTCACATTGCTTCGGTAACACGATGGCTACTCTTACTTCATCAATAACACATTAATACTATAGTGCTAATGAAGCAATACTTGCAATTGTAGTAATCATGTTGTCTAATCTCGTTGAGTTTTGTATAGCTAGGTCATTAATATTAATGATGAGATTTTCTCTCGTTTTGTGGGTCATAAGTCATGATTGATACTCATCGAACAGGCAACTTCTATCAAGTTGCTTTTGGTACCAAGTGCACACATAGGCGACAGAGGCACTTACAATACTTTTCCAGATTGGTTATTGCTAATGTCATCCAGCAGAATATAAGATTCCATACTTATAAATATTAACCAGGGATGAGGGTTGAAATAAAGGGCTCTTGGACAAATACCCCTGGGACAAATACCCCAACACAACTACTGCTATGACAACCATCCCAAAGGAATCCTCCTGCAGGATAACTCACTTGCTGAGAAAGCTTGCCCCTTCCCAGGTTCCTTTGGGCACCCCCTCCCCTTTTTTGACACAATTAAAACGGAACATCCAGATCCATTTTATATGAAGTTAGCTGCAAGTTAGCTGCAAGTTAGCTGCAAGTCATTGATAGGAATAATGTTAATTCTAATTCATATTCTCTACATGATAAACAAATACAGCTCTTTATCTTGCGATCCATTTCCAATCAAATAAGAAAATAACTGACAGACGAAAAAGATTTACCAGAATCTAAAATATCTAGATATACCTAGCAATTATCGGGCAAGTAGAAAAGGTCGTCCATCCTTCATTTGCAGACTTACATTCAAACTTGTAGGGGTTCCAGATGTTTTAAAGAAGTAAGAAATACTTGTTGGTGATACCTCAGCAAAAATATATATTTACAAATGCAGGTGTCCCTTGTCACAATAATCCAAGAAGATTAATACAGTATAATTACCCGGTATATTGCTGTTACAGCTACTATTTGTATACATTTTCCCAAAACCTCTCATACACTATGTCCTTTCCACATTCCATCGATCCCCTGGTTGTCCTCAGTCAACTCTCCATGTAAAGCAGTTAATTCATTTGTATTTATTCATGGCAGAAAAAACTTCTTTATAAATCCCTCAAAGTCATTCTCCCCACGCACAGCCAACCATCTTCTTAGTTAAAATTGTACAGGAACTATTTCAGCGGCTCCGAAGGGCTTTTTCAAAGGGCAGACGACAAAATGGCCCTTTTGTTTGGCGCGCTTCTGTCCTTATTCGCGCCATTGAAAGTCAGTTCCGTTGTCGTCTGCTGCTGTGAAAGTTATCCTCGTCGGCGTCCCTCGTCACTGAGGTGCAAAGTGTACGCTTTCATGGCTATTTGTCGACGGCTAGAACATCAAAGTGATGCCGACGGATCGCAGGAGCCCGCCAACTTTACCTTGTCAACAAACAACGTTCGCGTTTCTTTGGTCAGAGTCGATCTCCGCGCAGCCCTAGCGGTGACTCGGTAAATTCACAGTTGGGTGTCAATCATCCTATACCACAATTATAAGCCAGCGCTACTGGTGGCTTGTACTGCCTTCCCCTACCCATTCATACGTGTACCTCACCCACCTGAGTGGGTCCCTTTACGCCGCCTACATTTCCCATAAGTCACTTAAATCCCTATTTAGAGCCCCACTGGCCACCTAAGGCCATGTCGCAGGTAATAGATTTCAGAGGGGCTGCACTGAAAATGACATTTGTCACATTGTGGTGAAGACTGTCTTTAAACCTTTTGAAGATATATATCCAGATAGTTATCAATTTCTGCATCTACATATATATAGATAACAACTTATTTGCAGTTTAAGAAATATACTGCAGCTTCGTCTCCTTCAGTAATTATTGACAAAAGAAGATTCAAAATGAAACAAAAAGGAGATAAGATAATTATGTACTATTATTTATGCTATTTTTCAAGCAGAGTCTTAAGTTTCCCACATCCTGGAAACTGATATTGTTAATTTTATTAAGGCCCTTTATGTTACAACCTTTTCAGGATATTCAATTAAAGAAAAAACCGCCATCATTGTCAAGGATATATAGATGCTGTGCCTTTGAGGATTTTTTTTCTCCACGTATATAATTTCCCCCAAGAACAGTCGTATGCCGACAAATACAACTAGATTAGAGGGAAGATGTTGTTTGGTTAGGAACTGCTGTGGCATTTGTAATCGGTTGGCCAAATAGAAATGCTTTTATGAAGCACATCTGAAGGAGTAGCAGCCCCAGCATTTCTGCTTGTTAGGAAGAAATCTGTTTGTCCAGACTAAATGAAAAGAAAACCATTGACTTGTCGGCTGATCAAACGGATTTCTGTTGAGGATGATTCCCACTCGAAGGTTATGGAAATATTTTTGTTCTTCTTTGTATGAAAGTAACCTCATTCTATTTTCTTTTGATATTTCAGTGGTTCAAACAAATTATACAGAAAGATTTTTTCCCCAATTTTCAAGAGAAAGCACTTCACGAATAGGCACTGTGGACTCTATCTTGAATGCCGTAAACCTACTTTGGACAATCCGTCAGATGGACAAATATTTAAAAATACCCCAGGTACTGCAGTGCTGTATTCCACTTGCCGATTTTTTCCTCTCGATTTCATAAATCGCCAGTGGGAGAAGGGGTTAATTCTCGAACATTACATATTATTCGAAATTATTTAAAATTCTTTTTCAAAGGTTATGTAGAATACGTGGCCATTTGCAAACTATTGGGTACAAGTAATACGTTATCAAATTATCGGCAGTCAGAATAGCATAGTGTAATAAAGGTTTTAGTAGACTAGATGAGGGCTTCGTTTGATCTTTGCCGACCAGAGGGGTACCTCGCCCTCGTCACAGCAGGTAGGCCCTCGGTCTCCAAGCACCTTCTTATAAACACACTCCCAGGGTTAGAAACGACGTGGAGAAGGGTGTCCAGACAGCTTAAGTGGTCACAGTATATCAAATATTTCAAATATTTATTCAAAGTGTCCGGGGTAGTAAGACGAATGCATAATATATAGTACACTTTTAAATTGCAAAGTCTTGGTGTATCTATCAACTGATAAAATATAGATAACGCTCAGTCTATATTGCAACAGAAATAGAAGCTAGAAATTTGAACCAATTTGATTTTTACTTAATCAGACACAGTTCTGACTAGCCAATAGAACACTATGAGTCACGAAGCAAGAAATTAGAAGTAACAACTTAATGGTCACATCCATCTATTTTTAACCCGAGAATACGAAAAAGTTCTAAGATTTTTTTCCTCCAAAGGCGGAGGTAATCTAACATATAAACTTCTGAAAATCAGTGCTTGTCTCAGGCTGTTAAGACTGGCTAACTCGAAGGTAAGGGTGTGTCTGACCTCGTTGACTGGCCCAGTCTCAAGACACCTTATCAATTATTGACCACAGGTCTAACCCCCGTCTGTTGGGGGTATGCCTCCTTCTCTGGGACCACGCCCTTCCAGCCCTATAGGACTGGCCAGGACAAACATACATACCCACCTTTCGAGAAATACCATATCAAGCTGTTTGAGATCGTCCCTTTAAACTTATATGTAATGGAATTCTACATAGTGAAATATGTAAGAAGTTGGCATATACTACTGTATCATTATGTATTTGAAAACTCTCCTTTTTTTTCTTTTTCTTTTTCTTTTCTTTTTTCTTTTTCTTTTTTTTTCATTTTTTTTTTGTAAACAAAATTTTGTGCTATCTTTTCTTATTTTGCCTTTATGTTTATGCGAATTTTCCTGACCCATAAACTACCGATAGCATGATCTATTAAGGAGGTGTGCAGGATGTGCAACATGATGATTACTCTACAACATTAATGGTTGCAAATGTTGTATTTTAATGATATTTTGATGATTCTTTTCTTGGAGAATAAGTTTCTCTATAACCCTGTGCCTTGACTCTTTTTTGAGGGAATTACAAACGATAACATAGCGTCCCGCATACACTGCAATGTTGCCATGACAACTTACTGTATGCGTGTTGGAAAGCACTCAAACTCCACAGGACAATCAAGACCCCCAACAAAGACCACCAATTTTTAGCATGTGAAATTTGGCAGCTTCCAATACATAGGTGGCTATTTTTGACATAGGCCCACATTGTGACATGGAAGGCCTATTTAGGTGTACTGATTTTCTGATTTCTCTTCCCATGCTCACTTCCGTTTCCATCAGTTTATTAAAAATAGACAGTGAAAAATTGTACCAGTCACATTTAAAAACAGCTATAGCTAGATATATCTTCTACTTTGGGAAATAATACTTCCGAACATAATTATTAGGTTCTTGAAGACTATTTATATCAGTGTTTTGATAAAGAACAACTTCTTTCCATGTCCATATGATATTATAGTGAATGGGGTGCTCATAAACCTACATTCTAGAAACCGTATATGGCCTCCTGAAAATTAATGTAAACCATGTAGCTTGGTCACAAAATTGGATGTTTTGATTCCATATACATCATGTTACCCTCGGGCCTAACCCGAATCTCCAGTGGTGGAGAGGTGAGAGGTTATGACTCAGCCATCAGGTATGATAACAATGATAGTGATGGGCAGACGATAATTTGCCTGTTTTGGCGCCAAAACGGACTGCGCTCCTCGGGTCTGGCACGGGTCCAGCTTCCTTCACGGAAGGACGCCTTGTCGTTGGTGGCCTCACCTCCTGACAGCAATAGGTCAACCCTGTTTGGCCAGAGTGTCAGAGAATCTAACCCTCATATGGGTATACCTCTATGCTCTCGTACATGTACAGATAACAATCTACTTTTTTATTCGTTTTATTTATCCTGGGAGGGTCTTATCCCACCATGTCTTATGTAGAGATCATAATTTTGATGACCCTGACCATGTAAAAATAAATACTTACTGACCTTTGAACGGCCGGTAAAAAGAGCCATTAAGATTCATCAATGGTAAATTAAATGTATAAGACATTTAACCTTTACAAAACTTTTAGGCCTACAAGATGACCATTACAATTCTGGAAAGGTAATGACAAGGTAACATTTTCATTATGTTAATAAATGTCCAAATTAAACAAAATGTCAAAAGGTTTATTCTTGTGCAACTCAGCTTTGTCACATTTTCTTGCAATGCTTAATTCATTTGGGGAGATATTAAAGTAATATTTGATAAGACACATTCTAAATAAAGGTATAATTATCATTTATGTACTTATAGAGCTACTTCTATTGTAAAAAAAAATCTACCCACAAATTGTTTCCCCTTTACACATTAACCTGCGGCTTGGGAGGTCAATGTTATATCAATAAGACCATTTATACTCATTGTTGTGCGAGTGACACGTGTTATACCTAAGTACTATGTTATTTCACTGAGGGTATCATTACCTTGATGGCCTAGCCCACCAGGGGTACTTTACCACCACTACTACTACACCAATGACTACTGCTACTCTTAGATATAATGATGGATATGTCGCTTCGTGTCGAATTTCATGTTATTGTGTTGGTGCAAAGCTTGGAAAATAGAAAGGTATATTTATTGAGAATACAATAAGACTCTTGTGGTCTTGGACTAAAGGCCCGGCCACACTGCCCAACTGAACTCAACTCGACTGTCGTAGCTGTTTAAGGCACCAGAGACCTACGACTGTCTGGTCTTAAGCCCCGGCTCCACTGCCCGACAGTCGAGTTGAGTTGAGTTGAATTGGGCTCAGTCTCATAGTGGAGCTGGGATTACGACTAGAGTTGTAGCCTTTTGCTATACGACCAATCCGTCGGGTCGTAGATCTTGAAATGTTGAAGATGTACGACTGGATAGTCGGGTCTTAGGGGGGTGTGCATTAGGTTTGTATATATATATGTCATATAGCCTTCCACCTATGACAGTCGAGTTGTACTATATGTCATGGGCGAATTTCTTTGCTGAGAACAGACTGTCGCAGGGGCTGGCGCCACTAAACCCTACGACAATAGAGTTGAGTTGAGTTTGGCAGTGGAGCCGGGCCTTTAGTAAAGGAGTCCTACCTGGCCACACTTACGACTGACCAGTCGTAGTATATAGCTACACTGTTAAAAAAACCCGTAACTTTAACAGTTATATACTGTAAACCTCAACAGTATAATACCGTATTTCATTTGACGGTTATCTACCATAATATCATTGCAATTTACAGTATATAACTGTATTTATTACTGGATTTTAGCCTCACAGTAATATACCGTATCTGGGAATTGTATACTGTATGGAAAAGGAAAATGGACACTTTGGGATTAGAACCCACATTCTCCACATTCAAGGCAGAAGCCTAACCAACTGAGCTAACTTGGACTGCATGAGGTGTACACTGTCATAGTCAGCACCAATGAGTAGGATCAGTACTACTATACAGGTATTCAATATTAGACAGACATTAAGTCATTAGTTTCATACCCCTACTTATTCAGTTAAGTAGCAAACCTGGGCTCTGTGTACCTACAGGCCTCCATAGCTCAATGGTAGAGCACAGGCTTCATATGTGAGAGATCCGGGGTTCAAACCTCGGCTAGTCATGTTTTCAAATTACTACTATGCAGTAATAGTACTATCAGTAGTAGTGGTTTGCAGCATGCCCTCTGTATTTTTGGCCATGATTAGTAAAATATCTTTTTCATACATTTAGGGATTTGGAACTTTGTGATTAAAAATGTTAGATTTTTAGGTTTTTATAGCGTTATTAAGGTAATCACCTCATAGGCCTGCTATTTTTTTGTATGGCCAACCAACCAGAACACTCTAAAACATTTACAAGATGTTTTAAAACACCCTTTCAGTAGGATTAACATGTAGACACCTTTTTAGTACAAGAACTTTGCTATAGCCCTGTAGGTTTTACCTCCAACAGTCAAACAACCCATGCAAGGCTAAACCAAGAGAAAAAGGATGTACTTGGTTATTGGCTAAATTATCCTGTATTGTGATTACAGGAAAAATAAAACTTTCAATGCTTCTAAAATTACATCCAGTGTAAACTGTATGGCATTTTACTATAGTATGTATTACAGTATATTATTGTTGAACTTAAACGGTTTTGATCCTTAAGAATGAAAGTCAGACGAATGTATTACCGTATATTACTGTTAAACTTAAATGGTTTCGATCCGTAAGAATGAAAGTCCACTGTATATATTACGGTATATTACTGTTAAACTTAAACGGTGTTCACCTGTAAAAAATACGGCCGCACAGAATTACGGTCACCCGTTAAATTAACGGTAAAAGTTCGGCAACATAGTTGCCAGTACTTTACCGTAAATTTGACGGGATTTTTTTAACAGTGTAGGTTACTGTCCAAAAACTATTATGTATGCATACACATACATATGAATATGAATATATCAAATGCTATTATTAATATAGCATTAATATTATTAGTATTATGTCATGCATAGAAATATATAAGTGTCCAGAGTTCTTGGAATATAAAGAATATTTATTTTGGTAAACAGGCGACTATTGAAATAAATAGAACAATAAAGATATATCCATAGGACTACTGTTATCAATGAATTTAAATTATGATACGGCCAAATATAGCTCAAACACATCAAATGGCTGTAATTTAGGAACCCAGTATATAGACAAAATGATATTGATTATTGGCTCTACTACTGACCAGTCGAGTTGAGTTGGGTCTTAAGGTATGCCACACCTACGATTCAGCCCCTTGAGACCCGACGATCGGGTCGTACATCTTCATCTTCTCAAGATGTACGACCCGACGGAATGGTCGTAGATATCACTACGATTGCAGTCGTAGGTGCCGGCCATGCTGTAGGACTGACCTCAACTCAACTCAACTCGATGATCGAGTTGAGTTGAGTTGGGCAGTGTGGCCGGGGCTTTAATATTGGTATACGGGTTTTGTGAGAGAAAATTATCAATATTGTCTTGATTCCTCAATTAATATACACGTATTCGATTCTTCATAATGGGTCATGTAGGCGTGCATCAGAAAAAGATTAAAACATGTTAACAGGACACATGAATGCTGGGGGTAATAATTAGAGAATGACATTACTTATTAAAATTATTATAGTTCGTTGGATCATGTTTTCTTCTATTAAGGGAGTTTCGGATACACCAATACCTCACGTATTAATAGATAATTTCAAAATTGCGTAATTATATGTTGTTGCACATTCTGCATTGTTCATTTGTATAAGAGGACACACCATAATCTTAGCGCAGTCTCAAAAATCGTCTATTGCACACTTAATCAAGCCTAGGCAATAAGAGACTGAACAGACTACAGGAGGAATACCTCTGGTGTTGGTCCCCTGCTGGCCGGAGTCCAGGACAAGGTGTCATAGGAGGGGAGGGCCCCGCCCCGCCCATCTCCTGGTCCGCTTCGATCTATCATCGATCTATTCTCGTACCATTCTGGACAGCCCCCCCCCCCCCCCGCTCACCACTCTCCTATCCCAACAGACACGCCCCTCTCAGCGCGCATCTGATTGGCTATTGGGAGGCACGTGACAAAATCTCATTGAGGTATTTAGACTCTATGGGATGATCTGTCCAGTGCTTGTGTTTATGCGGTATCAGATCTATAGTATTCAATACCATTAGACAACTTATATCATATTGACAGTAATCATTATTATGTGAAATGAACATTATTAAAGGAAAATTATTATGGAATGCTGCTAACGTCACGTGTAAATCGTTACACCCAAATTAGATAGCATACACATGTGATTGCGAGTTTACATGAGCTTCAATATGTAATTGTCAGATTATATTGATCTTCAAGAATACCTTCTAAAATGTCTATTTTTTCTTGGAGTCCAAGCCTAACCGCAATAATTTTTAGCCGAAGAAAACATCTGTATCTCAAGGGGAGGATTAGACTTTTTGTATTTCTATACACCTTTCCCACGAACAGCGATTTAAGCCTGGTCCCAGAGGAACCCATATCCCAATCGTTTGGTTCAGGCAATTCCGCCAGCAGGGCGCCGAACTATTAAAAAAGGTGTATAGTGATTTGTGAATTCATGGTGTCGCTGGTTTCCAGAAGTTATTATAGTTAGGATATTGATGAGCAAGGAACCATCGATCAGCTATAAACCGCACCTGGGGAGAAAAGGATGAACTAATGTACCCTCTGACCCCCGCCCACCTGTACCCACGTGACCTGTACCCACGTGACCCGCACCACGTGACCTCGCACCTGTGGACCCCACCTAGTGGTGTACTTTAGTATTAATAAGCTCACTGCAGGCTAAAGCCTTAATTAAACCTCACTGTTTTGAAGCGATAAGCTATCTTTTAAAACACCAATAGTTTTATTATAGGGTGTACTTGTGCACGTTATTATGTTATTATGGTTTATAGGAATATCAACTGTTATCTTAGATTAGCATTGATTATTATTGATCATCGATTTAAGATATGCAGTTGACCAACATTCGCACTTGGTGACCCTTTCTGAAAATAGGCTTTCAGCACACAATGCGTGCATGTCTATCTTATACCTATGCATGTTTTAGGGGTATGAAGAGAGACAACATGCTTCTAATCCCTAGTGTTTGTTCCTTTTTTAATGCCAACGGGTTTACAACTAGCTATAGGAGGGCAGTACATGGAAACAATCACGTCACAATGTTAAATTCCTCTTTAACTTAATATGAATATGACTGCATTATTAATTAATATTTTGGCAAATAAAGTTATACATGTATGAAATCTTTCAAGGTAATCTATTCAGGGACTTCAAAGTTTTTCTTACTCATAGTAAATGTTAATGTTGCTTATAATTGATGGTCCAATGTATAATTTGGACATAATTACTCCTTTCTCCCTTATTGAATTGCATGTACAGAAGTAGCGACCCCTCTATCTGTTGTAATTAAGCCTGTCTCATATAATCCGATAACATTTTTTGATGAATGAGAGACAGCTCTGATTTCATTTAACAGTTGACGTTTAAAATAGCATAATAAATTGTTCATGTACAATTGTATTCTCGGAACCATGACTATATAGGATTGCTTAATAAACCATTCTAGCTCACATTACACATGCACCCAACAGGTAGCGTGGCCGAGTGGTCTAAGGCGCTGGTTTTAGGCACCAGTCTCAATGAGGCGTGGGTTCGAATCCCACCGCTGCCATAAATGTTTTACATGTTTCCAGAAGGTAGGTCACATCATATTACTCTCTGATGGTTAAACTTCTGTTCCAAGTATAAACGTGAAATCTCATAACTTTATGGGAAATCTACCAATTTCAATAACTATACATCTGAAAGCAGATCCCAGAAACCCTTAACCAGCATAGGCAATATCGATTTGTAATTTAGCTCTCTTATTTATTTTACCAATGCCTGACTAGCTACTAACCAATGCCACTAATTGATTTGTCTTTTACCAGCTTTTTATTGTGCGATTTATTTATGGTATCTCTGGAGGCCTTCATGGCTGATAAATCTTACAACAGAGTTTGGTTAAAATAAAGACAAAATAAGGGATAGACAAGTAATAGTTATTTTGCAAAAAAAGAAGAAGAAGAAATCATTAGAAACATATTATAAGACTTCTGTCACCTCTTGAACTTTAAGGTTGGGGGTGTAGATGGGGGGGGGGGTCCCATGTCGCCCTGTCCAATTTTAAAAATCGTGATGTCGCCCTGTCCAATTTAAGGACTCATGATGTCGCCCTGTCCAATTTAAGGAAGCATGATGTCGCCCTGTCCAATTTAAGAGAAACATGATGTCGCATGTCCCTAAGCCCAAAAAGGGCTGTGTCGCCCTGTCGATTTTAGGGGTCTACATCCATAAGGTTAGCCTATTCCCTACTTAATGTTTTTTCTGTTTCATAACATCTTTGAAACTGTTGAACAAAGTGTAGGAGTTAGTAATAATTCAATGTAACATTAGTCTCTCAAGCCAATCTGTAAGAGAACTAAGCCATCAGACCCGGGGGGGGGCACTTGGGCTTGAACAGGTACCCACTGCCAAACAGACCTGCAAAGCGGGGTCAGTGAATGTCAAAAGTGAGGGGCGGTCAACCACTTTTCAAGCAAAAAAAAAGGGTGTTGAACTACATCAATAGAACAATAGTTATAAGGGCAATATCTTTAAATTTAGCTTTATTAGTAGGCCTACATTATTTTACAGATAAAACTAATCGAATGTTGTCAGAAGTTTTCCTCAGTAGTTTGGGGGATTTCTGTATTATCTGGTATTGACAGAACCTGAATTTGGGGGGCAGTGATCTGTGTCCCCCAGAAACAAGGGACAATCAACTAAAATTCAGGAGCAGTCAATAACAAAAAGCAGTGGTGGTAGTTTGGCAGTGGGTACCTTCAAAGAGTCAGTGCCCCGGGCATCAGACCTATACCTCGACCTATACAAACTTATATCACGTAATTGTTCCACATTATACGCAATGTAAAGACAAAAGAATAAGTAATAACATATATATATATATATATACTAAATGTAATGTTATATATATAAGATAAAACTGAATCCCCAGAAAGACGAAAAACTGTTTTGCCTGGACACTTTTAGGTGAAGTAAGGGAAATGACACCACGACCTTTAGATGCGGATCAGACGGCTGATCCATAAGCTATCGGCGAGCCAAAACATCTGGCCATTATGGGGCTCGAACCCACGACATTCGCGTTATTAGCACGACGCTCTAACCAACTGAGCTAAACGGCCCGGTGAATGACAATGCAGCATGCATGTAGATTTACAAGAAAATTGTATTTTTGCATTTCACTATGTATTTTGTGACAAATATTACTTATCTAATTGAATGCAATGCAACTGATTGGTTGGTTGGCTATTGGGGTTTAATGCCGTACCAATATCAAAGGTCGTATGACTGTGAGAACTAAGTTTTGACAACTATGTCTTTGATGATCGTATCTATGGAATGATCAAATCTTTGAGAAGAACTGGTAGATCATCAGAGAGTTAGACCATGCCCCTACACATTTACTAAAGCGGGTGTTCTTTAATGTGCCTGGTCCCATAGACAGAGCCAGACACACAACAGCAATTGACTGTCATGAGGTGAAAGTGAAGCAGGAAAATGGAATTTTGTTGTTTTCAACTGCACTTGGTTCCAAACAGGAATACATTATACTGTTTTCACTATTTGAAGGAGTAACATAATAAATCTCAGGTACTGCTTTCCCATATATCCTGACACATCAAGGGCTTAACGGTCGAGGTTCTAAAGTAGTTGTTTAGACACAATCGGTTATTGATAATTGTGATAATTAGGATACAATAATAAAACATAGCTGAACACGACCACAGGCAGCGAACTAAATAACTCAAGAAAATATTATTACATAGACACCTTTGTGAAACTCTAATAAGTTTTGTAAGATAATCTGGCTTAATGATAGGGAGCAGGATGATACCGCATCCGTACAAGCCCGTCTATGAGTTTTAGTAATAGTATACATAATCATACATGGTTATGTTATTGGACTCACCCTGGAGGAAGATGCCGTCCTGCCTCCTACAGGCCTCCTCCTGCATGTGCAGGGTCACGTGGAAGACGAGCACAAGGTGGCCGAAGTTGGCGTCAGGGTAGGGGTCAAGGGTCAGGTAACCGTCGTGTACGCCGGAAGTGGACAGCCCGCCGTCGGGCAGCACCGCCCGGAGACGACCGGAAGCCAGAGGCCCCGCCGTATAGACGCCGACCTGCGTCCGGCGTAGCGCCGTTAGATGGCGACACTCGCGCTCGGTAGTGAAGTACACCTGCCCACAGTCCAGGCCGTGCATAAAGTCAAACGCCGCCTCCGCCCAGGCGACGTGCTGCGACGATGGCGGCGACGTCATGATGGCCGAGAGTAACGACGTCGGCCGCGACGTCGCGTTCGCCGTCGGCATTTGAGCGGCGTTTGAGGAAGAAGAGTCTTGGACGTTGCGCGCTCGGCTTCTGTCCTGTACGACCCCGTTGACGTAGGAAGTGTCCGGAATGGTCAGTAGTAGGGTCAGGACTAGTAGGTGTGGTAACCACTGACCACTGCTTCCTCCAGGGCCAGCTGACCACCTGGAGCCGGTTAGAAGGTCTCCTGGGTTAAGTTCCATCTCGGAGGGATTGTGGAAAGTCATGATTTGCAGATTTAGTCCAAACGTAAATGAATCAATAGAAAACTCGGATTGTCCGAAGTTGGGAGTAACTAACTTATAATGTGCTCCTCCTGTGTCTTTAGTGTGTAGACCCTGGAGTATTCTCAGCCAGGGTAAACCTGTAGGGTTGTGGTAGCAGTCCCAGGAGCTTAGTGCTCGCTAGGCCTGGTGTGGACGACTCCCGTAGGTGGCACTGGAGGACTGGAGGATTGGTGAATGGGACCAGTAGTGAAGTGCAGGGATAGGCCGAGGGGGTGGGGTGGTGGTGGTGGTGGTGGACATATATAATTAGATGAATGGGAGGATCCGTGAATGAGGGAGTTCTAGAGGGCGGGGATTGTGTTAAAGTACTGGACTATCTATATGAATACAGAAAGGGATTAGTGGATGGTATGGAATGGATTAACAGGTGTTTCTGTCCCTTTGTGGTTACACCTGATGGTTGTGGTAGTGGCCAGGTACTGGAGTAACGGTCGGCCGACCGGGTTGGGTGTGAGAGGGTTACCAGTAGTAGTAGTATTAGTCGCCTACTCTACAACGTTGACAGGTGGGGTAGTGGCAACCATACCCTGTCCACGGCCACTCCAACGGGCAAGCAGCCTGCCCCAGCAACAGTCGATGGCTGATTTGGGTCCCACAGGTAGGCAGTAAGTTAGTTAGGACGTCCCATCCTCATTCTCCTCCTACCACCCCGTCCAGGCCTCCCTCCTCTCCTCTCCTCCTCTCCTCTCTCAGGGGCCGGCTCCCTAACACACACTCCACACACACACAGGTACAAAGTTACTTTAGATCCTCGCCGCCTCCGCCTTTGAAGTCGGGCCGGCGGGCCGCCCGGCACACAGGGATCCGATTGCCGGCGGTCTCTTTGATCGTGAACAGCCCCGATCGGCCAGGACCCACTCCACTCCCCTCAGGTGTAACACCAGCCCCTCTGCCCCCCTCTCACGGCCCGACAGGTGATCGGAGCGGCGTCCCTTTGAAGTGACCGCCCCCTGCCGACTCCTCCTCCGTCCAGCTGGGTTCAGTGGTGGCGGGTAGGATCGTTCGTCGCGCTTGGACTGGACAGGCCTGGGTAGTGAGACTGACCAGTAGGCTGGGCCCAGCGACCGTTTTATGCTGGCCATGGGAGAAAGTTGGGGTAGGTAGGTGGGGTGGGGGCTTTGGTGGAGGTGGAGGCGGGGTTGGGGTGGGGAGGAAATGGGGGATGGTGGATGGTGGGAGGGAATGGGTTGGAATGGGTGTGAGGATGCGGGGTGGTGAACAGTGAGGGAAGATGGGAGGGAATTCATTTTTTAAAATAGAAATCCCGATTGCCTAACTACTGCCCCAGAGTTGCATGTACTGCTGCAAGCTCTTCCCTTCCCTTGTCAACTTATTTGATTAGGCATGTACTAACAAACCATAAATCTATTTCATATCTGCTCATCAAATTGCATTCTTTCGTTTTTAAGTTAAGACTGAAAGGGCAGGTGGAAATCTGAATCAATAACTTTTCCCCGTTTTCATACCATACTTAACTGCCTCATCTGTTGCTCTTTATTTTGATTAAATAACTCAAGATCAGACATCTAGAAATTAAAAATTGACCTTTGTACTTTCTGTTCATTGTCCATTTTGGTATGATAATAGGTATCATTTCTGTTTTAGAATGGAGAAGATGGGGTTATAACTAAGAAGTATGAACAGGGAGAAAAGTTCCCTGATCATTTCCCCTTCCTATCCAAGCACTCAGAGTACGCCAATGCAAGCAATACATGTATATTCGAGAGCTGTTAAGGCGACTAGCTATCAGATTAAGGAATCCTATTATTCAACAGATCGCATTCCTACACCAGATTACACCACTTTGAAGATTATCGGTCGCCGCTATTCGCAGGAATATCAGGCTCACATGCTTCAGTATCATGAAAGAGTGTTGGTTCACATGCTGATTAGAACTGGATACTCCAAATATGTTAGTGTTGAAAGCTCATACTTAACTCAGTTTCTTTGATCTCAAAGAAATCAAGCATGTAATGCCGTAGTGTTTCCTTTGCAGCGACCAACTCAAAGTTTCTGAGAAGAAACTTGGACTGTTAATGGTCTCTCACTTAACCTACTCTTCGGCAAAATAATGTCATTTCAGGCACGTTATTTTTGTACATGTAATCGGAACTAAGCAGCGTATGTGTTGCCTCTATAATTTATGCTTTAATTTATATAATTGACCTGAAATTATGTAATTTAACAATAGACGTTACATATCATAATGCCCTTAACATTTATAACAAAAACTTGAATACAAAGGACCTTAATGAAAACAACGTGGACTTACCCTTAAACACAATTAATCAAAAAAGCATAGACTATTTATAGTTTTTTATTTACAAAATCATAGACTTCCTAAAGTACCATTTGAGGTGAGAAAGCCACGACACAATTGGCCAAACCCCGCGGTGCAGCACATCCTTTGTAACAAATATTAAACATGATGTCTTAGCTTGAGATCAACATATATAACGGCTCCCACATAACAAACACGAGTTGGCCTTTGTCAAATGTCAGAAAACTTCCCCTGGCCACTCGACATAGCAGGAGGCCGTAGATCAGAGGGCCCCCGGGACGCCCCCACCTCGTCCTCCACGGTGTATGGGGCATACAAAGGGCCTTCATCTCCTCCTGCTGACAACGTCCAGACACCAGCGGCCAAAAGGGCCCGGCCGGCGTCTATGGGGCGCCGACTGGACTCGACCAATTTGGTCCAATTCGGTCATTGCTTATGATGAGGAATGTTACATTCATTCCACAAAGTCCACAAATTACTAAAGGCCGTAGATGTGCAAGATTCCTTCCGCTAAGAATATATATATATATATATATATATATATATATATATATATATAAAGATCCAGATTTCTATTCAGCTTAAAATAAGACAACATTGGGAATTATTGTCTCTCAGCACAACAGTAGTTCCAGGACAGTGTGGAGGAATAGCTGATAAGCTGCGCATCAGGTGCCTGGTAAAATAATTTATCTCAATAAAATACAGTTGTATTTGACTTTTTTTGTTATAGATATTTTGCTTATCATTGATGTATAATTTGGCCATTTGTATCTTGTTTGTATTTCAAAATTGTACTGTCTAGGCCTAATTAATTTTTAGGTAAAAGGGTTTGGAATTGTAAAATTCCAAACTTATATTTTGTGCAACTAAGCGCATGGTTATATAAGGGGAAACGTGCAATTTTCGAACAAGTAGTCGAAAATATATGAGGTTATTGACATTGGCAATATTCATTTCTCATTTCATGTTTGATTTTTATCATATCTTATTGACAATTGTAAAAGGGGCGCCACAAAAGGTACACTTACGTTTAAATCAATTGGTGACGATTGTTCACATTGAATGGAAAAGCGCTTAGAGCCAAAACAAACGGATCCGAATTGGTAGCTTGACGCCCAACACAAAACTGACTACGCAGTCCCTCACATACCATGATCAAAATGTCATTAGACGCATGCTTGTGAGTCACCAAAATGAGATTTCCTGCTTCACACATTCCTTGACGAAAAGCATAATTTCTAAGAAAACATTTTCTTCAATCGTTATGGAGAGGGTCGTACATTTTGTAAATAGACAACCAAAGCCAATATCGATAACTTTTGTTGGTGGAAATGTGTGATGCGTTATATAGGTGTGATGAATTGTCCATTCATCTTTGTAAAAGGAACTAAATAATTATGAAGCCTAGAAATTGGGTATAATCAATTGTCAACGTGAAATGATTGAATAATGTGAACTATGTAATAGAATAAAAAAGGTACGAAAAATGGATCGAAACTTGTAATCAGGTACGAAAGACTGGGGTAACCGGATGTGATGTCAGAATGATCACAGGGTTGAGATTGACCAATCAGCATTGACTTGTAGACTATAAAAAGGGGCACTTTGCCCTGAAATATACAGTCCCTTCTTGGTAGTCACTGTGTTCACACGTCTCTTCTTTGCAATGCCCGATCTCCTAACTGGCCCAAACTAAAGATATGCAGTAGTTATAGTGAACAAGTAAGCAGAACTTGAGGAAAAGAGCCTAGATGAGAGATTAACTAAGTACGGAACTCAACACCCGAAAATGGCCTGAAAGCCTTAAACGACCAAAGAAGCGACCTGAGCCTGAAAGACCGGCCAAGTATGAAGGCCCGAAATAGTGACCTAACATTACCGGGGTGAAGGTGTGCTTGGCCACACACTACCAATCTCTAAAGGTGAGTGACAACCCGGCTGACTGACATGACAGCTAAATGCTTGACCCTGGCCTGATCCAAAAACTCCTCCTGGCCCAACCTGCAAGGATTACACCCCCACCATCTGGTTCGTTCACCCTCGTGCGTGAGGCACGACTCAGATCATTCCAAACCGGTCGCTTGTTTGGACGTTGTCTTTGGCTTGAGATCGAAGCAGAAGCTCTGAATCCCCGAGGAGCATCACCGGGAGCATCACATAAGCAACTCAATAAACTTAACATTTAGAACTCAAAACCTATAATTTTCGGCCAGGATGATAATAAAACACGGCATGTGAGTGGTGACAATGGCATTCTTCATACACCTATATGACCAGATAGAAATACCCATTTCAGGTAGGTTGTTCTGGTAGCACAGTGGTACATTGTTAGCTTCGTCATCCAAAGGTTGGCCATTCAAGACTCTGTCCTGCTACTGTGGTATTAGACATTGATTCTCCCTGTGGTCAAGGACAGGGTTACCAAAGGCCTAGTGCCACCAGCCATTCTATGTGGTGCCCTGCATATGGGACACTGCATTTAAAAGAACACCTGCCTCGATAAAAGTGTAGGGGTATGGTCTCTACCTTCTCATAGATTTGAGCATCCAGAAGCAAGGGTGAAATATCCCACTGCTCCAGACCACTGAGTTTAGTGGTTCAAACCAACCAACCAACAAACAAACCTTTTCACATATTAAGGGGCCAATAATTGAACAGAAAGTTCTTGATTTTCATTCAATATTTTAAAATCTTGTTAGTATACATTAGGAACAATCATAGATTGGTTTGGTACGTCAACTAGAAAACACATTAAACAAAGAGTTTAAAAAGTCGATACAGTAGAAGAAGTATATTTTCCGAGATAATGATATCCCTTGTGAGGTTTAGAGGCATATATGTTCTCATGATCGAGCCTTTTACATTTACAAACAAGAAATGACACGTTAAAGACCATAGAGAGGAATTAAAAAATGCTTTACATATAATTATGATTACACACCTAGAAATCACAATAAGAAAATATGGAGGAAAGGAAGGTAAACCATTATGAATAGCGTTGACTGCCAGAACCTGTATCAATACCCAAAAAAATCCATAGACCTATTGTCTGGTTCATGTTCATTGCGAAATTTGAAAGAGGGATCACATTTGTGATAAGAAGTGCGCATTAGCCGACAAAAGAATGAAAACAGGAGTGGGTAGAAGTCATCAAACAGACCAACATTCGTACCGAGGACGAAGGATATTTCTGTTTATAAACAAGGTTTTCTTTTACAACTTATTGTATACGATTTAATATTCTACTTCTAACACGCAACATTTCACAGTATAAACAAGGAATAGTGACGTTATTCTTTACAGCGAAAATGCTTAAAAACCTCTTAGATCTTGGGCAACCTAATCCATTGTTGAGTTTTGAATTTGTTTCTTAGCTTTGATCTTAGACGAAACCACTTAGTATCAGTGCAGAACCTTTGAGATATGAAATAACATCGATAACTCAAGGAGTTGTCATAGGGAAGTCGCACTTTTAAAACGGTCCTCCTGATTGGTTCATCGGTGTCACGTGCCCTTTTCCATATCACGTGACGGGGAGAGGAACTCTTTGATGTTTACCGGCCCCTTCACAAGTGAAAACACATCAAAAGTGTATGTGTCATCAACCAGTTGGGAGTATGTTAGAAATGCGAACTTCTGCTTGTCCACTCACTTGCACTCTTTCATCATATTCCACAGTGCAAAGTTCATATTTTTGTAGTATCTCTATGAAGCTATGGAACACGATACAAACACACAATCAACGTTTTTATAACTTCTGGGAAAGCTGAACATTGCTGAAAGGGACCTATTTGATTCTATTATATATCCAATAATCAGATAATCTCTCGCACTACCCTTGAGAGTCTTATGAGTCGTTTCTCAAGAGGTTTGCATTTTTCACTTCCAGGTTCAGATTGTCAAAATTTATAATTATAGATCCTGTTCTTCTTATTTTAAACTCCTCATTTTTTTTTTCTAGAAAGCAAATTGCTGCACAAATTCTCTCTTTGCGAGTGTTATAAGCAAAATGAAAGTATATTTTACAATGAAACTCTTTCTTTATCTACAAAATAGTCCAGGAGCCAAACCTGAAAATCTTGATTTACCCTCCGCGGTGAGCCCCCTGGATTTTTTTGATTTTTTTCAACTTATAGCATCCTAGGGACCATGAATCAAGACGGTTCCGAAGAATTTAGGTATGCGAACACTCTGTAATTACGCGATTTGTGGTTAATTAGCAAAAATTGAAAAACGCGTTATTTCTTAATTTCTCTGGAACTATGTAAGATATGATAACATGCTATATGTCATCTGAAAGGTAATTTTTTCCCTGATTTTTTGGTATATTGTTTGCTATTGTCATTCATCATGGCAATGAGTAATTAAAGAAAAACTGTTGTTTTAGTCAAAATCATTAGAACTTAAGGATCCAAGGTTAAACTTTGGAATTGATAAACCAAGTCCTAGGTATAGTTAGAGGGGATCTTTGGGCAGTTTTTAAAAAGAAGTTGCATCTGATTTCATTAGAAATATAATGTAGAAATCATTTTTTGCTGATTAAATTCTAACCGACTACTGGTTCATTTTGCACTTATATTCTAAAAGGAGAGATGATATCATGAAAACAACACAATATATCCTAAAGAGATGGGAAACGAATAATCATTGTCTCCCTAAGCAGGTATTACAGTGCTTTTTGAGCTATTTGGTCCACTGTAGACAACATTGGAGCTGTAAAATAAGTTTACATTAGCAAGAAATATTTGTCCATGTAATTTGCAGCCAAGCTCATTTTTGTTGCCTGATCAAATTAGGATAGTCATTGATTTATTTACTCAAAAGGGTATGGATGGCTCCTTATATTGCCAAAGATTCACAAATTGACATAACAATGTGCTGCAAACTTCTATTTACATATCCCTGTACCCACTCATCATTAAACCCTATTCCTATAGGGAGGGTGGGAGTTGTAGGCCATAATACTTTTAAATCTCCCCATTGCTGGCCCCAGTGTCCAATGTTTACCTCATACCTGGGAACAGATAAGGCCTGGAAAGACAGAGGAATGATAAAGATGGCAGACTAGGGTTCTTATCTCCCTGTTGTGTGAGTTAACCCATTGATAAGACACTGTGTGCACAACCTAATAAAGGATCCCTCAGCGGGTGGGGCAGGCTTAAATTTTGGCTACTTATTACCGTCTTATTATTCCATTTTATCACATAATTCCAAAAGGAGCATGGGATTCATCACTGCAACTGGTGAAGTAAAATGATAACTTTAACTGTTTAGACAATGCTCTCTTACAGCAGTGAAATGAAGGTAGTGGATCTTTAGAAACTTATCAGTGGTGGAGAGGTATAGCCTTTCCCCAGAGTGACCTGCACTGAGGGTTAAGGGGAGCCCCCATGGTACAACACACTACAGACCTATATAGTGTGCTGTAAATTGTGAGATTGCTGACCTCCTGCTGTACTTTTGTTAACATCCTCCAACCAATCTACCTAATTAAACTTTGTCATCCTTTTGCTTCTACTTGAGAGCAGATCCAGGCTGTATGGGTTCAGTGCTCAGTTAGCTTTATACCCTTGTGTATCAAAGACTAAGTATTCAGTGTTGGATTATTAGAACTGATCATAGATTAGAAAATTATTTATGTATTTGAGTAATCACTCCCTTAGTTCTTGGTCTCTGAGTATTTACCATGATTGACCTTTCCCTTAGTACCTCTAAACTGTGTCTTGCTGTAGGTTAAGGAAATTGGATCCTTGTTCATAGCAGTTTAGAAATGAGAATGGTTTTATTTTGATAAGGGAATAATGTTGTTTCTGGGGCTTAAAGAACTGAAAGTTTGAGGCAACAACCAGAATCACAGCAATTTGTTGCTCTTGTATAATCTCCTAATACCATAGTGCCGTGGTTATGGTGTCAAATCAAGGGTGCTGTGCACATGCTGCTCAATGTAGTAATGCTACTAGATAATATTGGGAAACCAGTAATGGCCATACCAAGAACTTGTAATTTTGAAATAGAAAGCTATATCAGGAACTTCTGTATTGTTTCAGGGCTTGATATTTGTTTGAGGACTTGCCAATGATATTGATATGTATATACACACTCAGAGGTCTCAGTCCCCCTGGTACACCTCCTGATAAAATTAGATATATGGCAGAATCCTATTAGTTGGTAGGATGAATCTGAGTGAAGCATGATCATAGGCTGGTCATAAATTGATATAAAATTACTAATACCAGTAACCCATAAAATATAAGATATCCATTTTGTGTAGGGTCAAGCCAAGCTACTCATTCATATAAGCACATGGGTCTAGAATCCTAGAGTTTAAAGAACAATCTAGTAATTTGTTAAAACCAACAATTTGAAAGAGGTAGCACACCTATCAAGTTTAACAAATAGCATTCCTGGTCTTTTTGCAATTGGCATATTGATACAAGGACTGTTTTTTTTAAAATTCAGAACCCTTGATATATGACAACAGTCTTTTTGGGACTCATCTCTTCTCTAAAGTAATACTTGGAGGCTCCCCATATATATACCCTGAGAAACATGGTTTGGGGTCAGGTAATGGGTGAGTCTACTATTGGCTATTCTTTTCTTTTTGTCAGCATGAAATAGAGAGAACTATATGGGGCCTTCTATTTAGTAAGTACATACATTTTCAAAAATCTCAGACCCCCACCCCCTTTGGGCAAAAGTATGCATTAGATTTGTACTATAAAGTATGCACATTTTCAAAAGTTTCATACCTCCTTCCCCCCTTCATGCATACATACTTAATGCAAGACCCCTAATAAGATGGTTTGTAATAAAACTGAGACATAATCATGGTATTTTACTGAGGAAAGAAATCTTACTCAAACCATAGTTTTATTGTGACACATCTCTCACTGTGAGCCAAAATGCTCTCCAAACAGCCACTATATTACATGCATGTGCCCAAATGGCTCAGAAAGCACTGAAATACCAGCTTAAGGAGATAGTGATTATCATTTCCACCTCACTTTAGGATATATTGTGTTGTTTTCATGATATCATCTCTCCTTTTAGAATATAAGTGCAAAATGAACCAGTAGTTGGTTAGAATTTAATCAGCAAAAAATGATTTCTACATTATATTTCTAATGAAATCAGATGCAACTCTTTTTAAAAACTGCCCAAAGATCCCCTCTAACTATACCTAGGACTTGGTTTATCAATTCCAAAGTTTAACCTTGGATCCTTAAGTTCTAATGATTTTGACTAAAACAACAGTTTTTCTTTAATTACTCATTGCCATGATGAATGACAATAGCAAACAATATACCAAAAAATCAGGAAAAAAATTACCTTTCAGATGACATATAGCATGTTATCATATCTTACATAGTTCCAGAGAAATTAAGAAATAACGCGTTTTTCAATTTTTGCTAATTAACCACAAATCGCGTAATTACAGAGTGTTCGCATACCTAAATTCTTCGGAACCGTCTTGATTCATGGTCCCTAGGATGCTATAAGTTGAAAAAAATCAAAAAAATCCAGGGGGCTCACCGCGGAGGGTAAATCCTTATTTTGACAGATTTCAGGATTTGGCTCCTGGACTAAAAGGTTCGTTGCTTAGATAGCGGGATTACCAATAGAATCTTCTTACACCTACTGTTAAGTTTATTACAACTGACCAAATACTTACATGATAAGTAAGATTGATCGCGTTGAAGGTGAGAAACAGTTGGTAAATAAGGTAAAGGTAACTAAGATTTATCATTAATTTAAGATCCCTTACATCTAACGTACTGCCCCAAGGGTTATCGTTTCGCCGCACATTCTTCTCCGTCAACACCCACAGTTGGTCGGTGTCTTGTGACCTGACTCACCCTAATCAGGCATTCGTAACAAACTTTGAACGGCAATATGAAACATACAAAATATTGTTCTAAAACGGTATGCTTGTATCAGTTTAATGATTGTGTAGTAGACTACCGTTTAATCCTTGATTTGAACAGCGGCATATAAAAAGCAGATAAGGGCTACTTTGACAAAGGGAAATTGGTAATATTGTAATACTTTGCCTTAATATTATTAGTAAGGTTATATTATATCTCTCAAAGGATACGGCTTGAATTACAATCCAACTTAGGGATAACCGATTATAGGGTTTTACGCCACCGTTTAGTAAGGAGAGAAAGAGTAGTTTAACATATGCTAATCAATGTAATGATCTGAAAACCAGGGGCAACTCTGAAGTTTATTGCAAATAAAACCTTAAAAAAAGAAAAAGGATTGGGTTGTGGGCGCTCTCCCATTTCATAGGCCTGTTGCTTCGCCTATAACATGACAGCTTACAAGTTAAATATAAGATCTTCATTTTAGAAAAAGATGCCCCTCAGCCTGGTTTTGGCGTCGCAGGTGACGGCGGGCCGGGGGAGTGGCGGGCGGGAGACAGAAGTGGCGGCGGCGTAGATCACATCAAAGACGTAGATTAAGACAACTATCTGTGTGAAGTGGATCATCAAGTGTCGGCGGGCCGAGATCAAAGGCAGCGCCGCCCGCACCGACACCCGACCCGAACAGGTGCAAAAAGTGGACGGCCGGGCAAACAGAGGGGTGCAGGAGGAGATGTTTGGGAGGGGGTGGAGATTGGGGGGATGGGGGCTAAGGTATCGGACAGGGAACAGAAGGGATGGACGACTTGGGCATGCAGGGGGGGGGGGGGGGGGTAGGTTCTTTTGATTTTGTAACAGCATCAATTGAATCTTTGAATTGTGTTTATTTCTGATGATTCGGATGAAATTGGACGATTGGACTCTATTGTTTTAGTTGTTTTTTTTACTAAATTCTATTAGATTTCTTTCTGTTTCTTGGGTTCCATATTGTTTAAGTTGTTATTTGACTCGATTGCTTGACAGTTTTCATTTTCTTTTTATCAAACATGGGATACAGGTTGACAAAGAATAGTCTGCTTCTAACGATTATTTTATTGACAAAGTAGAATCAACTTGATTTCTAATTGTAGATAGTAGTATCGAAATTGGTTTGGCTCCCTCCAGAAATTGACGTCGAACTATTTCTTCTCATTAGATTTGCACCCTTTGATAAATGCAATATGGCAATATATGTTGTGTTTGTGTAATTATTCATTTCATATGGGATATACGGTTCTGTTTTGCCCAGTTCATGAATTATATGCATTTTCCTACAACTCCTTTTACGTTAATTGAACCGTGTGTGATGTTCATGATGTGGAACAAATATTGTTGTGTGTGCATAAGAGCCTGAGTAATTAGCTAATATCATGAGAAGGATGTAACCAGAAGTGACATCATAGAGAGTCATGTAGATCATCAGACTGGGTTTAACCAATAGGAACGAAGCATGTGGCTATATAAGGGTTGTTTCAAGCACATATAAACAGTCCTATTTGGGTACTCACTGTGTCAATGTTCATCCCCTGATTTCTGGGAAGAAGCCCCCTTAGGATATAGTTCTAGCAACAGAGAATGAGGAACGAAGCATGGGGAAGCACATTTATCTTGTAGTTCGGGGATAACTAGACCAGTGGTCATCAATCTGACGTCACAGCCCCAGGTCAGAAGATTAGCCAGGCAGTAGCAGCTATAGGGTCAAATAATGAGTCTCCGTGCTATAAAATCATACCAACCCCTCCCCCCCACCACTTGACCATAATCTGACAGGTTTCCCGCGATGGCACTCCAGCCAATTTACCCTCAGGCATGAGGCATGACTCCGAGAAGCCTAGCTTGAGTTGCATGCATTCTCACCCTCGGTCTGCCGCCCTATGCCCGAGCCCAAGGTATGACCAAGCGAGTCGCAACCTGCCTGTCCATCTCCCCCTTCCATGAAGCCCCACTCGCCGTGGTGAACGTGGTTTGTCGTAGACCTCTACGATCTGCGAAAGTTGGCAATGTTGGATAATCGTCAACCTCTGCGACGAAATTCCTTGCGAAATTATTCAACATGTTGAATATTTTCGTAGAGATCCTGTGCGATCCAATACGAAATACCTTAGAAAATTATCGCAATGGACCTTAATTCTCAGAATAAATGCTATGTGATCAATTTCGCAAGCTTGAGATTATCTTATCGCACCTGAGACCACTTGCGAACCTTTAAGATATTTTTTTTGCAGATCTCTACGACACAAACTTCGACCACGGCGAGCGGGGCTCCAGAAGTGGCCAGGCCAGACAGACAGAATGTGTCAATATCAAGAGCACAGCAATCCTCGTGTTGCCCATCATACTTTCGTCACATCTGTATCAAGATAATATTTTACAATAGTTATACTGACAATGCAATTTCCTCTGAAACACTAAATTCAATCACAAAAGTTCCGTATATAAAACATCTTGAGCTACATATGTTACTTCCGAATAGCTTGAAGCAATGTTGAACATAATTATTTCCTTGCTCATGAATAAGCTCAGTTCACTAAATCAACAGATGCTATTGTCAACATCAACAATTGCCATTCCTTCGCGTAAAAGAACACATTTGATGAGAACAATCCTAATATGTTTTTCGCCATCTCCAATTCGAATTTCACTGGGTTCCGAGAAATCATGGAGTAAACAGGTAAATGACATCCCAGATCAAAGGGAGCCGCCCAGGTGAGACAGGTGTTAAAGACGGAGGTCTTTGTCACCTTGGGGGTTACCTGAGGAGGGGGGAGTCACACCTGTGAGAACCACAGGTGAGGGGGTTAACACTGACATCTGTGTTCGCAGATTAACGTCCGAGACACCTACTGTGCCTATAGAATTGCTGTGTCATATACCTGGGTGTATGAAGGGGCACACACACACACACACATATATATATATATATATATATATATTCACGGCTAGCTAATGATTGTAGTTAATTAGGATAATAATAACTGGATATTATTATTAATAACAAGTAACAAGGTGAATTGATTTGGAAATAATTATTTATTAAGACATCCTCCTAATTACAATCAGCTAAAACTTAGAATATAGATGTTGACTGGGCGATGGTGAGCGGACAACTGATTTGAAATCGTTGGCCCGGCAATTTTTATAGTCACATGACAACAATTGCACATTGCTGGGGCAACCAGGGGCGATGACGTCATCGCGCTCCCGGAAAAAAACATTTTACAGGTATCGATGTACAAATTATATATATATATATATATATATATATATATATTCACGTACCGTAAAAATGCTCATGATACTTTTATTGTAGGCTTTATCAGTTATGATAGTCCTGAAGGTTCTCCACCTCAGGGCCCCAACAGCTTTATGACGGTACAAAGAATATTCCTATCACTGCATGTTCTCTTAATTAGAGTTTATATTATAATATTTGCTGAAATTCTGACCCAATGTTTGTATACTTTTATTGTATAGTATTATCGTTGTAATAGCAATACCTATTGGAATGTGTAAACCTGGCATAAACTGATAAAGGGAAAAGTGAGGATCACAGACAGTAACCCAGGGTATACGTGCATTATTATGTATTTCAGCTCGGTATTGATATGCATAGATTAACTAAGGTTGGCATTCATGAGTGGATAACTTGTATGTTTATGTTTGATTTTTGGAGGTAGGATGGCCAAACTTCCCTGTCATCAAGTGGTCTTGGTCCACGAGTGTCGTATTTTATATTCAAACCTAGTAACGAAAACCAAGATAAAGTTAATGAAAGTAAAGAGAAACTTGAATAATATTGTGTGGCATTCCATTGAGTTAGATCATAGTCATACAAGGCCTTTTGGTCAAGAAATGAATCAGATTATGTTTGAAATACAGTGTACAAGGACATCTAACTGCAAGCCCTGAACTAATTTAGGTAACTAATGTATACCTTGCATTAAATTCCCTGGTTTTCTTTTACCAAGATAGACTGCTACTAAAGGCCGAAGCTTATAAATAAAAATAAGCATGTCATATCTTAATCTCATCACGAGGGGCACATATATCAAGAATATCACATTACTTTACACTTTTATATCGCGAATCATGACTAAGTCTTCTCGGCTTCAACTTGAGTTAGTCTAAAGAATATAGACTGAGAAAGGTCTCAAAATTATAATTATTTTGCTGTTTGACATCGATTTGTACAAGTTCAAGCGATTCTTAATTAGAAGTTGTGATTGCACTCTTAACCATTTGAGTAATTCAATGCATTTGCGCATATCATTATAACTCGAAATACATATTGATACTTTGCGTTTAACATGTTCATCACCAACCCCCTACAAGAATACAATCTCCAAAATCCGATATTAAAATCCATGGCAATTCTGATTAGCATGTCAACCATTTCTCCCATTAAAATTAAATCCCCAAGACGAAGAAACATGCAGCCTTCTCTCCTTCCCAGTCGTGCATGCCTACTGCTGGATGCTCACAAGCCTTGTGTAAATAGAGGATTTGTCAAGTAGGTCCTATATGTACCTCCTTACAGGGCTGGAGAAAGCCGAGTAACGGAGGGGGAACTGGAGAGGGGTTCACAAGGATGTGTGATCACGGAGCTGTCAGACCCCACGTGTCACTCAAAGATCCCGGTGCACCCTGTCACCCCATACATTGACACTCCTATCTATGGACGTTGGATTTATTAACAATATTCACAATTTTTGTAGTACATATTAGTTAACGAAAGGATGCCGGATCTTGAAAGAAAGTTGGGTGTTTGATTTAAAAAAATGACACAATTCTCGTATATCTTTTCATCAGTAAATATGTCCTTAGGTTTCATGAGAGAATTCGGGATTTAAATAGGGAGTGGAATCCAAATATTCTAGTATAATGTATAAAAATTGGCTTGTTCCCGAGTGATTTTGGATTGGGAAAACGGAAGTTATATTAGTGAGAAGTGACAGTCAAGATTTCCCCTCGACATTGATCATGGATTTATTCCCTGACATCTAAACAGAATACATGACTTTTGATCAATATGTCTGCGGAATTCCTGCACATACACATTCACATACACGTGATAAGCAGCTCCGCTTCTGCCAGAAAAACATTACTAAACTAGTTAGACATACATTTATCTTAAACACTGCATGTTTTCTATGCATATTTCCAAACTTCAGCACCTATTTCCTATCTACGGACTTCCATAGATCCTCCCGTTACAACCCGTTTAATATCGCTTGTTGCACGCACACATTTCTTTTTATGGTATACATACAAAAATATATAGCAGACACACAAACCAAAGCCAAACACATACACACATGCATGCACATACTAAAAGGGGCTGATCCAGGAATTCTAGAAAAAAACTCTCGGTGCACCTTCTATGGGCAACAATTTTACATAAAAAATATCTTTAACCCCAACCCCGCCAAAAAAAGGGGGAAGGGGGGGGATGGGGCGTGGCAGTCATGTATAGTCACGGTGGTATAGTAGACAAAGTTATCAGGTGCCTGTGACTCATGTCAAACCTTGCATGTTTAAGGTTAGTAAATTCCGCTATCTGTATAGAGATGAGTTTAGTTTTTCACGTTTCACTGCAATAAAATACACCACCTATATGATGGCTGAGGTAAAGCAAGTGCGGTTGGGTCACCCGATGTTTTAGTAATAAGGACAGATGAGTAGTTTGTAAACTAAAGTGCTGACCTAGCAATTTGTCAGGAGTTGAGGATTTGAGGTAGAACGCACCTGACCACAGGGGCCATCGGGTTTCATTCAATGTGCACGCCCTTATTTGGAAAACGTTTGGAAATAGAAATATTCAAAATTATGACTGACAGTCATCACAAGATTATCATGTTATATATATGACTTTATACCACTCATAAAATCTCATCACACAAAATATCGTTGACAGTTCTGTGTATAGTTCTATACAAATTATTGCACATCCATATACACACATATATATGTACATTAGGTATTTATTATATATAAGTATATGTATGCAATAACAAATACAATCATAAATTATTGCAATATTTCTTGGACACGCAGGTCACTACAAATAATATTTTGTTGGGACCAATGTGAGCCCTGTCCACCCACAATACCCCAAACATATATGTTTAAAAACATATCCCCAGCACCCCAAGTGCTCAATGCCCCTAAAGCACTACCTGACCCCTACAAGCCCTTTATCCCATCCCCAACACATTCACGCACGTGCACACATACACGCCCGGTACACCCCTTTACAATGGGGACAGTCGACCCTTCCTGGAATCCAGGAATATTTCCGGGAAGCAGCATCAAAATTCGATGATTTTCGCCAACAAGCACCTGTCGGTGCCAATCGACCAACGGAGGGCAGGGTGGGGTCAAGTCGCAGGTATAGGGGATTGTGCCTACCTTTAGAGGCCACATAGGTTGCTTAGTTACAAAAAGATAATGGTATAGAGGTCAGGGTTCACGTGATGTGGTTCATCTAGCTTGCCGTCAAAAGATAATATATAATGTAACTGACCCATAATTTGAAGTTTCCATGATTGTTATATGAAAATCCTAGATCATGTAGCCAAATTTTATTAGAATCCACAAATAACCAGCTGTATACCTTGTGCACACGTGGTCATTTGACCAATTTTAATGATCACCATGTGCTGTGCATGGCCAGGTGGCATGAATATAAATTATAGCATATTAATTCCAGACAATAGGTATATCCAATTTTGATGTTATTTAGTTGTTTCAGATAAATTTAACATAAATACGTTTCCCAGATTTTTGTGATATGTGAATAAATTAGACTTCAATTGATCACCAATATGGCGCCCAATTCTATTTTCGGCATCATGTGCACAACGTCGATACACCTTATTTTGTTACTTTTTTTTTTTTTTTTTTTTTTTTTTTTTTTATTTCTGATTCCTGTAGGCTTTACAAGTTCTTCCATCAGAGGTTGAGCATCATTAATCAATGTACACCATGTTTACAATATCGATACCAAACCAGAAACAAGTAACATACTATACAGACATGATAATGACCATTGGTCATGATACAATACATTATGAAAAATTATGATTTTTGATTGCTAATTTGAACCTTTTTAGGTTTTTCTCATCCTGTAAATCTTTTGGGAGTTTGTCCCATTCAGACAGTCCTCTATAGTATGGGCTCATTTGTATTTTTGTGAGCCTTGTAAAGTAGCTTTTCATTTTTACTTTCTTTGTACTACGCAGTTCTCTTTCATGAGTGTATACATGTATATTTTCCATACATTGACTTTGCTTGTACATTATTTTCAATAAACTTCGTTTCCTACGTACAATCAAAGAATCTAGTTTGTATGTGTTCTTAAGTATACACATATCTTGCCTCAAAGTTATATTTTTGCTATATTCAATAAGTCTAATAGCACGTTCATTTTTTCTAACTTATCAATTTTTTGTTTACAGCCTGAGTCAATAAGAAAGTCGCCATAATCGAAATGGCACATAATCATGGTCTTATAAACTAACAGTGCAGTTTTTTCGGAAATATATTTCCTCATCTTATATAGTATACCTAACTTTCCGTGAACCTTTTTGTATACACGGTCAATATGCAAATTCATTTTTAGTTTATTATCCAAAACTATACCCAAGTATTCATAAGAATTTACCATTTGTAACTTTGTACCATCAATAAATACACTAGAGTTTTGGTTATTATCAAACCCAGTTTGTGATACAACCATGACCTGTGTTTTCCCCTGATTTATAGTTAATTTATTTTTGTGGCACCAGGATACAATTAAATCTAACTTACTCTGTGATGCTCTCAGGGATTCATTAACATCTGAACCAGTTTCAATTAGCAGAGTGTCATCTGCATACATTATACACGTGTCATTCTTTGAAAACATGTTGAAAATATCATTAACATAAATGATAAAAATTAAAGGACCTAGAATCGATCCTTGAGCTGTGCCATAACTTAGCCTCAATTCTTCTGATACTATATTGTTTACAATCGTACACTGTCTTCTATTCAGAATATAATTTTCCATTAAACCAATGGATCTGCCATCAAAACCATATTTCTTCAATTTACGTAATAGAATGTTATGATCAATGGAATCAAATGCACGGGAAAAATCTATGAAAATACAAGTACTGACTAGATGGTCATTCCAATGATTATACAGAACCTTTAAAGTCTCGAATATTGCTTCACTAGTACTAAACGATGGTCGAAAACCATACTGGTTATTACTCAAAAGATCGTTATTCTCAAAATATGAATAAATTTGATTATACATTAAACGCTCCAATAATTTACCTGGCAGACTTATCTGTGATATCGGCCTCCAATCCTTTGCGTTTTTACTGTTTGCCGTAGTTTTAGGTATAGGAGTAACCATTCCTACACCCCACTCTATAGGGAACTTGCTCATTTCGATACATTTGTTATACAAAAAGGATAATTCGAAAACACATATTTCAAATGCATCCTTCAACAGTTTGCTACTCACATTTTTACAGGCAGAAGATTTACATATATTTATGTTTTTAATCAGATCAGCTACTTCCTTTTCGGTGACAATCTGAAAACTGAAAAACGACTTAACATCCATATTCATATCTTGTTCATCCCAAGTGCTTGTAAATTTCTCTGATAATAAGGGGCCTGCTTCCACATAGAACTTGTTCATATAATCAGCTAAATCTTTACCCTTAATGGGGCCGTTGTCAGAATTTATCTCTCTCAGCGAGGTTTTATTTTTACCCTTACCTATACCCATCATACTATTTATATGTCTCCAAAATTTTCGAGGGTTGCCTTCTAGGTTTTCTAATTCACCTTTTATATAATCCTCTTTGGCGTTGAGAATTATACGTTTAACCTCATTTTTCTTTTTCCTATACATTGACCAATCATCTAATAATTTTGTCCTTTTTGCTCTCTTATAGAGACTATCTTTACAATGAATTTCTTCTATAATTTCCCTACAAAACCAAGTAGGACAGTCATCACGTATTTTAATTTTTACCATAGGACAATAGTAATTGGCATGCTTTTCAATTATTTGGAACATGATAGACCATAAAGCATCGACATCCTCAGTATAATTCCAGAAATAAGCCCAATCTTGGTCTGATATAATGTCATTTTGGAAATCTTCTTTAACATAATATTTGTAACTTCTTCCCTCCACATAAGTACTAGCCTTTGGACATCGTATTTTCTTTTTTATGAGGAACACTGCTTGATGGTCACTAATTGCAAGGTCAAGTACACCTGAATTCTGAATATGTTCAAAATTTGTCAATATTAAATCAATACAACTTGAATGTTTATTATCCATCCTAGTATCTTCATTCACTAACTGATGAAGCATGAAATTTCGCTCTAAGTCCTTTAGAATTTTGAAGGGGTGAGTATGCCTCTTATTATAGTCTATGTTTAAATCCCCTAGAATAGCTATTTCACAAGTAATGTCAAATATTTCACCTAATGTCTTTTCTAGTTCTATTAGACCTAATTCAGGCTTACTATCCGGGGGTCTGTATACACAACCAATAATTTTTCGCTTAACATTTGGGATTTTTACATCAATCCATATCTGTTCAAGGTCACAGCTTACACAGCATATATTTTCAAGTTTAGAAGTATACATTTCAAAAGAGTTTTTAACATACATACAGATACCACCACCACGCTTTAGTTTATTGGAGGAATTTAATATTCCACCAGCACTTCTATCCAAACGATATAAAACAAAACCTGGTATGTTAATCATTTCATTTGTAATAGTTGAGTTCAACCACGTTTCACACAAGCATATTATATCATATTTACAAAGACGATGTTTTACCTCCTCATAGTTTAGCCAGAGGCTTCGGACATTCAACATTATAATTTTAAAACCCTTCTCATATTCCATGATACTACCAAAAACAGTAATTGTCACACAATCAAAAGTGTAATTCTACTTACATTGTTATACATATCGTCATAACTGCTTTATTCCAAGGAGTATATGACTTCAAGAGACATAAGATATATACAGCCTTTATGTCAAATGATTATAACTGACAAGTTAGACGCTAGTCTATTTCATACGATTCAAAACTCGAGTATGTACCGGGACGGACAGAAATACCACCAGACTCTCCTTTCACACAGGACTTTTTTTTTTTTTTTTTTTTTTTTTCATATATATATATATATATATATAGTTCGATTCTTCTTAATTTTTTGGTGTGTCCTCCAATTCTGCAATTAGAGTGTCCCGCACCTTCATTAATAGCCTGCCAAGATTGTTTGCACCTGGCCACTCACCTTCCATCAGCATAATTGAGCCCAATTTACAACCTGTACCCCAGAATTCGCAGAGGGTGCTTTCGAACAACTCGTGGGGCCTAGTGTTTATCAACCTATAGTACAATTCCCGATTTTGCCTAAACTTACAAAATAATAATTCTTCCATGACAACCAGTTTGATCTTATCCCACTCTAAAGAGGTTTTAACTAAATTCCCATACCTTTTAGCTTCAGCCGGAGATTCACTTTCCATTATTCTGATATAATTCTCCTCGTCCTTATTTACTTTTGCCTTAATGGCTTGATAACCATGTTCCAAAGAGCAGTATGTGATTTCCCTGTGGATTACTGTGCATTTATAAAAATTGCTGAGAAAACAGGCCGCCGAAAAGAAGGCTAAACCTTTTGGAATTCGTTGTAGACCATCACCTACCATTTTCACGTTTTGGGCTTGAATTCTAGCCCTGTCATACAGGCTTAGCCTTCGAGAATTTATTGGGGGTAACTCATGCGATGTTCTAGGCTTGTTTTCCCTTAGATATACCGTAGGGATCTCACTGACGTTTCCCAGATGAAATTCCTCCCCATTTATTTTGATCATACCTGGCTTAGTAAATACTTCGTGCCCTTGTTTTCTTGCAATTTCGGCCGCCTGCCTAAGAATTGCTCTATTTTTCCTTACCTCCTTCGGTTCTTCCCCGCTAATTTTGAATTCCCTGAAGAATGTTAAGTTTCGGACTCTAGACTTAAAGTGGAAGACCTGATCCCTTACTAAACTATTTGCAAATACTACTTTCACTGGACGGGGGCTAGACCGGTGAGGGTTGAAGGGCCCCAGCCTATATACACTTTCAATATCACTGGGGTTTGCTCTAACTCCTATATCATTTGCTAGATGTAGCGCAATATCTTTCAGGTTCTCGTAAATATTTTCCCTGACACAGTCAATGATAATAGACCTATCAGCGTCTGTGGGAGCACCACCAGGAAATTCCTGACGATGTTCCTTGGGCCTTTGATAACCAACACTCGAGCTTGAAGAGGCTTCACTGCCTGATGTATCCCCTTCATAATTTTTCATCAAGTCAATAGCAACCTTAAGATACTCTATCTCCTTTTTAAAGAGTGTATGCTCCAACGCAACCTTTGAAACAAAATCGTTTACTTTCATATCATTGTCATTTACTTTTCCATCGAGATATTCAAACTTAGCGTTATTTTCATATAATTTTGCCTCTGTGTTTGATTTAACTGTCTCTATGTCCTCTGCCAGGACGTTTTCGACTTTTGTTACCTGCTGAGAAAATTGTTCCATGGAAGAGTTTGTCTCCTGATGCATTGCTGACAGTTCATCCTCGAGATCATCTATTTTCCGTTCTATGTCGATTATATTTACAGAGTTTTTTTCTTGACATTTGGACAATTTATCAAAAAGTTCGTCATGGCTTGTAAGTTTACTCTTGAGACCTGACAGGTCGTCAGTTAAATCTAGTTTCATTTTGTTTAACTTACTATCAATCGAGCTAATAACCTTGTTTTCACTTTCCTTTTGGTCATCTTTAACGTTTGACAGGTCGTTTTTTATGTCTAATAGCAAATGTCTAATTATTCAGAATTTAAGGGATACTGTCTATCAAACATGATATACCTAAGTAAAAAGAGCTAGATTTTGTTGCACAGAAATACCTACGGAAGGGTGTCTTTATTTGGAGAAAAAAAAATGGGTATTGTAGATAATGAAATGTTCTATCAGCGATCTTGTTTCATCTCCAATTAAATCATAGCAATAGATAATCTGAGATTATGAGCGCATATCTTGATAAATGAGTGCCAACTAGGTATTAATGAAGAATGAAAAAAGTTTCGCTCCAAAAGTTTAAAAGCTAAGGATCCGGCTTCAGACCAAGGATTAGAATACATTCACCACCACTCACGATGAGTCAAAGTTAAATCGGTGATTTAACTTTGTACTCAGGTCCCTGACAATAGTCACAAAACTTGACACCGAAATACTACAATACCATTCTGAAACTCCACCCAGGTGTTCATAGATAAACCGCCTATCCACCTCTATAAAAGACCCTTGCAGCCAACCTGGTACTATGTAGTCTGACTCACTGTAGCCAGCTCATGAAATTATGCGGTTTGATAAATCGAAACCTGTTGATTAGGACATTTTGTTGTGGTGAGTTTGGTAAGCCACAGTGTTCCACCCCTTCCGACTACTATACTTAATCATAGCTATTTACCCACCCAGTTTTACACCCCCAGGACCCTGGATGGACAGCCTACCTTTGTCCCAGGCATTGATTTGTATGGTGACTCACCCTTCTCTGCCTATCCCCTGAAGGGGTGTGGGGCACACTTTGGTTTGCCTTTATTGATAGCACAAATCCAAAATTCCACTCATCTTACTTAATGCAATGGAGGATCTAAGATTTGAAAAAGGAGGGGACGGGTGGGGATGGGGGTATTGTTCGAAAATTTCTAACCTTAACCCCTTCAACCCTTTTTTCTCAAGAAGAAGAACATTCTCCTTAAAGAAGAGACTCTGCGTTTTAGATGTTACAAACCTTTTTTGTAATCCTATGAGAGGCTGAGATACTCTTGTATCCATTTTTTCTACATATTAGAAATCCTCCAATTTCAATTCGATTGTCTTTGTACAGATGCAAATTCAAAAGTCATGAGAGTTATAGGATATCATTTCTACAATCAACATTTCACCCAAGATATAATTTCCCCAAAACGACATTTTGGCCGACCTTGACATCAGAAAAATATGCACTTAAAAAAGAGGAAGCGCCCCCATCAACTCTTAATCTTAATGTTTGGAGTCCAAATGTTTTCGGTTTGTATCCAGTATAACTATTATATTGGTCAAATATTTGTGTTTAAATTGTTGATGGAAATAAGTGAATAATCAAAAATTACGCTAGGGATCAGTTGCAATGTTTAGATCCTTGGCCAATATTTCTCGTTATATGATTCACCAGATATATGACAAAGAAATCACAAGCGCTACTCAAAGAAAATCTTTTCAACGATCTTTACACATCGTACACTTATCTTCTTTTGATTAAACTTATCTTTTTGGCAAAGTGGTCGGTTGGGGCTGGGCCTATAGTAACCTTTCTAATCATATAAATGGACTTAAAGTCAGACAGTACCCAATTTCTAATCTCTTCCGTTTAAGCAAGTGAGAAGACGTGCAGATTGGCCATACACACCGAAAATGCCTCGGTGCTGACCTCTAGGGGAAAAGACAGAAACTCACGATAGGGCCACGATGTCCACAGCCATATTGATATTGAGAAACATAGATAGAAACATTTGTCAGATCTCCTTTAATTTTATTAATAAAAGAAAACAGATAATAATTGCTGTTTTTCTTACATCTATTCCACACACAGCTCATAGCAAACATACCAAGTCCATTATCAAAACTTGGAGTCAGAATACACACCACACCTTATTGGTCAACTCCATGTCATTATACATTTGATGCAGGAGCTTTTAAGATTATCACATCATATTCAAACAGGCTGTTTACAGCTGGTTTATTTCATTACTTTTTAATTATGACCGAATACATAATTATGCGATTGTAATTACAGAATCTGCCACCTTCAACACACGTACTTGGGTGTATTGATTGTAGCGTTTCTCTGTATTTCACTCGCACTGTGAATTGATGACAAGTTTTTCATATTGGTTATAAATGAACGTCCAGTTTCAACATATACGCTAGATACATCGTATTGAATGGAATATCTGAATATCAATATCAATATCAAGCGGCGGAAATGAAACTGACAACCACTGGGACCTTATTTGATAATCTTCGAGATAGTATCACAGATCTTTTTTTTCATTTATGAATCAACATCAGGGTAACCCCCTTGCCTTCTGGAAGATAAGAAGGACTGAAAGAGCGGATTGATAATACGTAGGCTACAAGTAAGAACAATAACAATGGGCTTAAGCTATTAAGATAAACAGGTAGATTATTTTTTACATAACTTTTATTCAGAGACCAGACTGTAGTAGATATCATGGCAGTGCTTTGAAACAAAATAATGCTGTTATTCAAAAATCTATAATTGTATTGAGAGGTTATCATTTCACATACATTGTAATGTTTGGAATTCAGATGTGGGGCACTGTTACTGCTTTTTTCTTTTTACTAAGATACAAAGACACAGCGTTGACTGCGGACTTTATCCTGCTATTGACCATTGGTTAGTTCCTCACCTGTATTTGCGAAAGCATAAATCTTTACTGACTTCAAGATACAGAGTGTATAATAGAAAGATATAGTTGCATAGGTTATAATATAACAATGTTCAAATTGATTCATAGATAATTTACCCTGGAAAGTACAATACTTGATATTCTGTGTGCTTTTTAGTGTGGCACATTTAATCTTCCTTTAACTTAGATTTTCTATTGTTTTTCTAACAAATGCATGTAAATCACAAGTGCTAAAATCAATAGTATACAGTCTAACGTGGTTGACCATACCAATCCTTTTACAATGAATCTTTTATCACTCCTCAGATTGTAGAAGTATGATATAGAATTGCCTGCAATTCGTGTATTCCATATTCTGCTTTAACGAAGTACATGGTTTAACTGGTTAAAATGTAATATATTATGCTCCCTCTTCAATACGTTTTCACAACCCTTCCAGAACGCTTGCACATTTCCGTTGATATTGTGAAACTTTAATCCAGGTGTCTTAAAATGTGGCATTCAGTAAATATAATTATACACGTATTCACAATTCATTAATACAGTCAAGGGTAGACTTTCTTCTGTCCCTGAATTTAAAGTTCATGGTTAAGATAAAAGACGTTACATTCACATACAGGTATCCGTCAGGGCTGCAAGAACTCCCTAATAGTGCATGTACTTTTATCTCGACAAACCCGACCGACAGAGAACTCTAGAAATCAGAGATGGCCGTGTCCCAAGCTGTCGCCTCAGAGTGAGCAACTGCTCACAGTATAGGGACAATATATAGATCACCTCTGTCTGGACGTCCAAGTCAGCCATCCCAAAGAATGGCTCCTGAAGCTGAGACCTGACCACCTCAGGCACCAGGCACCCAGCCTCCAGTTGTAGCTGCCTGGGGAAGGTGTGTAACAGCGACCAGGGGCTCTCCTTGGCGTTGAGCAGCTCAGTAAGCAGCTCAGGACTCAGGTTGGCTATGTGTGCCTCCACCACCACCTTCATCTGCTGGTAGGAGCGCCTGAGCTGCTCTTTGAGTTCATGGCTGTACTCATGGTAAAGCTGGTTAACCTCACTCTGAAAGTGGACCTCTGCTCCCCTCCCCTCTTCCTCCAGATCAGGGTCAATCTCCCTGACATGTCTTTGTACGCTACCTGAACTGAGTGACCTTGACCTCATCAAGGTCTTCAAATTGTTTTCTTTCCTCCTGTTCCCCTGGGAAGTCTCAGCTACTGGGAACCTGGTGAGCAGCTCGTTCTCAGCCTCACACAGAATTAGTGTCCTTTCCAGTATGTTATCATGATGAACACACATTGTAGCCATGTTGTTCCCCCTCAACATCTCCGACTGAGTGGCCAGTAAGTTCCTTCTGAGCACCTCCATGTTGGAGCCAGTGTACCCCACCTCTTTCACACACTTCCTCAAAAGGGTCAGACTCTCAGCAAGTTTCAGTTTCTTCTTGTGCCACTCACATTCTACCCTCCTTTCAATCTGCTTTTCCATATTTTTATAGAGCTCCCGTGCAGTGTCAAGGAATCTGTTTCTATACACTTCCCCAATGGTATCCAGCATGTACATGAACTGCTCAGCCTGCAAGCTTCTCTTCAGCTCACCTAGGTCAAAGCTGAGCTGCTCATGTCCAAGTTGTACTTTGTGTTGGCTGGTGGGCCGGTTCTCGAAGCAGAGCACCCGTTTCTGACGCCTAAGGACCTTCTTCCTGGTCTCCCCCTCCAGGGTGTCCACGTCCTCCCTGATGGAGGAGTCCTGGAAGTGGGTGTCAGCGAAGGTCAGCAGCAGGATGGTGTGGTGCTGGATGTCGGTGTCCTCAAAGGGGTTCTGGAATGTAGGATAAAATGTAAGTGTCCATAAATGGGTTCAGTGAAGTAGGATAGAAAGTTAGTTGCACAGAAATGTATCCTAGGGTGGCTTTTTGCTTCTATTATCGCCCACATTACATTTATGTCAATGATTTGCTGTTATGGGTAATTGTGATAATTTTCTTATCTATTTAAATTTGGTTGGACTTTAATTATCTCTATGCAGGTAAACCTGATCAAATAGCTAGTTTATTTATTATATTTCTTATCTAATCTATCATTACCAATATTCAAATATGTTTTTCGAGTAATCTTTTACCGACACCACATAAACATTCATAGTAGTAGGACTCCTTTCTCTCTTTTTTGAAAATAGACCATATAGAAACAAACCCGACTCTTTCTGAACCAGCGGACCTATACCAATGAGAACAAGTAAATCCAAGTAATCCCATTAGAAAGGACTTAATAACTAAATTACCAATAGGCTATCCAAGGAGGGCTCCCTGAAGAAGGTAGTACTGTTGTGGACGTCCACAAAGGCATCTATACCCTGGTGGAACAGAAAGAAGGCCCTGACCAGTTCCACTTCTGCTAGGTGTCTTGTACCCTTCTGGTCAAGGGCCAGGTACTCCGTGTCCAGCACGTGGAGCGTCCGGCCATCAGGGAGACTGACCACTGCCAGGTAGGCGTTGTCAGACCGTTTTGACCAGGATGACCGACGGACATTTAAGGCACCGACAGAATGTCTGGAAAATTACATTGAATTGAGTCTTGATTTTTCCAACGCAAATGTTACCAAACACATAGTGGAATATGCATTTTAAGCAGGAACCATAATATTTAGAACGGAATGGTCTACAATGAACAAATGATATCGAGTATTGTAACGTTAGATGACGGAAGGTGATAACATAATGCTTTTTAAGCTTGTTATGACGATATAAAGATTACTACAATCATATCAATACAGTATGAGTGCACAGGCACCTTCCTTTTATAATAACTGCACATGTTGATTTTCCTTTAGTTCGCTACCTTCGTTCAACGAAAACATGTTTTCCGACCAACGTGTTGGCAGTGGCACTTTTCCCCTGACCTCTCGGTCCAGTGATGATGATAAAGATGTCATTGTTCCCTCTCCGAACACTAAGTCTAACAGGTGGGTCAAAGCACTGTCTTTCTACTGACTTTGTCACATCTTCACAGGCTTTCTAAATAAGGAAATACGTTGTAAAACTTTAGAAAAACATATTATTTGAAAGTAGCAAAAGTACGTTCATAGTATAATTGAAGCAATTGATACATGGAAAATAATATAGATTGACTAAGCAACTTTAACTAATATATTTGTATTGGCTGTATTGTAGTAGCTGTTTAAGAAAGTCAACTATGAGATATCTTTGAGAGGGCCATGAATCTTATGCTTATCTTTCGTGTAATAATCTTCCTCTGTCGAACAAAGTTAAAAAACACGGCCTTATCAAAGTGAGTGGGAAGACACTTGCTCAGTACTTCCGATGCACCAAGATACCAGACAAGATACATGTCACGTATCATGATGTAGTTGTATTACAAACAGTTTTGATCTTAGCTATAGACGTGGTGCAGAAGACCTCACATACCCTCAAAACTGGCTGGAGGCCACATTGTCGATCACTTGACAATTTGATGAATTGTATTCTATGAAAGCAAACTCGTAGAGTTTGAAGGATATATAGATAATAAATTATGAATTCTTACTAATACTTAAGATGGATTTGTTAATTACTGGTTACTGGTTAGGCTAATATCTCAAAATTGTTATGGGATGTGGGCATATATTTATTGCATGACGAACACCAAACCGGACACATAGCCTAGTTGTCCATGTACAAGCTCTAATGCTAAAGATACTATAAATATTACACTTTACAAGTTTTCTCCTTACCTCATATGCTGTTATAAACGTCTGCGTGTACCTATAGACGGACAGCTCGCTTTTCCTGAAGTTCTGACATTTCTTTACAGCCCTGGATATGTTACTGGGTACTTCAATACAGTTGATGGCTTCTGTGAACCCTGCCAAAAGGGTGTATAACTCCTCAAGTAGATGGCTGTGCTCCATTCCTCCTTTTAGCGTGCAGCTTTCCATAGAATCCACCAGGTGACGCCTTGCATCGAGCAGCTCAGTGAGGGTGGCGAGCGCCTCCTTTAGATAAGGTGTCTTTCGGGACACGGGTGAGTCAGGATCAAAAACAGGCTTCAGAATGTACTGAAATGAAATAACGTTGAGTAAATATCTCACTTTTCATAGAAGAGAATTTAAAAGAATATTTTACAGATTGTAAGAGTTGTGTAATTATTATGGAAAGTGTCTATACTCAAAGTATGTAAGTTATACCTGAATTATTATACTCAAAATAATTGAATACTCGAAAAGTAACTCAGATGTAAAATATCCTGAAAAGTATGAAAATAGTCAAGGTATATCAACATGAAACTCATGGTCTATGGGGTAACCACAAGATTTCTGGGGATATGTCGCATGTATCGAGTACCTGCTGACCCTAAGCATGTTGGCAAGCATAATCATCACTAATCATTTTTTGATCGAGCCAACCCAGTTAGTCACTTTATGTCAGTAACTTGGCATCTTGAAAATTGGATGAAGTGTGATAAAAATGTATTTCGCAATTTAACGCTTTTTAACATAATAGCTTCTCAGTTTGACCTAAACAGCTAAGACATTCATACCCTGCATCAGTAAAAGTAATCATCCGCAAATTATCTTGAGGTTAACTACCTCAATTGCAGTTTCTGGAATGTTGTAGAAGAGGGTGAGGTCTTTTGCCTCTATGAACGTTATCTCATGGTCAGTAGCATTGCCTCCACAAAACATGTAACACTGCCCTTCACTTGTTACAGACATCAGCTCCTCAAGGAAAGCACTCATTTCATCCAGGCAGCAAGGTCCGACAGATTGTGACTTTCTCATAAAGATCTTCTGCAACCTGTTAAAATGATGATGTTAATATTAATAGACCATTGAATGGTCAGTGAACGGCATATCAGATCTACAATAACGTTTTACGTCATCTTTTTACTACTTTGGGATAGATTTATATAGTATATAAATATATTATTATATCATTATTATAAATATGTCATGATTATTTAGACTGAATATTTCATGATTATTTAGAGCAATAATTCAGTTTGTGAAAAGGAACTTTATCCAAGAAGTATAAAATGATATTTTCAGAGTGACACTTACTTTCGAAATGCTTGGTACGTGAGTCTGTAACTCAGTAGACATACATGACCCCAGGTCACCTGGTACACCACGTGACTGCCTTCTGTAATGTCTCTGATGTCATTCTGCTGGTGATCCAGATCAAGCTCCTCTACATGCTGTAACATATAAGAAAATGATTTCTATGTGAAAGGCAGAGAAATCAATCATGAAACAATATACTGGAAGTTATGATAGATAGATGACTGGACTATTTCTCCTGCTGGAACTCCTTTCTTGTATCGCTCTACTTTTAATTTGAAAACACTTTGGTTATCACCCTCCATGTCTCAGTAATGCATGAAACTCTTAACTACTAAACCTGTATCATTCTGTGTTATAATAAAGAGTCTTTAAGGTGGGGACCCACTGAGCGACGCAATTGAGATCTGGTCGATTAGGAGATCACCAGTTTCAATTATATAACATTCTCATATTATTTGACAGGTCAAAACGACTAGAATTGTAGCTAAATCGCTCAATGGGTTCCCCACCTTACTCTTAACTTAATTTTAGGATCTACCTTCTTGTGCTTGATCAGAATAAGCAACTCGTGTTGTCCATCATCTGGCCTTCTCAACACATCAGCCAGGTACTGGTCGATCCTGCCTTCTGTCCTCTTACCTCCCACAATCTGAAGGGTCACGCCTACTGGAAGCCTCAGAAACTCCAGCACATCATTGAGGTCAACAGGGCAGGTCCAGGTGGCAGTGAATTGGGGGCCGTCGATGGGAACGACCACTGTCTTAGTTGAGATGTGGAAGGGAACCTTGGTGTACTTGGGGAAGTCATAGATGTCCCCAACTGACATGATGTCAGTGCTAATGTAGCCAGGAAAGATGTTGAGATCTTGATCTGAAACAAAGATGATAGAATGTAGAGAGGACAAAGGTTCTAGGACAAACCAACAGGGGCAACAATCCCTTAGGAAAAATACTCCTTGGACTTCTCCTCCAATAACAGCTATAATTAGATCTCCACAGGAAAGCAATCACAAAGGGGTAATTATCTCTATCGGTAGAACAATTACCCCTTTTCAACAGATGATGTCATAAAGGGTAGATCTTAAAGTGTGGTATTAAAGATTTTCCTGCCTTATATAGATCTATTCCTTTCAGTGATTATTGGGTATCAATTCATTTACTTGCATCTTGAAATCATCGGAATTGAAATTGTTCTAATTTTGGGAGCGGTATCAAGCCCATATCAGCCATTGAAGCCATGTTTTTCAGCCATTTGCTAAACTACTTTGTAAGCTCTTCGTAAGCTAGATTACGGTTTAGTTTCGTGAGAAGAAAGAGGATCATTCATAACATTGATTTTAAGTTACTGCCACTATCCAGTAATTCGTATACAAGGCTTTTGTCTTTGCAAGTCCAGAATTTACATCATTGGAATTCATATTAAATAGATATGAAAAAATCGTCTATTGGGAAATGGTTTCAAACTCGATTTTCAATTAGATGAACTTGAAACAATATTAAGACTGCTTTATATTCATCCCTAGGCATAAAACCACATGTATCATTTTCGCTTTGACAATAAATCAATATCATAATTATAATTATGTAGGACATACTCTAGGTATTAAAAGTGGAAATTCCCAAGTAGGGTTTTTCCTTTAAAATTGGAAGTGATCAATAGATGGCAAACTATCGAGCATGGATAGATGCCTGGACACATAAGTTCTGTGTTATCTTGTTTAAACAAACCGCGAGTATCATTGTTTGGAGATAACGTTTGGCATACCTGGAAGGTGACTCACATTGTGCTTATTTGTCTGAATTGCAATGTATTATAGATTCTCATAGCCAAAAAATGATTACGAAGCAACTCTATGATGTTGATACTACCAGATTCATCTAATTAATCAATGTTGATATGATTGAACTGATAAGCAGGAAAATAAGATTAAATAGGTATCTTTGGGCATTTCTGTTCTGAACACACTAACCTTGGATCTCCTCTTGACTAGTGACAAGTTGTTCCAAGTTTACAGTACTTTGACAGTTACTGCAGATGCCGGTTTTTCCATGGTGTCTGAGCTGGCTTGACTCTGAAAATATAATGAAGTACACAGTCATTTCTGTTCATTTAAAGCAGCAGTTTAGCTCATTATTTTGTACATTTCAGACCCACAATAACGATTTAATGACACTGTGCTATATAGTTACATTTAGGTTCACCCATGCACATGAACGCACAGCTAAAAATATATATCTGTCTCTATATAGGCCTACCATATACAACTGTGATTTATTTAATTTTTCTTAAGTTTTTAACTTTTCCTTTGTTCTCATCAAATGAACCTTAACATCAAAAATCATCGCTATCATCATCAAATAAAGAAAAGGGGAAAAATGTTTATTTTGACTCATTGTTCATTTTGGAAGATTCTTACCACTTTCAAATGATTCCCCTAATAGCTGGTTCACGTCGGGAGTACTTTTGTAGATCTTAGAAAGGCCTTTAAGGTTCGGTACAGCTGGATCACGTTCCTCGGCTGCAGCAGATTGATATGGGAATAATGCAAGATGATGTAATGATTAGTTAGGTATTCTAAACATAAGTGTGTTCCAAGTTTGATTCTCTGCACATAGTCCTTTATTTATAATGAAAAAAATGATATTTTTAAAGTTTCATATCATCATTGAAATAAACACGTCTTGTAACGATCACACAAAACATTTCATGGATTTGCCCATAATTGTTTCATAATTCAGATTCACAATGGAATAGCACACAACAGTGGTGGATCCAGGGTTTTAAATAAAGTGGGGTGGCTATTGGAAAAAAACCAATTCCTTAATGACTTTTTTGGCAGAATTTTACATTTAAAAACGTCTAAAATGGGCCATACAGAAGGAAGGGGCGCCTTTTGTGACAAAATGCCAATACGTACCAATGCCCTTATCTTTCTGGATGCCAACCCACACATGGTTGAACTCGGGTCGACTTTGCAGAGCTTCCAGAAACGTCGACTCAGCACAAGGACCCCTACTGTCGAGGATGTTCAGTAGGGCACGCACACGGCATTTCCTGGTCCCAGCAATGCTTATTGTCTCACTGTCATCTTCAGAAAGAAGTCCTTTGGCTATCAGACAGTCCACAATGTCAGGAGTATCAAGGGACTCTATGAACGAAGGCCTGAACTCCTGGAGAATGGTGCGTACTTTGGGTTTAACTGTAGGGGCGGCATGATTACCAATCTGTGGGAGAAGAATAATAGGGGAGAAGTATTTTGAATGTAGAAATTTCCGTCAAAACGGTTGTTTTGTTTTGTTTTGCAATCAAACAAATTTGTTTTAATAACTACATAGATAGTGTCTGTCTGATAGATATAGCAAAAGCACTATTCAATTTTGTCAAATTTCCATAAACATTGCACTTAACTGAACATTTGCTTAATAGGGAATCAATATCATCTATCTCGGAGGGTAGTGCAGATAACCTAAAGGTATCTAAAGTAAAGTATAAAAAGTATTTGGACTTTGAAACTTCCTGAGACTCTTTATGATGTCACCTCTAACTTTGAAAAATGAAACCACAAATAAAGACAAATATCATGCCTCACAAAAAGCCTAGATCAAAATTGAATATATCTGTAATTACTGAATCGTCCAAGGATTTCCTGTTTCCACAACAAGATGAATGTAAAATTTGTGTAGAAAAATCGTCCAACAAGCCAATATCGTCCAAAACATTTTAACGTGACAAATAATTTGTCTGTCATCTGTGGGGCAATTTTGTTGTCTGTTGAAATCTGGCATTCGAACAATTTTTTGTTTCCACCAAACAATTTCTTGGAAGCTAAGTTTTTAAGGATTTACAAATATAGACGATTCTAATGGGATATGTTGGAATCGTTTGAAGAGAAATATTTTGGTGGAAACAGGGCATTAGTTCTAACTGCTCTTTTTGAAGTAATTACCGCCAAGGCCTCGTCTGGTTCTCCGTCATTAGAAATGTTGATGTTCTGGCATTCTAACACCTTCTCTAGCCCATTGAATAGATCCTGCTCACTGGCAGTTATTTTCTCGTTGTATCTGGACAGTCTTTCTGTTTTTTTCGTTGACCTTCTTCTTACACAGGGGCCGTTAAATCCTGTTTCTTGCATCTCAACGCATTCCAGTGGGGGAGCACTCTGACATCGATTTGCCATATTTGCAGTCACTTAGATGCTGTTCCAAAAAGGGAAAAACGACCCTTCACCTAGAACAACATAACACTATTTTGTCGGGAATATTCAACGACTTTGCTTGCGTCTGAAGTAGCTATATAGATAGCAAAAGGTCTGACCATTGCTCAACACAATTTTACCTATATCTAAATAAAACAGAATGGTTAATAGCGTGGTCATTTTGTACCATACAGAAGACGCTATGGTGCAAAGCATGATTTGTAACAAACAAGATATAATAATTCTAGTAATTATCAAATCGATAACTCCTTCATACATTTACATAACTTATCAGCTTATTGTTATTCCTTAAGACTTTTATATTGATTCTTGAAAATATGAGTATATCTGACATAGGTTCTCATAGTTATAATTTGTAAATTATGCAAAAAACATTTTCAACTGGCAATTATTCTACACATGTCATTAAGATTAATGCTACCATAGCTGTTATGAACCTATAAGCCCATCCCAGTATACATCAACATGTAATTTTACCATGAAATTACATATGGCAATTTCTTCCTGATTTATTTCACCCCAACAGTAGTGTAAAACAAAATGAACCATGTTGAATTGGTTAACAAATTGCTCCTAAACTTGGTAAAAGGGAGCTTTATAATAACCTTTTTCACATAGGAACCAATGTTAAAGTCTGTCAGCCCAACCCACGGGCATGAACCCTCCAGATGGCACCAGGGTTCCTGATTAAAACTATAAGAATAGAAAGGGTAGCACACTCGCCATTTTGTTTTTAGCTGGTGCCTGTCAAAACCTATAAGCTGATGACCAGCAGACTGATAGGATTCACACAAGACCACAGTAAATGACCTAGTTTTATTTCTAATTTGAATAGGAAAAACATATCTAACTTATCATATTTGTCTGATATGTATTAAAATGAATCATGATTATTACAGTTTGTTTTGTATTATTGTGCGGCCTATTTTACAGGTAAATGTAGCTGTATGTATAGTTCCCCCTTCAGTGCCCCTTTACTGGTCAGAATGCAACTCATTGACTGGGTTGGTGGGTTATTTATAGTGCTAAAAGGGTTTCCCCAAAGTTGTTCAAACATTCTGTAAAGTGATCACAGGTAACAAGTTAGAAGCTATATGCTCATACCATTCATGAACACCCTCCTTTACCATGGGACAAACTAGCCTAGTGCTTAGAGCTTAGAGCTTCAAATCTGAAAGTTGGTGGTTCAAGTCCCACCCATGGCTAGTCAAGCACTTTTTCATTTACAAATAAACCCATTTTAGGAATTGTTGCAAAATATAAAACAGAACTTTGAAATCATATAGATCTATGCAAGTGGCAAGTATTTATCCACAAGTTATATTGTATCTATCACACAAATGTCATTTTCAGTTTACAGTAAAGTAAAATATAAAAAGGTTTCATCCTGATTTGAACTCTTAACCTTTCTATTTGCAGATGATCTCTATAACCATTAGGCCATATGTATCTACCTTCCTACCTTCTTTAGAGTAACATTTATTTATACATATATAATGAATTATGTCAAAGTGCAAGTAGTAGTATTTTATGCTATTTATATAACGGTACCCTTCTTACGAAATAAAGCTATAATTTATATGTGTAAGTATCCCAGGGTAATTCATATATGTATGTTTCTCAGGGTATGAATACATGTAATATAAATGGTTAAAATGATAGAAATTGAAAAATAACTAATAAGATGATCATCTGGGATTTGAACTCCAACCTCCTGATTTGAAGTCCTGCACCTTAGCCACTAGGCCATCGGTTACTGTGATGTCGGAGGCATAAATGCCTGGCTTGTATGAGAGTACAGTTTTATGTAAACCAGGAAGTTGCTTGTTCAGAGCCCCCATATGGGGGCCTCTTGTATAACTAACATTGTGATGTCACACGGGATTCCCCTACCCTACCATGTCCTAATTAACCTGTTTGAAGGAAATAGTAATGCACATTATATAAAAACTAGAAAACTATGGTCAAATAAAGGTTTTAAAATGCATAGGAGTTATAATTACAATTGTCCATTGCCTATAATTACCAATTGGCATATATGCACATTGCCCTATGTGGTTGGTCATGTGACCTCCATTCATAAAGTCCTTTCCAAATAAGGGCATTGCCATATATGGTATGCTGCTATGCTGGGTGGGGTTGCATTTTTTTCAATAAATTTGTCAATTGCCATTTATTGAGCATAAATATCAATAAAACATGACAGCCAATTGTTTTTATCATTTGTCTGAAATACAAACCATTGTTTTTTTCACAAGAAAACATAATAGTTTAGGCATAAATCCAAAATATATGTCTGTGCAAACTGCAGGGTACAGTTTTAGGTTCTTACCCTGTTAGTATTATAAGTAACTGTGAGACAGGGGTAGCGCCATCTAGAGAGTTCATGCCCGTGGCCCAACCTATCATGTCCAACCCTATTTTGCCCTAAAATACATCATTTTGATTGGCTGGAAAACCTGAAAATCTATCAATTGGTAAAATTTAATGAATCATAATGTTTTATCAGTACTTTGGGATTTAAAAAAAAACACAATTCTTGGTTATTTCAGTAACCCCAACTCTAGGAGACAATGATGGCTTATACTGTAATTTTGTCTGACCCTTGTCCAACCTTGGTATATACCCAAAGTGGGATGGGCTTATGGCATATGCATGCAATGTTTGAAGGTATAGTTTGCAACTAACTTTTATTCAAGTCAGAAATTAGACACCCTGATAGATACGATTATGCTATTCAGTGTCATATCTAGGCTAGTTATCTTAAGTTCTGAATCCTCTTCTTTTCTTTTTTTTCTTTTTTTCTATGTTAACGATCTAGGTTAGTGACGTTTCATGCCATTTAGCATAAATTTGTGATACTTTTAAAGAATTCTTCAATAATTCTCACAAGAGATGTTATCATTTTAAGTAATCATTATGTTATTTCAAACGTTATTCGAACCGTCATTCTATCGCCAACAACGTACCTGCTAGGTAACATTATCTACCGTATATCAACATAGGCAGTCCTTCCGTGTAGATCCATGTCCTTCTGTATAGAGACATCGTCAGATTGTGAGGCCGAGGGATTGCATCATCTTACTTTTACCTCTTTAAGACTTACAGATAGGGGAATCCCCTCTCGATAATGGAAGCTCTCTACTGTCACATCAGAGATAACAGACTTCATGATTGAAAGAACAAAACCGTTATCAGCAAGTCGACTGTTATCCGTTTTATTGGGTCACTTCCTACGTGTAGCACATCTTACTCATTTTTAAACTGAAAGTTCTAAAATGGAAGAATGGTATGTAAATTTAAACTATCAACTATTAGAATGATGATATCGCGTGTTTGCTTCGTTTTAACATTTTCTGGTTTATTTTTTTATAAGTTAATAAAGTAATTATAAGGTATTGAAGAAGGACTGCATTGAAGAAGGATAGCAAGTTCAATTGTTACTATTGCATATTATTAAGAAATTAAGAAAATATATTTCTTCCAATAATCATATACATGGAAACCCCTTGATACTTCATAATATTCCCGGGAATCGACCTCGTATGTTTTAATAATAAAAAAGTGAAAAATTTTGAGTCAACTCTTAACACGGTTTCGCCCATTAACAAATTGGTTGCTGATCACATTAGAAAAAAGTTACTATTATGCTGATATGTTTGGACAACATGCGGCTACGTTATGATAACCTAGTAGGTCAAGGGAGTCTATCAGTAAAGGTTAGACAAGGTCATCAAAAACATAACTCTCATAACTGGAAACAAAAGATAAAGAGGTATAACCTCAGCCCTATATTATTTCTATATAATTTCATTTCAGTTTTCAAATTGCTGCTATTACCTCGACACTGATTTTTCGAAAACCATCTTATTTGGATTTATTTTCTGGTTTCTTGAATAGATATTCTTTTCCTGCACATGTAATCCCTAATCATTTATTTTGGAAGGTTGTTCATTCACACTAATCGAACAGTAAATGTTCCTTATTCCAAGTGACCGTTAGATATATGGTCCTTTATAGCCATAAGGTCATACAACCTAAACATTAATCGTATACTATTAATGTGCAGCAACCTAGCTAGATAAGACGGGTTGTCTGAACTAGGAACTTCCCATACACCCTCCTTGAATTGATAAAGTATCAATAAGAGGAGCTTCCTGGATTCTGAAAGATATTGATATTGTTAATCGTTTCATAGATTTTGAGATCGGGAATACATGATTAATCGTCTACTGATAACAACATGAATATCTCCGCGCACCCACACGGAACATGCCTAGAAAAATCCAAAGCCCAAATCTGTCAGCTGATTAAAAACGTCGTTTACTTTCATTAAAGTTCGCTTTAGTTTTCCAAGTTTAATCCAGGTGGAAGCACTAGACTGGCCATCTATGGTGTATGGAAACGAAAATGGTAATCAAACAGTTTTACAAAAGTAAAGGTAGTCAGAATCTGGAATATAGTTATTTACACATGTACAGTACATTTTGTTCATTGTTGTATAGATCATGTCTTGTCATAACCTAAATGATTTTTAAAATGAAGATATTGTGAAAGAAAAACTCCTTTCCCTTACCACTTACATTGTAACGTTAACGTTTTCATTTTGTCCATTTAACAAGTATATAGAAGGCAGATTTTAGACCAATATTGGTTAATATCACTCAGTTAACAACTGATTAAAAACTACATATCAGAAACATAATCGCTTTAGGCCCTTTATTCTATTTCAAAAATATTCCAGATGCATCGTATTTTGCCATATCAGTTGTAAAAAATAAATCATAAGTAACAGTTAGTCTGAATCGCCTAGTGTAAGACAGGCTTAAGAATTTCCACTCCTGGAGGTGCGTGCCTCGCACAGGTTATGGCTGACCGAGCTAGTGTTCTATCACAAATAACGAGAGATAGACAAGGGCGTAGCATGTTGCTATTATTGACTATGCCATTGTCAATGTATTGGTCACAGGAATCTGGGTCACTCTGACGAATTTAAGCCAATATGTTTTAGTAAAAGAAGAGGACCGTTGCTGACAGTGAATACGCGTAGATACACATTTTATTCATTAGATAGTAATATCTTTCATTATTAATCATGCTTCCAAGGATTATTCTACAATTAATGGTAAAATGAATTATGTTATATGTGATATACAATAAGCCCATCCCAATATACATCAACATGAAATTTTACCATGAAATTACATATAGCAATTTCTTCCTGATTTCCCCCCCCCCCCAAACAGTAGTGTAAGGAAAAAGGAACCATGTTGATTTGGTTAAACAAATTGCTCCTAAACATGGTAAAATGCAGCTTTATATATAGGCCTTTTTCACAGAGGAACCAATGTTTAAGTCTGTCAGCCAACCTATCATGTCCAACCCTATTTTTCCCTAAAATACATCATTTTGATTGGCTGGCAAACCTGAAAATCTGTCAATTGGTAAGATTTAATGAATCATAATGTTCTATCAGTACTTTGGGATTTAGAAAAACATAATTCTTGGTTATTCCAGTAACCCCAACTCTAGGGGACAGAATGGCTTATACTGTAATTTTGTCTGACCCTTGTCCAACCCTGGTATATACCCAAAGTGGGATGGGCTTATTGATGGGGTCTATAATTATGTATATTTATATATCATATCTATTACTTATAATAACAATAAATGGTAACTATAGTACATGGCAATTATTCAACGTTTGATCTGAAGAAAGAATAAATTCAATGTACAAAAGGGTTTCACTCCTTGGTGAATAGTTTCTCTCTGACTAGATATTATCAACTTTATTATGTTTGTGATATAAGTTCTCTTACACGATAACGATCCTTTCACAAATTTACACTGCGTGAAATTAGACCTTTTAAGACCTTTAATTTTGTAAATAGGGCCATTAAGCTTCATTAAAGACGTAGGATATGTCACCTTTTCAATAACTTTGCAATATATTTTGATGAATTTATAAAGGTCACCTGAAAAAGGTTTGGGAAGGTCTTGTAAAGGTGACCTTTCCATTACCTTAAAGGTCTTTTTTTGTGCAGTGAATATAGCGGAATAACTTCCTCTATGTCTTATAGATATTTACAAACACAATCATCAGGGGTATGAAGGCTTCCTCTTGATCTGTTCTGTGTCAGTTGGTTGAAGGTTAAAGTTAAATGTGCCAAAAAAGTACAACTGTTCTTTGTCACCCCTCAGCCGGGATACACTATAGCAAAACCAGTCCACGCTACATCCGGGTATGCAAAGTCATTAATGATTCAGGATTCTACCACTCACCCCTTGGCGGCGCCCCGATCGCTGCTCACTAAGTAAGTACCCATAATGCATTTGGCTGGCAATCCATGCCGTGTTGAGTGTTGTGAACAATGTTTGGGTTTTAGCGTTGAGCTGGGAGCGTGAGGTAGCATGCGAGAGGGGCAGGATTCAAGCCGGGAACCCACTTAGCGACGCAATTGAATTCTAGTCGAATGCAGTTACAATATCAAATAATATTAGATATTATTTGATAACTTTCTGGTCAGATTGATCAATGGGAACACAGATTCTGGTCATTTCTAACCAGTTTTAGCCATTTTATTTAAAATTAAGAAACCAGATCTGGTCGAAACGACCAGAATTTTGGTTAAATCGCTTAATGGGTTCCCCCCTTTACTGGTCTACCGTGGGGAATTTAGTCGATGTTTGTCATGATATCGATCGGATGCAGGTTGGTCAGGAATTTTATCAATCCTGGCTTAGATTTATTTTCGTAGCTTGATTGTTGAATTGATTATTACATTTTAGAAAGATGTTGAAGAATTGTGCTTGAATGTACATCGATTATTTTGAGTATACTGTGATACTTTTTTTCACATATATTAACAAACCTTTTAAATTAGATATAATATATCATATAGTCAACCAGGACACAACATTACTAAACATCAATTGTTAATATTATCGTGACATAAACAAGATAATTTTTAAAAGATTAGGCATCTGTCATGGAGCCTAGTGACGAACGTTATATAGGGTAGCTTTTAAATTTGACATGGTACATATATGTAACACAAGGCGAAATCGTCTCTAGGAATGAACATGTAACTGTCCCATTAAGTGTTGATCCTATAATTTATCAATGAACACACGTATGATTTGCGTAGGTTGAGTCCTTATGAAAGCAATTACAATAAATTCAAGTGATCCTATCTGTATTGCATTTGTCATGGTAGATATTTTATGCGTGACTAAAACCAATTATACCATTTCAGTTATGAGTAAATCGATAATTATTGTTGTTGCCTTTTATATTTACAAATCAACTATTCTGTCTTTGGCAGCGCCACATTAAATAACGATTATCCTCTGTTCAGAATCCACTCCCTTTTACTGCTGACAATCTCTTTTAGTCATGAGTACGAAAATACGATTTGTTACAATTATATTTTATATATTATACAAGTTGCCAGAGAAGTAATTTTCTCTCATATGTCAATAGTGCACATCAAGCAAATTCTAAATCTTAATAATTGTTTTTGGATTGACCATCAATTTGGAATAAACTCTTTCTGAAGGCCCCATGGAAATATACACGTGATTCATCAACACCTCCTGTACTGCAGCACTGGGCGTCTCCTAGGAGGAGCCATACAGTGAGATGTTCACGGGTCTTTAGTCCTTTGAACCGGGCCGCTCCTATCCTCAAGAAATGAGTAGCTCCTTTACTCTACAACTCTTGTCCTGCAGAAGTTAGTCCACTCCTGGCCCTGATTTGAGAGTCCCTCCAGCCTGCTCACTGAGCCGTGATGGCTTTACCTCCTTCTTTGTCGGAGGGTGGGGGTACATGGTTGTCTATGGGCCATCCAGTGTTAACCCTTTGTCATCCTCGACCAAAGCTGTTTAGCTGTTTAGCTAAGGAATAACGCTCCTCCAGGGTGCTCAGAGCCCCGTGCTGGCCTCCCCCTCCCGGGTGTCTGGGGGGTCGAGGGACGCCAGGGCGCGGGCTGTGGCCGGGTTTCCTGCCCGGGCCGACATGGCACCTGTAGAGAGCAAAGGAGTAATTACGATGATATGCGACGATGATTTAAATTTCTCCTTTATCTCAAGCAAGCGCCAAATGAATTATGTAGTTCTAAAGGAATTTTGTATACAAAGAAATTATTGTTAAAGAAATATTTTTAAAATCTTTATATAGGATGCTAATTATAACCTAAAATCGCGAATAGCCGCACTTGACTGAAATATATATATCTCAAATGAGCCTATCCACATTTTCACATCCTACATAAGGACGCGTTTGTCTCGAACAATAGGGAGTTTTAGCAACAACAACGCATCTCGATACGTTGACGCATCTCAAGACTTTTGAGTCACATTACAGACTTCCAGTTCAAGATTGATGAAAAACAAACATCTATTTATTGCAATCATGGGCAAAGAAATGCAACTCTTTGCCCATGGCTGTACTGAACGCGGGAAAGCCACTGTTGTCAATTGCACAAATACCTATTTTGGGTTATTTGTATACCAGCCTGCTTATGTCTATTATTGCAACTACTCTACAATTTAGCTGTTAAGTTATATTAGATTAAATGTCAATCATTCTATTTTATACTGCAATTATGTACATAAGTTATATTCCATATGGATATTTCAAGATTGTTCTACACCTACTTGGAAGAGCACATGTATGTGAAAGTGGTTAATTAATTAATAAAAAAAAAAAAAAAACTCTTATGACATGCTTTTGGCATAAGTATAACTATAGCAGAGATAAGAGGTACGTTGCATTGCGCGTTATTGGGTGCGTTGGAGTTGTTAAAACTCCCTATTGACGTACATGTACTTACCTAGTGGTTTGTTGCTGGGGTTGGAGCCTCCCTCCATAGACCCAGTCAACATGGCGGCCGGATGTTGGGCCAGCGGGATGGGGTCGACTGGACCGGAAGTCCCTGGAGCAGTGTCGTTTCCGGTCACGGCGCCCCCCGCTGTGCCGTCGGCGCCGCCCTCGTAGCCCCAGTCACCGATCAACATGGCCGCCCGCTGTCGCGCTTTGTAAGAAGTAGTATAAGATAATGGGATTTAAAATAGGGATTCCATGCAAGGATTGTTGTTGGTTTCATCAGGCCACTAACATTTTAGGGTTATTTATCATTAATAACGAACAAAGCTTTTTCTAGTTTCATTCATTTTCGTTTCTGATGTGGTCTGTAATCAATGACGTATGTACAACTTAAACAAAAAACAAACACCAAACCTATGCATCGATTTTTCTTTTAAAGAAAACCTACTTTATTTATCACTTCCACGAGGCCCAGTCATTTTTACCTTGTAGCGAGAGAGACTAACCAAACTGATTGCACCCATACCACTACGTCTTTGCCTCACGTGTGCATGCAATTCCATGAAAGACAACCATCCAACCATTCCCCTTGATATCTAAAATGAAATTTCAGTGACACATACCAGTTTCAGTTCCTTCTAGATTTAGAATCTTTGGTCACTAGTCCTGCTTTCCTTACAAATATTTGGTTGTGCCTTTTAGTGGTCGGTTACACATAACCACACATCGCTACTACTACTTACCTTGCATGTACTTGGACTTCTTGTGCTGCATTGCCTTCACCTTCTCCTTGTACTTGGCGATCAGTTCGCGCCTCTCGTGGTCCTGTTCTATCTGCTGTTTGGTGCGGGGGATGCGGCAGTCAAAGATGCAGCACAGCACAACAACTGGGTGGTTAAAAGGAATATTTTTTTTCCATTTTTGTTCATTTGGTAACAACCAAAGTTTCATATGATGGGCTGTCCATTAATAACGTACTCACAATTAAAAGAGGTTGGTGTGGAATCAAGGATTTAAAAAATTTCTTATTTAATGTGTATAAAAATGCGCAACTTTATCAATGGACGGCCCACAAATGCGTACCTTATTTTAATGGACTACCCCTGATAGTTGTGAGCAAAGGGTTATTAGATCACAGCTTTTTCTACACAATAGAAAATAATTTCAAACCTGAATCAGAAACATTAACAGAAACAATTGCCCAGGGAAAACAATTTGATATTACATAAATGAATATACCATTTGTAATGGAAGATCTCTATCATAATGGGATCTTATCTGTCGGTGAAATAATCCTATATTAGTCGTTAAACACTTACTTATGATAAGGAATCCAACGCCCACAAAGCCAATGATCATCCATACCCTGAACCCTAAGACGTCCAGTTCCAGTATGGACGTATATGGGGTGGGTGAGGGACTTGCGGGCACATTTCCCTGAAACAAACATATCTTGACTTTAAAACACGGGCATCCAACTGATTGTATGACAAGTAAAACTGGCTATAGCTAAATCCAATAATTATACTAATTCAATATTTAAAAGGAATTTGATGGATTTTTTGGGGGGCGAAAATCCTGAACACGTTAAAGAGAAAATATTAGATTCAAGTATTTGTCATACCACGTTAATTACATAGCAATTTGATATCTGTTATCATAGCAAAACCGAATTGATGTCATAATTTCTATCTAAGCAAAAGTAGTGATAAATATTAGTAACCAAACACCACACTCATTTTTGTGGTAATTGTAATTACAAAACGCTTAATCGGTGTTAAAGATCAAGACAAAGAACAAAACAATGAATAGAGGTGCTTGTCTTTCTTGTATGAAAGTCTAAATCTACCTACCCCTTGACAAACAGCAATCACTTGTTGTAGAGCAAAGACAATGCAGCCTAGGCCTAACGTTGCGGTATGTGGCATACACTCCATGTTGTAGTGAGAGCAGCTCTCCAAACTAGGGCAAATTTGGGACTTCAGTCCTGTGAGTAGCTCATTTAATGGGTAGGTCCAGGTTAAGCAAATCCACCTGCTCGGTTTCACCTCTTTCAGATTATGTCAACTGCGAAGGCCGGATCCATTCGCTTCGTAGGTCGAATGAATCAGTCCTAAATATGACAAGGGAGGGACAACTATCAGTTTTGATAATCAGTAGCCTGACAACGAGCTTATAGTGCTAATAAATACAACATTGCAAACTCAAATCACTATAGACACTCTTTCCACGAACCATACACAGATCCATAGTTAAATATAAACTGAACACTAGCTTTAACATTAAGATACCTCCGGTATCCATCACTAAAATGTCCACTTCGTTAACACACAAATGGAAATTAAAACACTCCCATGAAATTCTAAAGAAGTTTTACCCAATTTTTCATAGTTTCCGATATACAATTTAATAGTAATTTAGACTCTTTAATGGTATATCTCAGTTTTATGTATCTAGAAAACGGAGTTGTTTTTGAACACCTAAATAAATTATCGCTTTTGGCTTTCTTTAATCTTCATAAACATTTCAATAGATATTGGTGTAAATTGCGTCGTATTTTGCCTTATTCTGAAACGAGATTAAAAACACATTAAATCATAATTATTCACATAGACACTTACCTCCACGTTTGTCCTGCTTACAGTTGATCCCAAATACGCTAGATGCAAATCTCTAAATGATCAGCACCTTGAAGAAATCCTCCCTTATCAGATACCCAGGGAAAACCCAGAGAGATGGAGAGGTGATGTGGCCAGGTGTGCCTTCCTCCTCCTGGTGGTGGACGTGGGACCCTCAGGTGGGCTGTACAGGTGAGGTGTGGCCCACCTGGGGCAGGTACACAGGTAGGGTATCGATCTGACCGTGGAGGAGAGTGCTGCATGCACGCTGCTGCCCCAGGACACCATTTGACACAGGGTACTGGAGGAAATGGACCTATTTTAATTTGAGCCTGATGCAATGCATTCTAATCGCTGTTTTCATTGGCTGCAATGGAACGCTACATGTTCTTATTAGGTTGGGGCTACCAAAGGGGAATCTATACCATCCAAGGACGTCCTTCTTAAAAGTACGTTATACGATAAATCCAATTATTAAAAGTATCAAAATAGCATTACTGTATTGGAAATAATCAAACCATTGGTGATATCTTACTCAAAACCACAGATAAAATCAACAGTATACGGGGCTTGTCAAATCAATCTGAAACCTGGTTGCCCACTGGGCAATTAGACTCCTGAATGTGATTGCTCAGCTACAATATGTGGTTTTACAGTAAGATTTGAATAGAATCAGCTACACAATAATGGTTACCCAGTAAGATTTGAATAGAGTCAGATCAAATAGATGATAAATATCTCAAAATTCATAATTCTCCAACCTTAATTTGTGACTTTGACTCTGGTTGCCCACTGGCAACTCAGGCCCTCATTTTTGTGGCCCAGTACGATTTTTTGGTGGTCCTAGGCCACTTAACACCTGATCTGTCAAGCCTGGAGTATATTCACCATGCGACGTCTTACATGGGGACATGGCAGGGAGGTTAAAACTCATAATGAGATGTGACATTTGAATTTCTTAAATAATATTTTGACATGCGCCATTGGGATAACTAAACCATAAAAATATGTGGCATGGTGTCTAAAATATGTGGAAAAAGACCTTCAGTTGACAGTTTTCATATAACAATTAACATACATGGACTAATATATAAATTGTAGTGTATTAAATGCCAGTAAAGAATGGTGCAACCTCGTTGCATTATAAAAATTCTTTGAATTGATCAGACCCTCACAACTTCAAGAGAAACGGTGATAGAAGAGAAGTGGCGCCATCTGGTTACTACAGGGCTGACCAATTGAGTATGACTGGAGCCCCATTTGATCGGTGAAAGTGGTTTGTTGTAGACCTCAGCGATCTTAGAACGTTGGAAACGTTGGATGATTGTAGCGCTGTGCGACCTGATACCTTGCGAAATTATTCAACATATTTAATATTTTTGTTGAGATCCTGTATGATTCAAGACAAGATTGCTTGCGAAAATGATAGTAATGGACCTGCCATACCAGTGTGAATGCTAGGCGATCAATTTCTCTAGCTTACAATCATTTTGTCGTACCTAGAGTCATTTGCGAATGCTTAAAATAATTTTTTCGTGGGTCTCTAGGACAGAAACATTGAATGGGGCTTAACGCTTTGTTTTCTGGTTTAGACCTAAACATCAGGCACATGATCGTTTGCATTCCTGGAAGGGACCAGTTCTTGATATGACTGCCCACAATTGATCCTCATTGCCGAACCTAAACAGAATTAATGTTACTATGACTATCTTAATAGGTAAGGTGTCAACCTAACCTAAACAGAATGTTATTGTCACATCCTCATTAAGTGAGGTCTCAACCACACCTAAACAGAATGTTTTTGCGACATTTTTATTAAACCTTTAGGCCCCACAGTTTACATTCATGAATTGCTTGATTTCCCCAAGGGGCCTTCCATTTAGTATGTACGCAAAAATTCACAAATTCTAGACCCCCCCCCCCCCCCCCTTAGTCTAAAATACGCATTCGAGTTGTATAGGAACGTACGCAAAATTCCAAAAATACCAGACCTCCCCGACCCCACCCCCCCTTGATCAGGTTAGGGACGGGCTGCTATTCTTGCACTGATACAGCATTGTGCAACGATGCAAGATATGGCAACATTGCTAATTTTCCATCAGATTGGTTTAAAAACTGTGTTTATATGGTTGTATCAACGTATAACACACTAAAAAGACTTAGATAAACAAATTTGCTAACAAATATTTCATTATATAATTCTAATACAAAAGAATCCGTTCAAAATGCTCAAAAATGAGTAATGAATCAGCAGAATAATGCGCCATCTTGTTTACATTTGTTTACATCACATGGTACAAATACTGTAACCCTATTGGTCAAAAATGCATAAACATATATTTTAGAAAATCTGTTCGGTAAAAATCAGTCTTATCATCATATATCACCCAAATTATACCATACTTTATTTGCATAAATTTGTTAGAATTCGGCAACAAAGATAAGATGATTTATTTCAATATTTTAACATTTGTTTACATCACGTGGTATAAATACTGTAACCTTATTGGAGAGAAACACATATTCAAGGTTTTTAAGATATCCATGTGGTAAAAATCTTTGAAATCATCAAATATTATTCAAATTATATCAATCTTTATTCTCATATATTTTTCAAAATTCGGCAAAACAGATAACATTAGTTATTTCTATTTTAGTAATCTAATGCCTAAAACGATGCAAGATAACAGTACACCTGTTGTGCAAGATTTAGCAACGATGCAAGATATGGCACCATTGCTATTTCAAGGCTTGTCCCTAACCTGTTGATGCGTACATACTTAATGGAAGGCCCCCAAGATTTCCATGGATTTCCATCCAGAATGCCCTAAAATCCTTTTAATTGAAGAAGTTCAAGGCTTGCCAACCTCTATCAATAAATGTTACAAACATGGGATTTCTAGCATTGATTGGCTACAGCCGGATTAGGGTCTAAAGGGTTAAGTGAGGTCACAATATAAGAATCATAAATAACACCACAAGAACGTTATCAGAACGTCACAGTGTAACATCACAAAAGTTGGTTGCTACAACGTTATTGGGAGTCATCAAAATAACGTCACTGCAACCTAACAGTGTAAAGTAACAAGAATCAATCCAGAATGTTGCTGCAACGTTATTGGAAGGTCATATCCTTGGCTGGGGAGGACTAAGTGGTTACAAACATTTTTTCCACAAATTGCACCTCTTTTTTTTAAAATTCGCAATGTCCTTTAGTTTATCAACCTGAAAATGTCTCAACCATAAACCATTATACAGTTACATAATGCATCTTTTTGTGTAGTAGCTCCCATCCCGTTGTGTGTAGTTTGTCCTTTGTGAATCATAAGATTACAAGTTGTAACATTGGGGTATATTGTCGGGCATTTTGAATATATTTTTGGACATTCTAAATGGTAAGTTAATGGCGTACTTCATCTACTGTTATGTTTTGATTGTATCGTTTCATTAGGAATGTGTTTAGTTACAGAGCGCTGGGTTATCAGATACTGTTTTGATGTATGGCTGGGAAAGTGGGACACAGCGGGATTGTTGTGACCACTGAGTGTAACTTTGCTCCTCGCAGCATTATATATTCTGAGGGGGGTTAAGCATTAAATATATCCTGCAAAATTAGAAATACTTCATATTATAATACAATTATATTTTATAATGTCATTATATAACTAGTGGTTATAACTGTATTTACTTATAACTGACTATTGTGATGCTTTATGTACTTAATTAGTATGTTAGTTCACCAACCCCCATTCTATATATAATATGGGACTGCATGCAGTGAACATCGCATTAAGGTTAGACCTAAGCTTATGTTACCGTTAGTATAAGCATATAAAATATCACTCTTGGTATTCTGACAAGTACGTAGACCCTCAATTTGTTATGAGAATATATCAAATTGGTCTCACGTCATCGTTTTATTATTGTCGTAATTGATGGAAAGTGTATTGTCTAGAGGGCTGTAATTCCTAGACAATTATTCCACAAATGACAATTATTGACAATTGTTTGGGTGAGCAGGGAACCTGCTCTCACGCTATTCTGTATTTAAGATCATGATTAAAGTTGCTCTGGGCTTTTCACCTCTGATCGTCTAACTGTCTCAGTCGTTAACTCTGTTTGAAATAGGCTGCTCAAAATTATCAAAGTAATGATCCAGTGCTGGAGATACCTCTGGCGCGGGACATTTTTGGCTCCCCACGGCGCGACCTGTTTCATGCAAAGGGCAGAGATGATACTGAGATTGGGTGATTAGTGGTGATATCAATCACTGTGATTGCGGGGTGCTGCAGTGTCTAGTTTGATACTCCCCAACATCCAGTGATTGGGAGGGTGTGACGCAATGGTGGATCCAGGCTCGTGATGGTTCAATGGCGGATCCAGGCTCGTGATGGTGACAAGGTTAAGAGTGCACCAGGTCTTATTGGTCTTAGTCGGTCTTATGGTTCTTGGAGCTGCGAACGTCATACGAACACCGATTAAAAATGGACTTATCACTGAAAGGATTGGAGAGGCTAGGGTGTTGAAAGCAGAATGGACAGTTGTGATCGCTATTCATGCTCCGGAGGTACCGCCCATGCAGGCATGGGTTAGGGACATTCGAATACATGCCAATCGTAACATCAAATGGTTTTCGTATAGTGATTACAACAATACTGTGGAGAGACTGAATCAGCTTGATGCTGACTTCTTTGGCCAAGAAGTTAGCTCTCCTGTTATAACATCTATCAGGAGAAGCCGAAAGCTTTTGGGCCTTATTGATTTGATTGGTGACTTAGGACATACTTTATTCGGTTTGGCCACTGATGCGGAAGTCGACGCGCTGAAGGCAGAAGTGGACCAGGCAATGTTAAATGTTAACACCGTTTATCACAACCAACAACAACTTTTAAGTGTAGTGAATTTGACTCTGCAGTATTCAAAGGAGAATCGAGAGGACATTGAGAGACTACAGCATTATATAAGTCACGTGACTGAAAGACTTGGTGGCATCATAGGAAATCTCGACATGCTCCGACTTCGAATTATCCAGATCAGAGTGGCGCGTCACTTTGATCAGTGGATTACTGCGCTGGAGGTTGCCGCAGATGAGTATAGACAGGAGCGCGCGCATTTCCGGAATGCGAGGGTAGCGCTTGAGCATGGTCGATTATCGGAGGACATTTTATCAGTGACTCAATTAAGTGACATGTTACATTATTTGTCTAAGCATGGTGATGTTCAAAATACTATGTGGCATTATCAGAATACTTATGTGAAGCTTGTAATTGCTGAACCTGAAAGGCTTATTTTCAAAGTATGCTTATGGGCTTCAGAGCCTGACGTTTATTATCTATGGCGTCTAACAACCTTCCCTATAGTTAAGAATAACTTATCTGAGAGACTTGCCCCACGCAAATTGGTTGCTACCAATAACGAGAGGACTCAGTTATTTGTACCAGGTAACTGTAAGGGTAGATCTCTCCAGGTATGTGATGTGCATGTACTTAACAAAAAGGGTGTGAACTTGATTTAATAGGTGAGTCAAATTCTGCTTGTCCTATTGAAGTTTCTAAATTGCATGAAAATCTTATTGTTCACCCTTGGTCTAGAAATAAGTTTATTTTAGAGTCTCATATTTCGCGTACTGTTAAGATTTATTGTCTAGGTGGTAAGACTTATACTCATACTATTCAAGGTGTAGAGTTGTGGCACCTTAAGGAGGGATGTAACATACATTCTGCTGATATAACTACTCACCAAGCGACCAGTTTTATTTCAAATTTTGATCAACGGTACCACATCATAGCATTTCCAAACGTTACGTACAGGATACCTAGACAGGTTCATAGTAAATTACTGGATCATCTTAAGATTGTAGATCGTGTTACCATCCACGCGGTTAAGACTACGCTTGATGAATTACCAATAGGTCCTGCATGGCATGAGACATACAGACAGTCTGTAATATGGAGTGTGATCTTTATTGTTGGAGTTTTGAGTTTTATTGTTTGGTATAATTGGAAGTTAATTATTTCGAAATTTAAGAAGAACGTTATGAACAAAGATGCAACAACAACCAAGCAAGTCGAAATTGAACCAAGTAAGATTCTGAGATTGTGTAAGTCGAGTGGTCAGATTTTTAAGAGAACTGTTGAAGTTTAAGATATAAAATAACAGCTTCTAACTTTTATGGGATAAAAGTTAAGATATGTGAGGAAGGAATGTAACATTGGGGTATATTGTCGGGCATTTTGAATATATTTTTGGACATTCTAAATGGTGAGTTAATGGCGTACTTCATCTACTGTTATGTTTTGATTGTATCGTTTCATTAGGAATGTGTTTAGTTACAGAGCGCTGGGTTATCAGATACTGTTTTGATGTATGGCTGGGAAAGTGGGACACAGGGGGATTGTTGTGACCACTGAGTGTAACTTTGCTCCTCGCAGCATTATATATTCTGAGGGGGGTTAAGCATTAAATATATCCTGCAAAATTAGAAATACTTCATATTATAATACAATTATATTTTATAATGTCATTATATAACTAGTGGTTATAACTGTATTTACTTATAACTGACTATTGTGATGCTTTATGTACTTAATTAGTACATAATTGTTAGTTCACCAACCCCCATTCTATATATAATATGGGACTGCATGCAGTGAACATCGCATTAAGGTTAGACCTAAGCTTATGTTACCGTTAGTATAAGCATATAAAATATCACTCTTGGTATTCTGACAAGTACGTAGACCCTCAATTTGTTATGAGAATATATCAAATTGGTCTCACGTCATCGTTTTATTATTGTCGTAATTGATGGAAAGTGTATTGTCTAGAGGGCTGTAATTCCTAGACAATTATTCCACAAATGACAATTATTGACAATTGTTTGGGTGAGCAGGGAACCTGCTCTCACGCTATTCTGTATTTAAGATCATGATTAAAGTTGCTCTGGGCTTTTCACCTGTGATCGTCTAACTGTCTCAGTCGTTAACTCTGTTTGAAATAGGCTGCTCAAAATTATCAAAGTAATGATCCAGTGCTGGAGATACCTCTGGCGCAGGACAAAGTGCACCTGCACCACGTTGCAGCTTTATACAAATCGCTATACTGAAATTTCTCTTTGTAATCTACTTCACTATGATGTGATAATGATGTGATAAATAGATTATGTATGCATGAGGAAATTACCTTCAGAAGAAAAACATAACATTCAGAACATAAATGCAATGATTTCTCTCATATCTTCCTATTACGTTCACGCTACATACATCACCATTTTTGGTAAGGTTGAGACCTCATGATCACAATCAAAGAACAAAAATGTTACAATTGCCATTTTATTAAGTGACAGACTGACCAAAATCATTGAATGTCAGAGAACTTGGTACTTTATTTTTCATACCTGAACAGCTGAATGACAGACGTTATACTTGCTACAAATGTTAACTATTTACATGGATTCATGTTATATATATACCCTACATCATAATTATTTTGAAACTTGAAATGATAAATACTAACATCGTAAAAATCTATGTCATTCTCACTTACATATTCGATCATTGTAATAGTGAATGTGGTTAATAAAACCAAAAAGAAAAGAAGTATGGTTTGTAGAACAATACTGTTATGTCGCAAAATGGTTGAAAAAACACATTCTAAGGGATTCAGATACAGATTGACAGTGCTGTTACTGGATATTTAGGAGTAATATTTTATTATTGTACGAATATTGTTTGCTGGAGAAGTATATCACAGTTTATACAGCTATGTAGGCCTATCAGAAGAATATAATTTATTCTGTTGTCTATTGTCTGCTTCTGCTTGGAAATGTGAATCACCATGTGCATCCCGGACAAGCAGCGATGTAACGAGCACATTCTGCGACCATCCTTTTATGGTTAGTCTGTAACCTGCTGAATAGTTTTGTTATTTTAGGTAAAGCTGAGACTTAGTAAAAAAAACAACATTAAAAGAACTTTATATTTTAGTGAAGCTGAGACCTTACTAATAAAGTTCGTTACAATAATGTTATTATAACGTGAAATAATGTTGTAAGAATGTCACAATAACGTTACAGTGCAATGTTGTAATGTTAGGTTCTAAAGACGTTTTTGGGTGCCATCAAAATAATGTAACGAGAACCAAAGCAGAACTAAACAGAACGTTGCTGCAATGTTATAAAAATGTCATTTTCTTGCCTGGGACTTTAATTGACTACCTTTCCAGAACCATTCGAAGCTGGGTTTTCTTCAACGTGATGACTTTCAAGGTCTCGCATTAGAAAATCCCTTGGTCCTCCATACCTTTCTTTGAATACTTCTAACATGGCAGGGAGTGAAACACCTATCACAACAATTACTACTCCAACAACCTCGATTGTATTATGGCGACCAGGTTGATATCTGGCCAGGAAAGTATACTGGAAGGCCAGTTCTACAAAAATGGTTAGACTGAGAACGATGCTATAACGAAGTCCACCAAGCAGACGCACGGCTGCCAGGGCCAAAGTAACAGTTAAAGCAGCTGCCACACAATGGCCAAGAACTAAAAGTACTTTGTTGATATCAACAATGAATGTGAAATTTATTGGAACTGTGTAAAATGTCAAAGGAATAGTAACAATAGATGATCCAAGTGACATCCAGAATATCTGACTTGTTGGATTTATATGAGAGAGTTCATGCTCCAGAATGAATAGAAAATATGAGAGTGCTGAACTTCCTATGACAGCTAGGATGTAGCAGGACATTGTGGCAGCAAGGTTGGATGATGATGAGTTTACACGAGAAGTGTTACTGCCTGGAGGATATATAGTTGAATTGATATGTTCATCATATATTACCTTGTTTTCAGGGAAGACAAATGTGGGCTGTGCAATCAGAACAATTCCCAAAAAGCAAAATAGGATTGCAATAATGTTCACTTTCCCAGGCCATCGAGATTTGAATACCCAACCTAAAATGGCCATGGCTATAAAGGTGAAAAAGTTTGCCACTGACCCATGGTCTGTAAGAGGTAAACATTTTGATGCTCCAAAGAACCCAATGTTGAAGAGAACATAACCAATGATGGCAGCTAACATCCATTTCAGGTCCTTCATAGCTAATCCTTCAAAGTTGTTTTTCCATCCAGAAATCATAAGTGCCCCTAGGGTTTGAAACAGTAAACGGAACATACTGAGCTCAGAGTCAGGTATAGCTCCCTGCAGTATCTGAATGAATGCTAAACTTGCCACATCTGTGAAAATGTGAATAATGACAAGTAAATAGCCTATGCCAAGTTTTAAGATTTGTGAAGACATGTTAATAGAGTCGCACATGTACATTCGTCTTATGTAGATATCAGGTGGCACATTCAGTCTGAAAATAAGGACAGAATATTCAAATTATGTTCATTTCAATTGGACAATGTCTCTTTCACAAGCAATTTTATGTTGTGACAGCACAGCTACAACGTTTTCGTTCTTGTAAGAATATTGCAAAACATGTTAAACATGCATATATATAATGTTAAATTGATGCATGATTTTAGACCTAGGATTTTCAAAATTATTAAATCTAATTTGACACTCTAAAGTCAGATTTTTAAAAAGGATTTGTGCCAAAACAAACATATATAATGCATATTTAGGTGAATTCAAGCAAGGTTAAATCGGCATTTGATTACCCAGTACAACAAGTTATATTCTTGACTTGCTTTGGTTAACTCACATAGAAACCAACTTAACCAGTTGACTGGCCAAAACAATGAGTCTCAAACTGATTTTTCGCTTATTGTAAAGCTTAAATATATTATCAATAACTTATTGATTCTTATCTTCAGGTTGAGACCTCACTGAATGATTCTGTTTAGGTTAGGGTGACACCTAACCTAATGAGATGGTTACAGTAACCTTCTGTTTAGGTAAGGTTAAGACCTGACATGATCAGAACTTCACAATAATGTTCTGTTTAGGTAAGGTTGGGGCCTCCCCTGGTTAGGAGGTGACAACAATGTTCTGTGTAAGTCAGGTCTAGACCTCACCTAATCAGAATGTCACAATGACATTCTATTCTAATTTGATCTTGACCTAACCTCACCAGAACGTTATAATAACATTCTGTTTTGGTTAGGTCACAACCTCACAGAAAAATAATGTAACAGTTACGTGACATTTTAGTACGTAACAGACAAACCAAAAAAGTATGGTGGCATAATGTGACTGTTATGTCACGCCTTGGCTGGGAAGGCTTAAATATCCTTATTCAAAGGACTAAGGTCTTCTGTAATCTCACAATAATCTCATATCAATTTTCCTATCATTGCGGAATAGTTTACAGTCCTGTATATAGAGCATTTCATCAGAAAATTTAGGAGTTACCCAAGTTTCTGGTAATGAAAAAAGATCAAATTTATTGATAAAAATCTGTAAGTGCAACAATTTCGGCCATAGACTACAAATATTGGTATGTAATGGCTTCAAGCTAAACATCTCATTCGCGTCATTCAAATGTTTCAATTTATAATCTCTCATTTGACATTATCGCAAAATGATAATATATTATAATCTCGCAGTTCTGTATGAATTGTGAATTGGTTGTAATATCCCCCCCCCCCTCCAAAAAATAATAAAATCCACAATATTGTGACATCGACTGGACACGTTGATGTCACTATTAGTTCTTCCCATATAATTAAAAACAAAGTATCTAAATCAAAAAAAATCATAGAGAATGTTCGAGTGAGCATCCAACTGCAATTAAATCATGCATGAATATATATTTTCCTAATACTGTTCTATAAATGTAAAATATTTTTACAGAAAGTTCTTCTGATTTTCAGGATTAGATTATCCTTATTGGTTTGATTACAGTAGTTTGTCCTTATATATATTTCAACATTGAATATCGAAATGAAAAAAATATGTCTAAAGGAAATATAACTACATACAATGCCCTTCATAAGATTCTATAGCATCCAGTATTTTTATGCCTGATTACTATCCATCACTAACACTTTTCAATTAGCTTTCTGTTTAGATTATCAGTACTGGTACTAAATAATGAGTTGTAGATATATCATTAGATTATCAAGTGTCAAAGCCTAAGGATCCTCAATAATGGTTTCCATTACGAATATTCCCAGTAAAAAGTCACATGGTGACTATTTTGTTTTCACCTTTCAGCGAATGGCCTTCTTATTCCACTGAATTGAAGGGGTAACCTCTGGCCCAGTAGGGATGGGTAGTACCCTCAGTCAGTCGAAGAGGATAGGTGGCAATAAGCTCCTTTGCCACATCATCATTCTGGTCATATTTGGCCCTGTTTAGGCCGTCCATGTGCTGATATTCAATCATCCTGTTCTATGATACTGTCACCACAGCTGTTGGTGTGCAGTGGCAGCTGGGTCAATCTTTCAGCTCTGTTTACTTTTCAGCTCGCCCTTTTTTGGAGGCATAGAACTGTTATTTTTCAATTGCCAATGTTTTTACCCTAGGTATGCTTCGGTCTAGTATAGTATGACTGGTTTTCAAGATTGGCCCAGCTTACAAATAAATAATATTTCATCTATATAGCATGATTATAGGGGTGAAAATGATGAAATATAATGTGATGTATGTATTACAGATTTGTTTATGAAGTGAGGAGATGGAGATAAATGATTCTACATGTTACCAAATATTAATGCTAACCAGCAATGATATAATATCAACATTATAACATCATATCCTCTGATGACAATTTGGGTTAATCCATCAGTTACATACCCCTATATATGATATTGATAATTAACTAGTTATTCAATTCATTTAAGGCTCTCTGTTTCTACAAATATGCAAATTATTTCCCGTTCTGTATATTTCTATTTTTTCTCTCTTAGTCTACCTCAGATATTTTATTCTTATTTTTAGTACTACCGTGTTCCTCTAGTAGTTTATCAAACCGTAATCATTCTATTGTCAGGAGAAGTGACTTTTGACAATAAGTCAGTAGATTCGCTAGCCAATGAGGTACTATCTGAAGTATTTGCTTGACCTGTCTTTTGTCATCGTCTCTTATCCATAGAAGCCATGCAGCAAGTCTAGTCAGTGTAAACTAGGCTGTAAATATAAACGCAACGATATTTGAATGGAAAAAGCTTACGGTACCTTGATTTCTCACTGATATTACGATGGATACATATGTGAATCGTGTTTAACCACTTCCAATATGATCATTATTACTTCATTTTCCTTATATGCCATTCCTTAGGTTTCTTTAGGATTTAGATATACAAGATTTCTTGTGTTTAGATTCTGATTGAGAACATGATTAGCCCCTCAACATAATTTATATGAATTCTAAATGTCATTTTTACAGTGTAGGATATACCAGTCTAAATAGTGAGTTTGAATCAACCACATCTTACCTTTTAGTTATTTCACCTTTGAGTATTATGTAGGAATGTCTTAGACCATCGGGTAAAATCTATCCTGATTACCTTTGTAGCACAATTGCGAATTGCAAATCACATGTACGCTAGAGCCTCCAATAAAAGATTTGAAACTATAGCCAAAACAGCATGTTACCCGTATGAAGGAACTAAAGAATGGCCCTGGACCCCTTAATTCAACACGGCTACATAGCCATTTCTGAAAATCGATATGTGACATGGAGTTTAGTAACATGAAGAAAAAATTAAATGACATTACAGGGATTATTTCTTAAATTCGACATGGGACATGGGAGGGTCTTAGGGGTGACATGGGACATGAGAAGTTAAGTGACTAGGGAAGTTATGATTTCTTAAATTCGACATGACACATGGGGACAGCCCCATCAAGGAATGTCCCCAAATTGGTACAATTATTCTGTGCATAACTCCCCGACATACATAAGAAGAAGGGCAGGAGAGGAGTCTACCATCGTTACTACTGTAAACTGAGGGATGGTGTAACACTGCTAAAAGCTCATGGATATCCTAATTACCAGCATTTTACATGCCTACAGTTACCTGTAAGAACTGAATTTGATGGGACATATTGGTAAGCCTATGTCCCACTTATTACTTATGTGTGCACATTAGATCGGACCGTATTGATATAATCGTAAGAATGAATTGGTTTACATACACTCTATGTTCATGACTTTTTTAATGTTTATATTTATTGAAAAATCTATCCTGGGGGTTTTGGTTGATCAACCTTCATTCAATTAGGATCGTCTCTCTCTATGTTATATTGCCTTGGGAGTATTGGTTAACATACACCCTGTTTTGACGATATATAATGAATTAAATTGATCTAATTGATATCTGAAGTATAGGGTTAAATTGGTTGACATACACCGCATCATTGATATCATATTATGAACTGAAGTTACTCACATTCATACTGAATTAATAATTTTATGGCGAAATGGTAAACATACATCCCATTATATGATACTATCTTAATTCATAAGAAATTTATGTGGATTTACTTATGTACTCCTTTGCATGACTTGCTAATGTAAACACATTTATAGAGTGAAATGGTTGACATACACCCTTTCATTTCATCTTATTGGATATCTAATTAAGGCTGACTTGTTTTACACATTTATCATGATGTTAATTCTGGAATCTCTTCTTTAGATGGATAGTTTGATATTTCCCGAGTGCCCTAACTCACTCACATTTGGTTTTGTTAAAAGTTTTTAATTATAATATTGTCTTAAATTATTGAAATTAAATGCTCTTTGTAGAAAGTTTTTATAGGATTAACCATACATTACATACTGATGGTAAGGTCGAGTTATCGTGTTAATTCACTTGGTTTGGTTTATGTTTTTGGATGTCTGGGACGAAGATATGTTTCTTATTTACTTCGCGGCTGAATTAAATAGAGTGGATTAATAACAATATAACAACAGGTAATTTGATTTGGACATTAATAAATAACATTTATTTTAATCCTTCCTGCTTACATCAACTCTAAAAGTTAAAATTATGCTGCAATGTTGTCAGTGTGGTGGTTGGAATGCAAATGACCAACAGTTTTGGGCTGGCAATTTATATAGTGAGCATACAACAAATCACTGTAGCGATAGCAATGGGAGCGAAGACGTTGCGCCTCTCTGAAATAAATAAATTGCTGTAGGTATCGCTACACAATTTAATAACAATGTAATCATTGATCCTAATATGTATCATGGACTATAGGTTTCCCATTGACCAAAGGGGTTTTCACATGTCCCACCTGAGCCTTCCAAGCATAACAAATAAACTCAAATTATCAAAAACACAAATTATGGACTTAATATTTAATAGTTTTACTTACAGTGAACCATGGTTCACTGAAATGACCCTTGATTCTAGGTTAAACATACTGGGTTATAATATTGTTAGACAAGACAGGAAATGGGCCGGAACTTCTGATGGGACACATGTCAAAAAAGGAGGAGGCATTGGGGCCTATATCAATGATACAATTATAATATAATTGTATCATTGTATTCTATATTATATTCAACAGATCGTCATGCTGCTTACAATATGAACTGTGGAAATATTGAATGTATGCGGGTAGGTATCTTTTTAGGGAGCATGCAAAAGATCTTATTATTGAAATAATTTACAGGCCTCCTTATGGTAATATCATGTCGTTTTGTGACTACGTAACTGACGCTGTTAATAATTTATCCCTAGTCAATATATCAGAACCGTTCAGATTACTTAGTAACCTGGAACACCTAACTGATCTAAAACTGTACATAAGATAATTGCATTGACTATACTAATATGCAAGATATTTCACAAGCAGGTGTCCTATTTAATGATCATGACATTTACTTATATCACTAAAAAGAAAACCAGAGTTCGACATAAAGAAAAATTCCTTTAATGGAAGAAGGTATAGGTGATATAATTGTCATGAATTTCAAGAGTGTCTTTTGAATCTCGATTGGAATAATTGAATGATACTGAACATTGTTGGAATGATATCATTCAAGCAATAAATGACTATATCACTCCTATGTGTCCAATAAAAACTTTTAAGGTAAGTATTAAAGGTGAACCATGGGTTACAAATGAACTACTTGAATTAATTCATGATAAAGATTAAGCATGGAAAGAGGCTAAATGTACCAATAATATAGAGGACCTTAGACTAACCACAAGTATGAGAAATGATACCCTGACAGCTGTTAGGATAGCCCAAAAAATCTTTGTCCGGCATGTATTAGAAGACCGTGAAGGTTTTGGAACTAAATAAATTATGTTGTTCCAGGCAATTCTGATATGGCCTCAATTAATATTATCAATAAGGATACTAATGAAATGAAACCGGACACTGATAGTGCTGATTATATTAACAAATTCTTTGTTAACATTGGATAACAGCTGGCAGACAAAATTGAGGCACCACCTGAAGAGTTGCATTTTGATTCTGTTCCTAGGGCTTATATGGATCCAACTGTTACAAATGAGGATTAATTAAATAAAATCATTAAAGAGAATGATATCCATAAATCGTCATCAATTGATGATTTATCATCCAAAATATCTAAAGATGCATTTTCTGTTATTGTTTGACGGGTTACCTATATGTGTGATATGTCATTTATGAACTGTGACTTCCCTGCTAGTTGGACAATTACCAATTTTATTCCCTTATTCAAAAGGGATGATAAATTGTATGTAAATGATAATAGTTCTATATCACTACTTCCCCTACCTGGGAAGATACCTGAACGGAATATACATACACAATTGGCCAATCATCTTGAACACCATAATTTTCTGGATCATAATGAAGGTGGGCTTCGTAAAAACAATTCAACTATCGATACTGTTGCAAATTTTACAGATGATGAATTAGTGATGATGATCCTAGTCATTTAGTATCTGTTAGAAAAAATGGGTACAATGGTTCTAGGTCCAAGTTTAAGAGAAATGTTATTCACCCCAATATATAGGCAAATAAGATCAAAGTATGTACCAGCAAAATGATTGATGGCCTCTGTCAAACCACTTTGGATAGTGGCACCAGAGCAATAGAACACAAACGTAATAAACCCAAGCATCGCCCAATTAAAAGTATGGAGTTGGCGAAACAGCGGTTTACCCCTAGAGTCTGCAATTATCAGTACTCTTCTCATCGTGTCAGATTAGTATCGATAACACACAGCATTAGGTCGAGTATGTTAGTTATCACTTAGCTCAATGATCAGTTCTTCGAGGATCCGTCCCATACGGTTTTCATAGCCTTTAGTAATGACTAGTTTTCGCATGTGTCTTGCCTCATTCAAGGAAAAACCTGCTCCGTAAGTCCTGTTAAATGTCCCCTCGTAGAACGGGACCCCTTGGTGCAAAAGTAGTAGATCAAGTACTGATTTTTTCTGCTGTAATCGTAACCTGGCTCCTTGTTGAAACACCTCATACTTCTTGTTTAGCCAGTCTTCGTGTGTTTGGATTTGGTTGACCAGTTCGTGTATCTTGTACAGGTTTGATTCGCAGAGAATCTTTGCTCCTGTTATGCTATCATTGCATTTTATAGGTTTTTTGAACCCAAAATACTGCTCTACACATTGGTACTCATATTGATAATCTGAGAATGGAGCCTTTTAGATTACTGTACGGTTAAGTGTGGCCCTGGAATACAACACCTTGCACGCATACATATGTTGATGAGCTTTCTGGTGTTAAGTTATGGGGGAGTGCATCAAACTTGTCGCGAGAGTATGTAGTACCATCTAATATTTCTATTTCATCCCCCTTCATTGTAGCCCTAACATTTGTTTCAGATGATGCCTCTGTGTATAGGGCCTGTACTTCTTTGTGTATGATGAGGTCATCCTTGTTTAGCTCATTTGAAATGTGAACATTTTGGAATTTGGGGACTACTTTAATTTTATCTATAGCCTGAAAGATCTCACCCTTCTGCAGTATTGTCCCATAACGTAGTTTAATTGGCCTGGGGGTCTCAGTCGCCCTTGTTTTCGCACCTTTGCCGCTCAGTTCACGACCCATTCTAGTGGCTCTGTTTGTTTGGATATAAGTGATTGTGCCCTCTTCACTCAGTAATTCCCCCATAATTACGTGCATACGTTCATTGGGACTCTCAGGTACTCCCCTTATTATCAAGTTGAGAGCTTGTTTCTGTTTGATGTCATTCTCACGCATATGATAGCAGTCACTACATAAACTCTCAAGTTTGGCAATACGTTCATTTGCAATATGGAACTGAGTTTCCAGCTTCTGATTTTCTTTAATGATTTCTGAGAATTTAGCCTGGACATCTTTTTGATTTTCAGACATTTGTCGCTGGAGACCTTCAATGTTACCATTCATAGTTTGTATTGATCATGTTGATTGCCCAAATGTTTGAAAGTCAGTATACAGCGATGTTAACATGTCTATCAAGTACAGTATTCATGTCATCTACTTTGTTGGTAGTAGGTGTAGGCGTTGTATGTACGGTACATGGCTCTGCGGGCAGAATGTTCCCATCCTTGGATATGGGTTGTGGTTACCGCGGCGACTGTCTGGCTTCTTTTTCTTACGATTCCAGATGTATTTTTTATCAGTATAGTCCGTATGTTGATGTGACCACATCCTAATACTAATCCAAGAATTCCTTGTGTGTTCACAATCACTATGAACATAAATTCAGTACCTGTGTAGCATAATATCTGTATAGGTACATAATTATGTACAGCAGGACGCACTCGTACGGCACATTACCCCACTACCGCCGTGTCCTTTTTTTGGGGTATAAGGTTTTAACAAGGATAAGTTAGATTTCACAGCATATATTTTACCATATGCTACAGATAGACTTAAACACTGCATTTGACCAGAAACTGGAACATTTTGTCACTCTATCAGTCCACATTAGTTTTTGTAGCTTTAATTTCCTTCCTCCAGGGTATGGTGCTTTTTTGGCCAGCTTGGAATGTGTTCTTTTAAACCTTTCACTATGCCAGATGAATTGAGGCATCACCAGCCAATACACACCAGATGCATTAATGCATCGCCAGCCAAAACACACTAGATGCATTGAGGCATCTTCTCCGTACATGTTATTATAGTGGATGTAATGCTAGTAATAAAAGAAAAATTAACAATTACTGTTTTAAGACAGAGTTATAATGAAATAACATTAAGACAGTTCCTGGGTCAATACATATTACTTGTCCGCCCCCCCTCCCACCTGAACACAAGATTAAGATGGCAGGCTTGGGTTAAATAAATTTCATTTATTGATAAAATTTATATAAAAGTAGTATAATAGTATTGATTGGTAAATAAAATAGATATGTTGAATAAATAATTTGATGATTGGTAGTGGGTGGGTGGGATTTATGATATGTTGTTGGTATGGAAGGTGAAGAGAATGGTGGTTGGTGATTTGAATTGTGGGATTGGTGTGTATTATGCCAACAGGGGGCGGCAGCAATGACCCAGCCTATCACCACCTGGTGTATGCTGTTGACAATTATTTCAGGTTTTCAAAGCTATGATTTCTATATAACCTACCTCGACTTAAATAGGTGCTGTATTTTTTGTCTGCAATTAATTCATGCATAAAATATTATTATATTTTCCTAATTCTGCTATATGAATATAAGATTTTCATACAAATAGTTCTGATTTTCAGAATTAGATTATCCTTATTGATTTGATCACAGCAGTTTGTCCTTAAGTTGAAAAATGGATTAAGTTATCCATACTCATACTACACAATCCGATACAGTATTCATGTCAATATAATCAAGCCATAAACTTTGTGTCATTCATTTGGACGTCATCCTTGTTTTGATAGGTTATGGATTAGATTACCCATATACCTTTTGACACAAAGGCAATACAAATGGTGATTAGATTATATAAAGTATATAAAATAAGTATGGATATAGAACAACTGCCCCAAATGCAAAAGTTATAGATCAAAAATATATTTCAACATTGATTATCAAATTGTTGTCGAAAAAATTGTTATAAAAAATTATGTCTAAAGGAAATACAACTATACCTAACCAAGGATATGAAATTCTAATAACGGTGCAGCAAAGTTCTGGATTGATTGTTATTACTTTAGATTGTAAGGTTGTAGCAACTGTCTTTTGATGATTCCCAATAACATCGCAGCAACCAACATTTGCAACGTCACATTGTGACTTTCTGACAACGTTCTTGTAACATTATGCTGGCATTTGGGTGGGAAATCCCACCTAAACTAGTTGCTGGTTCACAGTCCTAGTTGGGCGACTAGTGGACTCGGACGTAATTACAGTCTATGCCTCCTCTCACCTAACGGACTCGCTGGCTTGCATTATTGCTTTCAAGGCCCGGCATGTTTTTGTTTTTCCTTCGGATTTCCCTCAACATCTTTTTCTTCTTGGACAGTTGGAGCCTCAGCACGATATTCATTTGGGATTTTTGATAGTGAATTATGCCAGTATCTCACACCATCAATGATTAATCCATCATGCTTGATCAAGACATCAGCACCTACCTCTTTGCTTGTCGTGCTATAATTCTGGCCTCCCTTCATTGCTTCCTGGTCTCAGGGTCCTCATCAGCATTGATCCAAATGCTTGATCGATTTTCCTTCTTTTGTAGCTTTGATTTGCTTTTTAACACATTGTCCCTGATGTAAGTGCTGACAAAACATACTCGTATATGTTTGATCACTGGCTTGGTTGGATTTACAGGAGGGTTCCTCAAATTGATCGATCCTCATGGCAAGATCATGATATTCCTGGGATCTTCATTTGGTGTCAGTTCCATACCATTGATTATTGCATTTAGCCTTCTTGGGGAGAAGTATGACATTTCCCGTTTGTTTTGCATTGCTTTTCCATGTGTCATACTTGGCTGATTGTCCTTTTGCGTGAGTTTGTTAATAGCCTCTTTCAATTCCAAAAATTCATCCTTTGTTTTTGGCATTCTTCTCTGAGTGAGGATATATCTTCTAACAGTACATTTTTCGATCTGAGTGACCTCTATTTTTGTTGTGAGCTTTCCAACGGTACGATCAATATACTGTTTTGTTGGAAGGTTATCCAACTTTCTGAGTAACATATTGAGGATTGATTCACTTTTCATCTTTGGGTACCCCCAAATCATCCTCCTCTTCTATAATACTGTCATCAAAGCTGTGTGGTCTGACACTTGGTACTCTATAGTCATCAAAGCTGTGGTGACTGCAATTCGTGCACAGTGGTGGGGATTATTGGTGGCTGGGTCAATCCCCGGGGTCAATCTTTCAGCTCTGTTTACTTTTCAGCTCGCCTTTGTTTTTGAGGCATGGTAAAAGTGTCCTCTTCCTCTACCTCTGATATTTCATTCTTATTTTCAGTGTTCCTTCAACATGTAGTTTATCAAACCATAATTTTTTGTTGCCTGGAGAAGTGACTTTTCATAATATGTAGATTCTCTAGCCAATGGTGTGCTATCTGAAGTATTTGCTTTACCTGTCTTTTGTCGCTGTTTCTTCTGCATAGAAGCTATGTAGCAAGTCCATTCAATGTAAACTAGGCTGTAAATATCAAAATGCCAATATTTGAAGAGAAAAAGGTTACGGCACCTAGATTTCTCACTAATAATATTATTAGGATGGATACATATATATGTGAATCGTATTTGACCAGCTCCAATATTATGATCACTATTACTTCCTTATACCTTATACGCCAGCCCTTAGGTTTGTCTAGGATTTAGATATATTTGAGATTTCTTGTGTTTAGATTTGCATGATTTGCCCCTAAACATGTTTGAATTCTAAACGTCATTTTAACAGTATAGGATATACCAGTCTAAATAGTGAGTTTGAATCAATCACATCTTACCTTCTAGTTTTTTTACTTTTGAGGATTACGTAGTCTTAGACCATAGGGTAAAATCTATCCTGAATTACCTTTGTAGCACGAATGCCAATTGCAAATCATATGTATATTAGAGACTCCAGTCAAAGATTAAAAACTAGATCCAAAACAGCATGCTACCCGTATGAAGGAATTAAAGGATGTCCCTAGATACCCTAATTCGACACGGCAACATGGCCATTTCTTAAAATCAACATGTGACATGGAGCTTAGTGACGTGAAGAAAAAATTAAACGACATGACAAGGACCATTTTTTAAATTTGACATTGGACATGGGATGGTCTTAGGGGCCATCCATAAACGCACAAGGGGTGGGTGGGTGGGTTGAACAGTGCCTGCCTGAAAACGGGCCTTTGTTTCTATGTTTAGATTAGGATATTAAGTGTGACGGGGGGGGGGGGGGTGTTCTAGAAAAACCCTGAAAAAGTGTAATAGGTATAGGAACCAGGCAATCAGGGTTGACATTATTAATGAGGTATGTCAGCCAAGAAAAAGTTGATATTGTCATTAATTCAGTCAGTTTGGTGTACGATTTTTCTGATCAATTACTTTACTAGTGGAGCCGTCTTCAGGTCTTGTCGAGGCAATCCCATATATGAATTCGTATCATAAAGTATTGCTAAAATGTAGATATGGAGTGAAATGGATGTCCGGGAGCTTGACTAATGTCCATATTCCACTATGCCTCGCTTAACTTGTGTTGGACATTTCACTTGCAGTTATTGCCAGAAACGCAAGGTAACGCAAGCAAATGCAAGCAATTTCTAATAACATACAGTGGAATAGAAAATCTGCTTGTGTTCCTATAGGAACGCAAACAGATATATACTTATGTTACGGTAACGCATGTATATAGGAGCACAAGCATATTTTTAGGTAGTTTTCTAAGGAGTACTTGAGCTCAGATACCAACATGCCTGGATCAGAAATGCAAACTCCTTGCGTTAGTACCTTAAGACCAATGCAAATGATGTCTATACATAGTGGAATATGGCCTTTAAGGCTATATTCCACTATGCCTTCAGTTACACTTGTGTTCACGTTCAAGTATTGATGCAATCCCACTTGCATTCAGATACAAGCAATTCTATATTCCACAATACGTTCCTAGAAATGCTTGCATTTTGCTCGAGTTTCACATGCATTTCCTTGCATTCCTTGCTCAATGCAACTGAAATGACACATAGTGAAATATAATATCATAGCCTTTAGTTATCAAGGACATTGATGTGGATAAATGATCAGGCATACAGGATCTACCAATTGATTTGCTGAAGGACTGTTTCAAAAAGCTCTGGACGTAATTGCTGTTTCTATTCCATTGCTCCCTAAAACAAGATGTCTTTTTGAAGAATGGGCTATAATTATTGCAACTGTCATCCTAATAAGCCAATCCTAGTTTACAGCAACATCAAAATTTATTGTGCAATATTTTCTAACTTGCCTCCATGCTTATTCCCTAAAGAGAGTTGCATAATACAAAATTAGCCAAAGCAATTTGGTTGACAGAGTGCCTATGACATTTGTAAAATGTAGCTTTATATTTTTGCCTTTTCCCCATAGAAACAAATGTTAAAGACGGTCAACCCTGCCTAAAATGTCCAATCCTATTTTGCCTTAAAATACAGCATTTTAATTGGCTGGCAAACCTGCAAAGCTGTCAATTAATACAATTTAAGAAACCATAGTGTTTAAGCAGTACTGGGGACATAGAAAATTATTCTTGGTTATTTCAGTAACCCCAGCTCTAAGAGACAAAGGTGGATCATTATGGTTATTTGACTGACCCTTGTCTAAACCTGGACAAAATCAATTATGCTTTGATGTACTGTGCACAACTAATATTTGGCAAGACAGCCTTATTGCAAACATAGATTGGCGGGAATGTGTTGCTACATTTTCATCTTTAAACATGCATGCCTTTTGTTCTTGTTAATCCAATGTCTGACCAACGGCACTCTCTGAAAAGGGGCCGTCAATAAATGAAGTCATACTATTTTTGACCATTTTTGATCCCCCCCTGCCCCCCCCCCCCCCCCTTTGTCATGCTTTTACTATAGAAAGGTATAGGGGCCTGGACCCCCCCCCCCCCCCTCCCGGGCACATGACGTCATTTATGGACGGCTCCAAAGGTTTCTTAGTGTAAACGAGCAATTTATATAAACATGAACGATTAGGTAAAGGGCTTTATATATTTATTCAAGCAGAAAAGTATTCACATGTACAATTATTTGCAACACACAAACCTTATTTTATACAAACAGTTTTTATATCATGAGTATCACAATCGATAAACAGTCACTCCGATCATCTGCCTTGACCATTTAACTTTCAACTTATGGTGTTCTTTTTAACATAAAATAAGCTTAGTTTTCAGTTAGCTGTATAGAATTAGTTGTTCCATATAATGGCTTTACAGTCTTATTACTGTTAGAAAATCATAGTTTGATCTGTAGCTTGTTGCCATTATCTTGCATCTTTAAGTGAAAATCGATGGTTTCGATACAAAGACTGCTTCCAATGGATTATAAATACACTATGGAGTGGGATTAGAAGGCAATAAATCCCAAATTGTTCGATTCCCAATTACGCATGAATACTGCAGAATTCTTTGTAAATAGAGATCATACTTATGTAATATTGTCCAGACCCCATGCATGGAAGGAGGGTGTATCTTAAGATAATGATTCAACGTCTAAGTTACAGACTTGATGCAATGTACTTCTTGCCTTTCATTGAATTCGTAACTGTCATTCAATATAATCATCATAAGCATATGTACCGTGTTTTTTGAGATTGGATTATTGTTCCTTTGTCCCTTATAGTAAGTAATAATTATTATGCCTTGTGTCCTGGTAACATGTTCCAGGATAATCTTTTAACAATAGTTCTCAGGCTTGAGTAGGTAACTGGATTCTCGTATATAAGCTTGTTGACCAGAAACAGCTATGATTTGTACGTCACATTTGTACAAAGCAGTAAGATAATCGGTTCTCACAATAAATACCATGAACATTGACAATGGAAATGAGATTTATTGATCCAGTATATTCTTGACTAGTGGCATGTGTATTGTCATTAATTGAGCAATCACAGTTCAGCATTAGTGCGAATTTCAAACCAATAAAATATTCGCATGGTAAAACCAATAATTATTGTGATGCGGAGAGATATCCGTTTCCAAGCCAATCAGACATCATATTAGTCAATCAGACATCATTGTAGCTGGCTTGTCTTACTGTATACGTTAGGCCTGCCGTTCATCGGGCTGTAATTCAGATTCAAACTGAGCTTCGAACAGATAAAGAAAAACGGATGTCCAGTGTTTGCTAAACCCTGCCAAGAAGGTTACCTCACATAACGTTTTTGTAACTTCGCAGAACGTCACAGAACGTCCAGAATGTCACAGAACTTCTCCGTTACATACCTCCTTGTCTGTGTCTGGAAAGCATTTCCTTGTTTATGTGCCATGATAAACAAAGTTTTTTTTATCAAAGTACCAATCGTTATTTCGTTATAGGTCCTTTGTTTCTCCCAGCCATTAATACAAAAACAAGGTATCCACAACAAAACATATCAAGTGAACGTTGACATTGTGTTACTGTATGAAGTAGCATCCAAATATGCGTTGTTATGTTTTACTTGCTGGCTTTGGTTTCATTTCGGTATTTGTGGTATGTATGGGTTCCTTCCCATAAGTCTCTGCTCTTCTAGGGACGACCCTGTGACGTCACGCATCGAGTGCACTGGGGCGGGACCGCAGTCAAGCGGAACGGCTTCCGGGTCCAATTCGTAATACTGCGTGGTCCCCGGCGCATGCTCACTACTCCCATCGTCACTTCCGGAGTTCAGCTCGTGCCGTTCGAACTTGGGACTCTCATAGACGTGCTGGTCGTAGCCACGCCCATTTCCGGCCCGTGGGTCCACCCCGTAGCCCACGTTGGGAGGAAGTGGAAGGCTGTTGTTCCGGCCGCCGCCGCCACCCCCGGGATGGCGCTGCATCTGCCATGTGCGCGAGTAGTCGTTCTCGGGCTGGTTGTCGAAGGGCGAGTTAGGAGGCTTGGGCAAATGGCCGACCCTGGGGAAGGTGTGTTGGTGCTGGGGGTTCTGCTGGTGGTGGGGGAGGGCACCTGGAGGTGACGTCATGGGCTGACGTGGTGACGTACGACGGTAACTGTTGTAAACGTCCGGGGCCTGCTCCGCCTTCGAATGCGGGTCGGCTGGGCTTGATCCGAGATGTCTCCTGAAGAAGAAAAGTTTCGAAGTTTAAGTGGTTATCTTTATGTTTTCCCAATGAATATGACAGGTTATAATATTCTCACATAAAGGTTCAATATTTGCATATTTCATCCTTGGTTTTATAACAATATTTATAGCTTTAAGATATAGCCTCTATTCCCAAGCATGACAATTATTTATCTAATTGTAACGGTATATGTGCAATACTTTTCATTCCCAAAATTTGCTTTTAGTTGTTCTTATTTACATTGCCTTTCTTCAAAACCACGAAACAATGTTTAATTATTTTAAGATGTAGTTTTAGGGTTTTCTTGCTTTCTTCTGAAAATTGAGATGTAGATCAAACCTATCTTGCAGTGAATCCACAGTGATGGGATTATTTCTTGACAGTTTTATCTTTATCATTACCAAAGTGTAAACGGGAGAAATCGAAAACACTTATTGAGAAGCAAAGCAGTCACCAAAACAGCAGAACGTAACATACTGCATGGGATGTGACATGTTGAAAGTGAGTCAAAGTAGTTCATGGTATGCCAGCAAAGGAATGACAAATTAGCATACAAAACATTGCGAAACATGTCAACCCTGTTTAAACACAAATAGGGAAAATAACCAATGTTTAGGTCAGGGATGCATTATGTAATACCCCCTCCTTTTTTCCCTTAAAAAAATAAAACCGCACATTATATCATCTTTTATGTGTGTGACACTGAACCTTTAAAGCTCACCGAATCATAGCCATACTATTGCCCAGAGCTCATGCCAATGAACTTTACTTGGAGAGTGAGAGACATGAAATACTTTGAAATTACCAGAGAACCATACACAATTACACCATATGACTGATAATTGTACCACGACACTAAGGAAATTTGGGATGACCGCACTCTACTCACAGTCAACGAGTCCCTGTTTCTAGTTTTTATCCTAAAATTATTGCGAAACGAAACGCGACATGAATTCATATAAGACAAGTAAAGTAGGCCCCTCCAACTTTATTTTATTAGCATCAATTGATAGTAAATTATATATAGGCGCTATATAGAATGTTAGTAAAATATTGAATCCCACTTTTCTTTCTCATTCTATTCTTTAGCCTCAAAGCCGTGCTTCATAATGGGAGTTAATTACAACTCTGGTTAAACAGGGACATTAGATAAACAATATATTTGTTTGATAATCACATTGGCCTGGTAGAATAGTTTGAATCTCTGGAAAGTCTCATCTACAGAGACATCCTGAAAAAAAGATAATTTTGTGTTCATATAATAATTGCATATTTCTTTTCAAAAACTGACTTGATATTAACTTTCTACTTCATAGAATGACATAGAATTGAACAGTCATGTAATTAAATTAAGAACCATTGAAAGGAGCAACATATACAACTAGAAGTACTGAATGAGCTCCATTGCCAAGCGCGGCTAACTAGCTTAGGTAGAGTTAAACAGAGTGACCAGTATGATATGGGTGCGTTATGAACTGGGGACAGTATCGCCACCTACCGTTTTAAACAGAGAAGTCCGACCGCCAGAATGACTATTCCGATGAACAGTGCGATGCACATGATGAGGATGATCGACAAGCCTGGAAGGGACAAGCGGAATTGTGATAAGATCTGATACAATACAAAGAAAGTGTAGGCTTGTTTATTATTTCAGTTTGTTAATCTGGCATTCACATAATGAAGTAAGTTTGTTTTCCCTTCTCTCCCTTACAAAATAATTATATTGCCTTAACTCAAATATAGGTTCTTTTAAGTTATTTCTTGCAGTGCAAGGTCAAACTTGCATTAAACTAAGGTACGTGTAACTTGTGCTCGCAACGCCTTACACCTCAGCTTATTATCATAAAGATATGAATGATACTAGCTGTTGGAGAGATTAGGCGAATTTATGTTGATCCATGCTAAGCACTTGTACTGTCTGGCTTTTGAAACCAGGAATATTAATAATTCAACATACTCTGGAACAATATGTGGATTTATCGATATCACCGTTTAAAGTCATTGAAACTCAGCAATTGGGTATAAGCATACCCCTTAAGCATACCCTTAAAGCCATACGATTGGAGACATTTCATACTTTGCCAGAATCATAACCTTGCCAACCGTATCTCCATATCAAAAAGTCGATTTCTGATTCAATCTGGCCACCTGCACGGTAGACCAATATCTCCAAGGTCAGAGAAAGTATCAAGTCACCACAGCGACCTTGTCTGGAGACTTACCAGAGGGAAAGTTGATCTTCCCCCACATGGCGTTGCCATCGGGCCCCATGCCATCTCCTCCAGTGCAGTTGCCATGGTTACCGATCCAGGTGTGGCCGTCACACCTGAGTGACCACTTGTCCTCGTTGTAAGAACAGCCGATCTTCACCACGTCACCCCGACGTTCGACCCAGCCATTCTTGGGCTTTTTAGGATCAGCACATCCTACAGCTATTAAAGAAAAGGGAAACGACAAATTAGACACATACACTTATAGTAAAACCTTTAATGGTGTATGAAAATATCATATCAATCAATAAAGAATACAAATAGAGATACAACAAAGCATGGATCCATGCAGAACAGCATAAATATGTGTGAATTCCTACAATATTTTTATTGAGTTTTAAAGTTTCCTTGTTCTTCTTATTGTCTGTTTTGTCCACTGAGTGAATGTAATTCTTTTTCCAACTTTGGGACAGCAACTATTTATGTTAGTTTTCAGACGTTAAACTCAAGTTGTGCGCATGGCTGTATCCCCGCCCTGTCAATGTATGACTGGATTCAAAATAACCCGTTGGCCTTTTTGTGAGGGATTTTGAGAGGGTGGAGGACGGGGGGTAGGTCCAGGCTTCAAAGGGCCCAGGGAGTAGTGACATGAGAGGGGCAGTGGGCTGTGATATGGGACCCACCCAAGTGGACATCGTGTGCGACAGTGGCTAACTCTGGGGGTTTTCAACCAGAAAAAAGTGGTGTTCACATTGGGTGGACTGGGTATGGGGGCAGCTGACATGTCTGTGTAGAATATTCAATGTCGCAAAGATTACGTCCACTGAGAATTATACCAGGCCTCCACAGCTAATACGGTTTCCTTTTTTATATCAAGTTATAGAATATATTATTAGTGGGGAAAACTGATAAATGAATAGATATTGGTAGGAAGGTTGCACGGTGACTGATGATATAAATGTATCACTCATAACATTGTCATAAATTACGCGTGCAGTCATACAAGTAATGCTTCTAAATAGTGACATGCCTTGGATACATAATATTTTGAATTTTGAATTGTTAGGTCTCACAACATACTGAAAATTGCCTATGCCACTCAGGCCGATATAATTATAAATTTATAATATATATATCATCCCTACTTCATCCATTTTGGACAGAAAAGAGCAACAAATTCTGAGAAAATCTAAATTGTCCCTTCCCTCTACTTATCCATTTCCAATACTTTATAAGCAACATAAGTCCAGCCATACACACAATATACCCTACAGGATAAATATTGCGTTATAAGACTTTCCATTGCCGAAGTCAATAAAGCCTAACCCAAATCAATAAGTCACAACCAGGTGAGTGAAGCCTTTCCCCGACCAGGGCGGTCTTACCTTCATATTTGATGAGGAAGTAGAAGCCCTGTTCGTCGGCCTCCTGGCGCTTGGACACCAGTCTCACCTCCACCACGTTGGTGGAGGACGTGTAGACGAGGGTGGAGCGGTGACGGCTGGCACACACAGTCTCACTGGTCGACGCCGCCGCCTCCTGTAGGGGTAAGAGGGTACAGGAGGAGGTGAGTTACACTGGAGTTTTAATGAGGGAGTGAGGACAGCTTGTTGAGCATTAACAGAAGATTAATTAGAAATAAACATTCAGTTTCTGGTATTGATGAAAGATGTGTATTAGTTGCCATCTGTGAATAAGAAAAGATCATAATAGTTGTAGGGTATCTGGTATGTTAAATGAGGATGTTTACTCTTATATCGGTAACGTTGTCAATGATAATACAGTACATTATTAAGTATCAGAACGCGTATTTGATATGAATAGGACAGGATGTAAAACTTAAGATGATCCAACATCATTGTGAAAGTAAGGCAGAGAATATTCTTGGAATAAGCCATACACCCACTAGTCCTAAACATAGATAAATAGTATGGTTCTGTTTGGAAATGTTCTTGAGATTGCTTGACTTCAACTAACCATTTCCTATGATTATGTAGGTACCAGGTCCATATTTCATCAAAAGCTGCGATAGTCAAGCTCGCCTAGCCTCTTTGGTTGACAAACTAGGTAGTATGAAAAGGTTGCAACCTGCTTCAGGAAGCTTGAGCTGCTCATGAGTTATATTTTTGACCATACAAATGTAAGACAGCTTCACAAAACATTACTTGTATGGCATGTAAAGTACCATATTCACATATGTCCAGTATCTCCCTCTCAATATTAATTATTTCACTCAGGCCTCAGACCTTGTACTGTATGCTCTCCACACCACAGCTAGCCACAGCCTAAACACCCCTGTTAACGTGTCTATCATACTCCCCAAAAGAATCAAACAGCTACACCCAAGCCTGATGTAGCTGATTCTGATAGAGCAGTGGCTGTGGCTATGCTGTTTATGGAGTGAGAGAACGGGGGGGGGGGGGGGGGTCTGCCAGCAAACTGCTAGTGGAGACAGTGCCCCCTGGAGCCAGAACAGGAAATTATGTGGGCTGTGGCAGGCTTTGAGGCTGGTTAGGGTGGGTGGGTGGGTTTAGTGGTGAGGGGTGGGGGTGTTAGTATTGGGATGGAGCTGCTCTTTGGTAGCATTGGTAGTAGAATGAGTAGCTCATACCACTGGTCTGGTCAGTGTGTCCATACAATCATCTGTCACTGATCGCCCCACACTGGAGAAGGTCCTGTCCCAATAGGGCCCAAAAGCCTCCTGTGTGTACACCCCACTCTCCTGCTATATTAAACACATCTTTGATGTCTGGCTTGCTGCGTGTGGTACGTGGAACAGCGCAGGAAATTAACTCATAACTCCAACATCAACAGAATTTAGGAAGGAGGAATAGGTCAGAGGTCGAGGGCAGAGACTGAAATAGAAATTCCCTCTGGACTTCGAACCCTGGACCTGGAGGTCAGGGGTTGCTGACTCACCCATTAAACCATTGGTCTGGTTTTACTCAGTTTTGTACCTTCCTGAATATGCATTCAACATTTTTTCCAATGAGTATGCTGGTCCTATCCAATATTTTGTATGGTTTATAACCTGCCTTTATAATTATTCTGAGGTTAACGTTATAACACGTGTTATAACACGCGGTTATAACACGCTATACACATGTATACTCAAACATTGATGAATCCGATAGAACACCCCCAAACGGTTACATTGATATTGGATCTGGGCATCTATTCGGCCTTTGGTATCGTTCATTTAACTTATTCTTGGGGTGATCACAACTTTCAAAAGGTATTTGGATCTGTAGGATTCTGCTCCCTAGGCATTCCTATTGCTTTTCCTAAGACACTAGGGCCACCCTGGGAATACAAGCAATAGACGTTAGTATTCTGCCCCATTCTAGGATAATGTGGAACAGCAGCTGTATGAGCTGATCAGACGTTTTGTGCCTGACAAAATATCTCTGTTAAAAAACAAAATACAGCACTAAAAAAACAATCTGTGGACCCCAGAACCCTGTGACAGCCGCTGTTGGCCCAGCGAGGTGTGGATAAGGACCAGAAGGATGTGCTCCTCCAGGACCTCATGTCTTACATCCCACAGACTCCAGGGTCTGGTCTGACAGATGGGGCGACAGCTGGAGGGGGTGGTACAGGGCACTGGGCTATGTCTGAATGGTAAATAAGGCTGTTCCTTCAAGGTGTGGCTCTGATTTTATTGTTTATGACATTTTATTCAGCGAGTCTGGTGCTTCTTAGTTCTTATGGTGAGGCAATTTTTAAAATGTGTTACACTGAAAGGTAAAAAGACTAATTATTAATTTTGTCTGTTTCAGGAGTAAAAGCCAATTTGGATGTAACTACTCATATTCTGTTGATTGAAGGAGGAAATATAAGTCTGCTTTAGGTATCATTGATTTGATGTTATGTATTGTATGCCTTGTATTTGAAAAATAAAACGTTTTCTGTTACTCATAGTAACACATAAAACGTAATATTAACATCACTGATATAACTTTGTATTTCATGTGTCGCATAGCCTTACACCTCACTTATTATTGAGAACATAAGCCTCCAAATTACGTTCGGTGGTAACCTTTCAAAGGGAAGCTTAATATAATTCCATAATGAATTACTAAAGAGACCCCGATATGCCCTAGACTTTATACAAGAGGAAGGCCTAGATAACAAAAGCTCCAAACCATAGCCCTAGGCCCCCTATCTCTATAGTAAAATCCCCTTCGATCACCCTGCCTCCAGTGTATGCCCTGGAGATGGGATCTTAAGGCCCTTCGCTCTTTGAACGCCTTATCGACCAGCGTGAGAAAGCGGAGAAGGATTACCTGCCCTGTCCAATACCCAATGAAAGATATAGCAGAACAAAGCCCAGGGAGCAGCCAATGGGGATTTGAACCCAGCACCTTGCAATTAGCGGATCACTGGTCTAATGACCAGCCCGCTTAGGGCCCTCAATAAGTAATGGTATTGGATGGGATGCCCCCTCCTTTGTGGAAACCATGGTTCAGGACCTGCAGTTATAGTACAGGGAGATGTAGGGATGTATGGGGATGGGTAGCCTGCCTATAGTGTATCTATATACATGCACTGAGAGCTTATCTGATAGTTTCTGATTATGCTCCATGTCCATTGCTATACTTCATTTAGATGAAAATGTCCCCAAATATCTGATATCAAAGAATATATTTAACAATCAGAGAATAATCATTAAAAGGTTGTTTTGAAGCACCATAGTCATTAGGTTTCATAATCGGCATGGTTAGTTTTTATGTTTATTCTCTCACGTGCTACATTCTAAGAGGAGCTAGCATGGAGACCTTTTAACCATAATCTAAAAATATCACAGAGCAAACATGAGCACTTCTAGGGTCAACATCAAAGCCGAGACAGGCTGTAGCACTTCTGCTCACCGAGCTGGATAACTCAGGTTATTCAAGTATTACATCTGAACTGTAACAGCTTCTGAAATGTCAGTTTAAACTTGATTTTTCGACTTTTAATTGGTGACCATCTGCACTTTATTTTATTCTGAATAATCGCAAATGTGCAGGTTGGGACCTTTTAGACCAAATTTTGATGTAAGTATAACGTATGGACCATGTAAAATTTCGATTATAGACATCGAATAAAAATGCTATCGGTATAGACATCTAGTGCTTATATTAAGTAATAGACCTTTTTCGGTTAAAGCAATTGCAATCAAAATCATCCGCAGGATAAGTGCGCAAAGGCACATGAAAGATGCACAGACGTAAATATGAAACGCACGACACATCACAGACACATTTTTTCTTCCTTAAATTCCCTAATTCTAGACCATTGTACCACTCACCTTGATAGTAGCATACACGTGGCAGATGTTCTCATCCCTGGTGGACCTTCCTCCGAAGTCCATGAGTGTGAGTTTGATGGTCTGACCGGGCGACATCTCGATGAGCCAGGGACAGTCGAGGGATCCCAGGCGGGACGTCTCGGTGATGTAGTTCGACAGGTACCCCTCCTGGTTACGGATGGCCACGTGACTGGACGCCTGGCACAGGTTGGGGTTACCGCCAGAGGACGCCACTGAAAATAGAAACGGGAGGAGGTTAAGAAAACGTTATGCATTTTAAGGATTGACACCTGTGGTTGGGCCGTAATTCCTGTTACTCAGGACTTTTGCATTTTTCATAAAGTATCTCTACATCCACATTGGTGTGATTTGTATGGTTCAAATGCCTAGTTTATACTCTCTCTAATGGAATGAAATATATTTGAAAGTATTAACTGTTTTTTAAATTATGCCTGTGCAAAGACAAAAGTTAATTATTTCACTTTTATTTTTTGAACAATGATATCTCAGTAACCATCAGGCATAAACTTCTGAAATTGTGTATACTTGTTCTAAACATTCTAATGGAGAGAAGGGTGTCTCAAAATTTTGATATCTATCTTCAAATATTTAAAAAAAAAAAAAATGTAAATAATAGAAATAAAATATATTTAAAGTTGCATTCTGAGCTAATTTGACAAATCCTCTTTTATATTTTATTATTGTAGCTCATATTCACTGAATAGTCTGGAGACCAAACTAGACTTATTTGTTTGATAAATTTTGGTTTTTACATTAAATATTGATTATTTCTTCATTGGAGTGGAAAATTCTCCAGCTGAAGAGTGTTCTAAGTGCTGATCTCAAATTTTTCACATTTAAGATTAAAATAAAATTGATTTGACAATTGCTGACAAAAACAGACAGGTAAAACTGCCAGAAGATTACCCTTTTGTGGTTTGGTCTTGCCCAGAAGAGGTAAAATCTGAAGGATCAGTCTGAAAGTTTGAAACCCTGAAGGAGTTTTTGTCTGGAGACAGAAACTCCCTCTGGCATCTTTAAACACAATTATTACCTAATTCAGAATTAATTGAAGCTTATATCAAGTTTGATATAGGTCTTACTGGCTGAGATGTATTTGATCCTACTAAAATTGGAAAAAAATATTTTTCAAACTGAATTAGCTCTGAATGCAACTTTAAGTTGCCCGTTTTTTGGCATAAAATAAAACCTAAAGCCTAGATAAAAAATCTGAGACACCCTTCTCTGCAACTAGAGGTTGATAACATGTAGCGAAAAAATTGGCCATATAGCTCTTTTAGCAAGTGAGTAATTCTTGTTCAAAAAATAAAAGTTGAAAAATAGGTTTTTAATTCATATCCTTTCAAATTCTTATCTGATATTCTAATAACTTATATTAAAGGATAGAGAAAAAATAGACCTTTTACATGATGTTAATTCTGTTAATATATGTAGCATAGAAGCAGAGATAGAGGCCAAAACGTGAATCACGGCCCAACCACCAGTGTCAATCCTTAATACAGTTCAGGGGTGGATCCAGATCCGGTCATCGGGGAGGGGGAGGGGGGGGGGGCAACCCACCCCCCTCCTCTATAAAAAAAAAAGTGAAAATGATTTACCTTAGCTTTGTTTGAATCAATAACTGTAGATAATTTTTTTTAAAATCCCACCTGGTCTAGGGGGTCAACCGCCCCTTTTTTGCCACTGCAGTTTATCGACACATATAATAGTCACTTAACACTTGGAAGATCATACATTCCTACGTGAAGATGTTGGTAAATTAACTGTTATCTCTCACTTTATTAATCACTTTACCTAGTTACATGATCTTCCATATACCATAATATTATGTGTTTTCTTTGTGCACAGTTTTGAGGTCATTTCCATACAGCTTCTCATAGAGCTTGAGGCGTAGGTTAAAGAAGAAGCAGGGATGTGTTATTTCTAAAACTTTCCTTTTCCATACTGTTTAGTATGTATCACTAGAATTTATCCAGAATTATGAGGTCAAAGGTCAATTCGTTTTCACTGGTTCATAGTTCTCATCCGGGGAAAACCTAAACGGAATTTGCTCATGTATAAATCCTTCGAGAATCAAGAGAAATCTGTTTGAATGCTACACCTTACTCACAACCTAGAGCTATTCGTTGCTACTTTGCTCTAATTGTTAATTCACTTTGCAAAGTAATATTGATAATTGCTCTTATACAACTTTGATTTAAAGTTGGATCGGGCCGCCGGATGTTACACTATGTATAATCGGGAGATTTTATAATGAGCTGCCGGTGATAATTCCAGCTTTCCTGTGATGGATGCATTTATTCTTTTCCCTAAATGATCCGATGATTTAGCGTGTTAATCCTTTACTTCACAGGCGCAATTTCCGGGGGATTTAATGTTTAACACAGTCTAATCAGCTCTGCTATTTTCCTAATAGGCCCTCACATATCTGTTTAATTTATGCAAAGTCGCGTGCCTCTTTTCATTGATTTACTGAAGGTCAAAGCTTCGAACTAATCTCGGTGAATTTATTAAGCGCCAGTCTCCTGATCATCACTTTTGTTAGCATGACAATGCCATTACCTACAAATAAATCACTGTTACACTGCCGTATTAATTAAAAGAACGCCCCTTTCATGACAAGTCATTAGTGAACTGATTATTAACATGTCAAGCCTATTGATTCTTTTTCCGTGTAAAGTTTACGATACAAACGACGGAACTTATACAACAATGATAACGGCATCAACACGAGATCAAATTACCAATTACGATCGGCGGGCCCATAGTGAAAAGCCTGCAGGAGAATCAATCATGGGAATAATATAATGCAATTAAACGAAGTCAGTTGCATGACGCGTGCCTGTTTGTAACACAACCTTCAGAGACTGTTGCTACCTTATACCAAAGCTGTGCTTCTTCCTAGAATCGAATCTCAGCCTATCCAAGAACTAGGAAGGTTGTATGTCTGACCCTGGAGGTCCCGCACGACCAACACGCCCGGCGTGAGAGTGGAGGTTTTAATCTGCCCGTGTAAGGCTGAAGTCATCAATTAATGATGATCAAACACTAATTGGACGGCTGATGTGACACGCCCCTCATTTTCCCAGCCTGCGTGTTTTGGTACTGGAGGAGTTGGTCTATGTTTACCCTACCTCCTCCAGCCCTTCCTCCAGGGCCTCCTGCCGACGTCTCAGGTTGTGTAGCACAGGTAAGACCTGCTATAGAGTACCTCCTCCAGGGTATGATGGCACCACTAACAGGTGGGGCCAGGAGGAGACTTAAAGGTGCTTAGCCATAAACACCCGTTAATGCTGGCATTATTATGTGTACTAAGATGCAATTTGACCAACGTTTACATACTACGGATTCCATAAATAGTGTTTAGAATATTATTAATAATTATGTTTCTCGTCTCAACAGATCTTCATTTTCTATAATATCGGGAAGAGCATATGACATATTGGTTGTAAATTAGTATTACAGAATGTTAACAGTATCATGTGCCCTCATGCTGCAGTTGACAGACAGATTCACCAGTCCTTACTATTTAAATTGGAACAGATGAAAGAGATGCCAACGGTGTTCATCTATAACAGATCGAATAAAATTCGAGGTCCATTTCGACAAACAGTTCTTTCATACGTAGCAATAAAGAAATGGTATCTCTAATATATCGTATAGACCAATTTGAAACCAAGATCTGCGTCGTATTCACTGCAACGTTCATCAACACCAACTAATGAATGTGTTGCGAGAAAAACTTCCCAGGTTGATCCATTGGGAAGAAAATATGATGGATGGTTTGCAATTTAGATGGAAAAAGTCTCTCATCAATCTTGTAACACAAAGGATACATTGACGACTGAATAGGAAGTGCGCGCGGACAGATTTCATTTACGTGAATAAAAAACTATTTGCAGGCAACATGAAATAATAAGTTAATTTGTGTAACTTCCGCAGGCGGCTATGGTCACAGTATGTGTTTTAAAAAGGCATGAAAAAGCGGAAAAATTGAACGTGACAAAAAGCTCTTTGACTAATATCATTAAGATTTCCAGGGACTCACATACCAGTCATGCACCACCAATATTTAATAAGGAGAGGGATGAAAATACTAAATGGCGACTAGACTGTGAATTAAAAAGGATAATAAATTTCAAAAACTTATTAGAAACGGCCATTTCATTTGACAGATATGTGAATTTATAATGCCGAATACAATACTGAAACTTCTTTCTTGATTCAAAATTGATTCATATGAAATACTTATCAGAAGAAGTAAATTAATGATCCAAAACTTCTAGCAATATTTAGCCAACAAAGTTTGCAATAAAATCTTCTGCTATCACGGCAAGACGTCGGAACTGGCCGAAAATGTTTATCAAGAACAACCTGAGTAGTATAATTATGAAATCGGAGTATGGCCAAGGAACTGTAGGGTTTTCTTGATTCTTTTTGCACTGAACCAGCTGTAATCCTAATGACTTAACCTCTTCTTGCCAACTCAATAACTTCCATATACCCCCTACTTAATGTAAACAGTATCAGCTCACAGTGTACACACAAACACATTCATCCCTTAAAGCTGGTGATCCACGTTGCGACATTTCCTGAACCGATAAAAAAAAGAAGTAGCCAACCGATTTAAGGACCGATTTTTTTTTGTCGGTCCTGAATCGGTTTGGCAATTAACCTGTCGGTCCTGAAATCGGTCCAGAATCGGGCCAGAATCGGTCCCCTACCCATGACCCATAGGGAACATGCAAACCGATAGTTTTCTTGTATTTTAGACTACAAATTCATAGTAAAACCATGGAAAAAAAATCGTTTGATCTATTTGTCACAAATTTGCAAAAAGAATTTGTTTTATGTATAAATATGTGATTTACAACCAGAAAAATAATATATTCAGTCCGTAGTATTCATAAAAAGTAAAATAGTAAAATACTTGTCAAAAAGCATTAAAAAATATATCCTGTGAAATAGAATTCATTTTGATATATTTTGATAATATTTTCATTCTATTATTCGCAAAAATGAATGAAATAACATTCAAAATACTTAGCTATAATAAAATCGGTCCAGAATCGGTCCAGAATCGGTCCAAAAATATTAAACATGCTTAATAATTTTGTCGGGCCGTCGTCGGCTGGAAATCGGTTGGGAAATTTTTAGTTTCACATCTGTCGTTTGGAAATCGGTTTGAAAAAATCGGTTGATATGATCCACGTTGCGACAATTTCCAAAGTGGACCGATTCTGGACCGATTCTGGACCGATTCTGGACCGATTCTGGACCGATTTGGTAGGTAGACAATATTTTGAAAATCGGTTGAGAATCGGTTCTATTTTGTCGCAACGTGGATCACCGCCTTAAGTGGTCGGCTTCCTGTCAACCCTCTTTGATGTGACCGATAACTTACCTTTTGCGCAGGTGTAAGAGGCCTCCAGGTAGCTGCGGAAGTCTCCAGGGCAGGGCTGGATGGTGAGCGGAATCAGGGCCCCCACTGACCCGACGCAGGATTGCCGCCCGGAGCACCTCTCGTCCATATGAGACAGCACGTCACGGGAACACCCCACCGTGCCGTAGTTACCTGTGATACACCTGGAGGGGGCAAGTTAACATGGATTAGTTGGCTTGTGGTATATAAAATACACTACGTTTACTATTATTGAAAAAAATTATCAATACCAATTAAAGATTTAGTTAAAGGCCAAATGTATGACCAACTTATCAACAACAACGACAACAACAACATCTACAAATTTAGTTGTTGCACTGTTGATAAGTTGGCCATACACGCCGCCTTATTTAAACCAGATCTTTAGGTCATTGGAGCTATTCGTTTTCGAATAGCACCTTTCATGACTACTTGCAGAATTAGGGACCCCTTTCTGAAGGGTTTTCATTGTTAAACGTCAAGCCAAGATAAGGGTTTGAGGGAATTTCCATGCCTTTGCCGCCACGTTAAAAACAATTCCAACAAGTACATTCCTTAGGTTATTTTCAACGAAGAAAAGTCAATGGGACCCATAAATTCTATAACATTTCATGGGATATAACTTTTACATGTCTTAAAAAAACAACATTAAAATCAATCATTCAGAGTAAAAGCATGCAAACCAGTTATAACCTGCAAACTCACCTTCCTTCGCGCATGCGTCCATAGCGTGCGGACTGTATGATGACCACCTCTCCCGGCCCACAGGTGGCATTAAACACCTCCCGTTCACAGTACTCCCTCACGCCACCTACAGGAGGAAAGCAGAACCAAAGGTCAAAGGGGGGCATCTTAAAGGAGGCAATAAATAAACCCGTCATAATTAAGACGACAAAAAGCAGTCAGCAGGCCTTTGGTGCCTGCACGGTAGGCACTAATTGCTCTCGTTTCTCCGGTATGTATTTTGTAAGTGACTGTTACCGCAGTAATAAAGAGAGGGAGCTGGAGGAAAAAAGAACCAATGCACTGGAGGAGACAGGGGATTGTCCCTGTTAAAGGAGCTCCTCCAGACACAGGTTGCTTCAATGTGACATGGAATACATAATTGTGAAATGGTTTATTGCAATTGGTGTATTAGATAGGGGATGGCTATTTAAGTGAATGATACGCTTGACTCGTCCTTTTTACAAACAATGATGTGGGTAGGTTAGAATTGTAGAATTGAGTTCTAGTAGGTAAATTGAATGTATCCTAACCTAGGAGGTGCAAATATCTAACATACATAATCTTGTTAAGGTATGACGCTATATCTATGCATGGTGTATTCTCTAAACTGTCTTCCCTTTCATTATGGAAACTATCCATATTCTCATTCGGCCAAAGGCATCAGAGGAATCGCCGCACTCTACATTCTGTTATCTGTACACTTTTTAATTGCTAATTGGCGTTGTGGTCATTAATTCATAGAAGTAGCAATGTCATCCAAAAGTAGAGTTAGTTATTTTTTCTTTTACAATTTCCATTGTTCATCACTCCTTGGTTTTATTTCCATCCAAGCATCTCCCTTCATGAATACAATCTGGTATCAGAATAAATGAAGGAATTATGAATGAAGATAAAACCCTTGCTCCTTGTCTACAGCTCTCTCCTAGCCAACCAGAGTTACTTTTTACACATGCCATCATTGTGTCGTTTATCGCGCCAACCAACAACCCCCCTCCCTCCCCCAACCAACTCACAATCTCCATCCCGGGGTTCCCCCAACATCCCATAATGCTAACAGACTCCCAGGCGCCACTATATCGCCCCCTAGTGGCCGTGGGGGCAGCCAACTTCCTGTGTTTACCACTACCATTGAAGCGACAATGGGCGATAGGGCCTGCAAAGGAAGGGTGAGTCCAATATGTCTGCGAGCTCCTGGGTGGGACTAGCGGACACTTCATTTGGGAACAACAGCGTATTCCCTGCCAGACGTTATCTGTTTAAGTGCCTCCTCTGCTGCCGTCCATTGTGTGGCTGCTACTTTAGTTGTATTGTGAAGTTTGTATCATAAACCATAGAGGTCCGGAATTTGCTTCTACATAATTGATTTCTATTTTTGAATAGAGCTCCCGGACCTTCAGCTTATCAACTTAAAGACGTTGTTTCAAGTTAATGTCTTCAAAATCATAGTGAGTCAGTTAAGTTAAAATCAAAGAATAATGCTCGTAAGAAAAGCATTTACTTCACCTTTTCAACTTCTCCTTTACCCATTACCTACGACCCTCCCTCGTTCCATCCCAAAAGAGATGTGCAGCTCTACAACCACTGTCTCCATTCTCCAAGTTCTTTTCCTACATTCTCCAAGTTCCTTTCCTACCTTCCACTCGTTTGCTCCGTCTGTTTCTCACCCCCCATTTCCACTACAATTCCCTGAACTGCGGACTCCCCAAATATAGATCAATATTGGGCGTGTAAAGCTGGATTTTTGGTGGGCGATAGTCGCAGCGCTTATCCTAAAGACGTGGCCAGTATCATCCATCACTGACCTCGGAGAGCAGACGCCCGCGGCGGGGGGTCATCTGTGTCAGAGGCAATATGCATTATCTGCATTCCCTGGTTCCCGGCCGGGCCCTCCTTCATTCCTACCCGACTGCCGCCTATCCCCCAACTTTCTTTGCCGGCCCCTTCGTGGTCACCAGGGGAGATAGGCAAGCTTCTTTCTTATAATGTATTCTTTTGGTCTGCTGGAGGAAAATATCCTAGGGAGAAAGGAACAATGGCGATGAGGAGGGAAATAGAAACAGTTGACTCTAGTATGAAGGATAGGGCCGAGTTTAGACTCTTTTATGTTCGGTACAAAGCTGCGGCCTTCTCTCAGCGAGTCATCAAAACTTGTTTAGATTATTATTTCACATCATAAACTTAGCTGCAGAGAAGGATATACTCATCATTTGTTTGTGGGTAGAGACGTGGCAAGAATATGAGATATACGTTATCTATACTGAACACACCTCTGATTCAGATTAAAATTAAACAAACATACTCATCATTTGTTGTCATAAAAGTTAGAGCACTTCAAACACTGCACATTCTATCTATCTGCTGAGGATTTTCTACACCATACCGTGCCAGAGTTCAGTCCCCTCTGTCCCTACACACCTTGCCTCGTGGAAACAGAGGAGCTCGGCGCTGCAGGCATCTGTCTCCGGGAGGTCAATAGTTGTCACGATTTTCCGCCTGAGGGCACTGCAACTGTGTTCAGGGGCACTGGAGCGTGACAAGAAGCGACCCGAAGTTTGGTCCGTCCCCTAGCGGCCAGCATGGAACTACCCACCTGGGTCAGTTACTTCGGCCAAACATATTTTGGGATAAGAGCATTGCTGTGCATTTATCCCCGGAGACGTCAAGGTTTTGTAGCGTGATGTAGATCCCTCGGGCAATATGTTACATGTATGTTATTCTTTGAGTTCTTTTTTTTTTCATTTTGGTTTTCTTTTCAGAACGTGTTATAAGATGTGTTTTCATAATATTATGTTGATTTTTCTTACAAATTATGCTTTTCCAAGAGGCCTTATTTGTTCCTAAACATCGACCCAATAAACGATTCAATTTGATGAAAGACAAAGATTCGACATTTTTGCTGGTAAGCAAAAATAGTCTCAAGGACTAAAGGTTGCCCGTTCCCTAAACCCTCGTCTGTAAGGTTACGGTTATTCATCTTTCCTGCCCCTCCCCTAAAGAGGGAGCGTTCTCCAGGCGATATCACACCCTGGAGTCTCGTAGGTACTCAGTACTGGAGACAAACAGGCCGCCCTTCAGGGGCTTTCATGGGGTACCACCGCTTTACAAAAGGGTCATCCACTCAAAACCGAATTGGAAAGTCATTTTTCTGCCACTTTCAATTTCCAGTTACCATCTCTCGCCATTGTGTTTCCATCTCAAACTTTTAGATTTGCTCAAAAACTCTTTACATTCTTTCACGTGTTTCATTTCAAATAGGGCATGCATATTTCATCAAAGTTTTGTGAGTTGTGTTGATTTAAAAGGTCTGTACATATTTGTTCAAAAAGTAGCAAATAAGCGTATTCTGCCAAAACTTACAAAATGTTCATCTCAAAGCTATGCACCATACTTTCAGTTTTTCAGGTCATGTTTAACAATGGATCAGAACGACTGAAGTATATACAATGACAAATAAGAAAGTGGTCTGGTTTATTTCATTTCGCAATGAGTGTAACAACTATGAACTGGAAGAGTTAACTGTCAGTAAAATGACTTTCTTATTCTCAACTATTTTTGGTTAGCGACATTAACGAAACATCCTTGGATATCTACAATATAAATGCTCGGCCTCATTTGCAGCAAATGATGGAAATTGAACTAATGATTTTCTTTTGGTAATGAAGCTTCAAAAAACCAAAACAGATTAAAGCTGTAGTGTCCCGGACCACCCAGGGCTTAAGGGTGCATGTTTCGAGGGGCTTCCTCCAGGGTCCACCTTAAGGGCAGTCTTGAGTTGGCGTGACCACCACGGTGGAACCCAACCCTCCAGGGACCTCCTGCCACCTCCACCTCCTGGTCCTCCAGTACGACCTGTATGTCCGACTTAACCATCTGCTCCAGGGGTCCTTGTGGTAGATGCTGTCCACCACAAATATAGAAAGCGTATTTACAGATGTGGAACTCTCTTATAAGTATTTCAATATTTCATTGCGCTACAGGTTGATAAAAAAAAAAGTACTCTGTCTTGTTCTTGTTAGTGGTAATTGAAACAAGGTTTGTTAACCTGTTTAACCTGATCGCTGTTTTTTCAGATATATTTTATGGACATAATTGTCCGTGTTTTCACAATATTGTATGAAGAATGAAAAGTATACAATTACTATTAATATCATATACAAATCGATGTGGTGTCCAATGATTCATAAGCCATCTTCCTTGTTTTAAATGACATGTATGTACATGTATTCTATTCTCCTACACTTTCTTGAAAAATATAGTCAATGTTACAAGAGTTTCTTTGGACAATGAACATTGCCTCCCTTTATATTCAAGGCCACAAGGGAAACAAACGGTTCCCAACCCTTTTATGTAGTTCTGCTCTCACTGCAGACTCCATCAAAAGGGGCACAAATGTCCCTAACATGCCCCCTCCGATGCCAAGACTTAATTACCAGAGATATTAATGAATTTTCCGGACTCTGCGGGTCTTAGGCTCAGCAAGGGGCCAACGGGGGTGGCACATAGAGATGTAAATTGGTGATGACGCCGACCGTTTATTCGAGGCCGGAAGCCAGCTGGCTTGTGGGGGGAGAGGCCGGGGAAAGGGGCCTTATTTGAAAGTCAATGACATTTCCTTCTTTGTCGGCGGTAATCTTAAGGGTCAGGTCGGGTGGTGCGGGGTAGGGGGAGGGGATGGAGGTGAGTTGTGGGCTCAGGAGGGAAGCAGGGGGTTGGGGTAGGCAGGCAGCTCGAATTTACATGAGAAAAACGGTCGGGGTCGCGCCCGCGCCGGAAGCGGAACTCGCCGTTCGCAGGGGCGGGTCAGCGTCGGGTCAGCTCCGCTTGGTGGCGCTGGGGTAGCGCTGTGACGTCATTATTACCGTTATGATCCCACAGTAAATCAGTCAACCTTTTTACCATTGGTGGTCCGGCTCGGCCAATGAGATTGCGTTTTATGACTCGGCGCCGACCTCCACGGATCCGGAAGTGGGTGGCTCCGCCGGAAACAGGGGCATTTCCTCTATTATCGCCCCGCTCTAATGCCCGCTGTCTCCTGGGTAATATTCAATCAGGAAGAGGGGGGACGCCACTGTTGCTACCAGCAGTAAACGCTCGTTTACATAAGTCCCATTTCGCGAGACGGGGAACAATACAACAATGGGCGAGGGGGCAAATTAGAATATCTGCAATGGCGACGCCAACGACCACAGTCGGCGACCGCGGGCATCAAAACCCCCACCATTATATTTTTACAATTTCTTTTCTAAGGGGTTACCGCAGAACTCAACCACCCCACCCCACCCCAGCCAGCTCATTGACTTCCAAATACGGTCATCCTAAGTCCATACAGGGCAAGGAAAGCGGCCCCCGCGGGGTCATAACCCCGTGTTTATTGCCGTCCTAATGGCGAGTTGTGTATTCCTGCTCAGCTTAGGCCCGCCCGGCCTGAGCCTACTTAAGGCGCGCTACCCGTGGCAAACGAGCAGCTCGCCCGGGCTGGGAGCGACTCGCCGCCTGACCTATCCGCCCCGTGAGCTGCTCTCACAACCATTGCTATTGATGAAGGCGGGATGGGGGACCCCCAGCTATAATGAGCAGAAAGAATAGAGTCCCCCTCCTGTGCCCCTCATCTCCCCCTATTTTTCCCCATCCCACCTCCTGGTCCAGTCTGTCACATCCCTCCCACGTCACCCTCCTGTATAATAACAACATCTACAACTGCCTCCAGAATCTCCATTCCATTCCCCGCTATCCGGATCCAGATTCCGATTATCTGGAATGTCCTAGAGCGGACTCTATAGAAGCGACCTGCGTCCCCCCGTCCCCAGTGCATTGCAATAGGCCCGTCGTTTGTTCCACTGGGGCCGAGTGCATAGGCAATTTTCATAGCGAAACCAAAGTGAAAGCAATACTATTGACACATTGGCCTCCCCGGGCCCAATATGCATGAAAGGCATCATGTATACATAGTGAGTGTTCGGGAAAAAAAAGGGGGGGGGGGCGCAACAATGATAATTCATGGTACCGACCCGGCAACGGTCACTTTGTGTGTTGAGGGCAGGCTGGGCAATCTAAAGGCTGTATTCCACTGTCCGATTTTACTCCCTATTTCAAAAATCGCTAGTGCGAACAATGGCTACTTATAGACATGTTATATATCATTAGAAATGGTTTTTAATTCTCTTTCCAGGCGTATGTAGGCCTAACATGCATGGGTCTTTGTGATATTTCTAACGAAAATTTAGAAATCAAGTTTAGAAATTTAGAAATTTTCAGAAGTCAAAATCGCCTTGTGGAATACAGGCTCAACGATGTCGGTTTGAAACGAAACAGCCAGACTGCCTTTGGGCTATGGTGTTTGTCGTTTGTCGGCGGGTGTGACGATTACACAATGCAAAGGTATAGAATTAATTCTGACGTGTGAGTAGTAGGTGGAAATGGGGATTTAATTATGGATGCGGCTCGGCGGGGTCGGGATGTACCGCCAGTGTTCTGTTTTGTATTATGAGGCAAAGGTAATGGACACAGACCATGGAGTTGTCGTACAAACTCTCACTCATCCCACCACCTCCAGCTCACCTACCCATACCCCTACCGCTCAGAACCCCGGCCCGGCTTGCCAGCGTACTTAGGTGGGACCCCGTTCTTATTCCATTTTCCATTCCTACTATACCCTAGATTTTCATATACATGTATTCAACTTTCTCTGCCGCCCACTATACTCATTGTATCTAAAACCAGCGATAGACAATGCAACAAAATGCCAAGCCATATTCTTTTAATGCATTTTCCGTATGCTTATTTACGTATTTTCGGGTAAGATATTCCCTTTGAGTTTTAACCATATGCATTGATCAAGAGTTTGTAAAACATTAGATAATTTATTGATATTATCTTTATTTGTCAAACCGATTTTTTTTTTTTTAAAAAAAACCTTTAAAATTGAGAATAATCGCATCATGGATCACCACCTGACTAACCACATCGTGAGGTTTGTACATGAGACTACACAGTGTCCTTCCCAGCCCATCGACCCCCACCCACCCTGTTTTATAGCGCGCGTCTTTGTCGTAAAGGAGAACGAATTTGGCAAAGTTTGTCCCACCGACCCTACTATAGCCTAATCTCTAACGACGGCCGATTCCAATTCCACAAGCGACCACAGTGAAGTACCTCGGTAGAGATTCGCAGAGCAAACGCGTGCTTCCTTTGAAGGTTTATTTGCTGGGACAACTATTCAATAAGCTGGTATCTTCTAGGCGAAGATAAAGGCTTTGAGGGCTCCTGTCCCTTCATAACAGAGTCCCTAGGACCATTGATTCAGGGGCTAGGTATTAGGGCAAGGACGAGACCGCAGTGACGTTGTCTGAACCCAGTTCTCCGCTCTGTTGGAGATAAAGCCTACTGCAGGTTGGCGGGTCTGGGTGGGGTGAGGATGGGGGGTCAGCGCCGCGTCATTATGTTTGATAAGGCCGCCCTAGGTCAACTACCGGGGCTTATGAATAATTCTACTAAATGCGTTTTCTGCACTGCCCCTACCGGCAACGCTACAGAAACAACCGTACCACGCATCAAGCTCTCTATGAGTGTTCGCCGAATGTTATTTTGGATGGGGTAGAGGGGGTGGGTGAGTGGGAGGGAAGGAAGGGGATGGGGTGGAGGGGGGGGGTGAGAAAAATAGGAATTGGGAGAGGAAAAAATTGGAGTTGTAACAATGGGCGATAGGTCGTCATCTCTGAGGCTCATCGCGTAGTCACGCCTGGGGCTTGCTTCAGAAACAGTCATCGATTGGTGCCGCCTCCTCTCGTTTTCTGTCGATCCCCGGTGGTTCCCCTATTACCATTTGGTACCCTACACTGCATAAAGTCACTGTTTGGTTGTAACTCTCTGACGTTACACGTCAGAAGTGCCATTTAACACGTCGTAGTCAACTGTCACCGCTGTTGACAGTTTGACAGCAATTGGACGTTATAGTGATGCTTACAACGTCATATCATCTGTTTGCTTTTCTGTAGGTAATTATCTTGTCAGTGCATACATGCTATGATGGACTATAGTTTATTTTGTTTTGGGTGGATCTTTAGGGGGTTCAATGAAGCATTTGCCGTTTGAAACCTCGCTTTATTACATTTAGCAGGAGAAATGATTGTTATCTACTGATAAAGCAAGAACGCAGAATTATTTAAGGACAAAACTTATCTCTTTAAATTATTAGGTATTTCGCTTGAAACAATAGATTGATTTCATATATATATAATCCTAATATCTGACCACCATCTCCCCTCCCATATCAATCTCAAGCTTCCTCCCATCCCAAATGTCACCAACCCACCCATAGCCCCAACCCCCTAGCATAAGCTCCCCTACAACACGTCCCCGTGCCTACCTCCCCGTCCCGAGCCGTCGTTAGCCCGGTATAAGTGGCAGGTGCGTGGGGTAGGAGCCCTACCCTTTAGCCTTCCTCCACGGTCCCAGCACGCCCTCCTGCAGTTATCATGGTGCAGTTAGCCGTGTCAAAACGCCTCCTCCAGGGTCTTATATACGCCCGCCGACCGCGCCGACACAATCGATGCCGCGCGTCAAATAGCCCCGCTGGGGGCGCGAACTAACTGTAGCTACTGACAAGGGGAAGGGTGAAGGGGTGGAATGGGGGTGGGGAGGGGGGGGGGGAGGATGGAGGAAGAGGGTGGGTTGGTGCGGGGAAGCTTTCAGAGAAAGTTAGGAGAGAGGCCTTAGGGTCCCTTAAGGGTATATGATTGACAGGAGAACTTGTACTGATCATACCAGGGTGACCTGTCGAGTGGTTAGTGTGGTTCAACATGTTTGTTATATTGTCAAATAGCAAGCTAAAACTCTTTGTACCTTAGTCATTGTTTATACACTCAATATGCCGAGTTTCGTCTGGACCAACGAGAGTAGAAGGGATACAGAGTTGGCAATTTGAAATGATCAAGTACATTAAAATGAGACGAGAATTCATTTTAGGTAATGGCATAAGATGTTTCTTTTGAGGTCACTAGCTAGTTTCGAATATTAAATTAAACTTTGAAAAATGTCTTAGAGAATCAACTGTGAGAAGGAATAAAGCAAAGAGAGATTACATAGGACACTGCAGCTGTGAGTATCTAATGGTTGGAGGGATAAGGGGCCAGAAAGTGCATCTTGGGACAAATAAGGGGTGTAAGGCGGGAAGCGATTGGTTGAGTGAGATGGATTGGTACAAGGTTATAGGTTAGGGGGGATGTCGGGTCTAAGGGGTACAGGTTTGACTTAATGAAGCTGGGGGGTGGATGGATTGGGTTAGATATCACAGACCCTGGAGGAGAGGGGTCAGGGGGTGTCATCTCTGATAAGAGTGAACGCCGAGATTTGAAAGCCGAACGGCCCTTTTCCGCTCCCCTATTACTGCTTTCATGCCTTTTACGTGCAGATATTGGATCTGAGTTGCATGGAAAGTGCTTGGATGATATATTCATGTGTTTATGGCACAGCCTTTTTGATGACGATTCTTTACATTTCCGCCATAATTTGAAAAAATATAAACGTGCTTGTTTTGACATGTCGCTATTACGTTTTTGTGTGCATGCTGTAATCATGTGAAAACAATGAATCACCAATTAACCTAACTGCATTTGAAGCATAGAATAATAAACAAACTATGATGTGACCAAGGTACAAACAATGCTATAAGCATGGTAGTAAAAATGTTTCAGTAATAGTAGTTTCTTCCAACTAGAAATTTTATGCGTCCATAACGTCACAATGTCATATCATATTATCAGCTGACGTTGTAGAAAAAGGTCGTGGCGTGTTGTCCGTGGGGCCTCCAGTACACGACGTATCCCCGCTAAGGTCAGGGGTGGCACCCGTGGGGGGTAAGGGGGTGGGCAGGGAGACGGGGCTGGGGCGTGTTCCGGGCTGACTCCTGCTCCAGGGTCTCCCCGGAGGGGCCCACGGCGGGGGACAGTATTGACCAGGTATTGATGCTCTGGAGGAGCTACATTCAACCCCCCACCTCCCGGTAACCGCTTCTTACGCTGGAGGAAAAACTATTCTCCGCTTTCTGATTTCATATACTCGTGTATCCATAAGCCCTGTCTTGTGAAGTTACCGTACAAAACGTTCTGCCTCACGGATGCGACGTTGGCCTATGTGGATTGAGCATTTTATTTTCACTGAATGAAATATTTGCGAGCTGCTCACCTAAAGATTCTTGAAAATCATCCCTCCATCTATTGTGACGATCTCTCGTACCGCTCTTATGATATAACCCATACTAGCAATCTGAGAGAAGTGTCGGTCTCAAGCAATTGCAGAGGGAGTGACTGGTGTAGAATTTCTATTTGCACGAAAAGTCTGTTTCATTTCAATATACTATGATGCTGTCATTTGGTTTTTACTGGGGGAGAGGAAAAACTGTCGGTGCCGACAGAGGGAATAATGGTCTGTGTAGGCTATATTGAATTTGCTTCAGGCTTAAGCCAGTCGTCAGGCATATGTACACAGCAGTATACTGAAGGAAATGGGACTAGTCGCCTGTGTGTTTTATCACAAAGAAATTACAGATAGTGGGACATTGCGATGTGCGGAGGGAAAAATCAATGATGGCTTATTGTATGGGCCTAGATACAGAACAATAATGACGAAAATGTTGTGATGTAAATCATAACTGAGTATATGACTTTCAACATAGTAGCATGCAGTGTAGCTGGAATAATTCTGTTGCGCAGTGCCATCAATGCAAGGGTAAAGGCAGAGTTTTGGAGCCAATAAGATATGCGCAAAAAATCCCCTCGCAAAAGAAGCAGACTGTGAAAACAATTCCCTGTCAATAGTATGTGAACAAAAGCGGCAACTTGAAATTAAAAACAAAAAATGACACAATGTACCAATTGGAGCGACATTTACACAGCAGACGCTCACATAAAATCGGACTTTTTTCTTTCGCAAAAATATCGAGCGAAAATTGACGAGTTCCGTGTGCCCCCTCCCCACGCCATCCGCAAAACTCCCATTCCCACACTACCTCCCTGTTTTCTACTTTTCTTCCCAGTTATAAGAAGCACGCTTCTTTTCCACTCTTGTAACTTACAATGACGCCATCACGAAGAGCACACCGACAGATGGAATTTCACAGGTGCTCTTATTTGCGGATCATTTTCTAGCGGTGTGTTTCAGCCTGTGGGGTTGGTACTACGTTGGTTTGGGGGAGGAGGGGAGGGAAGCTACTATGGGAGGAGAGACGTGGCTGTGGCCATGCAGCAAATCAATTACGGCATCAACTGTCTAAACATGCCGTGAGTTTCATGATCGATGTGCGAGCAGTTCCGAGCTGCTCGGCCTTTAAACGGTCCGATTGTAGCGAGCAAACAGGCGACACTGATTCATCCCTGAACTGCTCACCCCCTCCTCTCCACCACTCCTCCCACGTCCAAAGTCCCACGTCACAACACACACACGCACTTTTTTCCCACGTCCTTTTTTTAATTATTTATTTCACCCCGTCTCCTTCTTCCTCCTCTACAGAGTGCAAACACATCTTTTTGTGTTTTGTTTTCTGACCATTATTGTTTTGGTTTGATTATTTCAAATTATTTTTTTTTAAATTTTATGTTTTCTTCGTGAATTAGTGATATCTCGAATTAGGATTTTCATGCGTCATCCCTTATAATTCGTATCTTTAAAAAATGCAACAAAAAGCGAGATCTTGATGCAAAGTTTTCAAAGGTCGCATAATTATTCTGATCAAATATCTTATTATCAGCTATTTAACAGATTTAAGGTCATCCCGCACAAAACGACACGGAAATGAATTTAACATGGCATACCTTGTGGACCACCATAATAAATATTCCATTACTTCCGGCTGCCTTTCAACAAGAGCAAAACAATCACGACGTGATTGTTATTAGATAGCAGCCTGAAATGGCGCACGTGTCAAGTGTCATTGAATAGGACTTGATGTGTATTTGCTGATTTCAAATGAACTTCCACACAAAAGTAGTTTTCCCTACATAGACATTTACATGTACAAGCAATTCCTCTCACTTTCACCATCTTTAGAATTTGTGTTACCTTTTCCCAGTGTTTATCAACTGTTGGCATTCAAACGCAATCTTCAGGGCCACTCCAGAAACTGATGTCACTTGATATGAAATAATGCCAGTACACCAACAAAGCAATCACTTAGTCTTCACTTGGTTTCAATTTCAATTCAATTTGGTTTAAAACGTTTGCACTTTGTTTAAGAATCGCTGCTCTTTTCATATACATATCGATTTCTGAAGGAGAGCTTACTTTCTATTTTCAGTTTCTTTGGGGCTAGGAGGATGCACCATACGAGGCATTTTAGTATACCTACCAAAGAATATGTTTCTAATGCATTTCAGTACAGGGTAATGAACAATTGAAGAATGTCTCATTTCAAATGATTAAGGCCAACGTAAAAAGGCATTTGATATTCATCTTATGGCTTCTGCTAGACAAGATATATATCTATATAAATTAATTCATATATAAGATACTTTTATAATATTCATGAAAAAAAGGCGTACGTAAGCTTCAGTCTCTCGATAAAGTACCAGACATGTTTTAACGGGCTTACAGCAAGAGATTTCCTTTAAGGAGGATATGCCTGCAACAATTAATCTCAAATAGCGTGCTCTTAAATCTGAGATACATCTCCTGATTTATAGCCATTGAACACGAGAGCACATCAAGTCAAGCGCCTGTGATTTTTAATTCGATAACATCTCAGCTGAACTTCAAGGAGTCTGAGTGTGTGCTAATGGTGTTGAAGATAATGTTTGTTCGTCAAGATGTACTCCTCCCATGCCTGGAAAGACTCTTATACACACAGAAGTATCTCTCTGATGTACAGCCTTAAGCCTGGGCCTACTTCCTATTAAACGATTTGAAAATGTCATTCAAAAGGACCTACCAATAGGCCTTGGCGGGGACTGCGCCAATTCTTTCCCTTTTCATCGGCTAACCGAATTTGCATTTCACTTGGGCCGAGTCCAAGATCAAATCCAATGGAACATCCAAGAGAAAGTGCATTTTGTCCCTAGGAAAATTGAATCGGACTGAGTTGTTGATGCAATGGGCTGGTATGGCCTGGGTTCCTCTATTCGACGTCCGTTTCCTATGGGGAACCAAGTGGTAATGGTGATTTTGGGCTGTGCAAGAAATTGAACAACATTTCCAAACAAAATAATCCTGATAGAATGAGGTGCAGAGGTTCGTTCTTTCAAACCAGGCCTTAATGCATACTTTATAATCCTCAACAAGTTACTTTGTGGCTACCAGTAGAATCCGTTTTTAAATTTGTTGCAGTACATTCAGCATTCCCTAATCCTTTCCACCCACCTCACCCTAATCCACCCCTATAGACGGGTGGTGCCATCTGCCGGGTGGGCTGACTCTAGTAGAGATCAAGGGGGCCTTTGTTCCTTAATCCTTAACTTAGTTACAGCTTCTCATGTATTTCTTGACAAAGTCCCTTCCTCCTGCACCTGAGTCCTCATCTACCCACGAAAAAAAATCACTCCACCCCCTACCCCCTGGTGGCTTGTTGCTCGTCCACAGGCAGGCCAACTGTAGAGAATTTACTGCCTTTTGGCACGAACTCCACCAATTGGTAAACGCAATTTATTTCTCAGTCAGAGACAGAAAGGGGTAGGGAGAATACGGGGGTATGGGGGCTTTGAATGAGCTGCTCAGAGCAGCTCGCTAAGCTGTGACGGCGGAGGTGGTATACTAGAAGTTGGATTGGGTAAAAAGTGGAATTTATCTGACATTTGCGAGGGTTAAATGAGACGGGCTGGGCAGGTGGTAATGAGTTTATCCCAGCTGAGATCTTAGTTAGCGTCACTCTGAAAAAGGCCTGATTGATTTAACGCCTTCTGGACCTCGCTAGGTAATCGCGTCTACCGCAAAGTCCGGACGGGGCTAATAAATGAGGTCTAAGAGCTAATGGATAGAAACGGGCCAAGGATATGTATAAACACTTTTAATGCCTATATAATTATATTCAGCTGTATTCTTTTTAATTATAAAAGATAGTGTTTATTAGCCGTTATTTGAACGGTAGACATATCAAAATTGTCATCAATAAAAGACATAATCATTTATAAACTGATACTGTTCAAAGTGGAGATATTTTGACAACCTGAGAAAAAGAAGAAAGAGCTATATCACATGAGCCTAACTAGGAATATGGTCCATTTCGATAAACCAGGTTACACTTCCTTTACAAACAAATCGAAAAGAAAGCACCCATATGAAATTCTAATATAGTTCTCGTAGTTACGGAATTCATTATTAATCCATTATCTCTTATCAATTCCTTTTCCATCCATTTATCATTTAAGGATACGATGACTTTAGAAACACCTGAGGCCTATTTCAAAATAAACTTTCAAGCCAAAATTGCAAACTGTAGATAGGCATACACCAATACCCCCGGGCAGTAATATGGACAGATGGGGCGAACATGACCCGGGCAGCGACCTCCGCTTGGAGAGTGAGCCCCGCCTGACCCCTGGGGCGACCTGTGGTCGGAGAGTGACGACCCGGCAGTTACCTGGGTCTAATCAATGCAACATCATCACTAGCGCCCCCATCTTGTTGCTATGGAAACCATTTGGGAGTGAGACGGGCCTAAGGCAGGTGCTTCTACTGCTAAGCTCCCACCTGTTGCTGGCGGCGTCTTCAAAGGCCTAGCAGGAAGGGGCCCCCTGCCCCCAGCCCCCGCTGTATAACCTATGGTAAGGTCAGAGGGGAGGCCACCTTCCCAACTGGAGACGACATCTTGGACTTGAACCGAAAACTTCGAAATTTCACCCCCAATCCCTCACCTTTCTCCCAAGAAAAATAGCACCTTTCATAGACTCTGACAATTTAATTTGGAAAGCACTCCCTGGAGTTCCTCTTGTAATTTTCTCATTTCATTCAGTTTATTTTACTTTCCCCCCCGAAGCAGACGACAATTTGCCCCTGACCCTTTGCGCTTCCCGCCGCCTTCAGGTGACCTGGTTAAGACATCTGGTGAGTTTGTGAGGGTTGGGGGTCTGACCCCTGTCTTTTTTATTCCATTCAGGCCAGCAGGAGGGTGATGAAAGGTGATGTGAATATATAAAGTGACAGGCGGAAGTGTCGGCAGACGACTTCAGAATGTGGCGGGAATGTTAACACCGCTCAGGGTTCCCGGCGAGCTGCCACTTTATCAGTGTGCTTACAGGAAGGTCATGCTGGAAACAAGCGCATGAATCATGATACGAGCTATTCCATCTGGATCCTCAGGGTATCTTACTTAAACGATAAAAGTTGTTGTTTTCTAAGCTTTCCGAGATTTCAGTTCCAATTTAAGCAGGAAATATGAGTGGGCGCGAGCAGGTGTTATTGCTCATTAAAACCCGTGAGATTTCCGAGTATGAGTCAGGGCCCTCTCAGTACCTGAACGAGTGGTGTGGCTTTCCACATGCGCATTTAGCCCGAGGCAAGACCAATATGAGATCATTATAACCACCCGGCAACGTATAAATGAGAAACCAGACACCCCTCTCACCTAGAATCAAGACAAATGAGTGCTTCTCGACTAGTATCGATATCCCGACTTGAGCGTGAACATTGCAGAGAGACGCAGCTCAAGACACCTCAGAATAAAGTTTATTTTTCAGAAAGTTGAAACAAAGATGTGCCTCGGTGAAATCAGTATAATGATTTGCTAAACAACTAGGGAAATTTTAGATATAAATAATTATGATTAAATTGTCGCCATACTTAACAGCCAATGATGCATCAGTCCAACATTATCCTATCATATGGAAACCGTTTACAGGGACCACGAACAATCTTATTCTATAGAGGCTCGTCGGAAATCATAAAGTAAACACATAAATTGCGGGTCCTTAAATCAAGCAGGTGTCAGGTGACAGGGTCAAGCAAAGGTCAGACCTCCAGGTGGTGACTGGAGGTGGCTAAACCTGCTAAATTTACCTGATGACTGACCTCCCCTGCCGGGATCTAACCTGACAAGTGACACCTGGTATCACCTGCCCCTCCTCCAGTAGGTATAGGGTACTTCCAGTAGGTATAGGGTACTGAGTCATGGAGGTAGGGGTCAGCAGACACCCTACCCACTGGGCTGACCCACCTCACCCTGGAGGAATGGCAACCATTCCCACCTGAGGGGCTGGACTGAGCCCCACCTGTAAAGTGAGAAGGTACAGGAGGACATATGTTTGGTCAAAGAGCAGAGATAAAATACAAAAACAAAGAGTACCATTTTTTACAAGGATGGATAATTGGGATTCTAAAATAATTATGATGAGTGAAATATACATCAAATTGTGAACCGGGGTAATATAAGAAGTAAAGAAGTAAACTAGAGAGAATAAACAGAAAAGAAAATACAATTAGATGGACATGTAAAGCATTTAGTAGGAGCGATTCAAAACTATTGAAAAAATAACAAGAGCCAGGGGTAAAAGCCAGAGAAAGGAAGAACCATCAGAATTTAAGAGACGAAAAGATTCATGAGGTATATAGGCTAAGATGGCACAAAGGGTCTAAAGCGTTAGGAGGTTGACCCGTTAGGAACCCTGGAGAGGGTACTATCTTTACCTTGGAGTTAATCATTATGATTACCCCACCCCTTGCTCCTCCCTTACCATGTTCCTACCCTTTACCACCACCAGCCAAATGATGTTGGGGTCCTCATAAACAAAAGCCCACCCTGACCTTAATCCATACCGACCGATAAGCCAAAGGTCCTACCAGTAAGGAACATGTAGAGAAACCATGATTAGTATACTACATAGCATTTCAAAGGCTTCACATGATTGCATTGATGGAAATCTTTAAGACGGAAATTGGAACAGAAACTTAACCATACTGCCATAATTATATTGAATAAGATTACTGCATCGTTATTCCTCAGGATTTTACTTTCTCATCTTATTTTTTAGGATGGTTTCATGATAAACTGATGGCAGCGAAAAGGATATACATGGGATGTAGTCTAATAGGGTTGAAGGTGTTTACAATTATGGTGCACTGGATAATACTGCTTTATATCTGTAATCAATGTCATCTTGACAGGAGATGGAAATAGCATATCAAGGTCTAAACATATTACATTACCCTGCGATGGAATGGATGGCAAATGACCTGACATAGATACAAATAGGCCTAGACTGAAGACATGTTCGCTGAAATTGAAAAAAAGGAAGGGTAGAAAAAGCCGACTCTATAACAGAAATCTCATCTCCTTTTTTGCCCTCGTTCATCCTAGCTTGGTTTGAACTTCTTTCTAGTCCCAGGCAAATGTAGATTTGAAATATGAGATATGCGAACATCTATAATATGCTGATATTCTTAAAAAAAGACCTGAAACGGGAATCTTTTCTACTGCTGTCTAACAAAATCGTCCATGTAATTTTGTAGTTTGTATTCATAATTGATATAATATTATAAAAGATATAATTATATTTGGGTATACTTTTTTTTTATCTCAACCATAATACTTTCCTGTTAGACAGGTGCGGTAGACGACCAGGCGGTTGTGCTGAAATCAGGCTACCAACTAGGCATAAAAATCTGATTTTTCCTGGTATATAGCGTCTACAATAGACCATTGGCTACAGCGTGGGGGAGGCTCCTAGAACAGGCGTTGAGATCCCAATCTGCAGTAACCGCGTAATCCCGAATCTGACAGGAATCATCGGCTTTGTCTGGGGTGTTTCTTCTTTATCCCTCCTGGGAGTGAATTCCTCCAGGGCTTGTTGGCCGCTGCCTGATGAGTATTTGCCGTGTGGATTACCGGAGACACCCCATGAAAAGACACTATGCCGAAACGCGGGCACTTCAGCCTTAGAAACTGGCCATTCATTGGACAAGGCCTCTTGTTGGACGCTGCCTTAGACAAGATGGCAGCCCCCATTGGGGAAAGAACAGCGCCGCTGCCGGTGGGCTTCCGCTTCCGGTTTCTCCCGATTATCGCCCGGAAGTGCATGGACAGTGAGAGTCTCGTCTTTTGTCGGGTAGCACGAGACTTGGTTGTTTGCGTCACGTGGCGATGACGTCATTGCATGACGTCACGTCTAAGTGTTGGCTAAGGGTGTGTTTGACATGTGTGGAGGAGAGTGGATGTAACCTTCCCTTAGTGTCCCCGTCCATCAACCTCTCCTGGACATTGTTCTGGTAAGAAAAACACCTTTTTGGACGATCAATTGATTCGCTAACGTATATGCATGCTTGAAAGCATTATAATATTATGTAGCTATAATCATGAACGAATTTAGGCCTGTGCCAGCCCAACTTTATTTTGGCCAAATGTTAGTTTTGTAAATTCGGCCCCCAGAGTGGCCGCTGGGAGATTTAACATCAGCGCACCCCAATTGGTGGATCAGTGGGGTAGGGGAAGGAGATCTGACAACCCCTCCCCCCCCCCCTCCCGATCAACCTATGCGTAATAACATATATGGGAACTATATAGGAGGACACTACGAAGGATGGGGAGAGTGGATGTTATTCCATAACTGTCAACAAGAGCAATTATTTCCTGTACGTGGAATAATGCGTTGACACGACCTTTTTTATGATAGTGTTGACGCACTGTTGATGTACAGGGCGCAGTTGGGTAAACCCATATTACATGGTAATCGTGTAGACAGTGAGGGGAATACTCGGCATGTTTAGGTGACAACATAATCATGCTTACAGAAGTGGCCCAGAATGTAGATAAATGATGCTGCTATATCCCTGACATAGACATGTGTACAACTGACAGTACCGTCTAGTCTACCAATTTACAAACGACCCACTATGGGAATAAGCCAGAGAAAGATGTTATAAATTATAGATACTTATATGCCAGACTGAGAAGGTTTATTATTGATGTCCTCCCATATGTTATTCGTAGCTCAAGGCGCTAGGGGAACAGCATTTACGCTGAGATGTGAGAGATTCTCTTAAAGATTAATATGATTCTGACGCATCTGGAGGTTTTTAAAACATGCCTGATAATCTTGGATGGATTTCTGCAAATTAGATAATTATTTCCACCATAGGCCTACATGTATTGTTAAATAAACGATGAATTACTTTTAATTGAATATTGCCAACTGGATTCAACAATATTTATAGCTCTGATGTTTCTTCTCATTTCAGTCCTCTAGTTCCCTCCTACAAGAATGTTTAAATTTTTGCTATAGAGCCAGCCATGGACGTGACGTCACAAAACGTTATTAAAGCGTCGCAGAACGTTACCGTTACGTCGCACCTTGGCTTGGGACATAATTATGCTACCAAACACATAAGTCACTCAATCTGCGTGAACATAGATATGTTTCCCTATAATTATAGAAATACCCTCTATTTCACAAAGAAAGAAGCACCTACGTCCAAGTTCTCTTGACCGATGGTGCATCGATACATTAAAGCCCCAGACACACGGGTGGGATGGGGGAGCATGGGCCTCTTTTAGGGTCTGTCACAGTCAATTAGAGACCATTAATTCTTGGCAGGGTACCAGAGAGAAGCGAAAAGGTGGACGACGTGTTCTGCTCCACTGATCAAACCATTGGCCTTTCCAGCCAGCCAGCCTCCTGGCAGAGGACCTAAAGGGGGTAATTGACTGTGTGGACGCCATCCCTCGGATAAAATTCCTATATTTACATCCACCTGTGTCTAAACTTTATTTGGTCTAGGCACGTTCACGTTTTAGTTGTGTTTTTTATAGGGAGTTCATTCTATTCGTAGATCGATTTATATTACATTAAAGTCTTATTTTTTCGACTTTTCCTGACCTTTATTCATCATTCACAGTGTATTGTGAATGTGCAATTAATCAAATTGATTTATTTCTTTGATGCTGACTAGTTAACTGTCGGGATAGCGTACGTGCTTAAACAGTTATCAATTTACAAATTACTGTGAAAGAAAAGAGCGTCTTGTCTTAGCTGGCAAACAGTTATTATATTTGCGTCTACAGGATTTCGTTTTTCAATTTCGTTATTGTTTTTACTTGAACCTAAAAATATTGGTCATGCGATATTTTGAGAGGCCTTCTCTCATTTCATATATATAACTGTTGTTTGTATGCACGGTTTACACAAGCTTTTTTAATAGGACCAAATTAAATGTGTGCTCATTTTATGTAATGTCCATTGTGTTATACGTGAACAAAAGTGTTTATCCAACAGTTATAGGGGCATAACGCCAGAGTAATATATCTCACTTATCCATCAATGTTTATTAACAATCAGTCTGGACGAGGTCAATAAATAATTTTGCTTTTATGGCAAACACAGGCCAGAAAGCATGAGTGTAACTAATGCACACCTCGTCAGTCGGAGATAGGCAACACAAAACCTCCATTATATTGTAAATAATACATCCCAAATACATTTAAGACACAATAGGCGGCGTAGGCACGTCGCCATCAGACACATACAGAAATAATTAACGATCGCAGAAAGCGCTAATGTAAAGAACCGATGGCAATGACAGCTGCAAAACCTATCGGTCATATTTTATTTAGGTCTTCATTGTGCTCTGACAATGCTATTTAACCAGCATCTCATTTTGTGGCCGTCAGATCCGCTAGGGCCATATCAACACAGAAAAGGTGGGGTAATTTTCGACTCAGCGCTCACCAAAATTATCCCACCCGTCGAAATCAACATGAGGCCTCGTTTTAGTCACACATCCGGGCACTGGGACGCCATTTTTGCCCCCAAGCGGCCAAGAGGTGAACCAGGTCTTTCGCTGGGTCTCGGCGTGTCGCTCGGGCAGTACATAACGGACTGTGGCGTTAGTTAACGTACGGAGGCCGGGAACAAGCGAAGGCCATCATCAATCATGGTCTCGCTTGGACGTCACGTGTCACGAGAAAGGACGAGATCTCGCGGCTTAATGGCGGCGGTTGGGTCAGAAAGTGGTTACCGGTTGAGACTGTTAGTGAGGGCCGGGATAAGTGCGCCGTAGTTCAGACGGTTACCGAGCTGACAGAATTATGATTTATGAACGCTGTTTAGAAGGGCAGGCTCTCAAAAAAAACCGGTCAGTGATGCCGACACCCAATGACTACGTGCATATAAGACTAACATTAACTGTCAACCTTTCTTATTAAATTTGACTGGTGTCGACTGATAAAATTGCTTTTCTGATCTTTTTTTAAAATTAATAACCCCTAGCTGTATCAAAATAAACTACAAACATATTATACATCTTAATATTGCATATATGTATCTTATATGACCAGAAAGACTAAGTTCATTTAAGAAGACAGATTGCCTCATCTCCCCAAATGAAAATGTTAAAAACGTTACCAGCGTTTTAATTGTTTCTTTTAGAAAACAATTATTTTAGAACCAATAGACTGGGTTTGCATTAAAATGATATAATTCAGGTAAATTTCAAAACGTGCATCGTTTTATCTGAGGGGTATTGATGGTAAAACGGATTTATAAGCTGTAGAGATATCCTAGTCGAACCAAAATATCTCACAATGTCTTACGTTGTTTGCAAACATAAAATCTAAGTGTAAATTAAAGGCAGACAATGGATCAGGTTACTTTTCATATAATATAGAAAATATAGGCAATCATGGAGATTTCCTTAGAAATACATAGACTTATCAGGACAAAAGGATTACGATACGAAGGAAAGTCTGGGAAATACACAAAGTAGAAAATAGGTCAACTGCATTATATCCTCCTTTTATCCTTCAATTCAGCCATCACCAATTACCGGTCCAATTCTTCAATAAGCGAATATAGGACCCACACCGACGGAAGAATAAAAGAGTGTTTGATGCAAATAGTCTGTGAAATAAGAGTGATATGAAATATAATTAATTCTGAAAACCATTTATCTATATCGGCGAAGTGGAGGAAAGATAATTCCTATAGGCAAATATTACCCAAGCGTGGTGGGCGCGTGTGAGGAGGCTGTTTTAGACATTTCTTTCTGGCTGTTATAGTGTTAATGGTGCGTGCAGATCAATCTTGGCCAAAGACACCCCAGATTATCACCACAGACAGTTTAAATTTTACCCGACAAAGGATGGGGGGAGTTGCCTGCTCAACGCTCGTGAGCACTTGGTTTCGAGCAGCTCACCGCATGAGGGGGTCCGAGTCGTTGAGGCGAGTTGCTCACTGTTAAATTTTTTCTGACATTTAAGGATAGGGTATGCTATATGGAGGCTAAAACCTATTAGTGGCGACGCGATACGTCAATGCGTCGCGGCCGCTCAGCGTCGCGTGGCGTCTTTTAAAATGATTAAATGTCGCTGGCAAGATTCCAATAATGGTTTCCCTGGTCCCCTGGATCTCCCCCGCTCTCCCCCAACCATATCTCCTGCCGCACCCCCAACGCACTCACCTCTCTCGCACGTATCCGTCCGCGACGCTTTTGTGATAAATCATCTAAGCAACACACTCAAATTAAATTTTCGCTTTTATTGTAGACGCAAGTTGAGAGTTATGAATTATTTCAAGCCCGGCTCCATTGAGTTCTTTCATTATCGCGGAGGTGTAAAAACGGCCGCTCTATATGCTGTTAATGAGCGGAACGCGAATTGAGGCGACGCTGGCAGAGCTGCCACCCCACCCTCCATCCCCATCCCCCCGGCTGTATTGTCCCTACATTTTAATTTCACTTTTTATTTTATGAATCCGCCAAGGGGGAAACAGGGACAGACACAGGCATGGGGGGTTGTACAGCGCCAGCCTGAGTGAAATCTAAAAACACCCCCTGCCTACTAGTGGAACATCAAAAAATGAGAAGAAAAAACCTGCCGTTAAATTACAATATGTGCCATAAAAGAAACCAGCCTTTGTGAAAGTACTAATAATGCGTGAAGTTGCCCCTGATTTATTTCATTTCAAGAAAATATCGACAGTTTCCACTAACGACATTTAATTAGAAAAAAACTGAAGCTATCGTTGACAATAGGGCCAAACAAAAGAAGAGGCAAAACAAAACCTTCGTCAACCCGTCACCAAGCACCACGCCTTCCGTGGTAGAATGTGATCATGCATTTTTCAAGCCGCATTGCATCCAACAAAAACAAAAAAAAGAAGCAGGTGATTTTCCCCTCCGTCACTCATTATTTCCATCTTCTATTGAGAATGCCTTAGGGCTATAAGAAAGGCGTTGTGAACATTACCCTGACGACGTGTTATTGTTTCCCTCCTGGGTGAACGCAGGATGGTACCGACTTATACATTGTCGTCGTATTCGTTTTACAGAAAATTAGGTTACTACTTGTCTGTCAGCCAAGGACATGGCATCGCACACATTCTGATAACGTCGCAGAACGTCACAGAACGTTATTAGAACGTCACAGAACGTGACCGTTACGTCACCCTCGCTGGAATGATACCATGCATTAGCGTTTTCATATTGCAGATTTTGTAATATATCCTGAAGATAAGATTAATAATCAGATAATGGTTTTAGTTTAATTTGTGGAATTCCAGAATTCAGGTGAGTTCTGATTACATGTTTATTGACATCACAAATGTAGAAGCTCAGAAGTACAAAAATAGAGACACTATCAATGTCTATAATAGACGGCGGAGCCTCTATTATAGACATTCATTAGATCAATCTTATCCTATATGTCCACGGATGCTAGTTCTACAATAACAGTACGTACCTATATGAGAGACCGTCGTAATAACCAGGGTATGAATTGATAGACATGGAAGCCTTGTACTCTGAAGCATATCCCATAACTCCATTGGTTCACCTTCCGTGACGTCATTACACCTAGTCGTGGGTGGGCGGCCCTTCCTGATTATGGTGGGGGGGGGGGGGCGGCAATTATTCCTCCACCCACCGCCAGGAGGAGGGGCCTCCAGCCCGCCCCGCCCTCCCAGGAGCCACAAGGGTCAGTTCGGTCAAGCGCCGTCGGCGGCAGCACCGGCGCTTCTAACCTGGCCAATGGGAGACAGGTCAGCGGGTCACGTGACGAAGGGTCAAGATGGCGGCCATAACGGTCGTCATGGGAGCGGCTTTTGGGCTGGAATAGGTCCCTTGTTTGAGCAGGGCCCATGTTAAGACATCATTAGGGGAGGGTTACCAATCCCCAGTGGATGGATGTATGACTAAGGCAGGACTCTATAATCAGGTTGGATGGCCGGAATGAGGTCCCAGAGAAAGGGAATTAAGGCGAGTCGCACATAATGCGGACAAAATGAGCGGAAAATGGAGAGTGACCGGGGTTAGAGACGTCCAAAGGTTTTAGTGGACTGTAGTTTACGGTGTCTGTGTCAGTGTGGTCGATCCATGCAACATCTGTTATGACCCAAAATCCAAGGGTGTAACACACATGTAACATGGGCAGATATAGAGTTCACAAAGGCTGCCCTAATATATTATGATAGATCTAATTCAATAATGATCATATTCTGTGCAGTGCAGAAGGATACGTACCCTACTAATTTCTAAATACGTAGTTAATCCTCACCCTAATGGGGATAGTACCATTTACATCAACCCGCCTGTGGTCCATACACTTGGGGAACCAAGGTATTACTTTGAAGGCAAAATAGATAATAAATAAATCTATGCCAACAATTGTAAGCCCTAGCGGTAAAAGGAAATACGCAGGAAAATGAGCTTGTTTTGGTGAACCCAAACTTGGCTGTCCAGTCCGGAAACTGGCCCAATAACCCAGGAGTATGCCTACCACCAACACTGGAGGAAGATCTACCACCCTAACCCTGAGCGTGGGAACGACCCGCTCACATGACCAGATGATCACGTGATTACAGGGTTGCCTTGTTTATTTACGACCCCTCCTGGAGGCAGGCGGTGGCGGTTTGATCCCCAGGTAAACAAGTCGTCACCATGGTAATGATCTTTTATAATGCCCTGCCATGGAGACAAAGACACGTGATGAATATATAGGTCACTTTTAGGAAGGTAGGGAGGTCTTTATGGCTCATAACACAGGGGTGATTAGTCCAAGCTAATGAATTAGTGAGACTATCCTATTGACTTAGTTCATCCTGTGTGTGCGGATCCTGATTTCTGATGTTTTATTATTACCTTTAGTACCTTATATTACATCTTAATGTGAAAATATAAGACCACATAGAAGTGATCTTTCACAGAGATATCAAGACAAATTGTTCAATTATCTTGATCAAGGGGGCTCATAAAAAGATTATAGAAATAGTCTTTAGTGACTTATTTTTGGGGACACTATGCAACTCCTCTCGGTGTATAAGCTGAAATCGTAGATTTTTGTTTCAGATTTCAATAATTTGCTTCTCAAACTGAGTCAAAGTCGGCTCTCAGTCTCATTATGCTAATAATCACAATTCATCACTCGCGGCATCATAGCCCTTATCATCCAAGCACCATCTTTACACAAGCATTATGACAGCCAGGAGATTATTGAGGGGACATTGCTGGATGCCTATTTGAATTAGGGTAAGGCCACCCCCATATCTACATCCCAACAGGCAGGCCTTGTCTTACAAGACCGCCACACTCAATAATAAGGGGGCTTATCTGAACCTTCTCTTGAGCTGCTCATAGTAGCGGATCTTCTGTAGCTTTGTGTGGGAGCTCCAGGATGAGAATGGGGTTTTTAGTAAGGAAGTAGCGTCAGTGTTAGTGGATGCTGCATCTGACTGTATTTGGGGGAGCTGCTGCAGAGTTAGTTACCGATAGGCACCCGGAGATATGGTGCCCTGGAGACATCTTAATCACCCTCCTCTCCTCCATGGCAGCAGCGGCATCAGTAGCCTCTATTTGGTCAGTGAAGGTGGAAGGTCAGGCTCTCCTGTGGGTCTAACCTTTCGCCGACCCCACACACCAGATGGCGCCAAATTGTGCAATATTACCGCCCCAGATTAATCGGCCACGTGACCTCATACGCGCCTTCTGATTGGACGGGATGATTGCGGGGCCGCCGGAAGAGGCATGCCCTCTGCATGCCCTCTGGCGGAAGGGCATGAAATGACTGAGGCGTCCCCTAGCGGCAGATTACCCGGAAGTCGGAGAGACGCTGGGGCTAACTGCCCAAGGTCAAGGTCGCTTGTTGTCATGGATACGGGTATGAGAAAGAGGCTCGTGGAAGGGCGACAGGGCAATGGCGTTCGGAGTGGGGGATCTCACTTTGCTCTGGTCAATCGGGGTCGTATTTCATGACCAATGATAACATTTGCGTTATTATTCATGATGTTATGGCCATAATATTTGGAAGGGCACAAAAGCTGGTATCACAAAGGAGTGATATTTATGACCACATGTACCTCATGAAGTCTTACTTGGTGATCTGATTGACCAGTGCTATGATCAAGTGGCACATTTTATCATTGTTAAAAAAGAAAAGAAGTGAAATTATGCTTACTTGCCATAAACATGACGACAGGTACGAAGATAACAAGTACGCAAGAGCCTCACGTTTATTCACCTTGTCGGTTTCTTTTTCCTTCTTTGTGCGGTTTACACACGTGCTCTTGCAAATCTCTTTTCTAGATGAAAGTTGAATTCAGCTGTGTTGGCGAACTTTTACTGAAAGCGTTCAAGTTAGTTCACTAGCACCTATTCATCCCCTCACCCCGACCAAACCTCCTGGTCCCAGAGTACAACAATCAGAGCCCTCCATTCGTCAGTATGTGCACAGCAGAGCGGAACAGCGTTAACACATTAGGTCGACGGAACCTTCTCAAAACGAAAGTCAGGTTGGGGGAGGGCAACAGAGGAGTCGACGATACCCACGGGGAACAAGGAGCGTCTGAGGGGGTAGGAGGCTGGGGGGGGGGGGGGGGCAATCTGCCGACGATGCCGACAGCGCGGCGGCGGCGCGGTCGACGAACACACTTTTCATCAGCAGTGGCATGCGCTGAACCGGAAGTCTAATCATTTCCTGTGGGAGCCGTCGCCCGCCGACGACGCGGGAGATAGAGCTTGGTGGGGGAGGGGGGTAAAGGAGGTAGGTTCTCTAGGAAATCACAGCGTCTTGCTGGAGCCATCAATGGAGGCCGTTGGCTTGAACTAGACTGCTATTATTGTGAGTAAGATTCAACACGGTAATGGTCGTTGTTCTCAAGCAATCAACACTGTACTGGAAAAGTTTTCACGTTTAGAACATGGGCCTGCAGGTCTTTAGTAAAAAATATCACTCGCTGCGAACTGCAATTTTTCCATGGAATCGTGTAAATGATATGGAAATTGTTGTAGCGTCACCTTTACAGTTCAGATATGTATCATCTGTATCCAAGGCAATCCAAAATGTAGAAAAGCAGTTAGAAGACCCGAGGGTCATCGTCTCACCTTAGCTTTTATTAGGTGACCAGTCAGAAACCAATGTGAACCAACCTCAACTAGTTTTTTCTACCCCATCTTGGGTTACTTCCCACGTCTAGGTGTCTGTAAACCCAGAGGCCTTTGGCTTTGTGGCGGTGAGGTGAGAGGTGATGCCGGTAGGTAGGTATGGGTGTATATGGGAATCAGGCGTCCGGTGCGCCCCCGCTAGAGGCGCTGTATGGGCGGCGGGGGCTTCTAAAGATGGGGTTAGATGGTGAGAGGCGAGGTGTATTGGGTGGCGGGGGAATCGGCGCCCCTGTGGACGGTGCGGCCAATTGTTATGGGTCTGTGGGTGTTGGGTCGATATGGTAGGATCGAGGGAGGCTTTCCCCTAAAGTGGAAGTCCTGGGCCAGACCCTGAGGACTTTAGGGGCGAAAGGACGAGGAGAAAGGCGGTTTTCTGCCATTGGAAGCGAGTTGATGCTGTGGAAGGCAAAGTGTAGTTGGAGTTAAATAAGAACGTATCATTTTGATTGTTTTTTTAAAAAATAGATAACCAATAAAGGCTACGAAACGGAATAGATTTTCCAATAAATTCGGATAGAACGGATATCTGAATGTTTCTTCTTTCTACTTATTTAATTTCACACATTATACAACATTCTTCTATGTGTATATCAAACTTCATAAAACATAGTGTCTAGTAATAACTAATGATATTTTACATACAACAACTTTATAAAATCTCGATTTCTACTTTAAAACTGCTATAGAGGGGAGGGAAAGGTTATTAAGACGGGGCCTGCCTTTGGGTGGAATGAACGGATATAGTTCTGCGTGAAGAACCAATCAGAGGGTCCTAGATCCCCAATCCCCCTGGAGGTAAGACCCGGATGGACCCTACTGGCCTCCTTAGAACAGATGGTCTGGAAGGCGGATTGAGGTTTGGATGAGACTAGACCAGATGAGGTCATATTCAGGGAACAGTTTAACTATTGCAGTATTAATTATATAATATTGGCTGTAAAGGACAGAACGTATAACTGTAATGAAAGAGGTGATTATCAGAGTGTGGCCTACCTTGAATCTCCCCAGAATCTACTTAGGAAAGCCTGAACATATATGTTTTCAATCATAACTTCTTTATAGTTTAGAGTCCCGGACATACATTGAAACACAACAACAAAACTTTAAAATAAACTTAAGTTGGATACTGCATGGAAAGAGCCTTCCTATTTAGTATAGTTTGATACTATTGTGATATATCAACCAGGTAACATCAACCTGCTATTAGGGAGAAAAAAGGTGAAGTAGACTGCTGTCAACCTGCTCATATTCTCCTCCTCCTGTACGTACCCGATCCCCTCCAGGTGCAGGGGGGTAGTGCAGTGCTGAGTGAGGCCGGATTAGTCGTCGCTCCTCCAGGCGTCGCTCCAGGGTCAGCAGTAACCCTCCCCTGCTACCCCGACCTCCATCAGCTAAAGCGCATTCCCAAAGTCGTCGATTAAATTTCTATCACCCCCAAGGGGGCCATCGCCACCCCAGGACCCCCTTCGCCGCGACTCCAACCGACGCGCCCCCGGTAACTCCATCGTCGCTTAACGGAAGCCAGCCGCCCTCCTGTGTCCCAATATGGCGGCGGAGGCGGCGGAGGCGGCGGAGGCGGCGGAGGCGGCGCGCGCACCAGGGGGACTGACTTCCTGTTACCATGGATTTCCATCGGGTGCCCTGGAGGGCACACTGCCTATTATCACTCGCTTAACCCACGCGCAAAGAAGTGGACCCATCCTTTTCTTTTGCCAAACTTGGAATTCCCTCTTTTCCCACGCCTCCCGTCCCCTCCCGCTCCAACCTTCCTAGCCTCCTGGGCTTTAGGGCTACTGTCATTCAATCGTCGACAAACCGGAAACGCAAAGAAAAGTCTCGGGTGGCTTGGTTTTATCGCGTCTTTTGTCCATGGATGTGGGTCCCATGAAATCAAGAACCAGGGCCGGCTTGGGTAGAGACATTCGACACTTGTCAAACTCCTAAATGAGGGAACCCTCGTTGGGAGGGGTGGGATTATTCAGGTCTTTGTTCTCTTTGAAGGCACCGGTCCACTCCATTCAAGAGACCCTTGTTAAATGACACCCACCAGCCAGGCCATTTTCATTCTTAATCCACAGAAAAAAGTGTGAAAATTTGATCTCATCAAGGACCTGAAAAGCCTTGCAGGATCTCGACAGAAAAACGTGTGTCCTCTATTTCTTTTTACCATTACTCATCTTCAGGTTTTATCCGTCCTTTTTGTCATCTGCTGGACGTATCTCTGAAAGAGGCATCGCTAATATTTGCTCTAACACATTTGCAGTGGAAATGGAATGTGGACCAAAATTGTGTTAGCATGAAGGGTTGCTTATAAAGTAATAATGGCTGTATCTGAGGCCATGCTGATATAGTATATAGGATATGCATTGGATTGATTGGGCGTCCCCATGTTGACCTGATTGCAAGGTCCCAGGATAATAACTGATGTACATGAATACATGTACATAGATATTGTCCATTTTCTAGCTCAAGGCAGCCATCAATTCTCGTCAACTAACGGGGAAATAGGAAACCAGTTGATCTAGATCTGGACAGACTAAATGAGAAGAACTGGCCTAGGTGTCTCCAGTGAGAGAAGACAAACTTGTCTCAAGTAATAATATGACACGCCAAGTACATCTGAAATCGATGGTTTACTTATTCCCAATATTCAGTTATTCAATATATCCTTCATGCATGCATGGCCATACCAAAAGGTAGATGTATGATAAGACGATGCAGTATTGTTATATCCATAGAGCTTATACGAGTTAGTTAGTAAAAGCTATGACGGTTCAGTTTGTGAGCAGCTCATGACGGACAAAAATAGAGAAGACTCAGTGTCAAGACCATTCTGTGACCACAAGAGCACACTCAGCCTTAGGTGAGGTGAACAGTTGATGGCCAGGAGAATGAAGGTAGACAGGGGTATAAGTAACCCGCCCTGGAGGAAGTGACTAAGCCAGGACAGGTGAGGGGAAGGTGGGAGGTGGAATAACGCCTCCATAGCCTTGTCGTGACTGGGTAATTGGGTATGGGGGAGAAGGTCAGGGGAGCAGGTGCAGGGTATAAGTGGGAGACGGATGGATGTGGTGGTGGTAGTGGTGGGATGCAGGTGGGAAAGGTAAAAACTGTCCTCCTAGTATAACTCTGCCTGTTATTTTGTTTTGAAGTAGGTAAGCACTTACATGCATATACAAGACTGCAGCAAGTCATGATAGTCCACACATACTTTTGTCATGTATTTTTATATCTACAATATACCTGTGTTCATGATCATTATTCAACAAACTTAGTAGAGTTGACTGCAATGTGGGAAATTAATTGGCATGGAGTACATTCGTATATTATATGTACTATGTTTTCAGAGGCGATCTGTACGGATTCTAATCGGTAGATCTTTGAATCAAAAATGATGAAGGGGGGGGGGGATACGCGATCCAGCCTAAATATGATAGTATCTGGATCATCATTATATCTATATGACAGTGTATAGTGAGAGGAAGACTGGACACTAGCCATGACCACTGGTGAGTCTCACAATGATGCCCCCATTATAAAGGGTGCCTGAAGGCTGAGGGCTATGACCTCTGGTCAAGGGCCATACAGGGCCTTCATACCCTGAGGGCCCCATGGCTAACATCGTTGTGACCGGTCGGACAGGGTGCTTCAGAGTGGTTCAAGTAGTGGTCCCAACCCTGGAGTGGGGTGGCGACTGGAGGAATAGTGGGGCAAAGAGGCTGTGGATCAACCCTCTCCTGATCCTAAACCCTTAACCCGGGTCCTCCACGGCCGGCCTGGAGTGGGGTGCCCCCGCCCCACCACCAGTGATCAGAAAGCCGCTGCCGCCATCTCACAGGGCGGCGCCTTTGATCTAAGAAGATCAAAGAAAACCGTGGGAAGCCGCCGCCGTGGAGGCAAATAGAGGAGAGAGTGCACAGGCTGGTTATAATGGACCGACTATTGGCGGGCCGGTGTACTGATGTTATTCGTCATGTGCTGGGACAGCAGCAGCAATTGCAGCCATACTTCAAATATAAGCCATGCTCATTGAGACCAACAGTGATGTAGATGAGAGACTATAAGCCCCCAGATGTTATCGTTCACCACCGTGTAATGTGGGTGTATTGAGGTCTAAAGCATCAATTTAATCTTTTTTGTCTGGTAATACTACAATGAGCCATGCTTCTGAACGTAAACACTTGAGTGTCTTCAAACACAAGGTAGGTCTAATCTCTTTCTTGTTTAATATAAAATGTGCATTTCAAGAGTGGTATTCACATAAAATCAGCCCATAAGAATCAGCCTATACGTTTTGAAAAGATAGGTTTCACAATATGGTTTATCTCATTACATTAATTTTCCCTTTCCCTCTTTGTCCCCTATACGTATACATTATTCTGACTCTTTCCCAATTGTTACTCCATGTTCTGACTCTTTCCTTGCTGTTCCCCCATGTTCTGACTCATTCCCTATTGTTTCCCCGCATTTCTCTGACTCTATATCTCTCCCCATTGTTTCCCCACATTGTTCCAACCCTTTCCTCATTGTTCCCTCACCTTGTTCCAACTCTTCCCCTGTTGTTCCCCACCTTGTTCTGACTCTCTCCCTGCTGTTCCCCCACCTTGGGCTGACCCTTCCCCCATTGTTCCCCCACATTGTTCTGACTCTTCCCCCATGTTCTGCCACCTTGTTCTGACTCTTTCCCTGTTTTTAACCCACGTATCCCCGTGATTAGCCCGGCGGGTTACACACTCGGACAGATAGGTCACGTGCCACCCCAACCGGCCAATCCAGTTAGCGCAATTCAATTGCTGCGTAGAAATAACCTCACGGAGGCCATAATTCAATTTCCGCCGACACTTCCGCCTTGTTAAAACAAATGAACAATTTTTGTGGGGCTCGGCGGCCGATGACAGCGTGCGTGATCCAAATACGATGGGCTTTGGGCGCCGGATTTGGAAGTGGTGCTGGAATAATCTACGGTTTGGTGGGGTTAGGCCCGCTCCCGTGTGGGATTTTATGTTTGGAGGTAGGCGTGGAATAATTCACGGATTGGTGCAGGCTAGGCCCATGTACAATGAATAGAAGGGATTGAAAGGTACATTTTGCAAAGGGAAAGATCATGCATGACCATGAGGCTATGGGATATTGTGTGTGCTGTTGCATATTACTTTGAATATCGTACACCTGGCTAGCTCACGCTGTCCAGTGATGACATTCTTATACAGCCATGAACTATTTTTAAGTTTTGCTTCAATATGCTTCTAAGTTCCATCTAGTTGAGTGGAGGGATGCACTTTAAAAACAAGAGGGCTTTGCATTACCTGTTAACTGGAAAAGTGCAGGATCCAGTTGAGGGTGGGGGGGGGGGGGGGGGTCCAGAGGATCCAGAGGATCCAGCCCCCCCCCCCCCCACTTAATTTTTTTTCTAGTGGGAACTTGAGCTACACAATTTTACTATTGAGCTTATGTATGAAGACCGGAAATCTAAAAAAGAGATTTGTCCAAATCCTGGATCTGCCCCTATTTGATAAATGTTCATATCAAATGCTTCTTACATATCAATGTGTTATTCACTGAGTGAGTTAGTATGGTAGAATCACGAGGTGGAAATAGAACCCATTCCCAGTGAAACCCCTACAGGTTCGGGGTGGCCTCACGGGGCCGTGGGAATCCCCCACTAGTCAGTATTCCCATCGCCCCACTAGTCAGTATTCCACCCTGCCCGAACCTCGGGACATTATTTGGTTAGGTGTGAAGTCTGTCGAAATGAAGGCTGGCTGTTTCTTGTAGGCTTTTTCTGTTTGAGTTGTTTTAAAGATTTTTTTTATTCAACGGAATTTTAACCACGGATGTTCCTTCACATTCGATTATGCATAAAATATCAGTATTAGATATTTTGTGAACATTGCCGTCGAGTTGAATTTCATTGAAGTATCTGAAACATAACAGATCTCCAGTAAGATTGTGGTAATTCGCATGAATCATATCTATGTCTCTCAAGTACAAATAAAGTTTCGTAGTGAACACATACTTGTTTCCCATCACTTAATTTGATTGTTTCCTTCTTATAAAGATAAACTATATTACAATAAACGGGGTCTTCCCATCCACTCGCTAAGCAGAGCAATTTCTATCACTAGAACCTCAAAGGAATAAAAGGTACAATATCTGTGCTTGGAGAGTGGGAGTGGGAGACGCCGTGAAGGAGGGAGCTGCTGGGAACCAAACAGGTTCTGGAAGCCTTCAGGAGCTGACTACAGATGACAAGGCCTATATGTGGTGTGAATCATCAGTCTGCTGTTAATTAACAACATGTGACAAACCTCCACAGTTCTTCTTCCCTCCTTCCTGACGAAGCTTATAGAACCCCTGTCTCCCTTGACGCCGCCAAGGAGGGAGTATCCTGAGTGGCCAATGTCCTCATAGTGTAGTGGTTTGTGACTGACTCTCTATATGCTGAGTATATAGGAAGGGGGTTGATGCATAGGAACTGACAACTGGCCAACAGCTTTACCCATGCCTTCCCACCTTTTTTGACCATGGTGTGAATGGGGATGGTAACTTATCTATTTGCTCCTAAACTACGTGGCGTGGCTAAAGGATATAGGCATTGTGATGTGTATTCAATGTGGCAGATCGATTTTCCTGTATCACGCAGAAGGTTTAAGAGGCGCAATGTTATCATTTCAAATATTACCATGTCCTGGTTTCTATTAAAGCATAATCTTCTATCATCAACTTAACAGAATTTACAAGAATGCATAACCAACAATATTCATTAGGGGTATATATATTTCTTCCTTGGATTATGATTCCATTAGAGATTGGAAAGTATTGAGTTTATATATTGAATTTAATTTCCCCTTGCTGATTTACACCTTTCTTAATTTCCCTAAATGCTCCTAACCATGTGCATTGAGAATATTACTCCGGGGAGATTCAATGGTAATATTCCACTGGCACTCGGACCCAGTTGTCCCTGAGTGTATTAGATGGGACTTTTATTGGAATCGTTAGAAGGCAGATGCGTCCAATAAGGTGGGGTGTAATCAGCAAAGTGGGTCTGGGACTATGGACCAGCCTGTCACCTGTCTTATAACTGCCGGGGCTCTCTGCTGCCACCTCCTCTTCTGTCCTCCCATACGTACTGACTGAGGCTCATACACTGCAGAACAAACCCTGACTGTCCGAGCTGATACAGTAAGAAATCGATTGATACAGCCCATGTATCATCTAACTTACACATTTTTAGCTATTGTAAATGGACATATTTTTAGCCTGCTTAATATTTGCGTATCTTTTACTGCGAGGTAGATTGTGCATGCGCATTATCATGATGTGATAGTTGATTACATTTTGCATATATTTTGATGTGGCCATCTTTGTAGCCATATGAGGTCTTCTGAAGATATGTCATGGTTATAAAAAATTGATTACTTAGTAGTTAACTTACCAAAAGATGCACACACAATATAGGTTTATGATAAAAATCTATAGCCATACTTTCCATTCTCTTAGATATTCAACTCAAGGAGACTGGGCTTTTTAAAGCATGGGACAAAGGGTTAAACAATCTGATATAACAGATCTAGACTTCTACCTCATAATGTCCACAGAGTTCTGCTCCATAACTTCCACATCTTGGGCAATATCATATAGAGTTACATACTCTAAAGCACCCACAGAGTAGAGCTTTTACAGAGTTCTGCTCTAGAGTAGCCACAGATTAGGGGATATTTCAGAGGCCTTCTCTAGAGTAAATGCATCTACAGATTAGGGGCTGGCCGTTTTAGGGGCTAGGCCGTCGGGGAGAGTGGGAGAGGGCAGTGATGACCCGGGAGGGGGTTGTGAAGGTGGAGGGGGAGAGGGTAGGGACACCTGGGCAGCCTTAATGGATGTCCGGCTGCTGACCACTCCAAGCCGGCGCGCCCTAACAAGATGTCCAGTTCCCTGTCCAGCAAAACAGCCGCCAGCACCTCCGGTTGTGTTCGATAACACCGACTGTGGTAAGGTTTTTAAATGGCTTACTAGCACTGTTATTCCTTATAATGGAAAATGTGATTTTCACCTGAATGTGTGTTTAATGTGATGAATTGATTACCATACAATGTTCTTATTATTCATGGAAGATTAAAGATTAATGTACCTTTCATAGTTTACAATGTCATACTTCTAAGTTTCAGGTACAAACTTAAGATACCAAATCAAATAACTATTCTGGATTTGAAATAGGCCTAGTCGTTCAGTATAGGCCTACAGGTCCTAGGGACAGGCCCAAATTTTCAAAATACGGTGTTCCATTACCATTGTAAGATCCAATCGGACCCCCTCGTACATTATTTGAATATTTCTTCTTCTCGGGGAATGCCTTTAAACTATTGAACAATGGCATAGATAAACTATGGCCAGTCGTATCGAACACACCCGCCCCGCGGCACTGCCCGCGCCGCCCGCTCCCGCGCCGCGCCGCCCGCGTCCCGCGTGGGTCCGCGCGTAATGGAGGTCTGTCTCCGGCCTGTCCACTGCAAACACTTCCCGGCCTGACTCTAATTAAACTAATTCCGCTTACAGCCGCCCCCAATTTAGGCCTTGAATGATGATGCGGTTTATTTGAGCTGGGCGCGCGACGCAAATTTGCCGCGCGGCAGGGCAATGCCATGCGTTACAATGGGGCGGCGCGTCAGGTTGGTTGGTCATTTGGGGGGCGGCGCGCGGCGCGCTTGTCGCCGCCCATCAAGGCGCGTGAGTCCTGCCGCTCCCTAGCCACTCGTGCGTACACCTTACGACCTACACCATTTAGGGCTTTTTAATGGAACTGGGGGAAACTTTCAACTTAAGAGTAGCCTCGCAATTAATTCAACCCCTGCCTAGTCTTGACCGCCTTGTGTGCTTTTTCTCCAATTTTGAAGCACTAATTGTGTTCAAAATAACAATGATATTGTGATTATTTTTAAACGAATTTCCTCCCCATCTGAAAGGCTCTTTATCTTGTCGCTGTGTCCGCAGGGGTCTATTTCAGTTTTCCCAGTATTGCTCGCCAACAGGAGCCAATATTGCCGACCTCCCGGGTCCCAAACTAATGAATGACTGTGAAATGAATATTTGAAGGAAAAGGAAAAGCAAAGGACAACTGTTCGCAAACAGCCCATAAACTGTCCCCACAACCAGTCCATAAAATGCCTTTTAATTTAAGATTAAATAAGTAAAATAATCCGGCTTTCTTCAAACCTTGCAGAATTAACAATGATGGAACACATTCCTCATTCACAAGGGAAGGACACAGCTGGATACTAGAGCTGATCTAACCTAGCAATACTTATTATCTACACATCCTTTTTGAAATCATGTAATATGGATATGATGCATAATTATATCATAGATTTATGTTGAGATCTATCAGATGTATCATAAGCTATGCAGTTTCTCCATAACCATATCTATTCTTTTCCAATTTGTCATAATTATCATAACACATCACCACTTAAAGTTTAAAATCAAAGTGGCAAATATCTACGAAAAGGCAAGTATCTACGAAAGAAAATCTACATCTTTATTCACGTAAAAAAAAACCAAAACATTTACACGATTCTAAACTTGTGCGGTTCAAATCGCAGTCAATCGGTCTAAGCACCATGGCCCTTTATCTGCGACGTTCTCCTTATCAAATGAAGACCAAACATCTAATCAGATCTGGGGTGGCCTTTGTGTCGAGTGGTCGGAGGATTGGGTGAATTGACGAAGCAGAGGTGACAGCCAGTTCCCATGGCAGTATGTGGGGTGTCAGGGGCACCCTGTGGGATGGACGTGCATCTGTTTCTGACTGGTTTCCAGGAGCTCCAGGAATGGGTGGACCGGAATACTGAGTAGCTTAATTATATTCAGGAATATTCAGTAGGTTCTAAGGAGGGGCATTCAAGATCCTACGTCCTGAGTGATAAATGTATGCATGTATGTATGTATTTATGTATTTATATATATTATGTGTGTGTGTGTGTGTGTGTGTGTGTGTGTGTGCGTATGTATGAATGTATGTAGTGGACTCGTGTGACTCTAGTCGTAAAACTTTGATAATTATCAGTTTTGCCTACCTATGAAACTTCACATCAATATATCAAAATGCTGGATATAGGGACATTATGAATTGAATTGGTTGATCTCTGGAGTATTCAGATAACCAAACATAAAACTTATATGAAGCGGCAAATAAGTATCAAAGAAAACATGTATGGATTTTCAGTATAAAACCACTAACAAATAATGTCTTCGTTCACATAAAAAAAGGTTTCCATTTACATCAAAACAGTCTGGCCAAAGCATCATTGTACGAAAATGAAACATAATACTCATGGGACAAATATAGATATACGTTTTCATACGAGGACAAAAAATTCCTTCATCATAAACCATCCCTTATTATTCCCACAGCTCTTTGCACAGACCGCCAGCTCTCACATAGATAATAACTTAATACCCATTCACGGATAGTTATATCCAAATAGGCCCCTATATACTGTGTGAAAAACCGGCCTCTGAGCCAGCTGCACAAACGTACCGTCTCACGCACTTTGCCTGACCAATGTATCTGGGGACAGTGGGCGAGCGCCCCATGAATATGTAGAGGAGGGGGTCTGGCCAGTTTTGAATACTGCAACCTTTATGTAGATATGCAGGAGCGCGGACCTGATAAGGGCCTGCTGTATTTTGTAACCATAATGTAGTCTGCAACTGCGTGTGCATCTGGAATAATTCACTGATATGGTAATCATTAACACATAAGCAATTTCTGAAGAATATTTTTCTATGCCGTCTCAGAGGTTTTATGCATAGGGGTTGTATATTGAGATGAGCTATGTTTGGAGGGGAGGGGGAGGTTCCTTGTATGTAACATATGTCGATGCCAGCGGATGTTCCAATCGGCTTTGGAATGTCTGGCACTTGGATACCAAAGCTTCACTCCTTGGGTTCCTGAGTGGTGGTGCTACAACTGGATCCGTACTTCAAAGACCCCCATAATCTGGGGTATGTGCCTGCTACACTCTTTGTAGAGTACTAATGCATCGCCCCTGTCAGTTACGACTTGGTACAGGGGCCGTGCCTTAACAAAGGGAGATATATGTACAGATGTGTATGCTGCCTATAGCCCTGATTTGTCCCTGTCCTTCTCATGCTGAACTGGTACTTTATAACGAAAGATCTATGAGTGGGTTGGATGGTAGGGGTTGTTCCTGTATACTGGAACCATTTGGTATGCTTGTATATCTCCAATGGTATCGGGCTCATACAAACATGGGAGTGATTTTATCAGCAGCTGTTTAATAGGACAGACTATCGCCAAAGACTTTATACTGCTTATCGTTATCTCCTGTATTCTCCCAGCATCATCAATGTTTGCCCATCAAAATCTGCATTGATTGCATACAACCCATTTCTACAGCGATTGCATACAACCCATACCTCATCCAATCAGCCCAACACTGGTACAGCTTGTCTTGTGGTTGCACCCTTTTACCGATAGTTGTTTATCGGGGTACTATCATATGAAAAAAAACCACCCCGTACATAACTATGCTTTTACAAAAATAAAGACAGATTAGTGATTATTCATGGAATACTCAATTTATGACGCATCCGCCAAACTATCTGTGATTGAGCTAGACAATACAATGTACTATCTGCGATGGAGCTAAACAAAAACACCTATCGCGATTGCCTGAACCTGGATAGAACTGAGATCTTAGGATATGCAGACCAATGCACCACAGACACTCCACCTCCACCGCCCACTGTCCATGACGCCCCCTGCCCCTGACAACCATTGGCCACTGCCCTTGACAACCGCTGCCCGTTGGTATGCGGGCACCACTCCCCCTCAGTGGGCAGCTGATGCGAAGCCCCAGTGCGCCCGGCGTGCAGTTGTCATTCCCAATTTGCCTTTGACAAGTCGACCCTGTCGCCACGACCTGCCTCATAAAGGGCCAGGCGACAGCGGCTGGCGACGCGGCGAACGATCGGCGAATGACCAATTTCTGACGGCATCATTGACTGGGGCCTTTAGTGCAGGTCACGCCCAATGCAAACTACACCGCGCCTAGTCGCCAGAGTTGGAAAACGCGAATGTCTATAGACGTAAAAAATATATCGTCAATTCAGAAGTTGATGTTGTGTTTTGTGACTTGTTATTTTTCTGCTATGTATATATGTATTAAACTTGTACTCTGCTTTCTGCTTTCTGCTTATTTATTGTATTGTATTTGTTTTATCAGACCTTGAACTTGCATATGTACTCCAGCAGTAAAGTGAAATTGTAATGAGCCTTCATGACACACCAAACAGAAAATTGTAGGCATATTCTTTTGTTATATGTATTTACCTAATATCTTTTATTATTCCAGGGAAATGGAACCAGGAAATATTTCATTCGTTAACATTCACAAGTAAAAAACATATTCGTTCTCGAAGCTTTAAACTTCAGGCTATATTCCACTGTGTGAAAGTGTTCTTGTAATTATAGTATTCTAATATGACACCTGATATGTGGAATGACCCCTTTTGTATTGGTTATGCCTGTAGCTATATAGACTTACCATGGCACGTGGTTGAGTAAATTGTATCGCCACTTTACTAGAGAAGTTGATCCTATGACGCTCTAGGCCAGAAGCTAAATGTATCATATGTTGGCGGCAATGGCAAATGATGCTCATTTAGGTTAACCTTGTACGTCTGATTTGTTTTCTTTTTTTTTGCATCTAAAAATGAACTAAAATACTAAGACATGTCAACCAAACAAAACATTTTGAGTAAGTTTCAGCCTGTCAGTGATGGTCTGTGCCCTGAATAAGTGAGTTAATCATGCCATAATTATTATTCGAGAGGATACAACAGTCAATGCCAAATAAAAGCTTTGGCAACACACTTAAGTCTTCTTACCATTCCATTCTTGTCATGCTCGGGTGATATAGAAATGGCAATCAATTATCAACAAAATATCTGTCATGTTTGGCTGTCGCTAGACACCCTTTATGGTCTGACACATGATGTCGTTTACAAGTGGGACTGACACAGTGTAAAGGCCGTGGTATCGACCCTGGAGAGGTGAGGGGTGCTTTAAGGGGGCGTCCTCCAGGGCGGATGGATACAACAAGACGAGCCGTATTGAATCATCCCATCGGAGCAGGATCATACACCACTCTCAGCTATTTGTGTATATGGCAGACGTATTTTGGATGCCTGATAGCACGGTGACTGTGTAAGGTATCTATTCATTCCTCAAGGTAAACATCCACGAAAATATCCCCAAGAAACCACTCACGAGTCCTTGAGTGAAATGTGCATTGTCAGGATGAATTATGGGTATTTCATATAACCATATCTTTGAAATGAGGGAAAGGATTTCATGAAGTAAAGTCGCTGATAATTAGCCTGCTCTCATAGCATAAGCTTGTGATTTAGGATGCTTAACATTCTTAATGTTACCATCTGTACTCCGAGATTTTATATCTGATTACGTGCTTGGGATTCAATATCAATAATTTGTATGATTTTAGAATATACTGGCATGTATACCTGCATATCCGTGCGCCTAGAAACATAACAAGTTACCAATAATCGTTTGTTTTATTTTTATTTCTTTTTTTTGGTATGATGTCTGATAAATTTATTCGATAAAAAACTAGACCACCCACAACCTACAACAGCCCACTTCATAGGTTGCCATGGCAACTGGGAGGCAGGGGGCTTGGAGGGTAAGGGACGTTAGCTGTGTGGTCTATGACCGCATCCTCCTATTTAAGGATCAGGGGGTCGGACAGATAAGCCCGGATTCCCACCCCTAAGGGAGCTATCCGAGCTATTGAGCAGATCCTCAATTGCTCACAACTGCTCCTCGCCGGCTGCTCGCTCCAGTGAGCTGCTCCCAGGCCTGAGACTGTGAGCAGCTCCTCCATGGGATTAGGGGGCTTCAGGGGCGTGGGAGAACTATATACCAGAGGCTCAGTCAGCCCGTGGACACCCCATCCTCCCAGCGGACAGACGGTCTAGACGACGGACTCGGGTTGATGTCACGCTTCAGATGAAGTTACTATCTACCCCTTTCCGCACCAGTTAGTCTGTGTGATTAACATTTGTCAAAGCTCAAATTGTGTTAGATAGTGGAATATAATATACTAATATACTAATATTTGTCCCCACTGGCACAATAATGTCAAGAGCTATTTAAGATTTCAGAAATAATGTGGAGAGAGTTGGTATTGTCACCTATGATTGTAACTAGTATTTGCAGCTCAGTGGATATCCTGCCGAAGGAGGAAACTAGGAGTTTTTAAATTCCTTATAACCGTGTCGTAAACATAACACACATCATTACATATTTGAAATGATATTAAAAAGATCGAAGCCATACCCATTATAGAGCATAGGCGACATTTCAGCACCAATGGCAATGCCCATGTCTTCGCTAGGTGCCAGAGACGATTGAATACACGGAACACTAACTGTTTTATGACACACTTTCCATTCAATACCATCCCACCTAGTTTTACTACAGCAGCTACAACTCCCACGCCCACCCTACAACGTACCATCACAGTGCCTACATAGTGCCATCATTACCCATTCCAGGCCTGAAACAGAGCATTTAACGCCGCCACTAGATGGCACTCCACCCTGGAGGTCCTCCAGGGTGGGGCTTATCTGGGGTCAGTGAGCTGGCCGCTGGTACCCATCTGTTCTGCCGCTACGATACCCTTGTGTGGTCCCGGCGTGTGTGCCTTTAAGTCCTTATGTGGGGCCTTATCAGCAAGGCCCTTATCAGCACATGCATTCTGTCTGATCAATGGGTTGGGCGACAAAGGCCAAGTGCTGGGGCGGGTAACGTATGGGTGGAGCAGCTCAGGGGTAGGGTAATCCATGGGGTGAGTTACTCAAGCTTGAAATTATTCACTGGTAGGGGCCTACAGTGTATGCCTAGTGTATACTGTTTGCGTAACGGGTGGATCTCTGGTGTATTGTATTCACGGGTAGGGAATTCACAGGTATATCCATAGGTCATACTAAGGTATGTTGCTGTCTGGGAATCTTGATATTCTGGAACTCGCTTAAATCCCTAGTAAAATCTTATGCAAATAAATACCTCAGTCATAGAGCAAAGACTCAATAGATTCCATCTAGATTGACGAATGAATCATGCATGAACTATCTAATCTGTCACGATATAAACGTAATTATTCTCTTTATCTAAGACACAAACATCCTTGCAAGATTGATAAAGAATACGTGAGAATCTTGAAAATATAAATTATGACTGACATCGTGTGTCCCCCTATAATGCTAATGTCTGATAAGTATTGGATAGTATTGTCATAATCCCATATAATCTTCCTTGAATACCGAGTATGAATTTAAGATTGGGTTTATCAGGTAGACAAAGATGCGTGTATATAGCCCCTGGGATTGTGGAGTAATTCCGTACTAATTGTTCTGATAAGCACAGCATGCATGGATCTTAATTTACAACCATGGAGAATGATGTGAGATTATGAGCTGCGTGAGTGAGATAATACCCCGCTGGATCAGTGATGGGTCTGATCCATTTGGGAGGGTGATAAGGTAGGAACTGGCGCGTGATGGGTGTAGGGGTGGCCAATTACCTTATACAATTACTGCTTTATGGACCAGACTCATAATCCACCCGCTATTAGCGGCGCCCTGGGTTATCTATGTGTACCCACTGTCATATTTGTATCCTCCAGGGTTGTTTTTACCACGTTAACCCAGCAGGGTATAGGTCTCATGTAAAGCCTTTATATATGGGAAGTTGGGGCTGATCGTTAGAAGTGTGTGGGGGGAGGAGGGGGGTTGAATTATACTATAGGGGAATTTGAGGGTCATATGCCCCACCCACTTCCGATTGTGTGGACATTAGGCCACGCCCTCTTCTGACGTGATTAGATCAGTGAATAACGTCAATTACAGGGTCCTTAGGGGATGGAGGGATCTATGAGCTGGGGGTATAGGCGAGAGAGCAGGGGCAAAGGGGGAGGAGGAGACACCGTGGAGGAGACGCTGCTGGCCATGATGAACCGCTTTAGTGGATCCTCTGTACTGTGGATCCTTTCATTACTTAATCCTCCCCACACCCAACCCCCAAAACCCTACTCCCTAACCCGGGAGGAACTTCTGAGAGGACACTGCCCCCTGAATTGCCTGCCCCTCCTCCTGTCACCCCTCTAACTCTACCCCCTTCTCCCGGCCCTCCCTGGTCACCTATACCCCAAACCTCGGCTGTCAGGGAAGACCACCATGAAAATGGCGGGAATCCGATGAGTGGGGGTCCCCATTGTAAGGGTCAGCAGACGAGGCCCCCCTCCCCCTGGCGGGGCCCTTTGTCTTCGCTTTCCGCCTCATTAAGTGCCCGATAGGAGGCGCGCCGATCAATTTGCTCGCTGCGACCCCAGGCGGAGGGGCCGGCTACTAGGCAGTGTCGTCTGCCCAGCAAAAGGAACGCCAATTGGAAGAATTTTCCTGCTCAAAGCCCCGCGGTCTCGCTTCTTCTCGTGCCCCGCGAGAGTTCTCTTTGAAAAAATTGTCGTCTGCTCCTGACGCGTGCGCAGAGGGGACTTCCGCTAAGAAAGCGCGGGAACTTGATCCCGCGGGTGGCACGCGACGGGGAGGAACGGTCAATGGAACGCTTGGCTTTTGTCTTCGACTGTGATTTAATGACAGGGGCACGGAAATAAAGAGACAGGTCCCCCTGGGGTTTGCAAAGACGTTTTTTCTCATCCAACCGGACCGTCTCTGCCCTGTAGCAAACGACAAACTTGTCACGCTTTCTTTGAATCTTTCTTGGAACAGAGATTCCGGGCACCCTGACATTTAAATCTTAAACACAGATCCGAAAATCCCAAACAAGTATTACAACTTTAAAATTACTTGAAATGCGAACTTTGCCTACTCGTTATCCATTCGTCCACTGCATTCAATCCATCTTTAATTCAGCAACCACCACAATGTGCTCTTAATACGGGGGACATTTGAGAAGGGTTCAAGGAATATGTGAGTAGGCTTGGGGAGAGCAGGGGGCTCATCCTTCATGACCATCCTGTATTTGGCAGAGGCCGTCATGGTCCCTAACCACAGGGGGTAAGATCAAGTGATGGAAGAGCGGCCGCTGCGAGGAGCAATGAGCCAAATCTGCTGCGTCATAATGACAAGTGAGCCACTCTCTTTTTTGTTTGAGCTGCTCGTTTTTTATCCAGCGTGTCTCAGGGTGGGATGAGGACGTTAGGATCGCGAGGTAGGATTAAGACCTGGAGAATGTAAGAACGAGGCAAAAGGGGTTGGAGGTGGGATGTGCAATCCCACTAACAATGTGTCTTTAGAGCCCAGGGATCCGCAGTGCATGACTGGTGGCAGTATGGAGGGATCCACTGAGATCAAAGGAGGCCGACATAACGACTGCTCGATCATTAGCTCAGCCCTGTTATTAGTGATCCGAGCTGCTCCCAGAGCCGTCTTTAATGGTCCTATCTGCAGACAAAAAGGGAGCTGCTCCCTCCCCACCTGGAGGAGCATGGAGGGCTGTCTCCTACAGGGACCCACATCATTGTTGGCTTGCATGTCAAGACGTTGTCCATTTTCCTTTGAAGCATCTGCGTGGATTTACTACCTGGAGTTGGTACTGTTTTCCATATAATCAGGATTGTCCTTGTGTGACTGAGATTTGAGGAGAGGCTTCACATGAAGCAATAATTACAGTGGGAAGAAAATTTATAAATTTATAGTTATACAATAGTCAAACTCTGTAATTCATCGGGATTTAGGTTGGCATGTTCTTACACTGAACCACCCCTTCCAATGGTTCAGTATCTCTTGAATCAAGTTCATTCAGACATAGAATCCGTGATATTGCAGTACTGCAGATATATTGTTAGCAGCCATTACCATTCCTGATCATAGTACTGGTCGTTACGAATCAATACCTTCTCTTTGTCATCTGAACAATTTAGAATTGACGTATAGCTCCCTTTTGTGAATTATGTGTACTACTACATACTATCAAATCCATTTAATGATACCAGTCAACCGTCCGGGACTCCACTGGCCATTACAGGATGCCCTGCACTGGAGTAATAGTAGCCATTGTCCAGTTCACAACATCCAAACGTGGCATAAAAGTATGAATACCTCCCCACTGTAATAATCTCAGCAGGAGGTCCAGAACCACCACACCTATTGGCATTTAGCACCCATAGCGTCAATAGGACCGTCATGTTTGGTATTTCAGACTCGTGAACGGACGCATTGACTCTCATGAACGGAGTCATCGATCACGTGATTATTCAGGATGTATACGTAGGGGTTTTGATTTCCCGTACCTTTCATGTCGTATATATATAAGGTCTCACCATGGTCAATTCCTACTTTGTATATACTTCTTACAAAGTGTTACTTAACGGTACGTTCGTAAATATAAAATATGAGGGGTGCTGTTGGCGAAATATTTCTGAGGTTGATTTAAGGGCGGGGCTGAGGACAAGGCTCGGTACTAGTATAAAACGTCACCTTTTAGGCGGAAAAAACAGTGAAACTGCGACTAATTACCTGTTATGCATCCGTTTTTAACTGAACTATTATGTAACTATACGTGTGTCAGATCTTGCGAGAAGATTGGTAGTTCAGGTGCATTAAAAAGGAAACCTTTTCAGGATTGATTTTCTCCTATCATTTTCTGTGATTATAATACCTACATATGACTAATGCTACATATGACGTATTGAACCTTTCCCATTAGAGAAATCAAACTCAATGTATGTTTTATCTTTATCGGAACATGACACTTTTCCGTCCGACCAAGGACGTTCTTATATAAACAAAGCATAGCTATCTAGGCTATAGAACTAGAATACAGAGAGCTTATACCAATAATTAATTATCTCTTTCTAGGTGGATGTTACCTGTCTATCTATCCTCCCACCTGCCCTTGCCATTCTCCACACCTTGACACCTGTCCTACTACATCTTCTTTATCCCTACCTGTGACGACATTGCCAACGGACTCCTTTCAAATCAACCTAATAGTTTGAACGTAGATCTAAAAATATGAACAGTCCTTCCAGTCTAAGCTTCAAAATAGGAAACATGGCCGCCCCCTCAATTACACATGGAAGCGCAACATAAAATGTAGCTGGATGATTACTTTTTTTTTTTTAATTTGACAACGATTTGAACAAGAAGTTGTTTCGTAAGAGTGACGAATGTGCAGATTTGTTTTCGGAAATAGAGTATTAGGAGCGGAAATGTGCCGTCAAATCAGTGTTTCTTAACATAAAAATGATGGTTTTCATTAATTTCTATGATATGAGACATCTTATCATTAATCATTCTTTCCGATTGTGGTTTTATACTTAAAGCTTCCACGCCCTGTTCACCATGGACCTATGCCTTAATGAATTGTCGTTGACTTTGTACGTACGCGTTGTGAATCTACTATTTGTATGCAAATTCATTAGACATGATGAAGTTCTAGTACACTCTATAAGTTTTATATCATGCACGGGAAAACTGTGCACTTAAGACTATTGATTAATTTGGTCATAATTTTAAGTGTACACTACATTCCTCTTGTATCATCTAACAACACAACTGGGAGGAGAAATATCTTCAAGTCCACCTTTAATCACAGATTCACGCATAAATAAATGTATACTCTAGAAGCGTCTGTAGACGCCCTGGCTACCATAAATCCCCATTTTGTAACTATCCGAACATCCCCGTTGCTGTATCCTGTGCCCGGCGTGCCGCCACCTGGTGACCAGTCGGTACCCAGCAGGCAGGGTGTGGTGTTCTGGGGGCTAATGTTAATCCGTGTTGACATAATACCTGACCATTAGGCCACGTACTGCGACGGCCAGACCTCCCTCCGCCCTCCTCCAGGGTGGGGGCTTAGGGGTGGGTGTGGTAGGTGGTATATGGTGGAGAGGAGATGTATGGGAGAGGCTATAGCACTCATCGTTGTACATGTATTATCGAGTCCTTCATGCCCCTCGCGTCAGTGTGTATGATTTATCAAAGGTCGGTATTATACATCAAAAAGGGCCAAGGCATAGTAAATGCGGTGATAAAAACCATGGATTTTATTAGAGATTCTATATCCATAGCTATGTATTTATCAAACAATGAATAGATCACTTGTAAAGTGGCAGTCGTAAATTCTGTGCAGCGTTTACCCATTGTGTCATGAATGAATGAGCAAGCCATAAACCAACAATAGTTTTAAAATGTCCATGGCGAACAATGCATGCGGTTCCTATACACCACTGCGCAAATGGAACCCAATGTAATCTCAATACGATTATAAAAAGAACAATGAAGAAAGACCCGAATACCAACGCAATAGATATTATCATACTATGACGTGATTGCCTGGGGCATATCTGCCTATTGAAATATTGATGGGTGTTGATTAACAAACGTGAAGTGTTGCTCGTTTGGTCCACTGGTGGTTTCTCGCAGCTTGAAGTAGTGTAAAGTTTATACATGTTGACATAAGAAAGGCCCATTAGTTTGTGCTGTGCCTGCCGGGCCCTGAGGCTACATGCGATCTGTTCTGGGGTGCGGACGGCTGATGTGGCGGTAACAGCCTTATTTTGTCAGGTCTACCCCTGCTACTAATACATCAACAGCCCCTAGCCGTCCCCAAATAAGGTATAAGCAGGCATAATAATGTCATGTGTAGGCAACAAGCAAAGCTTTCTTTAATATTGTAAGGAGAAGCCCTCGGGCCAGAAAACTCCGGACTCGTTCTCTTCTACGCTTGCGCGGTATTTATATACATGCTTGCGTCAGCAATTTGAGTAATTGTTGTAATTAGTCTTCTGGTATATAAATATACACAATAATTATATTTCTTTTACAGAGCTTGAAGGTAAAAGATAACCACAGCAGCATGCAATCCAAATTTCCACTTCTACCTCAAAGCTTAGCTTTAACGTTAAGATTTAATGTGTAACGGTGCCAGCTCTATATAGAAAGAGAGGTATTCTATTATATATATATCTTTAATTGTGATGTAATTTATTATTCTGACTGAGCTAAAACTGGTGGTTTACTGAGATCCAAATCGGTAATAGTACATCCCCTGTCACAGTCTATACCACATGTAAACCATACCTTCCACAATTACGCACATACCCATGGGACCATACGCTGTCACATTCTCTAAATCTATCTTGATCAAGACGTGTCTCCTTGCACATTATGTAGTCAGCATGGAGTTGTAAAACAGGTGAGGCCATGTCAGCTGGGGGACACCTCCCCTGGAGTAACTCCAGGGGGAGAGGCTTAAGGGTACTGGAGGACGCTGACAGGTGGTGATGGTGGTCAGGGCGGGTCTGATAGCTGTATTATACTGGATACGCCCCTAGGGGGTGGGCCTGGAGGATTAGGGCAGCTTAGCAGGGGCTTAAGGGTCTGACGTGAGCTGGCCGTGATGGGCAGGGGGACTGGGCTTATGTGTGAAGGAATAGGACTGGGAGACTTCTATGGTGTGGGGATGGGATGGGCGATTGGGTCTGTGTGTGAATGAATAGGATGGGTGGTGTATGTGGAATTGAATAGGATTGAAAGAGACTGTCTGATGACTGGTGTATGTGAGAATGAATAGGACTTTATGAGGCTGCCTGATAGAAGACGAGTGGTCTATGTATGTGAATGAATAGGAATATATGAGATGGTCTGATTGAATATGAGTGGTTAATGTGTAAATGGTTAGTATTGTAAGAGATTAATGAAATATATGGTATGTGGATGGGGATGGAGGCTGTGTGAATTAATAGAGTGAGTTGTGTATACGTGAGTTAATAGGACTTTAGGAGACTGCCTGATGAAAGATAAGTGGTTTATGTGTGAATTGAAATAATTGTTAATGTAAGGGGCAGTGGTTCATAGCTCGAGGTTAGATGGGAGATGGGGAATAGGTAGGATTTTAGGTTTTTGTTTGAAAGAATGAAAACAAGAGTATATTCAAATAGGTCTGGAGTGACATTGAGTCGTTCTAAACCTATATAGTTTTACTTTTACTTACAACTTTGTAGAAACACAAACCCTCTACATAACTTTGGTATTGCAAAGATACAATAGTTTATCCAGGCTTACCCACAAACTTCTGGTTTGTATTTCTTCATGATCAGTCACCTTCCATTGCATCTTCAAATAGTAAACAGGTATAGGTTGGCCTATACCAATCATAAAACTACTAGTGCACTTTGAGAACTCCTTAACCAATATCAGATCCGACATTTATCCTACGTAGCCGTCTCAGTTCCCTCATTTAACTACTGTTTACATCCCTAGGTCTGACTCACTGTCCCTTATTTAACTGTTTAAACCTCCTGCTCCACCCCCTCCCCAACAGGTGCGGTGGCAGGTGGTGAGTGGGGCAGACCCAGCCCAGCAGAAGGGGATCTGCTTTAAGAGCAGCATGTGTTCCGCACTCATGGGTCAGCAGCCAGCTAGTCAAGCCCAACTGATTCGGGTGTAAAGAGCCCAGATTTACTGTTAAAGTGGAAATATTCTGCTTGTATAGATCAGTAGAATGTTTTTTGTGTTAACAGTTGGATGGGAAGGTTGGCCACTGTTTGTCTGCTCTACATTTAGCTAAACTGTATCTCTGTACATGTGTGATCATTTAATGACGGCATACCTTTTATTTTCTTATTTTCCTAACCACATGTAACAGTTTTGGTGAAAAACTGTTTTCCATTCTAAATAAATATATCACGAAAATGAATACTACAATTAATACCTTTCTGTCATGTGTGAATACGCCTGAAAAATAAACATATTTTTTCTACTTTGAAACACACAATCTTTTAAGTTATAATCTTCGGGAAAACATTCCTATTTTTTTCAAATTATAAATAATTGAGAAACTGACCTTGTGCTGCCTGGTGCCTGGTGTGATGTTGTGTCTGAGGTGTCACACGCAGACAACCAGCGAGAACAACGACCAGCCGTAACCAGAGGGCCGGGGACCCCCTCCTCCAGTAGGTGGGCGCCGCACCCCTCCCCCTGCCTCCTCCAGGGCATGTCTCCATGGTAATCGGCTTAGGTCCACTGGTCACACGTCTCAACAGACTGAATGTCAAACGGCGCGGCTCCGGTAGAAGGCTGCCTTAATCTAATACTAGCCGTGTGCTGGACTTCCTTCTGGATAATGTAATAAGGACAACTTTGCGGGGATGTCCGTTTAATTGTGTTTATTTCACGGAGAGTTGGGGAACTTTCCTCCCTGAATTAATAAATCATTTAATTTAATCCTGCGATGGTAGCAAATATTGTCACGTAGCACAATATTAAGCTGTAGTCTCATTCAGTAATTTTCAGGTTTTAGTTTTTGTGTTTGCTTCCTGTAGATGTAGATGTGTACTACATATATAAGTGTGAGTTTACAGGTCACACTGGTCAACAGGAAACAGGTAAGAGCTGTATGGAGTTAGTATTGGCTCATGTAAACTAATATCCAGGTGTGTAAATATAAGCCTCCAGGGTGATTCAGGTGTTCTGTCTCCCGCTTACAGGTGCCCATGTGACGCCCAGGTAAGTGGATGAGTCTCCTTACTCCAGGTGGGAGTAGGTGAGGGGTAGGGTAGTACACCTGCGGTCGCCTACCTGGACCTAGTGATACCAACTCCAGGTATCTGTATAAATACACCTTGCGTGGGTCATGTGCTCCTGTGTGTTGGTAGGTAAGCCTGGGAAACCTGAACGGGAATGGTATGGATGGTAACACCTGGATGAAGAGGACAAGTGGTAGACACAATGGATTCCTCCTGAAAGTTCTCTTAATCCAATTAAAAGTGTTTGTGAAGTGTATCCCAGAGTTGTCTGGAGGTGTAGTCTTTTACTTATCCTTATCGGCTGACAGCTGTGACTATCCGTGATGAAGTCCCAATAGAAGTTGTACTCTCACACAAAAGGTGATCGTTTCAACTGCAGATGTAGCGATAGGGGTAGATGTGGGCACACTGGGAAAGTGCGTGAAAAGTTAACAGTCTCCGTGACAAAACTGCGGGCGCCTTTAAGTATGTCCTCTGTTTGTATTGTTATCAATCACATACATCAAGCGATTCTGTATCCATGTAGAAAACTGCCACTTTTGATGACTCCTAGATGTCTGATAGATTAAGTCGGTGGTTGCGTATCTTTCCCTGTGGTTGATGGGCTTGTCCCATCTGCTCGCGAGTCGGTCCTGAGTGACTCGGGAGTTGCTCACCTCCGACTCCAGCTGAGAACCGCGTGGCGCTACTGCTGCTCGGCCTACTCCTACTACCTCCTACCCGCACAGCGGTTCCTGCGCGACTGGCGAGTGGGGGACTCGTTTTTGGGGAGACTATGCGGAGGCGCGCAAGGGATAGGGAGAGTAGGAGCGCCGCGCGCAGCCAGTCTGCGCAGCTGGTACCCTGCGCATGCGCGGACGGAGTAGGGATGGGGACTGGGCGCTGGGCGCTGGGGAGGGTGGCAGGAGGACAGAGGCGGGGGCAAAGAGGGGCGGAGAGGTGGCCGCAGCGGTAGCGTACGCGCCCTATTTGATTAGGCGTAATAATACTCGACGGCAAACAAAATCATAATATCAATAATTCGATGATCCGCCAAGGCCACAGGAGAGCGCCGGGTGGGGCGAGGGCCGTGTAAAGGGTCGGGGGGTAGAGGCCATTATGGGAGTGAAACATTGAAAAATGACAGGCCAGGGGGTAGTAGATTTGCCATTGGAGAGTGGATAGGGTAGGACTGGAGCAAAATGGTATAGACAGGGGGTAGTCCCATGGGAGAGTAAGTACCTGCATAGAGCAGATCTGGATTGGGGTGAATTATCGGGTGGCAGTTCCGAGCAGCTCAAACACACCCGTTCTGCACACAAACACACCATATCACACCCTTTGAGTAGCTCCTCCTGGGCTGGGCGACAGATGGTCGAGTGGGGCGCCCCCTCTGAACGATCGTTCACATTATCAATACGGGTGATGATTATTAAGGCCCCCCCCCCCTCGCCCCGAGTAGCAGCGACTCACGCTATATGTGTCAACTCACGAGCTGCTCATGGATAAAGATCTATTCCTGAAGTAGGCGCCCGCCCGCAATTATAAGCCCTTCAAGCTGGAACTTGTACATTCACTTCAACTACATCATCGAACCGGTTATAGATCTGCCATTCCCATCCCCCTCCACGCCACATAGTACGCTTCACGATAGGATCAGTTCAGAAACTGCTACTACGGATAGACGGATTTGTGGTTCGATTTGGATAGGATTTAAAGCCGGGATTTAAGTGAAAGTATGAGTGTTGGACGAGATGTCTGGGATCAAATCAATGTGATCTCCCGGGCAGACTATAGATTTGTTTTTCGATATAAGTGCACTTGGTAAGAGTTTCTTCAATTGGACGAGATACCTTGTGTATTAAGGTGCCTGTCTGTAGTACGCATACATGTGCGTGTGTGTATGTGTGTGTGTGTGTGTGTGTGTGTGTGTGTGTGTATGCATCTTTGTATGTATGTAGGCCTATACATGTTTTTACATGGATGTTAGTATCATGTATGTATACATTCATGCTTGTATAAAATAATATATAAGCCTACATAATTATGTGTTTATGTATATAAGTATTATACAGGCATGCATAAAATGTGTAGGTGTGTGTATTTACTCTGCCATGGCACTTCCCCTTTCTACAAATTGAATGATTAAACTGGAATGATACAAACCTTCATAATGTCATACATTGTACCCATACATCTATCTTTTTAACAAATGTTATCATTGTCATTTTGTGTAAATCAAAACGTTTTCTGTACCTGAATTAATATTTTCCCGAAGGTGACTGAAAGAACTGTCGTTTACAATACAAAGGAAACGTATATCATATAAAAGCATGAGTAAAACCGGGAAAGCCTCACCGTATTCTACCTATTGTCCACAAAACCGCCTTAATAGGCTAGGCGAGCAGTACATCTGAAATCTAAGAGTTCCGAGTAAAATAAATTGTAAGCCATCATAAGCAGTAGAGAGAAAGAACTTCAAACATCCTATTTCCACGCAGATAAAAGGATTTCGGAACACAAAGAGAAAAAAGGAGAGGGGCAAGGAGCAGTCGGTGGCCTGCCTACCTCAGGGGGGAGAGTGTTGAATGCGACTCTCACATTAGCCCTGGGGCTATGTCGGAAGGTTTCTATGTTTTTAGCGTCTCCAACAGTCCCCTACTTGGCCTTTTAAGCTAGGCAATGAAAGTCGCGGTTGAAACAAAACCTCGCCAATGTGGCTTTGGCTCAGGGGGGTTTGACATATGTAAGAAGTGATGGCATAATATTTCCCCCACATCCTTAAGATGTTTTGTTAAGCACTTAAAAAGCAGGAGGAGCTGCAGAAATGCCATTGTTGCAGTTCACAGAATGCCAGACTGCTTACATTGCTGGAAATTCTGACTCAATGCAGTTGGCATTTTCAACGAACTTCTATGCGGATGCAATTGGCATGAAGGAGGGGGGACTGTGAATGGGAGGGGTGTGTAGGTAAGGCACCTGTTAGTTTGCTCCTGTATGACCTGTTAATTGATGACACATGATAACCCTTTACAGCCAGGTTAATTAAGGAAAGGTAATTAGTGTATGTGATGTACGATGTCGTGATTCTACTTCACAAAGCCTAGGAGAAAGTCAATTAGTAACAGTGTAATATGAAACCCTTCAAAGCAGAATTTTGGCTTTGCCAAGATGTGTCATTGTTCAATAGAGGGTCGTGCTTGTGTTGTTTTGAAATATGAAAAATACCCAAAGTAATGTGCAGGAACATGTACATGATTATTCTGTGTAATATTATCCAGGATGTTTAGGTGCTCAAGGCCTGTACATATATTCGGGACAAAGGAAAGACCTTGGAATTGTTGTAAATGTTATAACTTTGACATGCCATGCACTCTAAGTGCCTTTCCATTAAAACATGTCTGTATTAAAGGGAAGTAACTAAATCAGTCTCAAATATGACACAGACGATCAGAGTAAAGTAGAAATTTCAATTCTGAATGATAGAGGAAATTCAGTTCCGTCATTCCGTATCAAAATGTGCTATTTTCTTTGTTTCTGAAAATTTAGTAACAAGCTCACATTTGATATGAAAACTATTTCCATGGATATTGTACTGACATCCTAACAATATGAAATATCAACTTTGATATTATTTAAACAAAATGTCTAGCTCAGGTTTGAATTGCACAGGTGTCTAAATATAAAATGTGTTGAAACGTCCTTTCATACATGTGTGGACAATTACAAACTTTCCCATCGCATCACAAAGAGTTGGAACACTAGTTAATTAGTACAGAGGCCATTTCCCATCTCAGTCCTCCCATATAATATTTTATTGCCATCCTTAGCAGGCTTTCACAGGTGCTAAGTCCAACTCCCCCAGGCCCTGGCTCAGACAACCTTTGATGCTAAAGACACCCTGGCTCCTCCTGTATTACCTTCATTCTCACCTTTATTCCCACCTTTATGCGCCTGCCTACAGTAGTAATCACACCTGTAATGAGGCCTTTCATGCCACCGCCAGTGCGCACACCTGAGATGCTTTTCACCTTGCCTTTAATGTAAGGATGTACCTGAAATGAGACCAGGTGAGAACGAACGGCGGAATTACAAAGGCCATGCCTTTCTTGGTACCCCTTAGGATGATGGGTTAGATTCCAAGCTTGTGGGTGGACTTCAGGGTCTGGATATTTCTTACTTCCTCTCCTCTGAGAATCCTATCTGTGGCCTCTAACCCCTTCCTCCAGGGCCTAACCCCTTCCTCCAGGCCCTAACCCCTTCCACCAGCCCCTTACTCCTCCCTGGTGTCTCTCCTCTATGATGTGACTCCTACATTATTGATGACCTACCGCAATCCAAACAGTCACTGCCTCCCAAAGCAACATCCATCTTCTGGCCTCTCCCTGAAATATTTAACCCACTTGCATTGGCTTCCTTACCAAACATCACCAACATGTTCCTCATAGCAGAAATTACTCTTCTACTCGCGTTTATAAATACATGTCAGCATGCGGATTTTCAGATTTACAAATAAGAAAAAAGGGTTGAGGAGCATTGTTTGGTTATAAAATAAGGATGTGCATCACCAGTGTTCCCACAGGGTACAGGTTGCAAAGAGGCTTTCCGGACAGCAAACACTGTGTGAAGCAGCCATGATAACAAAGGTAAAATGGTACACTTCTTAAGAAATAGATTACTTCTAAGGTCCTCAAGGTTGTCTGTTATATTATGTGTGTATGTATGCTATATGTATTATATATATATATATATATATATATATATATATATATATATATATATATAAGGTCGATCCTCAAGGTTGTAGTTATATAATTATGTGTATATTTTATATACGTGTATATAACCATCTACATGTACAATAACTGTACCTGATATTATTTATACCTATTTAGTACGATAGATATGATGTATTTATACGACCTCAAGGCCATGTGGAATTCGGAATATTGTGCCTAAGATACAGCTAGGCTAGTTTGTCTGCCAATGCAACTGGTCTGAGAAAGGGGTCCCCCGGACTGCCCCTCGTCCCCTTGCTATTGAGCTGCTCATATTTTCCCAGATCACAGACCTCCATCATGAGTTATTCATATCCAGGCTTTGATTGCTCGCCTCCAATCGAACAAGGGGCAGTGCTGTCTTGTCTGTGTGCTTCTTCTGATGGTCCACATTCCCTAGGACAGCTGGGGGTCGCTGGATATGGCCCTTTAATCAAAGAACTGAAAGACTATGGGTGAACGGAGTTTATAAAGGTATTGCGTCGGCGCGTTTTCCGCTTTAGTGTATTGTCATTATGTACTTTATGTTTACTGGTGTATTCCGCTTGTTGCTATTTTAATACTTGTTTACTCATTTCATTTAATTCAAATAATTTTATGGTGGTGTTTCTGTGGCCATGGGAATGGCAAAGAAACAGCATAAATGGTATAGGATTTTTCCGCATTGCTGATTTATAGCTTCCTCATATGGCCTTATGTTTTCTCATGTCAAATAAATACCTGAATATGGACGCTTAAACAAATAAAGGTCGTGCTATGAACAAGATAGGACTCTGTGACTTCTTTAATGTCTAATTACAGGAACAGAACTGTTTCCCTTCAATTATCAAATCAACGGTACTTCCCCATTATCAAAATGAGTGGGACATGATGTTTCTTATAGGCAAAGGTTGTGCCTTTGCGTTTCTTACAAGTTCTTCGAATCGTGTCTTTATGACAAACTTCGTCTCATCATATGACGCCCAGCTGGTCAACTAGAGACAAAACACTTAAAAAGCTACAGATTCTAATTCTGATGTGTCCACTCACTTGGCTGGACTTCACACCTAAAAACAAACACATCATTTCTCCTCCTAGTTAATTGCAACCTGTCTAGATTGCCATTGAAGGTCAGGGATGAAATAAAAGACAATTAGCTCAGATTGTTGGGATTGATATGAGAGTTTTATATGTCGCCGCTGATAAAAATACTTACCTCGATGTGATCAAAAATATAGCTACGCTCGTTGATGCGATCTCTTATATTAACAATATGCTGACTTAGCATCTGGTTTATCATCGTATGGTTACATGTAGTGGTCATCAAAGTATGGAATAGTGGGCGTGAGGTTGACCACAGGTCTAATAACATGTATTTTTTCAGGGGGAATTACGTTTATCTACAGGAAACAAAGTAGTGTAACTCAACCTCCACTAACGGAAATATATGAAAATATTGCTGACGTGCACAGTTGTTTTTCTCGTTGTGCCCTTAGGCATGATAGTCCAGGAGCCAAATCTGAAAATCTTGATTTACCCTCCGCGGTGAGCCCCCTGGATTTTTTTGATTTTTTTCAACTTATAGCATCCTAGGGACCATGAATCAAGGCGGTTCCGAAGAATTTAGGTATGCGAACACTATGTAATTACGCGATTTGTGGTTAATTAGCAAAAATTGAAAAACGCGTTATTTCTTAATTTCTCAGGGACTATGTAAGATATGATAATATGCTATATGTCATCTGAAAGGTAATTTTTTTCCTGATTTTTTGGTATATTGTTTGTTATTGTCATTAATCATGGCAATGAGTAATTAAAGAAAAACTGTTGTTTTAGTCAAAATCATTATAACCTAAGGATCCAAGGTTAAACTTTGGAATTGATAAAGCAAGTCCTAGGTATACTTAGAGGGGATCTTTAGGCAGTTTTTAAAGAAGGTTGCATCTGATTTCATTAGAAATATAATGTAGATATCATTTTTTGCTGATTAAATTCTAACCGACTGCTGGTTCATTTTGCACTTATATTCTAAAAGGAGAGATGATATCATGAAAACAACACAATATATCCTAAAGAGATGGGAAAAGGATAATCATTGTCTCCCTAAGCTGGTATTTCAGTGCTTTCTGAGCCATTTGGTCCACTGTAGACAACATTGGAGCTGTATAACAAATTTGCATTAGCAAGAAATATTTGTCCATGTAATTTGCAGCCAAGCTCATTTTTGTTGCCTGATCAAACTAGTATAGTCATTGATTTATTTACTCAAAAGGGTATGGGTGGCTCCTTATATTAACATTCATACATTGACATAATAATGTGCTGCAATCTTCTTTTTACATACCCCTGTACCCACTCATCATTAAACCCTGTTCCTATAGGGAGAGTGGGACTTGTAGGCTGTAATACTCTTTTAAACTCCCCCATTGCTGGCCCCAGTGTCCAATGTTTCCTTCATACCTGGGAACAGATAAGGCCTGGAAAGACAGAGGAATGATAAAGATGGCAGACTAGGGTTCTTATCCTAATAAAGGATCCCTCAGAGGGTGGGGCAGGCTTAAATTTTGGCTACTTATAACTGTCTTATTATTCCATTTTATCACATATGATTCCAAAAGGAGCATGGGATTCATCACTGCAACTGGTGAGATCAAATGATAACTTTAACTGTTTAGACAATGTTGCCTTACAGCAGTGAAATGAAGGTAGTGGATCTTTAGAAGCTTATCAGTGGTGGAGAGGTCTAGCCTTTCCTCAGAGTGACCTGAACTGGGGGATAAGGGCAGCCCCCATGGTACAACACACTACAGACCTATATAGTGTGTTCTAAACTGTGGGATTGCTGACCACCTGCGGTACTTTAGTTAACATCCTCCCATCAATCTACCTAATTAAACATTGTCATCCTTTTGCTTCTACTTGAGGGTTCACAGATCCAGGCTGTGTGGGCTCAGTGCTCAGTTAGCTTTATACCCTTTTGGATCAAAGACTAAGTATTCAGTTTTGGATTATTAGAACTGATCATAGATTAGAAGGTTATTTATTTATTTGAGTAATGACTCCCTTAGTCTTTGGTCTCTGAGTATTTTCCAAAATTGACTTTTCCCTTAGTACCTAACTATAGACGTTGTGCACATGACGTCATACCCTCCCAAATTGGTATGGGTGCCATATTGGTGATCACTTTCAATCCACTATTATTGACAATTCTAAAGCATCAATTAAGTACATTTTTGTTTATTTCATCATAAGAAGGCTCATTGAATCATAATAAATCATTATTTTCTTGAAATTGTGGACATATCTAATAGCCACATGGGTGTGGTGACCACATGGTGATCACCAAAATCTGGTCACGTGACCCTGTCTGCACAAGGTCTATAAGCTGTGTCTTGCTGTAGGTTAAGGAAATTGGATCCTTGTTCATAGCAGTTTAGAAATGAAAATGGTCAGTTATATTTTGATAAGGGAATAATGTTTCTGAGGCTTAGAGAACTGAAAGTTTGAGGCTACAACCAGAATCACAGCAATTTGTATAATCTTGTATAATCTCCTAATACCATAGTGTCATGGTTATGATCTCATATCAAGGCTGCTGTGCACATGCTGCTCAATGTGGTAATGCTGCTAGATAATATTGGGAAACCAGTAATGGCCAAGAACTTGTAATTTTGAAATAGAAAGCTATAGCAGGTACTGCTGTATTGTTTCAGATCTTGATATTTGTTTGAGGTCTTGCCAATGATACTGGTATGTATACACACACACAGAGGTCTCAGTCCCCCTGGTACACCTCATGATAAAATTGGATATATGGCAGAATCCTATTAGTTGGTAGGATGAATCTGAGTGAAGCATGACCATAGTCTGGTCATAACTTGTATTGGTAATTTGGAAGGACTGGAAGTTTGGCTCTTATGAAATAAACTGTGACCATGATTATAATTTGATATCAAATTACTAATACCAGTAACCAATAATATAAGATATCCATTTTATGTAGGGTCAAGCCAAGCTACTCATTTATATAGGCACATGGGTCTAGAATCCTAGATTTTAAAGTGCAATCTAGCAATTTGTTAAAATCAAACATTTGACAGAGGTAACATACCTATCAAGTCCAACAAATAACATCCCTGGTCTTTTTGCAATTGGCATATTGATACAAGGACTGTTTTTTTAGATTCAGAACCCTACATACTTTTTGGGACTCATCTCTTCTTTAAAGTAATACTTAGAGGTTCCCCATGTATACCCTGAGAAACATGGATTGGTAATGGGTGAGTCTGCTACAAGCTTTTTTTCTCTTTTTGTCAGCATGAAAATTAATAGAGAAAACTATATGGGGCCTTCCATTTAGTAAGTACAAACATTTTCAAAAATCTCAGACCCCCACCCCCTTTGGACAAAAGTATGCATTAGATTGTACTATAAAGTATGCACATTTTCAAAAGTTTCATACCTCCTTTCCCCCCTTGATGCATACATACTTAATGCAAGGCCCCCAATAAGATGGTTTGTAATAAAACTGAGACATAATCATGGTATTTTACTGAGGAAAGAAATCTTACTCGAACCATAGTTTTATTGTGACACATCTCTCACTGTGATCCAAAATGCTCTCCAAACAGCCACTATATTACATGCATGTGCCCAAGTGGCTCAAAAAGCACTGAAATACCAGCTTAGGGAGACAATGATTATCCTTTTCCCATCTCTTTAGGATATATTGTGTTGTTTTCATGATATCATCTCTCCTTTTAGAATATAAGTGCAAAATGAACCAGCAGTCGGTTAGAATTTAATCAGCAAAAAATGATATCTACATTATATTTCTAATGAAATCAGATGCAACCTTCTTTAAAAACTGCCTAAAGATCCCCTCTAAGTATACCTAGGACTTGCTTTATCAATTCCAAAGTTTAACCTTGGATCCTTAGGTTATAATGATTTTGACTAAAACAACAGTTTTTCTTTAATTACTCATTGCCATGATTAATGACAATAACAAACAATATACCAAAAAATCAGGAAAAAAATTACCTTTCAGATGACATATAGCATATTATCATATCTTACATAGTCCCTGAGAAATTAAGAAATAGCGCGTTTTTCAATTTTTGCTAATTAACCACAAATCGCGTAATTACACAGTGTTCGCATACCTAAATTCTTCGGAACCGCCTTGATTCATGGTCCCTAGGATGCTATAAGTTGAAAAAAATCAAAAAAATCCAGGGGGCTCACCGCGGAGGGTAAATCCTTATTTTGACAGATTTCAGGATTTGGCTCCTGGACTATGAGTAATATAAGTCAAAGTTATCAAGGGGAAATTGTGAAAATATATATAATGAAAAATATCATTTTATTTTGTTATTTTCATGTACTATGTTGGGTTCATATAGATTTACACAGGTTAGCATCTAGTGATAAAATAAATCTTTTCTTGACATAACGATAACGTTCGCTTCAAATTCAACTGATTTGTTAAATTCTAAGTGATAGTATAAAGTAACTGTTACGCATAGAATACTATTAACTTACTAGGACTCATTCCTTGCCACATATACCTCAATTTGTTCTTCTAAGCGTAGGGGTGACGTTACATCGCTTAATGATAAACAGCCTGAATAACAGAGCATAATTATTATAAGAACATTGAATTGAAGGTGCTGTGAAAAGAATGTCATTATATACAGTTAGCAGTCAAAGACGCCCCACCCATTAAAGATCGCATGATGTCGTGTGTGATTAACCTTTAGACTCTCTGATGCCATATTGCATTCTGATATGTGATACACCAAATGACTCTTTGACATGTCAGACCGTGATATGTGTGTCTAGCATTGTTATTGTCTATGTTCTGTACCATAGACATTTAAAAGTCAACTGCCTTCCTAATGATAGGCACGGAATGCGTTTTCATCAGTAGATTAACATGACATGATCTGTTTCACCTGACAGAAATAATCCATCATTCTCTGACGAATCTTGAATTCCGGTTATGTCTGGTCCTTTCTAAGCAGAATAACGAACAACACACTATTATTATGTAAAAACCTTCTTGAAAAAATGATTTCAAATATTCCAACGTTTCACTTGCTTTTCAACAGTTCAGCTTCCATAGGTCACAATCATCTATTCTCTCCTGTAAAACTAACGCATGCATTTTTTTTAATTTCTAGATTGAAAGCTTCTCGATAAATTTGCAAAACCGACACATGGGAGTCGTTTATGCCTGATTTATCATTCTAAAGGTTTATCGTAAACAAGCTAGATATCATGATATTTCAAGGTAAACTAAGATGTCTTGTATTCTAGCTGAGGTTGATAATATATTTGTATTGAGGTGGTAATACTTTTGTTTTGACATCGAAATGAGTGCTTTACAAAACCCATGGTCAATTAGCAGCTTTGCAGGAGGTGGTAAGCAAATTTCACAGCCATGATTTATACGCAAATATTTATCCATTATAAAGGTAGAAAAACATAGCTAGTATCTTCTATCTTAGTTTTGTTGTCAGCTAGTCAGAACCCTATCTGACCAGAGTCTGCCAGACCCATCTAAAATCCCTCTAACATATTATGACTCAGGTAGGCATGATTCAGTCTGTGATTCAGGGTTTCAGGTGGATCTTATCTGGTCTTCTAAGCCTAAAACCATGTGTTAATGGGCCATGTGTATGTGTAAGGCCTCTCTGTGTGAGGGGTTAGCTGCCCCCAGTCTAGGGGTCTGACCTCAGGCCTGTGGAGTCTGCTATGACCAGCAAACCCAAACAAACACAACCAGCCGTTTCCGGTGGGTCACGTGGTGTGGATCACGTGACAGAAACGCCGTGATTGTGGCCACATGACCCTATAGGCTTGGTGTATAATTTATTTGCATGGGTTCGAAGCCTGAGTTGTGAAAAAACATGGGAACTCTTTTTAAAAAAAACTAAACAGGTAGAATTACTTGATCTTTGCCCCATAGCAGGAGCAGATGGAGGATTTCTAAAAGGAGTGGGTCTGTACTTAGGCTGAGTACTAAGACGTTGCATAGGCCTATATATTATATGCATATAATGGTGACGCTGCGGGAAAGAAAGAGAGAGGCAAGTTTGGGCTGAATCTTGTATTACACCATAAACACGCCAATACAAGTACAACACGTCGAAGTAGGTGTAAAGACATCAGATATAACTGACATAACAGGCAAAACAGATACAGTAAAAAAAGATTCGACAGTGCTTACGGCTGCGGTGAGGTGGGCGGAAATGACGTAATCACGCAATGTGACGTCACAATGGGGTATTCCGGTCCCTGTCGCCAGGCAGGTAACCCAGCAACACCTAGCAACCCTCTGCGCTGCACATTATACTTAGATAACCAGTATCCCGCCTATATACAAAGCTATTTTCTCTTTTTGAACTATAAGTCTCCACCAAAAAGGGGAATGACCCATTGCCCCCCCCCCCGCCCGATATGCCCCTGCACAATTAATTTACAACAACTAATTACCACTTTGCCGAATTAACATGTGGATCAGACGTTGTACAGTTGCAAAAGCTTACTGATGCGAAGAACCTGTTTGTCCTTTTTCTGAAGTATGCAGGTATTGCAAAGTAACATATCGCATGTCTAATATTGGTGCTTCATTATAATGCCATTGTTGTCAATGCAACTATTTTGTAAACAGGTGGCGTCAGATTAATCATCATTGTGGACAAATATTCTATTGGATTTTGTTGTTGTTGCCATATCCATTCTATGTGAGACCTTTTCTACTATGTCATTAAACGGTACACCGAATAATGGTTTCACATTTTACTACTGTTTAAGTATTCATGCTATAACTTGCCAGTTCGTATGACACTAAAATAGGTGGCTACAATAGAAGCCATCAATATTGATTTGTTATTGTATTCATGTAAATTACCACTTGTGAAAACCAGGCATTGAATGATCACCTTTTTGGGACAACATACCATGGATTAACTGTCACGAATAGGTTCGTTGAACTCTTGAAAATTGATTATTTTTCAAATATGAAAGCACGTGTATGATTTCACAAATACTTTGATGGATTGCACTTCCGAAACACTACGCCCTCATGAGAAACAGGATGAGAAGTATATAATAGTTGTAGTGTTAAATTAATGATAATGTGCCTGTCGCCATTGTGTAACTTCTGAATGGAATTCACACGAAATTATAGCATGTATAGATTGATTTTGACGGATTTAAAGTGTGGCTTTTGCCGCAATTATGCGAAATTTCTGAATTGAGGCAGAAAACCATTGGATATTTTCCAAAGTTAAATTTTAGGAATCGGATGACACACTCTATGTCAGATCTGATAGTGTACGTTTACATAATAATTATTGTACCTACCTCGGTGCCATGTTTCTAACGCCATCATATTGGAATTAATGTAATGCAATTCAATCACAATAACAAACTCTGTGCAGTTATAAATAAGATGTGAGTCTATAATTGACTCATTGCAATTTCTCTAATTAACATTCAAATGAGTCATAGACGTGTACGAATAATAAAAATAGGGGTAGCAGACAGGATGTTGATGTCTTTATTCAGAAAAATTTCCTGAATCCATATAACTGAATCTACTTTTAAATAAACTGCATTGCATTCTTGATTATAAACTGTGAGGCTTTATCTATTAGAAAATAGAAACTAAATTACCAGCATTGTTTATAGATTTTGAAAATTCTTCTACAAAATATTGTTGTTGTAGCAGGGTCCCTGTTATCGTCTCCCATGCAGACTCCTTGACATCGCTATTTACCTCAGCAATCCTGATGTCCAATTATAACCCTACTATCTCTGGCACTCCCTGACCCTAGGGACATCACCTTCTTGAGGTAACCTAAAGAATGCTGTCTTTTAAATGTCAGAGGGGTCGGGAAGTAACCTTACAAAGGGTCTGTTGAAAGCATTTTAGTGTTAAAATAAAAGTCATTTGGTCTAGTTAAATAGGTACGGTAATTAGCACTACCGGTGATAATTATCTATTATGTTTGTGATATAGCTAATTGTTAGTTATTAGTGGTAATCTTCAGATCATGAATGAATCAAAGCTTTTAAGTTGTGTGTATGAAATCATCATATTTGATAATTTCTAGTCAATTTAAAAACTTTAGGAATGATTGTGTCAGGTGAGAAGGTATTTATTTTATATAGTGATACCTATATCAAAATCATTATTTCGGAGAGGTGCACGTGACGTCAGGGTCCCTATTTCAATGGTTACGACGATTTGTTGACGCTTGACTATAAAAATCCGCATTGTGAAACATCATTTGCATTTCAACCACCATACACTTCACATCGCAGTAGATTTTAACTTCTTAGAGTCGATGTAAATAGGAGGGATAAAAATGAATATTCCTATTTATCAATGCCCACACCAATCACCTGTTCTTTCCTTGTTATTTAATCTACTCTTAATAATCTAGCCTCGAAGTAAATATAATTCAATACTTGGCATTATGATGTAAAAATATCCATATACAGGGCTGCTGTGAAATCCGTTATTTGCATAATATCGCACTTCACCCATATGGCATTCATACTAATGGTAACAATATTGATTATTGACATTTTGTTACGTGACCTCTTTTAGTCCAAACCACAAATGAGTTTTCACTTCAAAGCTTTCATCCGACTTTCCTTTTTCAATAAAGATGACGGAAGGACCCTTGACCCTTAGGATCAGATGGCAAAGGGTTGGCGAATCCCTGGCAAAATCAATATTCAGTATAAAGGGGTGGATACTGCATAAGGCAATAAATCGCTTTGATTCTACTGTTTCATAGAACACCCTGGAAATAATTAGGCACGCGCATATCTTTCATCATTGCCTTTAGAGTTGCATTGATCTTTCTGGATATTTGTTTAATATCCCTGGGTTCATTGATTGGTGCTTTGGATTTAGTAATCAAAGAAAGCTATTCATATCATCTTGAATAAGGCCGACCCTGGAACTCGTACATTATTCTATCCACCTACCTTTCTTCTTTTTACAGAAAGATATTGGTTAAGGTTGTAGCAATAGAATTTTTGCAGACTGGGTCACGTGACCAGGTTTAAGTGATTACCAAATTAGAACTACGTACAGGTGCTCCATGATAAACCAAGTATTAATTTGAGCGACTATTTTGAACAACACGGCTAACATATATTTCATCTGTACTACAGTATCATCAGACCATGACACATTGAAACTATAATTCATGAAATAATCAACTGGTGACCAATAGGGTGGCCCAAATATGACAGCAGTCCCATAACTTCTTTACCTAATGAATAATAATTTCCGAATCTACCTACACCTTATTACATTATTAAGAATGTGCACCCAGTTCTATCTCATTCCGATAATAGTTTAAAGATATCCATTACAATAGTAAACATTTATATCAAGATTATAGTCTGTAAACTTTGATAACCCTGGATGAGGCTTGTATCTTCCTCTCTTCTCGTCCTATATTCTTCGGGGTATTAATAAACATAGTGATCCCTTGAAATTGTAATAGATATAAATCTAAAAGATTCAATTTCCTAACAAAAGAGTTTGGGCCTCAGAGCTTAACATGAAAGGAAACGTTGCTTTTGTAATGCCAACGATCCCATTGTCTCAATAGCTCAGGAATAGAGGAGATTAGATGTTTAATGTCGGACCACTACATCATTTTCAAATGTCTTCCATTTTAATTAGGATGGGATGGTATTTTGCATTCGCCCGACACAAAAGAATCTTGGGGAGTCTTAATCTGATTCAGACATTTGATTGATACCAGATGACTACCTGAAATCTCTCCTTCTTGGTAACAATTCCTAATTAGTGCCAACTTTCTCGCAAAGTGATAATGTTCATCTTTAAAGCACGACCACACTGCCTAACTGACCTCGACTACATAGAGTCTGATGGTTGAGCTGGGTCGAGGTCAGATCCATAGTGTAGGGTTATGCCTCCACAGGGAGTAATAACCTTTCTTAAAAGATTCTGCCAGGTTGTTCATCTTAAATTGTTGAATATGTACATCCGGATAATCGGGTCTTAGGGATGTGTGTATATGAACGAATAAAGGGAAATATCACAATCAGTTAATATGTTATATGGCCACCGAGGATGCTTCACAGAGGTGAGACTGGTGGAGGAGATGAGACAGCATTTGAGTTGAGTTGAGTTTGTAAGTGTGGCCCAGGCTTATTCAAGATGATCTTAAGTTGCAAAGTCTAAATGCAGCACTCAGAGGGTTAGGTGAATCATTGTAATTAGATGCAATCATTATGGATGTTAACAAGAGCAGAATTGTCTTGGAACGTTAGGTCAGGCATACTAGTAAGGTAAGACATATGAAAGTTCTTTGGTAATTTAATAGTAGGACCTTTCATAGAATAGATGTACAGATTTTGGTTTAAGAGGTGATGTTATCATATTGCCTTCTTGAATCATACTGGTTTACTGATCATTATTATAACTCGTGTGGTTCAATAAATGAAAAACATTTGGTTTCATACTTTGATAGAATACAGGCAAAGCAACTGGCTATTGACCATCCTTTGTAATGAAAGGCCGATTCATAAATATATCTTCCTTTTCACCTTTTTCACGAAAAGCAGTATAAAGGAGGTTAATGCCAGAAAAGAGTCCATACCATTTTCCCACTGTTGTTTACTCTCGTCTTGGCACATCTTTGCTTCTCCCAGAGCTCCCTATTTGTATTCCTCACACCCACCTTTCAGGTAATTAGCACCTGCTGGAGGTAAACCATCACCTGGGCAGTGTTTACCTGGACAGATCAAGCACACCTGGCCAGGTGTTAAATAGGAGGGCTGAGAGGTGACGGATCCACCACCTCTATGTGTGATCCACCCTCACAGGAGGACCCCCTGGCACCTACCATTAGCTTGGTGTTAAGGGAGCACTAACATGGCCTTCAGATGCCCTGGATCACTGAACTTGGATCACACCCAGGGATCCAAAGTGGTAGGCTGGCTCATGAAAGCTTATCTTTGATGGCATAAATAGCTCGTTTAGATAACAGGTAAACAGATCATGCGATCAGTCTATTCTAGTCTGCAGATTTGGAAGTCTATTTTGTCTTAAATCGTTTGATATCTTATTTTATGGTGTAAATTCATTAAGATTGTTTTATCGTTGGTCAACGCTTGAAGAAAAATTCAATGTTTTATTTTTGGTCAATGTTTTGAAGGAAAGTTCAATGACCAGATGATCAGATGATTGATATTTCATAGTTCTTAGTTTCAGCTTAATTTACAATAGAAAAATTAGGCATTCTATGCCTATCTATTGCTGCACTGTATTTCTTGAAGCGATGATTATTAATTGTAAGGAGTTTGATAACTTTCGATCAACAGTTTTGCTGACCAGAGAATTTTTCATTGACCGCTCATCTAGATCTTTTACGTGTCTGACAGCCCAGACACCTTCATGGGAATAAAATTTAAGCTAGAGATCTGTTATTCACTAAAAAACGAGGCGATGAAGGTTGTTTGAGGCTCAAAGCTTCAGGACCTTTGTGGGGAATTGGCCTCGTTCCTTGAAAGCATGCTGCTTAAATCCTTTTATGTCGTGGTACTGAGAGCACGTGTTTTATCTAACGTTAGAACTTTGACAATAAAAAGAACTTTGTCCTGACTGTAGCTGTAGAATCTCATACATGTTCTATTGAATGAAAATTGTATAAAAATATAGTAAAATGTGTGTTGCTTAGAATTTTCACCTTGTATTTCTCATGGTTAAGGGATTATTACATTGCTGTTGACTGTTCGCTCTCATTGGCAGCATTTCACGTAATGCTTATGTTGCAAACGTTATTTTGACTCATGATATGGACTTAACAGGATAAAGTCCCTAACATTGTAGCTGTAAGTATTGTTTGACACGAATCAACGAGTGGTCAATAAGCTTCAAAATGGCGTCCTGTTGAACGAATGGAATACAAGGTTTAAGTGACCTAATACCTTCTGTGCTAAATAGAAGTGGATATTAATATCTAGATCTATATCATAGTCTGACATTACATTTGCCTGATATGCTTACACCACGCAAAATCATTAATCAATTCATCATTGTCAACGTTTATAAACCGACAAAAAAGTAGGCTTTCACTCTATAGACCTTATCTATTGAAGACAAGTTCCTAACCACATTCCTTAGTATTACACTCTTTCCCTTGTGGTTTTTGTCTGATAATGGACTAGAAGTCGTGCATTATTGTTACCCAAAGCACCCCTAACTAGTCCTTTTTTCTAGCTATTATATATAGGCCAATATATATATATATATATATATATCGGTTACTTATTATAAAATTAATTAACTACAAAATCAAAAGCTAAATGTTCATTTAAATAAATTGTCTTTATGATATTTCTATCAGTATAATGATAAAGGCTAAACAGCAATGACTGAAAAAACATATACCCATTCGGAAATGAATGCATTGCAATAAATTCTTCATTTGAATTGTCCACAGCTTTCGATGTGCAGCGGAAGTAGTTCACAGAAGTCTAGCCTCAGCAGGCTTTCATGGGCCACATCTAAAAGTAGATGTTTCTCATTGTATCCCTAAAGATTTTGATATAGTTCTCTCTGTGTCTCAGGAAATGAATAAAAGAAACCGACAGTTTTTCCCTTTCGGTGGACAGTAATTTACTTCGCATTTAAAAGTTTCTGCTGCGTATGACGAAGTCGTCTATAGACATGAATATAAATGATCCTCCTCTAAACTCAGAATATCTATTTAAATCATATCTACCTCTTATACAATGAGAAATCGGAAAGTTGAACAAAACCATAAAACTCCATTAATGACATTGAAATAAATCAAGGTCTCTTTGGAATAAAAAAAAATCACTTAAATCTGTCATTAAAAATTGACCCCTTTTGAATTACAGTCTTTTCACACACAATAGGTTATAAAATTCGCAGATTAATGATTCCCATAGACTCTGGCTGCTGATCCCTTAATCGATGGGTGGGGTTATGGGGGTGGTACGTACTTCACACCTGGGGTGGGGGCCCAATCAGCAGGTGTTCTCACCCGGACTAATCAGTCATCGCGGGGGGTCGGGGGGTAGGATCAAGGCCCGCTAGATCACAGGGCCAGACAGGTAGGACAAAAAGCGCCCGGAGGCGGTGGGTGTGTGTGTGTGGGGGGGGGGGGGGGGGGTGGGGCGGGGTTATGGTGAAGTGGGGTGGGTGTGGGGGGGGCAGCGTTGGGGTATTGGGGGGAAAGATCTGGGGTAGAGGTTATGGGGAGAGGGTTAGTGGCGTGTACTGATTAGTTGAGTGAGTGAGATTGGTTTGGGGAGTGGTTGGGTGGCAGTCAGGAGGGGGGTTACTCCTGCTAAGAGGGTTGGGTTCCGAGGTTAAGTCAGGAACTATGAGGTTTCATTAAGAAGAGCTTTTGTCTATTTTTTTAAGGTTGAATAATCTAAGCATTTTATTTCTCTTGGCACAGGGAATGTAAGGTTCCGTCAAAATGATTCCATATCACAAATATCATATACATCATAATCATTTCTGCTACACTCATCAGTCCTTAAGCGTAAAATTGATACATCCGATTATATTAAGCTAAATACTAGATGGCATGTAATAACACCTTATTTCATAGCCAACTACCATCTTTTCCCTACCGGCCTTCACAGGAACAACCTTTAGAAATGACTGGCTATTCTGTATTCGTAGTTCTCCTAGGCCTTTAGACGAAACCTCCCCCTCTCCCACCCCATCTCATAAGGTCGATGAGTAGGTGGTTGGATTAGGCTCAGGTTAGATAGGTGTGAGGGGCTAAGGTTAGAGGGGTGTGAGGTTCAGTGCAGAGGGTACAAGGGCTAGGGAGAAAGGGGGGGAAGGGGAGGAGAGTGGGAGGGGCCCAGAGGGGGATAATTACCACCTTGGTTGATGATCAGAGAAGCTATCCCCTGGAGTAGGGTTAAATGGGGAGTTCACACGCACGATTTAACCCTGGAAGGATTTCCCAAAGCCGCAGCCATCATTATCACCATCATAATCACGGCCATCGTTGTTTAATCATGACCATCAGAGGGGGTATCCCTCTGGGAACTGGACCGATATCTGGTGGAGTAGAGTACCCTATCACTAGTGACCGTTCCTTAAGGTGAGTTAGAAGACCACTGACTCGTAAGTTACGGGATAAGGAGATCAGTTCCATGTAAGCAGGTCCAATTACCTAATTCTTTATTGAATACAAAATAATGATCAAGAACTATGGATTCCTCATTCTGAGAATATTCTTAAATAATAGTATGGTAGTATCGCATATTGCCAACTTCACGATAGTAAAATCAATACTAGTTATATATTTGTGGGAACACTCACTCAAATATCGATTAATTAGAATATAATATGATTATTTGACAAGACAACTTTATGAGTGATCTTATTATTTGCCTTAGCTACGCGTTAAACTATAATCATTATAATATATAATTTATATATATTTCTATATTATTTAAGGTTTTGGGGTTTATTGACATGAACAGTTTATGAGGTGTCTAATCTGTTAAAGTTACAGGTCAAAGAATAAAAAGGGACTTATTTCACGTATGTATATATACCTTTAGATATGATTTGTTAATGGTAAAATACAGCTTTCAAATAACTTCAAATGTAAACGTGATTCCATCTTATTCTAACTCATTATCACATATCACCTATATTGGTTAATAATTACTTTGTCTTCCATCTTAATACCCCTGTGTTAGGTAATACTCATGGCAAAAAAAGCGCGTAGCGACAGATACATTTACATGTGTAGGTGTGGAAATGATGCATCTTAATATGAAGTAGCAAGGTCTTTTCTAAGAAAATCCATTATTGAACATGAAATGAAAGTAATGTAATTATGTTTGCTAGTGAAATGAGATACAACAATGTTCGGCAGAAATCAGTTCCTCTATTTTTCAGTTTTCTAAATGAAATCTGAAGAGCTTCTTTTTGAGTTACATATCTTGACATTTCTTAATTATGAAAAGAATTAGGTGGAAAGAAAATACGAGGGGATATGGCAAAGCCCGAGTCTTCATTGATCAAATATCACTGACAACCATATTATTTCTACTCACATTGATGAACGGAAGAATGTTTTTATGAATGTGGCCTCATACATTTTGCTTACAAAAAAAAGTATTAAATTTTTTTATCTAAAGACTGTTTTAAAGTTTCACCATGGTCGTGGATGATAACTAACTAACTAACTAACTATATATATATATATATATATATATATAATGATAATAATAATAATTACTATATATATAAACCCAGCATTAGGTGTACACTACTATCCCAAAAAAAACAGCATTAGGGGCACACCAGGATAAGGGGCACATATTTGTGTGCCCCTAATGTTTAGACTGTTAGGAAATGTTCAAAGCATACAACTAAATGCTTAATACAATTGAATTGGGTTGTTGAACCATAAGCAAGTTAGTTTTGATAACCTCAACAAATTTCCTACATTTTTAGTATTTAAATTTTTGAACTGAAATTTTCATACTGCATATCTTGTGATACAAAAAAAAAACCAGCATTAGGTGTACACAATTATATTTGATCCTATGCTCTAAATAGGGTATATATGTTGTATTAGATAATTTTTGCATGGAAATCACACCACCAGCTATCTAATTTATAATCAGAGTCTTGATTGATCATTGCATAAAAAATCGGGAAATTTATCACCGTGTATGAAGAACGTGTGGGCATATGTTGGTTACTCCCGTTTTGGTTGCCCCTCACTCTCCAAGCTGAAAATTGGACTCACATTCCTGATCTTTGCACCTCTGGTGGGAGAGTGACGTTGTCAGCAAAAGGACACGTCAGGCATCAAGCAACTTGGCAAACTGAAAGGTAAAAGTTACCTCTAACAATTGTTTTCCTCATAGAATGCTTAGCAAATGTATCGTTTTTGTTCTCATGTAAGAGTGGAGGTATCTGAGGCATTGAAAAGTTAACTAAAAGGTCACAGAACAGATCATCATATGGGCGATAATAGGGACCTGCCAAGTGAAAAAACGCGCCACAAATCATGAGTAGGACAGAATGATGAAAAGTGGTCTAAAATCCTTAAGAATTGGAGTTTTGGACCCGGGAAAAAACCACACAGATTAGAGTTATGTCCCGTAGTGGAATCCCAGGTCAGATTTCATTTGTATGAGGTACTTTTTTTGTTACGAGCGCCGACGTACGCAATCGCGGACATTGCGAGTCGAGAATGAGCCACAACTAATGGGTAGGACAGAATGATGAACAGGGGTCTACACCAGTGCCACCTGGTTTGAAAATTTTAGAAGCTTAAAATGGTAGTTATGTATTAGATATTGTTTATTTTAAAAGGAATGCAAGCTTTACCACACATATTTTGACTTAAAATGGGATATTTAGAGATTGAAAGGGAATTTGGTTACATAGGAATATACAAGAATTATCTAATTAGTCTTTTTCTAAGGTTTGTAGCTCTTGAACAACAACTGTGAACCACACTTTCTTTTGGCTGAAATAGGTTGGTACAGGTCCATAGATGATATTAAACCATGTTTGATTATTATGCTGGTTAACTTTTTCAGAGGGTCAGGGACTATTGTTTTCCCATAGAAACCTATAGTGAAACCTAAGTTTTGCACATATGCACACCCATATGTCTTGAAAATGATATTAAAAGTGTAGAAGCTAGATAGAATCCAACTCCGGTTGTTGTTGACTTGTGTTTATTATAGTAGACATAGATTATGGCGAATCTTGAAAATGAATATGGTGACATATGCTTTTGTCATGATTTTCTATCCCTATAGTATTGGTCTAACTCACAAATCATGTCAACGCTATGTGCTGGTTCATTCACAAACCTCGAGACAGTCCTTGATCCCTTTAGTGAGGTCTGTACCAAACCACCAAACTAAACAGAACTTCACTGTGGCATTCCTTTAATGTGAGGTTAATAATATTCTGCAGTCATTTGAAAATGTAACATCACAGTGTCTGGTCACAGATCGATATTTTGGAGCCATCAAAGCCATGTTGCTTCAACGCCACAAAATGTTTGTAACGAGATCTGTAAAATGACATCACTATAGCGATATAATAATGGGGCGTGATTGGAGCCATGTAGTAGCGGCAATCGTAGGCCCTAAACTAATGAGTGTTTTCGCCATTTATTTTATTTGTAAATATTTTCAGCAATCAAAAATGATTAGCTTCCTCGCCCCTGTCTCAGAAATATAGCACCAAACAAAGTTTACAATATTTCATGAGCTGTCAAACCACGTATACCAACCGTAGCTGTCGGAAACAACGACCCACGATATCATATTTCACTGTACACCCTCACCCCTTCCATATATTATTACCCAGTCCATCCCCATGTTGGATTCTATTTCCACCATCCTACTACCTTCTGTCAGTTTCCACAACCACCACCCCACCAACCCCTGACAGCCTACACCCCCTGCCAACTCACTCCCACCCCTACTTGATGACATACAAATCCTGACACATGAGACGACACAAGACCTTTCACAAAGGTCATGATGTGAAAGCACAACATTTTTTTTACCTCGCCCACCCCCCTTGACGTCCCCACCCCGCCCTCACCCAAAACATACTCTAGCCCTGTGTGTGTCTGTATGGGAGTACCTCAGTGGGTGTGCATACAAGTACACAAAACATAATTTGCGGAAAAAAGAAGCCACCACCTGCAAATAGGAACGCATAGGGTATGATAGACTATGTGCACTTTCTACAAGGTGATGGTACATCCATGTTATCTAAAAGAAATATTTTCAATTATTTTCGAGATAAGGGTTTACTTAGATAATCATCGACGAGTTTGTTTAATCTACTGTTCCAGCTCTGGCCCTAACGCATTCAACTCCATGAATGTGGATATGTAGAGACTATATAAACACAAATACAAAATCGTGAAGTGGGGTCAAATCTTTCTCTAGAGGTTATAGAAAACTATTTGATTACAATTGTGCCCCTGTGCTGTGGAGAAAACACCGATTAAGTAAAAGAAAAATATACAAAAGACTCATATCAAGTAATTTTTGTATATAATATTTCCTTATAGAAAACGGCTTAAACATAATATGATAGACAATCATAATTTAATTATGATTAAACAAATAATATTCACAATTTACTAGCGCAACCAAGTGTTTAGTGCTTGCACATAGCATAGTATTGCGCCAAGAAGGTTCAAGTGCAGTGTCCTCCTGGCTTATTAACCACCAACCAGAGTGGAAGAAAGCGTCTTTTGGGTCGAAAAAGCGCCGATAATTCTGACTCAGCACCCCTTGGTATCGGCAAACTGAACCTATCGCGTGCACTAAGACATTAGAAAGGACTGAAAAAGACAAGGTTTTTATAGTAGTATACGGGCGGAGTTTCTCATGAATAGAAACCTTTGTGTTAGCTTACTGTTCTTACCTGCGGTACTGTCATAGTAATAAAAGCTGGTATTATACGTATGTTCTTAATGCCGGTCTGTTTCCTAAGTTGTACAATGTGGTTAACGTATCTCAACTAAATTCATAAACTGAAAAGAAATATTGTGTTTCTATATTAGTATACTTAAATTCAACGTAAACGACATTACCCCTGAATGATGCAAATGTTAACAAGTGCATTATATGAGTCAATTTCGTTCAATATTTTTACAAATCCGTGATTATATGTGAAGTTTCCTTTTAATTGGAGGTTTATCCGAGTCATCTAGTTATGTAGCCCCTCAGTAACCACGGCGGTCGCCATGATACCAAAGGTTCTGCCCCTTCGTGGATGGAACCAGTTTCCCATTCGAATGACCATTTACTTTGAGCTCACATTCTTTATGTAAACATTCGGAATCAGTTCATTGTTGAATGTCATAATTCGAGGATATATATTAAATCAATGGAGTCTACGTTGTATAGATATATCGATGTTGAACGTTTAAGACCGGTACTTAGGTGTGCGGGATAAGCTTAAGGTTGTGCCCTTCCATATTGGACTGTGATAGAAAGGATAGTAATACAACATGAAACTCGATATGCCATACCATATTTATTCATATAATGTGTTTCATTTGTTTGCTGTATATGATTAATCAGCGTTATAGGCCGATAGCCAACAGGGGGAAATCTTGATGATGAGATGTTGGAAATAATATTACAAAAAAACTACATTGAAGTATTTGGAGGATGTCATAAATGATACTGTATGTATGCTGGTCGAATATGATTTACTTTTTTATTATTACCAGTATTACCTGTCCCTGTAGTACGTACGTGCATTGTAAACATATACCGAGAGACAGTTATGTACCTGCTACAGACAGCACATATTTCCTTACAGACTCCCGTATAACACAATGCATGTATTCATGCTATTCCATAGCAACACTGTCGGTTTATTTTGCTTTGGCTAATATATCTCTCAGACTTTTTGCATGGGTATTATCTAGTGCGTTGTCTGATCAGTCCCGACTGGGGAGTCAAAGGCTGATCTCATCTGTAGGACTAACCCCTGCCCCCTGACCCTGGAGTCACATCCCGTCTTCCTCATCCTGGACCCCACGCAAACCTACCGTCCCACCCCACGCAATAGACCATTTTCAGGCCTCTGCCACTTTCTCTGACAGGTATGCAAGCGTCTGATTGTGGTTTTGTAGACAAAGTATTTGCCTCTGGATATTCCCATTCCAGAGACGAACAGAACCCTGCCAAAAAAGTCGGGAGTACAATTTTCTTTGCAAAGGGTATTGGCAGTGGCACAACCTATGGCTCTAACAGGAGCCATATTTGAATTTGAGATCGATTCAAAAGTTTAACCTGCTAATGATAAGTTACTTTGCCTAGAAATCGCTCATAAACTGGTGCCCCGCTGTTATTTTTTTTAAACTTAAACCTTGGTTGGTATATTTTGTGCCACTGCTTTTGCCCCGTGGTGCCCCACCTCCTTGTTCTAACTACTACATGATTCTAACGGCGCTGCAGGCAAGCCCCGTACGGAGGAGGGGCTTGCGGCGCAGGTTAACTAGTGGTTTTGGTGTGCACAGTACAATGACCTAGAGGTGCGGTCTAAAGATTGTTCTATGCAGGAGGTGTTCATGATACCATCCAACATATATATTAAAAACATTAATGCATCATGTACGTTATCTGCAATTGATGAGAGGGCTAAAGGCAAGTGTTAGAACACTCGGATCACGACTGAGCACACAGGTAATCAATCAGAGAATGGAGTCCCTGATACAACGCACAAGCATATATAGGCTAGTTGAAATTGATAGCATCCTGAAAAGGGTCTATTAATTCCTACAACCTTCACGTGCCTGCCTATTATTTCCATATGATCTCTACAAAAATCCACATCCTCCCTACCCAACAGGCCGCTCCCTACACCCCTACCTCTCCCACCCTGACCCCTAGCCAGCCTCGTTCTGATCACTGACCCCTGGGTCTGTGGGTCACGTGATCCTGGCGTGACCACGTGATCGCCCCCTTCAAACCCCCACCTAGCGGTGGCTCGGTATAACGTCGGCCGCGCCACCAAGCGGGGGCTGAGGGAGGTAGGCGATCGGATGTCACACATGGCTGGTTCCGACACGCAAGAGCGCGCCCGCCCGAGGACAAAGACAGGAGCTCTTAATCACACACACGAGGGGCCTTTAAACAGGGGGCCCGCACGCCACCCACCACTCATAACTCCTCACCGTCCTCCTGTCCTAACCTCATCCAAATTAATTAAATACAACCCCCTCGGGAATCCCCAAACTCATAAAACCACCAAAATAGTAATAAAATCACACCCAAACGATGATTTGAATTTTAGTCAACATCCGGGTAATTTTGGATTATTTTCCAAACGAGGCTGTGTGTGACGTCATTGGTGGCGCCCTCTCGTGGAAGGGTTTGTGGAGATGGCTTAGCTTCCGGCGGATCAGGTGTACTAATGCATGCTGGGAGGGCTGGTCTGATGGGCGGGTTTAGACCAGTGGTTCGGCATGGCTGGCTTTTTACCCATTAGAGGGCTATGATGTGTGTTTTATTGTCATGTTTTTTTTCCTGCCCTTGTTCCTCTTACTATGCCATTGATGTGCCATGAGCGTTGTTGGCAGGGATATTATGTACAGTTTGTTATCGGTAGACAAAGCGGCTCTTATAACATCGAAAGTCATATCTGCTGGCTGTATTTATCATTTTTTGTATGCGTTAACGTCTACCTTGGATTCTAAATAATTGGTAAAACTTATAATGACAATCACATATTGATATTGATAATGATCTATTGATAACTGCAAACCGAATCATGCTATTGAAAGGATTATAATTTATTTAGTCTATAGAGACCCCATATTTTATCAGTGCAACCTACAATAGGCTATTTCAGATGTCATTTTCTCTGTTTGTCACACGTCATAATTATATTCTATTGTGTTTACGATAAGACATGTAGCTCCTTACTTATTGATTCTTTCTTTTATAAACTCCTCTGATTGCAGCTCCTTGATTCGTAATTTTGCCTACGATGCTACCAGGAGTATCATAAATAATTCACCGGCACCATTAAGGAAATGGTCTGTTTATTATGCGCAAACTATTTTCTTCCGTTCTTTCAACATTGCTTTGAGTCTAGTCTCTGATGTTTTGTCCCAAGAGGAATTCAGCGGAATGCGCCAGTCTGGTGCCAGGAAACAAACAACCTCTCACTGAATGCTTCAAATAGAGGCACTTGCTTTGTGGACACAAATTGCTAACATGCTGTGCATTGGGACATGTAGGAGCAACAACACAATCCAGGGTGGGATAGGACACATGTAAAGTGGCAATAAAATTCAGAAACAAAAGACTCTAACTCGATTTTTAGCAGGGCAACCATGTGTTACGCGGGCGAGCCTACAATCACGGACGTGATTATTTTGTAGCTGTGGATTTTGCCCTTAGGCACCCCAGCCTACATTACTGAAACACGCTATAGCCACGCCTCGCTAAGCCTATGAATAGCCTTAAAGCACTAATGTTTCGTGCTGTCAAATTTAACTTAAAAAGGCCAGGATAGCACCTATATTTTGTCATTTTAGAGGCTGATTAGCAGATCTAGGCGGATTGCCGTATACTCTAGTGGCGATTAATTATGTTTGTAATCAGGATAGTAGTGAAATATGGCGAGTTTTAAGAGCAGCGAATTTTAAGCCGGCCAGAAAATGTGTGCTTTATGTTATGTCCCTAGGCCTAGAACTAGCGGCCCTCCCACCAGGCAATCAATTCGAGAGCACGGCTTCCATAACAGGTAAATAGTCAGGAATTAAAAATGTGGATTGGGTTTGAAATTCAATTAAAACGCGGCTGCAAGTCGATTTGGCCGCTGTTTGGAAAAGCGTGATTGGCATAGGGAGCTCTACCCTGCTCCCTGGCGGCCACCAGGCTCACTACCCCGGCCCCGATTATGAATAAGTAATCTGCTCTGATTACCATCTGTTGGCCGAAGCCCAGATGTGCGCGCGCACCCGGTAACGAGCATAATCAAGTTGTTCTCCAGACCCAGAGAGAGGATGTTGGGGGGATGATTTTGCGGTCGTGTAAAGAAAAGAGGAATAAAATTGGGTAATTCATGTGTAAAAAGAGAAGAATTGGAAAACCGGCAGCGGTGCCGCCGTTTGGGCTTCGGAGATAGATCACGACTTGTTATTTGATCTTGGGTGCATCAAGTAGGGCACTATCTTCTCCTGCTCTAGACAATTTACTTGAATACTCCGGTTTGGCAGGTAATCTTATTGACGATAGTGACGCTCAAATTGCATGTTGGGGTATCTTGTGGCTGCACGCATCTTGTCCCTGGGTGCTTCTTATCTAGACCGTTTCTTGGAAACTTCCCAGAAAGCGTCTTTACCACAATGACTGTAAAAACAAAGGAGACGTTTAATTAATGCAGTTATAACTTCCCTTAACTTTTATCATGAAATTCATATTGAATAAATGACTTTCGTGAATCATGAATTATCTGTTGCGAAAGTGCGTTTGTGATTTGCCGTCGATATTTTTACGCCTGTTGTAATACTTATCTTATGGGCATGCATATGCGATAACACGGAACATAACGAATTGCAATATTATTTTGGTAAAATATTTCTTTTCAAATATCTACCGGTATGCAAAATTATCGATGTACATGTTCATTGGCGGCAGCCACTCATATATATTTACTTTTTCGCAACAATTTTTTTGGTCGCCAAATTGTTGCTATGGTGACATGATGGCAAAACCCATAGCGATATCACAGGTTACCAAAATTGATGTATGGATTATGGAATACTGCCTTTATTCATATTTATCCCTGGAATTATAATTAAATTGGATACCATATGAAACATTGGAAATAACTGTACATGCAACTTGATATTTCAGTACAGTATAAATCATAAAGGGCTACCTCAAGAGAACAATATGATTAATATTGTCCAATGTAGTTGGTATCTTATCGTTTTGTAAGACCTAAAGCATCTACATGTAATAGAAGACCAATAGACCTAGTAATGTATTAGTTATAAGGGCAGGTATTAGTCATATTATTATTTCGTGATTATCAGCGTCCCTGAATGTACCTCAAAGTCCTCAGTATTTGTTTTCCCCATATAATAATGGTCATGTGACTAAATCGTGGATTCACTTTTTGAACCAAAGAAACCAGACCCAGTATGTAGGTTAGGGCTGACGTTCTTATATCCTCCTTATGATGAGAATGAGTCCTCAGGCCTTGTTACATAACCACAGACAGTTGACGTCCATAACTCCTTCCGTCCACAGAACACTTGTTATGCATCAACTGCCTCCGCCGGTTTCCGCGCTTGACAAGGTTTTCAGATTTACAAGGCCTAATTACCGTGAAATCCAATCAACTTCAACAATGATTTTGAATTTTAATGAAACCCCGACAAAGTCCTGGCCACCCTCATACGGGTCCCTGGACGCCGCCATCTTGTCAAAACAGCACCGCCGCGCGGCGTTCGTCGGAACTAATGCCATTTAGCCCTCCTGAGTCCCACTGGGGAAACTCTATACATTCAATCGCTGGTTCATCTACACTTGATCGACCTGGGTAAAAAGGAAAACAGGGGGCTTTTCTTGTGTGGCTGCCTGCTGAGGCCTTGTCATGTTTAATTATGTAGTAAAGGGGCCAGAGACCCTTAATTACATGGACTTGTGTGGGAATCCCGATAAAGCTCCCATGATCCGAGCCCGAGCTGGAGAGGCGACTCTTGAGGGAGGATCCCCTTCACAGACCCGCCCTTTGAATCGGGATTGGATTATCACACGGCGTGCTTGGAGGCAGTGGAGTGGGCACTGGAGGAGGGGAGGGTGGGTGGGAGGGAGGGAGGGAGGGTGGTAGGAGTAGGGAGGGGGTTAGTGTAGGGGCAGCCGATCAGGGATTGGGATCAGGAGAGGGGAAACATTGAAGAGGTCTGACCATTTTATATGGCGATACATCCTAGGTTTTATTTGTCCCTGGGGTGCCAACCAAATAAAATCCACGATAACTCACCCCCACGATGCAATAAAATACCCACGATCACGAAAACTGTGATCGTGGGTTCACGATTTTTTTTTATATTTTTTTCAACTTTTTTTTGGTTCCAGTGTCCTCCATAAACACATTAAAATGTGTTTTATGTTAATTCAGATATACTGTGAATGATTTTATGATGAATTTTCACATAATTTTCATCTTCAAAATGTATCGTGGATTTTTTTCTGGATAGGATTTCCGTATCTTGGGCCATAAAATACCTCCCACGATAAATTTTGCTGTATCGTGAATGTTTTTTGGTTGGCACCCCTGGTGTACACAGACATATTAATCTCTTATAAAAGGTTTTTGGATTATTAAAACATCATACTGTTCTAATGATCACGTAGGAGACAGGAAGCTTATGTAAAGTACCTGCTTACTTAACTACTTATGTGTCTTGGGTCTGCGTGTTGGATACCATTTCCTGTTTTCCGTCAGTGATTTACGCAACAGGTGCAAGGTGCTAGTAGTATAAGGAAATGGGAATTTATCGCCTGTTTAGTACCATAACTTACTCTATAGATTGAGTTCTTGTGACAGTCATTGCTTGTTTTATTAATCAAAGACGCGTTTGTTTAATCCATTTTTCACAGTGACGTAATTGAATGTATGGGAAAATATCTTGTATGCTATTGTAATATGTACAACATTCTGGTGTCCGTGTGCAAATGAGAATAACCATTATGACCCATGCGGCGAATAGCCATCCATTTTTTCATGGTCTAGAAGCGGTGGACAGGTGTTATTCAACAAGCAACGCAGCGCCTCCAAATGACAAATATCCGCCTCTAAATCAAGCCTTATTGACTCCATCACAAAGTCTCCAATCTTAGTCTACTCCCAGATTCATGAAGAGGACCCATATTCAATAAGGACCATTTACGTCCCCATGCTTGTGGTGTTCGGTCCCTCCAGCACACGATTGAACTAACAATTAGCGTAAGCAACCATGACGTGCTCTATTTTAACAATAAGGAGTGTTAGCACCATCAATACATCTGAAAAATGTTAACATAAAACAACTTCCAAGTCATAACAATAAGACTAACTGCGCCCGACTCCTGTAATCAAATCCTACACTTATTGTTGACATACCTGAAATAGTGTATTTCTATGGTAAAACAGAGATACGTTAGGTTTACGTTACATTTACGTTAATATGTCCGAGTTGCTTAAAGTCTATATTTCCCGGCACATACATTCTGACCCCTCCTCACCCTATCAGACCTGACTTAGGTAGTTCTCCGAGGTGGAGGCTTTAAGTCAAATCGATCTTTAGCAGGGAGTCAGGTTGACCGTCTTAAAGCCGCAGGTGGGAATGTCTCCTGTAGGTTCCAACTTAAAGTTCTCAACCTACAGATTGACCAAAGCAATCTGAACCGTTTAATGTATCTTTGTAAAGCCTAGTAAATGTGTGCCTGCCACAAAAGAGAAAATAATGCAATTTAGAAAAAATGATACTGTTGTGTGTTTCCTGTTCGCATTATTCTTTCGGAAAAGATCATGACTGTTTATTAGGCTAAATAATTTTAAATAAATAATACGGAAAGAAATGTATAAAAAGGACTCCTAAAGGGTAAAATTTCAACATGTGCAGAAAAGTGCAGTCAAAAACAAATTTGAGGAAATGTCAAAGGAACATAGCCTTCTCATTGCTCTGGATATTGATATAGCTTCCTTATTACGACGTTCGTTCTGTTTTCTTGATTACTTCTTTTCTTTTCATAGCTAAAAGCTATTGGATTTATATGACAAATTGCATCTCCCTTATTGTTTACAAAGGTTGGAATGAGTTACATGAATCAGGAACCAGTGTCAGTGACACACAAAACTCTATGAGCTGATGATCTCCGGAGAAAAAACACATTTCCTAAAAAGGCAGGATGCACAAGCCAGACTTGGAATAATTATTTATGCTCGTCCCGCTAAACAAGAAACCAATTTAGAATCAGGGGAAAAACAAAGCTTCTGTTGATTAGGATGGCTACCTCCCTGTGCACAGTTGAGCCTCACATAGACCAACTCGTCAGACAGTCTCCCCTTTAGCTCCACATCTGAGTCGCTCATGTTCTGCTCATTGTAAACAGAGCAGCTCGCTAAGCCTGTATCACTGATGGTGGCAGAGCGGCAATCCTATTATGACTTAAGAAGTCAAGAAGTCTCGGATTAATTGAGATTCTGCCTTCTCTGCCATTTGTTTAATCACATCTGGGAAGTAAATGTAATATTCCTTATCTCCACAATTCCGACTTGTTATGATGAGACGGAGTTTGTGTGGGGAGCTACTCGGGAGTTGCTCACGTTTGAAAGATACTCATATTTATGCCTGTTTCAGATCAAATTAATATCTATTTTTACGCTGAAAAGGATAGAACCTGGCAATGTTCGCAACGCATAGTTTTCTCCGAAACAAGTTAATCACAAACTTAATTGTCTTTGAGGAATGCACGTATATTTATTCTTTTCGAGAGAGAACTAGATGTTATACACATCTGTTAATGCACAATGTGGTGTCGAAGCGCATAAATGCAAATTTGCTCGCTCCTTTGATAAGCAAATATGACTAAAAACTGTCTATTGTACACCTTACAAGTATTAATCGTTTGAACTTTTCTGTTATATATTTGAAACTGTAGGCCTAGTATACTGATCTTGTCAAATCTCATATCTCATTTGATTTGAATAAATCTAGATTCTAGTATCTTGATGCGTGTACAATAATTGCCTTGATCAAATTAAACAGCATAATCGTTGACTTGAAGTTAATATTTTGTTGGTGAAGTGACAGATTGACTCAAGTATGAACAGAACTGCTTGGGTGCAACTTTAGACATTATTTCTTTCCGTGCTCACGTTGTTTCGAAGGATGAACCCTTTCCCTATCAATGTCTGCACCTACGTATCTTTCTTTGGTAAAGAAGTCACCTACATACATCTTTACCGAGACCCCATTCACGCTGTAAATTAATATCATGTCCCCCCCCCCCCCCCAAGTCCATACTTTATGACCCCTTCCCTTTCATTACCTGACCTACACGACCCGGATGTCCACAGGACGCTGGTCATCACGACATTCCCGACCGGTTTTCGGCAGCATCACGTGACACCATTCACGACATTGTTCGCACTCTCCACCCACATCCTTATGTAGTTTGATACTATTCCATGGGAGAGTGTGAACTTGTATTGACCCTGCACGATCTGCGTGGAGAGTGTAGTATATCGACATAAGGTCCAAATGTGATTGGATATTGGACAGGTAGGATATTGCCCCATACCTGACGGAAAGGCAGGTATGCGTGGCTCAAGATGGGCAGTTTTGTTAATTAATTTCTGAGAGTGAGTGCGCAAAAAAAATTGTTACAGAGAAACTGACAGGCTTCTAATCCAGAAAGCGTGGGTGGACCTATTTTCCCTTATATAAAAAGTACATTACCACTACTTCGAGAATAATTGCTATTTATATGTTGCCATGGTAACCGTATGACGAGAAGGGTAGGGTGTGTTACGTTGACGTTGTCCTCAAATGACGTTGTTTGCAGGACACTGTTGGCGTTGGCGGCAGGGGCAAACTTGAGGGAGTGTGTGAAATTAAATTGAAATGTGATTAATGACTGAAGAAATTGACATTCACGTTGATCAGCTCTGTCATTTCTCCTACCCACCACCCACTCCCCCACCCACTCACAAACCAACCCCCTCCCACCACCCACTCCCTTCCCCCAATACCTTATTGCCTCCTGGCATGGGCGGGTGGCGCCGCTCTTCAAGCCTGGATTGATCATTTCTTTTTTTTCATTTTATCATCCCTCTTTTTATTGCAATTTATGATCCATCTCGCGCCTGCGGTATTATCACCTGGCTTCACAGTTTTCATCCGGCTTGAATTAGCGGCCTCGGCGTTTCTTCAGCATGGGTGCGGTTTAATCCGTGCTTTTTTCTGTCATTTTGACGGAGCGGGGGACTTGGGGGAGGGTGTGGTTAGTTTGTTATAGTTATGATTGACAATGAGTAAAGCAGACTAGCCCCCTGAGGAACACAAGGAGGAAGAAAACAGTGTTTAAGACGTGCTTAATCACTACATAGTTTCATTTACTGGCTTTTAGGACATAAACAAGTAGTGCGCGGAAGGATGCCTCGGTGCGCGGGCACAAGACCGCGCCACACCCAATGAGCGACCAGAAAAAAAGTAGTACCGTCACAAGAACTTTAATCAGCTTACCGCGAATGGGGCGAATTAAGGGGAGACAAAAAGCAAGATTTCATGAATTTTAATTTCATTATCACGATTAATTAGTAAAATTTGCCCTGAGAACAAAGATTTTGTTCGGGTTTCCCTACTCGGCCAGGTGCCCGGGGTCTGCTTAGGATTTTGGCGCCAATTTTTCATGTGTCGTCTGCTTAGTGCACATCGTTCTAAGGACATCCAGGCCAATCGAGGGGAGGTCTTGAGAATGTAAAAATTAAAAATAAAATTGATGGGTTGGGCACTCCATACAACTGTGCTTAACAATAGCTTAAAAGTAGAAATAGTATGTTGTATACAAGAAATATGATCATGAATGCTAGCATTAATTTCAGCAGGGCCAAAAAGAGTAACAATGTTTCAATATACCATTCTAGTCCAGTCAGAAAAACTCTGCACCTAATATTCTTCACTTAGGCTCTACTCTCTAATCTATTTGTCATAACGATCAGAAATTGACAGTTGTCGTTCCTGACCTGCACGTGCCCCCTCGCACTTTTGTTTCCAATATTAAATTTGATAATTATGTTATGAAAGAATCAAATTTTATTACAGGAATAAAATGTTTAAACCCATGACAAGATGGTCTATTGCGAAGAATTGATTCTAGTTATCACTTGATCGTACTAATAAATTGTCCTTTAAGAATGAATCCCGTGGATGGACAATATGATGATCCATAAAACCTGCAGAAGGTCCTTTCACAGGTTCGAAACGTGTCCCTAGTCACAGAACACTTAAGGCTTGTTTCCACCGAACGACATTCTAACGACCATTATTGACACTGAACGATTCACAAATCTGTTGTGGTCGTTAGTATAATCGTTCAGTGGAAACACAAAATCGGTAGTAAAGACATTTGTGAACGACTGTAAACGACATTGTGAACGGCATTTGTGAACGATTCATCAATGACCAAATATCTAATCTGTTTAATATTTCTTGACGACAGTTGCAATTTCTTTTCATGACAAATAAAAGCAATTAAATCCATTGTTCCCCGAGATTTCTGACTTCTGTTGTTGGAAAAGATTGTCCACAATGCCCCAGAATCATCCACATATTGTCGTTCAGTGGAGACAGCATATTTTTCATTTCTGAACGACCAAAATGAGCAGAGACTTTCTTTTTTTAAGTCTTTCATGGTCGTTCAGTGGAAACCCGGCTTTAGACAGGTCTTCGTGCTACCCAACATCTCTCAGTCGCTTCCTCATTAGAACTTATCAGTACAGGGCGTATATTGACCACTCCAGCAGCTCCATCCACTTTTCTGTCCATTCACAATGAAACAAGAAAAAGCCATTGTAACCTCCCTATAGAGGGCTCGAGGGGTTGTTGTAAGAAAACAACTGCTACAACGAGAATACCAATGAGCAACCTTTAACTGTTTGCTTGAAGTTTAAGAATATATTGTGACCCTATAAGACCTTTTTCTGTCATTTCTCGATATTATGAGATCGTTTATGGTATTTGACATCTCCGCTGTCAGATCTAATGATTATCTTCTATATGTCAGAGAGATTAACGTATACCTTTATAATCGAATAAATCCACTGAAAAGTGTCCTCAAGTTCTCGGTATTAAAAAATCCATCTAACACTTTTTTCAGCGGATCACGGTTCGTAGCTGTAAACCCATATATCTCAATAGCTCAAAATTTAATGTAAATGTCATCTCCGGAACTAAAGGTCAGCATGCATTTATCTATGCATGTAAAGGGATCTAAGGTACACATTATAAATGCAATATTGATTTTTAAAATCACAAGATCATGAGGATCTCCAAGAACATATTCTAAAGCATACTCTATTAACCACTTGGTTATGCACGGGATGGCGGATCTAGATCATTCTTAAAACAAGAGTTGGCGTCTTAGAAACTCATCCACCTGGTAAAACACCGCACTCCTGACTTATCACAAAAACCTCATGGAGCACACTATATAGTGGTATGCCCCTTATTGGATTCTGAATCACACAGGGTAGGTTATGATGATGGATGAGCTATTTTATCTATCATCACACGTTTTTGAATGCAGAGGAAGGCGACAGATGATTTGTCATCGTCGATAGGCTGACTGATTACGTAGAGGACATGACAATGTATTTATGTCCTGAGATCATATCTATTACAGAGATGGTACATCCTTTTTAATCCCATCTTCATACACAGGCAGACCTGTCCTGTTTCCCTCAGGGTCGTCTGTCAGCTATCTGCTTGGAAAACAGATGAGTTCGGCACAGCAAGACATACTGTGTTGATAACAAAAACTACATTTTGATTCGGTGACAGAATATCCGAGATATCAGAGTTAAGTTCTTTCATAGTACTTAAATTCATGCAGAATAAAAGTATTTTCTTTTTCAAAGTCTTCATTAATTTCATCAAAATATCAGATATAAACCCTTATATGTCCATATTAATTTCATCGCAGGTTTCTGTATATGGACCTTTAAGAATACTTGAACTTTAACAAACGCAAAAGTTTAGTAGCTTCACTACAACTATAGGCTAAAAAGCACACCAAAAACATCCCACAAATACCACAGCTCCCAAAGCAACCAGTCAGAACCCATCTTATCAAAGAGTCTAAAACAATTCCAGCCTCCACAGAGAAGAAGAATTCCCACATGAATCCATGCCTGATCCCAGTGCTAATAGTGTCAACCAAGAACACGCATTTCAGCTCGGGGAATAAAACAGAAAACACGCCAGAAAACTGCTCTCATTGATTCACCTGTCTGGCAGGCCCTTTTTTTCCCGTCCCCGATGTGTATCGATGAAACAAAGGGCTGGTCGATAGCCCACAATTAAAGGGGCCAAGCACCCCTCGTTTTCCCACGCCAGGGTGCCCAGTATTTCCTCCCGTTATGGATGATATTGACACACGTTGAATGTGCTTTTCACAGACATCCAAGCTCTCGTTGATGAATTAATTCCTCCCCATTGGAATACATTTAGGACCACGCGTGATTTGCAACTGGCTGGGCGGTTTCGAGGGCGCTATTCCTATGTAAGATTATCATCATTTTATATCTAATATGTATGTGGTTGTATCTATAATTCGCATATTTTAATGAAGTCAGAACTTCATTTTAATGCCCATGCTACAAAAATGACATTACTCTGTTGCTGGAACACCCATATATAAATAGTGTAATCTCTTATTGAATATGCATCATGTTGATTAATTCTACAGCGATTTTAATACTTTATTAGATGTTTGCAAATTAAGTATTGAGTTCACTGCAATGGGAATAAGTGTAATACATTTCGTGAGCTATTTTCCTCGGACCACCCTAGTGTGTAAAGACATAAGATGTAGCTAGCACACAGATTGAATCTGTGAGCAGAGCACTGGAGCGCTTCTTAAAGATTTCAACATTGAAAGGAAGACTGAAAGGAAGATTGTGTCCTCATATCTTGAAGAAGCAAAGCACATGTTATAGTTACCCTCTCTCCTTTCACAAGAGCCACTCGTACATTATCAATATAGCACCTTGTTCTAATTGTTTGAGCTGCTCGATTTTGAACATCTTACATCAAACCTGGTTTATTGAGCGGAACGTGAGCTTTTCTTCCGCTTAGGTGCAAGCCTTTATGATTCATTTTGAGCTTGAGATACAAAGGTTTCCTACTGTAGGAAATGAGTTCGGAATGTTACTTTGATCTGTACTTTGATTATGGAAAGATAACAGGCATTGTAGGTGTGTGTCTTTGGATATTTATAGAGGGCTTCAAAACCAGTGCAATTCTCTGTTTAAAGCAGAACTGATGAATTCTAAGGTGAATAACAACTAAAGTATTCATTGTTTACGGATGCAGGTACCTGACACATAACACTTCTAATTTACCAAGTAAGAATGGTACAACCGCCAGAACATAAGTAATCAAATTAAGGTCATATTAGCTGCACAAGAATTAGATGGCAAAGAAGGGTGTTCAGACTTGTCTTCAAAAATGTTAATAAAGGAAGATTCAACTTAAACTCATACACCGGATCGGAATGAGTTAACCACTTGGCGACAAGAGTGGGTTCATCTTGGAATTCAATCTATTTAAACATTCCTCTACTTTGTGCACCTGCAGGCTGCCCTTCATACATATTTATGACCCAATTAGAAGCTAATAAGGAAGCAATTGCAAGTGGAAATCACGTGGGTGTTTACTTCCTATCAAAATGTCTTGGAAAAAAATCACTCAAACAGGTTTGGAATTCAGTATTTTTGAAACATTTACAGACAGATTTCTCGGAATGCATGTTCGATTAGTCTGCAGGTACGTCAAAGTACAGACAAGCTGCAATAGAGAAATGTCCGGATTGTCTAGCATTGGGGCGATATTACTATTGTGTCCTTGGGTCAGAATCAAGCTATAGAATCATGTGAATGTGTCTTTTTGAGTTTCTAGACCTGCGTTTTGCACGTAAGGGATCTGACAAGTGACAGACTGAAATGTAGATGAGACCATTAGAATCTTGTATCATTGTGCGAAGAACAATATTCATGCTGAGATGAGCATTTATTCCCAACGCTACCTTGCGTTTTACAATAATTCTTTAACGAAGTCAAACTTTGTGATGATGCTCTGAATGATGCATATTTGAAGGTCGGTCTCATGCATCAGCATGTGCATTATAATCATGCATTGTTTCGATGTGCAAAGTCATCAATTTCACGTAATTCTTTGTGTTAGCTTACGGCTCTGGTTAGTGCCTCAGGTTTTCGCCATAACGTCATAATAATTATAACCAACTAGCATTTGCCTGGTATTTTCTTATCATTTGTGGAGATTTGAAAACATGCCCCTCAATTTATTTTCAATTTGAAACCCACTAAACTGATAAAAACCAGAGCAAACAGTACTCTAACTATGAAATGTAAAAGTTAATTGGCCCTCCCTATTTCTACTCAGTAATGAGGTCTAATAATGAAGGGAACTTGGTTTGTTTGCATCCCAACATGTCGAAATGTTGCCTCAGCATTAAGAAGTTGCAGTTTAGGGACCCCCTCGCTCTCATTTAATTTCAGCATTTTGTCCTAATTAAAGCGACAATTTACTAAATCATTAATGCGACTTTTCTTCGAGTGTAATTGAAATGTTTTAGTGAGCGCTCATGTTTATTTAAGATTCTCGGGGCGTTGGCAGTGCCTTATTCCCAACTGATCATGAGGTTACTTTTCGGGAAACGAACCAATTGAACGTGCATGTCATTTCCTTATGAAATCACTGTTTGTAAATATAACGATGACGTGTTATTCAATAGCTCAAAGTACATCCTATAACTGTATAGCAGTCAATCATTGATAAATCGACAAAGGCCATACTCATTAGCACATTATATGCATTCCCAATCAAGGAGCCATGTAACTCTAGCTCTCAAGTTCTGTGACGCCATTAGAACATTCTTCGACGTGATATCCTTGACTGGAATTGGGCCTACATACTCTGAACAGCTTGACAAAAGATAAAAGATAAAAAAGACTCGATGTTTGCCTGATATTGAAATATCATAATAGACTTAAACTTTCAAATTTGTACCGATATGAACAACTTTATGGTTGCTTCTCTTTATGCTTTATGCAAGCTATTAACTCATAATTTTTATGGTTGCCGGCACCAGAACAGAAATCATTTCCACACAATCGTTTAACTTATGATTATGATAAAACATGTCGCAAACGTGTATGATAAGTTCCGTATATTCATACGAATGATAGATCAATATTATATTGTAATACAATGAAGAAGTACAATCAAGAATATAAGGGAAAACAAACCATTGGACAAACACACTGCATAATCCCGATGTGTGAGGGATTTAAAAAAGGGGTCAGTACAGTGGACACACAACAAGTAACGGCTACATGCATGATAAAGACCAAATCAATTTTACATGAACGCTTTATTGATACATGGGGACAGCGGGGACAGCTAATTGCTTAAGCGAGTCGCTGATGATGATTTACAGGATTTACACTTTTCTACTTAAACTACGAAAGAACTCTATTTTTACAAAGAGATTGATACATCTGTACAAGAATGGCACGTATAATCAATTGCAGTAAGCTTCAGACTACCTCATCGAATGAGATTCAGTTCCTGATGTGCCTGATACATATAAACGGTTGGATTGTAGCACATATCATCTATCTTTCGTAATTCCATGGATATTGACTACCCCCGAAATGAACAAAGCCAAGAAATATTAATAGAAAAAGACTAAGACCATGCCAGCAGTAAGTATAATTCAATTTATTGTTTTGCTGGTACAATTGGGGAGAACCTTTATATCAATCAACAAGGTTGGTTGGTTATTGGTTGCTTTACACCCTAAAGGCTATATTCCACGATGCATTTCATGGCACTTGCGTTGCCTTAATTACAGAAACGCAAGTTTGCTTGCGGAAATTTACCGACATGTTGATAAATTTCCGCAAGTAAACTTGTGTTTCTGTAATTAAGGCAATGCAAGTGCCATGAAACGCATCGTGGAATATAGCCTTTATACTTGCGTTTTACGAACGCAAGTAAAACGCAAATAAAACACAAGCAAAACGCATCATGGAATATACTATGCACTCCATCCCAGTTGCAATGATCACTTGTGGCACCATGGTGCTTGAACGCAAGCTGTTGACGCAAGTGCCCGTAACGCATCGTGGAATACAGGCTTAATTAACTGCGAGGGTCATATCAAGTGTGGTGATGGTGATCGAATCTATGGGAAAGTAGAGACCATACCCCTACACTTTTACCGAGGCAGGTGTTCTTTAATGTGCATGGTCCCATAGGCAGGGCCCTACACACAACAGGTCTCTGGAGACCTTTGATAACCCTGTTGTTGTCACAGGGAGACACACAGAGAGGTGTAGCAGTCTCATGCACCTGGGCCAGCCGAGAATCGAACCTGGCTCTGATGATGCCAAGGGACTGCTCTAACCACTTCACCGCCCCACGCCCACATTTGCACAAGGTAAAGCTTTGTATAGACAAGGTACACTTACTTCTTACGGTTTGCAACCTCATAGAAGACCTTCATCTCCAGCTCGGTAAAGTTTCCATGCTTGACCTTCTGCAAGAAGTATAAGGATGTTAGTATGAGTAAGAGTATAAGTATATGAATACAATTAATACTGAATGTTTTATCTAATGCAATATCATAAAATACATAATGATAATCAGTTGTATTACTATCCAAATTCAATTGTATTGCATAATTCCTTTGTGTACGAATTACTCAGAAGAACTTTTTTGATGTAAAGAGATTATGGAAATAAACAATTATAATGAATACAAAGAATCCTAACCTTTGGGGGGGTTGGTCCGGACATGTCTAGATCTGGAAACAAAAAATGGAGTACAAATAATGCACATGCATACAACGAAGGGAGTCATGAAGGTCAAAAATTCAAAGAACTAGAAGAGATGTAAAGTGGCTAGACCCCCCCCCAAAAAAAAAAAAGAAGAATAAAGAAAAAAAGAAGAATAATAATAATAAAAAAGACTGTGTTCAGGTATCCCGACCTACCCTAATTATTAGCCCTACCCTAGCCTTATTTGAAGGGATTTTTTTTCTCAAAGTTTTAATAAAGTTCAGGGAAAAAAAAAGATTTTTGGGCAGAAAATTACATGTCTTGTGTCAAAAAACTATTTCTTTTTTTTTTCCCCTCTACTGAAGCCTGTGGAAATCTCTAGGACAACATGCCATTTTGCAGCAAGTCTGATTATACCGCAGACTAAAAAGAGAAAAAGTTTCAACCATTATGTCAGAAAACGCACCCTAGATGATAGCAATTATTGTAGAAGGTAAATGAAGGAAACCTAATGTTCAAAACAAGGTGTCAATGATTGGAGGAACGATAGTACAAAGGAAAGATTAATGACTGTATCACGTTTTTCGTGACGACTTTGTTGGTGGCGCCCCCTATGAGGGTCCATGCACAACATTATGACGTGACGTTTTTGTTGTTGCTATTTTCATGAAGTCATCAATAAACAAAGAGCAGTGACGTCACAAAAACGGCAAAAAAAGAAAGTCACATTTGGTCTGGTTGCATGGACCCTCATAGGGGGCGCCACTAACTACTTTGTTACGAAAAATGCGTAGGGGTTCACCTGAGTCACCCATCTTTGTGTAGCTATAATATTTTTGATTGGAGTCTGTAAAATGATGTTTAGAAAGAATATTCCAAACAAATAGCAAATAACCTATCTACCCTATTTTTGGGGTCAATGAAACCTGAACACAATTCTTTTTAGTCTTAATGTAGTATTTATTTCAAGATGATTTTGAAAGTCCATTCTAGGCTGTTCACATAGCAACGACTTTATTGGCTTTCTTTTATTACCCCTAAAAATAATATTTGAAAATGACATGTGGCAATGGTCAGCATGTAGCTAAGAACAAGGTACCAACTGAAATTCCATTTTCAAATTCCCTGTGTTTTCCCTGTCCCGGTGCAATTTTTCCCTGTGACATAACCAGCAAGTTGTTCAAATTTAAAAGCCTCTGCATCCTGAAAATAATTCGACAACCCAACAACAAAAAGTTGAATCCCTAATATCTTGAGAATCAGGAATTTCAGAACAAGGCCAAATGACATTCCGTGTTTGCCCTGTGCAACATTAAGCATTGCCCGCCTGCCCGGGGCAGGTAAAACTTGAGGTGGGGCAGGCAAATGTTAAAACTTACCTGCCCTTTGGACAGGTAAAGTTTTTGGCAAATATTAATAATCTAGTAAAGCTGGGCAGGTAAATTTAAAAGTCAGGAAGGTAAGATTGCATCCATATCTGCCCGGCGGGCAGGCCAGCCAAAAACCTTAATGTTGAGCCCTGCTGTGTTTTGGCAAAATTTGCAAATTCCCTGTGTTTTCCCTGTCAGGGAATTATTTTTGCCATTTTCCCCGTTTTCCCTGTGTGGTTGGTACCCTGTCAGGAAGCCCAAGTGGCCTGTTGTGCAATACCACTGCAACGACAAACAGTTGCTAAACAGTGAAACCTTTTCCTGACTACTTCTCAATGGTCAGGGTCATTCTAAGGGCATCTTTCACATGCACACAATATTTAGAATGATGTGAATTAGTTGTAAATTTTACAGAATATAGAATTACATTGTCTCTTTATACATCAATTACATCATTCAATTTGATCCAGTAAGAAAGATTTTACAGAGGTTTTGCCACAAAGATTTCGTGACGAAGATCTTAATATTAACTCTTCAGTGATGATAAGAAGGAAAAGTGCCTGATTCTGATGGGAAGCTCAAGGACCCACAGGACAGCACTGGCCCCAACACAATGCAAAGAGCAGGGAAATTGATGTCAAGTTAAGGAAGCGCATGCCGAAACACCTTTGTTTAACAATAATATCTGTGTTGATAAAGAGCTGACAATTATTTGAAAGCTCTGTTAAATAGTAACTTTTTTCAAGGGTTATGCGACACATAGTCATAGGTGCCACATTTGACTCTACGAGTAGGTTAATCTCTTATTTCAAAGCATACAGGTAGGAGGATCTGTGTAAAAACTATTTTTTTAGGCTGTTGGCTAACAGGGCTGATTTTGCCACCAGTGGCGCCCCCTCCCCTTTTTTTTGGCCCAATCTTATATTTTTTTAATGTAAAACTCGGCCAAATTGTAATTAAAGAGACATTTTTCCAAAATCAACCCCCCCCCGCCCCGCCCTTCAAAATCCTGGATACGCCACTGGTCACATAGTTGGCCCTGATACTTTTTTGGTAACTGCTCTAATAAAGTAAAAGCATGCAAAATATGGTCATAAAATGTAGATGATCAGAAAGAAAACGCCTGGTCTCTTTTGGCCATCAGGGCCAATTTGACACTATTTTTGGAGAAATTTGTCGGCTCTCAAATTTTGGCCCATTGGCCGATGGGCAACTTAATTGCAGACACTGTTTTCTGAAGGGATGTATGCTATATGTAGAGGGCTTCATAAAGCAGGTGACCAAATGCTCGTGGCAACCAGAAAAAGAGCTTATATCAGAATTTTGATAAAGGTCCTAGTTTTCATTTTTTTAAATGTAGAACATTTCTTTACACAGGCATGTAAGTCACAGAAAGCCATTTCCGCGGAAAAATGATACAATTGCTAAGAAACAGATATAAACCTTATTTTGAGGAGGGCAATTAAGATATCACATATGTACTAAAGAAAATATGATAAATACATTTCTAAACACCAGAAAAAACGTTCATATATTTTCTTCTTTGGGGCAAAAAGTTATTCAAGCAACCCCAATCCACTATATAAAAAACATTTTCTCCTCAGATTTGGACAAATCTCAAAAATGATCCAAAAAAAATTTTAAATGCGGAATTCCGCATTTTCGCGGAAATCTTACATGCCTGTTACAAAGAAGATTAAAAAATGTTCCCGATTTCTGATGTTGTTGATGATAAAATCAAATCTGGACCTTTTATCAAATTTTTGAGACGACAATCTCAAGTGCGTATGGATATGACATTTTTATTTGATAAAATCAAATCTAGGTCTTTTATCAAAATTTTAAGACACCATTCTCTGTATATGGATGTTATGAATGTGTCTGTAAGATCTCGTTTCTTCAAATTGAATTTTCACCAAGTTATCAACGTTCGAAAAATAAAAGTAAAAAAATCAACTTTTATTTGATAAAAACTGTATTTCCACTTCCACTTTCATTTTATTCATATCAAGGGATAGAGAGAAATAAGAGCATTCTGATTATATATAGCATGCCAGAGGATCAGGGCACTGGTTACAGGGACATTGTAGTGGGGTATGTTAACAACATTTTCGTTACGCGGCGGATAAAAGCACCAAATTTCGCATGAGGCACCTCTGAGGCATAACTATTGAATCTAGAAGGGGAGCCATCTTGAAATACCAAAATGAAATTTTGACAAATTTTGTATGTTTTCAGCATTTGAAATTTAAGGTATTTAATCAAAACTTTTGGTTAGCTTCGATTAGACCTATTGTATAGATTCGAAAGGTAAATAATTGAACTCCCTGTCCTATAATCTACCAATTTGGACAATAGCAATGTGTTTCTAGGCATTTCAGAAGCTGAGATATAAGATTATTTCAATAAAAGTAGGCCATATTGGATTTTTGGCCCCCCTCCGAGTTATATTGATATTTCAAGGTGGTTCGACTTTTAAATTCAATGAAGGGGTCCAAGGGGATCATCATACCAAATGAAACCAAGAAATCTTGTGGCAAAAGAGTAAAGTCTATATCCTTTCTTTTGAATTATTTTGGAATCCAGCGGTCATTATCGAAGGTATCATGCTAATGAATTCAGCCATTTTGAAATCTGTGGTATTGTTTTGGATGAATATCATATTTATTGAGCCCTCTAGGCTACTAACAACTGATTTTGAAACCATTTCCCCTGGCCTTATGCCTTAGTAGCTAAAAATCGTAATATTTCTCAAAATTGGTCAGCCATCTTGGATTTTGGATTTCCGCATTGACTTGAAACATAAATAATTGAATTCCCTGACCCATAATCCCTCAATTTTAACACCAACCATGTCTCTTTAGTCCTTTTAGAAGCTGAGATATAAGAATTTTCATAGTAAATGTCGGCCATATTGGTTTTTGGGCCCCCACATCCGTCCTATTGGTATTTCAATGTGGCTCCCCTTCCAGATTTGATAGTTATGCCTCAGAGGTGCCTCATACCAAATTTGGTGCTTTTATCCGCCGCGTAACGATTTCTCAAAAAAATGACCTTAACAGACCCCACTATTGATGCTCTCTTGATTCGGCCTCCAACATCTGGTGTCTATACAAAAATCGATTTTCCAACCCCCAAACTAGGTATTTTTATGGTCACCCACTGGAACGGGGGGGGGGGGGGGGGAGGGGGGGGAGGGGGGGGGGGCAATGCAGCGGGCAGCAAAGGGCTCAAATGTTTTCACTCAAATTGAAATAGCTAAAAAGATACAGCATGCCAAGCCCCAAAATGTGTTCTAGATAACCTCTGATACCCCAAACATCATAGTAAAAACCTTGTGAATCCTGAAATTACAAAATTAGGGACAGCAAGGGCCCGTTCATGGTATAATCCACCTGCATAATAGGGTACACATAGCCAGGGGGGTTCGGGGGTTCATACGAACTCCCCCTTGGAGGATTTTTTTCTCTAATTTTTAATGTAAATTTAAAATGTGATTGACAGTCATATAGGCTCCTTGTCAGTTAGGCCCCGTCACTTGGGCCCACTGCTTTCCCAGCAAGTGTTGGAGCACAGGCAGGGTTGGAAATTAATGTCAGCCCGTCAGCCCCAGGCTGACATTTTCTGGGCAGGGCTGACAATTTTGGGCAAAAGTATCAACTTATCAGCCTGGATGGCTGACAGATTTTTGAGAAAAAAAACCTTCATTTCTTTTCTAATTTTCTTAATTTCGATGGAACTCAATACTTTTCCTAATTATCATACACCTGCAGACATTAGTTAAGTTGCAATGTTTTATGTAAGTTTCTCATCATACAAATTTTGGTCTGACAATTTTCTATCAGGGCTGACAGATTTACATGAATGTCAGCCCGGATGGCTGACGTCCAAAAACGTTTATTTCTAACACTGACAGGCCGGCAGTTTTCACACCTCTAGGTGTCAAATCAGCGCAGCTCCGTTACTTAGCCCCTCCCCCCCCCCCCCCCCCGCCTCCCTGTGCTTCACTGTAAGGCTTAGATATCTACGTGAAAATACAGGAAATCCACCCTAATTTGAGGCCCTTCATGCTTCAATCAATGCTTCATGACATGTAAGGGGTCAATACAAAACAAGAAATACTAGCAAATTTACTAGAAATGTTTGTGGGAGGTGTCGTGTAAAAAAAAATAATAGAAAAATGAAATCAAGCTACTAACTATTGTTTTTATCGACTATCGATTCAGCCCTGAAGCCAGTGAAGGTTCGCGGGACCTAGGCCTAGGGCGCTGACGCGTTGACTGGGCTCCCCCGGTCCCCCGGCCCACTTGGCCCCACACGGGGGCGGGGGGATCAACTCACCCTCGGTGGTCACCTCTGTCCTCAGTAAGGCGTGGTCATTGTTAATGGAGCCATTCGTTATGATTTCTAAGCAATAGATCTATGTACAATACCCAATAGATATCCATTAAATCAATATTCCTTTTATCAGAATCTGACTTCCCGGCCTTGCCCTTATAGTGGAGGGAGCGACCGCGGGGCCCAATATTCGCTCAGGGGTGCCTGCCCTGGCCGCGCTGCCGGCACCTAGTGCCGGGGGTGCGGTGGGGGCCGAATCGACGGGACACTATCTGATGGGAAAACTGGTGGAATGTAACCTACCTGTAGGAATGGTAGACAAAGTACTTGTCCCTGAATATTCCTGATGAGGAGAGGGGCTTGTGGCACAGGTTGTAGCCTCACAGACTCAGTCTGACCTTTCAGGCTTTCTTTACTTTCACTGCTCGGTGGAACTCTCTCAAGCTGGTTGGAGAAGGGCTCTGACTGTCAGCTTAGAGGGTAATGTCGGGTCAGGGCAAGTTAGCGTGAGGGGTAAGGCCAAGGGTAGCTCTGTCAGTCTGTGGATTGTAGTACGTATGCCGGTATGGATCAGTGGCGCTCAGTGGTGTGGCTCAAGTTCAAGTTTGAAACACCCGCTTTTTTTTATCCGATCTGCGGTATTATCATGCATGCTTAGCAACAGCCTAGCAACACTACGATTAAATATAGTCTAACATCTTCAGGCATTTACCAATAATCTAGTATTACTACTACGTTATTCTGAAATAAATGGATGCATAATAAGATTTCTAAATTTTTGTAACTATCGGTTTTTTCTTCCAAATTTTGGCCAATCAGACAGCGGGCTATCCTTCACTACAGATTACAATTGGCGAGCACTCTGCCTAAGGAATAGGTGCAGGTCCAACCCGCTGAATCTGGCCTTCTGATTGGCTGAGAGCCGGCGCCGGCCTGTCACTGTCACTGTCAGTGATGATTCTGTGACAGACCTTGTGTGACTGTAACTAGAAAACAGGGGTGGACATAACCACGGGCCCGGGGACCCGAGGGCCGAGGCCCTTAAAAAGCAGGTCGGGCCCCTAGGCCAGAAAATCTAGGGGCCCGACCTGCTTTTTAGGTGTTTTTTAATTAAAGAAATATGATATAGTAATACGTCGTATAAGCATTTCCTTTATCAGTTTATGATGAAATGGATATGTGATTTATTGTGCATGAAGTGCAATTCAAAGTTATTAGTTTCCTGAAGAATTGTTCAGCACAATGCATTCTCATAATACTCCATAAACAATAGTTAATAACGAATAATTAATAATGTCTCCTGTGTCTTGCCATCATTGCCTTGTCACACAATGCCTCATTGTTCAGATTTATATTAAAATCATTAAGCCTCTGTTACTGTAAAATAACATGCATAATTAATAGAGGTACTTGTGCCCAGTACGTTAAACATGTATTTATTGCTATGGATATTGAAATGTCAAACCAATTTAGCGCAGAATAGATTACTTAAACTTAAGTGCTTCTTGTTTTGCTAACGCATAATGCATCCATCGAAACAGTGAACACTTTAGATTTATGTTTTAGTTGGTAAATATTCATTAAAAGCCTACTTATGTTTTGAGACTCGGTATTCTAACTTTAATTATATAAACAGTTAGTTGTCGCCCATATGAATAGAATAAACTGCATTTTGAAATAAAGATTAATGACATCGATTCTAGTCCATCAAATTTTAATATCCGATATCATTACCTGTTCATTATGGCATTGTTGGCCATAAGGTGATTATTGATTTTAAAGAGTATAATCATGGTAAAGGTTATTCAAATAACTGTGTTGTGGATGAAATATAGCGCAATTTACATAATCTGAAAGGAAATTTATGATTGTATTCCATATTCTCAACAACCTTTAATTATTTTGACCAAGAAGACTTTGTACAGAATGAACTCTATGTTTAATCAAATGTTTACCAATTCTAATGTTTACCACGAGGCCTGAGGATAACACTCTTCCTTAATTATAAGTTATGTTCAGCATGGAGTGTACAAAGGCACTACTTATTGATTGATGCGGGCAAAGTTGATTGTATACCTATCTATGTCACTGCCACGCAAAATATCATAGCCAAGATCAAAGGAACAAACCTGCTCCAGTGCCAACCCAAATAGGATGCGGTTGTACCAATGCCATAGTGTGGTGTGGTCTATGTAATGTCCTTGAGCCATTTTGTTGTAAGGGAATATAGGGTGTGCTTATAGGTTTGGCAAAGTTACTGATATAGATCTATCTGAACCTGACAAAGATACAGTACTACTGAATAATCAAAGCATGATAATTAGTAAAAGGGTAATAAGCTTCAATTTGCTTGAATGCTTTGCAAAATCAGGTTCACTAAAAATCTCTTCAGTCAAAACAAAATCTGCCATTGGTATTAGGGATTTTTAGTCATAAGGTTATCATGTATTAATCACCAATTATGTATTCTATGATATTCAGTACCTTAGTAGAATTAGACCGATGCATGATCAAAGATGGTATCGTACACTGTCAAAGTAGAGTAAACTAGTTACCTTTATCAAAATAATATAATCTGAAAAAAATGATTTTATATTTACAACTTTAGACGTTTCTTTCAGCATGTCAGTTTTTGGTTTGACAAGACAGATTGCTATTTCACTTCAATTCTATGTGGTTTTGGACCACACAAGCAGTCCCTTCAGCCTCACTTGTTCTATATTTTTGTTTGGCTCTAGAATAATCTGTAATGACTGGTGCTATTATTTCAACTTCATCAGACATGTATACAGAGAACTAGTCCAACAAATTGGCCCTGTCTGGATACGAGATGGTACTTCTTTGTAAATAAAAAATGTAGACAAAGCCAATTCAATCAGATTAGGTTTATGCCATTCAAACATGATGGTCTAATGAGACCACACATGAGAGGCTCGTTAGACTAGATTTTGCCTCATTGAGGTTTGGCAAGCCTAAACGTATACCGTTTAGGATGAAATCGGATTTCCTGGATTGAAGTAATGTTTGCCAGGATCAACATTCCTTTCCTAGACTAGTGCACCTAAACAGTAAATAGAATATGGGATATCTGCATCCTCTCTATAATAGTGATCCAGATGTATTGTAAAATGAATATCAGCCATTTGAGGGTAATGTCATTGTATGTGTGGCAATCTTTGGTTTGAAGTTTGTTTGTGTGGGCTTATAGTTATGATTTTAAATACATGACATAAAAAGAATCTTAAATGTTAATGCCATGTCAAGAAATTTTACAGAATTTGTTTCTTTGTTGTTCTGTCAGCTCCGTACACACATAGGCATCTTCGGCTTCATTGAATACTAAGGCAAGAGAGTGGATGAAATAACTTGAAAAAATACTACTTTTTCAAGTAAGATTGTAAGGGTTGCCACAAATAATGCATTTCCGATTGTTTTCGTCCTACACGAAACCTATATTTTACGACTCAAAAAAGTCAAGAAAACCCAGGTAGGACGTCACATTAAAAAGCTGTGACGTCACTAAAAACAAAGGCGCACCAGCTGAAGAGTGCCAAGAAGTGTGAATACAAAGGTCCCTGGAAAAAGAATGAGCAACATAAACAATATAAACATGCAAGGACATGGCATGCCGACAGTGCGTCCTGTTATGGATTGTTGACAGAAAAAGTGTTTTTGGAGCTGGAGCCCTATTGTCAAAGGATCAAAGCTTTCAGCGTGCAGTTTTTGTGGGAGTGGATGCTAAGGGTTAGGGTTGGGGCTACAACTGATTTCCCATTTTACACTGGGTGATATGTTAGCTCTGTGCACTCTAAAATCAGCAGTGTGTAGTACAGCGATGGGGCACCACATTATTTTAAATAGGATATACAAGTTACGAAAATTCAACTTATATTTTAAAATAATCAAAGGGTGCTCAGAAACTGAATGATGATATTGTAATGGTATTTTTGCTGAGCTTTACCAATTCCATGTACTGTGAAAGTACATATTTCGCGCTGCTTGAGTTAAGCCCCATACCCATTAAGCAACTTTTGGGTACAGTTGGGCAACAAATTGTCACTAAAATCGGCCAATTCTAGCCCAAGAATCGGCCGATTTTAGCACCAATGCAGATCTAACATGCACATTTCGATATACCATACTAACAGACAATCACAAGAATTAGCCTGTGTAAAAGTTGCTTAGTGGGTATGGGACTTGACGTGCATCCAGTATCAATGCACATTTTTGTGTAGTTAAATCATAATGGAATCCCCTGTTAGGATCAAACTTTTCGCCCGGGCCTAGTCCTTAATGTCAGCATGAAATGCCTATATTTTTCTCAGAGGTAAAGCGCCATTTCATTTCATTTGAAAGCAATGCATGTTCCAAGATCATTGGTCCTTATGTCTCTAATTCGAGATTATGGAATCTGAATGGAATGGAAGGCTACACACGCTCTTACTGCTTATGACATCCAAATATATTTTTCATATGCAAACGTCCATCAGTTTGCTTTCCTTGTGTGTTGAGGATGCTCTGCGTTGGCAAACAAACCTATCCATCATATCTACATTATAAATATAAAAAGACTTTATGACATTACAGACCAGGGAGACCAAGGCAGAGGATAGAACCGTGTTTATGCTGGGTAGCAGATTGTGATATACATCTGAAAAACTTCGAATTCAACTTTCTAAAAGAATAACATTGAATGTGCACTTTTATGGTAGTTAGGCCTGTCGGAAAATAGAGAAATGTGGTGGCAAAGATTCTTTCCTTGTAGAAAAATCATGTACATGCACATGCAGTTTTAACGTGTCACTCCATAATAGGTTTTCCAAAAGACATAGACCTTTATAACAATTACCAAAAAAAATCATACTCATATAACATAATTTTTCATATAAATGTAAACGCCTGGTTTGATGTTTTGATATGCCCAAGAAATTCAGGGCATGAATGGGATTTTGGGTAGGGTGCCTCATACTTGTTCATGGGCCTTGAGAGTTTTCATGTATGTGGGTTGGGGACGGAGCTTGACGGATGTGGTACTAATAGGAATGGAGCATTGTGCCGCAATCTACAATATTGTTTTATCGTAACCATTACATACTTAAGAGCACATAGATGTCCCGGGTCATCTTGTGGCCACTCTCGAGCACTTCTCAAGGCCTCCCAAGTTGGGTCTCGGTTGCCCTCAGTTTGGTAGGTGCTCGAGTTACCTATCGTCCCTAAGGCCACATCAGTACATTTCGTGATATCTAATATTTTGAGTTATTTCATGTGTTGCCATAATTCAGGTGTTTTGATGAACTTCACATAATAATTACACAATTATAACATAAAACTTAATGTAAGTTATTGAAAGAAAAGTTTCAATTTTACTCTCCCCCCAAAAAATCGTAGTCTGTGAAAGATGAACGAGACTCTCGGGGTTGACCGCTGTGTCCGCTGGATGGGACTGTCTGTTGTATTGGGGCTGGTAACCAGCCAATTTGGCGCCGTTTGTAAGCAGATGGAGGTCCCAGACATGTCGCGTGACTCGAGATCTCGCGAGATTTTACCGAGATTTTAATCGCCCACTATTGCCAACTGTAAACTCATAAAGTGAGGTAGGAAAGATAGGGCACGGAAGGAAAGGATGTGGGTAAATGGCATGAAACTGTGTGGGGGTGGGAAAGAGGACATGCATGGAATAGGGGGTTCATTAGTATTCAGGGAACAGAAATATTTTGAAATAGACCACATTATTTAAATGAATATTGTTGGGCAAGATGACTGCTGAAATGGTCAAGCTTGAGTTACTTAATCTGTTTTCCATGTTAAGTGCTGAATTTGCACTTAATGTCCGTCAATAGTAAATTGTGGTAGTTAATTGTAATTAATGATGGAACGAGCATTTTGCATTTATGAATTGAGACAATCTAAACAGACATAACTTATGCCAGCTCAGAGCGCTTATCAGACAGAAAATCATGTAGTATTTCCTTTGATATTGAGCTGAATAGTTGCTTTGGTAATCTACTCAACGGTATTAGATCTAGATGCTATCGAAAAGTATAATAATGATCTGTTTGTAAAAAAAAAAGGTAAACGCAAATAATTGATTGCGAGAAAAGTGGATTTCTAAGTGGTAATATGAGTTATTGTAGTCTGATAAAGTAGCTCAAGGAATAATAAGGAAATAGAAGGGAGACAGAGTGTTTTAATAAGAGATTGAAAAATTGAGTGAATACTGGGGAGATGCAGTCGAGGCGTGGAGAATGTCGCATAGGAAATGAAGTAATCTAGAGTCTCCTAAATCTGCTTGTCTAATCTATGTAGGCCAAAGAATAATTCAGAATCTGAGCGACCGTTAAAGCGTAATGTATGATGATAGCCCCCGAACTACCCTGATGATAAAGCATCTAGCCAGGTGGAAGGAAGCCTTGATTGTATTTCATGTGAAGGTGTATTCCATTTTATGGTTAATTTACTGTAGGGAAACTACTCTAGCTCTGGGACAGATGTGCATATGAGATTCCGAAATCAGATTACCTACCAAAGCAGGTGCTCTCTACCCCCATCATCTAGACAATCAAAGTAAAACTCATATTATTCAGATTTGATTGTAGTCTGAATGACAAATAAGGTTTCATTATTCTTTGAAAAGATAGATGATTAATTTCAAGTTGATCATCTTAGTAATTTTATAATGATTAAACTAGATTATGATCAGCACAAAACGGATGTATTGTTTCGGTATCAAACGTTTCAGAGAAGGCATCTTTTCGCAATTAAATTCCATTTTGAAATTAAGATTAATATTGCAAGGTCCCTTCATGCGAGCAACTTTATTCGTAAAGAAATATCCCAATATCTTTTGTCACTACAAATTTGATGTCGTTTGCGAAGTCTATGATGAACTTTTTCCCCACTAATTCTATTGTTCAAGATTATATCTATGCATCATTGGGAGGCAGACTTCCAAATCTCTGCCTATGAATATTGAGATAACCCTATTTACAAAGTCTGAAGGAAGAAGACATTCTTGTGGCACTTTAATCAGGATTTTTGTTTATCACTTGTGAAAAAGGACCTGAACGTGGCTGATGTGATTTACAGTCTTCCTCCAGTGCCAAGATTTGGCTGAGTGGCAGGGTTAGGAGACAAGATCCAGTTCTTCGATGGCATGCCTCCCTACAGGACCATTCTCCCCTTCACTCCTGCATTAAATTTACACAATATAAATTTAATCTCCAGGGAGCTCTGAATGAATCTCCCATCCGATAATGATATTCCTAGAAGAAACTCCCCAACTCAGAATTCCAAAAATGCCTCCACTAAGGAGTGCTTGGGCTGCCATTATGTCAGATCTTGATGGCGATTGTAAAAATAAGATTGAAAAATTAGACGGAAAAAATCGATACCTGCTTGGAAAACTGAATTCAAGAAGCAAAAGGAAACTGTGCTGTGAGACCTTGAATGCAAAGTGACGTCACCAAGGAGATAGATGACGTCGCAGCGTTCTTGTTTGGAGATAAAGCGTCGTCCTGGAGACATTCTCATTTAAGAGGGGGAGGGGCCTGGAGTGATAGTGGAGGCTGCAGAGGGCCGTGGAGGACGACCTATCTAGGGACCCAGGAGTCAGAATTAAAGATTCCTACCTCGATAACCTCAAACTGGGAACAAATAATCTCGGACCAGAGACGCAGACGCCAATAACTTGGGAGCATGCGCCCAATGACCGGAAGTGTTTCGGTGTAGTCCATTGGTTGCTTCTTTCTGGCCTCACAAAAAAGGGTTGTCTGTCATCCTTACGGAACACTCCACCAATAAGGGGGAAATGCTCTATGAGTTGGAGTAGTAAAATAGTATGCTTCATCTAAGCCTATACATCTAGGAACTTGCATACCTTTCACCGGAAGATGTAGGGAAACTACTCCATGCAAAATGGACATTTTGATGAATAATATAAAAGACTTCATATAATTTGTATAGGTATATGGTTTAATGTATTCTAACGTATGTATACAGGTTTTTGTTTTAACACTTCGAAACTGTATGGGCAAATATCCGAATAAATCCTACTATAATGCTATATGGTGGACCCCGCCTCAGCTCCAGGCTATAGTGAGGATGGAGAACATCATTCACTGAAATCCAGCCTAATGATATCATGATAATAGCCAAAGCGACTGCAGTGAGTACACTTGATTTTGTAGCTAGAGCTCTACATCCTGTATGTTATAGGACCTTATCATAGAGTAGGAACGTAAAATTAGTCGTATATTCTATTGTCCTATCTTTTCATGAGTTTAAAAATGGGAAAATGTTAGCTTAGAGATTGGAGCTGATTTTGCAAAGGAGACAAATAGGTTTGTAAAAACGAAAGATAAGTGGAAGTCAGCAGAGTGTGGTGGAGAATGTCATGTGGCTGGCTGCCAAGTCGGACCCAATTTGTAGGAGATTGCCCCACAGATAGTCATGATTTCTGGATCACTATCTCTGCTCCCCAGAGACTGATTTCTCCGGGATTTTTAGTCCAAATTAAACCACAATCCACTGGCCATAAAAGCCCACCACCCTCTCCCTAGCGGCTCGTAAAGAAGCACCGCCGTGACGTCACATCTGAAATTATCAGACGACATTTTACACTTTAGCTGCGAACCGGTCGGTAAAAGCGCGGGAAGGTGAGTTATGGCGGTCGAGAAACGTTCTTGGCACGTCGTTTATGGACGGCTCGTACTTGGACGGAAGCACAGGGGTCGAACTATAAACTGTCCGGGGTCTAATTTGTCGGGAGACTTGCGGTAGAGATCGAGCCAATATGGGCTCGGGGAATGGCGTGTTCTGGTGGAGAAGTTCACGGCCAAATGAGTGTATATATTAGTCAAGGAGGCGAAGCTATGACAGACCAATTTTAGGGGAGAGGCTCCCGAGTCGGACTGGCCCAGGCCCCTCATTATCGTCATTATCCGGTCGGACCTTGTCATTTGGCCTCCATTGGGCGGCGACCTCTATCCATTCACTGGAGATGTTCGCCCCAAACACCTCAGAGTTCATGAGCAAAAAGAGTATTGGACGAATTATTTTCGTAGAATTGGATCTATTGGAGATGTTTTTCTGGTCCAGTTATATTGGATGCATTGTATTAGAGTGCTCCGTCCTTTCGTAAGAATGTATACCGTCGTTTTATTAAAAAAAAGGTCAACATTTGGAAAGAAAAAAATCACGGCTTTATGCATTTGTCTAAGATCTTTGTTAATTGAACAGCTATAGACTATAGGTTTATCGCAATAAAACGGCAATTATTTTCCATATATTTAGTTTTGATGCAAAGGACCTAGCTGGAGGATGACCATGGACATTGTTGTGCGCTCTCTCTTTCCCTGCAACTGTTGCATATCTTGCTACAAATAGGTTTTTCTTTGCACAATATTCCTTAATCCCTGTAGCACTACATATTATTTCCCTATGTGCCCTTTCTCTCCCTCTTGTGCCCGTTCTTTCTCCTCCCATACTTCCCCCAAAACCTTCCGGCAGGCAGGCAAGCTTCGTTTAAAGTCTGATGAATATTTGAACGAACAAAAACAAGACCGCGACAAAAGAGGGAGTGGGGGTCGTGGCCATGTTTTCTTGGCCAGCAGATCCGACTGATCCACCGGAGCTGTCAGTAGGGATCAAAGGCCCGCGCCCGGATCTCATCAAATATACATACGCCGTCGGCCGCTCGAGCGCCCTCCGTCTGCGCCGTTGTCGTCTGCTGTTTTCGCGCCAAAAAAAATCGGCGGGCCTTTGGCCGCTTCCCAGATACAATTGAGGGAACAGTTTGAATGAAATATGCCGGGGAAATAATGAGGATTAGTTCTCAATTAGTTATTTGTGATTGAACGTAGGAGTAGGATTTTATTGGATTACTGGGGAAATAATGGGACTGATTCGGTCGTTTTTCAAAGAGCTAAGGAGCCAACATGTATGTTAAAGACGGAGATCCACTATGCGATTATGCTCCGATTTTGTACCGATTTTAAAAATCGGTTTGACAATTAAAGGGTCATTTTTACAAAATACGTAATTCATTACTAACTTATAATCAATTGCCGTAGCTAAAAGCGAATATTGACCCGAAAACACGTTCCTAACTATATGCAAAATGTATTAAATGGATCATGATCACTGACTTGAAGAGAATGTTATTCAATTATCATATTAACTTATGGAAAAGAATGAAAAATGCCATGGTTTATTCGGATATTATGAATGATAATATTATGATTAAATATTTAACAGCGTGTCACTGCATATTACAATTTGTAAACACACTATGCATTTGACGTGACAATGGCTTTCCGTCGTTAAAACTTTGCATAATTTCCCTAGGTTAATCGGTTTTCATGACTTATACCTTTTACATCAACTTCGTCCCATCGGCAGGACCTTTATCTATCTGTTATTAGTAATACTGTCCACACAATATCTCTCTCATCAAACATCGAGTGGCAGGGTATTGTGGTCTATGACTGTGCCCATCAACATTTGACAGGCTTCACCTACCCCCAATAAGCTTCAATTAATACAAATTGAAAGCCTTTTTAGATATGAGCATAAAACCCTATGGCCGTAGCCTTAATGGAAGGTATTGTGTTCAGCCATTCCTTCACCGAAGACAGCTTTTAACACTATATTTCTTTACAAAGATTTCCCCATCCATTCCTTACCTCGACCTGCAAAACCCACCCTCCTTAAATAACTCAGTCAAGAAACCGAGTTTGGATATTAAATTCTAATGGGAAGTTTTTTTCAGGCTAATCGCAATAAAAGCAGTATTAAATTTGCGGGTGGAGTTCGCCTACATTTTAGTCAGATGGGCATTAATGGCGTTCTGGCGCATGCGCAGGTGAGGTCATGCGTGTAAGCGGAGCTGGCCGTGACCCCAGGGTAGGTGGTGTAATGTGGGGCGTGCCGGTGTAACGCGGGGGGGGCCACAACACCTGTTCACTGAGAGCCCGAGGTAGGGTGTTCATTATGGGGCTTCAAATATCAACTACTCAAATCCTTAAATATGGGATATTTCATGTGAAACCTATCAGAATAATGTTTTTTTTGGGTAGTGAGTGATGTTAGTTGTTACCTTTTTGTTACCATAAGTAGGCCTATTTGTCGACACAATTACTAAAATAATCAGCTTTGTAACATTCGGAATCAGACGCTTACTTGCGTCTCCAAGGTCACAACTTGATATTTCGAATTTCGAAAGTAGTTGTATGTTGGAAGTATTTTGATGAATACTACAAATCATATCTATTAATGTCCAAACCCGATCTCCTGTAATTTCCTCGTCGCTCTATCATTCTCCAATTACGTAAGCAATCAGTTACTGTGTATATATATTGCAAGAAGTTCATCAAATTAATATCTATAAAAAGTTACAGTTTTTACGATTTCTCCAAAATTGATATTTATAAAAAGATACAGTTTTCACGATTTCTCCAAAATTCAGCCATTCAGTTTGGCCAAGCAGAACTACCACAAAGAGAGGGTTATCAGTGGGAGAAACCAATGAGGATTTACAAATGCATTTGAATGCTAGGCACCCATATGATATAGAGTGCTATAGGCCTAAACAGATTTTACAAAGATATACATAATTGTTTTGCCAATTTTTGTGTATTTAACTTCACTCATGTGATCTAAATAAGTTTCGGAAGAGAATAAAACAAAATCTCAGACAGTTATTCAGTAAAGAAAATTAAATTTAAATAAGGTACCGGGTATATGCCCAAAATAATGGGTATTTCAGTATTCCCCTTTCTACGTCGTGATATTGGGAATTCTATTTCAAAGTACCTTTGGAACCCCCAGAGCTTATACACTGCGCGAAATTAGACCTTTAATGACCTTTGATTTTGTAAATGGAGCCATTGAGGTTCATTAAAGGCATAGGAAATGTCACCTTTCCAATACCTTTGCAAGATCTTTAATGAATTTGTAAAGGTCACCTGAAATTCTTTTGGAAAGGTCTTGTAAAGATGATCTTTCCATTACCTTTAGCACACCTCAATGGCTCCATTTACACAAACTTAAAGGTCCTAAAATGTCTTTTTTCATGCAGTGTTAGTCAGTGAAAAACACAATTAATAGTAGCCTGTATATAACAAAATATAATTATGCTAAAGCTCAGTTTCTTTCTTTACATTTTAGAGATTTAGGGATTCCCTTTTATTGAAAGGTGGAAATTCCCAATTAGTCTTTATGTAATTAATTTTGGGATTCCTCTTTAAACGCATAAAATAGACCAAATTGTATAGTCCCATAATCATGTCCTCACTATAATATTTTTAAGAATATGATATATCCGGCATTATTAGTCCTTGATGCAAACGCCATGCTCAAAGAAGTGGAACATATTCATCATCTATCTATGTTAAAAATTTCCCAAGCTGGTGAGACTAGTTCCGTTGCTGTAACATAAAATATTCCATGATAACAATAAGACCCCTCTATTCAATTATTTAGGAAAGTTTAGTTTTCTCTTTACATCTTCAGACATCGGGACAAGATGAGCAGAGTTCGAGGAAATCATTGCTGCCATAAAGTTTTTGATATGTATCTATTTCGTGTCTGAGAACCATATACTTAAATGTATGTTGACAGATCAATTACAGCTCCACTGTACAGGAAAGAATGCACTCTTTTTAAATCTTATTTCGCCTTCCATATACTTTGGCTTGAATTGTGGAAATTGAAATACAGAGTAAATTCATTTTACTTCAAAGCAAATGAATATTGGCAGTCCTAACGGTTACCTCTTTATTTCGATGCCGTCGCGGAAGGTAGAAAGTAGAGGTAGGATTTTTTCAGAAATATTTTTTTTCTTTTACGAATAGACTTTTTTTCTGTAAAGATCTGAACAATTACTTTAAACCTGTGTCATGAGGCTTTAGCAGCAGGGCTGCCACCCACTGGTCAACCTAACACAACTCCCAGAGACTAGGGTCTGGTGGCAGTGCCGGTCAAAGTGTATACAATAATTACAAAAATACTTTCCAGACTAGAATATTGTTTTTTTATTGTATTTTGTTGAATATTTGTTGTAAAAATTGGTTAGAAATTGGGGGCTGTGCCCCCAATCCCCACTTTGTCTTTTCTTTTTTTTCTTTTTCATTTATATTTTCTTATAAATTGCCTGATAAACAATGAACGATCAAAGACAAACAAGAGGGGATTATCTTCTACCGATATACATTGACTACTGAGCCTGATCCCAGCAGGGGTCGTGTATACTTTTCTGTACAATTTTACAAGTTCTAGGTCCGTTCAATATTTCAGAGAAGGGAACAAATTCATCAGAGTTATGGATACTCTATCAGCTTTGAATATTGTTAAAACAACACGCCAATCTTTCAGGATCGCCTCCCAACATACGCCCATGTTGACTCATTGCAGTCCACCAATATTTACATTTCCTTGTGACAATATAGAACTTGCTGAAAGCTCTGAATAGCAAATGCTGTTGAGTTAAAAAAAAAAGATAAAGAAAAAGATTCATTATTCTGTTAGGCTTTCATACTTGTTTTGCTCTTGTAGTATAAATTGGTACTGCTGATGGTTGCCTACTCGCGTTCACAGAGGAGCACTTTGAAAAGGTTGTGTACAGTTGACACTGTCTGGGAAGACACATACTGAATAAACTATGTAGGCAAAAAAAGTGTGCTATTTGCCTTTATCTGATTGGATATCAGACTTAGTTGAGTCTTTATTTCAGTCTTAAACCATGTCACATAAGATACTGAGCCTTAAAGGCTGCTAAAAACTCAAGACTATCCAGTATTCAATCTTCAACAGCATACGATATAAGAGACTAGACTGATCAGTTTTGAAAAAGCCTGAAACTGCAGTTCAGTATCATATCATCATTTAAACATGTCGAGATTATCAGAGACCAGACTCAACTGTTGTGTTTAGTCTGTATATATGTCAGTGGGCATTGAGCTGCTCGCTTTTGAAAGTTTTGAATAATGCTTCATATCCTAGCATGTATAATCATAATGTAATCAATTGAAAAATGATAAGTATGATATTATATATGATCACACATGGTTCATAGTAAATGCCATAACGTTTTCATCTTCTGAGGTGCTAGGCGTGGAAAAAAATGTGTCCTTTAATAAACATGTCCTATGTAGATTATTTTAAGTAACCACGTGTGTGTTGAAGGTGAGATCTATAGATCGATGTGTTTCGTGAACAAGTGTAAACAAACTCACAAGATAATGCTTGTTCGCAGAGTGCGTAAACATTAATGTCGATATCCATTCTATTCAAGGTAACTTTAAACACTAGCTTTATTGGTAAAAAAAAGAAATCAACACACAGAAAAGTTAACCCCTCTTATTTGTGTCATTCACAATGAAATTTACTATGTTCATTGCGTTGCTATTTTGTCAGATCTAGATAATGTACCTTTATTTTGATGCATTGTCTACATATCACTGTAACCATAGAGATACAATCATGTCTGTGCTGTAACACACACCTCCCGAAACTGTGCAGAATATTGTGTCACATTTGCCTGGGAGCATTAAATGACGTCACCGTTTGACCAGGTTCAAGGATTAAAATATTAAAGTAAAAACGAACTATGAAATCCCGAAACATTAAACTTAATCAATTCTGTTAGAAGTACAGTTACAGCGAGAGCACAGGGTCCCAGTCTGAATTAAAGACTAAAGAGCCTCTCTGAATATGTCATTTCCCTTAACAAAATTTTGAAAATGCCTCCACAAATGCCTCAAAGCCTTCAAAGATAACGCGTTTGTAAAGGACGCATTTAGAGCGTTTGAAAACAGACTGAAAATGATCCTTTCAGTTTGCTCCGAGCTTAAATGCGAGCCTCGCTGCCCTTCTTTGTCCTGAAAACAACTGGTTCTCTTTGACATAGTGCAGGCCGTTCTTTTAAAACGGTGGAGAGTTTCTTGCTGCAATTGTCTCCAATGGAGCGAACCAGGCAAGCCTGCAACACATCCAGTGCCTCCCCTTTTTCAGCTTCTAACAGATTCATTGTGTGGTTTCCAAGGGGGTCCCGTTTGGCCCCCCTCGGGCCTTTTGTTAGTGTCGAGACCCTCCGCCAGGGTTAACTTAAAAAATAGATCCGGAGGATCTGGCGTTTTATCACGTGGTTTGGTATTCATCCGCGAGGCAAGAGGCTACGGGGCGCGCAATAAAAAAAGGCCGTCCCCAGCCCTGCCAATACCAGCTGATCATGTTTTTGTCTTTGGCTGTATGGCCTTTCAAACAGTATTGAAGGATGGGGTGTTTTTGAGTGTCATGAATAACAACCCTTGTTAAGTAGAATGTATAATTATAGGAATCCAGAACGGTTATTGCTTCTGCTAGCCAATCCTAAAAGGTCATTCCAAATTCAAATATTATTAGCCTTTGACGAAATATAAAGTGACGTCAATCAAAAACACTTAATGATGTCAACAGTAGCTTTTTTGAATGAAGTTTCTACATTTTACAATGCAAAACAAATTCTGCATGACCTTGCCGTCCTTCCAATCTTTTTTTCTCCTGCATACATGTATCAAATAACTTCATTGAATCTTAAAATCAATGAATCTCTGCTCTTGATATGATTCATTATTTACCTTCGTAGTCTTTTTAATGTGTTTGGTCGGTACACTAACACTCCCTCAAAGATTAGGAGGTGAAATATCTTCTTACAGAATAAGAAATCAGATTAAAATCTCCTGTATGAAAACAGAAGTAATTAAGTTTTTACGGTCATATTTTTCGACACTGGCGCGGCTGCCAGTGGGATTCATGAACCTCAAATTGCAATTATTTCCCCCCTCCTCAATGTGAAATATTAATCAGATATTAATTTAAATCTTACCACCCACCATCCCTCATGATCTGCGGGCAGAAAGGCAGTTGTTAGTTTCCAGTCATTCCCGGGCCTTTATGAAAAACGCAGAATTTCATGAAAAACTTGCCTTGCATTGGCGCTGGGCTAACGCCCCTAAAACCACTTGAATCGGTCAAAATGAGAAGGGGGGGAACTTTAAATGGGGGAGCTGATGGGTAAAAAAGTGGTGGTCCTGGGAGAAGGTGTGGTTATGGGTGCCCATGGGGTGTTGTAGGGCTGAGCCATAACAGTGACAGTGAGACCACTGGCTCTGGTAAAGGGTCTGGTATTTGTCATAATAGGACAGGAAACTAACCCTATCCCCTATGGAGAGCCAAATGTTATGCTTCTGATTATTCAAATTGCAATTAATTAATAGGACCTAGGGCAGCTTTCGATTTTACTTACAATAATCAATTTTGCCACAGAAGAAGTTTAATGTGCATTGTTGAAGTTTAGAAGATTCATTGCATCTTGTCGTGTACAAATGGTAACTTCAAGTTCCGAAACCAAGTTGAAATGTCCAACAACTGAGGGAAGTCTCAGATGGAGTTGCATGAATAAGTTTCACAGATTATATTAGTAGTAGGGAAATAACTTTATCGATCTGTTTTTGTAATTTCTCTCAATGAACCTCATACACATGACTGTGTACTTTAGCAACATTCATTTTTTAATAAACGTTCTTCATAAAAACACTTGTGAACACTTGGCACAACTTACCCTAGCCCGAATACTCTGCCCTCCCCCAATTCTACACACACACAGTACTTTCTAGTCACAGAACAGCCACCCCTCCCCCTCTCCTACTGCCTCCTGCCCCTCCCCTCATTCCTATCCCCACCCGTCTACTACCCCCACCCCCTGCACTAACCCCCCCCCCCCCCCACTCCCAGGCGTGTGGTAGTGGTATTGTTCTCTACAGTGCCATCCGTTCCCAGGCACTGGGGGGACAGAGTGGGGCCCCTCACCACCAGGAGAGTCATGTTTTTACATGCAAATTGCCTCATTCACTGCAGTTGTGATACTTGTAAGATCATGGGGTACACAATATTGTACTTTTATAGCAGACTCAACTTCTGATTTGTATAGATATGTGAAAATAAGAAAGCTTTGCAATGTCAATAATTATGTACAATGCTGAATTTTGAAATAGAATTTTGTAAGGGATAACCATTTCCCCAGAAAATCAGCAACTATCACAAAGCCCATAATAATATTAGTAAAGAGCTGCATTCGTATTGAGCTACTGAGGGCTGGTTTCCTCTGGTGTCACATTCGTACAAATTTAGTTGCGACTTTCCATGTGACAATATATTCGTATATATGATTGGAATATCGACTTTATAAAGGTCATTTGGAGGTGGATAAACGTTTTGAGCTACCAACAGACATTATGATTAACATAATATCATCATGGAATATAATATTCATCTAGAATGCCTGTCCATAATTTTTTAACTGACCTTCAGATTATCATTTCAAAACGGTAATGCACATAACTATACATGTCCAGTCCGTAAAGTTACATGTACATTGACTATTGTAGTTTGGGAATCATCAGATAATATGCTTGTTATCTATATTGTATTAATTATATTTGTCCTGTAATATGTATATAAATATGTGGTTCTATTACACGTAGGCCCTATTCCTTACAAAATACGGGATTTCTTAATTTCCTATTATCATCATCAAGATTCGTCAATATGAACATGAAAACAATCCCCATGCAATATGGATGAGCAAAATCATTCCTATAATTATACTCCGAGAACGCAATATCAAATGATGCAAAAATACGAAATGTCAGCGTAAGACAATTAATGATATAAAATCGGTCCCAAATTGCCAGCTATTATAACTGTTTTTGTTGTAATATTCATCTGGCGATATTTGTCTTGTAAATAGTTCTGGTCACTTTATCAAATCATTTTCCTCAAGTCCTATCTTGGAGGTGAGGTAGAGGATAAGGTATAAGGATGAACTCTTCATATTACTCGGAGAGAAAACAATAAGACAAATGTGCCCTTCTTTTGAATTGGAATTTGGCGTAATAATGTTTATCAATTCATTAATACCCAGTGTGTCCGTAATGTCTATTCCGTACAGCATGCAATATTACGTGGTTCCGTTTTGAATTTCCCCCGTCTCATATTGCTACTAAAACTCAAACTATCGAATGACAGCTAATTACATTCTTGGCCATGCCTAGATGTCCCAGGGACACTACATCCATGGCCCACTAACCCTACTCAGTTTGAAATTTAATTACCTCTACCCCCTTAGCCATAAAACATGGCGTCCCCTCTAGCCCCAGGTCCCCGGATGATCAAAACAAGGCGCACCTGTGTTATTTTACTAGCGCCTCCCGCGGGATTTTAAGAAACTATTGGATGTTGTCTGCTATCATTCATATCTAAAAACAAAGACGTTTTTTACTATTAGGACCGAAAGTATTCACTTTTTTCCTTTCACCGCATTCTTATTTTTGGTATTCAAATACAAAATGAACAGATAACCAAACTTCGACATATGACTTTATAAATCTATCTTCTAATGTTGCAATGACAGTAAAATTGTTCATATCATAGGTCTATCTCTATGTTCATATATAAATGATTGATAGAAGAAATTCTATGCCTACTACTTTAATTTGAGACTTGAATATTGCAGTACGGAACAAGAGAATGGATTAGTATCCATCAGAAGAGGTCTGTTTTTAGAAGTGCATATCATTGGTTGAAAATTATAAGAAAAAACAGAACGCGTTCCTTGCAATACAGTTAATGCGATTAGATCGTGAATCATGTTGTGATACAGATTTACCGTTGAAAAAATACATGACTTGATAGGATTTGGATTTACAGACAAAAATGGGGATTAATCTAATGAAGTCTCCCGGCACTGCTGCAAGCCTCACCCGTATGGTCTTTGTAAGGGAATCGTGTATTTTGAGTCACTACAATCTCCTTTAATCCGGATATGTTCTAGTTTGTTCATTAAATGAAACAATGATATGTCTCTTGCTGGGATTGAATATAGTGATTAAAAAGTACCTGGTTGTGATGGGTATTACAGGAGAAACCTGGTTTTAGTTTCAGGGGATTTTATCTTGGGGTGCATATAGATGTAAATGACAATGTTCTTGCTGCGAAATTTCCACCCTCCTGAACATAAGATTTCAAAGAGATTTTTTTGCTTATACCTGTGTACCTACTTGCATATTTAATTATATCACCAATGTGAGTTGATCCCTATGGACGAACCACTGTAGAAACCCCCAACATCAAAGATTCAGGCAAAGGCATTGTACAACTACATAAATTAAAATATATGCACAGGATGTGTATAGGCAATTTGATTTTCATTATTTGTAAATAAAAAATCACGACCTGATTTCACATATTTCAAATACTTAGTTAAGTAGTTGTACACATATAAAGAAAATTGTCATCTATTGTCTATTGATATTTTCTTCTGGATTGAGAAAATTTACACTAAATTGTAAAGTATCAGTTTATCTTATCTGGTAAGGGGTGGCTATTTATATACCTCTAGCTTGCTTTTGCAAGCATTGCCCATCATTTTCAATGCAGCCCAACCACACTATTTCTAGAAGAAAATCTCAACGTCAAATCGGAAATTCAATTCTACCGGAGAGACAGAAGTTCACAAAAACTCGATGAGATCCATCAAAAGATACCTAAAAGTTCCCAATGTGACGTCACAGGCAGCCTCGTTATCGCTTCCTGGTCACGTGGTCCAGCCAGAAGTCCCCGGATGGGACGCGCACTTGACGGGACTCTCGCTTGACAACGCGAGTTTCAAATCAGGGGCCTGGAAACTGGCACTTAACGTCTAGGGTTTCGCCAGTTTTGAACCAAATTTATAGTATTTTAATGACAATCAGCAGCTGTTTCCGAACAGATATCGTGATGTGAGCTGAAGTTTCAAGGTTATATTGCCGAATGTTACAGATAAACACATTTGAAATGCAATGAGTCGTCAATATCGACAAAATTTAAACATAGGTGTGGGGTTTTAATAGTTTCAGGGTGAAATACTTTTACAGTTGTGCTAAAGTGGGAATAGACAATGCGCATACGTTTTAGTAATCAGTTGCTAATAAAATGTGTGTACCCCCAAGAGGTTTTACGCGAAGTACATAACGAAATCCATTCATTAATATTGTTATTACGTGTACAAGGAACACTACTTAGATAAACAATGCATTGAATTAAAATAATCCAAATAACGTTTGAAACCGTTGTTGAACTTTACAGTAGAAAGATTCTGATCTACTTAATTCAGGGTCCCAGAAAAATTATCATATTCACATAATGTTAGTAAACGGCCAGTGCATGTCCGTAAACACCGTGCCTGGAGAAATGTATTGATAAGGGTGTTAAATTTGCCAACAGTGTAGCAACGGAAATTAACAAATTGAACTCTGTCGTTGAGTCAACAATTTTGACAAACGTTATGCTGGTGAGTATTCTGCATGAAAATGGATCTGTTTTATGAATATGTTACTGTATAACAAGGGCATGTTGACCTTAAAAACTGTTGAATACAGGCACGGATGAATGTGAAAGGATATTAGAATGTCTGGTGTTGGAACTATGCTCGATGATTTGAGGGGGAGGGGGCGTGCTTGAAGGAGGATTGTAATTATGTTTCAATATTCCGCATATACATGTATATTGCAACTTATGTCATTACACTCAAACATACCAGGGTTAAAAGAGGTGTTGGGGCCATCCATAAAATGATGTCACACACAAGGGGGTGGGTGGGTAGGTTGAACAGTGTGTCACTGCCTGAAAACGGGCCTTATTTTCAAGTTTAAATCAGAGAATTTAGTGTGACAGGGGTGTGGATGGGTCCTAAAAGTTCGCTGAAAACATCAGTGTGACATCATTTATTAATGACCCCTTTCCTACTCTTCAGCAAGGTTTGTACGTACCACGAGTAGACTCAAAACACCAGTAGTTTCAGCAACATGTAACACAAATTCAACGTGCCACAGTCAGACCTGGTGAACTCCGGAACACCTTATCCCACCTTGACACTGATCTCACTTGCCACCACCATATTCCTCATTTACCATCAGTCACAATGACCTTCACTTAACGTCACCAGCATGTCCCTCTTCTACCATCACCATGCATGTCCCTCTGTTCCATTACGATATCCTTCACTTACCATCACCACGTCCCTCACTTACTAGCACCATGTCCCTCATTTTACCATCACCATGATTGTTCCCTATTTACCACCATAAAGTCCCTCACTTGCCACCAATATTTCCCTTATTTACTATCACCTTGTTCCGTATTTACCATCACAATGTCCCTCATTTATCTTCACCATGTCCCTCATTTATCATTATCGTGTCCTTCACTTACCATTACCGTGTCCCTCACTGACCATCACCTTATCCCTCATTGACCATCACCATGTCCCTCACTTACCACCACCTAGTCCGTATCAACAAAGGTGTGGTATTGCGCACCTGCTCAATGAACAGCATGTTGTATGTTGCGACTTATGGCCACCTTAAAGGCAACAAACGTCTTTTTAAATTCCAACCCTATCCATAGTAGGGATATCAAGATGTGCACCTCTCCTACACACTTACCACTTTCTCATACTGCTACTAAACCCACCTTATCCGTATACCACACCTTGTGGCAGAGAGACAAGCTGATAGTGTTTGAAGTCTGCTAATCAGACAAAACCTGTAACATTTATCCTCTCAGAATCTACATCACACGACACAAAATCCCGTCCTTCAGGACACCTTGCCAGTGGGGAACCCAACCATCGACAGGCAGTGTGCTAAAATACTGTCACCTCTAACCCCATAAATCCCCTGCTTAGATCGAGCTGCTCAGAGCTGCTCAGGGACAGCGAGCAGCTCCCTGATACACCCCAGCGCCGACAGAGGGCCTCCCTATTATCGCCAGGGCAGTTTTCATCTATTATCGCCCGGGCCGTGTTTATCCATTACCGCCCAGTGGGTCTTTGCACCTAATATCGTTCACTGACACTGCTACCAGTTGGGGAGGTGGAGCGGGGCAGGGAGTGGTGGCGCTTGGCCCCAGTGACGAATGGAGTCAAATCGGATTAGAAGAGAACACTTATTATCTCGATCCGATTAGCGATATAAGAAACGATCAACCTGGCGGAACAATGACACCACTATTAATTTAGCAGTCGCATAAACCAACTATGGAGCGCAAGCGAATCGCCTCTTCAGGTCAGCCCTGCACAACTCTCTATGAAGAAGGATAGTCTTGGAACAAGGTCTTGGGGGAAACTAGGCACCAGGAGGGGGAAATACAAGAGGACCAGTTGATGGAATCCCTGTGTGGTGCCATTAATACCAATCATATCTGAGATTGTGTATCCTTGTGTTACCGTGGCAGCCACTACCAATGGTAGGGCCCAGACTGCTAACACTGAAAGGTTTTAATTGATCCAGTCACGCAATTCGACTACCATAGAGCTGCATACAGCTGCGGTGGATACTTTATTTTAATCAGGCTCAAAAAGAGAAGATGCAGCATCCTAATGTTGAAAAATTGATTCAATTCAATCCATCGTGATAATGTTAAAAGCTCATACCAAAGGTGAATATTAATTATCGTTAGAGACAAATGGGATATTTAGTATGTAGGCCTATGCACGTGGACGTTTGAAACATTTAAATCTATTGCAGTATCATGAAACATGAATCGCCCCTAACTACTAGCCTGAAAGGAAAATAGTGTTTCTCTACCTGAATAGAAAAGTTTAAGGTTAGGCCTATTAAATTGGAAAATGCCTATCATATAAACCAATTTTATCCAAAAGATATTGTCTACAGGGTTCATCTGCGGAATATCATATTTCAATTAAGATTTAATAACCAAACAGTGTAACTTAATCGGATTGTATGGAGATCATATTCGTATAATGATCCATGGCACAGCTAGGATCCCCGCTAGACCCTATGATTGAATTGGATGTATAATTAGAATAGTATCCTGTAGTAAGCTTCTTAGAGTTTTAATGATGCAGATCTCTAGAGATCATCTATGCAACTTATTTTGAGATTCTGCTACATAATTCAATATATAATCTCACTATCCACCAAATTGAGTTCCATAAAGGCCATGGTTCTTTAATTAGTTCGGAGAAAGCTCTCCATATTCTCATGCAAGTATAAGTTATGTAACAAAGCTTGCATTAAAATCTAAATGTAAATGTAGTAAAGTTCAGATTGCAAAAGGAAAACCCGAGCCAACCTTTACATGTATAATTCACAACCTGAGAATATTTTGTCCCAAGCAAAATTCCCTTTTTTTTCACTTATGATACAATTATAGATAAACAAGAAGTTATAATCATTTGGTTCGATGATTTAACTATAATTAATTATGATAATGTTTACCCTTTACATTTACGTATGTAAGAATATAAACCATAATGTGTTATAGTACTAGCCGTCGTCCTAACAGTGCACCCAATCATTAGATAGGCCCCTATCTGCGCACGGGGCGGTATTTTCCCTGTCAGACTTTGATTGCAAGTACCTTTGATCATAATTAGATCAAACGCGGAGTAATTAACCCTGGAGAAGGTCATTAGGGTACAAAGGACCCTGCTCTACCCCAACAACACAGCCGCGACACAACCAATGTAAAAACTGCTTTACTTTTTTTTTTATCTCTGATCCTTGACATGAACATTTATGAGCCACGAGGAGTGCCAGTAAATCTCCTCTGTATATCAGCAGGGGAGGTCCGAGATCTGAAGATTTCTACTCATTTTCTTTATCAATATGCACTGTGTGCTCCGGCGAGCTCCAAGCAGAAGGTGGCCGTGGTTGATTGTGTGTACTCTGCCTGGAGAATGAAAGATGATATATATTCTCATTATCGCCCATCGGCGTGGCTTGTGTCAAGGAGAACAAAGCTGTTTGGAGGCTGCTCCTCAGAGGCACATCACAGAGGTTTTGATTGGAATTCCTCGCCCCTAGTGCATTGATTTGGCCCTTGTTTTGAATGACAAACAACATGAATGGTACGTTTCCAAGGGGGGTCTCTTTTTCTGGGTGGTCCACGTTAATAACGAGCGACAACCTTGTTCTTTGTGAAGCACGATCTCTGAGACCATTTCCATTTTTTCATTGAAAAAAATCTTTAGTTTGGTTCCTTTTATGCCAAGATGAGAGGGATTCCAAAACTGTGATCCCTTGCACTACTAGGTTGTATTAGTGGGACGTTCAGAAAAGTTGCAGCTTTTTGAATCGCAGTCAAATTCAAAATGTTGTGTGTAGGAGTTTATATCAGTGAATCAGAGAGACAAGCGTCTACTAGAATCTAAATATCCTGCGACTAAATTAAAGGGAGATCCATCATGTCATCCTATTGTACATATGATTTTTATTGTATCATACCCTTAGGAGCCTTCTGGTATATGATACTGCAATACCATCCATTGGTTTAGTTGATTTTTCAATATAAGCTTCACAACTGCTTAAGGGAAAATGATGTAATTTGATATCAAATATTTCTTTTAGCTCACAATAATTGACCTATCGACTTCTAACATTACTATATTTTTTTGTACTTTGTCTGCAATTTAACATAACAGTGAGTACACTAAACTAATGTTTTTTTTCACCAACTACTGTCTTTGTTTGCTGTAAATGCTGATACAGCTTATTCTTTCTTTTAGAGGATGAAAGCAATAGTGTAATTCAATCATTGTCGTATTTTGTCGAGTGCAATAACTATGGTTGTTATTAAAGATACAGAATCTGACAATTGAAAAGTGTTTGAGTAGGCGGTTTTTCATGTTGTTTACTGTAATATTATACATAATACAATGACCAAATGATGATGTTTGATTTAAGCCTCATGCATTCTTTCAAGGTCTTTCAAAATTCTATTGCAATTTGTGAATAACCGCCTAGAATTTCAAAGAAACGTTCCAAGACATGTTAAATGAATTCCAAAATGAACAACTGAGCTGCAGACATTCATATGTGGACAACTTTCGGGCCCAAATGTGCATTGATATGGTTTCATAGTGATTTAGATAATGGATTAGACTGTGCAATAAGTTATGTTACATTCTCGCATTCTTACAAGATGGAAATAATTAAAGCCTAAACTGTCACGTAGTGTACATGCTATTAAGGCCAGTGATCCACGATGCGACAAAACACCAACCGATTTTCTTTTCATGCATTTTTCATATTTTCAGAAATCTATTTAAGGGTAAAGATTCCTTTGGTGTCAGAACAACTGAGGAAAAGTTGATGAGAAATTACATTATTAAAAAAAAAGATAATTATTTGTCAAACCGATTCCTGAAATCGGTCCAAAATTGGTCCAAAATTGCGTCGTGGATCACCAGCATAAATCTATATGCATTAAAGGTTTGACCCTGGTGTACCAGAGTTCGTTTTCTGACAGTATCCGAACGCCCCCAGCAGTGGTTAGACCGGTCTGTAGCGGCAGGTGTGTTCGTGTATCTCTGAGTGGTCTGCGGCTCCTCCAGGGTAAAGGTCAGTGCCTCCTGTACCTGGGAGGCTCCTCCTGTGGCCGGCCGCTGGTTCTCCTGATCCCAGACACATGAAAGGCGGGGATCGCGGGAACCCAGCGAAATGAAAGGCAGGCAGAGAATGTCACAGAGGGATCCCTCAGTCACCTCTCACCTTGTCATGTAACTTATCACCTGGCGTGTAACTAATCAGCTCATCTTGGGATGCCACCACCAGAAAGAGCTGCTCACACCCAGCTCCGAGCTGCTCATGTTGAACTCTGAGCTTCTCTTGATATTAGAGGAAACGGACCTGTGGGCTACAACCCTATGGAAGCAGCCGAATCTATGAGAATCTATGAGAAGCTGTGCAGGCAGAGAGTAATTTTCCATATATTTTGCATAAATCTATGACTTATGAATCTTGGCTTCTGAGCTAACTGGGTCCAATCGAAGGAATTTTTAATGTTCATAATGCAAAAATATAAGTTTCATAAAAAGTTGATATTATGTTTTAATTGTAAAAAAAAAAAAGTACCTTAGAAGTTAAGAAATTTTCAAATTTCCCTCAATGGCCTATCATAGGAACTTCTGAAATTCATGTTAGGTACCTCTTGCACTACCATCTTAATTGGAATGCTAAGACTGACATTTCTCATTAGTTTTTGTTTGAACCAGAACTTGCCTTTTTAGTTCTATTTGATGTCTAGATTAGCAAGGTAGGGGCCAAGCTTGTCTATTTTGATGATCAGAATTGAAAAACAGAATGGTCAAAGGCAAGATAGAAGACGTTAACTAGCTCTCATATCAGATGGTGTATGGATTTAGAAGCCTGAGACGCAAACGTGTCTTTGATGAGTACTACGAAGTACCATAGTGTTAAGCATTGAAATCGTACCTTGCTGACTTCATTTAATGAGATCTTGCTTTAGTCTGTTCGAATGAAAATGGACTTTAAATGAAGTGTCCCACTCTAAAGTTATTATCTCAAAGGTCAAATCATAATAAATACCGAATTGCTAAAGGTTAAGCAATGTTCTTCCCTTTGCCATTTGTTTATCTTATGCATAGTCTTTATTGCGGAATTGCTTTATAGCAGCACTGTCATCTCTTTGTATGTAGGATGTTATTCTAGCCTGCTAAAGTAAATCTGTCACTCAAGTTTTTTTTGGGGTTGTTTTGGATCCGAACACCGTTTATTACAATACAAATCATGATTTGATTTGAATATCGATATCTTATGAAATGAATTCAGGTACTAAAAGATAATATGGAAAATGATACGTTTAAGCATCTGATATGGACTGATGCCTTTCGACCTATTAAATTTTATGACCTTCTGGACAGCAATATACATTAACCTACACCGGAACGACGTATGTCCATGTTTTTCCTCTTTTATGCCCTACCCCAATTTTGCTTTAGACTATTGCTGCATTAAACTAGTCTTGCCTCTTTGTAAACCTTAAGCTTTTCAATCAGATTCCACGACCTGCCTGTGCGTTTTGACCAGCTTTCCTGACGTTCTTCTTCTCTGCTTCCATCTTTAAACCTACTATTCCCTTATCTTTAGTTCATCTCTATCCCTATTTTATGCTCATCCTTTCTTTCATGTTTTTCTTTTCCCTAGCTGTAACTAACTTTTGGCAATGCTCGACTTCTTTTTCTATTTCCAGGCCCGCAAAAAGCACAGACACGCAAAGGGTAGCGTTTCATACACTGTGACCTTTTTTCATAAAGTCATATCATCATGAAGAAACCACATTTTTTTCTCATAATTCTTTATTTACCGTCATGCTTCTGGGGCAGAACACAAAAAGGGGAGTTGATACAAAGACTTTGATACAAAAGACCCCGTTGCTGAATACTGAGACGGAACGGATCATGAAAGCAGTGTGTGAGTGAGCCACAAGGGACACAGGAGGAGGGGGCTGGGGGATACAGAGGGAAAGCAGACCTGGGATCAGCTCCCAAATGGGATTCCTCTACATATAGTCCAATGGCAGATGATACTTTAGGAGCTGACCACAGAAGCTGAGTTCTGGCGATTGTGATTTTGGTCTATTGTAAAGCTGTCTATTGAAACAGGTTAAATTCATTATGTAGCTGCATGAACAGCTGATGAATGTACAAAGGAAACCTGTTGGCAAACTGCCCCTTTAACCATCGGTCAGCAAAAGATCTAATTTGTAGGGGATTTGAATTAATTATGTAGTGTTGTTAGTTCAGTTTATACAATGCAATTAAGTTAAATCAACGTAGGTGGGTATGGAAAGAGTTCAACATGTGTCCTGGGTTATAAAGGGTAAAGGCCGTATTCCACATACCGAAAGTGCCCTCCCGATTTATAGCCGATACAATTTCGGTACTGCCGATTTACAATCGGCGACCCTGCCGATAAAATTTACGAACATGTTGGTAAATTTTTCCAGCCGATTTTGTACGGGCTGCCGATATTCCACTTTCGGCCGCCGATATTCCACTTTCGGCCGCCGATATTCCACTTTCGGCCGCCGAAATTGTGCCGAAATTACGGCCTGCAGATAAAGAACGTTACCATGGAGAGGCTCAATTTCGGCGCCGCGCACTTTCGGTATGTGGAATACGGGCTTAAAGATAAACTATGGCACAGATTTTCTTACTGATGAGTACTTGTATGTTCACCTTAAGTGATTCTCCTTGGGATTTACATTGAATTAATCAACAATACAAATGTACGTCAATGCCCTATTTGTACAAGCGGTTTACTGTTCATCGCCTGTCCTGTGTGTTAGTAAAATGATAATTTCCAATATATTGTATCTGTAAATATTTCCTATGGGTTCAGATCCTTGTAAATTCACAGCACTGGGTCAGCCTCCAGACCCTTGGAATCAGATATCCGGGTTCACCCATATACTTTCTTGCAAGTCAATAATGGTATTCCAGTGTTGTAAGAATACACAACATGTGCATTTAGGTGTAAATCCTTTAGTCTAGATCCTCATGTTTATCGAAACAGCAGCAGTGATGCCATCTAGTGAGAGGAGTATACACCATACATAACATATCCAGTGGTGCCAGCTGGCGGTGAGGATGGGAACAACATGTAAATGCTTGTAACATGTTATAACTAAAATTCACATACCAATAATTTACAATATTCCGTAATTTTCCACTAATACTGGCTTTGGAACGTTACACGTCTGAATACTATTCTCCAGATTAAATTTGAATATCCTTTATAATCACTAATTGTTCATTGTTCAGTTGTTCTTGAGGCGTTACTTGTAAATGGTATCCTATTTGTTGGACCAGACTTCGTCGTTTGAATTTGGTACTCATATCAACTGGTAACCACTATGCATCGACATTAATTGCAGTTGATTTCATCAATATCATGTTTATGATTTATGATTTAAAAATCAACTTAATCTTATAGACCATGCAACTCTGCACAATACCGAAGTCTACATGTATAAGAAATTTGAAGTGTCAACCATTTATTGTAAACCAAAGGTGCATGTGTATTCCATCGGTGACCAACATGTTACTAGGATGGACGTATCAAAATCTCACAAATGGATCACAAGGACATCAAATTCAAATGAGTCATCAAACAAAGATTCCAATGCTTTCTGATCCATCGGCAGAGGTAAAACTATGTACAGCCATACTGACATCATCATCGCAGGTGGTAAATATATATTATACGTAGGTGGGGATCTGATTATATAGGGTAGTACTAACTCCTGCCGCTGTGGGGCATTGTTGAGTGACCATCTGGATCACCTAGTCCATCCACCAAACCTTGATCCAGCTCATAATACTGAGCGTCCCTCCTCTCGAACTTGGGACTTTCGTAAATATGCTCCACCGGGTGGAAAGTGTATTTAGTGCCGTCGAAGTCGGGCCCCGACGACGGATACCCCCCGCCGGAACCGGAAAAAGCCGACGATTGGCCCATGAGCGTCCCTGCGGCCGCAGAGGGCATGCCACTTCCGTGCGCCAGCGAATTGGGCTGGTTGTGGCGCTGCATCTGCCAGGTCCGATAGTAGTCGTTCTCCTGGGAGTACTGGTCGATTGGGGGACGGGGCAGGGTGGAGTTCTCCGAACGCCCCCGATGCGTAGACTCCTTCCGGGTCGCCCCGCTGTAGTAGATGCCCGGGTCGCGCCCTGGAGGGGGAGGCGGGATGGGTGGGCGACGCGGACGCTGGATTGCGCGACGCCTAGAGAGAGACCAATAAAAACAATAGAATTAATGTAAATTTTGTATTACAAGGCCATGTTTATGAATCGAATACTTCTCAAACTATCAATGCACCAAATTGACTTTTGCGCTGATAATCAAATATGTAATTCAGGATATACACCTTTACCATGACCCTGCACAGTACCCCACTCTGCCAACTTTTGGGGTTTGTGGTAACTAGGTCACTTCACTTCCTATACCTTAACTATGGGAAAGCCCTAAAAAGTGTTTCAATTTGAAGCCACTACGGGGCGCCACCTTAATGAAAAAGATGTATATTGACACTTATGCATATAGGTGACGTTTACCAAATCTATGTATTCAATTGTCAAAGTTCAGTGCCAAACTGGTGAAGAACGACTATAGAATAGTAGACCTATCTTTTATTGAAATAACCATGGCTTGCATCTGCATGAGGTAATTTTGACGCTTTTTGCTTTCATTTGAATGTAATGAATAGGATTTCCAGGAAACTATATTTCCATATACATTGTCATATTAGATAGGGAGGGATATACTAGTACTGCTGTTTACAACCTGAAGACAATACTTACTTTTTGAGACACATGAGACCGACGATTAAGATAGCCAACGCTATGATCATGGCGACTGTCACTATGATAACCACTGACAACTCTGCAAGGAAAAAGAATCTATTATGGTATTGTGTGATTGTAATGATGTCAAAATTCATCCACTCCATCCATGAATATCATGTCTAATACACAAATACATTGGTACACTAAAGAGGCATCAATTCATGTATTGTTACACTTGTGTCATTGGGCACACTTAATTCGATAAACTATTCCAATTAATATGTTATCGAAATCACGCTTCATTGTCACTTGAACTGTATGGATTTCTTATATTATTGTAAGGAAATATAATAATTTTATTGGATATGTGTTGACGGTGAAGTGAAAATACAAATCACTGTCATTGTTGCTACATTTTAATGTATCATAATTCAACGTTTCAACCTTTCTTCAGTGGCACTGTTGCTCTTTGATACCAGTACGTGATCCATGTAAACGAACAAACCAACCACCTCACAAACAATAAGCAAACAAAAAGCAACATGAAGCATGCATTTTAGATAACTACCTTTAACTAAATGGCTTGTAGTGGGGATAGCCTATTTTGACTAGAACAGAGTGAACTCCTTTTGGAAATCTTAACACATTATACTTATTATCATGATAGAGTAACTATTAGTATCCTTTGCATGAGACCAAGCTGCAGAATCTGACGTCGACAGGTCTTGTAATTATATAAATGTCCATGCCATCTCGTTGCATTATAGCTCAAGTCGCGGGAATCAAAGTCTTTTGAACTGTTCGTCATGCAGTTACCCGTAAAAGTATGCACTAAGTTTACAATAACTCTTATAATGAGTCCAAGCTTTCTCAAAGAATGATACAATTGAAAGTTTGTAAAATGTGATAACCAATTCGGGAACTAACTGGGTTAGTGTAAGTATGGATTATATTATATGTATGGCTGTGAGCTGAGTTTATAGTATAAGTAACTGTGGGTCACGTTTTATCAGATCATGCATGTAGTTCAGGGAACCTTTGTGGCAGGTTCTGTTATCTAGTAGGGATGGACTTTACAAATCCTATCTTTGTATGTATCAGCTCACTAAATAGTTATATATGAATGTGTCCGGTCATTGATTAAGAGACAACATGTCAGTTTGGATCTATCATGGTTGGGGGTATTAGGTGGGCATCTAGCAGGTTTGGGGTATAAAAGGGACCATATCTCACCATGTGTTCCAGACATGAACCTCCACAGCATCTCGCCTACTCCAGGCTCTTCTGATAAAAACAAACACGCAGGTTACTATCTAATCTTTAAGAAGCCCCCTTTTATAAAAATCGCCTGCTTGTGTTGTGAAATTTTGGATCGTCTGTTATTCCTTCAAATCACTAAACCGAGATACAAAGCAAACTGAAAGATTCACAGCTGAAAGTGATTGACTATTGGCACCACCTGGTGTGAAAAGCAGTACCAAGCAGGAGAATTTTAGGAGGGGACATTATGGAGCTTAGCATGCTTCAAAGGTCAAGAAGTAAAGGTAGAAAATTTAGATTTCAGAAACTATAAACATGCTGCTTTACGGACTACTTATTGTAAAAGGTTAACTGACATGCCTACAGAATGGATAATATTGGAGCAATGTTTTTTGTCTTGTTATTGTTATAGCTTTTCATTTATTACTTTTATGAAAGTTTCCCCAATTATAACTGTAATTGAGCCATCCTGGCATATAGAAGTCCTTCTTAATACAGTTATCATTGTATTCAATTTCCTTATTGTTTGCAAGGTACACGATAGTATGGTTTACTAGATCTGATCTGTCTTAATTCTACTCCTAGGCTTCCGGATACTGTTCATATTTACTCCATGGGACCTTTTAAAAGAGAATCGAATAGTATAAGATAATGATTAAAAACAAAATAATTATTGTAAGGGTATCAGGAAAACTGAAAAATCTGATGGCAAGGGTCTGGTGCAGTATAAATTGAAAATAATGAAATGGTTATTTCAAAACATAAAACAAATTTCAAAAGTAAATTTTCAAAATGCTTAAATCTCTAATATTTATCAGTTGAGACAAGGAGTCGATAGAACTCTGCTAGCGAGTACGCCTACCTATGACTAAAAATGAAGTTGTGCATTAAAAACGTAGCAATGCTGCAGTCTACTTCACCACTAACCCACGAGAATATAAAGACACAGAACCACCACTGCATGCATTAATGCATCCTAATTAATGCATTAAATGACTAAGTTACTGGATAAGATTCAGTGTTCTGCTTGGTGTATCGTGTACCTTGCCCGCGGACGTAGTAACTGTCGGGCTTTGCGCCGTACAGCCTAGTACCTCGCTCACACCGTAGAGGGGCACCCTGCCATACGCTCCCGTTGCACTTGAGAGTCCGCGCCAGGGCGCTGTTGTTGCAGTGTATGGTGGCCGAGTCGCCCAGCCTCTCCACCCAGCCACCAGTCGGCGCTACTGGGTCGGCGCAGCCCACCACTGAAAGGGAAGAAGAAAGGTTGTAATGATTTTGCCCTCGTTGGTCTTGATGTTAGGTATAGAAGTTAGGTGTAGACTTTGTGAGGATGGTAGTTACTTCATTATGGGCGTGGGTTAATTAGAATTCAAGTTGTTTCTAGAGTGTTCTTATTAACTCAGATTAATTATGACAGGTGTAACATAAAACATTCAAACCAGAATAACCAAAATATTAATATAATCTATTTAATTTGTTGGATATTCTGACAGTCAGTTTCTTTCTTGCAATTTCCCATCTTTTTTGAGTCGTGACCCTCCAATGTAAGTTGAACATACTCATGAAGTTCAACGTAACCAATATTAATATTAATGATGTAGTAATCACTTAGCCATCAGGATTTCTGATGATTTTGACAATTGAACCAAACATTCAATATTCTGGCAAATCCACATTTCACTTCTATGGTAGAAATATGATAGAAATTCTTAAGCATTTTGTTCCATATGCAAATGCGCCATACTCGAACCGGCTATACACGCGATGTTGTTTACACTAAAGACAGTGTATACACGGCGTCGCCTGTATAAGACAAACAATACACTCGAAAAGCTAAAATTTCCATTTGGGTGTATTACTTATAATTATTTACCCACAAATTATTGCGTACCCAGTAATATGCAAACGATGCTACCATCTGTAAATTCTCATTTTCGTATACTACTAACGTGTCGCGTGTATAAAAGAATCAACTGACGCGATAGCGTTCCTTATATTTTGAAATTTTGGCGACGTCGCGCGTATAGGCAATGCCATACCTATGATACAGAATAGGCTATCAGTATCTCAAGAACATAATAAGCCCATGAGTGTTTTTAGTTTGAATTGTGTTGATAAAACAACAATCTGTCTCCGGCAAGAACGGACAAAATTGAAACATAATCAAGGAATTCAAAAATCCCATGATGACACGGCCAGATACGACCATTGACATTAGACAAAAAAGGAGAGGAACCGCAAAGGTAACCACAAAGGGACTGAGTAAAAGAGCGTGCAAGGCGCCTCAAGGAAGTCTGCGAATAATCAGTGGGTGGAAAGAGGCCCCGAAATAGACTGCTCAACTAAATCTGTAGTCATTAAGCAACTATTTCTGGAATTCTAGGACGATATTAGACCTGAGAAACGCCTGTTATGCTGCTCTTGTTGATTATCTTGTTGGGATCGAAATGAGATTGTTCAAAAAATGAGTAATACCGTCACAGCTTTGAGCGAAATAGTTGTTTTTGATCTCTAATCATCTGCTTTTTTGGTGTAGATTAATGACGTCTTTTTCAAGAACGGTCTCTAATCTCAAAACGTGGATTTTTATTTTGTGTCTGTATCAATTGAAAATTGTCTGAGTAAATAATCATCATAAATGGACAGGCCATTGACCACAACTACAGAAATAGAACCGGACACAAATATTGTGCCGTTTTTTACCCTGTCATCAATTCCTTTGAATGTTACAACAATAGGACACGATTGTGGATGTATTTAAGGAGATGGAATTCCTCTTAATCTGGAAGTTCGCTTTCCCGATAAAATTACTTCAGACTAATTGTATCTGAGCCCAGGTGATGCGGAATTCACAACAATTAATAAATCAATAAGATTATAATCAGTGTTAAAAGATGCATAATTATGGATCGAGAAAGCAATGTCAGGGAGAAAAAGGGGGCTGTTTGGTAAAGTGCATGCACAAAACCATGCTTGGTGGAAATTGGGAACAATATTTGTTTCAAAAATTGGAAACTTTTTTCTAAATCAGAGAAACATCAAAAGTAAAACTGTTTTGAAAGACCTTGGTACACTTTGCAAGGACAGGAGTAACACTGGAAAATTTCTTTATCTTGTTCTTTTCGCCAATATCATACTTTATAAATATCTTTTTTTTAAATATCAACAAGGGGATTTGGTGCTGGCAGCAATAATAATAGAAAATTAATGTGATACTATTTTAGCCTGAATCAATTAATAATTATGTAGGGCAGGATCACAAGGGGTGTGAAATGGGTCCACCACCACCCCTCCCACCCCCCACCCACATTTTTTCCAAAATCCTGAACTGCTCTTGCTACATAGAAATCAAGTTACAACGAGCAAAGCATTTTGAACACATGAACCAAGCCCATGTATAGAAGAAGTCAAATTGGGCAGTCCCCGGCCCACGTGAGCTGCTCACCTTGGTATTTGAGCAGGAAGTACTCCTCGTCGTTCTCCCGGCCCTCACTGAAGATCCTGACCTCAGCACTATGGGTCATACTCAGGTAGGCGTGGGTCACTCTCTGTATGCCCCCACACAGCTTCTTACTCGCCAACACGTCTGTCTCCTTAATAGTGGCGAACACGTGGCTACACACCTCCATGTTTGGCGACCTGTCCAGGTCCTGGCGACGAGCGAAGGCGAAGTCATACAAGGTGAAGTTGAGCCTTTGGCCGGGTTTGGCCCTTATGATCCAGGGGCACTCTATAGAGCCCACTCCTGTGTCCTCGGCTATCATATTGGAGATGAAGCCCTCGGGTTTCGTGGTGATTAGGGGTCCATGGGTTGGGCACCGGCCTGTAGGGGTATGGTCAACTGAAATGAGAAAATAACAAGTTGTGTTATATTGGTACTGAATATATGGTTACTAGATTGGCGTCCTACTGTTTTCTAATAGGAATGGAACATGTTAGATAGGATTGTAAAATTATTTCAGTTACCTACAATATAATGTACATTGTACTGTGTATGGAGTATGCTCTATAATTGCTTTCATACAATTCAGATGAATGATATTTTGGAAGGCTTGCACCCGAGAATTGGGACTAAAATCACCAAATACTTCTTTCAAGTTCTGCATAATTATCTATTTAGGTTCTATATCATTGAAAGAGAGCTTTAATCAATACAAATTATAAATAGAGCGAAATTCTAAAAAGTACTTTCATTACAATGAGTGCTGTAATTGTTATTGCTATATAACGAATTCTGTTGGATGTAATATAGTCCCATGAGGACCTGCAAAGATTTCCTCTGAGGATTAAGTATGAATGGATTATCTGATTACAAATTTTGCTTTATGCCGAGGGATACTGTTTGCTGCAGGTGGACCTTAAGGTTACTCGTGGATTAGAAAAAGAGGTACAAACTATTTATTCTATTTAAAGATAATGTCGTATGTTTTATCATAGAAGGATGTTTATCACTCCTGAACAAGTTTTCTTCGAACATTTTTTGACAGAGGATCATTTTCATATTATTTCAGACCAACTGGTTCGCAAAAAAGCATTCTCATTGAAAACACGAGTTCGAAACTTAGTCAGATATGAAATGTGATCGGTTCAAACCTGCCTTTGATGCCACCTTTTCCTTTTGGGGAACCCATGCGTAAAATGAGATTTGATGAAGATATGAAAAGTGTTTATAAAAAAAGATTCACGAGCAAGATGGCGGCTTTTGTTCAAATCACGACATCCGTAAAGTTGATGCTACCAAAGTAAACCAATAAAATAACTTGTCTTTTTTTTTACAGAGCTCACTTTCTCATTATTTCTGCCGTTATTTTCACCCAAACAAAACTTTGGTAATGACTTTTAAAAATAGCGAAAACGTGAAAAATATCTTGACTGCAATCCCTCATTTCATATCTATTTCTTCTTTTAATTGAAAAAAGAAGCAATAACATTTCTTGGTCTGCCTAAGAAACAAAAACCAGCTCCGTTCATTAGGACTGGGTGTTTCTTGCCCGGGAGGCAGTGTCATGGTAGAAACGTCTTATTTTCGTCTAAATGAATGGAAAATATTTAGCCCCACCCCTAATAGTTTCCTGAGGGGCCAGTCCAATTGCCAGCTGCCATTGGGAGGAAGAACAATGCCTCCTCCAGGAGCAGCTCAATCAGGGAGGCCAGCAATGAGCAGCTATGAGCAGCTCAGGCCCCTATCCAAGGCATTGTTTCCCGGCTAATTACCAAGCCTGCGCCTTTCCATTTTAGCCTTCAATCATCCCTTCTCAATCATTTTTCTCTTGGCCAAGGAACAATATGGCTGGCCACACACCACCACTTGTTTTTTGAATCCATCCCCTTTTTTCCATTTCAAAAATCAATTTCTCATCCTCCTCTACGCCTCGTACACTGGATATGGAGGAGGTCCCCGGATGGTCGAAGCTGGCGTTATTTTCTACTAGTATGCCACTGTTTTTTTTTGTATTCGATTCTGTGCTTTTTTTGTCCTTAAGAAAGGACAATAGGAAGATTCCCGGAGCTGTGGGGAAAAGGACTCTGGAAATGAGCTTGTCAATCAAAGTAATGAGGAACAATGGTACCTCAATGTCACTAACGACGTGGGGGGAGGAACACAATTGAGATAGAACCGGTATCTCTATTACCCTTCAAAGTGGGACCACCTTACTTCCATAACTCGATCATTTCTTTTGCTTTCCCTCCCCAGAGTCATTTAAATGAAAAATTAGCCCGAGAGCCCTAATTAGATTTAAACCGACTGCAGTGGGGCTGGAGTCGACTCGAGTTTCCCTCTGTATGTTCTCTACGTAATCAGTCCGTGGAAATTGCATTGGATGCTGAGTAATTAGCGAAGATCGTTAGGCTGGTCGTTAAGGGCCCCATCCAAGGAAATAGAACCGCGTTAAAGTTCTCTTTCAAGAGGGAAAAAAGCAGCAGAAGCCCCCTGAAGGTTCATCCCACTGTTGTATACGGCACACATCATCAGTGGGGCTATGTGATAGGCCGTCACGCAGAAAATCAATCCTAAATCAGATATAATTAGACTCACAGGATACGTGTAATCCTATTGTGATCTAGTCCCTAGTGGTTGATAAGATTAAAGCCCTGTTCTTGGAGACGCTATTCAATATGAGCCACTATGTACATTAGAAAGTGGGCTCATCAGTGGGAGAATTAAACAGAGATATCTGGAACTTTGAAACATTCTACCATTGATAGTTGTGAAGCGTCCCTAATATATATACAGCCATCCTTCTCTTAATGCATGAAAATGTCTTTTTTTTGTTATGACAGTGGCATTACCTCCCATGTTTATGTTAACCTCAATCCCTTTCCTCAAGGTCTCTTCATGCAGTAAACATCTCCACATTCATATTGACATAATATATTAGAGTTGCATGGCCATCAAAGTTACAGTTCTATTTTCTCTTCTAGTTCAACATCGCACTAAAGCTTTATCTTCATTGTATGGCTCATGTGACTTTTTGCCTCTGTCCCATGTGCTTTTTCACTTATTCCCATGATATTTCACAAAGTCTATTCTTTCATCCAACTCTCTTTGTTCTCTTCTATGTGTGAATCTCCAAGGGGGCCCTCTCCAAATATTTGTCTTTTTCCCCTTCAGCTCCATCCTTGAGAGATATCAACCCCAACTGAATTCAGTATCCCTCTTTATCTGTTTACATCCTCCATTCCCTTCCCACATTAGCATTCCCTACAACTCAGCCAAGATGAAAGGCTTGTAGCCAGAGTGTGGAATCCCTGACAAATGGTGGTAAATTCCCCTGACTCCCTGGACAGATTTCTCCGACGCTTTCAAAGGCAGGAGGTGTCACGCATATTTACCGTGGTCGGTGTAGGGGGTGCCCCAAGGGTGTGGTGTGGGACCGGGTCTAGGACTCAGAGCATGGACCGAGCCTGTGTCCACTCATTACTTACAGGACCCAGAGCGTTCACTCATTAGTTACCCAGAGGCTTGGTCACCCACATCTTGTCCTCTGGGATGGGACAAGGCAGGGGTGGTGACATCACAGAGTTTGAGCAAAGGAAGACAGTGTTGGCTGTGACCCTAGGTTGGAATGTTAGAACATACTATTCAAATTGCACCCAAATAGTTTCATTCAAGTAACTGCCACTGTATGGTTTTTAAGCGCAATTTGTTGTGAGCTTCAAGGTTAATATCATAATTCAAATGGTGTTATTTTGGTCGATTTTGTGATGAGCTATATTAGGAAGTGTTCCGATGTCTTTTTCATTTAACCAGGAATTATGTTGTAGTACTCTAGATAGTCAATACATTAAAGGTGATAGAAAGAGAAACGTTACGGAATAATTTGAACCAGTTTTCACAATAGCCATATAATCAATAAACATATTCCTTGTATTAGATAGACCATTTAAAAAATGCCCTCACAAATAATGGGTGATTTATTCTTGGTAACCCATTATTCAGCTTTGATTTCCAGCCTGCAAAATGCTTTTTTCCTTTCTCACCAGTTGGCACAGGGTGTCAAATCTAGTGACATAATAATTATGTGCCATACTCATAGGGCAGCAAAGAGCTAGGTTGGTGTGAAAGTTACTCTAAATATAACCATGTAAAGGTGGCAAAGTCCGCGAATTTGGCTTAACTTAGCGCCAGTTGGGGGTGAACATCTTAGTATTGGGGCTATAGGTGTGATGACAAGAAATAAAGTTGAAAAGCTTTAATTCGCGGACTTAGCGTCCGTCGCCTCGTCATGGGCAATAATACAGGGGCAACAAAGAACGGATGTTGCAAAGAATAATGTAAACTTTAGCCCCCTATCCTCATACATCTGGTAATATCTGGTTAAGAGAAGGGAGCATCAATTCATACTTACAAACTCTCATAAACAGAATGAACATCACTTTGAATTACATTCACATATATGTAGCCATACAATTGATGAACCCAGTATATGCATTCTAAGTATATAGTATGGCGCATGTGACATCACAGATACCTCTCACAGTGCTTATCAGGCAGGGTATGTGTCTCACCTGTCTCACTGCTCGCTGAGGGTAGAGTCATCTCAGGAAAATGTCAATAAATGTCAATAACTTTGTGAATTTTTAAGCAATTTACATAAACTTTTCGCTGCATACTGAGAGTACAACAGCGAAGATGCAAGTGTTTTCCAGCGTTCTCTTTCTATCGCCTTTAAGGATATCATATTCATGTTTTCGGGGGTAACTCCTATATAGCATAGCTATCAACTAAAATTCCCTTGTCAAAATATATTTCAGTTTTTAATTAATATTCATTTAAGCATGTTTTTTCAATCCATAAAAGCACCGTATAAAAACCAATTTCCTTACAATAAAATATTCAATATCCCACCCGTTAAGGATAATACAACTGACCTTTGACACACTCGTAGCTGGCCTCCAGGTAGCTCCTCAGGTCGCGGGGGCAGGGCTGGGGGGCGTCCCGTATGACGTCTACTATGGAGGAGACCCGCACCTCACAGGTGCGCCGCCCGGAGCACCAGGAGTCGATCTGCGGGAGGACGCCCACCGAACACCCGATGTTACCGTAGTCCGTCCGCAGACACCTGCAGGAAATGGGGTTATGTACTCAAAATGTTTGAATTTTAATAGGTTATTATTAAAAGAGGTAGCAGTTGCCATTGTAGAAACAGGCGAAGAGTAATGTATATAGTTGGGCATCAAGTGTAATTCCGTGGGACTTTTGTGAAGAAAGCAAGAGACCCACCCATATATCTTAGGGAGGCCCTAAGGTACAAGAAAATGTTTGGTGGCAGTCTGGGATTTTGCTCTGGTTGCCATGGCAACCATTTTAAGTAAAAAATTAGGGAAAATCAGGAAAAAGGTATTTTCAATTTTTTCAGATATATAATTAGATTAAAGCAAGAATCTAACTTTGGAATCATATAGGGGCACTGGGGCTCTAACATACAACATGGTTTCCTTTTGAATCTGAAGGTCATCTCAAGGTTAAAACCCAAGGTCAAGGTCATTTTTTAACCTTTTTTTGTCTTAGACTTGAAAACATTCCATTCCACAGAGAGGGATATGAATTCAAAAGAACATATCACAGTAAAGATGAAAGCTAAGGTCCAGACCTTTAATTTGATGCCTTAATGATGTCCCTAGCTCTAGTAGAAGTATCAGAATCTCTACTGCAATAAATGGATGTCCCCCACTTTACTGAGCTCTTTAGAGGTCAATGACCTTGGTAACCATACTGTATGATTGCCATAAAGCACTCATCAGTAGAGGTTTTAATGTCATATCTCTGGGAATAACTAAGATAGAAATGCAACCAAGGTGTCAAATTGAAGCATTTAATGAGTGCTATTGGCTGGAAATGTTACATTGGTGTAGAGGATGATTCGGTTGCCATGGTAACCAGAATACCTATAAAATATTTTTCCCCATTTTCCTTCTGAATGTACCATATCTTCACTGGTAGTTAAGATAGAAACTTATGTAAGGTGTCAAATTGAAGTATTCCATTAGTGCTTTTATATGGAAGTGCTTAATATCATGTTAGAGTGATTTGGTTGCCATGGTTACCAGATTTCTTGTTAAAAATAGCCATTTTTCCCTATTTTCCTTCTGAATGTACCAGATATTCGCTACTAATTCAGATACAAAATACAAGTATGGTGTCACACTGAAGTATTCAGATAGTGGTATCATACTGAATTGCCAAAAACTAACTAAGGTGTCAAATCGAAGCATTTAGTCAGTCCTTTAGTATTGAATAGCTAAATCTGGTCTCAGAGTGAGTTGGTTGCCATGGTTGCCATGGTTACCATAATCTTTGTCAAAATTTGCCATATTTCCATTTGTTTTCTTAAGTTATTGTTATATCTATAATAGTATTGTAGCTCTTGGTTGGGACTCCCTCAATCAGTCATGTCTTTAGTCATTTGATTCTCTTTGTTCTTAATGACCAGTTACACAATGTCATGTTCAGCTTTTAAAGGGTATTGTCCCACAGTTGTTGTTAGAATCAGGCAGTGGGCGAAGTCAGAAGTGGGTTTGCCAAACTGTCCTTACCCTTTCACACAAGGACATCCACCGTCACCTGCAAGTGGGCAGGTCTAGGTGGGTGAGGGAACTGTAATTTTAAGTATGAACAGTATCTGAGCACTATTTCAACAATATTTTTTCCAAAAGGTATCAAAGGAGTCTCATGACAGTAAAATTTAGAATAAACTTCATGGTGAACATCATCCCCAAAGATCGACAATATGTTTTTATAAGAATTAAAAGTAATTTGTCAAGTGGAAATACCTTTAATTCCAATGTAATTAGATAGTAAAATGTTGGTCATCTGGTTACCTAGAAAAACTAATTTTAAAAACAAATTGCCTTTCTTTCCACACTGAGTATTAGCTGACCTCGACCTTGCAAGTCATGAAATGTCTTAAATGGTGTTAAGTTGATTGCCAAAGATTCAAGCATAAAAATTCACTGAAATACATTAAAGCAACCCACAACCAATCCAACTACATAAATTGTCACAAATTCATGAAAATGTATAAACATTTTTAACACACCCATTGATGATTCTAAAGTGCCCAACATATTCCTTCATGTGCCATAAGACACATTCTGATAGAGAAAAATGCTTTCAAAGTTTTGGGTTTGGTTTGGTTTGCTCAATGACTAAAATACTTCTGGGAAATAACCCATGTGACACCCAAGAAATGATGATGTCATCGACAAAGAACTTGCAGAAGATACTCATTTTAACAGAAGGGGGCAGTGGATTGAATTTTGTAAATATGGTTTACATAACTCCTATAGTTTGGAAGACCTTCTCCACCCCACAAATACAGCATATTCTAGAAATAATCTATTAAAGTTAATAAAGCATTTTAATGATACATTACTAAAGAAAGAGGGCCACTCAAGTGCATTGATTCATGAGTACTCCCCTGTAATCAATGGGCTGGTCTCGACTTAATTGCAATGTGCACTGAACCAGAACTGGGTCAAGTGAAATGTACATGGTTGACCACAGTGTCATGTACATTTCACTGTTGGAGCCTGCACTATGGCTACACTCACACTAGATGAACTGCTGGCATATTAGAGACACATCTCATTCTAATAACATACCTTATTATAGAAAGTTCTTTCATAACCTTATTGATAATGTAGACAAATTAATTAGTAATCTTATGGTATCAATCTACTAGAAAACTTAGAGAGAACCCTATTTAAAATAAATACAAAGTGTGCATAGTGTGAACTGGATTAAAGTGGTTGGGGGGGGGGGGGAAATCCTATCATAGTGATATCATCACTTTTTGTTGAAGAAGTTGTGTGGACCCACAATAATAGAAGCAAGACAATAACATTAGCTGTTTTAATGAAGTTTGAACCAGATTTCACACTTTATACTTTTCCAAAGGCTTCAACTATACCCCTACAATGTATTTGAACAGTTAATATGTTTTTCACACTAAGAGAAAACATTCCCAGCTAACAATTCCACGTTGTTACAACGTTGCTATAACATTGCACTTAGGTTGTAACAACGTTGCAAATTTACGTTGTCACAACCTAAAAATGTGGACTCCCAGAAAGGTTGCAGCAACGTTGTGCACAACATTGTATTTTTACCATTTCACAACCTTTTTACAACCTTGATAAATAAAAATTGTACACCTATAATTTTCATTATGGTTGATATTCATAAATTTTATCATATTTACTCAAAAGGTAGCAACCCCATCCTTGATCCGTTGGAATTTTGTTTTTATCACAATATTATTTTTATACATATAAGAATTATTCATTGTATATATATATATTAAAACCCAGCTTTATTCATGATCAACCAATCTTCTTTTTTAGAGTGTATTTACACCCAGAAAACCAACCTTATATCTTTCAAGGTTAGGTCATGACGGGTTAATGACCTGTTGCATTTACAACTAGTCCCTCAATGCTAGAAAGAGTCTATTATGTTAAGGACCAATGAAAAAGGTGTGTAACCTCAATAATTGTTGAAATTCTACTCCTAGCAATAGGGTTTTATTATGTCTTCAAAGGGAATCTAATTACCTTATTCAGAACAAATTACTTATTCATTTTAATTGAATATTATTTTCTAACATCCATCCTAAATTACATATTTCAAAAACGTTTTTGAAACATTTAACATTTTCAGTAGTGCCACCTATATGTTGTATTTAGGTTATTTCACAACGTTGCTACAATGTTGTGAAAGAAATGTTGTGATCACAACGTTTTAACAACTTTATTTTACAACATTGCTGTAATGTTGTGACAAAACGTTGTGATCACAAGGTTTTTACAACTTTATTTCCCAATGTTATTGCAATGTTGCAAAACAACGTTATTAAGTTGGTTGTAGCAACGTTGTGGCAATGTTTTCCTTCCAACGTTGTGGAAAGGTAACGTTGTACAACGTTGTCTAAACGTAGTGTGTTTGCTGCGTTAGTTGTGAGTTGCTTTAAGGATCATTTTTAAGAATTACCTAAGACCAATGTCCCTAAACATTGAGATGTATCTATGAGAGGCACTGACAAAATTCTAGACACATTATTTGATGTAAATTTACAGTACCTGACATTGCTTGGAAATGGCACTTGAACTCTCAAGTTTATTTACACTTCTAACAAATTCCATTAAGGACTTCTACCTAAAATACAGTAATATTAAAGACTTTTAAGATTAATTCAAGATCCTTTAAGATATTCTAGGACCTGCAAGGGAATCCTGTTTTTGATTAATAGCGAAATATTTCACAAGCCATTGGGGTTTTCAAGAAAACCAAAAGCTCTGTCTTATCCACCTTGTTCAATAGGTCAAATATCATAATATATGGAATTGCAAATAGATGTTTGATAAAAAGGCAAACATGGATGAGAAAAGATTGAGATAGTAGTGTTAGTACACCCAGGATATAGTAAAGTTAGTAGACTCAGGGCAGAGAAGATACAGACACAGGGTAGAGTAGACCTAGCAGACCCAGGATATAGTAAGAGTTTGTAGACCCAGGGTATAGTTCTGCAAGTAGACCCAGGTTATAGTTAAGTAAGTAGACTCAGGGTACAGAAGGTCGAGACCCAGGGTATACTAGGTAAAGGGGGTAGATTCAGGGCTCAGAAGCCCAGAACCCGGCTGTTGGAAATAAGGGCTGGTAGTAGGCTCAGAGTATCAAAGGTAATTACCGTTGGTAGAGTAGGTTAAGACTGTAGACTTAGGGTAAAGAAGTTGAAGACCAAGGGTATAGTAGCAACATTGGCAGTACACTCAAGGGCTCAGAGGCCTAGCATTAGGCCGTACCAGTGGTCTAATCGGGCCATAGCCCCCAAGTGAGAGAACAGGGAACCAGCATATTTTCAATATGGCTGCCCCCAGTGGAGAAAGGGATACTGGTTTGAGGTTAGTAGGACTATTCCGATCTCCAATCATTATTTGTTCTGAAAAGATTCTTCACAATCTCCATACAATTCCCATGGGAAACCTACAATCTCCAACCAGAACGAAGTTAACAAAACGAAAAAAGCTCTGCATGCTCTGCTGGTTACTAGCAACCCCTATCACAGCCTAGATCAGATTACTCTGGTTTCAGACATTTGGTGCAACGTCCTATCTCTTCAGGCTGCTTTAGTATGAATGGCAGTTGTTATCATTAATTACATTTATAAATACCTGTTGTTCTTCGGGTTGTATCCCGGTGGGGGTTCCGGGTAAGAATAGGCCCCCAGTAGCCCCTGCTGATCGTATGAGGTGACAATAGGGGGGACCCAGCACCGACCAAGTGGTTCTTTGGGTTCCATTCCCGGTTGATGCTTGGTTCACTAAGGGATGAGGTACAGCAAAAATAATTTCCAGGTTTTGATCCCTTGCTGTTTGTCACCTTCATCTCATAGGTTCAATTGTCAAAGACAAAATTTGTCTCAACTTGTTTTTGCCGTGGAAATGACCCTGGCTGTTGGTACGGTGTAAAACATCTATCACCCACTTCCTCTTCGGGTTGCATAGGGACCCTGTCGGTACTCTGATAGTTCAGAGTAAACAGTCTTTGAAAAAGGCTGAGAACTTGCTATTTTCAGACATGGCTGGAGAGGTGTCTTGATGATCCCAACACAGTAGGTTTTGTCTGTATCTTGTTCTGGACTACAAATCTGCTGGAGAGTGTAGTTTATACACAGAACTAACCGAGAGGGCACTAAGCAACAATTTTTGCCCTCAATATCAAAGCCCGTTTTGATGATCAAGGGCTTTGCCCGAGACCCTCCAAACAGGCTGAGACGAGGGGCAATAAGGGTTGCTAAGAGCTCCCGAGGTTAGTTCTTGTTTTAGTATATATCAATAACCCTGAGAATTAAACCATTAACCTACGAAAAACAAGACGGATTCTCTTGGGAAGCCTCCTGGGAAGAATGTGTCCTCAGCAGCCCCTTGCTGTTCATAAGAGGCGACAAATGGGGAGACTAGACTCAGTACCTTAGTTAGTAGAGTGCCCACTTTGAGTCTGGAAGGTCTTAGGATTTATCTCTGGACTAGCCACACCGAAGACTTTAACAATGGCAGTGGTCACTGCTTGCCTGGCACTTGGTATAAAGTAAGAACCACAAAACATAACTGGTGGGCCTGGTGTCAGTATAATGAATAATGTGGAGTATTGTGTGGGTCTATGATATGATATCTCAATGTGCCAGCACTATAAAGAGGGTATTGGGTCCCACTGCTACAAATAGGCACCTCATTTCATAGATTCGGTCACTGCCCCTGTGGCGTAAAACTAGCTGTAAAGCTTTACCTTGTGCAGTCTGGTAAAAGAACCCTAAAGGGTTGGCCGAATGTTAAACTAACCCCACAAACAAACAAACACCGCCAATGATCCGTGCTGGGCGTCGCCATGTTGACCATTATCCTCGCCTCCTGCACCGGAGAGTTCCATCCCCCCGCACGCAAATGCCTTATTTATAGATTTTAACACATTATTTCCGTCAATTCATGAGTTATTTTTAACATTTTGATGAATCTATGCGCTAAAACACAAGAAAAATGCATAGAATTGCGAATCTAAAAAAATAAACTAGATCTAGAGTAGCACTGCCATGCTGCCTGGCATTTCCTACCAAAATAAGACAAGGGAATCAATTTTTTCAGATGATTTGCTGGTAATTAATTAACTCAATTGCACATTGTTTTTTGATCAAATAAGACAATTTTGGCGTAGTTTAAGCATTGTTTACATGGTTCCCACTCCGCCGGCTCCGGGGCAATACCTTTTTATTATTGACCAGTGTGGCATAAAGGCCTCCATTATTCTAACTTTGCTAATGGGGCAGTACAATGATGAAGGAATAGGCACTATGAATTTGATATATAATAATAACCCCTATCCTCCTTTAAAGTGCATACCACATCCCCCCCTCACTGCAGTCATGCTCAGCCAGCACACCCTTCCCATCTGCTGAATGTCTGTCCATGACTGACCACATCTGTCCATGACCCACCACGTCTGTCCATGTCTCACGTCTGCCCATGACCGTCCATGTCTCTCCATGATCGTCCATGTCTGTCCATGTCTGTCCATGTCTGTCCATGATCAACTATGTCTGTCCATGACCGTCCATGTCTGTCCATGATCAACCATGTCTGTCCATGACCGTCTATGTCTGTCCATGATCAACCATGTCTGTCCATGACCGTCCATGTTTCTCCATGATCGTCCATGTCTCTCCATTATTGTCCATGTGATCGTCCACGTCTGTCCATGATCAACCATGTCTGTCCATGACCGTCCATGTCTGTCCATGATCAACCATGTCTGTCCATGTCCATCCATGTCTGCCCATGTCTGCCCATGACTGATTATGTCTGTCCATAACTGTTCATGTCTGTCCATGACTGTCCATGTCTGTCCATGGTCATCCATGTCTGTCCATGACTAACCATGACTGTCCAGGACTGACCATGTCTGTCCATGAATGACCATGTCTGTACATGACTGACCATGTCTGTCCATGAATGACCATGTCTGTCCATGATTGACCATGTCTGTCCATGATTGACCATGTCTGTCCATGTCTGTCCATATCTGTCCATGTTTGTCCATGAATGACCAGATCTCACCTTTACCATCCTAGTTTGAGGTAATTATGACCATTCTGATGACAAGAAGTATTTGGTCCCCCCCAAAAATACAGTGTCCCCATAGACTTAGCATTGAACATCCTGAAATCTTTAAGCAGAGTGAATGTTGTAATACAAAAAAAGCTGTGCATGCCTCCGCTGGGTACCAGCGATCCAGACCATTGACTACATGATATTATGCTGGTTTCAGCCTTTGGGCAACTTCCTACTGTGATTTATCGGATTATTGATGTTTTGACTGGACGACAATGGAGAATAATTTGACACATTAGTTAGTTGTCTATCTTAATCAGCAGTGGAAATATAGTGGAAACTATGAGAGAAAATGGCAATTTTTGACAAAGATTTTGGTAGCCATGGCAACCAACTCACCCTAAAATCAAATTTACCATTTCCATGTAGTAGTTCCAATTGAATTCTTCAATTGGACACCCTGGTTACATTTCTGTGTTAATTATCAGTGAAGATATAACGCATTCGGGAGGAAAATATGGGAAAAATGACAATTTTTGACAAAAACTATGGTAACCATGGCAACCAACTCACTCTAAAATCAAATTTGGCAATTCAGTATGATACCACTATCTGAATACTTCAGTGTGGCACCATGCTTGTATTTTGTATCTGAATTAGTAGCGAATATCTGGTACATTCAGAAGGAAAATAGGGAAAAATGGCTATTTTTAACAAGAAATCTGGAAACCATGGCAACCAAATCACTCTAACATGATATTAAGCACTTCCATATGAAAGCACTAATGGAATACTTCAATTTGACACCTTACATAAGTTTCTATCTTAACTACCAGTGAAGATATGGTACATTCAGAAGGAAAATGGGGAAAAATAGCCATATTTTATAGGTATTCTGGTTACCATGGCAACCGAATCATCCTCTACACCAATGTAACATTTCCAGCCAATAGCACTCATTAAATGCTTCAATTTGACACCTTGGTTGCATTTCTATCTTAATTATTCCCAGAGATATGACATTAAAACCTCTACTGATGAGTGCTTTATGGCAATCATACAGTATGGTTACCAAGGTCATTGACCTCTAAAGAGCTCAGTAAAGTGGGGGACATCCATTTTTTGCAGTAGAGATTCTGATACTTCTACTAGAGCTAGGGACATCATTAAGGCATCAAATTAAAGGTCTGGACCTTAGCTTTCATCTTTACTGTGATATGTTCTTTTGAATTCATATCCCTCTCTGTGGAATGGAATGTTTTCAAGTCTAAGACAAAAAAAGGCTAAAAAATGACCTTGACCTTGGGTTTTGACCTTGAGATGACCTTCAGATTCAAAAGGAAACCATGTTGTATGTTAGAGCCCCAGTGCCCCTATATGATTCCAAAGTTAGATTCTTGCTTAAATCTAATTATATATCTGAAAAAATTGAAAATACCTTTTTCCTGATTTTCCCTTATTTTTTACTTAAAATGGTTGCCATGGAAACCAGAGCAAAATCCCAGACTGCCACCAAACATTTTCTTGTACCTTAGGGCCTCCCTAAGATATATGGGTGGGTCTCTTGCTTTCTTCACAAAATTCCCACGGAATCAGATTTTGGACATCTTGATACCTGACTAATATTGCGCAATCACATAATACTGCTCTTTTCTCTTTTAAAAGAAATGCCGAGGTAATTTTACCACTTTACAAACATATAAGAACCTTGAAAAGCTTCACCATTTCTTTGCCCATATTATTGACGGTCACATTTTTTTTTTCGAAAGCAACATTTAAATTCAAATCCTGCCTTTCGATGTAGGCCTATTCCTCGCAGAAGACTCCCATAACCCAACAGTTTTTTGTCACGATCCTCAGAATCTGTGTCGACATCCTAATCCCCACCCCCACTTCCATAATCTAACCCTGGACGAGCTATACGTACCTGCCCAGTTTGATCCTGCCGTACTCAGCTCGCCGTATGACGACGACCTCGCCTTCCGCACACATGGCCCTCAGCGACTCACCCTCACAGAACTCCACCGGACCTGGAAATAGAATTAAGGCGCTGGTTAGATTATTGTTAAAAGAAGTTATAATCATTATGGCATCACACCCCAATTTTTGTATACTACTCATATAATGTTGCATTGTCGCGTATACAAAGAAAAGTCAATCCAAGTTATATTGTCGCGTATATAACTATTGTGGGAACGGCTTATCTGCTTATTTGCCGTCGAACGTGTAGAGAGTGCCACAGATGGCCCCCATGAATGCCTTACATTAAAACCATTAATATTTGGCCCAAATAATCCACTTATACTATTTTAATCCACTTTTAATCTGTCTGTGTAATTATGAACACTATATAGGAGAACCTCATACCACGGTACAATTTTGCATTCGTTTAGGATACTAGGATGATAACAAATATTCTATGAAAATTAAAAAGATAGAAGTAAATAGAACCAACAATAAACTCCCAAACCAAGTTGCTTATAATGATACCAAGCGATATAAAACTAGTGATCATTTGATCATTTCAAACCGGGAACACACACAAAGCGAAAAGCTGTTGCTCCAAACTGACGGATAGTTTAAAGTGTCTTGTCCTTTGATACGACAAAACGAGTTGTACAACGGATTTCAGATGAGAAACACGAGAGGGAATAACAGGATAACATCCTTGTTTTCAGTCGTTAATTGAAAATGTAGGCAAACCAATAAGTTTTTTGATTAAAGACTTAATGAAACAAAGTACGAAAGATCTCCTTCCAGATTAAACTGCCTGGATGAAAAATGTCAGGAACTGTTTTGCTAAAAGCTAAGCGGAAAGTAAATAAAGACATTTATTTTGTGCATCAGGGGAAAATAAATCCCTAGATTAGGAGCTTTTGTAAACAGCTCAGAATGTGTACCTAAAAGACTGTTACTCAAAGAAATTTGAGTGTGTATCTAAACGGTTTTAACCAAAAGAAGGCATGTAATGTGAATGATAGTTGATGCATAAATTGTCACATAATTGTAAAAGTTGTTGCCACAAACAAATTGTATACGACGGTACGTAATTATCTTATTATGCATTCGTAAGATATGCCATTTGTCTTTCGGTGTTCAGAAGTACTAAAATCTTTAAAGATTAAAGAAGGAAGATTAAGTATTTGTTTTATCAGTTTCAAACCCGACGTTAAATGTAACCACACCAAAATGTGAATTCAATATCATTCAAAGCTGATCAGGTGATAGTAGCGCCAATGGAAAAGTAACATTAAACATAGAGAAAAACACCGACAGGCGCCCGTCACAGCGCCATTGTTCCCAACCCCGTCGGGGATTATTAACGAGGTGTGACAATTGTGATGGGAACATTAAGACGAAATGAAAATAAAACCCAGCCAAAACAATATGTGGTGAGACAATCAAATCCTAAAAATGTCTCCAGATCGGAACAGATGCAAAGAAACTTCAAAAAACAAGAAGAAAGTTGCATCGCTCTGCATTTGGACCGAGGAAAGAAAACAGGCAGCAAGGACAGTTGTTATTATTATTATTATTTCTGCCTTTTTTTGTGTATTATTTTTTCATTTATTCTTAAATTGATGAGTCACAGGAAAAGGTGATCAATTCCCATGAGTTATGAGAAAACCGTGCAGAATGCCTACTGCAGGAAAAGGTCATGCGAGGATCATTAATTATACACGGGCTTTGGGATAACTATATCTCCAGTTGGTTGTGTGATTTGGGGCCATACATGCCGAGCTGAAATAGCAAATATTGCCATCTCATTACTGCGTCACGATACAGCAAATTGTCGGCAATTTGTGGGACTAAAACCGCAGGCAGCAATCGGCAGGGATAAACTACCCCAAACATGGCATTGTGGGGGTTGTACTGTTGGTTCACCTCCAGGGTGTTCTCTTGTGATATTGCCTGTGGACATAGTGTGATTGGACACAAATGTACATTTCTATTGGGTCGCTGTATTGTGGTTTATACACTTTAATGCCGGATTCCTTTGTGTCAGTTTGCTTTTGATATTAAACACGTTGAATGAGCAAAACACTAGGACATATTTTTTACTTTTAATTCATAAACTCCCATGTTCTTCTTTGTTACAAAATCTTATTGATTTAAATGTGATTCAATCCTATAGTCATATAGTCTATAGTATTATTTATCATGTTCTTACAACTATTGAAATAAAAATAACTAGATATGAAAGATAAGAAAATACGAAACCCTCATCTAAACCTACATACAAATACGTTCATTTATCCCGTGATTTCTCACCACTCACGACTTTGTGCATGATACTTCCGAAAACTATTGTCATTTTATAACGCCTACACAATAAAACCACCCGTTTAACGCTATAATGACTCTCACATTTACTCACGCCATTCTCACGGCCTCTGATTGTTACAGAATGGCTCCCACAATAGTCAATTATTATGTAATGTATAATACCAGAGTCCCTGAGTAGCACTTAAGAGCCCACAAAGTGCCTAGTGAATGCACTCTTTGATCAGTCATGCATGACAAGGCAGGTCTCAATGGGAGGATCCATGCCTCTGCTTGGCGAGTGTACCCCAGGCCAATAGGCTGGCTCTCCTCCCACAAACACGCTAATACTTAATCATTTATAACCTGTTGGGTAGGCAGTTGTAGTCTAGACAAAATATCCCGCTTGATGTCTCTTTATAGTAAGGTGAGGAATTAATGTCTGCTTCCTAGTAGCATACCCATGCTTACAATTTTCATTAATGAATTTTTGTTGTTTGAAGTTTGTCATGATTGTGCTGAGAACGGTCCTGCATTGTACTTCAGGTGAATTCCACTTTCTCTCTCTAACTAAAGCCCTGGCAAGCATGTATGCATAAACACAATTTCATTATCAAACTCTCACCACAATTTCTTTAAACAAGGGCGAATGCTGTAGTAAACAATAGATGTATACATCTACAAAATGACGTTATATAGTTGTTTGCCAGATCTATGGGACCAACACGTTTGAAGATATCGGATGTGCAGAAATGAAATAAACTTGCTCGATGCTCAACGTTATAGGTAATCAAAACCCGTTCTCTACGCTTACGTCCCTCACGTGTGATTATAAGGTAGAAACAACTATGAAGTAGACAGAACATTCACATTCTAATCCTGGCCAGCGGCGTGGAATGAAAGGAAGATACCGAGCTGCTCCTCAGCTCAAACAAACCAAGGGCTCATCCCAGCCTGCTCACACATGGCAATACCAAGTGCAACAGGCACTGGAGTATTTATGAGTCGTTGGTGGCGGGAGTAGGAGCTGTACAGGAGCTGCTCACACAGAGAAGGAGCAGCTCAAACCCTGAGGTCTCATTGGGTATTCCCACCCTACCCCACGGGGGCCCAGCACATGCGCACTACGTCCAGTCCCCTGATTGACACTGCCTACGAGGGAGGAATATTCGACGAAACACCCCCGCGGTTTGTGGTCACGTGATTGCATATGGCGTCTTGCGTAGGAGTTTTTTTCGGGGGAAGTTAGGAATGGAGTTTGAGATTTTATAGATTGGACGCGTGTTGGGGGTTTCTTCTGGATATGTTGTGTTTGATTGAACTTCCGGGAGTCGTGCAACATCTTGATTGATCGGTTTTAATATGTGTGAAATAGAAAATCAGAAAATGAAATGTAGTTCACCCGAGACAAGATCCATACCTGCGTCATAACACACTTTCAATATAGGCCTACTTCTCACTGTAAGTAGTATACAAAAACAGTCCTTTTTATCATCCCTTGCGATCCATATTCTTACATGAACAAAAGACTAAGCATAAAGCATCATTCTTCCCTTCGTCAACGATTAAGATCTTTATAATCTCATGAAATATATTGCATAATATGAAACCGCTACGGCGTCGGATTGGAAATTGAAATAAGGAGCCCTGAGGAGGTCACTGAAGCGAAATAAACTTGCTTTTACAATAAGACGAACTTTAATGGAAGTATTTGTTAGTGCTGAGAGCTTATCCTTACACAAATAAGTGAATCCTCCCTGAAATAACTGGATTAACAAACTGTGAATATTCGGATACATATTTTTAAGCAAAGACAGTCGTTCACAGCAGCCAGTACCTGGCCCCCTTCAGACACTGGCATATGGTACATGATATACTTCTATGATGCAGTCGGAATCGTTGTAAATGGGATATGAGAACAAATTAAAGGGAGCCAAAACCAATAAATTCAACGAAATTTTCCAAACTCAAATAACCATGGAAATCCATTCCTTGAGCCTATTTATGGCCCATGTTAAAATCTAAACCATGAAACATGGTAAGAAATATTTAAAAACACATTTTTCTTGCTCAAATCAATTAATGTGGATCCACAAAAATAGGGTTTGTTTACAAACAAATGTAAATATTACCATCTCTTGTTGCATTCTACTTTAGTTTCAGCTAGTTTTCGCAGCTAATTCTTTACCACTGACCTTAACTGGACTCGTATAACATATTTCCATACTTATCTGAGTTTTGAAAATTTTGTCAATTTTATTGGTTTTGGCTCCCTTTAAAGGCATTATGTCGTCTCATTTAAAATCAAACCCCCACCATACATGGCAGCATTTCTTGCGGCAGCTGACTGCATACTGTTGATTAGTGGGCAGTCTACCTTCAAGTACCGGTACACACACTCCTGTAAGTCTGTGGCACCAAGTTCCCATTCCAAGACGCACACGCGAACTGAGGTCATCTGAGAGCGGATTATGCTGTCGGGGGCGCGGGCATTTGCCCCAACTAGCTCCACTAGATATGCCCAGTCATGGGGCTGTCTGGGCCCACGCGTGAGAAGAAGGCAATGATGACTTGGAAGGAGGAAGCTAGGGGTTGGGGGGTAGGTTAGAAGGGGGTGGTGGGGTAGGTTAGAAGGGGGTGGGGGAAAGGTAGTAGGCGGAAGTAAGGCTAGACTGCACATATAAACAACCTTGTCATCAATATCTCTCAACTCAGACCTTTCCTCATGTGGTCTGATGTGTTTTCAGCTGTCCGAAACCTATGATTTGGAAAAAGTGATAAATGTAGTAAAACTTTACCAGCACTGTTCTACCTGTTCTGCGAAAAAGTGAAATGTCATTTGTTTTTGGTATCTTTAGATACAGGGACAGGTGCCACTGACACACCCTTATTTAAGGCAAGGTACCTTTTCACTGATTTAAATAAGCATTAACCTCTATTCAATTTTATATCTTTAACATCGATATCATGGTAAATATGGCTGAGCCGGACTATGCCCCTAAATCTAGCAACACTCCTTGATTCATCATAACACATCTTAGAAATACTGGTCAGTGTTTGATATAAATAACACATATTCAACCATAGACACAGACACTTAGCAATGCGTCCTGGGTACCATTTGAAACAAGAGGTGCCCACAGCAGATAGTATAACACATCTTGGAATGGTAACTGCTTCTACAACACCCACCAGGTTGACTGTGTCCACCACTGAGACCGTTAGCTCCTCCAGGGTCTGACTAATTGATGCGGGCTGGGTGTGAGGGTGTTGGTCAGAGGTGTTTAAAGGGGAAGGTGGTGGGTGAAGGCGTGTGAACTAATGGGGTATCGGCATATGTCAGCTTTGGTATTCAAGCTTGTCTAGGCCGAAAGGTGGAGGGTAACGGAAAGGACAGTTACACTGCGGAGTAGTATAGTAGTGTGTAAACTATATATAATATGTCTTACATTGTATTTGCTTTGTAAACCAAGTTAAGGAACTTTGAAACAAAATGTCATAAGATGATACATTAGAGAATGATGAAGCTTCTTTATCCCTGATTGATTGTGATATGTGTGTAAAAAAAAAGACAAAAACCCAATGTAGTTCATTTTGATCTCCGTCGAAGAATTCAGAATGAACTTATATTGGTTTCCATGCTAAGGTTGGTATGTCAGACCGATCCATATATACCTTTCCATATACTTCTTACATATTATATCAATTCATACCTGCGTCTTAACACACTTTCCATATACTTCTGACAGTGTAAGTAAAATTCGTGGTGATGATTCCATTGATTCCATATTAGTATATCTACTAATGTGGAATCAATGAAATTATCTAATTGCGGAACATAAACTAAATGATTGTTTATTTCGTATTATGAAGGCACAGTGATAAATAATTTCACCTAGGACAGTATACTATTTTCTGTTATATAAATTAATACATGTAAAAGTGGTTTGGGAATAGCCAATCATCTAGTACTGAAAACTTTAGACCTGGCTGCCTGTTGAGACAGTTAAATGCCCAGGGTACTTAAATGGTGTGCAGTTCTGACGTCAATATGAAATAACGTCACCCTGGAGAAGTCAGGCGGTGAGTATTGTTCTCCAGGGAACTAGTCTAGGAGTGCTGTTCGTACGTTCTTCACACCTTATCACTTAGTCATGTTTACCTAAAACAGAACTAAGCCTACTGGCATGTCCTATATACTTTGAAACTTGCCCCCAAATTGACTATAATATATGTAGGCCCTATAGTAATGGTGGTTACTTGTGGAACCCATAATGGTTAATACACGCCTAAAACAACTTACAAATATGGATAAATCCGTTTATTTGTGGCATAGAACGGCTAGATGGAATGTGTATCAATAATTTTGTTTCGGTTGTATTTCTTTCTTACAAAAGTTTGCATCGATGTTTGCAAAGTTTGATCCAAATACTGTATTTACGAACACCCATATTCTGAGGCGGTGGCTATCCATAATTATTTCTTTTCATTTCACTTTAAAAACCTTTTATTCCATACATGAGAAAAAATAGGTTGAGTCTGTTTAAATAGCTGAGGTTAGAATCAAATCTCAGAATTCCTACTATGAATAGCCTAAAGAAGCAATAATCATGCCAATCCATCAATCAAAAATGAGAAGCAGGAGGGGTAGGAGGAGCAAGTTTTACATCGTTGATTAGAAATTGCTGCAATGATAATAATTTATGGTCATTAAGATGTCTTTTGTGTTTTGGGTTATTCCATTAAAACAAATTTCTCTCCTATTAGTATTTTCTTATTATTATTTGGCGAGTTGTCTATCCTATTTCCTATTTCTAATCAGTCATCGGTCCAGGCCTTCATGATTGTAATAGACCACCTATAATTGCCATGATAATTTAGAATTGAAAAACAACGGTTTACCATGGTAAAACAGGCATGGAAGAACATGTTTTCATATTTTGACTCATGACTCATATCAGTGATATCTTTTAGTAACTTGCCTTTATGAAAATATTGAAAGACAGATAATGTTGACAGAGATTTTCAAACTATGCCTTTTTAACTACTACAATTGTTATTTCTGGTTGAAAGTAAACAATAAACAACCAAATATATTAGATCTAAATCGTTCTTGAAATAAAAACGATTGAGTACGTTCCATGAAACGTAGGGCAATGTTCACAAAATGGATACAAAGTTAAAATGTTTGTCCTAGAATAGAACCAATTAAGGATATTATAAGATATTGCCGTTTTGACTTGTTTGCAACTTCAACAAGCCTATAACTATTCTCACTTCAGAAGGCACATAGCAACTTATGTAAAACTTCAGTGAACAACTTTCTTGTTTGAAATTATCGCATCATGTTGGTGCGAAACAGTTTCAAAATGCATTAGCAACGATTACGTCACAAATTACGGATTCTGTCACACTACGTTACGTGGAAGACTGGATGAAGAATGGCGATCTGCATCCGAGAGGCCACTTTGCCTTCTTTAACGGCCAATTGGAGACAACGTCATGTAAGCGTTCTCTCACGTTCTCTCGCGTTCTCTCGCGTTAATCGATCAATGGCGTGATTTGCCGCAGGAACTACAAGGGGAGTGTTAAATAGGTGTCTGTCCTGCGGGCTGGGTATAAGTAGGTTGGTGTGTGTGTGTGGTAAAAGGGGTGGTAGCATTGTGAAAAAAAGGACAAAAAGACTCTTGATGTAACAAAATGAAGCCTTCCTCTACGTACGAGAACACTTTCTGGCCGGAGCCAGGCTCTAGACTGTGGCGAATAAGTGCCCTTTTTTTCCTCTTATAATGGACCACACTCTTTTTTTGTGGGTAAAGGGTGGGAGGACTGAAGGTAGGGAAGGCAGGCAGGCGTGGGGTAGTATGGCGATATTAGGGGCAATCAACGGGTGCGGGCGATATTAGAGGTAATCACGACGGCGGGCGATATTAAGGGTAATCAGCATGTGGTTATTGAGTGAGCACGTGTGAAGCGTTCTGAGCCAGCGAGCAATTTGTCGGAGCTGTTCCCTGCTTGTTCCCGCGTTATATGACTCCAGCAGAGCAACAAGCCGCCAGGAGCGAAAGACCCCTACATTATGAACATCCGGCGCCTAAATAACTGGGAACTTTTTGTAGAAATCCAACACTCTCAGGGGGGGAATACTGTACTTTGCCTTGCGATACGGATGGTCTGTGGTTTTTTGGAGCCTGAATGAGAGTGATTGAATCAGGAACAATAAGTTCCAACGAGCTTCAAACTTGAAATAAAAAATCGTTTTGCGTTTCAAAAAGTAAGCGTTTAGTTTCAACGTTAACAGAACTCTTTTACTATCTCATGTGGCTAGAAATTGTCACAGGGTATGCCTTATTTATTCCATCTGCGTAATCCGTTGGTTAATGTGTTGTTCTTCTTAGTAAAAGTAGGCCTATTTCCGCGAGATAGTGATTTGAAGTTTAACATCCAACAGTTCAGTCTGTCTGTAAGTGGACTGCATAATTGAATTAAAATGAGTAACGTCCACTACGTGCCATTTCTATACACTTTTGAGACGAGATAGGATAATCCAAACCTACATGTATTCTACCGACATGGATGAGAAAGAAAAGAGTATCCCATATATATATGTGTCCGTGGTAACAATGTGGCATAGATTAGGCCCTACTCTATATACAGAAAAAGTTCCGGAGTTATAATATATGATATATATAAATTCTTTGAGAGTTTACACACAAAAACAAATCAAGGTTGATGCGGAGAGACACATTCGAAAAGCAGTAGTTGACAAGATGTTATCAAATAGATAGTAACCGCTTTTAGACAGTTTTCATTTTAATTGATCTACCTCTAGCCCTAGGCTGCTTCAGTTTTTGTATCAGAAGGTCCTATAAGTGGCCTGTTTCCATAGTAGCAGCTATACAGGACCTTTTTGTGTGGACACTGGAGGCTACTGGAGGAACTCCTGATGGATGATTAGGGATCTGCATGGACTAATGGGCAGATCGGGTGGTATACACTGGATGTGTTTTTAAGTACTGTGATCTCAGGGCAGTAAATTAAAACAATCAATTAGCTATAGCGTCCTCACACACCCCTTACCTATTGGTTAGAGAAGATATCCATTGATTGTCAGAGTTCCCTGTTCTTTGTCCAGTTCATTCATGCATATACCGCTTCCATTGTACAGAAAGGAGGAGTATGCTTAACAATCAAACAATTTTCTAAGCTAAATACACCAGGTCCCTTTAATACATTATGTATAGTATTCAATTGGGGGTCGGCTAGAGGTTCATAGATTAAAATTGATAAACTACAGTTTTATTATAATTGGATATATAGTTTATGTTGCAAAACATGTGCTGCTGCCGTTTTGGAACATTCGATTACCAAACTGACCTATCCGTATCAAGCTCATGTCGGCGCCACATTGGTGTACACGACAAAACATTTGAAAGAACTGTAAAGTCATGCTTAATTTCATGATCGCATATTATCATGGCTTTTGACCGCTTTTGGCTACTTCTCTGGCTGCTTTAGAATCTACCAAAAGAACTGATCAATAAGAGATAGACCGATGAGGGATCATAATTTACTTTGAAATGATTCCCACCATTTTGATACCATCATTTAAGAGACAAAACTAAAAAGCATTTAAATTGCACGCGCAGGATATTGCTTGCTATCAGTAACAGAGCTGCAGGAGCTGGTCTGTTTAAGTGTAATAATCAAACGTTTTCTCGATGAATGCCCATCCTAATTTTATGCCTTGCTTATAATATCATCCAACTATATCGGTTATTTTTAGCGTGACTACAATAATATCACTTGACAAAACCACATAACTGCTGACCTATGACACCCCTACTCTACCCCCGGCATTACATTCTACTTCTACTGGCCCCTTACTATGCCCTCCTTTTCGCTATGGCAGAATAGCCATGGATGTTTCTGACAAAAGAAAAAGGTTGAAATATGACCTCAATGACCCCTGCAGCCTCCTATAACATCCATCTCGGCAGTCGGAACCAATTCGGGGCCCGAAAGCTGAATTGGAAAGGTTGCTGACCGAGTAGGGTAGGCGCTGGGTCTTTTCTATCCATTACTTTCCACACTTTCCATTTTTGTGGAGGCGCACGATCTGCGTGTTCAAAATCAATGCCGACATGGTCTTCCCTTGGAATGCAGCACAGTTCTATTTTGAGGATACGCTCAAGCTTCTGCGAGTGGCAGAGTCTTTTCTGTGGGCGTATGGCATTGTTCGCGCTCCATTTTTAGAATATCAAGTACATATTTGAATTAAAACCTGTCTAACCTAGATTTTAACCAGCATTAAGCTATGGAAGTTTAACGTATTCGTTTTCGAAATTTTCATCACAAAGGAAAAAGTCATAACAGCCTTTATGCATACATTCCCGGTGTATGGAAACTATTTTACTGTTCATGTGGAAGAGCACACCTTTGTGAAACGGATTGATTCAATAAAAAAAAGTATGCTGTGTCCTTTTCTGCTAATGAGCATCGTCTTGTTGGTTTGGAAATCCATATTATAGAACAGCCCCATAAACCAAGAGTAAAGCTGGGAACAGCAATCCAATTACTTAACAGGCGTGGTCAGTTTTTAAAAAGCAAATTATCTTTAACCCCCAACATTTACTGCCATACTCTTCAGATTTTACCAGTAGGAGGAACACATGGACTTGCTATCAATAATGAGTGTTTTTCAATCTCATACAAAATTCCATTCCCAGACATACTTTTGCCTACGACATAAGAGAGAAAAAATATGACAATGTTTGTCTTATTAGCCCAGCGGGAGAGAAGCCTTCAAATGTTTTATCTCTAAGGACAGAGTGGAATGATGGAGGATGAAGCCTGGCTAAAGTAATCCATCATGTATGGGAGGATTTGAGATGTGTTGGATCGGCAGTTCTGAAACACAACTTTTTCTCCCTCTGGAAGACAGAAAAGATAACAAGGAGCATCTGAGAGATTATAAAATGCTTCATCTTTTCAATCATACATCTTGGTAAATAATATAGCATCCACTTCTCACTGGGTATGACAGTCTCAATCTGTTTTGATGTACTTGATCATTAACGCATTATACTAGAGTAAGCACAAGTGACGACGGACTTGGGATAATAAAATTTTATTTGGAAAATTTTATAGGTAATATGATATTGATAATGTTGATTTTATTGTTTTAGATATATGTTGATAAAATAATATAAAAAGAGGTATATTGAATTATAAGGATATTTGATAAGGAGTGGGTGGGTGGGTGAAATTAGGTAGGATGTTGTTTGGGTGGTTGAAATATGGAGAAGAAGGAGTATGGGGGGGTAGTGTATTGAGGTGTATGGGACTGCCTGTAGATGGCAGTTTTGTATGATGAGGGGTGCCTCCTCTAGGTGGCGCCAATGAGGCGTCCTGAACCAATGTTCATTGACACACCCATTAACGCATTATACTAGAGTAAGCACAAGTGACGACGGACTTGGGATAATAAAATTTTATTTGGAAAATTTTATAGGTAATATGATATTGATAATGTTGATTTTATTGTTTTAGATATATGTTGATAAAATAATATAAAAAGAGCCAAGTCGCCATGTTATTTAAATGATGAGAATGATTAAAATATATGTGGGAAGTGGGTGGGAGGGAGTAAGATTTTATAGAATCTATCTGTGTCCTCTCAGTTTGTGTGAATTGAGGCGATGAGCGCCGAGTTCACTTCCTTGTGTGCGTTCAGCCGAATGTACGTCTGATACGCATTTGACTTCCAGCCCCCGTATTCCTTTATTTGTGCTTCGGAGCAGCCCTGCTTTGCTGCCTGTGTGGCAGCGGATTTCCTTAGGCTGTGCAGGGAGAATAGTTTCGATTCGACTCCGATATCTGCCATAGCACTGTTCCATACCGCCCTTAGTACCGGCACCATGATCGGATTTTTGTCCGCGAACATGAACATCGGATCGGTGCGGTGCTGCGTCGGGATGTCCTGTATTGAGCGTGTTAATGCTCTGACCGGGCATAACGTGGGGGCTGGGGTTGCGCTCATAGTCACTGTTTTGGACTGACCAGTCTTCTGCATATTCTTTGCCCACTTTATTTGGAGCTGCATCGATGTCCCCGACAGCCTCACGTCGCCTCTTGTGAGGTGCCTTGTAGCGTCGAACTTGGAGACCGTCGGAGGGAGGACCTCCGATTGTCGCAGGGCCCCATAGTACATGATGAGGATGGCCGCGCGAGCGGCCCTGCCAACCAGTGAGTCCGGGAGCGCTGCTAGTAGGCGGCGCAACATGTCCATCGGGAGGGGGGCCTTGACCCTCGGTGTGTATGTCTTGTTCCTCTGTACCGCGTCTAGCGCTCTGCGCACCCTGAAGTTCTCCGTTGCTGCAGCGTCTCCTCCAGCTAGCCTGATGTACTGCCTGATGTGCGATATATGGTTGACGATAGTCGCTGGTGCTGAGACCATCGTGGCGAGGTACTCGATGTATGCGCAGAACCTGTCGGTTGACGGAGTCAGCGGGTCCATCTTGGCGTGTCGTGCAAACGCCAGGTATGTTCGTGTCGCCGCCCTCCTGTTTGCCGTTGTGCCCGGTGCGCGAGCTTGTTCCTGTCTGCGGGCCGCCTGGCCCAGCAGCCACTCGAGCGCCGGATCTGGAATGCATGGTTAGATCGTTTAGGATGTATGTACATGGTTGAACGATTTCTAGGCCAAGATCATGAACGATTTGGTGTGCTAGATTGGCGTATTTTGGGTGGATGTGTACTCTGCTCAGTGCGTCGGCAAGAATGTTACTCTCCCCAGGGATGTGATGGAAGGATATAGCGATGTCGAGCACAGCCTGTATCATCCAGACTGCCCTGGCACACTCAAGGAGTACTTTGTTCCTACCCCTACCCGAGCGTATGACGTGTACCGCTGCGTAGTTATCGCACCAGACCCGAATGTGTTGACCCCTATGGCTTTCTCCCAAGAATGTGTGCAGAGCCATGACCACATTCGCTGCTTCTATTTCAGTTATATTGTGGACTTCGTCTGTCATGTCAGCAATCTGGCCCGCGTAGGCCTTCTCCCCGTCGGCAGCACCTATGCCGGTGAGGCAGGCGTCCACGTAAATTTCCTTGGTCGGGTCTGGTCCTGGGATGAGCGCTACCCCGTTCCATTGATGCATGAACTCATCCAACCATCGAAAGTCGGCTTTCATGTCTGCGTTGATGTTGCAGTGAATGCGTGTCATTCCTCTCAGTGCGTCCAGGAGGCGCGCCACAAACAGGCGCGCCGCAGGCACGCATTTAGAGATGTGGAGTACCGAGCCGATGATGGATTGAAGTTTCTTCCTAGTGATAGAGCGCTTTTTCTGGACGCCCCGTATTTCCTCTCTCAGCTGGTCGACTTTGTCCTGGGGCATTGAGAGGCGCATCCGCTCGGCGTCGATCTCCACTCCCAACCATCTGACCATCGTGGCCGGGGGTTGGAGTTTCTCGGGGGCCTCGGGCAATCCCAGTTCCTCAATGAGGGAGCGTGCCATACTGTAGTGTAACATCGCCTGCTGCTTATCCGGGGCCAGGATGATTAGGTCATCTAAATACATGGCTGCCTGCACCCCTTGCGCTGCCAGTATTGAGACTATGGCCCCGGCCACCCTCTGCATGTGGTATGAGGATGCCCTACTACCAAAGGGCATCGCGGTGTCGCAGTAAAAGGCCCCATCCCACTGGAGGCAGAGGAGTGGCCAGTCCAGGGGGTCTGAGCGGAAGTTCTTGTACGCGTGTGCTATGTCGATGGTGCACATATAGCTGCCTGGTCCCGATAGTAGAAGTTTCCGAACAAAAGCGTCTACTGTAGGGAGGGAGTGTTCGCGTTCAATGCCATAAATGGCATTTTTCATCACATATGCGTTTACGGACGCGTCCTCTGGGTACGTGAGGTCGGTGATGATACGACGGTTGTCTGAATCCTTCTTTGGGCGCGACATCATGGGTGCCACATGGCACCATTCCTTGAAAGGTGGAGCGTGGTACGGGCCCAGCAGACCCCCCATATCCTTCTCTTTCCTGAGGAACTTGTCTATATGATCCGGGAACTGTGTGGCGCTCGGGTGATTTTGCACCCCCACCGTATCTGATGTCGGGCCCATGTATCCGAGAGGGAAGCCGTACTGCACAAAGGGGATGACGTCGGCGAACTCGCCCATTAGTGGCTCATACTTTTTCCATGCGTGTACCTTGAGATTGGATGGGATGGGGACCTTGGCACCCATAGCGTTGGGGAGCCCTGTTCGTTTAACTTCATCGTATATGTCGCCCATCTGGCCCGTTTCACACGATGTGTTCCTTTCGGGCCACTCCGCTCTCCTATGGTCCGCGAACCTGTGAGGGCGCGTGTCGACCCCATCGTTAATACCCGTGCGACAGATCTTGCGCACCCTGGCGAAGTCTGGCATTGTAGATTTTTCGTCGCCCGGGGGGGCTCGCCCCTTCTGTTCCCTGTCGGGTGGTCGGTTACTGCTGGTCTCCTTCCTCATCTCGACTGCCTGGGTTGGGGGCGGGTCGTCCTGTTGAAGTACCGGCGCGTCTACTGTGGGGGTGCCATAGGACGCGCCGCCTGCGCGTTTTTTGGAACCTGACCGTAAACTGGGTTGTGAATATGTGGCCTCTGGTACTGTTGCTGTGTTGAGGACACGAAATACTGCGGTGGGCGTGTGTCCGCTTGAGCCTGATATCCCTGGTTATATTGAGTTGTCTGGGGCGGATGGAACGGGGCTTCCTGCGGGGCGCCATCTCTCATCTTTCGTCCACAGTTAATAATGTTGTGTCCGCCTATCTGTTTTCCAGCCACGTCGCAATACATACAGATGTGGAGGTGTTTTATGGCGCCGTCGTCGTGGGTCGCCCTGTGTACACATCCGTTGCGTGTGTTGAACTCGCGACACGCCATCTCCCTCCTGGTGATGGGCCTGGGCTGCTGATTTTTCTGGTGGTGCGTAGCGTTGCCTCCCCCCGTCATCGTGATCCTTACCCGCTCGTTCTGTATTCTCTGTGTATCGGACCACCTCATGTGTCCCTTCTCTACCTCGTCCCAGATAAGTTGAGACCAGCGGCGGACTGCCGCCCAGTCTCTTTCCATACAATCATGAATAACATCCTGAAGGTGTTCTATGATATAGGGGTAATCGTCAGGGTGATATGCTCGGTAATCCCTGAGGAGAGCGACAAATGCATGCAGGTACTCTAACTGTGATAGGGACGCTCTGACGTCCAGTTTTTGTTTAACCGTGTAACATGCCTCCCTTTGTATGAACATGTATGGCTTGGTCATTTCCCTTTCCCCATGAATTTCGGTAGAAACGGTGTGCTTACCCTCGGCGTGCTCAAACCTGAAGCGCTCCCGTTCCATATATTTGTCGATATATCCGTCGGCGTTGGCCCTCCGGCGAAGCGTGTCCGGACGTGGCAGGCTAGGGGGTGAGACGCTGCGTTGTTGTCGGCGCTGTGCGGCCGACGTGCGGCGGGAATGGGGCCCGGCGTCCCTCCTCGAGATCCTAGGCGTGGGGTCCGGCATCGATCCCTCGCGGTGCCTCGTCGACGGGGGTGTGCTGTGATATACAGGGTCATGGTTATCGAGTGCAGAATTAATGAGAAGATCAAGTTTTCCCGTGATGTCCTTCATATCCTGTCTTACTCCCTTCACTTCCCTTTCTAGTGTGTCGATTCTGCGGCTACTGTCACTGTGTGAGCGGGTGCTACTCGCCGCTGAACTTTTACGACTAGTGTCTTGGCCTACGTAGTTAGAACCATGGCTCTCTAAGTCTTCTTCTCCCCTTTGTGAACCACCCTCCGACGTCCCATATGCTTGGGTCGTCTCCCCTGAGTATTTCGGTGCGAAGCTAATTTCACTTTGCTCCTCCACCTCTCTAGTTATACGTGAGCGTGCTCGGTCCTTAGCGGCCCTGGCCCGCGTCTTGGGGCCGTCCCTGCCGGGCATTATGACAGTTTTTTGGTAAGAATATAGGCGTAAATGTGTTACCTACGAGTCTCCCAATGTTCGTACGATACCTGGCAGGTGTGGTGTAGGGTTTGCCACAGGAATTACGGGCGGATGGCACGGTAGAGTGGTGGTTTTCGTGGGATGAAATTAGGTAGGATGTTGTTTGGGTGGTTGAAATATGGAGAAGAAGGAGTATGGGGGGGTAGTGTATTGAGGTGTATGGGACTGCCTGTAGATGGCAGTTTTGTATGATGAGGGGTGCCTCCTCTAGGTGGCGCCAATGAGGCGTCCTGAACCAATGTTCATTGACACACCAATTGAGAATGTGGCAATAAGTTGGCACCATAAAGGCCTCGTATATAATATGCCTTAATGGGTTGATATCGGATTTGTTGTCATTTCCCAAGAGAGGGCTCATACTTTTAAACTTTTAAAACTGAGTCAGTAAAATGTTCACTATGTCACTTTGTAGTTGGAAATCTAATAGACAGCTGCAGTTCAGGGTCAGTGAAAGAGCGGTTCGGGTGAACGCATTCAAAGAATTTACGACCAGTAAAGTGAGTTGCAGTAGTAAAATGAGAAAAAAATGAGAAAATATATTTCTCCTGGGAAGGTAATTCATAACTGTAGCCTATGAAGACGAGAGAAGGGAGAAGGTTGAAGGGGGTTGTGGCAGCTGTCTGAGTGGTTCCTCCAGCCCCAGTCTCTGATCTATCATCTATCCAGTGCCATCTCAGCCTGGCACAATGGTGACTGACACCTCCAGGGTCTGCAGGGGGCACAGGAGGAGAGGGCAGGGCAGATTGGTGGTAGCCAGAGGGAGCCACAGCAGCACAAAGGGGCTCAGCGCAAGGGCCCCATAATGATATCAAAAGGAATTGGAAGTCAGGCACGTGATCAGGCTAGAGACAGCCGCCCTGGAGGAAAAGCAGGAAGATTGAGGCTTAGCCTGCCATATTGCAGGCAGTCGCCAGGGGGTAGGGATTGGAAATTTCCCCAATCTAAATAATAGCTAAAATATATAGGGCTATAGATCCAATGACATACAGCCAATACTATGGCCAAAATGGCCCGTTAGGCGAGATAGCCAGCCCGTAGGTTTCGGCAGGAAAATGCAATTGCCAATACCCATGAGAAGAATAAGGAGAGGGACCGCAGGAGAGGGGTGGAATTGGCAAGACTTCTGACACCTCCTGTGCCCCACTGGAGAAGAAGCTCCATGTCCGGGCTGGAGTAAAAGGGTTATCTGGGGGATTGACAGCCTGACGAGCTGCTCACAATGGGACCCTGGAGGAGCACCTCCAGGGCGCATGCGTGAGGGCCGGAGGAGGGGGCAAAGATGTGGAGAAACGTGAGGTGTTGGGGGATGAAGGGCAGGCAGAGGGCACAATAAGGTCAGAAAAGGGAGTAGGAAGATCTTGCAGGTTTTTAAAAGGTCTTATGACTTCTGAGAATTTTGGTATAATCTTTGCATGTTTCCCTGCAATATTCAAATGCATCCTCAAGTATAACATTTTTAGCGCAAGAACTACTCCATTCATTAACCTTTATCTATTGCTCAGCCGATAGTTTAAACTGACACGATTAATAGCCTATGTAGCTCACTTGTGCAAAAAGCCTACATGATTGGATCAAAGAATGAAAATAAATGTGGTTTTAATCGAAATAATGCCCTAAAATAAGAAAAATCACAACCAAGCTTCAAGAAGAAACCTTCCGTGGCTGACCTAGCTTCTATGATTCATTCCACCACTTGCTTTCCCGAGGTTTCACCCAGAACACAGCCCCACTTCCTTAAGCACAGAGAAGAAATATGAGTGACAAGAAAATAACTCGCAACCTGTAATAGATCATAGCCACCACTAAGGGTCTAGAGGGAGTGGTAGACAACCACTGGCCTCTTCTCCCAATGTGATTTGTCCTCATCAACTAAGGCATCGATCGCTGGAAACTTCACAAGGGGGGACACTATTCCTCGACCAACAACCACCTATCACCACTTCCGCTTGGCCGGTGACCCCTGGTGATCAGGAGAGGAACGAGCAGCAACTGCTTCCACCCGAGTGAGAGTGTCTGGCAAGGCAGTGGTACCAAGAGGGGAGGTGTCCAGGCCAGGCACACCCCTATTTCTCTCCTGATTTATTGGTGTGCAATTAGACTGACCAGCCTGGAGAGTGGAGTTCAGTGGGGAGCAAACAGAAGGGATCTTTATTCGCCTCCACCGGCTACTCTCCAAGCCGATGTCGGGTTGGTGGTGTTGGTGGTAGGGAAGGGAAGGACAGGCAGGGTGAGGTTGATTTGCGTTGTACATTTCCAGAGAGTCATTTGTAGCTGGGATACAGTACTAAAGTGAGCCTGGTTGAACACATGTCTGGATTTATTGGATTGAATGGATTTTATTGGGCATGATGGAACACTAAAGCTATTCTGTGCAAGTGAAAGGCTGCTCGATTCTGTGCACGCAGAACGGTACACGTAAAACTAAATGGTACTGCAGCCACATTTATGCACTACAATTATATAAACTGACCACCCTATCAATGGGTTATTCGCTTTTAATCTGATTTTTCCTTAATTTACAAAGATTAAGCACATTTATTGGTGATTAATGTCCTTTCTACATCAGTAGGTGTACAAACCTAGAAACAAAATTAATGGAAAAAATGTCTGCAAGTTAAAGCCAATTCCAAACTCTAAGAGATTATGGCGAGCAAAAACAGTAGGAAAAATTGAATCCATCTAGAAACAAAATTAAGTTTAAGAGTTAAACCAAGAGGAACATGAAAGCATAATCTACCAAATCTAGGTACGTTATAAGAATTCTAGTGACATTAATTCAGTTCAAGTCAATTGCAGAATTGCTGGAGGACGTTGAAAAAAGAACACTCAAGCTACAGTATCTCTTCCGGAGCTGTTTTTATCAACTAACCAAGCCACTGCTTGGAGAATGTGTCAGCAGGACCAAATGTAGGGCTCGGAGACTGAGCCCCCGTAATGGCGGTGGTCAGCCTCGGTCACGTGACTGGACTGACCAATCAGAGGCGGCCATAATGACACAGGAGAAGTGATGACAGATGTAGGGTGGTGTAAGGGGGCAGGAGGGAGGGGTGTCCTCCAGGGCTGGAGGGACGTTGAGGGAATGATAAATGGCTTGATATTGTTTGTAGGGAAGTGGGTTGCTGCAATCAGGTCTATATTATAAAGGTGGATGTTGGATGTATTGCACTACATTTCCTGTCTGATTTGATGGCTTCACTCAGAATAAGTCCTTGATTACCCAACCCATACCCTAGTTTTGACTAATGTTATTCCAAAGATGACGTAGCTCTTTATTAGATAAAAATCTAACTCTTTAAATCAATCGCTCTATTGTACAATTATATTAATATAACTGCTAAAAAAAACGAAGTTTAATGTCTTCGTTCATGATTATACAGCCATAGCCTTTTGTGTTGTATAACCGGGAACCATCCCCAACCGTAGTTACTATCTGTTTAGGCATGTTATGGTGCTGTAGACCTCTATTTGTTTTTTCCTACTCAATTTCATCTTTTTTCCAGGAATACAATGTGTACTTTTAATGATCACTTAAACTGTCTATGACCTTTAGCAATAAGCACGCCTACTTGGACCCTCACATCCAGCTCCAAAGACTGGCATTCCTACGACGGAAATCCTTCCCCAGCCTTAATTGTGGAACACTGCCATACCAGGAATAGAAGGCAGATGATTGAATTCCACATTTAATGAGCAAATACGGGGAAAATACCTCAGACGGATCTAATGATTTTAATACTCTCCATAGAAGCAAGACTATACTCAGTGAACCCGCCACGCTCCACAGCACCGATTCCATAATCCAACCTTTTTCCCATAACCATAGCAGGTTTTTGTGCGGATTTTTCCAAGCATGTAACAACGTTTAGCAATCTGCGAATAGCTGCACGCAGGCTTTGCTTTGAAGTTGGGGTGCAAAACCTAACTCAAATTTTATCCAATCCAAAGCTACCTTCCCCGAATTGCTCGCGCTAAAATTGTTTAGATCCAGGTGTCAGTTTGAGCTGCTCTTTGTCCCTAGATCCAGCCTCAAGGGGTTGTTAAAATAGAAAGAAAGGGGGCAGGGCTGGGGCTGTTGTGGCGATCTAAAATCGGAGGCACCTTGGTCACGCAAACCCTGAGTCCGTGCTGCTACAATGCGAGCAGGTCTGTCCCATGAGCTGCTCAACCTTTGACTCTGGGAGAGCTGCTCGCAACAGCTGGTGCCACTCATAGTCAGCCCTGTGGGGGAATGGGCGTCGCATATGGCGCGGAACCATAATGAGCCAGAGGATATGAAATTCATAACCTGCCCAACTTTATGTTCTCAGACAGGCCTCAGGCTCAGAATATAATGTGGAATATTGTCAGGTGCAGCCCCTCAGCCTTTTCTGTTGATTTTTTAAATGACTTTTTACTGTGTAAAATAAATGTGTTTTAATGATGTGATCTAAATTGTATTACTCGGAGTAATTACATTAACAAATTGATTTATTGTATGCCTTATTGGTTTTGTCTTAAGATACTATTTAAATCTATCAAACCTATATCTCCCCGGAGATTGGAATGAAAACAATGCAACATTGAGAAAGTTTATCAAGAAACTGGGAATGGCGTGGCAGCGTGCAAATCTGACGCCCAGGTAATCCCTGAAACTTGTAGAGAAAACTCTCAAGTTGAAAAGTACTTATTTTGTAATGAGCTTCCCCCAAGAAGCCAACTGAAGAAATAGCCTTATCCGGAAAATGCATTTCTTTCTAGAATTAGCCAAAAGTTCGAGAGTTTGCAGCCCTGGCACACGTCAGTAAGTACAGTAAAAGAAAAGTTGGTTCGTTTTTATCACTTTCATTTCCTCCCACAAAGAAACCCTCAGTGGAATGGCCGTTTTCCAGGCACGCTCTCCGACCTCCCGGTGCCCCTCCCCCCGCCTAAACGCACAGCTCAGGCAGTAGCCCATTTACCCGAGAGTAATCTCCACGATTCCAGGGGGAGAAGCTCCGCTAATTGTAACAGCCCTTCCCCTGCCTGCGCCTGCGCACTGAGAGATGGGAAGTACTTGCATGAGCTGGCCAGGTAAAAGTAGGAAAAAAGAAAATGAGAAAAGCAAATTAGGCGGAAAAGGAAAAGAAGAGTTTAAAAAGGATAAAGAGACAAAGGATGTCTTCTGGCCATGACTCCTACCCAAATAGGGGGATTTTTATGTGCTGTGGCGGAGTGGGTTTAAAAGTTGGGGAGTAGAAATTGGTGTGCAGTTTGGATGGATGGATAGCAGGGGTGGGGAACGTCACTTAGGACATTAGCCTTTAACTTGGTAGTACTTGATTTATGCCAGGGTTAGAGAACCAATGATGGGAAGTCATTTAGCGCAATTAGAGGGTAACGTAGATTTACAATCTTGTGGACTGTGAGAAACTATTTCTTGAGTGAGATATCTGCGCGACCGACTCGCAAAGAGAGTGTCTCCTAGAGCTGATTTCTGACTGGCTATCTTCCTTTATGTACCCATATATATACGATAAACTCCGACCTTATTCATTTAATCGGTGACTTGCATATAGAAAATATAGCTGAATGGTCAATAACTCTACACTAAAACACAGAGTTGTCAAAAGTGGTGCCAAAAACGACAACCCAAGGTTGTCTGTGTCTTTTATACAAAAGATCCTATTTATGAATAGTTTCATGTTGTAGATATCATAGTCCATACTAATGGCTTCCTATTATCTTATTACTAGTTATTAGGTATGGCCATTAAACATAGGAGGCCTATGAGTTGTATGTTTTTTGACACCATAGACTTACAACACTTTATCAAAGACGGAGGCCATGACAACCTTGGGCTGTCACATTAAGAACCATTCACTTAGGCCTACAACCCTAGTGTTTTCAAGCAGGACTTTTGACTTCTCATTTTCTTCTGTTACAACCCTATGACAACCCAATTTTCATTTTTGCTTCTCTGACGACCTTTTTGGCCCAAAGTAGTCGGGATAAAATGAATTATTGTAACTTCATCCCAGAATCGCAATCTACATTTAATGTGCTATATATGTAAGCATGTAGCCAATATCACCACGGTTTTTTTTTCTCATGCTCAAACTCAGTTCCTCCTCCCTTATGACATTTTACCCACATCCCCATAGTTTGGCCACTATTTTGGTCAACTATTCAAAATAATTCCAATTTTCCTTTCAAATAGCCTATGATATGATATGTGTAGTATGTTTGAATTAGGTTCAATGGTTCCCCGATATCAAATGGCAACGTATATATAAAAGCATAATACTTTTATCTGTTTCTGTTATGCCAACTATGTTCTGAAAGTACGAATTGTGCATGTATTTAGTACCCGTTTACTCAACATCAACCATAATGAAACATTTAAACAAACCTAACGAAAGCAACGTTTGGTACACCAACAGAAGAGTTCGTTCTAGTGACACATGGTTCTTCATACTTGTTCCCACCTACTCCCACCTCTGCTCCCAGCCCATCACCCTACTCAGCCATCATACAAAAACGCCCCGACGACAAAAATCTACCGGCCATGGAAATGTGCAATAAACGCCTCCACCCACGCCACCCGGGCCTCCACCAGGGTTAGAGAGCCCAGGGGGTCGGGAGGGGGTCTTAGGGGGTCCATACCTCTCACTGGATCACTGACTGGGGGGTCATCGGCTGGTCCCGGCAGGATATCCCAAGGCAGATACCGCTACCGCAGGGTACCAGCCAAAGAGGCATTTTCGCACCTCCGCGTACTCGTCATGAAGATTTCAATGAAAGGGCCGGTTTGAGGATTGGATGTATCCTTTGTGCCTCCAGTGCTACGCTATTTCTTAGAGAATAGAATCAAAGGTGGGGTGATGGGAGTAGAGAGAGGTTAATGTTGTATGAAGTAGCCTCTGGTGTCGCCTCTAGAGTGTACGGATATAGCGTTTGTAATTCTCAGAGGATATCCACCTCTATGACCGGTAGGATTGAGTGATAATAGAGGAAATCGGGTTTTCTCAGACCAACTGCTCAGGGGATACCGCTTGGGTTAACATGTAGTATAAATGACGTCATATTACTACAAACAGGATGGATATAACTTATAATAGTCTGGCGGCCAAAGAGCAAAATTCTGATTTTGTGTGCCATGAAAGGTTTATACCTGAAACCATTTCAGGGTGCTAGAGGGGTCCTTTGGGCATAAGAAAATGCCTGTTGTCACCCTGTAGAGGTGTGCATGAGAGTGACAGCAGCCATTTTGTTTGACTCCCCCCTTCAAAATATGATATAGTATGACACAGTCCTTTTCTGTAATAACCTGATCAATTTCTAAGCTATCCATTTCATACTGGGCAAATCAACAGTGGATTAGTAGGGGAAGATAAAACATGAGTGACATTGACCTTATCCAAGGTCAAGGTCATCAGAATTAGGGTCAAACTTTGAAAAACGTCAAAATATGAGTGTTTTATTTTTTCCAAACTATCCCAGTCTATGAAATATGTATAAAAAACATATAAAACTATTATGGGGTGCTAGAGTAGTCCTTTAGGCATAAGAAAATGCCTGTTGTCACTCCATAGAGGTGTACATGAGAGTGACAGCAGCCATTTTGTTTGATTCCCCCTTCAAAATATGACATAGTATGACACAGTCCTTTTCTGTAATAACCTAATCAATTTCTAAGCCATCCATTTCATACTGGGCAAATCAACAGTGGATTAGTAGGGGAAGATAAAACATGAGTGACATTGACCTTATCCAAGGTCAAGGTCATCGGAATTAGGGTCAAACTTTGAAAAATGTCAAAATATGAGGGTTTTATTTTTCCAAACTATCCCAGTCTATGATTATGTATAAAATACATCTAAAACTATTATAGGGTGCTAGAGAAATCCTTTAGGTATAAGAATATATATGTTGTCACTCCATAGAGGTGTGCATGAGAGTGACAGCAGCCATTTTGTTTGACTACCCCCTTCCAAATATGACAGAGTATGAAACAATGCTTTTCTATAATACCCTTATCAATTTCTAAGCCATCCATTTCATACTGGGCAAATCAATAGTGGATTAGTAGGGGAAGACAAAACATGAGTGACATTGACCTTGTCCAAGGTTAAGGTCAACAAATTTAAGGTCAAACTTTGAAAAACATCAAAATATGAGTGTTTTATTTTTTCCAAACTGTCCCAGTCTATGAAATATGTATCAATAATATCTACAACTATTCTGGGATGCTAAAAGGGTCCTCTGGGCATATCAATATGCCTGTTGTCACTGTGTGAAAGTTCGTATAAATGTGAGAGCAGCAATTTTGTTTGACTACCTCCTTGAAATATGACCTAGTAAGTGATGGACTCTTACTATAATAGCCTACCCAATTTCTAAGCTATCTATTTGATACTGGACAAATCAATAGTGGATTGGTAGGGGAAGATACGTGAGTGACATTGACCTTATCCAAATGAAGGTCAAACTTTGAAAAACATCCAAATATAAGTGTTTCATTTCTTTCAAATTATCTTAATATATTAGATATGTATAAATAATACCTGAAACTATTCTTGGGTGCAAGAGAGTTCACTCGTGCATTGGTAAATGCTTGATGGACCATATCCAAGGTCAAGGTCATCAAAAGTGAGGTCAAATTTTAAGAAAAACCACGAAAATCTGAGTATTTTGTTTCTTACAAACTATCCAATCTATAAAATAGGTATGGATAACACCTAAAACTACTCTGGAGTGCATGAGGGGGCCTTTTTGCATTCATAGATACTTACTGTCACTCTGAATGTGTTTGAAAGTTTGACAGAAGTCATTGTGTTTGATTTACCCTCTATACAGAAGGCATCATTAGTCTTCCTCTTATTAGCTCACGGAAATCATTAAGCCATCTAATTCATATTGAATATATCAATAGTGCATTGGGAAGTGAGTGTTTGACATGGATTACTGTGAACTCAGCTTAGTTCAAGGTAATTTGAATTAATGTCATTTGTTTAGAAATAACAAAATGTGGGTGCTTTCTTTCACACTATCATAGTATATAAAAGATGTAAGGATTAGGAGGAAAACTATTATTGGAGAATATGTAAATACTGCTATTTCTCTGTAAGTGTAACAGCAGGCATTTCATTTTTATTACTCAGTAAGAAATAACACCTCGTTAGAACTCATTTTCATAGAATTAGCAGGCAAAGACAGCAGAAGGCAACACTACCTCTTAATTATTCATCCCTTCTGCTTATATCATCAGAAATAGTTTCTACTCATTTTTAGACAGACAACATAAGAATTAATAAAACAAAATAAATATATGACTTACATTCATTGTCCAATCAGTTTTCAGAATCCATGGTGTACGTGTCTGCGTGTCTGAGGCATGCAATTCTTTGATTGCTTGATAAACTGTATGCCTAGATAGTGCACAAAATCAACCCTCAATTTCAAATACAGTCATGTATTTAACTGGTAAACAATCAATAGGAGGGTATATATCTTACTTCTTGAATGTCAAATCCAATGTTTGACCCAAGTTTCACTTCTTTTATATAGAATTTTAAAGTTTAGAGGATATATGTGTGGTTTTGTCGAGATACATGTTCCCCGTGTTTCTAAAAGGTCCTAAACCCATGCATCCTGAAAGACAGCAGAATTATGGGTTCTTTTTCTCAGATAAACTTCATTTTTAGATATGGGCCATTGCCATACAGATTTTATATGTCAAAGGTTAGACAATGTGACTGATACAGAGCGCTAATAAATTGGAGAGCCATCATGAGAAGATCAAAGGTCAAATATTTAGGGGTATAGTCCAACAAAATGGCTGTTCACCCAAACAGACCTTTAAAGAGTGACAACAACCATTTGCCAATGCCCAAGGGACCCCCAAAAGCGAGTTTCAGGTAACAGTCATTCTTATTTTATAGACTAGGATAGGTTGGAAAAAATGAAACACCATATTTGGACATTTTTCGAAGTTTGATCTTTATTTTTATTACTGTGACCTTGAATAAGGTCAATGTAACTTTCCCTACTAATGTTTTAATCTTCCTCTACTAATGCACTATTGATTTGTCTAATGAATTGATGGCTTAAAAATTTGATAGGCTGTAATAGAAAGAGACCATAACTTACTGAGTCGTATTAAGGAGGTAGTCAAACAAAATGGCTGCTGTCAAATTTGCACTCACCTTTGTTCATTGACAACAGGCACCTTTGTATTCCCAAAGGACCCTTTTAGCATCCTAGAATAGTTTTAGATTTTATGGAAAATGCCAGTTTCAAGAAGATAAAACACTGATATTTTGACGTTTTTCAAAGTTTGACCTTTATTTTGATGACATTGACCTTGGACAAGGTCATTGTCACTCATGTTCTATCTTCCCCTACCAATCTACTATTGATTTGTCCAGTATCAAATAGATGGCTCAGAAATTGGGTAGGCTATTATAGTAAGGGTCCATCACTTACTAGGTCATATTTCAAAGAGGTAGTCAAACAAAATCGCTGCTCTCACATTTAAACAAACTTTCACACAGTGACAACACGCATATTCATATGCCCAGAGGACCCTTTTAGTATCTCAGAATAGTTGTAGATATTATTGATACATATTTTATAGACTGGGACAGTTTGGAAAAAATAAAACACTCATATTTTGACATTTTTCAAAGTTTGACCCTAATTATAATGACCTTGACCTTGGATAAGGTCAATGTCACTCATGTTTTATCTTCCCCTACTAATCCACTATTGATTTGCCCAGTATGAAATGGATGGCTTAGAAATAAAATTATTGATTAGGTTATTACAGAAAAGGACTGTGTCATACTATGTCATATTTTGAAGGGGGAGTCAAACAAAAGGGCTGCTGTCATTCTCATGCACACCTCTATGGAGTGACAACAGGTATATTCTTATGCCTAAAGGACTACTCTAGCACCCCATAATAGTTTTATATGTATTTTATACATATTTCATAGACTGGGATAGTTTTGAAAAATTAAAACACTCATATTTTGATGTTTTTCAAAGTTTGACCCTAATTCTGATGACCTTGACCTTGGATAAGGTCAATGTCACTCTTGTTTTATCTTCCCCTACTAATCCACTGTTGATTTGCCCAGTATGAAATGGATAGCTTAGAAATTGATCAGGTTATTACAGAAAAGGACTGTGTCATACTATGTCATATTTTGAAGGGGGAGTCAAACAAAATGGCTGCTGTCACTCTCATGCACACCTCTATGGAGTGACAACAGGCATTTTCTTATGCCTAAAGGACTACTCTAGCACCCCATAATAGTTTTATATGTTTTTTATACATATTTCATAGACTGGGATAGTTTGGAAAAAATAAAACACTCATATTTTGACGTTTTTCAAAGTTTGACCCTAATTCTGATGACCTTGACCTTGGATAAGGTCAATGTCACTCATGTTTTATCTTCCCCTACTAATCCACTGTTGATTTGCCCAGTATGAAATGGATAGCTTAGAAATTGATCAGGTTATTACAGAAAAGGACTGTGTCATACTATATCATATTTTGAAGGGGGGAGTCAAACAAAATGGCTGCTGTCACTCTCATGCACACCTCTATGGAGTGACAACAGGCATTTTCTTATGCCCATAGGACCCCTCTAGCACCCTGAAATGGTTTCAGGTATAAACCTTTCATGGCATACAAAATCCAGAAATAAGGTACTTTTTGGAGTTTGGCCGCCAGACTATAAATGGCTCGGTCAGGATATAATGGTAGTTTTCCGTTCGTTTGACATGAAGCCACATGTCTATGTGTGACATGATTAATACCATAAACAATGCAGTTTCTCAACTCATACCATGTTACTAAAATTATTAATGATATTGTTTTTATAGTTATCACGAGGTGGTCAAAAAACTTATCAGAACAGATTGTTTATCGCGCCTCCGATGTCAATCTGACAAACGGCTATTTTAAAAAGAGACACTCCCCAGCACTCTTGTTGTTTGTATTGGTAGTGTTCGGTTGCTGTGCAGGGTTTGGGAGGACGTACGTAGTGACACGTGACATTTGGGAGGAGCTTTGGACTTGATCAAATGAAGCCTTATCTGAGTCACACCCCACACACTGGGTACGTCCGATAGGTGGGGCTTCGGCACTATTGGTTTCCTCCATTAATGACTTTGACCACTCCCAGCCATTGACCTTCTCCCAACCCCCTACGCACTCACCTAAACACTCACACACACACACACACACACACACACACACACACACACACACGCTCCTTCCATAGCCAGATACAGTCCTCTGCCTACATTTTTAACCTGTGTCCTTTGCATGCTAATGGAAAAAAAAGCCAAAATGATCATATTTTCCATGAACGATTTAGTTAAAATCGTTCCAATTTGACAAACCTGTGAAAATGGTGGTTAGGTTGATCATGCCGGCTTTTCCTATATTAACAGAAATATTTGGAAACATTTGGGGAAAATGAGCTCTTATTATTCGAAATGCGTGGGGCCTAAAGCGTTTACTTCTTCATTTTGTATTTTCTTTATTTCAAGTCAACTCACGATTGCTGTTTACAACAAGCACCCCGACAGGTTTTTTTTTTCAGATTGTATTGCCCGGCAATGACAGTAGACCATTATGCTTCTTGACCTGCCAAGGTAAATCTTCTCGGAGACTATGTCCCTGTCACTCCACCCACTCTTAACCCAAATAACGTTCAACCGTAGGGCTGCTTTAATCTATTTGCAGTCGAACATACCATCCTTAAATGGTAAGGTTTCTGGCTTAATTTCCTCCACATGTGACGGCAATGCTTCCGATATCACCAGAACCCTGACCCCACCCATCGCTACCCTCCCTATATATACTACTATTTCTGCTTCTCCAACCATTAATCTGCTGACTAATAGACCCTTTGCTGTATCGCCCCCTGTAATGTCTGTACACGTTGCTACCTACTTGGCCCATACATCTGCAGGTAATTTCCTGTCTGTTCTCCGGGTGCAAAGGCTTAATCAGAAGTGGAAGATATGTGCTGATGTATAGAGTTGTCGATTTGGGAGTAAGTCAGGAATGGTACTCCAATTGGTAAGTTGTTGAAGCCACTCATGTTGGGATAATTTTCATCCTCCTATGTGCCTCCTGATATATTATGGGAGGTAAAATCAGAGTTTGTCAAAGGCAGAGTCATGCAGTTTGCTACAAAAATTTTGTTTTCAATGCCTTGGTGATTCATTGTCAAGTAGAAATCATATTACAACCACAGTATAAATCCTCAGGCTTATTCTGCAAAACGTTTGGATTTAAAGTAACGTTGTAAATGCATTAAAAGTGACAGTTGGACGTCCAGGATGTGGGGCTTCTATTGCAACGTGAAACCTTTTGGTTTAGCATAAAGTGTTACGAGACGAATGAGAAAAAACTAATCCTCTTCTTGCTCAAAGTGGCAGTCATCAAATCACACTAGGAAAAGATGTCTGCACAATGTCAATAAAAGACATATTAAATCAAATGTAGTCATCTCAGATTTTCAGATGGAATATCCTATTCCTAAACAGAAAACTGAAAATGACACAGTAAATAGACCTAATGGCCCTTCACTTCTCTCAACCCCCCCCCCCCCTCCCCCATGCATCTAAATTGAAAGGTTGTTCTTTTCACCAACATCCTATACATAGTCTGCAGTAGCGGGTATCGTAACCTATTGCAAAAGATGAGAATGCAGCATGGGGATAAATTGGATGCTTTTTGGCCCACTCTGGCCACAACTTCTCCCGGAGTGTGTGTACTCATGAATCAGAGGGGACTGACCATGGTACAACGGGCAGGGTCGTCTCCGGCCACGGTCATCTATCGGCCAACCCTTGACCATGGGGATTATGCTGAGACAAGTGTTAATGTTTGAAGTTCCTCTGTTAGAAATTGACCTTTCAAAACATCATCAGTTCTATTTATCGGCTTATGGCGAGGGAAATTGCGTCTTTAACAAAGGGTATTATTTGAAGCGTATTATTGAACGTATGCTTCGATTTCAGAGTCTCGAACTGCGCTGTTCTATATATATGGGCTATCGTATAGGTGATTTGGCAATACTGTTACTTTGACTACATCCAACAGGATCGAGAGTCAATCAGAAAGCAATGCTGTTGTTTTAGAATAACAAGAAAAGTGAGGCACCTTGGAGATGTTATTCAAGACTAAAGCCCCATACCCACTAGGCGATTTGGGCATCAGCAATTGTATTTTCCCCTGATCGCCCATCAATATGGTGTATTGAAATATACATGTTTGATCTGAAGTGCCGGGAAAATCGCTCGGCGACTCGCTGGGAGATTTTATCAAACCTGTTCATTTCAATGTAGCATACCGACCGGTGACGAGGCCCAAATCACCTGTGGGTATGGGCCTTTACAATATTCACATTACGAAAATTAAAGGGCCGCCACTTTGCGCCCCATACAGATGGGTGTTGCCTCCCGTGGGGATCCTGGAGGCCTGCCCCGGAGGGAACCTCCAGGGCTTACAGTGTCCGTGCCCGGAATGGGCACGACCCCCCTCGGACCTGGAGGACAGAGGGCGTAACGATCCTTGGCGTTGAGATCAAAGAAATACCCAATGCATTGGGCAGAGGAGAGGGGCTATGTCCGATAGGAAGTACCTTTCTGTTTGTCTTGGTGGGAGGATCTATTGAATGGGACAGGAGAGTGTGCCTTTGTCTATTAATGTCCCCTCCAGTCATCTTCCTTCTTCCTACTTAAAGTTGAATCATCATTCTATGAAATATAGGGTACTCGAATATTGAATGATAATATGAAAATATTAAAGATACAGCAAAGTGTCTATTAGTCAGCAGATTAATGGTTGGAGAAGCAGAAATAGTAGGGAGGGTAGCGATGGGTGGGGGTCAGGATTCAGCTGATATCGGAAGCATTGCCGTCACATGTGGAGGAAATTAAGCCAGAAACCTTAACATTTGAGCATGTTGTGTTCAGCTGCAAATAGATTAAAGCAGCCCTATGGTTATATTTAATTTGGGTTTAGGTTGGGCGGAGCAGCATGGAATAATGCTTAGTTTGTGTTGTTAGTATAATGAAAACACCAACAGCTTCAGTAAGCTATATTGCAAGAAATAGAGGCTTCATATAATACTATTTTCTATCGTGTAGGTAAACTATTAGGACCATTTTGATGTATACTAATTATGTGCTCTCTCAACAAATTCTTGTGTTCTACAAATTTAGTTTGTGCTACAGTGCCTTTATAATATATCGTACCCTATAGTATAGACCTTCATCGGTTGACCTCACATCTATCCTCGACGCATGCGCAATCAGCCTTTCCTTCTCCCACGTGACAATATGGTTGCGCTCATGCCTGCTGGTGGTCGTCCACTCAGGGCTATTTGTTACAGAGATCAACCAGCGAACGACAGGAGGGTAGGCACAGGGGGACGGAGAGTACAGGGGTGGATGGAGGGTACAGGAGGAGGGTGGAGGGTACAGAAGGAGGGTGGAGAGGAGGGTGGTTGAGAGAGAACAGGGGGGTTTAGGAGATGGGGAAGGGTCTCCTTTGTGTTGTTTGATCTGCCATCTCAGCGGTGTGATTGGCTTTAACGGCCATGTCTCTCACTCCTAGTACGATCCGAGATCAAAAACAAGAAGACATAAGCTGCCTGGGAGAGAGGGGGAGGGAGGGCTAGAGGGAGGGTGGGATCTGCGTGAGCACAGGAATAATTAGGGTTGAGGAGAATGGTAGGGTTTCGGCTGTTAGGCGGGGTCAGGTATACTAAATGTTTATACGTTTGTATTTCATGTTATATGTCGTCCTGAAAAGCGCATGTATGTAATGAGGACTAAATAAACAAAAACAAAAGAAATATCGTAAGCAACCTTTGCATTCTAGGGCCACTATCCTAACTATTCTAAAAAAACATGTATACAATTATTACATTGTCTCTGAAGCTGCAATTACAATAGAAATGTAGCTGAGATATGCATAATCAAACGATAGAAGTAGAACGATCAGGTCGATGCTTTAGAACTACATTGATGTAACTCTGCCAATGATAAAGGCTAACACTATCCTACATGGATCCATCTATCTCTGACACAAGCGGCATTTATTGATCAGTAAAAGGCTAGACGTAACCTCGTGTGTGGTCTGGAGTCGAATTGCATTGATTCTTGGGGCTCATCAATGCTAAGGTGACATTTGATGAGAACCTGCCAAAGGTAACTACAAGCCACCATCGGTCTGGGGGGCATTGTGTGTACTATGATTAGCCCATGGGTAGTGAGGTGTATTCTATAGATCTGTAGGAATGGCAAAATGAAAGATATACATTATCAATATTTGTACAGGTAACATGCTACAACTTTTATACTAGTTCGTTAAGATAGTTATTGTTTCACTTCATAACACCAGTATCTTCAACTTCAACTTTAAAAAGCTTCAACGGATGTCGGTTTTATTTCAATACGAGGAAATTAGATGGATATATATATATAGATAAAGTTGGCATATAAATATATTTTTCAACACCCTCCAAAAAAGAAAAAATCAATATTTCTAAATGACAATTGAACACCACCTTGAATAATGGTCTCATAGTTGTGTTGTTGTATTTTATTCCGGATTCTTATTCCATTCATCTGAATTCAAAATGTCACATGATACGTGATTGGTGAGGATCCATCCCCCTTGCCCCCACACAAAAGGGCCACTTCAGTTTTCTGCCATTAAATCGGATCCCATCACGCTACATCCAGGTGTGGCCCTGTCTGTGTAAACACAGGTAACTCTGCCTACACCTGCCCCCCCCCTCCCCTGGTTGGCCTACCTTTAATACAGGCCCCACCACTGAACCCCCACAAGTTCCCAGCCCTTCTGGGGAACGCCCATGTCTTTGGGTCTTCTTTTGGTGCACCAGTACTGTCCACACACACGCAAGGAGAGTACTATGCCTGGTCTGTTATTATCCTCCGGGAGTTACCTGGCCTTCTTTGAACATAGATTGTAGTGTTTCTCTCATTTCCTGAGTGTTCTGCTACCTGCGTGATTAGGTTGGTCTTTGTAGGTCTGCCTGGGCATTTCCCATGCTTGTTTTTTTAAACGTATTCTTATCTGGAGCATTTTGGGCATTTAAAATTGTGATTGTCATATTCAAGTATTGCTTTGGAAATTCCTAGGATTCTGAGGTTCACAGAGGGCTTAAATATTATAAATGTATGTTTACATATAGGCCTACAGACCTAACAATACCCTTTGCTATCATTTCTGTTTTTCTTTCTCTTTCCCCCTCCGTTACTTCTTTTCTCCTTTCTTTCTTCTCTTTCCTCCCTTACTCCCTCCATCCCTTTCTATACATCTTCCTTCCTTCCTTCCATCCTTCCTCTCCTATGTCCTGCATTTCCAATATTGCCCTTTGGTCCCTATTCTCCATTTTTGTCCCCATACTAAACCTTTTTCTGTCCGACCAAACAACCTATTTCAAAGTCATATGTTTCTCCTATTATTTCTACCTCAGTTTTTTTAATACAACATTCTTCTATCAATTCCCTTTCGGCTCCTTCTTCCTATCGACCTATGCGTCGGTCTCTCTATCTCTATGAACTCCCTCCATTCCCTATCCCCTATCTCTATAACCCCCAACCAATTTCCTCCTCCATCCTCCACCAATCAGAACTCTCCATCTTATCACGTGACGACCTAAGGCTTTCTGCGCATGGCCGTTGGACAAGGTAGTGGAGTCTGCGCAGTAGAGGCCGTTTTGCATAATTTCCGGTTCCCGTGTCCTTGTTGACGTGAGTTGGCGTCTCCGTTGCCATGGCAATGCCCTGGCGGAGGTGATAACGCTCCTAATGAGTGTGGATAGCTGGGAAGACTCTCATTTTCTGATAGAAATGTTACTTTTTTCTGATTAAACCCATTCTGAAGAGTAAAAAAAGAGGAACTTTTTTCTAATTATCTGCATAAGTCAAACTTTTTGTGAACCTGATTTCCAATCAATCTTTTTGGAGTACTTGCAAGGTTGAAGCGCACAGAAACTGTTGAAATAATATTTTAGGTTCTATGACCTAAATTATTGTTGTAATTGGAAAATTTGCAAAGTTGGCCTATTGTCTCACTGCACATTTTAATGACTTAGTATTCGGATCAATATCCGTCGGACCGCTGGACATCAAACAAATCATGACAGACGAACTCAATAAACGGATACCAAAACATTCAATAACCGTTAAATTGCTTTTGTTTATTTTAAATGCATGAAAAAAAATAAACTGTTGACTCGCATCAGAACCCAGTCACAAGTCCTGACTCCATCTCTTTTACCATGACCAAGCCTTAGTCACAAAAATTATAGGTATTGGCCATTTGTTGCCCCACGGCATTAGTTTTATCTAAGCTACTGTCAGTGAAGAGAAGATGGCTACTATTTTATATTTTGCATGACATTACCATCTCGTTTAAAATTAGCAATTTATAGACCACCAGCAGAATATTGCAGTGTAATATTAAATAACCATAGAGGCTACGCTTATTATATCTAATGATTGTACATCCAATAAATGCAGCTTATTCAGCTTTCGCCTTTGTTAATACGGTAAATAAGAGACATGCTAGGCAACTGAGACCAGTCACAAGCCATGGACCCTCCACTCTAACCATGGCTGTATACGGCCATAGTCACAAAGAGAAGTTATGGGCGTTGGCCATCACCATCAGTAGCCCCTACCATTATCAGCTACTGTCAGTAGAGGGTAGACGGCCACCATTAAGGTGTCACAAGAGATCAAAGATCTTTTTGTCCAGGGGGGAATTTCCTCGGACCAGGCGACTGACAACCCTGTGGGGAGATGGGTGTAGGGAGAAAGGATCGCCTGTATGCTTTTAAGTGGACACAGGTTGTGACGGGTCACGTGAGATCGGTTAGAAGGGCTGGGAGGGGGTTTGATGGTAGGGGGCGAGCGGGAACAATAGGTTGCACAGCTAGTGCATTAAAGTAGCCCTAGGGACGGACGGAGTTGGTTAGATAAAACGTTTTTTTTCTTGTGTTTGGTATTTTTGTGTGTGGTTGTTTCGTTTTTGTGTGTGAATCTTTTTGTTGTTGTTGTTTCTTTTCGTTTCTTCCTTTGTTTTTGTTTCTTCATTTATTTATCTTATTTGTTTAAATATTTTTTCTTTTTTTCTTTCTTTCTTTCTTTCTTTCTTTCTTTCTTTTTTTCTTTCTTTCTTTTTGGAGTGGGGGTTAGCAGAATAGACCACACACCTGAAAAATGTGTATTGGTCTTGTGTCAGAGGCAGTCAGTCTTCGAGTAGAATGTGTTTTAGTAGAAGTAAGCATTGGTACAACTGAACATGAAGAGAGAAACGTAAAGCGTGTGTAGTAGAGAGTTGAAAAAAAAGACTTTAAAGAAAGTAGGGGGGATGCAGTCGCATAAAAAATGCAGCAAGGACAAGCTCTTCTTCATGGGGTTTTATGACTCATGATTTCCCAAAGGAATCCCCAGCACTGCAAATAGAATACTGCCATTTTACATATTACATTTTAAATTCTAATGCTTTGGACGAAAAGTGTATCATCTGAACCTAGCCGGAACATTAATTTTCTGTATCCCTTTCAGTATTACCATAAGGAAAGATGCATGCAATGTGTACATCTGTCTCTAAAATCCAACCGAGGACAAGTAATACTTCCTGGCTTTCAATTGATGACTCTTGATCTGAATATGGATATGTTTTATTTCAGAGCTCACAGGATGTGCGTGTATCTCCAAAGTCGGGTGCATCGCCTCAAACAGCCTAATTGACAGAGTGGCAGTGGCACTAACCCCATTTGCTCACTGATAAGCTCGGGTTCTGCTCATTACCTTCAGAGACCCATTAACCTAAGCCTGAGCTGCTCCTAAGTACCCGGGTCTCTCAGCAGGTATAGCTGAATTAGTATACAGGTTTCTTTAAAAACGAAACTGCATTACCGTCGAAAGGAGTTGGAGAGGTGGGTCACTTTACTGTTACCTTCTACTAGAAAGGTTTCTGTACTAATGCAGTTCTTAGAATTAGGTGAGGATATTAATAGCAACTTGACTTAATGTTTTGCACACTAATGTATTTCTTTACTGTATCAACTTCCGTTTAACTTTTTGACAGAAAGAAAAGGATGATTTTTTCGGATATTCTTGATATGAGGTTTGCATATGCATGTATGAAGTATAGAATACAGAAAATAGACTGTGGAATATGGTTACGAGTAGAGATGAATATTCTGTTGTCCGATAGACTGAGCTGCGTTTGGTAATTTGATACAGGACCAGCCAGGGTAATTTGGTTCACAATCTGATGGTCCATATGCCTAGCCTCCATTAGTAGTGTGACCGTGATCTCAGTGTTTTATTTGCTTTAAATGCTATGTTTCTAGTGAAGCATCCTCCATTTGTACTTTGTTTTAACGGTTCATATTAGAACGATGCATCTTGTTTCCACTTTGATTTTCAAAAGTGCTCCCTTACCGATTTCCTCCTAGTACCTAATTATTTTTATCATGATATCCCTAGGCCTACTCTCTAAACGTGTGTTAGATCTATCAAAGAACACTACGTCAGCTTTTTTGTTTAAAGTTTGAAGCTGGAGCATATCCAGAACTATGATGTAAACGACTTGCAAACCCACCACCAATCTAATGCTTTCCCTAGACGCTAATCGTCGCTTCATTTTTGTTTCCCACACTATCAGCGTTTCGATCTCCATCATCATTAAACTAAACATGCAATCGACCGGAGAAAAAAGCTCTGGCAACAAAATTGCCAGTCTGGTAAGCCTGAACTGCCTATCTAAGCAGAAAATGAAGACTCTATGCTGTCGGTGGCCTTGAGTAATTGTCAATAAGGGTAGGTTGATTTACAGCAGTTTGGACACCTGGGAGTAATGTATTCTTATCAATATTCGCAGGCTGGAGTTAGCCGGGCTCTATATCAAATGGCAATTCCCCTCTAACCCATGCTCTGCGACGCCAGAATAATTATTGGCCTCGGGAGGTTCTGGCAGGCATCCCGGCCACAACTGCCTCGTCCGTGCAGGCAACATGTCCACCATGAGGGTAAAACGACCTCGGCAAATCTTGTTGTACGGGGGGCCTCATTTTGCACATGAACGGCAAATTTTATAAATGACACTCACGCCAATAACATTTGCACGGCCATTAACCCCGACGCCGCTGTTGGCCGGCGGGCGTAATGAAACAGACCGTGCGGTCGCCAGGACCCAGCGGCCGAATAACGAGCTGAAAATATACCCATTAGACTAAATGTCGTCTGCGGTTTCCCGCCAAGATCTTTGAGGCGTGAAATGAGACACTTACGTGGGAAATTGCGGAAATTATTCCAAGAGTGGACGTGGGGTAGGGCTTGGAAAGTCTGCTGACGAACTTTGGGTGAATTACGGCGAAAATCACAGCTTTTGTGACCCAAAAACCCTCCGCCATTTCCGAGGAGAGAGGGTTATGCCTAGGGCCCAGCTAGGTAAAAGCAGGCTCCTATGCCCGCGGGAAATGCATTGGGATGGACCCTAAAACAGTGACGCACGTCCGTCATTAAATGAGAGTGCTGGCCCAATTTTACGCGATCTGTTTTGCACTTTTCTTAGACAATATAACTCGATTTACCACCCACGTTTTCTCCACTACCTCCCAACTCGACCCCACGAATATTTTCACCCTCACCCTCTAGCTACGTACACCTTTCTAAAGCCTAAACCTATACTAATCTCATTACCTGAACATCTGGAAAATCGTGTCAGGAAGTTTAGACATTGAGTTAGGAGCTTTTAGTGACAGGAGGAGGGAGGAGCAAAACAAATTATCATGAACTTATCCCTAAGACCCTTCTGGCTAGGAGTGGAATTTAGTACCTCCCTAAAGCTAGGCTAAAATGAACAGAGAATGGCCTGAAGTAACCGTAGGGGGATTAGTTTAAGGGTTGGGATTGGCTAAATTGGATTACCGTGTGAGTTAGTCGGTCGGGAAAGAATGGTTGAAGGGAGGTATGAGAGAAAGCGGAAGGATATAGTAATAATCATGGTGTAGGGCAACCCAGTAAACTGTTGACCATTCTGACCACTTTTTTTGGTTTTGCTGATGTATTTTTGTATTCAAGTTGAACGTCACCGATGTGATGTATTTGTAAATTGTGACTAGTTATTTCCATTCTGCAGTTCCTAATTAAGATGAAACCACTTCGAATAACTTTCTTCGCCTGTTTATGCGTAAAACTGTAAAAGAGAAATTTTCCCTTCACTATCAAAGTATACATATAATATAAAGAATAAATTATCCTGACTGGCTAACTTAGTCAGGAAATCAATACAAGATATCTCTCTATGTGAGATAACCACATGAACTGTTCTCAATCAACCTTACAGTGCGCACAAGTGAACCCCTTGATTAAAACCTACACTTTACAAAAGCCAAGAGTATACCACCTGCGTTGCCTCATCAAAAGAAATAGCGGATCACTTTCCCATCTAAGAGAATCTCTAATCGATCCTATAGGGAATGCACCCAATGCTCTCACAGAAAACAGGTGTAGCCATCCACCACATCTAACTACTCCTAATCAGACAGGTGCAGGCACCCTGGAGGAAAGGATGGGTCTTCAATGGACAGGTGTTCATGCGACCCAGCCGGATAATTACCCTGGAGCATCGGAAGCTGCTCCTTTAGGCTTCATTGTAGGGTAGAGCTTTAAGGTTCTATTGAATTGCTAGAAACCTTCTTTTATGGCCGATATCAACTCGTCTGCCGGGAGATGTTTTTCATTGCAAGATGCATAAGATTGAAGTTTTTTTTTGTCAGTAAAGGACCATGAAAATGTCTCACTTTTGTTGCATAACTTGTAATTGACTATTTCATAGGCCATGGTAGATTATCATTTAAATTTGGCACATTTATGTCACCAATATAGTATTTCGGGCTGATCCTCAGTAGATCTATCCCTCTTTACCAGCATGTAAAGAGTAAAGCGCTTTCCAACCCCTAGATTTTATATGTACCAAAAAGACTTTTGGAGTGCATCAGGGCCACTCATATTGTAAACTGCACATGCGTAGACTTTGTAAGGCTGCATTGGAAATTACACAGTATCTCGCAATACTCAGATTCTTCATTTCTCACTAATACAATGTACGAGCATCCACCTAAAGAAACCCGAACAATCGATACAATTCCAAAACGAGAAATAGCATGATATCATAACGTTAGGAGAGAGTTGGATAGAAAATCCGCTTTTCTTTTTCTTGGTGGTCGTGGTACTTTACGGCAATATTTATTGCAAAGCCCTCGACGATATCAGGGGGTCTGTCAAGGCCGAAATAATCCCTTAGTTTGAGTGATGAGGGTGCTTAGTTTGTGAGGGTTTTTTGTTAGGACATGTCGTGATTTTAGATGCTAAATGCTCCGGCTTTCTGTGCGAGTAGTTAACGATGTTCATTAGATTCAATGAAAATGGAAAGTGTTGTCTAGATTTCAAAGTCTTAAGCTGTGTGAGCACGCAATTTCATCGGTATCAATCCCATCCCCGTCTTTAAAGATTGGTAACTTAGTTAAAGAACGAGTGTGTTTTGACGGTCACCATTTATCATAACAAAATATATTTGCGTTGAAGGGGCTTTTTTAGGATAATTACGGATGCCGTGAAGCAGCAAAGGGATAGTGATGACATGTAAGGTATATATAAACGTGTAATTGGTTTTATTTTCTGATTCACGTACTTAGTATTATGGGCAATGGCAAGGATAGACAATTGGGCAGTCAAAAATACATACATTTTCGGATCACTATGGAGGATCATTGTTATTTCGTACATGTATTATTTATTCTCTTTCCTAGTCCCTATTAATGATTAAACTACTTTGATAGTTATTTTTACATTGCAAGTGTGCCCAACCTCAATGCATACGAGCGTACAACTTCAAGGATAGCAAAGTAATATGGCGAAGGCAATTTCGTTTCTCTTCAGTCATTTTACTCAAATCCCCGTCAGGCCTTAGAGCCAAAGGGCTTAAAGGGCATCATTTCCCGGTATAACTCCGGCTCAAGTTGATTCGCCCTTAACCCAGCAGTCTCTTTCTAGCCTTTTTTCCGTATTTATTTTTCCCTACTTTTTTACGTTTTTAGCTGTAGGAACAGGCGGGTAAACGCCGTTGGATTTATCACACTCCGTTTTCAACATTAGCCAGTGGACTGGCCACTTCTCCTCCAGGGTGGGGGGGGGGGGCAGCCTCCTTCCTGTCCATCGATCACGTGATACGTCATCAGTCACGTGACGTGGGAGGCGGACGCGCCAAATGGAAGACGGATGAAACCTCAGCGACGCGGGAGCCAATCATAGCGCTCGTTACATTGGGTGCTTAGCGCCCTTGCCGCTCCAGTACGAGCGCGCTGAGTGGCCCGAGCCATACGTCAGGGTCTCGCGTTACAGCGCGAGATCTCGCTTTGTTTCGGGACCCAACGGGATTTTATTGTATCCATTCTGATAAAGTAGCAGTCCGCCTGTCTGAGCTTTACGTTCTGATGACTGATTCTCCCATCCCCAGACGGAGCGGGTATATTCCCAGTGTGTTATAAAAGCAATAAATGAGGGGCTTTGTTTTTTTATGACTACGGACCGGGGAGTTCTGCCCACTGATCCTTTTGTCTCACATGGTTTGCGATCCCAAATCCACTGCAAATCTGTCTCTCTCCATTGTCACTAATGGCAATTTTCCCTTCATACAGACACCAAAAGGTGTCCGGTCGTATTTTATCGTGTGCTAATTCATTTTAACATTTTGAAGTATGGTGTTCTTTGAGACGCGGAATCACTTTACTAGTTATTGTCTGGCTCTTCAGAGAAAAGTTTTACAAGTCCTGAGTTCTTCATTGAGCTCAAATAGAGCTAACTAAGACAAAAAAATGATATCCATCCTTCTAATGTTGCTGGGTGAACTATACCTTCAGGCTTCACTGATAAGAAATACTGATTGCCAGCAACAATACTGGTAAGTGATGTGTGGCTCCTCTTTAGGAATTGACCTCATCTGGGAAGGGGTTGGTTCTCATTAGGACCTTCTTTTGAAAAAGTAATTATATTCATAAAACCTGACATGATATTACTCAGCTTCTTGGTTGGTTGACTTTAAAGAAGGGGGCATTAGGGAGCCATATAATGTAGTGTTATTGAAGATGGCCCACTTGCATCAACCTGTTCTACTTTCCCGAGATCACAAGGGTATGACAAGCTAAATTAAGACCAAGTTCTTGAAGTCATACTGGTTTAACTTACTGTTGCGGTTACCACGAATGTAAAAAGACCATCACGTATACGTACCTGCAAAGACACAGAAAAGAGCCATTAGCATATTGACATCAGACAACATCAAACAGCGTCAATTTATCTGAGAAATACTTCTACTATTATGACATAACAATAGCTGGAAAACTTTAATGCAGTAATTTAATAGTTATGATCATGATTCATGAACACAACAACATATACTTGTATGTCAGTGCAATGTCATCCCTGTATTTCTTCCCTCGTCTCATCAAATCTCCTCATGTCATACTCAGATAAGCCAATACGATCTGAGAATAAAATGAACAGACTATTGAGAACGTGCCTTTAATTTGCCATGAATTCTAGGCTTTCAATTCCTCAAATTGTGCGTAAATATTACTGAATGTGACCCCAGACAATTTTAATCAGAGGCCGCACTTCGTAGCCGGGTATTATTTGACTCTGTAAAGCTAGTATGGCAGTTTCAGCCTTACAGGCAAGTGACATTGATGAAACCTAATGCTTCGAAAGTACTAAGACCTGCTTCCGTGAAAAAGTTTTTGTGATGTAGGGATGTCTTATTTCTGTGCTGTTATTTATTTGCCTGAAACAAAATTACAATATCAGCTGAGCATATACGCATTTTTCAATATACCATGTCTATATCTGGGGCCTACATAATAGTTTTATGAACATGTGTACTACTCCAAAACCTTTTAAAACACATTTTCTCTTTTCAGGGACATTATGGTAATAAAGGAAAACGTTATTATATTACTTTATTCCATACAAAACTTGGACCGGCCAGGACACGGTTTTATTTAGATAGACTACTTTTCTGTACGTCCTAGAAGAAAGCCAACGATACATTGAGGACATTAAAGAACATGGTACATGTCTGGACCCGTTTTTTCCGACCTTTGAAGTCGGTGAGACGTCCGACAGAAGGACGACTTGCTATGTCCACTGCTTTTATCTTCCTGGCCACATTACATATTAAACTGATGTCAACCATAGCCAAAGTGTACCATTACATGGTGCGGCCACTGCAGATACATTATTGAACATAGGTCGGACATGTATAGTAAGAATTCTACTTAGATGGTCGTCCTATGTACCAGCATGATTATCCATGCTACTTAATAGACTTGCAGTTGATATATTCTGAACTTTTCTAAGCTACTGGTTAAGTGAATCCTATTAAGGATTAAACTTGTACATACACATATAAGGATATTTAAGGATATCTGCAGTACAGTGAAGTCAGTCACTCTTCGACCTGTGTTAGCTAACCACAATAAAAACAATCATGTTGAATTTTTTTCTTAAATTTACGAAAACAGCACATGAGTGTTGTGAATATGTATGTATATTATAAAATTGTTCTATTTTGATTTTGTTTGCCGTGGGAAAAATGCATAAACCTCTTTACTGCTGGTCAAATAAACATACTTTCCCACGATAGAGAAGCAATCATCGCAGTTAGCTATGTCATAAGTAATTTACAAAAGAAGCCAAGAAGACGACGAGTCTTAATTTTCACACTATCCTTTACCTTTGTGCAAATGTCATCGACAGCAATAAGCACAAGCCAGCGTTGTCCAGACAGCCGAAGCAATAAGCTTATAAAAGCCCTTGATTAAAGGGCAGTCCCTCTTTGTCCCCCTACAATTGCCTGCTTGCCCTGTCATCTACTATTGGTGGCTGCGGCTACTTCTTTATAGAAAACGCTTAGTGGGTCTTTATTAGATAGAGTGAGGATTCTGTGGACCCTTTTAGAGCCTTTCTTCTACCTGGGAAGGGGACGGGAGCTCCTCCAGGGGATGCCAGGAAAGGTCAAGACTCTCTTATAGTAAGGGGTGGTCGTCTTCTGTCAGCAGCTAGGTGGGAACCCGACTCTGGAGGACAGGTGGGGGATAGGTGAGACGAGAGGAAGGTGTGTGTGGAGGGGGCTGGGGTCATGGGGTAGTATGGGAAAGAGGTGAAGGGCCTACCTGTCTAACAGCAGGGTCTACCTGCCTGGGTACTGTTGTGGGAAGTATGGGAGAGTTGGCTTGAAATATCAATGTTGTGTAACGTTAAAGTACACGTTCGGTTCTCATTGGATTTTCACTTTTATTTCTATTTTCCTCATATTAAGTAACCCACCCTTTGTTGTTGAAGGGGAACACAAAATAGATAAGATAATATAGTAAATCCATAATCATATTATCATAAACAACCCAGCCAAATGTGACGTCGTTGAACGTTCTACTTACGTTGCAGAACGTCACATAACGTTATTAGAACGTTTCAGAACTTTCCCGTTACATCGCTTCTTAGCTGGGAATTAATTACTGTCTTAAATGTCATTTGAAGTACATTGTTGTTTGAATGAAGGTCATACACGTACGCCGGGCAACGCTGCATACATAGTCCTATCATTCAATTATTAACGGCTTTTTACCTGTACGATTACTTTGGATTTATCCTTGGATCATACATAAGCGTAACCCAAATAAAATTCTACGGAAGACAGTCTTAGTATGTCTACGTTAATCTATGTATACATGTTAAGCTATAAGTAATGTTGTTTTCCATTATTTAAGAGAACTTCTTAAACCCTAGCCGCATGTCTTGCTGGACAGGCGCCAACTGTACAATCGACATGCTGAAAATAGAAAAAAAAATGCATTGTCAGGCGGCAACCTTCTTCTAACACCTGTTTGATAAGCCTAACCCCGCCCCCACCCAATACCCGGCCACCAGGAGAAGCCCTGGAGAAAGGTAACACCTGGCGGCAACAACTGACAGACTGTCAACTTGTCAGAGGAAGTCATTAGCCCCCATTAAAACGACCAGGTAAAAAAGGTGCATCGTTCTGATACCGACACGCGTACTGTTATGTTGCGGGGAGGGCGAGGGTAGGTGTTAGTGGCTGTTTTGGGGACGTGTTGTTAATTTCTACCAGTTGTCTGGATGGCAAAATGTCAGATTTATAGATTTACTTGAAGTGATATTTAAATGTTGAAGTAACGTTTGATATTTCACCGCATCTGTCTGCTTGAGGCTTTTCGCTTTTGGTTTTTATTCGTATTTCTGCTGAGTGTCCTGTCTATAGATGGACAATGGGCAACATTTCCCTTCGAAATGTAAATGGATGATTATCTTTTACAAACATTGATACGGCTATGATTAAATGTCACTATACAGATTCTTGATTAAATCCAAACTTTTCCCGTCAAATTCGACCCCTGATACTATACCATCCCGCCTCCCTGAAACAGCCGGTTTCTCATAATTGTACGCTTAACGTGTCCGATGCGTGGTCGAATTTTCACGCTATACATTGCGAATGCACGATTCAAACGTCATACTTCACGACTTCGACTCAAAGGACAATGTTTTCAGGGTTTTCCATCTAGCTTTTGCGTCAGGACCGTCAAGCCCACGTCGCCTCCAAGCTACCTCTCGTGTCCTTGGAAACCCAGCTCTATCCTCTTTTCCCGTGCAATGCTTTCCCATCTATTGATTGCCGACCATATAATCTAATCCCCTACCACACCTTGTGGGGATCTACCTCTTGTCACCGGCGACTATGACGAGAATACACAAGACGCCAACGGGAACCAGCAGCAAATCCCGTAACAACGAGAATCGGCGAGAAACAGCGAGAATCGGTGGCGCCACCGGGTGGTGGATTTGTCAATCACACTTTTCCCATTAGTATCAGACTCTAAGGATGGCTTCACAAATCTGCTAAGTGCACACCCCCGACTTCCGGCTTCTCTCGCCTGTAGCCTATAGCTGCAGCTTGCATATTTTCCCTGCAGTCTGGCATACTTAAAGGGTCTATTTCCTAAGCTAACCGATTCGCAAGCTTCTAACGCTTCTTGCACACTCCCCCAAGCTTTAAGCATCACTCCCCCAAGCTTTAAGCATCACTTCAGCAGGCTTTAAGCGAGAGGGATTAAGTCCCGACGGCGCATGCGTGCAAGCCACTTCCGCTGTCAGCAAACGTCAATTTGAAATCCCCTGTTAGTCAACATTGGTAGGGGGATGACATTGAGGGGATTTGCTTCCTAGTCCCCGCGGTTATATTACCTGTGGACCTGCTAAAACCATGATGTCATCCATGTCATTTTTATTACAACATCCCAGAGTGGATATGCGCAGGCAAGGACCCTATTTGGCAAGATAATTACTCCAACGATCATATGAGTTTGAGAAATGAGATTGTGACTTTGGCGCTTTCCTCGGATCAAATTAAGTCATTTTTGTTCAATTTTGATCACGTTTAATGTGACTTTTTAGTCCATTTTAGGGGTGTTTCGTTTTAATCGACACAGACTCTGGTTCCGCTCAGGCGGCTGGAGGTGTGATCAGGTCGTCCTGTAAACAGAGCTAATCAAACTAGCCGACAACTGTTCTCGGCCTGACTGATCATGAGTGGCCAGGGGATCTTACTCTGCCCAGAATGCCACCAACATTACCAAGAATATGACTGTAAATTAATTGTGCTTATGAAACATCTATGGCAGATAAGAGATCTTATTTATGATGTATAACGTATACGTCATCTATTAGATATGGATACAAGATGCATACATAATATGCTTATCATTAACATAATATGCTTATCATTATTATTTTTGTTGTTGTTATTTTTGTTGCTGTTACTGCTGCTGTCTTTATTGAACACAGTTTATATAATTATATATTACTGCACAGTATGTTTTCTCATTGCGATTAGTTAGTTATTTTGTAGTGCTTTATGCGATTACAAAGTTTCATATACCATTCTTTTAGCATCATATTTGATTGGGTAACTGAAAAAGCAGTCACTGTATCAGTTTTAACTGTCTATAACTGAACAAGTGGGGTTTAACTGCCCCAATTTAGCCAAGTGGGCCTAAGCGATCCATCAACTGTTGGTATAGTTAGAGGACCGGGGATTGATGTCAGTGAAAGGACAAAACACTAAACTTTATCAATTACCATTGACCTTTCACCAGTGATTCACTTACATTAACGATATAACCTACTTTAGTGAGCAGCTCGAAAGTTGGCAAAATTGCCTGCCATAGAGGGCAGTGAGCAGTTGGGATCTACTCAACATTCAGCGCGGCAGATGTCGTAAAAAGAACTAACGACCGTGGTTGCATAAACAGGCACTAAGAAGACCATCTGCCTTTTGCCAATGACGGGAGCACTTTCTTGTGGGACCCCTGAGAGCCTCTGCATGCAAGCTGGCGCCTTTGCGAGCTGCTCACGGCGAATATTTCAGGCTGCGGGTGAGTAGCTCGTGACTCAGAGCGGCTCAGGGACCTGACAGTAGTGCGGCCGGGATTCAAGCCTGGATTAATAGAGTTATCGTTTACGCGTCACCCTTTGCCAAAAGAAACTTCCCTCCTTTTATTCAATGAAAATGTGAATAGGTTTTAGGGGAATGGAATCCATTGGGGAAGCGGAGAGACCGTATTGAGTTGATTTGTGTGTGCCAACTGGTGAGTGGGATTTGAAAAATGTTTCAATTTAAAAATGAAGGTACATGGGTTGCTCCCTCTCAAGGTTGTTCCGTTATTTTCAACGGAAAAATAATGCTGTTTCCCTTCATTTTTTTGCATACCGAGACAGCAGCTGTTTACACTTAGAATTGTACAACTTCCATCAAAGTAATGATAATCAATTCTAGAGATTGCAATGCAAAATATAAACGTGCTATTCCGCAACACAATAGAATCAATTCTAGAGAAGGCAATGCAAAATATAAACGTGCTACTCAGGCACACAACATAGTACTAGCAACCCTTTATACTATTCTGCTCGTGTGCATCTGCCTACCCTGTCCAAACAGGACCTCAGTCCACCACTGGGAATACTTTGTTGTCTCCAATATTTGACTTCTCATTGGCTGCCCACGTACCACGTGGTCGGACCTGTGGGAGGGTGAGACTGGCGCTTTAAGAGGTTGGCGGGAAGGAATAGCAGAAAACCTAATGGTCTGGGAAATAAGACTCTGACATACGGAGGCTGTTGGCACATGTATGGCTCTATAAAATCTGTCGCTTTATAGATAGTCAGTAGCCGTTGCTTGTCTGGTACGTTTGTTAGAAGCAGGGTCTGCTAGGTTGCGTGATGACTCGATTGGGATACCATCTGCTACCGCTAGCACGAAGTCATTACTTCAGTACATTATAAATACTCTGAACCAGTCCTTGTTTTTTTTGTCATTCTAAGGAGAGATACGCCACGGATAGTTTTAGCATTGTTTGATAATTTTAAATATAACCAACGGGACAAGAGATCCAGGACGGATTTTCAATCCAAAGTGTGGCAGGAGTATCAGCCTGTGAGGCAAACCACAGGTTGATATACCTGGCTAGTGTTCACTATAATTTGAATCATAACCACATTTGAGCTTTCATTGCAGAGTCTACCATAGATGTTACTTCTAAATTGTTCAGAATCGTTGATTATAAAGCTAATAAATTATTGATCACCAAACTGCCAGCCTTTTTCTGGGAGATGTGCCGTCATCTGCACAACGTCCCCAGACTAAGACATAGCTCACAGACTTCTATATCTAAGTGACTTCATTACCGGCCACATCTACTGAAACAAAGGGAAAGGCACTAGCAAGTTCGGACAAATGCATGTGTTGACTTTGAGCTGCTCAGTGAGCAGCTGCTAACTAACCCAAGAGACCTGACCCACTCGGGGAGCTGCTCACATTGTGGGCTGGGCCTCTGCTCATTTGGGTGATATATATAGACCGTGTGTGCCGGTGGTTGATGACTCGGGGAGCAGCTCCTGGTTAAACGAGCAGTTTAGGAGTTGCTCATCACGTGTTCTACTCCCTAGAGATGTCTGTGGTACAGACTGTGGAAAAGTAGAATCTATTTCTGGGCCTTTTTGTTTTTCCCTCGCTGCTTAAATCATGAGGTAATTTGTTGTTTCTGAGAAGAAGACTTTTTAACAAACTTATCAACTATAATGCGCATTTGAAATGGTTGTAAACGTTCAAATCATTTGTATCAAGATAAGCTGACACTTGGTGTGGTAGTACCCAGCAATAAAGACTTACAACCCGCCTTACAAAATGATGTATTTTCTCATACTGAATTTTAATCTCTAGACCATACAACCGACCACCAACATATTTGCGACAGAAACCCTCCCGTACCCTTATTCTTTATAATTAACAGCAAAAACTTTACCATCAACAGTGCTAATAATTATGCTGTCTCTTCATCAAATGACCCATCCTTATTCGTGCTCTCAATGTATGGTCCCTAGTGCAGCTCCTGTTGTTACTGTTGTCTATTGGATATTTAGACGATAATCAGGAACACACAACAAACTAATCACTGTACCTCTCCCCGCACTCCTAAGCACCCCCCCCCCCTCCTACTCCAGACACCCCCAGGCCCTCAGCCTGAGGTGACGGCCATTTTACCCGGCGCTACTTATCTATTTGGCAGGCATCCACTCATTGCTACAATCATGCAACCTAACCATTACGGGAGGAGGAGGGGGTCAAAGGACAAAGGGCAAAGGTCCCAGAACGTAAAGGTTGACCAGGAGCGTCGTAGGATGTTAAGATTGTATATTGTGGTGCGTATAATCCGAGGTATTTTTTTCTTCCGTTTAACATAATATATCAAAGGGAAGAAAAAAAACAAAGAACCAGCATTATATGCAACACAATATATCGTACATATCAGATTTATCTTTATAGTCGATTTATAATTATCAACAATACTTTATTATTGACTAAAACATGAAGTTGATACACCTGTCATAGTGCACAGTGAAGTTTACCGTTTCACTTGGAAAACATTATATAAAACACTATCTGAGAAAGCAGTGATGTGATTGATGGTTTTGATAAGGAATCATCCTGCCGACACATGTCGTTGATTTACTGAATTATTAATTAAGCAAAATATGAGCGGATCAGAAACACCTGGGTCCAAATGAATCATTTCGTCCATAAAAATAGCTCAATAATTCACGCCTCCTTCACACCAGATTGCTAATCGGTCCGAATTTGGCAATGGAAGCACGTGTCGCACGGACAGATGATCTGATTGCTTTTTTGTTGCCAATACAAGGCTTATAATTCAAGGTGTATTTCATAACGCTTTGATAGGTCTATGAGTCAACGGGATAGGTGGCCCTTGCTTTTACGTAAATCCGTTAGCATAATTATTTCGACAGAAGTGCTGGAAAAAATGTAATGTCAACTGTTATGAGTTTACCTAATTATTATTTTTATTGATACAAGAGTTAATGGAGAATTCACTAAGGTTACGTTTAGGAGGAAACAGTATTTTGATATCAAAAGTATTCAGGTATAATCTGGTACAACAGTATTATTGTTGAAAACGCGGGAGGTAGCGTATAAGAGACAAACACATAGAAAAAAAGGTCAAGGAGGGAGACTTAGACACTGCCAGGAGTGATGAGGGGGCCTGTGATGAAACAGATGATGAAAGATGAATAATGCCCTGCGTGTTGGGCACCATTTGGCACAGACCGAGGTGCAGTAGAAACACTGACAAGCCTGCGCCCCAAAAACTATCCACGGTGGCCTCATCCCCCTTTGGCCAGGGTTTGGCAGCAGTCTGGCTGATTCACCTCGCCTGTCATGCCAACCGCCAATAATGCCTGCTCCATAAAGTGCCTCACCAGGATCTGCAGACTAAATGAAGGGACTGGATTGAGGACAGCTGAGCCAGAGGTTTTCTCTGGTAATTAGACCTGCTTGGCCAATGCTAAAAAGGACCATCTAGTCCACCTTACCACCAACGACCGCCGCCCACCGGAGTGTGGGCTAACTCGCTGGGAAGTGCCAATTTAGCATTGTCCACAATGGGACAGATGTGTTCTTATTGAGATGCATAGAGCTTGAGCAAATTATTAATTAGAGGTATCTGACGTATTTGGTTTTTTCTTTGTGTTCGACCACCCGGTTTAAGTTCAGCACTGATGTAATCCTGCCAAACATTTAGTAGTGTTTGGATCTGAATGTGATAAATATCTAATAGTCTGTCGTCATTTCAGTTATCAAAACTATTCCATACTTTGTATCTTTAAATCCCTTCCATTCAAGTTCTCCGTGAACGCCCTTTAACACTTTTACTTTCCTTAGCTTACAACTCTTTTGCATTGCATTGCATTTCCTTTAAGCACATTAACCATACCGCATGCTGCGTTCTGCCTTCTTTCCTCTTGAAAGCTATATCTCTTAAATATTTTCGTATATAACGATCGTCTGCAAATTGCCATTGAACGCCGATTACTTTAAACATGTGACATTCACTATCACTCACCTAACACTTAAAAATCGTATTTTACATATGATATTTTGTCTAATTTCTTATGCCAGCTATTATCTGAAAAGTACTATGCCTCAACCACAACTATTTGTGTTCCTGAAAAAGCCCAGGCAAGTTAGGTTCAACAATAACCCCCACTCTCCAAACCTTCCTCCTGAAACCAGTACAACTCCCTATACACACCCAGATTTGCCCCCCCCCCCCCCCCCCACTCCTACCACCCACTCCTACCACTCAGTGTCCTTTTTAGTCCAGCCTAGCAGCACTAACTCAAGGCCTTGGGGGGGGGGGGATAACCTGTGTGATTGATGAGCTGGCAAAACCCTGAAGGGACTCTGACCTGGTCAGACAATGACCTCTGACTGCCAAGGATTGTCTGGTAGAGATAGCAGGGCCTAAAGTCAGACAAAACTATTACTGACATTACTAGTACTCATGTTATCAGTAATGGGAAAATAGGCAGTGGAAAGAACCAACAGGATGACAAAATCTGGTGGAAAAAGTTAGCCTCACACGGCTGTTGACAGTTAGTGACAGTGTCTGCTGGGTATTGACAGTTGATAACACATGGAGACATAATGAGGTCAGAGGGGTGCTGTTATGATAGTGTCTTTTCACAGATGATATGTGACAGATAAGGTTAAGCATCGATAAGAAGTGAAACAGCCGTCGCTGGTCGGACTTGACTGACTACAGATTCCGCTATGCGTTGTACGAAAGAAATAGAATAGTGTATTACATAAGAGTATGTCTATCATTATGTTAAAATAACATTGTTGCAAAGTTCTGTCTTTAACTATAGTCATTGTGGATATATCTTAAATTTCAAAAAGATTATTGTCTGTGTGCATTCCCAGAGATCCCTTGTTTCTTCAAGCATCATCCAATGTATTATCTCCTTTTGTTTCAATGTCCTTAATTCTTCTTTATATACCTTCCAACTTTCCCCATTGTCATCTTGTTCTTTGTCTATTGTTTTATTGTTGCTGCAATGAATGTCGGCACTGCTTATAGTTCTCCACTCGTTTTCCTCTCTCCTTTTAACTTTTAGAATATCTTTCAATTCTTTCTTCAAATACCAACAATATAAAAAAAACATCCCTACTATTTTACCGACGCATGGTAATCTCATATCGATGTCGTCGACGGAAACGGAAACGCTGACCGGAAGTAGGTCAGGGGTGGCGTCGGGATGGCCGACGATGACGTAGTATATAACCCTATTCCCTCCAGGGCCGGGAATGGAGAGGTAGGTGTTAGGATGTGTACCAAATATCATGGGAGGCGCGCCGAAATCTGGGGTAGGGGGTGTAGTCTGGAGCACGTATGGAGGAGGCAGGAGGAATAGTAGGGGGGATGATGTGATTTGTGGCAGGCTGATGAAATGGATGACGCCCTGGAGGACGAAGCGTCCACGCCCGGAGATGTAGGGCCGACCAGGGAGTCGTTGCCACCCACTGGAGGAGTATGGAGTGGAGCGTCCGTATGTGGGGGATATGTGGTTATACATACGTTTAACTATAGGGAGTCTGTGCTTCTGATTTGTCTGTTGTTTATGGATTTTGGTTGACGAGTGGGTTTGAGGGGTCATGTATGTTGTCTATATGCAAAGGAATGAAAAGAAATGCGACGGTTTACCTGGTTCACACTTGCTGTGCAGGATATATATAAGCGGTTGAAAAAGCCACGAAAGATAATGTTATCATTAATTTCAACTTGCAGCTACCTATCTCATAGTTGAAAATTACCATAAATGATCATACAACGTGTCCTTCAATTTTGATGTCCACAAAGACACATGCATTTTATAATACCATGTGTACATAAGATATCAATCTATCCAAGCCTAATAATTTGCTGTAGCTGTCTTGCAGTACTTCAGCAAACCAAAGTAGGTTGCACTGCCCATAAAAGGTCACTGGTCACTGCTCTATATGGTGATTAGTAGAAGCAGTGAGTGTGGCCCAGACAGCCTGGGTTAGAGGCCCGGTCACGGCACGGCCCGTCGTCAGGTTCATTAAGTTAGATGGCTGACGTTAGTTACCCCTGTCACATAACACTCGGTGAACCTATGCATCTGATCACTGAGGTAGACAGAAGTTGCAGAAAGTGACGTCAGTTTAGTATTTAGATTGGGTAATGACGTGTTGGGAGTGTATAGTAGAAGAATTCATTCTGAAATGATTGGTGTTTTGTTTTAAAGGTGAACATGGCAATTCGAGGTGCATTTCTTTGAGATTAGTATTTGTGATCACCCGTATTCCATTACTATTAGAACCATACTGTACGTTGCGTTGTTTTGCAAGGGATCCGTAAAAATAGAGGACGTTGAACTTTGTATTACAACAAGTCATATTCTACATTAATGTATTCATGTATGTAGAGTTATGCTGGTTTAAGACAGAAGTACATCAAGAAAATTAATGTAGTTTTGATATTACGTAACAAAGCTGCTGTGTAATATGTATTGCGATTTGTTCGACAAAAAGCAACAGTGTTCTATTTCCTACAAGACCGCTCAGACTATTCATATTCCATTCTGTCAGCCTTCATTCCTCCAGCAGACCTCATGCCAAGTGACAAAGCTACCTACTAATAGCATTACCAAGACTATGAAGCGCTAGCTGACTACGTCCTGCGGGACTACCCTGGGAAGGCGTCGGGTTAGCGCTGCCCGGATCTAGCGTCTTTAGTAATAAGGCTACTGGAGGAATCAGAGAGTGAGAAGTCCCATAGATATAACCACAAATCAACTCGCCTTACATCCCCAGGCTATAGAATACTGGCAACGCATTCTTCTTAGAATTAATTGTTCTCTTTTTGCATGTCTCTGGAAAAAGATAATTGCAGTTAAGATACATAGTCCCTGAACTCAGTATGTGATAAATATCTGGGATTTTCTTTTTTTAGTATGTTTATTGAATACCTTCAGACTAGTCTGACCTTCCACATATTGCAAATGGTGAAAGTTATACAATACATTCTCTAATTTGTAACACATAGGTAATATAGCAGTTTATGGCATTTGGTAATAATGAGATGGTAAGTCTGTAAAGTATGAGACAATAATGGTAAATGAGAGGTAAAGGAGGGATAAATAGAGTCTTAATTATACTTACTCAATTATTTTGATAGGATAAACTGTTATCCAACATTTGTTGTTGTTGTTGAAGCTGCCTGTCATGTATTCTAAACATCATTATTTTGGGTTATCCATTGTATCTATGTATAGGCTGGATACATAGTGGTGCTCCCACTAAATGAAATAATTATATTCTATCAAGGGTAATGTTGATGTTATATGTACACCCTTATCAACGTCCATATTCTTTGATTAATCTCATTTGATGTGGTTTATAATTAGATTTCTTTGAACAATCGGAACCAAGGATTAACATTCTAATTGCTTACTCCTTCTAAAAACTTTGGGTCAAAGGGGAAGGGCTCAGTTATCTCAGATGTATTACAAGTCTCCTAATTTGTTGGAAGTTATTGTTTCTAGTTGATTTGTTATTTACTTCAGCACATGAAAAGAAATATAAAACTCTAGTATGATGCATGGTAATGACAGAAAACTAAGGTAAAAACAACATTGTATAAAAATAGTATATAGCATGTTCATGCACCTGAAGATGGGCAAGACTGAGAGGTAAACAGGGTGGGGGTCAGCAAATACGACCTATAGACAGTAAGGAGATATCACGAGAAAAAACTGACTGTCAGACCAGAATAATTGCAAGATCTTTTTTCATGCTGACGTTGTGAGGGCTTGTGGTGAGCTTGGGGTATGGCCTTTTTTTCCTGCGGTCGTCAGTAACTGAACGCCTCCCTGTTCACGGCCTTTTGCCCTTGTATATCACTCCGCTGCCGACGGCGCACCTGGGGACTACTTTCTTACGTGTTATGAATGGATGGCGTTACGCATGGGCTGGTGAAACAGGCCTGTGTTTGTATTCTGTCGGAAGATCAGGGGGTTACCCTGGGGCAGATGTTTGAAATAAAAAAGAAACATTATAATTTTGTGCTGGTTTTATCACAAGTTCATACATTGGACCTAGAAATGCCATCCCACTTTTAATTGTGTGTAGCTGCCATTGTAAATAAGGCTAATTAAGATACATGTCGGAGCATGGACATGTGTTTCTCTAACTCAGGATTGTAGCTAGTATTGTGTTTTATTTTCATATACCAATTATATACTCGGGATCGCCGTCTCCTTGTATTTTTGTAGATCGTAAAAGAGAGGACTCTGAGGGCAATATTCTGGAGCACGGTTCAAAGAGTGTGGTAAGCCTGAGTTCAGTGAGATATCCCTTTTTTGCTTCCGGGATAACAAAAACACCTAAACGATTCCTCCCAAGAGGCCCCTCAGTGGCACTTTGATATATTGGCCGGAATTATAGTTCCTAATACGGGCCACTAGGGTGCGGCTACCGTTGTGAGCCGCAAGTCACGTGACCGCGAGAGTACCGGGCCGCGGGGCGAGATCTCGCATTATGGATCACACTTCTCGTCATCTCGCGAGAAAACGGAGGTGCCAGCGCACACCGCTGGAGGGCGCCACCAAGGCACGTGACCTCCCAGACAGTGGCGCCCCCTACAATGGGCCTTATGACACATCATGCGCATGTGCAGAAGTATTAGATCCGGTGGCGCCCCGAGACGTCTGTCAACAACCTCTCAGGTTGTCGCTAAAACGTGGCGGGGGCGAGGCGGGCAAACGGAAGGAAAATATGGACGTTTTCGCCTGGCCAGACACAGGGGCTTCAGTAGCGCGGAAAAGGCTGCACCTAAAGTATGCTCTCAGACCCTTCAACCCCCCTACCGACTCCCACACACACCCTATAGCCAATAGCGTCCCCCAGGCCCCATCCCCACCCCCCTTACCACATTATCTTATACCCGGTGTCTCCCAATAGGGTGATTTATAGAAATAGCCCTGTCCGGTTAATCGATACAGAATGCCCCTTTTCCAGCCGCCCGTGTGGAGAAGTGATGTGGAGAAGTTGCTGTCATCAGCAGCATGAGGGGCCCTGGAGGGGGTCGGGCGACACTGGCCCTCCACCTCCACGGTCCAAGATCGATCCGGATGGGCGTCCGGAAGGCTATGGCCCGACGAGCTCGGGCGAGTACTTTAATGACCGGGCCAGCGCATGGGATAGTTGGCTGCCCTTATCATTTGCCCCCTCAGTTAGCTCCCCCCTCCCCCTCTGCTACAATCAAGCTTTCCCCTCACCCCTCACTCCTACTCTCACTCCCTCTGTTCCACCCTTTGCTCATCATTCGGTCCATCCATCCTTCCTCGTTCCTCCAGGGCCTATCAGGGCTCCAGACCCTGTCGCACCAACTCCAGTAGGTGCAGTCAGGCTACCAGCTGGCCTTCCACTGAGGGCACCACTTCCACTGAGGCTTCCTCTGCTCTTGCTCTCCATACCTGGTAGTTAGAGGATGGAGTTTCAGCATTTTGATAGTGGCATTCCTTTTTATGGTTTCTCCAATATGTACTACCTTGCCATTTATATACAACTTACATCAGTCAGTAGTATAGACCTTATGGAGGCTTTTATCTAGCCCCAACTGTTTCTGTTGGTAATTTGTTGTGCTCTAGTGACTTTTTCTTTGCATAATGTCTTTATTTCTAGTAGTTGTTGTCTAAGATTCCACCTTTCCCTTTGGTTCATTCCTACGTCTTGCTTGTATATCTCATTGCTGATTCCCCTTGCTTTAAGTCTATCTATATTTATCTTTTCCTCAACTCTATTTTCTATTTACCTGTCTACCCAGGCTATTTTCGTCCCTGTGTTCCTTGCCCTTTGTCCTACGCTGTAGGGCTTTGTTCTCAAACTGGTACTGTCTACGCATGCCAGTATTTTTCAGTCATTGTCTTTCATTTCAATGTGGGCCTCTCAGTCTTCTAGTATGACCTTGTGTTCCTCCTTATTCATGCCTCATTATACTTATGTGGACGTGATCATAAGGACACTGGACATGTTTTTTTTCTCGAGAAAATGGTGTTTATGTCATGTAAGTCTTTCCGTATTGTGTATACATTATATTGTGACTTAGCTTCAAAGGCATCTGTATTTAAAAGCATCATACAGTAAACATCCTTCATACATGTATATTCAAGTCTATATATTCTTTGCATATGCAGCAACATAACGGAAGAACTATTCTCTTAAAGCCCCCTTTTCATGAGGTTCCTATATCAGTACGTTTCACTTTAAGGTTCCTATATTAGTACGTTTCACTTTATGAGAGTACACCTATAGCTTAATGGTTGTAATGGGTCACAGGGTCCAGATTAAATGGTACTTGTCGAATATCTCCTCTCTTAGCACATATAAAAGAGTATGCCGACTTAGAAAACCACCTACATTCAAAGTATCTGCAACTCTACAACATGAAAGAAATCCGTGAATAAAAACAGCAGGCTCTCTATCCCACGCAAAGACAAATGTTTCGACGACCCGAGCAATGTTAGGTTCAGAGTGCACTTAGGCCTCCATAAGAGACGACCAAAGGGAATAAATGGGGCAGCTGAATAAGTAGTGTGTTGGGATCGACATTCTTTTTGTGTATGTAGACGGTAAGTGGGGGAGGTAGTGTTCAGGGATGGGATGGAATGACATGCCTTTCATACTACACGAGAATATGCCTAAGAAAGAATCGTTGCAATGTGTCTAGTTATTATTCTTTTCTGCACTCACTATCTCGATATTCTGCTGATGGGGTAGACTACCAACTAATTATATACTTTTAGATTGTTATATTACATGCTCGTTTGCTTTAGATGACCATATGAAATATGCAAATCATAGAAAATATATCATAAACATGGATAAAAGGCTAACGTTGCAGGTTATGGATATAACATCTCAACACTCAGGAGTAGGGGACATATTAGGCAAGTGCATGGAAATAGAAGACATGTTAACACTTTAATATGATACGTTCATCTGGAATCCAAAACTTATTCATTAACACTCTTGTGGATACCGAAACCTAAGTTGAATATAAGAAAATGCATACATAGGCAAACGACCTGGATCGATTTAGTATTTTACCCACACCTGAAAACCCTCACCTCTTTTGAAAATCCTTGATCCGCCCTCACCTCTTGTGAAAATCCTTGATCCTCCCATATACGAAGTAAAGGCTTTACTGACAAGGCTGCCACAGTTAATACGTTACACCGCCGATTGAAAGGGTATGATCTGTCAACATGAATCGTTTGCCAGGTTTTGGCATCACCTTGAAGTAAACCCTCACTCAGTATGAGTATATCGATGTCAAGGTCTGTGAAATAGTCGAGGTATGGCCAGCGTGACAAAAGAACACTGTCTTTTCTCAGCACAGGTAAAGATTCCCAATGGAAAGCAGGTTCTCTTTGATCTGAGTACTCAATGCCTGCTTTGACCTGAAAGTGATCACTTCAAAGATTTGATACGGAGAGATGTACTAGGTAAGAAAATCCCCAGGTGCAAACCCTGATTTTAATATACTACTCACATTGGTAACCAAGGATGTACCCTCAACAGATGATACTCTCCGTATACTACTTACAGCTTGATACTTTTCGTATACTACTTACAATTTGATACTTTGTGTATACTACTTACAACTTGATACTATATCAAAAGAATGCATTTCAGCCAATGTGTTTAAAATAATTATGTTATTTTCCTTTGATCAATACTCTAATCTTCTGATAGCCTTTTTATTTCCACATGTATGTTTCTTTTGCAAAAGCATAAGTCATTCGGTTCATACTATGTCCAATCATCACGAACTTACTTCGAGTGCAAAACTAGACCTAATCATGGTGTATCGTGCCTTAGGCCCCAGAATCTGCCTACCCCCGCAGTCATGCATCACTTAATAACATAGTCCCCTCCACTGACCCCTTCTAGGTGCTCCAGGGCTGAGCGATAATACCAGAGTGTTAGGATTCGGCGCGTGCATTTACAGCAAAAACATCTGGAGGTTTTCCTCAAAGCCTCAGCGTAAAATACCCAGGCTTCCCCAAACTCTTTTAGTCTGGGATGTGTGTTTTTCTTTAATCAGTTGCGTGTGCCCAAGTTAGGTAACGTTTGTGTTCGGAAAAAGCGCGCGGAATGAATTTGGCGCGAAAAGTAACAGACGAGATTGAGTTAACTGGCGTTCGCGGCCGCCATCTTGCCCTTGGCAACGTTTCCTTGGCATTTGTCGGCGGTGGAGAAGTCGGTAAGGGGAGTGAGGGGGGCATCATCCACCAATCCCCCCTCTCCAGTTCCCTTATCGATCATTGCATGTCGACAACGCTCCTCTTTCGCCCCGCAAATGAATAAGTCATGCAACACATTCCCGCCAAATTGCTGGTAGCCGGGCACATCTTCGCGGTATAAATAGCTAAAAAGCACGGCCGCCAGGTACAAGCAACGTTAGGCATCAAATGGCACTCGTGAACAGAGGGAGGAGAGTGAAGGGAAGTTGTGGTTTGAGATTAAGTGGGCGTGTTCGGTAAACAAAAGGGAGGCTAACCTTGAGCGTGTTCGGGTAATTAATTTAAACCTTTACGTTAAGGAGGATAAGAGGGCTGGTGTGCCTCTGTGGTGGTCTGATAAGGGGAACCCACACGCATGTTCCGAAGCGCGGACCGAGATTACAGTCAAAGTAATGCTTGTTGATGTTGTGTTATTGGCCGAGGAAGAGGTTTCCTTATCTTTCCGCTGTATTCCAGGTTTGGCCAGTACTGATAAGGGAGGTGGTTCTGCAAACATATATTCCACTGGATGCTTGATTTATATCCAATAAAGAGTAAAGGTATCTTTTGATAAATATGCAGTTTCATTTAAGACATCGTTTCTTTTGAGTTGCTTTTGATTAAGGCACTCTAAATCACTTGCCATTGTTATACATTCTATATGTACAGTTCCACGGGCGTTTCCAGGATATAAGGCATTCTGTCTACACTAGTAGCAGGATTATTAGTTTCCCCTGCTACTGCTAGTGGGTTGAGAAATTTCGAACTTGTGCACACTCCCTGTTAGCAATATTTTAATGCCCTTAAATCTATAGAACAATCTCTCTACTTTAAGTCAGAAAGCTACGAAACGAGTAACTGATTTAACCAATGATTATTTGGTAATTTATTATTTCTAACTGGTATTATACAAAATCATACATCTTATATACCATTTGAAAGAGAATTAAAAACACTTTCTATTGGTATATAACATGTTCGTGATTAATCAATATTTCCACTGCCGATTTTTGAAAGATTTCGGTAGTAAAATTGGCTGGTGGAAACAGGGCTTTAACCTATATATGGTTTGGTCTTTAAGAGACCACTGTGTTCTATCATTTTGAAAACCTGAAATATTCAATGCTGTTCAACCGTTAACGTTAATGGACCTCAGAACAAGTGGTCTCAGGGGTGCTCTTTTGCCTAAAACTAAAATTGAGGTAAAGTAGCACTTTCGTAAAGTAAGTGTCCATTGAGTCAAGATCCCCGAGGTCTCTACTCGATTCTAATTTGGTAACACCATGCTGTAGCTAAATAATTCAGTATACTTTTGAGGGACAGCATTTCCAAAATTAAGGTTATCAGCGACTGTGCATGAGCAACCTCTGAAGTGATAGAGTAGACTAATTCCCTGTCAATAAACGGCGTCTCCTGTTTTGGAGGTGTGCTTGGTCTAGCCGTATGTGATGGAGGGGTTCTATTTCATAATAATTATGTTATAACTCTGTAGCACATATGCGGTAAAGCATCTGAGGGAGTTTGGTTTGTATTGTAATAATTGGATAATAATGAATCAGCAATTATGGATAAAGTTCTTTATCTTGAGTGTTTATTAAAACATGCATGGCCCCTTTATCAGTTTATCCGAGGTAAACTTACATTCATAAATAAGTTTTTATGATGATTATGCATAAGTTTGTGAGTGAGTGAGTATGTATTTGTCTGTATCTGTGATTTTGTTTGTGTTTGTGTGTTTGTGGCCGTGTCTGGGAGGATAAAAAATAAATCGATAAGCTGCCGGAACAAATTACAGATTTTATTGCGATGACGTCACGAGTTTGGGATGGGGCAATAACGTGCTCCACACCACGTGACCCGGGCCTGGTTCATGACACTGAAAGGCCCGGATGTCCAATTAGGTTGCCGTGACTACAGGCTTCGGAAGTAATGCGATGTAACGTTCTATCGCCTTTCATGATGCAAATGGCCGCCACCCTACTAACCTCTAGCCCCCCAGAACTGCCCCTCCCAACCATTACCCCATCTGGAGGTACCTTATAACCTTCCCTCATGCATTCCCAAGCCGGAACCCATTCCTGAGTGACCTTCAAGAACGTTCTGACCCGCCATCTTGTCCTTGCCAAGGCCAAGGTCACTCACTGACCTTGCCGTGACATCCATCCCATAATGCCCTGGGGGCAGTGACCTAAACTAATTAGTCTCACTTGAAAGGGGACCACGTTCCGACTTTAAGTCCCTTTTTGTCGCTACTCCAGGGTTTGACCTCAATTACCCGACATGCTCTAGCTGTCTCGCTTCATTAATTTCCATCCCAGCCGACCTTTTTATGTTCCACATGCGTCAGTGGCAACTGTATTAATAATAACACCACGGCGGGCTAAAATAAACATTGCAGACATTAGTGACGAAGCTCTATGCTCCTTTTTTAATCAATGTTTATTGAAATGTCAAATAAAAATATCAGCATTTTAGTCGTCGCTAGGTTTTGGCGGGAAACTAGCAGACGACATTGGGAGTCAGGATCGGGGTTACTGCAGGGGCCATCAGATATGAAGTTGACCCCTGTGATGGAGTGAGATAAGGGTCAGGTTGGTACAGGGAGAGGGCACCAGAGGGCGGGGCAATGGATGGTTGAGATGGGGGTAAGCGACTGAGGGTGTGTGTATGGGGGGGGGGGGTGAAAGTGGAGGGGAGGGGTGGGGTCGGACATGTTGTCCCTTCACCCCAGTCGACAGAGGTCAGTTGGTGCAACCTTTTCCCTCCCCATTCGTCAATTATAACGCCAGACAGAGACTATGATCTGACATATTTATATGTTGCTGTATTCTGCTCTTCTTATAAACCAACACCTAGATCACGATAGAAAATATTTGAAACAAAATGACCAGTTTCACTTGGGCAATTTGTGATGTATTGCGATTTATTGCTATAACCATGCAATTGCATGCTGACCCATCAAATACTTAGCAGTGACAACGTTTAGTTTACGACTACACGAGTGTTTCTAGCTTAAAAGCCTTTTTGATATCAAACTTTAGAAATAATGATTTCCATCGGAAAGTTCGTATGCTCTCCCCCATCCCCACTACATACGCTTTATTCGTTCTTTACTGGTCTCCTTGACATGGTTTCTTCATATTCTAAGCCTAAGCCAACCATAGTGGCGTACAGATGGGTAACCCTTCTGAGATGAAAATGTTTGATGTCATTTCCACAACCTGAACATAGGAAAGAAAAGTTACAATCGTATGAAACGGTATACTAACTTAAGCCCTCGGGGTATACTTCGATATTAATTACCACAACAAAAACAATTTACGAGAAGTTCCTACTTACACTACAGCAGCTGTGATCAAGGCTGACTGTGATAATACCACCTTGGCCAAGAAGAGACTCCACCTAGGAGGAGGGGAGGTCTGCCCTTGACCTTGAGGGCCCAGACCCTGGAGGTGGCTATGGCGGTCAAGGTCAAGGTCAGGCCACCCGGCGCCGCTTGCCGACAGCTGACACAGTCCCAGGTACGTGCTGCGCAGGACCGGAAGTGACGGGCCGGAAGAAGCGATCAAGGCGCCCCCTTTCGGAGGTTAGTGGAGGTGGGGCTTAACAGGGGGTCGGGAATGAGATGGGAGGCGCCACGTAGACAGGACTTACAGCCTAGTAATTAAAGGTGTTGTGGTTACAAGTATGGATAATCCGGGTGGGCAGCCACGTCCAGAAGCTTTATGGTAATACGGATTATTAACTAGGATGAGAGATCTAACCATATGAAAACAACTTGAGATGATATAAGTTATAGGGCATCAGAGTGTATAAGGATACGCACCTTTAAGGTCTGAGAGTGTTAAATCTTTTTGTAAATGTCATGTAAATTCCAAGCGGTTAATTCCGTCTCGATACCTACAACATTGATTATGTTTGTGTTCTTATCTACTTACACCTACCCCCCCCCCCCCCCCTTGCGTTCGTCACGTAAGTGAAGTGGTTAAAATACTACGAGTTTACTAATGATCCTATCATAATTGATCCATGGATACGAAAAAAAAGTAAAACCTGATGTTACTTATTGGTTATTGTGGTTTTCCAGACGCAGAATAGTCGTTGAAATAGCTTCCCCAACGGGATGTTATGGTACAACTATCAACACGTAGTATTAGCTAGAGCCATCTCTCCTATCAGTGGCCTTTCCCGCCATTTCAATATAACACCCAGACGACATTTTGCCTGTTTTATACGACCGACGCTTATTGTAAATCAGTGGCACAGAGTTTCATTCTCTGTGTGCAGTTAACATCAAGGTCATTACCTTCATGTCTGTGTTAATTTGCAAATTACACAGTGACTGTTACAATGATATCTACATATCATGCACACTAAATCAAATGATTAACAGATTAATATGATAAAGATAACTTAAATTATCTGTTCTCTTCCTAGACCAATACCCATTAATTCATCATCTGAATTTCAAACCATGTATCTCAAAGATATGTTGCTTAGATTTGTGGCGATAGGATATATGTTTAAATTTAAACGGGTCGACACATTTGAATTTACGTCCAACTAGCCATATACATCTATAGGAAAACATACAGAGGTTGACAGTACAACCCAGAATACGAGGTGGGTGTCGAAAAATTACTGCCCGAGGCCGTTAGGCTGAGGGCTGTAATTTTTCTGACATCCCACCGAGTATACAGGGTTGTACTGTCAACCGAGGTAAGTTTTCCTTATATTATATACCATATTTTGTAAGTTATAAGCAAAACAGAAAGGAAATTACCAGTGGAGCAAAGTGGGCAGTATTCCAGTGTATTGATTATGCACACACTTTGACTGGTGTCAAGCAGTTTTCCCTACTATTCTTTATTTTCTCTTAAATTAGGACTCCAACACTACCTCCATTTAATCAGACTGCATTATTTTACCTCACATTAAAAAAATAATCATGCAAATCCATTTAGAATTCCCAAAATAAGGAGAAAAACATTTTACACAGTAAAGCAAGGTGGGCAGTATACATGAATACTGCCCACTGTGCCAATACACCAAAAATACTGAATGGCAGTGTCCAGTTAGTATTCATAATGTATTTTGGCATTGGTATATAATATTTAATAGTACTTTAACATCAGTAATTTAAACTAAAATGGGTTACGTTTGCAAGCACATTCAACGGACATCGCCCAATGATTGTTAGAACTTCAAAGTCGTCTGCTCCATTTTTTGTCTGTTTACCGCCAAAACAAAATCCGAATTTACGACAATCACCAAGCGTGCTCAACGACTAAAATCCTCATTTCTCATCGTCTGCCAAACCAGAATCAGAGGGGAAGAAGCGCGGCTCAGGGCTTAGGCATGCGGCGAAAGGATCAGTTTCAGGGGGAAATTGTCTGGAAATGACAGGAATTTTCTCTGATCAAAGGTCCTCCACCATAGCGAATATGGTTTCACGGTCGACTTAATCAGATTCAGAATTAATGAAGATCTGCAGGGATGGATGGGGCTGATTCAGCAAGTGGAGATACAAGCGATAAGCGTTGGGGGTGAAAACTGTCTGATGTAGTGACCGGTGAAGTACTGGTAGTAGCCGGCGCCAAGTGTGCTACGCTAGGTGTAACATGGTTTATTTTATCAAACATTTTAAGTTTAAACATTTGTAATTCTTGTGTATTTCCAATGTATTCTTTCAGTGACATTATATCATACAATTGATATTTTAAACTACTGCTGCTAATTCTTAATCATTATTGTATCTATGTTATACTCCATAAGCGGGTTCAACTCTCCGCCGTGGGAGGTGCCGGAAGCCGGCCGGAAGTTGGTAACGGATTCTGGCTTGCTCACTCGCCGAAGATGTTTCGTCATTGACGCGCGGAGGAGAATAGCAGCCCCATCGGCGCAGAAGAGTTGAACCCGCCTGCTCCATATAGATCAACTTTTCTGAATGAAATAAGTCAATATTGTGTATGATTTTAGTACACTCAACCTCCACCATTCTTGCCTAGTTTACCCTAAATTAAAGTCGAGTGTATGCCCAACCCCCCCCCCCCCCCATATACATACGAGAATACTTTAACAAACTTGTTATTAACATATGTTGTTAAACAAAAAAAAGATTGATCTACACTAGGTGTCCCATAAAGGGTCCATTTGGAAGCGAGTTGAGAGGCTAACAGCACCTAATATGAGTGTGGCGCCAACTGTCTCTCGGTCGTCACTTTTCATTAGTCGCCCCACCCATTATGGGAATTATGATCAGAAAATGGGCTGTCAATGGTGATCAACTGGCAAGGGTAAACATTAACACGGCACTTGCGTCCATGGTCACACGTATATTAGTAATAATAAGGCTGTATTGCTTTTAGCTTCATGTTTTTAGGCATTACACTGATTAGTTGTTTTTCCTAGGGGGAATTAGTCTCATTACTAAATGTGTTTAAAGGCACAAGTGCCTAAAAGGAGATCCAATGGAAATTTGACAGGCAAGGGCAGTCATATAGAAAGGATTGACGCTCTATCATGGAGGATAAAAAGATTACTTTCAATGGAAAAGATACGCCACGAAAAGAAGAAATACAAGAAGATTGTATGATGATAGTAACAGTGCTGCACATCATGGGCAATAATATATGTATACAGTTATAAACAAACTTAAACATTAATTTTACCATACTGACATCCTTGTGAAATCTTCAAAACCGTAGGATTAGATGGTTTGTACATACATAAGGGGTTACGAGATGTGTTATCAACCAAAGGTGTGTCAGGGATATATCAGCATTAGCGGAGCCCCCAAACCCATAGAGGATCCCCATACTTGTTAGTTATGTGTTAATCATAACCTAGCCATATTTCAAGGTGGCATTCCAAAGCTTACAGTAACTGAACTTGCAGATCTATTTTCTTATGCGGGAAAAACTTTCTTCGATCACCTTGCAGAATGATAACACTTTGGTTATCACCCTCCCTCTCAGTGATGCATTAAACTCTCAGCTATTAAACCTGTACCACCCTAGGGCATTATAATTATACTATGTTGCAAAATAGACGATGAAGACACGATGAAGACAGAGCGCACAGCATAGGGCTATAACCGAGGAGCAGCTCGGTCTGAACAAACAGGTGAGTAGCTCAAAAAGCCCCTCTACTATCAGACAGCGCGGATATTACCACCCTGGTCGGAGCAAATAAAACTGGGCCTTGTCTCTGTGTGTCTGTGTGCCGCTGGCCCGACTAACGATGTGTCATGGCCACTCCAGGCGCCCTCAACGATGTGTCATGGGCGGTGTCTGCAATTTGGTGCCACCGTCTAACAGTTGGTTGCCAGTGGACGTGGTATTGGTGTGCTTTATTAGTTCAGCTTGTATTCTTTATTAGTATGGGAGTCTTTGTAAAAGTGTTGCAATGAGAAGAAACTACTTTAAGGTCAGACAGACTGACTATACCATGGCTATATATAAATGCAGATACGTGGTAAATTATTGCCCAAGTCAAATCTAACATAGTTGTTGTTTATTTTGCAGTCTTTTTGTATAATACTTATTTTTTGTTCATTATTTTAATCAGTGGACATTAAAACTTTGACGTTTAAATTTGAATTGAAGGATATTTGCTTAGTTGAACAACTCGATCTTTATCAATAATATATTATCAGGAGAAATATTTATCAACTGAAATGTAATGAACCTATATAGTTAGGTACCAGACATAATTTCTGAACATCACCTGCTTTGATATCATAAAGTGAGCGAAATAGATAAAACTCACAGAAGTAACACAATCTTGTCTTACAGATCGTGTCATTATTGCCCCTCAAATAGCATATGGGACTATTCAACTGTACTGCAGTGGTACAAGGTTGTTTCCGTCAGAGGTGGGTCTGATGTGGACATTCCTCTTCTACTAGGCTGACATAGGTAGGCAGAACATGTACATAACTAAACGTGCAGGGACTGCCACAGTGGGAGGGAATTCCCACCATTGAATGGTGAGTGCCTCACCTTATACGGTGTGTGAGACGGGAATGTATACCTATAGAGTCTGACATTTAGGCATTTGTGGTACCTATATATTCTTCTTTAGATGTGTCGTAAACAGCTAGTACTAAAACACCTTCTGATATATGTGTCTTTGAAATTGGTTTGAATAATCTATGTCACAATGAAACTTGATGATCAAAAGGTTCATCTTTAGCATCACTTTTTAGGATTCAATCTTTCACTTACTTTAACAATTTTTTATAATCTTTGTGGGTTACATTGGTTTTACCATGATTGTATTGTCATTTAAAATTATGAATTTATGCTATCTATATTCTTTGAATCCTTTCTTTGTAAACAATATTAATTTTGTTGTTTACCTTGTAAACAATTAGGTGATACAAATGTGATCAAATAATAACTACATTGACATAGGTTTTTTGCTGCCTATGTAACTCAGACACTATATGTAAACAAGTTGTATAACTTATTTTTTGTCTGAATAAAGAATTGAATTTTAAAAAAACAACTTTCGATTTACTTAGTTGTTAAAGATTCTCAAAACATATCAATGTCAGTTTCCTACATCCTTTAATGGACAATTGTATAGTTCCAAACTAATCTAATGTAAGAGGGAATTCCAAACCATAATGCTTGCAAATGTGATATGGCTCTTATTTCTGTTCACAAAATGTCATGTTACCTTGCAGACGGCAAGTTTTATGACCACATTTAATTCTCAATTTCCTTGCATTACATTACATGCAGTAAAACTGCCATCATATTGCACCAGATGCTATTAAGATAAGTTGCAGTAATTCGTGTCCATTTAAAGTCCTTTTTTCATTTGTAAACCACGAACATCGGCCCGGATCACGAAACTCCTTTGTTCATGTGAAATCTATTGTATTTAACTCATTGTTCGTGGCACGTCCGGGCAAATACTTCTACAGCTCTTCCCCCAAATCCCTTAAGTTCTTCTTAGCTTCCAATCCCTCGTAATGGGATTTTCAGCTAATGCTAGAAAGAAACAAATCCCAGACCTTAAAAAGTTAGTCCATTCCTTTTTTGGTTGGTTTATCCCGTTACCGTCTTAGTTTTAATCCCAGTGAAGCTTTGCCTTTTTAAGGATCTGACTTTTTCTTTTCTCAATATTGCCAGTGACTCAAACCTCAATCCAGAAATCTGTGCTTTTATAGTCATTATACTGTTGAAGAAATACTTAAACGATACTCTACTCACTCTTTCATACTTGGATTAACTAATTTGATTGGCGATTTTATAGTGATTAGACACGTAGACGATAGAATCAAATCGACAGAATATTTTTCTTACAGCAATCTCTCAGGTTCAAGCCGCCTAGTATGACGAGAAATCCAAATCTTATACACTTTATTCCGTCAGAAAAATACATTAGTATTTGTGGTTTAATGGTTTATAGGTATGACTAAAGTGGAAACTATCTTATGTATATTTCTATGGCGGGTCTAGGATTTTGAAACGAGCATCCACATACTTGTTGAATGTCGTCAAAAATGCTGTTCCCCTTGGTCTTGTAGTTCCAGTCCCATTTCAAAGGGGGGATACTTCACCTCCTTAGACCTCCCTCTCCTACTACGACCCCTATTTATCAATGTTCTAATTTCTATACGTAATACCAAAAGTGAAGTTAGGAAAATTAGAATAAAAATAGCTAAATTGCCTTCTATCGATACGCTGTCGCTGCTTTTCCTAAGAGACGTAATTCCAACGTGCTGTCTTCTTCCCTGCTTCTTGTCGATCCCGTAATTGCAGAACCTTCCTAAAGTATCAACCTGCAGTCTACTTGCACTCTCTTTGGCTTTACATTCGTCTCAATCTGAACCACCCCAGCCTTGTCTCCCCATCCCTACGTCTCACTTCGTCTCCCTCATCCTCTCATTCCACCTACACCGCCCCACACGCAGGGATTTAGCCGGCGATCACTGTACAGAGAAATAATAAATCATTACACGCCGGGGTAGCCGAGCCCCCTTTGTTCAGATCACACCCAGGAGTGATTGGATGATCCTTCTCCAGTGACTCGTGACAATCCCCCATCTGTAGGTATCAGGAGGTAAGAGGGGGACACATTACAAGACGACGGGGCGGGGACAATGTCTGATACCTCCAACACGCAACGTTAAGGGTATCGCCATAAAGACTGAGAGGGGTAGAAGAAAGGCAAGAAACATGCCATCTTTCTATACCTAAGACGTAGTTCTTGGTATAATTCATTGAACAAATCACCCAAGGTTTGATGTTATGTAGCAATTCAGTGCGCCATAGTCTGACCAATGGGTGGTAGAACTCATTTCGTAGGGGAATCCTGGATGCTTATTCCTGCGCAGCATTTGGGATGGGAATTAATAATTATCTGGAAAAAAGTGATCCTGAAGTTGAAATACGTTCAACGCTTCTTTCGCTTCTTTGATGAATCCGCTTCCAATCTCCCCATACAAAGGAAACTTTATGAAAAAAAATTCCTAAAAATAATCTTTAAAAAGACACCTTAATGTAAAATATGCGCTTGACTCAAATTCTTAGCGTGCAGTGCCTGGAAGATGAACCCAATCCAAATCAAATACACTCAGCCTTTAACGAAGAAGGGTCTCAAAGATCAAAACCTGTAATAAAATGTACGACTCGCGTGCAGCAGTGTGACTTGGGAAGAGATAAGAAGATCAAGTGTTATCAGATAGGCGACACCCTACGCCGTGCACCCCTCCAGGGCAGCAGGGAGCAGGGGTCTCTCCAGGGTTAACCCACTGGAGCAGGGGTTGCGTGGTGGGCGTCTCAAATGGTTTGCCCTATACCCCCGTAAGTGGACTTTTACTACTGTCTTGACAGAGGCGTACCTTTTTGGATCTTTTCCCTATCGAGTTTGCCGCAAAAAGTAAGCATAGCAAGTCCCTTTTTTTAGCTGTAGATCTAGATGCAGTTAACTTTCTATTTTGGTAGTACATATTGTAGAATATTATATTGAGCCCTTCTATTAATAGTCTGAAGTATGCAACCCATAAAGGTCACTTTCAGACTCATTATGTTTACTGCTTTCGTCAGTTTAGAGCATAAATTAACGTTATTCATGTACATGGCAGTTACAGGTGGTAAAGAAAGTTCCCTGTGTGCACACTCTATCTCCTTGAAACTATGCCTTAAAGTCACTGGTACCCGTATCTATAAACCATCACACCACTCTGGGTGATTTTACTTTGGCATCGATATAGTCAGTGTGAACTAGAAATATCTCCTAAATATACACCGATTAATCTTCAAACGATTTCGTTTGATAAAACACTACCTAAACGTCCGATGTAAAAGTGAAACGATTGCTGCAAGCCCCCAGGCACTGGCCGACTGACTGAGTAAAACCATTTTACTATGAGGGATCGATCCATTGACTTCAGTCTACTTATGGCATCGACTACCGTCAGATCAAAAGGTGAGCTATTGGCCAGGTGCAAAAAGAGTCACACCTGACGGGTTGTAGGTGATTAGGCACAGGTGAACAACCTTTGAAGTCTGCCGCTGAGAAATGGTTACATCATAAACTACATAGCAAAATGGGCCGCTGCAAGACCAAAAAAGAAATCTCATTTCTGGTAATTTGAAACGGCAGAGGTCAGAGTGAATGGGTAATATTGATGAGTAGAGATAAAATAATGAGTTGGATGGTAATAAAGAAATCCTTCTTTCATCATGAAAGATTCAGAAAATAACTCCAAAAAATGCAATCAACTTTTTGGGAATGGCGTTGAAAAACGGATTCTTTGTCTCTGGACCTGATCACGCCCAGGTGAATTTTATGTCCCAATTGAAAAAGTTGCAGACTTAAATAGTTTTTCCTCATTCCTACTTTTTATTTCAGACATTCTTGTACGCCTAATTATTCCTAGAATTTTTATGCACCTCTTTTTAGGTTTCAACTATTTGTTATTACTCCCGTTGTTTTTGCACTGTCTTGCAATCACGACAGTTTCATTATGTTTCGGTTGGAAGAACGAAGACGAAGCAATCGTTCCTTTTCTACTTTGGGGATTTCCATTCAATATAAGTGTAATAAATCAGAAGATTAATTCCCCATCACAGTCATGCCTCTCTCTCTGTCTGATCACCCTTCTGTTGTCACTGAGGCGTCTCCCCAGCGTTTGTTTTGTGACGTCATCCCTCCCGCGCATGCGCTCTCCAGGGCCCGGGTTTGTCCGGGAAATTAATGTTGTTTTCATTGGAACTTGTGTTTGATCTCTTGATTAAGTGTTATTGTGGCCGTCCCTGATTTTAAAGAAAAACACGCCGGGAGAAGCGGAAGGGCGACATTGAATTACAATAGGCGACGTTTCCGGATCCGGTTTGTACATTGTTTCATCAACGCCATTGATTCCAAGTAGAAAAAACAAGACAGAGCGCGGGAAAGCCCTGAAGAGGCAAGACGTTCTGTGTGATTCTCGAATCGGAAATGTTATTGTATGGACCTTAGTAAACATTGAAAAGCTTGAAAGTGTTTTCTTGTGGGTGCGTTTCAAGTGTTTCCAGTATTAAAAGTGATTCTATTCCTCTTTTTCTTGCAGCTTTTATTCGCGTTCCCGCCAAAACTATCGAAAGGCAGACGACATTGGTTTGACTGCATCGGCCTGGCTTACAGAGGTCGACCCTTGTGCCGACTGAAGCGCCGACACAAATCGTAATCGACCTTCCATTCGGCCATCGATCCACTTCCATCCCCCTTTCCCGAGAACTCTCGCCATCTCACGTATATCACGTAACCCGACGAGATCTCGCAGGCACGTGGTGTCGACGAGATGGAAACTGAGGCGACTTGGGGATGGGAGAGGGAGGGGGGTGGTAGATTGTGATCGATGTGGGCTGGGCATAATTTATTGCCATCCCCACTGTGGATGTTCTCCCCTCTCCCCCCGGCCGCCCTGACCCCATGTCAAGTCCCCGGAACACTTGGCGCCTTTTTTCACTGCAGGCAGACGATATTTCGAAGTGAACTGACTTATTGAAAGAAATCCAGTCTCCGCAGACAACCCTCCTTTCAGAAAAGTCACTCTGCCGTACTGATCGGTAGAAAGGGAACATAATCGAACGTAGAAACACAGTAGTTTGGAGCTCCAAATCTAAAGAAATTACATATGCATACAATATGATTATTGCTACAAATATCTCATACCCTTGAACCGTATTAATAATATTAAGGAAAATATTCCTACAAAAAATATATTGACAAAACACGAGGAGCCATCGATGATTCTACCTTAATTCTAACCCCTTGAACTGTTGAATAAGCCCCATCCTATCTAACGCCCTTAAGTGTTGTTCCCTTTGCCCCTCTACACCTAATGCTTCCCGGAAATACCCCACTATAACCTAATACCTCTCACAAATCCCAAATCAACAACCCCTCTATCATGCATGGAGAGGGGGAGCTGGGGCCGGTCTCCCAGGGCTTGTATTCCCTTTAGCCACTCCCCAACTACACCAGCGACACCCCAGCTCCCGAGGAAGGCTTTTTCACCCTCCATTGGCTCCATGAAATATCCAACGTTCATCGATTGAACTTCGCCTTTCCCCCCAATATCCTCCCGGTCGCTGCTGTCCCTGCAAACTGCCTGGGTAAACGCTGGGTACTCCTTCTGTATTGACAGCTGATGCCGAGGTAAAGCATATTACATTAGGACGCGCCGACGGTTTGAAAACTGCCACCTCTATACATGCAGGACCATGTCAGTAGATCTATGGGCAGGACATTAACGTTGTCACTTTTAGGCGGATTATTGACAACTGTAGCGGTTTGTCTATCTGTAGAATATCATAATTGCAATATGCTATGGTGGTTTTGGCTAGTGCAATCGGATTTTGTATTTGCTTTTGTAAGAGCTTAACTGGCGATGGAAGTATTCTAAAGTTTCCCCAAAATTCCCTGAAATTAGTGTCTAAACTAATGTTATAGATACCAATACGAACCTCATTATTTTAATGTATCCTTAGCTCAGATTATTATTTTTCTTCACTTTAAAATTTGAATCATTGACGAATCCAATCATACCTGATGGGAATGTATTATCTTTGAAACGTATCTGATCTAGATAACCAACGAGCTATGCTTTGCAATAGAAGGCAAGTCACAATATTGACTCCCTCACTGACAATAAGCGTGAAATCCTAGACATTGATTGCTTTAGCTCTGGTACCCCTGGGCGCCACATAGAACCCCCCATCACCTGCTGCAGGTGGGACAGCCACGATTAACTATTCATACCTCAAATTTGTGTGTATGCCAATTCATATCGTCGAACACGGCCTTTAGGCCTAACCTGCAGGCATTAAGCCTATTTGATGGCTGGTTGGGATGGAGTTAGTGGAGTGGAAGGACTGTCTCTACCAAGGCCTAGATTTATTGATACTGACCGCAAGGTTTCCACTTCATGTTTAAGCCTATTAGTGGTGTGGGAGATGAGGGACCTGTTGTTGGGTTGGTGCAGAAAATAGGTTTTGCTGGATGGCAGATTTTTTGAACTTTGTTTCATCTGTGTATTATATCTGGGTTTCTCCTCAAAAGACAATAATGGGCGAAAGGGAACACACAGAACAAATTAAATGGATCGTTTTTGTCTACCTAAAGATCCTGCTAAGCTGCTAAAGCAAAATGTATCGACACCTTAGACTGAGCAGGAAATAAACTGGTCAATACTGTTTACATGTGATGTCTGCTACAGCACGGGAAAAATCTATTTAGAATGCCAAGAGTGCAGAACCTCTTTTCCTAAGGCATAGTAAAACATGTTGCCTATCTAATACAGTCGCTGTCTAAACATAAGTGCCTCTCTAATGTTCTCTTTTCTTTTTAAAGTAAATTTTCTTATCTTTTGCTTTTCAGATTTGATTGTGATGTTATCTATGGCTGGCACTAAGGAAGTTATTGATTTCCACACAGCAGATTCTGTGTAAGATGAAGGAGATTATATGTCCTGAGAAAGAGGGTGTGTATGTTGACTAAGCCTGTATCAAAAGGGAAAGGCAGGAGGCCTTTCAAATCCTATTACAAGAAGGAGTTCACAGCTTCTGGTCGATGGAGGCTGTTGTCAGTTACACGTAGAATTACACTGATCTCACTGAGTGAATTGACAGCACTACTTAGGATGATATCAGTCCACCCTGGCTTCTTAGTGATGCAATTAATGTTATCCTGGTGCTTCAGAGTGGTCAGATTAAAAAGTGACGGGGTGTACTGTATTCACAGAGGGTCTAAGCATAGGACTTCCATTAATTAAATGTACGGTATATGAGTATGTTCCTCTTGCTGCTTCACTTAGTAATTATTCTAATTAACGAAGACACGGCATGCTAGGTATAGCTACTATGTGAAGGGTCTATATATATACTTCCATACGAGGCACTAACCAGTCTAGGAATTGTATTTTATCACACTGTCATCTACCTATATTTTTATGAGCACTTGATTTTAATGAAGTATATTAGCAAGGAATTATGTATATGGTAAAGTATTTTGTATTTATGTTTGCATGCTAAGTATTGCTATGGTGTGAAGTTCCATATATTTCTACATGTGTCTCTAATTACTTTAGGGATGATTTAGGGATGATTTAACACGCTAGCATCTACACTAATCTGGTCCCTCGATGTTGGTATGGTATATTAGTACCTAATGGAGCATAGTGTTTTGTATCTACTGTGCTTATGTATCAGCTAACAAGATTTCAGACTGCACGGAAATGAAAAATTAAACTAGTCTATGGGCTTACAATTTGTGCTGTAGACAAATGGGGAAGAGGTAAAATGTTCAGGAACTACGCACAAGATCTTCATTGAAGGTATTATATCTGTAGAAAGATATCTCGGTGCAAAACAGAAGGAAAAGAGTCAGAGTCTTAAGATATAGGCTTCCCTTACACACACCATAGGCTTCTAGGCTAAACACCCCCTTACAGCCTTACCTTTCTCTCCCAGTGAGCCCCATTCCCTCCCACAAATTGGCCACTTGCCTGTGTATTCACCGCACCGGAAGCAGTTCGGGGCTGATGGATGATCTGGGCGCTGATTGGCTAAGGAGACCCCGATCCCGCAGTTAATTGCCGCCCACTTAGTACCCGCCAAGCCCGCCAGTGGCGCTGGCGACAAATGCACCTTGGCAGGGAGGTGATACATGGGTTCAGTAGGAGTGACAGGGCTTGTTGATTTGATCTTAATTAATAAGGGGTAGACACGACAGCCAGAAAACGGGCCTGGCTTTCTGCTGACTCGTCAGGAATTAATGGAGCTTGTTCTGCTCGGATGAACACACTCACACATGGATTGGGTAAATGTTTTCTCATCTTGTTATGGGAATTCTGTTCGTTTGAGTGATTTTATGACTTGGTACGCATTTTATTTATTTTGTCGGAGCTTTTTCCAAGTCCTGTTTTCATTATCTTATTATTTCTACCTAGGAACGGTGAAAGGTAAAAAATGAAAACTAGTTACAAGGTTCTTTTGTTTGGGTGTATTTTTCTATGCCTGTACTGATCTTTGCTTAAGTTGCAGTCATGATCAGCTTTATTTCATATTATCACATAATTCCATCTGTCAGAATGAAAGCGTTAATTTGATTTATCTAATAAATAGTCTATCGTAAAGTCGGGTTAATTGCTCTGCCTTAATTACCAAATTTTTGGAACTACCAATTCAATAATTACGAAGGGGAAGAGTTGTCCTTACTACATTTTCCCTTCCGTTTATATCTGGATGATGATCGTCATGCGATCTTTGTCTAGACGGCATACACATGCATCCGTTTAATTGGAGCATCCTTTACCTCTTATTAGTCCTATCTTATTACAAGATATCAATTTTGGCATATCTACTTTATGACCCTGTTTGATGACAATAATACATCTATCACTGTGCTGAGAAAACAGTAGGCATTTCAATGATACTTTTGTGTATGCCAATACCGTACTGCAGTCATGTCTCAGTTTCTGTTTCCGAGATTAGAATGGCTATCAAAGGCTATTTCAGAAGGCGTTATTCATAAAAAATGAATAACCTGTGCAATATACATCTTCGCAAAACCAAAATCTGTATTAATCTGGCTAAAGTATACCTTAACGATTATGTATGACCTTAACGATTATTTATGACAAAGAAACAGAAAAAACAACGACCCTAAAAGCTCCAACAAAAATATATAAAAAGCATTTCACGACCTAGATATGGTAATGGGATAACATATTGAAAGATACTCACCCAAATCAGGGGTTATAGAGTTTTTCTAAACTTTTCTTTGCAATATTTGTTTAGACACTGTAGCCAAACCATACCAGTAAACCCCAACCCATCTGTAATGTTCCCTTGACAGGAGTCAGCAACTTTTGACATGTTTTAATTCAAGCCCAGGCTCCTTTGTTGGTTTTTAATCTATAGGGATGCAGGCCAGTATTTACTTTTTGCTATCAGATCGTTGAAGTTGCCGCTGCCACAATCCCCGTGTGGCTTGTTTAGTGTGTTTGGTCTTGGAATGGCGTTTGGGGTGAGGTAACTGTTGACATGGGTGACCCACATCCACAGGGTCACGTGATGTAACATCTGTCTCGCGAGATCGATCCTCGCCGCGGGATTTCGTGTTGTGAGACCTGAATCGACCGGAAGTCACGAGCGGTGTTGCCGGCGTAGGGAGTTGGATGCATGGGGAAGGGAGATTTGTCGACTGATTTCTGAAATTTGAGCTTCACTATCAATAGCTTGAATATGATATGACGATCAATTGTCGGTTTTTTTCTCAAGAGGTGATTATTTAAGCTGTGAAGGATGGTGTGGTGGTTATCGCTGAACATTATTTGATACATTCTTGGACAATTGGTTCAGCATAGGTACATTGTCCTTGAGAATCTGAATTTGATCTGGAGATAACCATTACTTGAGTGCCCGTCAATAAACCGAGTGTAATAACTTTGTGAGATATTCCCCCCTATTCTCCCATGTAGCCAACCCACTCCAGCGAATTTAGAATTGTTGCTACCATTAGCCTTTGAGCAGGAGTTATTTTTAACATCCTTACTAATTAGTAATGACAGACAACAGATATATAAATGACTAATCACTCGTTGTTTCTGTTTGAGCGTTGCCAGACTATCCCCCAGCATCCCTCTCAGATCCTCTGTGGCCCTCCAAAGGGCTTCGACCCCCCTACAGGACATATGAGCAGCTCTGAGGGGCTCTGAGCAGCTCCGAGCAGCTCCAAAGGGCCAACGTCTCGGGCCTCTTCATTCTGAGCAGGTCGTAGTAATGAGTATTGCTCGTCCAGACAGTAACTGCTGTAGGTCTACTGTAGAGCACAGAATGTTATTCACACCAAGTATTATTTTGTTTGATATAACTGTTAAATACGGTCAGATTTTAGAATACCTGTAGTTCTTTTAGATCACACACTTCTCGAGTACTATATATACTGATTAAATGTTCTAATCAAAGCGCTAGCATTGGTCATGAAATCGCAGTAAATTCAACTGCCTTTAGGATGTCTTCCCCTTATATAGGCATATCCCTCCGTTTTCAAAAGGTGGCAATTCAAAAGAACCACCATACACTTTTAGAATCGCACAGATATCAGCTCTTCAGTCATTATTATTCTTTGTCCCTGCACTTCCATGATTCCTCTGAGACATTATGGATGTAGGGACTATATCATTTAGTGCAACCACGACCCCCTTTTCCTTCCCATGTCTTACTATAGCGGTATAGCACGTGTTCCCCTAGTGGTGATGGTGGGTGTGATTATATTGGTCCCCGGGTCGCCATTCTGATGCCATCGATCCTTGGGGCTATAATCTCTGCTCTATTGGTGTCTTCAATGCCTCTAATGCCTCTACTCTGCCCTCAGGGGGGATTACACAATCACAGATTGGGAATTCTCCTGGGTCGGGCAGATCCGATGCTTTAACCCCAAGCATCTAATGCTATTTGTACCAGATAGATCCCTATGGTGTAATGCGGGCTATTGTACCGAACAGCTCAATTGAAATTGCCAGCGGCATTGGTGGGATGTATCACGAGTGGTGAGTCCGTGAATCGTTTATTGATTTTAGTGGATTTTAAGCTTTATTCCCGCCTAATTCCGACTGTTTTAAGTCCCCGGAAGTAGGATAGAATTGCGCAGACGACAATGGGTACGCATTTACTGCAACGTGAGGATAAACCGGAACTGGAATTAACACCATAATGGAAAGTAAAAAGAAGCCGGCATGAGGGTTATTTCCGGTGGTGTCTGTTGGCATTCTGCCAACAAGGTCTGGTCGAATTGTCGTCTGCTAATGCTACATCATTCCATTAGGGAACAGGCGGAGTTAGCGCCGAGCGCGGGAAAACCGGTCGTCAGAAATGTCACCAGGTGTTATGTAAGACCTGTCATTTGTCGGCTGCCTTTGTCCCCCCACGGCGTCTTGGGTTGAATCAATGCTAATGGATAGCTGGTAATCCAACTGTTCTGTCTGGACCTAGAGTGAGTGAGGATATAGATTTCAGTGTAGCCTAGGTTTCCATTTGTGTGAAAATTTAATCGATAATCGGATACAAATTCTGCACCTTAGAAATTCTCACATATGGGTGAGGCCGAAGGATTCCAAACACTAATCATATATAATGCATCACGGTAGTCTGCAGGGGATTGACGAGTCATTATAAAAATTGAGCTACAATAGCAATGCTTCAGATTTTGAAAGGATACTGCATTCACGCTGCGAAAGTAAAATGAAATAAGAAGGTACCCTGACTGGAATCTGATGGATATCCGCAAGATCGATAATCTCTATGATTTCAGTTTTTTTGCGTTGAGGTGTGATTCTATCATATAAACGGCAGCCATCTATAGATTAAAAGAAGAAGCATGTTTTTGTTCTGTCTCATACTGCCCTGTGCACTGGTATACTAAGAAGCCTGCTGCTAACCGACAATTCTATGTACCAATACTACTACCCACTGCCCACTACCCGAGCCTGGAAGGTAGGTTATTTGTGTGCCTGAGTCTCCCGGTGAAATTTGCCGCTACCAGCGTATGGAGCCTATACCATAAACCCTACCAGCCCACTATAAATCCCACTGAGTCTCTGCCTCACTTGCCCAGATGATCTCACTCTCCTCCCCCAGTAGTACACTTGCGGAGGGGGAGTAATATGTGTGTTCCACTCTCCAAACACAGAAGAGCACGCCTCTCTTCAGCCAAACCAGACCCAATCTTCCCAGCGGCGTTCTGGAATGCCCCTCCCTATTGATATAAACGAGCCCTTCCTCCTTACTCTCGTTAAACCACGTCTTGTCTCGTATTCTCTCGCGCAATCCTGCCTCCGGGCGGTAGGGTCCTGCTAACCTATCTCTGCGCAGGCGCGATTAAACCACGTGACGCAGGCCCGCGGCGCTGATTGGTCAACACCGTAGGTCTCTGACGCGATGCTTGGAGACTGAAATGAAACGCTCTTGCTGTGCATTTCAGTTCCTTCTGCCAATCTTCACTGAATATTTCACCAGCCCAAATCACCCTATTTAAGCTGAGTCATTTGAACTTTCTATTCAAGTCCACTTATAAGGGGGCAGCATTTGGTCGAGTAGAATGACCTTTGGTGTGGTGGAGGTCAAAGGAGACTGTCCTTCCGGAAACCTGATAAAAGAAATTGGTAAAGCTGAGTGGTTTCCAGCAATGACCGTTGATACAATTGTTCTCTTGCTTCTCGGACACATTGTTTGCCAATTCGTAAGGGTTCAGAGTTCCCACAATTACTGCTTCTCCCTTATCAATAATTTTCGTTCTTTTTCACTTGATAACTTTATGACTGACATAAATTATATACATAATTGGACATGAATTGTACAATAATTATACAAATAAAAGTCAGTCAATGAACCGAAGTATGTACCATATCAAATTACTGGTACATTTAGCATGGTGCATCCTTCTACGGATCTTCTTTTTTGATTCAACTCTCCTTCATAGCACGCATCTACCTACCTAGCTGATGTAAGCAACGACCATTCTGACCCAAATAATCCGATTCCTCCTGGTGCCCAGGTGACCGGAGATTGGTACGGTGGGACTCCAGTGGTGTCATCACAGTGGGTCTCTGGAGAATTCCCAATTTCCTCCAGTGTCCAGATGGCAGTTGTGATATATCCCTAGAGACCCGATAAGTGTTAACCTCCTGTCGTTGTACTGTCTCGCCGATCGTCTATAACCTCCAGTGTTTTTCAGGCCTTCTAAGATTGGTGTATTAATGATTCTAGGACAACTACCCCTGGGACAACTACCCCTGGGACAACTACCCCTGGGACAACTACCCCTGGGACAACTACCCCCTAGGACTATTACCCACTAGGACTATTACCCACTAGGACTATTACCCCCATAGGACAACTACCCCTGGGACAACTACCCCTTCGGACGATTACCCCTTAGGACAATTACCCCTATGGGTAGGACAACTACCCCTTAGGACAATTACCCCTCTAGATAGGACAATTACCCCTATAGATAGGACAATTACCCCTCTAGGAAACCTATCCCCCTTGATAGGACAACTACCCCCATAGGTAGGACAACTACCCCCCTTGATAGGACAACTACCCCTATTGGTAGGACAACTACCCCCATTGGTAGAACCTGCCCTTAGTGTTCAGGGCCGGGCAAAGGAGGGGTAGGCCTACCAATGGGTGTAGTTGTTCTATCAATGGGGGTAGTTGTCCTACTAAAGGGGGTAATTGTCCTACTAAAGGGGGTAATTGTCCTATCAAAGGGGGGTAGTTGTCCTACCAATAGGGGTAGTTGTCCTACATATGGGGGTAGTTGTCCTATCAAGGGGGGTAGTTGTCCTATCAAGGGGGGTAGTTGTCCTATCATAGGGGTAGTTGTCCTATCATTGGGGGTAGTTGTCCTATCTGTAGGGGTAATTGTCCTAAAGGGGTAATGGTCCTATATATAGGGGTAGTTGTCCTATCTAAAGGGGTAGTTGTCCTATAGGGGTAGTTGTCCTATGGGGGTAGTTGTCCTACTCATAGGGGTAATTGTCCTAAGGGGTAGTTGTCCTAAGGGGTAGTTGTCCCAGGGGTAGTTGTCCTAGGGGGGTAATAGTCCTAGGGGGTAATATACACTAGTACCTCGCGCTAATTCCGCCCGGCTACATAAGCACTAGAACAGCGTAATCCCGTAATGGCGGTCGTGCGGCCCTCGAACAATTTGTTGAGATGATACGACGTATAGAAAGAATGAAAATATATTATGACGATTTAGAATAATAAAATATTATTTACTAAACTGCTTTGGAGTACTCGAGACATTCGGCAGGCAATAAACATAAAGATATCCATGAAAAGTTAGAAGGACATTTCTAGCCTCTTCCGCGCGTACCACTCTGCAACACGACACTCTCTGCGCACACTCGTGCGGTGGTGAATCTCGCCGCAGAATGCCGTAACTGTGGATACCTGCACGACCTTCACCTGGGGTTTGCACATCCGGTTCTCATCCACAAGTTTCAGGCCAAATTACAGAATCATTCCACTATGCTAAATTCTAAATTTCAGGTTATTCCATATTTAGGTATCAAGCATTAGCGTCGTAAAATATTTCAGAGATTGGGGCGCTGCAAGTATCTTAAGTCGGAATGTAAACAAACTTTCAAAAGTTACGAAAATCCAAGATGGCGGCCGTTTAGGTTATTCTAGTGGTATAGTCTGCCAAGTGAACCACAAGGTACTAGTGTAGGGGGTAATAGTCCTAAGGGGTAGTTGTCCTAGGGGGTAGTTGTCCCAGGGGTAGTTGTCCCAGGGGTAGTTGTCCCAGGGGTAGTTGTCCCAGGGGTAGTTGTCCTGTCACCGTATTAATATTACTAGGATTCATAATGCCTAAACAAAGACCCTTTCCTTTCCAGTAGCTGACCGCAAAGAATAGATTAAAAGAGTCAAACGGAACGGAGATTAGAGAACGTTTAAAAGCAAAGCTGTAAGTAAAATGTGGAATCTGCTTGTCCGGCATGGAATGGAAATGACAGTTGGGGTCTGGGCGGGAACAAACGCTGTCAGAACGGCGGCAAACAGTGTGGCAGACGATAAGCATCGGACAAGACAATCTACTCCGAAAAGGCATCCTCTAATGACTTCTGCTTGGCGTGTCTTCCTGACAGAAGCCTGTTGGTGGCTAGTCGAGGAGAGTTGGGAATTAAAAAACCGCTTCTAAAGTCGGAACTGATGTTCAACATCTTCGTCCTGTAGGTATTTGACACACGCCAAGACATGATTTGGATTCCTTCGTCCACAGCCGCTTCGCGCGCTAATTTATTAGAAAGGACGCACCGAGCGAGAGTAAAGACAAATGTCGTCTGGTGTTTTTCCCGCGCATAATCTTCTCCTTTTTATATTCATAGACCCCGTCTGTAAGCGTTCAATTGATTTATACAGTTTTACTACGGAAGCAGTGTGCGTAAATTGAAAATGATTGTATGGTACAAGTATGGGATAAATAAAAGTGTTATTGCGCGTTTTATCATGTGATGTGCCATTTTCTTATTCATTTTACTGTCACTTATTATGCTGGGAGATTCTAAATCGACGCCACTAACAATTTGGTAGGGCTAAGCTTTTCAATCTACGGTAAAGAAGAATGTGCTAAGATTGGCATTTCCATAAAACTACCGGATATCTCTCTAAATAATCCTCCTATGTATAAGACAGAAATGCATATATTATGACGAGTAGACTGCTTCTTGTATAAATTTAGAAAGATGCAAATACAAGAAAGACTTATTTTTTCCTTCATTCATCTGTTCCTTTTCTATAGTGCCTATACCTTAAAGAGCCTAAAGGATAAAGAAAGAAGTTAAGTTAGGTTTGCAGGCAACAGGTTCCTAGAATTAAAGCCGTGCCATATGGGCGTTCCCAGAAATAAGCCAAGTGCCGAGCGCTTAGCCTTCACTATGTTAGTCACGATGCGCTAGTCCCGAGGGACGGCTGGCAGGCCTTTGGATGTATTGTCATGAATTTTGTGGGTGGAACTTTAGCTCTTGGCCTTAAGGGAGAACAGGAACCTAAATAGTAACCAGGTAGAGATCAATTGGATTCTTCTCTGCTAAATTGATTCACTTGTTCAAGTCTCTATGTATTGTAAATGCTCCTCTGTATGTTGTATATAACGGGTAAGATACGTTGAACGGATATATCTATGCTGTCTTTGTGTTGGCCATGATACTAAAGCATCTTCCTTTTCCAATTTAGATTTGTGACTTATTAACAAGACAAGAATCTTCCCAGATTTGAGAGTAGTTATGAGTAAGCTCATTGTTTGATACTATGTAGTGCTACCTATACCTGTCGTCCAGATCTAGAGTACTTTTGATAACATCTAATTGAAAGCGAATTCCATAAAACAGCATCAAACTGGAAAAAAAACTAAAATATAGGGAAAATACTGAGATAGTATTTTTCTTAGGTTTTAGTTTTTTTTAGTTTTTTTTTTTATTTATAACAGTAAGGAGATTATATGAGATATTTCCTTACTGCAAATATCGTAGGTAATGTACCTATCTAATGCGTCTGCCTATCCATGGTTATACAATATAGGGGACAGCTCGCTGGAACAAGCGTCTGTGGTCAGCAGACGACTTTCGTCCACTTTCCCGCCCTTCTTTGTTCTCTCGCAAACAACGCCCGCCGGGAGGAGGCCTCCTGGAATGACCATCTATTATTCATGACACCTCCTTTTATTTCACCACTGTCAGATAAAGGAAGGACATCGGAGACCGTGGGGGTGGAACATCGTCTGCTATATCGATTGGTTTTACCCGCCAAAACCAGGGCTATTCTTGATTTCCTCTCGATTTTCGTCTGCTGCTTGGTATTTCGATATTCCGTTCGAAGTGAGGGTGCATTTTGTAGGACAGAAGGGGGTGAGATCGGGGAGAAAGACAATAGTTAAAACAAAACCATTCAGAAGGGAGGGGGATAAAGGGTAGGGACTGAAAAGAAAAGAGAAAAATGGATGTAATGGAAGGAGGACCATGCAGACAGGGAACTTTAAAAGAATGAGGGTATATAATGTCAAGATTAGACGAGAAAAGTATGCACAGCTATCATGAGATTATTGGAAATTGAATGGAAAACAATGGTAAAATTAGTACAAAAATTATCCGAGAATGTCTCTCCATAGTAACACTGAGATCAACCACATTCACGGAATGCTTTCAAAACCCAATATAATCCCCTTTTGCATCGAGTCAAAACTCATCAGTATTCCACTTGATAGAAAAGCCCCATCCAAAATAACCCTCAAAACTGCATTCGAAAATCGAAACTACTTCCCATGTTGCTAATTGACAAACAGGTTTTTAGCTAAGCACTACAGATCCCCCTGTCCCGTGGTCATCGATAATGTCATGCCTGCTGGGATTACGGCACAGGAAAAGAGGATTATGCTCCCTGAGACCCATATGGTCCACTAATGGCAGGCACAAAACCAGCCAGTGTTTTGGGCCGCACTACTTTTGTCTTTATGTGCAATGTATTATGTAGCGGCGGCTGAACAGGGGGCCCGCGGGTCTTAACATGGGAGGCATTTCCTGATTCGCCACCCACTATATGCAAAGCCAAACACCCCCAGGGACCCCCCTACGGCTCCCACTTTAACACACAAAAGTATCAGCAGCTGCCGAGGCCGCCACTTAGGCCTATGCTTTATAGGCTGAGTAAATATTGCCGGCGCCCGGCCTAGCGTGAAATTAAAGGGTTTGAATCATGAAGGTAGTTACTTAGAGAGTTTGGTCACTTGTAGGCTTATGGGCTGGTTGGAGGTGGAGGAGGTGGTTCGTCAGTTAGTGCTACGTGAAATTGGTGGGATCATTCTCATGGGCAGGGTTGAAACGTTATCTAGATCTTTTGATAAAGAGAAGTTGATATTTGTGGAAAGTTACCTAGATCTTCTTATGAAGGGACATTGATATTTTGTTGGACTACCTTAACGGGGTATTTTCTCAATTTTTTCTCCAGCACTTACTAGCTTTGCTTGAGTTCTTAGCAATTACCTCACCATTTGAGTTACAAGAATGCACTTGCGGATCATGGCAATATTTTGTATTTATGTAATTACTTGTCGACCAAACGAAAGGAAGCATGTATGTAGAATGAGCAAATAGGGGGTGACATATTTACATTCTATTCGAAATTTTAAGTAGAAACTGTAACCGGAATTCTGAAACTATGAACACAACATTTATATTATATTATATATGTAATATATAATATAATAAATATATTTACATATATAGTGTGTGTGTACGAGTATGTTTCTTCCTAAATGGAAGTGGTAGTGCTAAGAAGCCCTCAACCATTTTACTAATCTCCTCAGGATAACATCTAACCACAATACGGTAAGTTGTTTTGACCATAGCCGATGATCAACACCAGAGTTAACGCCAAGTCATACAGCTGCCCGTGGATCATTCCCATCTTGATCCTCTGCTGGATTACCGCAGCAAATCTGGGCCAACCCATGCCGTTATAACCGGAAGTGGGACTGATTGGGGGATTATAGGCCTACTTCTGGTAAGCCAGACGCAGGAACAGGCTTAGAGATCTACAAATGGTATAATGATCCTCTTATTGTTTTGTCATTCAACAAGGATAATTTATATGAGGCAACTTTATAACTAGCATTGCCAAAGTGTCATTTCCCCCCAGTTTTACGGCTATGTGCTATCCATGCACTGTCTTTCCTGTTCAGTATTTTCACTCTCCTACCCTATTGTTGGTTGGTTCCAGCTGCGCACGCGCAGAAGCCCAAAACAGCCCTAACGTTCTCGCACATGCGCACTAACGCGGGACAATCAACTACAAGGTTGAGGTCCGAGGGGGGCCTTGGGGGCTTGAGCATGCCTCATGGAACTGCCCATAAAGGAGGTTTCCAGACTATTTGGTCCTGTTCATTTCAGCACTAATTGTAGTGAAAGGAGACATTTGTGACAGGGCCAAGTCCCACTGGGGAGGGCGGATGAATACGTGCCGCTAGAGTAAGGAAAGAAGGGCAGCAGGAAATGGCCTTGGTCAGGAACTACTTTCTCTCTCGGTAGTTACCGGCCGTGACAGAGTCATTATAGTACCAGATTGGGCGGCCTGGTCACACCTCAGAAGGCGGTTTAGTATCAGTCCGCCTCGTGAGAATTTCCGCACTTCCCGTGCATTATCGCGGGCTTCTAGGGGGGCATTATCACCGCTAAGCATGCGAATGGCGATGCAGATGGGGAAATTAATACTCGTGGGGAGTGGGCCAGCAAAGAGGTGTGGAAGGGCGGGTGATGTGGGGTTGGTGCTTACCCACTCCTCTCACACATGCATATGTATTGGGGGGTTTGGTGTGCAGTATGGGGTAGGCTGGAGGTATGGGGTGTTGCCAGCCTCATTTCACGCTTATCTTTTCCTGCCAGCCTGGGCACGACCAGATAGCATCAGAGAGGCTTAGCATAAATCCACTCAGAGACTGGAAGCCATATTGACGCCCAAATAACCAGGGGCTTTTAGGCGGAGGAGAGGACTCATCATACACCACGTGCCACACACCACATCCCCCACACCGCCACCAGTTAATATATCGACCCTGGCCTCCCACTTTCCACAGCCTTGTTCCATAATTTGTAGACAAAACATTGCTTTTTTTACTTGTCGCCTCCGTGTATATATTGGCCTCGTCGCGTTAAGCATGGGATTGACTGTGGCGCTGGGAGTAAGCCAGCCAGCCAATTTCTCACCCTGCTGATAAAGTAGAAGCCAAGTGGTCAGGAACGCTCAAGAGTCTAACCATGAATACGCTTCACGCCCAAGCCTATGCATACCCCCCAATCCCCTCTCCTACCACCCCCACCTACACCTACATCACCACCACCCCTCATCCTAACACTTTTCCAGTTTACGCTAGACTATATATCGGGGGCCTTGGGGCAAAGGACCTAGGAGAAGGGCATTCACACTGGAGGGCCATAGGGCCCGAGGAGCGGTGCCCACGACTGAATGCCCTTTCACAAAGCGCCATTAAGCCTGCCATTAGAGAAAACCAAATATGGGCGGCGGAGATTAGCGCTGGTCCCCCGTCGGACCTTGTGTCGTCGGCAGTTGGCCCGCAGGGTCACAGCGCGGTTCGCTGAATGTCGTATGGGATGCCAACTAGCCTAAAATGTGCATTGACAGGAGTTGATATTGTATAAGCACATTAGGTTGTTAACTTGGATATTCGCAGATTATTAACATTGGTTCATCAAAAATGGAATGAATAATGACCTTTGTGGAGTTTTACTTGCAATTGTGCTCGTGAAGCGAGCTTTTTGTTTTATTTGCTTTTTAAGTGAAAAGGCAGTCTAAAAGGAACCTTAAGTAGTTTCGTGCCTCTGCAACATATATGTATAACACCAATGCGATTATGATAATATATAGAAATATAGAAATAAAGGCTGTAGGTATGATATAGAAAATAAAGTAATGTTTCAGGTAACTTATCTGAGAAACTTAACTGTCACCAGGTTCCCAGGGTGTCTAGAACCCCTCAGATTTGACAAAGCTTAGATCGCATGATTAGACACATAACAAATGTTCCAAAACATACCAGCTTGAACCCCCTTAGATTTACTTGGAATTTTTTCAATTTGATCTTGAATCCCCTTAGACTTTTTATAAATTTCAGGGGCGGATACATGATTTTCGAAAGGGGGGGTTAGCATAAAGGCTAAGTACTAAAACGTGCAATCGCGTGTATGCGCACGGCATTTCCCCCTCTTTTTGCAGTTTAGGGCTCAACCAAAAGAGGGGGGGAGAGGGTCAGGACCCCCAGGAGCCCCCCCCCCCCCCCCCCCTGCATCCGCCCCTGAAATTCCTCAGATTTTGGGGCTCGCATCCAACGTAACCGAAGACAGGTGGCACGGCAATGCCCTTTTACATATTCCTCGATCCCTCGCACCCTCCTCTTCCTCCCACTCATCCCCATCCAACCCAGGCTCTCCCGCAACGCAAACGCGCGCCCAGGCGTCCGCTTAAGTGGATTCTGACAAATGTCACGAGACATGTCGGGCTCGCAGACGACATTTGAGCTGAATTGGCAGTGTGCGTTTGGCGCGCTTTTCTGGGCAGGGCCGCCGGTGGCGACGTTCAGCGGCCAGCGAGAGTGGCAATCGTAGCGGAGGGCGCCAAGTTCGCCACCCTGATCTGATTTTACCCAGGCTGACCTTATCCTGACCTTACGAACACACTGACCTTGACGTTGAGGGACCGTGGAGGAGGTTGGCCTTTTGCAATGGAAAATGGGTTGTTACATGGGGGGTTGTCCGAGTGGTTCAAGGCCAATGGTATTATGTGCCGTTTATCAATAAATCTTATGGCTACTATTGGAAGATCGTGTATTGTATGCAAAAAAGTGAAATAATTCTGTTGTTTATTAAATTGCATTTATATTGTTCGATTACATGTCTTTTACTAATTGAAGGACAATTTTTTTTTCAGAATATAAGTTCTTTATAACCCGTTTAATTAATACTATGCACTTTCATGCACATCGAGGTCACTTTTACTCTGGACTGCAACAAAACCCAGAAGCGTCAAATGTAAATTGGGAGGTTCAAGTGCTTCAAGTGTGGAGTTTAAAGACGCTTAACAAAACCCGTGGGGCATGAGTTACTGTGATTCGAATTCAAAACACATTAAAATGGTTACACATGCGTTAAAAGCCTTTGGTCAACTTCAAACAATGGTGGTTAGGTGGTCTCCTAAATGGTGCGATGCATGCGCTTGTGCATGCGCTTGTATATATACAACTGTAAAGTACAATACGTTCTAAATCTTCAGTGTCTTGTCAGATAAAGGCATTGTAACAAGGGGGCATCGATTAAAAAAGACGTGTGTCCTTCTGCAAAACTCTCCTTGATACAAAAAATGACCCTCTGAAAATGTTACCATTTATAGATACCAATTGTCCCATTAGGCTTACTGCCTTTTACAGAATCCAATCAAACCATTGTTCCTTCTCAAAATGTAGTGTGATTTAAACTCTCTTTGTTAAGACGGGGGTTAGAAGACGGTTTAGAAGAAACTTGTTGTCTGATCCTGAGATCCAAGAATGGTGCGATTTCAATGAAAAGGCAGTTGTCAGCAGTTTTTAAAATGCCAGTCTCCAGTTCTGTTTCGTTGTATTAAAACATATTAATACCCAATATCCGCATTCAAAAACAGCAAGCACACCCACGCTACTGGCGGTCTTACCGATTGATTTCTGAACAAGTCGGTCTAGTTCTGATATTGAATTCTATTATTAGAATGACACTCCATACCCTAGCTCTTTAAACGTCAGAGAAGGAACACACAGATGAAAAAATGCAATGATGATATCGCGCGTTTCCTCAATTAACTGTATGATCACCAACCCCGAATGGAAGTACCTTGTGATAGTACCTTGCTGACAAGTTAATAACATGAAGCCAATTAAGCTGTCATTAGAAAACCTCAAGCAGATTGCCTATAAGGATAGCATTCCGTTAGGACAATGCTTGATAAACATACTTGATAAACAGCCATATTCAGCCACACAATATTGTTATTATTTCAAGCTAATGAAACACCAACTTTGTTCGTTGGTTTGTATACGTTTTTTTATTTTTAGAATAACTTCAAAGCAACAAGCCAGGGATTCCCTTGAGATAAATGCGCAATTTTTCGAACAGTAAAACCTTAAGTTTCTACGGAGAGTCAACCTCCAGTACCACCCATACCTGTAGACACTTGGTTCATGTTTTATTGACTCTTTCCCCCCAGCCCTCCGCCCTCTCATTACGCCCACCTGCTTAACCCGATTACCGTTAACCCACCTGTACGGAATACCTGACACAGGCCAAGCAACACCTGAATACCTGACACACCCCGCCCACTACCCTGTCTGTACCACTAAGAAGGTATAAGGACTAGGGCTAGAACCACTTAACGGTATTTCGGTATACTGTGATCAACCTTGTAGTTCTTAGGAGATTAATGAATTAGAAGCTTAGTACTGCTGATGCAGTAGATTCCGTATTGATCTTATCAGCTTATCATTATACGTTTATTATAGCTAAAAGAACGGAAGTTACTGATGTGTATGTAAGACGTTATGACCGTTTAGTTTCCTTTCTTATCTGCATCTGATGTGAGGCTTCTTTGAGAAATGCCTTGACAGCATTCTAAAGCTTAGCGACTAAATACTTTGTAATTAACTTACTGCATCTGGGCAAACAGCTGAACCTAATGTAAAATTCAAGGGGATCTTGAGTGAAGAAATTAAGACGAACAGAAATGATCTAGGACTGAAACTAAGCGCACTCTTATTTATACATTATCTATCAAACTAAGAAGTCGGCATTTGCTTGGAAGATCGAGTATATATTCACAGGTATTTGAAAACGTTGTGAAAACAAATAATTAAATGACTTGACCACAGTGCGTTAAATTCAGAATGTATTCAACAGATAGTCAGAGCCGATCAATAAAAAGCATCCACATGTATTCTCCACACATGTAAATCCATGTGATATGCAGAATTATTCAGTCGTATACTATCTTTACGCGCGTAGGAAAGTCATAAATCTGAAATTTTCTTAGATAACGAATGTGAGATTCATGATTGTATGATAAATGCTTATAGAATTGACTTAAGATACTCCCCTAGGATTGTAGATGTACTATCGGAACGTTTTATGTATGATTAATTGGCATATTCAATTATGTAGAATATAGATTATCTTAATTAGATAACTTGCTGTGTAACACTAGGTGCTTGCGGGATCCTCTTTAATCACAAATAGATATATACTAAAAGAAGAAGGAATCTTTGTAATAGATGAGATACCTTGTCTCTGTAAATCGATGTAGGCCGGTCTATAACGAACTCTGGGGAATATTTCTTCCGTATAGATAATGATATTTGAAATATTTATGCTCGGTAACTTGGTTGGCTTCTCTTTACTGCTGTTCGCAATTTCATACATGTTGCCACAAACACTGAACTGTGCAACACAAACGTTGTGTATATTTTATTTCTCGGTATAAATTGGTTATTCAAAGTACAGTTCGGAAAACGTACACGTATAGATAAAAATGTGTGTATGTGTTTATGAATGTAAGTATATGTGTTTTATACATGGGTGCGTGCATATATATGTATGTATGTATCTTCTATCCTAGGCCATTATTGAAACTTGTATTGAAGTTGACGTTCACTTCCCAAGCCTGTAAAATAAAACACGACTCCAATTTGACCATTCAAAGGACTAGAATAATTCCCTATACATTTAAACATAGCCGGAGCCATATCGCCCCATTCCAACCTCCCTAGCCTACAGTGGGATCCCCAAGAGAGCTATGTATTATTCCCACCACTAGAGCTTTGAGGATGGAAAAAAATAGATTGGATATACAGTCCAAGAAGATGGAACCCCTCAAGTAGTGGTCGTGGCCACTGCCATTCTATGCAGTGGTGCTCCTCCCCTCCCCCGCTGAGCATTAAGACACTTCATCAGGCGTTCAAAGAGGCTGAGGTAGTGCCGGGAATGCCGACTGGGGAGGCTTGGCTGAGATGCTGGAGAGTAGAGGGGAGGCAATCTCCTCTCCTCTCAGCTGGATTGTGGGATGACACAAAAGTCTGGTTTGTCTGTGTGTTGACGGCTGCTTAGCCGAGACACTGGGTGTGAGGAAGGAGTAGAGTGAGAGGGTAGGTGGGTGTACATGAGTGGGGTACAGAGTATGTGTGTATGTAAGTATGAAGGTGCTGATGAGATGCACTGAAGTAGATTCTTATGTTATACTACTTTATGTTTCTGTCTTTCAATTTAGCTTTCCTAGATAAGTTAATATACATGTATATGTAATATAGATATTCTCATGTTCTGTTTCCCGTCCGTTCTGAAGTGTATAGATGGATTTCTGTATCTATCTGTCAGCTTTATAACTGTCATTTGTTATACACTCAGCGCTTGAGTATTAAAACTCTGTTCACGTTAGATGGGTCTTTATATATCCAGAGATGCTACATTACCCGTCAATTGCACCCTCTCAGTCCGATCCACTTTCCCTTCTCCCGTATGCATAACTATTTTGTGAAGGGTAATTCATAACTTTACATATCACCCGTCCACAAATACTCCCCTTTCCCATCTCTGTTCATCTTTTCCATGAGACATCAATCTCTGAAAACACAAACACTATCCAGATAGCGCCATATATCACCTCGCGCGGCAGGGACCTAGAAAAGTCAAGAAGAAACAGGAGACACGTCGAAGCCATGAGCGTTTCCGACTGTCTGAATATTGGTTTTCATCGTCGGCAGTGCCTACCCGATGTATTGTTGGGATCCCTTTTTATTTGGCAGCTGTATTTAATCGGGCTCAGCCGGACGACATATATTGCAGGGGGAGGCTGTACGTATAGTGGGGTAACTGTGAGGGTGGGTGGGAAGGGGGTGGTGGGATGGGCAGAGGTTGGTGCTGGTAAGAGTACAACTTGAGGGGGTAGGCACTGTCTGACTATATGTACACACCGATTGCGTTCAACATTGATATAAATGGTTCCTATGTAAACCCAGTATCCCTCTGGGACAAGGAACCTGCAGGGTTTGGAGGTTCATGTATAGTCCATCAGGGCAAAAGTCCTTATACTATTATTGAATATATGAGCTAGATAATGGTATCGCACAAAACAATACTTTCGACATCAACTACAGAATATTTCAGATCAAGTTAACGGTTTCTCATTAGAGAATGACGTGTATTGTCCAATTCAAAGAGTCTCTAAGAGTCCGGTTTGGTTCGGTCCGACTGCGTAGCTTGAGTTGTATTTCACTTCCACTGCTGATACGGTGGACCTTTAATCTTGGGATGTTTGAACTGCAAGATCAAATCGTCACAACCCAGCATTCTTGAAGGTCACAGAACTGGCGTATATCTGTAACAAATGCATTGTTTCTATGCTTAAAGTTATACTGAGTCACAGGTCTAAGGGAATAACTATTTTAGAGAACTCCTTAGTTTGATTTTGTCCACTTTTCTAACCCTGGAGAAGTTGGGTGGGACAGTCTGGCCGGACCTTACAGGGTACTGGAGGAGGGGGCAAGGTGACGTATCAGCCCAGGTCAGGCCACTAGGGGGCGCCAAAGGCAATCTTTGTGTAACACGTGACAGAATTGAATTGATCCACGTGTGAAACGGGGGAGGGGTGAAAGGGGAAGGGGGGGAGATTAGGGTGTGGGAGGGGCACAACAAGGGGGGAGGGGGTCAGTGGGAGGGGACGGGGGGTGGGGGTGTAGGAGGGGTGAAGCGCTGGAGCATGAAGGGCGTAGGAGGGACTCTGGAGGTCCTATGAGAGAAAGGCAGACGGCTTGGGAGGATGGGGCGTGGTAGACAGAGAATAGTCAGGATAGTACCAATTCCTCCACTCACAGCCAATCATGCAATTCCAGTACTGACTACATATCTGATACAAACGTCCGTTCCACCATCTTCCTTTTTTACATTTTTCTTTTTAAACGCGTAACTTGGAAGTTAACCAATGTAACAATAATTGAATATTTTAGTTCAAGGACCTTTCAGGAGTAATCTCAGGGATTATAGATCCGCACAGCACCATTTTCCTGAAAATCTGTCTGTTAGAAAATTCATAGCCACAGCACGAGGTTATGCTCTGCCAGAATTGCACTGGGTACTTGGGGTTATACAAAGTGTATATAAAATATGTTATCGGGTGATCTCCCCTTAATATAATATCCCCACAGTGAATGCACAACCAGTGTATAAGTATGAATCAGCTGTGATAGGAGTCAGTGAGGCGCATTGCTTTGGACAACACCCAATAGGCATCGCCCCATGTTTTATGTACATACATGTATACATACCCAGAGCTGCAGATGTGCCGACCCAGCTTTATGAGATAGGCTTGTTTGGGGGCGGTTGGCGTGGTGGGCTTTCCCACGGGGATTATCGTGGCCGGAGGTGGCAGCCGGGCCTTATCTGAGGGGAAACAGATCCGGATGGCCAGCCTGGTCCGGATTAAAACGATTACCCGCCAACACCGGCTCCTGTCCGGCCCTCTCCCGGCCCCTCCCCCCGCCCCTTCCGGCCTGAACCAGCCCGCCTCCCGGTCTATGCCCAGTGATGCCTGACACAAACCGACCAGTTCGTATGCTACTACCGCGAAGGTCATTTCTATGTATGGCCCAGCTGGGACTTGAACTCACGACCTTTATGTTTATGTGCAAGCACAGTCTTTGTTATCACCACATTGGGATTCGGATACTCTATATGTTTATGTGTAAGTGTACCGAGATGGGAATCAAACTCAGGACCCTCATGTTTATGGGCATACAATATCGCACTGAACCAGGCATGTTTCTGCATGACTCATACGGGATTTCATGTCAGTATTTCCATTTTCATGAGGCGAAGTTCCTTTGAAATATTGGTGTTTTTATCAGAGAGGGATAGTATGCTCCGAGAACTTCGGCCTTTCAAGTCAGACGAGATCGTAAACAAAGAAAAGTCCTAGACGGACTCGGCTGATTTGAAATGTGAATCCGCACAATTTTGCAGCGATACTGAATTATTATTATGAGAAAAGTAAAAGATGTACTTCACTGGCAAGATATGCTGCTCTGTTGTCGTTGTTTATCATTTGGTATACCTAATCTCCCTTATTGTATAGAGTTTTTGTATATCATTATAATTATATATATATATATATATACTATAATATATATATACAACGAATATACAACGTATATAATATACAACGATGTATCCTTTAAATTACAATATTAAAGTTCTTTTTACCTTGCCTTAGGGGAAATAATATTTTCCAAGGCTCAATAAGCCTGCCTAGTTTTGAAATCATAACAAATATCCTTTCAAACAAAGAACCCGGGTGATCTTTCGTGCCCTCCATTTTAACACAAGCACCAGACAAGCAGTCGATGTCTAACCTACCACAACACTCAACTCCTCAAAGACTGAACCGCAAAGGGCCTCAATGATGGATGCCAAAAGGTCGCGACCTGCTGAAACCCTGCACTCAGCGCCATGGAAATCGAACCCAGACCCTGGTGATGGAGTAGACAGTGGGTAACTCAGTGAACCAAAGACATCCATCCCATTCATCCACAGCGCCATGGTCCCGGCCCATCAGCTTAACTCAACTACAGAGGCCAAGAGTCAGTGGGGTGTGTATTTTAGAGTATACTATGGAAACAAATCCCAGAATGTAGGCCACTGATATTATTCAAAAATTCTATTAATCAGGAATGTGGGTGAATAATTCAAACTGTTGTGGTACTATTTTCCACAAGCTGTATTATTGAATGTCAAACATTAATTGTATGTGTTGCTGGGTAAAGAGAAATGATGAGAGTTTTAATATGAACCTCCACTGAATTCCTATATTATATAGGAGTTAAGCTTAGTAAAAGAAACTTGTAATACATAGTAAACAATTACAGAAATAGTATTGTTCAGTTTCTGTAAAGGATCCTTTACATGTTTCTTAGCACTCAAGACTGATGCAGCAGTTCAACTAGTAGAAATCGTCTACCCTCCACCCTCCACCCTCCACCCTCCACCCTCCACCCTCCACCCTCCACCCTCCACCCTCCACCCCCTTTCCCAGAATAGACCTAGAGGCTACTTTGAAAGTTCAATGGTTCTCTTTAAAATGTTAGGGCCACTTTATGTCAGTGCCGATTAGTACCTCGACCTGTAGCATTCTTAGTGACCACCATCCCACAGTGTAGCCAAAGGTTAAACCACTGTTTGAGGGACAGGCACAGATGTAAAACATGTGGTGGATGAAACCAAATGGTTGTCTGGAATCTTGTGGAAACCATTGTAATCTGGTTAGGGCCTAGACAGTGGTCCTCTGACATTTTATAGTAGATATGACTATAAAGAAAAGCAAAAATGTAAGATGCGGATGTAAGTGAAATAGCAAGATGGTTGGAATGAGTCTTCAATGGTTTTACCTTTTTATTTCTCTTGGTTCTTAGTATGGCCCTAGTACTAAGTTTATTAATAAAGCAATGTCCATTCCTCGTCATTTGGAATTTGTATGCAATATGACATTTAAATGAACTTCCAGACGAGCATGTAATTCAGTTTCTTCCAGACAGTATGCCAATTTTCTTTTTAGATATGACATTGCATGGTGTCATGAGAATAACCAGTAATCACTGATCGATACATTAAGATTGAAGAACATTGTTTTTTAATAGGTGCATGCTCAGACAATGCAGGGTCCCATTACAATGTTATGCTTCCAATTGCAGCATATTTCATCTTCACCCGGTTATAAATGTTATGCTAACAGTTGTACCATGTGTTATCCTTATAAATGTTATTATAACAATAGTTATTATGATAACATTTATAATGAATTTTACATTTACAATTATTGCAGCAGTTGTTATCTATCAACTGAATATCATGCTAACAATCTAATCAGCTGTAATAATTCAAATAATGGACATTCATCGTATATTAATATTATATGAGTCTTTCTGTTTCCACAAAATAAAGCTACCTTTGATAGAACATAGATGAAATCACGCGGTTGATGACTGGTTGGGGACTTAATCAGACATAGGCAGGAGGATATTACAGGCGTCAGTCATATATCAGACAGTATCTGTGCCGTATCCGCCCGCCACCCAGTGGCCATCAGGCACCACCCTGGAGGGGACCTCCTCCAGTAAGTTATGGCGGCAATATTCAGGCTTGTCTGACACCGTGGAGGTCACCCCTGCGCCCCCTGGCTGACCTGTTGGCAATCAATAACCCTGTATCCATATAGGAAGCCCCGTAGTGGTAAATGCCCATACCCCTGCCCCTGTAACTTATGGTTGGGATGATATCCTCCACCCCCTAGTATAGAGTCCTAATAGCCTGGGATGGCTGTATTAGGCTGCATCTGCCTTTTCATTAAGCGAATACAATCATTTACATTCTCTTCCGAACCGAAATTTTTACCAAGTTCTACTAAATGAAAAGTTGTCATTGATTCAAGCTAAACTGGAATGCACTAGCTGAAATGCATTCAGCACTTAATTTAGAATAAAATAAAAGAGGACGTTGTTATGTATCAATGCCATCCATTATAAGTGAAGACAATGCAGATTGTATTGGAATGAATGGAAAAGAACCTGCACATGTTTTAATATATCGAGGGTAAAATCAATTTTCTTTTATCTCTAAGAATTGTCATTATAGATCAATAACCAGTCTGTTATATAGAAGACTCCTGTGGTCTGATGGTAAAATTGTGTCTCTTAATGGTCAGCTTCTGGTGACACTTAAGGAGAAAGATTAATGGGGCAGTCCCTTCCCCTGATCCATTAATTAATCCGTGGCTATTCGGTCAGGTTACTTACAGCCAGGAAGTAGACAGGCGCAGTCATTAGAGCAAGTATTGGATGATCCAAAGGTCTCGAGTTCATACTAAGGTGTGGACAGGAGCAGAGGAGGTTAATTGGAACTACAGCTAGGGGGGTCGCCTGTACATCAGACAGTCGTTAAGTGGAGGAGCTTGATATATTGGTGTTATTGTTTCCCTGTATTGAATTCTCCAAGTTGATAAATTTCCATCGTGATATTTGTTGATAATCAATCTTATCTAGAAATGTTTTATTATAATTGTATGCCTGTACATTAGATCAACCATTCACCAAAACTTGAAATATAAATACATGTATAGATAATTCTTGAAACACCTTTAAATGAAATATAGAAAAATATGAGTTTTTTTAAACAATACCAAATGTAATGAAACACAAGCTGTCAATGATTAACATCAAATCGGAATTATTAAATTTGTAGCGGGTATGCTTGTGGTTCCTGCGTTGTGTCCTTCTTTTTAAGCAAACGCTTTTTCCAGTATCAAAGTGCGACAAATTCCCCCTTTTTCGCCCACATCGATCGGTAGGCATGCGCAGAGAGCTCCCTAAGGTCTCGTACTCAAATCTCGCCTGGTCACGTGGTTTCGTTAACATGGTCAGGCAAATCCAATGCGCATGCGTAATTGGCAGGTGGCCAGGGGAGGAGATTTCACGCGGGGGCCGGCGTGGTTTTGCGAGACTTCACGGCAAGGCGTCACCATCAGTACTATAATCTTGCTTTTATTGGAGGCTCGAGAGAAAAGTAGGGCGCTAAACATTTAAATGTTTCATACGATGCTTAACGCTTGAGTGGTGTTCAAAAGGCCGACTCATGGCCAGGGCTTTTAGTGTGGTAGGGTGTGGGGAATCAACAGAGTACGTACTAGGAGTGAAACATTCACTAATGGCGGGAAAACACACATAAGCCGACGGATTTCGTCTGCTTGACTGATAAATCCATAGTATATATGTGTAGGGCCTATGTGCAATGGATATACAGAACGCAAAATTGGGTACTTGTACTTACACCATGTAACATAATTTGGGGAATAAAAATAATACATTCTGCCTGAAATATCATTATCACCTCAGGATATCCTGAAAATACATTGGTATGTATAGTGACATAAACCTGTATGTATATTCAACTATACGATTAGCTGAACACATAATATATTATAGCATATCGCTGATATAATTGATCAGTATTTCGGAATTCGGTTGTATTCATTTTTTATATTTTTCCACCGACATGCAGTATCAAAATTAGACGTCGGCGGCAACCAAAGTCGTGAGAAAATGTAAGGAGAGCGTTGTGGAAGTGATATGATAGCGGTAGTAATTCGTTTACTTTTGCAGCTGTCAGATTTTGGTATGTCAAAATTGACATCAGTGTGAATATGTAAGATCACATAGAATCATTTGACCCTCTATATCCTCTGTCTGCCTCGAGATTAGGTGCATGTATAAAAGTACCAATGTATAAATTATGTACCACATCGCTGCTTTCTTCTATAGCAATACGTCTGCCTACGCATTTCTTATATATACCGCTATCCGACAACTGTCTATGTATACGGCAGGACTTGCCAGTCAATGGTTAGCGGGTTAACCCAATCCGAATCCATATCAAACAATGACAAGAAATCCCCATCTGGCAGGAGTAACATAACCACAGATATACAAATCCATATCCAGCCCTTTCAGAAACGTTGACATGGGATCTATTTGCCTTTCACGCCTTTGAATGGTCTTGATTTGAAAAGGAATAAATGTGTATCAACTTTGATCGGGTAGTATGGCTTCTGATATGTAATACACGCCATGGGTTAGCCACAAGTAAATGGTTGATGACACTGGATGATCAATGTATTGCATATTTCATAAGGACGTAACTCTAGCCCCAACACACAGCTGGCATGTTGTGTTATGCTGGAGAAATCTATAAGTCCTGGCTTTGAAATGTAAGTCCAGCATCATGCATCATACAGGGGGAGCCATAGTAGATTGGCCAAAGCGAAGTGTAAGGAATAAGTACACGTAAAGAATATTTCACAATTATTTCAATGCTCGCATTCAATATGGGTATAAATACACATCAATAATGATAGACGTTTGGGTCGAAGATTATGTTATACAGGTAGAACAAACTTACGTTTTACATGATACTTAGAGTGATAAACCTCTTTTTCCAAGACCCTCAAGTACCATCGACCTTGACTGAGCATGCTTATAGAGATCAAAGGAAGCTACTCAGTAATGTTTTCTTTGTTATTGATATGGCTTTAACTACACTGGAAGTTGCCATGTTGATTTGATACCCATTACCTGTATATCTAACTATTATGTATACTAAGTGCCTCACAATAATGGTACTATAGTTTTATTCTCCTAATAGTCTTATCTGAATGTGCTACATAATATTTAGTTTTATGCAAAGCATTTAAGAAATATATTAGCCTAACTCTGCATTCCTTGTCGAATTTCCAGGAGAGGCTATGCAAGGAGAACTGCAGTATTGAGTAGCCCTTCAGCAAACCCTGCCCTTTTTTATATGTATTGTCATATTTCATTCAGACATATGTAGATAGGACGTTTTTTGTAGCTTTAACATTCCCTTGTATATTGGAGTACCCCTCATTCTTTCCACTATGTACAACAAAAAATGCCCTACGGTAGGGAACCGAAGCACATATCATTTAAATCACTTTTTCTTCCCGTTTCTTTGAGCCACTCCAATATCCATGACCTACTATCACATCGTTACAACATCCAAATATATATGATCTTACATACTGCTTATTATGCTCAGTCTAAAACATTGTAAGAGTGATCGAAATGAACCGAGTTTTTCTTGGGTTACTCCATCCACTAATCATAGAGTAGGCGTAATTAAGTAATTAAGAAAAAGACATTTCAAAGACAAATGCCTCAAGGCTTTTCGCTATCACTATTCTTCCTTCCCTTGCACGTCTGTAATACAATTGGGTCCACTGTCATTTTCCCTGCGAGTAGTCGAGTCCTAATTCATTGGGCTTGTAAAAACTAACAGGCTTCCCAGGAGTATTAAAGCTCTAATCGTCCAAGAGTATAATTAATCATTGGCATACAATTTTAGTCTAAAATCAAGGGATGCAGTCGGCAGCATCAGATCCTGGAGGAGATATCTACGTCTGATATAATCCTTTGACTATGAAATATTCTCAAGGTTAGGTTGGTTTGGCCAGTTCTGACATTTCATGTAAATTGAGATGAATTACGTATGATTAGCAGATACTAGTTGCAATTATGGTAACCTTTTGTCTTCTAGCATAATTAGTCAAGGATAGCCCCGTACTCGTGTATACCAAATAGAATTATGTAAGCCTTTCGTATTTTATTCTGTGACCAGTACTACCTTCTTTCCTCTGACCTGAATGTCATAGATATATTGACCATCGGACTATAAAATTGGTGATAGCAAGAACTTTTCAGATATTTATAGGCAATTCCATTTAACTGTGTGCGTAGTCACCGCCAGGTAATTTATGACAGCTATAAATCTCGGTACAGTAAGCTCACAATTCTTTTTTATATTGCCTGTTTCAATTTGGTTTTACACAGCTTCATATTTGCATCCAATTATGGAATCAAGGAACTACGAAGAAGACCTTGGTAAGCCAAAATTAATAATCACTCTTTAGAACCATGACATTGTGCAATTATTATACCAAAAAAATTGTCTTCATGCAGACATATTGCTATAATGCAAGTAAATGTATTCTTAATCTACCTGTTTTGGTCATATATTATATTTATATCTTTACTATAGAAAAACCTTACATAGAACGCCACTATCCGAAGATCAGACCCAATCCATTCTATCCTCACTCTCTGCACTTTGATAGTGTTCACTGGGGCCCCCTCACTTTATCTGGTCCAAATGTCCCCTCTAGCTGTTCTACTGGGACGCCAGCCATGGAGTGACCTTGACTTATTTCTGGGAGTGTTTGGTTGAACAATACCAGAGGGCATGACCGGCAAATCTGTCAGCTCATCGGTCTTATAGAAAGACCACAGAACATGGGAGGAAAACTGGATTGTGAGGGGATCGAGATTGGTTGGGAGGGGTTGGAATAAATAGAAATGGGAGAAGGAGGAGGCGGAATATTGATGGATGTTTGACATATGAGGAATGGGGATAGTCCGGAAACGTGGAAAGAGCTGGGAATAGAGGGGTGACACAGGAAACAAGGAATGATACGGAAATAATGGAGTGGTGTTCGGAGAAAGAATAGACGGTCCACGTTCGTATGTGATCCTATAGTTGTGACCATTGAGATATTATGTATGTTTATATATTGCCAAGCAATACTATCAGCAAGGATGGAAAAAGTACTTAAATGTAAACAAGAAAAACACGTATATTTATTTGCAAATGTATAGTTCAATCATAATAATGTGCATTAAAGTAAAATTTTCGTGATTTGTCGAATATTGCCCAAAGCAGCTCTCAACATGAGGATTATCTCATTCGGAAGTTGGTTGTACAAGCCTATAGGCACAAGCAATTAAGATACAGATATAGAAGAGTCACACTTAATTTCCTGTAAAATCAGTCTCAATCTAAGCCTCTGAAATATAAGATACTCAATTTACTTCAAGTAAAACAATCTCCTCAAAATAGATTTAAAGCCACTTTACTTTCTCCAGTATTCATCATACAAACACCAAGCAATGCACCTCCAAATACCAGATATCCCTTTAAATGATACCACGCCCTCTCCCCCTTCAGTCCTTGGCCTGAATTGATCCCTAGATAGTGGCGCGTAATCGTTTGTGTCTGGAGAGTGTGCGGCAGACGGTAATTCGCTTTTTTCTATGGCGCGCTGGCGAATTTTGGCGGGAAAATTCATGGGACCGGTTGGTAGGAGGTCAGAGACGGCCTGTGCGCAATCGATGCTGGTGTTGGCGGAGGGCAGATGTTCTTGGCCGTCAATTTGTACCATTCACTGGCAAACAGCCTGCCGGGTGTATACTAGAACAAACGGCCCTTGTATGCCACGTACATTTAGCCCTCTTTCTTTTTCCTATGCCCTATGATTCATTGTTTTGTTCGGTGCTTTGCACTTTATGTTGTAGACGTTTGGCAGTGAAGTAGTATGTGTGAGTGAATCTGTTCGTGTCTGAGTGTATGTTTATTCAGAAATCAACTGTGATATTTTAAAAAACAAAACTACAGTTCACGATTATCGGTTTGTTTGTGTCTCTCCGTTTCATATAGTTGTCATACAGATTCATCCTTCCATGCATGTCCTCTATAATTCTCCATCCACTCATTATCTCTAAAAAAACAAAACCATTCGTTTCCTTCCAACCCTAGAGTGTCATTACGTCTTTTTGTGTTGTACAGAGGCTCAAACCCTCTAAGCTACGTGTATATCTCTTTCTCAATTCCCAGTACAGTCCATCAATTTCTCAACTCCCCATTCCCATCCTGGTTCCCATAAACCACCCATTTGGCCTGCTGTCTGCCCTCCTCCAGTCACCGGCCCCTACTTCCTCCAGTACCCCGACGCCTCCAGGGCCTTACATCATGGTACCTAACCCTCTCTGCCCAGGACCCTCAGCGCGTCATGAAATCTGTGCATTCATGGGGATAATCGAACATATATTGAATCGTCCTCACCCTTGTAAAAGCACTCTCTACACCAAGTAGGCCTAAGCTCGATCAGTACACAAAAAACCCACTCCCTCCTTAGCTATCGACCTAGCAGCTCTTTTCACAGCAATTCTGCAACCATATTCCCTCAGCATTTTCATCGATGTTACAAGGCCATTCTTTGAATCAGGCAGAACATGGGTTTAATCATTACGGTTATGTTTCTGGAAGAAAACAGCGATGGGAGTTTCTTGCATTGTTTCTACTGATTAGGAGGCATAGTTATTGTTTGGGAACAGCAGGGAGTTGAGAAACGTCTGAGGGCTTATTTTGCCGGCTCCTTTTGTTCTGGCCCTTTGCTGGTAATGAGAATAAGTTTTCTTTGTTGTTGTTATCATTACGGCAGCTGGTGTCTGGCAGTTAACCCACTTAGAGCGAGCTGCTCATCAGGCACGAGCTGCTCTCTGTGAGGGGGAGCTGTTCCCTATGTGAAGTAAGGGGGACTAACCCAGACAGAGCAGAACTAGAGGGGGGGGGGACGATGGACTGGACCTAACTACAAACAGAACCCAGAGAGGCTTTGCGGAGGTAGAAACAAATAGGGGGACCGAGGGACCGGACCTAACTACCAACAGAAGTCAAGAGAGGCTTTGCTGAGGTGGAACTAGAGAGGGGGACCTAACTGCCAACAAAAAAACAGACAGGCTTTGCTGAGGGGGGATTAGATAGGGGGATGGGGGGACTGGACCTAACTGCCAACAGAACCCAAACAGGTTTTACTGAGGGGTCTACAGAGGGGGACCGAGGGACTGGACCTAGCTACCAGTAGAACACAGACATACTTTCGGACGGGGGCTACAGAGGGGGACCAAAGGACTAAACGTAACTACCATCAGACTTTATACTGGGTTTACTGAGGCTCTACAGAGGGGGGCAGAGGGACTAGACCTAACTACCAACAGAACCCAGACAGGCTTTACTGAGGGGTCAACAGAGGGGAGACTAGATCACTCCAGCAAAATCTAGACGGGCTTTGCTGAAGGGGACCCCGAGATGGGTCCAAGGGTCTGGATCCCCCTTGCTGTGTAGTTACTTAACAGACACTAAATGAGACTGTCATGCTTCAAGAAACAATGTAATAATTTGTACACAAGTTTCACACCAAAATATTGTCTGAAAGACTAGGGGTTAACCTGGATATTTTTTGGGATAAAACCTTGGAGACAGAGAATACGAGGACAGACAATGGCATAAATATTATATAAACCCAATGTAATACGATCCAGGAGAGGCGATTAGGCTAACTGTAGGATAAAAGGGTGAGATGAATCTAGAGGATAACACACATCTAAAAAGGAGAAATAACTATTGAATGAATGGCGTTAATTTAAGAAGCCAGACAGGACAAAGGAAGCTGCGTAGATGTGCTGGGAGACTAGATTGTGTAGTCTATTATAGTACACTATGGCCTAAGTGAACGATGGAAAGGTTGCAGAATAGTTTAAGTAGTGGTGACAAAGCAATAATGAAATGGAGGGAAGAGGGAGATACATAAATTATCTAGATACCTTTTGGTAATTAAAGGATAGAAGAAAGTTGATGATTGTGATTCAATAATTCCCAAATAGAGGAGTAGGCGATCCACCTGCTGTCAGACAGAAAAACAAGATTCACTACAAAAGCATACCATTGAAAAAGCTATCATCCTTCATGGTTAAATATAAAACAAGACAACACTCTATCTCAATCAACAAATTAAATAGTTGGCAACAACCCCAATCATGTCTACCCTATTGCCTCATTTAACCTGGAGAAGAGACTAAATCCTTCTTTGGTCTTAAAAACAGCAGACCCCCAACCCCAAAATAACTTTAAATAATGGTCAATTTATTTTCAGAGAAAGTCAATTTGACAGGGCAGAGTGAGAGAACACAGCTGAAAACTGAGTAATGATCCTCAGAGAGGTGCTCGTGTTGTATGGAAATAGAACAGATTGGTCGACTCAATCAATGGCTCATATTGGACGTGGGAGCGTTACGTTTGTGACTAATTATGTAACAAACTCAGAGGGCCACTTGGTATGGCCAAGTGTGGGGGTGGGCAGCAGTAAAAACATGGCCACACTTGCGGTCTCCGTGGTAAACAACAATAGCCTTATTTAGCATAAATCAATCGGTTGTGTGGAGCTTGGCTCATGGGATTAGCATTTTAACTATTAATGTGCTGGCCGTTATTATTGTTATTATTTGTATCCTGGCATTTTAATAACCACAAATAATCTTTAACCGTCCGGGTAGTGTTTTACTTTTTTGACAACATGTCACCGCGCCTTTCCAAAGCTTTGTTTAGATTATATTATTAATGAAGTATTTTCACATCGATTTTTGTGTGTGCTTCCTAATCAATATTACAGTAACACTTTACATAAGTGATCTCCAAAAATATACCCTCATCCCTATTCATATGATTAAGTCAGTCTTGAATATTCAGTTTGATTGCCTGGCATTGATGTCCCCAAATATAATCACTCTCCTGGGAAATCTATACCAAAATAAAAGGCTGCATGACAAAGATACATTGTGATGCAGTTGAGCCATGAATGGGGATCCTTCTCGTGGCGAGATTTAAAGTAAATCCTTATGTAAATTGAAGCGCACCAAGATAGAAATTCATAAACCCTACCCTCCATTAGTCAGGCTTGAGGGTGTTGGGAGGCACGCCTGGAGGAGGAGGGAGCGTCTGGGGACACTGGAGGAGGGGCATTAATTAGGTAATGAAGGATCGGGATACTATGGAGAAAAACGCAGGCTAAGGAGGCGGCTGGATCAGTGGTAAGACCTAATAGACCACGGTGCTTAAGGTGGGGGTTCGAACTGGATACGGCACGAATGAGTGATTGTTATGATCTTAGAACAATTGTGTATTATAGCAAGGATTTTAATGTTACTGAATCTGCCGCAGTCCATAAAACTTTTCTGCTAGGTCTAGATATGTTTTAGGGGAGTAAAAATAGTTATCATATGATGATCTAGCTGCGCGAAAATGTTAATAAAGTGAATAGAATTACCTAGTGGAATCTTAAGACAGTTCCAAATGTTTGGGACAGAAAAAATAATGGTTTTGTTTTAGGTAAAATCCTAGCCAAATTATTTTCGTCAAAGTCCCTGGTAAACAATAAACTTCTTATTCAAGTTTCTCCGACGGACGAGATAGTTGAGCTTATCAGGAAAAAACTGCGTAGTTGTCTTCTTCGATGTTTAGGCTCCAAAACAACACATTTCCCCAATTAGAACTACGTACACCAAAAAAGGAATGCAATTATTTTGCTTTCTTATGATAACAAGTGGGATGTTATGAAAAACATATCCTTTTTTTCTTATTAAATGAAGATTTTTCTGAAAAAAACGGCTGGCGAACGGTAAACAGACACACAAAAAATCGCTAGTCATTAACCATATCTTGTCCTTGTCCTTCCATGGATGAAATTGGGATATTCATGGAAACTGAGCAATATGTGTGACATCTGAGATGGGGAGATTGAGTGGTGAGATGTAAGAAAGTACTTACCAAAGACCCCCGCGGTGTTGGCCGAGGTGATGAACATGATGAGCACATGACAGATGAGATAGCGTATCATCTCCGTTATCCCCATCTTCGGAATATTATCTTCTCCAATCAGCACGAGTCTGTCTGTCTCCTTGTCGGAACACGTATGGTATGTGTTTTTATAGTTGTATAGTACGCAGTCAAGTGCTGTATTTATAAAGCAGTATCTTTATAGTACGCAGTTGTGTAACAATGGTTTTCAATCCTGTACTTCTGATCGTTTAATCTACTGATTATATAAATTTATAATATATGTTTTGCCAATCTTTATCAAAAGTGAAACATGTATTATGGTTCGGTATACTTGGAATAAGATTTTGTATGGCCGCTATATGGTAAGGTACATTTCCTGTTGATTTCCTTGTGAGCTTCTAAGGGAGACTTGAAGTTCTACTTCAAAGTTCTCCTACTGCATCCCACCCATTGAAGGCACCTCCTGTAGTTGCCACGATTACCAACCACTGATGGTAGTTGTACAGGGCTGGGAATGTTAGTAGGCAGTTTGTGACTGGCACCGCCAGGAGAGGTTCCCACGCAGGAGGATCGGGAGGGTGCTGGAGGAGAGCTGCAGAGGTGGTAAAGTTCCCAGGGTGAAGGCAATTGGGGCCAGGCAATGGGGCCTTTAACTGAGAGCGATGGGAGGCCGGGGCTGCCACCAATGGGACAGTATCATGCCTATAAGCATTACATCCAACTCCAGGAGTCGTTTACACCCCCTCCTCCAGGGTGTATAGGCTTTACATACACGCACCTGGGGATCCCAACCACCACTCCTCCAGGCGGTGAGAAACTTGGGGGTCTTTTTTTTAACAAATGGGTCCTCCGGATCCACACTGGAGTAACAGTACTCTCAGGAGGTATTCCGAACGGCACCTGGCAAGTAATGAGTTAACACTGGAGTTGTCCTCCTCCAGTCCCTTACCTGCCCGACCAGCAAGAGACACGTGCTGGATGCTGCTCCAGTCACTTTAGTCGGGGCGCCAGTTTTCCTCCAGTAGGGTGATCTATGGGGTACTCCACGGCGGGAGGCCCTAACCGCTCTGTTGTCGCCGCGATCACCAATTCCCAGTCCCCTCCTTTTTCCTCCAGGGTGGGCCAATAGGACACTGGAGGGTATATAGCGGCGGCCCAACAGGTTAAGGGCTATCTCTCCCCACCACCTTTAAGCTTCTCCGGTATGGCTTGGGGGTGACTGAGTGAATGGTAAAAGAGACCAGTTCGGGGGAATATTTCCCACTCCGGATATTGTCAATGCCTCCTTCCGACTCCAGTAATGGTAAGGAGGAAGCTCTTTAAGGAAGACCCCTTTTTGTCGTTAAGCTGATCCAATTCACTTTGTGGAGGCACCCCCGCAGTCATGTGCTCCAGTAATGGGCCTCCAGTGTCTGTCTGAATCCACCTTTGTCCTTCTGGAGATAGGTAGTTGTGGGCGGGGGCTGGAACAGCTAACTTAGTTAGTTCTCACAACCCTGGAGCAATATGTGATCTAGAATCTAAAGGCCCATACTAGGAACACCTACAATCTGAGAGATACAACACGACTCTAGTCCACATGAGTAGGTATATTAATAGCCAACCTTCTAAGATGAATCGCTTCAGATTTCCTCCTGGCGCCTGACCTGTGATCTATACAGTGTCAAAGGTCAATGGCATCAAGATCCTTCCTGGGTCTAATCCTATTGTTAGTTCTCACTCTCCACTAGGTATAAGAGGCCTTTGATGTTTACGTCCATACCCTCCAGGGCGTTGGTGAATCTTAATGCTGTTCGTCTGTAAACGAAAACTCATGTACGTACTAATAGCCCTAAGCAGATTTAAGACATAACCTTGGTGTTAGACTGAAATAAAAACAGTTGAAGATCGTCCTCCTTTTTCTCCTGATACTTCCGATGAACAGTTTAGAGAGTTTCCATAAAGTACAGCCTCAATTGGATGGTAGTCGTAGGCAGACCGGTGTGAGCCCAGGCCACTGACGGGAGCAGGGAGCAGGAGGGCCCGGCGAGGGTAGACCGTCACGGCACGGTCTCTGTTTGCCGGCAGCTAGGCGCTTCTCTCCCGGCTTACTAGTCCTCCAATGGGCCACTTCCCTCGCTTATACTACTCCAACATCCCTCCGACGCGACGCCCTGCGGACTTTCCACGAACTACCCCCCGCGGCCTGTTCCTCTCGCTCCAGGCCCACCAGCAGCCAATATGTTAAAAACACGTCTTACAATATTCCCAGTCTCTTTGAAGACGTAATTGCCATATTATTTAATCAAATTAAACTACCACAGCAAGTAAATCTATTGAGAATCAAATCTAATTTCAAGTGGCTTTATCTCTGTCAACGATGGTGTATTCTCTGTGAAAAAGCTCATTTTGTCATAACTTTATATCAGAGATATCCAGCTGGGTACTTTGGATTAGAAGGACATAACTGATAACAGACCATGCATGCATCCCCCATACAGGTCTGAAAATAATAATAATGTCGACGTGTACTTCTGACATTCAATGCACCTGTTTACTTGGCTTTAATGTCCGATGTCTCTCAGTCTAAACGTCAAAGAATACTCCAAGTTAAAAGGCAGAAATCACATAGCATTTGAAACGCTTCAATCGATAGAAGACAGTCTTTATGGGTGGGATCACGTTGTCGGTGGATCACAGTGGCGTACGCACCCTACACCTGGTACATTTTTCAACGCATAGGTCGATGTGATAGTAGAAGATATAGGGTAGTATGGTGTAAAGTGAGTAAGTAGTATAAGTAAATGGCAGTTTTCTTATGGCACATACTGTTTATAGGCCTGCAGTCGATGCAATTAGGTAAAGTAGACTAAAATCAAGATGGGCTTTGGATTGTGCGTTTAAGGACAGACTACTGCATTAAGGTGCGATTTCTTTGGCACTCCCATTATTGTTTGATATTGTAGTGTCAGTTTCACCAGCTGTCGTTCTTGTGGTGTGTGAATGGGGTTAGAGGGAGCTTAAGCATTATAGATTCAAGATTCAAGATTCAAGATTGTTTATTGACTAATGCATAAGTATACATTTATGTCAAGGTGAAGTTGTCAGTCAGACAAAGATAACATACATACAATATTATATACCTCACATACAAATGAAATTTATCACATACCTTCAGATAACAATTCCACTGCATCCTCCTTAATTTTTGTGTTGTTTTCCCTATGGCGGCTTTTTTCAACGCTATAACTCGCCTCTTCAGGCACCTTTTCTCTGCAAAAGTCAAAAATGGCGTTAGTGCAACTCAAATTTGCGCCTTGAAGACACCTTTTAGCTGCGTCTTCACATTTTATATATAACAAGCGTGATAAAATATCCGCCACTAAGTTATTCTTTGTGTTAATGTAGTGGGGGACCAGTCTTATTTTATAAATTTTACAGATCCAAAATATTTCCCTAAGCCAACTCATGCACGTTGGATTAGTACTTATTCCCTTCCTAATCATGTGAAAAACTTGTGTATTGTCTGTATAGATATTTACACTGTGACCTACAAGTTGGCTCAGCCATTCCTGTAGGCCACGTACTATAGGGAAGAGCTCTAACTCATTAATATTTTTATTATCATATATAATATCTGTATGTGCTGACAAAATGTGGTTACATCCTGACTCAGGGAAAACAATGCTATTGTCCCAGCTACCTGCTCTCCAGTCACTTCCCATATATTATACAGCAAATCCCTTCATAGATGAATCAGATACCATGGGGTATGGAAATTCTTTGTAGCCTATTCGATTTTTCTTTTGCCATTGAAATTTTCCAGAAATTTCTCCCACCATAATAAATCATCTCTACATGCTTGCCCTATTTTTATTGCTTTCAAGTTATTATTTAAAAGGACTTTATAAAGGTTATAAACCCTTCTACAGTAAACCCTGCCTCCCTCCACTACGTGTGCACAATGTGATAACAGGCCCCCTAGACTTTCTAGTTCATTTCTGCCTATGGTTGCTTTTTGACTGTATTTTACTACCAGATTTTTTAATTTAACCAGCTTTTCCTTAGGCAAACGATTTTCCATTTTATTGGAATCAATTTCCAGTCCCAGATAAGTACATACCTGAGATGGTGGGGTAACCTTTCCCCAACTAATGTGAAAGCCTATAAATCTTAGGACTCTTATTGCTACCTGTTGAGCCCAGGTAGCCTCTTCCAAGGTTGACCCAATGACAATAAAGTCATCTAGATAATTTACAGTCTGAATCCCATATATGTCTGACAAAATATGATAAATAAATTCAGAAATTTCATTGAAATACATGGGTCCTAGTCTAAGACCAAATGCCAAGCGAGAATCCTGTAGATATTCAGTATTACCATTAATTTCCCATCTAATTCCTAAGTACTTCTGATGGTCTGGGTAAATAGGTACTGCTCTGTAGGCTGATTTAATGTCAACCACAGCCATATAGTCTCCTGGATTTAATAATGTAACTACATTATCCACACTTTTATACTTGAACTCCTGTATAATATTATCACAATAATTATTAACAGAGGTTTTTTCCGGCATGCTGCAGTCTGTTATTGGCCTTATATTACCATCTGGCTTTGAGACCGCCCCCACTGAGTGTATACTTGCTGGCTTTTCACTTACTATTTTTAAATAGCCCTCAGCTAACTCCTTGCAAATTATTTTGTCCATTTTTTCGCGATTTCCATCTACAAATAGGGAATTATAATTTCTACAATCATAACTTAGACCCTCGCTTGGCACTGTGTCATCAACGATTTTAAACCCATCTACAATACCATCAACCATAGGTCTAAATCTTTTTTTACATTCCTCTGAGCCTAAGGAAAGTAGGTATTCAAACCTGCAAGGCCTTAATTGACATAATGCGCCATTGATATAGAATTTGCAAGTACAAACTCCCCGAGCGCATTTCTCGTAAACATTGACAGTGTTTCCACTCGGCGAGCGCGCCGACATAAGAAGATAATTTGCAAAATATTTAATATCTTCGGTTTGACCCGACAGATTTCTTTCAAATTTGGGACAGCTATCGGCAAGGACCTTAACTCCCTCCCTATTGACCGTTAGACAAGAAGTATCGGCTAGAAATCCCATATTTTGAACAAAGTTACCTTGTCGATTGACATTTTCATCCTCCTGCCCCGACACCGCTTGTGTACTTTCGACACGTAAACCCGTGACGTCAGCGGTATCGGTGCTTTGACCCGGGCTTGACCCCGTCGCCGTGAAGTACCGGCGTGTACCGATCGTACCAAGATCGGACATATTATTTGAAATACAACACATTTCATCTTCCCCATAGGCTGGATTATTACTTTCTACCTCTAGATCACGGAGGAATCCACCATTACATTCGGAAGGCCTTGAAATACTGAATAATTTGACAATTTTTGCTGGCGAGCAAGGACACGACTGAGAAGATTCACATGTACCTGTGATGTCACTATCAGATAAGTTTTTAACGCCTGGAATCTTCTCAGATTTTAAAACGATTTCCTATTTTTTGTCTTGGTTTACACAGCCACAATCTTTCTTACTATGGCCCTTCTTTTCACAAACAATACATGCGTGGTTCAGATTGCATTTCCCATAACATCCATTGTCTGAATTAAACCGAAAGCATATTTTTTCGGAGTAAGTCCTGCCACTGTTTTGGCCTTGTTTACCTTTGTAACCTGAAGATTTGGTTCCCGAAGGGGCTTTGAACGTGTTGTCGAAAGAAAAAGATGACATTATTTCTTCCTGGTCAAAATTACCAAATTCTTCGTGTCCCACCCTGCCAGCTCTCTCTCTTACTGAGATATCATACTGATTAAACGTATCAAACATGTACATACGCTTTGAAGCCTTCTCTGTCAATAATTTTACATGTTTGACAGCGGGGAGTGGATCCTTTTTATCTAGAATTAATTTTTCTATTGTCTTTAGACCAACTAACAGAATCTCCTCGACATTTTTAGGCTTATCGCCACTCTTGCAGTACATCTTTTGGGCAAATTTCTTTGTTTTACCTTTTTCTTTCGCAGGAGAAGAAGACCTATCGCTGGAGTGGTCCGATTCATCGCTCGATGGCTCAATGACGGGGCTGGCCGGCTTGGGCGATGGTTGTACTTTCCCCCTCCTCTTCGTCTTAGGCCTGGACTTTCTGGGCGATACCTGTATCCACCCATCGCTGTCGTCGTCGGAATCGTCGCTTGGAGGTACCTTAGGTCCAGCATCCTTCTCAGCTAAACGGTTGACGGCGCCTACCAGCCTTGAAATATTCTTCTCCATCGCCCCCATCCGCTCGGTGAGAACTTGATTCTCGACTGCTTTCGGAGACGATTGCATCGTCGCCCGGAAATCGTCCATTTAACGATTCCCACTCTTTGTCCCACCACCAACATCGCCAGAGAAGTCATCCAACTCCCCTGTTGCAGAATTGCTGAGCCGACTGCACTGCTTACCCGTTGGGGCTATGTGCCTGGTCTTGCATTTCGCGCAGAAATTCTTCTTCTTGGTCATTTTGGTAAGTCCAATTAATTATTTCTTGGAATCATGCGTAAGAAAATTCGTAAACACATCAATAACACGGTTTAAACCCCTTAAAACCGTTGAAATAGTTCAAATAATCTCTGTTAAAATTCTGCTGCAATGTTGAATCTCTGGTGGTTGGAACGAGAATGACCAACGGTCAAGGTCTGGCGATTTATATAGTGTAGGTACAACAATTGCCGTAACTATGGCAACGGGGGGCGATTACGTCACACCTCTCTGAAATAAATAAATTGATTCAGGTATCGCTGCACAATTTAAGATCATTAATGTCAAGGTGAAGTTGTCAGTCAGACAAAGATAACATACATACAATATTATATACCTCACATACAAATGCACAGATTGCATTTGTTGCTTTTTCCCTGAGATCTTTAGTACACTTAGGATTAACGTTTAAGATTTCACATACTTTCTCTTCAGCAGTCTGTACATCGAAGTTGCCAACATAATCACTGTACTTTATTACAAAGGACTCTCTCTTACATTTAATCTCTGGTTGATTACATTGGGTGAGTATATGAAGGACATCTTGATGTGTATCACCCGATTGTGAGAGCATGCAAGGGTCGACTGTAGGATACGGTGATGTGGGCAGTGGAGTTTGTACTTCTACGTGGATGGTCGGCTGACCACTGGGAGGCTGTACTCCTCCAAAAAGAACCAAGTGGTAGTGTGTCGGCCTAATGACCAATGTCTCATGCCCCATGCCTATCTTGTTGATAGCTCTAGACTTATACTAGATTCCCTTTATCAATCATGTCAGTCTTTTTGTCCACGTCCAAGCAGTGGTCTAAGTGTACTGTGCCTATTCCATCGTGTTTTGTTACTAGCTGTTTCCTCATCCCCAAATCCCCTGAAAGAGTTGGACACAAGAAGGATGACACTGTTGACACTCTGAAAACCCAGAAGGATCTATTTATTCTGTGAAAACGAACTCAGGTTTTTATGCTCCTTTGGCTAATATAGCTCACAGGATCATCATGATTCCCTGTGACATAACTTCCAGTGTCATATAATCTCATAGCAAATAATGAAATATTTTGTGAGGCGATACCTAAACAAAATAATTATTTCAATGGTTCCGTGACATCACCGCAAACATAACCACGGCAACGCAGACTTGTAACCGCCACTTCATTCTCGTTCCAACCACCATCAAGACAAGATTTCCTGTGCCTGTTCTTAAGGGGTCTAGACGTGACAAAACGCATTAATAACGCATTTAACGCATTATTAAGCACATTTAAAGGTTCCTGTACGTGCCAATCATGAGGAATAAGCAAAAAACAAATATTCTTTGCACGAAATGTGGTGTTAGACATTAAGCACCTACCAGCAAGAAATGTGGTCATACAGATACCTTGGCAGTGTTGGTGGATTATGACAATGCTGGAGAGGATGGTGGTGGGGCGAAGACGGGTCATAGCCATTCTGGTACGATCCGGGGATCATCCTTGGCGAGCCCGAAGGCAGTCCGGCACCAAGTTCCGGAGGACGGGATGGGTCAGAGGATGACCAGGTTGGAGCGTACCATTACACAAATGGCAGCAACCATTCAACAACTGGCAGAGGCCACTGCAAGACCTTCTAGAGATGCCGAGGGGTCGTCCGACAATGCCGAGTCATCGTCAGAGGAGATGTGGCAGGAGGTGAAGAAGAAACCAAGGCCAAGACATCAACAGCACCCATCTAGAATGAGGGACCATTCAGCTACCAACTCCAGTCCTTCCAGCACGTCCTCTGGCAGTCCTTCAAGCTCCCCTGAAAGCAGAAAAGGTAAAAGAAAGAACTATGCACAGAAAAAAAATTGTAACAAAGGTGAGAAACCCAAAAATGTTCAGGAAATCTTAGTGATTGGTTTGAAAACCATTGAAAAGTTAATTCAGGACAAAAAAGACCCCCAACCTGCAGTTAAGCACGTAAATTTACTGGCAGAAAAAGCATCAAAAAGGATGTACACCTTTGAGTATGATGTACGATGAATACGATGTAGCCGTTAGGGAACGGGCAGATAGGTTGGGGTACAACCGATTCGGGGTTATTGAGCATTTCCCATTTTTAGCATAAAATATAAACTAGGATCTAAATAGAAAATCTGAGACACTGTTCGTAGCCCCCTGCACTTAGAATGGTTGCAGCGACACAGAGTTATTGTTACTAAAAATGTAAACCATACATTGGTACACGCACACATGCATAAATATCTACACGCGTGCAGCCACAGGCACATACACGTGCATTTACATACATATCACATGCTATATTTATTTGCAATTTACCTTTATATTTTTTATAGTAAAGCTGTCTATTTCACTCATCATTATATTGCATTAGCATATAAGCAGGCCCCTTCTTTTGAACTCCCCATAAGTTGATTCTTTGATTTCGTCAGAACTGTTATGCTTACATGCATATATATGGAGTAATTTATGACCTCTAGTTGCCGGAGTATCATGTATAACAGTATTGATTTACAATAATCACAATTATCTTACGTTTAGTAGATTTGTACAGTTTTTTGGTGAATCAGATTTGTATTCACATTACTTCCGATCTTTTTCATGGTTTCTATAATAACAGTTGATGTATATGTATTGTATATAATTGATTAGTTTAATGATATATTTGAAATGATATTCTCCAGTGTTGGAGTTATGTGTTAAGGATATTATAAAAAACAAAAAACAAAATAAGACAAAATATGTGCTGAATCGGCAAGAATGTGTGCCAATTTGTATGGATTTTTTTACACCACGTGGAACAAAGACTGAGTTGGAATTTGACCAAAAACATATTGAAACAAACATTGATTAAAAGTAACCACAGGGTAAAAATGGTTGTAATTATGCATGAAATACTATTCAAATGTTATCAATTTTTATTCGTATAAAGTTTTTAGAATCCGGCAAAACATAACTTATTTTCATTGCATTAAGAAGTAACCCATAGTATTACAATTTTCAACGTTGTTATATCACAATATGCCTGCGTTGCGCGATTTAGCAACAGTGCAAGATATTGCAACGTTCCGATGTTTTTAAACAAAATATTTACGGGTAGATCAAATAATATATTGAGCTACTTTACAGCATCTTTGAAATGGTGAGATGTTTAGAAAAGCTTGATAAACGATACTTGTCATTGTCATTTCTTGCTTCGATGCACAATATTGCATCATTGCAAGAATTATATCTCGTCCCTAACCTGATATATAAGACAGGTTATTATAACTGAATAGGCTATACAAATTGGTTAAGTAAAATCGATGTGTCGGATCTGCATTTTGCATTGGTAAAACTCCATTATTGTAACTGCCACAACCACCTTCGTTTGAAATCTTTTAATTAAATTAATCTTGTAATTAAGGAAATCGCCAAGCACAAGTAAGGAAGGGCGTAGCCTGTCTTCTTCGATCGCAGTTATAATTTCACCCCTCGAGAGTCTGAACGAAGCAAGTCGAACAAAACAGAAATTAAAATCAATCGCGGCCCATCAATGACTGACGTTGCGATTTGAGATCAATATTGAAAATGTCTATCACGTTATTTTTGTGCTTGGCACTAATTCTAATGGGACTCCATTTAGGTGGAAACTCTGACAAGCGGGGTAAGAATAGTGGGGGAGATGGGCGTTGGCAGTTAGGGTTTGGCATCTGATTGAACAGTGACCTCTGTGGGAAATTGACCGGTCAACAGGTTTTCGAGCCTATATCGCGATCTTTGCATTAGTGCTGGCCAACGAAGACTAAAATAGTCATTTGAAAATTCTGCTGTTTAATTTCCTTCATCGATTTCCTCAAAGGAAACATAGATAGTAGAAATTCTCCTATAGAATTATGACCAGGGGACATTCAATATCATACCATATTTCGTGTGTCACTACTATGACTTATTTATTTTTATCAATGTTTGTATTGATATTTTTGTATTCTTTGATCCATGTTATCAATGATATGAATATATGAGATCATGCAATTATATAACATAGATATGGTTAATAAAAAGTCTACGTGACACATATTTACCCTTCCCCCCTCAAGTGCCCCCCCCCCCCCCCCTCAAAGACAGAGTACAGTCAGACTGCTAAATTTGGTGGATGTTCTTCTGTGACCGTCTGATGTAAGAACAAGTCGGGCGTTTTCCCCTGACATGGGCCTGGGTGGGGTGATGCAAGTTGGTTCTCTGACTGACGTCCGAGAGTTCAAACATTCCTCCAGTCCAATCTTTCTGCAGATATCTTCTAGTCTGGCTTGAACTCAAGCCCTCAATCGACCCAAGCTTCACACAAACACAGATACTCACAAACACAATAACAAATACACACAACAACAACACCAATAACTCACACATAAACACACACACAGGCACCAATACTGACACACACAAACACAAAACCTCGCACGCACAATACACACATGTATGCACTTCCTATTCCACCCACTCATACACTGACGCGTTGCTCAGAATTACCTAACCCCTTCTGCCCCATTTCCTTATACCCTCTATTTGTAGCCTTCTTAGATGTTGGAGTTACCTTTTTACACCTCTATCCCTTCAGTGTATCTGCACACTCCTATCCTGTTTCCTCGCTATACATGTATACAGTCTATACCTACAGCCGCCTACGCACTTAGACCCTTTAATGCCATATAGTATCAACACTTTTAGCAACCTCTGAACTTTGATCTTTCTCTGCAGGATCTTTCGCTAAGTAACCCACTCTGTTCGCCTATTCTACCATACTGCTCAAATCATACCGATATAGCTCTCTCTGGTTTATGTGGACCATTTAGTCTGCCCAGAAACACAGCCTTTTAATACTTTTAACCTAAACCCTTGCGTTTTACACCATTTATAGCACAACTTGATGTTACTCTGGATAACAAATCATTCAGTTGTACGTTGCCCATTGCTGAAATAGTCCACCTAGCAGAGCTAAGCAAAAGTAACAGAGGATTCCTCTTTCCCTCTTAATGGCCTCCATTTCTCTAATATTGAGGGCATCCTTACTATGTCAACCTCTCGGTACCTTATACCCGAGGTATAAGATGAAAAAACTAGAACAGGAAACTGCTACTCCACATGGAGCTCCCATTTACCTATCACATTATCTATACTAGATTCCCCTTCTCACCAAACCCATTCTCCTACCTTAACCCACACTGTAACTCTACCCACCCATCTGTCAACCCTATCCACCTGGGAGTGGCTATACGCGGGACAGCCGGGCACACGGAAGTAGCATACATAGAATTTCTTATACACACGGACACAAAGTTGGGCATACATATCTGATGACATACGCGGACATAAGGTAAGGTGGCCTGTATTGTATTTTTAAAATCCTATATATCCAGAAATTAGAATAAAACATAGAAATAAGACAAGAAAAAGGGGGTTTGGGGGCTTAGCCCCCGATTTACTAATGATATTATGATGAGTACATCCGTGTATATATTACTGTACTTGTATGCGTGGCCACAACGTCCGTGTTTATAAGCAGATTTATTTGTGCGGACCTCACACCCGCGTATACAAGCAATTCTGTGAGCGCAGCATCTGGTGCTATGTCCGCGCGCATATCCCCAGCCTATCCACACAACCATTACCCACTCAGAAGCCCCATCCCAATAATCATACCTTAACCAACACACCCATGCTACCTATCCCTACCCATCGAACCATCACCTACCTGGAAGCCCTGCCCCCATCTCCCATCTTAACCTACGTGCCCACCTTATCCACCCTACCCACTCAACCATCACCCATTCAGAAGCCTCACCCCCATCTCGCACCTTAACCCACACACCCTCCTTACCCCCCACCACCCACCCAACCATTAGACACATATGCATGCACCCTACCAACACCCTACCAACCCCTACCCATCCAACCATCACACACTCAGGAACCCCATCCCCGCTTTCCACCTTAACCCACACACCCAGTCTACCATCCCCTACCCACCCACTCAGAAGCCCCACCAGCCCCACCCCAATCCCCTACCTTAACCATCACACCCACACTACCTACCTCTACCCACCCAACCATCCCCCACTCAGAAGCCCCATCAGCCCAACCCCAATCTCCTACCTTAAGCAACACACCCACACTACCTACCCCTACCCACGCAACCGTCACCCACTCAGAAGCCCCACCAGCCCCACCCCAATTTCCTACCTTTAGTCACCACCACATCACACTACCTACCTCTACCCACCCAACAATAACCCACACAGAGGCCCCACTAGCCCCACCCCAATCTCCTACCTAAACCAACACACCCACACTACCTACCTCTACCCACCCAACCATAACCCACGCAGAAGCCCCACCAGCCCCACCCCAGTTTCCTACCTTTAGTAACCAGCACACCCACACTACCTACCTCTACCCACCAAACCATAACCCACGCAGAAGCCCCACCCTAATCTCCTACCTTAACCAACACACCCACACTACCTACCTCTACCCATCCAATCCATAACCCACGCATAACCCCTCCATCCCCAACCTTAACTCACATCCCATCCCTATACCAATTAACCACCACACACTCAGAAACCCCAACCCAATCTCCTACCTTAACCAACACACCCATGCTACCTACCTCTACTTACCCAACCATCACACACTCAGAAACTCCACCCCCATTTCCCACTTTAACCCACACGCCCACACACCGACTCTGCCCACACATCTACCACCCTCCCCCAACACCACCACCCAACCATCACACTCTCAGAACCCCTACCCACCCTACCAACCCACCCTACCCATCCAACCATCACCCTCTCAGAAGCCCCACCCCCATCTCCGACTGTCAGCTCGGATGCCCCTCCCTCATCAAAGACTCGGCCGGCCAAAGACGGCGGCAGCCCGGGGTCGTCCCGACGTCTGAATGGGTCACAGATGTTAACTGGATCTTCAAAAGATGTTAGGTCCGCAACAGGGTCTGTGTAGCGGCGGCCGAGGGGAGTTGTTGCAGCGCGGAGATAGAAGTAAAAGACAGGGAGGGGCCACTGGTAGAGAGAGGGGAGGGCTGGTGGGCGGTCAAGCAAGCACACCGAGCCAAGTGCTAGCAATGTCCACCACTCAGCACGCCTCCAAACCCTTGGTGGAAGAGTCACTGTGTTCTTGGAAAATTGCTTCTTCATTTATCGTCTGCTTTTCTTGTTATTGTTTTTCTGTCTGGGATGTTCGCAGACTTGTCGTCTCCAGGGAAATATGTACCACTGTGTGTTTTTCTCAATTCTGTTGTTTTCTCGTTATCGTGGTGAAATTATTTTGTTTTGGCTTCTCAGAATCGAAATTAGGCTCTAGCAGACGATATTGAGTTAAGGAGACCTTCCAAAGCCCGCCAACATCCGGGGACATCTGCCCGCTGCACGCATGCGCAATAAAGCGAAGAGCGGACGGCGGCGGCGTCTAAATAGAGAAAGGGTCTAAGAGGAGAAGGGAGAAATATGTAGGTTGATACATGGACAGTAGAGGCCCAGAGGCTATGGTTGATTAGCTGCAAAGACGTGCTTTGGGGAAGAGGAAGATGGGGCAGGGAGGGGTAAGTTTAGAGGGACGCAGTAAATGTACCAGTGACCTCAGGCAATGAGGGCTTATAGCGCAGAATGGTGAGGGCCGCATATTATATGGGGATGGATATTTAGGGTACAGAAACAGGGTATATTCTGTCCTCTATGAAAAGTACCATATGACCTATAGCCGTCAGGTATCAAATAGTGCAGTATGGCAGACGCCCACTTCTACACTGAAATCCCACCTGTAAGATTGTGTTCTGGAGAATCGTTTGACAAGTGAACGGTAACCCAGAATTGCTATCCTAACAACAATTGATTTGGGGAATGGTTCTAGACAGCCATTAGTACAGACTATCCATTAGGTTTAAGTATAGCATTTTGCCAAGTCAGCATTGCCATTTGGGATAAACACGTATATTGAGGGGGATCTTCTTCCATTAGACACAAATTATACATAGTAGGAGTGCAGTGAGGCGGGACCCATCCATGAAAATTAAATAATTTTGGAGCAAGGTTAGGGGAGCCTAGTGCACAAAAAGACACTTGCTGATCAGATTAAAGTGTGCTTCCATTATCTCTATAACCATTCGAGAAGTTCTTGTCAGCAAAATTCTTAAAGAGATTACAAGTTATTCTGAGAACTCAACGGTCATTAAACCTAATCCACCGTCTCCTAATTTCTTTACCTCACACAGGAAGTTTTTGGCGGACTTCTTCCAAATCAATAATTTCTCGTTAGGGTGCATTATGATTACAATTGATTTGATTTGGGTAAAGGTGGTATGTTATCAGGGGTCTATGAGAAACCCTTAAACAGTTGAAATCAACAGATAAGCGTTCCATAAAAACTACTCATGAGAGAAATATTTGGTTACGAGTTTGGTGTTCTTATTTAGATTTCGGCAGGAAGCAAAGGATTTTATTGATTTTGAGTGATTTTGTCTTTTGTCTTTGCCTTTGTTATTTCATTAAATTTAATTAAATTAACCACTGAGTTCACAAAACATATAATAAATTTCCAATAAAGTTAGATGAAAAAAGGACTGTTCCTCAATCATGAATCTGACGATCTTTATTAACTTTAACACCTGAACGTTCGTGATCAACGTTATACTGTATCCAGGGTACAGGAGCTAAATTTATGTGCATCGCATTTCGAATGCAATAAATGTATGAGTAGAGATAGCTTCGCGAGTTAATGTACATCCTACAAGTTGCTTAATGGGTAATACAAACTTTAACTTTAACTGATCCTGGCAGGTTGTGCATAGAGCGCAGGTAAGTCGGTGACATACTCAAAGACCTTAAGCTTGTTAACCCTCAAGCCCCATTCGCCCTGGTGAACGTGGTTTGTCGTAGAGCCCCATTCGCCGTGGTGGACGTCCGTTTTCGTATAGCTCTGCGATCTGCGAACGTTGGAAACATTGGATAATCGCAGACCTCTGCGACGTGATTCCTTGTGAAATTATTCAACATGCTTAATATTTTCGTAGAGATCTTGTGCAATTCATGAGGAGATTGCTTGCGAAAATGATCGCAAATGATTGCAAGGTGCACTACCTCTCAGTGTGAATGCTATACGATCAAAATCTCTAGCTTGCGATCATTTTTCTCTCCCTAAAGTTTATTTGCGATTGGATGTGATGAATTCGTGGGTCTCTGCGACAGGAACATCAACCACAGCGAATGGGGCTTTTGCCTCGTGATTTGTGAACGTGGTCAACGTTCGTAGCCCTGTATGACCTTTTCCCTTGCGAAATTATTCAACATGTTTAATATTTTCGTAGAGATCCTGTGCAATTCAAAACGAATTTGCTTGCGAAAATGATCGCAAGGGACCTCAATTCTCAGTGTGAATGCTAATTGTTCAGTTTCGCAAGCTTGCGATCATTTTGCGGCCCCTGAGATTACTTGTGAATGCATATGATAATGTTTTCGTTGGTCTCAGTGATACAGGCATTGACCAGCTGGGCGAATGGGGCTTTTAGCTAGGTATGAACAAACTGTGTTCATATCCTGTGCATTTCAAAATGTTTGTTTTAATTTACCATACGAAAAATGGGTGAACAACGATTTTAACACGGCCAAAATAACCGTAGAATTTCGTATATTGCGGCTGTATTTTCACATCGTTTCCTGTGTTCAGATTTGCCTCAATCCTTGAACAGGTGTTTCAATATTTTGATATAATCTCAACTCTAGTTCTGGAAAGCCGTATGGTATAACTGCACACAGTCACCTGATTGAATTTCACAAAATCAGCCAATGTGTGGTGAGCTTAAAATGTAAATGGATCCAACCAGTATGTCATTATCCATCCCCGTTGCTGTTAATTTCTAATGATGCCAGTTACCGCTATAATGAGAGGGGTATAGCTTAAGCGAGCTGCCAACGTTTTTGCTCTAGAGTATGTCATGTTTTTAGAACCGTCCCAGTGATTGTAATGCGTTCATTTGGTGACAGCTGTAGTCATGATTCACCATGTATCTCACATTAGGTTATGTTTCAAATGAATCCATCCTTTTAGCTTTAATTGCCTGGCCTCTTGCCAGGTATAACTAATTCGGCAGTATTACTAATCGAGACGCGGATTCTATTATGCAATTCCCTGAGCTTGTCTCTAAAGGCAATAAATTGGAAATACAGATATGTTCATTTTGATTGATGGACCCAAACTAACTTCACAAACTGCAGAATATATCTGTTATACCGCGCCGTCTAGTGATATGAATACCAAACCAGCCTATTCTTTATCCTGATTTTTGTCAGAAGGTTGCTGGATATTTGGTCCTTTTATGAAGAAAAACATGTCAATGTAATGTGATTTTCAGCTACCGATACTCATTGGATATTTAGCTCAATCCCAAAGTCACTGCCAGACAAGATTATATACATAGTTTTCACTTGAAAAACAGACTCTTCTTATGCCATTTTCTACCTATGAAAATCTCCCTTCTAACAGGGCATCGACCTAGAAGTGCTTAGATCTGTTAGAGTCAGATCTAAAGCTACAAAACAGATGGTTCCTGCCAAGTCTGTTTGAAACGTGACAGCTGTGTGTCAGGAAGTATTTGATTTGCCGTATTTGTCAGATCAATAATGTTTAGCTTTTATCAATACGTCTGATCAATGACACCTGTCACTGTGTTAGATCAAGTTAACTTTACCTTTTTTTGCTGTTCATGGTGTTTCTTTCTCCGACACTGTGTACACGTTTTGCGTGTATTAGTGATACTAAAATTCCAAATATTAGCACTTGAAGTCAATATCTGTAGGTGTTGTTTCAGCAGTAACAGTTACAGTATTATCGACATGGTAAGGAAACTATTTCCTTACTTTGTCGAATATACTGTGACATTTCTTTATTTTAGTAGATAATAAATTTGATACTTAATGATAAAAAGCTATGGTGGTTGGGCCATAATTCCTTTTATCATAGATCAGTATGATATAAATATAATTCCCCATAGCAATCTCTATGATACAGGCCGACTCCTCTGTTTACTGCTTGTTTCCAGATACATGTTGTTTGACAGAATTAATAGCCTTTCCCTCAATATGTTACTGTGCCCTTGACCTTCTACCCAAGTGACCCCTGTGACATGCACGTGCCAAGGACACAGCCATGTTTAGGCAATGATGAACCACATTCCAGAATAAAGAAGGGATATTAATAATGTTGATGAACAGTATAAGTGTCGATGCAAAGGTTCCATGATAAAACTGATAAACAGGAAAATGTTAATTTGGATATCTACTATCTATAGCTAAGAGGGTCTAGGAGGAGAATTAGTTAATTTGTAGAGGGTTAGTCCGCTAGTTCAAGAGCTAATACAAAGACGTTTTTCAGCCAGGTCATTTGATTATGTTCAGGTATGTTGCATGCTCCCTACTCCTGAAGTATCCCTGATATATGCTTATATTTATGATAGCAGGGGTGACCACAAGAGTTCTATACCCTGCATGATCTCTATCTGCTTAAGGGGGACTAGTATGCTACCCCAGGACAATGTGTTAGACCAGACCAATGAGCTGAATATACAGTATCTATAAATGATTAGACGATACAGAAGAAACTGTGGGAATCCATAATTATGTGGGCCGTGTGCCAAAAAACTCACCCAATTTGCCTCTATTGGACACATGCTAGAATGAGACTATTTTGATGCATACTTTCCCTTCTATCTATGAAGGAAATATACCAAAGTGTTGGTAAATAGTGCAATGTAACACTAGCTTTCACCTAATTTTTGTTTAGATTTATAGTTAAATTTCTTATTCAGATAGATAAAGGTAAAATCTGTTTCCTTAATTTCAAGAGGTCAGTATCAACTACAAATGTAAGTTGGTCTATGTGACACTAATTATTAGGCATCCACAGAATGCAGCAATCTGATTGGCTGAGGTGCACTTGTCTGTACAGAAACCACCATGCAGACATGTCTTTCAAGTATCCACTATATATGTAGACATATATAGGCCTATGTTTGTGGACCAGGAATCTTCATGAGGATGGATCCGTCAGTGAATTGATTTATCAATCTAAATGTAGTCGTCATAGTTAACAGATTTGAAAGGAAGAGTTCATTTCTATATATTACAACTGGATCTTATGGAATTTGCCGAGGGCACTTGTTATATCAAAATACGTAAAATACTGCATGTCAAAAGGTACGGATATTTTCCCAGTAACCTTTGTCAAAGTTTGACATTTTACTAGAACTTTGTGTTCAACTAGCGCTGTCTGTCCCTAGCCTGTGTTCTTAATTAAAAAAGAGGACAAAAAATCCTCTTTTGGGAATTGACCAGGCACAAATCCATGCGTCCTGTTGGATTATAAAAAGTAGTTGTTAAAAGTACTTAAGAAAACACAAAAGCTTATCTTTGGGGGAAATATTTCTATACAAAAACGCGTTGGGCTACTTTATGACACAAAACAGAGGGAGTTATTAGGAATGGCCGATCGTTTTCAAAGGTTCTGCGTCTGATTTGTTCAACTTAAATCTCGCACCAATGGCATTTGCGGTAGGTTGCACAATATTTGAAAGATTTTCTTATTTAAAAAATGTAATTGAACATGGCTGGAGTTAAAAAGGTTTGTTCAGAGAAATGTGTTAAAACGTAAATGGCCTGTTTCGGCATGTTAATTAATTCATAGAGGTAAGAGCTTATGAGCAACAATTATTTAAAGATGGATTATTGATAGTTTTAAAAGGCTTATCCTTGATAGATAGAGTAGCTAGACTATTAAAATGGGAAGGTATTACCAACTTTTATAAGACACAGTTTCGTCAACGGTTTCTATTATTTCGACTGGACTGTGTATTCTGACACAGAGTAAAATTATCTCATATGATATGCAAAAAAAGTAAAATAAAAATCAATGTGGGGTTATTTGATATCATGCATATAAGAGACAAGACTGCCTGTGCATCCTAATTAATTCAATTAGTAAAATGAAACGTCACAAACAAACATATGCATGGTTTGATCGATAAAAGAAATGTAATAATAATATTATGTTATTTGAATTTACTTCATTTTATTTTTTTAATATGTTTTATTAACTGTCTTCAGACGTGTCTGATACGAATGATGTGAATGTTTTGAACATAACTAATAAAGAAAGAATCACGGAAAATCCAGAAATAGATTAATGAAACTTCTAATTGGTTTGAGTGTCTGCAGAAAGAAAACACCAAACTCTACTTACCGTGCGCATGCACACATGAACGACCAAGAGGTTTTTGTTGGTTTTCGTGAGTTGAGCTATTACATCTCTAACTTGTCTGACAGCCCATTCTCGAGACACAATAATCATGATGGTTGGCTGAGAGGAATGGATGACCAGTGTCTCTCAACTAGACATTAGTGGTTTTCCCTGAAGTGCATCTATTTTTGAATTCTGCTAACAGTGTCTGCAGCCTAAAGGCGATCGTTCTAGAACGCGGGCCTATATTCAAGACAAGTATAGTTCTAGCTTTTGGGAAATTGTTTCATATAAATGTATAGGAATTTTAATCGTAGTGGATAAAAAAGGATAACATCCTTTTATATATCTCATGAATTACGATTTCAAAATTTAAGTATTTTAGGATTTTACAGTTATCTAAATCATGAATTTACTCATATTTCCTAATCAGCTAAAAAAAAAAAAAAAAAAAAATAGGTCCAATTTTTTTATTTCTGATATGAAATCGTACGGACAGTTGTTTAGTTTTCATTTCACACCAGCATAACAAGATACAGTACTAATATCAATTTGGGTTTTACCAGAATAGTGAAATCACTTTACAATTCCAAGAAAAACTAGTTTATAGAATTACCTGTACCCTATGAGGGTTTTAAATTGAGACAAACTCTTAGTAAATAAATACCTCCTTGGTTATATCTAATAACCAAGATAATTAAATTTGTATAACCATCAAAGAGAAAAGGTCTCTAGAATGCAAAACTATAATGATTATGATGACAGATGCAAGGGCAGGATTAAGTATATTCGGCATACATCACATTACAGATAAAGAAAATATTTTTCGACTTAGTTCCGTAGGAAAATCACTGATGAAACAAAGTCATACTAAACCATAGAATCAGTCAATTGAGTACTTTCCACCTCAGGAGTAAGTGCTCAATTAAACCCATGATCTAGATGCGTGGAATGTACCCGGAACTGCCCCGAGGTATATAGAAAATAGGCCAAGTGGAATTAATCTAGATCTTGAAATAAAATCAAGTGACAGTTTCAATTGCAGTTATAAAACAATAACGTATGGCTTTGAAACATAACGATATCAAGGAATCCAGTCATCTCGGCAGTGGTCACTGAATGATTTAAATATCGTAGTCTAGGGTACAGATGAGGAGCGTGGGCTTTTGCAGCACTGACTCTATCCCATTTACTGCCTACCCTTGGGAAATGGAAGGGAATAACTAAATGGCGGGAGACAGGTTTGCGCCAAATGAAAGTCGTCTGCCATTTGGCGCCAAATTGTTCTGACTATATCTTATTACCTCTGTCATGATAAATTGAAGAGAAATGTATGAGAGTGTTATATTTAATTCATGCTGGATAAAAGGGGGCTCCGGAAAAGGAGTTATACTTAATATGAACCCATTCGTTCTTCTGATAAAAAAGTGGTTAAAGCTGCGGTAAGCACATATGGCTTAATTCCCCTAGGGTAGCATTTGACTATGGCGCTCCAGGTAAATGGACAGGCTGTTTTAATGTAATTAGCCACAAATTAGGAAATATGACGATCCCAAACAGTATCTATAGAGAGCACAGTTCACCAATGTATTTCCCAGGACACCAGAAAAAAATGCATACACCCATTAAAAACATTAATATTACAGATCAGGCTAGTTCCTATCCCCTACATCAGTGTTCATTAATGATGCAAACATTTCACGGTCGAAAGCGAGGCTCCATGGGAGAACGCGTTTCCATGGTAACTGTATATGTATTGCGTATTAATCTGTCAAACGGGAAAATCGTTTACTTTAATGGGATTAAGGGGAGGGATTTGGGCGTCGGCGCCATAGCCGCTGGAGTGTTCATTTCAATTTAATCCTGTTTTGTGGGCAGAGGACTCGCTTCATTTGGCGGTGACGGCAGGCTAAGCTTGCTTCACGGCTACGGGGCATTAAGGGGGACGTAAAGGTAATTACTTGGGAAGTGAGTTTTACAATATTGGAAAAACGCATTGAGCCTAACGCAAGCTTGTACTGCAACCCAGTGCATGAGCAATGTTGTAATACTCTGAAAAGCAGACGTATAGCCCGAATTGTATATCCACTACCAACATTGACGGGAAAAAACAGTGTAAAGGGATGTATGTATCATATATGGCGAATTTAACCCACAAAAAACAATTGCAAATGTCCTACAATGTGTGTACATGTGCAATAAGATATGTGAAACTCGGCGATTAGTTCTAATCTATCGGGTTCTAATCCGATAATCTTGGCGAATACTGAAATGAAAACCTCGAGTGCTCTAAGTGATATTGCTATCAAATTTCATCGCGGCATACTTTCGATGCCTCATAGACCCAGGGGGCGCACGAATCGTCTCTCCGATGATTAGATTTTAATTTCCTTCGGCCCACTGAGACTCTATTAGAATAATTTAATTCCAATTTAATTTTTATGCTGTAGTACGTTACAAAAATTCATTGGTGCACCTAACATTTTTCACGAAGTCGCCTGCCTTAGTTGTACGGTTATATGATTAGACTATTCCAATTCAATTATTTTTTGTACGTGGGAATTTATTCAAGAATTGATATGGTTGAGAAGCGAGACAAATTAGTTCGCGTAGCTATTTCAGCCTACCCCGACAGTATCCCACAATACTCACGTCCCAGAATGCCATTCGGCTTGATGACTTCCGGTGAGCTGTGTCCCTAGCGGATGAAGACGGAACTAGAGTGAGGTCACGTGGTTCAGTCACGTGAGAGGCATGACAATTTACTCCAGGGTCTGAATTTCGTCTTTGGTTAACTGTAAGGAACTCACCAAATAAGACTGGAAAATGTTTGACCACAAATAAACAGGGATGATAATATTATAAAATATAAGTAAGGGGAATATCGTTCATTTTCAAGCTCTGTGACTGTCCTCCTAAATGTATAGGCCTATAATATGATATAATTTTAGAGTGGGCAAGATGGAGGTTTTCTTTTTGGGTAACCACTGGTAACTTAGAAGAGCAATGATATGTATGAATAAAGGAGATTAAAGCTATAAAATTACTGTTGACAGATGGAAAACTATATTCCAATCCTCGTGAGAATTTGGAAAAGATATATCTCCTGTAATGTAATACCAGAGCTAGAATATTTGGAGCTGTTTTTAAACTTGCATCATTCGAGACAGAAACGATGGATATCTTGTCCTGTGGTTGTTGCTGCTGTTAATGTTGTTCCTTTTTTTCTATTTCGTTGAATTAATGCGTCAGTGATCTGATACTTCCTCTTTTATGTACAACCATGCAGGGGTCACGCGGAGAAATGGAAAGGAGTGATCTGTTAGTCATGATTCCGAACAGATTCATATATGTGTTTTCAAATTGTTTGCTATAAAACATTCTTTCATGACATTTTGGGTCCCGGCAGTTTGATTTATAATAACCGTGCAATAATGCCATATTAGAAAAAGCAATTATGCCACACTATAGTGACTGTCCCGCTCTCGTCATTTAACCATATATCAAGCCTAATAGACCCTCCAGCTTCCCCAATCTATGTCTCAATTTTTCAATTGGAGTTCATCTATTCATAATTACCTCACATATACTGAATGCAACTCTGAAATTTATAGTCTGCCGATGGGGACTGAAAGTGCAGAGGCAATTATCATGAGTCATCTTGTGTATTGTTATGAGTGACGGGGGTGACTTTTAATTCAAATGACTTTTGGGTTTTCCATTATAACATGTCATAAATTTATCAATCCCTTCAGAACACAAACCCATATAATCGATACAAAGTGTTTAGTTGTTTAAGCTTCTATTCCGGGCATCCTTCCAGTGGAATTCTTTAAGGAATTCCGTTCGGAAACGTGCCAAACGAGCGGCGGCGAAATTGGCGGGAAAAAGCAGACGACTCTCAATCCTGCTGCTGCGGCTGCTATTAAGAATGGACTGTCAGAGGTAATTGGCGGGCGCATCTGTCAGGAAAATCATCTCATGATCCAGTGGCCTTAATCCCATCATCTAGGGAAGGAAGGCTTCTTTTTTAGGCCTGCGGTTATCGTGGCAATGAATGCAGCCTAAGTGCCGCTAATACGAAAGGAAACTGTCCTCTCTTTTGGGCATGCCCAGAGAGAAAAGGACAAATCACGGCACTGGCCCTTGTTCATAAATTTAGACATCACTCAGGGAACGAGCCGACTGGAAGCACGGCAACAATAATGACTTTCCCCTTGAGTAGAATAATTGCCTCTATCAATTCCCATAGGGTCTTCTGTGTCCTTCCTGTTATATGGGAATCTTAAACATTCTCCTTCTTACACTCGCATCAGGTTCCCCTCATCTTGGCCCGTACATGATGGTTCGTTTAATGTCCCTTCCCGCAAACAATGAGATGACCACTTCTCAGTGCAATTATAGTGTAAAAATAGGTAAAAGACCAGTGCAATTATAGTGTAAAAATAGGTAAACGCGACCTCCTTTTTCACCTCGGGCAAAACTCATGTTAAACAACTTGTACGTGTACATGTAGAACAATTTAGAATGAAATTCTGAATGAAAGTGAGTGATAATACTATCAGTGTGCATTCTACAATGCAGTCACATAAAGACAGTGCTACATTATGCGGGTTTTGTCCTCTTGCAATCATGAAATGATTAGTATTTTTATCACATAATGTTACTATCACAAAGCCATTTCAATTCCATTGCCTTTATTAAGCATAGCAATAAAGCCTTGTGACACGCCATCACATTTCGCATACATAACTGCTGATAAAATAAAGCGTGTTCCTAAATTTCTGATGATGTCCAGATGATTATCTTATATCTCGACAATTGTAATAATAAAGTATGCCGCAAACGATTTGCAAGGAAAGCATAGGCTAGTTGAATGTAGGCTTAATTTTCAAATATTTCTGATTCTTGGATACAAATGTTTTATTTCTAGAGCCAAACAAGACCAAAGTGTCAATTCAGTAGATTTCCTGCTATATCAACAACCGTGCATATTGTATCTATTGTTCCATTGAGTAGGATCATCAGAAAATATCAGAATAGTCATGCATTGTTTGTTCAATCTTTCAATGTGATTTATACAACAGGGCTTATAATTCACAGAGTGAAACCTGTTCAAGTGAAATCACAATAACTTAAACGGTGTGCTTAAAATCCCAGTGGCATGAACGATGACGTAGGCCTATACTATGTATTGTTGATACTTTATAATCATTGTAATTACTCTGAGAACCAAAATGTTCGTCTAATGTTATACTTCACGGTACGATAACATTAATGAGTGAGGTGCCTCATGAATTTTCTGCAGTCTATGTTTTCCTTGAAATAGAAGCTTTTCCCCGATTTAAATGTTATTTCAAAATCGTAACAGACAACAAGAGAGAGTTTAACTACGGTACCCTCCGTTAGAATCTCTGCATCAATCTGCTTGTTTGGGACAAAATGTGTCCTCTACACTCCATTCTGGAATTGCACAATTAAACATTAAGACCTCATGAAAATATTTTTCTTTCGGTAAAGTAAGATAAAATATAGCAAAATACAATATTGTTTTTTTAAAGTCAAAATCATCAATACTTTTGAATTACCTTTTGTGGACTGATATACCCTTGCCAGTGCGACATAGATTCTTCTGTGTAGAAGATTTCTGCAAGTCCATAGGCAAAACGCCTGAAGTGGTCCACAATACTTCTCATCTATTCAAGAAGAACTTTGGATTCGTTTCATTTGGTCGTGTTGAAATTTTCGGAATAAAACTATCGTAATAACAATAATGCTTTAATTGACCAATGAGAACAATAATCACTAGATATCTGCAAAGATCTTTGGTTATATCCCAGGAGAAAATGTATTTCAAAATTAGTAGGAAACCTTTTTTGTTGCCCTGTCAGACCACTATACTAACCTCTCTACTGACTTACAATAATATTGAACTGTTAGCATTGCGATCAAAATTAATACTCAGACTTTGCTGTAACTGTTTTTTCAACATTCAAGGTCAAATAGTGACAGACATGCAAATGAGTGCAACATGAGGGAGTTTGTGGCATAGGTACATAACATAGTTGAGTGATCTGCTTGAGGAGTGCCGTGTGGTTCATCATTTTAACTGTACTGCCACCCAGCGAGCAAGACGAGAAACGACTTGTTTTCTCTCATTCATTGATCAGTGTCATTTTCAACATTGGAATGTCCTTTCAAAGGCTACAGGTAGATATCTATCATAAAGTTCTGTATATATCATGATCCTTTCTATATGATATACTTCAACATTTTCCTAACTAATAAACCTTTATCTGGCGAATTTCTCAGTGTTTCTTACCCCTGAGCAATCAAAGTCGAGCATCGGATTATGACAGAAATCTTCTAAATTATTGAAGAGGTTATAAGGCATCAATTACAATGGCTCTTTGTGTACAGAAATCATATATGTAGCATTTACAAATAGAATTGGAGATTCAGTTGGGACACATAACCTCATTAATCATGAGTGAGCTTACCTCATGGTCCTTTGTCCTGGTAAGATAGATGGTCTCTGTGAATGGTTAGCAAGGCAAGCCAACGACTCACCCGATGTTTTATTCATGCTTGACAAAATAAGTCTGGGGTACATTCGCTGCAGGGCAAATGAATGGCCTACAGGACATATTGTTGGAGGTTCTGGTGGGAACAAATGCCAGATAAGGCCAACATTTTGTGGCTATAAATAGAATGTTGCACTTCCCAATAAAATTTACCTTAATTTGGCCCCCTTTTGGTGAAGGAACATTTGGATATAAGGGCTGGATGCATCCATAAATTATATGAATGCGCCATAATTATTAGTATGCGAAAGGCTTCATATTTTTGACGACCCGATGATATGTTTTATTTGAGATAAATTTAGTCATAATATTCGTTCAAAGGATTCTTAGAATTGTAAGCAGATGCTCTGCTCGTTTTATGATAGGAGACGATGAACAATATACAGACTTATACAGATGATAAGTACGTTCTTTGGCAACGTGGTGTATGTTTGTAGCCGTATATATACATTCATATTATTTAAATAAGAATTCTGAATAATTCTACACCTGAAACACAACAAAATTACTGAACTGCCAGTGTAAAGTATGCTCTGCCCAGGAGGTAGACTCCAGCTTTGTGCTCTTTTCTATAGAGCTGTCCTAGAGCTAGTATTTGACACGAGGGGGTGCCACCAGTAAGGGAAGGATAGTAGCTTTGGGATTATAGGGAATGTTCTTTTATGGTAAAGTGAATTACCTTTGTGGCTTGGAACACTTTCTAAATGAAGTAATCAGGGCACAAACTTTTAAAATAGTTAGAGCTTTCTTGCTTTGGGATTGGCGTAGAAATTACTACGCATTCAATTGTAAAGCGCATTTTTGTAAGGATACATACAAGTTCATGGACTTTCTTTTTCAATATGATATGGAAATTTACGTTTCTGAGTCTTGCTAATAAGACTCGATATGGAACAAGAACAGGATTGTCTAGTCTATGTTATTGTGTTGTAAATGAGAGAGATATGATCTGAGTAGTAGTGTTAAACAATTATTCATTTCATGATGATTTTGATATTAAGGATTTTGAGAATTTAAATAAATAAAGGTTCAACAATCAATCACTTGGATGAAACCAATTGAGGCTTTTAACTAAATTAACTCTAGCTGTTTACTATAAATGTGTACTTGTATACTGTCAGATAAATGTAAAGCTACTTGGTACCCTTTAGAATGCGCAACTAGAAGTTGTTGAAGAACATTACTCTAGGTGGCGCCTATGTGCAGTGCTACATGCAAATAGAATAGAATATTGGCAAATATGCAAGATAAGTCTTACCACGTTCTAGTAAACGTTTGTTTTTTCTATCGATATTGTTTGATCTTTTCCACACTACTACATGATATTGTTTTTATTACGACGATAAATCTATGCCACACTTTAAAATGTAAGATATAGTAAATGCCCATTTTATTCAGGGTTTAAATGATTTGGCATCAAACTAGAGCAGGGGTATTTGTGCTTCCAAAATGTGCGGATTCCTGATAACCGCGCATTCATTGAAAAGCTAAAGTTGTCTAGCTTTTGAATGCAAAACAAACGAAAATCATATAATTATATAAACGACATTGCTTGACATTCTAATAATATTCAAGTAAATGAAAATTAATTATGGTACAAAACGCACATGAGCAGCTCAAAATGTAACAATTGTTATCATAACAAAAACAAATACATCAAGTCACACAAAGGAAATTAAATACAAAGTGTATATAACAAGACATAAAAGCAAAACAACAAAGTAATGAGGAATGTAAGATACGCAACAAAATTAGAGAAACAATATGTACATGACTTGAAACATAGTGAACAAAATAGACAAATTACAATATTGATAAATGATAAACAGATAAGATGAACAAACACATAACAAGCAAAACACATGGTAAACAAAACTGATGCTTCTAACAATAACAACGATTATTGGAAAGGAAATGAGCAAAACAGATTTTAAAGAATAAAGACCACCGGATTGTATAGATGCATTGGCGCGTTTAATCATCTTATGATACAGGTCTGTACATATAGTAGCGGACTAGGGGCCCAGGGCCTGACTTGGTCAGTCCCATGGTCCTAGCCTGAGGCGGGCAAACCGACCAACAGAGACATACAACTGGACAGTATTTCCAACTGGGACCATGTGCACACACCCAACCACAACCCCTATCCCCAAGCTACACCTGGGGGGAGTATAAACTATTATAATATTGTCATTAGTTATAACATCGTTAGAAATAATTATTGTAAGAATGAGAGTTCAAATAGATTTATTTTTTTACAGAATTGACACAATCCGCTGAACTAGCACTATCTTTAAATTGTATATATTTTTGCATTTGTCTGTTGGTAGTTTCAGACATATCCTTTACATTTCATGTGTGTAATTGTCACAACTTATAGTTGATATCATATCTAATTAACTGTCATAAACACATCAGATATCTATACTATAGTATGATCATATTCACCTGAATGTATTTCTGATATTAAGTTATACAGTCATTTTTGTTTTTGAAGATAGGTAGGGTCATTATGTGTGCTGAACATCCAATTAGAAGGAGTAACCCCAAGGAATGCTACATTAAAACATAATATATCTTGAGTGTCGCTGCAAATTTTGAAAAAGATCCTAAAAAATATTCACGATTTATTGTATTGTAGAGGGGTTGCATTGTATTGTGTTGGGTGTGGCATAAGGATCACCCTTTGGCGAGTATACAGTAGAACCCCATTCGAAAGACACCATCTAACACACTCATCCATGCCTACTGTGGCTATTAGGAGTGTCCATTGTCACATCAGTCCATAACCTCGAGCATTTCATGTTTATGAATTTAGAAACACCACCCATCAGAAGTCCTCCTGGATGAATCCTCAGACATAACCAACATGTAGTGTTTCTTTCCTTTGATCCAGATGGAGTGGTTACTTTCACTTTGGAGGTGGTAGACATTCTTGGGTAGAATAGTTGTCTCTATAATGGTGTCCGATTGTACACTTAACGACTTGTTGTCATAATCACAACACTGACACTGTAGTGGCGCCCCCCGGGCGGGAAGCCCTGTCACCAGAGGCGAGGGGCGCAACATTCAATCTCAAATATACAAATAGCAGGAATTGTACAAAACAAGAAGAGCGCTAGGCATATTGGCATTCTATGGCCGCTTAGGAGTAAGTCAAACTCCATGTTGTCCTTTCCTCAACACTTTCCTGTCACCTCTTTTGCTCACAAAGAAATAGATTTATTTATCCGCTGAAATAAAAAGATGTCGTCTTAATGAGCAGACGACATTTTGTAAGATAGGAATAATAATGTACATAGGCGGACATGGCATTGGCGGGGTGGTTGTTTCTCATGAGGACAGGTCCATGTGACCATCATATGGTCAATAATGTCAAAAACATTCAAACGAAAATCTCACCATTTTTATGGTTATATGATTATAAGTCACTTGTAACAAACCTCACATTGGCTGGGTGGGCTCACGACGATCAAATAGTAACACGAACGTGTAACAAAAAAGAAAGAGTACAATTTGATTCCACGAGGTAACACTAGATGGCATGGCAGGCTAGTTCCAGTCACATGCTTAATTATTTGTTTATCCACTTTGAAGTATACTTCCCCCAAAGCTGTGTCCTTCCCTCCTTCCTTATTTTCTCCCTCCTTTTTCCTTACATTCATTCCCTCCCTTCTCCATCCCGCCCTTTCTCCTTCCTTCCCTCCCTCCCTACATTCATCCCCTCTCGCTAATTCATCAATATATAAATACATTTTACAAACATGCCCCACTAATCAATGATTGACATATTATTATAATGATACATGTTAAGCAAAGTTTCATTTTCTCATATATGAAAGCACTCACTGCAGATTATTTTAGCCAGTTCAGCTAAAACTGTTTTGACAACTTGGCATCTTTTTGGTCAACAGTGATTTGGGTTGTTTCCTATCACTAATTCTTATCATAGCATATATAGTATCCACACCACTATACTCGGTTTTACATAGACAACTATTTTGTGTGCACTCGAAAAAGAACCATTTACCTTCCATATTTTAATCACATTTTACCTACATACTGGTGCACATAATATAAATTACTTTTGAAACAATACATGTGATGTTCCCACTCTTTCAGAGCTTGGCTTATAGTACCTGGACGCGTTTTGAAAACAGTAAGTCCACGTGTCTGGTTTATGTCGAGTGACATTCATGTCCTGATCATGTCATGAAAATGTCACCACAATGAGATAAGCTTGGAGAGAAATATATCACATGACATGCACGGGAGTGGTTGCCAAAGTGACCTTATGCACCGGAAGTCAATGTGCGCATGCCTATGGGTGTCTCTCAGTAATCCCATGTTTATATATCATCCATAGTACCATTCCTCTTTTTTTTCCCTTATTTCTCATTTCTCTTCTTTTCTGTTTTGTGTCTATACTATAATAACGTTCCCTTATGGCCAACTGCTGTTGCCGTTGTGGTTGTGGCAGTCCACGCTGGCCTCATAATGCTGCAGGGCCGGGAGGTCATTGCACGACGTATTGGACACCTCCTTGCAAAAATTCTCCGCGTTCTCCTCCTCGGGACTTTTTTGTTTGTCACTTTGTACCCCTCCGCGCGCGATCCGCCGCAGGGGCGGCGGGGGCATGGCGGAGGAACATCCGGCGCCACCCCCGAAGGTGTCGGGTCGTTGGTGGCCGGCGTTGGCGACGGCGGCGGCGGCGATGGCTAGGTCGCGGGGGTCCGGGGTGCAGGTGAGCTCGTCGGGATCCAGCACGAAGTACTGCGGATCCTCGCGGGGCTCAGCGCTGTGGGGCGGCGTGGGACGTGGAGTGATCACCAGGCGCGGGTTGTGGTAGTGCTCCCGCCCCGACGACGTCCGGTACACCTGCACCTTGGAGCTCCTCTCGCTGCGGGCGTCGTCTTCCGCTTCTCCCGGAAGCGAAGGGATCTGCGGTAGGGGGCGCGACTCCATGTAGACGTTCTCACGGATGTTGGGCTGGGCGGAGCGCGCCTTGTAGATGTCCTCCTCCGGGATCTCCTCCTTCTTGGTGTACTGGAGGGGCAGGGTGGCCGACGGGATGTCCTCCGGGTAGTCCGACTCACGGCGCGTGCGCAGGTACACCGACTGGTCCTGGCGCCGGAAGTTGTTGTGTTGTTGTCTGAGAGGAAAATGGAAAGCTTATAATGCAATTCTATTGGTATTAGATGATATTAAAGAATTTCTATGGAATACGAATAAATGTATAAGTGTGTATAGGGGTCCTTCAAACTAGATAAAAGGTTCTTGTAATAGAACCCATTAATTTGATAAGCTGACAAGAAAAATCACTGAACAGTTTGAATAATGTCTGAAATTGTAAATGTAACATGGCAAAGAACAAGGTACAACACATGGCAAAGAACAATGTACAGCACCTACCAATTGCAATGTTTTCTTCTTTCAGGAACTAAATTAATGTATTTGAATCAACAGTGCTCTTACCTCTTCAGACAAACAAGTCCAACAGTGAGAATTAACACTCCTATGACTAGGGCTATCGCAACGATGATCGCAATCAAAACTCCTGTAATGAAAATAAAACATTGATAATAATGAGTACATCCTTGGATGTCATATAGATTGGATGTAGCTGAATGTGACTGTTTTAGGCCTATATCAAGGGTCCATTGATTATTCACTTGTCTTTACTGTTTGTACTTTGTGTTTTCCACGTAGAGCGCGGGATACAGAGTTATGTTCTATCTTGAAGAGTACAGTATGGAAAAAATATTGGTAAAGTTCGTTTCAGTACTTGCCTAGAGAAAGGGTCAGGGTTGCCGGTCCGGAGGAAATGACAGCCTCTGTTAGAAAGAGAACAAAATGTCAAGTTCTTCTCTCGAGAAATGCAACTTAAAAGTTCATAATATACGTGTTAATTCTTTATCGACAATTACCACAGACCCCCTAAGTATAATAAGGGAATATAGCATTAAGGTTAGAGTGTGGGGATCAGGGCCCAGTTTGCAACAGTTATACGTGTTTACTCATAACCTTGTCGCATCTTCTTCTTTCTGCACATAATATACTTCATATGAATGCTGAATATTTCAACTATTGTATGGTATTGCTATAATTAATACTATATTCAAGATAGAAACTGAAAGAGAAAAGGGGGAAGGCAGTTTTTAGAATGTCGGTTTCACCACCTACCTTCACATGCCCTCATCTGGCCCTCCCAGACGGTGCCCTTACAGCGCATGCTCCAGCTGTCACTGGAGCCCAGACACCCGTATGTAAACACGTTCCCCTCCTGTTTGGCCCAGGAGTTCTTGGGGGCGTCCAGCCGAGGGCAGCCAACAGCTGAACGAGAAAGGACATCGTGATTAGACAGTGTTCATTTGTGATGAGTCGCACTATTGGGCATATTGTGAGATTATCCTTACCCTATGATGTTTTCATAATTAGGAAGCATCAATAGTTGAGAAGTAGGCTTCCATTATAGAGTGTACAATTATGTGTTTATTTCTAGCTGGAAAATAATTATAGAGCTTGCTTATGAAACATTCATTCTAGGTGGAATGGTCTGTTACATTACAGAAATATAATAGAATATCTTATTGACATCCGCACATGAAAGGTCAGAATATTTTGCATCATACAGCCAGATCTATTGTACCTAGTCATTTTCATTTACACAGAAATCTCAAACCCAACTCAGGTCCCTATACTATCATTTTAACCAAAACAGCCACCATTTTACCAGACACAAAACAAAACTAATAACAACACACAATCCCTAGCACCACCTACCTTCATAATAAAGCATGAACTGCCCTCTCTGTCCGAAGACCTCTGGACTGACTATGTGGATCTCCACAATGTTGGTTTTGGACAGGTAGGCGTGGTCCTCCCGTTTACTACTGCTACAGATGGGTTTGTCCGCCGACCCCTTCTCCTTGATGATGGCGTAACGGAAACATGACTCGACATAACCTCTCAGCTTCTTGGAGGCCGCTATGCCAAAGTCAAACAGGGTCAGGTTCACCTGCAAGAAAAGAAGATTGTGGTGTTAGCCATTTGTCCATTGGTCAAATGCTTTGTAAATATTCAATCCCATTCGAGTTTGTCTTTGTATCAAATTTGTTTTTTTACCTTTATTTATACCTTGTGTAATAATACTGAAAACCAAGGGAAACCTGTTTGCCCATAATTTGCTGTTGATGTGATTGCTAAGTGCCCTAACCAATTAAATTCCAGCAAATTGTATGCTTGCAAGATTGATAACAGCACTCGAAATTGATCATATCTAGTACGAGCATGCTTTAGTTTGTAGGTGGTAGTTTAGCTTTACATTAACGTTGTATGCAATAGAAAAATAATCAGTGTTGATATCTGGATTTAGAAATGGTTCAGGTATGAAGCACAATAATCAAACAGAAATTACCATACATTATACACATTCAACTTGATGTTGCTTGCTTCTTTGAGGCTGTGTATATCATGCTTGTTAAATCTACTTCTTTTAATGCCTATATATTTAATTAAAGGAATCTATGTTCAGATAATGTTCCCATATAATGTAACAATGTGACGTTGTTTAGTTAGATACTACCTATATGGAAGAACATCGATTGTAATGAATGTGGTTAATAAACAGCAACAAAACAGCTGCTTACCCTCTGTCCGGGCGGGAGTTCGATCCTCCAGGGGCAGCGGGCCGTCCCACACCCCGTCTGACTCTCCTCACTGACCACACTGGCCAGGTACCCCTTGTCCAGGGTGACGGCCGCGTGGGTCGTCGTCTGACACATCCGACACTCCGCACTCTCCACTGGAAACGAGAAATAAGTGAGGGAAATGGTATTTCTGTGTCATTAATGAGGTGTTATTGGATTAAATCCCCAATGGTCATAACCATCTGGGGAGTATATGCTGTATGTGACGGAAATGGTATTTCTGTGTAATTAATGAGCAGTTTTTAGATTAATTCCCCATTGGTCAAAACCATCTGGGGAGTGTACCGATCTCTCAGGTAACTAGAAATGATGTGTCCAACGGAACTCATTAGATTCCAGAAATATCGATCCAATTCAACGAGCATACAATTTGATTAAAGGACTATTTTGGTTATGATATACAAATTGTGTCATATTTTTAGAATACTCAATCCCCTGAGAGGATTGGCAAATCTACTCCACCTTAAGTTTTTACACATTACACAACTTCAGAAAAAATATAAACCCTTCATAAAATGTTGTTTATTATTGAAAAAAGAAACATTGTATTCGGCTTTTGGAACATTAGGAACACTCTCAAGACTGTTAGATAAGATCTGCAATGAAAGTTATCCTAAGCATTTTGAAAATACGTGTAAACGGCCCTTACCTCGGATACATGTATAGCTGGCCTCTAGGTAGGTCTTGAACTCAGTGGGGCAGGGCTTGGTGTCATCCAGTTCCGTGTCAGGTATACGTAGGTTACACGTGCGCCGCCCGGAGCACTTACTGTCCAGGTGGGGCCTTACGGGAGCGAAGCAGCCCACGTAGCCGTAGTCCGTACGTACACACTTGCCCACACGCATACGGCCGTAACGTGCCGACTTGATGACGACCACCTCGTCCGGCTGGCACTTGGGACTGAACACCTCGGCCTCACAGTACTCCTCCTCCGCCCCAGCTGTAAGAGGAGATGGGTATGTCATGAGATTGGTTCAATATCATGGATTGTGGGTTTTATTTGGTGTTCTTATGTGCAGAAGAGTTATGAGGGGGAGGGGGCGATATATATGAGAATAGGGGTGGAGGAGAGAAGATAAAATAATGTTGGTGGCAAAGAAATACACTCCTCCATTGGTGTTGTCTGACTGGCACTGGGGACTAAATACCTCGGCCTCACAGTACAGCCCTGTTTCCACCAGCCGATTTTACTACCGATTTGTTGGTAATTTATTACTTTTAACTGGTAATATGGGAAAGGAATATATATCTTACATACCATTTGAAAGATAATTAAAAAACCTTCTCTAATGAAATATAACATGTTCATGATTAACCAATATTCCCAATGCCGATTTCTGAAATCGGTAGTAAAATCGGCTGGTGGAAACGGCTTACTCGGTCTCAGCTGAAAGAGGAGAGAGGGATTGGGGATGAGATTGGTTACATTGGTTAGATAATTATCATGGTTTTGGTGCAATTTTTTGGGGTAAGAGCTATGAGGGGTAGGGGGCGATATAATGAATAGGGGAGGAGGAGAAAAGATAAATGTAAGGCTGCTGGCAAAGAACCACACCACTCCAATGCCGTTGTCTGAAGGCTAAATTCTATTATGGGTGATCTAATTATTATTAATTTTACTCTGACGTAGATTCAAGAGTTTCTGTAACGCCATTTTCCATTTTCCCCAAGTGCTTTTGCCATTGATGAGTTATCAGTGAGACTTTAGATCATAAAGCTCCCTGTTGAACATAGTTAACAAGTATGAATTAATCATTTCAAGAATCAATAGGGTTTTATTAAAATTAATCATACACGTGCTACAGTAGTGGGAAAGACGAATGTTGGTTGTAGGGATTACTTTTCAGTAATAACAATTTCCAATTTTACAGTTAGCCCGTACATCACCTACAGTGTTCATTTTCTACCCTTCACTTTAGTTATTGAACATACTCTCTCCTTATCTGCTTATAGGGTCATGTGTTTCCAGTCTCAGGTGCTATTACGCTACACAGTATTACAGCTAGGTCAGCTCGATTCATATGAAATGGTATTTCTGCTCCTTCTAAGAATCCAATTAGCTACTAATATCCGTAACTGATATTGCTTTCCCAGTAGCCTCATTTTGACATTAACAGAAGACCAAATTAGATCGCTGAGAGTGGTTTTTGGGTAAGGCTCAGAGATGTAAGTTCAATTAGCTAGATCTGAAGACTAAACCACAATGGTGATAGTGAATGATTATATAGCCACCTAGGCTGCATTGAATTTTTCTTGAGAAAGTCCCTCTAAGAGAGACATTTACTGAATTCGGTAAGTTCGTTTTTTTTTGTATGGTTACAATTTCATCATTCCCTATGTTACCGTATGGTTGGACATGGGTTGCACAAAATACATTACATGAGCCATCCCAGTCTCCACAGGTTAGGTCACTGTAGTAGACAAGATTTTTCTTTTTCTATATCATCAAGTACGCTAAGACATATTGATTACATTTGCTGAATTGACTGTAGATTTATAAGTCTGCCAGCCAATACGTCATGGCAATAAAGAACTTGACATTACGGGTAAAGCTTACAGCCTTTAGCATTGGTTTCTATGTATTGTAACCAGATTCTCATGGTTCACTTGTTGTCTGTTGGGAACATACTAGGAAGCAATTGTGATGTTATTTCATGCTAAAATTTAATTTTGATTATACAGGAATGGGCTAATTGATTCTTTGAAAATAATAAGATATTGTACTGCATAATTTTGTTTAATTTTACCTAAAAGATTTGTTGGTAAAAAATAAGTTGATAGAATGAAATGTCAAACTGTAGCTAAGTCTTAGTATTAAAATTATCTTTAACAATAACATTAAAGAACACTATGATAGGTCATGATATTTAATAGTAATTATTATGAAGACGTACAAAAAACATTATCAGAAGTGAACAGCATTACGCTTGGGATAAAGCAGGATGTGCCAAGTATGATTATCATCATATTTTTAAACAAGAACTATGATATGTGCAATTATCTTGGTCCCAGCAGTCTGACTCAGAACATATCATAGCTCACTGCGGCACTATTCGAGGCGAAGCCAGCGGCTGTCAATCTATTACCCACTTCCGGTGCCAATGTAGGTCATCACCCCGCCCCCCAGCGTCCGTATGACCTGAATACAGCGTAACAAGGTCAGTGCACTGCAAGCCTGCCCGTCCGTGTAAACAAGTCGGCGCCATGAGCATGGCTACTACCAATGTAGGGGTTGTAGCACGTAAGACCGAGTTTATGTTTACTGATGGTGATGGTGTTTATTGAGAAAAAGGGTGGTTATAATACAATTTTCTTTTAATTAATGGGGTTGTTTTTTTTCATTAAAAAAAGAAAACTCATTCCCAATCTGTGTATCAATTTATCATAGAATTAATTAACCAATTTTTCATTCAAAATAGGAGTACTTATTAACAATCTGTGTATTTTTGTCATTTCCTGTTTATATGATACTGTCTATATTTTCATCTCTAATCTGGACCATATTTACCGCTTGTTCAATGCTGTATTGAAATATGTTTTATTTTTTTTGTATTGTCGAGTCTTCTTATCGAGAGATACGCTCTCAGAATAGCAATCTTCATCTATTTATAGGCCTCTGCGGGTTTCATTCTTTTCCAGGGACTGTCAAAATGATTGCCTCAAGGCTGTGACCTCTAATGTTCTTTAAAAACAACATTGACCTGAAAAAATCTTGATAATCGGCCAAGGATAATGTTATCCGGGATCACTATCACCATAGTGATTATTTCCAATGCTATTTCTTTTTTTCTCTTTTTTTGAGTCTCTTTATTTACACTTGTTATCCTCCCCCCATCTCAATTACTGTATGGGCATAATGTTTTTTCCATGTTCATAGTAGAGGATGTGAGCAATCCGTTAGCCAATGACTTGCTGATGAATGAATCATATTGCCTGGCGCCTGGAATTTAGGCCAAGGGGGGTGGTCAGGATGAGGGATGGGAGTTCTATGGAATGAGTGGGACTTAGGGGTTGGGAAGAGGGCTAGTAATCTAGGACAGTGATATTACCAAAGAACCAACCCGTTTTTTTCCATAACAAGCGTAGGCTGCAATGCCACTACTTATACTGTTATTCCTGATATTATTGGTCCATATACAGGATTGTTCAGGATGTAGACCCAAAAAGGGAAGAAATCACTTTATAAGTCAACCAGAATTTGATAGTTTATTTTCCGATAATTATGAAAAGCAGAAGGCACAAGCATTAACCTAACGGCAAATAAAACGACAATGAAACTTTATAATCACTATTTTCTCTGCATTCAAACCGAAAATGTTTCCTCTAAAAGTACTCTTGGAAGTATTAAAGACTTCAATTATACGGCAACTGACATGGCATTCTAATATCATTCATAATTCTAAGAAAATTATCAGAGGCAATACCAACTCATGAGCAATTATTCCAATCTAGCACCCTGTAAGATGTACCACGATTCAACCTTTAGGTCATGGGGCTCCAAAAATGTGTATCCTATACACCTTTCCCATGAACTTACGCAGTCCACCAGTCTGCCAACTTTTGGGGCTTTTGGTAACTAGGTCACTTCACTTCATGACTATAGGGGATTCCCTAAAAAATTGTTTCAAATTTGGTACACTAAGGGGTGCCACCTTAATATAAAAAAAGATGTATTTATCTGAAACCTTGCATCATCTTATGTTCCTGTTTAATAATGTTTTAGGCATCACCCTTCGTGTTACATTGCTACATGAACTCTTAACAATGAAATCTATATACCCCAGGATATGATAACTATTAATTTTTTATTTCAATCAGTCTGAAACTTCAGTCTGAAACGTATCCTGTCTTCAGTATCCGTATAATTTTTGTGAGTTGATCCACTGTGGCTTTGCCTGTCCTCCAAGTGTAATCACCTTTGGCATACTGAACTGTGAACCTTTCCCTTGAGCCAACATCCTGCACCTAGTTGAGTTTTGGTGATGTGGAAAGTACAGCAATATGAGATGAACACAACAGTTACACTACATAACCTAGGCCTGGCAGGGAAGTTGTACTTAGTCAGGAAGCGAACCGATAGGTCCATACCTTAGATTTGACATAGTGCGTCCTGAGATGCTGCAATGGGTGGCTTTCCGGACCTTCCCACCAGATGGCACTCAGAAAAGCCTGTGGTATTATTATCGTCGGGTGAGAAGTATAATTAAGGTATTTCCGTTCAATTAGAGTAATAGGGTAACAAATTACAATGGTATGATTAACCAAGATACCTAAATTTTTCAATGTTTTTCAGTGAAACCTTTCTCACAAATGGTGAATATTGAATTTTTTGAGTTTCAATATTTTGTATATTTAAATATATGACTATTATCATGAGAAATCCGGCAAAATGGTAGTTTTTTACAGAGAGAAAGAAAATTAAAATTTCCCGATGAAATCAATGGTTAAAGACTAATATTCTATTTTGGGCTCTAAATCTTATCACAACCATTAAAATTGTTAAATTGGTTTTATATATTCCTTTATATAGAAGCTAACTTGCCTACAAATTTGCAGTAAATCGCATTGGTAATTAGAATTTAAGCCAAACACCCCCAAGTACCTTTAAGCGTTTCACGTTTCTAAAACCATGAGCGCCTTTTTGCTTTTGTGTAACCAAGGAGACTTGCTAGCGGAAATGAGCCTAGTATACACAGACATATGGGAAGTAGATTCGGTTTTCACAGAAATGACAATTACACTGCAAGGGGTCGCCCAAAGGCAGATGTATTGTTCAACTGCTCTTGATAAAAGCTTCGACATTTGAAAATATTCACAAGGATGATAGATATCTGGCTTATATTATACAAAACAAGGTCGTAATCCTATCCAGCCCCAATCCCACCCCCGCGTTATAATGAACATTAAAGTCGTGTATAGAGAAAATCTTAATTACATCCCATCGAAATTGGCATGTATATATAATTATGTGCACATGGGCTACTAAACACAAATGAGTCCATATCCTGACCTGTAATAAAGATTCTAAATTACAATACATAGAGGGAATTTCCACTGTTATTTCATTGAAGAAAAGGTGGTTTGTAATAATCACCTAGGTTATTGTCAGTGATCAATATATTCCCAGTACTAACACCCAAGGAGTGGCTCATGCTCTTTTAGATCCCTAACTTGTGACATCAAAAAAGAACCGCTGACCATGCGTTATACTATGACGACTTGGCAATATTGGATTACTCTCAAAAGCTTGATCACAATCGTGTATTGTACTTATCTTTATGTCATCAAAACCATCTTCTTATCCGATGATCAACTGAAGAAATGAGTGTATCAAAGGTGAAGTTTATAGTAAACTGTGAGAAATTTTAAGCGTTTAGCATGGGATCTGTGATAAATTCTCAATTCCAATCCGCAGCTGTCATCGTCCCCATTATCCGATATACAATAGACCCAGTACGTACCAGAAAACAGACCTATTATCCCTTATCAATAATATCCCCCCGGTATCAACAACCAATGAGTGGCTCATGCTATTTTGGGTGAGTGAGCTGCTCCAACAATAAAACGTCCTGTAACACAGGTCCCCTGAGGAGGTCAATGAGGTCACCACGAGTCGGTGTGAGTTGGTGTGAGCTGGTCTGAGTCACTCGCACCGAAGGGTCGGCTATTTCCGGTTCCCTGGCCGTCTCCAGTGGGTGGGACCTGCCAGGAGTAATTTGGTCCAGTGCCCGACACAGTGCTCTGTGTCTCAGAGAATGGGGTCAAGACTCTACTGCTCCTGTCCAGCCTGTGTGCGGGAGCTGCTCCATGGTTATATTTAGGTATAATTGCATTGTGTACTGTTTGAACTGGGTTGAGGGAGGTGATGTTTTTGCCCTGGGTGGCCATTCTTGGGGTTGATTACCGGTATGGGTCTTTCTTCGGATTGTGGTAATGATAACTTTTACTGATCCTTGTCTCTATGTATTCATGAAGGATGTATTGCATTGTCCAATTCTATCCGCTATCTTACAAAATTTTACAGTGGGAAATCTGTGGTAGGGTGAATTACATGCATTTCCATCTGAGATTTCAAATGTTAGGTATGTGTACATAGAATGAAATGTATGACATACATGTGATAATGTGAAAAGTTTTAATGGGTTAATGGAGCAAACTGCATCATAAGTTTAGGTAGCAGGTGGTGGTGCAGTACCAAAGTACAATGCATTATAATCTCTTTCAGGTACAGCTGCAGACGTTATAAACACACTCAAAAGACATTGCGTGGTTTGCATTACCCAACTATTCAATTTAGAGGCCTTTATCATAGCAAAGACATACGCGGGTCTCAGTACAATAGCTAGTTACCTCCCCTTGTTGTACTTCATTAAGGACTTCATTTCCAGTACCCACCCATGTTGGTGTTACCTCACAGTCCAGGCAGTCAGGATTAGATCATGCTAAGGGCTGTTACTCCATGGTTCGTTAAGGCCTATACTCATTCCCGGATGGTAGAGATGCCATATAGCCTGGGTAGGAATAGAGTTGAGTCAGCACATTTCAGCCTTTTTTTCTTTGGCTCAAAGCAAAAGTCTATATAGTTAGGCTTGCAATCTCTAATTCATAGTTGTTTTTAGACGGCGAGGTTACCACATTTATAATAAACTTTTGATGAGAATGCATGAATACTGTTTAAATTCCTACCTCCATTGGCTCTTACTATTTTAACCATTTGCAAACTTAGCAAGGGTTCAACATAGGCAAGTGGGCCCATAAAAGTGCCTTTTTAAGGTATATCATCTCCTAATGTGATGGTTCAGCTATAGATAATCATTACCATCGGACCATACTTTCGGTATGACTATGTGTCCTACATAAATGAGAAAATGACGCCTAGAATTTCTTTGTCGACACATTTTCATTGTGGCCATAATATTATACTCTGCATTATCATAAGAAATAAAGCTGAACCTTATACGTCTATCTCTAAAAAGCAGATAACACCACAAAACTTGACCGTTTAATTCAAGTCGGTTTTAGTGGCGAAATCGATTTAACAGCTAATGTAAAAGTTTCCCTCCAGAATGTCAGTGCTAAATTAAGAAACCGCAATCTTGGAAGACTAAACCTGAATGTGAAAAGGTGATCTAGAAAGGCGCCCACGTCTTTTTTGTCTTCCATTTCCTAACTGGGTATAGGTAGGTTGTGGTGGTAAAGATTGCCACTAATGTCAGGCTGTCAAACTGAATGCGGTATCATGCATAGGCAAGCCTAGGCAAGTGCATGTTATGCACTAACACACTGGTAAATGTTAGTATGATCCCATAGCCAGTCCTAGCTCATACCCCTCTGAGATCGTGATCAACCAATGTTGGTCAGTAAAACCTATTCAATTTTGCAGTGGACATGTTTGTGTTTCTGCACTCTGCTGCACAAGAACAAAATATGGATACAAAGTCTATAATTATGACACATTGATACAACTAGCCATAGAACAAACATTCAAAGTGTACGATAAAGGCAATTTACATTCTTTTATTTTAGATATGGAAATCTCGGAGCTTGAATGTAAAAGTTGACACCATCATGGTGCCTAGTGACCCCAAGTGGGGACTGTGTCTGGTTTGTTTGAGGGGGCACTGTAGAGCCTCTGCATTTTGGAGAGCAGAGTTAGGCAGTGTTGCAGCACTGGTCTGCTTACCTAGAGGCCGTTGTGTGGGATTTCAACCCCTGGTGGGCCAGAAATACTCTATGGTTTAACAAAATGTGTATTTACTTCTAAACTGGACCCCTATCAAAGCTGGGCAATGTTTTGAATTGCAGGTTGTATAGAACAAGGGTCAACCCAAGATAACCCTTAGATAACACGTGGTGATATAACTTTATCGACACAGCAGTGACCCTAAGACAGGTCCTCAACAAAATAACCCGGGAAGCCACGGTTATATATGTAGGTATTCTTATATAGGAAAATTATTACCAAGAATAACCCTCACTGCAGCTTCTCAAATTGATGGTTTCCACGAAATATGGCAAGCTCGCAATGGATTTTCCCGTGGAAATATTGTACCTGTTAGGCAGGGCAGCTTATTATACAAGCCAAGCTTGAATCAGATGAGCTTAGTTAAGTACGGCGCGTGCCCATAGACTAAGTGCACTAATTACGTTTTGTGTTAATGAGAAAAGGGTCGCAGGGTGGCGCACCCCTCTCTTGGGAGGCAACCGTTCTGATGATTGGTTGTTCAGAAAGAGGCTGGCCGGAAGTGATTCATGAAAGTCTCACTAGAGGGCGCAGTGAATCATTTTTGGAGAATGGTTGGTACAAAAGTTAGAGGAAATTTCGCTTTGTTATGTTTGATATTTAGAACTCTATAACCTTTATGGGAAAGAATCAAGTCATCCTTTTGTTCTTTTGTTCCAATGCATGTCCCTTGTGCTTTTTATTTTGGTCATCCCGAAAAGGATTCGGTGCAAATGCCTGGGTCACGCGTTGTTCACTGCAACAGTTGTTTAACTTCTGAATGCCAGCGCATTCCCAAACCAGATTGCTTTGTTTTCCTCATCACGAAATGTCGACTGAGTCTTAACAGATTTTTCTTTTCTGTCATAGCCGCCTAAAGATAAATCAGACTGCTGCATTGTTGTTATAATTAGAAACAGTTGGCGTTGTAAAAAGGACATTGATGTTTACACACTTGAAAGTTGGACAGCTACCAAGATAGACCTCTTCCTCCTCCTCAATTTGTTTCAACAACTTAACAAGGCATGTTACACAAATATTTGAGGCAATCCTGCAGGATCTCACTTCTTGTCCTATTGCAATTAACTCTTTTGTTCCCTTAAGGTTGTAGGAGGCTGTTTGCTTAGATGGTAATAGTTAAATCTGTTGATGGCTGAAACATCTTAGTTTCCTTCTTTTTCAGGAACTTATTCTATTTCAGGCCGGAATGTCTAATAGACGAGGAACTCCTAACAGATGTGGGATTTAGTAGAGAGAACAGTCGTTAATGGTCGATTCGCAACACTCCCTTCAAAAGTGACTAACTAAATCGTTGCTTGTTGCATGTAGATAGATTATATAGCAAACCAAGTATTTTTTATATAAACCCTTTAGCAAAACACGAAATACTGTTAGCCGCAGAGTGTAGGGAAATCGAAAAACAATATTTTCACTTTTGTTTTCTGAACACCAATATCTTGTCTGATATGCTTATGAAATGTCAAGGACATGTAGACACCATTCATAATTAGTGAACAGCACCTCATATTCTTTTTCTCCAAAATCTGCTTTATCGAATAAAGTTAAAGGTCGACTAACATAATAGATAGAGAGACTTCGTTGAACTGTACGTTATCTTAAATTGAAGACAGTGCGTTGGTACAAGTGTTTTCTCAATTAGAAAAAAAACTATAAGGGCCTACTACAGATTTCAACAATGAGATTTTGGGGACAGATAACTATAAGCAGCTGATAAGAATGGCACGTTCCTGTATAATATAATATGGATGTATATATTATATATTATATATAAATATTCATTTGTACTAGGACGGTCCCATCTGGAAGGGATACCGGTAAGTGACTAGAATTGATATCTATATGGAAATGTATAGTTTGATAAAAGTCGGTGTCATAGATTGGAAATACTGAATACAACTAGAGCTCTGGTTTCTTAGAATACAATGTTAATACAAAAATGCTGGTTGATAAACGATTCCATTTACTCCCCAGAGCAGGTGGCCATAATATATTATATCATTTTCTTTTATCTGTTACTGATTTATGCTTGAAATATATGTAATGAAATTATCACCTAGGTAGTATAGTAGGTTATGTAGATTCACATACATTATAAATATATTCATATAAATATATAATATGTGTGTAAATAATATCTTGTTATTGCAATATAACAGTTGAGCACAGCAAAATCTCTAATCGTATAAAAGGTAAAAGTAGTAGACACTGTTGAATACCTGTATCTCAGGGCCAAAGGGAACTGGCCATAACTGGTGTAATAAAGCTGTGCAGATGGCCCTAAAAGCCGGTTCCCCTGCTGGTCATCATATCTTCACCAGGTAAAACGTTTACTCAATGCTCTACACAAACCAGACCCCCCCCCCCCCCCCCCAACCAGCACCACCACGACCAGCAACCAGCCAGCGGCAGCAGGCAGCAGATCTAAGTGCACGCCGACTGCATACACCCCTCCCCCGGCGGTGCATCGGGTAGTATTTAAGGGTAGGTTTGCATGGGAGGTTGGCCTGCCAAAGCTCCTGTGTGTCTATCCTTAAAGCTGGGGCCCAGTACGCCCCAGCGTGTCGTTGGAACGGGTGGCAGTGAGCGGCTGTTGCAGCCGGCCTTGCGTGGTAACGGGGACAGGAATCGATCGACAGGAGAGGCCTGACCCAGTTCCTCCAGGAGAGGGGGATCATGCCGTGGAGAAGCGGCGCAGACTGGAACCCCTGCTCCTACTCCTCCTCCTGCCCCTCCTCCTGCCCCTCCTCCTGCCGCCCCTTCTAGGCTCGTCCTACTCCTCGTCCCCTCTCTACCCGATACCATGGTAGCGCTGCTGCCAGCACCATGGCAACCCTCTCCCACTCCTCACTCTCCATACGTAGGGTAAGGGGGAGAATGAGAGGAGATCTAACATCCGTTCTGCCACTTACCGGCTGTCAGGCTGGCTGAGCAGTTAATGAAGCCAGTAAAGGGTCAGTGCCGCTTTTATGTACTAACCCTACAAGGCAGTAAATGGTCAGTGTCGCTTATATATATATGCTAGCCATACAATGCAGTAAATGGTTGATGTCGCTTATATATATCCTAGCCCTACAAGGGAGTAAAGGGTCAGTGCCACCTATACACTAATCTTACAAAGCAGTAAAGGGTCATATACTAACCTTACAAAGCAGTAAAGGGTCAATGCCAATTGTATATTTATACTAAGCCTCCAAGGCAGTAAAGGGTCATTGCCCCTTATATTCTGGCCCTAGAGGGCAGAAAAAAATGGTCAGTGATGCTTATATCCTAACCCTATAAGGTAGTTATAGGTCAGTGCAGTCTATAAGATATACTAACCCTACAAGGTAGCAAAGGGTCACTGCCATGTATCTGTTTATATCCTGACCAATCAAAGCAGTAAAGGATTAGTGCCCCTTATATCCTTACCCTACAAGGCAGTAAAGGGTTAATGCCACTTTTATCCTTATCCTACAAGGCAGTTTAGTCAATGCTGCTTATATCCTAACCCTATAAGCTAGTTTAGGGTGAGTGCAGCATATATACTTAGCCTGCAAGGCAGACAAGAGTCGCTAACAATTACCTGCTTATGTCCTAACCCTACAAGGTTGTAAAAGTTGATCACTACTTACATACTAAACTTACACAGGCAGTGAAAGGGCCAGAGTCACTTATATATCCTAACCTACAAGGCAGTAAAGGGCCAGTGCCACTTATATATTAGTCCTATGAGTCATTAAAGTGTCTATACCACTCATATATGTCTATGCCGTAACAAAGAATCATCTCACTCGTTTCAAATTATATTAACAACCTAGAAAAGTGTCACTCACCTCGTTAAACATCTATAGTAACCCTATGACAAAAACCTTTATACTGACAGTATAGTTCACTTGATGTAGGAAACCAGGTGTTGCAGTTATATTATTGATAAAAGCATTCACAATTTTGTTGTGCCTTTGTGCTGCTGTTTCCAACTCGATATATATCATCATTTTGAAATTCTAAATAGATGTAGGTTATCTTTCTGATGCACATATTTATAAACCTGTATAATAATAGGGGTCCATTAACTCCGGAAAGGTAGGTCAATATTATTTGGTCGACTAGATTCATTTTGTTGGGGTTCTTTGCACAGAATAATAAACAGAATATGTTCACAAAGACACTAGCTAATAACTAGGATGTCAGTCAATCTGTTGTGGTTGTTATGGGGAACTGATCTGGGGTAGTGGGACAATGTGTACTGTTATGAATATGATGTTACACAATCCATGTTTGTACACAGTCAGGAGAGTACACACTCAATATGTATCCACTCAATAACCCTATGGTATTACATAACTCAGTTGGGGTAATTCCCATATAATAACCGGAATTGTTTAATAATAAATGATACCCAGTAAATGCTTCACCGGTTAGAGATGTAAATGAATGTGATTATTTCTTCAATCAGCCAGACCCATTTCACTTACCCCTACTGATAATTCTTACTTCGGTCACTGGTCTTTGATGTCAAAATTATAGTTTTAAAAAGCTTTAACATAACTTGATAAATATGGTAAAGTAGATAATTATCTGATCAGGTTTATGGCTCTGTAGATTTCAGTATAATCTTAATAAAACCCTATGTATATCATGCCTCGATATATATATAGAGACGACATGTTCGCGGATGTTGTGGCCACTTTGTATTTAGGTCTGTTATTGTTGTTGGACCGCGATTATTTTGCTTGTTTGACCCTGATATGTATTTTGACTTAAAAACACTATTGTGCTCGAGTTAACTGGGTATAGTCTGGCACACTTGACATTGCATCCTCGAGCTCGTTTCCCTTTTTACCTTTTAAAATTTATACTTGTATTGCATTGATATATTCATTGTACCCACTCTTTCAAAAATAAGGTCAGTGAGTCACCTCTTACACGAAATTACTCACATTTTTACCTGGTTATCTATACGAAGAGGTTACTGAACCTTCAATAAAGTACATTTGTACAGGATCATACACCATAATAATTTAACTCGGCCAGGTAAAATTCCAGCAATCTATCAAGGCTTGGGCCTTGTGGACCACTCATATGGCAAGATGCATGAGCAGCCGGCTGGCCATAGATATAATCGCAGTCCAATTTTGCATTGGCTCGAGTTACCAAAGTTCTGCTACTGATCCTCTCAGCCCTAACACAAGGATACCTATTGACGTGAGCACAGTTTTGGTAAATTTGCTCAAAGAAGCAACAGTGAGATAATATTATATTCAGTAGAAATACCGTAGATTCTTAGACTTCGGTACATATGAATTGGCAGAGTACTTTTGTGCAACATCATCATTGTTTTCGTTACAGGTCGTTGACATTTTACAAGAGCTTAGCGCATTAAGAATTCATTCCTCCTATAAAAACAATGAACACCAGATCCCTTGCATGTTTCTTGGAGTGGTGAATTTGCTGACCTGAATGCGAATTGTTTTTACATTGTAGTATAAACTATAGCCATAAGTTATCACAATGTCATTTATAAGATTCTTATTTCAGTCTATCTTTGTGCGCCTACATCATTATGGATCCCCTTTGTCACTGTTACACACGAAAAGAAATTCCACAAATATCAACATTTTTTATAGTAACGGATGATATGTGCCATCATTCAGAGCTCTAAACAGTCGTCCCCAACTTCTCATCTATATTTATGGATTTTTTAAAACAAATTTCTTAGAGTTCCTTCCCAAATGCCAACTGCAAGTATGAACCCTATTTCCCATGTCTGATTTCTTAGTAACATGTCTCATACAATAAGGAGATGAAATCATCTGTCTCATCTAGGAATGGCTCATGGATGTATCTCTCCAAAGTCTAAATAGCTTGCCTTATTTATGCAACTCATATGTAAAGAGAAGACAAGTGTAATAGTTAATTTAATGTCTGAATAAACAAATGAGTTCACAAAATGCTAATATGTGTTAAGTGCCAGGCCATGACGCAGAGTAACCTAGATTTAGACCAGAGAATCTACAGCATTTGTTTAAAAAAAGAGAGAACAATACATCATTCAAATCTGATCGTGACGCTTTTACTATTATTCAACCATGCGTATAGCATTATGTGGTCTCTACTCACAAATAGGATTTTATATAGAACCATTTAATTCTGAAATACGAATTGCACTGCCACGAACACCTGCACCAACCCATTGTTATTCAGCTTAGTGAATAATATATCCACACAAAAAACATGAAATAAAATAAACTGACCCAGAATCTGGACATGAATACGATGAACTTTTATCAATGAAGGTCGAGTTTAACATACATGATTTACCATACAAGTTTGATTGATAATAATTTTTTGCGCATTGTATATTACCCGTGTAATAATGGTATCCATTCCGTTATTGTAGTGACCGAAGATATATATTTTAAATGTATGACTTTATCTGCGCATTGAATTTATTGTTTAAACTAGCTTGATGATATATTTGGTTCGGATCCTGTCAAGATGTTTGAACAATCATATCAGGTGTATTACACATATTGCATTCATATCATATACACTCATTTAACTAGAGACTGGCTCCCATACTTACAGCTTAACACCAATGCAATGTCTAACCTAACATCATTTATTTGATTGTATGACGCTTGAAAGGGATCAGGTCAACGACCTCGGATCGTTTTTCAATAAATCCGTTTTTTTTAATTACATGTGTTTGGTTCAATTTAAGGTCAATATGCAAACCTATCAATTTGTGTCAACTGCTTAATGTGTCTGATTATGTCATAATTACTACTATTACCAATTAGATCGCCCAGACAGAGATATAAAAAGATTTCCTATACTGCTTACTACGACACAAAGGGACCTATCGGCAGCCAGCAACAAACCCCTGGACAATTAGTTGACCTACATTGGGACCCAGCATTTACCATTGACCGAGCGATAATAGGTGAATTTACCGATAAATCGATAGCAAGTCTGGCCCCAACGGAGGTACAGCGGGCAAAGTGGGCCACAACAACGCTAAACGGAGAGGGTAGGGGGTCTAACAGCACATGTGTGAATGTTTGGGAATAACAAAAGTGGAATTCTATGCATTTTCACCCTTAAGGTTCAGCTCTTTCATTATGAAAGATAGCTATGAATGTGTATTCTGATGAAATTATTCGCTTCCCTTAAACGATTTAGTGTAGGTTAATGATATAGCCACTATAGAATTGATTTAGTGTAGGTTAATGATATAGCCACTACGTAAATTCAAAAGAAATCCTACCAGCTCCCTATTATCATTATTATGTTGATGACAGTCTTAAAATCTTGCAAGAGGTCCATTAGCCGTTACACATCGCTTCCCTCCATTCTATTGTTAACATAATTAATCTTGGCTTATTTAATTGCATTCTATGATGGATAAAACAACAAAGTTGTTTCTACGTTCATAACATCTCTGACCCTTACGTGCGATTACTTTGGCTAATACCTGGTAAAGGGTACTTGGCAAGTACATGTACCTAATTATAATCTGCCATATGTTGGGTTTGTACTGGCTTTACAATACTTAAACCATTGGGAATATGCAGAGGTGAGAGAGGTACTGCTTTGCTACGTTAAGTTATAATAGATAACCCATATTGCCGTTATTCATCAAGATGTTAACCGATAATTAACAATGGTATTACTCAATGCATTTAGATTACAATTTAGATTGCATATAGAATGTAATTCTGTTACAGATAGGAACATCCTTGGAGCTAGATCAGTTTTGATGTCAATCTTACGATAATATTTACATAAAATGTACACTCAAAAATGAAACTTTAAATTTGACTACAGTTCATATAACAGGCCAATTCTTACATTATAAGCTAGGAACAATAATATCAGACGTCTTTTCCAAGTTCTCGAAAAACTATGATGGCTAAAGTATGAAATAATAACATCCTATATTAAAAGCAGCCTTGAGCCTTCCCACAGCGGGTTACAAATACAAAACATAGTGCTGGGGTAGCGGGTTGAATTAATTGTCTGTGGTGGGTAATATATTAATGTCCCGGGTTGCCGGTGCGTCTGGGGAATGCTATATGTGATTGAGTTATATGACACACTGGGGGGTGGGGGTGGGAGACCTCTATATCATCATGGAGTCTGGAGGGTAGGAGGAACAGAAGGTGGAGAGCTAGGTGGAGGGTGTTTGTGTAGGGAAAGGGGTCGGATGGATGTACTCAGTAGAACCCGGATTTCACCCTAATAAATGTCACAGTTCATCATTCATGTGTTAGGAGAGTAAAGACAGATGGGGGTAGATCCATTAGTGTGGTACACAATCATTGTCTATGTTTAGTACCAATATACATATTGCGATATATCTTTAAGTTACTATATACAGTAGTGATATATATATATATATATATATATAGATAGATATACAAAGAGAGATGTATATAAACATATTATATTTATACCAGATAATATAGCTGCATAGTTATATCTTCGTCTTAAAGCATTGGACCCACAACATAGATAGATAATATACTTTGGTTCTGATATAATATTCATAATGATATACATGATAAAACCAACATGAAAGGCAGTTTATCGATCAACCACTGATGTGAGTTATATTCCCTTGGATCCCTCACACCACTACATACCCCTATATTACCCACCCAGGAGGAGGTTACCCTATTGGCCTGCCCCCCTCCAGGTCAGCTGTTAACCCTGATGTCCAGTTGACTGACCCACCTATGTGGACTGGTGGCCAGCACTTATTGGCCCAGTTCCAAGACCCTAGCACACACACGAATCCTAACTACCTCTCGGTGAACATGAGTGGGAATAGTATACATTATAATATGTTTTTTTTTGGAGTAGATGAGCAGCTCGTACGGCCATGGAGGTCCAACCTTAACTGGAGTGAGCTGCTCAGCTCGGTTTGACATGTTAGAGCATTAAAATAATGAGGTTGTTTACAGCATGGATGACACTCAAATGAATAACAGTAATAAAAACACGGGGGTTTTCTTTTTAACACTTATACCAATGGCAGTGGACAAGGATATTATAAAGGGGTGGTAGTAAATGTGGGGCGGATTGCTTACCAAACTGCTGGGCGTAGTTTAGATCGACGTTGAGACAGAGCTGCAAGCTGACCAGTAGACATAGAGCTGACCAAAGGTTTCTATCCCTCCTCCTCCTGCCCGGCATGGCCACAACTACCAAGTGAGAAGGGTGGGCAAAGAGAACAGCCATGGTGAAAAGAAGACGGATAACACTGGAGGAGGTGGTAGTGGTGGTGGTGGTGGTGGAGGTAGAGACAGCAGCAGCAGTAGTGGAGCCAACGTTACCAGCCAGGAGCAGTTGCAGCAGCAGCAATGCCGATTCAGGCTCAACAGCAAATCCAACAGCAGCAGTAGTGGTTATGAGGGTATATATCCTGAGATCAGCCTATGGTCACTGGTCCCTAAAGCGGCCAGTTGACCGCTGGTGGCTACAGTCCTCCAGGGTGTAATAGTAATAGTAGTACTAGTGGTAGCAGCGGTGGTGGCGAGTGTTAAAGGGTCGCTCCAGTAGTTAGTCCACAAGGTCCGTTTATATGGGGAACAACTGAGTAGTCCTGAGGCCGGCCCCCTCTTGTCCCTCTCTCCTCTCCCACTCTCTTCGTTGGCTATACAGTCAATGCATGGAGGCCGTTCAGGAAGGGGGCTGGTGGCAAGGCCTGGCCTAGCTAACCGGCAGCCGTGGAGGCAGCAGCAGCAGCGGCAGCTGCAGCACCGGCAGGAGAGAGCTAACACACCAGCTCAGCCGCATAATTTATGCAGTCTGAACAATTCCCCCATCCTCTCCCCAACGAGCAAACGGGCATGTGGACGACCCCAATCTGCTGCCTGTCCAACTGTCCATTCCCCTGTCGGCCTGTCAACAGTATTGTTAAGCTGAAGGATGTATGACACAAGAGTTATTAGCTGGTCCTCCTCTCACCCTTCTCCATTGCCGGGTGTCTGAGCACTGTCTCCAACATACATACTTGTGCGCGCACACTGCTGCACGTGCATGTGTGTGTCGGTCCCTCCTGAGATGGTTGAACCTGTGGTCTGTGTGTGTGTTTTCAGCATGCACTAGCCCACCCTGTACTGTTTCCTTCACAATCCCAATTTATCACCCCAGCCACCACAACATGAAAAGCATACATGTCAGGTATGCTGCTTTCTGATACACCACTACCACCACCACATGATTTTAAACATAAGTCAATGTATATATATTCTATGGTTGGATGAAAAGAAAATGGATGGCAGTAGAAATAGGTCAGCTCATTTGCTGGCTCAGGAAGGCAGTGTCGACGTTGCCGGTTTATTGGGGGTGTCCCACAAGGTTATATGGTCGGCCCCTCTCTGCATGTTTGGTTGGTGGCCGTGTAAGTGGTGCTGGTGGTGCTGGATGGGGTGGTGGGGTGGTGTGGACCTGCTGGGGTGGTGGTGCTGTGTTGACAGTCTGTGTGGAGCTTGGTGGTGCTGGTGTGGAGTCTATATGGGTCCATACCATACTGGAGCAACTGTTTTCCACTTCCTCAATCAACCTAACATCAGCCTTTTAAGCTCCAAAACATATTTTCTAAGATGTCCATATTCCCCCTTTTAGCGACCATGCCCAATGGCGTATTTCTTCCCCTCTCGCATTCAGTGGGTGGGCCTATCACGAACCCCTCAGATTTTCTAAGGTGGAGGTCACACGACTATAAATCTAGAAAATCTTCTCAAAATATCCAGTTGGAAACTCCTCATTGTATATAGAACCTCTCTATTTTATGTTGATCTCCCTCAGATTTGCTCAACTCCCCAGATTTTAGGGCCTGGTACGCCCCTGCATCTGCTTACATTTATATATCAGTATCTATCTGTTTAGGGCTAGGATTCCCCCTGGTTTACTAGAACACCCTTGGTTTATTTCATGTTTCTTTATTTCTAAGCTGAACTCCCCACATTCCCTCATTTCCTACCCTCTAACCATCAACCCCCAACACTAGCAGTTATGTTCCGCCAATGTAGGTCACACAGGGATCCGACCAGGAACAAGCAGAAATGTATGCAGCGCCGATCCTCGCCTCTCTCTCCCAGCGGATTTCCTTTTTACTCCTTCTAACATCAGCCTGAATACAGACCCCCTTAGTACGAGTGCTGATCCCTCTTATACCCCCTTAATACACCACGATTAATCCCCACTTAATGGTAGCACCAACGTTAAGTAGTAGGTACTGGAGGGAGAGGGGGCGGGCCAGACGTGGTATTGTCCATTTAGACATGTCGCCCGCCGATCAATAATCTGACCAGGGGGGTTAAGGCTACACTGGACCCAGGAGGCACTAGGGGTGGAGGAATAAGTGCTGTTATATAATCCAAAAGAGATTGGGCGATAATACAGGCAGTTGATTAGGATAAAGGTTGCCTTAAGGTAGGCCTGCACAGGCAGGTATAGGGTGTAGGTGTATGTATTGATGCTGGTGATCCACGTTGCGACATTTCCTGAACCGATAAAAAAAGTACTATCAAACCGATTTTAGGACCGACGGTTTTATGTCGGTTGAGAATCGGTTTGCCAATTAAACTTTTTGATCATAAAATCGGTCCAGAATCGGTCCAGAATCGGTCCTGCACCCATGATCCACAGTGACGATGAAAACGGATAATTTCCTTGAATCCTGGATCACAAATTAATAGGAAAACAGTGGGGAAAAAATCGGATCACTAAATTATTAAAATTTCCGAAATATTTTCACATTTTATGTCTAGATATGGTCAGTAGGACCAGAAATATATATTTTTTAATCTGTTTGATTAATAAAAAGTAAAATAATAAAATACTCATGGTAAAGCATTAGAAAATATATCCCATGAAAGAATATTCATTTTGATACATATTGGTAATATTTTCGTGATAATATAGTCGAAAATTAATGAAATAACATTGAAAATATGTAGACATAATCAAATCGGTCCAGAATCGGTCCAGAATCGGTCCAGAATCGGTCCAAAATTATTAAACAAGTTTAATAATTGTGTCGGACCATCGTCGGTTGGAAATCGGTTGGAAATCGGTTGGTCTCACAAGTGTCGGTTGGAAATCGGCTGGAAAAAATCGGTTGACATGATCCACGTTGCGATATTTTCCAAAGTGAACCGATTTCCAGCCGATTTCCAGCCGATTTCCAGCCGATTTCCAGCCGATTTTGGAGATAGAAAATATATTGGAAATCGGTTGGAAATCGGTCCAATTTTGTCGCAACGTGGATCACCAGCTTTAGGATTCATGCAGAGTATTGCGGCAGGTCTATAGCGGAGGGGATTAGCATTGTGAAAGGTTGGAGTAGCTTTGACCCGACCTCACGCTATCTAACCCAGCCCCTGGAGCCGGCATGGCAGGGTCTAATATTAGCAGCCTCCGCATACCTGGAGATACGTATAATAAATGGGGACCTTTAAGTCTACCTGATTCCATGTTAAGCTGTCTTTAGAATTACATGTAATGCTTTACCATAAAGGTTTTGTTTTAATTGGCGACATAAATAAGATGAATCAGTGTGTAGGGAGCGGATAGAATGTAGAATGGAGCCTAGGTTGGAGATGGCATGGCGCTGTCATAATGCTTGGTTTGGGGTGTATTTCTATCATGGCCGCCATGCTTGTTGGGGCAGTCAGTTCTGCATTGTTTACCGTAATAGAATCCATCCAATTAGTTACCAGGAAATGTGCGCAGGTCAGCAAAAACGTATGGCATTTCTATTCATATTGTACATATGATAATATCACATTTAATGCTGCATGTAATAATTATAACCAGAAACACAATAAACCTTAAACACATAACACATGATATCATTATTATTCTCCACATGTATAAGTTTTCAAGTCTGATACCCCTGCGTTTCTCAAGGTAATAATATTATTCCATTTCTAATCATTCTAATCAATGTCATTGTACACACCACATTCAAAAAAACGGAATGACAGTGCAGTGTTCAAAACATTCAAAACAGTGTTCCCACAATGGAATTTTGTTCAGCTCTAATCCTTGTCAGCCCTAGACAGCCCACCGCGGGTGGTTTTTAGGGGGCGGATTGGTCTAGATCAAACATGTGATTCCGTCCCTGCCACTCGTCGCCTGCGACAGGAAAAACGCTCAGGCCTCGTCGACAACTAGCGTAAAACTCACTTTTTTTCAATTCATTCAAAAATTTTACTCTCGCCATGATTGGTGAGTCTGGTAATTGAGTCACTCATTCACGCTGTGAGTCGGTCGTGAGCAGCTCCCGTGGTTAGCGGCCAGTGGATGGGAGATGGAGGGAGGGAGGGGGGACGGTATTTGGATTCGGACTTTTAATGAGGTACCTTTTGGGAGTAGCAGGGAAAATGATAAAATACACGCCGCAGGCATGGAGGGAGGAGAGCACGTCATTCCCACACACTGTGGAGTCATCCAGGACATTCCCTCTTGTCTCCATTCTTCCCACGTGTCCCCAGCATTTCCCTACTCCCTACTCCCTCCCCTCACCCTTCGTCTTTCTCCCTCATCCCTTATCCCCTTTTTTCCCTCTCCCCCTGAACCCCCCATGCCCGACGTATTGAAGCCCATTCTGCCAACTTCCATATAAGGAATTGCTCATTCATGATTACGCCTGCGCCTGATGACACATACCCCCTTCGCGCATGCGCGTGCGCGTGTGCATGGCGACAAAATTAATAAAGACTCAACCTTCTGTCTGTCCCTAGTACCCATTCCAACCACCCCACCCAGTTGGCTTCCTCTGTTAGTTTTGCACCCCCTACTCCAACCCCCACCCCACCCCCCACACACACACATTATTGAGCTTTGCATTAAAATTCAGAGTGGAAAAAAATCTTGAATGAAAAGGGGGGTTTTCTTTCTAAACACCACGTCATGCAATTGAAGCCCAGACTAGAGTCGAAGTCTCGATGAAAACAAACCCTGTTTTTACAGTGAAAAAATTAACCCAGACAAGTAGGGTAAAATGGAACTGCAATAGAGAGTTGTTTTTATTCTTTTAAGCAGATTTCTCGTTGGACGAGACTGGGTAGGGTAGCAACAACTGACATTTTGTTCAATCGACATTAGCCCGGGTTTTGACAGACACGTTACCATGGCAATGGCCGCTTTTAGGGAGAGGGAACAAGCACAGTAGAAACAATGCATGGTACAAGGGCATAATCTGTGCCCACAACCAAAGGAAACAGAGTTCCTATAGATTCTACCAATTCCCATTATCTCCTTATTTCAAACAAATGCCACCAAATACAGTACAGCACTGTCACTACTGGTCACATTTCAAGATACATCAAACCATGTTTATCAAGTTGTGATAACATTGAAGCAATAACATTTTATCATTAACAGAGAATGAATGTATGTTTTATAATTCAATCCCCTATTGTCATATGGTCATGAATATCATGATAGAATATACTTTCTCATTTGTCTTTTACATAATCATGATAAATAAATCAATAGTATAACAGCTCAATTTGGGACAAATAGTTTATAAATTATAAACATAATTCTTTGATTATAACAAAACTCCTAATTATGTACAGAACAATCACATTCAGTGTAACAGCCATAATCCTAACAGCAAATAAATACAAATAGTTACAACTAACATGTTATACTCAACTAATATCAAAACAATAACCATATAAATACAAGAATTCACATTCGAATTATAGCATCACTGTATATACAGCACAAGCAGAAATCACCAAGGTATTTACTAGTATGGATGAAATCATAAAATCTCTACAGAGATGGTTTTGTTTATTTTGAGGAATTGTTTGAAGATTTATTAACGGGAAGATGTTGTGGACTGGCATGGTGATTTTTGCTCCTGTAGGTTAGGTACTGGAGGCATCTGTCCTTCTGGCCTCATCTTTTGGCATGAAGCTACATTACCAAGCTGTCACCCAGCCCCAGCCCCCCCCCCCCCCCCCCCAACACCAACCCCTTCCACCCACCCACCCTTGGCGATACGCTGTTTCGTGTCCCGCTGGCTCTGACCCACATTGGGGTAGAGCGAGTCCACTATGCTTCAGAGGGGTGGCTGGACAATCAAAAACCTCCAAATTGACAATGTAAAATCAATACAGACTTCAGTCACCATCCCAAATCCCAACCCGCCTCAGAGCAACGTTCATTCTCATTACAAAACCCTAATCGTTATCCTACAACCTTCACAGCAGGGGGTTTGTCGGAGGAAAAACAAATATTCAGGATAATTTCCGAATGCGAACAGGGTAGACACAGTCAGGTGCGGGAGATCGAGAGAGCAGTTGGGGGTGTTTTCCGAACGTGCCCAATGAGTCATCATGCTGTGAGTAGGAGGAGACGGGAGGAGGGGGAGGAGGGGGAGGAGGCCGGGGTATGGCTCACATCACCGGCCGGGGAGAGGGGCAGGGAGGGCGGCTAGAGACAGCGCAGACCGACCGGTCTCTTCCCTACCCGAACCCGGTCTTCCTCCCTGCCAGCCTTCATAATAACAGATCATTAACCATACAACTAACCACGAGCAAGGCTATAAGCTTACAAATTTGCATCATAATACAATATTATGTCTTCTATTCTCTTGTTTTATTTTGTGAATTAGTCGTTGCAATAATGATAATCATCCTAGTTCTTTAATTATTGCGTAGATGTACCGGCACATCATCATGATCATGGTTGCGATAATAAATTAATTACACCAGACTGTACTCCCATGTGATAATTTCCTGATTCATTTCATAATTATTTAGGTAGAATTTTGTGATTTCGAAATGGTCGGAAAATACAAGTGGTATTTTGAATTTAGTTGATTTTGAATTGAATATAGCAAAACAGGAAATAAACATTTCAATTTGGTATAAGGTCATCTGTATGTTCGTGTAGTAATTTCCCGCTGTCTGTTTCTCTGCCTGTCTCTATCTATCAGGACAGATCTGTCCCTCAACTCATACAGACACCCTGTCCCTCTGTATTCCTCCCCTAGCCTCTCCTTGTCCGTGTTACACACACCCCTTATCCCCTGTGTACTAATGGATCAATATAATTTCCCCTGCCACCGGCCAGCCCAACACCCCTCTCCGTCACAATGGTATCGCCCGCCATTCATTACCATGTTCATTCACGTTTTGCCCGAACGGCCGTCGCGACCTCAATTCCCGTCGTTGCCATGGTAACATGATGTAGATCCAATGTGCTGCACTTGCTTGGAGAGATATTCATTTTTTACCAATTCTTTCTCATTTCCTGATTTCAATATAATAGGCTGAGGCCTTGCTGATAACACTGAATTGAAATTGAAATGAGTCAATGAGAACTACAGAATCAGGGGACTTCTGGAAAGATATTTTCCATCATGAACATATCTCCAGGCGACAGCTCACATATTACATTATATTTAAGTTGGATTTAATTTATAACCTTTATGATAGACAAAACAAAAGAGGTATTCAGATTGTTCAAAATACTGTCTGTATTAGATTGTAATATGAATATTTGCAACGTTAAACAGAAATCAAACCAGCAAGCTAATAATGATGATAATAAATATATCACATGCATCTTATCTAACATGGTTAATATTCACTATGTACACACACAAGTAGCAAGGTTTCTCGCCATGCTATGGGCTTTAGAAGCTATATATTCAGACACTCATAATTCTTACATAAATATTATCATAGATACATCATGTATATTGGACATGGCGACGTACATCAAAAGGTCACTCACTGAAAGCAGAATAATTATTGATTTTCCGTCGATGACATACGATATCTTTCGCAATAACAAACATATAATATTTGCATCTCTTATTTCCTTAAGGCTCTTCCTCGGGTAGATCTCCATGTTGGGCAACAATTATATTGCTGCGCACTGCAGAAGATTACTTTTTCTTCATAAAGATGTGGCGTGAAAAAATATTTATCAATATCAATATAGAAGTTGTAATAATCCAGGATGGAGAATACTGACACAACCAAACTGAACTTATAAATATCATAAGCATCATGTCTCAATGCTTGTTAATCCAATGTTGTGACGTTCCTCACACATAATCCAGAAATTTTAACTCCTTGACCATGTTTGCTTATCTTAAAAATCATAGCCTGCACACGTCATGTACATTCAAAGCTCACTGTGTATTCCATGTTCGCATAGCACATATGTATTTTTTTCAGTATTCAACATATCTGCATTTTCTATGCAGGATAGGCCCATTTTTGGCAGGAAGCTACGTTAAGCCTCAATACAAAAGTTTTAGCACATCCTCATTAACCATCATCCTTGATTGATTTTAATGTGTGCTCTGTGTAGCTCAAGCATTCACCCCATACGTTTTGACTAGACTAAGTCTCACACAATAATCACACGGAGCCAAAGTAGAATTGCTGACTTCCGCAGCGTATAGGTTCCAAAGAATATACGACACACATTGTTATATTCTCCCTTAGTATCTTGGAGCATAATTTGTAGATATTGATTTTATATCACTCAATAATTATGGTGATGGCATGTAACATTCTGTGTAACATGCTGTGACATGATGGATGTAATGACATGGTTGTTATCTCCGACAACATGTGAACACCTGGAGGAGGTACACATCACATATAAAGTCGTTAATTAATCAACCCTAATTAATTAAGCAGCAGGTGGATCCACCCTCCATGGGGTTAGGCTACACTTAATTAATCATACTATCAAGATGGATGTAATAAATGAAATATACTTGGGGTGATGACTTAAGGTAACATAAGGATATGGTATCTTTGGGTGTTGGTGACGGAGGAAATTGGGGTCATTTTTTTTCAATGTCAACTACGGTTGCCGTTTTATTTCCTTAAGGGCAACTATTATACAGTTGTCATTTCATTTATTTATGGCCAACTGCAGTTGCCAGTCTCTGGGTAGGACAGTTGGCCGTTGCTGGGTATGGAGGAGGTGGACACATCTTGACATGACGTGTTTCCTGTCTCCTTACCCACATTCTCCATGTTCTCCTGCTCCGGTGACTTATGCCCCGGGCCCGTGGAGCCGGCCAGGAGGGGCCGGAGAGGGGGCGCTGGAGGCCGGTACCTCCCACCCCCACCCGCACTGCTTCCTCCAGGGGCGGCCAGGAGGGGCGACTGGAGGGGCCCGAGGTCCTCAGGGGGTGGAGGGGGAAGGGGCATGCCCTCAGGGTCGAGCTCAAAATAGTGCGGCCCCACGCCGCCATTCTCACTGGGGGCGGTAAAGTAGGTGTGGTCATAGCTGGGGATCTGGTGGTGGTGGAGGTGGTGGTGGTACGGGTGGTGGTGCAGGGGCACAGGGCTTCTCTGGTAGGCCCCCTCCCCGTGGGGACCAAACATAGGCACGCCTCCAGTGGGAGGGGGGCTGGCACTGGTACTGCTGCAATTGCCCGTGCCAGGACCCCCGTCCCCAGCCACACCGCCCATGCTCTCGGCCTCATCCATTTCATTGACATTGGGGATGGACGGCAGAGGTCGCAGCTCCATGTTCAGGTTGTAGGCGTATTCGTTCTCCTGCTGACGCTGCTGGAGGGACCCTGGAGGAGCCGCGTGGTGCTTGTCCTTGAACTGGGCGTACTTCTTCTGCTCCATGGTGGAGTAGCCGGTGGAGCGCACCGTGGAGTGACCTTCCTTGTAGTAGAGGTCAGACGAAGGGGTCGCCGGGTGCAGGGGACGGTCACGAGGCTGTTGGTGGCGCCGCCTAGAGGGAGACAATGCAACTATGAATATAACAGTATTACCTTTATTACATTCTCACATGCAAACATGTCATGTCCGCATCACTGGTATCGTCGAGCAGAAAATGTAGGGGTTAGGTGAAGAGAATGCAAGAGAATTTGCAATTATATCTAGGTTTATATCAGCGAAATTATATTCCTCATCTTGTTTGCAAGAGCACAATCATGTTGATCTATATATAAAGCTGCTTTTCAAGTTCACTTGGACGAAAATGACAAATCTAAAGTCTATTGTGACAATTTATTATATGTTAAGCTGTATATAAAACAAATCTAATTTCCTAGTAATTGAAAAGAGTGTTAATTATCAATTTACAAGAAACATTATATCAATTGGAATCCATCTCTAGACACTACAAAATGAAATGTTTGCAATTTCCATGTATATATGATTGGCCGGAATCAAGAGATCCCTGAGTCACAAATAACTTTCCGTATACTACTATCATCACCGGGACGTCCTTTGTCGTCAGTGTGTAAGTAGTTCACACAAATGGAGGTGTGTCCCGGGCTACGGTCCCACCGACACCTGTCGTTTACTACGTGATGTACCTCACCTGTGTGCCGCACATACAACGCTGCGGCTTTTTTAAGTGCATGTGTACCCGGGAAGAGATATAAGGTAAACCGTACAGATCGGTCAAGAGGTTTTTGGTGTAGGACACCGCTGCAAAATGTATTTCTGTTTTCGAAATTAATCTCTAAAGCTAGAGATGTACATGTTTTAGGTGATAATCAAGCTTTGATCAGGATCGCGAATGCCGTTTAATAAAATTAATATATGTTTGAATCCTACCGGGGAAGTTTTGAGATTTGGTGTTATAATCACAGCTTTCTGTTTGTATGTGTAACCAGAAACCTTACGTTAGGACACAATTTGAATAGAATAATCACGATTAGAATAGCAGCATCAAGCCCGTTTATCCATAGTACTGCATGAAAAAAAACATATAATCATAAATCTAATTAATGAAATCCGATAAAGAGGTGGGTATTTGTTATCTTATATGCAAATTATAATTAGAAATGAAAACGGATATTAGATAATTTAATGGTTGCCCTTGAAGATACTGGAGGAAATTCACTGAGTGCCACGGTAGTACCGTTAGTGGCTTGATCAGTTATAGCACCTCCCAAACAACCCCCCAACCCCTGCCTACGTGCACTCCGAAATTGGAGGTCAGCAAGTGTATATCGTGCGATGCAGTTGGCGGAAAACTCACTGACCCGTGACGAACTCCCATTATCGTCATATCCCCTTATCTATTATACACGAACTCGGCGTTTCTTATTAGTACAGGCACTGGAGGGCCCCTGGAGTATATACACTTATTGAGTGAGAACGTTGATAACCTTTGACCTAGGTTGACCTTGTGACCTTGTAAGGTGACCTTGTAAGGTGACCTTGACCCACCTTTTGATCATGACGAGTCCCACGGTGAGGATGAGAACGCCGATGACCATGGCGATGGCTAGGATGATGGTAATCAGGATACCTGAAATTAACCATTGTTTTTAACAGTTTTACATTTGACAACTGTAAGCTTGAAACTCGGACGGGTGGGATCAGTCAGGCCTAATATTTGAAATCGATGACAAATGATTGCCACTTAATAGGTTGGATCTGAAATAATATTATAGTATAAAGTTAAAAGTGTTGCTATCGAAAAACGGTTTTAATATTTTGATCCTTGTCATTTTTGGCATTACCAGGTTTTAATGTTAAGGACTCACTAGGAATACCCTGATATAAACATGATGTTCAATAACAGTTCAATTCATATAATTATCACCTACCGACTGGGAGGGAAGGGGCGTCGTCTCCAGTGGAGGGAAACGAGGATGGATTAGGGCCTGCAAGAAAAGGAGGTTAACTTAGTACAAACGAGATGTATCATTAGGATTTTGAAATTGTTACTCTGATAGTGAATTTTAAATAGGTATAAAAAACCATGTCTATCTTAACTGCCTGTAATAACCATATTATTCCAAGATATACATCAAGCAACTAAATGCAAATATCATATAGACAAAAGATATCTAGATTATTGGACTTATATTACATGTTTCTAAAGGATTTTGCAATTAAAGGAATATATTATTTCACTAAAATTTAATTAGTTGATAACGGGTTCTTGCAGCAGTCATGAATGATCTCAAATCTAAGTTTGAACTTTAGCCAGAGAGTCCAACATGATTTCCCCCGAGCTGTTACTTCCGAGGGGTGGCGCCCTAGTATGGACTGACATGTGCATGGCGCCACCTAGTGTGACAAACTGTCACTAGGATAGGAATGTGTGGAATGCGGCATTTGTCTCCAATACCTTTAACCAAGGCCAGACACAAAATCACCAATTTCTTTTAAATTTGTCAGTTAAATGGCCTGTTTTGGGATTAAACTGATGACATCAGGTGATATCCTCCTTTTTTTGTAAGATATTTAAGCCAATGATTTTATTAAGTGGAAATTTAGATTAATTTGAGCATTGAAAACGCCGAATTCCATTTGAATAATACATTTTGTTTTGTATCCACTCAAATGACGAGAGGCCTCTTCCATTTTTTAAATAAAATAGTTGGTTTGGTTTTCATTTAAACTACTTTGGTAAGATGACTAGAAGGACCAAAATGATTTGACCTCAACAGGCATTTTATTCAGTTATATTTGTGTCCTATATCCACCTAATGACATATCATTTAATCATCTATTCATATCCCCCCAAAAAAAATAACAATGGCCTAAATATATTGTTCTTGTTTTATCCTTTTGATGTGGATAAAGACATTTCATCATTCCCTCGCTCGGGTGATACAGGTTCAGTTGTTAAAAGTTTAGTGCATCACTGTTACAGGCAGGGTCATAACCAAAATCTATGCTTTAAGATTACTTTTTAAAACATTAGCAGGCTATGATAAATCGATAACCAACTGGGGAGAAGGTCCTCGGTGGGTTATTAACCTCAGTATGCCTGGGATATCAGCCTTCCGGCAGCCCTGTGGGCCCTGCCCTTAGGCTGATATCCCAGACACACCTTGGATTGATTATCCACCTTGGCTTGTGCCTCCCCCCAGTTGATTAGTCAAATATATATCCCGTTATAATCTTGCTATATTTGTGTAGATCGCTATCAAAAGAGCTGACTTTATTCATGTAGTTCTTGTATAAACTTTAACAACAAACTGTCACACAGCTACCCGACTCTAATCCCTAGGTGTTGTGGTAGATTGACCAGCCCTGGTGTTCTTTATTGTGACTAGAGAACGTAACCAGGTGCGTCGTGGTTGCTAAAAGTCTCTATTTTCCCACACATTCACTCAGCCTGGTGACAGGTATCCACATTGCCCCCTCCCCACATACAATCACATTTGGTACAGGTGCCCACATTGCCTCCTACATTCACTCACGCTGTGGACAGCTGCACCCATTGACCCCCACATTTACTCACCCTGGAGGCAGGTGCCCGCTTGTCCCCAACAATCACTCACCATGGGTACAGATACCCAGATTGCACCCTACAGTCACTCACCCTGGGTACAGGTACCCACGTTGCCTCCTACATTCACTCACTCGGGGGACAGGTGCCCACGTTACCCCCTACATTCACTCACCCTGGGGACAGATGCCCACATTACCCCCTACAGTCATTCACCCTGTGGACAGTTGCCCACATTGCCCCCTACAGTCACTCACCCGGGGGACAGGTGCCCACGTTGCCTCCTACATTCACCCGCCCTGGGGACAGATGCCCACATTGTCCCCCTACATTCACTCACCCTGGGGACAGGTGCCCACTTTACCCCCTCCCCCCCATTCACTCACCCTACGGATAGATGCCCACATTGCCCCCTACATTCACTCACCCTAGGGACAGGTGCCCACATTACCCTCTGCATTCACTCACCCTAGGGACAGGTGCCCACATTACCCCCTACATTTACTCAGCCTGGGGACAGGTGCCCACATTACCCCCTACATTCACTCACCCTAGGGACAGGTGCCCACATTACCCCCTACATTCACTCACCCTAGGGACAGGTGCCCACATTGCCCCCTATATTTACTCACCCTGGAGACAGATGCCCACATTGCCCCCTACATTCACTCACCCTAGGGACAGGTGCCCACATTGCCCCCTATATTTACTCACCCTGGGGACAGGTGCCCACATTGCCGGCCCAGGCGTTGTCCTGGCAGGTGACGGTCCACGTCTCGCCGGTGGCCGGACAGCCGACGGTCAGTGTCTGACCATCCTGTTTGATCCACGTGTTAGCTGGAGCGTCCAGCTCTGTACAACCCATGGCTGAAAGGAAAAGGGTATCAACTTACATTACGTGTATTTTATGTAGCATAAGTAGGTGGCGATTATTACCAACCAATATTCACTTCGGCTATTATCTTATTGAGATGAAGCTGTCTACATGAAAAGCTCCAGATTTAAAGTATTTTCTTGTTTATTCTGCTCGGTAATGTTGGTTATCGATATCCAGCTATACATACGTGACATCTATGATGTGTTGTACCACAAACCCTGCTTCATATTGTTTCGTGAATACCTGCAGCAAGTAGTGTTTCAGCAGTGGTTTTGAAATTTAAGATAGTATGATATTACTTATATTGGTATTGATGTTATTATTTGATTCATTAATTTACTTATAATTATGTTTGATTCAGTTGTTATGAGGGAAAGAAATAGACGTGGAAAGCAGTAACAATTTTGTTTACCTATTGCCAGCTACTTAAACCTGTGCATTATGTTACTTCTCAGAACATAATTACTGAAATTTCAAAGCGCTCGTTGTGCAAAATATCTGTATGGAAATGGTCGAGTTATGACATTATGCCATTGTGGAAGCTAAGGCTCCAGGAAATTGCCATTATTGAATTAATAAATCAAAGAAGGCAGAAACCAACATAATTATTAAAAACATAATTTTCCTGTAATTTGCAAAGAAAATGATAAAAGAAAAACAAAGAAAATGTATAATCATATCACTGACAATTAACATTAATTAAAAGTCCACTTACTTTCATACATCAGCAGAAAGTAGCCAAAGTTGCCGCCTCTCTTTCCCTCGGCCACCTCTATCCGGACTTCGTTGGTCTCCGAGATGTACGCCGTAGACGCCCTCTCTCGGCTTCCACACACAACAGTCGGCTGGTCTTTTCCCCGTTCCCACAAGGTGGCGTACGTGTAGCACACCTCCGGCAGGCCCAGGTGGGTGTTCCCCGCCTTCTTGTGGAACAAAATGGATACATTGAATCTTTCGTTTAATGTATTTGATTTTGTTTGAAATTATTTCGTTTAAGAATCATATATATGGAAGATGATCTTAAATGATGTTTTGCTTGTTTTTATCAATAGTTTCAGAAAATAAATCGTTCTCACAAGGTTTATGGTTCTGCTAAGATATTGATACGCCAAGGCCTAATGTTGGTTAAAATACAAAATAAACTAAGATTATGATTATGCATATATGTAGGTATAATTCTTCAAAATAACCCTAACTAATATAGCATTAATACTAAGCCCGTGAGTGAAGATACCATAAACAAACATTGTGAAATTTCATACTTTTCAGCATACAGCACAATCGCATCATAATGATTGTGATTGTCCTGGTCAGGGAGCGTCATACTTCATCCCTAGCCTACGATCTACTATTACAGTTTACACGCATTGACGTTTAAATATTATTAACATTGTTAAAATTATATTTATGAGACATGATATTAGAGACTATAATACCGCCCTCACCTGGTTGCGGTGCCTGGTGGACAGGGCGAAGTCGAGCAGGGTGATGTTGAGTCTCTGTCCGGGCTGGGCCTGGAGCACCCAGGGACACCCCTTACGGCCACACCCCGTCTCCTCCGACGACACGCTGGCGATGTAGCCTCCAGGGGACTCGGCCTGGATGACGCTGGCGTTCCGACATACCCGACACAGGGGGTTATGTACTGAAAACGGTTTTAGAAAATACCAATTGATATGAATGAATGTTGTTCAATTTGGTATAGAGAGCCAATGTTTTCACAAGCTATGATCTCAGACATAAGTGTTTAAAATTGATATTGTGCCCTTATAAACATCGCCACTCTCATTCCTTTGAACATGTTTTATTTTCAGAGACAGCATAGAATGAATAATATATGTATTCATGAGATCGAGATTTTAATGAATAATGTTCCACTTTTTCTAATATTGCCAGGATATTTCAAATAATTATATTAAAGTAGAAACATTTCAATGAAACCAAACTATCAGCTTGTGTAAAACATTATCAACAAAAAAGGCTAGTAGCGCTGTAAGTTAATTATAAAGGATCTGATCATCAATAAAAGTGAGGTGGAATCATCAACTTTAACATAATCCCTTCCTAATATTAAATCACGTAGTTCGGCTCACCTTGGACACAGCCATAGCTGGCCTCTAGATAGGTCTTGAAGTCTCCAGGGCAGGTGTTGGGTCTGTCCAGGGTGCTGTCCGGGATGCGGATCTCACAGGACCTCCTCCCGGAGCAGCGGCTGTCCATGTGGGACAGGACGTCGGCCTTACACCCCACGTAGCCATAGTCGCGGATCACACAACGACCCAGGCTCATACGACCATACTCGGCCGTTTCCATGACGACCACCTCGTTAGCCGAGCAAGAGGCCCTGAAGGTTTCCGCCTCGCAGTACTCCTGTTTAGCTGTAATTAAACAGAGAGAAAACAATAATTAAGACTGTGTTCAATTATGCGATTTCACTCATGATTTAAAAAATCGCCACTGGCAATGAGGATTAAATATAGACATGTTGTATATCATTTGAAAGGATTTTGTGTTCCCTTTCAGATGGTGTGTAGCATACAAGGGTTCCTTTTATATTTCTTGTGATATATTAGAAAATGCCAAATTCCAGATAGTGAAAATCGCCGAGTGGAATGTGGGCATCAGTCTGTAAGTAAGATGATTGAATATGACGGACGCAATTTGAAATGAGGCAATTCTTATTTGTTAAAGTCGGAGCTATGGTCCAGTCAGAAATGCTGGCTTTATGAATTGGACTTGAATGGTTGTTATTTGATCACAGTGGGTTTTAATTCTAATGGATTAGTGTCAGAACTACTTTAATTGTGGAAATCAATTGATTCAAAACAACCATATGGTGTTCGAACGGGGTCCCTTCAGCGGTGTTCATTAAATAACATGATACGGTTTGAATAGAGGAGATTATTTTAATTTATCATAATGCATTCTTACTTTTCGCGAATAAACCTATATGTTACAAGCCTCAAATTTAAAGCAATGAACAGTAAGATAAACTGTCACAGCATTTCTTCCGTCTTCAAAATACGTTAGTCACAAATGGAATTGAACGATTGTAATGATTCATTCATTTCAAACAGTTATTGTAGTTTAGTGGCATTGGCTTAAGTAGAAACAGTGAAACCATGATACTAACGGAACAAACAATAATCTGTAGGTCATGACGCGTCCCAGCAAAAAGGAACGTCGCACCCCCTTGGCCTTCCGTTTACAACAAAGTATATGTACAGCTCGTCCAATAATATAAGTATAAATGAACAATACTGAATTTAGAACATTTTAATCACATTCCTTTCCATTCAGGTATTTTGTATTCTACAGGTCGTAAGTTTTGACTCATAGCACAATGTCCTTGTTACGCCTAGATATGTTAAGTAGTATTGGGCCTGGTCCATGGCCCCATTTGCCTATACTACTGCTGACTCACAATCCCTGCCCTGTGCCCCCTCTGTTCCGCCTCTAAATGAAGCTGTAAACGAGTAATCGGAGAGGCTGATAAGACAAGAAGTATATCGCGTGTGCCGGCCTAGTACATGTCACAAGTCCTGTGAAAACACAGTATACCGTGAGGTGGTAGGGCTCAGTAAGATCAGACGAGCCTGTGTTTTAAGCAATGAGAACTTACAAGAAATATCCGTTTTATAAAGCGATCCATCAACTGAAAAGGATAGCAACTGACAGGAAGCACATTTCATAAATATAGACACGGAATGAGTAAAAACGTATGTTAAAAGGCAATGTTATATTACTAAAGCCCTATCTTGTTTTAGCTTAAGCCTAATCTTGTTTTAGTTTTAACGCCAGCGTTTGAAACTGGTTTTGGCGAGACAGATACGCTTAGCTTGACTGTTTCTGACACCAGGACCCCGCAGTGAACGGAATGAATAACGCCACGCCAACTGGCGGATCGCGCAAGAACTAATCGCCTAATGTCTTAATGGATCACTGTGAAGAGTAGAGAACATTTGAAAGTTGTTTTATTATGCTGTTTTTGGAAGGTCGACAAGAACTGACTTAATTTATTCCAATGTGTATATATCCACTGTTTGTGCTTGTTAGTGGCTGTTTGGTGAAGAGCATTGATGCTGGTTCATTATGAACAGTTTCAATTAACTCGAATTAATAATTGAGTATAACACCTGTTTACTAGATACCTTAGAACTAGGTGCGCCTAATGGAAGAATCTATTATTCAAATTGGAGTTATCAGCGTCATTTGATCACCCATTTTTGTAGCGTAATATTTAATGGATGTTTATGTTTATTGGGACACATCACGCACATAACATGTAAGACTTTCGACTTTCAGTATTTGCATACTTTGATATATGTTCTACCCTAAATACAATTCTTTTTAGACGTTCGAACGACTGTTTCATTGCATTAGAAGTATGTCAGTTATCGGTTTAATATTCTGTGATTTCTTATTGCGGAATTCGAGCTTCACCCATGCAAGAAGAAGGGTGATTGTTACAGCCATTTAGCATGAGTATAAAGCTCACAACAATTATAGTTTATTTGTGCTTTCGGAAACTATAAGTGAGTTTCAAACTCCCAACAGCAGCAAACTAAGTTCACGGGTAAACCATACGGAGGTTTGTTATGAAACAGGCCCCTGAACTCATTTCATTCATTAACCAACATTGATATTCCTTCAAGAGTCTCAGACATTATGTATCTATCTATTGAGTCATTCCAGACATACCGGGAACTGTGTATATTATTTCATCCCTCCATATGGAACATTTTGAACAATACCATCAATATTTATTTTGCCTCTGTAACATTGCCGTTTATCTCATATCTATATGTTAATTCATTTCCTATTATCTCATATCTATGTTAACTCCTTTCCCTACATGTAGCCATCTACATTTCTGCCCCCTATATTGGCAATTTCTGCCTGCCTTATTCTGCTGCCCACCTTTTGCCGCGCGGACATTAACGCGCCGCGTGCCGCCCCGACCTCCGCGCCGCGCCGCGCCAACATCAAACAAGCCGCTTGCTTTGTTATCGATCCACGTTTTACTTGTGAGCTGGGTCGGGGTAAGGGTTAGGAGGCAGCGGGTGGTGGGGGGTTGGTCGGAGCATGTCATGAACACAGACACCCCCAGCGACCCGTGTTTGGGGTCTATCGACGTCCGCTTTACGTTGACGGCAAACCCCCTGATCCCAAACCCCCTTACCACAAACCCCCTGGTCCCTTCAGTCGTCCAACCCCCTGGTCCCTGAGGGGCCGTCACCCTGCCCACTGTTCTGACTCCTACCCCCGCAGACTGTCCAATTTACCAGCTGTGTACTCCAATTACCTTTGACTTTCGTTTCTTTCGCCGTTCCTTTACTGTTTTGTTACAATTGCTGTCTGCCTGATAGTTCCAACACTATTGCTTCCCTTGCTTTATTGCCCCTTGTCATCGACTTGGCTGAATAGCTGCTCGACGTGGGTCGATTTTCATTTTCAACAAATTTGGTTTTCTTATTCAGCTTCATGTTCTTCTGTCACAACTTTCAATTGTTTTGTCTTAGTTTCTCTAGGGAATCCCACCCATCCTTTTATCTAGAGTACAGAGTTAAGAATATACTTTTGGTATACTTTCTGCTCTGTATAGATGCCTTTGTCACACTTATTCGGGTCCTTGCACGTGGATGAACCGGGAGCTACTGATCTTTATACACAAACGCCGACATAAATCTTCACTTACAGAAGGTCTCGTTATTGTATAACATCAGAAATTAAGATAACCAGATAGCAAAATAGTATATTATGTTTCCCATACTTACATTATTCGTTAGTATTAAAATTGCTACATCCCCTGAAGTTGGTTTGGTATAGCATATCTGTATTACTTTAGTTATAACTATAGCTGTACGTTGATATATTATGTTGCTATTGTGAGGGAGGCGAATAGTTAAGAGGACAACAAAGTCTACTGTTCCCGTCGATAGAAAATGGAGTCGGTAGGCAGGATGGGAGGCCCGGGGTGGGTGAAGGGGTACTGGAGGAAGGCGGGGGTACGGGTACAATGGGTAGGGGGTACAGGAGGTGGGGGAAGGCTCATCTCCCATTCACATCTATTGACTCCTGTCTGTAGGGCTTAGACGACTTTGTCAGCTCTTGTTTCTTGCCAGGTCCAAGGGCACCCATTCCTGACAATGTCAGAGGTTAGAATCTTCATGTAGTGTCACCCGTAGGCCTTTCCGGTTTGACATCTAAGCTATTTATAAATTTGTTTGAGATAATTAAGTTATTTGGGGGTTTTGAGGCCGGTGACATGGTACATATATATTATGTCGCATGTATGTCATCTGAGGAACTATTGGCCAGAAACATTAAGTAAGCACATTTTTTGTTTCATGGTCAATAAAGGAATGAACAAATCAATTATCTGGAAAACATGCATTCTTGAATGATGAATCTTATTGGAGACTCAAACCCTAGAATACCTTGTACATACACCAACGATAAGATTCTTAAAAGGTCATTCGGTCCATATTTTAGTAGTCCATCGTTGTTTTGGTCAATAAGAGTATAGCTTTAATGTTTGGCTAATGGCATCAAACTGCGATCGTTTATGCGTCGACACACAAAAACCGGAGCCGATCTGACCAAATGGGGGCCGCCATATTGGTTCCGGTGCCACTTCCGGTCTAGCCAGTATGACGCATGCGCTTCGGCAGGGTGCTGTCTGCATGCCAAATGACAATATGTCGGATGGCGCGACCTATAGCTCGGCCACACCCCCTTGGCCGCCGTCACATGTCAATCAAACTTGTCACGTGATGGGAAAGAGGGTAAACTTTGGTGGTACAGGCAGGGGTGGCAGGTATTGACCCCAATTATCGCCCCCCTGTGTTGACCGTGCTGCCCTCTGTCGTGTGACCTGAGAGGTCCTATTTGGTTGTCATGCCCACCCATCATTATACGGCTGGCATGACATAACTTATAATTAACGGTGACGATAATACGCCGGGACCCAGGAGAGACTGGGAAAGGCTGTCACAACCATTAGCGTCAGGTCTAAAACGGGTCGTGCCATAATCTGAAGCAAACAACTTTAGGGGATCCAATATGAGTACAGCAAACCTAACCAGATTGTTATCACACGGAACTAATTAAAGTAAAACCAATTAGAGTAGACTCATTCGAGTGATTAATCATTATCCGTCGCCTGTGCGGTAATCAATTTGCATGCCAAAGTATTCAATTTCTATTTCAATATTTTAACTATTAAGCCCACACATATCTGTATGTCCGTGTACTCTAGCAAGAGGGTATAGGCCTACTGAAAAGCAAAAATATATAGCAGCAAATCGCTACAAGAGCGATTACTTATTTCGTGACATAAAAGATGTTAAGAACAAGAATTAAAGTCTTTCTTCAACCACATATTGTGTTATCATAGGACATTGTTATTTCGGCGCTGCTATAATTTGCTGTTTTGCGAAGTAAACGTTTTCGGCTTTAATATAAGGTATAGTACAATGAGTGAAAAAGAGAAATGCATGGGACGAAAAAGTGAAGGTTTAGCAGTCTACGTGAGTGTGTTCCGGACCTCAGATTGTCCATAATACATCCGACCGCAAAGCTGCCCACGCTGGAGTCAATCCCCCCGGTCCCCCACCCCCTACCCCCTACCCACCGTCCACCCGCCCACTCAGCAAACCCCGGGGCGCCTCCAGTGGCCCGACCGGGGGGCTGGCGGCTTCCGGTAGCGTTCCATTTCGTCGGACACCACCCGTCGGAACCACTGCATACGGCGCGCCGTCGGAAAGCAAAAATCAACTTCTTTGATTTCCCCCGATTCCAGATCGGGTGTCTCGCGAGGCCTCGCGAGATTGGCCGCGGTCGACGGCGGGGTCGCGTCCACTTAGCGTTAATCTCGCGGCGTTCTCGTCGGCACGTGACCCGGCGCGAGAAGGCGGCGAGAGTGGCGCCCCCAGTAGGGGCGTGGGGAACGAAGCTTTCATCTGGAGGCGGCCCCATTCACTCCCACTGCCAAATGTGGGCAATGTGGTCTAATGCGTCTGTGGTTTGGATAAAGGAGGACTTGGGCGCGGGACAGCTCGGGGGTGGGTGGCGAGGGAAGGACAAAAAGAGACATAGAAGATGGGGAGCACACGGAGGACCCACCCCATGTCGTGGTCGATTTTTGTACTTCCTCGGAAGGCAACGAGCTCGAGAGTGTGATAGAGAACTTGAAACAGGTGGGCTAAGGGGAAGCCATTACAACTGCAACAATGTAAAAAAAAAGAATTAGAATGAAATCAGAGGAAAGTTGCTTAGAATATTTCCCGGGGGATATTTATAGGGGTAGGTTCTTACAATATATTACAATGATTAGAGAGACTCATAAATTCGAAGAAATTAGTATGAGCAAGGGTACTAGGTACCGATTGACATAAAGAGGGAGAAGGGTGGTGAAGAGATTAACCCCGACAGGGAGATAAAGGACCGGGAGGAATAAAACCACGTGTCACAGTCCCCGCACGGGACCATTAGCGTCACGTGACCATTGTAAGCGAGACGCCTGGTGGCGCCGCCTGGTGACGGAAGAGCCTAACTAGGTCGGTAATGGCGGCCATCTTTAGAAGTCATATTAGGTGGACCGCCTCGCCTCGCTGGCTGGACACAGTCCGGGATCTGCCATTTAAATCACGTGATTCACAGGCCGGCCCACTTCCGGCCTGCGCACGCATTAGCCTTTGACCTTCGCGGACACTGTCGGAAAGTGCATCGACCCGATGTCATTTAGCACGGTGTACTTGTTGTCCGAGACGCCGCGCGTGCTCGTTTGGCGCAGGGACAATGTCCCTGTAAAGGTCGTTTGGACATGGCCGAATCCTGGATGAAATGGTAATGTCCTCCTGCTATCCCTTCCCCACCTAGTGTTAACCACTGCCCCCATATCCCATTGCTCCCCTCCCCAACGCCTGATAACCCTCATTGCCGACACTCTCTGGCTCTCTCATCACAGGGATTAAGGTAGGCGTGGACATAAAAGTGAATTGAATGCATCCTGCTCCGGCCACCGCCGCCATGTCCACTACCTATTCACCCTGCCAGCCCATTGATGTCTATTGATAACGACAACTTCCGATGGCTGTTTCCAGCACACAACACTGTTGGCCACTAAACAATAGCCGTTTACGCCTGCCCCTGCTTGATTCAATGGGCTCCATTGTCTGCCAACATGTCCATTTGAGCCTAAAACGCAGCGAGATTCACCTTTATGTCCGTTGTCCAAAGTAGGCCTACTGAAAACTTTGGCTTTATTTTGCAAAATACTTTCTGGAAAAACAGAACAACATTAAACTGTTACAATGAAGTCTGAAACTTTTGGCATCTCTTGCCAAAAACTGAGACAACAGTATTGAACGCCAAACGTGTCTTGATTCATTCAAAGACTATAGGAAGTTGAAGAGAGCGAATAAAATGTTTGCATCCATGCAACAATGTTGATTCGAAATACAAATATTGTACCCAAACAGCTCAGATCATAATTCCATTGTATAAAAACCTTTAACACTCTGCGTGGAGCAGCTTCAAGCAATGTTCCACAAAAATAACACATTGAGATAAGGGTCCAACTAAATGGACATCATGTATTCTATCTCTTTATCAGAATGAAATCATGAATATGGATGTGGTGGTAATATGGCACCATGTCCATCAAGTGACCAGTGCTTTTAACTGACCACTCACGCCACTTCTCTTCGTCCATCCCTGACCCTGTCCATTGACTATCCACAGGAGGCCGGACACACTGAAATCAATGTCCAGAACCACTCAGACCACAAACCCCCCATCCCTACCCCCTGTTCCTGCCACTGGTCACTAGGGGTCATCAATGTCGACGGCCCAGCCACTATAACCGCTACATATTGCATGAGTGCATTCGGAGACGTGCTAATAGCCACTGCTGACCGGTACAAATGACAAATGTTAACTCCCAAATAACTACAAAATACAAAAAAAAATCACACTGTTTTCTCATGAACAGCCTTGTGTGTTGTATCCCTCATTGTTTTAGCATGTAGGAAAGGGTTAAGACATGTCATTCACGTTGGAGACCATTTCAGTAATTTGTCCCGGGTTAAAGGGTTAGTGAGAGCATTGAGCTTGATGGAGATCTATAGGGTGTGGCTCTGAGCCTGGGACAGGTCACTCAGGGGGGAACGTGTTTATGGCCACACGACACTGGTACAAAGTGTCGGAGTAATGTTAAAGGAGTGGGAATAATCTAGACGACTAAAACACTATGTTTCGTTGGTTGTAAGGAAGTTATTAAGATATTTATGTTAACGGCGTGTTTTTTCCTTGCATCTGCTCCTAGTAACAATAGATCATGTATTTTTTGTTTTTTGAGATTTGATAATGTATCTGTACCTTTTAACCATTATTAGTTATTTTTCATAACACAAGCAGACATATTTGATAGCTTGTTAGATGTTAGATAGCTTTTAGTAAGCCAGATAGTTATAACCACATATAACAAACAAAATAAAGAAACATAATTGTTATCAAACTTAATAGATATTAAACACACGATATAATAGATATTAAACGCACGATGTTTCAAAAAGCTTGCCTCCCTGCACAATCCCTAAGATAATGTTCACCACAATATAATCATGTATGTTTCTTTCCTCCAGTGCCTACCTTACCTACTTCCGACCCCCAAGGTCATAGGCCTCCAGGCGCGACAGATGCCCACCTGATAGATTAGCTGGAGCGTCTCTGGTCGACAGGTAATTCTGGGGGAGGGGAAGGGGCAGCTTTTTATGTGTGTTCCTGGCACCAGGCCACCCTGAACCTGAGAGTGGAGACATGACACCAAGGCCACTGCCAACAGATCAGGCGCGACGCAAATAGAGATGCTGAATGATAGTAGGAGTTGTATACACCATTAGGTGTATGTTGGTTAGGCCATGTTGGTTGTTTATGTTGTTTCCTTCTAGATTCTTTAGTTAGTGATGTGTAACTGACGTGATATGATTGTGATATCAAAATACTTCTTTAAATGTTATAGCATCTAACCATTATAATTTTCGTTTTGGTATTTGTCAAAATTGCAAGTGTATGTGGAGTGATTGCCCTATATCAAAGTCCCTGTCTCCTTAATTGGCAGAAACGGGTCTGTCGTATGACGTATAAAGTAGCAGCAGTAAAGTTGCTAAACGACCTACCATTAAGTAAGTATGGACATTTTCAAAAATTCTAGAGCCCCCACCCCTTCTAGGCGCGTCCTCAATGTAATGTCCCTAACATGGTATACTGACACTGCAAAATGTATACACACCTTTGACAGATGGACTCGAAGGTACAAGGTTCCATTCCCAGTATCAGATGTACACCGCAGAAGTGGTCATGATTATAGAGTTTCCTATGATGCTCGAGGCAATAGCAGTCCTCAAATGTCGAGGACATATGGGACGAAATTTCCTTTACACAAAGAGATTACAGAACACCATTGGAAAAAGCCCTCAACTCTGTCCTCATTCTCCACCTTACCTGTTAGTAAACTTGACATTAATTCAGTAGTAGGCATCTGTTGACTATTGAGTCAATTCCTGGTTTGAGAACCAAAGAAAAAATATTGGCACAAATACATGCACAGTTTTGAACTTCTTAGATTTCCTGTCTGACTTTGATTGGAAAAATGACATTTGGCGACTGCTTGAAAGGTCGGTTGACTGGGGCTTTTTATCAATCGAAACGTCATGACCTTTTTCCCACAAAGTCTCTCTGAAACAACATGCTGTGACCAGATAATAGAAGTGTGATAATTATTTCCGTCCAACAGTTGTGGGACAAAGAGTACTTTTAGCTTCATTTGTCAATTGTGTTTGTGAATGACTATTTTTAAATTTGCTAACCAAAGAAATGTTATTTACCTGAACTGAATCCAATGTTGCTAACAAAAAAATGTTATTTACCTGGACTGAATCCAATGAATACCTTTCCACCATTTCCAAACCAGAGTCTTATTCTAATTCTAAAATACGTTATTACTGCTTAACAGACATTCAGAATCCTCGGCCAAAATCGTTTTTATTCCAAGAAGAAAAGACAATGCTACAGGTATTACCCTAGAAAAAAAAACCTCCTCCAGTGTTGGGCTGATACTTTGTCCAGCGTTGACCCATAAGAGTGGGCGCACTTAGCACCGGGAGTCGGGGAAGAATAATGGTCAGGGCAGAGGGGTCAGGCGTGGACCCCTGTTAATCTGCTTGTAATGAAATCAATAAGATCTGAAGAGCCGCAGCTGCAGCTAATAGCTTCCCTTCATCAAGTGGGCGACGGCCGGGCTAGGTCCACCGGGTCCACCAATAAAGGGCGCCGGGTGGGTGGACAGTGGGAGGGCAGATCTGGCCGGTGGACAGTGTCAGATTCATTTACATAAGCAGAACTGATTGATATAATGGGAAAGCGTTGGGATAAATGAATCGGGCCCTGAGCTTGTTGGTTGTGTTGGGTGGGGTGACTGCTTGGTGGGATGATTTACTTGGATTTGTGTGTGTGTGTGTGTGTGTGTGTGTGTGTGTGTTATGTGTGCATTTATGTGAGTATGTGTGTGTTTTTACACAGTACATTACTACTAATACTACAGGTTATGAGTATAACCTTTAAGGTGAGAAGCAATGAGAATGTGAGACAGCCAGCGCTTAAATATTCCGGCCAACCAACCTCAATGTCTATATCTTGTGTACACCGACATTACTTTTATTGTACAGACAATTACTGTTATTTCAGAAACAATATTGCATTCCCTAGCCCTGCTAGCTTATTATTGATCTGTATCACATTTCAGAAAGGTCTAGTGGCACCACAAACGTGATCTTACAAATAAGACATGTTCTGAAATTCCAGACGACAAGACATTGTTGAACAGAGACTTTCAGTGGTCGATGGCGCGTTGCCCTGCTCTGACAGAAAGACCCATTTTGATTGGTCCTCTCAGAAGGAGAGGAAGTCCGGACCTTTGCGCATGTGCGCTATAGTTACCGGATGTTCTCAGATCTTGCGAGGTAGTTATATAACCATGAGTCTACTTCCTAGTCGGCTGACGGTCATGTAATTCTGATCAATTTTCCTAATAGCCGGATTTGTTACGCATCCCCGACTGTCCATTTCAGACTAGTTTGATCTGAACGGCATCAGAGCAGCGTTCTCCGAATTTGTACTACTGAACACCTCCATCTTGGCCTCGTGCCACATCGAACACGTTTCCCACAGAACTGCCAATAAGGGCTTCCCCTTTCTCCCAAATTTGAAAATCACTTAAAATCAACCCCTTTACGAATTTCAGAAGCCATGAAAGGATGGATCCTTGATTGAAATCGTTTGTTTTATTTGATCGGCGTTCATTGAATTTAAATGGGTTTTCAGGAAGCTTTTAAAGGAGAATGAGAAGGTCATGCTTTTTGGCGGGAAAAGCAGACGACTTTGAGTTAACGGAGATAATGACCGGTCGTCTGCCGCGCATCCCAGTGCATTGTGGGAAGCCTGGCGCGTGTTTAATCACCGACCGTTGGCCCCATGCCACCCCTAAATCCTCCATCGCCCCCTAAAATCCCCTACAACCCCCTAAAATCGCCCTTGTATCGCCATTTCACCCCTACCCAACCCCCTCAATTTCTATTCACCGCCATTGCTGCGAGGGAACCATTAAGTCTTGTCTATTGGCAATCGATCACCACTTTCTGATGGTTAGTGATGATTCACTTGAAAATGTCCCATTACAGGACAACTTTTACATTAGGGTACAAAGTTTTGATGTCCTTATCAACGCACAGTATCACGTACAACGTTATCGCAGGCGTTATCTTGTTTACGATATCAATGCCATGTTATACGCAGAGAGGCATTTTGCCCCCTCATTCTGTTAGTAATCATATGACATCTGTATCATAATACTTATAGAAACATATTATTAAGTACATTGATACAGATGTCCATCTTACCTGTGTACAACTACTGAATATAATTATTACTTATATCTAGGGATAAGCTGTCCTCTTTAATATAAGACCAAACATTTTCTTTCATACAGGAGAAGAATGCTAGTTGGTCCCACTATTATACTAGACCCGGTGGTTCAATGACCTCCTAGCTACTACGACCCAAAAGATGAAGCCAAAATGATATTGTCCCCAATGCCACAGGGCCTGGGCTACGTTCAGGGTATTAACCATGAGCGACAAAATAACCAGTCACCCCATTTGACCCTCATCCATGTCGCTATGACCCATCCAACCTAACGTTTACACAATCTATTCAACTAGGTCACTAACCCCTAAAACCAATTTCATAGTAATCTTGATATTCAATCACCCATACACACACACACACACACACACACACACACACACTCACTCACTCACTCACTCACTCATAAACACACACGCACTCACACACACAAACTTTCATGCAACCAATTTTTGTAATAGCCTTGTATATACTTACATAGGCATGTATTCTGATTTGATCAACAGGAAGACTATGTATCAACGTGGTGTTGGCAATAAATGTCTTAAAAAACACTCACAAACACAAGACCAAGTACACACATACTTTCCTACTTGCACACACACAAAGAAAGCGTACAAGCACAAACATACGTGTACACATAGATGGTCACCCCTATACACCCAACCACCCTAAACCACAACCCCCTACACCCTCCCCAACCAATCCATCCACCCCTTCCTCCGGGAAGACCCCCACCCCACCCCGTGGAGGGTCCACCTTTGTTGTCCACCCATCCACATGATGTGAAGGGGGATGCTCCTGCGTCCTCCTGCGTCCCCCATTGTACTCAACTATTGTACTTGGCACCCCGCTACAACCCTGCACTCCAATATGGCTGGCACTGCAAACGTTACCCTAGCCAAACTACACGCTGGTTCACCTCCCCTTCCTGGCGTATTTTCACACTATGCTGCACTGGAAACACTTATATACACTCTGAATGATTTATCATCTCTGTGGGTAAAATTATCGCCTTCTATGTTGATCTATTGATTTTGTGTTAAGAATAACCGTAGCGTCTAGAAGTATCGACCATATTGGAATGTTATGTTGGAAAAGGCAACTGGCTGTATGTACACTAGCTGGAATGTATTTCTATATTTTAATTTAGATAAAGGTTAGGAACTAGATGAGTCGGACAGGTACGTGTTTTTCTTTTCTTACAATATGATCTTTAGGTTGATTGATGTGCTAAACCTATATGAGAGTACCGTAGGCCTATATGAATAAAATGAGCGCCAGTCACTGCGATGATGTATACAATATCATTTGTGGTTTTCTTTTTATTTAAAACCCAAGAAAGTGTGTACAACATACACTGCAAATACTTATTGCTGATTGCTGAGTTAGCGTGCATTTACCTCCTTTGCGTTTAACCATCATTCTTTACTTGTTCGTACTGAAATATGAAAGACTAATCATAGTAAAAGCGTAAGCGTGTAAGTGTCAGTCTGTCTGCCCTTTCGACTTATCTGAATCCTGTCTACTACCATTCATCATTATTGAGTTTTAGGATGATTTAGATGCTTAGTCAATGTTGGACACAACTTTCCCTCCTTTCCGTAAGTTAGGTAGCCACCGTAATTCATAGTAACGTATAGATTCAAACTAAGTGGATGCTCTATACCCATCCTTATCCTTTATACCCAACTTTTTAAGCCTGGTTCCATTGGAACCCATTACCCAACTCATTGGTTCAGACAATGTCTATAAGAGCTCATTAGGCTGTAATCTAGTGGCAATACAATGTCATGTAAACTTCTAGAAATTTGGTGTAGATTCTAACTTATTTAAGGGAGATTATGATCGAAGGAAGATTTCAACGATGATAACATTTGGTTCAATTGTATCAACATGTAAACAGTATTATACCATAATCTAATCGAAACGTACACTGAGATAGGCCTAGTATGGACTCAATTATACTATGGTACAGTCCATTTAGATAGATCCACTAATATTTTTAGATCATAAAGTGCTTTGAGTAAGAAAATCTTAAATTGTGTACAATAGTATGTCATACCAAATAAAATTGTAAACTGTGTGTAGTAAACATACCTAGCAACAACCTAAGGTCAATGTTTTCTATTAGCTGTAGTGTAGGGGGAGTAATGTAATGAGACGAAGACATGAGCACCCGGCCACTTTTTGGTATTTTCTACAAGGTAATAGCGTGTCTATGTCAAATTATACAGAGATACAACCTACCGAGCAAATGCTTACAAATAGAACCTATTAGCCTGGACAAAGAGCAAACTCTATGCTATCAATTAGAAATGTGACCAGATCTGCACTGACAAGCACAACTAATTCTATGGCAGAAATTGGCCTTTGTACAATTCTCTTACATTCTGTGATCCACCATCTGGATAAAACACTTCCATGTTTTAACATAATATTTAATAATTAGATAGAATATTGTTTTATCCGATTTGCTATTTACTTTTATACTTAATTTAAAGTCTAGGGTATGAATGCAGATATTCATGTTCTAGACTTCATGTTTTGGCAATGCTCTATTTTTGTGAAGATAATTACAACCAGGTCGCCATAGAACGAACTTATTATAGATAAACGTGCAGCAAAGTTCATGTATTATAGATTAATAGTTACAAACAACAGGCCTACGCTCTGTAAGATATAACTATCATATTTAGGTAAGTGTAGCAGCAAAGCAATTGGTAAAGTGCAAACGGTTAGAAAGATAAATAACAATACCCAGACAGCCAGCCAAATAAAGAGGTATAATTGTAGAGGCAGCCACATAATATAGAGATCTAAACAGCGTAGACTAGTTGACAGGCTGGGTAGCAGGCACGGCCAGTCATGCCAACGACCACCCTCTGAATCCCAGCGTCACCTCACACTCGCCTATACGCCCTCCTACAATAACCCCCCCCCCCCCCCCCCCCGCCCTTACCCCGCCCTCCTCCCCGCCCTTACCCCGCCCTTACCCCGCCCTCCCTGCCCGCCCACTGCACGCCCTCTACCTGAGGGCAGGAGGTATTGCCCGCCCATCACTCATTCCCAATCATGTCCCGTCATCGACGCCTGGAGGAGGGGGTAGGACCCAGGAGGAGGAGAGGGGATCGAACTGTTGGCCATATGCTAATGTCAGGGGTAGGGAGTTGTGTAGGAGGGGGGGGGGGGCTGACAACCCTGATGGCTGAAATGAATATGTACCATGGCCTCTGGTGGACACAACCCGACTGGCCTCATGTTCTTTCCCTTCCTCCGTTCACATGCAGTTACCTAACTCCAACAATATATCTTTTATTCCTCCAATTCTCCTGTTTTGTTCCAATGCCTTAAGCATTTTCCATTTTTTCTACTTTTCAAATTTTCCATAATTATCTAGGCCTATTATATATACTTATTATCCCTTCCCAAGCCCCTTCTCGTATGTAATGATACTTCTTCTAGGCATAATTCCCTCCCGCTCAAAGTAAGTTTCTCCAACATACTCAATTTATTCATCAGCCGCGAAAAAGAAGATGATGGGACATATACATTGCTGTACGCTATTTTGAAAGGTTGTAGGCGTTAAAGGTCACATTTTCAATTTACATGACTGTATAAAGTAGTATGTTTTTGATGAGATATAATACGGAGGTGCAGGTAAAACACGATAACAATTTAGAGTGTTTTTATATTTGTAGCTGTTGATGCTAAATTGGTGTTGCTACAACATTATTGCATTTCTGCGGGTGTGCGTGCTTCTGCATGTTCAGCTTATAAAGTAGAAGCTGGTTTCTGGCAAGTCAGGGCATTGGCCGGTGGGAGGGCGGCCACCTTTCGCTGGTTCCAGCAGACCCAGTCATTTACCATCAGCCATCTGCCTGTTCCAACGGGGGTCCTGCCGGAGATCAGCGAAGCCCTCCAGGGCGTCTGGAGGCGTTCCCAGACCCTGGAGGAGAAGGAGAGGAGGCAGGTCCTCCACCCGGGGGGTCAGGGTCGGGTCGGGTGCGGCCACCCTGGAGGAGTCTGTGGGATACAGGAGGGATACAGTGGCGCCACCAGGTGGCCAGTAGAAGAAACCAGATCCCCGCCCGCAGTTTGTGTTTCGTTACGCATGCGCCCAGACAGGTCACGTGACCGATGTAGCGTTTGTGTAAAGATAGTAGGTATTCGGGGGGGGGGGGGGAGGGGGGGTGTCTGTGTGCACAGGGTGAGAAATGCATGATCGTGTACTGGAGGAGTTTGTTTTGTGGGAAGGAGGCGTATGGCTGTGGGTGGGAGATGTAGGGCTATGTGTGTGGGAGGTAGATCAATGTTTGTTGAAGGGAGACCAATGCTATTTGGGCAGAGGAGTAAGTATTTTGGGAGACAAGAGTACGTTTGGGAATGGAAGGTGTATTTTTGCCAGAAGAAGGCGAGGAGGTTTGATGTGAAAAGGGGAGGGTGTAGCCAGACTGGTAACACAAGATTGAACATATGGACTGACAGAGGGAAGGTTTGGAAAGTTTTCAAAGCTGATACAATAGCACTGCATGTATATCAGGTTCATAGTTTGAATTAATGTGAGCGCCATAAACAACAATTAAATTCTAGTAGCAGGTCATTCAGACTAATTTAATTTCCTTTATTGTGATATATACACCAGTAAAACTAATAGAAGAATTGTGTAAAAAAAATCCTATAGTATAACAAAAACGTTATCTATATGGTTGTTCAAGGTGACCGGGGCACATTTGCCTCGTCGGGTGGCGAGTAGTGAACGATACATGCCCATGTTTGTCGGGGCGCCCGGCCAACTCTAAATGGATGGGAATTATGATGCGCCTCGGCTTGGAGACCCGTGTCGTCAGCCGGGTCCTCGCCCGAGGCCGTGTACACTCTCCAACCCGAGGACACGGACTAATGGAGGTGTTTCCCATTCGACGCACGGTGCTGACGCTAGGGGGCACCACGGGGAGGGGAGGGTGGGGGGGTGGGGGCAATCCTGCCGGGTCAATTTCCTGGGGGACCCGGGGCATAATTTGAGAAAGCTTAATGGATACATTCAGTGGTGGACACAGTATTGGCAGACCCCTTAACTCTGCCACCCTCCCATGCCCATGCACTACCTCCCGCCACCACCACCCATTTCCTCCCCCTTTTAGGCTTTACCTCCTCTGCTAATATTCCCAACACCCCCTCGTTAGGCCAGCGCCACCTTCCGACGGTCATCCAAACAAATAACGGCCACAGAGACAAATCCATCCGTTTTCCATTACGCCGCCGCACATAAAAATGTATCAGATCGGCGGGGGCGAATTACTCGCACCTCCGGAGCCCCTCACCCCTCTCCGCCCTTCTCTAAGTTGAAGCTGCCTCCTTGCCTTATCAGCGCTCCACCTTCCCCCTGCCCTCCTGCCATCCTCCCCGCCCTCCCTGCCGCCCTCCCCGCCCCCGGCCCCGCCCGCCTGTCGCCTGATGAAAATCCCCAATTCTGTACACTACTTACGACCAAATTCCCAGTAGTGTAACAGGCCGCCTTCTCCAGGGCGGGGTCTCCAGGAGGTGAGAGGCCGCCCGGAGGAGCCCGTGTGACCGCCGGGCTTGAAATGATCTTGGTATGCCGTGCGGATATCGCTGAGGATAAACACACCCGCCAAATTTAATTTGCGAGCAGTAGGTTGGCGATGAATTACGCTTTGCCATGTTATTTTTGTTTGTCGTTTTATTTCGCGTGGTTTTTCAGACAGGCTTAATAGGAATATCCTGAGCGTTCGTGATTAATTAGCGAGATTATAATTTCATGGATACACCTATAACGTGCAATGCATTTGCAATTATTTAATATTCACAGGTAACAAATGTTGATAATACGTGTGTTATATCTATCATTGCAACGACATGCACAGTAATAAATACAGATTTTGTCTACTTTGATACATGTATCGATAACTGTATACACCTAAGTGGAGTGGGGGTAACATATCGTACACAGTGAATAGCTACAAGTAATGCAATGTAAAAAGAACAATAATACGTATCACAATACCTATTGGCGAGTTTTGGTTTTTTTCCTTATCTTCATTACAAGTAAGTGACATACCTTATAGATGCATTATTCAAAGGGATATTTCAATACCTTTCACAGAGCGTGTAACACAATATTATTCACAGTCCTCATAACTGTACATCCCCACCATTTAATAAGAACTCACGTTCTTTCCTTTCCTTTTTATTCCGCTAACTCAATTTTTTTCTGGTCGATTTCCCGGCCGGCCAGTCTCTCCCTTTCCGATCTATGATTCATTCCCGGCTGCCCCTTTCTCTCCCCACCTCCCCTCCTGTGGCCAGCTGTTGAATGCCGCCTCCCCTCTTAGCAGGGTGTGGACAGTCTAGATTGGCGGCGCTTTACCGGCTTACAGCTAGCGGCCCCTGGTGACCAAGTAGGCCTTTTAATCTTGGCCTCACCTTCCCCCTGCCACCCACAGACCTCCCTCCAGGGCGGCTCCTGGGCGTGTGACCTCCCAGATCTAGGCGGCTATTTGGCGCCCGGAGGGAGGGCCTCTGACCACTGACATAAACCCTCTTTGATGAGGGTTCCAAATCGTCGACATCTCTGTGATCACCCTGGCATATTCAGAGCCATCTAGCCACACTGGAGGGTGAGGTTCTGTGTCCCCCTCCTTTTTTTATCGACCCTTTCACCCATACATTTGCTGACGAGATGTGGGGGTTGGGGTGGTGAGCCTAAGTGGGGGGAGAGCTTATTTTTACCCTCCCCCCCCCCGCCATCCTTTTGACACACAGGCTTTACTCTTTTTCCCTTTGGGGCCTGTTGGGGTCGTAACCGTAGTGATGGTTGTAGGCGTATGGCCTTGGCCTAAGAAAATGAACCATTTTCCCTTGAGCACAGGAAAGGTGCTTTGCCTTCAAAGAAGATAAGTTGAAAGTGGATTTCTGTCCAAATCCTGCATAACCCTCCCAGTGTGTGAAGCAAAGGAAAACTTCTAATAAAGATACACATGCAACCCCAGTAGAGTCACAATTCAAAGAGGAAGTAATATCACACTATGTTTCATAGATAAATTTCCTACAATTGCCACAATAATAATTGCTATTTTATGATAAAGGTTAACAGCATAGTTATGATGAGTGAAAGGAAACGAAACACACACACACATTTGTAAATTTATGAACATAGCCATTTCTTTGAGTTGAATTATGTGTAAATGTATTAAGTAAATACTCATATACCTCAAAGGGTATACATTTTTACATTCATAAACGAATTGTCTTGTTTGGTACATGTTCTAGAGGATTGTGGTAACATGTGAGGAGACAACGAGAGTGGAGGCGGCCCCGCCATGGAGGACAAAGGACACTGGAGGATGGACGCCACCCTGGAGGAGTGGTGGTAGGCAGAGGGCCATGGACAGGGGAGGGTGTAGGGGAGGGGGGGAGGTAATGGAGAGGGATGTGAGAGATGAGACCTGCATCAAGATGACACATTGACAATATGTGCCGACAGAGGAGACCACCCGTTCCCCCATCTTATACTACCCCCTTAAGGCCCGTACCACCCCTCCCCGGCCACCCACCCTGGAGCAGAGCATTAGTAGGACCCATGAACCGCTGGAGGAGGCAGGAGGAGGGAGTTGGTAAGCGGTAGGATGGGTTGCATAGGCTGGGTTCATATCGTGTGATAAGGCTTGTTCTCATAGATGTGAAAGGCTGGACATTGAAACCTTAGGAAACCCCATTAGAAAATATCAAACATGTAGAAAACGAACAAGCATCAGTCATTAGTTAAGGCCATGTTTTCCGGACTATTAAAGTAAAGGGTTAGTTTTCTAATACTGAAATTATTCATTCTGTATTTAATGTCAACCAAGAAAACATAATAATATTTTGCTCTGGCTATGCAGGAAACCTATTTGTAGCAAACGGGCAAAATCTTTGATCTAAATCGAAAAGAAATCATAAAAGATTCATATAGTTTGAACGCAGCCTGATGGACAAGGGCCAAGTATAGAAGCCATCCCCATCCTCTACCCTCATCCTCCCCCCAGATATCGGGTTGACACAACCTCTCTTGACGCGGACTGACTACGGGGGAAGACAGGACGCGGGGTACATACAATATGTAGAGGGTATACAAGCGCCATACTCTAAATCATGGCCCTTCGGCAACTGCCAAGTGCCATTGCTACGGTGCTTTTTCTTTGGAATCACCAATGCTTTTGCCTCTATAATATTTACCAGACAAAGTAAAGAAGGATTGGTCTTCGCTTTTTTTTAAAACAATCTTTTTTCTTGAAAAAAAACTTTATGATATTTTCAACTATTATTGTTTCTGAAACATTAGAAGGCATCAGGAAAAGGCGTCCATTTATATCTATCAAAATCACAGAAAATGAATGAGATAGACATGAGAAGGGGAGTAAAAAAGACATGGACATTTTGATATAGAAAATACACATGTCCTGTCTCTGTTTTTAAGACTTCTGTGTCTAACGATTGGCATGTCCCAATGTATCCTTCATAAAGATGTGAACTACTGGTACTCTTCCATTGGCATTCTGTCAGGATGGACTAAAGGGGTTGGTAAATGAGCGATGGAATTAATCTGTCCTAGGAAAGAGCAAAACGTCAGGCTCCGACAGGCATCGGAATGGATTTGTCGGAATGGGAATGGAACAATAGGTGGATAATCTCCAATGTCAACATTAGAAGGGTGGGCAACAATTGCATGCCAAACCATCTAATGCTACATTTGATATGGAGCTGACTCAAAGCTGCAAATACACAGAGGGCTGAACATGAGTGGGCAGAATTACATTATCCTTTATTGAGAGGTACTGTCCAGGCTCTCGACAGTGGAGGCTGCCTATCATGACAGGATGAATCCATTTTCGTGCGCTATAAGGTATTGTAAATGTCTAAGTTAATGGACATCTCATATTCTTTCTATTTGACTGGAAGATTCTTTGTGGATCTTCCAATGTATCTACATACTGTTGCCATAGACTCATGTCTCCTTTGGAAAGTAATATTATCTAGTTTGCTTCTTGCAGAAATGTAAATAACATGCATGAGAGACCATACAAAAAGTCTAAATCTAAATCTTTGTTGAAAATAGAAAAGTAGAAACTGAATAGATCTATAGGATTTACATTGGTATATACTGTATGTATATACTGTATCAGTGTATGTGTGCCATGTAAACCTCTTTTATCCCACTAAACAAGTCAGTAAGCTGTAATCTATGCGTGTCAATAATTCATAGTGCGCCTGGCTGATTACAGCCTATTGTAGTGGATGCTGATTGGTGCAGATATTCGTGATACATGTATCAATGGCTGTGATTGCCCCACTCAAACTGAAACATTCCCTGAGGCCCAGAAACGAGAAACAGTCAGCAACCCGCACCAAGCTGGCCATTGTAATCTACACTATGTGGCAAAAAACGCAACGCCTACAGCCAATGCATTTTTTATCCAGCATATTGGCGTTATTTATGCCCTACAGGGTCAACTTCATTTTCTCTGAGCTGCTAAAAAACAATTGCTTACTTTACTTTTCCGCCATTGCCAATTCCGAAGATGTGTGGGCGCGCTTGTTTGTACTTTTACACTCGGTCTGAATGTAGGCTGAGAGAATAGGTTCCTCAATTTCCAAAGCTATTGATTTGGCGTCATAATCATTGCCATTGAAGTTAACCGATTTAATAAGCATTTCGTCAGGAATGGCCTGAGGCCAATTCCAGTGGAGCGTAGGAAAGTGTAGGCTGGTTGTGGGACCTGAGCATGGGATTGGGTTGTAGATATGGAAATTGAAGCATGTGAGGCGGGTGGCAATAGGGCGACGTTTGAGTTGTCATAAAACAAATAGTTTAGGGCGAGGCCAAAGTGAAGGGAATTGGCTCGAACACGAACGACCAAATGTGGGATAATGAGTTGTAAAGTGAACATGGTGTGCTTGGTGTGCCATGGGTGGGTATGAGTAGTGGAAAAAGAAGAAACCTTGGGTAATGGTTCATGTTAGAAACGTGTTTTCTCATTGTTCTATTTTTAATCTTACATACTAAACTCAATTCTCTCGAATCAGGTCAGCCTGCTTTATCTTTGCCGTACGAGGCAAGTGATATAAAACAACCAATAATGACATCAAACGCATTTCTATTTTAAATTCCATTCCATGTACTCTCTGCCCAAGACAATGAAGGTATCTTGTTTATGAACTTTAATTTGTCTGCAGTTACTTTTCATATTCTATTATCCCAATTATTAGATGTTAACAAATAGGCAATAGGGGCCAATATGTAATGCAATATAAAATTGTGGCACAAATATGTTTTAACACAACATTTCTGTTCAATTCCACAAGGCAGGAGATGTAGCGGGAGTGCTGGTACACGATTGGGGGGTGGGGGGGGGGGCGGTCTCCAATTCAACTGGATCCAATTCAGTTCGACTCAATTCAATCGAGAGTCATGCCAATGCTGTGCAAAAACCGCTCGAGAGCCCACCATGTGTCAGGGAACACAACGGGCCACCCCAGCCAGCCCCACCCCGCCCACCTCTCCAGCCATGCCTGCCCGCCTGAATTATGACAATATGGAAAATGCATCTGGCCACGATACGCCGGCTGCACTTTTGACGCCGGCCGGAACCAGATGCAACTGGCGGCTTGTAACGGGTATCTGAATTAATGACGCCGTGCAGATTAAGCCTTGTGACGGGTGATACATTTCGCCTCTTTCGCGAGGGCAGCGATCCTGGCGGCAGCTCGGGGAAATAAACGAAATGGCCAATGATGAATTCATTTTTGATCCTTTCGCTTTTCGCCATTCCCTAATAACACTTCTACCTGGGACCAACTGACATGTAGGGTCGGAAGCTGAAAGCGAGTAGGCTATGAATGAGAAGACTTAGGGGTGGGTTGACAAAAATGGATGAGGGTCTTTTTCTTTTCCTACTAAGGTAGGATGTGCGATAGTACCGGCAAAACGGCCGGTAGGAGATATGTGGGGGAAGAGTGTAAAGGGCGGGTCACTCTCCTGACGTTGGCATCCGCTAGCCGTGTAGCGTGAGTGATTTGGGTCAGAAACGAGCAGCTCTATATTCTGTAGGCTTGGAGCAGCTCACAAGACGAATGAGCAGAGCACTTCGCTACACCTCCAGGCCCTCTGGGCCAGTTCATACTGTTACCAGTCTGAACGGTGAGGGATATTGCCCCCTGGAGGCACTGTTATTTAGAGCTATTGAATCTAAACCCAAAGTCCTGCATCCAATGTAGGCATTCAAAATACAAAATCACTACCATCCCTGCTGCTCTTATTTTTCCAATTAAACTGCTGTATGAAGTTCAATTTTCTTTTTAAAGTCAACATAGAAGCGCAGGTGATGAACTAAAGACATCCTATACTATGAACGAGAGGCCGCATTTAACAAGTAGGATAGTTACATTTATAAATAATAAAGGGAGACATGATATCTGTGACCTAGATGTCTTAGTCTTAGATACAGTAGATTTTATTCAGTGATCTACGAATAGTATGCCGTTATCTTTATGCAGCCATATATATGTATATATCACAATATGCATGTACATAGATAGCTTCGCAACTCGTTTAAAAGTCCAAAAACCTTTCACTAGCAGCTAAACAAATGTCAGGACCTCTTGAGGCATTTGCAGCATTGTATCTAAATGTACTGGCATTCAAGATATATTTCGAAGTTACATTCATGACCCTCTTCCTATTCAGACTCTATTATTACTAAAGGACAGGTTCGAATAGTATACATCCTCAAGGCTTTCACAAATCAGTATACAGCAATAATGTAATGTAGTCAAATGTATGAGGTATTCGATACAAGAAGTGTTCAGTGACCTAACAGTTGCCCTCTTTAATCTCAGCACAAAGGAGCATCCCACACAGCGCGTGAGGTTTATAAGGGCGGCATCTAAGATATCTCTAGTAATCAGGGACCGCCGAGCAATTTGATATTTCAATGTCGCCTGCCTACCGCTTCAAGTGCTATTTGCCACTTTTCACTGGCTGTTTTCCAATTATCAAGACAGAGATAGGGAGGCCCATTTCAGGCGGGCGTGCAGGGGATGCCCAGAGGCCTGCGAGCGGATTCTATCTCCATCCCTGATGATATGAGCAGATGAGAGAAGCTCGGCGCGTCCAGAGCAATATGCTCACGAATTGCTCACAATGACACAATTCTCAAACATTGATTTCACGCGACTCTATCTATCCAACCACTCTGCTCCTCCACCCGTCACTCCAAAAATATGCTACTTTTGTTCCTTTCCAATTATTCGCTCGAGCGCGAGATAGGGGTTTTCAATCAACCGGCAAATTGCACTTGTGTTTCGCCGGGGCTTGGTGTGGAGGTTTTTCCCTTTAAAGTCTGGTAGAATCGGTCAGCATTTGTTATTTTCCTGCTTTGATGTGTTGGTTTTGCCATCCATCAGTCAAATCCTCGCAAAACTACCTTCATGAGATCAGACTGAATAATTGATATTTCTGTCGGCGAGCTGCTCAGGAATTGCTCGTGAACTGTAGCCCTGGTCCCGTGCAATGCTTCTGTGAGCAGCTCGAGAGGGTGTGAGCAGGAAGGATACCGCTCAGCGGGGTGGCCTCGAGAATTGCTTCAGCTAGAGAAGATTCTGTTTTATTTTTCCTCGCGATTAAGATGGCTTGGAAAATTCTCAAATCAGGCAAGCTGTCTGGCCGTTTTGTCTGCTCGCCCAGATTTGAATTGCTCTCTACTCGGAAAGGGGAGCGAGTCTATAATGGCTATGAAGTTTCTAAAGGGAGTGCCATCTAAAAGTCAAGTATATTCAGGCAAATTAATGGGCGTATAGAGTATACTCCAGACTTGTATACTTTGCACCTATGAGGAGAAATTAAATATAGATACATGCTATATGAACTGAGGAATGTATTGGACAGAAATATTATAGATATCATAAGCAGAAATATTATAGATATCATGATTACAGAATTGGTTATTTAAGAGAAAGGTTTATGGTCGGAATCACACTTAAGGCATGCGATTAAGATTAATGTAACAGAAACCAGAAAAAAAAATTAATGACAAAAGAAAACTGAAACAAAATTCTTTTTAGTCAGTAGCGCCATCAGACTGTCATTTCGTAAATGATTAAAATCCAATATTGTTCAGTCTGTATGACGATATATGGTTGGGAAAGGCGACAGTCTGTAACAATTGATTCTTCATTACGTGGTAAGCCACCCAGCTGTCACCAACACTGCTGTTCGCTGTATGGGTTGGTAATATGCCTGAGCACAGATCAGGTGTAACGATAAGGGTAGGATGGCAATAAGAGAAAAACAATCAATTAACAACCACTCATCTAAAGAGAGACACTCAAATTGAAACCGACGTGTCAAGCAATAAATTGATACAAGGCCACATAGTATTAGTTTTTCTTTACTCAGTATCCCACTCATATATTTAATTCAATAGAACATGATTTGTGGCTATGGAAAGCATTTTAATCTGAACAGTTTTGTCACAGTGAGCTAGAATTTGGATACACCCACTTTTCATGTGTAGTATTCTTGTCGACTCACATCAAGTCATATTCTGTACACTTACTACGTCCATAGCAGCCTTACTTTTATCAAAGTTAGAAACTGTTCCATGCATGTCTTATTTGCAGGATGAATTAAACGGCCGCAATTGCCATTATTTGACCGAATAAAGGTTAAACGCTGACATTATCAATTTGTAATTAACTGTTATAAGGTCAAAACAATACAAGTCACGATCATATCCCAAATCAGGACTTTGTAATCCTGTGGGAGACGATTCGGATTATGGGATGGAAAATGAATCCTCCCGGAAGAAGGGAAACCGGATACGGAGAGGCGGAGACAAGAAGCGGACTTCCGGTCGGAGATACGTTCTTAGACAATCGATAATGGATCTGGTTTCCAGTCGACCGTCGCGCCTAGAAACTCACTATTTGAGAGGGTGAGGTGATTCTGTGCTTGGCAGGCCTAGATTCTACATCTAAATACAAGGCCTTATATCTAAATACAACATCGGAGCCGAGGCTTAGACCTACTGGGTGCAGCGACCGAGCAAAGTGGTGGCATCCCCCCTTCCTGAATATGTTTTATGCAAGCTGTGGGAATCGATAGTGGAGAGAGAAAAGTGAAAGTATGCTTGTAATGGATCTGGAGGTGGGGCTTAAAATGATATATCCCTCCTGAGTAAAACGTGTGAAATGTAATACCTGTCTCACACTGATGGGATTCTCCATTATAATTGCTTACAATTTTTGTGTAGTGCCGTTTTAATCAGGCTTCCAACTTGTAATTACTCCCATGCAGATTGCACATCTCAAATAAAAGTACCTCTAGTAATCACCCGTATCTTTCCCTGAAACACATACAGCGAGCCATTCTTCACTTAAATATATCATCATTATGCTGATGAAGAAATCATAAAACAATGGGACTATAAAACGCAGAATATATGAGACACTCAGCATGAAACACAAGGGAATTGTCCGAACACCCTTCCACATAGCCCTAGGCGTTTCATTTATTTTGTATGACAACACCATCCATTTAATATTCTGACATTGCTGGGGTGTTATTATGGCGGAGGCAGGCCTAGCCTTGGGACTATTTACACGAACGGTTGTCTACATGCCTCTGATGCCTCTGATGCCATGACTGCAGTGATTTGCCCCCTACACGCAATCCCCTCCCCCATCCCCTCTCCGCTTCACCACTAAGGTCGACCTTCCTTATTTAACTGGCCTGGGTACAAGGAAGTATATGTATTTTTCATGTACGTAACCGACCAAGGCTTTGAGTGGTTGCCCAGACACTTTAGAAGGGCCAAAAGCTCAATGGATTCAGTCCAACTGATATGAGCCTTTCGACCTTTCTAGTTTCATTATTTTTTCTCAATATCTTTTTTCCAATTGAACCTCATCAGTCAGGTAAAATGAGATTCCGTTTAAAAGAATGTTGATTGGCTTTGCTGTAAAAAAAAGTCAAGCTTTTATATTGGAGTAGTCTTTTATTTTGTTATGATATTGCTTTGGGTTTTTTGTGAGATCATGTCAATTTAGTTATCTCAAACTTTGACTTCGCTGGATGTGTATATATAAATAAATATATATATATATATATCTATATATATATATATATATAACTACCTTACTGTAATGTGGGTCAATAGGCAATCTGAGAGTAGGCGGAAGTCAATTGGAATCAAATAGGCCAGCCGTGCAATCAATTAAGACGCTGTGAGTCGATGTGAGTTTGTGTGAGTCTCTGGCGAGCAGCTCGTGTCTGACCCTCAGGCCCTCAGTGCTTACTTCACCAAGTACCTCATCCCCGCTGGCCAGGCTTTGGTGGCCGAGGCCTTCTGATGCTGCAACTATCAAGCATAAAAATAGGCTTCTGTTTGGCCTATCTACTAGTTTACATCCTCTACTGGTATGAGTGTTGTAGTATTGTTATGTCTATACCCTTTGTCTATTACACTTCAGAGGAAGAAATAAGGGGATTATTTTAGTGTAAGGGAACATTTCGTTGTTCTTCTGTGGTGAACCGGTACCCCAAATAAATTTAAAAAGCAATGATGAATTGGCAATTTACAATATTAAGTTCTGAATTCTTTACTTTAATGCACTGAGATTGCACTCTATATAGTGCATGTCCTATCGCGATGAGTCTGGATCCAATTTGGCACTATCAAAATATCAATTTGACTTAACCCCCGTGCACTGAAAGCCTGTTACTAATGAGGTCAGTGACCTTTGACCTAGCTGATGCTCCCATCCACTCCCCTTCTGCCAGCTTTGGTAAATTTTCCTTCTTTCATTCTATACCTTATACCATTGGCCCGACTGGACCTATTACCTAAAACCCCAAAGTAACCTTGGGACACTGGTCAAGGGCATCTGTTCCTAATACATTTTATTGGTGTGCTCCTAAAGCCTGTATTCCACATACCGATTTTGATGCTGGCGATGTTATATTTGTTTGATCTTTTCCGAAAATATGGCATGGGACCATGCATGTCATATATCATCTGAAAGAGAACTGGGAGACCTTTCTATTGATATATAACACCTCCATATTCAAGCTTAACTCTCACTAACAATTTGAAAATCGCCAGCAAAATCGGCAGGTGGAATATAGGTTTAAAGCTTTCCCTTCCCATACATTGCCTGGCACACGCGGGTTTCACCATTGACCTTTGAATCTTCTTTAGTGCAATGTTTAGTGGTATAGGGGTGGGGATGGGCGGGGCTGGTCGGTTGGGAGAAGGGATTCCTCCGTTGGGAAATCGTTCCCCTGATACTCTGACCTCATCCTCTTCCTCCAACCATCCTTATCTCTCCAGCCCATCTACCACTATACCAGGCCGTCCATTCATTGCAAAACCTAAAATTGCCTTTATTATTTTTGTTGTTGCTTCCCTCTATATTTTCACTTCCTTTCTTTTTTCCCTAAGATGTCCTGTATCAGATTATTCTGTAAGTGTCCCTTTTTTTTTATTTACTATGTCGATTCAATAATAAGAGAGCCCATACTTATTTTACTCCTTTTTATCTGTATCCTACCTTTCCTTGCTTTTTCGCTGATAAACACAACATTATCTTCTATCCAATGACCTCTTAAATAACTCATCTGGGTTGTTCATGTACATCGCAAATACCATCTCTTTCTTCTGATCTCTGAAAGTTCTTCCACCCCCAAATTGCCTTCCTTCCTCATCGTCTTTGTCATTTCCTTTTTCACCCCAATCAAACTTCCTCCAGCCCATATCTACCCCTCACCACCCCCAACCCATCCTTCACCACCCAACCTTTCCACTCACTACCCTCCCATCCCCATCCCCATCCCCATGGCAGTAGCACCACAGCCTATCTGGCTACCCCCTACCCTCAGGAGGAGAAGGGAAGGGACCCAGGAGGGGGGCTGGAGGAGGCCCCTTGTCTCTAGCCTTGATCTCAGACCCCACAGCAGCTGGCCACTGGAGGCATGCCAAACCGTGGAGGAGGCAGGGGGAGAGCCTATCATCCAGCTTCTTATCGGAGAAAGGAAAATGTCCCTTGGCCACAGCTATCCAATCGACCGAGTATTGTATCAAATATGCATGACTCATATTATTTGGTGGCCGCCTTCCAGCCCTAACCGCCCTTGGGTTAGTGGCCTTTGTGTATAGCGTGGTGCCACTTACTTGCATCCATGATCTATCAAAAGGAGTTGTTTCTCTTTTCATTCCTCGAGGTATCGATACACGTTAATTTTAAATGTTTTTTACTCCAAACTATCCTTATGCAGTAGAGTGTGTATGCTAACGACCTTTGAAACTAACTAGTGTAATTATCTTATAGGATATTCATTTTGGTAATGATATTGCGGATAATATGATTAGGAAATGTTGTAAATGTCAGTTTGTACTTTTTGAAACATAACATTTTGAGTGTTGCAGATTCAACTGGGAACATCCTAAATGCACAAGAGTTATATAGGCTATTTAGCTTGTCAAAGATTCAATTATAGAAATGAAAAGGAATAGAAACGTTTGGTTACCGAAAGACGATTACAAGAATCAGTTCCAAAGTAAAACAATAAAAGAACACAATTTGCGGGTAAAACGTCAAGTTAAGTAGTTTGCTTCATCTTACGTGCCCTGTAAGAAATAGAACTGATGGAAGTTGTGACCATAAAGGACTGTGGAGACAGACAAGACAACGACTGGTCCCGTCAAGTAATTAACTTTCCATAGACCAAACCGCCGGGAACTTTCAGCCTTTTTCAAGATGGCGGCCGGGGTCACCGTTGTGGACAGGCTGTGATTGAAATCAATAGTGCCACTGAAATAGACGACAAGTCACCAGCGATAAGGCTAATGTGGGCCGTTTTTTAGGGTCGACTCTTGCGGTTTGACACCAGTCTTGGAATGCTCTAATGAGAAAATCCGGCCGAAAAAGAGCCGGAAAAAGCCGGATAAAAGCCGAGGTAGATGGCTAAAGTGGCCGAGGCGCGTTGGCGCTTTGGCCCGGTGACTATTTTTGTTGTGGGATCAAAGGATTGGGGATATGTGCCGCCACAAGTGTTAGCGAACCGCAGATTAATGAAGATCAAGGCCATGGCTCTGTGTGTACGCTGAGTGGCTCTTTGGATCCTTTTGGATCCCCTGGGACATGGCCATTGCTGACGTCATGGACAGAGATTTTTTTTCAGATTTATTAAGTGTATTGTGTAGCATCACTGAAGACATTTGCAGCAATGGTTGAACCAACATAGACAATTTGTCGGTCGCATAACTGCATTCATAATACACGTACTCACCCCCTGTGGCATATGTATTTCTCATTCCGACATATATAAATCTGCCTGTCACCTATCAGTATTGACTGATGTACCCGTTGTGATGTACCCGTTTTACAAACGATATAAACGAAGTCATCTGATTTTGTTCAAGTTGCTTGGTTTTCTAATCCTCTTCATTACAATTCGGTAATGAAAAATTAGTATCCAACAAGCAACAACCTTTTGTTGAATATATCAGAGTGTACGTTTTAAAGATTCCCAATGTTTTGGGGATGTCATCAAAAATACTTTTTGTTGTCTAAAATGTGTAGATCATTTGTCAACGGATCACTAATAGAAATAATCAGATAATGACGGCTCTAGAAAACGAAACAAAATAATACTATAAATTGTTTTATTACATTTTAATGAATATATAATCAAATTCGAGTTATTGTCCACCTTGGTTCATCTCTCCTAGTTCTATTCTATACAATCTCGTCCTCTAGGGTAGCTGCTGACGATAGTACAGTAGCAGCACGTCATTGGGGAAGCTACAAGATGAGCAATTATCATCTATCAAAAGGACAATCTAGCTACCTTGATTTGAGGCAATTAGCATGCCAGCCCCCACATGATGTATCACATTTGATCTGCAGCTCCAATTATCAGACAAATTTGATTAGTTTTCCGAATATAAACTAGTAATTGCACGTTGGGGAGCTGAGTAGATAGTTTTGTTTTCAATTATATAGACTAGTAAATTCTAGTTTACATAATATGGGAGCAGCGATCGATTTCAGGTGGTACACACTTTTAATGCAGAAACCAGCCTCACTATACACCTGTAATACTTAAATGCTTTTGTAACTTGAGGAGGGTGCACTAGATCGATAGAACAGGAATACGTCACGTTTGATTTCTTCCAACAGATCTCCTTGCATGTCTTCTTAACCCTCAAGAAACACGCATCTGTCACTTAAGACCAATGCACCATCTTGGTATTTATATATTCTATAACTATTATCATCAATTGATCGGTATGAAAAGTAAATTAGGTTGCCACGTTTTTTATTTCACCTCATAAAATGTCACTCTTTTCTTTTTAATAGTTTTGCTGTTAAGTGTTTGAACTAGGCGACATTTATCTGTGCAGAACAAAGGATGAATCGATTTCTGTTTCATTTAATCGTCCCCATGGCCTTTAAGTAGACGAAGCACAAATGGCACAATTCTATATGCACAATACGCGTGTATTTCTTTAAGAAATGAAACATCAACACATAATATGAACAGGCAGATTCAAAATGTCCAGGACAGATTATATATAATGTATAATAGATGGTCTTACGTATCAAATTCTAGAGATATATGTGCAGCAGTTTCATGATGACTTTTAAGATCACACGTATGATCGATGCTTTTGGTATAATCAATTCAGAAACGGTAAAAATTGCAATGAATTAAGTGGCAGAGAGTATCATAGGCAGTAGTTGGTAATGGGTGATGGGCGTGGATATCGTGTGTAAATAGCGTTGAGCCCACCATGGCTATAGATTGGGGGCCGGATCCTTAGCAGTTAAAGGAGATGAGGGGGTGCAGCTTTCATCTATTGTTGGCAGGTAAAATGTCAGGTGGGTAAAGGTGGGACCACGCCCTGGAGAAAGGTAAGGTGATACGTCTGGGGGAAGGGGGTTACAGGTATCACACTTACCTGTAGGAATAAACTACTGTGTTTGCAAATATTGGAGGATTTTGAAAGCGATTAACTATAAATAATGACTACTGAACGATAGATACACATCTGTTATTCTCTCACCTTAAGTGATCCGATCGTGACAGAGTATCAAAAATATAACTCAAAATAGGTCTATTTGAACAATGTCTTTGTGATATGTCTGACAGCTTTGAATGACACAGGTGGGATATCTTGCTGTAGCAACTAACCAAACTGGAGGGCCAAATCATCAGGTGCAATTTTTATTACAACCTTTACGGTAGGTAAATGGCAACCATGCCCAGAAGGCGTGCCGATCCAGGTGGAAACACAACAAAAACTTACAGAGTAAATGGCGCCATAGAATCCGACGCAGTTTGCACCAAGAAACTCTTACAAGCTGTAACAATACTGCATCTTTTTCTGCCACAATTAAGTGTCATTTGCTGGCAGCTTTTGTTCTAGGGCACATTAGTTATTGAGCGACGTGGATGTTGTTTGCATTATTAAGCTACAGCAGTTGCTCTTTGTGTTCAATAGGCCTTGTTGTAATACAAGGTCAGATGAATTCTTTTCCGCCTGTGAAAGTAAACAAAAGGTATACAAGAATGGATAAATACTGTCTTTAAGAAGTAATTAAGACCCTTTGGAGAAATAACGTCAGATTGAACTTCAAACTTCTCAGTAGTTATCCCCTCCCTTATAATCCTTATGCGTCTGACTCAAAGGAGTTCAAATTCTACTTTGGAAAGTGTCCTTTAACTTTAGCAATTCCATAACACATTGCGAGCATTCCTGTTTGCTTACAGATTTCTCGATGTTGCACGTACCAAAGGATGATGGCAGTTTAAAAGCAAGTCAACTTGCTTAGGCATTTGATTTTAGATGCGAGATGCACCTTTTAATTATGGTCATGAAAAGATGTATACTTGATTCTGAATGAGTCTGTCTAGCACAAGATACGCATTACACTTTCCCGACAGTGCCCTATTTGCAAGGGGCTCCCAATAGTGGGCCACATCAATGAAGATGTAGTCCACACCCCTGCTTGGAGAGTGGAGTCCCAGTCAAAGGAGAGTAAGTGTACCATCTCCTCCATGGTCCCTTAATAATCCCTCCAGGTGCTGCCCTCCACCTAAATGACCCTATTAGCCCGCCAGCAACCCACACCCAGCAATGCTTTTCGGGCTTGGTCAGCTTATCTATGTACCTGGAGGTGCAAGGTCCCAATGTCCCAACTTCAGAAGAAAAGATCCCCCTAACCCTGAGGCTGCCAAAGTGATTCCAGATCCACTGGTCACCCACCTAATTATCGCCCAGCGCCCTCACTAATACAGGGTCATCATGGGCGGCCATCTTGGATCTTGACCACTTCAAACGAGGGTCGCAGGGGCCAGTGGATCATCAGGGGTCGGCTCCGTGGTGGGAACGATCTATCTTTGATGTCAAGGCCTAAGGGCGTGTGTGGGTGTGTAGGGGCGGGGAGGGCGGTGACAGGGGCTGGGATGCCCCCTCCCCCCTGAGGGCATCTGACGAGCATGCGCAGACCTAATGGCCTAGCGGTGCTGCCACCTTTTGGCCGTTAGATGGCGCGGGTTCCCATAGAGCACGTTCGTAAATCGAGAACATCCCTGTCGACGTTAGCTAAAACTCAATTTGGGCTGCGCTGACAGGCTGGACTTTTGACCCTGTCAGACCACAACTAGATTTTATCTCCCTGCCCTCTGTCCTGATATTGCATTGGGTATCGTTTGATGACAACGAGGTTGAATGGGCAAATGTTTATGCATGAAGATTACTGTTTCATTGGTCGGATTGATCTGTAAAGGCAGGCATTGCAATGTGCTTTTAAAACATGATAGAATGGGACATTGGAGAGCTATACAGTTGATAGAAATGGGGATAAGTGCAAATAGGAGTTGTATAATTGAAGAGAAAATGTTACTATTAAAACTAATGTAATTCTCATGCAAAATGGTTTTCTTTGGAGAAACAAAATCATGTGATGCTTTGGCCAAACTCGAATTATATAAGCTTTTCTGTACAAATGTCAATAGACAGAACTTTATGCATTTCTTTTTTTCGGGATGTACTAGTTAAGATGGACTAAGATGTCACTGTCTACAAAGAAAAACATTGTAAGCTTACTTGAGCAAGCCTAAGTAGTCTACCGGATCCTAACCCTTTAGGCCCCCTGACAGCAGGGGAAGGCCTGTCACATCTTTAGTGCTAATCCACTGACAGTTCGAAATGTCAAGGAAAAAAGGGGTATTAGTAGTATCACCTGCCCTCTCCTACACTTTCAATGTCTCAATGCTTAAAATTGCAACATAGGCAAGTGGGCCATGAACTTAATGGAGTCTATTCAATTAGGGGGTTGCAAAGGAATTCAACCTGCCAGCCAAATTGAATTTTAACGAAAAATGCGAGGAATATAAGTACCTTTAAAGGAGAATAGATAAAAGTAATTTCATCAGTCGAGCCATTAATGCATCGATCATGTAGGTGATATTTTACAAAAAGAATATTATAACTTTGTTTTCTGAAGGCTCTCATAAGCACATGGTTGATTCTCACGAAACGGGGCCACAGACCTGATTTTCATAATTTCATTCGTAAAATTGCATCAATAAGTAATAGCCATTCTATCAGAGCCTCAATGGATGTGTCTTTATTAAACCTTTAATGGGAACCCTACTTTTAAGTGAATTATATGAATATTTTAGAATTTATAGCTTAAAATGTACCATTTTTGACACATTTTTCAACCAAAATCATGTTTTTCATTTAAATCAAGTCATGTAACTTTTTTAAATTTGGGCCCTGCAATGTATACAGATAGTCTTATGCAAAATTGAGTCTGAATTGAGGTCTATACTCTGTGGTGGCCATGAGTGAACTGACCAGTGTATACAAAGTGGTCACCCTTGGCAACCGGTTCACACAGTTCTCACTAGGGGGAGGCACTGCTTCTTGGTGGCTAGTTTATACTCTGATATACAGAGTCTATCATGATCATAAAGAAACGGCCTGATATCATTTGGACAGAAATAGGAGGGTGACTCAGCAAACTGTATTGAGACGGGGCTATGGCTCCGAGATCTCGCGAGATCACAGGACCAACCTTCAACATGGCCGCCGCCTCTCGGCGCAAGGCACGCTGGGAGCTTTCATCGGCCTTCCCCATCTCCTATTTCTTCTCGGTGTCAAAACAGGGCTATGTGCTGGTGGCAGTAATTCGCCTAATGGCAAAGTTGCCCTCACATCGTAGACGGATCACCGCTAACTGATCACCAGGACTCTATAGGGATTTGGGACGAGATGGCCCCCGGCTACATCCGTCTCTCAAACCAACTGTGGCAGGGTCGGGCTTTTTGGTTGCTTTTCTTTCTTTTTTTTTAAACCAAAGCCAAAGAAACTTTTTATGCACATGTATGCACAGTAATATCTCGGGCGAGGTTTATGAGTTTCCCTTTTAGGATCGGTTTGAATGGATTCGTCTTTCATATTTTTTAGTCGAGGAAATCTTCCTCTTTTTTAATAGGAATTTGTAAACATATATAGGCTAGCCATTAATATGTGATCGCCAGAAGGGACTCTGGAGTTCTAGATTCAAATTGAAACCGGCGGAGAAGATAAACTTAGAGATTATTTTGTATTCCCGCCCGAGGGACATGTTAAACTATCGCTAATGGAAAAAACTAATCCTTCTAAGACATGAATCTCTAGAGTTAAGCTTCCGAACACCCCCGGGCACAGTACATAAGTTTTCAATACTTAGCAAAGTGCCAGAAGATACTTCTTCATCTCACTTTATGAATGCTCCCCTTGGTTAACCCCAGCCTTTGGTCTAATGGCCATGTCGCCATGACGACCAAAAGCTGTCACGTGGTCTGGTCACGTGTCCTCACCTTATCTTAGGGGCGCCACCGGTCCCTTCTTGGCCTGAATCAGGATTCTGCGCAGAGGGATCAGAGCGGCGCGCCCCAAAGCTGACTAAATGTCGTCTGCCCTAATGGTCGATTTCTTCCGTACTCAACGGAGGGGCGCAACCTTTCTTTATCAATTAATAAACGATTTTCTACCCATAAGGGTGTTATTGGATTCATAGTTGAAAAATACGGTTTCCTTAGTATTACTAAAATCTGTAGTTGTTTTTGGGTTGTGTCTTTTTTTTTTTTTTTTACACAACTGCAATTTGAATGATGATAAAAAGTTTAAAAAGAGTGTCCAACGCAAAACTGTTTATCGAATATATATTTCATGGGGTCCGGAGTACTATTTCAAATGCTACAGCCAGATTAGTTGCCGGGATGGCAGGTATGGAATTACACTCTCGTGTAACACACATGTGCTTACTGCCTTCCCTTTCACATTTCGATCGTTGCCAAAGGTACACCATTAATTTAAAGCTGTGGAATACATTTGAGTATTTCAGTGGACTAGCGTACTTCAAACAAGCCATGAGTATATTGGCTGGTACCGTGGCTTCCCGAGTTTACTCACTGATTCGTGACTCAGCATTCTAAAATAAGCGCCGCCTAATTCTCGTCTGCCCTTCCCCGCCAAAACATCCCCACACAAAGATGACCTACGATTTATCACACCATAACATGCTAAGCTTACTAGCATGCTTTGTCTAGGAACGGAATCGATTTCTTTGAAATTTATTCAATATTACAGTGTAAAACGTGATATTTCTGGGAGGTTCGCGTGTGAAGAGGGTTAATGTCAGGATTGTTTTGTTTCACAACACTGCTTGCGCCTTGCTATGGTCGGCAGCGCGTCGGACGCCATTTGCGCTGGTCAGGGCTGTTTGCACGACGTTCACGTCCGACCGGTGTATCACTCCAAACATTTGCTATCCTTGACCCCTCCTGCCCCATCATAACCTCCACGACCCCTACTGCTCCTCCCGACACCGCCTACCACACTATCCACACGCTCTGCCTGCTTCTTTACATATCAAATTCCCCCAAGTGGCCATACATATTTGTCCGTGTCATATTCCTATAGCAATCTGATATCTAAGTTCCAAATCTCCTGATAGTATCACATGATTCTTTATTCAGAAGAAGTGATAGGCATATCTCGGATAAACAAAGTTGTAAGTTTGTGAAACATTCGGCGGTTCTGTTGACGTACGTGAAGGCAAGGCATTTGATTGGTTTATTTATGGACGACGGCATTGCTTCCTGTCAAACAGGGGCATGATTGCACCTCAGTGCCCTGGGTCATCTTCCAGGGTCATCGCAATGTCATCGTTCGCGACGCCTTTAAGTGTATCGCGCGACAACCCCCCCCCCCTCCCCCCCCCCCAACCCTACCCCTAACCCATCCCGCCCGCCCCCACTTGGCTTAACATGGCGGGGAGATCACGTGGGCAGGTCCCACGGACCACGTGACGGACGCTCAACCAATCAGAGGCCGTAGATCATCAAGATGGCGGCAAGAGGCGTAATAACGTGACAGGATGGGCGAATTGGGCGCGGAACGACGCGTGCTGAGAGCTGAGCAAAGAGGCGCGGCGCCTTGTGCAGTTATCTGGAGCTATCTCTATGAATTATCAGCTGTGCTTATCTCAGGCCCGACGCTGCACTATCGTCACTCTTATCTCCCCGTTCGTTAGGGACACAGGGCTTGTTCAGCATACCTTCCTGCTAATTCTGCTATCGTTGATAGTTGATTTTTCTATGCTGCTTGTTTTCATAGACACATGTTTCTCTCTGTTTCGTGCAGACCTGTCATTTGTGATCTATACCTGTTTTCATCGGCAATCATCAATCATGTTCTGTTGAATTTTTGTGTTTTTGTTCTTCCTTCATACATGCCTTTGATATCACTACTTACGCTATGCAAAATCTCATTTCCCTATTACAAATATGTTCTTCAAAGAGGAAAGTGGGAGCAACAAAACGATAACAACCACACTCCCTCTAACAATGTAACTTACGAAACAGTACATATCACAAAAAGTGTGGCCTAATCAACAAAAGTAGCATGTTTGCAATACTGAATGAATAATGTTAACAAGAAAGCATTCTAAGGATGGAATCAATTTAGTTGAACTTTATCCTATAGTATCTTGAAAATATGATAATAAGAAAAAAGGTTAGAAATGAGACAACCTTATTTTGAATCTATATAATTATGTGCCGTGCAAGCTCATATAAGGCAGAGGTAATTATATTCCCGTGAAAGATTAAATTAATAGACTGTTGCATTTGTCTTTCTTTTAAGCCTTTCTTTTAAGCCATACTTCGATTGTGTGAATGATACATAATATTATATGGAATCAGAGTAAAATCATTTTACTTTAATATAGCTGAAAACACTAAAACAGAATGAGCAGTTCCCATTTGAGGAAATCTATAGGAAGGGGTCCCACCCACCCCCGAAACGCAAATGACTTACTATGGATTCGACTTTTCTTACCACGTCTTTGGGGACTCCCGAAAGCTTCATCACTTATATTACATTGAATAGACACTACTCCCTAAGGTCTATGTCCTCATCCGGCTGGAATTACCCCATTCTTTGTCTCTACATAGCCCATCCTCAAATGCTACCCTTCCACCCCTCCTACAACTCCACCCATTTTACCCTCCATCCAATCCAACCCAACCCAACCCACCCACGCCAAAAGGGCTCATATATCTCCCTCGCATTTCATATACTCCTAAAATTGGCGTCATTTCCGTTCTCTGATTGGCTTCTGCATGGTTCATGGGCTTTTTTCTGAAGTCCAAACTTGTCTGATGAGTGGACTAAGATCACAGCTCGACAGTCTCATTATAACTCCCCAGTCCGCCAGCTAATTAACCCTAAGCTAAGTGCTGCTACTAGAAGAGTGGCGCCTCGACTTCAAGGGGAAGCGCCGTCAAGCATAGTCACTGTCCTATGTAGGAAAAAGACTTAGGAATACTAGGAAATATGAGGCTATAGTATTTAGGTAGGGCCTTTTTTTCTTGGGGCTAAGGGTGTATAGACCATGTTGGAATAGGCTATCATTCTATTCATGGTTAGTATTATGAGGCTGATATGGTCTGATGATACATCCCAGCAGAATCTAAATGCCTATATATATATGCAAATATTTTGAATTTATACAAAAGCATTTTTTGTAAAGATGATTAAAGGTATACAATTATAATTTCCAATTTGCTTTCCATTAAGTTCCCTTTCTTATTCAACCACGTTTAAAGCGAGCAACTTATCCATGTAAAGGAAACACTCAATGTCAAATGTTAAAGAATAAACTGTGAATCACCAGTAATGATTTCCCTCAGATACCCACAAATTTTAACCAAAATATGACAGTTGTTTCAACACAGACCATCGATGGATGGATACTGGAGGCCTAGCCGTGGAGGCTGGGGCACAGGAGGGAGGGCTGTGTATAATTGATAACCACCCGCAGTATTGCATGTTTTGCCTTGTCCACCTGCTGGTCAACTGGCGGCAGACTGTGGTGTTAGGGTGAGCAGGTCTGGAGCTGGTTGTGAGTCACTCCTTGGGTGTGTCATCTGTTACTCAGAGGGGCAGGGTTCATGTTTGTTCACCAGAGGTGGGTGACACATAGAACATACAGCCTGAACAGCTAAGCCTGCAGCTCGAATGGCATGGTTATATCATAGATCAGGTGTCCTGACACGATCAGGATTAATTATCCTTGCAATTATGTTTTAGCTTATGTTGCTACTTCTTGGGATCATGATGCATGGAAAGCAGCCATCTCAATGTCTTAGAAACTGATAATATTTCATTTCTGTTGAAATGTGTCTATCATACAGTAAGTCAACTTTGAAAAAGAGGCGACAAAATAGAACACGGCACGTCATGTCCAAGTAAAAATATAGGCTCACATACCATAATTATATCCAGAAATTGTATTAAATTATTACATGACACATTGCCCTTTAAATGGTATCACTTTCGTTTAAGGCTAAGTGTAAACCTTTAGAAGGTAGATGTATAGTTACAAAAATGGACTCTTTTTACATACTTAATGCTGAACGTCACTTATTGATCATCAAAAGTTTTTAATTGGTCAGAATAACATTCTGACTAAAAAAAACCTTAGGCATATTATGCCTATGCAGTGTCCTTTAACACTTAAGGAGTACTGGCTGTCATCTCTTTCTCTCTCCATTAAAGAAATTTAGTGATGACTATTTCTCCACAGTCCAATATTCCTCCATGGCTTAGTTAAAAAAATCCTTGAACACTTTTTCCTCTTTAGTAGAGAGGCCTTACAACATTACCGGCAACAGGAAGGCATCAGCACTTGAGAAGAAAAAAGGTCAGTTGCTAAAAAAGACTTATTAACTCTCTCCTACATGTACAAGGATAAGAGCTAGGCACCTCAATGGAGAGCTCCCTGGAAGCATTGTATTTCTGGGGTAACGTCATAGGAGTTGGATGCTTTAAGCTGGACTGGGCTTAGGGGGACAGACTCAATTGCCATCTCGCTTAAGCTGGAGCGGCTCGGGCGCTGAGCTACTCAGCTATCGACTCAGAGCGGCTCAGAATCAGTCCAACACAGAAATACACTCCTATAAGGATCTCTGCCTTTTTTTAGAATGTAGACGTCAGATTGATCTTACTATAGGAGTGGGGGTGGCATCGGTAAGGGAAAAAAGGGTTGGGCTGTGAGGGGTTTGAGGGGAAGGGATTTGTTGGGGGTGGCCTGGTGGGGGTGGTGTTGGTGCTTGTTGTTGTTCAGGGGCCCCTTAAGCCGTGCTGGGCCCTTCCTGCCTGTCTGGCGGTCTTACAGGGTAATTGAGACGGGACTCTACAAGAGCCGACTTCGGCGGTTAGGATAGACTGACATGACGCCAAGGGAAACTGATATCACTTTTGTGCTGTCTGATTTTCATCCACCGATAACCTGAGGAACTCCACCCCCGGCTCCCCCACCCTTCACAAACAACACCCGCCCGCCCCACTCCTTCTCCCAACAAACTCAGCCTTCCATCAGATCCCCTGGCCCGCCCTTTCCAGGCTCGCGCGTCTAGTCCGGTTTTAAAATGGGCGATGGCCTAGGCGATAATCGGGACGGGAAAATCGCAACCTGCAAGTCGAGATTAATTCCACCACTACGCACAGAGGGCGCCCCGGTCGACCTGACCTAATTATGACGTCACGGACCATGGCCGGCCGGGCGCAGGCCGGGAGCTCTACTCAGGCAGTGGGAACCGGACATTACGTATGGGAGGGGGGGGGGGGGGGGGGGGGGATGGGGGGGGGGGGGGGGGGGAGATTCGAGGGGGGAGGGGGGATTCGAGGGGGGGGGGGATTCGAGGGGGGAGGGGGATATGTATTAGGCCTATATAGAGTAAAAAGGGTGTATATATATATATAATATAGACTATAACGTAGATTGGTAGATTGGGGGTACACTGTGCATTTTAATTCAATAACCACAGAATAAATATAAGGTTTTGCTAGATGTCTTCCCGGTTTTATTCTGTGACATATGAGAGGGCCCTGCTGCTATTAATTTTTTTAATAGCTCTAACCTGTATCAACTAGGGTAGGATACTACAATTAACTTTAGTAATATTTGGAAATATTTTTGCATTTTCAAGCCAAAATTATATGTTGATGTGCCTATTTTATAAGAAAATGCCGGGATCCTAACAAAATGCATATTTTCAGAATTAATTGATATACATTCAATTTCTCAAATACAGAAGTTATCTATGGTTCTGAAATAATACAGGTAGGGGGAATGTGGGTTATATCGCGCACCTAATGCGCGATATAACACCATCCTTAAATGTCAGACAGATAAATAAACTATAAGATATATCACTGGGGTATATGGAGAGAAAAAATAGATATCAAAAAAGTGATTTAATTTTATAATTTCATTAAACCTATTTAAACGATTTTGATTTCAATTTGGGTAGATTGTGGCTCTTGATTTTTGACATGAGCACATAGAAATGGTCATTTTTATATCCCAAATGAAGGACACATTAATTAGAGTCTGTGGTCTGTTGTTATATCGCGCATCTAAGTGCTGTATCGTGCATTATAGATATGCATTTTTGATATAAGGATATGAAATAATTAAATAGGAAATGACAGACAAAACATTGGAAAAGCTAAGCACATTGCCTGGATTGATTTGTTAAAAAAAGAATTATCACTAGATATTTAGTCAATATAGTTTTCTAAATGAATATTTGATAACAAGTTTGTTGTTATGATTGATAATTGAGAAAACTGCAAATTCTGAGTTAAACACTGATTTTCTGAAATCTAATATTCCATACAATGGATGATAATTACATCATATCCTCTGATTAATTTTCAATTTGTATTATCAGAGCTCATGTTTGAAAAATGAAATTGAGAGATATTCATAATATCAAAAAATACTTTAAAACGTGAATTTTTGTCAGAAAATAGTGAAAATATAACAATTTGAGTGATCTATGCATATTTGGCAGTCATCTGCGCGATACAAGAACACAAAATGCGCGATATAACAACACCTAACATTATATTTTCACCTTGAAATGTCATTGAAAGAAACATTCATTTCATTCTTGGGGAAAAAACTCACATTTTTATAATTTCACGGACTTTCATTATAGATAGAGAAATAATATCTCATCGAATTTATTAATTTGTTGTAATACAATATGCAACATCAGAAATTAGCTAAAGGTTATAGGCAGAACAATAAAAATGATGAATAAGAGTCATACTGTCTATACTATTAATTATTCTATTTAAAAAATCCATCCAGGTATGGCAGGGCCAGCCACAGACAATACTTCACATGTACCGTTTTGAACAGTAACAATTAAATCAATTCTAATCTAGTTAGAGGCATTTAAATGCAGGTGCGCGATATAACACACATGCGCGATATAACCCACATTTCCCCTATTAGTTTTAAGTGATATATGGCCATTTATAAAGCAGAAACGTAATTTTTCTATTACAATATAGAAAATGAAATGCATGAAAACTAAAGACATAAAATAAGGCAGTTGCCAGTTTTGAGCGCATTTTTTTCCAGATTTTTCCAGATTTTTAGCATTTTGAGCACTTTTTCCAACCCCAAATTCTTTTTTTCCCCCAAATGATGCTCCTGCGAATTTCCAATACCTTTCCCTCAAACAATATCAAGGAAAGAATCTACTACTCTTCCACTTTGGCGAATTAATGCTTTAATTTTGTCAGTTGGTGAAAATGCACAAATATACGTATTTCTTCCTTTTCTATGATATATTTCTTATGTAGATTTTGCCAGACGACATAGCATTTATACTTTGCATGGATCAAAAAGTAGGACTGGGTCAACAAAGATTTTAAATAGCATATATCAATGAATAATCTTTTTCGGATACTTCATGGATTGAATTTACTATCTACAAGGTGTTTGATTAATTTTACACCTTAAATATGGTTAAATGTGTGAAAACTAACAACAAAATGCGCGTAAATAGGCACCACCTGCGCGAAAACTGAAGAATTAACCTTTGAAAGTAATACAGGAAGACATTACACAAATATTTTGAATTTCGAATTAGTTTTAGATTGATTATGTTTATGAACGTCATTCTACTACATATAGGTGAAAAAAGATTAAATGGATTTATCTTTTATCTAAATATTCTATCATCACTTAATTTCCTGCCCTTAATGCGCGAAAACTGGCAACCCTACTCTATTGCGCATTTTTCATGCCTTGGATTACTTTTATTGCAAATCGTACTTAAAATAAAAATAGAATAAAGATAAAAGTTGAAATCTTATTAAAAACTTCATTTATTCAAATGTAGTCTCAAGGTCCACATACGTTATAACTTTCGGGTGGCTGTACAACCTATGAGGATCGTACAATCCCCATATGATCCCCGGATGAGTTAGCCTGTTGCCCTGTGATCCTTTTCAATCCCTGTTGTCATCTGCCGACCAGTGGAACATGAAAGTGCCCGGATTTGAGAATATAATAGGAACCAGAAACAACGCCATCTTGACAGCGTAAGCGTCATCACTCTCCGAGCAGGGAGTTATGCGCGGACATCCTTTTCTGCTCGGAGAGTGGAGATAGGTGGCACCAAACTTCACTGGTGGATTTAATCGGGGTGGGGCGGGGAAAGGAAATCTGAATGTCATGCTAGCTATCATGACATAATGCGATACACATGGATAATAACACCGCTCTGCCGTTTGCTATTAGCAATTAATTGATTCACTTGAAGCCCCTGAAACCTTCCCTATGAGTCCAGAGGCGGAGCCTCTTGTTTCTATATAGTAGGGTGATAAACAAAAAATGCCTGATGTACCACTATGCATCATACAACCCTGTTTTACCCTATTAATATATATATCGTGCATCATCCATATTCAGTGCAATTGTACTGACGTGGGTGGCCAGTCCATGTTTGGGCAGCATAAAGCCAATGTTTCACTTGGACAGTAGTGAAATGAGGGAGGAGTCACGGTGTGACGTACCACCACATAATAATGTGTTCCGCTCTTAGCTAGCCAGAGTAGCTGCAAGCACTGTGTGAGTAAACATCCTGTGAAGGTTGGACCTTTAACCTGCAGTCTAGGTTCTGGAGAGAGGCATAGAAATTGTGTTAGAGCGCGGAGCATTGACTGAATGTGTTTGAGGGGACTCTTACCTTGGGACTGATCATGGTCAATCGAGTTCTTGTCACAGAATGACTATACATTGGATAATAAACAAACAAATCCTTTCACACGAGTGTTCACGTCTTACATGATGCGGGAACTATAATTATGTATTGGACGACTGCAGTCGACGAGGAGGAGACTGCGAATGGAGCTAGCTATTATCTATAGAATTAAATACCACTTACACACACTAACACTAAATGGATAATTAACCTCCTTATAGTTCACAATCAGACTTTTCTCTTGCATTCATTAGTATTTGACTTATGAACCCCGGTTTTGTTTTGAGACATAGACCCCAATGAGGTGTATCTTTTGATATGATTTTTTGTCCCCTAGCCTTAACCCTTGTTAATTAGGGACAGGTAGTGTGGTTTACCAATTATATCGCCTTATATCCCGCGTTCAGCATGCCTAATATCGCGCATCATACTTAGAATTACATGAAAATTAATGAAGGTAAAATAAAAAATCTCGTTTAAAAATATTGTTTTATGTAGACCAAAGGTCCATAATTATGCGTTGTAATTTTCAATTTTGACTTCCCATGCTTTGTTGTAGACTAGGTTATCATTGATGATATGATATCTCTTAAAATATTAGAAAATTTCCATTTATTTTCCTAATAATGATAATCTCTATTTCATAGTCCGAATTATATCTTGTATTTATAAGTTTCTTTTGGGATAACCTTCGTTTTGATGTTCTTCATATAGAACCATATTAAGTGTATATATGCCATCGGTATTTAACCTTTTCTAGTTTGTCGCTAGGCAGTGAAAATGTAACAGTCTATTTGAAGGTTATAAAGTGATAGGCCAGGAGACAAGATTGTTCACCCTAACCTAATCAGCTGTGCCCTAGAAGTAAGTAGGTACCACCAAAGGGTGTTTTCCAAGTGTATTAGTGACCCTAGAATGAAATCTCCACTTGGTCGTTGTGATTTCTAGATCACAACCAGCAAGTGGAGATTCGGTCTTCAGAATTTATGTCCAGGCCAGGAGAAAAGATTTTTCACCCTAAACTAATCAGCTGTGTCCTAGAAATATGTAGGTACCACCAAAAGGTGTTTTCTATGTGGATTGGTGACCTTACAATAAAATCTTCACTTGCTAGTAGTGATTTTAAGATCAAAACCAGGAAGTGGAGATTCAGTCTTTGGACCTTAGATCCTCGACAGGAGAGCGGATTGTTGTCAATAGAATTCTCAGCTATACCCTTTGAGTATGTAGATACCATCCAAGCATGTTTCCGTGTGTGTTAGTGACCCTAGAATGAAATCTCAACTTGCTGGCAAGTGGAGATTCAGTCTTCTGAGAGTATGTCCAGGCCAGAAGACCTGATTGTTCACCCTAACCTACTCAACTATACCCTTGAAGTAAATAGTACTCAAGGGAGTTTTCTAGGTGAATCATTGTATCTACAATAAAATCTTGACTTCTAGTTGTGATTTCTGGATCGCAACCAGTAAGTGGAGATTCAGTATTCTGATCATAAGTCCAGGCCAAGAGACCAGCTTGTTGGGACTAACCTGCTTAACTATGCTGTAGGAGTATGCAGGTACCACCCAAGCATGTTTTTTTGTATGTGTATTAGTAATGTTAGAATGAAATATCAACTTCCTAGTTGTTATTTCTGGATCACAAGTCAATATTTCAATTTTGTACATTGTGTCGAGGCCAAGACACCAGTGAATTATAGAGGATTAATAACTGTTTAATAATGGGGTGCTATTGTACTTCAGTTACCATGGATATTAGCTAGCTCCATTTGCAGTCTAACTCTGTTCAGACTGCAGGTCCAATCCATAATCTAGGTGACGTCATTATGAAGGATTTAACACTCATATGAAAATAATATTATGAGAATGTCCACTTGCTGGTTGGGATCTAAGCATCACAACCAGTAAATTGAGATTTCCAATTCCTCTCTTCAGTAAGGCCTCATTTACATTCAAGTTGAACTTTCCCGATTTATAGTGACCCCTAAACAACCTTGGTATGGATCAATGAGCCTCCAAAATAAGAGAATTCATAACGTTTCATTGTGAACATCGAGACTGCAGCGCCCCCTACAAGAGTCTGTGCACACCATTACATTGCAATGTTTTTTTACTGTTTTCGTGACGTCATCACTGTTTGTTTATGTTTTGAAAAAGATCGAAAAAGACACACTGCTGTACTTTTCTTGTATCTGGTTGCACGGACTCTCATAGGGGGCGCCCCTATTGCCAACGTCATGGAAATCCAGTAGAAAACAGTCTGAGTCAACCATCTTTGTGTACCTACAATATTTTTGGTATGATATTTAGGTATATTAAGGGGGATAATGGGGTCAGCATTGGAATCTCCACTTGCTGGTTGTGATCTTAACATTACAACCAGTAAGTTGAGATTTCCAATTAATATCTTTGAAAAGGTCTCAGTAACATTCAAGTTGCAATCAATCTGTTCACATGGACCCAGAATACCTTGGGTATCAAATATAGGTGTACTGAGGGGATATAAGGGGATAAGCAATGGAATCTCCACTTGCAGGTTGTGATCTAAGCAGGATAACCAGAAAGTTTAGATTTCCAATTCATCTCTTTGGTAAGGTCTGTTACATTCAAGTTCCAGTTTCCCTGTTCATGTGGACCCCCAACACAACTTAGGTATCACATAGGGGTATTGAGGGGATATTATGAAAGTGATAGAGAAATCTCAACTTACTGGTTGTGACAAAGGCATCACAACTAGTAAAGGGATATTTGCAATTCATCTCTTTGGTAAGATCTCAGTTACATTCAAGTTGCAGTTTTCCTGTTCACAATGACCCCCAAAACAACTTAGGCATCATATAATAGGGGTATTGAGGGGGTATTATGAAAGTGATAGTAAAATCTCAACTTACTGGTTGTGACAAGGGCATCACAACTAGTAACAGGATATTTGACTCATCTTCAACCCGTACCTATCATAATTACATAGACTATATCAATCTCGTGAGGTGTATTTAGGGGATATTGTACAGGTGATTGTGAGATAGGGTGATAGTGAGATCTCCACTTACAGGTTGTGACCAAAGAATCACAATCAGTAAGTCGAGATTTCAACTTCAGCCTTCAGCACACTTCTGAATCACCTTCACCTTATGCCTATCCTACTGACAAAGGATCCACTACTCTATAGGTATCTTATATAGGTGTATTGATAAGATAAAATGAGAGTGTTAGCGAGATCTCCACTTACAGGTTGTGACCAAGGAATCACAACCAGTAAGTGGAGATTTCAACTTCAGGCTTCAGGAAAGGTCTGAGCCACCTTCAACACGTACCTTTCCTAATTACATGGACCCTATTTCTCTCTACATACCAAATATAACGGAATTCAGGGGTATTATGGGAGTGATAGTGAGATCCCTACTCAGAGGTTGTGACCAATGAATCACAACCAGTAAATGAAGGTCTGAACCTCCTTCACCTTATACCTATCGTACTGACAAAGGTTCCACTACTCTATGGGCATCTTATATAGGTGTGTTGATAAGATATAATGAGAGTGATAGCGAGATCTCCACTTACAGGTTGTGACCAAGGAATCAAAACCAGTAAGTGGAGATTTCAACTTCAGCCATCTGAGCGACCTTCAACAGAGGAATTCAGCCTTCAGGAAAGGTCTTTTCTAATAATATAGACCTTATTTCTCTCTACATACCAAATATAAGGGTATTCAGGGGGTATTATGGGAGTGAAAGTGAGATGTCCACCTACAGGTTGTGACAAAAGAATCACAACCAGTAAATGGAGATTTCAACTTCAGCCTTCTGGACACTTCTGAACCACCTTCACCTCATGCCTATCCTACTGACAAAGGTTCCAATACTCTATAGGTATCTTATATAGGTGTATTGATAAGATATAATGAGAGTGTTAGCGAGATCTCCACTTACAGGTTGTGACCAAGGAATCACAACCAGTAAGTGAAGATTTCAACTTCAGGCTTCAGGAAAGGTCTGAGCCACCTTCAACACGTACCTATCCTAATTACATGGACCCTATTTCTCTCTACATACCAAATATAACGGAATTCAGGGGTATTATGAGAGTGATAGTGAGATCCCTACTCAGAGGTTGTGACCAATGAATCACAACCAGTAAATGGAGATTTCAACTTCAGCCTACAGGAAAGGTCTGAACCACCTTCACCTTATACCTATCCTACTGACAAAGGTTCCACTACTCTATAGGTATCTTATATAGGTGTGTTGATAAGATATAATGAGAGTGATAGCGAGATCTCCACTTACAGGTTGTGACCAAGGAATCACAACCAGTAAGTGGAGATTTCAACTTCAGCCTTCAGGATAGGTCTGAGACACCTTCAACAGAGGAATTCAGCCTTCAGGAAAGGTCTTTTCTAATAATATGGACCTTATTTCTCTCTACATACCAAATATAAGGGTATTCAGGGGGTATTATGGGAGTGCTACTGAGATATCCACTTACAGGTTGTGACCAAAGAATCGAAAATCAGTAAGTCGAGATTTCAACTTCAGCCTTCAGCACACTTCTGAATCACGTTCAACTTATGCCTATCCTACTGACAAAGGATCCACTTCTCTATAGGTATCTTATATAGGTGTATTGATAAGATATAATGAGAGTGTTAGCGAGATCTCCACTTACAGGTTGTGACCAATGAATCACAACCAGTAAGTGGAGATTTCAACTACAGGCTTCAGGAAAGGTCTGAGCCACCTTCAACACGTACCTTTCCTAATTACATGGACCCTATTTCTCTCTACATACCAAATATAACGGAATTCAGGGGTATTATGGGAGTGATAGTGAGATCCCTACTCAGAGGTTGTGACCAATGAATCACAACCAGTAAATGGAGATTTCAACTTCAGCCTTCAGGTAAGGTCTGAACCAACTTCACCTTATACCTATCCTACTGACAAAGGTTCCACTACTCTATAGGTATCTTATATAGGTGTGTTGATAAGATATTATGAGAGTGATAGCGAGATCTCCACTTACAGGTTGTGACCAAGGAATCACAACCAGTAAGTGGAGATTTCAACTTCAGCCTTCAGGATAGGTCTGAGACACCTTCAACAGAGGAATTCAGCCTTCAGGAAAGGTCTTTTCTAATAATATGGACCTTATTTCTCTCTACATACCAAATATAAGGGTATTCAGGGGGTATTATGGGAGTGCTACTGAGATATCCACTTACAGGTTGTGACCAAAGAATCGAAAATCAGTAAGTCGAGATTTCAACTTCAGCCTTCAGCACACTTCTGAATCACGTTCAACTTATGCCTATCCTACTGACAAAGGATCCACTTCTCTATAGGTATCTTATATAGGTGTATTGATAAGATATAATGAGAGTGTTAGCGAGATCTCCACTTACAGGTTGTGACCAATGAATCACAACCAGTAAGTGGAGATTTCAACTACAGGCTTCAGGAAAGGTCTGAGCCACCTTCAACACGTACCTTTCCTAATTACATGGACCCTATTTCTCTCTACATACCAAATATAACGGAATTCAGGGGTATTATGGGAGTGATAGTGAGATCCCTACTCAGAGGTTGTGACCAATGAATCACAACCAGTAAATGGAGATTTCAACTTCAGCCTTCAGGTAAGGTCTGAACCAACTTCACCTTATACCTATCCTACTGACAAAGGTTCCACTACTCTATAGGTATCTTATATAGGTGTGTTGATTAGATATAATGAGAGTGATAGCGAGATCTCCACTTACAGGTTGTGACAAAGGAATCACAATCAGTAAGTGGAGATTTCAACTTCAGCCTTCAGGATAGGTCTGAGCCACATTCAACAGAGGAATTCAGCCTTCAGGAAAGGTCTATCCTAATAATATGGACCTTATTTCTCCCTACATACCAAATATAAGGGTATTCAGGGGGTATTATGGGAGTGAAAGTGAGATATCCACTTACAGGTTGTGACCAAAGAATCACAACCAGTAAGTCGAGATTTCAACTTCAGCAATTATGAAAGCTCTGAGTCACCTTCAACTTATACCTATCTTATTCAAATAAGTTCCATTCCTCTATAGGTGCCTTATTTAGGTGTTTTGATGAGGTACCATGTGAGTGGTAGTGAGATCTCCACTTACTGGTTGTGATTCCTTGGTAACAACCAGTAAGTGGATATTTCAACGTTAGCCTTCAGGAAAGCTCTCAGTCACCTTCAAGTTATACCTATCTTACTCACATAGGTTCCACTACTCTATAGGTGACTTATTTAGGGGTTTTGATGAGGTATTATATGAGTGGTAGTGAGATCTCCACTTACAGGTTGTGACCAAGTAGTCACAACCAGTAAGTGGAGATTTCAACTTCAGCCTTCAGGATAGGTCTGAGCCACATTCAACAGAGGAATTCAGCCTTCAGGAAAGGTCTATCCTAATAATATGGACCTTATTTCTCCCTACATACCAAATATAAGGGTATTCAGGGGGTATTATGGGAGTGAAAGTGAGATATCCACTTACAGGTTGTGACCAAAGAATCACAACCAGTAAGTCGAGATTTCAACTTCAGCAATTATGAAAGCTCTGAGTCACCTTCAACTTATACCTATCTTATTCACATAGGTTCCACTACTATATAGGTGCCTTATTTAGGTGTTTTGATGAGGTATCATGTGAGTGGTAGTGAGATCTCCACTTACTGGTTGTGATACATTGGTAACAACCAGTAAGTGGATATTTCAACGTTAGCCTTCAGGAAAGCTCTGAGTCACCTTCAACTTATACCTATCTTACTCACATAGGTTCCACTACTCTATAGGTGACTTATTTAGGGGTTTTGATTAGGTATCATGTGAGTGGTAGTGAGATCTCCACTTACTGGTTGTGATACATTGGTCACAACCAGTAAGTGGAGATTTCAACATCAGCCTTCAGGAAAGGTCTGAGTCACCTTCAACTTATACCTATCTTACTCACATAGGTTCCATTCCTCTATAGGTGCCTTATTCAGGTTTATTGATGAGGTATTATGTGAGTGGTAGTGAGATCTCCACTTTTGACAAAGGTTTTGACCAATGAATCACAACCAGTAAGTGGAGATTTCAACTTCAGGCTTCAGGAAAGGTCTGAGCCCCCTTCAACACGTACCTATCCTAATTACATGGACCCTATTTCTCTCTACATACCAAATATAACGGAATTCAGGGGTATTATGGGAGTGATAGTGAGATCCCTACTCAGAGGTTGTGACCAATGAATCACAACCAGTAAATGGAGATTTCAACTTCAGCCTTCAGGTAAGGTCTGAACCAACTTCACCTTATGCCTATCCTACTGACAAAGGTTCCACTACTCTATAGGTATCTTATATAGGTGTGTTGATAAGATGTAATGAAAGTGATAGCGAGATCTCCACTTACAGGTTGTGACAAAGGAATCACAATCAGTAAGTGGAGATTTCAACTTCAGCCTTCAGGAAAGCTCTCAGTCACCTTCAAGTTATACCTATCTTACTCACATAGGTTCCACTACTGTATAGGTGACTTATTTAGGGGTTTTGATTAGGTATCATGTGAGTGGTAGTGAGATCTCCACTTACTGGTTGTGATACATTGGTCACAACCAGTAAGTGGAGATTTCAACATCAGCCTTCAGGAAAGGTCTGAGTCACCTTCAACTTATACCTATCTTACTCACATAGGTTCCATTCCTCTATAGGTGCCTTATTCAGGTTTATTGATGAGGTATTATGTGAGTGGTAGTGAGATCTCCACTTACAGGTTGTGACCAATGAATCACAACCAGTAAGTGGAGATTTCAACTTCAGGCTTCAGGAAAGGTCTGAGCCCCCTTCAACACGTACCTATCCTAATTACATGGACCCTATTTCTCTCTACATACCAAATATAACGGAATTTAGGGGTATTATGGGAGTGATAGTGAGATCCCTACTCAGAGGTTGTGACCAATGAATCACAACCAGTAAATGGAGATTTCAACTTCAGCCTTCAGGTAAGGTCTGAACCAACTTCACCTTATACCTATCCTACTGACAAAGGTTCCACTACTCTATAGGTATCTTATATAGGTGTGTTGATAAGATGTAATGAAAGTGATAGCGAGATCTCCACTTACAGGTTGTGACAAAGGAATCACAATCAGTAAGTGGAGATTTCAACTTCAGCCTTCAGGATAGGTCTGAGCCACATTCAACAGAGGAATTCAGCCTTCAGGAAAGGTCTATCCTAATAATATGGACCTTATTTCTCCCTACATACCAAATATAAGGGTATTCAGGGGGTATTATGGGAGTGAAAGTGAGATATCCACTTACAGGTTGTGACCAAAGAATCACAACCAGTAAGTCGAGATTTCAACTTCAGCAATTATGAAAGCTCTGAGTCACCTTCAACTTATACCTATCTTATTCAAATAAGTTCCATTCCTCTATAGGTGCCTTATTTAGGTGTTTTGATGAGGTACCATGTGAGTGGTAGTGAGATCCCCACTTACTGGTTGTGATTCCTTGGTAACAACCAGTAAGTGGATATTTCAACGTTAGCCTTCAGGAAAGCTCTCAGTCACCTTCAAGTTATACCTATCTTACTCACATAGGTTCCACTACTCTATAGGTGACTTATTTAGGGGTTTTGATGAGGTATTATATGAGTGGTAGTGAGATCTCCACTTACTGGTTGTGATACATTGGTCACAACCAGTAAGTGGAGATTTCAACATCAGCCTTCAGGAAAGGTCTGAGTCACCTTCAACTTATACCTATCTTACTCACATAGGTTCCATTCCTCTATAGGTGCCTTATTCAGGTTTATTGATGAGGTATTATGTGAGTGGTAGTGAGATCTCCACTTACAGGTTGTGACCAATGAATCACAACCAGTAAGTGGAGATTTCAACTTCAGGCTTCAGGAAAGGTCTGAGCCCCCTTCAACACGTACCTATCCTAATTACATGGACCCTATTTCTCTCTACATACCAAATATAACGGAATTCAGGGGTATTATGGGAGTGATAGTGAGATCCCTACTCAGAGGTTGTGACCAATGAATCACAACCAGTAAATGGAGATTTCAACTTCAGCCTTCAGGTAAGGTCTGAACCAACTTCACCTTATACCTATCCTACTGACAAAGGTTCCACTACTCTATAGGTATCTTATATAGGTGTGTTGATAAGATATAATGAAAGTGATAGCGAGCTCTCCACTTACAGGTTGTGACAAAGGAATCACAATCAGTAAGTGGAGATTTCAACTTCAGCCTTCAGGATAGGTCTGAGCCACATTCAACAGAGGAATTCAGCCTTCAGGAAAGGTCTATCCTAATAATATGGACCTTATTTCTCCCTACATACCAAATATAAGGGTATTCAGGGGGTATTATGGGAGTGAAAGTGAGATATCCACTTACAGGTTGTGACCAAAGAATCACAACCAGTAAGTCGAGATTTCAACTTCAGCAATTATGAAAGCTCTGAGTCACCTTCAACTTATACCTATCTTATTCAAATAAGTTCCATTCCTCTATAGGTGCCTTATTTAGGTGTTTTGATGAGGTACCATGTGAGTGGTAGTGAGATCCCCACTTACTGGTTGTGATTCCTTGGTAACAACCAGTAAGTGGATATTTCAACGTTAGCCTTCAGGAAAGCTCTCAGTCACCTTCAAGTTATACCTATCTTACTCACATAGGTTCCACTACTCTATAGGTGACTTATTTAGGGGTTTTGATGAGGTATTATATGAGTGGTAGTGAGATCTCCACTTACTGGTTGTGATACATTGGTCACAACCAGTAAGTGGAGATTTCAACATCAGCCTTCAGGAAAGGTCTGAGTCACCTTCAACTTATACCTATCTTACTCACATAGGTTCCATTCCTCTATAGGTGCCTTATTCAGGTTTATTGATGAGGTATTATGTGAGTGGTAGTGAGATCTCCACTTACAGGTTGTGACCAATGAATCACAACCAGTAAGTGGAGATTTCAACTTCAGGCTTCAGGAAAGGTCTGAGCCACCTTCAACATGTACCTATCCTAATTACACGGACCCTATTTCTCTCTACATACCAAATATAACGGAATTCAGGGGTATTATGGGAGTGATAGTGAGATCCCTACTCAGAGGTTGTGACCAATGAATCACAACCAGTAAATGGAGATTTCAACTTCAGCCTTCAGGTAAGGTCTGAACCAACTTCACCTTATACCTATCCTACTGACAAAGGTTCCACTACTCTATAGGTATCTTATATAGGTGTGTTGATTAGATATAATGAGAGTGATAGCGAGATCTCCACTTACAGGTTGTGACAAAGGAATCACAATCAGTAAGTGGAGATTTCAACTTCAGCCTTCAGGATAGGTCTGAGCCACATTCAACAGAGGAATTCAGCCTTCAGGAAAGGTCTATCCTAATAATATGGACCTTATTTCTCCCTACATACCAAATATAAGGGTATTCAGGGGGTATTATGGGAGTGAAAGTGAGATATCCACTTACAGGTTGTGACCAAAGAATCACAACCAGTAAGTCGAGATTTCAACTTCAGCAATTATGAAAGCTCTGAGTCACCTTCAACTTATACCTATCTTATTCAAATAAGTTCCATTCCTCTATAGGTGCCTTATTTAGGTGTTTTGATGAGGTACCATGTGAGTGGTAGTGAGATCCCCACTTACTGGTTGTGATTCCTTGGTAACAACCAGTAAGTGGATATTTCAACGTTAGCCTTCAGGAAAGCTCTCAGTCACCTTCAAGTTATACCTATCTTACTCACATAGGTTCCACTACTCTATAGGTGACTTATTTAGGGGTTTTGATGAGGTATTATATGAGTGGTAGTGAGATCTCCACTTACTGGTTGTGATACATTGGTCACAACCAGTAAGTGGAGATTTCAACATCAGCCTTCAGGAAAGGTCTGAGTCACCTTCAACTTATACCTATCTTACTCACATAGGTTCCATTCCTCTATAGGTGCCTTATTCAGGTTTATTGATGAGGTATTATGTGAGTGGTAGTGAGATCTCCACTTACAGGTTGTGACCAATGAATCACAACCAGTAAGTGGAGATTTCAACTTCAGGCTTCAGGAAAGGTCTGAGCCACCTTCAACATGTACCTATCCTAATTACACGGACCCTATTTCTCTCTACATACCAAATATAACGGAATTCAGGGGTATTATGGGAGTGATAGTGAGATCCCTACTCAGAGGTTGTGACCAATGAATCACAACCAGTAAATGGAGATTTCAACTTCAGCCTTCAGGTAAGGTCTGAACCAACTTCACCTTATACCTATCCTACTGACAAAGGTTCCACTACTCTATAGGTATCTTATATAGGTGTGTTGATTAGATATAATGAGAGTGATAGCGAGATCTCCACTTACAGGTTGTGACAAAGGAATCACAATCAGTAAGTGGAGATTTCAACTTCAGCCTTCAGGATAGGTCTGAGCCACATTCAACAGAGGAATTCAGCCTTCAGGAAAGGTCTATCCTAATAATATGGACCTTATTTCTCCCTACATACCAAATATAAGGGTATTCAGGGGGTATTATGGGAGTGAAAGTGAGATATCCACTTACAGGTTGTGACCAAAGAATCACAACCAGTAAGTCGAGATTTCAACTTCAGCAATTATGAAAGCTCTGAGTCACCTTCAACTTATACCTATCTTATTCAAATAAGTTCCATTTCTCTATAGGTGCCTTATTTAGGTGTTTTGATGAGGTACCATGTGAGTGGTAGTGAGATCTCCACTTACTGGTTGTGATTCCTTGGTAACAACCAGTAAGTGGATATTTCAACGTTAGCCTTCAGGAAAGCTCTCAGTCACCTTCAAGTTATACCTATCTTACTCACATAGGTTCCACTACTCTATAGGTGACTTATTTAGGGGTTTTGATGAGGTATTATATGAGTGGTAGTGAGATCTCCACTTACTGGTTGTGATACATTGGTCACAACCAGTAAGTGGAGATTTCAACATCAGCCTTCAGGAAAGGTCTGAGTCACCTTCAACTTATACCTATCTTACTCACATAGGTTCCATTCCTCTATAGGTGCCTTATTCAGGTTTATTGATGAGGTATTATGTGAGTGGTAGTGAGATCTCCACTTACAGGTTGTGACCAATGAATCACAACCAGTAAGTGGAGATTTCAACTTCAGGCTTCAGCACACTTCTGAATCACCTTCACCTTGTGCCTATCCTACTGACAAAGCTCTCAGTCACCTTCAAGTTATACTTATCTTACTCACATAGGTTCCACTACTCTATAGGTGACTTATTTAGGGGTTTTGATTAGGTATTATATGAGTGGTAGTGAGATCTCCACTTACAGGTTGTGACCAAGTAGTCACAACCAGTAAGTGGAGATTTCAACTTTAGGCTTCAGGAGAGGTCTGAGGCACCTTCAACACGTACCTATCTTATTACATGGACCCTATTTCATTCTGCATACCAAACAAAAGGGTATTCAGGGGGTATTATGGGAGTGATACTGAGATCTCCACTTACAGGTTGTGACCAAAGAATCACAACCAGTTAGTGGAGATTCAGCTTCAGCCCTGACAAAAACTCTGAGTCACCTTCAAGTTACACTTATCTTACTCACATAGGTTCCGTTACTCTTACTTTACTCTATGGGTGACTTATATAGGTGTATTGACAAGGTATTAAGAGAGTGATAGTGAGATCTCCACTTACTGGTTGTGACCAAGGAATCACAACCAGTAAGTGGAGATTTCAACTTATACCTATCTTACTCAAATAAGTTCCATTCCTCTATAGGTGCCTTATTTAGGTGTTTTGATGAGGTATCATGTGAGTGGTAGTGAGATCTCCACTTACTGGTTGTTATTCCTTGGTCACAACCAGTAAATGGATATTTCAACGTCAGCCTTCAGGAAAGCTCTCAGTCACCCGCAAGTTATACCTATCTTATTCACATAGGTTCCACTACTCTATAGGTGACTTATTTTGGGGTTTTGATGAGGTATTATATGAGTGGTAGTGAGATCTCCACTTACTGGTTGTGATTCATTGGTCACAACCTGTCAGTGGATATTTCAACTTCAGCCTTCAGGAAAGCTCTGAGTCACCTTTAACTTATACCTATCTTACTCACATAGGTACCATTCCTCTATAGGTGCCTTATTTAGGTGTGTTGATGAATTGGTCACAACCAGTAAATGGAGATTTCAACTTCAGCCTTCAGGAAAGCTCTGAGTCACCTTCAACTTATACCTATTTTACTCACATAGGTTCCATTTCTCCATTTCTCTATAGGTGCCTTATATAGGTGTTTTGATGAGGTATTATGAGAGTGGTAATGAGATCGTTAAAAAAACATTCTGTTTAGGTCAAAGAACATATCCAGAACATTATAATAATGTTGCAGTGAAACGTTGCAGCAGTAGGTCACAGCGACGTAATTGGTAGTCATCAAAAGAACGTAACAAGAACCAAACCAGAATGAACCAGAATGTTGCTGTGACGTTATAATAACGTCACACCTCCGGCTGGGATTACTCTATAGGTGACTTATATAGGTGTATTAAAGGGAAGCAAAAGCAATGTACTGTTAAAATTTGACACAATTTTTCAAATTCAAATAACTTCAAAAGTATATTCTTTGAGTCTAATGTAAGTTATTGTATAGTACAAACCATGAAAATTCACTTTGAATTCACTTAATTCCAGACAACCCATGATATTGTGACGTTCCTCGGTAGTTCGGGGTTTCCGATTCCTACAACAGAGGGACGTGGGGATTGTTTTGGGTCTCAGCCGGATGGGGAATCCGAGCAAGAAGCCGAATTGTGATATTTAGAGTCGTGCCTCGCGCACGAGGGGGGTTGAGCCGGTCGATCGGGAAATCGGTATTTGTCGACGGGGGAGGGGTGTATCAGCCGGGCTGGACCGAGGGGCCTCAGCCACCGGGCGCGGGGTACAGGCACCTTAGTTGACGGGCTGAGGACTGCGGATGAGGAAAAATGGTAGGGATAGGTGCGGGCCATTTCCTTGGTGCCGGCACTCTCCTCGGGGCCCACTGCGGACGATCTACCCTCGTTCTCGTTCCGCAGGGGTATCGGGCCGATGGTCGCCTATTGTCTATTGTTTGGTAGCGTGGGGCCGAGCCGGTCGCGCCTTCGTACCCCCGGTTCCTGGGTTTCTGTTCCCTGTTTCGGTCCCTCGTGCCAGTACGGTCCTTCGTTCTCGGGAGTCCATCCGTGCCATTTTCGGGCCCTTTTTACTATTTTACTTGTACTTTCTAGTCAATTAGCCTTGGATCATCTTATCGGTTACTATAGGAAGAAGACACATGTTGACACAAGGAGTACTGCAAAGGAACTATTTTATTCTCGGGCCTCACCGCCCCTTTTATAGTCTAGTGGTCAGCCCTGATTGGCTGTTTCTGATCATGTGGTTACAAATGACGTCACTTCCGGTTTACTTTTATCACTTCCGGTTTACATATTTCTCGGGACTTTCGGGTTTCTGGCTTTTACAATTTCGGGCCTTTCGGGCCTTTCGGGTTTTTCGGGCTTTTCGGGCCCGTTACAAAATATACTTTAATCTGTCGCATTGTCTTACTTTTCGTATTTCAATCTTAACAATTGATGAATAGACATTCATCACAATATTACTGCTTTTAGACAGCATTGTTGGTAAACAAACCTATTTTGGTAGGTCACCAAAATTGAACAGGGTCAAGTTTTGGTGTAATTCGTCAAGTTTTAGCTGTTTTTCATGGTTAATATTTTACTATGAACCTGAGTTATGGCCATATAATGTATTTCAATAGTAGATAGAATTTGCGAAATTTTGACCTTATGTTGCTTTTGGATCCCTTTAAGAGGGTATTATAAGAGTGATAGCAACATCTCCACTTACTGGTTTTGAACATGGCATCACAACTAGTAGGGGGAGATTTCAACTTCAGCCTTTAGAACAAGTCTGGGTCACCTTCTACGTTGACCTATCCTATTCACACAGGTCCCATTAATCTGTAGGTACCTTATAAAGGTGTATTGAGAGGGTATTATGGAAATGGTAGTGAGATCTCTACTTACTGGTTGTGACCAAGGCATCACAACTAGAAAGGGGAGATTTCAACTTCAGCCTTCAGGAAAAACCTGAGTCAGCTTCAACATAAACCTATCCTATTCACATAGGTCCCGTTACTCTATAGTTTATATAGGTGTCTTGAGGGGTGTAACACAGCGCATCATTTTAACATTGTAATTATATGATTAATGAGAGCCATGCCACTGTTTGTACCACTGACCGGAAACTTTTTGATAACACGATCACTAGTAGAAGGGACAGTGTGATCGTCGGCAACCCTTGGGGTGATGTGAGGTTTGGTCTTCCGACATCAAGTTCTAAGAAACTATGGGCCCAGTCTTTGATGTCAGCAGACAAACAATAACATAACCAAACCATTGATACGTTGCCCCAGTGGCAGAATGGGCCGGGGTAGTAGACAAAATAAGGAGTTAGGAGGGAGATGGCAGACAAACTTGTTCCCGGGCATTGGACTAATAGCTTCTGGGTTCTGTACCCCTGAATGCTGCCTGGACTGGAATAAAACCAATTCACGTGAACCTATAAGTATTGTGTGCTGCTTCGTAACAGGGGATATTGTGACATATACTGACTTATAGTGAGATCTCCAGTTAGTGGTTGTGGCCAAGGCATCACAACTAGTGAGGGGAGATTTCAACTTCGACCTTGAGGAAAAGTCTGACTCATGTTCAATTTGTATATATCCTATCAACATTGACCACTTTACTCTCTATGTACTGTATGTTAGGCTATTGAGGCGGTGTTAATGGGGCGAGGTCGGTATCTCAGCTTACTGGTTGCGACTGAGGAATCACAACCTGTAAGTGGATATTTTAACTTTAGCCCCAAGGAAATGGCTGAGTCACCTTCAACTTGTACATATCCAATCCACATTGACCCCTTTACTCTCTATATACCATATGTTAGGGTATTGGGGGAGGGGGCATTAATGGGGTGAGGTTGATATCTCAGCTTACTGGTTGTGGCTGAGGAATCACAACCAGTAAGTGGAGATTTGAACTTTAGCCTTAAGGAAAAGGCTCAGTCACCTTCAACATGTACATATCCTATCAACATTGACCCCTTTAATCTCTATATATTATATATTAGGGCATTAAGGGAGTGTAAATGGGGTGGGGGTGATATCTCACCTTACTGGATGTGACTGAAGAATCACAACCAGTAAGTGGAGATTTGAACTTTAGCCCCAAGGAAATGGCTGAGTCACCTTCAACTTGTACATATCCAAACCACATTGACCCGTTTACTCTCTCTATATTATATATTAGGGCATTGAGGGTGTGTAAATGGGGTGAGGGTGATATCTCACCTTACTGGATGTGACTGAGGAATCACAATCAGTAAGTGGAGATTTGAACTTTAGCCCCAAGGAAATGGCTGAGTCACCTTCAACATGTACATATCCTATCCACATTGACCCCTTTAATCTCTATATATTATATATTAGGGCATTAAGGGAGTGTAAATGGGGTGGGGGTGATATCTCACCTTACTGGATGTGACTGAGGAATCACAACCAGTAAGTGGAGATTTGAACTTTAGCCCCAAGGAAATGGCTGAGTCACCTTCAACTTGTACATATCCAATCCACATTGACCCGTTTACTCTCTCTATATTATATATTAGGGCATTGAGGGTGTGTAAATGGGGTGAGGGTGATATCTCACCTTACTGGATGTGACTGAGGAATCACAACCAGTAAGTGGAGATTTGAACTTTAGCCTTAAGGAAAAAGCTCAGTCACCTTCAACATGTACATATCCTATCCACATTGACCCCTTTAATCTCTATATATCATATATTAGGGCATTGAGGGGGTGTAAATGGGGTGGGGGTGATATCTCACCTTACTGGATGTGAATGAGGAATCACAACCAGTAAGTGGAGATTTGAACTTTAGTACCAAGGAAATGGCTGAGTCACCTTCAACTTGTACATATCCTATCCACATTGACCCATTTACTCTCTCTATATTATATATTAGGGCATTGAGGGTGTGTTAATGGGGTGAGGGTGATATCTCACCTTACTGGATGTGAATCAGGAATCACAACCAGTAAGTGGAGATTTGAACTTTAGCCCCAAGGAAATGGCTGAGTCACCTTCAACATGTACATATCCTATCCACATTGACCCCTTTAATCTCTATATATCATATATTAGGGCATTGACGGGGTGTAAATGGGGTGGGGGTGATATCTCACCTTACTGGATGTGAATCAGGAATCACAACCAGTAAGTGGAGATTTGAACTTTAGCCCCAAGGAAATGGCTGAGTCACCTTCAATTTGTACATATCCAATCCACATTGACTCCTTTACTCTCTATATACCATATGTTAGGGTATTGGGGGGGGGGGGGGTATCAATGGGGTGAGGTTGATATCTCAGCTTACTGGTTGTGACTGAGGAATCACAACCAGTAAGTGGAGATTTGAACTTTAGCCTTAAGGAAAAAGCTCAGTCACCTTCAACATGTACATATCCTATCCACATCGACCCCTTTAATCTCTATATATCATATATTAGGGCATTGAGGGAGTGTAAATGGGGTGGGGGTGATATCTCACCTTACTGGATGTGAATCAGGAATCACAACCAGTAAGTGGAGATTTGAACTTTAGAACCAAGGAAAAAGCTGAGTCACCTTCAACATGTACATATCCTATCCACATTGACCTCTTTGCTCTCTATGTACTGTATGTTTGGCTATTGAGGGGGCATTTATGGGGTGAGGGTGATATCTCAGCTTACTGGTTGGATATCATACAACATAAAATGTTGTATGTTAGGGTATTGAAGGGGTGTTAATTGGTTGAGGGTGAAATCTCAGCTTCCTGGCTATGACCAAAGAATCACAACCAGTAAGTCGAGATTTCAACTTCAGCCTTCATGAAATTGTCTGAATCACCTTCAACTTATAACTTTCCTACTGACATAATTTCGATTACTCTATAGGCAACTTATATAGGTGTATTGATGAGGTATTATTAGAGTGTTGACGAGATATCTTCTTACTGGTTGTAACCAATGCATCACAACTTGTAAGTGGAGATTTAAACTTCAGCCCTTCTGAAAACTGTGCATTACCTTCAATCCATACCTATCCTAACTACTTGGACCCTATTTCTCTCTACATGCCAAATATAAAGGTATTGAGGGGGTATTAAGAGGTGATAGTGAGATCTCCACTTACAGGTTGTGACCAATGAATTATAACTAGTAAGTGGAGATTACAACTACAACCTTTAGGTAAAGTATGAGTGACCTTCATCTTGGACTTACCCTATTTATATAGGTTCCATAACTGTATAGGTGTCTTAAATAGGTGTATTGGTGAGATATAATGAGAGTGTTAGCGAGATCTCCACTTACTGGTTGTGACTAAAGAATCACAACCAGTAAGTGAAGATTTCAACTTGAGCCTTCATGAATGGTCTGAATCACCTCCAACTTATACCTAACCTATTCGCAACAGTTCCTTTACTCTATAGGTGCCTCATATAGGTCTACTGAGGGGGTATTATGGGAAGTGATAGTGAGATCTCCACTTACAGGTTGCGACAAATGAATTGCAACAAGTAAGTGAAGATTTTGTCTTTAGCCCCAACAAAAAGTCTGAGTCACCTTCAAGTTGTACCTCTCCTTTTCACATTGATCCCCTTACTATGTAGGAGGCTTGTATTAGGGTATTGAGGGGCCATTATGGGAATGATAGTGTCATCTCCACTTACAGGTTGTGACAAATGAATTGCAACCAGTAAGTGGAGATTTCACCTTAAGCCCTTAGGACAAGTCTGAGTCACCTTCAACTTGTTCCTCTCCTATTGATATTGATTCCCTTACTATGTAGGAGGCTTATACAAGGGTATTAAGGGAATATTAAGGGAGTCAGATTGGGATCTCCACTTTCAGTTTGTGACCAAGAAATTACAACCAGTAAGGGTAGATTACGACTTAAACCCTTAGGAAAAGTCTAAGTCACCTTGAACTTGTTCCTTTCTTATTCACATTGATCCCCTTACTATGTAGGAGGCCTATATAAGGGTGTTCAGGGGGTTTCATGGGAGTGAAAGTGGGATCTCAACTTACGGGTTGTGACCAAGGAATTACAACCAGGAAGGGGAGATTTCGACTTAAGCCCTTAGGAAAAGTCTAAGTCACCTTAAACTTGTTCCTCTCTTGTTCACATTAGTTCTGTTACTATGTAGGAGGTTTATATAAGGGTATTGAGGGGGTATTATGGGAGGGATAGTGGGATCTCCACTTACAGGTTGTGACAAATGAATCGCAACCAGTAAGTGAAGATTTTGTCTTTAGCCCCAACAAAAAGTCTGAGTCACCTTCAAGTTGTACTTCTTCTATTTGCATTGATTCCCTAACTATGTAGGAGGCTTATATAAGGGTGTTCAGGGGGTATTATGGGAGCGAAAGTGGGATCTCCACTTACGGGTTGTGACCATGGGATTACAACCAGGAAGGCGAGATTTGACTTAAGCCCTTAGGAAAACTCTAAGTCATCTTGAACTTGTTCCTCTCCTATTCACATTGATCCCCTTACTATATAGGAGGCTTATATAATGGTGTTCAGGGGGTATAATGGGAGTGACAGTGGGATCTCCACTTACAGGTTGTGACAAACGAATTGCTACCAGTAAGTGGATATTTTGACTTTAGCCCTTCTGATAAGTCTGAGTCACCTTAAACTTCTTCTTCTCCTATTCACATTAGTTCTGTTACTATGTAGGAGGTTTATATAAGGGTATTGAGGGAGTATTATGGGACTGACAGTGGGATCTCCACTTACAGGTTGTGACAAATGAATTGCTACCAGTAAGTGAATATTTTGACTTTAGCCCTTAGGATAAGTCCGAGTCACCTTCAACTTCTTCATCTCCTATTCACATTGATGCCCAACCTATTTAGGAGGCTTATATAAGGGTATTAAGGGGGTATTATGGGAGTGACAGTGGGATCTCCACTTACAGGTTGTGACAAATGAATTGCAACCAGTAAGTGAATATTTTGACTTTAGCCCTTAGGATAAGTCTGAGTCACCTTCAACTTCTTCTTCTCCTATTCACGTTGATGCCCAACCTATTTAGGAGGCTTATATAAGGGTATTAAGGGGATATTATGGGAGTGACAGTGGGATCTCCACTTACAGGTTGTGACAAATGAATTGCTACCAGTAAGTGAATATTTTGACTTTAGCCCTTAGGATAAGTCCGAGTCACCTTCAACTTCTTCTTCTCCTATTCACATTGATGCCCAACCTATTTAGGAGGCTTATATAAGGGTATTAAGGGGGTATTATGGGAGTGACAGTGGGATCTCAACTTACAGGTTGTGACAAATGAATTGCAACCAGTAAGTGGAGATTTCAACTCAAGCCCTTAGGACAAGTCTGAGTCACCTTCAACTTGTTCCTCTCCTATTCACATTGATTCCCTTTCTATGTAAGAGGCTCATATAAGGGTATTAAGGGGGTAATATGGGAGTGACAGTGGGGTCTCCACTTACTGGTTGTGACCAAGAAATTACAACCAGTAAGTGGAGAATCCGACTTACACCTTTAGGAAAAGTCTAAGTCACCTTGAACTTGTCCCTCTCCTATTCACATTGATCCCCTTACTATGTAGGAGGCTTATATAAGGGTGTTCAGGGGGTATTATGGTAGTGAAAGTGGGATCTCCACATACGGGTTGTGACCAAGGAATTACAACTAGTAAGTGGAGATTTCGATTTAAGCCCTTAGGAAAGGTTTGAATCACCTTGAACATGTACATATCCTATCCACATTGACCCTGTTCCTCTCTATAAGTTGCATAGGGTATTAAGGGGTTGTTGATGGGGTGAGAATCATATCTCAGCTTACTGGCTGCAACTTCAGCCCTCAAGAAAAGTCTGAGTGACCTTCAACTTATACCTATCTTACTCACACAGGTTCTATTAGGTGCCTTATATAGGTGTATTGATGATGTATTATGAGAGTGGTAGTGAGATATCAACTTACTGGTTGTGACCAAGGAATCACAACCAGTAAGTAGAGATTTCAACTTCAGCCCTTAAGAAAAGTCTGAGTCACCTTCAACTTATACTTATCTTACTAACATAGGTTTCATTATTCTAAACAAGCCTTATAAAGGTGTATTGATGAGGTGTTATGAGTGTGGCAGTGAAATCTCCGCTTGCTGGTTGAAAAAAGTGTGAGTCACATTTAACTTGGACCTATCCTATTCACATAGGTTCCATTAACCTAAAGGTGACTTATATAGGTGATTTGATTAGGTTTTGTGGGACCGGGAGTGAAATCTCCACTTACTGGTTGTAACCAAGGAATCACAACCAGTAAGTGGAGATTTTAACTTCAGCCCTTAAAGGGAGGGGCCTGTGAATATAGACCAATACATTTTCATAATCCTTATTGTTCAGGGAGTGTTCATGCAAATGTGTATGTCCATGCCTATAATATTTACATTTTTATGAGGATTTTTCTATCTTTCAAAGAGTGGCTCCTCAATGTACCTGGAGCACCTTACTCAGTGCACCTGTCTGTGTGTGACGTCACAAACAGAAGGGAAGAAAATTTTTAAAATGCAAAATTAACATAATTTAGTGATCCTAATATTTTTTTCTCCAACCCATAGCATTTTAAATCATAAAACTAATTTATTTATATTAAAAAATTGCAATCCAAATGTCTTTATGTCTTTTTAAGAAATTATAATTTCCAAATTAGAAAATATAGACTTTTTGTATGACGTCACACACAGACCTGTGTTTTCCTTAGGATTAGAGGAACAAGAGTTTTCTTTAAAGTAAATCATGTTTTGCACATATAGGACTCAATCACTGGCATTCAAACCTTGCATACTTCTAAATTAGCATTAACTCTAACATATAAAGTGTAAAATAATCAGAATCAAAATTTCACTGGCCCCTCTCTTTAAGAAATCTCTGAGTCTAGTCTAAATAGAGGAGTAGGACTTAGAAGAAATAAAGTGAGTGAAACAAACTTGGCTGCACGAAAATGGGAGCGAATCAGTCCGGAGCACAGGCTTGGGTTATTCAGAGGCTCAACGACAAGAGGATGGGACCTCGGCCTACACACTACCACCTTTTTAATGTTTTGGGCATGGTCCTCATCACGACAACCAGACTGATGGTCCGAGGCACCTGCCAGGCATGCCGCACGAGATGCCTTTCACGAGCTCAGCCCAAATCTGAGTCTCTGCTGGCCTGATGGCTTCGATAGCAACTTGTGAATTCCCTCTGACCAGACAGTACCCACTGTCGACCCCCGTGCGCGGGGCACGTTTCCGAGACATTCACAACGACTCGTCCGTAAGTGGCCCTGTCACGGGCTTGGACTAGTGCTCGCGTAATTGTGTTCCGCTTGTGCATCGAAGAATCAAGCACGACAAGGACAAGGAACGTCGAGAATACAACTATCTCTGTCTGGAAACCACAAGTTTCCCCAGAGAACATAACATTTCCATGTGTATTAGTGACCCTAGAATGATATCTCACCTTACTGGTTGTGATTCCAGGATCATAACCAGCAAGTGGAGATTAAGTCCTCAGATTTAATGTCCAGGCCAGCAGACCAGATATTTCACCCTAACCTGATAAACAATGCCTGGTTTGGTAGGTACCACCCAAAGGTGTTTTCTATGCATATTATTGAATCACATTGATGCCCAACCTATTTACCAACCTATCTAGAATGAAATCTCACCTTTACTGGTTGTGATTCCAGGATCACAACCAACAAGTGGAGATTAAGTCTTCGGACCTTATGCCAGGCCATAAGACCAAATTTTTCATCCTAACCAAATCAGCTGAGCCCTAGGAGTTTGTAGGTACCACCCAAGAGTGTTTTCTTACCTTACTAGATGTGATTTCTGGATTACAACCAGTAAGTGGAGTTTTGGTCTCTAGACCTTTTGTCCAGGCCAACAAACCATATTGTTCACCCTGACCTAGTCAGACGTGCCCTACAAGTATGTAGATAATACTGAAGGGTGTTTTCCATGTGTATTAGTGATCTTAGAATGAAATATCCATTTGCTAGTTGTGATTGCTGGATCACAACCAACAAGAGGAGATTTGGTCTTTGGACTGGTCAGGAGACAAGATTGTTCATCTTGACCTAATCAGCTATGGCCTAGAAGTATGAAGGTATTACTTAAAGTTCACACGAAAATACATATTCCAAAATTATGTTAATATTATACACTGCTATTTTTTAATTTGTCTTTACAATTCACTTGGTGATAATCAACTGTAAGAATCAATCAGTAGGTTTAAGGTCTATTTTGGTAACTCTGAAGCCAGTCTCCCACCTTAAGGGGGAATGTGGAGTAGGCAAGCTGGGACAGGGCTGATGACATCACAGGAGGCACCAGTATCCTGTTGAGTTTATTGGACACAGTGAAATAATGTGGTATTCAGAAAATATAATTCAGAAAAATATGTGACCTTCAGAAAACATACTTATGAATATATACTACCTACATAAATCTTTTACTTAATTTTTCAAGCAGCAGATTAAGAATAATGATTTTCCAATTGTAATTCGCAGTCATGCACCAATTAGGACCAATGGCTCCAGTGACGCCACAGGCCCTATTTACATTGCCTCGCAGGGAGGTGGCTTATACCAACCTAGTCACATTAATCAAGTCTGTTTCAATTACAATTCTCACTGAAAGAGAGGATCAATTTCCCAGACAATTATTTTGGAATGAGAGGAACATATTGCACTGAAGCGCAGTGCAAAAGAATTATTATATTCTTCAGAGTTAGAGCTAAGTATTGGCAGAAGTAGGTTGTGGATTAAAGTCATGCTAGTGTGGTTGCATCACGCCGAGCGGTGCTCCTGTCCTGTGGCTAGATATAGAGTATAGGGTTATGGCAGATGGTTGCGCCCCCACGCAGGGACGATTTTAACTGAGTTAGCTTACTCCTAGACAGGTACGCACATGTACAAATGGGATATAGGTGCAATAAGGAAGAATGCTAGGGAACATTATGGTTATGAAGTATTCAGCTTAGGTGGACATCATGAGGTTAGGGGCTTTACCATTTGCAATAGCTTTAGTATAGAATTAGAAATAGGATTAGTTTAATATAAGTGAGAATGTAATGTATGTAAGGTTAAAAGAGAGAGAATCTGATGAGTATTAGGATATCTGTGTATAGCGCCAAGCCTGTGGCTGGCACTATATATATGCAGTATGAGACGTAGGATAGACAAGCAGACCAATATAGACTTCGATAAGAACACATGGGAGCAATAGTCTAACAAGATGGATCATAACGGGAAGTGATAAGACCAAAGAAACAGATACAGCAGGTGATAGTAAGGATCAAGATAGCCTAGGCTTAGCCTTACGGACGGACTACTGGAAGTTACAGGAGACTCTACTAATGGTCTCCGGCACAGGTACACGGGAGGTGACACTCCCACTAGCCACTGGGTATCATGGACCTCGAAAGGGGAAGCTTAACCATAGCTATACCTGGTTGGAATGTTGCTGATGTTGTTAGCTTACAAGATGGTTGACACATATTGTATGGATGGAATGACTATTTACTTGTTACTGTATTGAGTAAATTGGTGTCTATTTGGTACTATAGTAAATGTTTTATGGCGTCTTGAAAGGGTTAAGACCACATTTTTCATCCTAACCAAATCAATTGAGCCCTAGGAGTTTGTAGGCACCATCCAAGGGTACTTTCTATGTGCATTATTGACCCTAGAACGAAATCTCCTCTTGCTAGTTGTGATTTCCAGGTCACAACCAGCAAGTGGAGATTCAATCTTTGGACCATATATTCAGGCCAAGAGACCAGATTGTCAGCCCAAATCAACTAAGCTATGCCGTAGGAGTATGTAGGTACTATTCAAGGGTGTTTTCAGCATGCATTAGTGACCCTACATGAAAGGTGTGAGTTGTCAGGTCCACTGATAGCTGAGAAGATAAGTTTATAGCTAGGCACCCTCTAGTTGGGCTACGATTTTGCTGCATAATATGTGGGAATCAAAGGATTAGGGGAAAAGGTAACACATTTTGGAAAAAAATCAAACTTTTATTATGAATAAATTCACAATCAATTCCTATCCCTATTTTCATGAAAGGGGCCGTCCATAAATGACGTCATGCGCCTGGGGGGGGGGGGGGGTATCCCGTCCCCTATACATTCCTATACGGGGCAGGCGGGTTCAACTCTCCTGTGCGGGAGGGAGTGCTATTCTCCTCCGCGTGTCAACGACGTGTCGTCTTATGCGAGTGAGCAAAATAGAATCCGTTATCAACTTCCGGTACCTCCCGAGCAGGAGAGTTGAACCCGCTTGCGGCGTATAGTAAAAGCATGACAAAGTGGGGGGGGGGGGGGCAAAAAAGGTCAAAAATGGCATGACGTCATTCATGGACGGCCCCAAATCTGAAAATTGTATGACATGCACAAGATTCAGGGCTACGATTTTGCCACATAATATGTGGGAATCAAATGACTAGGGAAGAAGTTACAAACGAAAAAGGTAACAATTTTTGGAAAAAAAATCTAACTTTTATTACGAATAAATTCATAATTAATTCCTATCTCTATTAACATCAAATCTGAGAATTGTATGACATGCACAAGATTCAGGGCTACGAGTTTGCCGCGTAATGTGTGGGAATCAAAAGACCAGGGAAAAAGTTACAAACAAAATAGGTAACAAATTTGGGAAAAAAATCATACTTTTATTACGGATAAATTCATAATTAATTCCTATCTCTATATTCATCAAATCTGTTAATTGTATGACATGCACAAGATTCAGGGCTACGAGTTTGTCGCATAATGTGTGGGAATCAAAAGACCAGGGAAAAAGTTACAAACAAAATAGGTAACAAATTTGTAAAAAAAATCATACTTTTATTACGGATAAATTCATAATTAATTCCTATCTCTATATTCATCAAATCCGAAAATTGTATGAGATGCACAAGATTCAGGGCTACGATTTTGTCACGTAATGTGTGGGAATCAAAAGTCCAGGAAAAAAGTTATGGAGGAAAACGTACAGTTAAATCATTATTTTGCCCCCTCCCTCCACATACTTAATGCCGCTCCCGGCCCGGCCCGGCCCGGCCGTGAGAAGTAGGTCACATACAGATCATTACTACGATAATACACACTAGGCGGCGCTGCCGTCGATCTCCACTTACTGGTTGCGATTTTCATGCGCCCGGCGATAATAGGAGAAGACCGGAAGCGCGGGAAATTGACATGCGCAGACGACATTCACAATGACGTGGTTTCCGGCTCACCCAGGACGCATGCGCGCGCGGGATTTGGGAGACGCCAATTAGCGCGTCCCTGGAATGGCTTCATCAATCGCTGGGCGCGGATTATGTTCGCAGCCCGTCTTTTTTAAAGATTTATTTAAGGGTTTTTTCTTCCAGCTCCTCTTTTTTTTTTGTTGGGAAACCCGAGGGATCTTGTGGTCGTCGGATTGACAGGGCTTGGTTGACCGCGCGGCCCGAGCCCGAGCTTGGTGGTCGGCCTCTCAAGGGAAAACCCGAGAAGCAGAACCGAAAAACCATGCTCATGTGTTTTCTCTCCTCAAATTGATTAATTTAAAGTTGGGCCTGCGGACATTGAATCTAAATTCATAGTGATTTCTGTCAATAATAACTTCTTGCATGGCCAACATTGTAGTGTGAGCTCTTGAATAAATCCAAACCTCGCCGGAAATCTGTGTTGAAATAATCTATTTTGGAATTATTTCTGGAATTATTCCTTAATAATGAATTAATTACGTGTCCGTGCCAGTCAGGGCTATCGGGTGGGCTGATTGTAGGCTGTGTTCGCCATATTTTGATTTGTTGTTCGAGGAAAAAGGCACAGGTGAAATTTGAGGAGATGGGAGACAGTAGCCCCTCTCGTATTTCGTGTGGCATTAATCGGCGGACAGTTTGGCAGCTCATACCTCATCGCAGACGCGGTTTGGACGGCCATGGCAGGCCGCCATTGTGCGTGACGTCACGACACACGTGATCACGAACAGCCAATGAGATTAGCACGCCGCATTAAGTCTAATCCAGCTGACCAGTCAGCGTGAAGTATTATCGATGTACCATAGAGATAACTCCCTTTGATTCTTTCCAGAAAGTAGTCTGACCGTCATGAAACAAGAAAATGTGCATTTGGCAGCCTTAAAAAGTTCTTTCTTCTCTCGGAGAATGAAGAACTGATAAAATCTCTGGCATGTGACTTAATTAAGAACTCTGACTTCTCTCACGTGAGGGTAGTTTGGTGCCTGACGTTTGCCAGCACGATCGTGAACCTGTCCAAATTCTAAAAGTTTGGGGACTGTAAGATATTTTATTTGGCGTATTTTCTGCGATGATATCATTTCTTTAGGCTTTCAACGCATGCCTGGATTGGTTCAAAAGGGGACTGAAATTTGAACAGTAGAATGAAAAAGAACAAAAATGTTTAAACCCCCAAATTGAATTGAGTAGTACTCCTGCAAGTATCATGTTTAGGTCGAAGACGGCCGTTTTCAGTGAAGCCCCATAAATTGTCCTTTGTCCGATTTCTTTCCAGGGCTCCATGTGCAGGGAGGAGGTTTATTTAAGTATTTGAATCCCTCTTGAGCTTAAAATTAATGGCCCCTCAATCAAAATCAGGCCGGGGTGGTTTTGGCGGGAAAACTAGGAAAAAGCAGACGACAAATGCGCTAATGGACTCAGCGTCGTGAACGTGGCGTGAGGAATAGGAAAGGGGATGTGGGCGGGCAGGGGGCAGGCGACGACTACTACTGGCCGGCCCGTCGGGCTAGTGGGCTGCCTAATAGGGTTAGCCCGCCTTAAAGGTTGATGGCCAGGCTCTCCGGGCAGACAGGAAGCCCCCTCAAATAGCCGCCTGCCCCGGCTGGTAAACACGCCCCGGCCCCACCCTCCTTGTCTTCCTAAATGCATTCTTTCAACTTGCAGATTGGCAGAACGGCCAGTAATTCAAAGAGTCCATTTCGAGTAACAGTGTTAGCCTCTGATTGAAGGGCGGGCGCGAGAGTGCGGGAGGCTGGACTTGGCGAGTGGTCAGTTGATGAGGCACCTCGATCAGACTCCTACCAACCCCTCAGACACCGACTCAGCAAACACCCGCCAACCCACTCCCACCCCTTACACCTCCCACACAACCCCAATCCCTTCCCCCACCAACCCATCCCTCTCATCTCCACCCCCTCTGACTCACCCAAGCACCAAGGGCAAACTTTCATTTTCCTCCAGTAAACTTTTTCGATTGTTTGTGTCCATACTACTCCACTCGGCCCCTCTGCTCTTTCTGCCCTCTCACCAGGTCATACGTTGCCCCACAACCCCATTTCCTATCTGCGGTGGCTTCATTTTCTGAGATATGATTACTTGCTGGCATGGGCCGAACCAGATACCTTTGGCCATAGATCTGGGGGTCTGGGCCAGCTATAACCTTGTCAGGTTCTGTTGATTGAATCGGTCATACATGAGTCTGCGTCATCCCTCTACAACCACTTCCACCAGAATATAATACATGTTGCCTTGTCAAACTTCCTAATCAAATACTGAACCCTCCTATGGGCCACATTTGCTTTCATTGCTTTTATTATAGCCGAAAGCTGTCAGATATCATGTTCAGCCAGATTTCGGAAGATTGCAAGGCTAAGCAGATTTTGAATTACCCCCCTCCTTTTCCTGGCCCCCCGCCTTTGATTTTGTTTACGTTGGACTACTCATATTGGCAAGTTTATGGGTAATATCTATCCAACTGTAGATCTCAAACAAATTTTATTTCTGCGCCAGATTAAATCTTAGATAGTTTAAGAAATAGTGAATATGGTTCTTAGATTCAAGTAATATGAACCAGGGTATTACGCAATCTTTAATTACAACCTGAAAATTGATATAATCTTCCAAAGTTAATATTAATATAGAAGCTGCATTTTGCAATGGTAATGGGCCGGTCATTAGTTCTGACATAAAACGAATAGCAATTAATTGATGCAACTGCTTCTAATCGACACTTTACTTTTTGGCCGGTCAAGTCGGCATTACCGTACAATTAGTGGTCAGCAGCTGAACACTGACCAGTGTCCACTCTCAAATTATATAGTAAGGTTATTCACCTGATAACATAAGAGATTTACCATTGATTTGTGTAAGATTTAACTAGAATCACGCGTCTGAATGGAAATAAATTTCTCTCAATTTCAAATCAACAGCTTCTGATTGAAGTATAATACAGCACTAAAACCAATGTGCGCACCATACGACTCCGCAGCCATCGTACACAGACTATTTTTCTGGTGGTCTTTTTCAGCTGGTTACAAAATTAGTTGAGGCAGTTAATTAGCTTTGCCTACTCATTAGTCGACGGACGACCTATTTCCGTCCAAAGTTAGAGGTAAGGATGATCAGTCAGTTACAACCCTGGTGCTCCACTCTCTGTAAGAGAAACTGCGTATTACGATCAAAATGAAATGAGAGTCGCATTTTATTTTGCTTTCGTGTTTACGCGGAAACTTTGATTTGAGCAGCTGTAATTTGGAGATGATAGAGCACATAGAATTGTACTTTAATATGTGTTCCCCCAAATTTGAATGTGACAAGTAAATAACTGGTTTTTGAATAGATTATTGCTTGCCTTTTGACATGTGTTATCATGTCTATTCATGATCTATTTTTGCCACGAACCTCAAATCTGACAAACAACAGTTTTATATTGGTATAATGTCCGGACTAAGTAACTGTTACCTTTCGCTTTGAATAGATCCCTCTGCTACTTTGAAATAAAGAGAATTGTTTTTAGGAGTAATAAAGATTTCAGGGACGCAGTACACTCCGTGCAGCTTTTATGATTATTATATGGGGAGATATTGGAAAACTTAACCAGGGAGTTGCATTGTCCTCTCCCGTTTCCCCATCCAATTCACCGAATTCTACCATGACCTACCCATCATCTACCGGGAACTTCCCGAATCACCCTCACCATACAATGCTCCCAAACTTCCATCCCAATTTCATTCATCCAAAATAGAAAGCAAAAGTCAATTTGATTAGGCCAATGCATGCGTTTCGAGAACAGGTACCATCGTTGCGCTATAGGGGGTGTTGATGTGCTGATAAGGCCTTATTGTGGGATCCCTATTTGCCCGTGATGTATAACCTGTTGGCCTGGGAGTCTGGTGCTGGGAAGTGGGCTATAAATAAGAAAAAATAACACTGGAGCCACCATGGAGCAGTCATTACGTCCTCTATTCTGACCCCAGGGGCATGTAGCGGGTCGTAGATCTTGGCTCCTGGGAGGGCGCCTCAGTTATCCATAATAGATCCGGTGGGAAGTAGGGTTGCCCGCTTCTGACATGATAATGTCTGATGGAATTCGGACATGATGGGTGGGAACGGTACTTAGGTGCAGACAGGATGGGTTGGAAACCACCATGCAGTATCTGGGTGGGTGGGTTACTGGGTTGGTTGGTGGTCGAGGCTAGGATGCATGGTACCTATATAGATTTTGAGAGTGAGTGGATTGGTTTTGTTTGCTATTGCTATTCTCCAGGGTGACCTCCTGTACCTTTCCGCCCCTCCCAGCTCGTTTCCCATCAGGAGTTTCCATGTCTAGCGTCCATATATATTCCTCCAGTGCATCGCTACCACACCTCCACACCCTGCCTCCCTGTACGACCATTCCCGGTGGGCACTGCACAAACAGAAATGTACACTCCTCAAAGCGGTCTTCATTCTTGCGGTTTTCCATCCCTTAAAACACCAATACCAATCTCATAGCAAGTCTTCTCAATCGGCCTTCCCTTGACGTTCCCGAAAGCTTTACACAACCTCATTCTCCCATTGACACAACTCACTCTGCTGTGTAGATAATACACCAGCGATGATCCTGTAACTCATCCTACGCCCCTCCCTTTTCCTCCTTACCAGGCAGGGTAAGCCGACAAACCCTGGAGAAGCATCCCCCGGAGATATAATGTAAATCCCTATACCTCCGCCAAACGCCTACCCCATATCGACCACCAGCGCTTTCCCTATATTCCCAAATCTCGTCCTACCCTTATCCCCCCTTTTATAATATTACATCCCCTCCCCTTTAGTCTGTCCCGCCCCTCCCATTGCCTAATACCTTATGACCCCTTCCTCTTTTCTCTGGCCCCATGCCCCCTGTTACGCCCACCCCTTTACCCCTTCCCCGTCCACCCCGCCCCCTTTACCCCTACCCCTTTTCCACCCCCTGTCTCTCCCTTCACCACCCCACACACAGCCCTGCACCCTGTCCTACTTCAAAGTGACCCCACCTCATAACTCCGCTACCCTCATAAACTAGCCATCTCCCTTTAATGATAAGATCTATTTTGCATCAGTATGGAATCAATAATTTAAGCATAATGTAGATAATGTCTTTTCCCTACAGCCAGCTCTGGCAGCTTCCAATTCAATCATGCAGCTTACAGTGTAACGATGTTTGTGCCTGGTCTAATATGAAAAACAATCTTCATTTTAATTCGAATGAGAGTGTTTTTGAACAACATGGTCTTCCTTAAGAATCATAGGCCTGTTGCAAACCAAGCTCTCCAGCTTCATTGCATATGATTAAAACCACAGTTTGCATATTCTAAACGTGCAATAAGGATATAGCAAGGTGGCTCTTGGTTAGAGAATGATATGAATTTATGATCATTGACTTCCTTCAGAATTCCGCTTGATACCCATTAGTATGCAAGTTTTCCGGCGCCCTGCCATTCACTGGGACGGCCGTCCAATAGATCCTCAGCCGGCCTAAGCTCCCCGCTTCAAGTCTGAATGGCCGCGCCAGTCATTTGGATCTTTGCTTACAGAGTTCTTTCCCCGACTCTCATGAGGCGGGGGGTATAGAGAGATGCAGGCTTCTGTCACTTAAGGCACCTCATCGGTCATTTAGCCAGGCCTCCTCCGCCGGAGCCAACTGCCCATCTTCCCCCTAGGACAGCCATCTGTTGAGAAACTCGGGCATTATTCTTAGATAACCTACATTGAGGCGAGTTGCTCGCGAGCTGCTCGCCCGGCATCAGGGGACCTCAATATCCCCACCTAATAGTGCTCATCTCTGGGCGGCCTGAATCGCCCTCATCAATGACTGTGCTTCGAGACTTTTGGGGCAATGTAAGGAAAGTGCAGGGGAGGGTGTGGGTGGAGGTTGGATTGGGCTGGGGCGTAGTGTATGCGATGAGGGGAGCGAATGGGGCTTGGAAACTATACAGGCACCTTTGGGAAACCAGTGTAAAGGGAGGGTAGTAGGAATAGTAAATGAAACAGCGTTGGCGAGTAGAGAAAGAATAGATAGGGTGTGTAGGAAAGGGGGTAGTAGAGTAGAAGCAACTCTGAATGGGGTTTGGGGGAAAGGCTCACAATAACAACACTGGTGCTTTCTTTCCTTTATGGGCTTGCTACTCATACTGTATTCAAACTACAAACGATGTGTCTCGGCTTGCTATTACCTTTTAATGCAGGCTTAGGTCTAAGGTTGCCGTCTATAAAGAGAGGTAAAGGGAGAGAGGGAAGGAAATAGGAGGGCAATAAGGGTCCTGAACCAAGAGGAAGTCTGGGGTTGTATAAAGTGTCAGGGTGGAACTCGAGGAGCCTAGGAATAGAAACATGAGTGTATGAGAAAGCTAGTGCGGTTACAAGTGGAAATATTGATATTTAGTCTCTACGAAAATACTACTCGCTTATATTGACTTTGGACATGGTGCGAAGGTTGGGTCGGGGGTCAAACTTAGGAAATGAGAAAAGTAAAATAAATGTACCGGTTGACAATGAGAAGCAAGAATGCAAGAAGAAAATGCTTTGAAGTATATAATTATAGGCACAACGACGTTGTGTCAACGGAGAGGTAGGGTCTTTAAGAGAAAAGAGGTAGTTGGCTGAGAAGGAAAATAAAAAAGATGGTGGGTAAAGCATAAGGAAATTGGATAAAGGATTATAGGTAAGGACCGGCGATGTTTGTAAAGGGATAGTAAGCAGATAGAAGGTCAGTTTCCGGAGGCCCTTCCATTAGGGGGCATTATGTAGCCGGACACTAAGCCCCACGGCAATTGCATTGACTTCACAGATCCAACAGAACACTTCAAAGAACAACCGACTCAATGGCAGCGAGCCTTCGCCTCCAAACCACCCCTACCGCCAGGAGCAAAGCCGTGGAGGACATGGGGGCAGCTCCAGGAGCAGCCAATGCGGAACGCATGCGCACCGCCAACGTCTGGCAGGATTAGTTCCGTTCCGGATACACGGGGGTTAGAGTTGCGACTTTCCCGGTGCTATCCGGCTTAGGGGGGGCTGTGGCTGATGGGGGATAATGGCCGCACTGGAGGGAGCTCCTCCAGGGTGGGCGGGTGGAGGATCATTATAGGCCGTCTGTGTGGGTGATTAGGACGTTTCAGGCACCCACTGGAGGGGGAGGGGCGTGAATGGGGGTACATTAAGGGGTCCGGGAGGACATGTTAGTCACATGGGTCACATGGGTTAGGGGTAATCTGCAGCTGACCCCTGACCCCTTACTTCTCTTACCCCCCCCCCTTTACCCTCCCTCCCACTGACATCCCCCATTCTCTTCCTACAAATATTTCAGGACGTCGCAAAGCATCTGCCAAGCATTTTTGACACATACATTTCTGACAGTGGTCAATGTTTCAAAGCCTTTTTTGCAATACTGTATTCTAAAGCCTATACTTGTTTCGCCTCCTCAATTGTTTTCACTTCTGGGTCGCTAATTTTGACCAAAGGAGGGAGTGTAGGTGTTCCCATCTATAGATCTCGTAATGTTGGCTCAGCAGCTTCAGTCAATACTTTAAAGTCAAAATCCCACATGTATATTCCTCCAATCATGTGATTTCGCATGGTTTTGCATTTATTTAAGTCGTTTTGTCACGATGCCATATTCCTTTCCTGTACATAGACTTAACTATCAACATCTTTGTTCTTGCTACTCTGCATGACTCTCTCTCTTACGTTTTGATCATGATATATTTCCCTATTATTAATGAGGATCGAGTCACCCTTTCATTCATTGGTTTAATAAAACTGACGTTCCGTTAGGTTTCTATGTACTTTCCATGCTAGTACTAGATAGACGTCTTCCTCTTCTCCATTCCCTTCATGGTCCCCCTTCCCCCCTTATCCCCCTCCCCCCTTAGGGCCTCTTTAGCCACTTGCACATCGCGGAGGAATTCTAATTACCCCTATTATTGAGGCGTTCCGCCGGAACAGCGCCCCTTCACCCTTTCGCCAATTGTAGCCATCCGAGCGGACTATAAATTTGTCACAGCGCCCTGCCTGTCCCTTCCTACCCGCAGTTCCCCCCTAACTACCCATTCTAACAACGCCATCCTCTCGCCCCCTCCTATTTCTTCTCCCGACCACCTCAGCGTCATACGAGTCGCCCGAAGTGTCATTTTCAACAAATAAGGCCCGCGCCCACTCTCAATAATTTAAGGGTACCCAGTCGCCGGTCGCCGGTGTCGCGTCGCGTCGTTTTGTCGCTAACCCCCTGGCGACCATTTATTTCCACTCTTGTCCTTGTACTGCGGCCAAGAAAATAGTCGCTGGGGGAACATCTATCTTGGGAAACAGCTGTAAATGAGTTGGACAAAGTACAGGGAAATTGTGCATAGTTATTGAAAAGCACATGTACATGAACTGAAAGCTTTTGGTCGCATGACTGGCACTAAAGTTATTTTCCAGTACTTTCTCCTCACAATTTGTTCATCGATAGAAGTGAATTCTTGACGTGTTCTGTTAATCCATTGGGAACATTTTTATTTATAGACATGAAATCTTGGCTTATTCTGAGAAGGCATTGAGGTACTTTGAGTTTATTAAGTGCCATTATTACGACAACTTCAAATTGCAATGGCAATGTTCGGCGTATGGAGAGTTACAATGGGAATAAATTTGACATAATCCCCTACCAGGGAGGGAACATTGGCAAAAACCTAGTGACACATTGAAATGAAGAAATTGACGATTCGGAGCGACAGTGCAAATTTCTCCTCAGGGACCTCAGCATAAAAGATGGCCACTTAAATTGTCTCCGGTCTGGGGAGACTGGCATCCCTCGTGACTCGTTGGGGTGGTCTGAAGCATAGTGTTTAAGAAAACAATTCTGTTAGTTTCCAAAGGAATAATTCTGACCGAGTTCCATTTGAAAAGCCTCCAATAATACACGCATCTTTCCATTTGAAATGATTATGTTTATGTTGACAATGTTAAAATTATTACACAAGTTTGGGAAGATTGTGAAAAGCTCTGGACATACTCGTGACTGATTTCAAATGCGTGAAGTTTGTATTGCTCATTAATTGCTCGAGGAAAACGAGCAGCTCCTTGCTTTACGCAATCGACGTGTAGATTGGTGTCGCGACGTGTCACTGTGAAGAATAATTACGGGTATTAGCGTCTGCGGCGTCTTGACGTGACGTCCGACCCGTCACTCCACATGTCACCTGAGAAATACCGATCTGCTCGCCTACTGCTCGCCTACTGCTCATTCTCTAATGAGCCCCTCGTGATATGAGAAACTCATAGGCTTATCATATAACTGTAACACAGAGGCCCTCAGCTGGCCACGGCTAAGCCCTTATTATTTCACCTGTACAAAGTATGATAAGAAGCCCATATAAGGTGATTATCTTGTTCTTGTATTGTGAGCTGCTCATTTGAAATTTCACCCGTTTGTTCAGGTATACTGGTTTAATACGATTGGCATCGTTTCTTATCTGAGTGTATTGCCTCTTTTGTTATGGGAATGGCACGCTTCTGATAAAATCTGGGTCTCACTAATATGTAGACCGATACAAGTACCCGTTAAGTAAAACCTATGAACATGATACGAGGAGCAGAAGAAAATGAAACGATGAGAACAATATTAATGCAGACCCCATGTATGGTAAGTAACATATATACGGAGCCCCTGGACATTTCCTCTATATGGTTATAAAGTGCTTTCTGTGGTTGTTTATCAGAAGCTAAGAAGAGAAAGGATACTTTCAAGCCAGCAATAATAAGCCTATAGATGTAATTCCTAAGAGGAATCTGAATAAAGAGGAATACACATACTTATATCCTTATGTTTATATATATACATACCATGATACATTCGCAATCAGCATAACCAGGGGCGGATCCATTATTGTAAAATGGAAGATGATGGTTCAGACATATTCTACGTACCACCGCTTGACCTCAACCTTAGGAATATGTACATTTTAATCAACTTTGTATGCTACAGCCTATACCCAGACACCCTACCACCAACCCCCATGACGTCACCACCCCGACACCATATCCCCATAATGTAAGCATTCCCTAACACCAGGACGTAATAGGCCCCGCTTCTTACCTCACACTTTCCCCCATGTAATTGCCTCATCAGCTGCAGAGAGGCGTTTGGAGGTCGACGGGGGCTGTTCATATACAGAATGATGTAAAGTCAACCTTCCAGTTAATTGGGAACGCACCGCTGCAAATATTTAACCCTGTTGTGCTAATAATTCATGTCTATAGACTTATTTACTTCGTCTTCGAGTGGAAACCTCCGTTTTATTTCAGAAGATTATTTATCTAATGTAAAATATTTTTGTTACGTAAGTTTGCAATGAGTTATCTATGTTGGGTATTGGTTTGATAGTCACGTTAAAATATCAAGAGGTTTCCACAAAATATAAAAAAGATGTACATCCATAATGGTTGGGTAGCCAGCTTTCTTGATATAAGGATGTCAAGTATATGATTTATGTTAGAATAATAATTATACAACATTTATACATTCATAAGAAATAAGGATACGTGTGGAAAGAGCATTAACAGGGCTGTTACCAAATGTTCACATTCCTCACATTAATGCGGTCAATAGCATGGAGGCCATGTACACTTGGTCATGTATTAATGACCTGGATGGGGCTGTGAGATAAGTGCATACTGTTGAGTAGCCCTCACATATGATATACTACATTTAATATATGGGTAATTTAGCCGGCGATGTCAACTTGGAATATACCAACAACATACATATGTATAATTATGTCGGTAGATGGGTTTTCTTTTTTCGTCCTTTGTAACAGCAAAAATGAGCTGTTCCCTTGAATTTCAAATTCTCAAATTTCAAATTCTCAAGTAAAATTGTCAGATATTCATGGAGCTCTCTTAGAGCACCTTTTACGGATCGTCATATCAGTTTAGGACATCAGCATACATGTACATCCATATAAATAATAGTCCGAGTGAATGAAATGATGATATCATCCCTCACAAAAAGTTGATTTATTCACAGCATCTAGGTGTTAATACTGTTATTGTTTAACCTTTCCTCATTGCTTACTATTATAGTTTCTATAAGTACTCCCAAACATTCTATGGCTACAATAATTCATCATGGGCTTAAGGTATGGGCAGTCTTGCCTAAATATTCGGTAAAATCTGCCCTAATCCAATTGATACAATTCTGTCAGAGTGACACGCCCAGGATCTTGATATTAACAGCCCCCATGCATTAAGATTAATCCACCTATTATGTGATTCATCACAATACATTTCCCCGTTACATGTAGAAGCAATTTGTCCAAACAGAGTCCACTTGGCAGCAGGCCCATCAATCACCAAACATTTATGGACACCAAATATTCCGATTTCTTGGCAAAAAGCATGGAATAAAATCCCCTAAATATGATTGATTTGCTGCGGCAAAAAATATTAATGAATGTGTTTTTTTCCTTGTGCGTTCAATCCCACTCTCTGTCATGAGGGACATCAATCTCCACCCGAAAAAAGGTGCTCAGGTAGAGATCCAGTCCTCACCTGCCTGATCTCCACCAATGATAAACCAGCACATTTATTTTTACAGACGTATTATTTTTGCGAAAGTTTAGAAGGTTTTATTCAAGTAGCAAAAGCATTTAAGACATTTATGGAATCTTTTTTTGAAATTGCCATTTGATTTAAATAGTTTGTTCTCCAAGAGATCAGAAACTCCAAAGTATCTTTGGTTTTATACATGGTACGATTGATGCTTTTGAAAACTTGATCAATTACAATTCCAAAGGGAAAAGGTTTCATGGTTTTGTTTTAACAAAAAGCTTATCTTGACCACAGCCCTCTGCGATATGCCACACAAAAGCGCCATTTGTGAACTATTTTTAAGTGGTGGAAAACATTGGTGGGGGGAAATACTGCCGCAAAAACTAATCACAGTGAAAATGGCGTGGTGATGGGTAATCAATGGGCAGGCTCACCTGACTAATGGTTCCTCCTGTGTCCACCTCCCCCTGCCCCCTGACCACCCGCCCTGCCCCCTGCCCACCCAGCCCGACCCCTGCCCCCTGACCACCCCAGCCCATCTGTGGCCACCCTCCTGCTTATGGGGTGTCAAGTGGTAATGACTGACATTGATGTGTTTTATATACCTTCCAATCTAAATTGTCATACTTTTACTAAAATTCGCATTCAGTTTTATCTTGCAAATTTTGTACCACACAGCTGTTCACAGAAAGCGTCCCATGAAGCAGTTCTACATCATTATTTTAAAATAAAGGCAAATCTATAAACCACATAAAAATGATATGTGCATGTTAACAAATGAATATTAATAACATTTTACTTAAGACTAGCTATAGAAACCTGAGAGGTTATCAAAGTTCCATCAGTAGGACTGTATTACAAACAAAAGTAACCTTCAAAGGTTGAAAGGGACAATTTCCCCATTTGTGTGTCTGAAGACCCTTTCATGTTGTTCTCTAATTAAATACACCTAGCCTTGACTGAATCACCATCAGCCCAATGACCTCAGTCTATCATCGTTAATATAAACGGCCCTGTATTCCATGACACACTGATCAATTATTGTGAATTTGGCTGGTTAATACTTGGCCTTACTGGAGAGGTAATGGTGGTGGGGTGGTGGCGATGATGGTAACAAGCCATCAGTACAAGGCTATCTCATCAATGATGGGGTCAGGCCATCAATATGCCATGAGACAGCCACTTCCCTCCAGGGTCAGCATCGTTTATACACCCACACTCATCTCTCCACCTGACCATAGGGGCTGTGTGTGTTGTCAGGGCAACCGTTAGCCCAAGGCCTGATTCAGTATTATTGTATTCCTTTCTATTAACCGACCGCCTCTATCAGCTGTCTATTTTCTGTTGTACCTTAGTTTGTTGTACTCAATCGATGTTACCCTAAGCCTACTATAGTGGTTTTATCAGTATACATTTTGATAAAATAAGGTTCGAGAATGTAAGTATTAGAGATTTAATTCATAAATTAGAGTTAAAATATATGAATATAGAGCCTCTATATCTATATTTTAAATCTGCTCCTATAACCTCTGAGTACATGCAAAAATACTAGAAATGAGCGATACATTGTTCTTTTTTATTCATTTACATACCAATTGCTAAATTACGCCAGTGTACAGTCTGGGTAGGTAATCTTATTTTTAGGGTTTCTTTGTTATCTGGGTACTGCTCTTATCGCTTTACTTTCATTACTATGAAAAACGCCGTTCAGTTAATTCAAGAACTACCGGTACGTCAATTTGTATTTTTAACTTGTTGATCTAGCACAAACTAAATTAGTCTTCTTTGGTTGGATACCTAGATCAATGTTGGACTAATCAGACTCTATATCCCTCGGGAGATTAGAGGGTATATTTAGAAACAGGAAATCCATTAGTTGAAAGTTGGCATTGCGCACACTTCCTCTTCCGGATAAAGTGAGAGTTGGAGAGAAACTTTCCTCCCACGCCCTTCCTTGTTTGTCTGATCTTTGCTGATTCAATACTTTTTAGATATATCATTATTGGTATTCCGTATTCAACTTGTATGATCAATGGATATGACAATTATTTGTTTTTGTTTCAGTCAAGATACAAAATTTATTTCCACTCTATATTCATGGTTTAGCATTTAAATTTAGCAGCTATATAGACTATTTGAACATACTGTGACGGATTATAACTTGTTATGATTTTTCTTTGACATTTCTAAATTACTTGAGTTGTTATCGAAATGGTTATAATGAGATGTGAAAATGTTCTCACTTCTAATAATGCGATTCTCCTATCAGCAGTTTTGATTTGTAGTTTAAACAACCATTCCTATGTCTATATAGAGACAATATTATATTCAATGCGTTTCACAGATAAGCCATACAATGTATACAGTGGGCAAACACCTTAGATCTCTTCCAGTATAGGGAACTTAAAAAGATCTATTCACAAATATGGTGAGTGGGATACGGCGGTGTATACTGACTGGGGAAGGATGGGAAGGGGATATATCTGATCCCCAGTATGCACCGCCCTCAGCGGTAGTATCGAATTGCATTTCCTCCCCTCACGCAGTCCCATGCAGTCTCCTTTAAGACCGCTAGTTGATGATTCGGCCGAGGGACTCGGAAGAGGGAATCGAGGGGGTGAGAGGAGCTGGAGGAGTGTTGGGGGAGGGGAGGGGGGGGAGGAAAGCAGCAGAATAATCAATGCCCCTGAAGAAGACAGTCCAGTGGTATTCAAGTCAGTCTTTAAGTATTTATACCTTAATGATTTCTGTCGGGGTGGTTTGGCCGGCTTCACAGCGGGACCTATTCAGTGGGGAATGGCTAATTTACCTGTTTACACCCTGGAGGTAGTGCCTGCCCCTCCAACCAAGGCCAGCTTCCTGTTTGGACCTTCCTCCAGTGCCCTTCGCATACATATTATGGCTCCCCTGCCTGTATGGCTTGTTTGGCCTGATTCCCCGAGCTTGGGAATTGCTGTATGCTGGCCACTTTCGGCCTGTCCAATTAAATTGCTCCAGCGCCCATCAAACCTTTTACACTCTCACACAGGGGCTTTGACCTCTGTCCCTGAGCTGTCACTTGCTCTGTATCTCTCAGCCCCGTGGTCAGCCTTGCATACCTTTCCAAAGTCCCCTCCTGTGTATAATCTCCATAGTATCAATTTTCAATGGCACTGCCTTCTTCAGATATCTCTGTACAGAGTATCAGTATCACAAATCCTCTTATCACAAATCCGCATTTGATCTATATGAAGTGAGTGTAATGGATAAGCTACAAGACCCAAGCAAACTCGGCCATCTTGTTTGTTTTTGTTCTATTTTCTTGGCGAGTTTAAACTATTTGCGTTTAATTAAAACTCCCAGCAACCTCCTAAATCCCCAAGATACACAGCGATTCGTTTCGTAAAGAAACATACAATATTTTTCATCATAACATTATCTGAAAATATCACAATAACATGGACTGGTTTCCAATATAATTTCCAGCCAAAACATTTGTCTCCACTCCTTTGAATTTGCTACACGTTTCGTTACATTTTCATGTGTGGCAAAACGCATCCATCAAATAATGGAAGTTTGTCTCTTTATCATACCAAGGGCATTATATACTATAATGAGTTCAATCAAACAAGCACTAGTTCAAGAATGTTGGGTGGATTTTGCTGAGTAAGTCTGGAACCCCGGTCAGCCATCAAGGCTCCATCTGTGAGCTGCTCAATCAAAATCAGACCAATGGAAAATACCAAAAACTGAGTTGCTCAGATTTCAAAGGCCACAATGACAACTTCATTTTCAGCTATTCTCATTTTCATGAATATTGATGGATTGGTCTCCAGCTTTTTTTTTCAATTTTTCAATAGTTTGGCCGTGTTCTTTTTCCAGCTGAATTGGGTTGTTTTCGTCATACTTGTGATCTTGTGTGACTCATTCTCATTGAGTTTCTCATATCTGCTCAGCGAAATGAACCTGATATGGTCAATATCTCCTGTATCAATCTATCATTGTTTTTTGCATAACAATAGAGTTAGTTGACACCCTGTTGCATATCGATCTCCCTTAGCCCACTGTGATATTGACTTGGTAGCAAACTCGCCCAGGAGCACTGTAAACTGCACATTCAAAATTAGTTAATTAAATCCAGTATTAAAAGAAGCTCAACACTTTCACTTTTCTCACTAGATTGGGATTTAGTTTTCCATCCATCAAATATCCACTCACTCTCGCCGTATAATTACTGATGCCATAGTTCCCTTATCCTAAGCCTTACTTTCATGGGTTACTTTTCTATATTGACTTATTAGTGAAGTTTTGTCCCAGGCACGGCCACTAAGGTATGTTACCTCATTTCTTTCCACGCCCGATAACCTTAATTATGACTATAATGACTTAAGAACATCGTCCTTAATGTATATCTCTTGTAAGTAAATTGTCGAAGAAGTTGAGAATTGTAAATGTCACCAGATTAAGTTAATTTAAATAATAATAATGAGTATCTATTAACATTGGGCTAGGCCTACGTTTACAGTTAGATAACAGGTCATCAATACGATAGGCTTAGACCAGGGCTTAGACGGAGTATACTTTTCTAATCAAATTGATCGTTAAATAAGCCTTCACACATCTGAAATAATCTGGATGTTTTACGGGTTTTATATATTTAATTTCTTTGCATGGATAGTTGGCATTGCACAATAGAACTAGCGTTATTGCTCATCGACTTTGAAAATTTACCTCCTGTATCATGCCATAGTGATAAACTAGCTTACCTTTAACTGTATTGAGAGAATCAGGTGACTACCACGATAGTATTTATCTTCACATTCTTATTCCTAGTCCCACTATAAGTAAAAGTCGTACACTAAACATAGCTTTTATTACTATCATGGGTAACAATACAATTCCTGAAACATTCGGATTGTTTTCGTCTCTGAGATGTATTTAATGTAGGGTACAGTAAAGTCGACGGTGTCAGATATAAGCAGGGAAAAAACTTATCTTTAATCCCATACTATCGTCCCCTTATCAGCAGAAGAACCATTTTTCTTCAGTCAGTAACTGTAAGTGACAGCGCACTACCTTAGGGGACTATATAAGCAGGAAAGCAACCATCACGCTTCAAAAGCCCCCTAAATAAATTAAATCGCACTTGCTGCGCAGTCATAATTAGCATAATTAAAGGGAGTCGAAGAGGAATCCAGTTACATTTTCCAGAGTTTTATATTAAAAATGAATCTGAATGTGGCGAAAGAAGGCGTGGAAGTGCTCATGCATCATTACGCATTTCCCGCCAATTTTGAAAGAAATCATTAAAGTCGTCTGCGGTAGTTTTCACGGTGGCCAGTTTTGTAACCGCATTTCAGGCGAGGGTGCCAAGCCGTTTTTTAACTTGTAATTATTTCCCATCAGCCAACATAAACCAGAGAAAGCGCTGATGTTATCAAGTTTTACATATTAATTGCTTTTCTCGAGTTTTATCGACATTCCATCCAGCGAGGGAGAGCTTATTTCGCTTTTTCCCCCAGCCGCTCTAGAACCAAAATATGACTAAGCATCTGCGCTCGGCGCTGCACATTAAAAACTCTCCAGATGAATTGGGTCCCGGCAGACGAAAAAAGGCCAGTCTATTAAAGGCGGGAATATCATGTGACCGTTCTTCAATTCCTGCATTTGCGAGAGAAAGAGTTTTGAGAGAATGGCAAAAAAAGAGAGAGGGAACTTTCCAGGAACAGGGAAAATAATCGCTCTCTGCTTCAATGATGACGAATCAGAATAATCCTGTTTTGGTGAAGGGGAAATGGGTGGCTGCTCGTAGGCGTGCGCAACTGGCAAAATGAAGAGTTGTACTCTGTCGGCCATGTTTTGGGCTTTCTGGCACGCTACCCGCTCCCCCAAATGAGTGTGTTTTGTAGTCTCTCACGCCTCTGGCTTGTACCAGAGCCAAAAACCTTACTACCCCATCCTCACCTCCCCCCATGCATACGTGGTTGCCATTCATGATCTTCTGTGTTATAATTTTGACCAGGGATGCCAATAAGCACAAAAAGTGCGACAGCTGCAGGCTTATTAATCCAAATTCAATTTGCATCCACCAGCATGCAAACTTTGAATACTCATAAGGAAAACACGAGGTCCTTAGACCTTACCACTCTCTATCATCATCTCTATGTGATATAATATTCGACGGTGCTATAGTTTGTAGGTTGTTATAATATGAGTTAGAATAAAAGAATAAGTCAAACAAGAATTCAGTGAATGAATTTCAATTCCAAGGCAATAAACACAAGGCCCATAAAACTCTCCCCTTCGACCCACTCCATACGTCAGGTGCAAAAACCAATAGGAGTAAGGTGACTGGGGATGGGGTGGGCGGGCTGGCTGGCCTGGTGGCCATGGTGGCTTTATAACCAGCAACGATTAACTAACTTGGCATGCAAGTGGTCCGTCCGTTGGTAATAATTGGCGTAATTCCCTCTGACAAGCAATTACACTTGAGGGGCCTCGGCGGCCGGCTAATTTATATACACCTGTGTGCGTTTCATTCGGCTAATTTGTCGTTGGCAGATAGAGCGTCGGGCTGCACGCGAGCTTTTAATTTAAATTTAATCTATCTGGGCACCGACTCGGCCCGCCCATCTGTGACTGGGGTGGGATGGGCGGGTGAGATGGGCGGGTGGGATGGGCGGGGGGATGGCTGGCAGCGTGGGATGGTTGTAGGGGGTGGGGGCGCTCCGACGCGTGGTGATAATTTATTATCAATACAAGGCAGCCAGGCGCGAGGCTTAATAGGAATCCTGCGCGCCATTTTGTTACTGGGATTGATACGGGGAAACAATGATTCTTTTTAGTTTCATTTACTTTTTGGATTTTCACAAAAATGATGGGTAATAGAAACTGAGAAGGGGAAAAACGTGACAGGCTCACCAGTGCTCATTTCGATGAGTAATTACTCTTATTACTGCCGTTGCTGGGGCGTATGGAACTCGCGCCTTCACCATATAGATTATATATAGATAGTTACACCTAGTATTAGCCGGGAAAATCAATCAGATGCCTGGTCATTACGCAACATTTTCCCAATTAGGTGAGTGTAACCATAAAACGCCCCATCCTTCGCTGTATGATTCATTCCAGACCAGTAAACCCTAACCATAGATGTTCATATTCTTGTTTATTTTTTCACCATTTAATCTATTTTTTCCTGACTTTTACTATGGATTGCCTCCGTGTCTGGAAGCTACATCTGACTGGTTTTGATGGAGTGGTCCACATATATCCTGGTCATTTTTGTCCGTCTGTGTGTATCTGGTTTAGGAGCTGCTATGAAAGATAACCCCTAGAATGACGGTTGGGGACCAAACTTTACCCTCAAGGTGCAAAGTACATTCTTAGATTGCTCCCGTGTGGTTTTCTCTGGCTGTTTGTCAGTCCTTTTGTGAGCTATTTTCACTGTTCAAGTTTATCGCAGCCTTTGTCCCTGTCCATATTTGATGGATTCAACCATCAATAATACATCCCATGCCACGGTATCTTGATCTCCCCAGTGTATGTGTCCTAGTTCTAGGGCTATTTCCGTCCAAATGCTGATTGTTGTTTGTTTGGCTATTGTTCTTTGTGTCTATATTAAGTTGCATTTACTTTGTTTTACTCCCTTCTTTTGCTCAGTATATTCTGTACAATTTTAGTCTATTGTCTATAGCCTTTGTCATTACTTTTTTTAACTTACTTTTGATCAAATTGTATTTCACTGTTTTTCATGCTTTAACTCCACTCTCCGAATTCACCTTTTATACTTCTTCATCTTGATTCCGTTCGTATTTATGTCCACTCTTCTTTTGGACAGATCGTCTTTCATTCTTCCCTCTTTTATTTTACTCTTACATGCAATGGTATATATATATAGCATCATTCTTTAGCCCCGAAGTGACAGCCACATGACGTTCTGTTCGATTTGTCGCCACATTTGGCCGCTTGGTGGCGCCATTGACGCCCCTGGTTCCGGTCACGTGATAGGCGCGAGACCTGCCCTATTCGTACGTGTCTGAGACAATTTATATCACTATTCCATACAGTGTGTTGCTATGATAGGCAATATCTAGTGTCCTTATCTAGTAGGTGCTATCTTGTCTCCAGTCTAACTCTGAAGCCACATTCTGTAGTGGCTTCGTTTGAGAGCCAGATATATATCCTTCTTATCTCTTTCCGTTCTTTATTGCGTGGTTTCTGTATGCAATGAGGTGTTATGGAGCTATCAACAAGAAGCATGGGAATGTTGTCATGTGTATAACTCAAAACTCCTGCTCCTGCTACCATCAAGTCACTTTTTGCAGGGTTTTAGACACCAGTGCCACATGTGCATGTACCTTCACAGGCCTAAAGTACGCTTAATTAGTATTTATAAAGGGACGAATGCATTCTTCAAAGAACATATGTCAACCACTACATTCTTTAAATGAAGGGAAATGCTGAATAGGAAAGGGAAAGACAGGGAAATTATTAAAGAAGAAACGGAAGGGAGAGGATGAAAAGCAATGTAAGGAGTAGGAGGAAAATAGTTGCCAGCTCCCCCCTCCCCCACTCCCACTCTCCATCCATCCATCCATCCATCCATCCCCATCCCATATTGTCTACAAGCGGGATATTCCCGGCGTGTGTCCCTGTGCCCATGTCCAGGGCGTAGAGATGGAACTGGGGTCAGGCCGGGTACCGACCGGTTTATGTCAACCTGTCATTCCGCCAACAGGCGTCAGAGGCCGCTCGGCCCTGGAGGACCTGTTGGATGGTATGTGACATTGGAGGGCTGTGTCAGGGTGTCAGGGGCCTCCAGGGCATAGGGGGAGGGAGGAGATGGGTCAGGGCTGTCAGCAGCAGCAGGGGCAGGGCACAGGAGGATTGGACAGGAGGAACAGGGACGGGGAAGGCAATGGTCGGTTTGATATTTCCCTAGGCTGTGTACTGCTTTGGGCAAGAGCCGGATGAGGTAGGATTAGGCAGGAGATAAGGATTAATATTGGTGTGAGAATGGTGGGGATGGGTAAGGATGGGAACCGCCGGTAGTTTGTTACATCTATAAACGCATATTGCCAAGGATGTGACCTCGCATAACGTTTTGATAACATCGTAGAACGTTATAGAACATTGTTGGGCGGCCAAAGAACGTTACCGCTACGTCACTATTTTGCTAGGGAGAAAGCACTGCGAGCGTTGTATGCTTTATAACAACATAGTTGTCATATGGCTTGGTAATACATATGGCATACATATTGTCCACACTCTAAATAATTGCATTCTCTTACACATGCTGCATTCAGTATAAAGTTCATATTTAGCTGTGATGATTCACCTTTTTGTATCTTGAAAACGTATTCCACCATGTGATACGTCTACTGGACTCAATGCATAAGTGGCACATTTCTTATTACAAAACGTGTTTTAGTGCCCTATTATTTGCCTCCGAGTTGCCATTTAATGGAATTCAGTGATGGCAATATTCAATGTACCAAGGCCTGTATGTTATATTTGTCTACCTATATTATGTACATATATATTGACCATTCCATTGTCTACCTATTTGCACTGCAATGGTCTCCATAGGCTGTTCAATCTATGTCGAGTCTCTCTAGACCTCTCTCCATAATCAAGATCTATAGTGTAACCTGGGGGTAGGTTGTGTAACACATTTTATTTCTGCATGTATTCTTTATGCTTTCTGTCAGTTACCTTCCACCTCTGTTTAGTGCTGGAAACATAATCTACCAAAAACGTAAATATTTTGCACTGCTACATTTTTGCACATCGTTGGTTAGAGCAATTCAACACCTCCACTTCTTACAAAGTTACGTTTTATGGTTGCACTTTTGCTGTGGTTAGTTTTATTACCTTTACATCAAGTAGGTGTTTGTAATGACAATAGAATTGAGAAAAACATAGAGAGTTCTAATGCGGCAACATGTATTACAATTATCAGCAAGGCCGGTGTGGCAGTCCATTTGTAGTTTATAGATCTTGTTTTAATGGTCTACACTTTTTCATCGGCCACTACAATAATGGCAGTTTTAATGGTACAGACGGATATTTTTTCATTTACCCTTAGGGAAGTATCAAGCAGTACACGTCGCCTCAATACCTTTGAAGTGTTGAAACTGTAGTATGTCTCCACTCATTATTGAGTAGGTTTTTAGCCTATATATTCCTCGCCTTTCTTGTTTCCCTGACTCAATATCAGTAGATATCACAGGCTTTACTAGCCTAGGGCACACCTCCTCATAGTTTGCCCAGCTTTTCTGGCCTTCTTTCTTTTCTGAGAAAACCCACCTCGCGCGCGAATTCTCGTCTGCTGAAGCCTATCTCGAGAAGCCGGGGCTAGAGTTCCAATTAGAGCAAGTATTGGCTGTGGAGCCGCGGGGCACCTTTTCAGAGAAAGTGTATAGGCCTACATGTAGGCCTAGTGACGCTGAAGGGGAGGGGTGAGTTCTCTGATGATATATTTGTAAGGGGACTCTCATATTCTCTATGGAAAGCAACGTCGGAGTGGCCATAACTCTTGGGGACATGTTTCAGGATGCGCAGACGACATCGTATCAGAAGGCGGGAAACGCCATTGGCGCTGTCGGCGCCCCCATCATAAGGCGGAGAGGAGAGGGGTCGGGGCCGCCTTGTCACAATAGGCCTATCAGATGTCGGCTTCTTGCCTGGCTTCGGGGGGCGGCACGTGCCGTACCCTCTCTGTCACCTCCCCTGGCATTGGCCAAGGCCGTGCACGTGATTTACGCGGCGCCATCTATGTGTTGTCGACGACGTTAAGCCCCGGAGGTCACGAATGCGAGGCCAGCCTCGTTTGGTCAAAATAGAATGAGAAAGCAGTGTGTGGGGGGAGAAAGGGGTAGGTGATACAGGGAAAATGGGAAAAATCAATACTATTTTCCATCAGTGTTTGGGTCACCGTTGCCCTCCCTTCTACGCACACCCACCGACCTGTTATGCAACTGAGCAGCCGATGCTAATGGAATTTCAGATTATTTGGCGGCGAAAGCCAAGTCTCGTGAGACTGTACGAGACCGCGCGAGACTGCACGAGATCCCCTACCGTGGAAATGTGACCTGCTGGAGTGGCCAGTGGCTATGGTGACGGAAATCGAGGAATCTGGGAACGACTCCTGCTGCTGTCCAAGGAAAAGTGATTTCAAGCCTAAAAGTCTCTATTGGCCAAACTATCCCCTCTCTCTGGATACTGATTCTTGGAAATTGCTTAAAATCTTTCAAATGTAGGGGGCCTTAATGTCTGTGTAGGTCCTAGCGCTTGAAAGACGTTAAGTGGAAATACATTGACAATCTCTGCGAACAGAGAAGGTGTTTAATGAAAATTTAATGGGATCTTTTATAAAAGAAGATCCCATGCCTTGTAAGTACACATTCAACAGAAGGTTTTACAGATGGCAGTTGTGTTTATATCTGACTTTGTCATCAAATCTCAAGAACACTATCGACTCTTTCTAGCTCACAAATTCATCTGTGATGCCGGGTTCTTTCTGCAAATGCTTGATAACCATCTTCAAATCTTAATGTTTTTCTTTAATAAAGTATTTCAACGGTCCTTTACTAACCTACCACCCCCGCCCCAAGTCTTCAATTCCAGGGGCTTCAACTTTACCCACGTCTCCATCTGCTAGGTGAACCATTCACTCTTTGACTTTCAACATACCCTAAGGATCTCACATCTATGGTATTCCATCCCTTGACTATACAACCCTATATCATAGACTGCATCTTGGTCCCTCTGCTGATGTAATACCAACGGTTGACAAACACCCCACCCTCTCCACTTTAATCCTTGTCAGTGCCAGCCTCCACGGTGCCTGTCTTGACTTTGACTAATCGATGAACCCTCATCCCTCCAGACCCCCATTCAGGGACACCTCCAGTGTGTGGTAGCTGCAGGAGGTACATGTACTTTTTTCTATAGACGGAGGATACATGGATCCGCCCCTGTTGAGGGGCCCAATGCTCCAGGGCACCTCCGGGGTCTTGAGACAGTGGTGGATCGGTATGTGGGATTATAGGGCTACAGAGGGGGTTATGACAAGGGTGGGAGGTCTATGGATATGGGGATATAGGAAGGCTTCAATGGAAAGGGTAATATATTTGATTGATTCTATTATGAGGTATCTAGGTTGGTGTTTCTGAAAGTTCTTTGGGAAGTTTTTACATGAGATTATTTACATAATTAGAATGTGTATGTTGTTAAATCACTTGTCATTTTACAGAAAGCATAGAATGAATTCACCCTCATGAATAATGTTATAATCGTGCTATGGTTGCTGTTATGAATCTATCTGTAATTTGTTTTTATTTGCTGTTGGCTTAGGAAACATAATAGCGCATAGATATTTCGAGACATGAATCCATGGGTTATTAATCTATTGACTTATGAAAGTAATTCGACTAAACAAAACATGGTTAAGTATTATCCGTGCCAGCTTAAAAATTTGTATACAAGTAATGCATATATCAAATGCACGAGCCACATAAGCCGTATGATTTACACAAGAACATACATTCCTACAGGGGAGGGGAACAAAAAGGTGTATGCAGTAGATAGGTGGGTATGTCCCGACTAGGTGAAGGTTACGCTACAAAAAAGTAGCTGATACAGCTCAGAAGGTGCAAATGCGCGCACAGTCTGCTGATATGAAGAGAGAAAAAAATACCATCATATCGATCGTCGTTGAGGCGTGCCAACCAGAAAGCATAAGCCGAAGGTGGCATTAGCTCCTAATGCGAGAGATGTAGCAACATACAAAAGGGGGTACTCAATATTTTTAGTCAATCTCTGACGAAGGTGATAACCTACTGGCGCACATAGCTTTTTAACATCCACATCCAATAAAGTCACACAGGGGCCTATATAATTATGCTGCAAAATCTCGTGTTTGGTGTGATGTGAAATATGTGTAGGTGGCCACTTACTGAAAGTATAGGTCTCATGTGTTCTTAATGCTTGAAAGGTGTATTTTACTTCATGCGCCTTTGCTTAGACAGTGACTTAAAAGTAATGTTATGATACTTCAATTTGTCTTGATGGCATATGGACACCTATTCCAAGAACATTAGATTTTAAGGGAAAATGACAATAGTTGTTGTCTCGCTGTAATGCGTAGTAGGCCTAACTAGTTAGTTGATGATTAATTAGTCAATTAGGATTAAATTGCCTGGTACACTTCTTTATAAATACCTAGGTCTAACTCAAAGCACAACCCCTAAAAGGGGGAAATTGATATCTCCTGTTTTAGCCTAGGCAGCATTTTATAGCACGATAAGTGCTCCTGGAGTCAGAATGCAATTGGGACCATTTTTTGACTGAGTACCCCCAACCCCCCTCCTCCAGGGTGGCAGGAATGCACAGACTGTGCAGGTCTGTGTTGGTGGTGGGGGTGGGTGAGTCGGGGAGGGGTAGGGTGGCCTGGAGGATGCACACGCCTCAGGTAATAAGAGACAGGTGCATAGGCCGATGACGTCATTGTCACGTAAAACAAAGCTGGCTAATTCGCCCACCACCCCTACCACCAAACACACCCATCGATCATCACAGTCCCAATAAAAAGGCACCGCCAAGGTCATGAAGAGAGATAGACTTAGCCAACAAAAAGGGCAGAAGATATGACGTTGTCAGGATTTCCTATATGGCAATAGCCACCGGCAAAAACACATAACCACCAAGAAAAAGGAGCCAGAGGCTATGAATGCTAACGGGGCATTGGGGACGAAGTAAGAGACAGGGCAGTACCTAAATCACACTATGTGTTTTTTTTTTCGTTTTTTTTATGGATTACTTTTGTAAGGCAGGTGATGGGGCAAAATGTGTTTAAGCTTATTAAGGCCGAGTGATCATAATGTAAGTTGGTCAGATACAAAAACGGGTATTGTAATGAGATTAGGATAAGAACATTGAACTTATTTATAGAAGTTGTTATTGTATACACATGCGCAATATTTAGATGTCCTTAAATTTTGTATTGTATATGTGGTTAACAATGTCAAAGACAGTCACATATTTGTTGCACAAACATTTCCTATATGGCAATGAGATACATACTAATCAATTTCAAAGACATAAGCATACCTGTCGTATAAATCCCACTTCTCTCAAATTTCTGACATTGTAAATTCATACATATAAGTTTTGTTAAAACTGTTCTAATGTTCTGAGACACATTAACAATGTTCTTGGATACATTGACAATGTTAAAGGCACCTTATTGTGTGTCAGGCAGGGCCGTCTTACCGATTGGCCTGCCTGCCTCCATTGTCAATTGCCATTGTTCCCATGGCCCATCATCATCAGAGGAAAGGGGGATGATTACGTGAGATGGATTAACTTAGGGCGTGTTCATACTGCATTCTCCTAATTGGAACCAGTCGCGACCAATTCCAATTTAAGTGATGGGCGTGGAACGTCCCTAATGTGACCGTGTATTGATGGTAGTTTCTATGTTTGTATTTTCCATCCAAGCAGACTAATTATGATGAAAAATACTATAATTAGCATTAATTGATGGCTCCAAGCAACTAGTGCTGCAAATGGTGGCTTGATTTGGTAGAATAGCAATTGGTTGATTTCCGTCGCGAAACAATACTTAATAATTGCCAATTACCTTTGATCAAATAGTTGGGCAAAAGAAGACAGCAGTATCAAATAGAAAAAATAGAGTGATGATATTGTAATCAATGGAACTAAGACATTTTATGATAGACAAAACAAGATTGAAATAGAAAGAGATGCCTGAATTAGAAATTAGAATATCAATCATCAATTTTATAGAAAGAAAATCCATGAGCAGAGAAAAGTGTGATGAAAACCACTCATTAATAAGGGCCAATGAACTAATGACCAAGTAACCATATCATTATTCCTGTTATTACTCTGTTGATCTCCAGAAAGGTACACATTTATACATCCAGGCAACTAGCGTAATATGACGTCGTCTCCGACCGCAAATGAACGGTAAAAACCGACCAATTACGAGCATCAAGGTGGTCGCTAAGTGACAGCCTGTTTGGGGGACCGGTCCGATCGTGACCTGTGGCCTTAAGGTCGTGATGAATATTAGATTGTATAATTAAGATAGCGCTGGTCAGGCCTGCTGGGCTGGGCCTAGCCTTGGGAGGCTGTGACTCCATTAGGCCTAACCGCCACCCAGTCGACCTTCTCTAACTGCATCCGTGCCTAACAAGCCTCAAACTGGCATTTAACGGCCAGCCAGCTCTCTGGGTGGGCCCGCATTCGTTCAGCAAGGAGAGAAAAATCAGTATGAGTGAGAGAGCATACATGGGAAAAAAGCAAAGTAAAAAATATTAATGGAAATAACTAGTGGTGACTTGTAATTGGTCCCCATAGAGCGTTGCGTGTATGGTTGCATTGCCTATAGCCTTATTGTGGTGCTACATCAAGCACACTTCCGGAAGTATGAATTTGGGGTCAGAGTGGGAAATGGCGGAAAGGGGTTATGTGCATCTGGTGAAATGGAAGGTTATACCCGATGTAACCCCTGGCGGCCGTGTCGGGAGTTAGGGGTGGCGAGATACCAGGTGCGGGGTGTGTAAGGGAAAGTGAGGTCTAGAGACCTGTGCACAGGTTTCTGCCAGGGTAAGCAGTACTGGCTCCGGGCAAATCGGCCTTGTTTTATGTGGCAGCATTGGGCTATGCTTACTGTACCATGCTGAAGTAGAGAGTGGTTCATCCAAATAGTCAGCTTAGCTTTTTTAGTATACACACTGTGCTTCGGATGTCACAATGTGGGATTTTTTTGTATAGTATTGCATTTGATTAAAAATTAACTGATCCATGCGCATGATTTGGGGAAAAAAACATTTTAAGTAGAAAATTCACTTTATAATCGCTAATCAGTACCAACTCCAGCATGACAGATAAGAAGACCCGCGTCTTAATGTAGATGAAACATAACATGAATATGTCTTATTTTGATTTGGCTCCTCTATTGGTGCATATCAGCTTATCATTAGTCTGTTCAAATCTGCTGACTCAGCTGGGTGGTTAAATATCCCAATTAAGTATCGACCAGATGATATAACGCAAACTGATACAGTCTAATAAACAAGTAAGGACAATAAAGTATAAGGCCATTACTGAAAGAGTTTTTTAATCTAAACTGGCTCGTTTTAAGCCCACAAAACACAGCTAAACTGGAAATAAAAGTGTTTTGCCTTGGATTGCCATTTTTGTTGTTGGTTGTTGGATCATTGGTATTGTTGGTGCGAATTGTGCAACACATAAAGGGGAAACGGGCTAACTGAGTGGTGTGCATGAGGAATGGCCGCATAGCATGTGGGCGTGTTTGGGCCTGGTCAGAGTGAATCATTGCCTTTATTGTGTGGCTACTGTACCAAGATGACAATACAGGCACGATCTGCTGGTATCACTTTGCCTCATTGCTGGCCTTACAGCCGGGCAGAGGAGCCATGATTATCATAGCGGAGTATTCAATCCCTGCGGGAGGTGTCAGCCGCAGATACTTAGCCTTTTGTGCTGCGGAAATGTGAAGCCTTGGCGAATTGATGCATTGATGTTATTGTGTTTCAAGACAGGTAATGTGTATCTCTTTTCACTGTTTTCACTCTGTGCTGCACTGCCAATCAATGCATACAGCAATATACAGGTCCTTCACAAAGCACCAGAGCTTGTTAAAAGGTAGTTCTCACAGACGAATGAATAGGTGTTGCACCAGGTGTTGCAGAAGTAAAGGGAGAATAGTCCGAAAATGTGATAAAATGGGGAGTATCACAAAAGTTGGTTTTGTAGAAGCTGCCTGCAGAAATTTGTAAACGGCCATGCCGATAGAAAGGTGCAGCAGCTGGTCTGATAAGGCCTGATCTCTCTGTTGAAACCCAGGAGGAGGACCTTCTGGTCAGAATACAGGACATCCCTATTAACCCTTAACTCAATCATAGAACCCCTATAGAACAAGCAATGATCAAAAAAGTTCCAACCATTAAGACCAAAAGAAACGTTTATTATTTGGAAATGGACTACGTAATGATTTAGTAATATCATTAATTTTACTTTAGATGTGAATGATATCATAATTTTGTGATTATAATGTAGCAGAAATCGGTTAAGATACTGTATTGTAATTATCATGGGCATGAATAAGCTAAAAGAATATCACCTTTGACAAAATTTATTTCAAGTGTGTTTTCTATATTTTGCCAAAATACCCTCACTTCTACATTTTGAAATGTGACCATTGATGTTAATGCTAATTTGATTTCTCAGCATTATTTCTCCCCAGGAACTGCAGCTGACACTGTAAGCACAAATACTGCAGGCCCCTGGATAAGTGAAAACCACAGATACCGCAAAAAAAATCAACACATGGCAAATTCTAAGCGGCAGGGTTGTCTGTATGAATTCCAAAGGAAAAAAACACAGAACCAACAAATGCAAAAAGTATGTCAAAATTCTGGGATCTGTAACGCATTCCTTCGGTCTTTCTGTAGAGATATTGCTGTATTATTTGTACCCTAATAAAACTTACAGAGCATTAAAAACTCGTTAGTGCACGTCACCTAAATCACCCGCTCACTTAGCAATGCTAGAAACTTTACACATTCCATGGACTCCTCCCCAGAACAGGTTTACAAACACGCTCCCGTCTGCAGACCCCTCAACACACCCAGGAGGAACCCCGGCTGGAGGCCAGGGGTGAGGCAGTGGTAGGGTCGGGGGTGGTGGTTGGGGGGTGAGCAGCTCAGTCGGTAGTTGTGGGAGTCGGTAGTTGTAGAACTGGGAGCAGCTCTGACAGCTGGCACGGGGCGCCACCTGCCGACAACAACCCTCTGTGAGCAACTCGTGGTAGGAGGGCGAGCAGATTATACAGCCTTGAAATATGCCCGACCTGAGCACATCTGAGCAGCTCTCCAAGCAGAGTTCTACATCATCCACGTCTGAGTCTACGGAGCTGTAAACCACTAAAGATGTGTTTGGAGAGAGGAATCCGAGCTGCTCCAGCTATATACTCCAGGGCACGCACGCGCACTGCTGCCCTGGGAGAGCAGATAAGACTGACGAGTTGCTCCTAAAGCTTTTAGCTCCAATCTAAAAGAAGGGAGTTTTAAGCCTGAAAACAGTGAGTTAGTATGTTTTGGTACTGCTGGGGGCTTTAAAATACTGCTCTGTGTAGCGAGGCTTAGAAGATGCGAGGTCGCTGCAGCTGCCTTTGAACCATCAAAGGCCTATGTCCCAAATCTATGACAGTTTAAGGCGGCCAGGCATAAGATGATGTGTAATCTTAAGTCATAAGATGGATCAACACAGTATCGGGTCCTGTGAGGATGGAAATCCACAAAGGCAGTAAATGTAATGAGGTATCAAGATAGCTTTGAATTAAATCTTCAATGGATTGAGACATAAGTTAAATGAAAGCCCATTGTTATTCTTTGTGCTATCAAGGAATGGAGATTAAAATGTATAACTTGGAACAGTAGATATTCACAGTCTATAATATTCTTCATAATGATAATGCTCCACCTGGGAAGTAATATTCTAGGACTGAATTTATTAGAATATTATCTATCAAGAGGTTCGCTGGGATCAGTTTCACCTCGGGAAAGCCAAGCTTAGGTATGTATGGTAAAATAAATTTACACTAAGCTTGGATTTCCCATGGATCATTTCCCCCTTGAAAAATAATACTTGCTGCACGTATACACTACATAAATTGCCATCTTACGCTCAATATGAACTAGGCAAATGCTGCCTCATGGGCCATTCTCCGGAAATCTCCTCAATTAATGAATACAGCATAAATTAAGGTTGAAGTGCTCTGTAAGACACAGTTTTGACCTATGTTCAGTTGTTATATTACCTGAACGTAGTAAAGACCTTGGCAATTCAGAAAATGTATGGTTTTTCTTATATGAAGTTGGAGGAAATGTTGGAATTATCATAAGAATGATGAAAACTAGTAGAAAATTCCATGGTAAATTATTTTCTTATTTTACCTCTTTAATCCACAAAGACTATTCTAAATGATTAAATGGAAGTGTGGCATAACCAAACTACGTCCCTTGTATGGCCAGCACGTATTCTAATCATTCTAATTCATAAAAAGTATACTTTTTTATAAAGAAATAAATCTAGAGTGATTTTAATTTTTATCTAAGGCAACTATGTAACGTACATAACCAAACTTTAAGGCAACCTCATTTAATTTAAACGTGTAATTTTATTATGGAGATATATAACAGGAAAAGCTAATGGGTGGGGCTACCTATGGTAAAAGTTCCTTTTCAGTATCCCTTTTAATGTGCATACCACAATCAAAAGTACTGCCAATTATGTAATAGTTGTGTAACGTACAGAACCAAGCTCTGTAACATACAGAACCAAGCTTTCACTAAATTAACTGTTTTGCAGATTGATAACTCTGATACTTGTTGTTTTCATACTGACTTAGATCAAGGGGATATGGGCACTCAGCATTATAAACAAATTGGCCAAATAATGTAAGAATCTAGCAATACATACAGAAAAAAAGAGCTTGGTTATGTATGTTACAAGGTTTGTAACGTACAGGACCAAGGATTTGGCATTTACTGCATCAGGTGCCAGATATACTTATCAGGATTCGTTTACAGTTATGAAAACTTTTGTTGTTATGTGCCTCTTAGCCAGAGTTAAAAAGATTTGTTCTCATAATATTATTTTACCAGAAAAGCTTGGTTCTGTATGTCAAAAGCTTGGTTCTGTACGTTACATAGGAAATACAAGGCATTATTTTCAAATCATAATATTTGAAAGAATAATGATAATAAAGATGCCCCCTTTTGGATACTGGTTACACACGTATCTGCCTTTAATATTATCAATAAAGAATTAGATTTTAAGAAGTTTGATTTTTGAGCTACTTTTACATAAACATTGAGGAACTTTCCGGAGAATGGCCCGCATTCCGTCTCTGTGTTTTAAATGACCACAGTGTATGATAACGTTAGGCTGGAGCCAATATTTTTATCTGATGCAGTATGTTGACTATTTTCGTAGCATTTCAGAAAGTGTGGTAAGTTCCCTTGTTGTCTCTGTAGCTTCTTAAGCTGTTAGAAGCAGCTAGACAGAGAGTCAGTGAGTGAAGGTCATGTTTTTGAGGTTGCAGGCTTGTAGTTAAGTCTCCGTGCGTACAACTCTGCAGTAAAAGGTTGCTAGGAGGACTAGAAACAGGCAGTTCGGGAGCTGTGATACAAGAACTGTGAAGCCTATCATCTGGTTGGGCATCCCCCACCCTGATAGATTTGCCTAAGTGGGTGCAGGAGCACTAGTAGTGCCTAGTCACAGGAGGGGAGAGGGGATAAGTAACCCTGGAGGTGGTTGGAAACTGCCTGAATGCATACATGCACAGGAGGAATGGTTGGGGATGTGTGAGGTCAGGGTTTTAGGTGGGTATGTATCATAAGGTTTGTGTACATGTATGTAGTAGGTTGCTTGGGGAGGGAGTAGTAGGAGTGGGGGGGGGGGATAGTGGCCGGTGGCTGGAGGGAATGCTGGAGGAAAGCAAACTGGTCCGACTGACAACAGCTGGAGTTTCTAACCCTTCTCCTCCACGGTGAAGGCTTTGCCGGCGCCCCGTCTCGTCCACCCTGGAGATACGGGTGGACGGAGGGGAGGCTTGGAGGGTGGTGGATTGGCTCCGGGGGCGTTCGCAAAGTTAAAGAAGTACTAGTATACATAATCTGGGGCAAACAGACGATTTACAAGTATTTTCAGTACAAGGTACATGTTCCGATTCCCAATGGATGTAGGCCTATATCTATTCATGCCCACGTGGCAGCTATAAAATAGTAATGATTATTTCTGTGGGGCAATATTGGGAAAGTTTTAGCACCTGAGAGGTCGTCCAAATCATCGTGTGAGTGTCCATACTCTGAATAAGCTGTGATACTAAAATACGGCATCAAAAAGAAGAAGAACACTCCAAGACGGAAAAGGCTATGCATAACCTTTAGATGGAAGCATTCACACACCATTCGTACACTCAACCAACCTTCAGTGTCACCACCCTCCGTCCACCATCCTCCAAACCTCCACCCCAACCCCCTACCCCTACCCCAACCTCTCCTTCCCCCCACCGTGGAGGACTTCCTCCAGGGCGGGGCGTGTCCAGGGTGGGGAATGGGGGTAATCATCTCACCCCCCTGGGTAGGGGTGAGGGACAGGAGGCAGGCTGCAGCATACTGATTACCCGGGCTTGATGTATTAGGTGCTTAAGTCGCGCTAATACTCCCAGCCCCTAAGACAGGACGCCTATAAAGGTGGGCTTCGACTCAAAGGCCAACCGGCAGTGGCCATAGTTTCTGCCTGTCAACGCCAGCCCTGCGCCCCAAGCTATATCAATTACCAATATGTTGTGATGGAGGCGTACACCAAGCGTAACATTATGAAGCCAAAAACGATCTATATTATGCGCAACAATTTGAGTTCTTATTTCCTGCAAATGCCTTATATTCATTTTCTATCATTTCCTTTGACTGATATGCGGAAATGTTCCATAACGACTTGACTTTATGAATTGGCTTGGGGATACTTTCTTTGAGGCAGGAATATGGAGTATGGCTTTCGTTTGAATAAGCAACATCCATATTGGTGATTATGGGTGCGATAAGGGACATTCTTTCAATATTCATGGCCAATCTTCGGGAAGGTCTTCATATGCATTCGTATTTTCCTACATTAGTCATGGTTGTTTCTACTATTGCCTTTATCGTCCCCTCAGTGATTTCCCACCGGGCTCACATAGATTTACAAAGAACTCATGCTGTTATAGATAAAAGAGCAGTCTGAGTAGCTCCTAGTTCTACTATTCTAGAGGAGAAATCATACTTTTCTACCCCTGGGACTTGCCGAAGCCAACAGGCTATACCATAAAGACAGGAAAATGGTCCCCATGACCAATATCAGCGTGGAACCATCGGCAGTTACGAACAGAAGTTGGGAAGCAAAGTTTAACTTTTAGCTGCCCTAGTGGTACACAGACAAAATTAATGCTTACCTCAGCAAGTCAGGCTTAATCAATGTATAATCTTTGCATAACTCCTATATGTTTATACACATCAATTATTATTTGATACAAATTTCCAAATTTTCGTCAATGTAAAATCAATTTTCAGATTATAAAACATCAAAGGACAAGGAAGGGGTAACTTCTACAGCGCCTAGAATGTTAGTTTTCCGAACGACCTTTTCAATCAGCGTTAGAGCTGATGTAGATGACCCGGAACCCACTCTTCTGCTGAGGAGGTAAAATAAGGACGACCACTGTTTCTGGATGTAGGCTATGTGGAGTGCAGAGTGACCCTTGACCTTATCTCCGGAAGCCCTTTTTGTCCCTCCATCACTGATAGGCCCTTAGAAACAACGTGTGTTTTTTTTCTTAGACTATCATTTAGCCATTCGGTTAAAAAGCCCATCCTTTTCCTTATATTCGCTTTTATAGGAAGGCCTACTTCGTTTTCTAAGTCCTCTTAAATCCGTCTTCAGCCTGTGTATGTCCAATGTTTTACCTTTCATGTGTTGCGTTTTTCTAATGGTTCACGATGGTTTATATGTTTACACGCTACCCATAAACGGATAAAGGGGGTGAAACATCATGGAATCTCTCCTAGTTTCAGAAAATGAAATATTCATCAAGGAGATCCATTTTCCCCGCCCGTATTCTTTGGTTTAAAGAGCACAATTTGTGTATTTGTGCTGAATTTATCGCGTGTATTCTATTCCCAAAAGGACTGTATTCAACTTGCGATCGTGACAGCTGGGAATTTAGTACTTTATTGTCTTTCTCCAATTATATTACAAAAGACCATGCATCCTATATACCATTTAACTGCCGATTAATGGAACCGGCAGTTATGTTGGCTAGTTGAATATAGCCTTAACTCTGCTCGATAGTGCTTTAGTTGATCCTTTGTCTTTGGTCTATGTCTGCATGTGTACATACAACCGACGTGAAAAGGGCGCGGTCGTTGGGAGATGCACGGCATCTTACTAATCAGTAAAGTAATCGATACGAACCGCAACTTCCAGAAAAGGAACAATCGATCTTGTATTACAAACTCGAACAAAAACATCATCAAACGCGACTGGCCTCATATGATGGGGTTTTATACTATATATGTTGGATTCATCTTGAATAATGGGGTGTATTTCCTATGGTTAATAGCTTTGCTGTTGTTATGCTGCAAATTGTAAGGCTTAATCTGCTGGGCAAGGCGTTTAGTATTGTTGGTATGTTGCAGTACCACACGGTGTGAAAATCGATATGGCCAATCGAAAGGGCTAATATTGTGTAGTTGGAAGTGCCCAGAATACATTAATAAAGTGTAAGCAAAGGGCTCAAGAGAGGTTTGCCAAGCACATAGTCTCTCTCCTTAATTCTACAAATGCCTTCTGTTAATTAGTATTAGAACTGCTCACCCTGGATTTCCTTCATCCATTTAAGATGTATTACGATCTTTTGCAATCAGCAGGCAATACTTTTAATCTTCAACCATGTTATCTGCTACCTGTCTTTCTTAGTTAACTCTTGAAGCAAGCCCAAAGTCCTAAGATATCATGAGACGGTAAATTTGCACATGTCATAACATGTGACAGGTGGCAGCATCAACAGCTAATATAGGTCTAATATAAGACACCTGATCAGGTGTAGGCCTACTTAGGTGTACCACACCTGTTAAGGTAAGACCTTGGAAGACCTAGGAGGGGAGGGGACACTTTACTCAAAAGAACTGAAAAAGCTGTGAAGGGACAGTAAAGCAAACCACAAATACCAATATCCTTTCAGCTTCATTGATATAAGAAACCGATTTTCAAACGTGTGTTTATAGCCATCCTTTTCCACTATCATTGGTTGACTATATAAATCGTTGCTTTTATATAAAACAGCACTTGATAAAGGACTGTTTATTCATATAATACTGGCTGACTGTATTCATAATTATATCTGAATGCTGGAAGTTTACTGTCGGTCTTCTTCTTTTGAACCATATTGGTTATCAAAACACATTCTGAAACCAGAAATACTCTTCAATCAACCATAGACGTTTCTGAAATCATTTCAGATAGATATCAGCATTGCAGAGTGAAATTTGAATAAAAAGAAAAAGGCTGAAAAAGAAACAAAAACTAAAAGTAATTACTTACTGTGTGCTCTGGCACTTTGTACGGGCGCGACCACTGCTGCAACCACTACCAGAACAGCTAGTGCCCATCCCGCCCGGCCCGGCACCGGTGAGCTGCTCCGTCCGACTCGCCACCTGCTCACTGAACCGGCCAACTTCATCAGAGAGTTAAACACTAAACCAGCCATGATGAACTAATACACTGTTTTGTCTCAAGAGTAACTTGTAGTAGTGTTGGATCTCAGGAGGTCTGTGAGCAACTCATGTATCAGCTGAAACTTTCACTGAGCAGTTCCGTATGACTCAAGTGCGGAGTTTTCCTGTAGAGAGCGGCTCTCGGTTAGTTCCACTTTGTGAGAAGTTTATAAGGTAAGTCCGGCTCCGCTGCTACTGTATGAGCAGTTCAGTGGAAGTATTACCACAAGGTTCTCTATATATAAGAGCAGCTCTAATCCTTTCCAGGGTTAGAGGCATAAGTCCGAGGCCTCTCCTAGGTCTGGGGATCCACCAAATCCAGCCAAGCCTGCGGCCAAGGTAAACACAAGGAGCAGCTCTCTCCTCCACGTAATCCTTTAAGAAGCCCCCGCTGGTTGCCGGCCGAGCAGCTCAGGCTGAGAGCACCTCCGACAGGCCTGCGCGGCACCAGCGGTAGTCACGGGCGGGTTAGGTTACCAAGTGAAAGTTTATCCCGGCAAAACTTTCACCTTCACGTAAAATGCCAAGTGTCAGTCTGTGGCTCGGTGTGAGGGGCTCGACTGACTGACTCCGGAGCTGCTCAAGGGTAAAGGGAGCTGCTCATCTGAAACTTTAACGTAATATATCCGGCTATGAATCCAGGGAAAAAACACAGACAAAATACTAACAAGTCCATGGAAATGTGTTAGTGTCCGTATGTGTTATTTACAAGTAGATAGTACCGCGTTTCTGTATAATTCCTTGAACACGCGCATGTATATACACACTTCACCGGCTGGAACAACTCTCTGTAGCGGCAGATACTGTTCGCGGAAGTTTCCTAGAACTTTCCTGGAAGTTAAACTGTGTTGATTTTGATTGGATTTATGTCCTGCTGATTCACAAGCTGAGCATGATGTCAGTTTGGTGGACGTGCCCAAACGCACACACACTCTTATATTAAAAACAAGTACAAAATCCTTGAAGGGTCGTTTAAATCCAAACTAAGTGCAGGAGTATCCGGGTTGTCCTGATGAAGAGTGAGGGTTTGAAGAGTTGAGCTCCTGCACTCAGGCCTGGACAGCCGCCAGTCTACTGGTGGTCAAAGCTGACAGGCAAAACACAGGCAGGTGGGCGTGAGGAGGCGGGCAAGTGGCATGGGAAGTGGCAGGAGGACCTCCTTAGGAGGGTGTGGCCGCCTGTCACTGTCTCAGCCTGTTAGTACACACCCGGCCTACTAAGATAGGCCTGCTGTTGCTACTGATGTCACTACTATAGGCTTAAAACCAGAGCGCAGGCCTAGAGGTCCAACCACTGAAGGCACCCACACACTGTCTAAGCACTGGGTCTATTGCTCCAGCCAAGCACGCGGTGTAGCAGAGCCCCTCTCTCTCTATCCTTCTCTGCCTCTCTCCCCTCTCTCTCTCCCTCTCTCGCGCCTTTCGGCCACTGACTGAGCGCTCGAGCCCGCGGCCCGCCTCTGCCAGGTGGTCCGACGCCCACGCCACCTGCACGCCAACCGGAGAACTACATCTGGCAACAGGAGGAGGCTGGAGGAGGCTGGAGGAGGCTGGAGGAGGGGTCTGTGGGGGTTGCTGGAGCAGCACGTGGTACAGATGATCACTGGTTCCAGGTTCTGCTCCTGGGTCTGCGAGTTTCTGTGTCTGTGTTTTCCAGATCCCATCTATTTATTTAATTCTCTTTGGGTTCTGTATATCTGCCTGTCTCTCTGCCTATCTCTTTGCATGGATGACTGTATGTCTGCGTATTAATGTTTGCTGCCTATCTATTTGTCTTATGGTGAAATAATAAACACGTACATTTTCCAAATCCAGTTATTAATGGTAAACAAATCTGGCTAAACAGATTTCTACCCACATATCTTCTAATATATTACTCTTAAATTTAACCATAGGTCAAGAATTGAACTGGATAATAAAAAACAAAGCTAATTCTATTCATATTTATTTAAGTGTTTGTATGTGTGTATGTGTATCTATCTGTATGTATGTGGGTGGGCAGATTTGTGGGAGTATGTGTGCATGTGTATGTGTACAGGATAACCATGCTTCTTCCAAGAAATCGTATCTCTGAAGCTGTGTAAAGTATGATCGTGCTCAGCGAATGATATCATCGTATAAGATACTACAAAGAAGCCTTGCTATAATTACCCTCGGCACCACCTGCCTAAACATATCACTTTTACATCATCGCACTATAATCACCTTAATGCTTCTGTAGCGTTATCAGCTGCCCGTGATATACGTATATGAGACTCTACTAAATTAAGCATGCTGGAAAAAATACCCCGGCGCTCAGAATAAACAGCCTAAATACCCCGCCCATAACCATTAATCTTTGAAAGAAACCACAGTACAGAATCGCTTACTGCGCATGCAATTATTCCTTAAACGCGGCCCGTTGTGTCTTTAATCACGGTTGCTAATGTAAGGCATTTTACTCGGGGCACAGGGCTGTCCGGGTTTTTGCTACCGTCTCCGGATCCTTTAATGCCGTCTGTGACAGCGTCGTAGAATATTTATGAAGGACTTTAAGTGTACATTTACATTAAAGAACATTTACATTAAAGAATTGTATGTAAGAGTTCAGGATTTCTTTGTATAAGTGAAGATCATCGGTCATAGGGTAAGGGTGGTGCTAGGACACCCCCCCCCCCCCTGGGACAACTACCCTGGGGACAACTAGCCCTGAGGACATCTACCTCTCTAGGGAAACTACCCTTTGGGACAATTACCCCTATAGATAGGACAACTACCCCTATAGGGTAACTACCCCTTGGGACAATTACTTCTATAGGACAAATATCCCTACAGGTAGGACAACTATTCTTATAGGACAACTACCCCTATAAGACAACTACCCCTATGAATAGGGCAACTATCCCTCTACATAGGACTTTAGGATAATTACTCCAATAGATAGGACAACTACCACCATTGATAGGACAATTACCTCTATAGGTAGGACAACTACCCCTATAGGACACATACTCCTATGATTGGCACATTCTACGTTAAGTGTTGCATTTGAGTGTTTACAAGGTGAAAAAAATCAATGTGAATGTTAGTTCTTATTTTGATATTTTCTAAAAATATAGGTGTTATTCACTCTGTCCTAAGATAATTGCCTCGTTAAGTTCTTTTGATTTGGAGATATGAGGCCTCAAAGACAACAATATAGATATGACTTAAATGGTTAAATCTCAGTTTAATGTTTATTTAGTAGTTATTTCAAAAGTAAAATGCAACTCAAACCCAAGGAGGGGATATTCATTGTAGCAATTCAATATCACAGAAGCCTGCTGTAGCTTTTAAATGGATCAAATTTTTCAAAATCGAATAATTATGAAAAAAGTTACAGGCTTTTGAACATAGGGATATTAGTGCTCTGGGAATTATAAAAAAATGTCCTTCTAATACCTTATGTTTTGAACATCTCATGATGGTAAAATCTCTCGTAGATACTATTTTGGCATTTTTGTCAAAAATGACACAAAATACAATTAATTGGTACATATTATTTTACACTTTTAAAATTACAAATATTACACATAATTTTGACCTGAAATAACTGATCAATTCATAACCATGTTGCACCAGTGGAAGAACTATCATTAAATAATCTCTCGTAGATACATCTCTCGTAGATACGTTTTTGCTATTCTTACCCCTCTCCAGCCTTTGATAATTAATGTGGATCAGTAAAATTCAGTATATCTTAGTTTGATATGGATATTTCTCAAAATTAAAACTTGTTTTTCTTCAGGCAAGCCCTTTTCACTGGGAAAATGCATCTCTCGTAGATACCATCCTTAAATATACTGGGAAAATGTGACCATTATAGCACTCAGTTCTTTTTTTATCTTGATTTAAACAATAACTTTTAAGTTTTTTCCAGCAGGGGTTAAGGCCATATTCCACTATGCGGTGGGGTCCTATTTGCGGTGGGCTAAGCTGCCACCGCAAGCTATTTGCGGTGGGGAAACGAACATGTTCATTTCTGCCACCGCAAGCACTCAAAAGAAAACTTCATCAAATAATTATAGAATATAAATTTTTAAAAAAATTTAAAAATTTAAAAATCAAAATAAAATTGTAAAAAGTCAAAAAAAAATTTAAAGCATATAAAAGAAGATCAAACTATTTGCAGTGGTGCTTGCGGTGACTCACCGCAAGCACCACTGCAAAGTAACACCGCAAGCAATTTCTATATTCCACCTCGCGGTGATCAGATTCGCTAGCGGTGGGATCAAACGCCGCAAGTTAATTGCCCACCGCGAGCAAAATGCCGTATAGTGGAATATGGGCTTTAGTGTCCTGCATATTTCTATGCAGGAAAACCAGGCCTTGCATAATTTGGGCTTCTATCATGCTTCTTTTCTTTCAAAATCTCTCGTAGATACTAAAATCAGTGGACAATTATAATTATAATGGAAAAGAGAGAAAATATTATACTAAGATATAAAAACGAGTGTCAAATTATACAGAACTGGGAGGAGAAAAAAATCCAATATGGTATTTGAATACAATTTGATGATTTCATTACATTGTGTACCAAAAGGAAAGAAGTAATGTCCTGTGGACATGGGGTTTGAGGGGTACAGACCATTTTGACATATTAAATGATCAAATTTTTCATGTATATTATTGACAGTATTGTATATGAAACAGTGGCTTTTAACATGAGGAAAGGTGAAAAGAGCATAGCCCAGGAAAAATAATGAAATGAAAAATGACATGAACCTTTTAACATTGAAGACACACAATGCAACACTTAACGTAGAATGGAGGGATTAGGACAGTTACCCCAGTAGGTAGGACAACTACCCTATGGGTTGTGCATTATCATTATTTTTAGTCATAGGCTATTTACTGTGGGTTATCTTCTGTGGATTTTTTTTTCAAGTTTTATACTTCTCATAATGATTATGGATAATTGTCCTAAGGGGTAGTTACCCTAGAGAGGTAGTTTTCCCAAGGGATCTAGTTGTCCCAGAGGTAATTTTCCTATGGAGGTAATAGTCTTAGGAGTAATTATCCTAGGGGTAGTTGTCCTAGGGGTTATTGTCCCTAGGGTATTTGTCCCAAGGATAGTTGTCCTGTCACCAGTAAGGTTCAACTGAACTGTTAGTGCCGGCCTAAAATGGATTCCTTTGTTTTTCGGGATAATAGATAGGTTTAAATAGGATTCGAGTTGAAGAAAAAGAAAAAATGAACTGAGGGTGTGCCAGACACGACCAACTAAATAATGTAAATACATGTTTCCAGAGAAAACTAAACCTAAAGCCTTCCTTGTTAATCAAAGATAACATTATTGTTACACAACGTTTGTGTTCGAATAATAGAAAAAGTGAAACTTCTATAACGCAGGCCTGGGAGATTCAATTTGCTTTTTATCTGACGAAATCGTTTTTACTATTTCCCGTTGACATTTACCCCATGAGCTTGTTTTTAGCAAAGACATGTCGGCCAAAAGTAAAAGCTAACGTTTCATTTCAAAGAAAAACTACTTGCATTGGCAAATTACAAAAAAGTAATACTAATGAAAAGCCACGATATTTCTTTCGAGCAAATAAATTAATTCAAATGTCAAATACGTAAGGTACTTTATGTAAAATAACAAATGTCCTTCATATTGGATAAACATGTGAAATATGGACAGTGTGGCATACGATATTAATACCTAACCTTTTTATCGTCAATATATTTATATGAAGAAGAACAACGAATAGGATATTTCTAAGTGTATTCCATGACTTCTTATCCCATGTATTTTCCCAGGAGGCATAGCTGATAACAAAGCTGTTATCTGATTGCTGCGTATCTCTTCACGCAGTAGATAAGTTGATAACACGCTGTATCACGTGTCAGGAGACAACATCGCCCTTTAAAAAACGATCCTGTCTTTTAGCAGTCTGCCGAGGGAAAGTTCAGAGCCGTAAATAGAAAGGGGGATGTCTTGTTGCGCCACCCGGTCCCAACTAACGTGATATTATGTTAACATTATTTATTTCCATAAGGTTGTACTAAGGTCGTATTGAGGGCGTATGTTGTAATTAGTCATTTTGTTCTTTCATGATCAACACAATGAGACTGAGTGATGAAACAACTGCAACAGATAGGATACTTCAGAGGTATTCTCCATTAACATTATTAAAGCTAATCATGTTTCCTTGCATAGAAACATAATATCAAATTTACACAAACAATCGGTGATGTTATAGCTCATTATTTAGTAGATTGTCCTTAGAAATGAAATTATTGAATTAGTTTAAGAAATGTTAGAGAGGAAATTGCGTCTAAATTCGTTCCTCCCAAGCTTTCAATATTAGAATCATAAATTTTATTCAACGATTGACCAAATTCAGAAAATATTGTATAATCCCCTTAGAAAAGTATAACGGATTCAACTCCTGAATCTCGCCAGAGCGATTTGAATTTGACCAATCGCGATCCCCTAATTATACAGCAGTTGATGGTTTGATCGTTTCTTGACACCTCTCGCCCTTTTTGGTGGTCGGCTGTCGAGTTAACTCTGTCAACTTTAAATCACCTCTGTCATCAGCAGATTCCTCCTCATCTGTGAGACGGCTTCTTTCATTAGCATGTCAGCACAGAGATGTCAGTAAAAAAAAAAGTGAAAGAGCGAAAAACGTCTAGTGAAGCTATTGCTCCGTTAAAGGTCAAAGTGCAGCCAGACAAATAGATGTTGTAATAGTTTGTGGTCTGTCCTTAAGATGGAGCCAGTGGGGGAAGGGTCATAAAGTGAGACAAACACGGGGGTGGGGAAGCCTAAACAGGGGTGGGGAAGCCTAAAGATGGGGTGGAGAACCCTTAAGAGGGGTCAGAGAAGACTAAATAGGGGTGGAGAAGCCTAAAGACGGATGGAGAAGCCTCAAGAGGGGTGGAGAAGCCTAAAGAGGGGCAGAGAAGCCCAAAGAAGGTCAGAGAAGCCTAAAGAGGTATGAGCAAGCCTAAAGAAGGGTGGAGATGCCTGATAAGGGGCGGAGAAGCCTAAAAATTGGTGTAGAACCCTAAAGAGGGGCGGAGAAGTCTAGATAGGGGAAGATTGTGGTTATAAGCAAGCTGAAAGGGAATTTTCAATTTGATTATTTAACAAAGGTGTTTGCTTTTAGCATTTTTGTTGTAGAATTTGGTTTATTGAGGAATAGTATTTCATAAGTATACTATTAAATAGGCCTCATCAAATATATGATTTACAATAATTAATATACAACAAATTATAAATATGTTATTTGACAGCATACGTCGAATCAATTTTCTTATTTATCCAAATTCATGTGTGTTTACTAATTTTGCAAGAAAACTGTTATACGAGCATGTATATTGTAACCTCCGGAAGTGTTGTCTTCTCAAGCAAGGTATACTCAACCCCCACCCTTATTTGTAATCTCATCAACAGATTCTCTAATCTTTTTCCCCTCTGTCTCTTTTTAGAAGTATATTGAGCTGTTATATTCTAAGCAGCCAACACTGCTTCTGAAGTACTCTGACTCATTTCCTTGGCGACAGAACTTTTACTTTCAGACATCTTCATCTAAACATGTTTTGCTGTTCAGTGCATGGTTCGAAATCACGCTCGACTTTAAAACCTCCTATTCCTAAATCCTCAACGCACGACGAAGGAGATAACAATAAGAAACATAATCCTTCAATCCTTTCAGAAAAAGGATACTATAAACTTGTCCTTCACCAAAGAAATAGGGATTTGTATATGTAAAGGCAGAGAGTAGTAGGCATGTGCCATTAGTAGGCAAAACCTGATTTACCCTGAAGCCACATTCCCAGGCACTATACACTTCATATCTCCACTCTTATCACTGATACGCCGCAGGTATACACAAAAGATAAGCCGTATATGAGAGGTGGTCCCCCGTGGGGCTTATGGGCTAACACATCCACTTTAAACATGTTCACACGAGGCGCGGCCTTTTTGTCCACTTTCCCTGTCTCACTTTCAGTTTCACTTTCAGTTTCACAGCCCGAGTCGTAATTAAGACAGTAAAGTCGCGTGACATCCCCACACGCCATACTTAATGGCCAAAAAGTGGCGGAGTATGCTGAGAACAAAGTCACGAGGATCCTATCTCCCGTAATCCACCAGCCTCTTATTTCTTTATCGGCCTCGTGCTCCGCTTTAAAGGGGTTGAAGTTCTCATAATTTCAGTATGTCAAGTAGTAGTATATAAAGTTGGCTCTTTTATGCAGGCGGATTTATTTTTGTGAGGCGGCACGGAATATTAGCCGCGCTGTCGCAATAGGCCTACTTTGTTTATGGCGTTCTTCGTGATGTGAATTCTAATATGAAGTTCATATCAACATCAAAGTCTACAGTTCTAGGAGCTAATGGATTTCCCAAAAGCAAAGCCCCTGTGCTTATCTTACTACGTCTGGAGCAAGGCCTAGGCCGCCTGCACCTGATTTGACTCACTTAATTGACATTCAAACCAACCAAACCTAAAACCGCATGGATTTAAAAGCGAGCTATCTGAATACCATCAACCTTAATATAACCAGATGAATCTATATTTATCGTAATATTTTTTCGACCCCCACTGAATAGCAGCAATTACATCTCGGCCATGTTTTCCTCGTTATTTGGGTTCCGGTCTGATTTATTTACAGCCGCTGTGTTTTTGTTTCTTCCCCCAACATGTTTAGTTCCCCAAGTACCATTGGAAAACATGGTGCAATAAGTTCAGTGCACGGACAACATAAAGACTATTTCAATAATGTTTACCGAAATAGTATAAATACAGTAAAGTTAACTGAAATAGTGTTATGAGTTGCAAATAACCAATGGTATGTTGTAAGAATAGTTCGGTATCCGAAAACGCCTTTAACAAATAAATACAGCTATAAAACAAGGGCATAACCATTCTCGGATATAAATCAACTCAAATAATTTCCAATTTTGGTAAATACAAATTGAGACCTTACTCTCTGAAGGTGAGGATGATTTGGCGATTACTCACCAATATCTGCAACTATGACCTGTTTTTGGTTTTTGTCAATGATGTATTTATTCTTTTTTTCAGTGTCGGCTGCCAATTCCTTTCTTTGTCACTGTGTCCATTAACCTCCCGTTTTTGGACTGTCAGTTAAAGTTTAAGGAGGAGTGGAGACCAGGTGGTGTGGTACGCCTAAGGCAGCTGGCATGTCAACCTAAATAAAACTCACATTTTCCAAGTTAAATGCTGTGTAAGCTATTTCTTGTTATGTCTGGAGGGGTTTCTTCTAGGATCTCTTCTTGGGATGGATTATAGTCATTTTCTAAGATACGCAGTCAGTGTAAGATAGTTGAAAATTGAGCTATATCATTATGTTTATTTCTGTTCTTATATTCATCGTATTTTTGTTTTTGCTTGTAACTTTAATTAGGTTTTTTTTCTATTTAAGAAAAAAGAACCTGAAATAGATCTAACCTGTTAGTTGAAAATGTATCGAGTAATGCCCATCAAGGCAACCAGACATGTAAAGGCGTTATGAAATAGAAGTCACATACACAACATACATCTATACTTATTTTATGTAAACTAGGCTCAGATATATTCAAGCTGAAGGTCTGGTGATACCTGCTATAATTACCAAGGCCTGTGAGATAGGACGAACAGTAATAAGCAGGCCTGCCCCCTGCATTACCCCACCTCCAGGTGAACTAATCCCCCCACCTTATCTACCTGCCCTTATCAGCAGCCCCCCTCCTCCAGTAAGGGTGTGCCAGATAATAACCAGCTCAGCTCATTCGCTGTCCTATCACATTCCTCCATTAGCCCGCCTCAGAAATTCTTTGCCAAGTGTCATTTGGCCTGGCTTATTCCTTCTACAGTTCATCAGATCACCCCTGCCCCCTCCCCATTTCCCACGTCCACCTCCTGTGTCAACCTAATGCAGCTGGTTCGCCCTGGAGATTTGTTCTTATCAGCATGCCTTTTTTGATATCTTATTTTTTTGATTTTCTTTTATTATGTGAAAGGTTTTGTTGGGTGACAAGGCTTTGCCGTGAGAGGAATGCGCATACGTGTTAGACTTTGCAAAAAGGGGTAAGATTGATTGTTGTTGATAAAGAAATGCAATGTTGCTTATCTCAGGGGGTAGGATTTCCTCTTCTTATCTTCCTCTATGTTAATTTATACGGCAGAGACATCCGATTCGACAAAGTATTATTCCAGATGTACAATTCCATACGTATACCTTGGCCATATTTCATAATATATCTTTTAATGAACCTTCCCTATACTTTGAAAGTAATCTCAGTCGTCTGTCGGGCTTAATTTACTAACTGTAAATGGGACTGGGACTCTGATTGCAGTATCGAGTTACTCTCAATTTGTTAATTTCAGCGATATGTCAATTACTACAGTGACATTTTCATTTGCAATAACGATAAGAACGACATTTACAAATTAATCAAGACCATTTTATATTATGTTAAAATGGCAGGGGTAAGCATATGGCACACAAAGTTCTGGGTGTAATAGAAAGGGAGAATTATTAACTTGTGCTAGATTCTTCGTCCTATTTCACCATATTCGTGAAATCAAACGACTGATCATAATGACTGATGAAATAATTAAAAACAAAAAAAAATATAGCGAGGAAAAACAGTATAACAAACATAGAGAGTTAACATTTGCATTTTGGTGGTGTAAACAACAACCGGGCAAAAGCCTTGGTCCAAGGGGAGCGGTTGGTATTTCTCTTGTCGATATGCACTTCATTTGGAGCAGTGTCCCGGCAACGTCTATATTGATCCCAGATCTTAATACTGTTAGCGAATTATCCTCACCCGGCGACTCCCAATACGCCGGCCCCTTACACCCTGCCTAAACACCCTTAAGGTACCCTGGACAAGCCAGAAGAAAACCACCCAAACCTCTTCTTCTTTTTTCTCCCTCCCCAAGCCCTGTAACGGCTCCTGGCGCCATCCGTTCTGTCTCAGTTCTCATTATTCATTTGCAGACGAGTTTCGTCATCCAAAAGGAAAATGTGATTGGTGAGTTCAAAGGATTTCCAGCGTTCAGTGTCACAAACAAACAGACTAATGTTAGGCAAAATCAAGGAAATATTCCGAAGGAGGAATGGTAAAAGAAGGGAAATAGCAATGGGGACCCTGGGGGTGAGTGGAAACCTTTTGATCGATGTCGTGGAGGTGGTGTTTTGTAGCAGACGACAATTTGGTCGCTATGTTTCTTTTTCCCGCGCAAACTGATTAGAAGCAGATCCAAAGCTATTGTACTTTAAAATAACCAATATTTCATCAAGTGATTGAAGTTATTTCTCCTAACCTTGAAGAAGGAAAAACAAGAGAAGAAGATAGCTCTGTGAACCTACTAATTTTCCATGGGAAACAAGGAGAAATGTTTGTTGTTTTTTGTGGCTGGTCCTCAAGAGATGTGGTGGTTCACAAGGAGCAGGAACTCTCCAAGCTGAGCTTCCGAAGCGGATGTCTGCTGAAGTCTAATTACCATGAAACCTGCGTGATAATTCGCTCAATAGAGCAAGCCCTCGCCCGTCCTCCCGCTAAAATAATTAAAAGGAGACAATTTTTTCCAATATCAATTTGTATTTCACTAATGACGTTCATCAAATTTCCAAAAGGACGTAATTGTTAGGTACAAGTGTTAAGCCTGAGAGTATCGCCGTTTAATTAGAAGCTGGAGGATTGTAATAATCAAAATGACAATTAGTTCTTTGGAATTTGAATCTTTTGTCATTATTTCCTTGCCTAATTCCAACGCAGCAAATGGTGGGATTTTATATTGCTGTTCTAGGTTAAATATCGACTGTGGACTTTCGCGTGGAAATCCGATGCGAAATTTGATACACACACTATAGAAAGCTACTAGAATGTCTCTGAGAGGATTCCCCCTGCCAAACTAAATTTTAAATGGGCCTGGTACAAATCGTAGAGGTCTCCTATTTTAAACCAGAAAATGTTCTTATTCCATAATGAGTCTGGGGCTTAAGTGTTAGGATTATGAATTCAGCATAGATCTTTTTTCTATAGTGAGTCAAATTTCCAAGATTGCATTTGGGACAGTTACTCATAAAACATAATGTAATTTTAAGGGAGGCACACTCATTTCGTTGGAGTTAACATCTTCTATATTCATTTTAACACCTTTTGCATGAAGACATATTTGGCATATTATTGTGAATCTGTTCATGTTTACAAAAGTTGATTTGATGCCCTGGAGACGTTATGGTTTTCAATAAGCAAATAATTAAGAGGTTCTCCTTTTTATTTACACTGCTCAAGATTGTGGAAGAATTGCCGCCATGCTATGCCTTAAAAATGAAAAAGAATAACTGCACTTAAACAATTTCACCATACCACAGGTGTGCCACCATTTCTACTATATATCACCCTATAAATATTTTACCTGTATAACCACAAAGGAGGTTACTCTGGACTAGCCACATTCAAGGCCATCTCAAACAAAATAAAAACAATTTTTTTAACCCAAAGAGTTTTCAAAAGAATATTACAGTCCTTATCTCTGATACCATACAATAAAAATCTAATTTAAAGACATTTTTTGGGTGAAATTATCAGTATAATAAGCAAATACCTGTGTCTCAAGCCCAAAACTGGCAAAAATCTGGTCCTTTCAAACACTATGATTCAGCAAAAATCTGATAAATCTGTGAGATATTGGTCGTTTGCGGTCTCTAATTAAAGCAGAATCTCAGTCGCATCGCTCAATGGTTTCCCCCATTTAAGGTGTTTTATTCAAAGCCGCAGCCCCAGCTCTATGTATAAAGGCCGTATGTGTCTGTTTGACCACATTGTTGTGATAGAAATACTGCACGCACAGCGTTGTGAATTCAATCCCTGTTTTCCATTTTCAAGAAAGAATTTCTTCTACAAGTTGAATACATTGAATTTTCCTTTCTCCTGGATTGTAGGTCAATCTATAGAAAGAAGAGATGGAACAGAGTTCATCCAATGTTAAAAATAATATATATACAATGAGCCTATTCTTGCAACTGCAAAAATATGAATCACTTATTATCCATAGAATAGTTTCAGATGTTGCGGTTTTGAAAACATTCCAAAAAGGTTTTAGCAATCTTAGTCATAGTCTTTTATTGGATAATTGACAAGTGGCTTATGTGGGTCTAATTGAAAGTCGGTTAGTATGAAGGGCAGGTAGACGCGAAGTCTGCACTATGTAGACTCTATGAATTTCCTGATCAAAGGGCACATACAATTTGCAAAGGCTGTTGAGACAAATTGATTTCATATTCATCAGCTGTACATTATACATGTTATTAGCATAGCTGAAATAGTGCCAAGTAGGCCTACTCATAGTCATTGCGCTTTGACCCCATGATAATTGTTAGTGAGTGCATGGAGATACCATTTTCAGTAATAACAGTTTACGGACTCAATTAAGGTTTATTATATTGCATGACCATTTCAAGTTGTGCACTGGATTTGATAAACATTCAATACACTAGCAAACAAACGATTATGCACTGAGTGTATCTTTCTACTGTATGTTCTCTGCTCATAAGCCGTCAGTCTCCCCATAAAGATGTACTTTTTAGTAAAGATGAATCAGCAGATGATACATTTATTTTGTTTATGGGTATATCATCGATTCGTGAGCAGAGTGTGTTTAATCCACATAGCCTGATAACTTTGGTGGGACTTAAAGAATAGGTATGGAAACAGGGTTTCGTTTGAGTCAGTTTATAATAAGTTTACCAGTCTTTGCCTACTCTATTTCTGCTCAATTTTAAAATAGGATGACGGGTACCCAATTTCCTGCAGGATGCTGATCTCAGGAAGATTTTCCAGGTAGTGAAGTGACTTTTGAAGTGTATGCAAGAAACGAAGATAGCCTGCAGTAAGGTTATGACAAGGGTATGGCGGTAGTAGGGATAATGGATCGAAGCAAGTATATGTACCAAGTACCATAAATAGAAGACACCCAGTACTTTGAACTTTCATCTTCCTTATAGCTGTGCTTTAATGAGAATACATAAATCTATATTGGTTGTCATAAAACATACCTGTTTAGTTGTTCATTCATTTTGTCAGGTAAAACTTTGATAAGAGTTTTGAATAGTACAGTATGCAAAATAGGTTTTATCTCAACCCTGTTTCACATTTCAGAGTTGTTTCAAACGTTTCCAAACGGAAGGAAGAAGAGGTCTTACTCTTGATGCATCTCACTAATGCGTTTGTCTCATTTTATGAAATTTACATATCTATCCCCCTCGGTCATAAGAAGTCAGTGACAGAAGATCGTGAACATGTAGAATTAACCGAATAACTGGTAAATGAACTATTTTGTTTGTGGCACAGGCTGTGTGGCACGGAACGTCCCCTGAATACACATTTATGAAGACACGCCGCATTAAAAATGATAACTCTTATTAATTGGCAGGTAATGATGAACCAAGACACAAAATGCAATACTGCTGACCCTGCAACATTATACAATTTGGGTAAAACAGTCAAACTGTAATACGTAGTTGCGGCCTCGTCCCTCTTGTAACCTGCAGCAACGTCCTATTTCTGTACTACTCGCCTGTTTAAGCATCAATGTTACCTGATTAAGGATCCATTTCTTACATCAAGGACTTTGTCAGTGCACATTTTCAGGTACTCTCTTATTAGAAGATCAATAGAATGCATGTCGCCCTCCTCTCAGCGGATATTACCTTATTCTAGGACAGTTGCCATTACAAATTAAATTAGGTCTGTTTTCTGGGTGATTGTTATAGTATTTGCCTGATCAATCAGGTAATTGTATTTCGGGCTTTGATTAAAACAATATAAAACTAATCAGGATTTCAGTATCATTCAGCCTCTCTAGTTCTGTGCGTAGCTCTGTCACGATGATAAGGATGAAACCATTGTACTGATGCGGCTGGCCAGTCCATATTTGTTTGGGCACTACAGTGTAAGCCTTGGACTAGCGCACGTGCTAGTTGTAATTCTCTGTCAGAAAGGGGATTAAAGGGAGGAGTCAATGTGTGACGTATCATACTAAAAGCAAGTATGCCGCTCTAGCCGGTCAGAGTTAGCTGAACGTTGAGTGAGTAACCATCCTGGAAAGGTTCGGTCTTAGAAGCTGAGTCCTGTTGTTTGGAATAGAGCCAGTCAGACTGTGTTAGAAGGCAGAGCGGTGTCTGAATGTGTTTGAGGGGATTCCTTCCTGGGAACTGATCATTGTCAAGTGAGGCCTTGTCACGGAATGGCAATACATAGGAGAATATTAATAAACTACAACCTTTTACGCGAGTGTTACGTCTTTTATGATGTAGGAACTATCGCTATGTATTGGACGGCAGTAGTCAAACGGAGGAGACTGCGTTTGGAGCTAGCTATTATCTACAAATAATTACGACTAATTACGTATCACACACACAACAGATAATTAACTCTCTATAGTTCACCATGGTAAATTATATTTTTGAGAACTAAAGAACTATACACAACAAGGTAGTTCTGCAATATCATTTATTTTAGCAGATAGAGTCACATCAACCTATGATACGTCTGAGTAAATGAATCTATTTGCTCTCATATTGGTAAACTACACTTTGCTTTAAATCACAGCCCATATTTTCGAGACGGATTAGGCTAATCAGACATTTTATGATTAATATTACATAATTAGTAAATCCTCTTTCACTAAAAGTAGTTACAGCTACAACAGTCCCATCTTGCAGTGACATCAGTATTTCTTGTGACGGACAGAATCACTAATAATGAGGCACTAATCGCGAAATACATGATTAGGTTAAACAGTTACAGAGGTATGGCCCAAGGTGTGAATGATAATTATTTTAGGTTCTCCTTTTATGTGTAACAATGCTAGTTGCGACTTAGTTCTACATCTCAGAGATCACTTCTTTTACACTCGCCCTCCTCTTATCTTACATCTCCTCACCACAGCCACAGTTTATTTTTGGATCAACTGCTACTACGTGCAAAGTTATTAGAGCAGTGAAGGTAGGATTTCTTAAGGATATAATGTGTAGTATTGGAAGTGACTTCCTACAACTACATACCTTCATTATATTAAGGTAATATCAGACATGCAGAAAAATTGTCATTCACAAAATTCATTATTGTCTAGTTATATGAATCTCAATTTTGATATTCCCTCTATTCCAAGCCTGGCCTACATATTGCGAACAAATTTATGTTTCCATGAAGGGAGAATTAAGTAATTTTCTCGACCACTGGTTACCAACCATTGTATAATATGTAATTATTATTGTAAAATTCTAATATTGTTACAGTCGTTAGTCGATAACCTGTATCCGATGCTGCATCAGTATAAATTATTTGTGAGAGAAATAGTATGCAGCTTAGGTGGGTATGCGCCATGTGGTGGTACTTCAGGCTTTGACGTACCACCTAAAGCAAACCGCGCGTAGAACACAGCGTAACTTATATTTTCCACCACTCTTTCCCCATGAGAAGGTACACGGTGCTGAATATGCAAATCCTACACTCAGGTAAAATAGAATTACCTGGCTGTACATATGTGAAATGCAAAGGATTTTTCACTGCAGGAAGACTGATGTTCACCTGGGATGTTCGACTATTTAGACCCCCCTGTTGAAATGAGGAATACCGTAGAACAATAAGACTCCTTGCAAAGCCATGGCAACCAATCATTTATAAGATATCTGGGTTATACTACCTCAATATTCTTTAAAGATTTTCTTAACATTTCTTTCAATTATTCCATCAACATTCGGAAATCCATTCCAGGTCCTTTGCGCATTTCATTCAGATCTCCAGTAGAACCCGAGTGATTGGGAAAAAAGGCCGAATGGCAATATGGGTCACGTGGCTTGAGATGAGAAATGTATTTTCCTCTCGCTCTCCCCCACACCAATAACTTGCCGCCGGTGCCTTGGAGATGTATGCTGCGTTATCTCAGAATCGCCGTGGCGGCTGCTCCAGACATTCTACCTCAGGACCATCATTCAGAGGTAGAAAGAGATGGAGAGATAGCCACTTGTGTGCCCCTTGTTGGCTGCGGGTCCCACAAGGATCTGCTACTATATGACGCGGCCTGTAGGCTTTTGGCATTCTGCTGAGTTTTGAATGATTCTCATGGCAGAATGGAGAACTAGGGCCTATGATAAAGATCTGGACTGAATTGCTGCATTCACCCATTGGCGAACTTAATGAAAGAGGAACTGAAATACAATGAACAAAAGATAAAATCCCTTTTAGGAGATTGTAAACGAACCCTGCAAGAGCTATTTTGATTTCAAAGTTATAAACAGCAAGTTATAGATTTAATGTTTACAGCAAGTTATGGAGACAAATCCCCGATGCAGCTCTAAAAGCCTCTTGATATATTGCATATGACTGCATGGCTTCCGTCAGATGGAGAATGACCTTTCTTACTGACTTCTTTTACATAGATCTAGGCCTATGTAGGCCTACATAGGCTACATTCTCGAATCTCATTGGCCAAATTACTGGGCAAAATCTGAACAGGGTTAGTGGCGGCATCATTTAAGCAAGAGGCCCATGAATGAAATAATACTAATGTTTTGTTTTTCTCAATAATGATGATTATCATTAGCACAAACATCTTCCCATCACACATTACTTTTGAATTGTTGGCTGACAAGATTATTTTGGGAAAATATCGATATCTAAATCATAGTATCTACAATTGGCATGCGATAGGCCTACTCCTGCTGCCTGGTCATACGAGAACCGGTTTTCCCCACGCGCAGACACGGCTGCGCACCTTCCGGTTCCGTGCACGCTTGTGGACTCTGGTTGCCATTGCGAGATGTAATGGGGACCAGCGAATGTCCGATCTGACATCACTTCCGGCGTTGAGGTCGCTTCCCAAGATGCTTCTCGGTCTAAGATCAAAGCGAGGCAAGGTCCCGGATGGTGCCCTGGATTGCGCGTGCGCAGATAAATGCGCCTTTATATCTCCTCTTATCTCCAATATGGCCATAGATACTACTAGATGTTATGTCACCCATGTTTGAACAAGATAAAGAAGAAGGAAAAAGATCTGTAGAGCCCCACATGTTATGGGAAAAAATAATCCCTATGCGTACCGGTAATAGAAAGGTTTAGAGCTGGTGGCTTGTTTGCTTTTAAAGAATGCAGTTAATCGAGGAGAACGTTCTGCCGATGAAATAGGTCAATCCTTTCCCATCCTTCATCTTTTATTTTGTTAATTGGAATTTCATCTCGTTTTTCATATCTTAGCGAGGTATGGATGTAAGTTCTCTCAACGAAGCTTCTATACTTTAATGTTAGGTTTAATGTACAGACCTTTGGATGATGGGATTTCCCATCGGTAAAATGAACTAAAGGAAGGTTGTAAAAAGATAAACTTGGTGAAGCGAATGCCTTCATTCCGATATTGTTCTTTTAACTATAGCAGTAAATCGGATTTGATTGTTCCATTAACAAATTGTGTGTTTTTAACTATACTTATGAAATATAGCCTAACGAACAAAACGCCATTGTCACAGCATAGTCAAAAGTTTCGATAAAACAGGTTATTTCAAATTGATAATATGACATTTTGATTGCATGTCATAACTATTACCTTTTAGGCACTGTGGTTTTCAATAGATATTCACTAAAGACCGCGTAAAAGATCCCATTAACTAATTTACGTTACACTCACGTTCTTTTTTTCCTTTGCCAGACTCTTCCCTCACTTATGATAGGCTAAATTCCTACTGCTTTCTCATTTACTGTTGCTACTGTATCTTTCCTCACGTATCCTTTAACTCCAATGACCAAAACTGAAGAGGAAAAACCTGTAGGTTCCTTTCAGCAGCGATACCTTAAGAACCACGTCGTTTAAGGATAGCGCATTGGGGGTTCCCCTTTAATGAGGCTGGTTTCCAAATCCGCCACCTGTGGTCGCCCCAAGTGTCTCCTCCAGGGTGTCTATCTGCTGACACCTCCTTAGAAGCCAGAATGGAGGTCCTCCTGTGTCTTCTATGGGTATCACCTCTGTGGGGCTTCACGGTACTGGAGGAATGTTACCCTGATTACCTCAATCCCCCACACATTGCTGGCAATATCATTGAACCAGGCATACATGTACTTAGAAATAGAAGGTGAATTCTGAGGTTATTCACTGCATAGTACGTGAAGGATGGCGTAGTTCAGCACTTTAATTACTTATTAAAAGACATGGCTGTTATGAAGGGCTCTTGTAAGCGGCTAGGCGTCATTCTTTCCATCCCTCAGAGGATTTCCAGTGGCGCCGTTTTCAATAAAGTGTGAGCACAAATGCTACTGATGAGAATTACAGTTTTTGATGACCATTTCAAAAATTACTTTGGAGACTTGCCTTGACTTAATTGCCTCGTAAAACTTATATGGAATGAGCCAAATGCCAAAGTTACCATCCCACAAGTGCTAAGACGAAAAGGGATTGATGTTCATTATGGTTTCTGATTAGGCATGCACAACAAAACACAAGGAGATAAAATTCTAAGCAGTAAATCTATAGATTTTAACATCCCTTTTTTAAACACCTCAATGTGAGGACGAGGCTTCCGGATCCGGAAATGGCCTGCCGGAACCGGAAGTCGATCCGTTACTGGGACGCACCATGATGATGACGTCACGTTGATGATGACAGAGATCGACGCCAGGGGGCAGTGTCGGCGCCGCCGAGGAGTCACGTGATTAATGCGCGAGACTCGGCGAGATGAATAGTAATGGCTGCGGAGAGGGGTTGAGATTAGTTGAGCGGATCCAATGGGGCCGCTCCATTGTGGACAGTTAGCCACTGATGTGGGGGTCGGCCCCGTCTACAATGGAGGATCCCTCCCACTATTGTATGACCCTTTCAGATAAAAAGGCCTGGGGAGTGTCCCTCAATATTCCCACTCGGGCAACCAAAGAGCTCCCCCTCTTTTCACTGCTCTCACTCAAACAGCTGTTTAAGTGCGTTTAGAGCGGTCTACTAACCCTTCTGAGGGAGTTTCCATACTTCCAAACTACCTTCAAAGTAAGATCCTTTGGTCCGAAGCTTTGTGACTAGAATCAAGAAAACTTAAGATGCATTACTTGTGACGTACATCTTTTCCTATTGGGACACCAGGATCTCTACCCTATCGTATCTGAACATATATGACTTTTCTGAGACAAATATACTTTTCTTTGAATTATACATATGAAATAAATCTCTGTCTAGCGGAATACAGAAATCTCTACCCATCATCAAATATATGGCTTCTCCTGATACGTAAGAGCCTATACAGTTGTTTGAATTATGTATGGTAGGCCAGGCCAGGGTAACATATTGAGCTTCCCTTAGCGTATGGCGGTCACATACAGAGGTTACCCTGCTCGTCCATCCAGGCTTAGTCTCTATCACTCTCCTCCCTCGTCCTTCTTCTTTATCCTATAGTCCCCCTCGCCTGTTTTGTTAGTGTAACCCCATCTCCCTCTCATCCTCTCTCTCTCCCTCTGCTCTATATCTTACTGTTGTCAATCCTCTTATGGAGCGACGTCCATCTTTTCCTTTTAGCCTCTTTCTTCCTGTTCTCCATTTCTTCCTCCTGGTGCTCTCTCAACCTTAGGAATAGTCTCTTTCACAATGAACTGAGAAATTGCGATGTGCATTAGGTTAGGCTTTAGGTACATGTGCAAACAATCATAGAAAACCGATTCTATTGGTCTTTTGGGTATAGGGAAAAGGTTTTTGATTATTGAAGTTGTCTTGATACGGAAGCAAAAGTGGCCACCACTTTATTTTCTGTATAACCTATATCGTGTACCCATATGCTCTGTCCGTTTTATCATCCAAACCCCATAACCATCTTTATCCCCCACAACGTCCTATCCTCTCACTAGTTTAAGAGTCATCCCCGTCATTCATCGCTCCCCATCACCTCTTCATTTCCGTCCACAAGGGTAGTCGTGGCAACCTGCTATTCGCAGTAGGATGACAGCATGTGGGCCTTTGGGCACATACGTCCACAATTAGGACTAGGATAAGGAATGTATGATTACAAGGACATCATGCATATTGCAGCTTGCAGCTTGCCCGATACTTCCTAAAGTTGAGAACCAGAATTGAGAAGGCTGCGAAGATCTTCCCAAAATACTTGCTGCAATAAAAAAAAAAGTTTTAATTTTCAAATCTGCCCAAGTGTAACATTAGGTGTTGTTGATTCCAAAACGTCTCAAGGTGTTTGATTCTAATCTATCAGAGGTAATAGCCCATTAGACTTCATATAGAATTTCCCCAATTTAGTTAACGACTTTGAAGGGCATTTGTTTGAAACTGGAGGAAGTTACACAATCTTTGAAAAAGTTAGAAGCAACTTTGTAATACGAGAACAATTTAATTGCTTTTAAAGTAATGTGAATATATTTTCATCATGCCATTAGCTGACGAACTTTCTACTCTGCTTCCTAATTCGAAGTGGCTCGATGATCATAAAATATGCCCTAGACTTTGGATTTACAGAAATTGGATTTAAAAAGCGTGTAAATTGGACAACATTTGATATCTTACTATTTAATGGAAGTCTGCTTAGATTTATTATAATTATCATCCGTCATGTCCATCCTTACATCTCTTTAAAACAGTTACTCTTGTAGTCGACAGAAGAAACGCATCTATGAAGATATGGTACGCATTCGATTATGTGAATTACAGGAAACTCTCCCTTTGTTCGTTTTTGAAATTATATTGTACAGTCGGGAATTGCGAAGCGATCCTACGACCATACAGACAGAAATAGATAAATCTCACTAAAGCAAAAACACATGGTATATACATTACACACGTCCTTTGACAAATTCCTAGGTCTCGCCGAAATTATAACTGTAAAAGCAATTCGTATAATTGCTTTTACAGTTGTAACATTATTATTGGTTAGAAGCAGCTCTTATGAAGGTGGACATAGCATGGGCGGGGGATCCATATAGTTATTAGTTTCAGAGAATGCCACAGTGCAGGCGGGCGGCCTACCAGGTGGTCTATAGGGCCGGGCCCGAGTCGATACAGGCAATCAGGCACCGTTTGTGGGCCGCCTGGAGAAGGCTGAAAAAGCCAATCAGCCTGTGTTCATTTCCAGGCCAGATGTTTGGCCCACCCAGCCTCACCCCCTCCCACCCACCGGAGGGGGTAGTGAGGAGACGGGGGGGGGGCAAGGGGGTACTTGGTCTGAATGATATGGTGATGGTAAATAACTTTAAAAAGGTACTAAGCGGCAATGAAGTAAGTTTATGTGTATATTCATGTGGGTGTGAGGGTGTGCACATTATAATGTGAAACATAATCCGTCGCAGGCGCTTTTATCATATCTACATGGAAAACAAAGCTCAGGCAAGATAGTAATTGAAAGTATTGTGTAAGAAAAATAAATCTCATTTAAATCAACTATAGGCCTATTACAATATTCAGTATGATCAATGGTTATCCTATGTCATTTAGAAGTCTCTTTTACATTGGGAGGCAATGTAACCAGAAACAAAGTGAGCAATTCTGATATCATATAGACCTCTGACATGCTTGATAATAGTTAAGGCACTTCTTTCATGAATTTTAGGTCCCTGGAACAATTCCTTGGATACCAATGTTTAATGAACGAGTAACCCCATCCCGGGTCCACCCAAAATACCGCCTCATCAAAAGGGAACCCCCACCTCCCACCCACCGTCTCCAGCCCACTCATCCGGCTGAGCAGCTCGCTCCAGACCTGTAGCCACTCACTGACCCACTCGCCCCCTCGTACCCTGCCAGGACTGACCCTTCCAACCCTCACCTTTGCCCAACCAAGCACACGCCTACTCAGCCAAGCAAGACTAACCAGAAACCACCGCCCACGTCATCTACCACTTACCTACGTCTTTATAATGGACTGTACTACGGAGAGTTGATTTAAGAGTATTTTAGGTATTATGGGCTGAATTTTTGGACTCATTTTGTTGACATAAACACAGGGAAAAGATTATGAAAAAATATAGAAATGTTTGCTGTACCTCGATAGGCCTAATGATTCTTCTCAACTTACACGGAACAATGAAAATCTATCTGCCCTGTGACTTGTAAACTATCTGCCTATGGCGCGGAGCTGTCTGTTGGAAAGTTTGCAATTCTTTCCAATTTGCAATTCTTTTTTCTAAAAGAGTTTATGCCCCTATAATAATCTTACACATTAATACAAACTCCAACCTTTACATAGAATGTGTGAATCAACCCTTGACATGAACCACCCTCTCATCCAGCAACGTCCATGACTAAACCACCCACCAAGACACCCCACAACAACCCACACAGCCGGGAGCCAGCTAACCAGCGGTCACTGCACACATGATGAGATTACCACGTGGCCAAACTCGTGACCCAGTCGAGATCTCGCGGGAATCCCTCCGAGATCTGGCGAGACTTAGGAGAAGATCGGCTGGGAGGTTCTCTAATATCGCCCACGGGAGGTAGACGATAGTGCCTCGCCAGGAGGGGTTGACGAGTAGTGGAGGAGGGAGGGAGGGGGGTTATCCTCCAGGGTTCCCCCTGCTCCCCCATGGTCGCCATATTGCCCCGTCCACAGGGCCACATTTGCCCACAAGGTGGCAGCACTCTGTCACCGGAAGTGATGTATCGCTGCGCGGCATGAGACCATCGATCATGGCGACCGTGTCGCGCGGTGTCGGTATTGGCGACAGTAAGGATGAAGGCATCGCCACACTGGGCGACCTGAGAGCAAAGTCCCGACATTGGCGACAGTAAGGATAAAGGTGTCGCCACACTGAGCGACCTAAGAGCAATGTCTCAGCGTTGGCAACAGTATGGATGAAAGCATCACCACACTGGGCGACTTAAGAGCAATGAGGGACAAAACACACTTTCAAACTTTTAAAAGGGAAAACAATTAAGCCACACACATTACAAAATAACCTTTACCATCACACGCAGCTGGGACAAATGATTTTGCAGCCTTGAATCAGGGTTACGTATGCAGGATTACCCCTTCCGAATTACATGTATACTGTTTTCCTAAATTCCTTTACAATTGTATCCGTATTGGAATATGAATGTGTGTTAGTTGCGTTCCAACAACCTACTGGATGCCTTTGAAAGGGTCATTGACAATTACAGCGCCATCCAGCAAGTAGCCTTACTAGTTTATCAAGTTGGTTGCAATTGTTTTGGCCGTTGAATGACAGTGTCTTTATTTTTGTGGCTTTGCTCATTTTGAGCCAAAAAGGTATCTCTGTGTTTTGATTATTTATGCGTGAAAGTGTGAACTAAGTTGTGATAATATAAATGAGTTTAGCGGTGAATTGGAAAGACTCCCTCCCTTCCCCTCAAGCCCTTTTAATGGAAGTCATACTACAATTATAAGATTGCTGCGTAAGCCTATTCCAAAGGCAATTACATAGCAATTATTTCACAAAGGAAATGTGGTAATAACGTACTTGAAAAACCTGTCTACCACTTCGTCCACAGATGAGGCCGTACCGTTTTCTAATTGCATGAGGGAATCACATTTCGAGACACCTCTCAGCTCTGGACTGTCTGGATCACAATCAGCCACATGCACAAAAAACAATCTTAAAACTGAACCAGAGATATTTAAATTATTCTCCAATTTCTTGAAATAAAAAAGACAAAAGTTTGGTATACGTCAACAGCTTATTTCATATTATAACAACCCAAACCAATGATGAAAATCTAGAGTTTGTTTGAGAATAACAATAATTTTAACTTTTTTAACCAGAATTTATTAGTAAGGCATAATATTGATCATTATAATATAATTCTTATGTCATAGTTTTTCTTTGGGGATCACATCTCCAAAACAAAAAATATCTTTTCCCAACTGTTGGAATGCCTTTCCAGTTATATCAAGTACGGTCAATTATAAGTTTCATAAGCGTTTGCCTTCTAAAGCTATATATTGTCATCGCAAAGAGTACACGTATAATCAAATATACCTTGCAAAAACGATAGCGCCATCGTACTGGAGATATATGTACGCTCAGTGCAATACATGCAAAACAGTGTTGCCTATCCTTAAGTTCTCATAACATGAGCTTTATATTGCTCATCCAACAGGGTTTAGACATCATGGTCCAAACTCTTTTCCACGGACAAAGCCGAGCATTAAGGCAGCGTGGACGTTTGTATGACAAATGAGGCAGTAAGTCTAGAGGTAAAGAACAATGGTCCCGAAAGAGGAAACAATGCGCGCAGAGCCCCTGCCTTCAGTCCTATGATGTATCCTGAGTCATGTTTAGAGATGGTGAGCATGCAACTGGAGAGGTTCCCTGTAAATCAAATCTGACCCTCCGACCCCTAGTTTCAGTTCAAAAACAGCCATGACTGATGCTATAGCGTGCTTCTCCCAATGGGTTTTGTGCACTGTGACAAAACTTCAATTCACTAGGACAGTTTTGAAATCAATGTCATCTAGCTTAATAGGGTTGTGTCTGGTTTGCATGTTCATTTTCAGTAAGGGGTGAAAAGGGGTGGAATTAGAAGGACATGCATAGTAAAGTACATTCCCTTTTTGGAAAAAGAAAAGATATGGTCAGAAAGAATATTGTGTAATTGTGTATCAACAGGGGGGTATACCTATATCGTGTAACCGAACGTTTAGATGCCTTTGAATATTAAGTATTACCATTAGCATCATAATGTGTTACATTAAAACTTCGAGCTAAAACCAAAACTTCTTAATCAAGATACATGTAGATGACAATTGACAGATTCTATCGCAGAGTAGATTTTATCCGCTCTAGTATCTAATCCTTATTTCGGAATCGACCTCAAGAAAAAGTCTAAACCAAAACGGATATGTACGGAAATGAAAAGAAACGTATGTTATCTAGTAGATTAGGAGTATTGAAAAAAAAAGCACATCTAACCGTGTACAAAACACTTGCTGAAACTTAGCTCTAGACCTTATCCTATATTAGTCCAACGTCCTTTATCGTCCAACAACCTACATATCCGCCTATTTTCCTTTACACTATTTCTTTATGCAACATCGATGTTTTCAATTTGCACTTGGGTACCTTTTAGCAATTATTTACGCATCACTTGGGGGACGTAACGGAGTATGAAATGTTGATTAGAATGTGTGTTCCACTTAGAAAACTGAGATATATGCCATGCCCAGAAAAAGCTTTGAATGTGATAAGGTCTAACAGAAGCCTCATTAAGTCCCCATTAGTATTGTTGACACTTTTTTAATAGATATTCGGGGTATATTGGGCCTTATTTAGGGCTTGATAATAGGTCGACGTCACTTGTTTGTTTCAATTTCCAGAACAATGTTGCTAAGAAGTGTATATATATGCAATTTAAGTCGCATTTTGATGGCAATTCCTCCTATTAAAGTCTGATGCCCACTTACAGTATACACCCCCACACACCCTCCACATTCGACCATACACCCCACGTACGCCCGGGCTTCTCATTTCCTATTGTATCCCATTTCCTTTGCACCTGCCTTTCACATATGTCGGCTTTCCGTTCCTCCCCCCTGTCATTTCCGCCAAGACGAACCAGCGCACCCACCACCATCCCCCCACTGATGTGTGTGGGTAGAATTACCTGTATGTATATTATGATGTGTGGCTGTATGTATCACGGATATTGCCAGGCTTCTGTCCCGAAAGGTCGTGATCTTTTGGTCCTTTGGGGCTTAGACAAAGACTCCCGCCGCCATGCCCTTTCTGTCTTTCTGTCACTATTGTGTCCAATCAATGGGCAAACTTTATAGGTTATGTGATGTTGGTAAGGGCGTATTGTAAAGTTCGTGTTGTTGTATATCCGTCAGGGATCGAGGAAACATGGAAAAGATTATAGCGGTTCCGACAATGTGTCCGCGGTTGCTATTGATTTCCAATATGACAAATTCTTAAATGTGAATATCAAAGGACTAGAAGGACACAAAGTCATAAGAGCGCCGCATAAGATTGATTGTAGTCTCAAGAAAGGAAATATAGATAGGCCTATATGGTTTGTTGGTATCTCAGTTGAAACCTAACGGATGAAAGGTGATGATATCGACTATCTTTTTTCTATATTCAGTAGATGCAAAGGGATGTGAAAAGTTTATGTGGAATGAGGAAATGCGATTTTTTCCATTTTGATAATGCAACCCTATGCCGGTATGCCACCGATGGTCATTTAAAAGTAGGATTGTAATGTTGCATAATCACGTAACACAACACCATTAAAATTAATGCTGCCATGGTACGTGATTATCACACTGCTTATTACACAGGTTGTGCCGCCAGCATACCAGGTTATACTTTCCATATGACATGATAGCCTATTAGGAAGTTATTTCTAAAAAGTATATATGTGTTTCACCTGGAATTGAGTGACATTTCTTATACTGCTTACGATATACATAAGTCGTTACAGCAGGTCAATTGTCATTTACTTGGTAGCCTTTATAATGAGTTGTCTTTTTATTGCAATCTTTTGTTGAACTTTATAATCCTAAACCATTTTAGATACATTCAGAAGTGACATATTTCATAACTGTAATAATTATTATTCTTTATGAAATGGTCAAGGCCATATAAATCCAAGTGAAAATAGAAAAGGACAGCTTGTATAGTATTGGCCCACCAATCTTTGTATCCATCTTCCTTTGATAAGGTGTTATAGGTGTTTCATACCGTCAACCGTATAAATGTGCCAGGTTCAGTCTGAAACTAGCCTTTCTTTCTGATTATAAAATTTGATGACGCTCATAGGACTAGGCCCATTATTAGGAATCTCCTAATTGATGACACCACAAATCATAAGCCTAAATGGTCGCATGCGTGCTATAGCCTTATAGGTTGTGAAAATAGCAACAAACATGCTTTATAGGCCTAGCCCGTGTTGTGTGTGATCATTTGAAGCCTCGGCGGAAGTTCACTGTCCCCACTTCCGGTTGAGCTACCGAAGGAAGTGACCCGGAAGTAGTAGGGCGTCCCAGGCGTCGCCACCCCTTTCCTTGTGCCGAGGTCAGCGGTTACACATTCCCTCACGCGAGAACCCGAATCTCGCGAGACGAGGCCTTGCCGCGTGAGACTTGAGATGGGATATGCTCAGGGCTAATGTAGTGACCACCAAGGCCACGTCTGACGCGAGAATCTCGCCCTGCCGACGTGAACTTGGTCAAATTGGAGGCGACATGGCGGCCCCCAGTGGAAATGGCACGCCTGCGCCCTCTCTGACACCACCGGAAATGACGTGCACGCGCTTCTCCTCCAATCGCCGCCTCCCTTGCTTCTCACACAACGTTTCAAAGGCAATTTTTCTACGTTGGGCGGTTCTGCTAAAGGGAGGGAACCGGAAACTCGTCCCTACCGGGGTGGTGTCACGGGAATATCATCCAATGTGAAGTAGGCGGTGGTCACTGCGCGTGCGTGGCTGTGAATCTTGGGAGCTGGGTGGGCAGACGACATTTGTGGCGCCATTTTGCCATACAGGGGAGAGTGGGAATCGGTTTAGCGCGTGCCATTTTCTGTTTGTCATCGGTGTTATGGAGGAGTAGCTAGTCGTCCTTGCTACATTTCTGTCATGTCCTTTAGACCTTTGGGTTTTGATGTAGGCCTAGGCCCTATAGCATAGACAAGTGGAACAATGGCAAGTTTGTTTAGACCAAACCTTTTTTATAATGATTTATAATTTTTAAGTCTTTAAAATGATCAAAAGAAGGGAGGTTCATCCATGAAGTAGGCTAGGTATATTGTTCACCCTCGAGCTAGGTCGACGACAGTATTATAAGAATGGTTGTAAATTTATATATTACCTTGCCATCGATTTATAAACTAAGGATCCAAGGATTGTTGGGCCTATGTAGGCTCTCTGAATCCCATGTAAGATTCCCGTCCCAGAGGCGGATCCAGAAAAGTCTTTTTTGAAGGAAGGGGCGGGGGCAATTTAATGGATTTTCATGCCTATAGCCTACTGTCTTAAATTTTAAGATAAAAAAAACACAAAAAGGCGCCCTACCCCAATTGTCCCCTTCGTTGTCCAGTAAAGGCATGCATTCTTTTAAGGTTCTAGTCCAATTGGGCGTGAACACTGAACGCCAATTTCAGTTGATCTCAAAGAGTAGATTGTAGTAGACAGCCGTAGCCCGACCAAAATAAGGACAAGGGCAGAAACCAACCCCAGCCTAATGGCCAGCTTGGTAGAATGACTCACGAAATGGCGCTCGCGAATTCCTCCGACGATTTGGTCACGTGAAAGTTTCCACCTCTTGGGGTCACAGGTGGCAGGGCCAGCCAAGAAATACACTCCATCTTTCTTTTTTTTCTTGCTCAATGACTCGGCTGTCGTCCGCTTCTGTCGCGCATGCGCAATAGAGGTTAGACTGGAGGTCTTACTAGTTACCGGCGTGTAGCTCACATCCTACTGCTTGCCATCGGTGGAGCAGCGTAAGGACAGCTGCGCGCGCACGTCGGAAGTAGGTGGGGGCAGGGACCCCGTCAAACGCCTATTGTGGACCCCGCAGTGGCGACTGCTTCAAAGGGTCCTTGGAAGGTGGGTGGTAAATAAGAACTGGGTCGGTCACGTGTAGAGGTCAATGCAGGTCATCCTCTATTTCGTTCTTTCATACATTTGTCTGGCTGAAATCAAGTTAATGAGGTGCTTGGAACTACCACTGTGGACTGGAACTGAGGTGTTTTAGTAAGCAAGCATAATACTTGGTTATTGTCTGATTATTATTGTCTGTGGAAATTGTGAAAATTACCTTTTTCAACAAAAGAATTCAAATGCCATGGAATGAAATACCATGAAATACATTTCATAATGAACTGCAAGGCACATGAAAACTTCAGAGCCCCCCTTTTCTAGAGCCTAGAGAATTGTATCCCTAGCCTACAATGTCTCACAGAGATTGTAGGCCAGCTAATGAACTCATCAGACCCTACAGTCTTAAAACATATTTGTAAGTAGATACACTTATCTTGCCTTCAGAGATAGATGGAGAGTATCATAGTCCATGCCATATTGCAGTAACCATGACACTATAGAGTTTCGATGTCCCCACTTACTTGATCATACTCCCTTCAGATCTACTAATGCAGACACAATTCTGCTATTTTACGAGGTGCTAAACTGCCCTAAAAGGCTTTATACTGTTGCTGATGTTTTGAGTAATTGTTTTATCTGAGGAGGCAAACTGTGTATACCAACTGTCTGAGACAGCTGTCTCAGATAGTTGGTATAGTTAGTGTAGTGACTTGCCTCTCTGCACTGAACTGTGATAGTCTAGTCCTGTCTGGTCATGAATGTGTAGTCAAAGAGTAGTTGTAGTTTTTTGTAGCTTATTTATGTCTAGTTTGTGATCCACTCTGTCTGACACATTAGTTTGTAATGACTTCTCTGTTGTCAATCAAATACTTCTAATTACTATAGAAAAATTAATCTGAACACTTTTACCCTATAGATCCAAATCACATGCTATCTTGGCTGTCAATATATAAATGACCCTTCCGCCCATAGGCCTATTCCACTTTGCGATATGTTGTTTGTGGTGAGCTGTTTAAATCCCCGTCGCAAGTAAAGGCCATATTCCACTATCTGGTGGTGGGCTATTTGTGGTGCTCTTTTTTTTGCACCGCAAGTAATTTGCGTTTCAGAAACGAACATGTTCGTTTCTCCCACCGCAAGCATTCGAAAACCTATAAATATAAGTCACTTGTGTTGGTACTTGCAGTGACCCACCACAAGTACCACCAGGTTATCATAATACTTTAGAATTGTTAGGTTTGTATAATAAAACATTATTAATGTGTGTTTTTTTCGTGAAAGACTTTAGAGCCTGCAGCTTTTAATAAAGATCACTCGGAGATTAACAAATTTCGTGATAATTTGCAGACAAATAACATGCTTGCATGCATGTGGCATGCATATACTTGCAGAAACTACTAACACGGCAACGTGTGTCCTATTTCCAGCCCAGAGTACAGATAATTTACAGAATATCGAATGCCTCCAATCAGGAAAGTATGAACATGTATGACTTCAATAACCAAACAGATGATGGAACCCATACAAATAGCAACCACAATTAGAGCTTTGGTTATCAAAATGTCTGTGGATGTAGCCCTACTCGTGATAATTTGCAGGGGAATTGGTCTTGACAGTACAGTCACCCTTATGGGGTTTCCTTTTCATGCATTTCTCTTATGATTCGAAATGTCGGACCTTTCTCTCGTGTCATAAGGGTTGTGTAAGTCTCAAAAAAGAGATGGCCCTTCTGATTCACATATTTGACTTCTCATTCGTTATCATAGAAATGGTGTAACAATATTGAATATATGATCAATTTAGACAATATTCACATACCAAAACTAAATTCGCACGTTTTTAATGTTTTGCACATCCAACAAGAATGCATGAATGTGTAATATAAAGAGAAAAGGTATCCGTGACCTGCGAAAATGAGAATCCTAGGAAGATTTGATACAATAGAATATCACACGTTATATTTAACCACTTTCGGAAAAATACATTAAATTGATATACAATTATTCGGTAAAAGTACACGAGGGATACAGTTATTTAGATTACAATGTCATAGTAACAAATAAATCACTCGTGGTTATAACGATATATGTTATATAAGCCCTTATAATTATATCAATAGCCAACCTCTAATACTAATCCACTTATTCACCTCTCAAGGAAATGTCATTATGTAGATGCCGCTGTCGTTATCTATAGGAGTTTTTCACATAAATGTATTTTCCAGGGCGTGGTATCCGAAATGGCGCTGTCAACGTCAATTTGTAAAGCCCCAGCTTGGCAACCTGAAAGGTACACAACCCTCTTCCTACTATACCACACAATATGTGTCACCTTCCTTTCGCCCCCACTACGCTATCTACAATCCGAAGCTGTCATTTTCATACAAGCTACCAGCCAGCTCAGTTTTCCCTCCCAGTAATCTCCTTTTACAAATCCACTCAGAGATTGTGATATAGAATGCCAGCTCTCAGCTTCCACTTTAAATCCAACAAGTATAACTGATACCCTTTTCATTGGGGTTGGACAAATGCCTTCACTACTCAAGGATTTGTCAGAGTCCGACACTTTTATGAAGTCCCTCCTGCCAGTAAGAATCCTCTGGGCAGCGTTTCTTTGGCGCGTTTCTTTTTAGCTCAACAGGAATTTTAATTTTTCAATAACGCCAGCTGCCGCCTCCTTCATTCAATTTCTTTTTCCATGATGATTTTCCATAAGCCACTGCGCCATAAACTGTAATCATAGATCTGAAAACAAACTTTGTTCCTCAATTGGTTTCGCCAAGAATTAATTTCATATACAATATTATGTGGAAAAGACATTTATGGGTAACAATGGATAGTGTTATTTAGTTTGAGAATAGCTCCAAATTTATTTGTAACAAAAACTGTAGGCTTAGTTTCCAGTTTATATTTATTCTATTGCCAGCTTTTATAAATGAGTTTTTTGTGCATGCATATGATTATGTAGTAGCTTACTTTCAATTAGTTTATATTGACTGTATACAGTGATATATTAATGAACATTTGTTGTAGATCACTTAGAAATAAAACGATGCACCACTTGCATGGTTATACTGGAATAGCTATTCTGTAACTGATGTGTGAGTGTTCGCTCCTGTGTACCTCTTTTAGATAACTTTAAACCTTGCAGATTGTGAGGGTTTATCTAACCAGCTAACGTTAAACTTGTATATTTGGCGGTCTACAATGACCTAAGTTGCTGTTGCAGTCTTAAAGAGACCCAGTCACGAATTACAAAATTTCAAACAATACTACCATTGATATCTGAAACCTGCTTTGCTTTCTAATACAGCGTCCTTGTAGATACCCGCCAGCACTACGGCCCCAAAGCTGTATCATCAATCAGTGGTTGTAAACCTAGGCCCCTACATACCCCCCTAGGACCTCATCTATCATACCGCCGCTATGTATTCATCTCTGTGAGAAGTGTCTACACTGAATCACTGAGTCTCATGTCCCCAACAGCAAGCTTCAGATTATTGTCAGCTTATCACAGACCTTGCCTACCATTCATCTTCTTGGGAGAGGAGAGTGAAATTGATTGGAAACTCCCTCCCTCCTTCTAAACACTACCCTCTAAATACAGCACTTAGAAAGTGTAATAGACCATTTTACTGGAGTGAAAGATCCCTAAATGGCACTGTTCCTTACAATCGAGTTATTCCTGTGTAACCAAGTGTTGGTCTCCTTTCACTCATTAGTGGAATCCGAGGGTAGCCGTTTCGTCTGAAATAAAGGGCGATTTTTGTGTGTTTAAAACAGCCTCTTTGTACAGAGAGGTAATTTTGCACTTTCTTAAGCATTCTTAAACATCTATCCTGTTCAGTGCCTATCCAAGCCAATGGTGTGTCGTCACAGAAAGATATTTTTAACGTTATTAGAAGGTTGCAAAACGTGTACATCGCTCCTAAGCTGGGACTGTCCTTGTGTAACGCCATGATACTCCATTAGAAATAGAACTCTTATTTCTGTAGCGGAACATCTCACCTAAATTAATATGTTGACATACCTATGCATCCAAAAGATTGCACTTATGTCACAAAAGTGCTGTCAAAATGTGTCATTCCATATGATATGACGTAAAAACATACTTTGAAGTTACCTTGTCTTTAGAATTTTACTTTAGAATCACAATGCCCGTTAGATTAAGAATGACCTCATTTCACTTACTTTAGCTGCTTTCCTCCATTAGTTCTGATTTGTAATCATAAAACAGCAGCAGTTCGTGCTTTTGCTCGCATTTCTGTTTCTCAGAGAGGTTCATCCTCTTTAGCTACAGTCGGCCTAACCGTACCTTTTTCCTACCATTTCACAATTACTTAACTCTAGGCGAGGGTCATTTTTCTTCATCTCAGCATTTTGATTATTCAGTTTTATCCAGTTACAGTTCCATCAAATAAACCTTCTAATTGTAAATGACATTTCAGCCTGTGGCAGCCTCTCAGAAATAAAGTGATGTTTTTGATATAAATATAGGGACTGTAGGCCTAGACCTATTTGCTAAGAAGGGGTGACTTTTAAAGTTATAGAAAAAGATGTTGTTTTCAAACAACCATTTGTACGTAAATGAGGTACATTACTACTTTATACTATAGGACTTGAAACGAACAATCTATCCAGATATATTTTGCAAAACAAAATACCCAAAATACAAATAGTGAAAAATACCTTTTAGAGTGAAGTGGTACCATTTGTTTCGAGGCTCTGAGAAAGCATATAATATTTGTGATTATGTGCAAATACATAAGGCTCCTATCTGCCCTTATAAATGTGAGGATTACACTAGTAGTAGTAGTACGTAAGTGGCTGTCGTGCATAGTTATATGTGACTTTTTTAAAGTTATGGAATGACCTAATTCGTGATATGAAATTTAAGGGATATTTAGTGTGAAATCATTAAAATTTTGCCAATATTCTTTTATGACCAGTTAAAAACCCTATGATCTGATGATATTGTCTACAGCCTCAACTAAATGAAATCAAAGTTTCTATATATGTTATATACTTTGCATGCTTCATGAATAGCTGTAAGACGGTAAAAGGGTCACCTTTTCTTAGTGCCTAGATATATAGGCCATCTCCGATTTTTGATTCAGAATGGGCATAAACGGTTATTAATAGGCTACTGTTGTTTGTAGCAAAATAACTTTTATAAGTTTAAAACAGATTGCTTAAACTGAGAATGACGCATGATAACTGGTATTCCTATTCAGACAAGAGTGTTATATCTGTTTTCTTTTAATGGAGATAGGCCTACATATATCTAGTTTCCAGATGAGCCTAGGTTTAAACAGGTTTTCTCATCCTTACATCAACATAAATTCTAGTCTGCTGAGTTCCATAAACTGTGTTAATATACACCCTCTCACGATGCCCCCATTTCATAGGCCAGACCCATTAACTCTTAGGGAACCCAAAGGGGCCCATATTCCAGATGGCGGTGTTACATTCGGTCTAGGGTCAGTCCCGGGGTCCAGTTTACCTTACACACCTGCGTGCGCACGCAAGCCATCCCGGGTTATTATTGTTGACCTGTGGGGCCCTCCGCTCCAGGCAGCAGGCACACACCTGCTTCATTGATGAAAATTCCAGTACGTCTCATTTCCTGCTCCGCTGGCACCCGGCAAGAAACAGCGGGAGGCCTAATGCCTCTCAGAACCAGCGAGTACAGTTTATATTAAGTACCTCTTCTGGGCAGTATGTTCATAGGGTTAAGTTTTTTTATTCCTATTACTTATTATTATATTACAGAGACATGTAAAAGTAAAGATGCGTGCCTTTGAATGATAGTAGTCTATGTACAGGTATGTTTTGTGTGTGTAACTTTTGTTATTTTGAACTGCATGGAATCTTCTCTCCTACCTTAGAATGAGGTCGGATGACATGTTCATGTTGTAAACAATTATAGCATGTAGTTATTTGCGACATTCAAGGAATTGCTGCCGACACAGTTTGATAGAGAAGAAAAACATATCATTGATTTGCTCATTAAAAAACTGTACCCTCATCGGCCGTTAGGATAATTACAAAAACCTTATTGCCTTGATGTGCGCACATGCAGCATTATTCTTCTTTGAGTAATTGAGCTGTCCACCAAAAGTGTGTAGGGGGTCACGTCGCCTGGACCCCCCCCCCCCCCCCCCCGATCTCAACCTGCATTATGGTTACGAAGAGACTCTTAAGATTTCTATGTATTGAACTATTGTTAGTGTTCGATTTAATACTGCTCGATGTGTATAACTAATTAATCCGTGAGTTGCTCATCCAGGTTATCGATCCGATCAGCCTATGTTAAAAGTTAATACATCCATTCCCCAATAGTTCAAAAGATATGGACGATGAGGGAGCTGGTAAAGTGAAAGGTCTTTTATTCAATTAACATCTCATCCCGAGTCAAAGCCACAGTGAATAAGTCTCTATCAGTCCACCTTCCCATCTCCTATCAGCAATCAACCACATTTAGAATACAAGTTGTTCCAACACATCCTAGACCGCCCTAGTGCTTAGCTCTATCACAATCCTTTGTCCGACGCTGTTGGTAGTGGTAAACTCCAGTATACTGCGCAGGAGCCGTAGGTATTACTCCAAGCAGTTCTTCTATTTCTATGGTTAACTCTAACTTCTAACTAACTCGCTCTCTACCTTTGCAACACCTTTTATACTGGTTAACAGGTGGCGCTGGGAGCGCAAAATATCTCTGCCTAGAAGTAGACTTGCTAGGTCTGATCCTAGCTATATTATACAAGATGATAATATATTAAAAGTACTAAGCTATTAGTACATTCGACGGCGGTCAGGTGTTTGAGTTTAAGGAGGTGGACGACATAGCTCAAACCAAATAAGGATTTTCAATCAAGTGCGATAGTTTCCCAATTTTGATTATTGGACATATTCATTATTATTATTCTTTGACATAGAGAAACCAATGTGGGGTGGCTTTGACTCTCGTGGTACATTCAACACAGTGTCAATATAATCAGAAGTTCCATTTTTGCTTATCCAAAGGTATAAACAAAGATGCATTCATATGGTCGGTTTTGCTTAGTACATAAATACATTTGATCAGTGAAACCATTCATAAAGTTTTCAAGGTAAGTTCATAGCATTATCAGCCCGTATCAAGGCTTAAGGACTGCGGCACCCGTGCATAAGGTGACAAGGTAAGTTCAAAGGATCGTGAAATAATCCTTAAAGTGAAAGTGATTGTTATACATTTTAGTGACAAGGAAAGTCCAGAGGATTGTGAAATGATCCTCAAGATAAAGAAGATAATTCTGCCTACGGTGGCAATACTCATTGTTCTGAGTGTCAGGTCCGTTACTTTACAGTTCAGGAAAACACAGAGGAAACAGGTAAGTTTTGACTTAATACATACATGTACAGTTTTTGATATATGCGATGTGGAACACAAGTCAACAAAACTCAACATATATACAGTGTAAAGTTGTCTTAACCTTCTAAGAGTAACAAATACACAACAAATTCAATTTCAGAACGAGTTAACACAATAATAAATGATTCCGTTGAAGGCGGACATCTTGAATGGACGAGTTTCATTATACAATGTATGTCAAATTTCAACCAATTTTCAACTAAAACGACATTATTTACAATAAATACATGGTCCTTGTGGTAGACCGATTAGCATTAAACAGTTTGGCATCTATAAACTATCATACCAAGTGCGCGCCCATCAGTCGCCCTTAGTACATGTGTACTTAGCGGGACGCTTGACTGGAGTTCCCATCCAGGGCCCGACCTCGGTCTGGGTTCCTCCAGGTGATAAGTGCCCGGATGGCAATTTCTGCTTCGAATGAATTTAGCGAGTTTGCGCGCCCGATATGAATTATTATGCCATGATAACTGAAATTTATCGCCTGATTATGTTGGTTGGGGACCTAAACTTTAGTTTAGCGCAGATTTTGTAAGAAATTATACAATGGTTTGATCATGCTAGCCGATTTCAAAATTTGGATCCCTCGGATCAATAAGGGGTTTTCCCAAATTAGCCTCGATATGACGTCATTTTAATCAGTGCCGGCGGTAATTTCAGCGTGTATAGACGTGTTTTTTCTAGTTAGCCCCTTTTATCATCCTTTCATCATCTACCATGGTCCGTGTGGCAGTGTTCTGTTCAGACCGAGAAGGCGGAATTGAGGAATACCCTGATCTTCTTCTGGCGGGCACGGAGCACACCTGTGTCATTTTCTCCTGTCAGGACGCGACGACGGCAGAACTTTCAGGATACGCGTTCGCGCACCACGTTATGTGGCCGGACGACGTCTTAGTAGTGATTTGTAATTTATTAGATGTGCTTACGTGGGACCAGGAGTTGGAACTCTACATCCCGCTCTACACTAGTTCGGACGCCGCGGCCAAATTTTATGCAGAGACCTTAAACCGGGCCTTCCTGAACGTGAAATCCCACCCGGCTCCGTCTACTTTAGTGATGACCACCCCCTCCGGCTTCGACGTGCGACGATGGGCCCTTACGGACAGCGACGGTTCCCTGCAGAAATGGGTGAACCGTTTGGTACCCAAGGTCAGTCGGGAGGTGCGCCGGGCCAACGAGTGGTTCGGGGTGCCCACCGCGGATACGGGGCGGGTACTCCACGCCGTCCGGACGGTCGCTGACGGAAACATCACCGTCAACGACTTCAGGGAACTGGAAGATGGATACCGGCCCTCCGACAGAGTGGTCAGACGCTGGGCGCGGGTACTAGGGCGACTGATTGCCCGCCTGCCCGTAGTGACACGCTAGGCCGTCGGCACTCGGTCTTCTTTTGTAAATAATAATTTTTTAAGTGATTCCCATCAACTGATTCTGGTGATTCAATTCCCGATTAGCACCCAGTTCACTAATATATATATCCAGGAGGCATCAGCCAGTCTGTTTTCATGGGACGCGAAGACCACAGGACTGTTCTTACGGGACTTTTAGATGTTGCCTCTCCTCGTCCGTTGCCGGGAGTCGCCCTCCTTTCGTTGAGCTGGGTCCACTCCCCGACCGCTCCGAGACCGGTAAGTCCAGCCTCCTTTCTTGACGGTTATCTGCACGCTAGGTAGGCTACTAACCCGTTAATTTTAAGGAGATTGTTGGTCCAGAATTTGTCAGCAGTTTTTCAGCTCGCCTTCACGTGGTTGAATTCCGGAAGCTGACGTCACTCCCGGAACTAGAAACTGTATTTCGCTGGTGATTTTTGTAACGGGTAGCGTGGGCGGCCACCTGGTGTTTACCTTTGGTTCCAAGATGGTGGACGCGGGCCGAAAACTAGGACCTTGTGTACTAAACTTATTATCTTTTCCAGGTCCTATGGTTGGTGATGATAAGATGAACGGCGTAAGGTGGTAGTATTGGGCACTGAGAGACGTCGGGCTATATGATTTTAGTGGGAGGAATTGTTTAGGCGAACATGATCAAGCGTTTTTTTCTCACGCGCAGATTAGGCGATAATAGAGGGTTTTCCTGACTGGTGGTTTGTTGACATTACCGATTCAAGCACGGCTCTCAGCGTGTGGGTAGAATATGCCGCGTTGGCCTTATAGTGTTATTTTATGATTATTGACTACTAGTTGACTGACACTGCACTAATGGAATTGTGTGGATGACCAGGGATTCCGGTCTGGACTGTACAGCACTGGATTTGCTGTGACAGAATTCTTTGTTTTGACGTTCCCCGTACAAGACAGTAGTGTACATGTCTACATTGGAAACAATTCACGTGGCGGCGCCATAAGGTGTAAGCGCTTCATGGGGTTTAACCCTGGTTAGTTTTGAGGAACTGCAGGTGACCAAGTACTTTGGTCCAGACTGCGCAGCTTTAGATTGGCTGTGGCAGAATTCTTTGATTAGTTGTCCCCCTTACAGGGTAATGGAAATATTCACGTGGTGACCACATGAGGAGACACCACAGGTGGAGCCGTCCGACTGGCCGTCGGCGACTCCAAGGTAAGTTGAGAGGGTGTAGCAAAAGGCTACAAATACCCATCCCGCGTTAGTCTAACACCAAGACTGCATCAGTGTCATTGTGTTAGAATAAGTGTTGTAGATAATATTTTTGTGCAGTGTCGTCCAGATGGGAGAGAGAGATAATGATTATTAGGATTGGGTTATTATTATTTGTGGAAAAGCTACTTTTGGGTTTATGAGAAGCCATTGCTTGAACGGTATGTCTTATTATTGCTATTTTATATATATTTTTTTTTTTTTTTTATAAATATTGTTGGTATATATTTTGAATTACAGAGTGGTAGCCTGGCGTTCGTCCTCATAATTTTGTAGTGGGACTGAACGTCAGCACCACTGTCTACATTAGTCAGTTAACACCCCGCTTCTAGGTAATGGGTGTATTCTTGATATTTTCATACAAATATTTTGTCTACATGCACAGTAATAACTCAACATTTTAATTTGTACAACATACAGTATGGGGGTTGGGGTAAGTCTTCATTCCGCAAGTCTACGTGCCCTTTACACTGGCGTCGAGTATTAACTGTACATGGAAGTAGGTTGGTTACAAGTTACTTAATTATCACCTGAGAGGATCGGGGCTCGGACCCGGGTCTATTACCGGTCCGAACACCAACCTAATCAGCTACACGTGGTCGTCGACACCCTCCCCTGTTTTGTAAAACTAAAGGGGTCGAGTGCCGAGTCCCACATTTGTTACAATCAGGAGCAGCATGTATATTACCTTTAATATACATACTACCCCTTTTTACAACTAAGAGAGGTGTGAATGCACTTCTCCAGAAAGACAGCACCTAATTAGTCGGGCCTCTTTTCCCAATGTGTAGATCCAGGTTAAACCCGTATTCTGTTCAGGTCTTTGCCCGTTTTTCTTATGGAGAGCCAAGACTACTCCAGAAAGGACTCCGCCCCCAGCCTATTTTTAACTATGCGCACGAGGGGCAGGAATTTTTTGTGCTAAAGACAGTTTTAGAATTTTGACTTTACTAATAGGGCGGGTAGACTATCTGCTAAGGGTTTAACCAAGTTTTTGCAGCCATTCGTCAGGGAATTAGTAGTCCGTGTCCCCCCTCCTCAGCTCAACTGTTGAGCGGAGACCCGGTTACTTTATGCGCCAAGACGGCGGTCGAGACTAATGTTGTTTTGTTTTTTTCTCTCGACGGCGGTCAACTCTGAAGCCGTACGTCTCTTACTAATTTTGTTATTACTAATTTTACCCGGGTCGAAACTTGACTTGTTGTTTTGCCTCAGTCCCGGTTAAATCTGGTCTAAACATGGCCTAAATAATTTAGTCTCGTACCTTTGGGCAGTTGTTTTTCATTTTTCATTTTCGCTGAATCCTGATTTACAGTAAAATCAAAGGATCCCACGACTGGGAGATGTTGTGACCCGGCGTCCATTTCACATAACCAGGATGATGGGACTACACATTTTGTACAGCGCCTCATCCCATCATCCTGTGGGTTTTAGCTACAGCTCCCCCCCACAGGGAGAAGTCGCCTTTATGAAGAAGGGAGTTAGCACCCTGTGAATGTCGCCAGTTCACCGCATCCGTCCCGTAACCTCCTTTTCCTTGTGACCTCCGTTATACTTTCTGAATGTAACATGCCTCAGGCAGGAGTGGTTTACGTCACTGCTCTTCATAGCATGTCTGTATCAGAAGCAAACGAGCCACGTATAGTGTACTCTCGTGCGCTGTCACGGAGCGTCCCACCTTTGAATGTTACTACATATGCTGCGCTCCTATGTTCTTATTACAACTTGCCCAGGGTTCCCTGAGGGAGGGCTCTTAGTTAAATAAATATCGGCCTGCTTTATATATTAGTTTTTGTGTAAGGTCCTTTCTAGACTTTGATATTTTTTTTTTTTTTTTTGTGATGAGAGAACCGCTGTCAGGAGCCGTCCCACCCGGGGCATAGTGACTGCCATGTTCGAGCGTCGACCCCAGTGCCTCCCAGAGCGTCGGTGACGCGTAGCCCCACACGACCTGCCTCTTGCTAGGCACCACCGACACCAGGCATGTGGGCGGGCTCCTGCCATTTGCGCGGCTCTCCCATCTTTGAGGAGAGTACATATATATATATTAAAAGAATAGGTTGTGGTATTCCCCAAGTGACTCCTGCACCGCAGCCCGATCCTAGCGGTGACAACAGCACAGGGGCCAAGTATAGATGGTACTTACCTTGGGGAAATCCACATCGCTCGTTGGAAGCGTTGGTCCCGTTGAGCGCACATAGGTTTTTTATAGAATTTTGTGTTTTCCTTTTTATTCTAAAATTTTGAGTTACTAGGATCGTTTTCCGAATGGGTCCCTACTTTAATAGAGCTGCCAAAGTTGTAGTAAGAGTATTGAGCTAGGCTACCGGGCATGGGACACTCAATCTGAGTGAAATTTAGATAACCCATGGGTCCATAGAAGATGGTCGGACCAGCCTACCCGGCCCAGGATTTCCTGATTAGTGGCTTAGTATTGAATGAGTTAATCGAAAGGGTCTTGTCTTTTCATGCTGACATGACTCCGTCGAGTTCCCCAATACAACCCAGTTCAGTGTTCATAACGATGATTCTTAGATCTACCTGTTACCTTTTTCTCACAGACCTTAGATCAGCGCTAACACTTGTTACCTTTGTTCATATTATAACTTCATAGACTGTCCCTGGGTCCTTTTCAGGTTCTCCTGGTCTCACAGTTCTTTGAGTAGTGCCCGGTCCAGTTGCAGTGGAGGTAGATGGAGTTGATCTAGGAGGGGCGTTTGGGACCGCGCTATGTCTCAGCACTTGTTGAGGCCAGTCCGCTCCGACGTCGGACCAACCAGCGTCGACGAGGCGTGGCACTCCCATGGGCACCGGAGTGGCTAGTCCTGACGAATACCTTAAGAGTCTGGCCCTAGTGTTATACTTCAAGTTACTCATCATTAAGCGGGCAAATTTCTTGGACACTCTCAAGGTATCTGGTAGTGGCACATTAGATGGTCGTTGTCCCGGTCTGGTCGCCGCTCCCATCAACTGCGCTCCCCAAGTCACGGTAAGAGTGAACTTTAGGCACAGTTGGTTCACCAACACGTCCTTGATCAGCACATAGCCCTCGGTGTATGTATGATTGGCAGGCATGGCTAATTCTCCCAGAAAGATTGTCTCCATTAAATGTGGATTCACGAACTGTACATACAACCCATCCACGGTCTTTCGCCTAATGCGCTTCCACTTGCGCCATACGAGGACCACAATGGCGATGACCAGTATAGCCAGCAGTATAGCTAGTACGGCCACCGCGGTAGGATTGGCTGTAGTGTCCGGACATCCAGTGAGTGTTTTCTCCTGGGTTAACAACTCTTTTGGGTCGGCTGCCTCCAGGGCCATGGCTCGAGGCAAAGTCATGGCCAGTCCTGCGAGAGCAGCTTTACCTTGGTGTCTCCTCCAGCACTTCCAGAGGATACACCCAATTATTGTTACTGCCACTACTATGCAAAAGATCGTGAGGAGACCGAAACCGCCCCCGAAGTTCCCTATGGAGAACCATGGGGCTTCCTTGTTCACTTCATACCGGTCCGTAGCCTTCTTAATACCTTTAGCCAAGTCCTTCCGGTGCTTCTGGATTCGCTTCGCCAGAGAGGGCACAGGTATCCTGACCTTCAGATTCTCCTCGATCTCTAACAGTTCCTTTCTAATCTCTTCAGGGATAGGGTCTGACTCTAGCATAGTAGGCTCATGTTCGGACTTGGTAAAGTTCGTGTCCCATCCCTTCACACGACGCGCCGCTTCCAGTAGGTCGTTATGGGGATACACGACCGTCGTGATCCTAGTGTGTCGGTCACAGTTTCTCAGACTATACGGGATCCACGACCCCTGAGTCTGAAAGGCACAATCACATTCCACCTGGACACGCGCATAGTTCTCTATATTCACCTCCACAGCGGGCTGATTCCTGCAGATCATCTGACCCCGTGTGTCGGCGCTGACCACTAGCATGTCCCCATCATCTAGATACACAGCCATTTCTCCAAAATCTGCTTCCAATAGGTAGTCCAGTTTACACCTTTCCTGTATGGCGACGTCATCCCGCCTCAACAGTGCGGCAGTGCAGGTATTGTCCGTGATCTTTTTCATGTAGGGCAGGTCCTTGCAAAGCGTGATGGTCTGCCCGTAACAGCCTGACCAACTGCCGCTAGCCAACGGTACGTAGTACTGGCGAGACATAGACATAGCCACACTTTTAGGCAGATTAACAATTTGGAGAGCGTCCTTCTTTTGTCGTCCTTTAACCGGCACCGGCACAGGGAAGGTCAGTACCTCGTAGACCCTAAACAAGTGTTCGTCGGCCACAACCGGCACCCGTACATACACTACTAGTTCCTGGGTAGTTTCATCAAATTCAAATGAGGGCTGACTGTTTTCATAATAGAAAGAGGGGTCCGCGAACGCTACATGGAACCTGGGGTGGATTCCCTTCAGATACCTGTTGACTTCCAGGACCGCTCCCACCATATATTGACGAGGTACCAAATCCATAGTCAGTTGACCCCGTGTCAGGTGCTGCACACCCTTCCTGAACACGCGCGTTTGCTCGATTACCAATTGGAGATAAACCATTTCTCCTAGTTTGTCTTCCAGAGCTACAGGTATCATGTTCAGGTATAATTCCATCCAGTCCACCTTATGTTGGACGAGTCTCATTCTTCGGCGAGTGGTATTATGTGCCTTATTTAGCGACCTCAGATTATCCAACAGACCTATCACGACGTGGTTAACCTTTTCTACTGCCTCGTCATGCCTATCGTTCATTAGTGCCAGGTCTTCGATCATCTGGTCGGAGGACTCCTGTAACACCCTAATCAGTTCCCTATTGTATTTTACGTCAGCGGAGAGCCCCCTGTTCCACGAGGTTGGAATTGGGAAGGATGGCCATCCCGGATCGTCTATCATGAGGGGTAGCTTCTTCATCCTTTTAACCCTTCCGCCCGGACCTGGTTCTGGCCCTTGGGCCTGAGGCTTCTGCCGGGTGTTCTTAATTAGGGAGCTTAAGGTTTCATTGAGAATTTCCCTATACCGACCTTTGAGCGCCTGTGATGTCTGGTCCATCCAATTCACCAGCGACCTGACGTGGTAGCAGGCTCGGTCGAGAGCGTCTCCTCCCTTTAGGTACCGATGACAGACCTGGCCAAAGGTAGCCTTGATGAAGGAGCGCTTCTGGGGAATGGTGATCAGAAAACCCTGTCGGACGTGGGTGATATCTGCTGTGGACATTACGCTTGATCCCTTCGGTTTTCCCTTATGTCATTAGACATAGTGGATTGCAACCTGAGCTGGGATCCTTTCCAGCCATAAGGCTCTCTCTGCTTCCCAGAATGTTCTTTTCAAACCTGATGTTTTCTGATCACAGAGAGCATGGCTCAACCATAACCTACGCTAATCCAAGAAATGAGGTCTTGAATAGGCATGTTTAGCTTTACCATGGCCTGACTGTACATTGAGCCCTCTCCGACGCCGATAGGTTGCAACAACTCTACCAGTCCGACAGAGACGACCGGCCAGTGACCCAGTCGATAGCGATTACCGGTCCCAAGTCACCCTGGGTGGTCACCGACGGTCTGATCCAGGTGAATCGTGCAAACCCACACTGAACTTTGACCGTTTTCACTGGCCTTGCCTGTTCACTCCTGAGTGATGGAACTACTGTCAGGAGCTAGGTGAGGTCTGTCGACCCCGTACCACGCACATACCACTTACAGGTGGGCGAAAGCGAAACCACCGGCAGCCCGATATGTGCGCCGACTAGACGGTACCACAGTAGGATGTTGATTCATCCTTCGCTAGACACGGGGGCCTACGTCTCTCCCCTGCACTATAAAACCAGTTTAACGTGTCCCCGGACCCTTGCGAGCCCACTGCCGCCTGTTGAAAGCTACCCGTTGAGGAGCTCATCCCTCTCGGTAACTTTCCTGGTTTTAGTACTACTCCATACCGTTCTAAGGCTATAACTTCAGCGTTAGGGGCTAGCCCGTCATTTGGGCTGGAGTCATTTCGTAGCCCCCCAATGACTTTCACGATGACCAAGGCGAAGAGTATTAACAACCTCATTGTCACTGTTTATAGTATGCCTTTGATGAAGCCAAAGTTTGTAACTCACCCAGGAACACTACCACAATTAAGTTGTCACCGTTCTTCTTCGCACAATTATCAACCACGCGCCAAAGTACGCCTCCCTGGTAAGCCTTTTAATCCGCTTAGTTCGGGACATGTTCATAAAGGCTCCGCCCGTTGGCATTTATAACGCGCTTGATGGTTCCAGTCTCGTCCTTCGTAACTGTGATCATTAGATTCCTCATACGTTCGCAGGACGAAGCGCGCATTGCTCTGAGGGGTTTTGGGCCAGCAGGCTCCAATCCTGGGCGGCCCCCGTTGGTTCGAACGACGGCTGACTTAGTGGGAACAGTTGCGGTACCTGTGGGGGATTTGTTGTCTGAGGCTGGTTCGGCCACAGGGGTCCCCCCGGTGGGTTGGTTGGCGTCCACTGCTGTTGATTCCATAGCAGTGGCGACGGACTGACGTTGCAGCTCGGCGTCAAGCTGCTCAAGTCTAAACAGGCGGGGTCCGCGGCTTGCAAGTGGTGGAGGAGGGGAGTCTTTGTCGGCTCGACTCCCACCGGTGGGGTTGGTGCGTGTTGCTCGTGCGCTGACTCCACCCTTGCTCCCGGCACGACGGCGGCCAAGTGTTCTTGCCCCACTTGCTTTTCCTGTGTGGGCAGAGGTTGGCCGCTTCTGGTTGCCCGCCGTCCGGTGTCTTCCCCGACGCATTTAGAAGTTTGACTAGGAGTTTGTATAAATGGAGCGACCTGGGCCTTAACCTCAGCTAACTGTCTGTCCAACCTAGGCACTTCCAGCCCCACTGTTCGTCTAATCTCGTCAACAGTCTCAAATAATTTGAACAGTGGTTGAGTCAGATCCCAAAACCACCCGGTCTGGATTTGTACCGGCCTGGCGGCAACGTCTCCCTTTTGGGCCGGCCTTGCCACCACAGTCAGCTTTGGCTCGGGCTCCGAGTCACTCACCTCAGATAGGCAGTAAGAGTCTTTGTTCGCCGCCTTCTTTTTGGCTGCTGTTGATCCGGTAGCTTTCTTGGATCCTCCGGTGGCTGCCCTGCTGGGCCGTCGAGCCGGCGTCCTCGGTTTCTTTCGGGCAACTCCGGTATCGGTAGAGTCCGGGCGGACACCGCCCCGGCCTGGCCAGCCCCACCGCCTAAGATTCTGGGGTGGACGCTTCTTGGTACCTTCCTTCTCGGTTGCCTTTTCTTTCATCGGGCGTGCTTTAGAAGAAAGGTCCTACAAACATCCCTCGAGCGGGCACCGCCCTCCGGTATGGGCGGTTAACTCGCTTCCTCCTCAGAGGGACTATGATCAGAGGGCCAGGCAGTTCCCCATGAGTCGGAGGGATTTGGATTCCGGCTTGAAGTTCCGCCTATCTGCCCTAGGAGAAGTTGGGAATTGAAAATTGTCAATCTCCAACTTTTGCCCGAGGATAGAATCAATGTCTATCTCCGTTTCCTCCAATAGTTGGGCTAGGCAAGGCAATCACCTGAAGTGACTGTACAGGATCAGAGTTGCGGGCCGACTGGTAGATCGGCGCGGATCCCCACGAAATTATAACTGATCCGCCTGCCCATGTCGCCTCCATATTTGGAGCTGTATTTTGTTTCAGGTCGGGAACGCTTGTATCCGGTCCCAGGAGATGACGCCAACCACTGGCATCTCCCTCGGTGTGCGCACCCTCCCCTTCTGCCACGCCCCTGGGCGCGGCAAGGTGGCCGTGAGGTAGGCCACCTGTTCCATTAGCGTTGATGCTAACGGTGCCGCTCCGCCGAGCTTTTATTTTCACAGGGCGGCATGGTTTCCTGCATTAATCATCCATGTCGTCGCTTCCCCCATCGCCGAACAGAGCAGCGTAGTTAGGCCGACGGTTCCGACGCAGGTTATAGCCACCTTTCGTCGGGACATGGTCCTCTTCTGTTTTTCCTGGGCTCTGTACCGATGTATCCGAGATCGGTACATCACCGCAGGGCAGTTTTATGGGCTTGTTATTGCCTGGAGGGGATCTCCCCACCAGCGGCTGGCTTTTGCCCCTTCGTTTAGCTCGTTTGCGTTTCCTTTGTCCATTAGCGCCGGCTGCTCCCCGTCCACAGGCGGCTTTGTTAGGAACAAAGGATAAGTTTGGTAACAGTGCGGTGTCCGCACTGGCGCCCTGACCATCAGTGAATTGCCCATCTGACTCTGCTAAATCAGTGGGACTTGGACCAGGTTTTTGTGTAGGTACCTCCCCGGCCATTGGAATTGCATCATGCTCACGGGGACCGGTCGTTCCCGATGAGTTTTCAGTCTCAGCACCCCTAGTTTTGCCTCCCTTTTTGGCAATTTCACCCGACGGGGTGTGATGCAATTCAGGGTTTCGGTCAGGATCTGCCCCTTTTGAGTTAGTTGTTATTGCTTCTCTCACCAGTTTGGGAATGATATGAGGGACAGCTGGGGACCAAGGTCCATGCGCAGGCTTAAGCTTTGAAATATTCACTAAATGTGGTATTTGTTTCCCAGTTTTCAGCGACACTAGTCTAACGAGATGATCCCCTTTAGTTTCAATCACCCGGTAGGGCCCAGTGTACCTGTTTGAGAACTTAGACGCTTTATTTTCACTAGCTAAAGGGTCGTACATGTATACCATGTCACCTTCATACATCTGAGTAGGCCGTGCCCGCTCATCAATTCTTACTCTCAGATCTTTTTCATAGTTTTGAACTACCCTTTCTGCCATATTCCTAAACATAGCAATGTTGTCCTTTGTTTGCATGAAGAATTCGCAGTCATTTAGTGTTTCAGGGATTGTTCCCTGCTCAGGCATTCCCATACTGATTGGATCTCTGCCAAACAATAGGGTGTGAGGACTGTATCCCGACCGTACACTGATCGTGGACCGAACTGTCCATAGCGCTATGGGAAGCAGGTCAGTCCAATTACAGTGATCATCAGGGATATAATATGCGATCAGGTTCTCGATTGTTTTGTGTAATCTTTCCACTCGGGCGTTGCCTGTCGGCATTCGCCCGGTGGTGAACGTTTGTTTGCACGCTAGTCGTGTGGTGATTTCCCGGAATAGCCCCCAGAGGAAGGCTGCTCCTCGGTCGGTATGCAGGCGGTTTACCCGTCCATACCGACACACTATTCCGGTTAGGAAACAGTTGGCCGCGGTCTGCGCGGTGGAATCTTTCGTGGTGAAAGCCTCTGGCCAACCGGTCAATAAGTCTATGAAGGTCATGATATATTTTGATCCATCCCTAGCCCTCTTTAGTGGCCCGATAAAATCACACTGAACCACCTCAAAAGGACGGGTTGGTCTCTCCCAAGACTTAGCTAATGCCTTGAAATGTGGGGCCCGCCTCCTCAGAGAACAGGTCTCACAAGCTTTCACATAGTCTACTATATCGGCATTCATGTTCCGCCAGTAGAATCTCTCAGAGATTTTGGTAGTAAGGTTACTGATCCCTACATGTCCCCCAGCTAAGATGTCATTATGTAACAGTCTCAGGACTTTGGGAATTAACCTTCCTGGAACTATCATGCGGGGTTTTAGTCTTACCAGTTGGTCTTGGTGTTTGCTATACCTTTTGACGTTGAACCTACAGAGCACTCCTGGTGCTATCATTCCCACAAAGTCGGCTTGATCCATTATTCGCCTAGCTTCGAGAGGATCTGTCGGTAGGTCTCCGTCCTGTAGATAATCTATCAGTTGCGTGCACTCTGCATCTTGGAGTTGTGCGTTTATTATCGTAGCCACAGAAAGCTCTTCATCCTGAATTTCGGCCTCGAATAATTCACATCCCACAGCGGGCTCATATTCTTCACCTGGGACATGTTCATGATAGACCCTAGACAAATAGTCCGGTAGAAAGTGAGTCGCTCCTGGCTCATAAATGATTTCAAAATCAAAATCTGATAGCGCTAAAGCCCACCGTCTCAGCCGAGCTGACGGGGCTTTGTAGGCACTTTGCAGCAGGGGGATCAACGGTTTGTGATCGGTCACTATTGTGATTTTAGCTCCCTGCAACATGTCCTCATAGTTCTTAATACCTTTAATTACTGCCAGAGCCTCTTTCTCTGTTACCGAATAATTTAATTCGGCGTCACGGAGGGTACACCCCCAGAAAGCAACCGGACGGTAGATTTCATCTAGTTTGTGACAAACCGCTGCACCGCACGCGGCGTCTTATGCATCAGTTAATAAATAGAAATGCCCTCCTATATCCTCCTATATTAGTAAGGGTGGCGAGGTCAGCAGTTTCTTTAACTGTTGAAACGCCTCCTCGCAGGCCTCTGTCCATTCAAAAGAGACTTCTTTCTTTAGCAGCCGGTTTAAAGGCTTTGCTAGGTCAGCGAAATTAGGGACAAACGGTCGGTAGTAGTTACATAACCCTAGAAAGGATTTAATAGTTTTCACATTATGCGGGCGGTTAAAGGCTGTGATCTTTTCTGTGGTAACCTTTTGTGTAGCCACCCCTTCGGCGTTTACTACGTGGCCGAGGAAATTAATCTCACTGCGGCACCACTCACACTTAGACGGTTTCAGTTTGAGGTTGACTTTCGCTAAAGCTTGGAAAACCACCTCAACACTCGCCAGGTGTTCGTCAAAGGTAGTGTCGTAGACGATTACGTCGTCTAAATATGCTAAGCATGTTCTAGGAATCAAGCCTTTTAGCGCAATGGCCATCACCTTGGTAAACTGCCAAGGTGCGCCAACTAAGCCGAAAGGTACACGCTTATACTGATATACACCCATTGGGGTTTCGAAAGCAGTGTATTTTCTACTGTCTTCTTCGATTACACATTGATGATAGCCGCTTAACAGATCTAAAGCTGTCCACATAGTGGGCTTCTTGTAAGCCATATATAAGAAAAGTGATCGAGCTGTGGGCATTGGAAATTTATCTTTGAAAGTGACTTGATTAAGCATGCGAAAGTCTGTACAGAGCCTAGGTTTGCCGTCTTTCTTCTGCACTACCACCAGCGGGCTTCGCCAAGCCGATTCGCTGGGTTCTATGACACCTATATCTATGAGTTGCCTAACCTGTTCATCGATGATATCCATTTTCTGTGGAGAGTATCGGTACGGTCTAGAACTTATTACTCCCTGCGACTCATCCACAATGATTCTCATCGGCGCTATTTCACAGTGACCTAACTCTTCCATCGAGAACGCTAGCGCATCTCTGTTATTATGAAGCATTTGTCTAAACCTTACCTTTTGTTCTTCATCTAAGCATGACTCGGTTAGGTCTATTTTGCTTACATTCTCATCCATCTCACTGCGGGGTTTCTCCTCAGAGGATTTACTTTCCATTTGCACTGCGTCTTTCATTACCTCTACAGAAATCCTACAGATGGACATTGGGGTCTCTGTTTTAGTTAGATAACACAAGTCTAGGAACTCTTCTATCTGATCTTGGTTTACCTCAGGCACTGCGCATTCTTCTGCAAAAGCTAACACTTCATGTGGAGTGATTTCTTGCATTTCGTCTAGCGGATTCATGACTTTAATCCACCACTGACTTCCCACCATGTTCACGCACCCCTCCACTAGGACAGGTGCGGTTACTGCCGGTGCGCAGTAAGCTACTGGTGAGTCTAACCCCAGCGGCTCTCGGGTGGTAACCGGTATGATGCATTCATTTCCCGGTGGAATTTTCACTGTTTCTTTGCTAACTATAGGGTTTCCACAAAACACTTCTATCTTTGCGCCTGGTAGAGATAAATCTGAACGAAGCACTGTTAATAAGTTTCTACCAATTACTATGGAGTGGCATAGATCGTCCACTATGTTGAAATCATAGCAAACCACTGATCCTTGGATGGAAAACTTACACCTAATCTGTTCTAGTATTACTTGAGACGAATTGTCTGCCAAACTGATGTTTCCTTTCGATACTTTCCACTCATCTAAAATGCATTGTTTAGGGATCTGCTGTTTACAAAGGGTAGACATGAAACAATCGCTCGCCCCGGTGTCTACCAAAGATTTAACCTCTTTCTGATCATTAAATCTTAGCGTTAAGAAAAATGCTTCGTCTCCTATCTCTCTTCTAGCCGGTCCGTCCACTGCGCCTAATTCTATCATGGAATGAACGGACCTATCCTCTAGTTTCCCTGGCTCTTTTGCTCGTTACCACCAGGTTTTCCATCTTTATACATACGTGGTGGCTTTTCTCTCAATCTATTCTTCAACCACAGGCACGCCTCAGTCGAGTGGCCATGTTGTTGGTGAATGATACAGAACTTACTTTCATCGAACGGTAATCTAGGCCTCTCTCCTTTCTGCTGAGTCGGCACATTCTTTCCTTTGTCTACTTCTCTGCTCGGGGTGTTATTGGTTTTAGCCTTCTGGTCTAAGTTCCTTTCGCCTTTCTGACCTTCATACCTATCTTTTCTTTCATAACCTTGCTGTTTATAACCACCACTGTTCTGGGGAGATCCACTTTGCCCCGGCTTTGGTTTCTGAAACCATGGGGCGGCCTCCAGTCGGGCCAGCACCACTCCAAACCGTTCAGAGATGGAGTTGAGAGCTGTGGTCTCCTCTGACGCTTGGCTTCCAGCCAGCTCGCTCACTGCATTGGATATTTTAGTTCCCCCTTTGCCTTTATCCAATGATTCTAGTCTCGTTGCACAATCCACCGCTTCGGTGAACGACTTAGGGTCCAGTATAGCTACCTGTCTGGCTACGCCCTGTTTTAATCCTTCTAAAAACACGGCTAACATCATGCTTTCGCTTGCTTCTGCCTTAACCTGCTTTTGTTTCAGTACACCTGCAAATTCGATCACGCTCTAGTCCTTTCCTTGTTTAAGGGCACAGAACTCTGCGTGTTTCTGCCACTTAGCTCTTCGATCACCGAAGATCTTTGTCATCTGAGCTTCTAGTTTCTCAAATGTGTCTTTCTCACTTTCAGCTAACGCTCCTGCCCAGTCGTCTGCCCTTCCCTTTAGGCCTAACAGCGCCATATTCAGGAGATGGGCGTCCGACCAGTCATAGATAGCTTTCAGTCGCTTCAATTCCCTGAAATACTTTTCTATCTGCTCATCTTCCTTTCCACTAAACCACGGTAACCTAATGTTCGGTCCCCTTTGGTGACCATGGTGGGTCGTTTCACGCCCTGGCGCTGGTACTTGACCCAGTGCCAAACCTAGCTGTGGTAGAATTTCCCAAATATTTGGTTGATTTGGCGGGTTTGGAGGATTGTTCTGTCCTGGTGGGCCCGGTGGACCTGGAGGATTTGGAGGGTTGTTCTGTCCTGGTGGGCCCGGTGGACCTGGCGGTCCTGGCGGGTTGGGCGGACCTGGCGGTCCTGGCGGGTTGGGTTGATTAGGTTGGTTCAGAAGAGGGTTGTTGGGTTGGTTCGGAGGAGGGTTATTAAGTTGGTTTAGAAAAGGATTGTTGGGCTGGTTTGGAGGAGGGTTATTAGGTCCTGGTGGGTTCGCCTGGTTATTCTGGCCTGCCGGAGCTTGCTGACCCTGTTGGTTACCCGCTCTTCCTCGGCCTGCGTTAAGATTGGCTCCGATCGCCATCGCCTGCAGTAGGTAAGGGAACCAAATGTTTTGCTCAATCCCACCCCCTGCCGGCACGGCTCGGCCAGGCTGTTGGCCTGGTTGGCCACCCCCATCATTTTGCTGCAGTCCCCCAGGGTTTACCCCAAGATTAGGCTGCTGTATTCCTGGATTCACACCCCTAGCTTCCCCTTCACCAGGTTGCTGAAGTTCCCCAGGGTTTATCCCAAGATTGGGTTGATTCGGAGGGGGATCATTAAGAAGGTTTTGAGGAGGGTTAGGCCCTTGTGGGTTGGCCTGATTATTCTGGCCTCCCTGAGCCTGTTGGTTAAGAGGAGGGTTAGGCCCCTGAGGATTGGCCTGATTATTCTGGCCTCCTTGAGCCTGTTGATTAAGAGGAGGGTTAGGCCCCTGAGGATTGGCCTGATTATTCTGGCCTCCTTGAGCCTGTTGACCCTGTTGGTTACCCCCTCTTCCTTGACCTGCCTGCAAAGGGGGTCCCATTGCTTGCGCTAGGAAAGGATACAACATATTTTGTTGTATAGGCCCAAGGTCTATCCCACCTCCTGCCGGCGCGCCTCGGCCCGGTTGTTGGATTGGGATTTGGCCATTCCCATCGTTTTGCTGATGTCCCCCAGGGTTCATCCCACGATTAAGCTGCCATGCCCCCGGATCTACACCCCCAGCTCCCCCTTCACCGGGTTGTTGGAGTTGGTTTTGGTCACCCCTTTCTCCTGCTAGATCCACCAAAGGTACGCCTCCCTCCGCCATATTATCTTCGTGGAGGTTTTGTATATCGTGATCGTCCCACTGTTCCCTCACAGGTATTTCCTCTACACTAATTTCGTCCTCACTTTCCTGTTTGTCTTTCTTACCTGTGCCTAAAACATCCTCGGTAATAAGTTCAAATGATGACGAGCGTGATTTCTCTCCTCTAACTAGTTTTCTATCAGGACTACCCTCTCTGACATTTGCGACAGCTTGTTCTGTTTCACTGTCTCCTTCCTCGTCTTCGCTTTCGTATTTATCATACGGCTCAGGGGCTGCAATGTCCCCTTCTCTATCACTTTGGATTTCTAGCGTTTCCCTTTCTGCTTTATCCTGATCGCTTAACCTCTCTAACTCTTCATGCTCTTTGGAGCTTGTTTCTGCTAACTTTCTTATGAGTTCTGCCGGGTTAGAACCATACTCATCCAACCCCAGATCTGGAGCTTTTGCTCCTTTATTAGCGTCGTCCAAGTTCTCCTCAATATCATAGGTTAGCCGATAGGGTGGTAAATTGCCTACTTTGTCGCTGTTTCCCTCTGCTTCCCTTCCCACTCCCCTGTCCCTTCCTACTGTCTTTCCTTTAGCTACAGTGAGATAAGGAATGGACGCCCCCGGGTTGGGGTGAGTCGGTGTTACCAGTGGGTGACTGATAGACTCAAGTCGTTGGGGTAATGGATAGGTGAGAGAGCTCCCATCAGGTAGGATTACCGGATTTGCGGGGCGTCTCCCCCCTGATGGGCTGGAGTTATCTGCGGTGTTTTGTCGATTTTTTCTGTCCCCTATGGGAAATAAGTAATCCTCATCGAAAGTTTCCTGTTCACTTTGTCCTCCTGCTGCAGGTAATAAACGATAGGGAACTCCTTGACTACACCACAGATTGTTCGCATCGGGTCCATAAGTGGAGTGAGAGCTAGCACCAGGTTCGTGGCCCGTAGGTGGTACATACCCCGGATTCCAATATTGCTGGTAGTCTTTAAGACGGTTCCGCCCTTCAACTCGTCCCGAGTGTGTTAGGGTTTCAAGTCCTTCGTCAAGAACCGGCCTATCTTTGGACCCTAGGTGCCAGGAAAATGGTTTACCTCTGCCACGGGTTTGGTAATTATGAATACCTTCGGGGCAGAGCTGCTTGGGTCTGGCTGAGACCCCCTGTCTCTGTGCCTCCCCGTCTAAGGAATCACCTACCTGGTGGCGGTTTTCCACATTTCCTGTATATGATGTTGACACATCGTGTCCTGCGGGCCGCAAAGATTGAGGCTGGGCGTTAGAAGAAGCCTCAAATTCACCGGTGGCTGACATCAAGGATGAGCAAAACAACAAAAGTCATGTTTCGGGTAATCTCCACCAAATGAACTATTGTTAGTGTTCGATTTAATACTGCTCGATGTGTATAACTAATTAATCCGTGAGTTGCTCATCCAGGTTATCGATCCGATCAGCCTGCGTTAAAAGTTAATACATCCATTCCCCAATAGTTCAAAAGAAATGGACGATGAGGGAGCTGGTAAAGTGAAAGGTCTTTTATTCAATTAACATCTTATCCCGAGTCAAAGCCACAGTGAATAAGTCTCTATCAGTCCACCTTCCCATCTCCTATCAGCAATCAACCACATTTAGAATACAAGTTGTTCCAACACATCCTAGACCGCCCTAGTGCTTAGCTCTATCACAATCCTTTGTCCGACGCTGTTGGTAGTGGTAAACTCCAGTATACTGCGCAGGAGCCGTAGGTATTACTCCAAGCAGTTCTTCTATTTCTATGGTTAACTCTAACTTCTAACTAACTCGCTCTCTACCTTTGCAACACCTTTTATACTGGTTAACAGGTGGCGCTGGGAGCGCAAAATATCTCTGCCTAGAAGTAGACTTGCTAGGTCTGATCCTAGCTATATTATACAAGATGATAATATATTAAAAGTACTAAGCTATTAGTACAGTATACCGTTGAATGAAGAATGGTTGGATATAACGAGATACAAATTCCTGACTAAAGGATTTGAGAAGAAAACAAATAACCTAATGGAAATCACACCAATGCCATGAAGGAAACTACTGTTTGATTATTTTCTTTTGTGAAACAAAATACACGTATCCCATTTCAGCTTTGTCAACTACCGACACCTTATCTGATGCGGCATGGCTTCTCAATTAGGAAACTGAAAGCGTGAGGCGTCTCATTATGGCTAGGAGCAACTCATCTGCTCATATCCCCTCTCCCTCCCGCACCTTTCTGTGGGGTTGACATCACATCCGTGGCTCCAGGCGGGGTAAGGTGTCCCATCCCAGACAGCCCTCCCTCCCGCTCAGACATTTATTGCCTACTTCTCAGTAACTAGCCGGGGGTATCGTTGTCTAGTCATTGCTTGAAAAGAATCAGGTTTAATGTATATAATGTAGGAATCCTTGACAGCTTAATAACTTCACTGTCAACTTGCCCAGAGATATGGTTACAAAATGTGGTTGGAAGTGAACTAAAGTATCATATATGTCTTTGATTAAAAGTACATATATCTGTTTTTCTATATATTTTCTATATCTAGCTGGTGCACCAACCTTTGTATCAATAACTTAATTTTATTGTTATTCTAAAAACTTAATTTTCTGGTGAAAAATTAACATATTCAATCTAACCAATAGTCTTGTGCCTGTTACCAAAATAAATTGCATACAAGATATTCAGGTAAAGGCCTACAGACTATCATCTTATAAAAGTAATGATGCATCAATCACCATTACATTTTTAAATATAGTTAGTCCTTCCTTATATCTACTTCTTTGAAAAAAGCTATGATCCATGTATATCAGCATAGCTGCTTTCAGCAATCACCTGAGTATACATTACTGATGAAATTCACAGACTGCAGTGCCGTTGAACAGTCACCTCTCTTAGTCATGGTGCCTGCTGTAGCGGACAACGACGTTCGTATCGACGGGTGGGCGAAATTAGGTCGATTTGGCAAACCAACTCGTAATTCTAAGTCTCAACCTACCTCTGGGCTATCAGACTTGCTCAGATATATCATAGGGATCTCCTAATGCTGTAACTGTGTCATATTTACAGTGTCAGTCTTGTATTTCAGAGTAATCAGGTGTATCACTTGTCACTCCTAAGAACCACCTGTTGTTTACTTTTGCCAAGTGGCCATGTTGCCTCCACTTCTCTAGAGAGTGAGACTTGAAAGTTCATGTCAGTTTTTGAAATACTGAATGTTTTTTTGATTATCTTTCGATGGTAATTTATATTTTTATATATCATAACTTATGCATAGGTTTTGATCTGTATGTAGAACTTAGAACAAAAAGTAAGAAAATCTCATGGGAGTGAGATCTGAGAGATGACCTAGGCAAAACAACAAGATGAAACTGCCTGAATGTTCTCAAAAGAAAACCAAGTTTAAGAACCTTTGAATAAGCATTGTTGGGTTTGGACAAGCCAAAAGGTATGTAGGAATATCCTGAGAGTTGTGTGAACCATATTTTGTATCATGACATGCAATATCTAAGTAGTAAAAGACAGTTTTGTACAGGACCATGTGCTCTGTAAACTGGGCCATGTGACAAAGTTCTAGAAGAATCTATGTAGGCTTTATGCCTAAGAATCCATGATTTATGTACAAGTAAGCCTAAATAAGGCCAAAGGTTATTATGATGTGTCAGTAGTATTGACATTATATTCTAAGTATGTACTTTGAGTAGTATTCTAAAGAACTACAGAGTAAAGGATTTATGTAGGCTTTGATCCTAATCTCATGAATATGGTAATAAGTCAGTGTAAGAACTATGAAAGACTAAAGACTGTGTGTAGTATTATACACTTTTATGGATATAAGTAACCATAGAATTATGAATATAGATCCATGTCTAAGATTGTCTGAAACTATTATTTAGACACAAATATCCTTTTTGTCTATTTTCAGTTTTCGACGTTATTTCATTGCTACTATAAGAACAACGAAGAATTTGTACGAAAGTTATTTGTTACTTCGATCAAAGATTAAGATACGAACTAAGAACAAAGAATTAAGAACAAAGTTGTACGAAGAAGAAACTGGAATTTGTGAACCTTTATTTACTGAACGAACCGAAGAATTTATTACCCAACGAACTGTACATATTGTTTCATCATTTTCCATATATATTCAAGAACCTTTTTAAGTAGTAATAAATATCAGTTACGAAACCACGGTTTATGTCTCAAATGCCATCGAGCCCAACAGCTGCTACAGTCGAAAACTTTTGTCTCATGGCTGAGACAGAAGTTAGTAAAGAACTTTGACAATAGACGGAGCTTGCCCCTAGGACAGGTGGTGAGCAACGAGCTGACGACCGATAGACCTGGCCGCCTTCACTAGTAGTGTGGTCAGTCGTGGGCAGCGTCTTCGCTGGACGAGACGCGCCATCCTCCGATGTCATCGCGTGGGCATCGCGTGGGCATCAAACCTTCGTCTCCACGATGGGGGCGAGAGACGGACCTCATCACCATCGGGCGTGGTGAGTGACGACCATCAACAGACGAGCCTGGTCACCATCGGGCGTGGCCACTCGACAACGCTCTGGTCTAGGGTAAGACTGGAGCCACGAACCTGCTGCCGTTGCAGTGGGTGTAGACGTCATCGTGTGGGCATCGCGAGGGCATCACACCTTCGTCTCCACGATGGGGGCGATAGACGGACCTTGTCACCATGGGGTGTGGCGAGTGACGAACGTCGACCGACGATCCTGGCCGCCATAGGGGCGTGGCCACCTGACGACACTTTGGTCTCGGTAAGGCCGGAGTGACGAACCTGCTGCCAGGTTGCAGTGGGTAAGGAACCGCGTCTTGTGAAGGGACGCACGTGGAACTCTTGGTGTCAGGTGATACTGAGATTTTGAATTTGTGTCGTATTTATTGCGATATGAAATTTATTTGAAGTATATTTCATGAAACTTTGAGAAACTTATGAAACTTTGAAAAACTTTGTGAAACTTTACCGCCTGGTGTGTGGTATATATGTACATTGAATTATTTGAAAGCTTGTCGCTAACAGGTAGCACGAGTTTTGTATTTAGAATTTTATGAACCTTGTTGTCCAGGAAGATAGCAAGCCATGAACCTTTGTCTCTAGGAAGGGACATTCGATGAACCACCTTGTCGCCTACGGGTAGGACAGGTCAAGAACTGTGTCTCTAGATATTCGCCGCCTAAGGGTAGGGTGAGTTGATGACTTTGTGAGAAGAAAGCCAGCCGCCTACGGGTAGGGTTGGGGGATTCAACCATCGTCAGCAGGGACCAGCCAAGAACTACAAGAATTTGAGACGGAATGAAGAACTTTGAACGTTTTGAACTTTGAACCTTTTGAACTTTGAATAAGAACTGAGACATTGCATTAATATTGCCTTTTGTTTCAGACCAGCGACAACAGCAGTTTGTATTTGTTGGTAGTAGTTTGTAACAATGTAACTGAAGACGTTACCTTTTCTATTTTTGACCAGTCTAACGAAACTTAGCGCCTAAGGGTAGGTTAAGTGGATGACCCTGTAAGATTAAGCTTGCCGCCTAAGGGTAGGGTAGAGTGAAAACTTCTCTGTCAGTATAGACTTGGTAATTGAAGATCTAAGAATTTGACGTGTCTTATGAGACTTTTGTAACTGTATTCGAACCTAGTGATATTTTTCTTCAGATTATAGAACTTTATCGGTTGACGTAGAGGCACATTCAAAGGAGTGTGTCGGCCGACGTAGTGGCCATTTTGAACTTCCGGTATTGCCCCGTAGAACCCTGTAGAAATTATCACAGGCCCACAGTTTACTAAAGGGCTTTCATGCCACTAGACACTTTATGAAACTACGAAATTTGACATTTTTGAAGACTGAAATATTTGATGCACTAACTGCCATTTTATTTCAGATCCAGCATAAGAGCTGTTGTAGACACTTGATATAGGTTATATCTTGTGATTTTTGAACCTGTTGCTTGATATTGTGGTTTATCTTGTAACTTTCAACTAAGAACCCATGAACATAGAAGTACTAGTATAGGTACTACTAGACCATTAGAACCCTTTTGAAGTGGTATTTGAAACCTGCTTAGGTAGCAGTGTATGAATATATTTTGAATCTACACATGTAGTAGCATTCTAAGGTTACGTTGTGAGTTTGGGAGATATATAGGAACAGGGAACTTAGACTATTTGGGTAGGGTATTTATCCTGAACGCTTTTGAACCCAAAGTTAGTTTGAACTCAAAATTTGAAAGTCCCTTTCATTTCCATTTATATTATCTACCCATTCCAAATTGACCTAATCTTTCAAGATGAATGACCTAAAATCTAAAGACAGGAAAGACTCCTACAGTCACAGGATGTCACCTAGAGAATACGCATCGCTAAAGGCACGTGAAGCCGAAGCATGGGCTAAATTCTACAAAGCCAAACTCGAACTTAAGACAGAAGAATTTCGTAGAGAAGAGCCAGACTTTTGTTTCTCATCTAAAGCAAATAGTGCCTTTCTATTATTGAAGTGCAACTTCTGGGAAGCAGAGTCTAAAGCAGAAGCCATCTCTGAAGAAGTTAAGGCTGAAATTAGGAGTTCTAAATCTAGAAGTTATTATAAGACAGCCGACCAACATAAGAAGTCAAAGGCTGAGAAGTATGTAGCCCCAAAGAAAGTAGAAGTTGAGAAAGTTGTACAGACAACAGACGAACTGGTGCAGGTAGTTTCCCCACCAGCCCCTTTAGAACAGACTGACGTCCAGTCTGAAGAAGTGACGTTTCAGTCCATGACGTCCAGTGACGAAACGACGACGGACCCATGTTCTGGTCATAAGAATAATGAAGAACAGGACAGTAAGGTTGACAGTGAATGTCCCTTAACTTTTCAGAGTGCCACAGGAGATGGTAACCTGTTATGTGCTGAGTTGCAGCCAACTAAAGATTTTGTAGGTTCTCTTTCACTGTCGGAACAGGTAATGACGACAGAAGAAACTACGACAGACAGCCAGAGTATGTCGCAGGCGACTACTACCAAGGAAGTCGTAGGTCATGTACGTGACAAGCCAACGCAAGGGTTTAAGTCACGTGGGTCGAGGTTCAGTATACCTCCCCAGAGAGCACGGCCTAAGAAGCCTATGTGTAAGAAGTTGTACGGGTTGAGGTTCGGCTCACCTCCCCATAGAGAAAGGCTCAAGAGGCCTAAGTTAAAGAAGTCGCGTGGGTTGAGGTTTGGTCTACCTCCCCACAAAGTTAAGTTTAAAGAACCCTTTTTTAGAGATGTACGCTGCGATAAGACTGCACCGCGGGGAGCGGCAGCAACGTGTAAAGATGTGACGAAGCAGCGAGACCTCAGGTCTGAACCGCCGAAGCCGGGTAGGCCACCTGACTGTAAAGTCAAAGTGCAGAAGGCACTCAAGAAACGAAGAAGACCACCGCGGGGAGTGGTGAAGCACAAAAGACCCAACATATCACTGCAAGGGGCAGTTCGAAGAGTTGGTCAGTCTGAGTTTGTTGTGAGATACAAGGACCTCAGAGGAAGATATAAGGTATAAAGTACAGTGAAGATGAGCAGGAGTGCTCAGTTTAGGTCCCACCCTTTTATACAGATTTAGATACTGTTTGTGGTTGACCACTTTGTATACACTTTGGATTTCCAGAAGAAACTTATTAGTGTTGGCGTATAACGCACATATTTGAAGACGTACATTTACGTACGTACGATTTAAGGTCACAATTTTGTAAGATCTCACGATTATAGAACTAGAAATAAGAAAGCTATTGGCTTATAAGAAAGGGAATCAAGAGCGTTCTCCTATAAAGTAGTGTTGAGGTAGTGCACTAAGATTTAACTTCCGCACTAAGAGTAAAATTACAGTGTAATTTTAGCGGGGAGTGTAGCGGACAACGACGTTCGTATCGACGGGTGGGCGAAATTAGGTCGATTTGGCAAACCAACTCGTAATTCTAAGTCTCAACCTACCTCTGGGCTATCAGACTTGCTCAGATATATCATAGGGATCTCCTAATGCTGTAACTGTGTCATATTTACAGTGTCAGTCTTGTATTTCAGAGTAATCAGGTGTATCACTTGTCACTCCTAAGAACCACCTGTTGTTTACTTTTGCCAAGTGGCCATGTTGCCTCCACTTCTCTAGAGAGTGAGACTTGAAAGTTCATGTCAGTTTTTGAAATACTGAATGTTTTTTGATTATCTTTCGATGGTAATTTATATTTTTATATATCATAACTTATGCATAGGTTTTGATCTGTATGTAGAACTTAGAACAAAAAGTAAGAAAATCTCATGGGAGTGAGATCTGAGAGATGACCTAGGCAAAACAACAAGATGAAACTGCCTGAATGTTCTCAAAAGAAAACCAAGTTTAAGAACCTTTGAATAAGCATTGTTGGGTTTGGACAAGCCAAAAGGTATGTAGGAATATCCTGAGAGTTGTGTGAACCATATTTTGTATCATGACATGCAATATCTAAGTAGTAAAAGACAGTTTTGTACAGGACCATGTGCTCTGTAAACTGGGCCATGTGACAAAGTTCTAGAAGAATCTATGTAGGCTTTATGCCTAAGAATCCATGATTTATGTACAAGTAAGCCTAAATAAGGCCAAAGGTTATTATGATGTGTCAGTAGTATTGACATTATATTCTAAGTATGTACTTTGAGTAGTATTCTAAAGAACTACAGAGTAAAGGATTTATGTAGGCTTTGATCCTAATCTCATGAATATGGTAATAAGTCAGTGTAAGAACTATGAAAGACTAAAGACTGTGTGTAGTATTATACACTTTTATGGATATAAGTAACCATAGAATTATGAATATAGATCCATGTCTAAGATTGTCTGAAACTATTATTTAGACACAAATATCCTTTTTGTCTATTTTCAGTTTTCGACGTTATTTCATTGCTACTATAAGAACAACGAAGAATTTGTACGAAAGTTATTTGTTACTTCGATCAAAGATTAAGATACGAACTAAGAACAAAGAATTAAGAACAAAGTTGTACGAAGAAGAAACTGGAATTTGTGAACCTTTATTTACTGAACGAACCGAAGAATTTATTACCCAACGAACTGTACATATTGTTTCATCATTTTCCATATATATTCAAGAACCTTTTTAAGTAGTAATAAATATCAGTTACGAAACCACGGTTTATGTCTCAAATGCCATCGAGCCCAACAGCTGCTACACCTGCCGTTGGGCTCACCAATCTTGCACACCACGGGAACCAGATGAGTGGAATGACATGGATTATATTAGTCACCAAAGGTATTGGTCACATCTATTTTTACAGATACCATCATCTCCAATCAGTCCATGCATGCACACCAAGTATGCAAAATGTCTGAGAATACATTATTTCATATTCGATCACACATGTCCCTTACATGATTGTCATGTGCGTACATTTATAGAATGTTAACGTTCCTAGCCATAGAATCTGGCAGAAGCTCGAAATCACCGGCCTATAGCATATAACATCATCACCGCCTACTCCTTACATTTTGAGTGGCTAGAAGGAAACTTTTAAATTGCCCCATTTCCCTAGACTGACCACTTGTATAATAACATCTGAAGTGTTAAGATCTGTAGGCAAATGTGAAGGGACAGCATAGCCTAAGGATCTATCCAACTACGCAGCTAGATTGGATGGAAAATGGGTCTTCTGCGCAAGCAGGCGCAGGAAGTGTGGCATTTGAAGCTAATTGGTCAGGAGTGAAGTTAAATGATCGGAAACGCAGGCGCTGCCGAGCTGTCTAGAAGCCAATTAAAACGCCCTAATTACTAAAAACTATATTTTCACCGATAGAGATGCCCGTTCTTATCCACTCAGGCTCCTCGAGTATTGGGTAAGAAAAACTGCTAGAAAGCCAGTGGTTCACTAACGTTGATTGTCATATTAAATTCAGAGCAGGGAATAGATATGTCACCCTAAGTTTAGGTTTGTATGGCTAGTATAGATTGATCCTGGAAGATAGGCCTATTCGCCTTGTTGTTTTACCAGTTGGTAGCGAGTCTGGAGACAGTAAGTTTAGAGCATTAACAGTAAGTCATTAATTTTGTCACACAGTGTAGATCTATTGACATGTTAAGCCTAACTAAGAGTTGATCACAATTCACCCAACCACGGATAGCCAATTTCTTGAGTTTTGCCTGCAGGTTAGCCTAGATCAGGATCCATGCTGTGTAATTTGTAGACAAATCCTGCATGGCTTTAGTATAGGAATTTTCATTAATCATTTCATTATTAGAACTTTAGCATGATATGAAACAAAAGATAGTATTTTTCTAAATTCATATCCATAAACAATTAATATTTTGAAAATTCATTTATTATAGATGGATATATATATATAACAATTGTTTGTCAATTTTCTATAGTTTTTCAAGAGGTTTTGTCTACAAAATAATTCAGTCCAAATTAGACTGCAGGTCCTTAAATTAATGTAAAAGTTTTAAGTAATACAATGCAGTATCATGTAGAAGGAAAAGGCTATAGCATAGGTTAGATGAATAAAATAGGGAGCTCGATTTTTAGCAACCCAAATGTAACGCAAACACAACGCATCTCGTATTTCTGCTGTTAGATCGACATTATCATGACAAAATTGCGTCAATAAAAGTGCAATCATTTCCAGTTCCAGTGGGGATCTAGGGATTTTCAAAGAAGGTGTGCACCCTTTTAAAAAAAAATGCCCTCAGAACCCGGGGCCGAGAATTTTACATTAAAAAAAATTAAATGTAATATTTGGCCAAAAATAGGGGGGGAATGCCCTCTGCACCCCCTCTAAATCCGCCACTGACTTCTTCTCCCGTAGGCCTATGATCAATGAACATGCAGATATAAGTTTTGTATCGGTAGGGCAACATAATATTGAGATGTGTCGTGATCTGATTTGCCCGAATTTCCTCCTCCTGCTCAGATTGTTCACTAGGTAGATCTACCACAACAGGGCCCAAATTAGGCCTTGGTAGCTATCCCCTTGCACCCCCACCCCCCACAAACATGACTTGCAGGGGAGGGGGGGGGGGTGGCCAAGGCCCGTCCTCCCCCCCCCCCCCCCCCCCCACTGGATCCGCCCCTGGGGGGGGGGAGGGGGAGCAAACCCTGACCCCCCCCCCCCCCCCTTATAGAAATGAAAAATGATAGCACCAGATTTACACATCTTCCAATTTCGAGATGCCAAAATTTTGTCCCATGGGGTCCCCATTTGCCTCCCCCCCCCCCCCCCCCCCGATCCACCACTGCACCTAAATTGGGCCAAAAATAAATTTAAAAAATATCTCTTGAGATAGGCCTACATAATTATTAAGAATTTGAATCGAAATTGAACATACGTTAGTATAAACAAAATTATGCTATAGGCCTAGGCTATTTGTGTTCTGAAAGGGGTTCATTGAAATGTGACCCCACCCTCCCGGACCCCAATTCCATAATTATTTTGATTGACCAGCTGTTGACATAGGCCTAGGGCCTAGGGTAATGCCTAGACAGGTCTAAGAAGGTCTATGAAATTTATAAATCATCATGCAACCTGTTAACGTTTTGTTTTCTGAAAAAAACATTCTTAGTATTACAAAAGCCTCGTGAAATTGAGAAAACTAAGGAGTACTCCATTTTTCAGGGAAGCCTATCACCAGAGTGAATCATAGTGGACCGACCGAGGGCTTCAAACCCTCACGGAGACACTGAGAGCTGGTGAGCTGGTGAGCAGCTGTTGAGCTGCTCCTCCGCTGCCGCACAGCGCTCGCACCTGTCACGCCCTCTGTCGTAAACCCGGGGAAGTATTCCCGGCGTTGTATCGGGTGAGGACGTTCAACTTTCACCGCTCTCCCATGGATACCGACGGCAACGTTTGGGAAAAGAAGACAGCGGAATCGGGTTTTGCCTTAATCCATCGTATTTCGAGAAATGATAACCGTATGTATTCTTTTGTGCAAGTTGGTTTCATTTTCTGAATAGTTGCATACCCATGGAACGTAGATTAATATGACAAACGCTGCATAATCACGACAATCCGCTTCCTTCCAAATTCCAGGGACGTCTGACTCTGAGACTGTCAGTGCCACTGTGACTATACACTAGTACCTCGCGCTAATTTGCCTTGCTACATAAGTATAGTCTGACAAGCGAGCCACGGGGCACCAGTGTACTGTGACTACGGTCTGGACAGGGGTGGGTGGGGCAGGTAAAATTTTGGACACAAGGTATACCTAATTGTTGTTATATATGTCTAGGCCTATTATTATTATATTAAAATTTGGGACACAAGGTGGATACCTAATTGTTGTTATATGTCCCTCTGCGTGTTTATTTTCTCTTGAATCTTTAATCATGATTGCATGCGAAATGACAGTTTGTTCATATCTAAATTCTCTGAATATATGATAGCATATAATTTAACAAATTATTTTGGTAAATATTGGGTCAACTATTTTTTCATGTTTTGGAGTATATTATCGGCACCTGTCTTGTATTATCGGCACCCTATTAAGTTATGTCAGTAATCAAAAGTATTAGGTTGAAATGAATAAATTATTGTTTTTTGCTAGAAAAACTTTTTCATCATGTTTACTTTGCACCTAGATCTATATGATTTCGAGTACATCATTTGGTTTGATAATAGAATAACATATTTCAAAACAAAAAGATGTAACTAATATAACCTTATTTGTGATTCTGTAGATCTAATGCTAATTTAGTGTTAGTTTGTTTTGATATAAGACAAGATAATAAAAGGAGTATTGTTTCTTTAAGATCACTACGTATTATGTTGTCAGACATGTTTTTCTTCAATACCTTATTACAATTTTTTGTTTATAGCATTTGTTTTGTAATTTTTAGCCTAAAGTTTTAAACAATAATGTAATCCTGCCGATAATGCACTCCATGGACATAACGTGGAGTGTATTTCGGCACCCATCCTATTAAACTACTGCTATGTTTATCAAAATGATTTATTGCAAATTCTTTCTTTTTGGACTTGTCCTGGACCATAAAAACGATATAAGGACACACAATTTCTAAATTAAGGGTGCATACGTGAATTTAATATGGGTATATCCAATACACAGGGGGATAACATGGCTAATTCTTTATGGCTCATAATCAACATAGATGTTCCCTTTGATACCTATGATATCCACGCAGTCGGTGCAATATAAGTTGAGTGCTAAATGATAGAGTAAAAAGGTGTCTTTGAATATACCAAGTCTTTTTTTTTTTTTTTTTTTTAAACACAACTTTATTTGGAATATCAGATTATGTTGCAGGGGTGCCGATAATACACCCCTGCCGATAATACACGCCACTACTCTAGGCCTATAATTATTATAGGCCTAGACATATATAACAGCAATTCACCTGCTTACCTTATCTGAAATGTGAAGTAGGCCTATATTATATTATAAAAATAAAGGCCTACTTATCTGAAATGTGAAGTAGGCCTATATTATATTATAATAATATAGGCCTACTTCACATTTCAGATAAGGTAAGCAGGTGAATTCAAAGGTGACGAGGTCGGTCATCCAGATCCCAGAAGTGGGGGGGGGGGGGGGACGCCCTCGCCCTTTTGTTGTGGAAAATGTGTTTTTTAATCTAAAATTCGGGCAAAAAGACATTAAGGAAAAACTCCGAATAGCCCCCCCCCCCCCCCTTCCCATTTCAAAATCCTGGATCCGCCAGTGGATCAGGTAGAATTTCACATCCACATCAACATGCCCGTTGGCGTTGGGCAGCGAAGTTAAATGTCAATGTTGGGCACTGTTATATGACTCAGACTGTAAAAATCAAATGTTATGCCTATGCTATGCAATATTATGTCTGTTGAGTAACAGTTACTTATCTCTTAAGTCTTGCTGAAGTTATCGACAATATTTAACGTACATGTGTTAAGATCTTCTTTTATTTGTAGATTAGTTAATTTATGTCACATTGCCAGATAGGCCATAACCCACTCTTAGCTAAAATGTGCGAAGAAGTTACCATTCTTTCTAACTGTGGTAGCTATGGTAACAGAAAAAGAAGGTAACCTTGAATTGTCTGAGGATATTTTCAGTTACCATGGCAACCAAGTAACCAGACAACCAATTTCATTCCATGTCTGATAGAGCTAATGGAATGTGTCAATTTGACACCTTACTAGTGTTAGCATTGCAGGAAGGATATGAAAGACTCCTGAAAAGTATAACAAAATGTTTTCATTTTTAGGCCTCTTAGGTGCAGGCGTGTTATGGTCTAATGGTCGAATCCATAGATTTAAATGGGAGAGGGACATGCCCTTAAGACATTATAGAATATTCCGTTACAAATACATAAAATTGGCAAAAAGAATTCCAGGCGCCTCAGACGCTCCTCTCTAAATTCTGTATTCTGCATGCCACCTGTATAAAGTACTTTGGTCATTTTAAGAATTCCATTTCCAGGTCATAAGGCAATCTACATAGGCACAACCCTTGGATAATGAGAAAAAGATAATTATGGACTCAAAGAAAGAACCGGGCAAAACAAGTGGAAGCCAAGCACAGCCACACGGCCAGCATGCAGGTAATGTAACATGACTACTGTCTTGACTTTGTTCAGTATTTGAGATGTAGGCCTACGTATTAACGTTACGGAGTATTGAAATCACCTTCTTTTAAATTATTTTTTAACAATGGTTGATGAAATGAGCTTTTAAGCTTGATCTTCTTTTGAATGATCTAATCCATAATTTTTTATAGTACATCACTCATCAGATTATGGTAATTGCACTAGATCTATATTAATATTAGTAATGCTGTCAGATTGGGTAATTGTATTTACAAAGCCTCAAAGCGGGTATATATTATGCAGAGACACTTTAAGTAACTGCTAAAACCTATTAACATGATGTAGATTTGCTTCTTTCTCACGTGTAATCATGTTGAAGCAGGAGCCGGCAGGGGGAGAGGCCATACAGGAACGTCTCATGTGGTGACCCCTGGAGATCGACAACATAATCCAGGCACAGAGGATACCCACCCCTCACGGGCATCCAAAACCAGGATTAAACAGGTAAGTGTCCCCTGCACATGTCATAGGTTTTTAAATAACATAATCAAGGTCGTGTTTATCAGGTTTGAAAAAAGTATTAGAATTAAGTTCTCTTTGAAGACCAATCGAATGATCTCTTTGATAATTTAGAATAGGAAAAAACACAATAATTTCCTTGCTCTGCATAAAGGCCCCATTAAGAGGTATAGAAATTGATACGCTTAAAATATCAGAGAACATAATGCCTCCAAGAAATAATGTTTGTGCTTATGATGTCATGCTGTTAAAAGCCTGTATTGTAACCAAATAAATTAAATGATGACCGTTAAAGATGCCTATGTATGATAAATATTTATGATCACCAATGCCAATCTAGAATTTTATCATAGGCCTACTGTTATTCGTTTTATAGGGAAATGCTCCCCAACAAGCTGCCGCTGGTACAAGTGACGGTCGTCGAGCCAGTGGGGCTGGACATGATCCTCATAGTGAGTTTGTTTGAAATGAAAGTTAAAGTTATGATAATGGAGCGTCGTTGCATGATATCAAATCGGACCGTATCCCTTTGAAATTCTTGATACGTTCACACTTACGTTTAGGAAGAGGGAATTGGAATGTCAAAATTTGGTTATGGGGCAGTACAAGTATTAATATGAAAAATTTAATTAACTCGTGACATTGAGAAAAATTTCTTGAACAGTAATTGGTTGATCTTATGTCTATACATGTATAATGTTTTTGAGTGGAAACTGTTTACTTTTATTTTACGGCTAAACTTACTTTGACGATTTTAAATTGCTAGGAAACTATCTGAATCAATGTATCACGGCCCCGAACTGTCAGTGTCAAGTGACATATGTTTTATTCTGTTTGTTGCTGATGTCATTTTTTCTATACCCTTGCCGGATATGAGCAAAAGAACTCTGATTTTCCGTGCAAACAATACATGTACCAGGCAAAAGCTATCTAAAGGTTAATACGCTAGGATCTTGTGGTAGAGAAAGTTCCCGATATTGCACACTGATAACCTGCCGTCCCGAAAAATGACTAAATAATATCAACAGATTTATATGAACCGGCTATTCTGGTTGTTTTGCAGGTAGTGACCACGACCTTAAGGTGGATGACGCGGCCATGCTTAAGGCCGTCCACCTCCAGAGGCAGCAGCTGCTCTACAACACCTACATGAGCAGTACCTCCAGCCTCCTCCAGGGCAGCCAGCAGCGGCTGAGGCGGGACAGCCAAACCCACCACGGAGAGACCCAGCCACTCCAGGGCAAGGGCTCCACCACGAGGTGGGTGCTTAATTTCACCTGGAGGACTCACTTATCTTGTCGATATTGTATTGCTATTTGAATATCTGGTGAAAAATAAGTCTTTAAGGATTGGAGAAAAAAAAAGCTTCAAACAAAAGAAAAAAGCTTCCAACATAATAAAATCGTTTCTTTTTATTGATGAAGAAGATCTATTTGATTTTGTATTGCTCCTCTGCTCAACAGAATACCACATTGCTATAATTCAAGTTTTGCAGAATCAGTTGTGCTTCACTTAATTAAGGTGAATGTTCCGCATTTAGGCAGCTGCAACCTTGATGCAATAATGCTTTTTTTTATACAGGCATATCATGCCATCTCATTAATTTGTAATAATTATATTGAAATATTGTGGATTAAAGTTAAGGAAGGCTCCGTCATATAATCGATGTTCTATACTATCTTTGCAGACGTATGATGAGCAAAGCTAGTCAGGAGATGCTGAAGAAGGAACCCGAACACCATTATTACCGGACCCATGCCAGTAGTTCCTCGAACAAAGACCTAGTTAAGGATGGCACACAAAAAACAACCCAAGAAGTAAAGAAAGAGGTTCTGAAAACGGTACTCTAACATTTCCCATATGATTGAAGGAAGGCCATGGTTGTTGTCAATACAAAGAATTTTACGAAGATTTACATTTTTGGAACGCAAATGGCTGACTTTTATTTTGTATACGTAGCCTGGGATAATATAAGCGTGGCTATGTGTTTGCATAACTGATGAGTCCCCTTTACAACTATACAAGTAATGTTTTGAATAACAAAATCTGTCTAAGATCATTTTAGCAGGAATCGTGGCAACGGCTATATTTCAGGAGGAGCCTAACTCCTTCAATTACCCATCTGGAAACTCAGCCGGGGATCGATATAAGTGTGGCTTTGTGTTTGCATAGTTGATAAGTTCCCCCTTGCCAGTATGCAATTAATCCTTTGAATAAAAAAAATATCTTAGAAAATTTCAGAAGGAATCGTGGCTAAGGGCTTTATTTCAGGGAAAGCCTATTCATCTGGTTACAGGTCTGGAAACTGTACTGGGGATCGTTTTAGGTGTTGCTATGTGTTTTCATGTTTGATAAGTTTCCCTTTGTCAGTATGCAACCTTTTTATTATTTTTTTTGTGTATAAAAGTTTATCCTTGTTTCAGGAAGAACCTACTCCTGTGGCCGAGCGACCGTCAGCGTCTCACCACGACCTCCCCATGGGCTACATCCCCGTGCTGTCTCCCTCCGAGCAGCTCAGTAAGGAGCAACTGCTGTCTGAGCACAACCTCAAGGACCAGAGTTCACGACCTGGAAAGGACAGCGCGTCCCAAGGTAAAGGAAAATACATAAGTGTTTAAGGCATTCAGTGAAAATGTTAGGGCCACGTCATGTGCCCTGGACACATTACAAGATAAAATGTCACACTGATTTTTTTTCAACAGTTCGCCAGGGGAACATTTACGTTTTTTAGACATTAATTTGAATATGTCTCATTGAACTCAGTCAGGAGTGTGCCATTGTCGTATACTATTTCGTACCATTATCACTGGGCATTGCAGTCTTCTTTTTTAAAAGGATTTGAATTACATTAACTTTTTTTGGGTTAATTCCAACGTGTTTTATGTTGTGTAGTCACCGACTTTGATAAGCAACCCAGGTGTTATTTCATTATTTGTAAATTGTGATGATTTTGCAGAACAAACTGAATTGACTATCATCGATTTAGAAGACTCGCCAATCTCCAGCCCAAGAAGTGGATACTCTCCAGAAATTCCGGTAATTTAATGCTTATATGTTTAACTATTGAATATCTTTAAAAGTTTAAATATGCATTGAAATGAGGAATATTTGTTACATAAGTCATATTTCCCTTACACTTCAGGCTGAGTAACATAGGTTTTCTGTTCAACGGTTCACCTTACAACCTGCCCACGTATTTAGGCTTTCAAAGTTCAAGTTCTTCAAAAGTCTAAGTGCTGCCAATAGTAAGATATAATCAAACGATATAATCAAACATTTGATACTCCATTAACTTAATGGAGTATCAAATGTTTGATTATATCGGTCTTAATGACTAAGACCATATTTGTGATGAAACTATCAAACTCAACTCCAGACATTTGGGGGACAAATAGTTTTATTCGTTAGATCATCAAGCATTAAATGATCACATTTTGGTCTATTCAGGTTTTTATCAGGATTTATCTAGATCTGTAGGCCTACTATCAATGTCTGACAAACTTATTTTCTCATACTGCAACTTTCTTTTTTTGGTATCTTTCAATTGCCTTTCTTGTACTAAATCTTTGTTAGAAAAGAGAAATTACATAAATAACGTCCTCGTTGAAGTTTTTCATTAGATCAGAGCATATATTTTCCATATGTTAGCCAAGTATGAAAGTCTACTCTTTTATATCCTAGGACATATTGTAAAAGCGTAACCCTTTCAAGACGCCACCAAATTTTCATATTGTATGAAATGGACACCAACTTACTTAAGGAATATCCCCATAGGACGCCACTCATAGCCCAAAGTTTTAAATTAGACCAATAAAAAGCAAAAATAGAAAAAGAAATAATTATTTTCAAAATGGCAATAGTTAAATAGAGGATGATATGGACCAAATCAGTATTGTGAAACAGAAAAAAATGTGTCTGATGTATATTGAACATCAAATTCATAATTCTGATAAATATGCTATGTATCTCTCAGGCATCTGGCGTCTAGGCCTGGTGATGCCTGAGATATACAGGTGTCAATAGATGGTGATGCCTGAGAGATACTGGCGTCCTTAAAGGGTTACAATCAGAAAGAACAATCAAAGTTCTTTTACTTGGAACATCGTGGTGTGATATTCGGTATATTCAGGTAAATATTTGAACTAGTATTCCTAGAAAGAAGGAACAACTTTCTGAATAGTAGGTTTGCCCTTGCAGTGGTAAGGTCCATAATCATAGCTGAAGATGGCTTCGTGTACCAGCAATCGATATACGCTTATGATGGTTCATGATATTATAGCTGATGTATATACACATGTTAACATTACTTTACCTTACAAAATAATTCTTGGATACTAAGAACGATGAGAGTCATTGCATTGCCTGATTAATGTAAAACTCACAAACATGATTTAACATATATATACATTATTTGATTGTTTATAATTGGTTACATCATAAAATAGTATAGATAAGAGGTATGTTCCTTCCTTGATAAATGTATTTTTTGTGTTGTGTTTTTTACATGTACATGTGCACTGGACCTTACATATTTCTAGTGTCACCATACTTATGAACAGGTACATTAAATAAATTGCGTAGTTTTATCATTGTTCTTACAATACACACTTGCTATGAAGCTGTGTCAGTGCTCTACCGAACTGACAAGTTGTCTCTAATGGAGTCTCATTATCATGATGTCAATATATTAGTGCTTAGATACTGGTGTCACAGATAAAACATCATACTATAACATAGCTGTCAATACTTGTTCTAAAGGTGTGCAGGTGCATGGTTTACAATCTACATTATCATGGTCAATAAGGATACACCTACAGTGAATTGGGGGTTTGACAAAATGAAGACCATTCAACATTTTGGTTCCTTTGCCTGATTTATATTTCCCGACTTGTTCAGAGAAATCAGAATAGATGGGTCTCTACTTATTTATTCAATCCAGTGTTGGCGACTAACTTTTTGGCCTGTCGGCCAACAGGGCCGACTATACCAAGATATTGTCAGCACTGATAGCTTTCTGTTGGCCCTGATTTTTACTCCATAGTATAGGGTCCCAAATATGTCAGTCCCCATTTTACAGGTTAAACTATTAAAATGATCAAAAAATACAGAAATTGAGAGAAAAAACCATCAGAAATTCCCTGTCAGCCATCATTGCCTATTTGGCCATAATTTTGGTGAAAATTGTCGGCCCTGTTCTCAAATTGTCGGCCATTGGCCTACGGGCCAGTGTTAGTGGACTGTTCAATCTTGTTATTTGTATTGCTGAAGATGGGATAAGTATGAGGCAGAATTTTCTGTTTTACTGTCTACGTTTTCTTTATGAATTACTGGGCAAAAGTGGAGACCTACCCAGTCTTAACTTCTAGATCAAGAAGGGAATATAAATTATCAGGTTCCATTAAATGCTATCAAGAAAATGGCTAATTAATTTGGTGCTATGCTTTTCTAAAATGTAGCCCAAGCATGATAACTTTTTTTATATATGGATATTTCTTCTGTTTTGGCCAATTTATTTAACGTTTGACTATCCAAAAACAGCTCTCCATCTTATTTACCCACGGAAATGGCTCAGTGACTGGCAGTATTAAGTACTTCTTTACTTTATCATGAAGGACATGAGAGGCCTCTTACGCTTTGAACTCTGAGGCCTCACAACTGCTCCCATTCCCAACTTGCTCTTAGTGTTCCTACAGACAACCATACAGGGAACAGCATAGTCAGTGTCATTCATTTTGGGGAATGTGCGATGAAGACACCAGCGGTAGAGACAAGGGAAGTAACGCCGTAAGCGTTCTTCGATAAGCCAGCAAACAGAGAGCCTTTGGACTGTCTGAACTACCTGCTTATGGTCATCAATACGAAGGAAAGCTGTGGAGAACAGAGCAATCAGAAAGTTGATTAACAATATGGCTGTCATGAAGATGTAGATGGCATGGAGAATGAAAACATTAGCTGGGTCTTGGGCGTTGAATTTTCGGAAGTCCACCATATTAAGCATGACGGTAAAGACAGTGTAGAACGATACCCCAAAGTTCTCAAATTCAGCTGGGCAACTTCCTACCATTTTCCCAGAGTTTATTAGACGTTGAAAAGTACCAACAAAAGGGATAGAAAATCCACAGAAAAAGAAGCCAAACTGAAACAATTTCATTACCATACTTACAACAGCCACCGCAAAGTGACCTATCCATGGCATTAGTTGTATGAAAAACAGAATGGACCATACCATGGACATGGTGATGTTTATGAAAAAGAAGTTAACGACAGTTTCAGAAAAATGGATGCCATAGGAATAATCTAAAGATTTTGAAGTTTGGTATATTAGAATCATTATTGCTTGGAACAACTGGATCGTTCTGTAAAACCAATAACTGGCCGCAATACTCTTATAGCCTTTTGGTGTCTTAAAATATTTTATATTTGGTAACAGTGTGATAGTTTCTATTACATCAAAAATAATGACGAACAGTGCGTGTAACAATATGTAAAAAATGAAAATTGAGTAAATTATTTGGTTAAATGGCGCACTAACTATAAGGGTATCACAAGTTTTGAGTGAGGTTGGTGTTTCTGTTGTCGAGTTTGTAACTGCACTAATATTTTCGACATGAAATGGAGTTGTTTCCTCTGATGTTTCACCTTTGTATTGTGGGAAGAGTGAATCATCAAAGATTCTTCTCAAAGTAGATACAGGAACATCTGTCATCAGGAAAGAGGTTAGAAAAAAGGCTCTAACCAAAAACCAAATAACAAGCGCTGGAAATATGGTTTTCATTTTGATTTTTGCCCAGTTCTGAACCAGAGGTGTAGCAAACAGGTCATTTGGGATGTCTTCTGCTAACCTCTTGTCTTCAAGCATCATTAACATGTATATGGGAGAGTATAGTCGCCGATTCTTTTTGTCTAGGCTCTCATAGTCAGTCACTCTATACCAGTCTATGGTATACACACTGTTGATTTCCTCCTTGATCAAGTAGACTCCTTCTGTGTTAAATATCTCCTGCATGATTAGATAAACTCCAAGGTGTACTGCATATTCAACTGCGTTGAACCCCTCATCATTTGTAGCTTCCAGGAGACTTTTAAGCTGGTCCACGTTAAGCGTTCCCTGTAAGAACACATAAGTTGCAGCGAGCGACTCCTCCAGGCAGGGTTCGAGATAAGCAGTCATGATGAGGGCATGCACAACATTGTACCCTTTGAGATCCTTCTGATTGATATCAACATTCTGGGAAAGCATGAAGTTCATGACATTATGTGCACCTGCAGCCCCTGCAATGCACCATGGTCGGGTCAGCTGAAAGTCGATTGCTGCCAGCGCACCATTCGCGCGAAGGGCTTCGGGCAACTTATGATAGTAATGGAAGGAACCGTTGAGGAGGATGTTCCGCTCCGAGTCATCGGCTGCAGAGAGTGCCTCATCAACTTGACATATGTCATCGGTCTCCACAGCATTCAGCCACCACTTGTAATTCTCTGCATCCAATGGCTCATTATGCTCCTGGCCAACTTTTCCATTCATCCTCTCCATTTGAACAAAATTGTATGGTCCTAGGCTTATTGCGTCAAAAAGGATAGTTTGTCTAAAGAAGGAATATAGTCACTTAAGCTGTCTCTTTGTACATATCAGGGTGATGCTCAGTGTAATCTGGAAACAAGAAAATCAATGATGTGTTAATTTCACTATGCGATTTAGTTTAGAAAACAGGTTGATTACAAAAAAGTATGTAATATCTTGATTTCCTCATCACAGGCTACTCATTCTCTGGTATATGGTTTTACACACTAAAACGAACATAAAGAAATCATGAAATGCCAATGCTCATACCATTTTTTGATTTACTACTTTTCATTGGTTTCTGATTGCACAATTATTTTTTCTTAGATCACCTTCATATCCATTTAAGTATACTTGTTTTAGTTTCAAGCCATTCGATGGCGAATTGGAGATCAGGAGTTCATTCCTTAAGGGTATTTTTCTCCTAGTAGTCCAGGAGCCAAATCTGAAAATCCTGATTTACCCTCCGCGGTGAGCCCCCTGGATTTTCTTGATTTTTTTCATCTTATAGCATCCTAGGGACCATAAATCAAGACGGTTCCGAAGAATTTAGGTATGCGAACACTGTCTAATTATGCGATTTGTGCTTAATTAGCAAAAAATGAAAAACGCGTTATTTCTAAATTTCTCTGGAACTATGTAAGATATGATAACATGCTATATGTCATCTGAAAGGTAATTTTTTTCCTGATTTTTTGATATATTGTTTGCTATTGTCATTAATTATGGCAATGAGTAATTAAAGAAAAACTGTCGTTTCAGTCAAAATCATTAGAACTTAAAGATCCAAGGTTAAACTCTGGAATTGATAAACCAAGTCCTAGGTATACTTAAAGGGGATCTTTAGGCAGTTTTTAAAGAAGGTTGCATCTGATTTCATTGGAAATATGATGTAGAAATCATTTTTTGCTGATTAAATTCTAACCGACTACAGGTTCATTTTGCACTTATATTTCAAAAGGAGAGATGATATCATGAAAATAACACAATACATCCTAAAGAGATGTGGAAATGATAATCACTATCTCCCTAGGCTGGTATTTCAGTGCTTTCACAGCCATTTGGGCACATGTATATAATATGGTAGCTGTTTGGAGAGCATTTTGGATCACAGTGAAAGATGTGTCACAATAAAACTATGGTTTGAGTAAGATTTCTTTCCTCAGCATAATACCATGATAATGTTTCAGTTTTATTATAAACCATCTTATTAGGGCCCTTGCATTAAGTTTGTATGCATCAAGGGGGGGAGGGAGGTATGAAATCTTTGAAAATGTGTGTACTTTCTAGTACAAATCCAATGCATATTTATGACCAAAGGGGGGTGGGGATCTGAGATTTTTGAAAATGTGTGTACTTATTAAGTGGAAGGCCTCTTATAGTTCCCTCTACTTCTTGTTTACATAAAGAAAAGAATAGCTTGTAGTAGACTCACCCATTACCTGATCCTAATCCAGATTTCTGAGGGTATACTACTTTAAAGAAGAGATAGTCCCAAAAAGTATGCTGTCATATATCAAAGGTTCTGAATTTAGAAAAGAGTCCTTGTATCAATACGCCAACTGCAAAAAGACCAAGTGTGTTATTTGTTAAACTTGTAAACTTGATGGGTGTGCTACCTCTGCCAAATTGTTGGTTTTAATAAATTACTAGATTGCACTCTTGGATTCTAGACCCATGTGCTTATATAAATGAGTAACTTAGCTTGACCATACACAAAATGGATATCTTATTTTTCGCCCCGCGAAATTAAGTAGATCAAATCGTAAATAATTCGCACGAAGTCGCATCAGGCGAAATCTTAAGTGGATGGGTGTCAGTTTTTCGCTATACGTCTGTTACCTACCAATGCGTTATAGAGCGTTTTGTCCGTCACGCCGGTAACTTTCAGCTAACTTCCGTCAGATCTCCCCATTCGCTTGTCGCTGCCTGATTCTATTCTGATTTGAAGGTTTTAATGCTTTTCGGGAACCAGCGCTTCTCCCGACGAGTGCGCGCGTCCCCGGACGTCGGGAAAATCTAAAAGCCAGAGCGATCTTACACGGTAACCAGACATAACGGCCCCTCCGCGAAACGGAGCGAGTCTATTACGAAGACAAAGGGATGTCAGGTGTTTTAAACTTTAAACTGATTCAGACGTAGAATAGCATATCATTGGGATTATTTGGGCTTACCTGATATATTATTATGATATATAGAACAAGGAAGACTCGTGAGGTTCGTCCCAAATTGGACAAATTAGACATAAACGTCGGAGTCGAGATCGCTATGTTATCAGATAGGCCTTTTTTTTACCGATATCTTCAGACCGATTCAGAACTAAAATACCATCATTTGGGCTTATTTCATCGAATGCTATATCAATTATGACATATTCTACCACGAGGACGAGTGCAAATTGTTCCAAATTGGACAAATTAGACATACCAAGGCAGAATCAAACTCGTTATTTCATCATTTTCAATATGGCGTTATCTTCCCGGTAGACTGTAAATACCTTGTATGCTAGGCGTTCTTGGCTATATAATATAATACAAAAATAGGTCAGGGACGGACTAAAGAAAGAAAACTGCTCTCGATAGGTTCGGCGGTATTCGGCAAGCTTCGGCATTCTTCATGTCCCGCTGGTTTCTGGCGAGCTTCTTGTAATATTATGTGATCAAGCCGAATACCAGCCGCCATTACGCCGGTTGGGGGCTGACCGGCGAGTAAAGGGAGGGGGATGTCCGCACGAATTTGTGTAAACTTTCGCACAAATAATTAATTTTCACCATTCTTTTTGCGTTGGGAAGGTAGAATATGTGTCAAGGATCACGTAGGTACCCAGTTTTCTAGTGGGAATGCCTTATTTATCGCATTTCACGCGGAAAAACATCGGGCGTGTTTACGGTGACAATGCCTGGGCACCGGCCAGGAGTGTTAGCCCTACCGCCGTCAGACCATGTTTCACAGGTTTAAGATTTAAATGATTCAAACATGCAATTATTTCTGAATTTGTCACTATAGTGTCATTTTTTCAGACCTTCCATCAACATATCTGATTCAAAATCTAAGACATATCTAGGCCTATTCTATCAGTTTACACCTACCATAAACAAAGGCATAACATTCCTCGCCTCATTTTGTATCTTTTGATACTCTCAGAAAGCAATACTGACCCCTAACTGCTTTTGAACTTGTTTTACAAAATACCAACTAGAATCTACTTGTTAGATTTAACTTGCCCACGGAATATTTCTAGGTCTAGTCTTTGCATTTTTACCATTTTATTTGCGGAAATTCATGTAGATCTACTTCATGTAGATCCTCGCACAACATCTCGCATTTTCGGGGGGTTTGGAGTCCTACCCTGATAGCGCTAGCGGCCAGGATAGACCTCTCCTACTATAGGCCTATATATATCATATGATTTGATCATTTTAGGTCTGGACATTTTTACAATTTGAAAAAATTGAGATCGTTTGAAAGAAGAAAATTGACACTGTTGTTCATGCATTTTCAGTCAGGCTACGAAAACAATTATTTTAGGCTATATCCAGCCTATCAAAATAAAAATTAGGCCTATGTAGATATCTATGTTCTCACATCTCTCATGCTTCTATTTATTACATGGTTTAATGATTTTAGGCCTGGACACGTTTGCAATTCAAAGATTTTCAGACCATGTTTCACAGCTTTAAGATTTAAAATGATAAAAGATTAATGATTTTTGAAATTGTCACTAAAGTGTCATTTTTTCTGACCTACTCTAAAAATATTACAATCATTAAGCTCTAAACGGCTACTCCTATAACGTATCATTTCAATGGGCGAAATTCTCGTTTTCCTTTGAACGAAATCAATCATTTCGATAATTTCAATACTTTCAGTCTTGTATTTTATTCTATATATGGGTTATTGGTATTAGTAATTTGATATTAAATTATGATCATGGTCACAGTTCATTTCTAAGAGCCAAACTTCCAATCCTCCTAAATTACCAATACAAGTTGTGACCAGCCTTTGGTCATGCTTCACTGAGATTCATCCTATCAACTAACAGGATTTTGCCATATATCCAATTTTATTAGTAAGTGTACCAGAGGAACTGAGACCTCTGTGTGTGTACATACATATCAATATCATTGGCAAGACCTCAAACAAATATCAAAACCTGAAACAATACAGAAGTTCCTGATATATCTTTCTATTTCAAAATTACAAATTTTTGGTATAGCCATTACTGGTTTCCCAATAGTATCTAGTAGTTTTATCATATTGAGCAGCATGTGCACAGCACCTTTGCTGTGGGACCATAACCAAGGCAGTACAGTATAAGGAGAATGTACAAGAGCAACAAATTGCTGTGATTCTGGTTGTAACCTCAAACTTTCTGTTATATAAACCTCAGAAACAATATTATTCCCTTATCAAAATGTAACTGACCATTTTCATTTCTCAACTGCTATGAACAAGGATCCAATTTCCCTAACCAACAGCAAGAGACAGCTTATAGTTAGATACTAAGGGAAAGGTCAATATGGTAAATACTCAGAGACCCAAAGCTAAGGGAGTCATTATTCAAATATATGAATAATCCTCCAGTCTATGGTCAGGCTAGGAAAATTCCTCTAATTTTCTGGTCGTCAGAGGACAACCAATATTGAAGATCTGGTTGTCCACAAACATCCATAGGTTGTCCACATTATCAGGACACATGTAAAGTGTATAAACAAATATCAAAATAGGCCAAAATGAGAGTTTTTTGAGGGGATATTTTCAGTATTTTTTTTCTAAATATCTGGTCGTCAGGAGGACGACCAGAAATTGATTTCTGGTCGTCCACACCCATTTTCTGGTCGTCGAGGACACGTGGACACGCAGATTTTCCTACCCTGATGGTCAGTTCTTATAATACAACACTGAATACTTAGTCTATAATACAAAAGGGTATAAAGTTAAGTGAGCAATGAACCCATACAGCCTGGAACTGTAAACCCTCTAGTAGCAAAAGGGTAACAAAGTTTAATTTGGCAGATTGGTGGTAGGATGTTAACAAAAGTACAGCAGGTGGTCAGCAATCCCACAGTTTGTTGCACACTATATATAGGCCTACAGTGTGTTGCACCATGGGAGGCTGCCCTTCTCCCCCAGTTCAGGTCGCTTAGGGGAAAGGCTAGACCTCTCCACCACTGATAAGGTTCTGAAGATCCACTACCTTCATTTTACTGCTGGAAGGCAACATTGTCTAAACAGTTAACTTTATCATTTTATCTAACCAGCTGCAGTGATGAACCCCATGCTCCTTGTGGAATTATGTGATAAAATTGAATAATTAGACAGTCATAAGTAGCCAAAATTTAAGCCTGCCCCTCTCTCTGAGGGAACCTTTATTAGGTTGTAAGTACAGTGTCTTACCAATGGGTTAACTCACACAACAGGGAGATAAGAACCCTAGTCTGCTATCTTTATCATTCCTCTGTCTCTCCAGGCCTCAGGCCTGTTTCCAGGGTGAGTTAAACATTAGATATTGGGGCCAGCAACGGGGGGATTTAAAAGAGTATTACAGCCTACAACTCCCACTCTCCCTATAGGAACATGCTTTTTAAAGATCAGTCGGTACAGGGGTATGTAAATAGAAGTTTCCTGCATATTGTCTGCTGCATATTGTCAATGTGTGAATCTTTGGCAATATAAGGAGCCATCCATACCATTTGAGTAAATAAATCAATGACTATACTAGTTTGATCAGGCAACAAAGATGAGCTTGTCTGCAAATTACATGGACACATATTTCTTGCTAATGTTTACTTATTTTACAGCTCAAATGTTGTATACAATGGACTAAATAACTCAGAAAGCATTGAAATACTAGCCTATGGAGACAGTGTTAATCATTTTCCAATCTCTTTAGGATATATTGTGTTATTTTCATGATATCATCTCTCCTTTTGAAATATAAGTGCAAAATGAACCTGTAGTTGGTTAGAATTTAATCAGCAAAAAATGATTTCTACATCATATTTCCAATGAAATCAGATGCAACCTTCTTTAAAAACTGCCTAAAGATCCCCTTTAAGTATACCTAGGACTTGGTTTATCAATTCCAGAGTTTAACCTTGGATCTTTAAGTTCTAATGATTTTGACTGAAACGACAGTTTTTCTTTAATTACTCATTGCCATAATTAATGACAATAGCAAACAATATATCAAAAAATCAGGAAAAAAATTACCTTTCAGATGACATATAGCATGTTATCATATCTTACATAGTTCCAGAGAAATTTAGAAATAACGCGTTTTTAAATTTTTGCTAATTAAGCACAAATCGCGTAATTAGACAGTGTTCGCATACCTAAATTCTTCGGAACCGTCTTGATCTATGGTCCCTAGGATGCTATAAGATGAAAAAAATCAAGAAAATCCAGGGGGCTCACCGCGGAGGGTAAATCCTTATTTTGACTGATTTCAGGATTTGTCTCCCGGACTATAGTTACCTCTGCGATAAAAGTGAGAAAGGTATTTCTCAAATTTTCCAACTTTGTCATCGACCCTAGGTGGGCAGTTATGGCTTGATAAACTATCTAAATATGATTGAAACGTGGCTTTAGAGCTGTGTAGTTTCGATGCTACCGCGTAAAAGGCTACCGTGTTTAAAAAAAGATTAACTATTTAAACTACTCATGTTCTAAAAAAAAAATTTAAATTTATCTGAAAACGCACTACTTACATTTCCGAATCTTCTAATTAAAATCAAGAGCGTTAATAATACATACCTTACACACAGTGAAATGGAAAGCCTGTGACTGGAACAGAGTTGAGTCGCTGTTGACTCTCTGCTGGTTTGTCAGGTATTGGCTGAGCACACAACCTCCACTGCCAATCTGTCACCTGCAGCCCGCCAACCAGGACGCAATCCCTTTTAAGCTTCAGGTGCAACGCCCAATGCCACATTGACTCAGGCCTGGGACACCAATTGTTCCTCCATCCAACAACCACGGAACTGGATCGTTCCCTGACACTTGGTTTCCTAGGTACAAAGCAATGTTGATTGTGGAGTTGTAATCAGGCCTTGTCCACATGGGTACTGATTCCATTGGGGGCAAGTTGCCATAAATTATCCTATTGTGTGTGATGCTGTTAGATGGGGATGAGAGTGATATAGGAGAGGTTTTATTTGTTAGATCATATTATATTACTTTATACCCGTGCAGGTGAGGTGATTCATTGTGCCAAGAACACAGAGGATTGGGATGAATACTTTATGTGTTAAAAGGATATATATCGAAAGGCTTCTGTATGAATAGCAGGCCTAGTAAAAGATTCATAGAGGGTCTTATTGAAAGTCTATTTTCACCAAGCTAGACTATTGCTCTAAGCAGTTGATGCACGCAGTAATGAGGGTAGTAGATGATGTAATTGTAAAATCAATCTAACACCAAACCTCCAAAAACGACCTTTAGTAGTAGGGTTATACTCTGTTAGAATTACGAGTTTTAAATTGCTAGTTTGTTGACTTAGCTTAGCATTTGACTGGCTACTTGTTGATTATTATTGCAACTGTATGTGAGTGTGACTATTTATGTTTGGATGATATGCAATAGACCTGTCCACTTTAGGATGTATTGCTGGCATGATACAGTGGTTGGACATGATTGCAGTTTTTGCAAAGTCAGCTATTAACACAAATCTGAGTGAATGAGTTAGTACTTGTGTTTTCTAAGTCAATAAGGTGTTGATGAATGAAGATGAATTATTATTTTCTCTCAATTACGTAATTAACTCCATTTAAGGTGAACCAAAATAAGGGAGGTTTTTGTGATTCTAGGGTTAGACATTGTGAGCAAGGCTGAAGGGCTTTAACACTGTTCCCTATGGGAAAATGCCATTTTTGCTTTCCAGTCCTACAACTACATATTTAAATCATATTGTAAGTAAAAGCTTATAAAGTTTAGTTTGGGTAATATTACTATGAAAATTGCTGTGAATCAAGTATGATGGACGTTTTTCTATAAAATGTAATATTGATATCATAGAAATGAGGGGTGGGCTAACTGGCAAAGTGGACAGGTCTATTCAAAGTCAATCAAATTATATTGCAGGCATCATACCGTTCCTTTATTTTAAAGGAATTTCCTTTAAATTCCTTTTATTTTTGTGAAAATAGGCAAAATTCCTTTATTTTCCTTTATTTTCATGAAAAATTCCTTTAAATTCCTTTTTTTTTTTTCTAGAGCAAGAAAATATCACATTATCTCATAAAATGCATAGAATTCCATATTATTAGCGATAAAATTGCAAAATTTTCTAGCCATCGATCGATCCAGGTCGACGTGTCGATCGGCATGAGTCGACGTGTCGATCGACGTGGGTCAACACAGTGCTGCACAGAAATAATCAACAGGAAGGCAGTCCTGTTACAATATAATTTGCCTTATTTCATGTTTAAACTCTCTAAAAGTTCTCTAAATATTCCTTTAAAATTCCTTTATTTTTCCTAGAAATCCCTGCAAATTCCTTTAAATTCCTTTATTTTTACGAAAAAAACTTCCTTTAAATTCCTTTATTTTTTGGGGAGGGCGGTATGATGCCTGATATTGGGATGAACAACAGTTTCCTGGGCCACCAAATTCGTATACTGCTTTCTCTTGGTCGGTGAGCATTACACCAATTTCTGCCCTAATTATTTCCATTAGGTACCATAAATAGGTCCATATTTGACAGTTCATTAACTGCTAGAACATTCAGGAAAACAAGATTCTGTTCTATGATACTAATCTATTTCAATCATGTGATAGAAGTCTAATTTGCCCTCCCCTAATAGCCTCAAAATCGATAACCGATTAACACATGTTCATCTCGATTTACAGTGATTCATCTGTATTTGAAAGTATGTGCCAAATGCATAATCTAGTACCAAATGTGTTATCCAGCAAAACAAATGCACCTGCCAGTGTACTTCAATTTCCCTTGAAGAGCAGATCCGTGATTATCAATTGCCATTGTGTCAAATATGAAATATGGTTGTAGTCGTGAGCGGAAATCCGGATTGAATCATACAATGTATCATTGACACTGCTGCAGCATTGGCCCACCTGGTCATCAATAATGGAGATTGGCCCTAAGCCTATACCAATAAGGCACGTCAGGTATTTAATGTAGACTGTTACCAAGGGTTACCTCATCCCTATAAATTATTCCATGTGGCTAAGAGCCCTAGCACTGGAGGGTCTGTCAGGCTCACATAAGGTTAATCTGTCAGGGCTTTATAGAGTCGTAATTCGTGATGGGGGGCGTACGTTAGTGTGAGGGGGATTGCTTTAGTTTGCACTTCCCCATTCGACCGGTCAACGATACATTTTTTATGTCGATGTTTTCTGTCAGTGGCCATCAAGCGTCCAATGGCTGTAAAACGATGACAAGCGTTTTTAAATTGTATTGGGGTAGCCAAGAGTCATGAATTGTGGTTTAATGGCCCTAAATATTGTAAAATGGTAATACACAAATGGATCCGATATTTGCCAGTTGAGTTGTTGAAGTCTGAAAGGGGTCTCGAAATGAATAGGTATTTCTGACCTTGTCATCGCTCAATATTGCATGTGTGATTCGGCGATCTGTTTATCTGCTGTGGTGAATTGATTATACTCTCAGCATGGATGTGTATTCAAGAAATCAGTCAACAGGACTTTAATGTAGTAACATTTAGCCTAGAATAGCATACCATCAAACAAACATTGTATCAAAAATTATATCGATTTTGTTTCTTCAGTACAATCTAAAATGAAAAAAAACTAAAAGAGAAACAAGAACATAACATGGTGGCCCGAAATATTTAGATGAGCTATAGTATGAAATTAGTACAATTTCAGTAGCTCATTTAAATATTTAAGACATACTGAAGTAACCACCGTTTTTTGTTCCGGGTATAGATTTGTGTCAGTGTATAGATATCTGGTTACTGGAATAACATTTTAATTTTTACAGTTATCGTCTTCCGTTCCTATTCGCCTGGAGAAGCAACTGTAGTTTAGAACTTAAGTATAGAAAAAAGAGAAGAGAACATAACTCAAAAATATCAATAGGCCTACTGTTTTTTGGTTGTTTTTTTTCAATCTTAGATTACTCATATAGACTTGTTGGTATGTGTTTTCTGTCAGGAGTTTGCCTCAGGTCGGCGGTCGGTGGCCCAGTGCCTGACCGAGCGGATCAACACGGGTGGACCGGGCGGGGGATGGGGCCGTGTGGCCCGGGGTCAGGACCCTGGAGGATCCAACCGACTGCCCGTGACAGGGCCTAATGTGGGACCCTACCCCACAGACAGCACCATGTGAGTAGTATGAGTAGTTTAGCTTTTTTACTTCCTATTGTATATGAGAATGTGGATCTATGCACTGTGGTCTATGAGGGGTGTGGGGCGGTGAAGTGGCTAGAGAGTTCGCCTGGAGTGTGGGAGGTCCCAGTTTGATCCTGGGCCAGGCTGGGCTGCTACACCTCTCTGTGTTTCTCCCAGTGGCAACGTCTGGGTTATCAAAGGTCCCTAGCAGGCCACTGGCTGTTGTATGTATGGCCCTGTCTATGGGACCATGCACATTAAAGAACACCTGCCTCAGTAAATGTGTAGGGAAAGTGGTCTCTACCTTCTCATAGATTCGATCACCATCACCACCCTTGATATGACCCTGGCTGTTAATTAGGGTGTAAAGCAACCAATAACCAACCAACCAACTGGCCTTTGTATACTGTGCAGGTATTGTTATATCACATAGGAAGCAATATTCCAATCGCTTGGTCAAGGCCTATCTATGAGCAGGGCGCCAAACTACTGAAAAAAAGGTGCAGAACTCTATTGAAAGAGATATAGGAAGAAACTTCGAAAAGACGAGGCTGGTGACCCCGTACCAGAATATGCTAATTTGAGAATGACAATTGTTCTGCTAATTACCTTGTGACGTAGATCCCCTACCGTCATGGAATGAAGCCATTGGGTCTCTTGGGAAGTCACTCGCTGTCTCATGTGATAAACACGGAGAATGTAAATGTTTAATTGATACACAGGCTTATCTTTTAAACTTGATATAAAAGTATGTGTGAATGATTTTTTTCAGAAATCGGATACGTGCAGAACAGAAGGGAAAGAAACTCAACAAGTGTCAAGCATGGAGGAAAAAATTGAAGGTGGGAATGATATTCTACGACCTACTTTAATAAATTGAATTGAGTTTGAAAATATTATGAGAATAATATAAATCATAATTTTCTGTACTCTTCTTTAGGCCTGGTACAAAAGAAATAAGCGCAAATTTCAGGAAAGTCCTGTCTTCAGAGGCAAGATCAGAAAGGTTGAGGGTAAGTATGGTACCGTATACTACTTGAATAAAAAGCTATATCATTAAGAATTCACAGCACTATGTTTGGATACCCCTGAAACAGCTTTCCTTTCTATCATAAGAACCGTGATTTACAGATGGCAAAACCTACAGTGTAGAAATTAAGAATAACATTTTAACATTTAGGAAACCATAACCATAAGCTTAAGCTGAAAAAAGTACAGCTGTTAAGCTAGACATTCCTATCATTAGTCATTATCCGCAGGCTTCTACATACATATTTGGTTTTCAGGCCGTTTTGGGTCGGGTATGTCAGCCTTCTTCCTCTTCGTGCGCCATCTCCTCATGCTGGACGTGGTCCTCACCGTGCTCTGGTTCGCCTTCATCGTTGTGCCTCAGGCTGTGCACCTCGACTACAAAGTGATATCGGACAACTTTTACTTCAGAAACCTATTTGATGGACAGGTATGGCAAAGAGCTTTTATGGTTTAGTTTTTCTGTGATTTTTGTTTTTTTGTTTATTTTGGGGGAGGGGGGAGGTGGCTTTTACTGAGCACAATGATTGAGATTGAATTCTGACATAAGTTGTGATTATGTATGTTAAATCAATGTGGCTATGTTAATCGCAATGCCGCCTAACACTCTTTCTTTTAAATATAATAATGCCAAATAAATCTTTCATTACAAAAGTTTTTAAATTAAGTATTTTTACCCCAGGACAGCTGTTTCTATAGGACAACTTCCCCTGAGACCCATAAAGCCCCATACCCACTAGGACATTTTACCGGTGACGTGCAAAGGGCAACTGCGAAAATCAGCCAATTGTTATGATCACCTGTTAGGATGGTATATTGAAATGTGCATGTTTGATATGAATGGCTGGTTAAGTCGGCCGATTCTACCCCTAGAGTCGGCCGACTTTAGTGCCGATCTGTTGCCCAACTCTGCAAAAGTTGCTTAGTGGGTATGGTTCTTAAGAGTAGTTTTATGAGAGAGAGAAACTACCCTACAGAGTAAGTTGTCCTAAGGGGGAATTGCCCCCTGGAGGTAGTTGGTATAATAGGGGGGAATTTGTCTCAAGGATAGATGTCCAATAGGGAAAATTGTTTGTGGAGTTAGTTGTCTCTATGGTAGTTGTCCCCAGGGAAGTTGTCCAAGGTGTGATTGTCCTGAATTCAGAGATGCCATTTTTGCTACTTTTGTAGGATTTCCTACTTTTTGGTGATTTTGGATTGTGCACCTGATTTTTTCCTACATTGCTTTAATATCTGTTCTAGGATATTTTTGTATTAGTTTGAAGCTAATCAAATTCGAATTTAAGGTCAGATGACTATTGCTAAAGGTTATTTCCCTCCTAGATGTTTCTAGAAAAAAAAGTAGGACAAATGTTTCTTACTTTTCCTGCTTTTTCATCAGTCGGCAGTGGCACCTCTGACTTATCCCAAACCTGTCTTTGTCATTGCTCAGAACGGCCTGTCCAAGTCGTGGTGGTTTTACGGCAGCTACGACCAGGAGGTGGGAGACGGCTACCCGTTAGGCCTCATCTACCTGGCCGTCACCATCCTCACCTACTTCGGGGGACTCTTCGTTGTCTTCTACAGGTAAGAGCTGGTAAAAAACGATCACTTTCATGTTCCGTCGCAAAAGGGTAATTAGTCCAGTATTAGCCTATTACAACAAGGGGTTGGAGGATTTGGTGCCTACAGTCTGATCAATAATACAGAAAGTCGATAATCAAGGGTGTGTCAAGTAATGTTTTGAGATGTCAGCTAAATGACTCCTGAGATATGTCTTTCTTTAATTCAATTTTTTTCCACTTATCAAAGTTTAGGCTAAGCTTATTAGACCTTACTTGTGGAGAGAACACGTTCTATACATGTATATAGGGTGCCGATGGTTGTTCTCCGGCATCGCTTTCTCGATGCCGTCGCCTCCGGTCAGGCCTGGAGTGTTGACTTGCTCATTTAGGCAGGGATCACCATTGAACTATAGTGGAAATCGCCGGTACCAGATTCAGATTTTGGAGGTGTTGTCAGATGAAAACCAAATATACGGTGAAGATTGTAGGTTTAACATAGCCTTTCTATGATATCTAGGTCACCAAGTCATCAGTTCGGAGATTGATGCACGTCCATATTTGGTCATATCAGGGGGGTCAACCTCAAGTCCCCTGAGTAGAGAGTGCGGGAACCAGCATAACTTTCCCACGGTTGATGTGGTTGATTGGGTATGCTCTGCCCAATGCTGGTTGGAAGCACTCACCACCCTCAATCCTCATACTCAAGTCATCTTTTGTATCTTTGTATTAGCATAAATTCTGCTTGGAGAGTGTCCCAATGCTTGAGTGATGATACAAGCAGCCCCAGACTCACCAGCAGACTTAGTCTGTTGAGTTCAGACCCACTGTTTTCCAAAGTGAGCCTGTAAACTGGCAACCATTTTAGGTGGGAATTCCCACCCAAATCCCAGCATGCTTTGCAGCTGCTGGTTTAGTGAATGATAATGGGGATGGAGGGACTCACATCACCATCATCTTCGTCTTCGTTATACTGTCATTAATCTTTTTGTTTCGTATTCACCCGATAATTCCTTTCATGATCTCCATATATAATCCAGATTTGATATCATAGATACAAAAAAAAGCGAATAAGCCGGAGTTTTTTCGGTTTTCAAACCGAACCTGAATCTATAAGATCGACCTGGGACCTTGTCTCTTATTCATAAAACAAACCCATGATTATCTTCCTTGCCTGTTGGCTACCTTAATTTTTTTTTTTTTTTTTTTTTTTTTTTTTAGACATGTTTATTTATCCTGGAAGAGAGTTGGATTCCTCCAGTCTTCCCTCTCTTACCAGTCAAATCTTTTCTTAACAGTGTTTGAAAATAATTTGTTCCTTGATTCAATTTTTTACCCACCTCTCCATTCACCCAGCACTGCCAAGGCCCTGCGGGAGGAGGGCGGGGCGGCCGTACAGGACACCCGCTACACCTTCAGCCGCTACGTCTTCACCTCCTGGGACTACGCCCTCAACACGCCCGACGCTGTCGCCAACCTCCGACTCAGCTTAGCCAGTCTCTTGAAGGTAGGTTACTGTGCTTTAAAAGGTGAATAAAAAAGGGAGCGGACTAACTTATGCAATCTGTTGCGGCTTAGTACAGAATTAGAATTAAGCATAGAATTGTGAGTTATGTGAAAAACATCCTCAGTTGTATCAGAAAAAGTTATGGTATCTATTCTTGATACTTTCTTAACTATCGATGACCACTAGATATACTTTCAAGTTATTCATTTGCTATTGATGTATATATACTTTTTTAAGACCCTCAACTCCATAATTGAATGAACATCCCACGCACAAATAATTCCTCATCTCATTCAGGCGAATACTTTGGTCTTTGTGCCTTTCCGTTCCAACCCAGTGTATCATTTCTGAGGACTCTTTAGAATTTCTATACATGAGGGTGATGCGGCCCCTTCCTTCCAAACTTTCAGGACCACATGAGTGAGATAAAGACCAAGGAGCAGGGAGGACCCAAGACCCGCGGTCAGTGCTGTGCTCTGATTGCCCGTCGGACAACCGCCTGGTTCATCACAGTGTAAGCTAGACTGCCTCCCCTCTTAAACAGTCAGTCAAATCATTAACGATGTCAGACTTTTACACCCCATGTGCTTGGGGGCGTGCCTTTGCAAAATGTCCCCCCCGCCTCCTCCGGGGGCAAGAATTTTACATTAAAAACTTAATATTTGGTCAAAAATAGGGAGGGGAGGGCACACGCCCCCCTTCCCCCTAATTCCGCGCCTGCTTATTGACCGCAGATTTTCCAAATATTCTCATTAATATTGGAAATTCTGGCATAATCTAAAGGGGAAAATTCGAAAGTATCAAGTAGAAGTAGTTTTCTGAGTCATTGGGTACCAGCCATAGGTTTTCAGTGGTTAAAGCCTGGAACTACAACAGTCACTGGTTCCAGGCGTGCTACACTGATAGACTATAGGTTGTACCCTGTGGCATAGAAAGGTACTTCTCTTCATTGAAGTCGCCCTTTAAAACAGATACAATTAATTGAGCTTTAGATAGGGAAAACTTCTCAGTCGGCACTAGACTATCCAGTCGGGCCTGCTATCATAACCAGAAACAAATATTTTATTATATCCCCTAGTCGGTTCTTTGATTAGAATGAGATGATATAACGTAAATTATTTCCATCAATAGTGCTTGGTACCCATCTTATTAAAACAGATAGTCCTGTGAGAATTTCAGCAAGTATCAATAAACCTATGTGTCACGAATGACATACGCATCGAGCTGTTTTCCTTCAGGCTTAGCATTGTACAGCGTCAGGGTACCAACCGCATGGAGAAAGCGGGGAAAACAGGGAAAATGGCCCCAAAATATTCCCTGACAGGGAAAACACAGGGACTTTGCAAATTTTGCCAAAACACAGGGAATTTCATTTGGTACGGTTATGATATTTGTGATTCCAGGGGTCATAACGTTCCTATATTTTCCTATATTTCCTATATTTTCCTATATTTTTTTGGCACTCCTATATTTTCCTATATTTTGCTAAAAATTCCTATATTTCCTATATTTTTCTCAGAAAAGTCCGATTATCCACGAATAATTTCATATTTGGGGGGTTAATTTTTCAAAATTTTCCTGGGGATACCCCAGACCCCCTAATGAAGAGACATTCTTGACTAAATCTCAAGTTCAAGGAATCATATCTAACTAGGTCTAGTCCAACAGTGCCCACAATTCCATGTAAGGGCTGACTGGTGAGGGGTTCATTTTTCAAAATTTTCCTGGGTGATGACCCCCATACCCCACAGTGAATAGATATTCTCAAAGGGTAGAAATAAATGTCAGCATTAAGGAATCAATATCATTGTTGGTTAAGAGTGCCCATGATTCCATAAATGGGTGTTATTCTTCTCAGATTATAGATATCTGAATTCACTCAGAGGGTCCCAGATTTCATATTTTAGGGGTTAATTTTTCAAAAATTTTCCTGGGGGTTGCCCCCGAGACTCCCCAATGAAGTGACATTCTCAAAAAGTAGAAATAGCTTTCTACTCCAAGGAATCAATATCATAGTTGGTTAAGAGTACCCAAATTCCATAAAATGGGTGTTATTCTTCTCAGATTATAGATATCTGTTTTCACTCAGAGGGTCCCAGTTTCCATATTTGAGTGGTAAATTTTTCAAAATTTTCCTGGGGTGCCCCCCCCCCCCCCCGATACCTAGCCCCCCACCCCTTCCACACCCTCCCCTGACCCCTCCCAAGTTTTCACTACTCACAATTTCAAATCTTGCCAAACAAATCCTGGATCTGTACCTAGATGTCAACAAGGATTGTGAATGAAGTAATTCATTTGAATGTTATTGATCAAAGTAGTGTATTGAACAAAAGTAATTGCAAGGTAGGTTCGTCTTCTGAAATATCTGTATTATTTATTATCACACTCATCTGTATCTAATATAATCAAAGAAGATCTTTGAAAAAGTTTTGCCAAAAATTCCTATATTTTCCTATATTTTTGTCCTAAAACCTCCTATATTTTCCTATATTTCCGCTAAAAAATTCCTATAAAAATTCCTATATTTTTGCCGAAGGCCATTATGACCCCTGTGATTCTCAAGATATTAGGGATTCGACTTTTTGTTGTTGGGTTGTCCAAATTTTTTCTGCACACAGAGGCTTTTAAACTTGAATAACTTGCTGGATATATCACAGGGGAAATTCGCCATTGGATAGGGAAATCTCAGGGAAAAGAGATTTTCGGTTAATACACTGAGCATTTAATTGCATGTGCTACTTAAGTGTTAGAGCAGTTAGGAGGGTTTGCAATTGTGTATTTGTGCAGTGTATTCGTACTTTCTCTTTTGATAAGACACACAGACTATAAATTAATTGTCAAATGCGTTTGCGTTCACCCCTCATTTCATTTGTTAGCCCCTGATGTCATTGCCTATGTTCATCCAGGTCGGATGTTTCTATTGATAGAGTAGTCTCTACCGTATAACGTGCCAGTGTCACTATGGAAACTCTCAACGATAATGGACTATATGCTATTATGTCGGAATCATCAGATAGAAAGTACAGCCAAATATTTTACAAAGCGCGGTAATGGAATCGCTGCATCCAACAAAAGGCTGCACTTAATTAAGTATTAAAAAGTCGTGACCTATACAGTAAGCGACAAAGCCACCGACCAAAAGAAAAGAAAAGTTTTGTTTTTTTCAGATTTTTTAATCATTCATCGTCTAATCATCAATTATGTTTAGACGCTAAAATAACTTCATTGTTGTTACTCTCTGATTAAACCACAAAGGTAGATGAATGTACCTTATCATTTTCAGGATACTCATTGGGTTAGGTTGTGCTGCCATCGTTATAGTCATCAGCACCAACTTTATAGAGGATACACTTGATGATATGGTAGTGACGTTATAGATACGAACGTTGTGTTTTCATTTGTTTAACTGTTTTACTTCCGTGTTCAATATTTAATTCCAAAAGACTGTATTGTTATGATTGTTTATACTTTGCTATCTAAGTTAGACTGCTAAACTTGCCATTTAATCTTTTGTAAAATTGGGTTGTGGCGATTAGTGATAGAGAATTCATTAAGAAGTGGCTCGATAGCTAGGGAACTGCAAGCCTCGTCGCCTGCATTTAATTCCAGAGAACGTACATTTATATAATTTTTCGAAGTAAATGGGTGAGTGGAAAAAACCCAATCGTACTAAAATCGAAAAAATATCAAATCTGTACGTGGAACAATTTCTATAAAAATGTGAATAACCTTTATTTCTGTTTATAAATATTGATTTTTCCTTGGTATTAGGGTTACCCAGTGGTCAACAAGGAGAAGAATGTTCTGGTGGTATTTGGACCCACCGTCATCTTCATGGTGGTTAACTCCGTCATTCCGTTTTGTGTCTACCAGGTAAGACTAAAGCTATGGTTATGTTTCTTTTACTACTACTATCACTATGTATTCTTAAAGAGATTTTTCCATCGCTTTACTTCAGTCCTATATCAATTTTATCTATGAGTTTGATAACTTTATTGAGAACTGTTAATGTTTTGTCTGTGGTTAGGTTTGATCTATGAACTTTATAAATGTACTATCTATAACTGTTAATGTTGTGTCTCAGTTACCCAAGATGGAGAAGTACCAGCACCCTAAGACGGAGCTTCACATCAGTATTGGCCGGGTGTTTGTGCTACACATGATGAACCTGCTCTCCCTGGTCGTCTCCACCTACACCAGCGTCGGCAAGGTGAGGGCCTCGCTTACCCCTTTAGCCCCCAATCCGGCCATAGCTGCCCGAGGGTGTACTCCCCAATCCAGCTGTAGCCGCCTGGAAAAATGACGATTTTTCCTTAATTTTTCTATATTTTTCCAGTGACAATACTTGAATAAGTTTTCAACATGCAAAAATGGCAAATATATCATTTCAAAGCTTATCTAATACACTATTCGATACTACAAACCAGGTGGTAATAATTCTTATTGCAATTGTTGGGTGAGCATTTGAAATTCCTCAATCAATGGAAATTTAAGGAATTCCTGAGGGAAATCCATGGAAATTCTGGGGAAATACAGCAATTCACAGTCGCAATCTGTGGGGTCTAAAGGGTTAACTGGGAAATTTGATCCTTAAACACAATAACCTAGGGGTATTTAGGAAGGAACTAGTAGTATTATCATGTTGTCACAATCAACTTGTGCCACAGGGATGAAAGTTGTCAGATTTTAGTCAGATTTTTTAAATTGATTGTGGCTATATACCTGATTATGGTAAAGCGAGTTTCGCACGTAAGATTTCAAAAATTATTTCGCCACTAACAGGACCTTATCAGTACGTAATGCATCCTTAAAAGGGTCGTCAAGTAGTTGTGAGACGTGGCGAAGTGTGTGCTCAAGTCAGCAACCGCATTCAAAGTGGCCACTTGACAGTTGGTCACTTCATTCTAAGCCAGATCAGTGGTGCCCATAGTAACAGGGTGGATTCAGAATCATTAGCATTGTTGTGTATCCAAGGGTTGACATGTGACATCACCAATGTTTGTGGGGGTGTCAGTAATGCTCAATTCCCCCTATAAGGGCATTGTTTCATCGTAACATGGGAATTTTCAAGCTGTACACTTATTAACTTATTTACATATGAATGTCTTTAAAAAAAATAGAAAGATAGTTTAGTTTGGTATTTGGAGATCAGGGCTTGACAAATCGGGTGTCCGGACGCCCGGGACAACCAGAAAAAGGTGCTGGGCAACCAGATTTGAAGGGCTGGTTGCCCGACGGGCAACCAAGGTCATTTCACACAGACACAAAAATTAATATTTTTTTTTGCCCTTTCCACTCAGTAAAAATGACATGTAGAACTAGAGTAGTGGCGTGTATTATCGACAGGCGTGTATTATCGGCACCCCTGACACATATTTAGCTTTTACAAATAAATTTGTGGCTTTATTATGTCAGAATTTACAAAAATATTAAAATTGAACTTTTGACAATAATGTAAAACTAAATGCAGATTGGTTTAGCACTGGCTGTGCATAGATTACACAACATCAAAAAGAAACATTTACTTTCTCATTACCTACCAAAAAATAGACATTTTATCTCAATTGATAATATAGACAGGTGTATTATATTGCAGTTGTACTTCAGAAACCAAAACATGTCATATACAATTTAATTGTATGGATAAAAACAGTTCTATAAAGAAAAAGAAATTGCAAAAAATTAATTTCTGGCATAGGAACAGTGTTAACTGTATGGGTGCCGATAATACACTCCATTCCATGTGATGTCTTGTTAAATTACTGTTTCAAATAATGGGCTGGTAAATTTATAATATGAGGAAAACCATAATATACAATAAACAATTTTCAAAAATAATGTTTAACAATGTGATGATATGTAATTCTGTAAGTAACAGTACCCATAATAGAATCGAATTTCAGTTTACAATAGATATTTGCTCAATTTGGTAAACAGACCCTACTGGACAGAGAAAGAAAAACCTAACTTTGCATTGGTTATGTTTTACAAAGATTTAAAACAGTGAAATTAATATACTGGGCTCAGAACGTTATAGGATGTCAAAGTTAATGATGGTAAATATGATTCTTGGAGAAATTATCAATAAGGTAATTTTAACCTACAGGTATTGGTTATTTATATGATAGGGTGCCGATAATACAAGACAGGTGCCGATAATACACTCCAAAACATGTAAAAAAAAAAAAAATCAACTGATATATCCACACATAGTACTGAAAAGTTTCTGCTGCATTTTTAGGGGATGCAAGTATGCCAAGACTATCTTTCGGAACACGTTTTGATAAACAATTAGGAAAAGTAGGCTTACAATGCTTTACTATACCTTAAGGTGCCGATAATACCCGCCACTACTCTATATGCTCACATATACGAGCATCCCTACTACTATACTGTACCAGTGCCTATTCTAAATAATATTTAGAATAGGCAGTACATGTACTATGTGTGTGATGAAATATAAAAACAATATTATGCTTTTATCAATCGTCACATCCACGCAGTTCATTTTAAACACCCAATTACTTGAATTCATTAAAAAAAGATTAAAGATTTTTCTATCTCTTTTTTGCATCAGATAAATTTAGCTACATAATCATCTTGGCAGATATTCCTTTAAGATCCTGGGCTACCACTAAATACTGCCGGGCAACCATGCAAGAGGCCATGGTTGCCCAGTGGGCAACCAGGTTAAAAAACGATTTGTCAAGCCCTGGAGATGTATATTAAAATATTATACATAAGAATCTCGAAAATAAATCTATTAGTTTATCTTATTTATAATATGACTATACTTCTGTGAAAATTGTTCTGTACAAACTATACATGTATCTTGTAAGCATCAATAATATATTTTCTTATACATAACAATTATATATGTTTTAGACCAAAACCGGCTGTCCGGGAACTCTGATCGGCCAAGAGCTCTACAAGCTAGTCATACTGGACACGATCGTAGGGGTAAGTAGCAACCCTTCAAACATAAAGATATATGCTATTTGCTACGTATGTTTTGTAGGAAGAATATGATTAACAAAAAGAGAGAAAATCCTTTAATTATAAAGACGGACCAATTTTATTACGAAAGAGTGAAAGGATGAAGTTATTGAAGGGCATCTCGTATTTGAGTTGTGGTGTTAATCTGATAAATGATACTTTGGGTTTAGGAACATGCTTATAAATAAATGGCGTTAACGTTTCTGACAGGCTGCGAGTTCTTTAGTGCCGAGTTTGATATACTTCTTCTGGACCAAGAAGAGGCGTGAGTTTCAGATGGCGCGTAGTGTGCTTTCCGTACTGGAGAGACAGGCCCTCATCTGGGTGAGTAGGGGTTACTGTGATCATAGGGTGCATTATTTGAGTAGGAGCAATCCATCATAATTATAATGTTTGGTTATGTTTACCATTAGCCGTTCATTTTTATGGATATCGTCTCAAAAGCATCCCCAAGTTGACTGCAATGATGTTTCGTGGTGTGTTCTAGAACCTAAAATCTATTTTCAACATGCTCTAAATATAATATGTAAATTGATATATGTGTCGATAATTCATTTTTGCATTAGCTGTACATGTGATCCCAATCTCCTTGAAGGCACTCCCGCCCTTTCACCTGAACGCCACCTGGTGTATAACCCTAAACTTATATCAGATGCCCTATTACACTGTTTCCCCGTGGTTTTCCGATACTCTCAGGGTTCCCACGCAGGTCTTAAAAGGTCTTAAATTGATTTTCTCAAATTTAAGGCCTTAAAAAGGTCTTAAATTTGGGATTTTTGTAGCTAGAGGTCTTAAAAAGGTCTTAAATTGAATTTTTTGAAAAGTTAAAATGAAGTTACCCATTCCAACTGTCAAATAAGTACTCTCAATTGAAATTTATATCACACCATATTTCTTGAATTTTTCTTTGCACGCGGTTGATAGGTCTAAATTTGTCCAAATCTTGGTCTTAAATTGGTCTTTAAAAGGTATTAAATCGATTTTCGAAAATGCGTGGGAACACTGACTCTACATATTGCACTGTTTCCCCGTGGTATTCCAATACTCTACATACATGTACTTAGTCTGAGCGGGACAGGGGCGGGGACCAGCCTAATGCCCTCTCTGGGTGATTTTCCCATTGAAATCAATGGTTGCGGATTATTTTCTTAATTAAAAAGTTAAGTATTTGTACAAACGATAGGATGTAATTAGTATGTTCCCTAAGTACTAATAAAGACATAATATTTACTCACAAAATATATAAATTCATGATGGACACCCCAAAGTACATATGCTCAGACGATCGAGCCATCCTGAAAGTTTTATGGAAATAAAGAATTAAAACAGAAAAAATAATTTATTAATAAATCACACCCTGCTCTCCCTCGTGTGTAGCTGGGGACGTTGGTGTGCCCCATCATGCCGCTGGTCGGGGTGCTGTCCATGACGGTGATGTTCGTCACGTACTACGTAGTGGTCACCGTGACGTGCCGACCCCCCAGTCGACGCTGGAACCAGTCCAGGAGGAACAGCTTCCTCATGGGGCTCACTGTCATAACCCTGGTCATCCTGTTGGTGCCCGTCTCCGTCGCCATCACACGGCAAGTTACTTTTTTTTAAATTATAAATAATTTTTTGGGGATAAAATCAGTTGGAATCATGCCAAACCAGGAGTCCGACATTGGGTATAAAAAAAAATTCTTCGTCAGGAGTTTTTGACATAATTTGATTTTTTAAAAAAATTACATGAAACCGTTTTTGTAAATATTTACAGGAGGTTCTCGCCACTTTCCCTTGTAATATTTTTTTGCAATATGTATCTGTTTCTGACATTGCTGAATGAATCAGATCTCTATACACCAAATTGAAATTTATCAGGGACTCTGGTAGACTTATGACCGCATTTTGATATCTTAATAGGTTGTAGCGATATAAATCTCTGCTGTTGCTACCGACACTAATAAAGAATTCTTAATGATGTTTTCTAACAAAAAATTAAAACTCAAAAATGTCAGTATCCTAATCTAATGTCCCCCTAATTTCTTACCGCTATTGTCCTATCTTTAATTCTCTGCATTAAGTGTTGCCAAATTTATCTATGATATATTATTCTAATCAGGATATATTTTCCTGGTCATAGGGCATAATCATAATGGCACTATTGTTCCTTATCCAATTATTCATGATAACTATGTTATAAATGTTTCTCCTCTCAGTGTGGACGTGATTAACCTTGGTCAGATGGGTGACGGTGGCGCCTCGTGCGGCCCGTTCGGGAACGAGTCGATGACCGCCCTAGCGGTGACGTACACGGAGGGAGGAGGGACCTGGTTGGCCAAGGTGCTCGACATTCTCCTCTCGGCCACCGTGCTCCTCCCGGCAATACTCCTCATGCTGTGAGTACCTTACGTGACGCACATAGATTCATAAGTGCAACAAGTTAGGAACATGTTCACATACATGTATAGTATGTTAAGCAGGGGGACCAATATCGCATTAATTGAAATATATTTTGACTACCAACAAAATGAGGAACCCCTTAAAGCAGCAAGAGAATTTCTCCAATTGTATTAAGATTCCACATCTTGATCTACCCATCTGATAATCTAATCTAATAACTTCGGGTATTTTGCCAGGCTAAGACAAAGTAACCCTCCCCCCTCCCCCACACTTCCCCCTAGGGCTGGCGTGCACAATAGGAACAAAACCATTTCTTTCTGAATTTTTAACTGACCCCTCCTTCCTCCTTTTGTACCTCATGACGTCTACGTAATTATATTGGAAGTACAAGTAAGGATCGTAGCTAAATTTGAAATTAAGTCACATACCTAGGTTTCAAGTGCCAAGTTGAAATTGTATAACATGTTTTACTTATCAAAGGTATATTGATTTTGACACTTTTCACCCTTACCTCTTTTTAGGGCTGTGATCTACTTCCAGTTTGTGCGAGTCAAGTGGGAGAAAGAGAGGAAAGACCTATTAGCCGCTGAAGTCCAAAACGTGAGTAACTTTATCAAGTTCCTTGACATACCCAAAATGAACTGAGCAAAATATTGGCTATACACCGTTCTTCTAACTGCTGCCATCCGTCCATGATGGGTAAGGTGGCGGGAATAACCTATAGCCACCTCAGCTGCAGGTGTTAATTGACTATCACTGACTGGGACTTGGGGTCAAAGAGGCTCTGTGAAGATATTTTTACTATATCAAGATTACAAATACATGTATCACTTCTTATATAGTTTTTACACTAATACCAAAGTTTTAAAAACATTTCCCACGTGAATAGTAATAACAATAACTATACCGTTTACTAAAAGTAAAGACCCTAGGATACCACTTACTTCAAGTAAAGACCCTAGCAATATGCCCAAAAGATACTTTAAATGTAAAGTATCTGTAAGCCCATTCCCTGTTTATTCCTACCTGAGCTATCCCGCCACCTTGGACTGAACGCCTCCGCGCAGGGTCACGAGAAGGGTGTATAGAACTTTCCTACGCATTTAGATCAAGACCGTGGCTACATAATTTAGCCTTCACATATTTTCCCCTATCTAACCTTTTCATTATTTTTTTTTGGTTACGATATCTCAATTCATAAAACAATATCACTTATTATGTTTCAGTGTGTAAAACTTATTGGAGTCCCAGTCAGTGAAAGAAGAAATACCACAGACACAACCCAAGTTCAGAAAAAAAGTCGGAACTACCTATCCCTTTTTTATCTTTTGGCCTCACTGTTAAAATTAGAAGAATAAATGCTTGTTTACATCGTTTCAGGAAAGAGAAGAGAATATGGAGTTATCCAAGAGACTGTACGGACTTTTGACATATTAGCTGAAAGCACGGTCTTCATATGTGTACCATTGTTCAGTTCTTTTTCTGAAACAGTTATCCCAGTAATATAGTGTAGTCGTCGACTCAAATTTCCTGATAAAAACAACTAATTACTACCTACGATTCCTAGGCTTTTAGTGTTACGAATTGGATTTATGGATCAAATGTACGACACTTTTTTAAATTGTTAAAACCGATTAACTTTGGGCATACTTCGCATTAAGTCTAAGCTACTAAACTAGTGAATAGCTACATTCCTCATTCTGGAATTTTCAATAACTCGGAAAATGTGTACTAATTGTCTATTGAATGCATTTAATATTCTTTGGTTGCATAAAATCACTTATTTGCGTTTGATAAACTTAGCAAATAATTGTCAGATACAAAATAAGTTTGCTGAAAATGTTCGCAAAAATAAAAACGAGAACACTCAAGTATTAGTCCTTTTTTTATTATTTTTTTTTGTAGTGACGTGAACATTCATATCATTCTTTCAATAAATCTGTCAGAAAAGCTCCCCGCCAAACACTGGTCAGGAAAATAAGTGATGTTACTAGATCTATTACCCCGGTCTTGTAGTAATGTAGGCTTGCCATGTGAATTGATGATGTTACTTGCAAACCAACGTTCTTCTGGAGAGCCATTTCTGACAAGATGTTCATACAAAAAAAAAAAAATTGAATCACAAATTCATCGATCCGCTCTACTGATGCACTGCAATGCTGCGACCAACATCTCAGAGGTCCCCTTCTTTTTCTTCCAATTCATCATCTAACACTTAAATTAGGTAACATGACCAACTGCTTCATGTATCTTGTATGGAGGAGTTTGAACTATATTACAAAGTGGTTGCTGCTGCTGATGCTGCTGCTGCGAAGCTGACCACGCGTTATGTTACAAGGCTGTGCGTCTATTCGCCACGCTCGCTGGCTAGCCTCTCGGCCTTGGTGACGACCTCCTCGATCGGGCCAACCATGTAGAAGGCGACCTCGGGCAGGTGGTCCAACTCACCTAGGGAAGAGAACAGTTCAGTTTTTATAATTGCGCTAACTTAACGATACCATGCTACTAGGCATTTTTTCATGGCTCAGATAGCAAAAGGGCATGTCGTGTTCATGCACCGATTCGGCACAGTCACATATTAAGTATCCATCACTGCCATAGCCTCAACTAGATATAAACCTGTCTGAAGCATTATCTTTTACAGTGTACGTGAAAGCTTTTTAGAAGCGATAAGACAAATAAGGGCATGTCTGTTCATGCATCATTGAGGTACAATCACAGCTCAAAAGAAGTTGGTAATAACACAAAGAGTAATACGAGAATTTCTGAAGAATCTAAAATTTAGACAACTTACCCTCCAAGATCATCTTGAAGCCCTTAATGGTATCCTTGAGTGGTACAAGTTTTCCGGCAGAACCAGTGAAGACCTCAGCGACCTGTTATAGATAACACAAAGTTAATTGGTTTATTTACTTGATCTTATATTACTAGTCTTTTTCTTCCCTATTTCGGGTAATTTCCTAGCAATCAAATTATTCATGTTTGAAAAACGCCTTTGGGCAGTTTGACTAATGACTTTCACTTGACATCTATGACCTAGATTCCGATACACTTTTGATCCATTTCTAACATCGGCAAGTTGTTCAGTACACGTTGGGTAAAGTTCATCATAGACTTTCAGTCCCGAAAGATGATACATCATGACATCTTGCACAAAATGTTTTACTGTTATTTGGGGGGGGGGGGGGGGGGGGGGGGGGGCTGGGTTTTACAGTTGAGGGGGGAAATTAGCATAGTTCGATATTTTTGCCCTATTACTTTGTTTGAACATTCAGACTGATCAGGTCTGTCAGCCCAAAATTCAGAATGTTTTGTCAAATCCCGATTATCATTATTTTCCTTCAAAGAATTGAAATTGGGGTTTAAGTTCAAAAGGAAGTCGAGGTTTGAATATTTAAGTAGTCTTTCGAAAATTCAAACACTATATAGTTGATCAGGACTCCAGCCAAACTGAGGTGGGAGGATGATTTAATCACTTAATATTCATATACTAGGTCTGGGTTCATTTTTATGTTAGTTTTCTTATGAAGGCCAGATGTTCAGTACACGTTGGGTAAAGTTCATCATAAGACTTTCAGTCCCGAAAGATGGAACATCATGACATCTGGCACACAACGTTTAACAGTTGTTGGTTGTTTGTGTTTTTTTGACATAAACGGACTTAAACAAGTCGGTCAGCCTTGAGTTTAGCGGGGAAAAAACTCTGGTAATCACTAGGTTCTTTTCATTATATCAGGTATATATGTATTTTAGTATAAACCATACAAACGGGTTCAAAATGGGTTTTAAATAAATGTCTGGGCTGATTTAAAGAGCTTCAGTAGGCATTTTGAATTATTTTTTCTGAGGTTAAAGACGTGTCTAAAACATTACTCAGATTACCATGTAAAAAGGGAAACTTGAGAAAAAATTACTATATATTCATGACCAAGGTCCAGCTGACCTGTTGTATTTCTAATATTAGCAAGATGTTCAGTACACGTTGGGTAAAGTTCATCATAGACTTTCAGTCCCGAAAGATGATACATCATGACATCTTAAAAGTTAAGTTCTTTGTATTGAAGACAATTTCCATTACACCTGATAGTGAAAAATTTAAGTATGAATCACATGCAGTAGTTGAAAACTGGGTTTTGAAATCGAGTTATGTAAGGAAAGTGGGTTTAATGGTTTAAGAAGTGTTTTGTATAAATGTTTTACTTGGATTTATTCTCATACTTCACTTTGTGAAGCATAACTGAAACTATGTGAAAAAATCATTGGATATTACTGGCCTTTGATGTTCTATTTCTTAATCTTGACGAGATGTTCAGTACACGTTGGGTAAGTTCAGCATAGACTCTCAGTCCCGAAAGATGGAACATCATGACATCTCGCAAGATACTATATTACTTTGTATGAAAGAAATTTGTATGAAAATATTGACGTACCTGGAAGGGCTGGCTAAGGAACTTCTGGATTTTACGGGCACGGGAAACAGTGAGTTTGTCATCCTCAGACAAATCGTCCATACCCAGGATAGCAATGATATCTTGCAGAGACTTGTAATCCTGTAACATTCGGAAAATATGTTATTTCACCTTTTTCTTTTCGACACTGAAATACTCTATACAGAAAATGAAAGGCATTCATTTTTTATTGGGACTTTTCCATGATATTCTACGAAATACTTAACTAGTGTGTACTGTTTATAAAACTAAAACGATTACTTCTGAATCAAGAGAAATATAGCTAATGTTTGTAAAGTGCATATCATTATGACATTTCTCCTTCCACTAAAAAGGAGACCAAACTTACCTGAAGAATCTTCTGCACACCACGGGCAATGGTGTAGTGCTCCTCTCCCACGACGTTGGGGTCGAGGATACGGGAGGTGGAGTCGAGTGGATCCACGGCGGGGTAGATACCCAGCTCGGAGATACCACGGGACAGCACAGTGGTGGCGTCCAAATGGGCGAAGGTGGTGGCCGGGGCGGGATCAGTCAAATCGTCAGCGGGCACGTAGATGGCCTGCACGGAGGTGATGGAACCCTTGGTGGTGGTGGTGATACGCTCCTGCATGGTACCCATGTCAGTGGCCAGCGTGGGCTGGTAACCTACAGCAGAGGGGATACGACCCAGCAGGGCAGACACCTACAGAGGAGAGAAGAATATTATCATTAGTTTTTTAGTCTCATATTAATAGTATCGCTATTGACTCAATCATATTAATCTAAGTGTGTGAAATGTTGATTTGGTGGAAGTTTTAAAGATTTGTACTGACAGCATTTTAATTTGACTTTCATGGCTCAGATAGCAAAAGGGCATGTTGTGTTCATGCACCATATTGGTACAATCACAGCTCAAAATATAATCACCGCCATAAAGTCATTGATTCATGTCATTGTGGTTGCTAAGCTTAGGCAGAAAAGAAGACGTCTCCATGTATGTTTAACCAGTTTTAGAGAGGAAAACACCTAGCACTAGAATATAACCCATGAATATCGTTAGTTTTTTCAGGCACATAACCTGCCATGTCTCATAAAATTAGAGTATCTTTATTGACTCAATCATTTTAATCTAAGTGTGTAGTATGTGAGATGTTGATTTGGTGGAAGTTTTAAAGATTTGTCCTGACTAACAGCATTTTAATTCGACTTTCATGGCTCAGATAGCAAAAGGGCATGTTGTGTTCATGCACCATATTGGTACAATCACAACTAAAAATATAATCACCGCCATAAAGTCATTGATTCATGTCATTGTGGTTGCTAAGCTTCAGCAGAGAAGTAGACACGTCTTCACGTGTGTTCAAACAGTTTTAGACCTAGCACTAGTATAACCGAGGATAAGAGAGATGTTATTACAAGTGTACCTGGGAATAATTCAAACTGTTTTGGTAAAATTATTCATGGATTTCACAGTGACCGCAATTAAAGACATCTTTTGTGCTTGATTAAGATATTTTATCTTTATGCGAAAATAATTATGAAAATCCGTGAGCAGTTGCGAACATGTGTACACAAGGTGGTAGAATCTTGCACTTTGGCTACAGTGTGCACTGCTAATTTCTGTAACTACTTGAAGAGGAAACATTCGTATCTTAAATTCTGTTATGTTTGATGGCTCAGATAGCAAAAGGGCATGTCGTGTTCATGCACCTATTCGGCACAGTCACATATTAAGTATCCATCACTGCCATTTGTTATACATCGCAAAGACATTATTATATCAACTGAAAGTAGTCAGTCATTTTTATAAGCAGTCTATAGCATAGTTTAAATTTTCTATCCTTATCTTCAAAAATTTAATTCCCTTTTCCAAGTGGAAAGATTACCCTAAATTACTGCAGTCCAACAGGGATGTTCCTAGACCTATGTTTAATATACTACCGCAACTAATCTGTAATATGAGGACAATATCCCTAAAAGAACATTTTCCTAACTTGCATCTTGAGCTGAATACTCACCTCAGAACCGGCTTGTGTGAAACGGAAAATGTTGTCAATGAAAAGCAGCACATCCTGACCCTCCTGATCACGGAAGTACTCGGCTACGGTGAGACCGGTAAGGGCCACACGGGCACGGGCTCCTGGGGGCTCGTTCATCTGACCGTACACAAGCGATACCTGTCGACAGAAAACGTAACACACATGTAAAATACATATCCACTCAGAAAAGTACGAATTTTCATTTATTGTATTTTGTTACATTTGGAAGGAATGTATATATATACACACACTGATTATTTGCCAAGACATTTTTGTTGAACTGCATCAGTTTTGTTGGTGTTATTTTCTAAGCTAGGTTTAAAAGGTGATTATTTCGTAATAAACTCCGAAGATTGGGAGGACTGCCTACCTTGGATGTGTCATCCTTGAGGCTGATGACACCAGACTCAATCATCTCGTGGTAGAGATCGTTACCCTCACGGGTACGCTCTCCCACTCCGGCGAACACGGAGTAACCACCATGGGCCTTGGCCACGTTGTTGATCAGCTCCATGATAAGTACAGTCTTTCCTACACCTGCACCTCCGAAAAGACCTAGAAAACACAAAAGTTGTTCTTTAATTTCTTTCTTTTTCAATCTTTGGGTGGTTAACACCAAAAATGGGCGGACCCTGCCGACAAAGTTTTACGAAGTTAGAAGATTGCATGAATTTGAAATGGTATCATTGCTTGAAAAATTATTTCCATACAAAATAACTTGGCACGGCCTAAAGAATTTACTAAGGAAAATAATATACTAGATTTATCATTTTTGAAATTGTATCATTCTCTGTTGATTATTCTATACAAATTATTTACCTATCTTTAAATTCCTCATTTGTTAGGTGGATATACACGTAATTCTTTAATATACAGAGATTACAACTTGAACACAGAGCAACAGAATCCAATATTATAAGCGTAACTCAACCTTTTATCAGATAGTGCTTACACACATATTTTTAAATTTGTTTAAGTTACCCAGAGTCAGTTACATTACTCAGAGATGCCACTCCCCAACCATCAAAATGTAGGAAATATGTAAATGTTAGAATTTGCAGTAGTTAGTACCCTAAAACAAAATTATATATGCTTCTGATGGTTGGGAGTTTAGTTGGAAGGAAAATATTATCTAAACAAATACAATTTCATGTTTCCTACTTTTGTGTAGGAACTGTGACTATAGCTATGCTGATTTCTGAATGAGATTAGTTCTCTATTTTACCATTAAGGGTATACTAGAGACTTAGTTTTCTATATCCCTGATGGTAGAAGGAATGAACTAATTCCTACTTTTCTAGTAGGAAGATCAAATCATACTGTGTACAGTAGGGTTCCTACAAAAAGTAGGAAATCGAGAAATACCTTTCTAATCCATTCCAAATCAAATTTTTTGGTTTATAATTGAATAAAGCAATAGGGCAATGAATGTTTAATAGAAAAATGTTGGAATTTTAACGCTTTTTCCTGTTTTTGAAAAAGTAGGAAATCCTACAAAAGTAGGAAAAGTGGCATCTCTGATTACTTCCGTAGCCTATTAATATTTTGAAATATGAATTTCAATGGCACTTACCGATTTTGCCTCCCTTGGCGTAAGGAGCAAGCATATCTACGACCTTGATACCGGTCTCAAGAATCTCCTGCTCGACGCTCATCTCAACAAACTCGGGTGCCTCAGCGTGGATGGCAGCAGAGCTGTACAGAGTACAAAATTGGATTGAATATTTAAAGTCTTTAATACCACTTGCTTCTCTCTGAAGCTGGCTGGAAATAAGCTACATTGATAATACTCTTAATAGATGTATGACCCAAGAAATTATATCAAATTTGCAAAAAGCAAACTATTTTTCAATGGATTCTAGGTTCTAGATTTTACTAGCAACAGATGTTACGCACTTGTTGCAAACTATTAATCTAAATATACCATTCACTGATTTCGAAACAGAAATGTACTTTTCAACTTCTATATATATCCATGCTCTTTCCCTTAAACTGAAATGCTGCAGTACTTACGCCTTGGCGTTGACTGGTCCCCTCTCGTCAATGGGCTCACCAATGACGTTGATGATACGGCCGAGGGTCTCGGGACCTACGGGGATGCTGATGGGGGTGCCGGTGTCCTGGCAGACCTGGCCACGGACCAGACCCTCCGTACCGTCCATAGCAATGGTACGCACGGTGTTCTCCCCTACACAAAGAGAAATTTAATGATGTTTTTTGAGAATTTATCCTGGTGTGTAATTGTGAACACTGTAGTTTGCGTAGAGAAGAGATTTTTTCCTTTAGACAATGAAGAAAATCATTCAGATTCTACTTACTAAATTCACATTGGTATCCTAGAATGTGCTGAACATTAAGGCATCATCTTTCATATAAATTTGTGTCAATAATCTACAAATCCAATAGTTTTCCGACACTACATGATTGTGTGTTTTCTCAAAAAGCTATGGGAGTTAGATCCTTACCCAGATGCTGGGCGACCTCAAGGACCAGCCTTGGGGTCCTGTTATGGACCTCCAAGGCGTTGAGGATTGGTGGCAAAGCATCGTCAAACTGTACGTCCACGACAGCACCAATGACAGCTACAACCCTGCCTTTGGTCACTGCCGCAGCAGCCTTAGGCTCGGCAGCATAGTTGTTCTCTGCAAAATAAGGGACAAGGAATAAAGACTAAGTTCTCTGCAAAATAAGGAACAAGGAATAAAGACTAAGTTCTAGAAGTGAGAAAATCCTGAAAATCGTCTACATTATGCATTTAATGAAAAGAGGAATAAGAAATGTTTAGTTCCTAGTTCGTTGTTGCTCACTTTAGTTATGCAAAGAAAGCAAAGTTCTTATCATGAAGCCAACCTAAGTTAACATCGAAATCAAAAGGTAATCAGTACAAGTCAATTCGCGAAATCCACATTTTAGCAGAATGGGATAGTTGTTTGAACAGAACAACATGAGTGTTTTTAACAATTCCATTACTAAGGCTTCAGTGATGGTCACTTATGCGACACTATAAAAGCAAGCGAACGACAACTGTTGAACAGTTTCAAAGGTTGCAGCAAAACATTTATGGGTCGACTCTATTCTCAGTTTATCACCAACTGCATGTGTTCATTTATGATTAGTAACAGAGCACTTTAAGGCTCATGGGTTTGGAGATTGAAAATTGTTGAACGCCAATCTGAATCAAGGCTATGTTCTGTTTTTGTTTTTGGAAATTATAAGAAAATTCGCGCGTTTAGCTGACGACTGTTTGCTTTAACATTGAAACTGACTTGTCTCAGCCAGGGTGGCTAATTAAGAAGAGTTCCAAACGTTGGTTTGCTGTGATTGATGTCAATCCCAATGTCACCAAATTGTATGACCTTCAACTAAGTCAAGATCATTTCAAATGACAACACGCACAAAAACCCAAGCTTACTATATCAAAATAAGTCTACATTTGAAGCATGTTGTGAATGAGCCATTTACCTTGGTCTAACACCAAGTGTTTTGGGCATTTAATGTCAACTGAGTTAAACCTAAGGTAAGAAATAGTTAACACTGACAATGTTCGTCGAAGATCTATCTTGGACAGGAAAATTCAAGTATCATATATAAACCGAGCAAACTGCACTCAAGCTCATTAGACTTGCTTGTAACTTGCAAGGTTAATGATCTTCTATGTTCACAATGACAATGTGATGTTATAAACTAGTTTTTGAAGACTGAGGCACTTGACTAGTCCTACTTTTCGCAAGCCATTTCATACCATTGGCGATAAACTCAATTTCGTCATGAAGAACAAGTTGTACTGAGAATTGCCTGGCATGCACATGATATGACATGGTCAACAAATGTCAAAGTGTGGGGCGGGCACCTTGAAATGCACTTGACTTTGTTTCACTAAATTTTATATTCGATTTTCTAAAGATCTTTGGACAACATAAATGCATCACATAGTAAAAAGTACTGCTTGTACCTTGTACATCTTCCGTGCGTTTGAAACGTTTAATAACATGCAATAAAAGTTATAAAACTTCGCCAAATTCGTCTCTGACTGTTGCTGTCACAACAAGAACCGACACTGTCTGTGACCTGTCAAAATACCAATCTACTTTGCAGTTTGACGTTTTAAAACTGTATAAGTGGTAAATCTGAACAGTGCATTCAATCCAATTTGCAATATATATTTCTAGCACATGTACTGAAAGCTTTGAATACATCTACTAATATTGATTTTGTGGATGTTTTTACAAAGTTTGCGCCACGAAGAACTGTGACGCCAAGGTCACAGTTGAAGCCATTTTGAGCACGGCCCGTGTCAATCTACATAAACACAAACAGAACTTTGACAGAACAATGAACATTTCCTTGACAGCTTACCTACTCTTTTTCTACACTGAGTGCCATTCAAAGATATCAAGAAATTAAAGAAATACCGTTGCGATTCGATCTTGCCCTTCACCTTCGATCATGACAGGACTCCTGACACCGGCCCGGCTGTCAGCATGCCCTTCAAAAAGCCGGCACGGAAGAGACCCGTTTTTCACATCTGACAACTAGATTTGCACAAAAAAGAATGTACTTACGTGATGTATGGTACGCAGAAACTGATTTCAGAGCAGTTTGCGATGCTCTGTTAGCAATGAGGGCGGACTTAGAAGCCCTCAAAGCACTAGAACAGCAGTGCTTCACCGCGTGCATCATGGCGGCCGATGACGGGAGCTGGTCACGTGACTCCCAGTGAGTGGCGCACAGGACGTCGGGATATTTGAAGGTCCCGGATGTTCACTCTTCAAGCAGATGTTTTCTCAGTTTAACATTGGTAAATGCATAGAACATCTGCTTGAAGACCGTTATATGCCCAGATTTGTGTCCAGACCTCACAGGTCGAGCAGTTTGTTTGAGCGTTTCCAATAGCAACCAAAGATCTGGGGGAAAAGGGGGGAAATCTTCATCGTCCTGTCAAACTTATGAAATATTCATATTCAATATCATTATTTCTTATTCCCTTTTGGTGTCAGTAATGACCATTCAATGGGTGTCGACAAAAATTAGAGTAGAGTAACCAGTTTTGGCGCACTAAGGACCAGAAATAACATGTCAGCAAAATATTTTGTGAAAAAATTATTTCATTTAATCTTTTTTTACCTGTAGACCAATGTAGTGGAATAACTCTACATCTGAAAAAAAATTCACCAAAGGGAAGGGCCACATCCCAGAGGGGTGTATGGGAACCGAAACATAAGGTTTCATATCTTGAAAATATTGGTAAATTTTGAATTATTTCTTGTTTCATAATTTCCTTTAACCCTTTGCCTCCCCGCAATTCTGCCTATTTACGAAGTAAAACATGATGAGGGTAATTTTGGGGAAACAGTTATAGACTCTATTGTTGATAGAGTAGAGGATCGAGCCATTTTTGACCCACTCAGGACAGATATTTGAATTGAATTTATAATGAAATATCAAAGGAAAAAATAATATCTTTTTTCATCTCTACGGAGTGGAATGACGTTTATAAACATAATTATTACAAAATATTGTAAGATTTAAAAATATTTGTATAGTATTTTTCTATATAACTGTCAGGGTAAATTCTTTAGTTTTGGCTCACTGGAGCCTATTTGGCGCACCCAAGGAGATCGAGTCAATTTTCACACATTAGACAATATTGAATAAATTGAAAATTGTATGTAGAGAGGATTAAAAAAATAAATATCTTTTCATACCTGTTAGATCTATGTAAATTTCTCCCAACCACGGATAGCTGATTTAGATCTACAGTATTTTAAGCACCTGCAGATTAATTTTGCTGATTTTGCTGACAAAAGTAGCCTACATAGAAATCTATAGAAAATATATAAATATTTGCCATATTTCTATATGTAGATCTAATCAATGAATTTCAAACAAACTCTAAAAATAATAAACACATACAATGATATATGAAAAAATAGTTGGTATTGATGGCCATCATTTTAAAACACAAATAATGCCATGGTAAGTGAAAATTCCTATACTTAATCATTGTGACTTGTCAACATATTACCAAGCATGCACCTTAATCTAGGCTAGCCTGCAGGTAACATTCAGAAAATTGGCTATCTGTGGTAGCGCGAATTGCCCTAGACCGTGGATAATTTTCAAAAAATGGGAAGGAGAAATGATATGCTTTCTGACATAACCTGGGAGATTCAAATGATGTAATTAGGGTAGAGAATACACATATTTGCTCATTTTCATTAATTGATTGATCATTCAATTCCTTTGTACATTAAAGACGAAAAATGTATTTAATAACTCATATCTCATAATACACTTGGTAAGTGTTTTCAAAATAATGTTGAAGTCTGTTTTTTTAATATTTTCTAATTTCGAATGAAAAAATAAGTATGAATATGAAAAAATATTGTAAAATACCGGTACACCAAAAAATGTGTCAAAACTGACAACTACTACATGCATGTGGTGTCTTTAGTTTTCACATAGGGGTCTAGATTTCGTGATATAATTAAAAACTTAGATTTTTAGATAAAACTGACAGCATGTGGCTTTGAACTAATATCTATAACATTTTGGTTTTGTAGATTATTTATTTCAAAAAAGAAAAATCAGTCTAATACTCATTAATCAAGAAAATATGAACTTTTTAAGGGTTCGACTGTGGATCCAAAAATATGGCACACTTAGACTTAATTTGTCTGGAGAATTTATGAATATCTATGAATTATCATAAAAAGTATGGATTTTATTCCATAATAACGTTATTTTGCATTTGGGTATAGAGAGCAGGTCCATGGATCTGATTGGTCGAAAAGTGATCTGCAGCTTGCTGAGGCACATTTGGTCATGCCAGAGCATGCTGGGGCATAGTGCACCCTGGAGCATGCTGAGGCAAATTTAGGCACACCAGGGCACACTGAGGCACATTTGGGCACACCAGGGCATGCTTGAGCATAATACATGGTGGGGCACGCTGAGGCACATTTGGGCACACCAGGGCACACTGAGGAACATTTGAGCACATCAGTTCATGCCAGAGCATGCCATACCACATTGCTTGCTGTGGCACGTTTGGGCATGTCGGAGCATACTGAGGCACATTCAGGCATGCTAAAGTATGCTGAGGCACATTCAGGCACACCAGCGAACAGTGAGGTACATTTGGGCATGCCAGAGCATGCTGGAGCATGGTGCACACTGGAGCATGCTGAGGTACATTTGGGTGCACCAGGACACACTGAGGCACATTTGGACATGCCAGAGCATCCTGGAGCATGGTGCATGGTAGGGTGTGCTGAGGCACATTTGGGCACACCAGGGCGCTGCAGCTGAGGCACATTTGGGCATGCCAGAGCATGCTGAAGCAAGGTGCAACCTGGAGCATGCTGATACACATTTGGGCAAACCAGGGTACACTGAGACACATTTGGGCACACCAAAACATGCTGGAGCATGGTGCATGCTCATACCGAGGTACATTCATACTGAGGTACATTCAGGTCAAAATAATCAACTATAGTCATACCTAGCATATTGGTTGTATATCAGTAATGTTATTTTTGTGATATTTGTATTAGTCATTCTGATTTAATTTGTGTTTATCTAAGTTTATTTGTTATCAGATAGGACCCTTTTTTATTCACTGATTTCCAACTTTTCTCCATAAAATTGAGTAATAAAAGGTCATATCTGAAATCAAATCTGTATATATGTTACCATAGTAACATCCTTCTAATCTAGATATATTCAGAATCATGGCCAAATGACTTTTAGCACTCCATTCTTCCTAGGAATCAAATATTAACATGATTGAGTAGATATATAGAATAATAAAGGCCTTCAAAAGGTGTCATATTTCTTGAATGAGCAATTACTCAAAAAGAGTATTTCGTCAGCTGAATAACATAAGGTCGTATCTCAAAAAAATCATTTTTTTTTATTGCTAGGTATGTTTCCCTTACCCCTAAGGTATCTGGAATTTTTTGAATTTTCCAAATCTTTGGGCTTTTATTAACCAGTAAACAAAGGTCGTATCTGCAAAATGGTACTTTTCAGTGAATAACATAAGATTGTATCTGAAGTAAGCCAATGTTTTTTTGGCAATAAAATGCTATAATTCATGGAAAATTAAAAGATCTTATGACTTATTTTGTAGATATCTATCATATAAACTCTATTATACAATATTATGATCGAATTTATAAAATGAGACACAGATTTTTGGAATCTTACTGCAAAATATTGGATACGACCTTTGTTTACTGAAAAATGGGTCTTGATAATGAATAACATAAGGTCGTATCTGAGCTGCATTGAAATATGGCAGTGTAAATATCACATAAATCTCTACTATTTTTAGAAAAATCAAATGTAGTAAATCCCAGATTATCTACTTGTGTACATAAATGTTATTTTGTGAAATTTGTATTAGTTAAACTGATTTAATTTGAATTTATCTAAATTCATTTATTCCAGATACGACCTTATGTTATTCACAAATTTCCAATTTTCTTCTTAAAACTGAATAACATAAGGTCGTATCAGAAATATAATGTTTATCTGTTACCATAGTAACATTCTAATGATCTAAATATATTCATAATTCTGACCAAAGGACATAATTCTTGCTATGTTTCAGATATGATAATGATTGAACAGATATTTAGAATGATATAAACTATCAAAGCATATTATAATTCTTCAACTGTCAATTACACAAAATGACCATTTTCAGATACGACCTTATGTTATTCAGCCGACGATTTGTCAGATACAACCTTTTATTACTCAGCCAACGATATGTACATTTGTGCTGTAGAAGAATCCGAGGTTATGTTTATCTAAAGTATTTGGAATACATTTTTGTAAATCCAGTCGCCCTTCTGTAAAGATATTCTGTTCATTAAATAGTAAACACTTTTGCTATTGAATTTTTGCTTATTTTGTACAATTCAGTATAAAAAAAATGTCAGTTTTTGGCTCCCCCTAGATTATAAGAATTTATCAAGTTTTCAAAACCAAAACTTCTTGGGCTAACATGACCATTCCAAGCCAGAATATGTCGCCACTATATATGTATTTATATTCAGAGTGTTTAAAATAAATTTTCATTGATTTTATGTCCCATAATTAATAAAAATTCTATGAGATGTTACTGCTTTTCAATAATATTGCTAAAAGGGTACATAAAATAATATGACACATCTTATAATTTGGGACTAATCAACAGAAACTTATGAGGGGGACAACTTTGTGATTAAGACATTTCCTCTAAAATTAATATTAATTGTATTTCTGGGACATTCATTAAAGACATTAGCTTAAAAATGCTAATTTCAGAAAATTGACTACAACCAAGAACATTCTATGGTTGCCATGGCAACCAAAATAAAAAAATCAGAATATATTTTCAAAATCCTATGATAATGGAATGCATATTGGTGTAAGGTTTTGTCAAAATTTGAAGGACTGAAAATCATATTTGAAAATAAAAACTCTCGTCCCTGGTCTTTTTCATAAGCCCGTTTTGGCGCTGTCTGCAGAGGGTATAACAATTTTGAATGCAATCTGGGTCTACCATTACTAATAAAAAAGATATTTGAAAATAAATTTTAAAAATTCGACCTACCGACCCGATTTATTTTGTGCAATGAAACCTGATTTCAAGTTGTTTTTTTTTGTTTTTTTGTTTTTTTTTCGTTTTTTTTTAATTTTATCTTTTCTTTTTTTTTTTACTTTTTTTTTTCTTTTTTCTTTTTTTGTTTTTTTCATTTCAATAGGATTTTTTTCTTTCTTAATTTCCTCTGGGAAATGAAAAATTAGTACAAGAAACTCAACGAAGAAAAATATATTAAAGTAAAACTGTAAAAATACAACCGTTGTGAATAGTGGTATATTTTTTTTAAATAATCATTATCCTCATGTGATCCCTAGGCCGCTGCTCGACCTAAAGGTCGGGTGAGATCTAGGTCAGTGCCCGCTGATTGGTCGATGCCCGGCCTTCACCTTCAGTTCCGCAAAGACTGGTCAAGATGGCAGACGAAAACGCACCGGTTGCTGAGGCTCCAGCCAAAATGACTTCTAAAGCTATCGTCCTCGTCGGGCACGGAGGCTATGACAAACTGAAGATTCAACAAAATGATAGGCCGACGCCAGGGAAGGGTGAAGTTTTGGTGAATGTCAAGGCAAGCGGCGTAAACTTTGCCGAGTTGATGTGCCGACAGGGGATGTACGACCGCTGCCCCAAGACGCCGACGGTGCTGGGAATGGAGGCAGGCGGGGTGATAACAGAAGTGGGCGAAGACGTGGAAAAGTTTAAGGTGAGATAACAAACTAATAAAACTGTCCCGTTAATATGATTATGATTAATATGCATGTTATTCTATAATCTATGTTGACCGGTGTTGGAAACTTGTTTGGGAGAGTTCTCCAGTTCAAGCACTCACTTGTTGCTCTCCCCAACTTCTACCCTGGTCCTGGAAGAGCCAGCCTGAGCCCTGGCTTGCCTGAGACTGAGTCATGGACTTGGGATGCGCCCTACCCCTGGCCCCTGTCCCCCCTGCCACGCCCCAATTCCCCATTTTAGAGATACTTTAATTTCTCTTAAATTTCAGAATAAACAAAATCCATGCATCTTATGATAGCAGAGATTGAGAGAAACAAAGTATTTCCTTTTCACTCTTCTCTATGTCTTTAGACTACTGGTAAAGACTTTAGACTCTAGACTACTCTTCGAGTTAGACATCACAAGACACAACAGCCTACAGATGTAATCATTCAAGTAAAATTTGCTGAAATGATTATTTTTTCAGAATTCCAACCGAGCACTTTTGATAGAATATGTAGTCTAGTTATCAATGCATCATAGTTCCTGAAGTGCAAGTATAATATTTACAAAAAGTTTTGAAGAAACTTTAGATTTGCACTTTATTCTGAAGTACATCATCAATGTTATGCCTGTTGCTCTCCTTGAGGTCAGTCTCACCTATTTCAACAACCATTTATGTATAGTTTAATGGAAAGATCTAGGGTGATACTCTGCCCCGTACAAGTAGAACTAACAAGTCAAGTAGAAAAAGCTTGGTGTCATTCCCTGTTTAACTGTAAGCCTTTGTGATTAGCCTGTGTTTAACCATTTGGAACTTTTGTTGTGTACACTTACACACCAAGTTATAAAAGTATCATTTACTTTAGATAGTCCAGTGATAACAATTATTGTCTCTTATTTCATATACGCATTAATCATATGCAAGCATGGCTTACAAGTTACATCTTATAAATATCATGTATTTTAATGATAACGTTATTGGTCATATTGTTTTTAATGCCGGGGCCTCATTCAGAGTTTAACAGTATCACATTTATAAGAGACACAGATCAGAGAGTGATTATTCGAATTCCTAAGCAGTGGTGTGGATCTCCCTACCAAGAGTATCGGAGCCTGATAATAATAATATAGTATACTGTAAACCTTCTGACAGGATTTTCTCCTTAGATTTCCTAGCAGAAGGACCAAGCTGGCCCAAGATACTCTTGGCCGATTCTGTGATAGTTGAAGATGGGATATATAATAACCAAAATGTAAACGTGAATGGTACTTTGCAAATTGTTAGTACAAATGTGATACCCGCCGCCGGTAATTCTGGAATTCAATACAGGCCTGACATCCTATGGAATGCCTTTGATTTCTAAATTAAAAACAGGGTTCCCACGCAGGTCTTAAAATGTCTGAAAAGGTCTTAAATTGATTTTCTCAAATTTAAGGCCTTAAAAAGGTCTTGAATTTGGCAGGTTTGTAGCTAGAGGTCTTAAAAAGGTCGTTAAATTGGATTTTCTTGAGAAGTTAAATGAAGTAGCCAAATCAAACTTTCAAATGAGTACACTCAATATAAAGTATAGATCATATGATATATTCTGAAATTTGTCTTTGAAGGCGATCAATAGGTCTTAATTTTTCCAAATCTTGGTCTTAAATTGGTCTTAAAAACATCTTAAATTGATTTTTGAAAATGCGTGGGAACCCTGAAAAAGACGGGTCCCTGGATCCGAGAACCCTAGTTCCATCCCTGAATATATATCAAACTTTTTCCGTGTGACAAGCCAATCATCCAAACTAGACCTGAAATGTGGTTATCTATCTTGTCCTCACATACCCGGAAATGGTTGGTCCTTTGTCAGATGACACAGATATATACGTGATGTATATGGGATGGAATGGGAGGACTGTGAACGGGGCCCTATTGGACACATTTCCCGACAAAAACGTCATCCAGTAGTGGCAAAATGACTAGGGGTCGGCCCTGGGTCCATTGACAATAGGCTGACTTCACGGCAAAACGTCGTCAATTTACTGGCTGAGCAGTCTAATATTCCTACAATTTTCTTGGTTCACGCATATATAATCATCTCAATCCAGATATAAATTCCCGATGAAAAGGTGTTTTTTTGGTAGTTGCATCCCTATAGGACGCTAATTTGAACTGTACTTGATCACAGTGAACAGTGCAAAGAGTACAAGCCTGGGCTATAAGGACATTCCTTAGTGATAAGTATACGGTGTTTCCGCATCAAAAATTGTATTCCCCACTCAGTAGGGGCCTTTTCCACACTAACAAATATTTCCGTACAAAATTAAAAATAGAGTAGTGACAAAAGCTCACAGATATTCAAAGACTGCACAGTGAATATGCGGTTGAGGGCCTTTTATTCATATTAGAGAATGCCCTCGACTTGTACCTGTTGTGTATCTAAATTGAATCCTTAAATGTCATGTGTATGCTTGAATGTGCATGGTTTCTTCTTGTTTCCTCGTAAACTGTTATAAACCAGTATACTTCATTGAATCTCAAGGGAAACGTTGACCTAATCAAACGAAAAGGGGACTAGTCGAAACAACAACTCCGCCCCGTTGGTGCTATTATGTACCTAGTCATGTATTTAGAGTAGTTATAGTGTAGTTATAGTTATACTTCAACAGAAATGACACATAAGCCTCTGTAGACTTTTAAGTTGTCAATAAAATATATTATTATTATTATTGAATGCCGTCAGTCAATATCTGTTCAATAGCATGCAAGATTAAACATATTTTCTTCTTGGTTATAACCGTTGTTTACAAGCCCACAGGTATGTTGCCGGAAGAAGTGATCAATATCAAAATCAATATACCACCGACAAGAATAAAAGACATGAAGACCGGAATTATATGCTCAGACAAGGAGGCAGCAAATGTAATGAATGAACATTATAGTACTATAGGTTCAACATTATCATCCAAATTTGATACTACTTGGTTTGAAAATTCCTTTTTGAAAAAATGTAAAGAAAAGGATATGTCATTTTCATGGGATGCAATTACAGTCGATGAAGTCCATAAGCATATTAAGAACATTACTGTAAGTAAACCATCTGGGCTGAGCAAAATCAGCTCAAGAATCTTTAAAGATTGTATGGAAATGCTTGTAGATGAAACTACTTTTATGTTACCAATCGTTGTATTTTGATATGTTTCCTCAATGTTGGTCTCAAGGCACAATCACCCCCATTCCCAAGGGAGGTAATAAAGATAATGTAAATAACTGGAGGCCAATTACAATTTTGCCAATAATCGGTAAATTGTTAGAGAAATGTATTCATGTAAGAATATGTGATTATTTTGAAAATAACCAACTATTGCACCAAGATCAATATAGTTTTCGAAAGGGGATGAGTACAGCTACAGCCCTTTTCAAATATCTTCGGAAAGTCTATGACAATATTAATAATAAATTATATACTAGTGCTATTTACGTCGATTACTCACGTGCATTTGACTGTTTAAATCCGGATATACTATTGTACAAGCTCAAATGTTACGGATTTGACTCGAAATGTATTACTTGGTGCGCCAGTTACTTGAAACACCGGAGTATCAGAACTAGATGTGGAAAATATATCTCAGAGCCAAACGATGTACTATTCGGGGTGCCCCAAGGTAGTTGGTTGGGGCCACTATTTTACTTAATATTTGTAAATGATTTGTTGTTTGAAATGGAAGAAAGAACATTTTGTACAACTATTATGTTTGCAGACGATACAGTCTTGTTATCTAAAGGAGAGACACCTCAGGTAGCAATTGCTAATAATGAATCATATTTTAGTATATTAATGGATTGGTGCCGAACTAATTGTTTGACAATTAATTTCAACAAAACAAAACATCAACTCTTCAGTAAGTATAAAAAGGTAGAACATTATAGTGAGAAAATAGTTGTTGTTCCTAATATTACAGTTGAAAATGTAACTTCTTATCGATATTTGGGTGTTGATATTGATTCGCTGCTTTCATTTGATGGGTTCTTGAATAGTATCTATGCAAAGGTACACAACAAAGTCGAAAATCTCATGAAAATTCGAAAGTTTATTGATGCAGACATTGCATGTCAATTGTACAAACAGACAATCTTGCCATATTTCGAATATGGTAGCTTTATAATTGATAGTGGAAAAAAACATTACTTAGATAAATTTGACGCTGTTCAAAATAGGTGTTTGAAATTGATTGCCTATGATACTCATAATATGAGGATTGATACTAAGGATACCCAAGTGCAATATAATATTGAGGATCTCGATGTTAGACGGCAGCGTGCACTTTTGAATATAATGTTTGTAGAGAGTAAAAGGAGTAAAAATGAAATTGTATTGGATGAAAAATCTATAGGAGTTACCACTAGAGGTAATGAAAAATTAAGTTTTGTGACACCATATACCAAATTAACTAGAGTACAAAGGAGTCCACTTTACCGTGGACACCGTCTCTGGCAACAACTACCTAACGAAATTCAGCGATTAACATCAAAAATAGAATTTAAAAATGCGATAAAAAATATTCCTTTATTGAATGAACGCTGTTAAAATCTATTACTGTCAATATGTGTACTAATGTTGTTCACCTTAACTCATCTCATTTCATTGTATTAATAATATGTTATACCACCTGTACCATGGAAGAACTAACTTTGTTAGAATTGGTCGAAATAAAAAAAAAAAAAAAAAAAAATATATATAATCATTTGAAAATATATTCCATATTATATTTTCTTGATTTCAGTTATTTTATCTGACAAGTTATTTTCACACTAGTTCAGGAAGATTCGTACCCATGCCTGAAACTTTATATCAGTTCATGTACGTGTAGTATTTTACATTTTCTTTAAGTCAATCCCTGCAAATACAATATTTTCAACGAGACGCCATTACATTAAATAATTGTTAAATCAGTGTCTAATAATAGCATTAAGCCTAACTGGTTATTGTTGACTGAACTATGTTCAACCGATTGAAAGTGCTGGTTCTACCATTTTATGTCCTCTATTTGGTTAAATATGTTGCAGATGTGCAAACTACTTTTAGAACAAGCCCTGTCTGTGATCTGTCTGTACGAGTATCCTTGACTTTTTTTAATAACTCAGTAAACTGGATCAGTGACCCCGATTCGGTTACGTTACCGTGCTTGAAACCACTTCTTTTTGTTTGCTTTTCTATTTTTAAAGTGAGAGGCAAAACACAATATGTAAATCAATCTGACACAACAAAAGAGTGGCCATGAGAGGAAGGCTCCATCCTTATGCAGCATCATATGTAACGTCCATTCACACTGCACTTAATTAAATGATACCTTAATGAGATGTGAACAGTATTAATAATTCCTGTTATCAATCACATAGTAATTATATATGAATATTTTTGTGTAGAGAAAGTAGACTAGATTTATTATGAATAGTATAATTATTAAACTTTAACTTTAAAGTTACAAAAATCAACATAAAATATATAGGTCACATAATACATTTACATGTACACTGTATATCATTAGTAACATATTGCCAGGCAATGCATATCATTTATTATCAGACGATAATCTAAACCAAACAAATTTCCATTAATCATTACTTGAAAATTGTTTTCATGAAAATTTCAAAAACGAACATATTTGAAAGGAAACCACGAATATTTAAAAGCTTGCTTGACCAACGGCTACCATTCAGCATTCGTTGTCTGAAGATATTCACGCTGATGTAGCATTGTATTCGTGGGTGTGGGAGAGAAAGTGGGTCAGTGCCTGTCGGCACGTACTGCTAGTACGTCTGGAAGGGGGGCATGGGAACGTTTGTGTCACTGTCAGTCATGGGACTGGGTGCATGTGGGGTGGGTGGACTCGACGGGAGTTGGAGGCCATCCTTGAATAAAACATTGTTTCCTGTCCTGCCCGGAAAGGAAACAAATCCCAGTGAGGCAGTCGGGATTTATTTTCATGTTTTTTTAATGATTTTAGTTTCTGATAAAATAATAAAAGGATCTATTTTTGAATGAAAAAAGGAGAAAACAGAAAATCTGCCAGTCGGGGATAAAAGAAAACTAGTAAGGCTCTGGACCAGAAACATTTGTTTTCCTTTGAATTGAGGTTGGCCTTGTGAGGAGGGGACAGGACCAGCTGTGGGCACTGATGTCAGCTTACCACACATCATTCTAACATTATCTCCCCTCCACCTGTGCCAGACATACATTATTTAAGTCCTTCCAGATAAAGCCACGTCCGGCTGGCTCATGAAATAGGTCAAGTTCATTGGGGATTCTACAATGAAGAAGATCCCTATTAAGATACAATTATCTGAACTATATGAATTTAACTATTACTGCCATACTGGTAGTAAAACTGTCTGGAGAGCTCTACCCATTGACTTAATGAAAATCATCGAGCAAAAGCTTTCAGCTTGATTTCACTTTTCAGGAATACTGATATTTCTCACGCAAGATCGCCTACAGATTTTGCTTATTGATCAAAGAAATAGCCCCCCCCCCCCTCCATCTCTCTTACTCTTACTCTTAGTCTTATCTTATAGAATGCAAGGGCCGCGTGCACTCTTCTGGGGACTGCACCCAAAATCTGCATGAAACATTTTTTTTTATTTTCTCGCCCCACTACACTCTTAAAGTGTAATGTGCATGTCACTAGTTTACCATACATGCGCCAAAAAATGATAACCCCGCTTTTAAAAAAAAAAATTTTGATAAGGCTGTGTCTGGAGAGAGTTAATTGAATAAGGTCAAGTGCCCCTGGCCCAGGTCCACCTCTACATACTTGAGGCTATATATAAATCCGATTAAGTGGTCGGACAGATACCTGTAAGATACTTATAAATACCAAACCACAGTGAGGGTTACCATAGAGATGGATGTAAGTAAATTGATGAAATTATTTTCAGGTGAGCCTTCTACTTAAGGAGCTATACTCTTGTAAATGCTGTCTGTGGATAATTAGTTTGATTACTGATATAATTATCGAATTTATCAACATTATAGCTTGCCTTTAATCGCCTTTAAGATCATGTGCACAGTTTCGTTCAAAACTTTATTTTACAGTATTGTATTAGTATTCGTGCTATAAACAGGCCGATGTAGAATATACATATATGCAGTTTGCTGTACACATAGTGATACTACATAAACGTGTACAATACGTATAATGTTATGCAAACAGCTATGCTAAATAGGCTGATGCTACATGCTTAAAAAAAACAATTACCCTAGATCAAAAAGTTCTGTCGCTAAAAGTATTGATACAAATAATAGGAATAAGCCCATTCAATCAGCATCAACGATCTTCTTCACTGTGTCAATCCTAGGCCTTTTTTCATTTTAATTAACGAGCTCCACAATCAAGCTTATTCGTATGGATTAATATGATTTATTCAGAAATCGTTATGTTTCATACAGGCAGCACCTGGTCGCATCTAAATGCAAAAATTCACAAAGCAGCAATGTCGGTATAATCTCCCCAAATGAACAGAACCGTTGCACAACGCCCAATACGACCATTTAATTCATAATAAGTTATATCATTGGATGCCGTTTTATGAGGGTTGCCTGTCCCCTCACACCTCAGTGAGTGGTATGTGAACACCACACCTGTAATGCTGTATACATATATGTGTGTACGTTGTCGCCGGCCGGCCTCTGCTGGTGGTCAGCTGACCCAGATGAGGTGTCTCCGGCTCGGATCACTTTACCACTTTCCAGGGGGCCGCAATGTTCATACTTATTCAGAACAGATAGGATAGTGTCTGAAACATCTTAATTCAAGATTTATAGTTCTTATGGATATTGTTCATTTTCTAGTCTTTTTTATTTTAGATTAAAGAACACCAGGAACAGGATTTGATGTTTCTTTTTTTTTTCTATTATGCTGGTGTGTACTCCGTAATTGACGGAAACTGTTGACAATATTAATAGTTTTCTGCTGTAGCCGGATTTAAAATAACCACGAATTCTAAAATAAAACAATCAGATTAAGAGGTACATGTACTTCAAAACTAAAGTGTACAATAACTTAGAAGTATTAATGTTGATAGCAGCATAAGCTTTCAGAAGAAAAAAAACAGTGGTACACAAAACAGTGTTGGCTGGGAAGTTGCAAGGCAATGACAATTCCAAACTCTGATTGTGAAAGGGAAACTGTTGGTTGTGAGTTACAAAAGAAGCCAGCCTGACCGCCTGTCCTTCCGACGATATCGTGCTTTTTGTTTCCCCCCCCCCCCCCCCCCCCCCCCCCCATGGTTTTTAAAATGGGCTCATGGCCAAAAACTAAAATAGGTCGTTTAGAGCTGTCCGTTTAGAGAGGTGCTTCCACTGGTTCCTGCATTATTACCAGTATTAAAGAAGTATTACTCCATATGTACCATCCGTAAAAACGTGGCATTTTTACTGAGTAATGTGCATAACATAGTTATGTGTACAACATGATTCCGGACCAAGGGGTCCTCAACATTTGTTATGTTATGAATAAATATATTATATAATGACTCATGAAGGTTGTGTAAAATTATGAAATATTTTTTTAATAATAATTATAAGTAATACAAAGGCTTTTTATGACATAAAATATTAAATCTAAATTCGTAGGCCTCCTAAAACTCCCACGCAGTGTCCCTCATTTTCACATGAAAAGTTATTCGCTACATGTATTTATTTGCTAAGATATTCGAGTATAGTACTTCTTGCAATTGTAATAAAGGTCTGAATGAATGAACGCGAGTAATACACGCTATAGGTCCATTAGACTAATTTAGAGAGATGGGCTGGGAAATATACCACTTAGCTGACTGCAAAGGGCGGCCCAAATAGACAATGCCTTTGCCAACCTAATTGTGATATATGCATATAATAATTAGTCAGTGAGCCCTACTCAGCCATAGGCGAGACTAGCCTAACGCCATAGGTCATATGACCCAAGATAACATCCGGATGGTATGTCATTATCTAACTTGTCATATTATCGTCATACTCTGAGGACAGAATCCGTTGCTGACCTTGAATTATTAAAGATATTTTTCTACATTTATTCCTAGAAAAAAAAAGTTAAATAAAAGAAATATGTTTGACATGGTCTCCAAAAACAGAATATATCGAGAGGTTGATGCTGTAGACCTAGAATACCTCTATATTCACAATAGTTAGTAGCAATATTATCCTTTTAAGGTGATAATGTGGATTTCAGGAGCTCGCGCATATATACAGACATATTACAGCATGGCATTCATGACGTTATTCAAAGTTCTAAACACGTCCCAAATGAAGACCTTATAATGATATATTGATTGGTCTCTGATAACAAGACAGTTGGCATCATTTCTAAATTCCAGAACTTATCAAAATACTTCAAAAGTGGGACATCTCAATGTAGAGAGCTAAAACAATAATTGAAAAAGCATCCTACGTAAGCTACGATCAATACCTAGTGTCTTTTCAGAGTGCAGGCAATGTGAGAGGCCTGGTGTTTAGATAGGGGTACTTTTGTCTCTAACACATCACTGAGTCTGAGTCAGTTAAGTGTGAGTAACCGAGGTTAACGAAAAACAAAACTAAGTTACTCAGAAGTCTAGCCCTGGCCCATGACTAAGTGGAGAGTGGGGTCGGGGAAGGTTTGGTGTTAACTGACCCAAATAGTTCGCGGTATTTCCTGGGAGTATACCACATGAGCCGCATCCAGGGAGCTAGATGTGGTACACATGTACTTAGCGGATGAAATACATTCCCCACATCAATGTTAAGTGATGAATGTCTTTGAAATAACATTGGTGTTCTCTATGGGTCCGGATGCGGACAGTTTGCGAGTATCCCCCTCATAAGTCCAGGTTAGGTACTGTTGTCCCCAACGTGCCAGGAAGTTTTACATCACTTTGAGATTTTCTACTGTAGTAGTATGTGTGATCATGTTAAAAGTGAGTTTAACCGGGAATACAGCTTTACCTGTGAATAATCTCTTTTAAACTGTGTATACCAAGATAAATTATGCGCCTCCATGATCTGCGCCTCCATATCTATGAAAGGTGGCATATGTAAGATGCGTATGCTAAGTAAGGCCACATTCGCCTGGTTGCTGAATCTATGTCACACCTCGCATTGCAAAACACCCCCATATCCCAATCAGATGCATTGACCATTGTGGATACTACTTGCAGGAAAGGGAGCTTATACATTCTGTAGGTACGGTCTAGGGCATGTAGGGTGGCGTGTCTCTTGAGACCCAAATCGTTTCTATAGGCTATGATAAGTGCATAATTATGACAGGCATTTGGGACATCAAACAATATTCAAATGCCCTCTAAATCCCGCGTTCATCACTAAAAGAAAAGTTTTCGTTTCAATAAATCATAAATAAAAGAGAAGAATTGATACGTAGTCGGTCGCTGCGGGTAGATGACATTTCATGTATCTCAGTGCTAGTATCGAGCTCATTGGTAAACATGTAGTATGCCTCACAGCGCGGCAAGATTTTTCATTGTCCATTTACGTTCCAAGGGTTAAAACAAAACACAGGCTCTGACACCGGTTCGATCCCCTTAAAATTAAACAGCGTATGGACCATAAATTTCCTGGATCTAATAACTATATATTAACTCTGTATTTACTGTCCCTCTGATGCTGTGTCTTCTATCTTTCAGGGTGGCGAGCGTGTGGTGTGCGTGCGGCACTTCGGGCTTTGGTCTGAGTATGCCGCGGTACCGGCCAAAATGTGTTTCGCGATCCCTGATGAGATGACGTTCGAGGAGGCGGCAGCCCTTCCAGTCACCTACCTGACCGCACACGTAGTCCTCTTCAACTTCGGCAACCTGCGTCCCAAACAGAGCGTGCTCGTTCACATGGCTGCCGGTAGGTGTCACCACTAGTCAGTGGACTAAGGGTTCAGAAATTGGTTTTAATAATTTGACACAGGTGATTCAGGCCTCGACAAATCAAGTGCCTGGGGTATCCAGAGCATACTCTTCAGCCTCTAAAGCTCCCAGATTTCACCACTTAGGAACCCGGGGCTCCCTTACTTGGATTGAAATTTGTTGAATTCTTATAGCAGAACTTGACAACAAAATTAAGTGCACATACCTAGTTGAAAATCATTTTCGAGCTTTAAAATTCTCACTAGGGAAATGGGCTCCAATATTCTAGTGCTGGGCTACTTGTTGATTCTGGGAGCCCTATCGGCCCCAACCCAATTAAGAAATTCCTCGAGGGTGATTATGGCGCGACTCTCTCTAAGACTCTTTATTAGGTCAACCTATTTCCGTATTCTTGCATTCCTACATGGTACCATTAAATAACCAGGTTATATATCTGTCTATTTAGCATTAGTATAAGCTATATAGTTGTGCCTTGAACAATGGCTATGAAGTAAGTCAAGTCGTGTCAGGAATTGGAAAAATCTTTATTTCAAAATTAAATTTCTTAATATCTCCCTTTATATTTGTTTTGTTGTTTTTTTTACCTTTATTAGATGGGCAAGGAAGGATACACGTTTTAGTCAATGAAAATTGTGATACGGAATTAGTTGTAAACTTATTTAAACGAATGGGTTGAGAAACATGTAGGTGCTAAGCCTGTATACTGCATGTAGATATTATGATCATTATCAATAAAGAGGGCGGGATAGTATAGTGGGAAGAGTCCTTGACCAGGTTTGAGCCTTGGCTGAGCCGGCTGTACTATACCTTGCCTTGCCGTCATTTCCACCCCCTTAGATTCTGTCAGCCAACTGGTATAAAATAACGATAGTGGTCCTGATATAGCTGAAAAATTGCTGAGCAGACATAAACTCCAACAATCATCATCATTATTATCAAAGATAATGACGTACCCTAAAATGGTCCACGTTCACATGTGTCTATCTTTAAGGTCAACAATCAAAAGATGTTGCAACACTAGGGCCTTGATTGGACAGCAGAATTATATTAGAAATAATTGATTTTAAAAGATTTATATTTTGACTGCATGGATAATTTTTAGGAAATTATCACAACAATGTGAATTTGCGCAGAAGTAGACGCATTATGTTATAAGCTGAACACTAATCCATAATTGTACCCCTACATCATAGACTCAGACTGACAGGAGACCTATTTGTTGTGCATTATATTGTCATAACGCTCATTAAGCGTGGGTTGCCGATCTGAGGCAGGTTTGGGGTTTGGGAACCCACTGTGGGACCTAACAACTGGGACAGGCCAGGTCGGGGGGTACAGATCACACGCGCGGCTACACCGTGAGAGTGTACCCACCGAGTGAAAGCACTCCCATCGTGACATACTAATTGTCCCTGACCTAGTAATAGTACAGAATGTAGCACTCATGTAATATAACGTACTATGGGAGAGAGTAGACAATCGTTTGCAAGGGTTGAAGCAAAAATTTCCTATAGTGTTTCTTTTAGATATCGCCAGGTTTCTATTAAATGAACAATAATTAAGCATACAGAAAGGAAAAAAAACTTTCGTTTGGGAAATATTGACACTTTTCCGAGAGTATTTTAAGGAACTATGCTATTTCTAAGTGTATATTTCTATTAATGTCCCCAGTTCACCTCTAGCGCTGTAATCTTGAGGTGGTTATAGTTCAGCAGTTACCAATTATTGGTACCATTCTGGCGATAAGGTAACCTCTTTACTTAGATAAGACTGTTTGCCCAGAGACCCAGATAGTCTCAGAGATATTAGCCATCGTTTTGATACCATAGTTACACATACAGAAAGAAAAAATCTCAAACGTTATGAGACACAATCCCCTGTGTATCATTTCCACTGAATTTCCTGTGCGTATTTGTTTTATCGTTAAAATAATAAATTTGAAACTTTATAACATTAAGGTTGGTGTATACCATGATAAGACTATGAAATCATTTTGCAATTCTACAGGGTCAAGTACACTTTGAAAACTACTCTTCAGGATACTTATAAATACGAACAGTATTGTTAAATAGCAAAGGGCCGACTCATGTTTGTATAGGTCTTGGGCCGACACTCTCATAAATATTAGTCGCTAGTTAACCCCCGAGGACATCCGTACTCTAAACTTGCAGTTTCAAACAAGAGAAAAAGTGAAAAGTGTGTCAAGTCTCCTCCCGGAAACTAAAAGCGAATCATGTATTGATAAATTGATGCTATGTTTCTATAGCATATATATGTAAGTAAATCAGGAATATGAAAGTTTGAGATGTATTGTTTCGGATGGGAAAATTAGAAAGCTGGAGTTAGGGTTTCCATTTCAATCCTACATTTTCTGTAATTATTGATAACAGATCCTTGATAAGAAAAAATATTGTTGCCATTTTCCAAAACCCCAATACGCTATTTCTATAGTAAAGCATATGAAGCTACAATCTTACCCGTGGCGTTTGGTACTGTTACATTGAATTATACACGAGAGGTGGAAGCTAGTTACTTTTTCCTAGACAATCGCCAATCAAATATCAGCTTTGGATACTGGTCACCATAGGCAGCTAAACCACAGCCTGCCTACTATTGCCCAGTTTAACTTGTTATTCGAATTCTAGATGTGGTGGCACTATATAATAACTGTTGGCAGAAGTGACCACATTACCCTTTTAGGCCTTTTTGTGGGGAAAAAAAAAAGATTATATGTTTAATATATATGATATCTGATCTGATAAAATGTAAATCTCAAAGGTAGATGGCATTAATTGTCCTTAAAAGAATATAAATCCTCAGCTAAAGCATAATTTGTATACCCTGTTTCTACTTTACCACCCAACAGGCGGTGTGGGTACGGCGGCCACCCAGCTGTGTAAGACGGTGGATGACGTGACCATCTTCGGCACGGCCTCTGAGGCCAAGCACGAGCGGATCAAGGAGAACGGAGTGACCCATCCAATCGACTACCGACAGAACGACTACGTCACCGAGATTAGGAAGATTAGCCCTGAAGGTATGTGGGTATAACCAGAAGTCGTTAATATATTTATAAAACTGTTTGAGAACATACCTGATTTGCTAATTATGGAATTCTCTATTTCAACCTTATATATTATTCCTTTAACTAATAAAATTAAATGTATCTATATTTTTTAAGGACGTACTTTGAAGATTGCGTTTTAATTGGCTTAAAAGCTTTTTATTGGTATTCGCTATAATAATAAATATAATTTCTATACTTTAGAATAAAATATTTTGGGCCTTAGGTCATAAGTAAATCAAAGAATAATTTGTCTGATGTGACCGTTTTTCTGTATTGTGTACTCAGGAGTGGACGTAGTCATGGACCCGCTGGCCGGAGAGGACTCAACCAAAGGGTACAACCTCCTCAAACCACTCGGCAGAATCATCCACTTCGGTAAGTTTAACGTTTTTGTTTGTTTCTTTCTTTATTCACCATGTGTGAAATACATATACAGAGATGCCACTTTTTTTTCTTCTTTTTTTTTTTTTTTTTTTGGTTCCCTAAAATTTGAGGTTTTCTCATTTCAGCCATGTTTAAAAATTTGATTATATGGAATTTCTTTGACTCCAAACCTCAGCGATAAAATACAAAAACTACATAATGGACTTATCCGAATTTGTTCAAACAGTGGGAATCGCAGTAGTGTAGCATAATTACTGAGGACAGCAGAGTGAAACTAGACGTGAATCGTATGTTCTAACTTTAATGTTTAAAAGAAAAGATTTAAACCAGTATGCATACAATGCTATTAGATCTAAGCGGATGTGATCCACACGTTTTTCACGAAATTCCTAATAATATTGATGAGGAGATTGAGAAAGGGAAAGTGCAATCTTCAGTTCTTGACGCTGTACAAATGGATTAATGCTTACGGTGAAGCTTGTCACGTTATAGGGTTGGAAATATTGGTGTTGGCTCTCCTCGCGGCTTTAGTTAGCATGAAGTAATCATTTGCTGAATTGTTGTATTTAATGGTCATCAAAGTTTATATTAAAACTTTATTTACATTTTGTGTGTACGGATATGAGGATTACAAACTTCTGATGTTGTGATACCGCCACATGTGTTTATAAAGCAAAAATTAATTTTACAAGAATATTCCGAGAACTACAATGTAAACAGTCAAAATTGTATAGTCACCCAGAAGAATAAAGGAGTTTTTTTAATACGAACTTTAAAAATATTCGGAAAACTGATTTTAATATTAGTATAGTATAATATAGTTAATCATATTCAACATGAAAATAATTAAAAATCATAACGCATGAGAATAATGAAACCATGAGAAATAATTATGAATGTGTGAAGACTCATTGGCACACCCACCGTATCATATGTGTATCGTGACAGGCTGGTCTAGTATCGGCCACATGGGTGTCATTCACCAACACTTTGTGTCCAACCAGTCTCCCCTTTGCCAGTAAATCACAGAAGTCGAGCTGGTCATTTCGTGGGTCGCGTGGTTACTTTGAGATCCACAGAAAATAAGACAGAAAACAACTAATAAACAAATGGCAAATGTAGCCGCCACCACATCTGACGTGACCGTTGCAGACCATGAATGGTGCCGGTACTTTGAACTTTTTATCTCTACGTATATACTTTTTTTTGGTAATTGATTTCTCGTTGTGCAGTTCACAGCCTTGACAGTAGACACTTTCCTGGTAACTGAGGTGTAGTTGTGGTAATACTCGGTCACTATTCCCATGTCGGGAGTGTACATGATGTAGGCAGTGGAGATCCATAGCCGGTCACAGCAGGTTGTGAATGACAGCATAGTTGAGAAAGGTCTGCAAGACCAGTCACTGTCTAGTAGAAAAAAACAGTCGCCGCGCGTGAGGCAACATTGTAACTATATGTACTACCTAGGTCACCTACAAATTACGTGTATGTTGAAGACCATTGTCAATATTCTTACTACCGGTATATACAATTTTAAACTTAGAAATTATTTTTTGTTTTTAGCGTAATAGATTCAGATGTAAGTTTCATCTTAACGTTAGCATAGTAGAAACCCCATAATAAACTATGGCAAGAGCTTGAAACTGAACTTGCATAAGTGTAGATGAAAGTCTCATGAAGAATATAAGTTGCGATTTACTCCTACTTTTTCATGGATGATTTGCCGATCGTCCATTTACCCAGTGACTGATATAAACAGACTGAAACCATAGCACAGTATAAGGTTTGGATTCTAAAGGAAGAAAGGACAATTTCCGTCTCGCAAACATTAAGGATTGCAACTTCAATAATCAAGGGCCAAATCAAAGGGTATCATAACTAGACATGGTATTTAAAAACATTTAAAGATAGACGAAGTACTGCATAAAAAAACACTGATTGCTCGGGGTTATTGAAGAAGACAAAAAGAGTGGATAAATACTTTCATAAAAAAGTAATATATTGACTCCTCTATTCCCCAGGCGCGGCTAACGTGGTGAGCGGCCAGACCAAGAACTACATGCAGATCATCAAGACGTGGTGGAGCACCAAGACGATCAGTACGATGCAGCTGATGGGCCACAACAAGGGCGTGTCCGGGGTGCACCTGGGCTACATGTTCGACAACCCCGACCCACTGCTCCCAGTCATGGAGGAGCTGCTCGACCTCTACAGGCAGGGCAAGATCAAGCCTGTCATCGACACCGTCTGGGCATTCGAGGACGTGAGTAGATTTTTTTTATTGGCACGCCGTCGTACCACTCCTCTTTTTTTTCGCCATTGGAAACCAAAGGGATCAAAGGAGTATGAAAGCAAACCAAAGCGTATCAGGCGAAATTATCTAATGGACAGCGCTCGGACTTTCGCGTACGACGACAAGCAATAAACAGGAATGGATGGGATTTTACAGTCTCGCCAGGAACATTCAGAAATTTAGCATAAAACTGGTGCCAGCCTACCTTTGATACAAGTTTCTCTATATATCTATGAGTGCGGGAACCAGCTCCCCATCTCTTGTTTACCGATGTTTCCGGTAAAACGGTCGTGCTGAGACCCGCCATTGGCAAAATGCAACTGCATAACCTCGCAAAACCGCCGAAAACCTGCAGATCCGCTCGTCACGTGACAGGTGATGGCCGTACTCACCTCAGAAAACATATATAATCCGATAGAATTGATGGATTTCCTATCTGACATGGATCGTACATGATGATTGAGGTCACATAACACCATCACTTGACCATTTATATCGATATCTGACCAAATAAGACCAGAAATCCGATCGTCACCCGACGCTGTGTTAACCGGGTCAAGTTACGCCCACCAGCCTCGCTTTCGATCCGACAAGAAGGGATCTGGGTCAAACACTGAATATTCATCAAATTTGCAGGCCTATTTCACCATGAAATCGATCGTTCTTTCTGCCAAAATATATATGGAGGGGTAGATTTGGATACATAAATGATCATGTCAAAGTCCAGGAGGAGATATTTTGCGAAATAACGCGTCTAAACGCGTAAATGCATCGCGCTATTTTCTTGCAATTTCTGCGCCTTCCCCGGTGACAGAGCCCAGACCGCCCCGCGCTGGCGGCGGGGACGGTTGGTTGTTACCGGGGGCTGCGCCTTCTCCGCCTGGATACCTGGATTACCGCGTTATCTGATGCTTTCAATATATATATTTTGGACGTCTGGACTCCCTTAAACGCATACAACGCATTGAATACTCATGCGTTAACCATGCGTTCGTATCGAAGGGAAAACATTTGATCGATCGGACACGATCAACATGGCGTCAACCCTTCACCGGGTTCTCTCCCTGCACGCCTGCATCGATACATTGAATTCAGGAAACCAGGATTATATTTGGACTAAATATCTAATTGTGATCAATTCTGGATGATATACCCATTCTGAAGCATTCATTACTTAGGCTGTACAGGTAGGTTCATATCTTTTTTCCAGCATTTGAAATGATACCGTTGAAATCTAGGCCTAAACTCGGCTAGAGGCCTTACGCGGATTGGTCGGACACTGGCAATTTGAAAAATAATTATCTAGACCTTATTAGGCCTATCAAAATGAAATCCATGTATATATCTATGTTCTCCTATATCTCAGAGTCCCATTTGTCATATGCTTTGATTATTTTAGGCCTAGATACGTTTCCAATAATATTTTACAGATGGTCTGAAAAAATGACTTGACTTAGGCCTAAGCCCCCTCCGACACTGTCAATGGAGGCTCCGAAAGCACTTATTTATGATTCAAAGATTAAATGATTTGTGAATTTGTCACTATAGCGTCATTTTCCCCTACCTACCATCAAAATATCTTATCTAAAAAATAATAGATATCTAGGCCTAAGTCACTGTCACTGTCAGACTCATTACCTCTCAGTGTTGAAACGTAGGCGTCACACTGTCAATAAGTTCTTTTGCTGAATTGTCACTATAGTGTCCTTTTTTCGGACCTACCATCAAAATATTTTATTCATAATATCTCTTCTTAGGCTTAGCTCCTTCGTTTAATTCCAATGGGCGAAATTCTCATTTTATCAAATTAAATGATCAATCTCTTCAATCCCCTCAATCGGCCAACTTGTTTTTAGTATGTTCAGGATATTAAAGGGCCATATCCACTAGGCGATTTTACCGTCGCCGAGCGACAGTAATATCTAGCATGTTTGATATTTTCCCGGCGATTTTCCCGGCGATCCTATCATCCGTCGCTGGCCGCCGAGAATGCACACCATACCTACGGGGAATCGCCCGGGGATTGTGATTGCCTGGTGATTCTGCTGGTTAATTTTAGATAATGTGACGGCCGTGTCGTCGCCGGGCGCCGGTAAAATCGCTAAGTGGGTATGGGGCTTAAGAATTCAGTTTGGTTGCTGGGTTGGTCATACGACCCCCGAGTTTCTTCTCATAATAGTGTGTGAATTGTTCATGCCAGGAAACTATTTGTGTTGGAGGGGTAGATTTTATTGATTGCGGGTAGGGTGCACTTTGGCTCTGACACTTTGTTGCATACAAGATGAAGGAAAAGAAATGTTATTTGATGGTTACTTTTCAAAACAATATACCCATAATGTCTTACATAGAATTAAGTATTTAAAAAAACGTTTCTTATGTTAAACGATTTTTGCTGGAATAAAAAGTCAGTGTGATGAGAACTTGCCTGATTTGACGCCAGTGAAATTGATTGGAAATGAAACCTCTACTTTAATGTATATTTTTCTTTTTCAGATTGACCGTGCCATGGCCCGGATGCACGAGCGTCAGAACGTGGGTAAAGTAGTTATCTCTACAGAGAAGGAACCCGAGCCCCGGCCAGAGCCCGTAAAGAAGGAGAGGAAGAAGAGCTTCAGCAAAAAGGACAAGAAGAAGGTCGAGAAGAGGGAGGGTGCTGCAGAGGAAGAGAAGAAAGAGGAAGAGAAGAAGGAGGAAGAGAAGAAGGAGGAAGAGAAGAAAGAAGAAGCAAAGGAAGAAAAAGGTAATCGACATGTGAAAAATGATGCAAAAATTAATAGACATAACCTGTAAAATACTTTTCTGTTCTCATAAATGGTCATATAGCAATATAAATAATGAACACATGTTATATGCGCAAGTATGTTGAGTTGACATATTTCAATAGTTCATTCTTATTTATCAAAACACATCATTCAACATGTTAAATAATCCTGTAAACTGAAACTTATTGCGTCCAATAAAACTTATGAACATATAAATAATATGTAATGTATTACATATTTAGAAGCTGAAGTGAAGAAAGACGAACCCGAGAAGAAGGAGGAGAAGGTAGAAGCAGCAGCCGGAGGTGACGCGGAAGTGAAAGCAGAGGAGAAGAAAGATGAAGAGTAGAAACGTATCGATGTAGAGTAAGAAGAATCCAGGAAATCCCTAAAAGAAGAAAAATGTTCACTTTGTCATGTGTAATTCCACGCTCGAATGTCTGTAGCCAGGTGACAGAATTAAGTCTGGGGTATTTGTTAGTGTATGTTGTACCCACTCGGTGCTTTGGAGTCAGCCTTTCCCTTGTGGGGTCAATTTTATTCCCTGCCTTGTAAATTCTGAATTTAGGTGTAGTGAATGCCTAGTTGTTTGTATCTAAGTATGTCCCTCTATACGTGATACATAAAAGTGTTTTACTTAAGATAGCTGATAAGACCGAGAAAAAGTAAATCAACATGGGATATATATTTTTCTGATGAGATTTATGTTAATTTGTTTAGTAAAAAAAAAAAGCCTGCTTCGCTTGTGTTGTGTTGAGGCAGAAAAAATAATGTATCCCCCACAAATGTTTCCCACCTTGGCAATTATGCTCTGATTCTGCTCTGTGATAAAATGTTAACTTTCAGATCTATTTTTGTACTCAAGCTTATAGCAACGGAATTTACGATAAGGTTCCTCTAAACCCCCACGCCCTGTACTTCATTCTATTTTTTACTCTTCTTTCAACCCCTATCCTTGCCATTGTAAGATCTGGAATAGAAATTGAGGCTTGCCAAAATAATCAAGACTTACATATGAGGTATGCCTTAACTGCCTTATAGGAAGGTGGGCTTTGATGTTGTGTATTTTGAGTGACATGTTTCCCAAAGTGAAAAAAATGATTTGAGCTTTAACGGGCTATTTGTCGATGTAAAATAGAGCTTCTTTGCTTTAAAAAAAACGAATAGTATACGTGTAGAAGTAAACGGTGCATTTAACTCAAGATTGTAGAAAATATTGATGAACACATAACAATGAATAATAGAGGAATTAAGAGAAGAATGGTGCTTTAAGTCGATGTAAGTGTACTACTATATTCAGTATGTAGATGACTAACGTCAGGGTAGTCAAGATTAAATGATCTGACCATATTTGAACAAATTTCTTGAGATTATAGTGCTTATGGACAAAAAGTAATTGATGTATACTTTGGTTGCGTAATATTAAATATATGCAGAAAGCTTTGGGGCTACGGCAATGTTTTGGTTTTTATGTTGGTGCTGTGAACAAGAACTTGAAAAAAATCTGGATGTCTACTTTGATAGAGTGCTTTAATGCATATCGGAACATAACGAACTTTTTTTATATAGCTTTTCGAATAATTATCGACTAATTCCAAACTAAGGTTCCAGTCACCATGATTCTTTTGTACAGATGATTATCCTTTTGAGAGCATATATACACTCGATAGAGGAATTCCCATAAGCTTACTATTTTCCCATATAGTTTTGATATAGTACATCTGTGATCGAAAAGTATAAATAAGGTTATGGGTGATTCATATGTTGCTAAAACCTGTCTGCCGCCTCCCTAAGAACTTCAGGATTATTAGGCGCAGGGAAAAACGTAAAATAACAAAATTTGGAATGGAAATTTGAGATCAGTGATACGATGGAAATTATGCAATATTTCCAAACGTATAAAAATGTACACAAATATAGGCTGATAACTATGTGCTACATATTCGATGTTAAGTTTCGTTCGAGCTAGGGTACCACCGTAGCCTCTTCCATGGTTCATTCAAGAAGGTGTATTTTATTCATTGTTCATGTATAGTACTTTGGCTGTTAACGGTTTATACTTATACGTGCATTCTCAAATGCTCTTGGACCAAACATATATAGTAAAAGTATCGTGCATAATTTTTGGAAAGCAAGAATGAAGATTATGCTAGGGATTCATTGATGGCTAAAATGTATTGGTGTCATTTGGCACTCCGAAGACAAAATGGCAGATGAAGTGGTGAAAAAATCGGCTAAATATTGTACACTATGGTTATGGTTGTATTCGCCTGCTGCAGTAATGTTTCCTATCTATGCTAAGAAAAACTACATGAATGGTACGTGTAGAATATCAAATGAGTGTGCAATTCAAAAGCTGTCGGATAGAATTTTTTCCATTGAGAAAGACGTATTTACTGGGCAAGTTACAAGAGCATATTAAGTGGAAGTGTAGCACGGCATTTATCCAGCTGAAAAGCACGACATATGTCCAGTTGAAATCCTCAGGCTCAACTGGGTATACTTACTATACACGATGTAATTGGTTCATTTAGTAATTGGTATGAACGGCTGAGGCCTAACTGGTTAACGTGATAAGACCAGTAACGTTATCAAATCCTACTACGAAGAGCGATTACTTTATAGTTATGACCTATAATCTAAGTGGGTGTAATTTTACATCAAGCAGATCTGTTGTTGGGTGTTTCGGTTATTACTTTTACAGTTTTCTATTTTATGTAAGGTGACTTAATTGTTTTGTGTTCAAGTACTATATTTCTTTACTCTTGTCTTCATAACCTTAATGCATTATTTTCTGATTGTTATACCATTGAGAGTATTACATTTAACTATTTAAGGTAATCAGTCGTTCACCTTTGATTTATTTGAAGATGAAGTTGAAGTATTGATAATCTTTATGCTGCAATTAATTGTTCAATAATTGATAAAATCCTACCTGGTTATTTTACTTCAACGCCTCGACTCTCGGTGGCGATGAACGAGAACTGGCAATAGGCTCTAATGTGTCGGCTGATATGGCAGATTTAAGTCGATAAGATAATGTGCTTGTATAATGTAGAGTTGGGTGTGAATGTACCAAATGGCGTTATTGTTGAGCCTTAGCTATTTCCGCTCAGATATATTTTACAAAGAATATCATTTTGCAATCTATTGGAAAATAATGTATCGTACATTTGCACCTTCCCTGGTTACTTTGACCATACTGTACCAAAACTTAAGTTTCAATAAACGTATTAAGCTTTATTTGTTGTAAAAAAGTAATGTCATACAATATATAGGTAGATTCCCTAAATGATTATCTTGCATTGTAAGTCATATATGGCAGTAATGAAATTCCTTAGTGACACTAAAGCAGAGTCTAACGGATATCATGTTTATGTGATCAATTATGGGAAATGATAACCTAGGGGAAGAGGGTATGAATTGAAGGCCCCTCTTTCAAATGGTGAAAACCACATCAAAATATTCATTAACCCTTAATGTGACCCGATCTGACATAATGAGTCGCAAGTCGCGGAGATACGAATTTGAGTTAGTAAGATATGTTCCTCACCTTGAAAAGAGCTTCATTTTGATACCAAGATTGTGTTCGTACGATGATTAGGGCCAAAGTTAGGTTTTTCCCTATACGCGGTAGGCTGGAAACTTGATTCTGAGAAAAACGCGTTTGAAGTTTTTATGTGCGGTTTTGGTTAGACTCGGTCGGAATTCCTTGGATACCACTAGAAGTTTATCTCCCACCGACTTGAGACTTGGAATATACATTCTAGACTAGTTGAACTACAAAATACTGTGAAGTCATGCTTTAGAAATGGAAACTTTAATCATGCCGGCCTTGTAAAGATAGAGTACAATTCCTGTAAATCTGCACCTGAAAATGAAAAACTGAAGCAAGAGGGCAAGCTCAAACAGTCACAATACCTGTTCTAGAAGGCTGAATTGAAGTCACAACGACTTGTAAAGAGTCTATGGGAATATTCAAGTGTATTTCAGCCTGTTTTGCCATAAATGATAAGTGTCATAGTTCCAGGTAAGTTGGATAAAAGTTCCATAAAGTTGAAAGATCACAAAACGTCAGTAAACTGTGAGTCTAAAACAACTCAAAAGGCACAAAAGTACCAATAAAATATTAAAATTCGAAATATATACAGGTATTCTAGTCTATGATTCTAGTTGCTAGAGGATGTAGACCGACCACGCCCCCGCCCCCGACTTTGGCTGCGTTTACGTTTGGGTGGGGGAGTGATCTCAGGGGAAGTGTCTGAGTCTGAGTCTGTTTCCATTTCACGTCGCATTTGGGCTGCTGTCTCTCTGTCTGAGTCCTCTGAGCCCGAGTCATGGGTTTTTCCTCGACCCCGACCACGACCTCGACCCCGACCTCGCCCCCGACCTCGGCCTCGCCCCCGACCTCGCCCCCTTCCTCTACCACGTCCCCTTCCTCGCGCCTCCTCCTCCTCCTCCTCCTCCCCTGCATCTCCACCTCCACCTGCTCCTGAGGGCCCTGGACCTGGATCTGGCGATGGGTCCCGCCGCCTTGGTGCCTCTGCTGCAGGCTCAGGTTCCGTGGGCTTGGGGCACGTAATGTCTTTGGTTTCCTCTGTGCAGAAGTCTCTGATGTTTTTGAAGAGGTACCACTGCCGACGAAGGGGAAGCCCAGGGGAAGGTGTGGCCGGTGGTAGGACCTTTGGGACGGCTCCAGGGTCCACAGTGAGCACATCCACTTCCTCTGGCTCAGAGTCAATGTACTGTCGGACGGTTACCTTCCCGGGGCTGTTTGATGAGAAGATAAAGTGGTGATACTGCTTGATCCCTTTTATTGGCCGGGTGAACGGGGTCAGGAAGGCTTGCCAGTTATAGGTTGGGACAAAGACGGCCCCATCTTCTGACCCACACAGCTGAGGGATGTTGACTTCTTTTTGGGTGCTGTCCCGGACCGTCTTGGCCAGGTCAGCAAGGCAGGACACCTCGGCACGGCGAAACCGCTGCTTGAGGAGACCGAAGCACCAGTCGGGGGCAAACTTGGTGTGGCCGGTTATGAGAAAGTTCAGAGTGATCTGCTTATGCAGACCAGTCAGGACCCGCCACATGAGATAGCCAATCACGTACTTGTTCTTGTTTTGCCCACTGCAGTTGTCACAGTGGAGGTCAAGGAGGCGTTCACCGAGGGAGTAGTTGGCAAAGTAGTGGTGGAGGTAGGAGATGACAGCGTTTGAACCCTTGCTGCCGCAGTGGGACTCATCAATAAGATAGTTTACTTGACGGGGGATGGCTTCAGCACACACGCCAAAGATGCCTACTTTGCGTGGGACGAGGAAGTAGAGGGGCCCTGGCTGCATGGGGGAGGAGGGGAGGTCGACCTGCTGTGCGTAGTCGAAAGATACATGCACCCGGATGTCAGAGGAACAGGGAGTGTGTGGCCCGAGCGCCGGCCGGCCTGCCTCGGCATACGCCTGCTTGGCAGCGGTAGTCAGTTCCTGGTAGAACTCCCGTTCCTTGGCCACCACCTCCAGGTGCTTCTGCTGCTTCTTTAACTTTGCCTGCTTAACTACTTCGGGGAGGTTAGAGGAGTAGGAGATGTCACGGTTGTTCCTCTGACACTCCCAGCATAGGTCAGTCATGGGGCGAGAACACACAATACGGGGTAGCAACTGGCGCCAGAGGTTACGGAAGGTGGTGACGGCAACCTGACGGTGGGCGTCCCCGATGGCCTGTAGATAACGTTTATGCACATCTACCTTCCTTGTGCTGGAGGGGAGGAGGAGGATGTCGTCGCGTTTGTGCGTGGAGACTCGGCCAGGGAGGACGAGGGCATAGGTTTCGGCGTAGGAGTTGATGAAGTCGACCACGCGGCGGATGTCTGCGAGGTCGAGGGAATGGGTGTTGGCCTTGCGTCCGCCTGACCTCTTAGTACGGGGTACGACCCCGTTCTCCCGATACCACTGGCTGATGGCGGTCATCTTGTTGATACTGCAGCTAAAAAACAAGAACACACAACTTACAATTGGAAATGGAATAATGTTGGACATACCAGGTTCGGTTACATAAAAATAATGTTTGGTTACATAAAATAATTATTGTGTACATGTTAATAAGTTACAGCAGGAGACAGGTTTAGGAACTACTTAGACAGAGAATGTTAGCTGCAGAGATGAATAATTACCTGTAGAGAAAGTGCAGGGTGTCCCGGCAGACCTTCCTGCCCCCGGCGGTGTAGTGGCTCCGTTGGTGCTGCCTGGCCCCCTTGCCCTTTTTCCCCTTCTTCCAGGTCGACAGCTGTACCGAGGTGTCAGTACAGGCACTTGTAACGCCCAACAGGAGCATGTCCTTCTCCCCTGGAATGGAAATCCGACACAGAACTTTAGTGATGTACGAGCGACTGACTTTGTGGAAAAAAAAAAAAAGTTTAAGAAAGTTTACGAACATTACTCTCGGCTGGGTCTACCCCCGCGGTCACTGAGGTTACTTGGCCGAAAATCGTATGTCAATGCCACAGAGGAAAAGTTACAGCCTCCAGGAGGTCATACAGGTATTATAGATGACAAACTATCTTCATTTAAGACGGTTAATAGGATGGTTATTGGCCGCACCTGGAGTCAGCTGGGCGACCTCCTGCCGTTTGTCCAGACGCTCCGCCGTTGAGAACTGGACACAACACGGGCCGTCGTTGTGGTACTTACACGAGCACCTAAACATGACGAAAGTCCACATTAATGTCAAAGATATGTGCGGGCACCCCTATAGATTACCCCTAATTAGGTTCATTAGATGGCCGCTAAGAACTTTTAATTAGGCCTGAGAGATCATAACGGTCAAGGCCGTCCATCGTTCAAGTGCGAGACGCCATTAAGTAGGTCACGGCGGCATACTTTCAGCAAATGTCGATTTTGAACATAAAGACAGATAGAAACATGAAAATAATTACGGGATATCTTAGAAAACATGTTTGGGCAACTTCTGATGGCCGGACAGGTCTAACGGTTTGGTATTTATAGGAATTTTCAAACGACACAACTTGGGCAATTTCGATCGCAAGTCACAAACAAGCATGGCCTACCTAAATTTCTGGCAACTGTCACTTTCCTCCTGCAGCAGTTGGTCCGTCGGATCAGTGATAACCAGGGGCTCATCCTCGTCCTCCTGTGACTCCTCAGCCTCCTCCAAATCCTCTATGTCCTTTTCCGACAGGGTAGCATCCTCCTCCCCCTCCGATAAGTCCCCATCGTCCTCGGCAAAGACGAAGTAATCCTCGACAAGTTCTCGCCATTGCTCGTCGTTGGCGCCGCCATGAAGATTAGTCCGAACAATTGTATTTAGCGCGGCTGCCACGGCCTCCTCACGCTCCTTGGGGGTAGCCATGTAATCCTAACAATGTTTGGATCCAAACTGCACTTGCAGTTCAAGAAATAACACGCTAATTAACACGTTAGGCCTCATTGAACGCGCACCTGCTTCTGTCGGTCGGACCTTTAAATTTTACAAACAGTGGCGCTTCCGGCACGCCGAGGGGGTCTCAGCCAATCAGAGCGCTCGGATCGCAACACGTGACCTCCTTGACAACGATTGTTTACGGCGACGGCTTTCGCGATCCGCCTTCTGATTGGTCCATCCCCGTCCCAATTCAAAATCCGACGATGCGATTGGCTAGAAGAGGTCCCGCGCTTTTCGGCGGTACCAAAAGTTCTTGGGTTGTCGACTCCTAAAAGCGGCTCACAAGTCGGCAAAGTTGATAAAAATCGGCGTCTCAGGAGCCTTTTGTTTTAACTCTCTGAAGCAGAAGAACGACTTTGGGGGCCATTCTAACACACTAAGAATATTAATTTCATCAAAATATTTTGGGAAATGAAAGTCCTGATATAAAAGATTAAGAAAATGCAAGAAAGTGATTTTCGATGGTGGGGCCGATTTCCGACTTCAGAGGCCCATATCTCAGTTTGACCGCGCGCGACTTGCGACTCATTTTGTCGGATCGGGTCACCTTTAGTGATGGCCCCATGTGAAATCTATCACATTTGATCGATGGGTACTAATTGGGGCCTAGCACAGGTAATATTCAAAGGATCCACGTACATTTTTCAGTGTTTATACTTAATGTATCCATGTTCGGGGTAGTTAACTTTATTTTTCAAAAACAATTGATAAATCATTTTGGTACGGCTAACCATGTCCCTACGTTTAGTATTTTTTACCACCTGTCATAGTGGCCCTCTTAATTCTCAATAAGATTTCCGATTTTGAAGATTAATTACGCTTTAAATATCAAAAATAGGATATGTATTAGGTTTAGATGGCATGAGATATGTATTATACCATTAGATTGTAATGCATCTATCACCTATGACTTTTCCTTCTGATTATTTCCTTAGTTAATTACAAATCAGCCAAGCCCTTTTTCCTATAAAAAAAAACAAAATCAGGCATTATCATAGAAAATTCCCTTTACTCAATTATACCCAGTCACACGTCCCTTTCACGTCACTTCTTTACCTATTATTCAATTTTCAATTTATCTAAATTCCTTTTCCCATCTTTTAAGCCCCACCCACTAATTTGATATTCACAGGGTTCCCACACAGGTCTTAAAAGGTCTTAAATTGATTTTCTCAAACTTAAGGCCTTAGAAAGATCTTAAATTTGACAGTTTTGAAGCTAGAGGTCTTTAAAAGGTCTTAAATTGAATTCTTTGAGAAGTTAAAATGGAGTAACCATGAAATTCCAAATCCCATATTCAAATGAGAACACTCACTTGAAATTTAAATCATATGATATATTCTGAAATTGTTCTTAATTTTTACAAATTTTGGTCTTAAATTGGTCTTTAAAAGGTCTTAAATTGATTTTCAAAATTGCGTGGGAACCCTGATTCTACATTAAGGGCCATTTAATTTGCATCACCTTAAATATATTCATACTGCCAAGACCACTAGGTTGAACAGCGCTGTCAGCTGGTGTCAAAATGTGGAACCATAGAGTTTTAGATTGTGCGTTTAAGGTGTGAGGAGGCTAAAATTTCCATGATAAAACAGGGATGTGCAAATTCGCATAAATGTGCAAATTTTGTCATAGAATGTACAAATTTTTCACCCAAATTTATATAGGAAAGTGAAAATGCTATATAAAAATGTGTGTATTTCTGACTTTAAATGAATTGTGTGAATTTTCTGATACTTTTGCGAAAAAATTGGGGTCTGCACACCCCTTTAAAATGGGGTGTCCCCCCCCCCCCCCCCCTTATGAGTTGCTATGTGGGATGGGGGACGCGATGTGTGAAACTAAAGGTGCGCCCGGCATTCACAATTTGACTGCCAGGTGCTTACTTTTGGGGAGGCATTCACCCACCATGTGCATGAATTTTCAAAAGCATAAATTTCATTAGGCATATATAGCGCTGTATACAATAAGAAATTTCTGGGTGCATGATTTCGAACTCCTATGCACCCGGTGTGCATAATATGAATCCTTCATTTCAAACACTTTATGTATATAATTATACATATATATATATACATATAATTTACCGCTGCGTTAATCATGATTAAATGAATTAGCTATAGATAGGAAATAAGTAACAAGTGATTAAGTTTAGTCATAGGTAAATATGAATAATATTTATTAAATTTAAAAAAAACTCCAAACAAATCACCGAATGGAGTAGATATTTTTTTTTACAATTTTGCCTTCTGTGACAACGCGTCCGGTTCGCGTTGGGGCTGTGTTAACACCATATTGGGTCCCAACGCCACCCATTGCAAAGTATCTTACAATACGCCTCTGGTCGCGCGTTGGGCACACATTTGGACGCGTTTTTGTACAAACATGTTGGTAAAGCCCTAATTGCACTATGCCTTGGTTCTAGGGTCGCGTTGGGTGCTATTATTGCCCAGCGCGAACAATTCGTGTTCAGGCTGTATCATGCTACGTGTTTTACCCAACACGTAATGTATTACACTACCCGTTTTAGCACGCGTTGAGGGTCGCCTTGGGCACCCAGTTCACATTTGATGTCAATGTTCCTATATTACACTATGTGTTGGGTGCTCCAGCAGGCGTCAGGACCTCACTCTGACCCAAACGCGAGCCAGCCAACACATAGTGTAATATTGCCTTTAAACAGCTGCCCCATTCACTTAGCCCTGCCTGCCTACCCCCCCCCCCCCCCCCTTCCGTTGTGACTCCCCTTGGCTGCACCTGCTTAGCCCTCCCCTCCCATTAGCTTCCACCCGCATAGCCCCTTTTCCCCACTTAGCTCTTGCCTGCCACCCACATAGCCCCTCCCCTTAAACCCTATCCCTTAGCCCCTCCCTCCCCCCCCCCCTCCATAGCCCCGAACCCTTAATCCCCCCTTAACTCATCCTCCTGCCTAGCCCCTCCCCTGTAGACCCTGCCCTTAGCCCCACCTGCCTAGCCCCTCCCCCCCATAATACCCTCCCCTTAGCCCCTTAGCCCCTTACCCCCTACCCTCACCCTCACCCTAGTCCCCTATCCCTTAGCCCATAGCCCCTACCCCTAACCTCCCCCAATCCCAGCCCATACCCCACCCTGATTAGCCATTAATCCCCTGTATCCTTTGTTTGGACACCCTATTCTGGGTGTGGTTGGGCTTGGTCTCCCATCCTTGAAGGATGAGAGTCTTCCATGCTGGAGGGATGGGAGAGATAGATCTCTCTCAACACCCTCCAGTGCCCTGGACACAGGTCTGTACCCAGGCTCTATCCACTGGCCCACCCATCATGACAGGTATGATCAGGGAGAGGGAAGGACAGGCCTATTCCCACTGCTACACCTGACCAAACCTGCTGTCATACAGAAAAGGTGTCTACACAGCTGCTCCCCAAAATATCAAATTATGTACAGATAATGAACTCAAAGAACATATTGGATATTCTAATGAGGAAGGGTAAATATTTTAGTGACATAATTTGTATAGCAGAGCACACACCAGGAGGGTAAAAGGAAAAGAGGAAAATTTGAATTAATGAAAGTTGATCTGTTGACTACATAGTGCACCTGGTGGATGAATGCTGTACTACATAAATCCTTTTAGTTAGCAATGCTCTAAGCAATACTATATATTTTTACAATAGTCACCTTCATTTGGCAAATGCATAGTTCAACTTTTCTCCACCAGGTGGTAGTGCACTCTATGTAGTTCTTAGAGCTTTTCTCTAAATGTTGATATAAATTCATTATAAAATTTAAAGAATTTTCTATTAACTATGGAGTGTCCAAATAATGTATATGGAGTGTATTACAATGTAATTTGAGTTAATTTTTTTTTATCTTGTATGAGTTTTGAAGATGTACTTTTTTTAGACACCTTTTTCATAAGCAGTCAGATATAGAGACTTGGGCATGGGCCTCAGGTTTTTGGAATCCATCAAAGGTAGTTCAGGCTTACCTCCCCCTGTTTAGGGGTAAATAAAAGATATAAAGTTTTCCAGTAAGTTATGTTGTAGTGCAATATAGTGAGAATGGGGAGTGTGTCCTGTATCGTGCACTAGGTGTAAGATAATTATAACAACTATGTATTATGCTACATTGGATAATTTATTAATAGGTACGAGTATCTCCTATATAACACAAATCCGATGCATTTATTTAAGGAAAATAGGTGATTATTGCCTAAGGATGTTGCCTTAGCAGTTGTATAATCTAATAATGAGACCGTTCTCCTAATGAAATGTATATCTATCAAGTCCACATGATACAACACACAAAGGGGCAAATACAAGGGGTGGAACTTAGTTTCAGCACATCAAAGTCAGATCTCATGAAATAAAATCTTACTGATACATTGATGCATCACAATTGACAATTAGTTAAGATTATCATCCACTAGTCCTAGGTTGTCAATATGTTGACAGCAGGTATTGGTGGGATAGTATTATGGTCCATTGTAATCATATAATACTCATATAATGAATCAGTCGTTCTGGGTCATTCAAATAGTCGAAATAATAATTATTATGACACTGGGTGAATTTGTTGTTGGCGAAAAAGGGTTAAGAATCACATACGGGGAGGAATTAGGAATCATACAAATTTATTAAATTTAACCAATTGTTTTTTAGAGATAGACATCCCTCTTTTCTAAACCATGGGATTTCCCTTACCCAAACTCGTCCCTGGTGTTATTTATTTGTTTATTTATTTTCATTAATTCGATTCCTGAGTACATCAAGTTCTTCTATTGAACGTAATGGCAGTTATACACTGTTGAACATTTTGTGTAACAAATTAGTTTATCTAGTTATTGCCCATCCATAAATATATACTGTTCCATATCAGTACGTGTCCATACCGGCACCAGTGGGAGCTATACATCAAATGACGTGGCTATATAGGACTATATATAAACATATAATCTTTTTTTTTTCAAATTTCTGTAGACAAAAGCAATCGCTCATCTGTATAAAAGTTCACGTTACACTTATTTCATCTGTTATTCACTTCATTATTGAAGGATACTTCAGGGATACTTTTATTTATATTCGGTTCAATACTCATTTACAACAATTCGATTTGCGTGCCTAACGGTTCTCAGTCCTAAAATATTTGTACCGTTTAAAGCCTTTAATCAGATCAATTTGATAAGATACAAGTCATACATATTTTTATAATATCGTGAGCGGAGGGATTCTCTGGAAAAAAAGTCGTCATTCCAGACAGCTATGTCGCCATGTTAGGCCACAAGCAAATAAAATTCAATGTTCTGTGCGAGAACAGCTGCAGCTGTTTGCTTTATAACGCACAGATGCAAAGCTAAAATTGAAATCGCATGATCTTTAGGGATATCACATATTTCTAATCAGCTAATATATATACCTAATTATATAATACAGCCGCAAATAAGGGTATGATTGATTGTCCGCTCTTTATTGTCAACCCTTGCAATATATGTTAGTGATACGCGCCCCTCGTATTTACCTAAAGTGCATAGACAAAAAGCTTCCATTGCCATGACAAAACATTCACTATCAAAGACTGGAGCTTTGAAAACATGATTTTAGGTCTATTTGATTTTTTCCCAATTCTATTAGGCCTACGTAATAATCTTCAGTGCTTCCACTGGTTTTCGGATGTATTACATGAACACCAGTGTTGGTAATAGGGCTAATGGTGGAATCAATAATATTATACGACAATGACCTTTGTCATTAGATAACATTAGTTTCTAGCAGTAAATTGGGATAACCATACGACAAAATAATCGTTGCTTTTTCAACGAAATCAACACTCTAGGCCCCTATATGTCAAGGTACTTAGTGTAGCAAATTTATATAATTGAAATGTTTTCTGCTGTTTTCTTTTATGATAACCATTAATACTATTATCAGATTATCATTAATCGGTCATCTTCATCATAGATACTCAGGGACGGATCCAGAGATTTAAAAAAAAGAGGAGGGGCGCCCCCTTCAGTGGCTAGAATTGTGCAATAAAAAAAATCTAAATTGGACAAAAATAAGGGGGGGGGGAGGGACAAGCTCCTTAGGCGTCTCCTGATAATTAGTCAACCTACGTGAAACATGGATATAATTATTCCAGTGTTTAAAGCAGTTTACGTCACTTATTTTAATTAAACTATGTGACCTGTAAAAGTTATGAACAATACTTCTTTTTTTTTTTTTTTTTACAATTGCGTGCAACAGTCAATTCTATTACGCGCAAATGTTTCAGAGCACGAAATTAAATTTATTTAGATGAATAATGACCTTTAAATTATCCTTTGTGCGCCATGGGCGCTAGGCCTAATCATACTAGCCATATAATCATCATATTATAGAGCTACGTATTGAAAAAGATTAAACGCGTCAAGAATTATTTCCCATAATTATATAATAAACTTGTTAGGGATTTTGAGATTCATCCGCAACATAAGCTTATACATGCAGCAGAGTAAAAAGTTGTATTTTAGAAATTAACCTCCGTTTCAAATGAAATGAAATATAAAAATTTACAGATGTTATAATTATGAAACCATTTTGATTTGATTATAAAATGCGTCTTTCCGTGGAAGTATCCATAGCACACCAGACATGTTCTGGTCAATATTGCAGCACGTGTCCTATTCATCGCAAACCACACCTTTTGTCGAAACCACAGCATGGCACACCCGACTTCAAAACCACCATCAATAGGGTTTTGTCCCTCCTTGCCGGTCCCTCCCCCCACATGTTACCTCTGAATAATGGCCACCTACGTCATTCCCAAACCCTCTAACGGATACATAAACCCTGACAAATCCGGTAGGTAGTCAGTAAGGGTGCTAGACCCTGAGGTGAACAGACCAAGAGAGAGACCTGAGAACTTGAGCTTCGTTTCCCTGTAAGTGCGACATACCAGACCACTTCCACAGCGAGAGAAGCGCGGCGTTCCCGCTCTCTTTGCCCGTACCATGGGTACCGCTCATCTGTGTCTCCTGGCGCTGGGGTCAGCAATCCTGCTCGTCCCCAGTGACTTCGTCTCGGCTCAAAATGACCCTCTAAGGTAAGTTGATTTATTTGACTTTAAATATGTAATTACGCATGACAAAGACGCGGCGATTGTTCTTTTTACTAATTTTGTGATTTGTTTGATATCCTGACATTTTACGGCGAGCATAACTTACAGATTAAACATTTTCATTCTCAAAGGTACCCCGCATATAGGCCTACAGTTGTATCATTATTAGGATGTAAGTTGAAAAATACAGTGAATTAATTTTCTCTAAATCCACGACCAACATCAAAGACATATAAAAGATGTCCAGGCCCTATGCAATGCTAAATGTGCATGCATTAGGCCTAGGCCTAATTAATGGAAACATTGCAAAATTGTCTAGATCTATTGGTTAGGCCCTATAGCAGCTGCATGTATAGTAGATCTATTCAGTCAATTTTAGAAAAAGTACGGCTAGATAGGCTTAGGCTTAATCTATATGCATATACAAGCTAGGGAAAGCAATTTTTCACAGGAAAACATTGTGCATTGGATCCAGGGTTTCATAAAGAGGGTCTGAAAGATGGCACTTTGGGAAAAAAAGAAAAGGAATGCGTGCCCATCAAGCCGCAAATGGTTATTCAATATGGCATAATTTTCGGTTAGACTTTATGAAAATGTTTCCCGATTCCCCCGGCTTATTAAATTTTCTTTGTAGATATAGGCCTATTTAGGTCTACATGCAGGCTAGCCAGGGCTAGTGATCATTTAACTGTAGCTTTAGAGTTCACTTGTTTAGGTCTATAGTGCCTATGGCCCATTTAAACAATCAATTTGTCTGTGATTCATTATCATAGAAGCGTATCCGAAAAATCTGCCTCCGTGCTATCTCACTAAATCCGCTACATGGACCATGTCCAATGGTAACCAAGTCATCCTATTTGACGCGGGAAAAGTCAGTTGCCATATTTTCTCATAGAGGGCGCTCCCACCATCCTATCCCGCACGCCGCCTAGTGTCCGCCACCCGAACCATTCTAAAAATCCACCGAAAACTCACTCATTACATTTCAACCTATTCCCTTAAAAATCCGCATCCAATCTCCTCCCAACTCCGCACGCTACATCCTAAAATGCTTCTGCTTCCAGCGACAGCCATTTTTGCACGATCCAACAGACGAAAACGGAGAACAGGACGGCGAAGTGCGGCGACTTCTTCTCCCTGGTGCTTGATGGTTTCACCATTAGCCGCCAGGAGTCGGGGCTGGGCGGGCTCAGTGATGCCGCCCTCCAGTCGCAGCTCTACTCCTGGGGCAAGGACCCACCAAACGGGCCCGACTGTGTCTTCCAGAGGTAAATAGGGATTCTTATTTATGATTTTTTTTATTAATAAATTTTATACATGGTTATACATAGCAAATATTATTATATAACTAGAGAAAAATAGTAGAATAGCCAATAAACTAAGGCATAAATTTAGCCTATTTTCAAAGGTCCAGGTTGTTTAGCATTGATCTCTACCTTAGTCTAAGTTTTAAGTTTAGAAGATGAAAATTAAGTTAGAAAAGTGGGAGGGGCAGGTGTTCTAGACAATGGATTTTAAAGTCACGGGCTTTAAGATGAATGTATTTCGGCTTCCATTAATTTGTACAAACTTCACAATATGTTTCTTCAATGCCTTATGCCTAATTAAAATAGGCCTATGTTTAGTCAGATGAAGACTTTATTTGCAATGTTATTTTTGTGTATTGAAATTGCCATTGTTGCAAATTGTGCTTATTTTTCATTTATCCAGATTTTCTCCGGAGCAAATTGAAGTTTGCTGTGGAGGATGGACCGGTGAAGCGTGCAATGTCCGTAAGTAAACCCACACATCGCAACAGGTCATCTAACAGTAGACAATTTGATGCTCAAATAGATCTAGATATCTAAACCGTTCTGAATCTGCCCTAAAGAAATCCTAGATTATTAATGATATTTTTAAAAATCCCTTTTAATTGTTTTTTCAATATTATCGTTATGTTTCCTGTGCCAGACTTTTACTACAATGATAAGTATAATTATGGGATTATTTCAATATCATTTGATATCCATTTTTCATAATTTCTTTCTTTCATAATCATTTGATATACAATACATATATGAATACTTTTCTTCTAGCCACGTGTGAGCCCGCCTGTCAGCACGGTGGAACGTGTTCCGGGCCGAACGTCTGTACGTGTACCATTGGGTATCGGGGGCCGCAGTGCCAGGACGACGAGACAGGTGAGGGTCTAAATCTACCATATCATCCGATTTATATAAGAGGAGCATCAATTTAGTGAAGGCTATAGTATAATCACTGAGGAGTAAGCTAGACCAATAAGGCGGCTTGATCGGTTTTGCATGTGCAGTGGATATTTTAGTTTCTGAATGCCCTGATGTAGCAGGGTGTGCATATTTACTTAAAATTGACAATATTTCCTTTCCAAACTTTTTGTAACCTTGATGAATAGGGACGGTCCATAAGTTGGGAGATTTTTCTTTTAGTAAACAGCTTTTTGCACATATATTCATGTAAATACATCTGGCATTAATTAACTCTTCATATTCAAGACCTGGAGAATTTAGTCCTATGATTTGTAGGGCTATATGTTCTATAAAGTAACGGTCACCAAATATACCTAACACATTGGCCTCATTACAGGATATGGCCACATGTTGGCCAAATATTCCCTTATCGAGCTGAAGTGGTTAAACATAGATGTAAATGAAAATTACACACATAATACATTCCTTGTTCTACCTTAATCCATACTTTCCCTCTGCTTAACCATCCAGCCGTGACGGCGACCCTCAAGTACTGTTACCTGGGCGCCTCCTGCTCCGGAGTACGCGTGGAGTCTCTGCCTACCCCCGTGGAGCACGACGTGTGCTGCACCAGTGGGGGTCAGTCCTGGGGGCTGCACGGGGTCACCTGTGAGCTGTGCGCCGACGTGGTCATCAACGAGGAGTTTACCTTCAGCGCTACACCCATCGGTAAGTCCTTTTCGGAATTTCCCCGTAATTTTACTATTTTTTTTCGGATTTCTATTCTAAATTTATTGTTCTTTTTTTGGGGGGGGGAGCAAGTATTACTTGTTTTTTTTCATTGAAAAAATCACGTTTTTTTAGGGTATGGCCATGTTTACATGCAAGAAACTGCAGGTTCACAGATATTGCACCAGTGTGCTTACTCATTTAAACAGAAGCATACGTAGTTTTCTTTCTTGTATACAAATTTTGTAGCAAATGTAAAGACAATTACCTTTTCCCATGCTAGATGGCTCGGGGCCAACTCCAGAGCTTACTATCTTTACTTGTAGGGCCTATAGATACAATACGTGATATCTCGTTCTTTTCACATATATGTATTCCTGGTATGATATAATCCTCTTAAATACAAATACCTTTGAAGCAAATCCACCTTCCGACTTATTCCCCAAATATCACAACAATCGTTCAGTATTTTGATATAACTAAGTATATTTCCCTATTCCCTCTACAGTGGTACACAACGACAACAGCCTGTCGTTCCGTACGTGCATGTCCCACGGCCCCAACTTTTACCGTACCTTTGACGGCCTGGCCTACCTGTTCGGGGGTCGGTGCACCTACACGGCCTTCAACGACGGTACCCGGTCTCTGACTGTACAGATGGTCGACTGCCACCGCTACTCAACCTGCACCAAGGTAGGTTATTAGGATGTATAACATTTATAAGATATTTTTTGCAGTAGCATCCCAGAGAGAAACTAACCACGTTTTCAGTAGGATACCATTTATAAATGTTTGTATGCTGTCCAGTGGGTATTCAGAAAAATAACTAATCGGGAGGTTTTCATTTTTCATAAAAAATAAAATCTATACAGAAACAAATGTTCGGTTTGCAAAGAAGTACCCACTGATCTAATAAACCACAGCTTTGTTCCTATTATTGCACAATGGAAACTACTTGGTATCGTTTTTCTTACATCCTTGGCTGATTAGTAAATAATGGAAAAGGTGCTTAATTGGCGATGCGGTTTGCTTCATTTCACTTTGCTTTGCTGTAGAGTTTAAAAGGGGCATCGTAATGATATGTTAATTTCTTTTCGTTCATGTCCATAGGTATACATTCTGACATTGAACGCCAATGCTATTCTGCGTATGCACGGTCATGACGACATCAGCCTTAACGGTCAAGCCGTCAATGTAAGCCTTGGACATGGATTCTCCTCCCCATCAACTGGTAAGCTGAATAACTCATTTTCCCCCTATGTCATTACTGAAATGTTGACCTCAAACTCATTCTAGAACGAAATAGATGGTAATAAATTACCTCAGTACAATGTGAAAGCGCAGTCGAAGATTGATTTTTTCCTGAAAATTGAAAATATTGAAGTCATTTTTGGGCACTTGGCACATGAAAACATGGCCACCATACTGACAAACATATCTGATGACCTTAAGTAAAAAGTATAAAAAAAACAGAAATCCTTACAAAACATTAATTATGTTTCATATATTGATGTCGATCTTTTCAGGTTTAAGCATTGAGAGTCGCGGAGAGTTCTTCTACGTTGAGTACCGGTCCCTGGGCTTTAAGTTCGACAACACCAACACCTGGGAGCTGACCCTGGAGAAGGACGACCGGCCCTCCGGGGACGTCATCAGGGGTCTCTGCGGCACCTACGACCTCGACCCCCAAGGTGAGACAGATGCCTCTTTTCCTTGTATTTTAGGATTTCCTACCTTTTTATGATTTCAGAGTTTTTTTGTTTCGTACATCCTTCTAAATGCATTTAATGATTATTCTTGTTTTAGTCTTAAGCCATTCATAGACAAATTCGAGACCACGGTTGTATTCCTAAAGGAAATTCTCTTGCTATTTGCTTCTATAGTAAAATTAGGTATATAACGTTTATGTTTCCGTTATAATAATCACTCCTTAGTGGCATCTCTGGTTTTAATTGTTTCTTCATTCCCAATCCTCCATAGACATGGCAAAGAGATTTTTTAAACAATATTTTTAACGGGGAGCATACAAAGACACATATACTTACTGTGATTTAAAACACGTCAGGGGTTTTCCTTAACTATTTTGTCCACTAGTCCACCGGGCTAGTGGCCCAGGTTTTGCCATGCCCGAACCAACATTCCACTGGTCCATATACTAAATTATTACTATAATTTCAAAGCTTTTCACTAGCTCACTGGGCTAGCTGCTCAAAAGTTTCTCTAGCCCATCAAGAATTTTACTAGTACCTGGTACTAGTAACTCTATGCTAAGGTCAAACCCTGCACGTTTAACCTGTCCCATACACATCATACACATTTCACACAATTTCCACTATTCATTCCCTACCATACAGACGACCTGAAGAAGATGAACGGTGAGGTGGCGACCACGGTGGCAGCGTTCGGAAACTCCTGGGCCCTTCAGACGACGTTCGGCACGTGCCCCGACGCCCCTAACGAACAGTACAGCTGTAAGTCGGTCGACGATGAAAACACTGCCCGTGACGCCTGCTCCCGGATCAGCATGACCCCCTTCACCAAGTGCCACGCCACCGTGAGTTTGATTAAATTAAACGGTCGACTTATTTTTTTTTATATTAGTTTACGCATATGGGAGGGGCAGGGGACATTTTAATGATTATAAATGATAATATTGAATATACAAAAATTGACTACATCTGTTATGTTTCCGATTTACTTATTCTTGCACCTACACTTTACTCTCATATTGCAATTTAAGAAAGAATTATACAAGTTTGAAATGTGATTTACAATAATATAATCTATTAAAGCCGGGCAGGTGAAATGGAGGGTCAGGCAGGTAAAGTTTAACCTAGACCTGCCCGACGGGCAGTCGAGTGTCATTTTGGTTTAATGCCCTCTAAACTGTCCCTATTGGTACTTATCATTGGCTTGGATCTAAACCTATTAAAGCAAATGTATCTTACTTCACATTCACTCGACTAACTCAGAACAAATTAAGTATTCCCTTGACCTTATCATGCTAAACCCACAGTTGAAAACGCCATGAATGCCTTAACCAGGTGTCAAGTTGTCTAATACGGTTTCTTATATTTCCCACCAGTTGTCGTACCGTGACTTCTACGCGCGCTGTGTCAACTCGTACTGCTACACGCTGGCCCATGGCCAATCCCAGACGGAGATCGACGCTGACTGTGACGGGGTGATCTGTGACACCCTCACCTCCTACAGCCGAGAGTGTGGAGTCAAGGGAGTCGTCATGGACTGGAGGACCACCAACCTCTGCCGTGAGTAGTATTCTCATTGTTCTTTGATTTAGGACTTAAACATGATCAAACAAATTCGATAAGAGCAGAAATGTTTTAACGATTTTCTTTTCCTTTTTACACATTTTACAATGTGGTTGATGTTAAGTCCAGAGCCAAGTCTTTATTAAAATTGTAAATGATAAAACTGAATATGCTTAAGGCTTATAGGATTTCCACAGCCCTGGACTACATAAATAAAGCATATGCACATGATTTCAAACATAATAAGAAAAGCACGATTTGCTAAGCCAATGGTGATATAACCAGCAGAAAAACAACTATTTCCCTTAAATTTTAGCCAGACTTGAAAAAAATAATCAATTTTACCAGCACCACCTACGTCAAATCTATATACAACATTTCACTCTCCCCTCAACAGCCCGAACATGTCCTGCTGGTATGTACTACACCGAGTGTGCCTCCAAGTGTCCCAAGACGTGCAGCTCACTCTACTCCATCGTGCCCCGTGACTGTATGGACGAGTGTTACCCAGGCTGTCAGTGTAACCAGGGCACCTTCCTCCACAAGGGAGAGTGTGTGGCGGCCAGCAGCTGCCCCTGCAGCTTCCAACAGAAGGACCACGAGCCAGGCACCAGTGTCAGGATCAGCTGTAACACCTGGTAGGTCATCGTTAGCTGTGATATATGATATAATACATGATCAGCTGTAACACCTGGTGGGTTACTGTTAGCTGTTATATATGATATAAAACAGTATCGGCTGTAACACCTGGAACTGGTATGTCATTGTTAGCTGTGATATATGATATAATACAGGATCAGCTGTAACACGTGGTAGGCCATTGTTAGCTGTGATACATGATATAATTGTAGATGAATGAGATGACGTGGCCCAATAGTTTCAAATATATTCCCATATTTTATATATTTGAAGAAGAATTAATGTACATCTTGAAATGGCCTCCAAATGTAACCCAGCAGCTGCACTCCCATGTTAAAATCTTACTCGCAACACCCACACCATTGAACACAACCCTGAATACTAAAACCTTGTGCTCTATGCCTCCCTGTCTGCAGCCAATGCGCCAACGGGCGGTGGCACTGTACCGAAGATGCGTGCCCCCACACGTGCAGTATGATCGGAAACCAACATTTCACCACCTTCGACGGGCGTGAGTACAACTTCCAGGGCGCCAACTGCGAGTACACACTGGTTCAGGTAAGGGCAATTCTACGTTTTTAGTTTTCAAAAGCTTATATTTTGTCTTTTTGAATTAGAGATATACCTGTACAACGATATCAAGAATTTACTTTTATGTAGAAGCGTTAAATGCAGTCTATAATATGATTGATATTGATTGTTTAAGAAGTAAATATATTCAATTGATGAGGTCTTATATCCATAGTTAGGGGAAATATAGTCTATCTATCTTTTATTGCTATGATATAAGATACATATTGGTCTTTCAATTATAGGCACAAGCACTGTAAAAAATAGGAATCAATTTTGTTTCCCACATATTCTTATGATGCATATCTTTACTTAATGTTCTATCAAACACTTGCCATAACAATATTCAGTGTCTTTTTTGGTGAACATAAACCCTTATATTGTAAGCGTTTCTCCTAACCAAAAGCTCATTCCTTGTAGTTTAATAAAGTAGTAATATAAATAATTTTAAAGAAAACAAAAATATAACATTCTAAATATATTTTCCCCACAGACATCCAACTCCACTGGCAAGGGCAGCCTGTCCATCTCCCACCGTGTGGCCGACTGCACCAGTATGAGCATTAAGTGTACCGAGGCCGTGGTCGTCAACCACTGGAACTACAAGGGGGAGAAGACCACCATCATCGTCGACAAGAACTACCGCGTCACCGTGGACGGTACCGACATCACCAACCTGGAGCAGTCCCCCTACCACGACGAGGATATCTACGTCAAGCGCGTCACCTCCATGTTTGTCATGATCCGAGGTGCCGGTTACCGTGTGCTGTATGATAAGAACGGAAGGATTTACATCCGCATGGACCCCTACTTCCAAGACAACGTAAGTGGATTTTGAATATGATTTTGTTGTTGTTATTGGATCATTGTCTAATGAGGTTTTACGCCTTTTTCGTTCGTGTATGGTAGAATGAGCTTAGCTGTTGATAGATGTATGTAGGACCTATTGATAAACAAAATGTTTTTATGTTTTTATTAAAGTATAAGTACACAGTATAATCATTATTTCTTTTGATATTTCTTTTGTTGAACATTTATTAACCTAACGTTTACAAATTGCTGCTTATCAGAACTCTCATCCAAAGGCCACTTTGAATCACATTCCAAACCTTTGCTTCCCATCAACACCATCAAAATCAATGGTTATTTACGGGCTTTTTTTTCTTCAAAAGAACAATCTTTTTAAAAACAAAACTACAGTCCTTTTGAAATAAAGAAATCCATAAATGGGAATTGAACCAATCCACCGTTGTCTTCCTTTAGGTGCAAGGTCTCTGTGGTAACATGGACGGTTCCATCACAAACGAGTTCGTATCAGCCTCCGGCATCGAGTCTTCTGTTAACGAGTTCGGGGACTCGTTCGCCGACGACCTCTGTGGGGCCGACAGCCCAGTGAACCAGGACCTCCAGCCCTGCACCATCCAAACCCAGGTCAGTTAATTATTCTACCCCCAGCCTGCGCTTGGCAAGTTAATTTGCCAGTGCGCAAGTTCTACTTTGTTTAATTTAAATGTGGGAATAGTGAAATGTACCAATAATCAGGGTCTAAGTGATTTAAATTTTATTCATCGTCCAGATAAATAATATATAATCATATGTTATATGAATATTTAAAGAACTAAAACACAGAAATAAAACACATTGCGCAATTAAAGGCTTTCTTTCGATATGCCCAAAAACGTACAATATGAACATAACCATGCTTAGATAACGCATGTTTATAGTATCCTCATATTCCTTAAACCGCAGCCATTCACTAAAGTTACCAATAAGTCTGATTTAGTAAAGAAAGTCGCTGGATGTAACCCCCCCCCCCCCCAACATCTCCCATTATTTATATTTTTGATCTCCCATAATACATCTAAATTCAATCATTCAAGACCTTCTTAACCAACATTCTCTCCAGATCGCTAACCTGGCCAAAACAAGCTGTCAGATCATCGGGCGATCAGACATCTTCGGGAACTGTGCTAACCTGGTGGACTGGAAGAAGTACCAGCGCCACTGTGAGTACGATTTCTGTGCGCGTGGCGCCGCCCACTCCGCCGTCGTTGTCTGTACCCATATGGCCGCGCTCGCCCGCGAATGCCGTGAGATTGGAAGCGAAGTGGACTGGATCTCCCACCCTGACTCCCAGCTCAAGTGTTACGGTAAGAATTTAAAAAGAAATCTCCATTTTCTTTGTTGGTTGGTGGTCAGCATGATACTAAATGGTCTGGTGAGAGGGTTTGGGAAGATACATGTGGTTTGGAATAATCCTCATCTCCAAAATTGATTACAAATGTTACACTAAATTCATTAAAAAACATATCACGAAAAAAAACACAAAAAAAACAAACAAACTAAAGAATTCAGTGTGCTCATTATTAATCATTTAATGCCTCCAAGTAGACTTGGACTCTATACATAAACATCAGTCGTACCACAAAAAGTCAGTGGTTCTTAATACTACATACTTGAAAATATGTCTCACCTATGCTTCGCTGTCTTTCAGGAGTGTCCGGCTTCCAGTGTATGGGCGGACAGAGTTACAAGGAGTGCGCCTCCCCCTGTGGGGCCTGCCGCGACCTCCAACTCAAGGAAACTGCCGTAAGTCATACTTTCTATATTTTCACTCATGTTGATAAATAGTAGGACGATCATTCTAGGAGTAATATTCATGAAATTCCTGCAGGTTACAACCCATGACATCGGTGTAAACCTGACTATGATTAAATAGAACCAATGATCTTTGATGAGCATACCAACGCTAAGGCAATGTTTTATCTGTCCCCCCCCCCAATACCTATAAGAATAACCGATTAACTAAGATGATTTGTATATGTCCACCCTCAGTAACGGTGACACTAACCAATGAGCTAAGATTATCCCTATCCATCCTCCCTCTGTCCCTATAACACTTTATCTATCATTCTCCTATCCACGTTGCAGTGTGACGAGTGTATCGCCGGCTGTACCTGCCCGGGCAACGAGTTCGTGGACGACTACGGTCAGTGCGTGTCCAGCTCCCAGTGTACGTGCAGCCACCAGTACGACCTTTCCTCACCCATCAGGAACGCCGGAGACACCGTCAGCATGGGATGCACCAACTGGTAAGACACATCATTATTTAGTTGGGGGTTGGGGAATCACACCGGAAAAACTCTAATTTAAGCCGCCGAGGGTTACCCTCAGAAATGAGGGTCCTTCAGTCATCAACTTTGGGGGTGCAACATAGATACGGAATTTCCCAGCCTTTAACACTATGACACTTCTGAAAAGGCTTCTGAAAAAAATGGCAATAGGGTAATTAAAATAGAGACTAAGAAATTTAAAGTAGGGTGCAGCTTGAAGTAGGGGTTTTACGGTAAAAAAGGTTTATAAGCTTACCTAGCAGATTTTATTCAGATTCTGACGTGATATTTTCTCTCTAGGATATATTTTCCGTAAAATCCAGTAACTTATTCTCTCTAGCTCTTGATCGAAAGTCAAAGAAAGTAGAAATTATAACTCGTGCTATGAACATTGTGAATATGGCAACTAATGCAATATGATGAAATAACTTAAGGTATGTCTAAAAATCGTGCGGCTTTACTTAATGTAGGATATCACCTTTTATTGCATCAGTGCATTTCATCTCATAAAAATCAATCACTCAACAAATAAACTAAAATTATTTCTGTCCCAGCCTCAGTACCCGTTAACCACCAATAAGCTAAGACTATTTCTATTCAATTAGCTGAGACCATTTCTATTTGTACACTTTCAGTACCTGTAACAACGCCACTTGGGAGTGCGGTAACAAAACATGCGAGACGACAGTGTTGTGCCCCAAGAACCAGGTTTACCGTAAAGACCTGACTAACTGCGGCCGGACCTGTGGCTCCCTGCTGCGGAACACCAACTGCCCCGCTAATGCCCCCACCTATGAAGGCTGCGGCTGCCCTGTGGGAACCGTGCTCAGCCACACTGTAAGTTTTTGAACAAATCATATGAATTTGAGACAAATATTTACTTAAACATGAGTCCCTGCTATACATGTTAAATTATTAAGGATGCAAGTTTGATATTAAATGTTGGACGACTGTTTTTATTTCAATTCATTTTTCGTTAAAATCTAATGTTTATATCGCGCTTCTTATCAACATTTCTAGATAGTTTCATATTTTTATCGCAACTTCTATTTTTTTTTACCTACGTACGTGAGTTACAAAAATGCTTCAGATGGTGAGATTTTAAAGGAATAACATTGTTCATTCCAAACCATTTGTTACCTTACAGAATATCTACTTGTTTAAACGTGGCTGTTGGTTGATTCGAAATCTGTTTTCTTTCTATTCAGGGATATTGCGTAACTCCTGCAGAATGCCAATGTTACCACGATAGAAAGTACTACGACAGGACCGAAATGGTAACTGTGGGATGCAGGAGATAGTAAGTACACATTTCTTTAAGATAAACTCTTATTTTTATATATATACGATTCATTGTACTTAAATGGAGTAAAATCAGTGGTCTATAGTTTAAAACAACTCCTGTGAATTATTGATGATTCTACTCCATGTTCACAAGAGGATCTCTTTCGTTTTTCTAAAAGCGTAGGTCATTGTGTTATTGTTTTCTTTTATAATTATTCCCCAAAAATTGAGAAGAAACCGAACATGACCATGTTTATCTGCGCGGCTGTCTTTGATCGACTCATCATGCTAGATTGAATCGGATGAAGAGATACTTTTATGAGATAGGATCCTCAAAATCTATCCAGACACATTTTAAAGAATCTCAATCCGACTCTCAGAATTATACTGCTGTATAAGTACCAAAACAAAATCATTCTATAAATGCTGACAATGCGGTTTTACACTGACCAACCTTACATACATAATCAATACTAACCCTCAACACCTTGCTTCCTCCAGTACGTGCCAGGACCAGAGGTGGGTGTTAGTGGACGAGATCGACTGTCCGGGCGTCTGCTGGGCCAGTGGTGACCCTCACTACACCACCTTTGACGGCAAGCACTACTCCTTCATGGGATCCTGTAACTACGTGCTGGCCCGTGACCGGGGCGGTGCCTTCGCCATCACCGCTCAGAACGTGCCGTGCGGCTCGACCGGAGTGACCTGCACCAAATCAGTGACCGTGGTCAGCTACGGCACCAGGATCCAACTCGTCCAGGTGAGCCACACGTTTAATCTGATTTTGTTCTGTTTGATTCTATTTATTAGCACTTCTATATGCCTCATGTACCATATTTTTTATTTGATTTAAAATTAATTGCTTCTCCAGTGGTAAATCCATATGTGCGGTCGCCTTATGAATCTCACGGTTTTTGTACGTTATCATTTTTTTATGGGACGATTTTACTGCTTTACTATGAGTTAACAAAGTCTAAGACATATATCGTCTTCATACTTTACAAGTACATCAATAACTCTACGTATTTTCCCCACTGGATTCATCACAACAAAGCCTCATCAAAATCCTGTAGCCAAAACTATCCATTTTTCGAATAGCCTAAAATTTGGTGTACGGGATAAAACCCATCTTTCTCGTGAAACCTCAAAATTACAAGGTACTGTATAATCAACAATTCTATCATTTCTCAGGGTATCGACGTGAAGATCGACAACCTAACCATCAGCCTGAAGTCCTCGTACCGTGACGAGACGCTGGGCCTGTTCGTGGAGCGTGACGGCCTCTTCACCCGCGTCACCTGGGAGCAGCTCGGCTACAGTATCCTCTGGGACGGAGGTAATTTTCAAATATTATGTATTGTTTAGAACCGGGGATGTTAGTTTTCCGATTTTTGTCGTATTTCCGTTTCTTTCTCCCCAGCACCTCAAAATGTGATATTTAGAATATGTTCCATATCATTTGGGATATATTCAGATTTTCTTAATGCTATTTCTGATTTTTTCACTTTCCCCAACTTACATCCCTGTTTAAAGCTGATCTTGGTCATTACCAGAAGTAGGGATGAAGACCAACAGGAGCTACTTAGTATCTTTCTGACAACACCATTTTTGTTTGATCTTTATTGTAATAGATTAAGATAGTGTTCCTTGGCATCATGGTCACACAAATGTATTATACAAGCAAAATGGTTTTGAAATATTAACGTCTCATCATGTTAATTCCCCATTTCCATTCACACTTTAACCATCTTGCAAGGTTCATTTTGATATACTACTTACAATATCAACCATTCTAAAGCGTTCATTTTTATATACTACTGACACCGGTAAATATTGCAGTAGAAAAATGAGCTTGCTTTCGGCACTCCTTTAGGTCCTTTAAGTCTATTCAAGTCATTTATGAGATCTATCCTGTAGAACGATTCAACTCATATTGTCCTGTAGATCTATGAGATCTATCCTGTAGGACGATTCAACCCATATTGTCATGTAGAACAATTCAACCCATATAGACAATTGTCAACCCACATTGTCTTGTATAACTATTCAACCCACATTGTCTCGTATACCTATTCAGCTCACATTGTCCTGTAGAACTACTCAACTCATCCCATACATTTCCTTCCAGGTACGCGTGTGTACGTGTTCATATCCGTTAGCTACAAGGGCCGTGTGGAGGGTCTCTGCGGAGACTTCAACGGTCGGGCGGACGACGACTTCATGGACCTGATCACCGGTAACCTGGCCGCCACCCCGCAGGAGTTCGGCCACACCTGGAGGACCTCAGAGACCTGCCCGGAGATCGACATGGCCGCCGCCCTCAACCACGACCCCTGCCAGGTGGGCGATTTTAAATATTGGCAGTGAGAATTAGATTTACACAGACAAATTCCATCTTAATAGAAATGTTTTGCACTTCTCTTTTGGAAGGTATAAACGGCATAATATAGTTTCATGCCATATTATTGAAACAATTAAAATAAATACAAAATTGCCTGCATACAAATTTGTATGTGGAATTTCATAAATGGTAGGAGTAGGATTAACTATTGACATGTTATATATCATTAGAAAGGAGTTTCAGTTCTCTTTCAAAAGATATGCAGGATTCTGGGTCTTTTGTGATATTATTCGAGAAAAAGTTAAAAATCGATGAATTTATGGCAGTCAAAAACGCCTAGTGGAATACATAATATATACTTTTCAAATGAGCTGTATATCATTGGATAGGTAATTTAATAGGCCTGCAAATCATATCAGAGCATATTAGACAGACGTTTGATAAAATAAGATTTAATAATTGGAAAATAGAAATCACATATATTTTATGATTTTACTCTAAATTCAGGAAAACCCAGAGAGGAGTACCTGGGCCCGGGAACGTTGCCGCATCATCAGCGACAGCTACATCTTTGAGGAGTGCAGGAAGCGAGTGACAAACTACATGGAGTACAGAGCCGACTGCGAGTTTGATGCCTGCGGGTAGGTACTGCTCACATCGGCTCGCGGCGAGCTGCTCATGGGGTTACCACTCACTAAATGTTAAAGGATTTAACCCTACGTTTAAGGCTGTATTCTACTACCTAATTCTTAATCGCGATTTCGGCAATCGTCGATGGGAATGGTGGTAAATTACAAACATGGCATATATCATAAGAAAGTATATCGAGTTCTCTTTCAAATGATATGTAGCATGTATGGGTCCCTGTTTTATTCCTAGTACAATTTAAAAGTTTACCAAATTCCCGATAGTTAAAATACCCAAGTGTAAAGTAGTTTATTTTAGGTGTTCACCGTCGCGCCTGACTTATATACGACTCAAGTGTTATCTTTGACTTAACATATCTAAAGTCATAACTCCTTCACCATTTGACTCCTCCAGTTGTGACCGTGGAGGCGATTGCGAGTGTCTGTGTACTGCTATCGGAAACTTCGCTGAGGAATGTAACAAAGCCGGCATCTTCGTCCACTGGCGCCACCAACGGCTGTGTCGTAAGTAGCAGCTTCTACCCCTTTCAGTGCCATGCACCACTATCAAATTTGAACGATATGTTAAAATTGTCGGGTTTATTTTTGACAGTATTTTTGTTTCTATTCCTGATCATGTAACTTGTTGCGATCTAAATAGTGTGACTTTGAAGAGAGCTTGTATTATGAAACTATATGAAATATTTCTCTGATTAGACTGCATTGTTAATATCATTTTAGAAATATTTCAGCCATCTTATATAAGGTTTTACTCCCAAATTATATAATTGAGAGTGCCTCCCAAGTCTTAAGACTCTTTATTGTTTCTATGCTGATATTCCTGCCAAAGATATTATAAACCACCTTTTAGAAATTAATCCACGGATGGAAATCTAACAGGCGTAGACTGGGAACGTTTCAGTTAATAAAACTGTTTCAATGAAGAAAACAAAAAATGTCGCTGGTATTATGACTAACCCTAGTACTCTGTGTGTTACAGCGGTGATGTGTGAGCACGGCTCCGAGTACCGGCCCTGCGGACCCCCCTGCCAGCAGACCTGTCAGAACATCGGCGACGAGGTAGAACCCTACTGCGAGACCACCCACTGTGTGGAGGGATGCTTCTGTCCCAACGGAACCGTCAGGGATGGTATGCATAATATCACAATTTTCTATGGAACACTTGGATAATGGGTGTACGAGATTTGATGGCACCTACCGCAAATTTATACTCAGGAGTATAAAATTGTTGCATTCCTATGTGATTTGTATTATATTTCAATGTCCAGGGATATATTTTTACTTCTCTTTTTGGCAAGAAGTCATATGTAATAGCCGATGCTCATGTACTTATTTCATTTAATTACTGAATCCCATATATTTGTGACGGCATGGTCATGTAGATCTATTGTCTCCACAACATTATGCAAATAAGAAATTCTTATACATGCATTTTCAGATAATTCAATTTTACACACAATTAACTAAAACCTATATGCACATATCCATCTGTATCATGAAATTGAGGGAGTCATATTATTTGTATAATTAAAAAACTGTTTTACTCCAGGTGTGAGGTGTATTCCGGCTAGGGCGTGTCCCTGTATGCACGAAGGTCAGAAGTTCGCTCCAGGAACCCAGCTTACCTACGACTGTCTCACCTGGTAAGACCACCCATCTACAAGATCCTTCTCCTTAATTTCGATTTATCCCCCTACTTTAGAAAAAGACGTAAAATCCGATATAAAACTAAAATAGTAAAGAAAATAATGTCAAGTTTTGTCAATAATGACACCTTCCAGATAATAGATCTACCAGATAGAGTGACTTCTATGTTTAGATTTGAGGCAGTGATTAAGTGGACAGACACATCTTGTCAGCATATTTCTCTGCTTTTTATTTTAGAATATAGCATAGGCTTACATCTTATCACAATTTCTAAGACAGTTTTGAGTACAAGGTGATATATTCAACTATACAGTAATTCATTTTTAATGAGCGAATTCATTAGCATACAAGGGCAGCCTGTAGCTTTTTGCGATGAATGGTAAAACATAACTCATTCAGCATCTCAGAGGACGCTTGTACTGACTTGAACATTTTTCCTCCAGTACCTGCAAGAACGGCGCCTTCCAGTGTGAAGGAGAGAGCTGTGCCACGGAGGAGTGCACGGAGGACGAGTTCCCCTGTCTGTCACAAGATGGCGTCACCGAGCGCTGTCTGCCGGTGACGTTTAGGTGTGATGGCATGGTCGACTGTAACAGCGGCATGGACGAAACCAACTGCAGTAAGTTTGATCCTTTTTTGATTATGTAATTTTATAACCGAATACTACTTTAAGATTTATTTAATCTACACTTGTATCAGATGATTGTAATACCAGAAATTCATTTGTTTCAAATTTCAAATCTGCTTTGAATCCATAAAAAGAAATAGCACACCTGCTTTAGATATACAAACAAATAACAGTAAAAATAAACATCATAAGATAAAAAGAATATGAAAAGAAGAGCTTTTGACAAATATTTTTGCAAAACTAACCTTCAACCTGAACTTGATAAAGTTTTACCAATTTCTCCTATAAAAGCAGAACATAAAACCACATATACATGGCTGGGTCCCACAATTCAAGAAACCCAATTCAATATTATTTTGTGGTCTTCACCAACAAAATTTCGTCACCATTGAGAACCCTGCATCTTGGTATTTTCAGCCTACAAGTGTGACGCCGACAAGTTCCAGTGCCAGGCCAGTGGTAAATGTATCCCTGCCAGCTACGTATGTGATGACACCCCCGACTGTGCCGACGGCTCCGACGAACTCGGCTGTGGTCAGTCTACCACACTCATCTTTTTTATTTGAACAATAGCAGGTTTATAAATATACTGAAATCTGCATCATATACCACAGATTTTATATAGCTACAAACATTGTGGAAATATATACATGTACATGCCGACCGCCTCTTAATCCGCTGCTGCCCTTGATATAAATCATTTCATTATACTTCTATGATGTTCTAGTGTTTCGATATATTTCATTCACGTCTACAGAAGTATCTTACATAGTCAATATATTTGATTATAATTAGCCCACTCCCACACAAATTAGCTACTATGAGGACTGAACACAATGCCTTTCGACATTTACTTTCATAATTCTCCATTCAACTCATGCTTCTTGTACAGATAGGGCATGTTTTTGTTTATTGTTGTTTATTTACCCATATGTTATTAATCAATTTCATCATTATGTATATCATTTTTGTTTCTTTTCTCTTCTTAGGATCTACCTCATGTAACGAGACCCGCTACTTCCTGTGTAACTCGACGAGGTGTATTCCTAATGACTATGTGTGTGACGGCAAGTACGACTGTGGGCACGCCGACTTCTCCGACGAGATCTCCTGTAACAGTAAGTCAATCACACAACGTTATCCACCTTTCGCACCCTGTGATTTACATATTTCACTTGTATGCTTTATCAGATCTGTGATTAACAGATTTTACTCTTTACCAGTCTGGGATATATTTGAAATTATACACACACTGCTCTTAAAATTTACAGAAACCTTAATAATCGACAATTCACAATTATAACAAATCTGTTACATTTCCCACAAGTGTCATTTTGTCTCTTATCAAAATTATTACAAGCTTATTATGTGACTTTGGTGATGATCTTCGAAATTATTCTAAAAGATAGCTAATCAATTTTTTTTCTTCCTTCCCTGCAGTGACCGAGTGTACGGGCATGGACTATTTCCGTTGTCAGACGGGCGCCTGTCTGCCCGCCTACGTCGTCTGTGACCACCACGACGACTGTGGTGATGGAAGTGACGAGCAGAACTGCAGTAAGTAGAACAGCCCTGTTTACATGTATATACTATATTACACATACATAGTATAATTTATACTGTATTGTTTTATTGTCGTATAAAAGTACTTTTGTTATACTACTTAGTTATAGTGTTACTTTTTATATACTACTTTGTTGCATTATTTTACTTTTGCATGAAGCTCAGTGGTAGACTTTCCCTGTAAAATGTAATCTTATCTGTATGATTGGTATCTCCGATTTTCTTTTGTATATACATAATATGGATAATTAATTTCACCAGCTGTTTATGCATTGTTTGACAACAAGAATGAGATAACCACTCGGGATATAATGAAAATATACTCGAGATATTTACTAGTCCAATTACAATGGTCACGCACAAGATAATGGATTTTTTCACATTGAATAATTATGTTGCAATTTAAAAAAAAAAAATTCTCACTGTACAACAATAAAACGTGTTAAATTTTCCCCGCACAGTTCCCTGTGACTACACCACCATGGGCCGGAACAGTTCGGACATCGCTAACGGCGGCATCTTAGTGGTCAACCCCTCTAACGCCCAGGACGCCCTCCAGGGTTCCAACCTGCTGTACGACCTGGAGGCCGATGACGTTATCACCCTGACAATGATGCCGGGTACGGTCGCCAATGTCACCATGGTCGAGGTGTCCCTGTGGGTGTTCCGCGCCGACGCCGTAAAGGTTGAGCCACTGGACGAGAACGGAGACGTCATCACCGAACAGGTGGGGCAAAGTTTCTGTTGTAATCACCCGTAGAAATTAGAGACTTAAACAAACTTTACACGAAGTTTCGATTTCAATTGATTCCAAAACTCATAGAAATGAGATACTTAAACACACTCTACATAAACTTGCGATTGAATATGTTCCGAAACTCATAGAAATACGCTCCTCATAGGTTTTGTTAGTACAACAACTTACATAAAAAAACTTCAAAATAAAGTATTCTATTATTATTTTTTTATTAAACAAAACAAAAGAAATCGTATTGTGAAACTTACAATTATTAATCTAAACATGCTCTCTGTGTTTCAGATCAAGGTGGAGGCGGTGCCTAAGTACAACCAGTTTGAGTTCGTCAGTATTAACTTTGAGCGTCTGGGGATTAACGCTAGCGGAGTGCAGCTTATCCCTCTACAGACAGGGACCCACGACGATACCATCCAGGTGTCCGGACTCGTCCTCAAGGCCTGCTTCGAGTTGTGTACGTTTAGTTTGTGCTTTTGTTTCGTTATCCTCTTCTTCAAAGTTTGTTGTATTTGATAAAGAAGCTACATGGTGTAATATAAGGATATAACAGAATAGTTAGTGCATACACGTATACCTGTGTTCATTGAAAACCGATTTAGATATTTACAGGGGAACTTTATCTTTGAGGATATACTAACGGCGAATATATTATTATATATATTAATGTACTATATGATATATATTATAATCTATAATATATTATTGATATTATTAATTTTCCAAAATCTTGACTTTATTATGGCCATATTTTTTGTATAGATCACAATTCCGCATTCATCAAAGTATTTATCTTATTCTGATAACAGTGTTGACGACTACAACAAGCACCACCACAACAACAACCACAACCACCACAACAACAACCATGCCAACGACAACTACCACAACTACACAGGCCACAACAACTAGCTGTGAGCATATTTACATGACGTTGATTTGATGAAAAAGAATAATTTGACCAATTTTCCTATCATATCTGTAGGCAATACTCACGTAGAGTTTAATTATACACATAAAAAGAATTTCACTATCAATTTTGATCTATTCTAATTCTACCTATCTTAGGGTAGTCCAGTGTTATACTAGGTTTGCTTTTAGAGTTGAGCCCATGAGTGTTTGAATACATTGACAACTACGGTCTAATAACCACTCAACAGAGTTTATTTTAAACAACCCAATTTCAATGATACCCATACCCAGCTAGCTTCCATCCTGCTTCTCTCAACCTTTCATGCCAGTGTAACTTAAAAACTATAGTTTGTTCTGAAAATTATGATATTTCTAATATAAAATATTATTATTCCTCCAGTCGTATGTAGTGAGAGTGAACAGGAGCTGACCTACAGTACCCCTGGAGGCTTTGATGTCTACGATAACCTGGGTCAAGACGCCCTGGAGGCAGTGTCTGGCTCCAATACCCCATACAACACAGTGCCCGGCAGCTCAGCCTCCGTCATCGTCGAGTCGGACTACCTCGGACAAACCATCCTTATGGCCATCCCAGACTTCAACGTTGTGAATGCCAAAACTGTCAGACTTATTGTATTTGATGAGAACGGAACAGAGCTCTTCTCCATTGAGGTAATAAATTAGTCGTTTAGGTCATTTGCACAAATGTTATCTGCATTTATTGAAATAATGAGAGTATTTCTTCTCAAATGCCTTTGAACACATTTAGCTCTCGCAATACACTTGATACAACCTTTACTTTGGATCAAATCTAATTTTAGAACATTCTAAAACTGAGGTGAAAAGGGATGATAATGCACAACATGACATGCATTTTTCTCCATATCCACGTATGTCACCGTTTGCTGGTTTAAGTATGGGGAATTTATTTGGTTTATCAATACAGCCATCTCAAAAAGAAAAAGAAATTACCAACCAATCAATGTTAACATAGATCTACCCACCCTTTGTAGGAGCAGACCCAGGCCCAGGATGAGACGGACGCTGCTACGGTGGCCGTGAACATGCCGTCCAGCGACATGGTCATCGGTAAAGTTGTCGTGGTCATGGATGCGCTCCTCCCCGCTCTACCGATCCAGATCAGCGAACTCTCTCTGCAAGTGTGCCGCCACGCTGAAGGTATGCAGACTGTTTGCCCATTCTCTTCTCCCTTTTGGTCGGATGAATTTAGAAGTAATGATCACTACAGGGGGATTGAGTGATGTGATAGTGCTCTTTCTAACTCTAATTCTTATCAAAATTGTGTATGTGTATTATATAATTGTTGTTTTACTTTTAAGGAAAGTCATTCTTGTATGAGTGAGTATGGTTAATAAGAAAAGAAAAGATTAAAGGAGGAATACATTAATAAGTGGATCTTTTTCCTTAAAATTCTGAGAACGATTTGGGTAGGAGTAAAACTCCCTTTATTTGAGTTTATAATCTGAAATTCGTAATAATAGATTGAATCGTAGCAGAATTGTTTGCTTTCTTTTCTTTGTAGAAACTAATTTTGATTTCTGTCGTTTGCAGTTTCCACTTCAACAACGTCTACAACACCATTTACTACTACAACAAATGCGACTGTGTCGACAACAACGACAGCACCTTCAACTACTACAAATGTCACTTCAACAACAACTGGTTATACAACGACATTAGGTAAGCGATACAATTTGATACTAAATATAACCAGATTTATCGCACAGAAAATCCTTACACTTTTCTTACAATAATCCCTTTTACAACAGAAGCACTTTTTCACATTGTTTGTATAGACATAACACAAGAACAGTGTTTGAAACCCATTCACATTTTCCCTTCGCAGAATATTGTGCTGAGAATGAGCAGGCATTCAACTACGCTAACCAAGTTGGCATCGAGGTTACAGATGCCAGTGGAAATGACATCTCCACTGTGCTCAAGGGTTCCCCACAGGGCTTCTTCTCTTTTGTACCTGGCCCTACCAGCACCATTAGAATTGATGAGACCCAGCCCGGAGAGAACACTCTGATGGAGATCCCACCATTTAACGTCATCAACGCCAAGAAAGTGAAGGTCACCATCGAAGGTCCCAATGGAGATATCTTCGTTACCAACGTAAGTTTTTCTTGACTGTCACCAAAAACTTGTATGAGTTTGCAGAAGTGCATGACCTAAACGCTTAAACTTATTGCAAGTTTTCGTAAATGGGCAAACTAACTACTAAAGTCAGATTTTTTATGGCAGATTTGCAGTTAAGTATCTTGGATGACATGCTTATTTTTGTTGCTTACAGATTGAGCCAGAAACTACCAATGAAAACGAAGTCATCTCTGTAAAGCCCCACATCCCCACAGACATGGAGCTTGTCACCCTGTCCATCCTCATCATTCCCATCAACGAACAAAAGCCAGTGTCAGTTGGAGATGTCGTCATCAAAATATGTTATGTGCCACAAGGTAGGTTATTTTGTTCAATAGACTTGAAATCAGTTTGTGTATAACTCGTTGCAAACGGATGTAGGTGTTTTTTCTTGATACGAAAGTGCAATCAATTTCTTCTCTTTATTTTTCAAGGTACTACTGTTCCAACAACAACTGCTAGTGGATCAACAACTACAACTGTTACTGGTTCAACAACCCAAGTAACAGGCACAACTACTTCACCTGGAGTAACTGGAACAACCACCACATCTGGCGTGTCTGGCACAACAACTACCTCAGGAGTGAGTGGAACCACCACAACCTCTGGTGTATCTGGCACAACAACTACCTCAGGTGTATCTGGAACCACCACCACTTCAGGTGTGTCTGGCACAACCACCACCTCTGGTGTGAGTGGAACAACTACAGGAGGTGTATCTGGTACAACTACTACCCCAAGTGTTGGAGGCACAACTACATCAGGTCAATTCACAACTGGAACATCAGTGACAACAACAAGTATGTCTTTCCTCAACTATATACAGACTCAGATACATAGAAAGAAAATTGTCTTAGGATATATATATCCCGAGAATAATTTGTCATTCACATACTGCAAAAAAAAGAGTAGGTTGTACTTAAAAGATGAAAACATGTATTTGTCTTTCTTTATGTACCCCTAAAAACTAGAATTGTGTTTAATGATGATGTTTTTGTAATGTAAGGGCCATTTACAGAGCCGAGAAATTGTAGCAGACGTCAATCATTATGTGTACCTTATTCCTGAAAATTGATGGAATAAAGTTTAACAAAAAAATTATCTTCCTTTCTAGCTCCATGTGCCATCACACTTTTCAATAGTGTCAACCCATATGGCTTCACAGTGACAAGTGCAACAGGACAAGATGCTTCTGACATCCTAAGTGGTTCAGGAACTGAATACAGTCCTGTCCTAGACAGCAATAACAAAGCTAAGGTCATATTTACAACCACAATCCCAGGTGGTGCCAAAAACCTTTTGGATTTCAGTTTTATGGCTAAAGGTGGTGTGACAATCACAATGGAGATGTACGGTATCAATGGATTCAAGTATTTCTGGAATCAGGTTTGTTATTACCAAAGCTCTTGTTAGGTCAGCCATTCTATAATTTCTACTTCTAATCTTCATATTAGCTATTTTAGAAGTTTCCATGGAAACAGATGTGAATCTTTACACATACCTTTCAACATTTAGAATTATCTATATGAAAGAGATAGAATTAGATGCGTGATAAATACTTTGCCCATTTACCCATAAAATCAAATTTTTGGATAATTGCAGATCACTCAGAATTCAGGGAAAGAGGAGACCACATAAAAATTAGTTTATTTTTCATTCTTTTCAGGTTTACCTGCCAGACAGCAACAGATACTATTACACCAAACCAGACCTTGGAATAGTAAACTATGCTATAGGACGGATTGAGCTGACTTTCAGCTCAGCTACTTTCCAGCCTGTGATAAAAGACTTTATGGCAGAGTTTTGTGAAGAAGTTACTACTACAGCAATTACTACAACTGTTTCGGGAGTCCAGACAACTGCATCTCCCACAGGCACTACAACCACAGCAGGTGTAGGAGGAACTACAACAACATCAGGAATTGGTGGAACAACAACGACATCCGGTGTAAGTGGAACAACTACCACATCAGGTGTATCAGGCACAACCACTACATCAGGTGTTTCAGGCACAACCACAACATCAGGTGTGAGTGGAACAACCGCAACATCAGGTGTATCAGGCACAACCACAACACCAACTGTATCAGGTACAACCACCACATCAGGTGTATCAGGCACAACAACAACAACACAATCAAGTGTATCAGGCACAACCACAACCCCAATTGTTGGAGGAACAACTACTACATCTAGCCATTTTACAACTGGGACAGCTGTGACCACAACAAGTAGGTCCTTAATTATATGAATATAGAGTTACATACCCAGATTGCTGATATTAATCAAGTGAATTGATTTCTCATAGTGGTGGACTACATTTGAAGGATAAATAGTGAATAAAATTATTGGTTGACACCTCACATAATTACTTAGTTTAACTTGACTTGCTTTTTTTGAAGGTGTCTCAATTGTGTTTCTTCACTGATCTAAAAGACTTGTTATAATAAATCAATTATATATACTACTTTAGACCTGTTTGGGAACCTAAGTATAAAGAAACTATCGATAATTCTATTAAGTCATGGTTAAGGTCTACAGAAATGATATATTTTTTTCAGCTCCATGTGCAATCATGCTTCTGAACAGCGCCAACCCATATGGCTTCACTGTGACTAGTGAAACAGGACAAGATGCTTCTGACATCCTGAGTGGTTCAGGTTCTACTTATAGCCCAGTAGTAGACAGCACAAACAAGGCTAAGATTATCCTTACAACCACCATCCCAGGTGGTGCCAAGAATCTGCTGGACTTCAGTTTTATGGCTAAAGGTGGTGTAACAATCACAATGGAGATCTATGGTGCTAATGGATTCAAGTATTTCTGGAATCAGGTATGTATAATTTTTTTTCAATTTTAGAGAGACGAAAATTAGTTGGAGTGGTCATAAGCTCTTGTGTTTTTTTTTTTTAACTATTTGTACATTGATGAAACTATTTTGACCCATAAACAAATGCATTAGTTTAATATTAGCTTTCTTTAACATAAGTATTTCTTTTCCTATGTGATACTTTACCATGATAAATACAATTTAATTTGTTGTGTGGGAGTGGTGTTTTTAAAGGACAAAGTATAGGTTTCCATAAGATTTGTTCAGTTTGTTCTGATTTGTTGGCATATGATTATCTAATCAATCATTATTCACTATTGTAATGATGAACACAATAAAAAGAACACATGGTATCTTATATTTTGGGTTATTTTTCTTTAGCTTGTGGTATCAGTTGGATAAAGCTCAATTATTTTTTTCAGGTTTACCTGCCAGACAGCAACAGATACTATTACACTAAGCCAGATCTGGGAACAATAAACTATGCTGTAGGAAGGATTGAACTGACTCTCAGCTCAGTGACTTTCCAGCCTGTGCTGAAGGACTTTTTGGCAGAGTTTTGTGAGGAATATAGTACCACAGCAATTACAACCACTGTATCAGGAGAGATGACAACAGCATCTCCCTCAGGCACAACAACCACACCAGGTGTAGGAGGAACTACAACTACATCAGGTGTATCTGGCACAACCACAACGTCAGGTGTATCTGGCACAACCACAACATCAGGTGTTTCAGGCACAACCACAACATCAGGTGTTTCAGGCACAACCACAACATCAGGTGTATCAGGCACAACCACAACATCAGGTGTTTCAGGCACAACCACAACATCAGGCACAACATCAACATCAGGCACATCAGGTACAACTACCACTCCAGATGTATCAGGAACCACCACTGCATCAGGGGTATCAGGAACAACAACTACCCCAAGTGTTGGAGGCACTACTACATCTGGTCAGTTTACCACTGGAACGTCAATGACAACTACAAGTAAGTTAGAAATCATAGATTTATGCTTACAATTTCTCATTTGTGTTTCTTTTACTGATTATCAGAGAATAGTATATAAAATATATCAATTTTGTATACTGACTTGGCATTATCCCTTTTGTATGAGGGAAAATAAACTTAATGTGAATATCATGCATTGTATGAAGTCATAATTCAGATTTACATGGATGATATGGTTTTTTCCAGCACCATGTGCTATCATGCTTCTGGACAGTGCCAACCCATATGGCTTCACTGTGACTAGTGCAACAGGACAAGATGCTTCTGACATCCTGAGTGGTTCAGGCACTACTTACAGCCCTGTAGTGAGCAACAACAAGGCCAAGGTCATCTTCACTACCACTGTCCCAGGTGGTGCGAAGAATCTGTTAGACTTCAGTTTCAATGCGAAAGGTGGTGTGACAATCACAATGGAGATCTATGGAGCCAATGGATTCAAGTATTTCTGGAATCAGGTAATGAGCTCTCTAAACGTCAGTTAGGAAATCAGAAATTAAGAGTTTCTGTCATGAGATTTTTAAATTTGAAATCAATTTTACCTTAAATCAGCAAAAAATGATTTTTCTCCTGATATTTGTTTTTTCATTTTATTGCTTATATAAAAAACAAACCATAATAGCAGTCAGAAAACTTCAAAGTTTAATTTTCAAGAGGGAAAGATGTCATTGAAAAAGAAATTGAAAAAAAAATCAATAAAAAGATATTTGCTGGATTCCCTGAAAATGTTTGGTATCTGATTCATAACTATCTACCAGTACAGTACAGTTCCTTAAAAAGATGAAATGCACCATTTTTAGTTCATTTCCATGTAATTTTGCAGCATGAATTACTATGTGCTTTTTCATCCATCCCAGGTTTATCTGCCAGACAGCAACAGATACTATTACACTAAGCCAGACTTAGGAACAATAAACTATGCTGTAGGAAGGATTGAACTGACTCTCAGCTCAGTGACTTTCCAGCCTGTGCTGAAGGACTTTTTGGCAGAGTTTTGTGAGGAATATAGTACCACAGCAATTACAACCACTGTATCAGGAGAGATGACAACGGCATCTCCCTCAGGCACTACAACCACACCAGGTGTAGGAGGAACTACAACTACATCAGGCGTTTCAGGCACAACCACAACGTCAGGTATATCTGGCACAACCACAACATCAGGTGTTTCAGGCACAACCACAACGTCAGGTGTATCAGGCACAACTACAACATCAGGTGTATCAGGCACAACCACAACGTCAGGTGTATCAGGCACAACCACAACATCAGGTGTTTCAGGCACAACCACAACATCAGGAGTTTCAGGCACAACTACCACTCCAGGTGCATCAGGAACCACCACTACATCAGGGGTATCAGGAACAACAACTACCCCAAGTGTTGGAGGCACTACTACATCTAGTCAGTTTACCACTGGAACATCAATGACAACCACAAGTAAGTTCGAAATCATAGATTTATGCCTAAAGTTTTCCGTTTGTGTTTCTTAACCCTTTAGCCCCACTGATTGCATTCATAATTTGCTGGATTTCCCCAGGATTTCCATGGATTTCCTTCCAATTTTTCAGAATTTCCGTTTAATTAGTGAAGTTTAATGCTTGATTCAAGTTTATTGATTAAAGTTATAGAAATATGGTTTGTGACATTGGCTAGGGAATCAAATGAGTTTTAAAATGATATATTGCTTGCTTTTGTATCTTGAATACTTATCAAAGTGTTCTCCCTGGAAAAATATAGAAAAATTATGGAAAAACAGCTGTTTTTCTGGGCGGCCATGGCTGGATTGGAGAGTACACCCTCGGGCGGCCATGGCCAGGTTGGGGTCTAAAGGGTTAACTGATTATCAGAGAATTGTATATAAAATATATCAATTTTGTATACTGACTTGGCATTATCCCTTTTGTATGAGGGAAAATAAACTTAATGTGAATATCAAGCGTCATATGAACTCCTAATTCAGATTTACATGGATATGTTTTTTTTTAGCACCATGCGCTATCATGCTTCTGGACAGTGCCAACCCATATGGCTTCACTGTGACTAGTGCAACAGGACAAGATGCTTCTGACATCCTGAGTGGTTCAGGCACTACTTACAGCCCTGTAGTGAGCAACAACAAGGCCAAGGTCATCTTCACTACCACTGTCCCAGGTGGTGCGAAGAATCTGTTAGACTTCAGTTTCAATGCGAAAGGTGGTGTGACAATCACAATGGAGATCTATGGAGCCAATGGATTCAAGTATTTCTGGAATCAGGTAATGAGCTCTCTAAACGTCAGTTAGGAAAACAGAAAATAAGTTTCTCTGTATGAGATTTTTAAATTTGAAATTAATTTAATCTTGAATCAGCAAAATGAATTTTTCTTCAGATATATGTTTTTTCATATAATGGCATACATAAAAACAACATAATAGCAGTCCGTAACCTAAAAGTTTTAATTTTCAAGAGGGAATAGATGTCATTGAAAAAGAAATACACAAAAAACAATAACAATGGCATTTGCTGTCTTCCCTGATAATGTTTGGTACCTGATTCATAAGTATCTACGAGTACGGTACAGTTCCTTAAAAAGATGAAATGCACCATTTTTAGTTCATTTCCATGTAATTTTGCAGCATGAATTACTAAGTGCTTTTTCACCCATCCCAGGTTTATCTGCCAGACAGCAACAGATACTATTACACTAAGCCAGATCTGGGAACAATAAACTACGCTGTAGGAAGGATTGAACTGACTCTCAGCTCAGTGACTTTCCAGCCTGTGCTGAAGGACTTTTTGGCAGAGTTTTGTGAGGAATATAGTACCACAGCAATTACAACCACTGTATCAGGAGAGATGACAACGGCATCTCCCTCAGGCACTACAACCACACCAGGTGTAGGAGGAACTACAACTACATCAGGTGTTTCAGGCACAACCACAACATTAGGCGTTTCAGGCACAACCACAACATCAGGTGTATCAGGCACAACCACAACATCAGGTGTATCAGGCACAACCACAACATCAGGTGTATCAGGCACAACCACAACACCGGGTGTATCTGGCACAACCACAACATCAGGTGTATCTGGCACAACCACAACATCAGGTGTATCTGGCACAACCACAACTTCAGGTGTATCAGGCACAACCACAACATCAGGGGTATCAGGCACAACCACAACACCAGGTGTATCAGGCACAACCACAACATCAGGTGTATCAGGCACAACCACAACATCAGGTGTATCTGGCACAACTACAACATCAGGGGTATCAGGCACAACTACAACATCAGGTGTATCAGGCACAACCACCTCATCAGGGGTATCAGGCACAACCACAACATCAGGCGTATCAGGCACAACCACAACATCAGGCGTTTCAGGCACAACCACAACGTCAGGTGTATCAGGCACAACTACAACGTCAGGTGTATCAGGCACAACCACAACATCAGGCGTTTCAGGCACAACCACAACGTCAGGTGTATCAGGCACAACTACAACATCAGGTGTATCAGGCACAACCACAACATCAGGTGTATCTGGCACAACCACAACATCAGGTGTATTTGGCACAACCACAACATCAGGCGTATCAGGCACAACCACAACATCAGGTGTATCTGGCACAACCACAACACCAGGTGTATCAGGCACAACCACAACATCAGGTGTATCTGGCACAACCACAACATCAGGGGTGTCAGGCACAACTACAACATCAGGTGTATCAGGCACAACCACAACATCAGGGGTATCTGGCACAACCACAACATCAGGCGTTTCAGGCACAACCACAACATCAGGTGTATCAGGCACAACTACAACATCAGGTGTATCAGGCACAACCACAACATCAGGCGTAACTGGCACAACCACAACAACAATGTGTGCTGACAATAAGCAGGTTTATGACTTCAATACGCCAACTGGAATCATTGTAAGAGATGGAAGTGGCAATGATGCAACTGACGTTTTGAGATACTCCCCCAATGGGCCTTACACTTCTCCACCCAACCTGCCCACAACAACCATTACAGTAACTGATGATCAACCAGGAGACAATACTCTGATGAATATTCCTGAATTCACTGTTAAGAACGTCGAACTTGTTCGTGTCACCATCACCAGTCCTACTGGAGATGAATATATCAAAACAGTAAGTTTTGTTTATATATTAATACTTTTGATTTGACTCATGCTCAAACTTTATGTCATTCTCATCAAACTTTCCTGTAATATTGTCCTGTTTTTAGCTCTCTTGACATAGGTATACTAAAGTATTTACCACTCTTTCAGATTAACACGGATGAAACATCGCCAACAGCTGAGAAAACAGTGAAGGTTACTTTCCCCAATGATCTAGAATTGCAAGAGCTGGAGTTGATCTTTTACCCCATCAATCCAAGTTCTCCCGTGACGGTTGGTGGGCTTGCCATTGAAGTCTGTGCCATTCCACCAAGTAAGATTTAATTTCTTTTTATTGATTTAATTACCTTAATTTGTGATAGATACAATACATCATTAAAGTTGTGACCAGGTACAAGCATGTACCATGAACATTCTAACGGCACATTCATGTACCTTGTGTCATTACTCAAGTTGTTATATATGTACATGTACATTGACTCGTGCCTTGATTAGAAAGTTCAGTTCTTCAACATTGGTCTTTCTTCATAATAGTAACCTACAAAATTAATGTGTCTAAGATCAAAACAAATTACCAAGTATTCAATAATAACTTTTTGTTTTTGTGGTAGCAACAACTCCAGGAACAACAACGGTGCCATCAAGTCACACTACATCTCTCATAGGCACAACTACTACACCTGGTATAAGTGGAACAACCACCACATCAGGTGTGAGCGGCACTACGACTACATCAGGAGTATCTGGAACCACCACCACATCTGGTGTATCTGGCACAACAACTACCTCAGGTGTAAGTGGAACGACCACAACTTCTGGTGTGTCTGGCACAACAACTACCTCAGGTGTATCTGGAACCACCACCACTTCAGGTGTGTCTGGAACAACCACCATCTCTGGTGTGAGTGGAACCACGACTACCTCAAGTGTGTCAGGAACAACAACCACATCAGGAGTGTCTGGCACAACTACAACATCAGGTGTATCTGGAACTACAACTACCTCTGGAGTTTCAGGCACAACAACAACACCATCTGTTGGAGGAACAACCACTACCTCTGGTATTAGTGGAACGACCACTACACCTGGTGTATCAGGCACAACCACAACATCAGGTGTATCAGGCACAACCACAACATCAGGTGTATCAGGAACAACCACTACCTCAGGTGTGAGTGGAACCACCACAACTTCTGGTGTATCTGGCACAACAACAACCTCAGGTGTATCTGGCACAACTACTACTGGAGCAACGACCACAGTGATTACCACAGGTACATTCATTATCCATGTATAACATTAAAAATCCAAAATGAGATAGCCATCTGAAATCTATTCATTACTCAGTTTAGTCCTGGGTTCAGTCTCGTTAAATTGTTCATGCCAACTGGAACTTGATGCCAGAGACCATGTACAGTGGCATTGTAATTACTGATCCATTCTACAACTGCTTATTTCTAACCTTCACACCATTAATTAACGAATTTCTGAATGTAATTTTTTATGAAACTACCATTGTATTTTTCTCTGCAGCTCTGCCTTGCGGTGACAATGAACAGGTCTTCGACTACAGCCAGCAGACTGGTATCACCATCGTGGACAACAATGGAGATGATGCCTCTGACGCTCTGAGTGGATCACCCAGTGGTTCCTTCACTGCCAGCACTGGAGGAACTACCACTGTGATCATCACTGATGATCAGCCAGGAGAGAACACACTCATGGAGATTCCTACATTCACTGTAGTCAACGCCGAAACTGTTAAAGTGACCATCACCAGCCCAACCGGGGATGTCTTCACTTCAACAGTAAGATTTTCCATTTTTTCTGTTATCGCCCTCTTTAAGGTTAAAAATGTTTTGGTTTTAATTTGGGGCCATCTGTAGTTGTGCTTTTCTCAAGAATCATATTATGTGAGATGAACTTGATTAGGTTTGTTAATTTGGATACCCACAACCTCCACTAATTCTATGGTAGGCCTATATTTAAATCCCATGTCTGGCTGGCAGTTAGAATTAAACTGAAAAAAAGTTAGTTATATTCCTTCATACAGCTAGTTTTTTTTAGAGCTCATGACAATAACAATGTATTAGAGAAATTGTCTAAATTACTTTTGTATTTTTGCAGAAGGTGACAGGAGAGACAGACGCTGCAACACCAACTTCGGTGACTCCGGAGACCCCACTTAACATGGAGATGAGCACTGTCAAAATACTCATCGAACCTATTGATACCAATGTCCCTGTCAGAGTAGGCGACATCGTCGTCAAAGTCTGTGCCATCCCTCCAGGTAAAGAGAATTTCCTAAATGTTTTCAAAATTGACACTGGGTGTAGAGATAAAACAAGAAATGATAGAATAATCTCATTTAGTTAAAAAGCTATCCTACAGAAACAGACTTATTTATATCATAATAGAAGGGTTTTTTTCATTATCGATACTGATTCTTAGTCATATTGAATAAATTGGTGCCTGTCAAGTTTGGAAATTTTGCGAATTAAGAAACAAGAGTTATAATGCCTGAAAAAATTTACTTTTTCTACGGAGTAAAGAAACCTGTAGTCTTTTTCTCATACAAAAATAACACCATATATAATATATACAATAACAGACATACATTTTTCAGTGACAACTACAACTACTGTACCAACAACTACCACTACAGCTGGAACCACAACTACACCAAGTGTCAGTTCTACAACAACTACAGTGCCCAGCACTACTACCACAACTGCAGTTGTATATAGTAAGGATTATTTAGAATATGATCATTACTTTTCACCTGTATCAATCACAATCCATCTCATCTTAAGAATTCTTTCATATTCATATAGATCACCCTCCCAAGCTGAAAGTATGCGCAGTAAGAATGGTCGATTTTGTGAATCAGCAAAACAGAAGGATCAAAATGAAGAATATAAGGGTTCAGAATTATATTAAACTCTTGTATAGTATCTTTATGCCAGTCATTATCTTTTTATATCACTAAATTATGTGAAAACAGATGCATTGTCTTTACAATTACTTTCTTCAAAGATAATAACTTTAAAAATTCTCTACCAAAAACTAAGTTTTTCTTAATATCTCACCTTACAGACCAGCCCTGCAACCATGATGAGCAGGTGTTTGACTACAATAACCAGACCGGTCTGCAAGTTGTTGATGGAGAAGGTAATGACGCCAGCGACATCCTCAAGGGTTCACCCACTGGAACTTACACATCAGTTGCTGGCCCCACTCTGACTATCAACTTCAACGAGCAGCAGATTGGCCCCAACACCCTCATGGAAATCCCCACCTTCACCGTCTCCAATGCAGATACCGTCAAAATCCTGGTCACAGGCACCAACGGAGATGTCTACACTACCACTGTGAGTCTTCTTTTGGAGTTTTTCCAAATATTTTCATTTATCTATGCTCGTTGGTATAGAAATACATTCCTGTTCTTTTAATTCTCAAACTTCTAATAGATTTAAATGGACAATGTTTTGGGACTTGATATTTCTTATATATCAAGGTTTCATATCTTTTAACTAGTTTAGCAATCAGAATTAGCAATATACTATAAGCATCATTTTGAGCACATTACCACTCACGAGTTATCATTTCATATTTACATGAGGTTTTCTGGTACAAATCACATATATCTTTTTTTCATCTTCAGATTGACACTGGAGCTTCAAGTGACATTGACACTGTGACAGTGACACCTCAGGTCCCCACCGACCTGGACTTCTACATATTGACCATGATTATCGAACCAATGAACACCATCAAGCCTATATCTGTGGGAGAGGTGTCCATTAAGATATGCTACCAACCACCACGTAAGTTGTCGCTCAGTTACTACCCCAAATAACACATATTATAGACCTATAATGGAAAAAATATTCTCACCAGAATGCATTTATTAAGGAAAGAAAAATATTATTTCAGTGTATTATGTGCTCTAAATCAGTTAATACTCTTATGAGTTATTCAACGGAATCCTATTACACCATTTCCTATAACAGGTTCACACCCGATACGTAAGTGGAGACCTTCATAATCGGCTGGATGCATCACCCTTTAATTGCTTAGACAATGCTTTGGGTGCATACAGACGCTTTTATAGTGTATGGAATACATAAAGTTCACAATTACTGCCCTGTTACGTAATTATCACGTAGAGTCCCAACCTGCTTCAAAGCTTTTAGTGCAAATTAGTTGGAAGTTTTGTGGTTGTAACAAACTAGAATTTATGTATTGAATGTATTGAAACAAACTAGAATTTATATATTGAAAGATGACACGTAGCTAAAAAAAAACCTTTTTGTATTGGCAAATACAAATATAATTATTTGCACATCTTTACAAAGAAGTTTTGTCGGTAAGGTAGGGTCTCTGATGATTGCAGACCGTATGCTCTTATTTACAGTTAACCTTTCGATATAATTGGTATAACTTAACTCGTGTTTGGTAGGCATTTCATAATATAACGTTATTTGTACCCTTTTACATAAAAGAACAAACAACCACCGGCGCCTCAACCACAACAGCAGTCACCACCACCACAACTGGAACAACCTCACTACCGTCAACCACAAGTAAACAACCCTTTTCTTTATATTTTCAAGATAGATAGATTTCTATAAGATAGGATTTAAAAGATTTTTTTTGAGTAATCACAAAATATTATTATATTACTTATTTTACAAAACGATGTTGAAAACGAGATGCTACGTTTACTGCATAGTTTCTATGAAAACATTTCACAATGTATCTTTTAAAGAAATGCCTACTTCAGCTGTATCAACCACCACCCAATCCACTATGGGAAATGCAATAATTATAGTTTTTTTGAAAGCAATTTACAATATAAGTAATTTACAATACCGTTTTTCAGCAATGACCACCACAGCTGTGCCAACGACCACCTCATCTACCACTGCTCTGCCCACCACCACCACAACATCTGTTACAACTACCACAGGTATTTCTAGTTATAATTACATTTCTATAGCAGTATTGTTGTTTGACGTAGCCAAGGTGTGCGCAAATCATTAGATCTATCAGTTATAAAAGAAACTGAAACGTGTCTTTAGTAGCAGAAGTTAAATGATATTCTTGAACAAAAGATAAAGTGTACATTGCATTTTCTTTAAAAAAAAAAAGAATTATAAGAAAAAATTGTCTTCATGCCTGCTTGAATTGATGAAAAAAGACAGATGGGTTAATTTATCCTAATTTGCTATACGGTAATACACACAGTCACTTTGGAGATTACGCCCATACTTAAACTTTAAGCGAGGAGTGTCATTTACACTAAAATCCACAGTTTTCTTATAAAATGTCAGATACTAAAACTCAGATTTGACTTTTTCCAGTGTTGCCCTGCGCTGACAATGAGCAGGTGTTCAACTACGACAACAGTACCGGTATCTTGGTTACTGACGGCAACGACAACGACGCCAGCGACGTCCTGGAGGGTTCGCCCAGCGGATCTGTCACACTGACCCCTTCAGAGACCAACGAGGTGGTGGTAACGGACGACCAGGAGGGAAGCAACACCCTCATGGAAATCCCCGAGTTTACCGTCTCCAATGCCGCTTCCATCAAAGTGGTCATCGAGTCACCCACAGGCGACATCTACACAACCAACGTAGGTTTTTCTTCAGAAAATTTCTTTTAATGTTTTTGGACTTTAAAGATGACAAAAATTATATTAATGATGTTATTTTTCTTATGTTTAAATTGAAACTTCCGATTTTTTTATATTTGTTTAATACAATTCATAATTATCACGTCTTTAGAGTGAAATATCTGTCGTGATTTTATTTCCCTGCTTGACAGCTCTTAGAATAGAGTAAACATTGCTATCTAAAGATCCCATAAGAGCCAATAACATTGTGTTTTTAAGCTATGACAGATCCCGTAACACTGACATTTTCCACTGACAGATTATGTTTTCCCATATTTCAGATCCCAACCGACGCGACGTCCGAGTCCGACGTGTCCTCGGTCAAGCCGGTCATCCCCACCGACATGGAGCTGGAGAAACTGACCATCCAGGTCACCCCCTACAACCCCAACTCGGACATCACCATTGGCGGGCTAGTGGTCAAGGTCTGCGCCATCCCACCAGGTAAGATCCACAAAACATAATATTTTTTTCACTTGCTAATGTGTTTCAGGATATATCACATAGGAAAAGTTAACAGTGTTTAAATGTATCCCATTTTCATTGTACTTATCTGTCATTTCGCGTTAGGCTGATTTGCTTGTTCCTGTATCGTGGATGATGATAAATAGTACTTTTAGTATGATTGTCAGATTGGAAGGATATGAAACATTATGCATAATGGGTAAAGCTTTACATGGTGATACATTCATGAAGTATGTAAAATGGGCTAGTTATATAACATACAGGATTGTTGCCCGTAGTAAAGTTGAGGTAAATCATAATTGTTTTAAGGTGTAACGACAACCACAACGACTGGACAGACCACCTCTACAGTGACGTCCAGTACCGTAGGCACCACCACCGCCCCGCTCTCTACCACCACGTCCACCGGTAAATTACAGTCATTATATATCTAATTTTGCATTATCTCATGTATTTTCTTTTTGAAATTTCTGTGTTGTTATGTTTAAAAGATTTACCTTCTCCACCATAATAATCTTCTTATATAACTTATACTTTCTCTTCCCCATAAAGGTGCGAGCACTACAACTGCCCCAACAACGACAGGCACAACCACTGCTGTGTCAACGACAACGAGTAAGTATATAGAAGATTTAGACCGAATTCTGCAAAGATTTTCTAAGTCTACAACCTCTCACAAACCTCAATATACAGTTATAGATAATGAATATTGGCATAATCTGAAAGTTCATAACTCAGAACAGCAGTGAAAATGTTAAACATTCTATTATTTCAGCTCAAATGTGTACAGACAACGAGCAGGTGTTCAATGCCAACACCCCATCCGGTATCACTGTGACCGACAACACTGGAGCTGATGCTTCGTCCGCTCTGAGCGACTCGCCAAGCGGGGGCTACACCTCACCGAGCGGCTCAACTTCCTCAATCGTCATCGAGTACACACAGCCCACAAGTAACACGCTTATGGAGATTCCTACCTTCCAGGTCACTAACGCTGAGACAGTTACAGTCACAGTGTATGATGAGGGAGGGGATATCTTCACCTCAACGGTGAGTTTTCCACTATTTGATCTCTAAAGAAACTTTAAAAAAAATGGTTTGATTGTTAGATTTTGAAGAAACTTCCACCATGCTTACTTACACACAGTACTTTCACAAATTGACTGTACCATAATATCGGACTTCTGAAAAAGGAGTGACATTAAAAAGAAATTGGTAAATTCCCTGTGATAGAGGAATATCCTGTATAATAAGGAAAAAATGTAATTTTCAGATTGACACTTTGGCCTACAACGATACCAGCGCGCCTGTCAACGTTAACGTCTCCCCCGACCTAGAGCTTGGGAAGATTGAGATCAAGGTAGATGCTTTGGATGAGTCCTCGCCAGTCGTCATCAAAGATGTCACCATCAAGGTCTGCGCACACCCGCCAGGTAATTTTCAAGAATTGACTTGATACAAATCAACTAATCAATCTCTCGTATCTTTCAGATATTTTTTACTGTAAAGAATTATTGTTTTATCCCCATTTTGTAAATAGTTATTCTGTGGAGGAGTAGTAAAATGGTATATTATGGTTTTATGAATTTCCCAAACTTATTTGGTTATCGTTCTCTTTGATCAGAATAATGTGTAAGATTTATGTATTGTGCAGTAACCACTGCTCCACCTATGACTGAAACCTCAACAACTGGTGTGACTGGAACAACCACTGGTGTGACCGGAACAACAACTGGTGTGACCGGAACAACAACTGGTGTGACCGGAACAACAACTGGTGTGACCGGAATAACAACTGGTGTGACCGGAACAACAACTGGTGTGACCGGAACAACAACTGGTGTGACTGGAACAACATCTGGTGTGACTGGAACAACAACAACTCCATCACTGACAACATCAACAGGTGTATCAAGTACCACAACAACTTCAGGTTCCACAACAGCCACATCAGGCACTTCAACACCAACTGTCGCTTCAACCACCACAGGCGCCACAACTACAGGTTGGTGGGAAACTAACCCAAGTTGATACTTTATTTGGAAACCATTCTCTGTTTCTAACACTTAAAATAAAGATGGAAAATTCATTTGGAAAAGGTTATCTGTCACAGATTCTTATTCGGAAGAAGGCTTAAATCTTGTCAAATCATATATTAGAAAATACAGTCAAATCTTAAAAAAAATGAATAACTTGTTACCGCACATAGTAGAAGAAAGGCAATATCTCTGTTATATATTTCATTCTACTTGATTATGGATAATGAAAGAAACCATGTTCTAAACGTTTGAACTAAATTCTTTTTTCAGTTTCACTTTGCCTGGAGAACCCACAGGTCTTTGACTACACCAGCCCCTTCGGTTTTAACATCAATGATGCCAATGGTCAGGATGCAACCGACGCTTTGGATGGCTCATCATCAGTGTTCACCGCCCCGGTTGGACCATCACCGACACTGACCATCACCGATGACCAGCCCGGTCAGAACATTCTCATGGAAGTACCAACCTTCTCAGTTACCAACGCCATCACGGTCAAAGTGCGCATCATTAGCCCAGAAGGAGATACCTACCTCACCACTGTAAGTACAGAAAGGCACATACCTTTTTTCCTTTATGGTTGATTAAAGCCGATTTATGCAGAGATTTAACAGTAAATCCATTCATATAATATTATTATAAACATGTTTGAAACAGCCACTTTAATCCTCAGTATAATATCTAAATTACCATAAAACTCTTCGTCGAAAGAGAATTTTCCTCTATTTGAAATCTTCCAATATATTTCAAAGCCAATCAGCAATGCTCCCCAACCATGTAAGCGCATTAACAGAGATATATTCTCAGTACATGTTTTTTTGGTATTCCAGGTAAACACTGGAGAAACCGACACCTCTGCAGTCAACCCCATCACCCCGACGATCCCCAACAACATTGAGGTGGACAAAGTGGAGGTTGTGGTTATCCCCATAGACGATACCAAACCTGTCACCTATGGAGGCATATCCATCAAGATCTGTGCTCATCCTCCAGGTAAAGTACCCTTTTATATACCATATATCATAATATTCCCCCCCCCCCCACAAATTGTTAGAAAATCAAAGGACTTGATTAAATCTATGTAAGAGCCATGAATCTGAGCAATTTTGTGCACTTTGTGCAAGTAGTGTGTTTTCACTACACTGAGCAAAAACAGTGGGGTCAGAAAGAAGAAGAATATGTTGTAATTGCTAGAGGTTTATATTCATTGAGAGTAATGGTTTGAATATTTTGATTGTAGTTACAACAACCACATCTGTGTCAACATCAACAACATCATCCCCATCAACAACAACATCAACAAGCACAACAGGTATGTGTCAGCAGTTATAAACGCTCTCTTTTCCCTGTGATAATTCTAAATTTGTCAGTCGTAAAGCCCTGATACATTAAATGTATAATTTCAAAGGCATACTTTATACGGATTGAGACTTTTGCAGAGTAAGATCTTTGAGATTTGTTTGTATTGATATATTCCATTGTTCAAATATTCAAATCTTTACCCCAGGTACAACAACAACGACATCCGCAACAACAACATATGTTCCAACAACTACTACGACTCCATACACAACAACCACGACCGGTGTTACAACAACAACAGCCCGTATTTGTAGTGAGAACGAACAGACCTATAACTGGTACAATCAGCCAAGCGTGATTGTCGATGAGAATGGCAATGATGCAACTGATGCCCTCGAGTCATCCGGCACAGTGTACACATCCCAACCCGGTGCCACGACATCGCTGATCATTGAGAGTAACGAGCCCGAGACGGTTATCCTGATGGAGGTTCCAGAGTTCACTGTTACCAATGTGGCCTCAGTGACAACAAAGGTCATCACTCCCAATGGCAATGAGTTCATCTCAACGGTACGGATGCGAACTATGTGTACTCTTTCTATGGATATATTGTCAAAAACTGAATTTCTTTTACGAAATAATTGTAGTCAAATTCTGCTATTTTAAGGATTCATAGATAAGATACAGTCACATCTTTAGCATTTTTCAAATACTTCTAAAATATTTTATTGTGATTGAATAAACAGTTAAAAAATATAGATGCTTGGCTGACTTAATAATGTATATGAGATGATCAATTGCATTTGATGGTCCTTGCAGGTTACTGTTGAGACCCCAACTGATGGATCTGAGCCGACCGTCAAAGTCCACGTACCATACGACATGGAGATGGGGCGCGTGGTCCTGGCCTTCACTCCGGTAGACTCAACTCAACCCATCACAGCCAGCAACCTTGTCATCAAAGTCTGCGCACATCCAAGTAGGCACTCTCATCTCTTTCTGCACACTTGATTAAGAAAATAAGAAAAGTACAATTGTTTTTCTAAGATGAATCCAATTATGGTATATTTTTTTATCTCAGTTGTAAAAATGGATGTTAACTTAAGGTTAACTTGTGCTTTGTAGTGCATTACAAAGGAACATTTTTTCTTAGCTTGTGTTTTGTATTTCATTACAAGGGAACTTTTTTTGTAAACTTTCTTTAGTTACAACGACTACAACTACAACGACAACATCTCCCACAACGACTACAGCACCATCATCTACTGGCACAACTACTGGTGTCACAGGCACAACTACTGGTGTCACAGGCACAACTACTGGTGTCACAGGGACAACTACTGGTGTCACAGGCACAACAACTACTGGAGTTAGCACAACAAGTGGTGAGGGCATAGATATTCCTTACATATGATACATTCACATGATTTGTACCTTAATGCAAACTTTATAATTTGCGAATTTACATGAGAAGCAAAACATGATTCCTAAAAAAATCCAGAAGTATGCCTAAATTTTATAGAAGATGTACATGAACTTATTCCTCGCTGAAGACAGTTATTAGAAATGGACTCATTGCCTTATACCCTAACATTAATTCATATATCTCCAAAGGTTGGTGAAGAGGTTTGATCAAAATAGAAAAACAACCCTGATAAGTCTTGAAAGAATTCGGAGAAAAAAAACCAATTTTGCCTATGCAAATAACATTCGTTGTTTTTTATGCTTCCAGGTATCTGTGCCTATGGCATTAAGGTGCTAGATGCTGGAAACACTGAGGGCTTCAGTGTTGAAGATACAGCTGGACCTGATGCCTCTGATATGTTGAGTGGCTCTGGAACCTCTTACCAACCAGTCCTGTCTGGTAACACCAACACAGGAAAGGTTGTCCTAAGGGCTCTCCCTGCTGATGGCATCTCAGGACTGCAGAGCTTCAGCTTTGTCATCTCTGGCCAGGTGTCCATCTCTCTGGAGATCTATGGACCCCAGAACTTCAAATATATGTGGGAAGAGGTAAGCAGAAAAGCCTAAAGGTTTTTAGTCCCCCCCCCTCCCCACAAGGGGACCTAAAATAAAATTACTCCAGAAAAGCCTGATTAGTGTTATTTGGATACTAATAAATAGATGTACACATCTACACTATCCGTTGCACTGTACGTCTGTAACTGTAACTAACTTTTTAGCTTAGCATTATTTAGAATTTGACAATGATGTTTCAAAAGTTCTTGAATAACAGTTAGTCGTTCCCTTGACTTAGTACTTTTCTAATATTTTCAAAATAGTAATCCTACCGTCTTTAGATAAGATAAAATAAACACTTGCAACTTTGCAATAAGCTATAATAATGTATGATGTCTTGTTTCCAGATGAACTTCCCAGACAGTGGACGTGACTACGATGTTAAGCCCGACCTTGGGGTTGTTAACTACGCGGTTGGACGTATAGAGATCACAATCATTGCACAGAACGACCAGCCAACGCTCAAAAACTTCATAGCTGAATTCTGCGAAGAAGGTACGCTTAGATACATGTCTTTTAAAGTACTACTTACTCTTTCAATGTTTCTTATAACATTGGATGATAATTTAGTTATACGTCTTCAATGTTTTTCTTATCCCTTCATTATATTCTTTGTAGATTTAAAATTTGGTATGGCACACTACGCACATGGGATTATTATGAATATAGTATAATATTGTACATGCAATGATACAAACATTTTCGTTTGATAGGTACAACAACCATTACTACAACACCAGGAACGACCAGCTCAACCGTTTCTAGTCTTGTCACAACTACTACTAGTGTTCCAACTACAACAAGTAAGTGTCACTTATGTCATACTAGTTGGGGCTATTTTAATTATTTTTCTTTTCTTGAGTACACAACATCTCCCATACCTTTATTCTATATTATTTAAGCATACAAATCTTTCCATCAAAACGGGCATTCTTGTACCATTAATCCCTGTGCATTAAATCAATGAGCTGGAGTCAAACATAATACCATTAATAGCAGATTAAACTCTTTCATTAACTTTGAAAAAATACTCAATCATAATTATCTTTGTATCCACAGCTGCCATCTGTACTGGCAATGAAATGACAATTGACTTCAACGACCAAGATGGAGTGGTTGTCACAGATGCTAGTGGTAATGATGCCAGCAGTGCTCTCAGTGGATCACCTAGTGGAAGCTTTACCTCGACCCCTAGCTCCAGCCTCACGATCACCATTGAAGAAACACGCCCACAAGAAAGTGTTCTGATGAAGATCCCAGAGTTTACTGTCACAAACACTGACTCAATTACTGTCACAGTTGAAACGCCTTCAGGCAGTGAATTCACAACCTCTGTAAGTAAAGTGTAGATCTTATTAGCTGACCCATTTCCCTGTAAAACTTTAGAGAAAGACAAACTTATATGACGGAACTATAATCCTTAAAATTCTAATTATTTTTGTCACTCAGTTTATAAAGAAAACCAGCAACACTCGTATTCAGCTTAAGTTTTTAAAAATTAAGACTTGCTTGAGAAATATGTTTTCTAAAACTCTAATGGAAGATGAAAGTATGCCTGACTCAGCAAGTCTCCATAATCAACAAACATCTACTATGTTTAATTTTCCAGGTTGACGTTGATGAGAACCAGCCTTCAAACTCTGTCCAGGTGTCTGTGCCAGATGGCCTCGAGCTTGGCAAGATCACACTCACTGTAATTCCCTCTGATGCTAGTCAACCCATCCAGGTTGGCGGTATCGTCGTGAAGGTCTGCTCAGAACCATGTAAGCATCTCTAAATAGTCAATCAACCAAATCATTATAGCCTGGCTGCTCCTTCAGTTTCATATTGGTATTCAAAAAAGAGATCTTCTAAACTTGCATACTCTATTTGGGTTCTTTCCAATTTACTTGTCTTCTTTGAAGTGATCATTAACTTACGGAATATTATTTATTTGAAAATTTAATGTTCTTCTAGTGACCACGACGGTTGAGATGACCACAACATCAGGTGTCACTGGAACAACAACTACCTCAGGTGTGTCTGGCACAACCACAACATCAGGTGTATCTGGAACCACGACTACCTCAGGAGTTTCAGGCACAACAACAACACCAGGAACTTCAGGCACAACCACAACATCAAGGGAGGGAACCACGGCCCGTCCTTCAACCACAACCACTCATGGTGGTGTTAGTGGAACAACCACTACTTCAGGAGTATCTGGCACAACGACCACTTCTGGTGTGTCTGGCACAACCACTACCTCAGGTGTATCTGGAACCACCACCACTTCAGGTGTATCTGGCACAACCACCAGCTCAGGTGTTAGTGGAACTACAACTACCTCAGGTGTGTCAGGAACAACAACTACCTCTGGAGTGTCTGGCACAACCACAACATCAGGTGTATCTGGAACTACAACAACTTCAATAGTATCGGGCACAACAACTACACCAGGAACCTCTGGAACAACCACAACATCAGGTGTGAGTGGCACTACAACTACTTCAGGAGTATCTGGAACAACCACCACGTCTGGTGTATCTGGCACAACCACTACTTCCGGTGTGAGTGGAACAACCACAACTTCTGGTGTGTCTGGCACAACTACTACCTCTGGTGTGAGTGGAACAACCACAACATCTGGTGTCTCTGGCACTACAACTACCTCAGGTGTATCTGGAACAACCACCACATCAGGTGTATCTGGAACAACTACTACCTCAGGAGTTTCGGGCACAACTACAACACCAGGAACTTCAGGCACAACCACTACATCAAGGGAGGGAACCACGGCCCGTCCTTCAACCACAACCACTCACGGTGGTGTTAGTGGAACAACCACTACTTCAGGTGTATCTGGCACAACCACCACATCAGGTGTGAGTGGCACTACAACTACTTCAGGAGTATCAGGCACCACAACCACATCGGGTGTGAGCGGCACAACCACTACCTCAGGTGTATCTGGGACCACAACCACCTCAGGAGTGTCTGGCACAACCACCACCTCAGGTGTAAGTGGAACAACAACTACCTCAGGTGTGTCAGGAACAACTACTACTTCTGGAGTCTCTGGTACAACTACAACGTCAGGTGTTTCTGGAACTACAACAACTTCAGTAGTATCAGGAACAACAACTACACCAGGAACCTCTGGAACAACCACCACATCAGGTGTGAGTGGCACTACAACTACATCAGGAGTATCTGGAACCACCACAACTTCTGGTGTATCTGGCACAACCACTACCTCTGGTGCGAGTGGAACAACCACAACATCTGGTGTATCTGGCACAACAACTACCTCAGGTGTATCTGGAACCACCACCACTTCAGGTGTGTCTGGCACAACCACCACATCAGGCATCAGTGGCACAACCACCACCTCAAGTGTGTCAGGAACAACTACCACATCAGGAGTCTCTGGCACAACCACAACATCAGGTGTATCTGGAACAACAACTACCTCAGGAGTTTCAGGCACAACAACCACACCAGGAACTTCAGGCACAACCACAACATCAAGGCAGGGAACCACAGCCCGTCCTTCAACCACAACCACTCACGGTGGTGTTGGTGGAACAACCACTACTTCAGGAGTATCAGGCACCACCACCACAACAGGTGTGAGCGGCACCACAACTACCTCAGGAGTGTCTGGAACCACCACCACGTCTGGTGTATCTGGCACAACCACTACCTCAGGTGTGAGTGGAACGACCACAACTTCTGGTGTGTCTGGCACAACAACTACCTCAGGTGTATCTGGCACAACCACCAGCTCTGGAGTGAGTGGAACCACAACTACCTCAGGTGTGTCGGGAACAACCACCATATCAGGAGTGTCTGGCACAACCACAACATCAGGTGTATCTGGAACCACAACTACCTCAGGAGTTTCAGGCACAACAACCACACCAGGAACTTCAGGCACAACCACAACATCAAGGCAGGGAACCACAGCCCGTCCTTCAACCACAACCACTCACGGTGGTGTTGGTGGAACAACCACTACTTCAGGAGTATCAGGTACCACCACCACATCAGGTGTGAGCGGCACTACAACTACTTCAGGAGTGTCTGGAACCACCACCACGTCTGGTGTATCTGGCACAACCACTACCTCAGGTGTGAGTGGAACAACCACAACTTCTGGTGTGTCTGGCACAACAACTACTTCAGGTGTATCTGGAACCACCACCACTTCAGGTGTGTCTGGCACAACCACCACCTCTGGAGTGAGTGGAACTACAACTACCTCAGGTGTGTCAGGAACAACCACCACATCAGGAGTGTCTGGCACAACCACAACATCAGGTGTATCTGGAACCACAACTACCTCAGGAGTTTCAGGCACTACAACCACACCAGGAACTTCAGGCACAACCACAACATCAAGGGAGGGAACCACAGCCCGTCCTTCAACCACAACCACTCACGGTGGTGTTAGTGGAACAACCACTACTTCAGGTGTATCAGGCACCACCACCACATCAGGTGTGAGCGGCACCACAACTACTTCAGGAGTATCTGGAACCACCACCACATCTGGTGTATCTGGCACAACCACTACCTCAGGTGTGAGTGGAACAACCACAACTTCTGGTGTGTCTGGCACAACAACTACCTCAGGTGTATCTGGAACCACCACCACTTCAGGTGTATCTGGCACAACCACCACCTCCGGTGTGAGTGGAACCACAACTACCTCAGGTGTGTCAGGAACAACAACCACATCAGGAGTGTCTGGCACAACCACAACATCAGGTGTATCTGGAACCACTACTACCTCAGGAGTTTCAGGCACAGCAACCACACCAGGAACTTCAGGCACAACCACAACATCAAGGCAGGGAACCACAGCCCGTCCTTCAACCACAACCACTCACGGTGGTGTTAGTGGAACAACCACTACTTCAGGCGTATCAGGCACCACCACCACATCAGGTGTGAGTAGCACCACAACTACTTCAGGAGTATCTGGAACCACCACCACGTCTGGTGTATCTGGCACAACCACTACCTCAGGTGTGAGTGGAACGACCACAACTTCTGGTGTGTCTGGCACAACAACTACCTCAGGTGTATCTGGAACCACCACCACTTCAGGTGTGTCTGGCACAACCACCACCTCCGGTGTGAGTGGAACGACGACTACCTCAGGTGTGTCAGGAACAACAACCACATCAGGAGTGTCTGGCACAACCACAACATCAGGTGTATCTGGAACCACTACTACCTCAGGAGTTTCAGGCACAACAACAACACCAGGAACTTCAGGCACAACCACAACATCAAGGCAGGGAACCACAGCCCGTCCTTCAACCACAACCACTCACGGTGGTGTTGGTGGAACAACCACTACTTCAGGCGTATCAGGCACCACCACCACATCAGGTGTGAGCGGCACCACAACTACTTCAGGAGTATCTGGAACCACCACCACGTCTGGTGTATCTGGCACAACCACCACCTCAGGTGTGAGTGGAACGACCACAACTTCTGGTGTGTCTGGCACAACAACTACCTCAGGTGTATCTGGAACCACCACCACTTCAGGTGTGTCTGGCACAACCACCACCTCTGGAGTGAGTGGAACCACAACTACCTCAGGTGTGTCGGGAACAACCACCACATCAGGAGTGTCTGGCACAACCACAACATCAGGTGTATCTGGAACCACAACTACCTCAGGAGTTTCAGGCACTACAACCACACCAGGAACTTCAGGCACAACCACAACATCAAGGGGGGTAACCACGGCCCGTCCTTCAACCACGACCACTCACGGTGGTGTTAGTGGAACAACCACTACTTCAGGTGTATCAGGCACCACCACCACATCAGGTGTGAGCGGCACCACAACTACTTCAGGAGTATCTGGAACCACCACCACGTCTGGTGTATCTGGCACAACTACTACCTCAGGTGTGAGTGGAACAACCACAACTTCTGGTGTGTCTGGCACAACAACTACCTCAGGTGTATCTGGAACCACCACCACTTCAGGTGTATCGGGCACAACCACCACCTCCGGTGTGAGTGGAACCACAACTACCTCAGGTGTGTCAGGAACAACAACCACATCAGGAGTGTCTGGCACAACCACAACATCAGGTGTATCTGGAACAACTACTACCTCAGGAGTTTCAGGCACAACAACCACACCAGGAACTTCAGGCACAACCACAACATCAAGGCAGGGAACCACGGCCCGTCCTACAACCACAACTACTCACGGAGGTGTTGGTGGAACAACCACTACTTCAGGTGTATCAGGCACCACCACCACATCAGGTGTGAGCGGCACTACAACTACCTCAGGAGTGTCTGGAACCACCACCACGTCTGGTGTATCTGGCACAACCACAACATCAGGTGTATCTGGAACCACAACTACCTCAGGAGTTTCAGGCACAACAACCACACCAGGAATTTCAGGCACAACCACAACATCAAGGGAGGGAACCACAGCCCGTCCTTCAACCACAACCACTCACGGTGGTGTTAGTGGAACAACCACTACTTCAGGTGTATCAGGCACCACCACCACATCAGGTGTGAGCGGCACCACAACTACCTCAGGAGTGTCTGGAACCACCACCATGTCTGGTGTATCTGGCACAACCACTACCTCAGGTGTATCTGGAACCACCACCACTTCAGGTGTGTCGGGAACAACTACCACATCAGGAGTGTCTGGCACAACTACAACATCAGGTGTATCTGGAACCACAACTACCTCAGGTGTGTCAGGAACTACTACTACCTCAGGCACAACCACTGGAGGTAGTGGAATAAGTACAACCACCCCATCATCTGTAACAGTAACCACCCTCACACCAACAACCACTAATACAGAGTTTTCTACATCTACCATCACAACACCCAGTACGTATGCTCTTTACCACTTTCTCTCAAAGTCCTTAAGAAAGTTTGGTATGAGATAAAAGCTACTAAAGAAATAAAGACAACTATCAGATATCATCACAGCAGTAATATCCTAGTAGTATTTATTAAAGTTCCGGAGTGACAACTCCACAGCAGTAGAAATTTGTTGTATGAATGGCATTGGGTTCAGAAAACTGTAATCTAATTTTGCTTAAGCCCTAGCTTTCGCACAAAGCCATTTGAATAAAACGAAAAACATTATTGTTTGATTAAACAAAATTTGGTAATGTGACATACTCTTATAGTCAGTACACAAGGCACTGAAACTTACATTGCTGTTGTTATAATTCTCAAGCAACAACACCAACCATGACCATAACGACCACACGTGGAACCACTGGCACTACTACCACACCTGGCGTTACAACTACGACAACATCTAGTACTACTCCAGTGTCCACCACCTCTGTTCCTACCACAACCACCACTGGTGTCACTACAACGAGTAAGTACATCTCTAGCCTTTAAAATCTTAGTAATAAATTGAAGATCATTTTCTTAAGTGCAAATGAGCTAAGATACAATACAAGTGCCACATACAAAACGTATTTAATATAGACTCATAAAAATGTTTTTGTGTCGTGAAAACTACCATATTTGGAAACTCACAAATGTAAATTCCTAGTCTGATAATCTCATAGGGAAAGATATATAACAAATTCATTCTTTCTTATTTCCAGCTGCTCTGTGTCAGTATGACATTACTTACTATGACCTGAACAACCCCTCTGGGTTTGTGGTCATGGACCTGTCTGGAGCGGATTCCTCTGATGCGCTACTTGGCTCAAACACAACTTACCCTGTGCCACATGACGCTTACGCGCAATCCCTCCTGACAATCTACAACACGTTACCTGATAGGTCACCGATCCTGCTCCAGCTGAGCTTCTTTGTTCAAGGCACAGAGCGTGTACAAATTGACATTTATGACAATACTGGAGTCAAGACCTACCAGAAATGGGTAAGTATCCTCTTTTGTCATTATTAACGTTTTACTATCTATTTTCATTCCTGAAAATCATCTTCAACTTGTTTATAATGAAGGTAAAAAGTTACGTAGCAGTATGCTGATTTTTAAAGGTTAAGTTTCTTTCATGATAATTGTTAGTGTAACTCAGTTGCTAATCCATCTAAATAAAAAGGACAATGCAAAGGTTAAAATATATTTTTGTGAGAAAGAAGGGATATTTACCCCTAGCCCAACTCTAAGTCCCCTATTTGGACTTATGACGCCATCCATGAATAGATTACCAACTTTCCATGAACACACCAACTCATTCTCAATTTCTTCCTCAGATGAACATCTTTGAACCAGAACAGTGGCAGGGCATTTCTCCAGACATCACAGGGCAGAATATTGAAGTTGGGCGGATCGAGCTTCACCTTACCGCTCTCCCTGATGCCAAGCCCTTGGTTCGTGACCTGAGCGCCACATTCTGTGTCCACCCAGAAGGCGAAACCACTACAGAAAGTGTATCTACCACCACAGCAAGCGGTATGACCACAACAGGTAATACCATGAACAAACGCGTATGACTACGCGCCTATTTTTTCTGGAAAAACACTTGGGAAAGGATGGGAGCTACGTGTTCTTTTGCTGTGATCAAAATCATTTTATATAATAAATGGAGAAATAAGTATCCAATTTTTGCACTGCTAACCGAGATCATTGTACACCACAGATCACATGAAAAAATTAATGTTATTAACGATATGTCCAAATGATTAAGGATTCTGAGCCCTACATTGTTGATGTTTTAATCCAATAATTATGTCATATAATTATGATATATGAATCATTGAACTGAATCAATGATTGTTTCATTTCAGTCACCGGCACAACTACAACGACTACAACCAAACCTACAACCACAACATGTAAGCATTCCTTAGAAAATGCATTACGATTATCTACTACTTTACCATAATTATATTTACATAAATATATCTTCCCTTGAATATTCATAACCCACTAGTTCTAAAACCATTAGGGATTACAACTTTCACTGATTCTTTTTTTTTTCAAAAAAGAAACAGTACACCTTTCTCTCATTGGGTATGGTATAAATATTACTCCTTGAAAAAGTTGTCATTTTCCTATTCTATTTTTTTCAGCAATTTGTGCCCACGACCTTCAGGTCCTTGAGTCTGGCTCCTCCGATAACTTCGGAGTAGAGAGCCCGACTGGTGGCGATCTGTCGGAGGCCCTGCTTGGCTCTGGGTCCACCTACAGTATTGTGCCAAATGGTGCTGGAGAGGATGTTCTCACCATCGAGCCCTCCCAGAACATTGAAGGCACAACCGAGCTGGTCCAGATTAGTTTCACCACAACAGGTGCAACCAAAATCAAGCTGGAGGTGTATGGAGTCCAGGGCTTCAAGCTCTTCTGGCAGATGGTAAGGATGTTATGTGATGACATTCAATTTAAGCATAAAGAAAAAGATTTAGGCCTTTTGCACAAAACCTTCCATAAATATAGCAGCCAAAAGATTTGTTTTTGAAAATTTATTTTGATATAGATTATACAGATTTTCCCTCAAAAACTGCGTTTCTTTAATCTAATGAAACAATTAAGTCTATAATTGTGTGATGTTATCTTCCAGTATGATGTCCCAACAAATGGCCTGCCCTTCACAGTGGCACCTACACTCCCCAACTGGGAGGTGATCATCGGACGCGTAGTCCTCACAATCACCGCAGACTCCTCTGCCACACTCTATGACTTGACTGCACACTTCTGTTTCAACCCATCAGGTAAATAACTGTTTGTGCATAAAACAGGGTTTTATTTAAAGAAGTTCAGAAAACTTTCTTTGCATTAGAGAGTTTATTTTAAATTATTATTCTACACTTCCATTTGTGAGATTGTGTAACTTTTGATATTTCACCAGCTACTCAAGAGAACCTTTGTGAAACTGTTGTTCAACTTTACTTTTTTCAAAGGTTTTACGACCACCACAACAACGACAACGGTGCCAACCACTACTACGACTACCACCACTACTACCACTGTACCCACCACAACCACATCATCAGGTGTATCTGGCACAACCACAACATCGGGTGTATCTGGCACAACCACAACATCAGGTGTATCTGGCACAACCACAACATCAGGTGTATCTGGCACAACCACAACATCAGGTGTATCTGGCACAACCACAACATCAGGTGTTTCAGGCACAACCACATCATCAGGTGTATCTGGCACAACCACAACATCAGGTGTATCTGGCACAACCACAACATCAGGTGTATCTGGCACAACCACAACATCAGGTGTATCTGGCACAACCACAACATCAGGTGTTTCAGGCACAACCACATCATCAGGTGTATCTGGCACAACCACAACATCGGGTGTATCTGGCACAACCACAACATCGGGTGTATCTGGCACAACCACAACATCGGGTGTATCTGGCACAACCACAACATCAGGTGTATCTGGCACAACCACAACATCAGGCGTTTCAGGCACAACCACAACATCAGGGGTATCAGGCACAACCACAACATCAGGTGTATCTGGCACAACCACAACATCAGGTGTTTCAGGCACCACCACAACATCAGGTGTAACAGGCACAACCACAACATCAGGTGTATCTGGCACAACCACATCATCAGGTGTATCTGGCACAACCACAACATCAGGTGTAACAGGCACAACCACTGCTTTCAGCACAACAACTGTATCTTCAGTTATGACAACAACTGGTAGTAAGTCAAAGTTTCAGCCGTCTTAGTAGTAGGAACATGAAATTGAAGAGATGAAGAGACCCAAGACCCACCGAAATATTTCTGACGTGCTAGAGATATCATTTTGTTTTGAGACATAGACAATGTGCTTACCACTGTAATCATGGAGTAGTTGATCATTATATGTTGTTGCCCACTATTTTCTTAACATAGAATCTAACAATGCATGCATACAGAAAATCAAACGATCTCGCATTAGATATGGCCCTTAGATAATGCTGGTACTTCTAGTATGACTTTACATTGAATTCCCTCTTCTTGCAGTGGTTGAGTGTACAGACGATGTCACAGCCGGTTTCGAGGTGACCGATACCATCGGACTCGATGCGCTGAGCATTGTGTCTGGCGGTATCTTCTCACCCACCATTAACAGTGCTGGCAAGGCTGTGCTCAACATCTCCAGTACCATGGACTCAGACATTGCCTCCCTGGACGAAATCACCCTGGAGGTGACTGGAGTTCAGCAGGTTAAGGTGACCGTCTACAATGGCGACGGCTACATGACCCTCCTCCAGTTCGTAAGTGGCATTTTACTGATTTTATTTTAATTTGTGTATGATTCCTTTGGAAGTTCACTGTGAAGGATAAGCTCAGAGTTAATCTACCATGGTTTTAATCGTCTTTTATTAATAGAATCTCATAAAAGAATAATAATAGAACCTGCACAAGAGCAAAGTTAGCAATTGAGTTTACGCTCAGTTATCATTCCGATCATTGTCCAATCGGTTATCATTCCATCAGTTCAACAAGATACATTCTATTAGAATTAAACCGATTTCTAGTTACAATTTTATATTGTTTTACCTTGTTGTGCATCCCTTCAGTGTACACTAACTACGTTTCATGATTTTTTAGAATAAAATTCAAAGTGCCTAAATTGTTATAATACTCCTAATGTAGATCTCGGTGGCCGATACGCTGTCCTGGACAACTGTGGTTCCCAACCTGATCAACTCGGACCTGACCCTGGGTAGTATCGTACTGTACCTCACCCCGGCCTCCACCCCCGACAACGTACTGCAGGTCAGGCGGCTCACCATCAAGTATTGTACACAGATAGGTAAGGCCAACTTAGAACTATAATTTGATTTTCACATATCCTAAACGTCTGATTATTTCGAGGTTCGAACGGGTGAAAATTAATAATAATAAAAAAAATATATTGAAAGTCATATATTGAAGTTTCCCCACGAACCATGACGATTCCTCTCTTTCTCAGCTACATTCGAATATTGCTAACGTTTGTTGTTATTTTCAAATGAAGTGACGACAACTACAGTGCCAATGACATCCACAATCACCACAACAACTGGACATGGCGGTTCATCATCCACCACCACACTGGCCAGCACCACCACGCAGATGACCACTACTGGTAGGCCTAGGCTCTTATCGTTAACATTCTCCAAGAAACCACTGACAGCTTAATATTCTATGAACATTTTTTTGTGTATAGACTACTGGGATATTGTCCCTCGTCCAGTGATCTCTTGGTCTAAATAACATGAAATGATGGTGGTCTTTGTGGGTGATCTTCATACACATCAAAAGAGGATGGTTCAAATATTGGAAGAAACTGAAGAAAGAGGGTTTAAGTTTGGGAACATTTGCATATGTAATTATTACAAGCACCATTAGACTAAGACTGTTTTCAGCAAGTCATCTGTAGACAATGGGGAATACGATGGTGAATAGACAATAAGGTTTTTCTTTTCAATCATTAATCAAAATCCACTTCAGAGTTGCTCCTGATCTCCCAGAAGATATTTGTTACAAACTGTCGATAATAATCATGTCTTCAGTTCAAATTAATACAGAATTGCAAATTCGATTTACAGGATCTGCTTTAAATCAGTGTAATTAATTAAAGTACGACTTGTTCAAATGGCCATTTTTCTTCTCGTAGAATACTGTGACTCTGACCTGGTGGACTTCTACTATGGCCTGGGTTCGTTCGGACTCTTCACCGTGGATGGTACCGAGGTGACCTCAGCCCTCCTGGGTTCAGGCTCCCGCCTGGAAGATGCGTCCTCCCCGGTGCTCACCCTGCGTCTCACCCCTGGAGGAACCAGCTCTGTCACCATGGAGATGACACTTAAGTTCAAGACACGCGGCGTTAGCCAGGTCAACTTTGAGACATCGGCTGACGGTTTGACAACCAGCCAGCCCCCCGTGGTGGTACGCAAATCTCTGTTTTTATTTCTCATATTGTATTCCCTGTGTTGAAAAAAAGAATCTAAAATGTTTTTTTTTCAAATAGTTTTATTTCCAATATCACATAATACATGGTTTTCCTAATGGACAAGTGAACAAGTAACGTATAACATTTTTTGAAATGTGTAATATGGTAATCATGCACGACCTTATTTATTCAACTTTTTAGCTCTGTATGAGCCAACTCTTACACATTTACGGTTTTTCAATAATATATACATAGATAACAAAAATTTGATTGTTGACCCAAGCAATATTTGTACAAGGTCATATAGAATCATTAGAAATATCTTTAAGGAGATTTATATTGTGATATTTTCAAACGATTCATTTTGAAATCTATTCTTTCGCAAAGTTTTCCGAGTATAAGCCGTATGCGGGTCTAAAAATAGAGCATCGCGCAGCGAATTTTCGCGGAAATCGCGAACGGTAGTTGGTGGGACGTTTAACATAGGATCCTATGGGAGAAAACATGTTATTTCGCTGTAACATTTTAAATATAACTCCAATCTTCATACGGTAAATGAGAAAAAGTTCAGAATTAATCCCAGGAATGCGATACAATCCTTCATTTTTTCGCATTTTGTCAATATTTCGCACAATCGCGAAAATTCGCGTTTTCTCCATAGAAGCCAATGCTAAGTAGGGTCACTTCTAGAGCCCAGAATTTCACCGCGCGATGCGCAAAATGACGCAAATTCGCCCTCAAACCACAAACCCGTGTGCTCCGTATAAGTATACATCAATAAGAGAAAAAAAATTGAAAAAAATATGTCTACCTCAACTAAATTTCTAAAATCTAACCATGGATTTTATTTGCACAGGAGAATGCCAACAACCCCAATGACTGGGAGGAGTTCACACTTCGTGTTGGGCCCCCACGTACTGAAATCACCAAGATTGACATCATTCTCGTCAAGGCTCCAGGCCAGACCATGATGGTGAAGGACCTCTTTGCTAAGGCTTGTTTGGAAACAGGTGAGTTCAACATGGTACAACTGAATATTCAGTATTTATTGTAAATTCTTCATCATTTCTTAGAAATAGAGACATTTATAGTTCTCGTTCTGCAGAACTAAGCTCATAGAAAAGATATTTTGGAACAGATCTAGTTTGATCAAAACTATTATCTTATAATAACACCCATTCAAAAACGTGAGCAAGATTCGTAGGCTATGAAGGGAAACGTATTTTTCCCGACTTTAACCGGTTTCTGAACGTTTTTCTTTTCTAGAAACAACCGCAAGCTCAACAACAACAGTGTCCAGTTCAACAACCACAGGTAGGTTACCCGGTCTTCAAATATCAGATTATATATGCAGCCCTTAAAATGAATATATCGTTCACCATCACATTTTACAGGATAATGTATATCCATATCCATAACGAGATGGCTTTAGAAATCTTTTATGGTCCAATTGATATACGTATATTTTGATATGAGAAGTAAGCCAAGTAAACTCTAGCGTGGTTCTCTTTCTTTCTAATAGTTTCCTTCTTCTGGCTGTACGAAATTACTTCATTCATTCTTGCTTTTTTCCCCATAGGATTTCAATATATTCGTACTTTCTTGTCATTGTTCCACAGAAGGAGTCTGCCAGGATCTTCAGTATGCCCAACTTGGAAACGCAATGACTGCTGCTGCATCCTCCTCCCCGGAAACCGCAAACATGGCCGTTTCGGGCTCGGGTGCAGTCTGGATGCCTTTGGAAAGTGACCTGACGGACGGAGAGGTCTGGTTTGAGATTTCCCTCAACTCTGGAAGCACCATCCAACACATCTCCTTTGATGTCCTTGGTGCCAGCTCTGTGAAGGTTCTTACTGGCACATTAGGGATAGTCAACCTCCAGCAGGACCAAGAGGTACTACTCTTAGTGTTTCTTCTGTTAGTGTGCCATGGAACTAAACATATATGCTTACAACATCAAACCAGCTGTTTTCATTTCACTTGCAGTTTATCCTTTATGTAGAAATTTCAATGATGTAATAAATGTTTCTTAACTCTAGATGAGAATATATACAGAAATATTTTTTTCAAATGCGGTTGCTGTCAGGAACACACCTAGCCACGTCCCAAAGATATTCTAAATGACAATGTATGAGGTTTGGTACTACTTTTTTGTGTTTGCTTGACATGATTCATGTCAAATAGTGCGTGACAATACATATATGAAAATTAGTTCTTACTCATTAGAGGGATGACCAGATAAATCAGTGATCCGTTCACATTATAATTGTTCTGTTGACATTGTTTTAGGTCTTCCCAACTGGGGTTGGCTACTGGTCCTCAGGAACACTTGACATTGACCAGTTCCCCTCGTCATCAGTCGATGTCTTCCGTTTAGTAATAACTCCATCTGATGTGGTAGCGCTGAGGAATATCATCGTTGAGGCTTGCTATACACCAGGTAGGTGTAAAATGTCTCTCTTAAAAGAAACTTCACTTATATTGGGATGCACTGTACATTACGGCATCTATTTTTTTTATACTAATAAAGGAATTTTATCACTGACTAACAGAAGAAGTGAGGCTACAGATGATAGATGGTAAACTACACAAATAAATTTAGAGCTTCATGAAAACATGAATTGCTTGGGAGGGGTCACAAAATGAGGGGCCGTTGTAAAAATTTAAATTTTGAGTAAAATACTTGGCATCTTGAAATTATGATTTTTTAGAAACAACCACAGGAGTGTCTGGCACAACAACCAGCTCCGGTGTGAGTGGAACCACGACCACCTCAGGTGTGTCAGGAACAACAACCACATCAGGAGTGTCTGGTACAACCACATCAGGTGTATCAGGAACCACTACTACCTCAGGAGTTTCAGGCACAACAACAACACCAGGAACTTCAGGCACAACCACAACATCAAGGCAGGGAACCACAGCCCGTCCTTCAACCACGACCACTCACGGTGGTGTTAGTGGAACAACCACTACTTCAGGCGTATCAGGCACCACCACCACATCAGGTGTGAGCGGCACCACAACTACTTCAGGAGTATCTGGAACCACCACCACGTCTGGTGTATCTGGCACAACCACTACCTCAGGTGTGAGTGGAACGACCACAACTTCTGGTGTGTCTGGCACAACAACTACCTCAGGTGTGTCAGGAACAACAACCACATCAGGAGTGTCTGGTACAACCACAACATCAGGTGTATCAGGAACCACTACTACCTCAGGAGTTTCAGGCACAACAACAACACCAGGAACTTCTGGCACGACCACAACATCAAGGCAGGGAACCACAGCCCGTCCTTCAACCACAACCACTCACGGTGGTGTTAGTGGAACAACCACTACTTCAGGCGTATCAGGCACCACCACCACGTTAGGTGTGAGCGGCACCACGACTACTTCAGGAGTATCTGGAACCACCACCACGTCTGGTGTATCTGGCACAACCACTACCTCAGGTGTGAGTGGAACGACCACAACTTCTGGTGTGTCTGGCACAACAACTACCTCAGGTGTATCTGGAACCACCACCACTTCAGGTGTGTCTGGCACAACCACCACCTCCGGTGTGAGTGGAACAACGACTACATCAGGTGTGTCAGGAACAACAACCACATCAGGAGTGTCTGGCACAACCACAACATCAGGTGTATCTGGAACAACTACTACCTCAGGAGTTTCCGGCACAACAACAACACCAGGAACTTCAGGCACAACCACAACATCAAGGCAGGGAACCACAGCCCGTCCTTCAACCACAACCACTCACGGTGGTGTTAGTGGAACAACCACTACTTCAGGAGTATCAGGCACCACCACCACATCAGGTGTGAGCGGCACCACAACTACTTCAGGAGTATCTGGAACCACCACCACGTCTGGTGTATCTGGCACAACCACTACCTCAGGTGTGAGTGGAACGACCACAACTTCTGGTGTGTCTGGCACAACAACTACCTCAGGTGTATCTGGAACCACCACCACTTCAGGTGTGTCTGGCACAACCACCACCTCCGGTGTGAGTGGAACAACGACTACCTCAGGTGTGTCAGGAACAACAACCACATCAGGAGTGTCTGGCACAACCACAACATCAGGTGTATCTGGAACAACTACTACCTCAGGAGTTTCCGGCACAACAACAACACCAGGAACTTCAGGCACAACCACAACATCAAGGCAGGGAACCACAGCCCGTCCTTCAACCACAACCACTCACGGTGGTGTTAGTGGAACAACCACTACTTCAGGAGTATCAGGCACCACCACCACATCAGGTGTGAGCGGCACCACAACTACTTCAGGAGTATCTGGAACCACCACCACGTCTGGTGTATCTGGCACAACCACTACCTCAGGTGTGAGTGAAACGACCACAACTTCTGGTGTGTCTGGCACAACAACTACCTCAGGTGTATCTGGAACCACCACCACTTCAGGTGTGTCTGGCACAACCACCACCTCCGGTGTGAGTGGAACAACGACTACCTCAGGTGTGTCAGGAACAACAACCACATCAGGAGTGTCTGGCACAACCACAACATCAGGTGTATCTGGAACAACTACTACCTCAGGAGTTTCCGGCACAACAACAACACCAGGAACTTCAGGCACAACCACAACATCAAGGCAGGGAACCACAGCCCGTCCTTCAACCACAACCACTCACGGTGGTGTTAGTGGAACAACCACTACTTCAGGAGTATCAGGCACCACCACCACATCAGGTGTGAGCGGCACCACAACTACTTCAGGAGTATCTGGAACCACCACCACGTCTGGTGTATCTGGCACAACCACTACCTCAGGTGTGAGTGGAACGACCACAACTTCTGGTGTGTCTGGCACAACAACTACCTCAGGTGTATCTGGAACCACCACCACTTCAGGTGTGTCTGGCACAACCACCACCTCCGGTGTGAGTGGAACCACGACTACATCAGGTGTGTCAGGAACAACAACCACATCAGGAGTGTCTGGCACAACCACAACATCAGGTGTATCTGGAACCACTACTACCTCAGGAGTTTCCGGCACAACAACAACACCAGGAACTTCAGGCACAACCACAACATCAAGGCAGGGAACCACAGCCCGTCCTTCAACCACAACCACTCACGGTGGTGTTAGTGGAACAACCACTACTTCAGGAGTATCAGGCACCACCACCACATCAGGTGTGAGCGGCACCACAACTACTTCAGGAGTATCTGGAACCACCACCACGTCTGGTGTATCTGGCACAACCACTACCTCAGGTGTGAGTGGAACGACCACAACTTCTGGTGTGTCTGGCACAACAACTACCTCAGGTGTATCTGGAACCACCACCACTTCAGGTGTGTCTGGCACAACCACCACCTCCGGTGTGAGTGGAACCACGACTTCATCAGGTGTGTCAGGAACAACAACCACATCAGGAGTGTCTGGCACAACCACAACATCAGGTGTATCTGGAACCACTACTACCTCAGGAGTTTCCGGCACAACAACAACACCAGGAACTTCAGGCACAACCACAACATCAAGGCAGGGAACCACAGCCCGTCCTTCAACCACAACCACTCACGGTGGTGTTAGTGGAACAACCACTACTTCAGGCGTATCAGGCACCACCACCACATCAGGTGTGAGCGGCACCACAACTACTTCAGGAGTATCTGGAACCACCACCACGTCTGGTGTATCTGGCACAACCACTACCTCAGGTGTGAGTGGAACGACCACAACTTCTGGTGTGTCTGGCACAACAACTACCTCAGGTGTATCTGGAACCACCACCACTTCAGGTGTGTCTGGCACAACCACCACCTCCGGTGTGAGTGGAACAACGACTACCTCAGGTGTGTCAGGAACAACAACCACATCAGGAGTGTCTGGCACAACCACAACATCAGGTGTATCTGGGACCACTACTACCTCAGGAGTTTCAGGCACCACAACCACACCAGGAACTTCAGGCACAACTACAACATCAAGGCAGGGAACCACAGCCCGTCCTTCAACCACAACCACTCACGGTGGTGTTAGTGGAACAACCACTACTTCAGGCGTATCCGGTACCACCACCACTTCAGGTGTGAGCGGCACCACAACTACTTCAGGAGTAACTAGAACCACCACCACGTCTGGTGTATCTGGCACAACCACTACCTCAGGTGTGAGTGGAACGACCACAACTTCTGGTGTGTCTGGCACAACCACTACCTCAGGTGTCTCTGGAACCACCACCACTTCAGGTGTGTCTGGCACAACCACCACCTCCGGTGTGAGTGGAACCACGACTACTTCAGGTGTGTCAGGAACAACAACTACATCAGGAGTGTCTGGCACAACCACCACATCAGGTGTATCTGGAACCACTACTACCTCAGGAGTTTCCGGCACAACAACAACACCAGGAACTTCAGGCACAACCACAACATCAAGGCAGGGAACCACGGCCCGTCCTTCAACCACAACCACTCACGGTGGTGTTAGTGGAACAACCACTACTTCAGGCGTATCAGGCACCACCACCACATCAGGTGTGAGCGGCACCACGACTACTTCAGGAGTATCTGGAACCACCACTACGTCTGGTGTATCTGGCACAACCACTACCTCAGGTATAAGTGGAACGACCACAACTTCTGGTGTGTCTGGTACAACAACTACCTCACGTGTATCTGGAACCACCACCACTTCAGGTGTGTCTGGCACAACCACCACCTCCGGTGTAAGTGGAACCACAACTACCTCACGTGTGTCAGGAACAACAACCACATCAGGAGTGTCTGGCACAACCACAACATCAGGTGTATCAGGAACCACTACTACCTCAGGAGTTTCAGGCACAACCACAACACCAGGAACTTCCGGCACAACCACAACATCAAGGCAGGGAACCACATCCCGTCCTTCAACCACAACCACTCACGGTGGTGTTAGTGGAACAACCACTACTTCAGGCGTATCAGGCACCACCACCACATCAGGTGTGAGCGGCACCACAACTACTTCAGGAGTATCTGGAACCACCACCACGTCTGGTGTATCTGGCACAACCACTACCTCAGGTGTGAGTGGAACGACCACAACTTCTGGTGTGTCTGGCACAACAACTACCTCAGGTGTGTCAGGAACAACAACCACATCAGGAGTGTCTGGTACAACCACAACATCAGGTGTATCAGGAACCACTACTACCTCAGGAGTTTCAGGCACAACAACAACACCAGGAACTTCCGGCACAACCACAACATCAAGGCAGGGAACCACAGCCCGTCCTTCAACCACAACCACTCACGGTGGTGTTAGTGGAACAACCACTACTTCAGGCGTATCAGGCACCACCACCACATCAGGTGTGAGCGGCACCACAACTACTTCAGGAGTATCTGGAACCACCACCACGTCTGGTGTATCTGGCACAACCACTACCTCAGGTGTGAGCGGAACGACCACAACTTCTGGTGTGTCTGGCACAACAACTACCTCAGGTGTATCTGGAACCACCACCACTTCAGGTGTGTCTGGCACAACCACCACCTCCGGTGTGAGTGGAACCACGACTACATCAGGTGTGTCAGGAACAACAACCACATCAGGAGTGTCTGGCACAACCACAACATCAGGTGTATCTGGAACCACTACTACCTCAGGAGTTTCCGGCACAACAACAACACCAGTAACTTCAGGCACAACCACAACATCAAGGCAGGGAACCACAGCCCGTCCTTCAACCACAACCACTCACGGTGGTGTTAGTGGAAAAACCACTACTTCAGGAGTATCAGGCACCACCACCACATCAGGTGTGAGCGGCACCACAACTACTTCAGGAGTATCTGGAACCACCACCACATCTGGTGTATCTGGCACAACCACTACCTCAGGTGTGAGTGGAACGACCACAACTTCTGGTGTGTCTGGCACAACAACTACCTCAGGTGTATCTGGAACCACCACCACTTCAGGTGTGTCTGGCACAACCACCACCTCCGGTGTGAGTGGAACAACAACTACCTCAGGTGTGTCGGGAACAACCACCACATCAGGAGTGTCTGGCACAACCACAATATCAGGTGTATCTGGAGCGAAAACTACCTCAGGAGTTTCAGGCACAACAACCACACCAGGAACTTCAGGCACAACCACAACATCAAGGCAGGGAACCACAGCCCGTCCTTCAACCACAACCACTCACGGTGGTGTTGGTGGAACAACCACTACTTCAGGAGTATCAGGCACCACCACCACATCAGGTGTGAGCGGCACCACAACTACCTCAGGAGTGTCTGGAACCACCACCACGTCTGGTGTATCTGGCACAACCACTACCTCAGGTGTGAGTGGAACGACCACAACTTCTGGTGTGTCTGGCACAACAACTACCTCAGGTGTATCTGGAACCACCACCACTTCAGGTGTGTCTGGCACAACCACCACCTCCGGTGTGAGTGGAACCACGACTACATCAGGTATGTCAGGAACAACAACCACATCAGGAGTGTCTGGCACAACCACAACATCAGGTGTATCTGGAACCACTACTACCTCAGGAGTTTCTGGCACAACAACAACACCAGGAACTTCAGGCACAACCACAACATCAAGGCAGGGAACCACAGCCCGTCCTTCAACCACAACCACTCACGGTGGTGTTAGTGGAACAACCACTACTTCAGGAGTATCAGGCACCACCACCACATCAGGTTTGAGCGGCACCACAACTACTTCAGGAGTATCTGGAACCACCACCACGTCTGGTGTATCTGGCACAACCACTACCTCAGGTGTGAGTGGAACGACCACAACTTCTGGTGTGTCTGGCACAACAACTACCTCAGGTGTATCTGGAACCACCACCACTTCAGGTGTGTCTGGCACAACCACCACCTCCGGTGTGAGTGGAACCACAACTACCTCAGGTGTGTCAGGAACAACAACCACATCAGGAGTGTCTGGCACAACCACAACATCAGGTGTATCTGGAACCACTACTACCTCAGGAGTTTCAGGCACAACAACAACACCAGGAACTTCCGGCACAACCACAACATCAAGGCAGGGAACCACAGCCCGTCCTTCAACCACAACCACTCACGGTGGTGTTAGTGGAACAACCACTACTTCAGGCGTATCAGGCACCACCACCACATCAGGTGTGAGCGGCACCACGACTACTTCAGGAGTATCTGGAACCACCACCACGTCTGGTGTATCTGGCACAACCACTACCTCAGGTGTAAGTGGAACGACCACAACTTCTGGTGTGTCTGGCACAACAACTACCTCAGGTGTATCTGGAACCACCACCACTTCAGGTGTGTCTGGCACAACCACCACCTCTGGTGTGAGTGGAACGACGACTACCTCACGTGTGTCAGGAACAACAACCACATCAGGAGTGTCTGGTACCACCACAACATCAGGTGTATCTGGAACTACAACAACTTCAGGTGTATCTGGAACTACAGCTACCGTTGGAACAACCATCAGCTCCGGTGTGAGTGGAACCACAACAACTTCAGGATCGTCAGGCACAACAACCACATCTGGAGGGGCCGGTACTACCACAACATCAGGTGTATCTGGAACTACAACAACTTCAGGTGTATCTGGAACTACAGCTACTGTTGGAACAACCACGACCTCCGGTGTGAGTGGAACCACAACAACTTCAGGATCGTCAGGCACAACAACCACATCTGGAGGGGCCGGTACTACCACAACATCAGGTGTATCTGGAACTACAACAACTTCAGGTGTATCTGGAACTACAGCTACTGTTGGAACAACCACGACCTCCGGTGTGAGTGGAACCACAACAACTTCAGGTTCGTCAGGCACAACAACCACATCTGGAGTGGCCGGTACTACCACAACATCAGGTGTCTCAGGAACTACAACATCTTCAGGAGTAGGAGGGACAACCACTTCTGTTGGGTTCACTGGAACCACAACTACTGGGTCACAGTCAAGTACCAGTGTTACAGGTAAATCTTGAAAAACAAATCCTGAACCTCTTCTTACTTCATCAAACCAATTTCAAACTCAGGTTGAATGCTTATTATTTGAAGATCGATTAAGACTGTCATTGCAATGGAAGCCCAACCTTAAAAAATAATCTGATTCCGGTCCCATGATTAAACTTTTTCTCATAAGCTAACTCGAGTGTATGAATGACACTTTGGATCTCATCCATTAACAATGAAAATATCTGAATTAGATAGTTCAACATGGTGCACACTGAATTCGTAAATTGTCTTACAATGTCTAATTTTTAGCAAATATAAAAACCTTGATTCGATATCTTCCTAATAAGATGTCTCAATAAGGTCTTAATAAAATGTGATTTGAAAATTCATCATGAGATACAAACCGGCGCTTATAGCCAATTATTGTTAAGATGGGTTATGCAATCTAGCGGGCAAGAAATCTTGAAGTAGCTGTTAAGTCATAATTATACACTCATACATTTTATGTAAGGGATCTAGACAGGTTGCTTTAGAAGACATTGGTGACAGAAATCTACGTTACTTTAAAGTGAACATTATTCATGTCTTGGAGTTTAAGTGTATGTGAAATGATATGCTTGGTTACAGTAACTGGAACAACAGGACCAACTGTACCGACTACCTCAGGGGGAATGGGAACAACTCATTCAACTGGAATTCCAACCACTCAAACTACTCCTTCTTCAACAACTCACTTTGGTAGGCATACACCATTCACTATAAAGAATTTTATTTTATGTTATGGATAATCACAGTTATCTTGGGTTCTCGAATACCTTCATATTACAAGCAAAGACTGGAAAAAACCTTCAGGATAAATGACATTGCTTAGTGGCCATATCGCAACGATTCTCATCGTTGAATGACGTATTTTTTATCAAGCTAGTTATATTCATCATGTAGAATTTTTTTATCACCCTGTCTTAAGTTCTATAAAATTTGTTAACTAGATCAGATGAAAGAAAATACGTAAGAAATGCAATTAAATCGCTCCAACAACATTTTGGAAAAAACACAGGTTAAATAGAGTGTTGATTAAACAAGTATAAGATGTTTTCTAAATGCAATTTCAGAAACAACTACTACTGCTTCTGCACCGGGCACAACAACTAGTGTGACAACTACCATGGGAGAAGAAGTGTCAACCACAAGTATGAACCTTTTTTCTATGAAACAATGTATAGATCTATATATAGATGTAAAATAGGAAGTTTTAGCGAATCCAACAGATGTTTTAATACATCAAATAATTCAACCTCCAAAATGTGCAGAAAACATGGGACATCAATGAATGATGATTAAAAAAGAATTGAAGGTATTTCCAACTCTTTTTTCCCATAAACAGAACTCAATTGAAAACGTCATACTTGCGTTGGAGCTGCACATGGTCGCTAAGATTCCCTAATGAATCTCAATAACGTAAACCTGAATATTGGAACAAACAGCTAGTGGGTACGATTAAGGGAACGGCCATACTTCGATTGGATGCCTTAAACCATTAGCTTTCATGTCCTAACAATTATTTTTTGAAGATTCATGTTCTCATTGGTCCTGAATCCTATGTAAAGATAGTTTTATAGATTATTTATTACTGCACCTACCAATGTGTGGTCTCAGAAATAGGAAGCTAAGAATAAGATATTCTGCCCTGGCATTATTTGTCCAATGGTTTCCCTATGATCAAATCTACTGATTTTGGTTCCATCAATTGCTCAACAGGTTCTAGTTTTGAAAAGATTTAAATTCACATCTGACTGATTTTTTATGATGTTCAATTTTATATAAAGGCAGAATGTTGTTCATCTCCCAATAAAATGAACCAAAAAGGGCAAATAATGTTGTATTACCGCCAGGTTTATCAACAGTGAAACTCAGCTATACTTTTGAAAAGCTTTAGGATTCGTAGGCGCCGTTTGCAAATAAACCAATTATTGCTACGTATGATTGGGGTCCTTCCACATTTCATGAAACTGTTGCTGAAAATTTTGAAACATACATATCATAAAGATGGTATGCCATGATCTGAATATGAACCAATGATAAATATTCTGAATTCCTTTTTTCCAGCTCCATGTCTCATCAAACTTCTGGACGCTAGCAACTCGTTTGGATTCACTGTAGAGAGTGATTCTGGAATTGATGCCTCTGATGTCCTTCTTGGATCTGGAGCGGTATATACACCAACACTCGATAGCCTTAACCGTGCAAAGATCGTCATCGAGTCAACCTTCCTAGAAGGAGTGACAGGGCTGGTGGACTTCAGCTTTAAGGTCAAGGGAGGTGTCACCATTATCATGGAAATCTATGGACCACAAGGATTCAAGTACTTCTGGAATCAGGTCAGTTATGCTTTGTTGATTTATAGTGACTTACAAATTCGACACCCATTCATTTTGTTCGTTATACATATTATAGAACATGCTGGTTTCAGTAAAGTTGTAATGTATAATTTCTAGACCTACGTTTCAATTTATAGACATCACAACAGGTTCAGCATGTATGAGATATAGGTGAAGATTTCAATAGGGATGTGGGTCAAGCTGGCCCAACTGTCATTACTGACAAAGCCACAGGGATTTAATTTTGTCAAAATTATCAAAGGAATTAGTAATGTTCGTGCTATATGAGTATTATTTACCAAATGTACTTATATAAAACTAACGCAAAATTTCACAAAAGGTCGGGAGATTTAAAGAGTATTGCTGAAATAATAAGAGATGATGCAAAAGATCTATGCACACACCTGTGATGTTTGCTTTGACACCACCTTTTGGCTGACTCTGCTCGAGTGCACTTTTGTGATGGTGATATTAAATATTTGAATTTCTCTGCCTGTATCTCAATTAATATAAGCGGCATATTATCAGTTGAAACATATTTGCTATCCCATAAGCGCCCTTTATTTCAAAACTCTGAAAGTGTGCGATATATGGATTAGCCTAAACGTAATGATATGAAGACTGAATATTTAATACATACATAAGGGCTCTGGATGGGGGATCTCTATCGTCTCTATCACTTATTTATGCCCATGTCGCATGTCAAATTTAAGAAATACCTATGTCGCATTTCACTATGTTTTTTTACCCTCCCTGTCATATGGCTGAGCCCCCATGGTGTATGTTGAATTTAAGAAATGGCCATGTCGATTTTAGTGGACCACCCTATTATATATCTAGGAACAACTGTGGAGAAAATGACATCACTTTTCTTCCTTTATTCAGTCCCCTAACATTGTCTATATAGCAAAAATAGTTCATAAATGCTGTTACTTTAGCTTGGTTACTTTCGTTATTATGTTTAAAAGCACCTTTAATTCACGCTATTGATAGGCACAAGATACCAACTAATAATTTTCGCACTAGGTGACTTGGTCATTAAACAAAGTGTTCAGAAATAGGTGTCGAAATAAAAGAAGTTGAACGATGAAAAATTATGAAACAATTTAGTCCATTTCATAATTTGGACTTTATTTTACAGCTCAACTACCCTGACAGTGGACGTGAATATTATGCCAAGCCCACCCTTGGTGTCATGAACTACGCCATTGGCAGAATAGAGCTTACCATCATTTCCCAAACTAACTCAGTGAACATTAAGGACTTCATAGCAGAGTTCTGTGAGGAAGTAACTACTACACAAATAACTACAACAACTTCAAGAGAGGGAACAACAGCTCAGCCTTTGACCACCACAACCACTCATGGTGGTGTTAGTGGAACAACCACTACTTCAGGCGTATCAGGCACCACCACCACGTCAGGTGTGAGCGGCACTACAACTACCTCAGGAGTGTCTGGAACCACCACCACGTCTGGTGTATCTGGCACAACCACTACCTCAGGTGTGAGCGGAACAACCACAACTTCTGGTGTGTCTGGCACAACCACTACCTCAGGTGTATCTGGAACCACCACCACTTCAGGTGTATCTGGCACAACCACCACCTCCGGTGTGAGTGGAACCACAACTACCTCAGGTGTGTCAGGAACAACAACCACATCAGGAGTGTCTGGCACGACCACATCATCAGGTGTATCTGGAACCACGACTACCTCAGGAGTTTCAGGCACAACAACCACACCAGGAACTTCAGGCACAACCACAACATCAAGGCAGGGAACCACAGCCCGTCCTTCAACCACAACCACTCACGGTGGTGTTAGTGGAACAACCACTACTTCAGGTGTATCAGGCACCACCACCACATCAGGTGTGAGTGGCACCACAACTACCTCAGGAGTGTCTGGAACCACCACCACATCTGGTGTATCTGGCACAACCACTACCTCAGGTGTGAGTGGAACGACCACAACTTCTGGTGTGTCTGGCACAACCACTACCTCAGGTGTATCTGGAACCACCACCACTTCAGGTGTATCTGGCACAACCACCAGCTCCGGTGTGAGTGGAACGACGACTACCTCAGGTGTGTCAGGAACAACAACCACATCAGGAGTGTCTGGCACAACCACAACATCAGGTGTATCTGGAACCACGACTACCTCAGGAGTTTCAGGCACAACAACAACACCAGGAACTTCAGGCACAACCACAACATCAAGGCAGGGAACCACAGCCCGTCCTTCAACCACAACCACTCACGGTGGTGTTAGTGAAACAACCACTACTTCAGGTGTATCAGGCACCACCACCACATCAGGTGTGAGCGGCACCACAACTACCTCAGGAGTGTCTGGAACCACCACCACATCTGGTGTATCTGGCACAACCACTACCTCAGGTGTAAGTGGAACGACCACAACTTCTGGTGTGTCTGGCACAACCACTACCTCAGGTGTATCTGGAACCACCACCACTTCAGGTGTATCTGGCACAACCACCACCTCCGGTGTGAGTGGAACCACAACCACCTCAGGTGTGTCAGGAACAACAACCACATCAGGAGTGTCTGGCACAACCACAACATCAGGTGTATCTGGAACCACGACTACCTCAGGAGTTTCAGGCACGACAACCACACCAGGAACTTCAGGCACAACCACAACATCAAGGCAGGGAACCACAGCCCGTCCTTCAACCACAACCACTCACGGTGGTGTTAGTGGAACAACCACTACTTCAGGTGTATCAGGCACCACCACCACGTCAAGTGTGAGCGGCACTACAACTACCTCAGGAGTGTCTGGAACCACCACCACGTCTGGTGTATCTGGCACAACCACTACCTCAGGTGTGAGTGGAACGACCACAACTTCTGGTGTGTCTGGCACAACCACTACCTCAGGTGTATCTGGAACCACCACCACTTCAGGTGTGTCTGGCACAACCACCAGCTCCGGTGTGAGTGGAACGACGACTACCTCAGGTGTGTCAGGAACAACAACCACATCAGGAGTGTCTGGCACAACCATAACATCAGGTGTATCTGGAACCACGACTACCTCAGGAGTTTCAGGCACGACAACCACACCAGGAACTTCAGGCACAACCACAACATCAAGGCAGGGAACCACAGCCCGTCCTTCAACCACAACCACTCACGGTGGTGTTAGTGGAACAACCACTACTTCAGGTGTATCAGGCACCACCACCACGTCAAGTGTGAGCGGCACTACAACTACCTCAGGAGTGTCTGGAACCACCACCACGTCTGGTGTATCTGGCACAACCACTACCTCAGGTGTGAGTGGAACGACCACAACTTCTGGTGTGTCTGGCACAACCACTACCTCAGGTGTATCTGGAACCACCACCACTTCAGGTGTGTCTGGCACAACCACCAGCTCCGGTGTGAGTGGAACGACGACTACCTCAGGTGTGTCAGGAACAACAACCACATCAGGAGTGTCTGGCACAACCACAACATCAGGTGTATCTGGAACCACGACTACCTCAGGAGTTTCAGGCACAACAACAATACCAGGAACTTCAGGCACAACCACAACATCAAGGCAGGGAACCACAGCCCGTCCTTCAACCACAACCACTCACGGTGGTGTTAGTGGAACAACCACTACTTCAGGTGTATCAGGCACCACCACCACATCAGGCGTGAGCGGCACCACAACTACTTCAGGAGTGTCTGGAACCACCACCACGTCTGGTGTATCTGGCACAACCACTACCTCAGGTGTAAGTGGAACGACCACAACTTCTGGTGTGTCTGGCACAACAACTACCTCAGGTGTATCTGGAACCACCACCACTTCAGGTGTGTCTGGCACAACCACCACCTCCGGTGTGAGTGGAACGACGACTACCTCAGGTGTGTCAGGAACAACAACCACATCAGGAGTGTCTGGCACAACCACAACATCAGGTGTATCTGGAACCACTACTACCACAGGAGTTTCAGGCACAACAACAACACCAGGAACTTCAGGCACAACCACAACATCAAGGCAGGGAACCACAGCCCGTCCTTCAACCACAACCACTCACGGTGGTGTTAGTGGAACAACCACTACTTCAGGCGTATCAGGCACCACCACCACATCCGGTGTGAGCGGCACTACAACTACCTCAGGAGTATCTGGAACAACCACCACGTCTGGTGTATCTGGCACAACCACTACCTCAGGTGTGAGGGGAACAACCACAACTTCTGGTGTGTCTGGCACAACAACTACCTCAGGTGTATCTGGAACCACCACCACTTCAGGTGTGTCTGGCACAACCACCAGCTCCGGTGTGAGTGGAACGACGACTACCTCAGGTGTGTCAGGAACAACAACCACATCAGGAGTGTCTGGCACAACCACAACATCAGGTGTATCTGGAACCACGACTACCTCAGGAGTTTCAGGCACGACAACAACACCAGAAACTTCAGGCACAACCACAACATCAAGGCAGGGAACCACAGCCCGTCCTTCAACCACAACCACTCACGCTGGTGTTAGTGGAACAACCACTACTTCAGGCGTATCAGGCACCACCACCACATCAGGCGTGAGCGGCACCACAACTACTTCAGGAGTGTCTGGAACCACCACCACGTCTGGTGTATCTGGCACAACCACTACCTCAGGTGTGAGTGGAACGACCACAACTTCTGGTGTGTCTGGCACAACCACTACCTCAGGTGTATCTGGGACCACCACCACTTCAGGTGTGTCTGGCACAACCACCAGCTCCGGTGTGAGTGGAACGACGACTACCTCAGGTGTGTCAGGAACAACAACCACATCAGGAGTGTCTGGCACAACCACAACATCAGGTGTATCTGGAACCACAACTACCTCTGGAGTTTCAGGCACGACAACAACACCAGGAACTTCAGGCACAACCACAACATCAAGGCAGGGAACCACAGCCCGTCCTTCAACCACAACCACTCACGGTGGTGTTAGTGGAACAACCACTACTTCAGGCGTATCAGGCACCACCACCACATCAGGCGTGAGCGGCACCACAACTTCTTCAGGAGTGTCTGGAACCACCACCACATCTGGTGTATCTGGCACAACCACTACCTCAGGTGTGAGTGGAACGACCACAACTTCTGGTGTGTCTGGCACAACAACTAGCTCAGGTGTATCTGGAACCACCACCACTTCAGGTGTGTCTGGCACAACCACCACCTCCGGTGTGAGTGGAACGACGACTACCTCAGGTGTGTCAGGAACAACAACCACATCAGGAGTGTCTGGCACAACCACAACATCAGGTGTATCTGGAACCACTACTACCACAGGAGTTTCAGGCACGACAACAACGCCAGGAACTTCAGGCACAACCACAACATCAAGGCAGGGAACCACAGCCCGTCCTTCAACCACAACCACTCACGGTGGTGTTAGTGGAACAACCACTACTTCAGGCGTATCAGGCACCACCACCACATCCGGTGTGAGCGGCACTACAACTACCTCAGGAGTATCTGGAACAACCACCACGTCTGGTGTATCTGGCACAACCACTACCTCAGGTGTGAGCGGAACAACCACAACTTCTGGTGTGTCTGGCACAACCACTACCTCAGGTGTATCTGGAACCACCACCACTTCAGGTGTATCTGGCACAACCACCACCTCCAGTGTGAGTGGAACCACAACCACCTCAGGTGTGTCAGGAACAACAACCACATCAGGAGTGTCTGGCACAACCACAACATCAGGTGTATCTGGAACCACAACTACCTCAGGAGTTTCAGGCACGACAACCACACCAGGAACTTCAGGCACAACCACAACATCAAGGCAGGGAACCACAGCCCGTCCTTCAACCACAACCACTCACGGTGGTGTTAGTGGAACAACCACTACTTCAGGTGTATCAGGCACCACCACCACATCAGGTGTGAGCGGCACAACCACTACCTCAGGAGTATCTGGAACCACCACCACATCTGGTGTAAGCGGCACTACAACAACTTCAGGAGTGTCTGGAACCACCACTACATCTGGTGTAACTGGCACAACAACTACCTCAGGTGTGAGTGGAACCACCACAACTTCTGGTGTGACAGGAACTACAACAACTTCAGGACAATTAGGGTCTACAACAACTCCTTTCAGCAGTGGCAGCACCACCAGTAAGTCCTCTATTTTGCACAATCAATTCTTGTAAAAGCTGATGAGAGCAAACTAGGTACTGCAAAAATGTACTAATTGATTTTGAATATTCCCATTACATGTACAATGCTCCCAATTCAAGTTTTAACACGAAAAGAAATTCCATTTTATAGTAGTTTCTGTGTAATTGTTGTGGTAACCTACTTCTGTTTATTTTATATATGACCAGCCATGTAAATATTACTTACCTTCCGATAGCCCCTCAAGTATTTTCCATTGATATTATACAACTCATTACTATAATGGGATAATTATGTATTTGTGTGTTCCCATAGATTCCCAGAATTCCGGAAAATAACTTATTATATGTGTTAGCAGACAATTGTCTATGAGCCGGAGGAATTAAGAAAGTCAATACTTATCTGTTTTTACTATTTTCTTTATCATTGTATTTTAAAAAAATCACCAAAGGTTTCCCCTTTTTTGATATAAACCAACAATTTACTCTGAACTATAATGCCGACAGTAACTCTCCTTAAGCTCACCTGAAATTACAATATATCGAACATATTAAAGCAAACATTTCTATTCAGTAAAACTCAAGTATTAATTGTTGGTCTTTTAAAATATCATCAGATTTTAAATGTAACTGCATTTCAATCTAAACCACTGGATAGATAGAATTAAGACATGTATTTGAAGTTATAAATCTGCTGAGCATACACTATTTTTCTAGGGAGGGAAGATAATGATTAAGTACACCCTTCCTTAATTGTGTATCCTTTATTTTTCAAGAACCGTCTTGACCTCAAAGTGACATGACTAATTTCCTTATGGTTTTCTACATTGCAGCTCTGTGTGCCAACGGTATTACTCTCTGGGATGCTAGCCACAGAGAGGGCTTCACCGCGACCAGTGATATTGGCACCGATGCATCGGATATCCTGATGGGCTCTGGAGCAGCCTACACACCTGTTCTTGTCAGTAATGACCGGACAACAATTATATTTGAAACAACCTTCTCCGGAGGATTAACTGGTCTAGTCGACTTTGGATTCATTGTAAGAGGAGGAGTTTCTGTGATCATAGAAATATACGGCCCACTAGGATTCAAATACTTCTGGAATCAGGTAGGTTGGAATGACTGGTATTTATTTTCTAAATGTTATACATACAAATAAAGTATTGTGATAATTCTACACAGATAACGTTTTTTCAGATAATGATCAGTTGCAGAACTTTACCCTAAATGCGCATTTCATATACATCCAAAAACAGTTATCCTTGGTTATGAATAATGCTTACTGTTAATCAAACTTATTTTTGTCACTGAAATAGAACCCATTTTCGCAGCTTCTGCTTTCTCATCTTCTTTGAAAAAAATCATTTTACAATGAGATACTAACATTGGAAAGACATGTCGTGTTCAGGTACATTATAGATATTATTAGGTCGTTAATAGTGTGTCTGTTTTGTTTGATCTGTAGTGACCATTTCTTTCCAATGATATATACAAATATGTGGGCTTTTCCCAAGTTAAGTATTCCGGGATGGGTGATATGCACAACGTCAGAAGTGGCATAAATGTAAACAGCCATTCCTATACACCATTTGAGCATTCTCATTCTAGCTCTGTATGGCTTACTTAGATGTAATATAATGGAAAAATAGGTGATGTAATGAAATAATGATGCAACTTCCTCATCTGAAGTTATTTAACTTAGTAGTTAAAATCATAAACCTGGCTATGTCGCTCTCCAAAATAAGAAAAATGTCTAAGAAGTAAAGGGAAGTGCGTACTCATACTCGGAGGGTGTATTTTCAACTACTACACAACCTAAAATTAACTTGTTCAGATGACAGAACAAACACTAGCTACCTTAAACTCGGCCATGTCAGATATGCCTGTTTCATAAGCACTACCAATCTTTTGCACTGATTACACAGATACCAATGTTTCCTGTGAGACCCGTTCTTGTGATGCAAGTCCAGTGCCTCTTAAATATTTTCCAGATACATTGTAGACTATGTGATTTAAATGAATTCTTGTGCTCGTTTCAGCTCAATTTCCCAGACAGCGGTAGAGAGTACTATTCGAAACCAGATCTTGGTACAATTGATCATGCTATTGGAAGGATTGAGCTGACTATCATTTCACAAACAAACTCAGTCTACATAAAAGATTTCGTTGCTGAATTCTGTGAGGAAATTACTACAACAGCTATTACAACAACGACATCAAGGCAAGGAACCACAGCACTTCCATTCACTACAACCACTCCTGGTGGTGTGAGTGGAACAACCACAACATCAGGTGTGAGTGGCACTACAACTACCTCAGGAGTATCTGGAACGACCACACCTGGTGTGTCTGGTACAACAACTACTTCAGGTGTGTCAGGCACAACCACCACATCAGGGGTGAGTGGAACAACAACCACATCTGGTGTATCTGGCACAACAACTACTTCAGGAGTATCAGGCACAACTACAACCTCTGGTGTAAGTGGCACCACAACTACCTCAGGTGTATCTGGAACCACAACTACCTCAGGAGTTTCAGGCACAACAACAACACCAGGAACTTCAGGAACAACCACAACATCAAGGGAGGGAACCACGGCCCGTCCTTCAACCACGACCACTCACGGTGGTGTTAGTGGAACAACCACTACTTCAGGTGTATCAGGCACAACCACCACATCAGGTGTGAGCGGCACTACAACTACCTCAGGAGTATCTGGAACCACCACCACGTCTGGTGTATCTGGCACAACCACTACCTCAGGTGTGAGTGGAACGACCACAACTTCTGGTGTGTCTGGCACAACAACTACCTCAGGTGTATCTGGAACCACCACCACTTCAGGTGTATCTGGCACAACCACCACCTCTGGTGTGAGTGGAACCACAACTACCTCAGGTGTGTCAGGAACAACTACCACATCAGGAGTGTCTGGCACGACCACAACATCAGGTGTATCTGGAACCACGACCACCTCAGGAGTTTCAGGCACAACAACCACACCAGGAAGTTCAGGCACAACCACAACATCAAGGCAGGGAACCACGGCCCGTCCTTCAACCACAACCACTCACGGTGGTGTTAGTGGAACAACCACTACTTCAGGCGTATCAGGCACCACCACCACATCAGGTGTGAGCGGCACTACAACCACCTCGGGAGTATCTGGAACAACCACCACGTCTGGTGTATCTGGCACAACCACTTCCTCAGGTGTGAGTGGAACGACCACAACTTCTGGTGTGTCTGGCACAACAACTACCTCTGGAGTCAGTGGAACCACAACTACCTCAGGTGTGTCAGGAACAACAACCACATCAGGTGTATCTGGAACCACCACAACATCAGGTGTATCTGGAACCACAACTACCTCAGGAGTTTCAGGCACAACAACAACACCAGGAACTTCAGGAACAACCACAACATCAAGGCAGGGAACCACCGCCCGTCCTTCAACCACGACCACTCACGGTGGGGTTAGTGGAACAACCACTACTTCAGGTGTATCAGGCACAACCACCACATCAGGTGTAAGTGGCACTACAACCACCTCGGGAGTATCTGGAACAACCACCACGTCTGGTGTATCTGGCACAACCACTACCTCAGGTGTGAGTGGAACGACCACAACTTCTGGTGTGTCTGGCACAACAACTACCTCAGGTGTATCTGGAACCACAACCACTTCAGGTGTATCTGGCACAACCACCACCTCAGGTGTGAGTGGAACCACAACTACCTCAGGTGTGTCAGGAACAACAACCACATCAGGTGTATCTGGCACAACCACTACTTCAGGTGTATCTGGAACCACAACTACCTCAGGTGTGTCAGGAACAACAACCACATCAGGCGTGTCTGGCACAACCACAACATCAGGTGTATCTGGAACAACAACTACTTCAGGAGTTTCAGGCACAACAACAACACCAGGAACTTCAGGAACAACCACAACATCAAGGCAGGGAACCACCGCCCGTCCTTCAACCACGACCACTCACGGTGGGGTTAGTGGAACAACCACTACTTCAGGCGTATCAGGAACAACCACCACATCAGGTGTAAGCGGCACTACAACCACCTCCGGAGTATCTGGAACAACCACCACGTCTGGTGTATCTGGCACAACCACTACCTCAGGTGTGAGTGGAACGACCACAACTTCTGGTGTGTCTGGCACAACCACTACCTCAGGTGTATCTGGAACCACAACCACTTCAGGTGTATCTGGCACAACCACCACCTCAGGTGTGAGTGGAACCACAACTACCTCAGATGTGTCAGGAACAACAACCACATCAGGTGTATCTGGCACAACCACTACTTCAGGTGTATCTGGAACCACAACTACCTCAGGTGTGTCAGGAACAACAACCACATCAGGCGTGTCTGGCACAACAACATCAGGTGTATCTGGAACAACAACTACTTCAGGAGTTTCAGGCACAACAACGACCCCAGGAACTTCAGGCACTACCACAACATCAAGGCAGGGAACCACAGCCCGTCCTTCAACCACAACCACTCACAGTGGTGTTGGTGGAACAACCACTACTTCAGGTGTATCAGGCACCACCACCACATCAGGTGTGAGTGGCACTACAACCACCTCAGGAGTATCTGGAACAACCACCACATCTGGTGTATCTGGCACAACCACTACTTCAGGTGTGAGTGGAACGACCACAACTTCTGGTGTGTCTGGCACAACCACCACCTCTGGTGTGAGTGGAACCACGACTACCTCAGGTGTGTCAGGAACAACAACCTCATCAGGTGTGTCTGGCACAACTACTACTTCAGGTGTATCTGGAACCACAACTTCCTCAGGTGTGTCAGGAACAACCACAACACCCAGTGTCAGTGGAACCACTACTACCTCAGGTGTATCTGGAACAACTACTACTTCAGGAGTCTCAGGCACTACCACAACATCAAGGGAGGGAACCACGGCCCGTCCTTCAACCACAACCTCTCCAGGTGGTGTTAGTGGAACAACCACTACTTCAGGTGTATCAGGCACCACCACCACATCTGGTGTGAGCGGCACTACAACCACCTCAGGAGTATCTGGAACAACCACCACATCTGGTGTGAGCGGCACAACTACAACAACAGGCTTTGTAGGTACCACTACCACACCAGGGTTCGGAGGTACCACAACCACACCAGTCTTTGGAGGCACAACAACCCCTGTCTTTTCGAGTACCACAACTACGCCATCCTTTGGTATGTCAACTACTACCCCAGTCTTTGGAATTACAACTACTACCCCAGTCTTTGGTGTCACCACAACTACACCCTTCACTTCAACAAACCAAACAACGACAGGTAACTATGCTTACACTCTCTTTGTTTAATTTTTAAATACTTTTCTTAAGGATTTGCCTTTGGAGGACAAAGTGAATCATAAGCATGGATATGATATAGAGATGAATACAAAATGTAGTCAAAAGAAACTTTTTACAAACATTTCTATTGCTTTCATTCTTACAGTAAAAATTGGTCTGGCCATGGTTTGTTAAGTGTTACTCTTGTTCAACAGTTTTTCTCTCTGTGAGGAAACAATACCCAAATTGGTGGGCAAAAAGACAGTTGACGTGTAATGTCGGAGTTGTTTCTACTAAAATCTGTTTCTTTCATTTCCAGGCTTCACGACCACAACTGTCATCACTACTACCACGCCACCTGTGTGTATCTTCGATGAGAACGCCTACTTTGCCATCTTCGGCCAGCTCCCCGTACCTGATGGCCCCATTGCGTGGATAGAGAAGGATTACATCAGTGGTTACAGCTCAACTGCTGAACAAGTACATATCGGAGATATTCTCCAGATTGGAGTGCAGCTGCAAAGCAACTGCCGTGTATGGTAAGCACTGTCACTTCTTTGTTTCAATTGCTTTAATTCTATGCTATGTAGAAAGAATTATTGAAAACATTTCTGAAAAGTCACTCATTTTATGACATGAAAAATAAGCTAAGAAAATGAACATTTCGTGACACCCTTCCCTCCAGGAGAAAGCTTAGAATTGATATTCAAAATAGTCCAATACCTTAGGCGGTAGTGAGAATTCGGTATTCAAAAACAAAAATAGTGTTTAAATACATCATTCTTAACCAGTATTGTAAATAATTGTATAATCGGATAGAGAAAAGCATCCGCTTTCATTTGATCCAGTTAGGCAAAGTAGTGCCCAATCTCCGTATCAATCCTTAAAATCCGTGTTTGTTTCTGGATATTAAGAAATTTTATAATTTGTCATTTTTCTTTGCAGTGAATGTGATGAAAACCATCAAATCACGTGCCATGACTCACAGTGTCAAGGTTAGTACTCTTACATGGATCCACCTTTTATCCATACTTTACTAGTAAAAACATCTTAAGACATATTGAAGGAATTAACAACAGGATAGATTAGATAACCATACCTCTATGAGTTATATATTCAAAATGACAAAAAAAATGACATTGTATATAACAGATTTACCACTTTCAACATATGTATGGAAGTACATTTTCAATTATAAACATTTACATTAGACTGCGAATGGCATGAGTGGAGCGGATGGACCGATTGCTCTGAGGATTGCGGTCAGGGTATGCGTAACCGTACTCGTACCTTCACACCCGCTGGACCTGGAGGACATCCATGCGACTCAACCCCAGGAGACACCCAAGTCGAGATCTGTAACATTGATACGTGCGGTGGTACGTCTCCATTTCTATCTACCAGTAGTACCAAAGTCACATGTACATGCACTAAGTTCTCTGACTTCAAAAAATAATTTCAATTGTATCTTCTTGGAACATATTGGATTTTCCAACACACACAAAAATATCAATTATTACAGAAAAACATTTTAATGTTTTTATTTTTTCCAAGGATGTGAATGGACTGCTTGGAACTCTTGGACTAACTGCACCACGGATTGTGGAGGCACCCGTATTCGTCACCGATCCAAGGACTTCACCGTTAACAATGGCGAGCAGTGTCTTGGAAGTGATACTGAGACTGAAGCATGTGACGTTCCATCAAGCTGTAATCAAACAGGTATGGAACAAAGTTAAAACAACTTGTCCTATTCATAGTAATAAAATAATGGTATATTCAGTATCAAAGGCATCGAATCTGGCATTTCAAACATGATGTCCAAAAGGGCGCTTAGAACATGCACAAAGGAAATAAATATTATACTTTTACTCAGGGGCCACCTTAAGTGCTTTTCTAACACAAGCCTGAGGTATTCTACATTTTGTGAGCACTTGAGATAATATGACAACTATTAGAATTATTCATATCTCTTTTTCACAGCATGCGAGAACCCAAGGGTTTGGACCGGCTGCGACAACTACACGTACTGTCCATCGACATGTTCCGATCAACGTTCGGAGACCAATTGTATAGAGCCTGAAGCCTGCGTACCTGCCTGCCGCTGCCCATTGGGAACTGTAAGCAACTCTAATAATTAGTCATACTATAACAGATTCAGTGACTTCAGTGATTCAGTATGGTATAATTCCAAAAATATGGAAAATGTTCACAACTCATTTTCAATAGATTCCGTGTGGAGAGCATTAGACGAGAAACTTGCAGATTTTCTCAGTGATGTACATACAATAAAAGAAGGTTTTAGTCTATTTGTTCGATGCTATTTATTACTATTAGGCTTTAATTTTGGAACATTGATAGAAGTTTATTTTGGTATGTAATATTATGTGTGTTTCCCGTAGGTGGAGAACGGCTACGGAGACTGTGTGGAGGTCACCCAGTGTCAGTGTATCGACTCTCTGGGCAACGTCTACCCGCCTGGATTTAGAAACGAGACAGCCTGTGAGGTCTGGTAAGTAAAAGTCGGTTTTAATGTGTATACATTTTATTTCATTCATATTCAGAGCATAATAGTACGAAAGAAAGAAAATAAAAGAAATTTCGGTCCAGAACAATAAATCATAGAATTGCTCTTTTTTTAATGTACTGATACATTTTAGTAGGTAAAAGTTATTAGACACTATGAGTAACAAAATCTTATTTTATTCCCACAGCGTTTGCCATAATGGAAGCTATTCCTGCACTCCCAAGGATTGCAACGGTGAGTTATATTTTAACATACTACTCTGCAATTCTTTGAATAAAGTGTTTTTTTATTATAGAGAAACGTACGTTAATTTATATTACCCTTTACAATTTTTCTAGAGGATAAATTCTTAAGTGGATTGAGGTGAAAGATGACATAAGCACGGACAATTGGTTATGACATAATAATTCATTTTCTTTCTTCCGTTTTCTCAGTTGACTGCGGCTACACAGAGTGGGCCGAATGGAGCGAATGCTCGGCCAACTGTGACGGAGTCCAGTTCAGAACAAGGTAATTAATGTTCATATAATTTTGAAATGCCTAACAATTAACACTTACAAAAAGCTAAAAACTAAAAAATAAGCACCTTTGATTTGCCCCAGCCATATATCGGTTTTGATATATCAACTAAATCATTTTCTTTTTTCCTTGTCAATCCTTTATTTGTTCTTGTCAGAATAAGCACCGTTACTTTTTCCTTGTCAGATCTGACAACAGCCCGCCTGCCCAGGGTAACGGTACCCTGTGCGAGGAGCCCGAGTCGGAGTCCCGCCCCTGTAACGTCAACTCGGACGGCTGTGTCTGTAAGGATGCTACCGGCAAGACGCATGAACTCTACGAGACCATCAACATGACCGACTGTTCGGTCTGGTAAGTTTTTTTTATTTTGTTTTGTTGCTTAGAACGTAGAGCACTAAAACCACAAAACTCTCTGTGTAAGTGAGTCTGATATTTTGGTCGATTTCCCAACGTTTCGATCAGTTTTAGAAATTCAGGGATGTTTAAAATGAGGAAGAACATTAGATACGGAAAGCTTTTGATTGGAGGAGACCTATATGTACGTGAAACTTATACTAAATTTCTAGTATTTTCTCCGGTGTTATTCTCAAACCGGATTCTATGCTATAAAATTCAACTCTGTTGTATTCCAAAAGATGCATAATGGGTACTGAATAGATACCTCTTTAATTGTTACATACCATTATGGGTTTCCCATTATGTTGTCGTACAGTATCTTACGTTCATAATTTATATTTACATATTATGTCTTATCATTTCAGCTACTGCAACAGTCAACTGAACATTGTTTGCGAGCCAAGGAATGGCACAACAGGTGAGAATTATAGATAAATAACAAACATCATCATTTTATTATATTATATCAAACAAAAGTATACTCTGTTTATCGCAGTAGCAAAACTTGCATTACTATTCTCTCATTAACAAAATTGAATAATATTTCCCACAAGCACTCACAATTGTCATTAAGTGACAGAAGTGTCCGTCCTCATTTTTCCTTATCCAACGGTCTTTGGTGCTATTTTTTCTTAACCCTTATGCAATTTTCTAATAATGTTTTCTTTGATTTCCCAGTGAACGGTGGCTTCTCGGACTGGTCCGAATGGAGTGGCTGCAGCGCCAGTTGCGGTAATCACGGCGTGCATTACCGCACCCGTCAGTGTAACAGTCCCACCCCCAGGTGCGGCGGTGACGACTGTGACGGCTACACCTACGAGCACGAGCCCTGTAACAACTTCACGTGTACGACCACTACTACGAGCACAACTACTACGACCACTACGACCACAGCTACAACTACGACCACTGGGGTGTCCACAACGACCACTGGCCATGGTGTTTCCACGACGACCTCGACTACAGCGGTGCCAACTACCACACCTGGTATGTGTTTTCTCAAAGCGCTTCTTTTTGTACATACATATTTATAGATTAGCCAGGGTTGTCATACTACAGAAAAATCAAATTATGATGAAAAATCATGGTTTCTAATTGTGGACATATTAGAACCTATTTTATATTTCCTTTTATAGAATGGTCGCTTTTTTCCACTACATGATATTGAATCCTTAATCTAGTAGCAGTAGTAACTGTATCTTGAAAAGACTATTATATTTTTCTATTATAAAGATATTGTCAGAAACCCTCATTTGTTTAAATCTAAAAATCTAATGATGCAAACCCTGTATATTAAAACACAACTTCCTCGGTAAATGTGCAGAGATATGGTATCTATCTTCTCATAGATTCGATCATTTCATAGATTCAATCATCAAAGACATGTACAGAAATGTCAAACCTTGCTCTCGCCATGATATAACCATAGATGTTGCTAAGGCATCAATCCCCAATAACCGACCAACCAACCTACTTAATCCTCCAGTGTGCGGTGAGAACGAGCACTACGTGGACGTAACGTGCGAACAGTCGTGTCAGTACCCGGCCCTCGCCAACTACACCCACTGCCACTCCCAGGTGCTCTACCAGGACTGTGCCTGCGTGCCCGGCTTCTTCAGGCACGGCAACGGCTCCTGTGTGCCCATCGAGGAGTGCGTCATCTGCCTCATCGACGGACAGGTGAGGGCGATGTTTCATTAAAAAAAAAAAAAAAAAAATACACGAGTTACACTAACAGGAAATACGTGCTCCATGGAACATAGCGGGTTCTAAAATGCAAAGGGGTTGGGGAGAGGAAAGTGGTATTGGTCATTTTCCACCATTTTTGTTTTAATTATTTTTAATATATTTTGAATAAATTTATAAAATCTACTGAGGTTCCCAGACACCCTGGAACCTCTCTCTTACTCCCCTGAATTCCTTCACTACTACATGATATTACATAATATTATATGAGAGTCTTTGATGTTGTCCAAATTAAGTATACTACATTTTCATTGTATTATTTTGTTATATGCTCACAAGTATTTTGGTTCTTCCCTACAGAACAAGACCGGTACATGGCAGAATGAGACCGACCCATGCCTGTATCACGAGTGTCTGTACGGAGAGGTGTCTACCACCAACATCACCGACACCTGCACCTGCCCAACGGTAAACTACAAACATAATTATTACTATCTTTTCCATATATGTAATGATGTACTATTTCGATATTACCCTTTTTTTAACAGAGTCCCATAACAGTTGACTTGTCTGTACAATAAAGAAAAATGCTAGAATCTAGAAGATTCCTACCCGATTAGTTTCCGAACTCCGATGAAAGTTTATCATCTGTATTTTGACTGAGCTGTTTTTCTTTCTCGTATTTTAGAACTACACCATGGCACCACCAACCGCCGGCCAGTGCTGCAACTGTAAGCCTATTGAAGGTGTGTACTGACAAATCAATTACATCTTCATACATCTTCAGTTTCTATATGAACCAGTTTCCTTTTTAAAGAATTATATTATACCATAAATGTCAGGGTTACCCTTGATTTTTAGTATATAAACACATGTGTTATTATCATTATTATAGAACAAAACATAATACAAATAAAACAAACAAGAATGATTTTAACATACCAAAGTAATCAAATCAATCACATGATACAAATAAAATCAAAACCAGAATTAAGTCTTCCTTGCTATTTCCTATTTGACATATTTTAAAATTCATTTTGTGTATGTTTTCCGCTCTTTTCCGTCCTGCAGTGGTAGAACAGAAGTGTACGACCAAGAACACGACGCGTTACCTGAATGTGACCGACGAGTCGGGACAGACGTGCATCTCGCCCAGCCCCGTCACCGTCTCCACCTGCTCCGGACTCTGCCCCTCCCAGGACTCCAGCACCGTGCGATTCAAGGACACATCCTATGAGGTAAACATGTTTTCTTTATATATTTACTTTTTAATTCTATTGTTTTTTTTTAGCTCATTTCTTATGGGGTAAAAATGGGTATGTATCATTGTATGTTAAGATCCTTAGTATGTGAAGGAGTGGTAGAAATAAGAATCCTTTTGCAAAGATAATTACTTTCCAACCTTTATAACCTTTCCTAAAGTACTTCATTAGATCACATCTCCACATCCCCACCTTACAACTTTGTTAACTTAAGTTACACACATAGTATCAGTGTGGTTAATCCCAGCGTTTCCTGTCATCTAATAATCCATTTCATTTCATGTCATAGCATCCAAGTATCTTTGAAATCTCGGGCAAATTGATATAATAATGACAATTCTTTTTGGAGTATTCAGCATTAAGTCTAACAGGCCATCGAAGCAAATCAACCAACAATAGAATACAACGATTATTACAATCCCTCACACCAGTGCATACTGAAACCAACAACATCACACCACCTACATTTCTAACCATGTCTTTTCCCCCCACTCCTTACAGGCTGGACACAAGGCTGACTGTAAGTGTTGCCAAGGAGAGGGCGAGTACGTGACTCACAGCGTCACCTGTTGGCCAGCCGGAGTAACTCGCGAGGTCGAGGTGCTCAACTTCAAGAACTGCGCCTGTAACAGCTGCTCCCAGACCCGAGCTCAACTGGAGGAGACCTGCGAGAGTCTGTTCGGCTACACTGGGCCTTGAAGGTATGCTATAGTCTTGGGCTATACTTAATGTGTGTGATAATTATAATGGGCTTGTTTTATATTGTCTAAACGAGCATTGGAGTTTAAGAATTAGTATTGGCATATAGTGTCAGTACTAAACCCAAAAGTTATAGTTAATCTGTGCATGTTTGGTTATAGGCCTTGGTATGGTTAGAGAATATTGTTATATGCTTTTATTTTGTTAGTGCCATGGTGATTTGTGTATTGGTATGTATACTGCAATGCGAAATATGAAGAAAAGGAATATATATAATATACATCGTTACACATAACTCAAGATCATGCTTAAACAGATAAATCAGGACCCTTCATTGCGACTTTTTGTTTCTAAGTGGTATCTGAATCCAAACTAATTCTATGTGGCGTGACTTTTTCATTGTTCTAATTCATTTATTTGTACTCTTTCCATACAGAAATTGCCAACTCTAACCAGACGGCAGACAGATATACGATGCGACGACTGGCGGAACAATCGAAGGACAACGAATGACGGATTGCTGATAACACAGCCCCTGAAAAAAAATACAAATTAAAGAAATTGAAATATGATAAGCGTAATTAATCACATCAAATGTATATATATCACTATGTGTTGCGCATTTTAAGAATAAATCTGAATATGAAGCATAAACTGGTGTTTTGTCTTTGTTTTTGTATCAGATACCTATAGAAACATAAGATTTACTTAAGAAAAATGGAGTTATGCATTCCATTCATATCATAGTTTAAGCGTGGTTAGATTATTCTTTTGAAATGATAACAACTTCATGAATCAGCTAACGACATTCGCAGTATATGATAATCGTGACCAAGAAAGATGATACGAATCATTTTATGCAAATCTCCCTTTGCCTCACACTGGGTATAGTCATGGGGTATTATATATCCTATCCAGTCTTTTCCCTAACCAATTCCTGATATTCAAGAAAATAAGTATTTCATCAGTATTCCAATGGTTCACTGATCCTCAGTTCAATTCAACGAAGTAAGCCATGCACCAAGTAAGGTTATGGAAAAAGGCAAATGTTTTTCAATCAACTATAAGTTTCTAGGTAAATGAGATACATTATTCATATATAATATTCAGGATAAATTGGACAATTAATGGTTAGAAATAATTATGTCTAAATAGTTTTAGATAAAAAGTATGAGCACATGACAATCCCTCCATGATGTTATCGTACAATGACTATCAACATTATTGTTAATTTCACAATTATCATTATGGGCCCTAATGAATAACAGTATACTGGAAATCTCCCGGATTGTCCACAGAGTTGAGAGCAAAGCAAAATATAATTGCCACTCTATACACGCATCGTGATGAGAGAGGTCTCTGATATTTCTCCCACCCATCCAGGATGGAAGACCACATGCAGACAGGGGTAAGGGGTAACAATAATGATTGATGCCCTTGCAAAATAAGTGCCCAAAGATTCGTAATCCCACACTCTTTTGGGGCCAATTTAGATTAAAAACCGTGTTGACTCTGTCTAAAAGTATAATATGTGGACCATAGAAGTATAGATGGTAGATAACCTACTGCTCAATCATCAACACTTGAAAGGATATAATGCTTCCTTTGGTCAATGGAGCATGGTCCCCTGGCCATAACCGCGCTGGCATAAACACACACACACACACACACACACACACACACACATATATATATATATCACATAATAAGGTGAATATTTTGTTAATGAACCTTGACATTATAACCAGATAACACAGTCATGTGATACGTTTTATGTGTGGAAACATGGCTGCAAGTTTTGCAACTATTTTGTGGGGTGTCTTCGCCTCTCCCTTTACCTAATCCTCACTTGTTTACTTAAGGGCTGGCGACCGTCGCCCCTGTCCCGGCCTGGACTTAATCCCCCCCGACCTTGTTTACACAGCTATTAAATAAGGAACAGCTGACGCACCCTCTGCCCCGTACTCTGCACACTGTAAAGAAAGAGCCAGGAGGGCCGGGAGGGCAAAGGAAGGGCCGGGCCCAGTCTGTCCACTCCTGGTGTAAAAAGATACGCATCATAGTTTTAAAAAACGCCAAGAAAGGGTCTATTTTTACAATCTTCGCATGTCCTTGTTTCTAGAAATAAGGGTACTTTTTCCACAAAAATATCCGTGATATGGAAAAAAGGGTCCTTTTTCCCTGGAAAATATGTAATTTCGCGAAAAAAAGGGTTGTTTTTAGCCACAAAGAGTCAGCGTTTTGTGAAAAAAGGGTTCCTTTTAGGGATGCAAAATGTCAGTGGAAAGGGGGTATTTTCTGTTTTGAAGAACGATGATATGTCCTACCTTTATATTTGAGTGGACAGACTGGGGGGCCGGGAGGGCACCCTGCAAGTTTTTATCAAAATCTGTTGGTTGAGTTGAACAGTTGGTAAGTAAATACAAACCCTGATATAAACATATCATATATAGAACTATTGAAACACCAAAAATAAAATAAAATAAAATATTGAAGAGGTTTAATTACAGATTGAAAAGAGGTTTAATTACAGATTGAAAAGAGGTTTAATATATGTGTTTCAGTTGTATGCTGAGGTACGGCTCCCCCCCACCGAACAGCAGAAAGAAAGAAAGTACTACCAATGCTGCATTCCATGAATTGATAGTACAATTAATATTAAACCTCTTTTCATAAAACCAAAAAAAACATGAAGCTGGGCAGACTAAGTGTGGTACTTAGCCCGCCAAGTCTGTCCTAATAATATTAAACCTCTTTTCATAAAACCAAAAAAAAATGAAGCTGGGCGGACTAAGTGTGGTACTTAGCCCGCCAAGTCTGTCCTCCTAGCTCTTTCTTTCCCTCCTCGCGGCAACCGTGCAGCAACTGTCCCTTTGCCTAATGTTTATATAGCAACTTAACAGGGATTAGTGAGGAGGAGACTGACGCCCTTCAGCCCAAACCCCTGTATAAACAAAGGATTACAATTAGCCAAAGGGACAGATGGGTGGCAGGCTATTTTGTACCAATGATAGGAAGTATATAAATTAGCATTCAGTCCAGTAGGATCAACATTAAAGTCAAAATCTACATTTTAAGAAAAAGGTTTCTTGTTTTTCTACTGAGGCATAATAAGTTTCTTAATTCTCTAGGAATAAAAAGGGATGAAAGCAGTTGACGGAATACTTTATACTTTATTACAAACAGTAATACATCAGTAGTAAAATGATCATTAGGAGTTCAGCATTGGACATAGCTCAGCTTAGAGCAAGGTATTAAACATTGACCTTGGAATAACCTTGACGGACAGAGACTGCCGCCCTCTGCAGGCAACAGTAAGAACTAAATGACAGGATGAAAAACAAATAAATATAATCATAAAAAAAGCACATAATTGGTACGGAATGAGAAGTTACTAACTTTTGTTGAGCATGGGTACGTCGGATAACATTATGATACATAATAAGGAAAATCGTATGTTATTCCAGTCACATGCATAGGACCACTGGGGTATGATATTATGGAACAGGTAACCAACGAAGGCTTCGTTCATAATTAGACTGTTGCATACCTGAAGGTTGAAACGAGTTGGAAACCTTTGATATACCGTTAGTAGGCCTATGACTATAAACTTGACTAAACTTTGACGGTTTTCATTTAAACAAAGGAAACGTGTTCTTTTTTAATTTGCAGAGGTGCTCGCTTGTTATACTACTTCAATATACACATAGACATAAGCGTCAGTACATTTCTCTGGAAAAGGCATACAGGGTTGTATTTAGGGAGAAATGTTGATTCTCCACTTTGCATCATCTGAAAACAGGCTACTTGCTGTCAATACATTAACACTATTACTAACTGGCTATACACATTTCATTATGTCTGTTCCTGTCCAAAGCAATTACGATATAAAGCTTGGGACCCTGGGGTATCCGGGGAAAATAACAAGTACCTACCCAGCTCTCCGAATGGAAAAAAGTAACAACTCAAACATGACATTTGTCCCAGAGTTTAAGGTGCAGGTCACGCATACCAGGTGTGACCTTTAACCTTTGACCCCATGCCAGAGCCACTACACAGCGCAGTGATGAGAATTGGGCTTCAAATATTGTATATTATGTACATATACACGTCAAGTTCTGTATATATATACATCAAATACTGTACCACTGTGAACACAGCATTGTGCCCATCCAGCATTACAAATTAATAGCTCTTACCAATGGAAAATTAGAAATAAATATGCACACAATGTCCTCAATGATATTGACGTCCATTTGACAATTCACTGACCATTATATGAAATGGCACAAACTGAAAGGTTTTACTGTACGAAAAAGATAAACACCAGATGAACAATTCATAAAACGAATTACCATATGCCTTAGCTCGATTAGAATTACATGAATCCTTCCTGCAAAGGATGGTCTCTATACAAATGGATCGATCCTTAACATTGGACGAAAAAAGCCACACCGTTTATATGGTGCGCACAGCAAGAACCTCTTATCATTATGAACACTCTTTGTAGAAAACAATTCTTCATCTTCCACTCCTTGCTAGACCCAAAGGCATCAATGATCCACTTCATTCACAAGTTCTATATAAAGATTTCCGTAATTTATAGATTATTTACTTAAAACAATCCCGAATGGGTTTTCTCAAAGCTAGTTTCATATTAATATCTTGTTCAGGAATAGTTCGAAGCTTTAATTAAAGTCGTTAGGTCTTGCAAGGTGGTCATCTGTTTCTTGATATAGTCCTATGTATAGAATACCCCATAAATGACGCACGACAGAGAATTGTTCAATATCATCAATGTTTTGAGATAATACCAGTATTTATTTCTATATATATATTCACACAACACATACATTCCTGGAGAATAACCTATATATCGAATATCTTGGCGTTTCCTCATAATTTGCCATTTCGTCGAGATATGCATGGAGTCATGATATTTTCATAGGGTTCCCTCCTTGGAAGCAATTATGTTTTGATATATTAACATAGAATAAGCTGGCGTGTCGTTAGGCCAGTCTTATCTGTTTAAACATGGGCCTTGTACCATGTTATTGTATTATATTTAGCTGGCGATTTTTACATCTGAAGAAGAATAAAAACTGTTCAATGTTCAGAAGGCGTTTCATACACCTCCGGATACGAAGTCCTTTCAATGTAGACAGATATGATACATTGCATGAATACATTGAACCGTCCCACATTATATAGCAAACCTTTAATACTTTGCTTGATGGCATAATCATTCCATTCAAAACTCAATCCCAAGCCTTGATTACAAATTTCCGAAATTTTCCACCAGAATATAACAGTTTAGGTGTTTTGTATTCAGTGCAATGTGGCCAGTTATGGTATAGTTCAATATACATGAACGATTCTTGTCATTGCAGTATGGATCCTTGCTCTAATATTGGCATTTATCAAAGACAATTATGCCATATCCTATTCCTCCAACCATTTCATCGGACAGTCTAACTGAATAATGCCACTATTCGACATTTATTTACAATCCAGAAGGTCTTGCTTAACCAATAAATTAACACGTCGACATCCACGCCCCTCTGTAGCTGTCCATCTCAATCGCTTATAAGCTATCTGCAATAATAATTGTCATTCTTTCGTTTGGTCTCAGCAACCTCATGGGTCAGTGATTGCTGGCTGCTTTGCCCATCGCATTGTGTATGATCTCCAATCACTTCGTAATTGCTAGAAACGCTCTTCATAAGCAATGTTGATTCCTGTAATCAGAAAATACAATGTCCGTCTGGTACAAGAGTTAAGACCGTTGGACCCAATCATTGAGCTTGCCCTGTCCACACCTAACCTAGCTGTATGTGAGTAGCAATAAGCACTAGACCAGTGTAGGTTCAGGAATAGGCTTTCCTCTTCATTTCTTTTCCAAGGCATTTTAGGCTATGAACAATAGGTATGTGTACATGTCTGTGCCCTATTGTCTTTCATGTTTCCACTCGTAACCTTCCTTTATCCATAGACAATGACATCAGGACCTAATAGTCCAGCCCTCTCCTAAGTGGATGTTCCGTGTCTCTCATTTTCAGAAGCACATTGGGTTAAATATTACAAGTAATATATCTCAAATGAGAGGAATCTATGTTCCTTCAAACTGCGAAATCATAATCAACAATCATAACCTCTGAACATGTGATACAAAAACCTAAATGTTCAGTCAAGCATTTGGAAAACATGAAATGGTCCACAGCTTCGAAGCGTTCCGTGGGTCTATGCAGATGATACTTCTTTAAATACATGATGTGGATATGCTGGGATGTGACGTCGTCTAAGGGTGTAATGTTTGCATGCGTAGCACATCATCCAAGGGGCTAGGAGACTGAGCTAAGCACAATCCCCGCTACACCCACCCCCAGACCGTCGCGAGGAACCATGGGAAGGACACTTCGTAAGTATGATGCGTGACAGGAACATAAAAGATATCCTTATGTATAAGTATGCCATGCAGTCCCCATATATATATGTACACCCACCTGCGCCCCTCGCTCTCAAGCCAATCAGATTGTCGATAACAAAAGGGAAGCGCATCGCCCTGGTGAGACGGCCTACGTCATCAGTGACGTCATCGGGTGACATATACCCTCACCAGGAGGACAGGTTATTTTATATTCCTCTCTGAGCCTTAATCAGTCGGTGGTGTGTCCATTAAGTGCTCGGCAGGAGGAGTTTCAGGATTATCCAGAGGAGGGCGAGGGGAAATAGACGCCCGGCCACTGATGTGATGCGCAGTGCGCCTGCGCCACTGATGACGTCACGATTACGTAAGAGCGTCATCTTGTGGGTAGAAACTGAGGGCTGGTCCAGGGTGTGCCTCATCAACGTGCCACCTGGTGGGAAAAGAACAGGAATAGGAGTTTATTACGCTATTTAGGTCCCTATATTAAAACAGCATTGCTTCGGATCTTTATTCAAGGCTCATTCATTTAATCCCAGTTTTTATTGAATACAGAGATTGAACCAGGACCAGTATGCTGTTCAGATAGCAGCCGGTAGGTTATATCAATTATACATTCCAGTGTAATTGTTCAGGGGTAACACCAGAAACCAGCAAAACCTATGTCCACGCATTAGCAGCCACCATGGAGACAGTGTTTTGTTATTACCAGGTGTTATGGTATAATATCAAAGGGAACGTCTACAGCCTACTAAGGGCACCAATTGTGATAAGATATTTTCCGAATTCAAGTGCCAAAGCCATTTGTCGAAATGTAAAGGTGAGGGGGGCCAATGGTCATAGAAGGGCTAACTATTTACATATTTCTACATTTACCAGAAGGCGACTCTGGTAATGATGTAGTTAGAAGGTTCTAATATCATCTCTCATAGGAATCCCATGTTTTGCATGCTCACCATGCATGAAAGAAACCACAGGAAGATTATTACAAAAACTTGCGTCATCTACTATAGAAGACATATTGCTCCTGAACCCAGCGTTGGCGGATCTATACATGTACTTACTTTGGGAGAGTGGTCCCCAGGCATATAATTGATACCAATCGTTGTTGAGGTCTATGTTAAATTGATTGCCATTGGCCACTTTGAGGGGCCTTGAGAAACGGCAGGCGATTCGTCCATCCTCGGTAACCGCAACCTGGAGCACATGGATAATGATACACAATCATATCATGTACTGCCGCTATACGAAATTTATGGGATAGGAGAAAAATAATGAGTGTTGTCAATTAAGCCCCACGACAGCATTGTTTTCAGAGAGTAATGGGACCATTTTATATTCATCTATATCTTATTCAATGAAGACGGCCATATATGTTGGAATAAGTTGATGTATTTAAAATAATTATGGCTAGTTTCTTAAACTGCATGAAAAAGCGAAGAACGTACCTTGCATTTAATTGAAACTTAATCTTCTCTAACCTATTATAACGTTGTATAAAAAGTAATGTATATAAATTTAGATAAGCGTGCATGTCTGCCACTCCTTAATAATGATGTTGAATGACGAACAAAACCCGAGGAATTGGGCATAAAACACGAGTCAAGGAAAAAGCCTATTAAAAAGGTCTTACCTGGTGGTTGTAGAGGGGGTTGTGCTCCTGTAGGTGGGGGCTTTGGTACGCGTAGTCGTTCCAGTAGTGGCGGACCACGCCAGAAACACGAGTGCGCATGCACATGAAAACATCATCGCCTCCCTGAAAAAAAGCCCAAAGATCAAGATTAATGAGGGAAGGGACGCTGAGGCTTTTATGTATTGCATAAAAGATGGGATTTTGTAGAGGTGAGCTGGCGCATGTGATGAGAAGTAATTGGAAAAATAATTCGGACCCTGGAGTACATGATCTGGAAGTGTTGGAACAGGTATGGGCTGTTCTCTGTACCTAGGGAAGAAAACATGTATATTGTTGGTGTTATCAAACATTTTCCATCCTTATAGGTTTAAAACCAGTGGCCTCGAATATCACATCTGTTGAAATGAAATCCTTTAAAAAGTCATTTCAAAAACCAATGTTGTGTTCTCGGAAAATATCATGTTTGAAGGCTGTGATCCAAGATCCGATTTACATAACTATTTTGTGAATAAAACATCACATCAAGAACTCAAAATTAATATGAACCATTTTAGCCATAGAAAATAAATAAAATGACAATGTATTGGGTAGATAAGCGTTTGATGTGAGCTCCTGGCCAGAAGCAAAATCTTATAATAATGTATCCAAGAGAGACAAACAGATATATGGACCGTATTCCTTTGCCTATTTCCTGGCCCCAATAGGCAGGCGATTGGGGATCGTTTGGTGATTAGGAGCCGATTACTCTGTGACAGTCAGTGGGGACTCATGTCGTTACCTCCTCCATGGTCTAATTGCTGGACGATTAAAAAAGGCATATCCCATTTCCATGCTGACAGGCGTTTAATCACTTATAGCAGAATTAATGACTTGTAACATAAAGCTGTATGGGTCTGATACTTCATATTGTCATCCTGGTAGGGTGAGGAAAAAGGATAAGTTAACCCTTTCACACCGGTGTAGCTGCCCCTGTACCCTGCGCCATATGCTTTCAGGCACTATATTCCCTTGTCTAGATTGTCCTTTTAATAAAAACATATTTTCAAATTTTTGATGTATGAACAACTGCGTATATTGAATTGAAAAATTAAGCTATCATCAAAATGCATTAATTGAAAACATTAAATATTTTGTATGATGTCAAAGGTGGCGTATTTTGCGGACAGTATTGGGCCTGGTAGGGTGTCAATTAAAACCTTACGGAAAGTTGGATGGTGTAAAGAAAGAGTTAAGACTACCACCAATGATCATCACAAAAAAATTTGATTATCAATATTGTATTAGACTTTGAGAAAGGAAAATGATCATTATCATTTTGCTCTTAGATCATATAGACCCGTACCTGAGCCAATTTAACATTTCCTTATACTACTGAATATTAAACTTCACCATCAACAATGAATCATTTCCATACACTACTTCAGTAGGTAAATCGTACATCAATATTCCAGAAAGGGCACTACTGAGATAATAAGGCCTATGCCCTGGGGGCCTATGCCTTAATTTATAAACAATTCTCTTCGTAGTGGGTATAGTATTATAGGATTTGACAGTAAGTTTACATGTTGAGGACCAAGGACAGAGAATGTTAGCAGCGTGTACACGAATGCAGCAATGGGTGGGTAACAAACTGTTCTCCCCTTTGTTTCCCGCGCGGTGAAATTAAAAAGCTGGTCAAGTGTCATCATGGGCGTTGGACGTGAATGCGGAATAATGGTTACACATTGAGATGTTTATTGTATAGTATATCAATAGATTTCCCAGAAATATAGAGGAACGTTCTTATGAGACTCATTCCAATACCAATAGTTGTTGGCATTTCTTTGCTTTTCGAAATGGAAACTTAGTAACTTAGTTTAAGATGAGATGGTAAATATCTACTCAATTTATAGACAAAAACCGGAAAACCTCAAATTCCATGTACACTGAAACCACTGATATTAGCGTGTTCTACCATTCCAAACCTATAAGAGTAATCTATATGCTCTCAACTCTTCTTACATACAACCTCCAGTCATCAACAGATCTTTCCCCTTGATTTGTGCTACCCCAGGACTTTGTTATCTAGTTACCCCCTTCTCCGCGGTAGCCGCCTGTCAGCCGTCGGATATCACCACCTCTCCTCAGCAAACCTGCTAATTCTTTAAGACGCCAGCGGGAACCAGCAGCCTCCTCCAGGGCGGTGGGGGTGGCGCCACCTGGTTGTCAGCATGTAATCACCTGTCTTTTGAAAAAGTCCAAATTAAATTGCCTACCCTCAGGCCTCCAGCACTGTTCCGGCATCCCATTCCAGAGCTCTGTGTTTTACTTCATTTACTGAAGTCCCCAGCTCCTACCACTACCAATCTTTGAAGCACACGGCCAAGTTTGTTGACTATTACTTTCAAACTGTTTTGAAATTAAACTGTCGCCAGGTTTCCCAACTTGAATTACATTGGAAAGGAGCAGGTTATTAGCACCAGCATCTTTTTTACTGTTGGGAATTAATGAAAGGATTGGCTGGGTAGTTGGCGCGGTTATATTTTTTACTTTCCTTTAATTTACCCCCTGGTTGACCTCACTAAAACAAAGCGAGCTGTCTACTTCAATCACGGTTACTTTTAGAGCCTCTGTAACCGCTATAGGAAAACACTATATGTGTGATTATTTTCTAGAAAGAAGAGAACAATGTCCATAGGCCTACAAGATCTTTTATACGTTTTCTTGTGATTGTTACTTAATTTAGAGAGTTGAGGGGTGTCCTTGAAATAGGAAAGATTATAAATGAAGTTGTTATTTTCATTTTTTCAAGAAGTGACCAAAGTATTAATTCCGAATTATTGAAATAAATTGGAGCCAAGAGAAGACATTAATGTATTTATAAGATTATCATTAGTTTCTACCTTATTAAATTTTTTAAGTAAATCCAGGCATCAAGTTGATAAAAAGTTAGAGTGCTATCTATATTCATTCTACACTTTCTTTTAACGCTCTACATTATTCTGTTTAGGTAGTGTCAAACAATCAAAGTTCATGTATATTATCCCTTTAGACCCCACTGATTACGACAATGAATTGCTGGATTTCCCCAGGATTTCCCTCAGAAATCCCTTGAATTTGTTTTAATTGAGAAAGTTCAAAGGTGTACCCACCTTTTTTAAAAATATCAAAATTATAGAACTCTGGTTTGAAGCATGGAATAGGGAATTAAATAAGCTTTTAAACAATTTATTTGCCATTTCTTTACACTGAAGACTATTTAGAGTGTTCTCCTTTGGAAAAATATGGAAAAATAAATGGAAAAACGGCGGGTTTTTCGGGCAGCTACGGCCGGATCGGGGAGCACACCCTCGGCGGCCACGGCCGGATTTGGGTCTAAAGGGACTTATATAATTATACCACTATGTATCAGTGTATTGGTTGAGGACATGATTATCTCTTTATCTCTATACAATGATGTTCGGCCTATGAAACCTTTGCACTTTTTTTATATTAAAGTGCTGTATCAACCAAGTGCTAAGATAGTGCGGAGAGTGGCTGGTGATAAATCTTTGAAGTGCTCCACGATCATTGGACATAGACCAAGGACAAGTATTAGATTGGCACAAACACGTGAATGGCGTCTCTGAAGTGGTGTCTATGTGGTATGGTGAACTGTGAGGCGTAAATGAGAGTAATGTGACTCACAGAGCTTACCATCTCTTTCATATTCAGGCCAAATCTAATGAACCAAATAATACAGGCGTCTCGGTTGAAATACAGTAGTCCTTTTCTAACATGAGCATGTGCCATACAAGAAAATTCAAAGCTTTCAAATCTAACCTAAAATACCATTATGTTATACGGAGACTTAGATAAGTATGTAGAGGTTACATTGTAAATGACTTATAGACATCTTGAACATATAATGCAATCTCCTCCTACTGTATATCTTAGGTAGACCTAACTATAAAGTGGACACAATAGCTATCCCTACGATCACAGGATCCAAAACTGTATTCATCTTTTCATAATCACTGCGGGAAACATGACATTATGAACTAATCAATACTATTCAAACATGGACGATATTTTTAAAGACTTAAAACGCTATAAACCTATGGTCTTAGAAAAGGACAAAATAACCTTTAATCCCATGATCTATATAACAATTAGATCAATTATTCTAAGTCCTACATCCTAGATTTATATAAGCATTACATCTATTACCCTAGAAAACACAATACCTTAATCTCTAGATCCATATAACCATTAGATAAATTATAGTTATAAAAGAGGGTTATGATTTCAAATAAATGCACTGACCATCCTATCGTCTGAGGAGAACCCAATGGCGGCCCAGTCAGCCTTGGCACTGATCTCAAAATGGGCCTCGGACATCTCCACCCGTGACGTCACCAGGTACACACACGTGTCTTGTTGACACGAGTCCTGCCCAGGCTCAGTATACCTGAAAGTAAGGCAAAAGGTGGTATTGAAAACGATGAATTTTGATAATGAAGCAAGATAACAGATAGCGAAATGCAATGATTAGAGAACGGTAGGTTTTCAGTTGGAAAGAATAGAGTTGCATAAGCTGCAGTCGGGGTAAAATACCGGTGTTATGTAAAAGAAAAGGGTAATCGGTAATTTTCTCATAAAACAATCATTATCACCACTCTCAAAAAACAATCATTACCACCTCTTTATTGTCACAAGTCTACGCAGATCTATCGCACTCTTATACGTATATGTAATGGGTGGATATAGTAAATGAGTTGATATCTATCAATTCTTTTTTCTGTAATAGTAAAGTGTTGATACCTATCACTTTTTATTTGCAATAGTAAAGTTTACTTCAATAATATAAAGAACTGTTCTCGTATTCCATAAAAAATATAGCACTGGCTCAGAGCTAACAGATGGACTGAAGAAATGTTGAGTTTTTCTCAAGACATCAATCACTGCATTAATTTTTGCCACTCTGGCATTTAGTTATGCCTAGAACACCATTATCAAAGGCACCAGGCTATAGTTAATTTTACATCCCCTAAATCATTATATTGACCACTAGCAAAATGCCAACATCGTGGAGTCTTCTTTGCATTAGGGGCCCAGAAATTGTGCTGAGTTGGCACCAATTGTGCACTGATGGTCGCAGCTTATTTAGCTGTAATACTACCAGGGCCTTTTCCCTGCGTCGGCCTCTGGAGGAAAAGGTTAATTGATCTCATAGACAACGCCGTATTCTCGTCTAATTTGCTGTACGTGCTTCAGATGAAGGTTTCTCATTCGGGGAACGAGGAAGTATGAGAGCCTGGGTAATTTCCTCCTACCAGCTTCTGCTGCTGGAGCCCCTAACATTAAGTTAAATTTGGTGGATCTTGGAGAGAAGAATAGTTTGAATATTTTATGAGGAGTACAGTAAAACGCGGTACATACCGAAAGCAATTCTTTTTCGTGCCACATTTGTCAAGGTCAATGGCTGCGAATCCTGGAATTGAAATATAGAATATGTAAGAGGAGAAATATGTACAAGACCTTAATGTAACTTCTAAGCGAAATTTTCAAAGTCAATGTGCTGATGCCTCAAATTTAAGCCTAGTGAAGAAGTAAGACAAAGGATGATAGAGATTTTTATTATTTCTATTTTGGCAACATATTCTACCCAAGCCTTACATTTATTGTATTATTAACATAAAATGTTCATATATGTACCTTTTCTGAACCGCTTTGATTGCAAGTTTGCCCAATACGTCGTCTCATCCTTATAAACAGTACCTCTGAAATTGCAATAGAAGGAATTAGAAGAAATGCAATGATTATATGAATGGATTTTGAAGTGCGCCGTAAGATAGAATCTTTTTGGTTCTCATAACTTGTCCATGTTGAGAATTAGACTACTTGTGACTAACAACTATATTATCAACCGCCTGGGAGTCATGTAGCAGAACATACAGAGAAGATGATATTAATTTTGCTGACCTTGTGCAATTGATTGATAAGTACATGTGTATACATGATCAATTACACAAGTAATTACCAAGAATCCCAACACGTCATTTAAAACCTACATATAGCTATCAAACAATATATACTTTGATCAAAAGCAAAAAGCAAAAGCTCATCACAATAATCCCAGGAAAAAAGTAACAATACATTATAAGAAAATTACACAAACTAACACAAAAAACAACAAAAACAACAACTACAAATAACCAAGAATGAAAAAACTCACAAGAAGTGCACGGTGCCCTTGTCGGTCTCTGGCGATAACCAAGTGAAGGTCATGTTGGAGATGGTGCGGGGAGTGTCGAACCAGGCGTACAGAGTGTTGTTGGTGCCCTCACAGCTGTGCAGGGCTACCCACTGGGGCACGTCCCTGAACTGCCCCACCACGTCCGGCGTGCCGAAGTGACGGGCCTGCAGCACGAAGCCCACGAATGGAGAGGTCGACACGATCGACACTGAAATGAGGGGAAAAGGGGGGATATTTGAGTGATTGTATGAATAAGGGATGTTTAAACAGTATTTGGTAACAATGCTTGGAATCGGAAAAAGGGTATATTTGAGTAAGTGCGCTATGTATGCATAGGCCTATAATATCATATGTGTTTTTCTCAGTATTTGGTGACACTGCATCGGGGAACAAGAAGAGTTCCCTTCCGTAGCCGCCCAGAAAAATGGCCATCTTTCCATAATATTTCCATATTTTTCCAAGTAGGACACTTTGATAAGTATTTAACATAAAAAAAGCAATCAATATATCGTTTTAAAGCTGATTTGATTCCCTAATCAATGCCACAAACTATATTTTGATAACTTTAATTGTTAAGTATGATTCAAGCCCTAAACTTCAATAATTAAAATCAATGTAATATCTGGAAGAACAGATTTATCTGAAGATATTCAATAAATATATTTTTTTTAAAAGAAGGAAATTCAGGAATTCTGTAAGGAAATCCGTGGAAATCCTGGGGAAATACAGCAATTCATGAATGCAATCCATGGGGTCTAACGGGTTAATGTTTGAGTTGTGTTGTTTACATAGGCCTATAGGCAGTCTTTGTTGTGAATGCAAAAAGAAAAAGGTTGATATTTGGTTTTTGGTCCCATAAGACATTTTAGCAGTATTTTGAGAACAAATATCTCTACCATAATATTATAGCCTATAACTTATAAACACTCTCTTTATTGCTATTTGCATAAAACATGTTCTTCAATAGGCCTACAGTAATTGCCAAGATATGTTTATAAAATTTGTGATTCTTTGTTAAGGTCTGATCTCGGTGCGTTAATGTATTCATTTTGATTGCTAAAGGACAGTAGATCTATGAATTATGTTATATCATAGTTATGAACCTGCTTTTTGTGGGGATTGTTGTGATGCCGCCATAATTATTTGTTACAATCCTGTGAAACATACCCAAATGGCCTAATTTTCCTGATATTGTGTTCCATATAATTATCTAGCAGGCTAGGCGGATTTACAACCAGTGGTTATGCCTGCCGATACTTGCCTAATAGGGCTGGGGGATAGGGCCCCATGCCCCCGTGTGTAATGGGTCTGAATATTGTCACAGGGTTATAAGTACACATTGAACCTTAGTCCCATTCCATGAAGCCTAGCAGATACCCCCTAATCACATTGAGCAAACCCCTGCTAACTGGAATGAAAGGGAACCAGTCAACCCAATGATAATTTACCGTAAAAACTGAGTAAATTATTTCGGACCTATTTGCGTTGGGGAGATTGGTATTGGATAAGGCAGGGGCAGTGGCGCAGGCCTGCATGACATAAATTACACTAACCCAATAGGTCATAGTTCTATGGTCCGAACTAGGCTCTCAGATAAACATCGGACCTCCTAGTATGTGATCAATAACCCACAAAACAAGCAATTCTTTCCAGGGTTATTCCCACACAGATAGAAGTTAGTGACAACACAGGCATCGAAGCATGTTCCAATAGGCTTTCCCCTTTTCAGCTAGCACAGTGGACTAAAAATGAATCCATATTATTCCGCCTTGGCCACGACCTTGTTTCCTCCACTCTCTCCAAACCTGGCGCCCCCGGAAAGGCGGCCATATTGAATAGGACGCGGGCCCCGCTCCGCAGGAGGTCCGGTCCATCCAATCAGAAGCGGCGTGTGTTTTGGCTGCGGGGCTGTCGGGTCGATTCCTAGTCCCGCAGTTGTGATGACCACTTTGGTTCATTGGTCCTTGTCAAAAGGGTCGCCTCCCCTTGATAGAACGCCCCTCCAGGCGGACCCCTCCAGTAACCATGGAGAGCCATGGTGGCTAGTCCAAGTCACGACTTGAAAGAAGAGGTCAGGGTCCTGGGTCATGCGCCATAGATCTCGTTATATAGAAAAACGTCCACAAGGCGCGGCAGCCAACCCACCGACCGACAACGTCTAAATCTGGAGGAATATTGGAGAGGCAAGGAAGGCCAACATAGAAACGCCATTTGTTGGGGTCATCGATTTGTCCCTCACCTATCATCCTCTGTCATTTTAGGCACGGCTCCTGAAGTGGAGGTGTTAGAGCGTAGGGAGAAAAAACTCTGGGCTTGGTTGGGATGGAGGAGATAGTAAGAGGCACAGAGCTAGAGGCAGGAATGGAAGATTTGTGAGGAGGAGAGATGGGGTTGGACGTTAGAAGCAGACATGGTTAAATCGATACACAAGTAAAAGTAGAAACATAGACAGAAAGATAAACATATAGCGGAAGTAGATGCAAGGGTATAGGGATATATTTCATATATATATATATGAAACAAAGAATGTATAATGCAATAACTAAAAAATAAAGCGCAAATGAAATGTAATGATACAATGTGATGCTTGCTGTAAAACATATAGTGGGGCCAACATCTGATACTATATTTGAGGTTAAATGTGTGTATGTATAGAATCACATTTCCCAAAGTGTCGTAGTACATTATCACTTATTATCTTATTTCGTACTTGGCTACGATTCCCGTGGTACAATTACATCGCCTAAGCATGGCTTATGTTGGTTCCTTTTACGTGTGGATACATTTTGAATATTGTTCAATTTATAGTTTCTGCATGTAAGAGGTGCAAACATATTAAGATTTATATATGCAGAAAAAAAAACTTTCATGTCAAACATGAAAAACTTTCATCATGTCTATTTCTATCAAAGCATTCATGTGAGAATATTTGATCCGATTTTCATCATAAAACACCTCATCAAACGGGTGTTTCACTAGGAGCCTTAAATGTCTCTTTAAAAAAAAGTAGGACTAGCTAATGAGCCATTAGAATTAAGACTCCGGTCTCTCAGAAGATTGCAATTGGTGCATGTATTTTACTCTTAAATATCATTCGAATCGATTATCCACATACCATAAGAGATAACACAGCAACCTCAATGGATGACATAGCATACTCGGCGTCATCCTTAAAAGAGGATACACTTCACTATAGGTGAAACACATTCTGTCTGAAATATCGCTTTTTATAAATCATCACACATAACTGCCTCATTCCTGACAGTTTTGGCGGCATTGGGTGTTAAATGTAATCATAAACCTCAGTGTTATATCACTCTCCTAGCCTAGGCGCCAGGAGACAATTCGGTAATTATAGTCTCTGTGAAGAAAGTCAATAAGCGGACCTGTGCTGGGTGTGACAGTTCCATTTGAGTGTGTACCTCGGGGGATTTGTATGTGTGAGACGGTGGGTTATGTTAACCCTGGGAGTAACTGAGGTAACCGACCTAGCAGTTTTAGACTGTAAAGAGAAGAACTTACCCCTCTCAATTTGTTATATTATACAGATATAGGCCTTTGATGAATTTATAAATATGGTATAAGCATGTTCCACGCAGCGAGGTATTAGTCGTAGATATGAAAGTTGAACCTTCGGTAGATCATAAAATACTAAGGTTATGACTGTTTGAACTCCACTGCCTGACCTCTAGGTGACCTCTTACCACTCAATGAGGCATAAGTCACCCAGGACATTTCTGAATATAATTATGCTAAAATGAGTGAAAGGTGCCCATTCTGAATCGTGTTTTCTACAGAAATCACATAGTAAACACCTTAACTTTACGTTTTAGTCATAAATTGGGAAATGAACGATGAATCACAATAATGTTATTGATATATATTCCTAATGGTTGATGATAAAGGGTATTGTACTTTGCATTACCATGAAAAGAAGTGGTATCTCAAAAGTAGATTTTCTCAATTTGAACCACTGGACTAACTGAGGTTACAATATATTTAGCAACAAAATATTTTCATCATCGAAAAGATCAAGGAGCTATTTCTTATGTTCTATCAAACGCTGAATTTTCATATTTGCGACTCATGGATGCCTAACTACAAGATGATGGGGGGCGGGCTTACATTTCCTATATGTTTAAAATTCGATTATTATAATTATTCTCCACAAAAGAACAAAAATTGTTTACTCTCTTTTCTTGCCTTCTGTCACGTCAGTACGACTATTGTATTCAAAATCACTCGGGAAATGCCGCTGCTAAACATGCGAACGTCTTCTGATGCACGCTTGTTCAGATGGACTTTTCAAAGCTTAGTGCTAACCATTGTCATGTTTCTATTATTCCATTTCCTTTCTCAAACTTCAGCCAGTCAGACAGGAATGCTACAATTCGTGATTATAAATATGGCATAGGACGCATGTCATTCCTAAAGCATACTCTCAAAAAGGGAACGTATATGTACAGTGATGTTACAGTTTGTGATGATAAATATGGCAAAAGTAACTTTATGAAAAAAGTATCATGAAAGGAACTCACAATTTCAGGCTCTATGACAATAATTTCGCTGAGTATGAAATTAATATTTGCATTCGGAGATTAAGGTCACTAAGATCTACTCCTTAATCCTGTCAACTTATTTCAGTAAGAAATTCACATATAAATACTGACCCAAGCAATCTATGAAAGAGGTAATCCCCATGAAATTTGTGTGGTATGTAAGGCAAATAACATTGACAAACCCATAGAAGAACATACAACCAATGTATGAATTGTGTTGATCAACAATACAAACAAATGAATACAAAATTAAAGATAAACAAAACAAAAACAAACACAGTTAAAGTCCACTTGGTAAATCAGCCACATGGGATCTAGGCAAAGATCGTTGTGAATCCACAGATCTCCCTCCAGGGTATTGGGGAGAGGTTAGATGGGAGGTGCACAGGTCATGGAGGGCGCCTCTTTTTGTCACTGATTACAGGATGTCCTGCAGCAGTGGGGATTGGAGCTAGCCCCTCCAGGCCCACCCTGGAGTGGATATGGCCGGAGCCGCGAGGCGAGGTAGGGAGGGGAGGATTTGGATTGGCCGCTAGGGCTGACGCTCAGCTTTTGAGATGATCACTGTATGGATTACCTGATACAGAATTACTTCAGTAAAATTTCTATCGTAAACTCTTCTACTGCATTGCCAAACCTTGCAAATCTTGCAGACCCTTTGAACTTCTGCAACATTGCTTGCTTGCTTTGATATAAAGACAGCAATCCAGATAAACAAAATTTTAATGTTAACCTCTTAAAATTTCCCTCTCCTTTATTGATCCTATGCTTTGAATAGTTGCTTCTCCCTCCCTTCAACCTTTACCTGAGAAAACATGTTCTATTTTCTTTATCTGCTATCAATAATACCTGCAAGAGCAACCGAGCGAAAATAAGGTAAATATAAGAATCTGAATAAGGCATTCATTGACAGAAATACACGTTTCCCAATACCAATCCTGTGCCTCTCCACACGAAGTTCCCACATCTCTTGTATGACATACTTATCACATTTGCCTCTGCAAACTTTGTCCTGAGCCCCCCTAAATCAGTCAAAGTGCTCTGCCCAGGCCTAGGCCATCCAGGCCTAACTCAGGCAGTCTGGGGTGACGACTGTCCCCTATTCCGTGTTATTGGCCCCTAATAGGTGGGCACTACCAGGCAGCGACTACCCCTACTCATCAGCCTAACCCCATCAACCGTCCATCACCCCTGGTACTTTCCAAGGGCCAATTTCCAGAATGCCACTTCTTCGATTTCTTTTCAGCGCTGGAAATGCGTTTTGTAGGCCGGTAAACATGTTTACTGTCACTCGGATGTCGGGGAGTTTTTTTTGGTTTACTTTCTTTTTGGTAAATTTGATTATTGGGTGCTATATTTTGTGTGTGTGACATGTTCCTATATATAGGAACGTTATAGCCAAGTGCTGCTTTTACGTACCAATAAGACGTTACTTATGCCAATACTTAGCGGTATGGTAATTTAGGATAGTTTGAAAGCAGCATCGGCACCTTATGAATTTTCATAAATCATAATCTAGTATTGCACATGTACGGATTTTTGAATTATAATTCAAAACGCCATGTTGAACAAGTATAGAATTTTAAAATAAATTCTTAACTGTAATAGATTACCCTGGAATTTGCAAAGAAAATAGTTGCAGTATTGGATCCAACTTAAACGTTTAACTGAAGACGAGATTTGTTAAGATTTCATCTTTGCAAGCTGCAGCAATCATCTTAAGAATTGAAACTCACACGAGATGGCTAGTCATTAGATATTTGACACAATGTTTTATTCAATGTCTTCTGCATTCAAACCGTAGGATACAATCACAAATAAAGGGAATGTGCTCTGAAGGTCGTTGTACTCGATTTTCAAAAGTCTAATGCTCCGTCTGTCGAGAGTGAGGGGATTATAAATTGAAATTCCACGCTGCATGTATCTGACAACTCACCTAATGTATCTGACAACTCATAGTTGTCAACAATAACAATTGCCTTTCTTTGATAGCAGCCTGCATAGATACTGTACATTCATATAGTAACTGCCAATTCAATATCAAGGTGTTATTTTAAAGTCTTTGTGGGGAGGGAGTCCAGTAACATTTTTTCCAATCATACATTGTCTGCGGTTATCTCTATGTTTTACCTGTTTAGGAAAACGTATTATCATTAATTAACGTACTATGTTCCTCAACGATTCTCTATCATAACTGCTATTTTGACATTTTGGGCATTGTGGAAAACACTCACGAGTTCCTTGTTCTCTGCATCTGGGGCTAATAACCTGAAGCAACTATTGAAAGAAATTGATGATCCTATGGTAGGATACAACCCTTTTTGTTTTATATATCTTATACTTTATAGTTCCTACGTCCTATATAAATCTTCGTGATGCCTCCTATTGTGTAAAACTCAATGGTTATACACATGCCTTTTGTCAATGCTTCCTGTTCCATCAATTTCTTTTGTAATTTCTCCTTTGCAATAATGCTACCCTGGGAGTGCTACAGATTCTATCTGATCCTCCTGGCAATGTTGACAAAATGATACATTTCCCACAATCCAATGGTTCTTCTGCTATCATATATAAAATGTTATACCTAACATTTTTGTAATCTGTAGGCCTATATGACGTTTCTTACTTTAGCCAATTTGGTATTAGTGCCTACCCATTTGGTCTCATACCATATCCCTTCAAGCTCAAAGGGATACCGCCCTGCAAGACCATTCCTTGTTTAGTTTTTCTATCCAATGTCATAACATTTCACATTATATGACAATGGTAATGCATCCACTCAAGGAAGGTCTATTTACTTTATCTATATAGGCCTATATATAATTCCAAACAAAAATTCACAACCTTAGGGCCCATTGCTTGCCAATCTTTTGTTCATAATTATCAGGGTCTTCAAAATATAAGTTTTGGATTTAAAAATATTCATACCTATGAATTATGAGAAACCAACAGGGATAATTTGGGGAAAAAAAACCCCAAATATAGCCCAGAAGTTCAGAAATGGTATGGAGATCAAACCTGCCACGAATGAAATTCTCAAAATGAACAATACCTCTACAATGTGCCAGAATCACATCATCTTTGCCAGCAAACATGAAAGAAATCACTGATTCCGAGGGAACGGGAAATGTCAAAACGTATTTATGATGACATCGTAGGTTTCCCACTTTTTGTTCTTATTGCAAACGGCCCCTCGACGAGATCTCGTCCTAAACACGCGAGATTAGGCAGCAATGCGATTGGTTCTCTGCCAGTTCCGTTTGGCGCTTATCTGCTTCCGGTTCAGAGGTCGGCGGCCAGCTAAAACGACCTCGTTGTAACTGGTTCGTAGTCGTTGTAGCTGTTTGCTGTCAATCGTCAATCTGGGAAAAAGAAGGACAATGTCACGTGATCTTATCGCCCAGCCGGTCGTTCCTAGACGGCAGTAGGCGTATTGGGTTCAGCGGAAGCCATCTTTTGGGGAAGGTTCCGTAATCTTAAAGGCGATATTACACTTCACGACCCGAGGTGCTGTAATATTATGACGATGTGACAGAGAAACCGCACATATCAGAGATAAAGAAATATTGTCACAAAATGTGTGCGATACTTCATATTGCTATATTTTTTTTATAGTTATATCACTCCTGTATGTGAATTGTATGTTATGTCATCATTTCACGCCGATAGGAGCCCAGGAGGGTATTTCATAACAAAATAATAAGAATCGGGTGAATCTTAATACCTGAAATAAGAAATTCTTAATACAAATTTGATGTTGAATTGTACAAAGATGCTTTTTAAGAATCATGTCATGTTATGAAATACCTAGGTAAAATTACTTTCTTACCTGTGTTTTGCCATTGATATAACATTGACCATACTGGGTCTAAGATCAGGTTGTAGGTCTCTTTAATGAACAAAGATTTTTTATACAGCCTTTACAAAGAACTCTTTTTTTCTTCTTAAAACCTCTCTTATCTTTAAGAAAATCTTATTACAACAAAGAAAAAGAATCTTTAACTAAGATTTTGTTCTGAAAATGCCTCCAGGTCGTGTTGTGTTATAATGCCTTGAGTAGGGGTGATCTAAGATGGCGGGTTCCCTCTTCACCGTATCAAGTAAAAAATTACCCATATCACGTGTCAGTGGCGGATGCAGGGTGGGAAGGGTGGGAAGGAGGTCCTGACCCCCCCCCCCCCCCCTGACCCACCCCCCTGACCCCCCTTTCTTTTTAGGTGGACCCCTAAACTACAAAAAGAGGATAAAATGTCGCACACATCCACATAAATGTACACTGCTTTAGTATTTAGCTTATTATGCTGACCCCCCCCCCCCGCCCCCCCCCCTTCAGAAATCCTGTATCTGCCTCTGCATGTTGCTAGTGAAAAGCCATATCAGGAGTCTAAACCCATTTAAGTGACATGATCCACAGGGTTTGGAAGTATGTATGATACAATTTTTTCACCTACATGAAAACACGAATAGACCGAGGTTTGTTAGATTAGACATAACCTATAGGTAATTACCCATGTTATGCATATTCAAATTTGTCAGGATCACTGGCACGTCACATGGTGGGATATGGGCTTAGCAATGGTCTATGTAAACTATGTACAAACTAAACCTCACATAAAAGACCCATTACATCAATCATAAATATATATACGTCGTCCAGTCAAATGTTTCTCCATTGCATATAAAGCGCATTCCACGGTGCATTCCTCTCCAGTAATTACAGATTTGACAGCACAGTCGGGAATGCAGGGTAGGCATAGCCTACAAGAATATGCCTGACAGAATGACAAATTGGATAGACATGTCAGAAGATTACATGACCCACAGACGATTGTATGGGAGGGATACACGTAAGTCGGTATTTACGGCAATTGGGCATCATCGAGACCGGCAAATCCTATTTGGTTGTGCCGCAGTATGGGCATAGTTTAGGTCTTTATGGGGACGAACAACAGGCGCAAGATGTGGGATTCCCAATACTGTAAGCAGGGCCAGGTTGGGAGGACTAGGGTTTCCCAATACTGTGAGCAAGGCCAAGTTGTCAGTTCCTAAAGTACTGGCACTGTATTAACCCTTTAGACCCCACAGATTGTGAATACGAATAGTTGTATTTCCCCAGGATTTCCGTGGATTTCCCTTGGGATTTCCTTCAATTTCGATTAATTGAGGAATTTCAATGGCTCACTCAACAATAGCAATTATTATTTCAGACATCTGGTCTGACGCATTGAACAGGGATTCAAATCAGCTTTCAAACGATATATTGGTTATTTTTTATGTGTTGAATAGTCACAAAACTGTTCCCTTTGTGAAAATTTGGAAAAATTAAGGAAAAGTTGCTATTTTTCCAGGCGGCTATGGCCGGATTGGGGAAACTACCCTCGGGCAGCTATGGCCGGATTGGGGTCTAAAGGGTTAAACACTAATCTATTGCAACATATTTTAACGGTCACCCTTGGAAAGTCCTGAAAATGGTATGCAATATTGCCTTTCCAGCTACGATTATGGACCTTTCCTCTGCAAAAATTCAAGGTTAGGTCCAGGGGGGGGGGGGAGGTTGTAGAACCAGGGTTTCCTGAACCCCTCTATATTTTCAGTTGGGACTAGTGGAAAACCTTCCGCATGTTTGCACAAATGCGCAGATAAGTATTTAGCTTGAATGCGGATCATCCATTTTAATTGGTAATCTTGGATCCGTGCCTATAACATACTATTATAAGGTCTAATGTTCATGTCGAGACATCATCAGATCAATATTGTCATAAATAGGCACCAGGATAGGCCTGAATGATTATTTTACCTCTTATGTCGTTAGCTATCGTTTTGAAGTAGTATCAGATAGTCCGGCCCCATCCTATATAATTATAACATGACTAGCTCAGCAGAAAACGGTTGTTGAATATTGAACGAAAAGTATCTTAGATACACCAGACCTGAGATGCTCTAGCTTGGGCCTTTTTGGGGATTTGTAGCATGGGTTAGTTGTATAGAAGAACTTGGGGTGTGGGTGGTGTACGATGGTTTTGTGTTAGGAAAGAGTGTGGTACCCCGACAAGGGCCTGTTAGTTAAAAGGCATAAAGAGCCAATCTGTCTAAAGATTCAAGCTGAAGCCATTACCATTTACACAGAGTCTGCAAGGGAGTTGGGGAACAAAGGTGGTTTGATTCTCAGGGGCTATCCAGAATAGAATGTCTTAATGTTTTCCTGAAAATTTCCAATTCATATCTTTTAAAACTTGATGAAACACACTAACTATATCGTTCCCTTTAGAACGCTCAGTATTGCTCTTTCATAATATTTTACAACATTTTCTCCTTCGAAATATTAAAGCGTATTTCATAGATATACATATTATCTTCAGCAAAACCACACACGGGGATTGTAATCGAAGTAAAGAATGATGTCTTAGAGAGGGGAAATTGCCCCCAGAGTGAGCTCAGTTGCCTCGGTTTCCCTGTTTTTATTCTGTCCTCCTCTCCTTAATCAGGTCCAAAAAGAACGAATTAGTTTGTTTTAAATTTCCCCTTTTCCCCGGCTTTCTCACGTCACACCTTCCGTTACAATATCCTGACACATTTTTGGGTGTTTTTCTTCAGTGTTAGGGCAAGCAGCATTTAATTGGAGGTCTTAGTGTGGCACTTGTTAAAGAGGGTGCCGACAGCAACGCTCTCAGTGACGCCACCGTCTTTAAAACCAAACTGTTACAGAAATATTTTCTTCAACGTTTTGGAAGCAATTTGTAGGAGCCTGATAGATTAAAAAGATCCCATCTTTCGTAGTATTGCCTAATTGTATGAAATCAACAGAGGGAGTATTTCAACACCACATAAGTTATCTTGACGGTCTAGGGTTTTTCTTCTGTGCATTATTGTGCTACCTTATTGCTTTTGTTATGATCATGAATACCCGAATACTTTGATTATGAAGGCATGATATAAGACTTGAATTAGCTTATATTAACAGCATCAGGGAAAGTAAATCCACAAATACATTTTCGACTATGTTTGAAGCCTAAACCTTCCACATGGTCACCAATTTCAAAACTGTTTCCCTATTTCTGTAATATATTAGATAAAGAAATATACAAATTAGATGATAAAGTACCGACCGTTGCCAGATGATAGAATCATATATCTCATGGTACATCTAGATGTACAAAATTTCCATTACATCCATTACCATTTAGCTGCTAAATTTTGCAGATGTCAGGTGGTAGATAGAAATCTGATACTATAAACAATAGGGTCAGGATAAGGAAGGGATTACAGAAAGATAAAAAAGAAAATTATCATATTGAATAATTTGTGCGTCGTGCACTTCCATTTTAATGGGTTTGCTACGTTTCAGTTTTATTTACTGCAAACGCTTGCCACATTATACCGAATACAGATCATTAGGAACGGTCCCTAAGTATTTTAGTTTCTAATTCCATGTCACGTTCTAACGTGTACTCATTACACGAGGGTAGTTTTCATAACGTGTTGCGAGTATTTCACATTTGTCACACAAAGTGCCTCAGAGCAGCTCGGAGCAGCTCAGCTGTTTTGACGAGCAACCTTCGTGCTCTCATGCCATTCTTATCAGCGCGTATGAATACAAATGGCCCAAATGAAGGCACTATTTCCCACGATGGACTGCCAATGTAAAGACTGCCGACACTTTGTTGTTGATATTGAACAATCATGAAATGTGAAAAAGTCACAGCGCAGAACATGATGGGAAAGCTCCGTGTTCACATGCTATCCCTTTGTACAAATGGCGAACCTGGCATGCCACCAGGGGCAAACCTATGCGAAAAATGACCATCCATAAATAAAAAAGACACTATTAGTCCTCATTAAAAAAGGGCAATAGATCTACTCTGCAGGCTCTTTAGCAATCGCATAATGCAGTTTTAATGAAGAATATTTTTCTTATCTATCTGGCAAGGAATTGATAACAACAAACCTAGTTGCACTATGGCAAGAACTCGACTCGTCCCTGGCTCTTTTTTGCCTGTTGATGTATTTTGATGGAGCACGAGAAAATGCGATTAGGCTCTTGGGAATTCTATTTTTGGCTCTGTGATATTTCAGCCTCTGGGTCGTATACCAAAAGCATGTCTGTATATATATACAGAGTATACGATCACACACTCAAAGCAGATTCTGGCAAGGGACACCAATGAATTGTGGGTATAGCACGGTACATGATGGACCGTTATATGCGTTAACATCAATATCAAAACATACTCTTTCACTGTTTCAATTGGCAGTTTTGTACGTTTAACAAACACGATTTCTGTGCAGGGGTTGAAGCTTATAACAATAAGAAATGAATTGACATTAATATTTTTGGCTATTTACTACCTTCATCGGACAGAATCTTACCATATTAATTACCTGCTGCAAGTAAGATGTTTACTGTTAAAGGTCAGTGAAAAATTAACAAGGCCCCTTTTTTGTAGATATATATATGTAATTTCGGTGGGTTTCTAGAATTATAAATAACTGTGACAAATGAACTAAATAAGAATTCAGGCTCTCTTTCCTCGGTTGACTCTAACCACAAAAAGATATTTGTGCATGAAAGAAACACACATTTGATTAAATTTGCACATCTTAATATTTGTCAAAGATGTTCAATGGATGGAAAACTTAAACGTGCCTAGATTTGGTGTATTAGATCTAGCCTTATCAAAATCGATGTGATTTGGATATGATCCCATAAATAAATAGGCTGGGTGAGATCAGGTTTATTTCCAGGCACCAAGACATTCGTATAGAATATCATAATTTGCAATTAAACAATGCCTTTTGAAACACACAGCAACCACATAAGCTATTGATGGAATTGCCTTTTGAATTTTGTATGTGAAGCGAGTGCACTGTAGAAAAGTATCAATTTCAATCATACTCAAGGGGGTGCCAAATTAACTGAGCATCTATTGCCAAAAATCTGAAAGGAATGATCATAGATGCGCACGGTTATGGCACTGAGTGAAGAGATCTGTAGTTTTAAGCTCTTTGTTTTGGATCCAAAAGCACGTTAGATTGAAAGGAGTGATAACGTCATTTATCAAACCATTCACATAGCTTTCTGAAGAAAAGAGCAGCTCTGATCCCCCGTCAGATGTTATAAGGGTATCAAAAGAGAAGTTATAATCACTCAAAGTGGTCTCAAAACATTGATAAAAAAACCTCATATACTTTACAGATGCAATTTAGAACATGAAAGATGTGTTTTAAATGACAGAATATGATAGAAACCTTAGCCAAGGTCCTATCCTATTATGGTGAAAGGCGATCTGAAAGCATTGAAATATAATCTACTTACAGATATGTATTGTACCTCGGAACTGCCTTTTAATGATTTAAGCATTGATGCAGACAATTTGGGCTGCGTTATGCTCCCTCCTACTGTAATAATAAATTCGAGTCTCTACCACTATATATGATTATTTAGGACCTACCACATTTGTCACTAATGAGTTGTGAGCCGTATAAATAGGATGAAAGATGAAGCTTGCTCGTTTGTCGTAATAAAGGGAGTTTATGAAAGAGAGTTTATCAAGTGTCAACTGGGAATTTACTATGTCACGCATGCGCATTGCAATCCCAGCTAGAGGTCACCGATGTTGCTTTTAGTTTTAATGACTATGGCTTGGTGCATATTCAATGTTATTGTAAAATGATTTTAAATGAGGTTAATTAAAGTCTTTAATTGGTAAACATAGATAATTAGATGCAGCTTTGTGCTATGCTGTAATACCGAGGTTCATATTAATACAAGTCCTACCGGTATAAATAAGACTTAAACAGTTAAATGAAATTCTTTTTGTCATACTTAATTCTGACAGTTTGAATGAACACAATCATGCATAATGTTTACAATAGCACTAAACATCTGCTAAAATGCACATGGGGCTGCTAGATATTAACTTTAGAAACAAGAAGTTTTTTCCAACGATAATGCAACTTTATGAACTTCATTTAAGGTCACTGTCGGTATTATTGGAAAATTGAAGATACATATAATTATAATCATAATCATTTCTTTGTAAAAGGGCCTCGAATCTGAGTTTCTATTTTGTAGCAAAGGTCATAAGATTATCATCCTGCATAGGTGGCTAGTCTATACCCCAAACCAACCAACCAACCAACCAACCAAGCTCTTTCTCGCTACCACACACCACCTCCTCACCCATATCACGTCCCTCAACCCGTATTGACCTACCCCCATCCAGCTTATACCACATAATACGTACACAACCAAGAAAAAGGATTTCCCACCTCTCTGTGCCTCCCGGGCCTAAGCCGTCGATACCTTTCCATTCCCTCTCCAGCCCCTGTCTGCTTCCCTTTGGCGCCAACTAAATGGGGCTTAAGGAGGGATATGCCATTCACCAGACGTCTTAACCTCCTCCAGCATATGCCTGCTTCCCTTAAAGATCTGCGGCTTACCTCCTTCACCCTGGAGTAAGCTCTTCCCTAGGAACGATCGCGTCAGTTTTACATGCGGCTTCACTCAAAAAGCAGGCTTATTTCTTAGCATAAAGATACTTGTTTGAAATCGACAACAAAAATGAAGGAATTCTTTCTTTGACTTCTAGCTGGACAACAAAGAGATTCTAACATCTCATGTAATGTCATGTGCAGTGCCTGGCCTTAAGGCTATATTTGACTGAGAAGGTAGTCTTGTTATTTGCTACCAATATTATTATACTTATGAGAATTGCTGATAAAATTACCATTATGTTGTTTAAAAGTTCCTTGCACAATCTACCAACTGGCAATATTAACAATATGAACATCTGTAATGGCAAACATCACAATAAAATAGCTGCAAAAGTGTTGCGAAAGTATTTTGATGGCGTTTAAATAGAGACATGATAGCAATAGTGAACGAAATCGATATGTGGAATTCAGCCTTAAGGGATGTAGGGGCTTCCATTCTCTCTCCCCTACTGGCTTTAACCCTGTTCCTACCTTAATCCTATTAGCTATGTATAAAATATGGGCTGGGGTATACGTCTCAAATTACTGAACCCTACATGTAATCAGATACTAATTAAGATACCTAGTGAAAAACAGAAGCACCAGAACTAGGAGGTACCCCCCCCCCCCCATACACACTTCCTTCCCGTCCATGTTGACAAAACACAGGGAATGACATTGTGTAATTTTGCTCCCGTACCAAACATAGCCTTATGCTTCTAGTTCTTTGATCACTAATCTTAATCCCCGCTTTAAGAGAGACATATATATAGTGCCTATGTTCCATCAAACTGTCATATTAAACCTGCGAAGTAGTCATAGTGTAACAACTGAGATAACAAGGCTGTAATGAAAAAGAATTATGTTGAGTAGCCCTAATAGCGACGTATATAATAATTGAGCTATCATGTAATTCACTTCAAAAATCTGTTTTGCTTGAAATACATAATTGGATCAGGTGGGGTTCACCATGCTGCACTTCTTTCCATGCCGAAAACCAATTTAATCCTGCTGGATTGTACTTGAAACTCTGAACACACGTTTTTCCTATTCTTTTGTTCGCCAGAATTGGAGCGAGATAAAATGTTATTTTCATAGAGATTTCTGATGGGATTACAAAACCAAAGCAACAATTTTTTTTTCAAATTTAATTAAGGTTCATGGAACTGAACAACTACTTGAATGTTATATGAGATTGTAACGGTTACGGAAAAATAGCATAATGCAGTTCTATATGAAGTCTTTTATTTGCTTGTGCAGTATCGGCGAACCGGAGTACTTGCAACTTAACCTGTAATTAACACAAGCCAATGCAAGAAACACTGCTACAATGCCATAATTGGTAGGCAAATAATTGTTATCCATACTATGAAAGATAACCGAATGATTATTTTGGATGTTGGGTTTGTACACAATAAGCTGTAGACCCATCCAACTTCTCATTATTTCCTATTCCTATTAATTTAATGGGAGGTATAGAATTTAATTCTCTTGTTTCCCGTTTAAAGTCTATATGAATCTCCTTCGAGGACGTTGTGACAAGGAATCGGACGTCCACATAATACATCTTCATTAGTAACCTAACACCATTGTTTGAGTATAAATAGAATTGAGCAGAAGAGTAATTGTTACCGTTAAAGACATGTATTCTATAGCTCAGGCTATATTATGCCACTTATAGTCTATTTCTGAACCTGTAATACATATTCATCACTCTGGAGGTGTGCCTTTCAGCATATGATTTTCATGTTATTTGATATGAAGCTTGAAATGAAGGGAACGCACAAGTAAGAGAATTGATAATGAAAAATGTGATTATAGGAGTATTGGTGAGGAGTATTTAGATGACATAGATTTCTGATGATGGGGGTTCGTCCCAAATTGTTATAAATAAAGCAACAAGAAAAGCAAGACAACATTGATAAGGTCTTGAAGGATAACTGAAATGTTAAAATTCCATAGGATCATCAGAATAAGGAATCGTAAATATAGTAGTCTATATTTATAAAAAAAAAGAACTTTACAAAAGAAATAAAACATATTCTGACGTAGGGCTATCATCACTTACAAACAAACACCCCCAAAGACACACAACATTATACACAAACACCCTTCCCTTCCTTATCCTTCACTACTAAAACCTCCACTTCACTTCATACAATCAGATAAGAAGCTGCGTTTCTTCATATCTCTTTCAGAAGAATATCCTCCCACAGAATCGTCAGAGTGCTTATCAGCGAGGCGAGGCTGGGCCAACACATAGGAACACCTACATTCATGTCAGAGAGATAACAAGGTAGAGAAGATTTGTGTCGGGCCCTGTCAGAGCTGGGGATCCCTTCTATCTGCCTCTCTGATGAGACAATCACAAGATTAGACCATCTGATAACGTTACCGACAACCCCTGAGCTCCCCCAATTGATGGTGGCGAACAAACAGCTTTCCTGGAACAAGACAGGCAAAACATTCAGGAGGACTAGGACCTTCCCTTCTCTTCTTCTCTCAGCGCGGCTGTTTCTATTGAACAAAAATTAACGTTCAGTGTAAGGTTGATAAAAATTCCTTCTGATTGCTAATGTCTTTGGGAATTACAGAAATCTGGAAATATTGCATCTGCTCAGATATGTTCATCCATGGAAAGCCTTCTTATATTACATTAAGTGAAGATGACTGGTGAAGATGACTGTGTATGGTGGCTACCTTAAAAGAATAATGCTTTTCTCCCATGCAGTTTCAATAAAATCAAAGGTCACCGTATTACTTTCTTCTCTAGTCTTGGCGTGAATAAGGCATGGAAAGCATTTCTAATGGAGGTTGTTCCATTACTGTAGAAGGTCCTGTTGACTAGAGTCAGCAATGCCTTCTACATTCTTGCATTTGCTAGATTCAATGTGCAAGCACAGGCTTAAGGAACTCAATCTGATTTTAGGCTGAAGCATCTAGGGTTAATGTCAACAAACAATCGAGCCTTTGCAGGGTGAAAGGCGGATTTTTCTTAAATTAGAAAATGTGATATGCAATTAAAGATTCCTAATTTGGGGTGGGCGGATTTCCCCAAGGCCACAATACATCAAACCCACCCCGAGCAATCCGGTTAATAAGATCAGCCTCACTTGGGGGTCTTATCGTCTCTGCGCATGCGTAGACCAGCCATTTCCGCGCATGCTCAGTGAATGCATAGGCCGGTTCCCTGAGGAATCTATGAGCAAAGGTTCAGTTTTCCTAGCAATTTATCGCAGTCGGTCTTGACTCTTAACTGGGAACCCACTCTATTGAACTTTTAGAGTGGTATATGGGACTGGGCGTGTACTTTAGAATAGAGAATGCAATTGGGTTTAGAAAAGAGACGGGAAAAAAAGACCATTAGGCTTAACAAGAAGAAATAGGTAACCCTTTCGTCAAACGTATAGGCATTCATACATAATATTTTATGTTTTAGAAGGGGTTTCTTTTTTTAATAACTTCCAGAACATTAGTTTGAGATCAACTGAAACAAATGTCACCAATTTCATCAAAGAATAATAAATCTAAATTTTCCAGTTGCAATCCAGTCAGATTAAAAGAGTCATACTTGAAATCAAACTACAAAAAAGGACGCTAAACATTGTGGATCAAATTCACAAACTTTATTTGAGTTATGAAAGCGGACTGAAAATGTCAGCATTGTCAATGATGTCAAGAATAATGTCATATGTGCACTTAGAAACTGACGTTAGATGGCAGGTGTAACCCCATTAAGTGTAAAGGCTGATGAGATCTGGCCTAGGGCCTATGCCCATTCAGTCGTGAGAAGGTCAAAGTATCATGCCAATTCGAGACAAGGGAACATGAAAGTGAAGCATCGTTCTAAGTGTGTCAGTTGTTTTCCAAAGCACCTTCTCCCACAATATCTGCTCACCTAGAACCTCATTTAGTAGGAATGAGCAATTCATTATACTAAACCATTAGAGAGAGTGTGGAATTTACAATATGATGCACAATTTATCTTCATATACACAAAATTGATTACACGGTCATCATATTTTTGTATAAAAATATAAGACATAAATTATATATTTTATGAAAAGAAAATTACAATTTCTTTTCTGAGTTACTGGTATGTTAAAAATACAATACTCTTTCCAAATATCAAAACCATCAAAAGAGAACCAACGTTTCTGATAATCTAACAATATGATAGCTCATCTTAACCTAATTACCTTGACGATGGAAGTGTTTCTTGTGTCCTTTCTATTGTGCAGGACCCGTCATATTATCCGAATTCTAATTCCAGCTTTTCTCTTTAGGATCTTGAACAATGGGGGAGACTGACAAACCGATCAGTTTCAAATGATTAATAATTCCATTAGTTTCTATGGGTATTTTTGTTGCAGAAAATTGAACCAGCCCCTCTGTTCTCTCCCTGCAACCTCCATCTGTCCCCAATCTGAATTCTGGATTTCAAATTAGGATAATTTTATCAAGGATTTGCGTTTGAGAAAATAACACAAGACGTGTTCTATTGTGAGTCTAGTGAAGTGCCATGCCCGGCTAAATGGACTTGCTAAACGGTTTCTTATCTGTGCCAGGAGTGCCAAGCTTTCCCCGTTCAGCCGTGGGTAACAAGGGTGTAATATGGCATGTACAGATAAGAAATAGGCCTCAGTCGATTTTCATAGGCTCTCCGCAGCCTAAATGCTCTTTGACCTCCCATGCCACGAAAATACCGCTGGGGGTTGGATGGTGGAGGTATTGGGAAGGGGGGGTGCTCACGTTGGAGGGCTCCTTTGAGCACATGCAATCCCAAATAGCCACAGGAAATATCAATATTGGGAACTGGCCTCTGCTCGGGTTTTAGCATGAAAGGGTTAGATGTGATTATCCTTTTTGGTGGGGGATACTGTGGGATGGATTGGATGGAGGGAATGGGTTGCGGTGGTGCTGGTGGTGCTGGTGCCATGAGTGGTGGTGCTGGTGGTGGTGGTGGTGTGGGAGGGCGATAGAGTGGGGAGGGAGGGAAGGCGTGAGGCGACTGGGAAGAGGAAGGATCACAGCGAGCGAGGCGACGGTTCTCCGTCTTTAGATGGTGTCAGGGCCAAGACGAAGTGCTCCATAAAAAATACATCAAACGTCAAAGCCCTCAGCAACACCAGGCATGGCCCCGCAGGAGTAAGCTACCCACTCACTCTCCCAACCCAGCCCAGCCCAACTCACTCTCCACCCACACTACTCTCCGACACCTCACCCACGCCCTCTCTATGTACCTCCGTGGGCCAGTCTAATGCACTGGAAGCCCTCTCCTCAAGGCCCTTTGACCAGGGCCCTTTAGGTCCCTATTGAAGCTGGGACCTTTTTGTCGATGGGGTGGTTACATTGGCGGGGATGCAATTTCATGGTGGCTGATATTCCGAAAGAGGGCCATTACTGCAGCTTCGACCAGGTAATGATTGCCTCAGGGGGCTTATTATTCTAGGCAAAGGCTCCATTGAAATGCAATTTGAAGATCGTAATTTTCAACGTTGGTCCGTTGAAATTTCTACCATAAAAATGTTATAGGCGAATAATATTGCGTCGATGAAACTTTGATACAACAAATATCAATCATTATCATTTTGTAATGATAATTATTTTATATCATCAATACAATTTGAATTCATGAATATCCAGTTATCGCTACACTATATACCTGGACACATGCTAAAATTCACTTGAAATACCATCTATGAATTAAAGAGTAAGGTTGACTTCAATTAATGTGAATCTAGAGCAAGAACAAATCCTATGTAATTTCCCACTATTGAAATGGCGTAGCTGTACACTGGACCAACATTACCTTTTGGAGGCCTTAAATTTGCCCCAACAAGACATGATATCTCAATATGACAGTAAATCAATCACAGATGTGTTGCATGTCCAAGCTAGGTAACAGGAGAGGCTTGTGATATTAGTCAGCAGTACAATCGGCAATAAAATCAGTAAAAAAGTCGACCGACTGTCCTGACTCTCCTGGCTTCAGTGGGCGAGGTGGTTATGTGCTTTGGGTTACATGTAATATAAGGTAGGATAATACACTCATGGTTTCAACGTAAACAAAGACAAATCTTATTATCTTTATCTACAGTCGGCACAAACACAAATTCAATTTTTTTCTCTGTGCCATCCCAATAGTTGGTATTGCCTTATGTAAACAGCCCTGCCTTCTCGATGTAACCCGAGCTGCTCAGGCCGGCCGAGCTGCTCACTGCTCTCCGCCTTCACCTGTTGAGGCCCTGTCATGTTGGCACGTCATCTGTGTGCACAAAATGTGTACAGCCGCAAAACAGGCTCCCTATCCACCATCATTTACCTTAAAATCAGCTGCCTTGTAATGCATTCCCTGCAGTCTCATTGCTCATGGAAAATGCTGTTCCCAAGGCTATTCTGATAGACCGAGTGTATTTATTTTCGTAATATATAGCTTCCAAGGCATACTATAGCCTCATGGGTTTATGCTGCTATGTGTTTTATCTGCAACTTTTACACAGAAGCGATGTCAGATGGCAGCAATAAAATAGACGTACAGTTATCGTTGTTTGATGGGTAAAGGCTATGGAAATCATTGTTATTATAAAAAGGTGATACAATGATTAGAAGTAAATCCAAATAATAGGGCGACATTACAAACCAATCACCAAAGACATTGTAATATTAGATTGTAATATAAATAACCCAGGGTGCCTCAACAAGAGCTTTTTCTTTGATTGGAGAGAAAACAAAAACAACTCGGGAGCTATGCTGCAACTAGTGAAAATTGTCAATTGTCAAAATAGTTATAATAGGAGCCTATAGCCTTCTCACATCACAGAGTCGTAAAACGTAATGTTTTTTCGTTAATAGGAAGAGGGTTAAGGAGAATACAGAGGAAAACGTGGAATACTCAGCCAATACATGCCTCGCATTTAAAGAGGAATAGATTAACTTTAGTTGGTGCAACAAGAGGGCATCAGTAAGAAGTGACGGCGACGCAGAATGACACCGCATCTTTCTGTGCGCAGGGAATGACGTCATTAGAGAATGACGTTGACGTCATCCTATTCGCCTGATTGGTTTGGCTGACACACACTCTCTGTCCAATTTAAATGGAAATGGCGGAGAGTCTGCGCAAATGGCAGGCCAGGAGGAGCACTTTCAACATTGTAATTACTTGCCATTCTAATTCCCGAAGCAGTTATGTTGACCAGTACACACTCTGTGTTTTCTAAAGGTATGACCTGGAGAAAAGGGCTAAACATAGATACTTAGATACAAAATTTGAGGCACCGTGCCCCCATACCTTTAGCCATTAGTATTGATCTTTCTTTTTAAGCATTCTTCTACATTAGTAACTGCAATATTGAAGGAAGAGGTCAAGTTTAGGTTCATAACCTAGATACATAAAACAAAAAGAGGTAGATCATTTGATGCACTATATACAACTATTACATCATAAAGTGATACATATTCTAATTATTCCAGACAGAGAATGATATTCATTATCAGAGCCTTCGGGGAACTGCGATGGGGTTCACTATAATCAGGTTACTGGTGTAACCAGAAAAAGTATAAATGTGTAATTGCGTCTACAAATTTGCTTTCAGGTTGCTGGCCTGAAGTGAAAGGAAATTGTTCCGGTTGTCATTATAAATCGGCAACATAATTGCCTCTCTGTGCTTTGAATGGAAAATGACGAAGATGAAGAGACATTGCAGAAATCGGAAATTTAATGGAGCTCTAGCACTGAAATTCGAAGCTAGAGGGTGTATTAAGTGGAACATTGAGTTTCTTTATTGATGTCGTGAAGCATTCCCAAATAAGGAGTTGACTGAACATTGGTATGCCAATGCAAGGGAAGATACATTTGAGAATACCTTAGCTTCTAATTTTGTTCTTCTTTTCCTAATTGTATGTGCACAAAGGAATTTTCATCAGTACCATCATTTTCTTGCTGTGATGACATCAGCTGATAAGGAATTTGGATCATTGATTAATGGTCAGGCCCCTTTCTAACAGAAAACACAAAGCCTCTTATAGATGGAATACTCATGTCTTTCTAATGTTTGCCCCGAAAACATCACCAAAAAGTGACCACATAACCATAATTATCTGCACATGGTCGGCATAAGACTCTGCTTCGCAAATGTCAATAATAATATTGCTGTGGATTGATCAATATACCTAAACAAAATCCTGTACAATATTGCCTAATACTTCAATGGCCACACGTTCTTTGACCATCTCTGATCATGACAGATGTCCCGTCTGAGAAAACCACCAAGGTGTTGAAAGTAACTGGAAGGATTATCAGTGTGACCAGAGAGCTTGGCCTGAGTGGGCAGTGTGAAAATGTGTGGACAGACAGAGATAGGGTGGGCACACACTGCCCTGGGCACTGGTTATCATATAGATGGTGGCCAGGGGCGCTGACGTCCATCCTCTGAGCTCAATCTCAAATGGGATATCGATTTATTCCAGGAACACCGCCACTACTCCCTCCCCCCAACCTTGCACTGGGTGAGATACCCCCAAGCATGTTGTAGTAAGATTACCATGCAAGTACGACCAGCCTTCATGGTTATGTATATAGGCTGCTTTAGGTACTTGTAATGTCCACCAAGTGTCCATCAATGAAATTTCTGTATGACTTTTTATAGTTAATTAGTTTGAATTGATTGAAATGAATATTTGGAGCCCCGTAAATATCGGTTCTTTCATTCGGCTGGAATCCCACTTGGAATCCCATATTTTCCCATCATTTAGAACCCAGTTCCCTATCACCTACCACTATTTGCCCATCCAGGGTCCCTTTTAGCCCATCAACCCAATCACATACAGTTTAGGACCCATTTCCTACCCCCATTTCTTCCAAATACCGATAGCTATACTGTAAACAATACAGTACTATTTTAGATATTGCGCACATCCACCCCATCTAAAGTACAATAAAAACATGAAATGTTATGGTAAATTGTCCCTGCCAGCAGCCTTTTATAGTCCAACCCTTTGTTAGTCCAGTCATTGTTGGTTTACTTATAAGGCTGTGCATGTGGGTGTTTACTGGGATGTGTTCAAGGCTGTGGGACGTGGACTGCTGCTCCATACATGGGCAGGGAGTGATGGTGGGTGGTGATGGTGGTGGTGGCGGGTGGTGGTGTGGATAACATTGTGCACACAAGGCAATACAAAGCACACTGGCGTAGGGTATGATTGTCTACCTGCATTTGTTATGGCAAACATTGCCATAATGAACTATTAAAACACTGTATTGCATGCTATTCAATTGACGTTGACAGCATTCAGTATTATTTGCAATCTTACATTATATTACTGTAAAAATGGCGTTTAGAAATTAAACATAACATGTTTAGGGTTTCATGCGTTTGATATTATAACTAATGCGTCATAAACTGAACATGCATTTAGACATCTAAACAGACATTCAGATATTAAATAATTGACACCTAAACATGTGTTTAATTCGTAAGCGTCATTTTACAGAGTATGCTTTTTATGTGCAACATCCTTATCAATATGGCTGCTCTGACTCGTAAAACATCACTACCAATTATGAACCATTGCATTTATACATAGATAGCTCATTGCACATCTATAAAATAATGCATAAACATTGAAAAATAAATAATATTTGGGTACACTAACATTTTCTGGTGTGGATCTACAAAATCAGCCTTTCTAATCTCCGAGGGTATCAAACTACAATTCTAATGTAATTAATCCTCGCCTTTCTGTCATACTGAGTCTTCTCCAAATTGAAAGATTGTAACTAACACCACGTCATTAGACAGCAAATTAAATTAGTTTTCCATCCAATACCACAAGGATCCATTCCCATTACATTTGTAAGGCCCTGACTCAATCATTGCGATCTATTTATAGAAGAAGTGTCTAATTAAAGGTACTCATTAACCTACTAACAAAGGCACCAGGCCTGCGGCTCCAGGACATGCACCCTCTTCCCACCTTCACCGGGTGATAGATGTATTTTTCCACCGACTACCGGTAGTATATAGGCGCGGCTTGCCGCTAATTAATTGTCTCTCCCACAAACAATCATACAGGGCTGTAACAAAGAAAGCCCTCCAGGGCATACAAACGTGTAATTGAAGGAAGGACTTATAATAGAAGCCCAATTGCTTGTATCCCCCTATGGCATCTGTCATAATCTCTTTTTGTGAGCGCTGGAAATGCCTGATAGGGAGGTAATTACATTTCACACAATTATTTACTTATATAGGGATTTGTCCACGTAGCCCTGGCCCTCTAGAGGTTTAAAAAAAGTTTTGATCTGTATTGTGTGGCATGTTGCTGTAATGAGAAACATACAACGTGACATACATCCAAAAGTAAGTAAATATGACTGCAGTATTGTTTCTCTTTTGTAGCACATCATTATCGAAATACAAGGAACAATGGATGGGGTACTCTGAGAACATCTTTATCATTTTGCAGATAGACATAGCGGAGTCATCCTTCAGGTCTCACGACAGTAAATATAAATATCAGGGGTCAATGCACAAATTACTATTATTTAACCCAATAATTAGACAATTATGGTCACTGTGAAATGTATTTATGCATAATTATTTTCACATATACACTGTAGTTGGCAGAATTAGTTGGCATTTTCTTAAAAATCACATTCAAACGTTGCGACCTTTCTTGGAAAGACACCCACTCTTTGCTTGGTACAGTGGTACAGTGTCCATTGTACAGTGCACACAGGTCGTGAGGGCAGTGAACATGCATGCTGTGCCCTTCATGGTAAAGGCCTGGGTTCAGGGCCATACCTCCTGGGCCCCACCCTTTGTACTTGTGACCTTTGGGTCCAGGATCACGCTGGATCCCTCCAGGGTGTCCGGCCCCTAATACAAAGGCTACCGAGGACCTCATTCTAGGTCTTTTAACAGTTGGGGAATAAGATAAGGATGTAGAGGTTTCGTGATAACCACACGAGGATTTCTAGGGAACACTGAGAGTGTGTTGTCCCAATGACAAAAAGAGAAGGACGGTCACATTTTTATATTTCTTAATTTTTTATTCCGCTCCTTGAAATCCTTGACACTAGTCATACTACACTTGAGAGGGTGTTCCCAGAAATTAATATCCTATCGTAATCTGAAGCTCGATAATTGGAGTTAATTTATATGTATTGACCCATTATATTTTGTCTTCAATTCTGGTCTAAGTATTATTGTGTTCTGATTTGATCTCTACAACAGAATGTTATTATTTCTACCTGAAAAATCTGATTATACGAGGTTCAAATATCAAATAGTCACTGATGAGTGGACCACATAGACCTTGTAGGAATACTTTATACAACGCAGAAAGGAACCAAACAAATTCATTCAACTGGTTTTGACTATTTAGGTCTGTTTCACTTGGCAACTCTCTCAGGGTCTTCGTGTTTCTCTTCACTTTTTGGTTTACATTAATTTTCCTGTTGAATTTCCTTGGGACGCATCTCCAGCAAAGCGTAAAAGGAAACTTGATGTCTTTCTTACCAATTCATTTGGATCACCACGACCACTGAATTTGCACCCAGTGTTGCAGCTGCGACCTATCGGAGCCTTTCCCAAAGAAAACCTAGCCTCAATCTTCTTAGGTCCAAGACTGTGAGAAAATTAATGTCAGTCCAGGGAAATTACTCTCTTGAAGAAATTCAGTTACCACCACATGTGCTTAATTGTTTTTGATGCCCTGGTTTAATCTACTGGGTTTGAATACTGAGTTTCACATACTGATATTGTCTCCTAGTGGAACTGTAATAAAACTAATAACTATAATTAATTTTGAAATGTTCTCAGCAATTCACCCAAATTTCTACTTATTATCATTTTCTTGTAATAAGCTAGCGTAGTTTTCCATATGCTCAATAATGGAACTAAATGTATTGTTGCCAATCAAGGCTACATCCCACATGTCAATTTCAGAGATTTTCGATTAATATTTTTGGAGGTGCCTGCCGCCATATGACTATAATAAAAATGCTTACCGACATGTTGGTTATTTGATCAGGGGTAGGCATATTAGTGGCGGCTAGGACAGATCTAGAGCTGCAAGGAAATGCTCGAGAATGTTGGGTGGGGGGAATTGACCAGCTCAAGGACCTTATAATTCAGTTTGGGGAGGGGACAGAGCTGAGTCTATTCTACCCCACAATTTGATCTTCTAGTCCTCCTGTAAAGCCACATTCCTGTAGATGCTAGGTTTGTGAAGCCGCACTGCTTTCTCATTGGACCTATACAGGATTTCCGAAGGGGGGGGGGGGTAATTAGCATAGGGGCTATGTCCTGAAACATCGTGCATTTGTGTGCACGCGCATGGTATTTCCCCTCTTAAAGGAGTTTAGGGGTCCACCAAAAGGAGGGGGTCAGGATCTCCTAGATCCCACCCGTGGTTCCGACCCTTGACATCAGAGTTTAATGTGGACATCAAGCGCTTCCCCAAAGACTGTTTGGCACAACAATTTGCCTGAGAGAGCATTATCACGGAGTCAGGTAATGAAAACAAACAAGGGGCACACATTAGTGCCCCCTGGACTGGCCACTAATGCACTGGTCATCATTTATTGACACACACTGAGAATTGTAGTTTCCCACTTAATGTTAGGTAGTAACTAAGCAAAAGTCATAATAGAAAAGTTTTGCATCATGCCATGTTTAATGCTGCTTGTAGATTACTGCTACTTCTGGAATGTGCTGCGCCTGCATATTTTGCATCATAATAGCACGTAATTTAAGACATATCCTATATGCATTCTAATTGAATAATCATAGTGTACATCCGTCCTCTTGATATAATGTTTCACGAGGAAGTTGTAATCCAAACTAGATTTACACAGGGGAATTATTTTTTCATTGGTTTATTAAAAATATCTAATTGAAAACATTCTATTGTTCTGCCAAGTATAAACTTTAGATAAATATAGCAATACCTTTACAATTCATTGTAATTCATAAGAAATACAAAAAAATGCTTGCGGGCATTGTGTCTAGAATGCTTTGTGGACTAGCCAACGTTACGTTAAAGACGGTAGGAGCTAGTAGTCTTCATAAAAATATCACAAAGAAAAAATAAGGGTGAAGTTAATGGGCCGGTCATGACTGAGATATAAATCAGCCAGCCTCACGGCCTATCTTGCCTGCTCTAATATGCCTCGTCCATTTACTAATAAGGCAGGCAATCTAGGCAACAACTAGCCCACTTAGAGACCACGTGCGTCGTTAAGTGGACAGTGCGGGGAGTGAGGTGGCTAATAGAAGAAGTTGGTAGGGATATCACACTAACCGGCCCACCCGACGTTATATTCTGAAAGGACGGGTGGATACAGTGTGTACAAAAGGTTGAGTAAATCTTGAGGAGGTATACATGCGTTATGAATTATTAGGCATAACATTTGCGACATGCCCATAACAGACTATTGGTAACCAAAGAAAACAAAACATATAGGCACGTTCTCAACTGGACCACAGCTAATCCTCAGTTGCTAACTTTAGGATGCCACCTCATATTCCCATTAACAGATGATTTTCTTAGTTTGTTTGAGAAGGCAGCAGTCAAGGTAATATATTGGGGTAAATTTCTTGGTAAAAGTTGGGAGCTCCATATATCCTTGAGGGACATTTAACATGAGATATATAGCGTCAGAATTGTATCAAAAGTTAAGTTGCAATAACACACAATACAATAACAATCATATCTGAAACGTAATCTAACGGCACGGCCACGGAATCTTTCTAAAGTAAAGGTCTAGATCTAGATTAAAGTTAAAGAATGAGTCACTTTTAACGTGGATAAGTGTAGGGAATGGCTCTAGGTTTAAGTTAATGGCGGTTCAGGTTTGGCAGTGATTCCGTCCACATAAACCATCAAATCCTCGCGTCTTTTCTACGCCTTCCCTTCCTCCTTTTGAAAAGACGGACAGACTGGAATACGGAGTAGCCCCCCGCTCCCCAGGGGAGCGTTCCCCATGGCCCATAGACCACGTGGTCTCCAAACGAAGCCACTTCCGGTTTTTCCGCCGACCGTAAACAATTGCAGCGTCTCACCAGACCGGAAGTGAGCGACACGGCGTCACCTGGCGGCGAGAGACTGAGTCCACTCCTCGAGCCACCCCTCCCCCTCCTCCCCACCCTCCTCCAGCACCTCCCCGCCTACTGTCACCTTTAAGACGCCGACCATGGAGGAGAGAGGGAGGGAGGGAGGAACGCGGGGTTCTACTTCCGGCGCGCTGACAGGAAGAGCGCTTCATCAGCGCAGCCATCTTGTCTAGACGTGTCCTCGCTCCCTCCTGGGCGCGCGACACCCAGGAGGAAGCCATCGGCCCGCGGGCAAGCGACGCCGACGACGCTCAAATGGACTTCCGGTTCTCCCGCCGGGTAGGGAAGGGCGGCCTAATCCAACGGGGCCCAAATGACGCTCCCAGGTGGCGGCACTGATTGGAATACGCATCCAATCAGAGGCCTCTAAGTCGACTGGCCCCTGGGGGCTGTTTTCGGCGAAGGTGTCTTTTTAATGCAAACTTACTGCGTAGGGAGAAAGAAGCAAACGAGCTCCTCCGTTAGTTTAGACCAGTCTGAACCGTCAATGTAGAACACTCTAGAATGGAAGTAAATAGCTAGTGGTGTGACCGTCTCGTCGTCTAACCTTTGAATAAATGAATGCTTTCTAAGCTCCCCTTGATTCCTGTGCGATGGCCTCTGATTCGGAATTTCTCCATCAGTGTTGCTTTTAAGTTGTTAGCTCAATATTCATTATTTGAAATTACAAGCGTTGTACTCCCTTTTCTCATTGAACTACTTTGCGTTAGCACAATAATGTTGAATCTTCTTGAAAAAAAATATCATGTGTTAAAGGTCTCATATGTTTGATATCTAACCACATGCGTTGTAAACTTAAACATGCATTTAGATACCAAACACATGACACCTAAACAACTGTTCAATTTCTAAACCTCATTTTTAGCGTCTACTTATAAATATTCTAATATTTAGCACGTTGCGTATAATCACCCCCTGTGTATCAGTAATAAGAACTACAACCACCCGCATTGCCTGTAAGCTCACCTTTAATGGTAGGGGAGAGCTGCTCCGAGCATATCGTTGCGTGAGCTGCTCCCACCCCTTTTGCTTTGTACGCAGGCTGGCAGTGTGTCAAGTAGAAGCTCGTCAGCGTGGGGTCCTGTCTATTGATCGGTAGGGTAATGACAAGCCAGAGAGCATCGCCGTCATAGAACTATGACAGATCGGTTATGTGGGGGTTCGGTTGGGGGTGGCCCCGAGTATATCACCAAAATAATGACGGGTACTGTGTTGTTGATGAGCAACCACGTACCCTCCTTGTTTTAAACATGCATATAAATGGAGTTTTACAAGTCTTGTAATATTGCCTATTTGGGTTTGATTCCTAAAAAGGTTGTGTGTTTTGGAACAGTTTCCATTGAAACTATGGATAACAGCTCGTTTTATTGATCAGGGGAGGGAACACAGAATGTTCACTTGAAAAACCCGCCCTTGATACCGGCTGTTAGACAAATTTGTACAATGAGGGCATAGCCCTCTCAAAAGCAGGTGAATAATTAGAGCTGTACTGCCTTGGAAGGCAATCATACCTATCTGTGCAGGCTTATACCGATTTTGGTGTTGTCACTAAGAATTTTCAACACGCACTCACCGATTATTATTACCCCAGTTTTCCCACACCTATGCCTCTGACTCAAGCCCTTGATGGTCTGTACATACAGGGGCATGCAATAATAATTGCTGCATGCTCCCTTGTTCTATGATATGTAAATATATACAATAATGTCTACATCTACTACCAAAACCTGTCATTTTGCTTAAGACATAGACAGTAGCACTCTTACCCGGAGGGCAAACCTCTGAGAATCCCAATGCCAACCTCGTATTTACAATAAAAACCAATATATGTGACCAACTGAAAATGCTTATCATTCCCTAAGGCATGCATATATATTTGGATTATACTTGCTGACGTCTGTGCTTGCACACCATATTTACATAGATCTTTATACTTTTGAGCTTAACCATATTTCATGGTACAGCTAAGAATGAATTCTATTGTGAATTTGAAAGGAATTTGATTTTCCTATTATATACTATTATACACATTGATGTGATGTATGTATATAAAAGCAGCACCTCTGTGTGACCTGTGGCTCACACACACTTGTAATCACTGTATGTGTGGGAATGTCTGCGTGTGCGTCCTCTCCGTACTCTAACTCCATGAACCCAGCAATCAGAGTCCTGGTGATCATAAAAAAACACCTAGGGGAAATTACCAAACTCTGCTGGATACTGAAAACAGACCACATGATGAGAAAGCACCACAACATGAAGCCAACATATCTGGACCAAGACAGACTATTATATATTCTGAACACAGGACCGGATCGGTAAAATAGCACTGATACACTATATCTCGACCAGTGCAGAATATGCTCTCTATACAATGCAAAGATATCAGGACATGCAATACCCATTCTCTAAACCTATAATTTTAATATGGACGAAAATAGCCATACTCCCCAGCCGTATGCTAACCCTTTGGCCCAGACAATCGCAGCCCTAGTGATCATAGCAATTACTGCAATCTGCTGGACACAAAAAACATGATTACAGGATCGGAGCAAAAAACGCCCGATCCAGGGTGATCATAACACCTAGGGGAAATTACCGCACCCCGCTGGACACTGAAAACATGATCACAGGATCGGAGCACCGAAATAGCAGCTTCCCTAATGCCCTAAGCTGGGGGCTGGTCATGGGAGCCATGTTTGCTGAAGAAAGCTGGATTAGCCCAGAAAAGTGGAGGTGAGGGTGTCTAGATCAGAGAGGGTTTCATATAATAAATGGGAAAGCACTGGTGTTGCTGACCCTGCGATCTGCACCGGAACCATTGAGGGGCCATTGTAGGATATGTGCTGCCTGAACTGGGATGATTGCTTGGATTCTCTTAGAGGCAGTAACCAGACTTACTGTGCCTAATGAACCGACAGGTTGATAGTTTTTTAATTTTTCTGATGATATTATGTGAAAAGCATAGGGATATCTTTTGAATAATAATTATTATAATGCCAAAATACTAAATCAAAATGAAACAATATCGAACTATATGAAATACACACGGTTACATGACAACATAAGCCATCTACACTATCTTTCCGTTACATGTATGTGGACAGTACAGAGTGTGGACAGTGGGAACACTATGTAATAACATGATCTGGCTAATTGTAGATATGCATATAAATACATACACAGTTATCTTCATGTTTTAGTTCCACGATCGGGGTTCATGTATTAATACAACATCATTCACTGTGTAATTTCAGTGTTGTTCCACCAAATAGATGGTGTACACAAACCCCAGAACCTAGCTATTTCCCTTATCGCTCCCCTTCTGGGTTTACCTTTCATCCCCTTTAATGTCACTGACCCACATGAGGGGCACGTGACCCCCGCTAATTTCTGTAAGAGGGACTGACCCTTCCTTAAGGTTAAGTAGTACAAACCCGTGTAGTCCCGTCTCTCTTGCTACTCTTATTATCGCTCAAATATGGCAACAGAATGTAGTATATATATGGTTCTACAGACCTTTTAAGCCACCAGGACAAAACTTGCCAGGCATTTTATCCAAATTAGGTTGAATATTTGCTTTAATTTACAGTGGGAGCAAAAGTTATTGACTATAGATCTAACAGATTTTCATGCTGCTCAAGAACATCAAATACAGGCCTAAATTTCAATCAGGCGAATAGAGAAGGATTCTTTAAAAGACACTTTGTAAATCTGGTTCCTCAATGGATCAGCAGGTGCCAGTATTTTCTCCACGTGAAATGTTCAGCTTGTAAAATATGCTTATAATCCACGTATTGTCTTAGTGTACGTATAGGCCTATATCACATGTGATATACTTTTTTTTATTGCTAAGTGACTTTATATTTTGAATGAAGAAGTGTGTGCCAACCTAATGCATGGTTTAATGCAATCAATCATGCCCTTTGCACTACTATATAACTTGGAAATTGATTGGGCTATATTTGCCAATTATATTCTCACAATGTCAATGCTCAAGGGTGCAGAAAGTGTTTTCCCTGCACTTACTTCTTTATCTGTTTATGATTTCAAGAGGAATGACCCACATCAAAACCACATCTCTTCATAGTAAGAAATGGGACTTTCTTGAGTGTGTTGATTTAGGATCGATTTCCCTTTTTCCATCCTTCCAGTTGAGCACAGCGGTAGGCGTTACAAAACCACTCATGTGTTTAAGTGACGATAATGAATGGCGCTCAATATTACCAGATGTAGTCGACCATAAAATAACGCCAACTCTTCCCAGAAATGGGAAAGGGGAGAAGGCTGGAAGGCTGGACCCAGCAGCCTTTTAATCATGAAACTAATGTGCTGCTGTTACGTGAAAGCCCTTTCCAACCTACCCATCTTTTGTGCTCCTGAATCTAGGTCACTGCGCATGCGCAGAAATAGTAGGTCATCTACGACGGCGGCGCCACCCGAGTGTGAGAGTCGCCCTAGGCAAGTTCTTTCTGGTAGCGGCGGCAAGTTCTTTGTTCATAAATCTTGAAACCATTAAAATCATTTGTTATTCCGAGTGGGTTGGTGTGGGAATGGTAGAATGGCTTTCAGCATGCTGAATTAGAGTCACAATATGGACATTTATTCGTAATACTAAAGTCCCATTCCCACTAGGCTGAATTGTTGCACAAATCGGCTGCGTACTAGCAAATGAATCAGAAAAGTATTATGTGCCTTTTCAGTTCACCAATCATTATGCAAAATTTAAATGTAGGCCTACATACTCGATATGAATTGCTGCTAAAATCAACCAATTATTCTTGTAGAATCAGCCGATTAACGCCATTGTTGGCCATTGGTTGGTTAACTCGGTCAAAATCACCTTGTGGGATTTGGGCTTAAGAGCAAATGACTCTTGAAAGCAAATTTACAATATTGATGATTACAAAAGAGGTTTTTACATTGTTATTAATTTTTTTGAGATTAAAATTTTTTTGACGTGGCGACCCGCATCTACAAAAGAGGTTTTTGCCAGGCAACAGCCTACTTAGTAGACTTAGTATAATTATAACCATGACTAGGGGGGTATAATCGACCATCTTAATTCCATGGCTCACCTTTAGTGAAAGTGATCATTTAAAGTTAATAGCATCCCTACAGCATTTTGATTTTACACGTGCATTGACCCTTCTCCATGTGATTTCCTCCAACACAGTATACGTCATCAGCTATATTATGTTAAACGTTTTTTAAAAAAAAACTAAATTAAATCTGTGTATGTAGGCAGATGTTTTCTCTCATGTTAAATGCCTTTACTGTCTGTGAACCCTCACTGATTAAAACTCTACCAGACAGACACTTCTCAGGCCCTGGGAAAACGATAAAAATACTTTTTGTTGCTACTTAATCACGGACAGACGGTTGCAATATGTTTTGACTCGTGTATTCTGTTTTATCTCATAGCGTTTCTCAATCAGTGTCTAGGATACTATTTTGCCCTGAGCGAATGATAGGGCATCTCAACCATGGTCGTCTCGATTTCTAATCAAGCAAATAAAATCATTGTAATTTGAGAGTTTTGGGTTTTGGAATAAGATTTTTTTAATAGATTTTCAGCGAAAAACTGGTGAGTTTACATTATTATAATCTGTATGTCTATTAATTTTTGTGAATAATCCTATCACACTCAGTTCAATGGCATATTATTCATCGGCCATGCATTGCTTGGCATATAAAATTCCAGCCTAGGTATCTGGTTCCAACTCCAAACTTGTGTCAAAGTTAACATATAGAGCTGAGATCCCAATTAAGCAGCATATATGCATCAATCAGATAGGCAGGCCAATTACTCAACCCGACTAACGTTGAAGGGATCAGGGGACCAATTTAGTTGTAGGGTCTAATGGGAACCCACCATTAAGGTGTAGACTATTAGGGCGGATCTGACACTGGTGCTCAGAGGTCATACAGAAGCAACTCAGACGACTTATTTGTCCAGGCCTAGATATACTATGCATACCAGGATATTTCTAGGAAAATCAGATTTTAGGGAATTGTGGCTTAGCATTGTGGTGCTGAAAATAGAAAAATAAGCGTCTATGAACTGATTCTGCCCTAGCGAAGCTCTGATACTATCTTGATATATAACAGACCAATGAGATAGTGAAATTATTAAATTTACCCTAGCTTCCTCTGAGAGATATCCTCATTCCTCCAAATATACAAACCGTACAATCTCACACGAGTTTGCATTTTCTTTCGCAATAACAATCTTGACATTCTTGAAATTTGTGTTAATCGATTTGGGATAAGTACACCATTTTTATGGTTCTTTCTTGAGAGTGCAATTAAACATTTTAACATAAGATACAACACGTTATAAGAATAAGATCGATTCCGGCATGTCAACTATCCTTCCAGCCAAACGATACTTTGAAATGGGATTCAGTCTGAATTAGCCATAGCATCTACGCTTTCAGGTCAGGCATGGGATAGACCTCAATGGAACCAAGAGTAAAGTTACCTTCCTTGTGAAAACTGATAGTTGACAGGGCAATGAACTCACCTGAAAGGAGAAGAAAAGTATCAGTATTATATAAAGGTAGGTATTATTATGGACATAGCAGTAATGTTGTGCAACTTGCAAGACTTTAACAGAAAAGATGTTATGATAATTTGACACTTCATTTGCAAATTATATAATCAACACAGTGCAAATAAATATATAGCAACTAAGACAACAGTAATCAGGTAATCTTACTTTGGTTTAAAATCTCCAAGATGGCATCTGTGGAAAGAACCCGTTGCACTTAGTTCGTAGATTTCATACTGCCGAATCTAATCATTTGGAAAATTGATTAAGTGCGTTTATAAGGGCTTCTGATTATCAGAAACCCCCCAAAAGGTTATATCCATGAATGACTTAATCAAAACAATGTCTTATTCATGCATATAATAGGCCTATATTTGTCCTTTTGAAAATTCAATTCTTCCAAGTACAATTTAAGACGCCAAATGGGCTTATTGGAAAAACGTGTCATCACTGTGTGCCTCGTCTGTAACAATATTAATTTTGCTCCTCATTGGTCTATTTGGTGAATCTCAATTTTCCCCAGTGACCTATTGCCATGCACACTCAACCTCCCTCCATTTCTGGGAATCTCCAAGGCCATCCACGACCCCCGTATCACAATAATTATCTCCCTCGGTCACAAAGGCACACGCTACTTAACCCCAGTCAATATGGCGTCGGCCGGAGAGCAGCAGACGACATTGAGACCGGAAAGCCGAGTTTGGCGGGAAAGGCCGGTTATCGCCGCTAGGGGTAAAAACAACACGCTTTGTTAGCTGGGAAAACACAGTTGTGTGCCCTATTCCACAACCTAGACACACAGCTCTCGTTAATTCATTCTACTGTTTAGATACGGCCCATTCTGCCTATTGTTTGGTATTGCAGTCAAATCTGACATATCGTCTCTAGGGTGTTTAACAGTGATCTGGTGCTTCCCACGCCAATCCCCTCTCTCAGCATAATTCAGTTCTGTACTTCTAGATCCATGGATATCAGACTCGACACAAGACCTGCCCTGTAATCATACCACAACGTATACGTCTATCGTATGGTCAACATTGGCTTTTCTGCCCCTGTATTAATTTACTTTTGTCTATAGCAGACCAATCATTTATTACAATTGGTGTGATGACATCGTTTCCAATAAACACAAATCACCTCAAATATCCAGACATTTGTCAACAAATTTAATTCACATCTTGTCTTGCCAATTTCACAATGATATCACTCCACAGGTTTAGGATGTCAAGGTTAGCCCCCCCCCCCCCCCCCCCCAACGTGTCGTTCAAAATAACTCAATTGGTAGAAATTTCTTTCTCTCCCCTGTCTATTTGCTCTACGTCTTAACATTGTACATCATTCCCTCCCCTGCCCTCTTTAACGACAACCACATCCATACACCGCACCAACACATATCGTAGGGACGCTAAGCCTTTGCATCACCAAGTTGCAATTACTAGAAGGAGGCTCAAGTACGTTGGGGGTGGGGTCGGTGGAGGTAGTGGGGTGTCGACAGGAGATGTTGATCAATGCAGGCCTCCAGGGACCAATCCCCGGGCTGACATGAATTCCCGATGTGTCCTGATTATAAGGTGGGCCACCCCTGAGTCCTTTTTGATAGCAGTGGGAGCAGGCTGCCAGCCAAAGGCATGCATAGTAAGCGGAAGGACTAATGATAATAGGCGAATGGCCTGGTGTTATGGTGGTACTTAGACCGTTTGCAGTTTGACTACAGTTGGAATGACGGAGAGCATGTGACTCGAAATTTATTAAGTTTCAGAATGTGATGAAGAATCTTATTATAGTTATGCATAATATTCAATACTAAGGCAGATAGTCTAAGCATTTTGTCTGTCATCTAAATTAAGATTTCTACTGTAATTGGTTGTCATGTATCAATAACGATAATGGGGGAATGGCCTGGTGTTACGGTGGTACTTATTTGACTGCAGTTGGAAAAACAAAGAGCATCTGACTTGGTGTCAATTTACAGAATATGATGAAGAATCTTACAATAGTTTTGCATGATATTCAATACAAAACAGATAATCAATTTTTTTCGACTATTATCTAGATGAAGATTCCTACTGTAATTGGTTGTCATGTATCAATAAAGATAATAAGCGAATAACTGCTCGCAATTTGTCTGCAATTGGAACGATGGAGAGCATCTGACTCAATTTTGTATTTGAAATATGCGTACACTAGTACTATCAGGTGCCACATTTTTATGACGTATTGGGGGGATATAGGATAATAACCTATAATAATTGGCTTTTTTTTCATAGAATTAAATCGATTGTACTTTTAAAAATGGGATCAATGTACCAGTCAAGTTGAAATTGAAAACAGCTCTTTTATAATATACAAATTGACCAGATGGTATTGCACGTCACCTGATGCAAGAGAAGGATTATCATCAATCACAATTATGGTAAAAGTTATTTTGTGACATACAAAATAACATCAATCTGCTACTTAATATGTTACATTTCCTCTACTACACGTAGAAGGTTTTCTCTGAGCACGGAATTAATTCATAGAATGTGATGAAGACTCTTGCAAAAGTTATTGTATGATATTCAACAATGAGGCAGAAAGTCTTAGTATTTTTGTCTGTCGTCTAGATTAAGAATACTACCGCATTTTGTTGTATCAAAGACCTAAGTCGCAATACCAAACTTTTTACATTACCATATAATAATATATCCATATGCGTTGTACAGTTGCTTCTCCCTGAATAAGAAGGCTGCAATATTGACGATCAATAATAATTATTATTAGGATAAGCAGGCTTCTTCGGAACAAAGTCCACGTTCTCAGGCAAAGGAGTCTTAGTAACCCATATCAAAGCCTTAGCTATTACGGAAATCCCAGATCCGCCTCAGACTATGCGAACTGTAGTCCTACTTGCCAGTCACAGTACCACAGATCCCACTTGCTCCTTATCAGCCCCTTAAAGCCTACCTCCTTTCCGTCATACTTCCCTTCAGTCCTCCAACCAAACTACCCTGTAAGCCTCTATATTAAGCCCGACCGCCTCCAACCGCCAAACCACAAGCCCTTGCTCATATCGAAAATCAAAATTGATCCTCTTGAAGCTTCAAAACTGCCAGAGCAGTCATCCTTCCTCCCCTCAGCGTCTTACATACAAACCCTAAGCCTGTCTGGCAAGCGTGTATACACCAAAAGCAACTGTTTCTCTATGGAGTTTAGGGTGGAAAATGCTATACCCCCGGTACATACATAGTACGTTTTCTGAACCTCCTTCTGCACTGCGTTATTTGTTTTTGCATAGAATTAAATCGATTTTTGAAAATGGGATAATTGGGATATTCAAAATTCCTGATGCCTGTATTTATGTTTCTTAACAGTTTCTATAAACATTAGTCTGAACAGTAGCTCCAACAATATTTATACTTTATAGTTTAAACAGCGTTAAATGTCTAGATAAATAGGTCATCAATTGGCACTTATAAAAGGCCGCTTGTGAATCGAAGGATGCGGAATTGTGTTGGTCACATACATGTATACGTTGCCACGACCATGTATGTATAAGATATACGGTCAAGCACAAACATATATGCACCTTTTTCATCGCTTCCATTTGTTGAATAAAACGATGTAGTAGCATTCTGCTTTTTCTTATATGCGCCAGTTGTTTATAGGTTAATTTTTTTTCATCTTTGTATATACATTTCAGGGTCGTCTAATACAGCAAAGATTCTTAACTAAACGTAAAAGGAAAATATATGCCTCATATATGATGAAAAAACTCTACTTGCAGGACATCAATTTTATATCTTATGGCACAAAATAAGAGAAATTCAATAAACAGGAATACTTAAAGCACTAGCTTATCAGTTAAGACATGTGTGCAAACGTGCGACTGATGTGAATGTCTGAGGAATGTAAAGTGCATTATTTTTGCAGTGTTTTTGTGTCATATTAACATATTCCCTTTCCCGAAATGTTTACACGTAAGCCTGATGAATCATAGCTATCTTGAGGTGCATCAATATTTTTCGATTGTCTGTATGAGAATGTGGTGTGGATAATTGAATTTCCCTGTATGTTATTACATTTTGTTAAGGCCATCAGTATTGCTTTGAAAAAAAGGTGTCAGTCTTTGATGAATTGTTGCTAACAATAATCGTGCAATTCTCCTATGATATCTTTCAGAATCTACAGGCGTAACTAGCAAATGCATCTTTTTAGAATGCAGCATAACACGCCTACTGCTGTCCGTTTGCTAAGAAAACCAGTAAACAATTCAATTACTCTGAAGGCTTTGAACTACATACAAGACAAACCCTTTTCGAATTGACGAACTCAAATACCAGGACATGTATGGCGGATGGGACGCACCCACATTCATTCTCCAAGCACAACCTCTGTGTAGTTGGTGGCTGATCACCAACGGCCAGCCTTTATCTGCTTGGAGAGCTTTTGATAACCTGCCTCGGGCGGCGAGACTTGGGCAACGAGAGCTTACAATGAGATCTGGAAATGAGACCGGGGACCGAGGGACAAGCTTCCTTTGGTGGCCGCAGAGGGGCGCTGCGAGTGGCCTGCCCCCTCCCACCCTCTTCATACCTGTCCTGCCCCCTCCCACCTCTACCCCCACCCCCCTACTCCAGGGCGCTAGCCGCTACAGGTGGTTTGTAGGTAATTCTACTATGAATCACAAAAGACTGAGGGGGTAATAATTATGTGGGGCTTACCAGGGAATCAAAAAGGAGTACAATACGAGAGGATGTCATGATCATTATTTTCCTCTGAAAATGCAATATAGGCCTAATGGTCTACTGATCCTTTCTTACTTACCAATGTGCCCAAAAGCAGAGCATAAAGGTGCATCCCGTCGGGATGATTAGTGCCGACGATTATCTCTAATTCATCAATGACTAGCTGTAATTTCGTCGACGCACCTTCGTCGTTGATGAATTAAAGCTAGTCGTCGGCAAAATATCAGAAATATCCAATTTTTTCACCTAATGCCGCATCCCCACGGGGTGATTAGTTGTTCTAATTCGTCAATGACTAGCTGTAATTCGTCAACGCAGCTTCATCGTTGATGAATTTCAGCTAGTCATTGACAATTTACTTTGTGGTGCCAGTGGGATTCACCATCAGCATCGACGATTAGTTTCAAGTAATCGCCTTGTGGGGATCCAGTATAATTTGTCAGCGATTAGTGCATCTAGTTGTCTGCCAGCACGACACCAGTGTCATCACCTTAGTCATCGGCGAATAGATGCAAACAAATCGCCTCGTGGAAAACCAGTATGAGACTTATATCCGGTGCTCATATTGAATAGAATTTACAAGGTTGGACAGGAGACATGCATGACAAATAAAGCCTTATCGGGGAATTATCCTACTGGCAGGAAATATAAGGCCGTACCTGCAGCTACATAAAAGGTCCTTCCCCTTGAATAATAACCTATTTATCTTTTAGGTAATTTAGTGATAAATGTGTTGCATTACAAGTGACGAAAATGGATTCTTAAGGGTAACTATAATAATTAAATAAGGTCAGTGCAAAAGATACCCCATCCAAACCAGTGTTGTTTCTTTTCTCTCTCTAGATCTTTTCTCTCTCTAGATCTTTTCATGTACGTGTCCTACAGTAGCCGTGATTATATGGGATAGGTCGGGTATACAGCGCCCTCCACGTGAATCTACAGCCCAATCCATATCAGTCTGCCACCAGAGGCCACTAGAGCCGTCCAGGCCGGATGATTGGCTCCTACCCGCAATCCTTTGTAGCGTACTTTAACTCTCATTGGACGAGATGCAGTGGATTGAGAGGGAAGGGCAGTGTGGGGGCAGTGGAGGTACACATCTCGACCACTAACAGTGAGTAGGGTATAAAGGCAGTGAGGGAAGAGGGGTATATAAAAAGGGGGACGCGCATTTGAAAAAAATGTGCACTGTTGTTGTGGCTCACAGCATTGAGACATTGCACATATATATTGTCTTAAACTTTAAGGAGTAAACCTCAACGGAATGAAAATCAGTAAGAAACAATTCGAATGATGTATTGCAAGAAAGAAACAGAAATAAAATACCAACAAACCAAGACAATATTCTTCATTTTTTTCATATTGACAGGGCAATTTGTAAGAAACAAAAATGACGAAGAGCCTAGAAAGAGACCAGAAGATGTCAACAAATAGTATCAAAGCGAGACAAGCATTCTAAAAAAAACCACAATTTGTTAAAGTTATTTGACAGAAAATATTTTCAAGACATGTCAGGCATAAGGGTGGGATAGAAGGGAAAAGGATGTTGCGAAAAGGAGGAATCCTTAAACATACCCCATGGAACAGGGCGCAGGATCGATGCAGAAACAGATTCACACACTATTGACCCTAGCTTCCCTTACTGTCAATACCTTCCACAGAGGCAAATAATTTGCTTCACACCCTCTTAGTCTAGCTAGCTTAAGCATGTCTAACTTTCCAGCATCGAGCTAGGTGCGGTTTTTCCCCTAGGCGCCCGTTTGTATTTTCGAGAACGTGTGGGGCCATCCATTTAGAAATCCCGATTCTGGGTAAGTGGACTGGGAATTATGGAGAACCACACTGGAGGGAGAAGAGATCGATTGGGGTCGGTTTCAACACTACTGGAGGCAGGAATAAAAAATGAATGCGCCCTGTGCCCTCAGGGGGTAAGAATGGAGGAGTTGTAGCCCTCGAGAAAATACAGTTGTTGTTGAGACCACGACTACGGCCGCGGAAAATAGTTCCTCTTTTTAGGTAAGCTTAACAATGAGGCGTTTCTGCTCAGTCTATAAATAGGATTTGTTCCATTTATACTTATAGCAGTTAAGGGCCCTATACGCTAAAATTCATATACATAGACATAGGGAGAAATCACATACCATTAACAAGTCTCGCCACTTTAAGACCCTTAGGCCTGAACATAGGTGGTCTAATTTCTTTTCCTAAATAATAATTTTTATTATTATGATTTCGGATAGGCTTATCGCCAGCCTCTCCCTACTTTGTACCGGAACAAATATTGGATTTTTATTGTCATATTAATCTGTTGGCAGGGGTCGGTTATTTAATGGAACCACCGGCAGTAAAACATCCGACACCACTAGGCGTTGACTCTCAATGAACAGGAAGTGACGTCACTGTCGTAAACTGGGGCTTATAATGTCGCAAAAGGGTGTGACCCGGATGAAGGTTTCATGGCGTTGCAACGGGTCTCCCCCGAAGTGTAGATTCTCAGGGCTAAGGTTGGACGAGGGGTCACTCTTCTGACACTGTTAAGAGGGCAGCCATTTGATTGACGTGTATACACGATAATCGGGAATGGGGGCCAGGTAAAATGAACATAAATCTTCTTCTTCTTTAGATTAAAGCAATTATCCTGTGCATGTACGATCCTGTTATGTGGCAGTTTTATTCCGATTGCTACTAAATAAAGTTACAGAAGTTACACCTGCTGCCTTATCTATAGTAAGACGTATAATAGTAGTTAAAACCTTCACGTATCAAAGGTGACATATCCCCAGTTGTTGTCTTGAATAACATCATTAATAGCTAGAATATGTTTGATTGGTTACATGTTAATTCTTGTGTTTCCTAGCAAGAGAATTAACTGAAAAAAACTCGTATTATCACAGTGCAAACAATTGCTGAAAAGGCGTCGTATACTCTGTAATCTAGATATGGCCTTGTATACGTTAGAATAAGCTTCCTTTGTCTCTTTGCCTTACATCCATAAACTTATGGCATGTCAATTACTGATACCATTAATAGGATACGTAGGATACAGTCATATAGGCCAGGGTCATGACATGCTATTTACAATATCTAAGATTTGTAATACAGGCGCTAAAATCCACATCAGATCTCCCAGATACTGAGACAAATCGGAAACAACTATGTCTGGCCCTTGTAGGATGAATTCCGGGATGAATAATTTATAGGTCCTCACGTACCAAGATCCAATGAATGATACATCAACAACGAGGTAGAGCAACAGTTGTTGGTTCGGTATTTTGTGGCTTCCATGATAACCATGAAAGATTTGGTTATTTCGAATTCCCTACTGTTTAGCACTAGGTCTAGGGCAAAAACTGATCATATTAACCTCTTACTGGTGCCACATACCTATCATAGGTTTGATATACATGCATTAAACATGGTTAGTTTTGACTGTTCTCCCTTAACCTTACGTGTTCTGAATGCCACTTTCGCTGCCAATATTTAATAAATCGACAGTAGGAATTAAGGTTAAATATAGACATGTTTTATATCGCTGAAAAGCTTTCTCTTTTTACAATTCTCTGGTAAATGGTATAAGAGAGATAATAACTATTCACATAAAAATATCAGACACATATAGAATAACTAGCATCAAATTCGGTATGTGGAGTACAGCTTTATGCACAACTACCGCTCAAGGAAACAGGTACATAATTACTAATTTAGGTTAGTGAGTGCCTGATGTTTAAGGACCTATCCCAGATGCGTTCTAGTACCCTGGTACCCAGTGGAAGGAATGGAGGATAACACCTAGCACTGAGTAGGGCTCCAATGTGGGGGTTTGATAAAGAATACGGACAGAAGGAAGGCTTTGGTGGGGACAGTGATGGAGCGGGAAGCCACAGCATGGTGGGGGTGGGGGTGGGTGGGGAGCTCTATAGCAGCAGGAGGAGGAGATATTGGGTATGGTATAAGTAAGACTGGTCTCTATTTATCAGCACACCGACGTGGCGGCCGCCGTGGAGGCGGTGGGTAGGCGCCAGACGCGGCACATCCCAGCGGAAAATGGCCCTAGCCCTCCTGGAGCCGGTCGTTTGTGTTGGGAACTGCTCGGAGCCACTCGGAGCAGCTCGTCAAAAGAACCTACAGCTCCTATGTGCTCGTTGCCTTCTGATGCCTCCCCTCTCCCCTCTTCTCTAAATCCAGGAGCCCCGCCCCCTTCCTTCCATCCCTAAGGCGGAAGCTTATCCATCACGTCGGGACTATATTCTCTCGCGCATATATAGTTCCGGCAGCCGGGTGCGGGGTTGTGCGTCTGGGAAACAACCACCTGTCCTTTTAGCGCATGCGCAGTCGACGGAGGGCCTGCCAGCTGGGAGGCTAAAAATAGCAGCACCCTGTCAATGATAATTCCTCTTAGATGACCCGGCGATGGTCTTGCGCCCGAACAACAATCCCCGGGGGTTCCAAATCAGTTTATAACGCCCTAACCCCAAATAACCTGTATTAAACCATAACCAAAACACCACAATACACCTATTATACACCCAACAGAACACTCATCTCCTACGTTTCAATTCACAACAAAGAAAAAAAGGTAGACATTGAGAAGCAATTTTGGAAGAAATAGGAGAGAATATTTTCCGCTCGGGTCGAGCTATTTGGTGGAACCTTGTGGCCCCGCCAACCTGCTCCCTTCCTCCAGGCCGTCTCCCAGCCATGACTGACCGTCCGATCGTTCCTCCACACGCTATGATGGGGATGGGGGGCATTCAGCAGGGGTTGGGTAAAGAAGATCCCGTGCCATGTCCCGCCCACATCAACCTTCCCACATTGCTAAATGTGCACAAATACCCATTTCGGTGTATGACCATCTAGAGCTTCGTGTTTCGGCCCACCACTCCATTTGCTTGAATACAGATGCTGCATTATCTCAACGTAATCGTAAAAATACATTTAAGCGATGGTTTTCTCCGACCACTGTGGTGATATAAATGTTCTATGTCTATAAGATATTATCCTCAGTACTTCATTTTAAGTATCATTCCATAAAGTCCACTATCAGTTCCCATTGAAGCATCAATTTAGTTTTTTAAAGATAGGAAAGGCAATTCAGAAGTATATCATTCTGTGTCCAGCGAGATATAATTATGTTGGGTATACACGGTTCCACGAAAAGGGCACACTTTGATTTTATGCAAATGGAGTTGAACAATAGATGTATAATCAAGATAAATGGATAAATATGCATTTATATTCCATAAAACGAGTATTTATTGCATAATCGCATTGAAAAATGCACATTGGACACTAAATCTTCATTGTTGTTTTATAGCTATAGTTGGTTTGTCAAAGAATACAAATTGCCTGTTTTACAAGAAAATGAATGACAAGTTGCATACATCTTGGTTGTAGAGACAAAGATGCCCAAGGCAGTTTCAGCTTATTCCTATAGGATTGGGACATAGTCTACGAAGTTATATTCCCTCGCCTGGCATTCACATGAAGGATTACTTCATAATGCACCCCCAGGACCTACCAGCAGGCAGGAATGCTTTCTTTTTATGTCAGGTCTGCATTCCTTCAGCAATACCTTTTTCTATGAAGATCAGTCAAGCCTCCATTCCTTGCCTACTAACCCTTCCACATAGGCACAGATGGGCTATTATTAACTCAATTTATCCTCCCAGCAAACTCCAAAAACATCAAAGCAACTCCCTGATCAACTCACGATTAACTCAATTTTCCCACACAAAAAGAACTCTGCCAACTCTGGGACAAAACTTCTGATAAACATAAACAATATTTTGGCTGTCCTTTCTGGGGGTAACATCCAGCTAACATGGCGATGTTGATGCGATTACTACTCGGTATAATTGGTGGGGTGTGCAGCTGGATAGTAGATGTGATGGTATTAGTCAGTCTGTGGCGTTATAAGGCGAGCTACTCCCCCCTCTTGGTATCTAATTGTTGGCGTGTGTCTGTAATAACATCACATAACAGACAGAGCAGCTCACTCATAAGATTGATTAGTCCTGGTGTGAGCTGGTGGGTCCCGACTGCCAGTCGCGCCTTCCCCCCAAGCCTCACTGGGTTGGCACTGACAGCAGTCGACCAGTGGCTGTCACAAAGAATGGGAAAATTGGGCATGCCCGCTCACTGCCCAACATGTCCCATTTTCTGCCCACATCAAAGAGGGCCCACACAATGACGTCACAGCGGTGTCACGTGGTGCACTGATGACATGGGCAAAAGTTGGGTGCCGTTCAAACAAGGCTGGTGCCAGCTTTTGCCGGTAGGGGGGTGGCGGATTAGCCTGCAGGCAGGTGGGTAGGGGAGAGCCGGAGATATTAATCATAGTTTGGTATATTGACACCTACAGAGTCAATAGGGACAAGGGAAGGGGAGGTTGGCAGAGTAGGAGATCAAGGGAATGTACGATAAAAATAGAAAATAATCGTTGTTATTGCATGTAGGGAAAAGTGTGGTTTGTTATTTCGGTTTCCCTTTTCCGCTACTATTTAGGCTTCCTTTACTATTGGTATAAATAATAAGATATAAGACTAATAGTTGTGTGGTAATTAAATCTTTGAAACATGTCATTAATATAATATTTGAACCATGCAATATTACTTCTTGTCTATAATACAGTAGCAACGATCCATGTTACTCTACATTTTGAGTAGGGCATTGCTTATTTACAAAGATAGCATGCAATTACAGAGCACTGCTTCAGGCCCAAAATTTTACCTAAAATGTTTCAAGTTGCATGACCAAAACGGTTTCAAGATCCCCCCCACGGTATGGCACCAATGCAGTGGTCCCTTAATTCAATCGTACCAGCAGAAGGAAATCAGTAAAGTACTGATTTACAAGTAATTCAAATCTTCATCATCTTTCTCTTCTAACGTTATCTTAAGCTTTAAACTTCCCACTGCAGAGTCCAACATAACCTGGATAAAGACTCACGTTTTGATTTAGCCTACAGGGAACCTTCATTTAACTAGAAAAAGGTAATGAATCCTGCCGTAAATTCGGACGGGTTCCCGTGAATCCGAACAGATTTTAATTTGCACCAGTTTAAACTGACACCACTGCTGGAGGGCTTCCCCTCAGCCGTCTCTCTAATTAAAAGGGATAAGCCTAATTTGAAAAGTAGGTGTTGTTGGCATAGGTATCAACTAAGCTGACAGCCGTGCGTCACACCTTGAAGGTGCTTGTACATTATCCTTTCTTTGACTTCACACCCAGTGTATAGTGATCAGCATGTGTTTTCAGAAACCTTCCGATGGCGATGGGTTCTGTATTTAGGTTGAAGTGTGGGAGATTGTCACTCTCTATACATTTTCTTAGATAATGTTGGAGCAGTGAGTTTTGTATTTAGGTTGATGTGTGGGAGGTTGACACTTTCTAGGTTGTAACATTTTATTTGATATCATTGAAGCATGTTGCATGATACCAGAAGAGTCGATAGGTACATGCGTAGGGGGTTTCAGTTTAATATAAGTTTTTATTATAGTTTAATATTGCATTCCCTCTATATTCACAATAAGGATGTGGGGGACCATAAACACAAACGCAACGACGAATACCCAAATCAATTTTTTTGGTTGAGCAAAGGAAATTGATAGAACCCTAATGCTTCTAATGAACGAGAACTTTCTAATAAATGATCTAATTAATAACCATCTCCAGGTGAGATTTTCCTCTTCATCAAATTATTTTCGAGGATTATCAACTTTAAATTAAATGATATCCATTCAGAGTTAATGCAGTGGGCGCTCTCAAGTGACACGTAATAATCTGGCTGGAAATTTTGAGTTTAATTTTCTTGAATTAAAACCATCTTTGAAATTGTCCATAATCGAAGCCTCAGCTGTCCTAGCGGTTAAATCCGAAACTAACCCAGGGGAGGGACCATGTGACAGGGTACCAACATCACGTGATCATCGCGCAGGCGCAGGATAACGACGGCGAATAGGGATAATGGGATACCAGCGTATCACTGTTACGCAGCAGCAAGAAAAATATTTTCTCGGGGTAAGAAAACGCAACTGAGAATCACGCCTTGCCACTGACAACTGGTAATCATGGCTGACACTCGAGACATGTTGGACTCTTCTTTGGCTGACACCTTATAGCTGGAGACACTCAGTGGGCGCCCACGGCCTATAACTAGGGAGATAGTTAACCGTAGAAAACCAGGCTTATCGAATGTTGTTGACGTGCATTGTTGCCGAGACCCTGGTAATTTACTTTTCCTAGAAATGCTAAATGTTATGGGACTTGATATTAAACACTTACACGTTTTAGCGTTGCACAGGAAAGTAGTCTATGTTCAGGCTTGTTTTTCATGGTTTAACATTGTGTTGTTTACTCGGAGGTTGCTCGCCTTATTTAGAAAGACCCTCTCTCGGAAAAACTTACGAAGTGTGAAACTGCTGTCTTGATGCTTAGAGTCTTTGTTCCCCAGAGAGCGTTGCTTCATTAGCTTAGCAAGGCTCGCCGACGCCTTAGCATAGACTGAAATCTAACCGAGCAAAAGCACAGCAATAGAAACGTTTCAGGGAGTGCTACTTTTAAAACCTGTTCATTCAAAACAGTGAAAAAGCGTAAATCACCGTCGGAATTAATCAAGTATAACTTGGAGAAATGGCGAAATTTCATTTGCATTTTTCATGGCTTTTACATTTGGAAAGCTAGCACTCTAACAAATGGATGCTTTTTCAAGACAAACGTCTGGGTTGTTTTAGGTATCTAGTTTAACTTTACACTAATGGGATAACATGCATAAACGGAATTAGACAGTCGTAATGACTGTTCTCTTAAATGAAGGCATTCTCTAGTCGGCTAGCAGAAAGTTGAATGTTTTCATCAAGATCATATCATACTTTTATCTTATGCGAAGTAATTTCTCTGCATGGTAACATGTTTGTCATAATCCATTTACCAAATATGAAACCAGGCAGGGCAGTCACGATTTAGAATAATGGAGCATCACTGAGATAGTTTCCCTTCCAAACAAGCTTTTTGTTTTTAGTTTTTTTTTTACCAGACAAGGCATAAATCACCCATTTTTCATTTGGCTTATCAACATTGATCTTTCTTCAGATCAGATAGCCACACCATAAACTACCGCCAATACAGCACACATGCATCTTTAAAACTGTTTTTCTAGGATGGGATATAATATATAATTTATCCTACCGTCTTATACATGGCCATTCAATCGATTCCATGAGAAACATATTTGAAATACTTCCATTGATAACCAGCGGCAACCTTGTTTCATTCTACTGAATAATATTGCAGAATATATCCTATATGGAAGGCTTTTAATACCCCAACCACAAGGCCAAAATAAAATAATTGCAGTTTCAATAGCATGGCGCTTATCAATTAATGGTTTCAGATCTGCCCTGACAAATCGATCCTTTCCCGTCCCTCTCACCCCTCACAACTACCAAAGTGAGTGGGATAGCCAGACTCACAAATCATTCCTTGCCATGAGAAACCAGGCTTAAAAGCAATGAAAAGTTAAAAATGAATCAGAAATGTTGTTGAAAGTTCTTGTTTGATTGTTTTCTCCGACTGGCCCATTTGTGGTTGCGCATGCGCAGTTTAGTGTCTGCGTCCGCCACCTGGCGGTGATGACGTCATCATTGGTAGCCATTTTGGTCCCTGGAGAATGGTGGAGTGCCAAGAGACAAACCATTGACATGCGCAGTGTCGCCAACAGACACCACTTCCGTCTGGAAGAAGAATCCCCCCCTCTGACCCCCTCCCCCTCCATACTCCCAATGCAATCCTCATCTTCCCACTCAATTAACGTTCCTTCACACTTCAGAATTCACACATTCTATTCTGCTCCATATTCCCATCTGCAAAACGGTGACTTCTAAATATGATGCTCTGTGGTGAATACCGACATTTGTAAGTTAAAACCTAATAAGTGACACGTGTTTTATCATACCCAAACATATTTACACACGCACGGCTTTTTCAATACACTTTTAGTTGGAAATGCTCTTTAGTTGGGAAAAACTGGCACTTTAAATACAGAAATACATAATAAAGCGCTGAAATTAACATTGAAGATCAGACATTTATGTATTGTAGAACTCTGGATCAAACATATATTCTGAGTGTACGTTACCATAGTTTTGGTAAAATAAAAAGTTTAAATGGCGTCTGACCAATACTACAAAAGATTTTAAGTTATCGCTTTGCATGGTCATAATGAATACAATTAGGGTTCATATAACCAATTCTTTAGAATAGCAAATGATTCAACACACTTTCCAACCCCGTAAGATTGAGCCGCAGGACAGCAGTAATGTTAAAATGATAGATTTCCGACTTTTTTTTCCAGAAAGACTTGTAAAGGGGCCGCGTGCGTGTTCGTGTGTAGTCAGAGGGTCTGGTAGTTCACAGGGGTAGTAGCCCTACACGGCACACCTGCTGACAGGCACAGGTTTCCACCAGAAACCCCACAGGTGCAACCTACCTGATGAATGGATCTCTACCTTCATACCTTAACCTTATTCTTCTCAAATATGAGGGTGTACGTCATGGGTCTCTTTAAGCCGTATTATCTATCCTGCCTATTGTGTTCTAATTTTCTTTTGGGTTTTAGCTGAGGTCTTATTTAGGATGTGCCAGATACATAAAATGGTTAAATAATACTGTCAATTAATAACAATTACACAAATATGTTAGCCAGGTAGATGCAGTTGTGACAACATCCAATGATAGTCCTATAGCTTGACTCTCAGACTTCAGACTCTCAGTTGAAGCAGAACACAGACACTGAAAGTGACAAACACCATAGTGGGGCAGATATCAGCCACTGTCCCTGGACGCTTTGGTAACTAGTTTAGAATAGAATATGAGCCACCCGCAGAGGCACTTTCTAGGGTCATAACAGGTCATAAATCCAGTTATGCCCCTCCTCCTAGGCCCCAACCCTTGACCCTAAACCCTCCTCCAGTGCCCCTGCACCGGAGGCTGTGGTCGCCTCCAGGCATTCCCTGGAGGCTCCTCTGTCACCTGATTTCTCCAGGGGGTGTTACCCAGCCTCCAGCGATAGAGAACAGTGCCTCCAGCCAACCGCATTAAAAAAACAGCAGAGAGCGGTCAATGTCGTAAAATAATGTCGTAAAAGTGTATGCAACACCACCTGGGTTATGCCCATGCAGCAGGAGATCTGAATGGGAAATCCAATGGTCAGTTTTGAGGGACCTGGTTTTGATTTTACTGTCCGTTGTGCCATTCGGGGAGTTCTCTGTGGAGGTAACAGTGTATGGATTTATTGGCTGGGGTTGGTGTTTGTAGGGGAATTTCTCCGGACGCGGGGCTGTCCCAAGGGCCCTGGCCCGCTACCAGTTGCACGCATACCAACGGCCCCCTAGTGGCCAAGGTCCAGCTGCCAGTGCCATTTTCAGATTGACCAATGGGAAGCCTTCTCTCCGAGTCCTTTGGCCCGTCTGCCCCCTCCTGGGACGCTCTATATTGAAGATGCAAATGGAGGAGGTGGGGAATTTCGCTATTGGCCTCGTTTCCAAACGGCCGCTATCACGCATGCGCACCTACTATAGATAAACAGACACCAACAGATAAAGGACAAGGCTTCCATTGCGCAGGCGCAGACTTAAAATACAACAGTATAAGTAAGCAGATCTGCCACTCACACTCACCAAGTGTGAACAATTAGACGCCATCGATTCCTGAATCTTTTCACCCATTCGGATGACAACTGGTCTTTTCTTCCCAGACTAATGACTCTATATCTAATGATTATATATGTTATTTCCGATTGCTCAGACGGCGCCTACAGAAATAGAAGCCTGAATGCAGCATAATCAAGGACAATTGAGTTAAGCGCTGGAGGCTTTGGTTGAGGCCCAAGACTACCCCTGGGCGTCCAACCTGACTCAGCGTGCTCTTTTTATATACTTCTCACACGCGATGGGATGGTAGTAGTGCACGAAAAGAATGCTTTGCTCCGGGGCGAGAACGACAAGTAGAAGAGCTGGTGCCAGCAACGAACTGCCCTAATTATTTTTTTCTGTGGCCAAGGAAAAGAAGACTACTGCCTGGGGCCTTAATTTATCAAGCCGTCCTTTTTAGGTGTATACTTAGATGAGAGCAACGTTTTGTGTCCATAACAAATGACTAATTGATGCTATGGAATCAACGCTGAGTGAATAAAGAAGGGAGGAATAGACATTGTCTTTCTCATTTTTTTAGCGTTATATTAAAGAAATGATTCATTTCTACAGATGTTAGATATCATATTGACATTTGCGTTGTACATTATTAATTTTGATTGTTAATTCATTGATATGAGGAAATGAAGACATTATTATCGGTTAATAGTACTGAGGGTTGTACCAAAGAGGAATATTTCATGGGCAGTAAATCAAAGTAAGTGCTCAATATCTACGAGATAGGGCCATTGTGATAGCCCAAGGGATCCATTATCTTTAACAATACATCAAAAAAGAGGAATATAAAATAAGACATATAAAACAAATTGCTTTTAGGCAATGCCGATGAGACGTCCCAACGTGGGCCCACATTTCCTCTCTAAATGCACTCTGAGTGCAGTTCCCTGAACTCTCGTCAACCGATGACATTTGGCGAGAGTTGCCCCGGGTCACGTGGTTTGAAACGTAGCGAGTGAGCGTGAAGGTTATTTTCCTGCCTTTGGGGGGAGGTGCAGGTAAGTTGGGGCCGTTACATACTTATATATGAATATCTATATTATATACATATCCATCAGTGGCGGATCCGGGGGGCGCAGCAGGCGCCCCACCCCCTCACACACACCTTTGGTTATTGTAAAACTTGCGCCAGAGGGAGCGCCGGGACTCTTTTCAATATGGGCATCCCCTCTTACAAATTTCTGGGTCCGTCACACACACACATACACACAGATGCCGAGACACAGACATACACATTCACATACACATTCACACAAATAATGTTATAGCTGCCTTTTTCGACTTTCCGTTATCTCTAAACTTCTAAAGAAAATCTGAAGTAAAACAACAGTCATACTCTAAGAAAAAGGAACATAAACATAGTTTTAAAAGAGTCGTTATATAATAACTTAATATTGTTGTAACAGCATGAACTGTCAGGGTAGGAAAAACTAAAAATCATTCACGCCAGTACATTGCAATGGAATCTATTTAGGAAGATAAGCACATGTACATAGTCTATAAGGTAGTATAGCTAACCTGAACCCAATAGATGTGAATTGGGCCTATACCATCTCATTACTGCTCGCTGCGCCATCCATTCCCTAAGTCCTGCGGGCATTGATTCTACCCTGGAGGAGGGCATGTGTTAAGAAGGATGAGTTCACCCATCCTGCAGATGTCTATACATAGGCCATTATTGGTGCAGGTGGTTAGGTTTTATCTATCGCCTGATACTTAAAAACCCCATAAAAGTCCTGCTCTATGTAATGTATGTTTGCAGGTGCAGGTGGAAAAAAATGCCTTACTCAAGAATCCCTTTGGGATTGTTGTCGCTGAAGCTAATTAGACAGTACATTTATTAAGAAGCGGACAGAAGTTAGAACCGTATGTGAACCAAGCATTAGGTACAAGGTAAGATACCGTTTTACAGGTAATGTATATTGGGTTTCGGCACTTATCACAACTTAACACAATGCATTTGAAAACGAGAAAGAAGAAATCATTCCTCACAGTTAGGAGTATGGCAAATATCTGAACTGCCCTTTTGGGTAATCCTGACAGTCTGATTAATAGACATGGAAATACGAACAGATTTAAGCCTATAGATAGAGTCATTCAGTAAACAGATGCGGGCGCATCACTCTCATTGTACAACAACAAATGACATGTCACACATATGAAAGCGTATGATTTACATATCCTTTATGTATGATAGCTTCTTTATACAATGACAAATACCTTCCATGCATAAAACAAGCTGTCCTATTTATACTGACCATCCATTGTATCTATCCACCTGAGGCCCTGCAGAGATGCATGAGAGGCAAATGCTGACGCAACATTCTGTCGCGATCTAAATCCGCGTGTAATTTGCTATTTGACGGGATGGGCCGTGGGAAGCGAGAGTCGGGGAGCAGAGATTGGACCTCCCGACCTGATAGCCTTATTTATCACCTCCTGCAGGGCCCACCGACCCTCCACTCCGGCCCATCCCTAGTAAGGGACGGCTCGTGTAAACTGACAACAATTATCGCGGATTTTTTCTGAAGGTTTTGCTTCTTATAGTCGTTTCATCCATCGTTTCATCCATCTTATTCGACATCTAAATGTTAATTTATGGTGTATCATTAATAAGTATTTATACTGATTTGTGTTGGTATTACCTAAACAGTGAATGTATAACCTTTGCTCAAAAGCCTTTCTGTGAGAATTTTATATATGAATCATTGTCTTCTGCTTAGCCAAGTAACCTATTTTTCGTATAACGCACATAGTACACAGCCATACCTACTATTTTAACAATATTGTGACCTTACAATGCCATGCAGACAAAATATAGGCCTAGGTAATTATCGTTAAAGAAGAGAAGAAAAGTAAAATCTGCCTGAAAAGTATTTTTGTCAGCTTACACTTGGTGCCTCATAGACCTACTCCAGGGCTGGATTCCTCCAGACCCAGCCCTATGCCCTCTATCCCTCCTATCATCCTCAACTTCTGCTATTGGCACCAGTGGCGATAGGTCTGCTAGCCAGGCTGCTGGTAAGTGATGATTGATGGTATGGGGCATCGGGAATACATATGAAAGTAGTCCCACCAGATTGCAGCTCAGGGTACCAATGCATAGCAAGAATTTGAAATCGTCTCAATTTTCATATCTACACACTGAATTAATATGTCAACGTTATAGTATGACGATTAATCCGATTTGATTTCGAATTCGATTCTATTTAATCTACGAGTCATTGCTGTTGATATATCTGGGAATCATGCAGTTTAACTCCAATATAATTATTTATGACTGTGGCATCGATAGCTATTACGATTTAGTAATACATGTATAATGATTATCAAACACATACAATAATGACACATAAATGCTTTGGTTGCACATACCACGATAAAAGCACCCAAATTGGCAGTGCCAGCTCAAATTCAGATATTTCATCCTTCCCTCTGCCGAGGCATTCTGACTTTTGATTAGCACTAAAAGTGAGGTCTACGCTGTCCTGGAGGTAATCCATAATATTGACAAGGCGATCAAAAAGACCGACAACACGGTGTGAACCATAAAACGTTAAAACATTAGCACCAGCACCACCAGCAGTTTAATGGCTGCAAGAAGACAAACATTTAAAGAGGAGGAAGGGAGCGGTGGTAGTGAAGATGGGAAGAGGAGTAGCTGCTAGGAGGAGGCCAAGGGAAGGAGAAGGAGTGAAAGGCGATGCGTTGGGATTCTATAGCTTTGTAATCGTTATAGATTGGCCGGCGCTCTGGCCCCAATCTGGCCTGGCGAGCATGTCCTATTAGCTTCATGCAATCCATCACCACTAGATGGAGCCACCCGCCGTAAAATTGTCGGTGCTAACTAAATGGCTGTTCAATTTGGGGCCGTTCGGCGACCGACTTTTAGTAACCCGAGGAACAAACAATATCCCTTTCTTCGAAAGAGAGATATATAAGGATTATGTTAAAGCTAGATAGGTCTGAGGCGCATGTCTATATCTTTGTGCAATGGTAGATTTTCTTCATGGAGGCAATGGTGTTTAACACTATTAATGATATTGGGAGTAGGGTTACCATATGCGATTTCAGTTTCTGAACATGTTAAAAAAGAATCTCTTGTAATGGTCCCTTAGTAATATTATCCCCACCTTCTGTGCATCGCGTCTTCCTTTACCTCCACATTGCCCAGACATGATGCTCTGCATGTAGTTGAAACGCAGAAGTTGTGTCATAAGAAAAAGGTGTAGGAAAATGGAACAAAATGCCACTGCAGTTTCCGAACAGGATCAGACAAGCCCCCTTCTCATGGTCCTTTAGTAGGAAAGACACCCCTTCCCCCTCCGCACCCTCCCCCTCTCCCCTCCCATCCCCAGTCCATCCCCAGTCCCACCTCACTAAGGTATGTATACACTGACACCTGGGACTAAGCCTTAGCCGATACCTCTATAGGTCAACCCAAACGACGCCCCCTTTACCTCTCACTGGTGCTTTGAAAAGCAAGGTCCTTAGTTGTACGTTTAACTACCTTTACCAAATAGACAGGCCTACATCGAGGTTGGACCTTTTATTCTCTGGGAAACAGAAATGACTTATTGCTATAAAATACTAGTCCAGGGGCAATTGGGGGGAGGGGGGGGCAGGGGAGTCCCCCCCCCTTTTTTGGTGGACCCAAAAACTGACTGCAAAAAGAGGGTATATGGTTAGTGCGTTTGTGCAAATGCTTTCCCTACATGCTGACCACTCTTTTCGGAAATCCTGTATCTGCCCCTGCACTCTTGTTACATCACATGTTGCCGTTTTGTTATACGCCGCGGCGTTAACGAAATTATTGAGGTACGGCAGGATCTTATGCAATGTACTTTAATATTGTACCAGAGATCTGCGCAGTAACCAGTAAACCTGATTTGTGTCGAGATTACAAGCCAGCAGCCACGTAGACACTCGGACACATCTCTGGTGGCAGGCACGTATGCCGAGTGTACGTGCCGTCTAGAATACGGTTTAACAAAGACGTCAAAGGGTAATTTTAGAATCCATGTTCAATGCTTAATTTTACACGAAGAATCCAGACTCCTTCTCCCTCCCCATTGGGTATGTAGATAGCTATGGGTGTTGCAGTGTTTTAGCAGTAGTGGCAACCATTGACCTCTTTAGCAGTTTAGGTCTTCACGGATCTACCGACCAAGAAAACAACGTGCGGATTAACTAACCAAGCAATTGCGAGAGACCCAAAGCAGTGATACAAATGGCAAAATATTCAGATAAATAGTTCAGCGCGTCCTATGAATGAGCATTTTGACAGTGATGCAATACAGGGCTTAAAAGATGCTCTCTGAAAAGATTAACAAAACATAGGCCTGTACACTTGAATAAACAAGACTCGTACCATTTAGTTGTTTCCTTGTCGGTGTCTTCGGTTAATTTCTACATGAGCTTTTTCCTTCAAAGCTAAATCACTGCAGTCAAAATGATAAAGTCGGGGGGGATCAAGAGATGATAAGAACCGTACATCTCTTTTTGTTTATTAATTGACAAGCAATACATACGAAATATAAACAAGACATACCATTCCCTGTCCCTCAAACCCTCCCCTGCCCAAAGCCGTTCATCACGTGATACACATGAAAGGGACGTCACTTCCGGTGGACCACGTGAGAGCTCTTAGAGTGCGTTCCTTAACTTCCGGTCGGCGACCACTCCAGGGTGGCGCCAGGGCATGATGAGGACAAATCGAAAAAGGAGGAAAATACAAAACAAAAACACATGAAGAAAAAGTAGAAAAGGCTTTTTTTTCGATGCAGAAGGAATGCGTGGTTGCGAATAACCCTGTTTTACTAATGCTGACTGCACGATCGATTTGGAAATCACGCAGGCCATGGTGGGACAGAAATGATACACAAACTAGGTCGTGATGAGGCCAATATGAGGCCATAATAAGGCCTATACAAGCCTGCAATAAGGCCAATATAAGGCCATAATTGGGCCAGGTTATTGCCATAATAAGGCTATGATATGACCACCAGATACCTGGATGAGGCCTTCACGTGAACTGCTCTTTTGGAATAGCAAAGTGGAAGCCATCGTCCTATCTGTCCAACAGCACTTAGCCTATTACCCTGATTAACGTTTTATGATAGAGTAGTCATACTTTTCCAAAATTGGTAGAAAATCTCTCATGAATCGCGTCTTGGATCATCCCCTAAAAAAACTGTTTAACAGTTAAAAAGACAGACTTTCACAAGCATATTTCAAAATCATGTAGCAAGTTGTGATACTTGATAATACCCACTGACTCCCCACCCGCTTGTTTGACTCTTTTCAGACCGATGACTAAAGACGACTCTTACACTAGCCGATTTTACTGCCGGTTTCAAAAGTCTTTGTGGGACTATTGGACATAGATATGATAACAAAACCATAAATCACGTTTAAATGCTTCATAGGATGCATGGTATTTTGCCATTCTGGTTATAAATTACCAACCTCAGTCAGAATGGCACAGTGAAACAATAGCGGAACACATGATTCAGGGAGTCGCCTCTTGCAGTGGAAACAGGGCCCAAATCAGCTCCCTGGTGGCCGAGAACAGAGTGTGAGTCTACGTGTGGTGTGTCCCCTGACACAGTCGGCCAAACGAGCTGTTAGGGAGCGCGACAAAGAAGTCGGACAAGGTGGTGAAAGGGCCAGATTGAGGGGAAACGAATCTCAAATGAGAGAAAAGATGGAGAGAAATTGGACGACTTGAGGCTGGTGGTTAGGACACTGGTGTCACTGAGATGCTGAGTTAAGCCTGTATTCCACCAGCCGATTTTACTCCTGATTTTATAAATCGCCAGTTTAAAAAGGGGTTAATTGTTAATGTTATAATTATTACACTGGAAAATGTTTTCAGGTATCTTCAAATTATATATATGTAGGATTCATTTTACCACATATTACAGAATATTATTGGGGAAAACCATAAATTACCATACTGCCGCCAGTCTGAATTGACGGCAATTTGTCAATTTTGACTTTCCTCCTGATTATGGTAGAAGAACATGCATGCTGCAAATATCATTTGAAAGGGAATTAAATGCCCTATTTCATGATGCACAACATAATTATATAAAATATATGATTATATAATTCTACTCTATTTCCACTTCCGATGTATTTGTAAAATTTGTAGTATAATCAACTACTGGAATACGGCTTGAAGAATGCCGAAAAGAACGCCAGTCGTGTACATGAAGATTTGAGGTTGGACGACAAAAACGCACGTGTTTATTGAATACTGCTTGCGCAAAAGGTGGACAGAAATTAGAAACAAGTTAGAAAGGAGCACGTGGTTATTGTTAATTATGCGAATTAGTTTTGAGACCAATCACGACCAGATTATGCAAGATGAATATTATTGAAATTTAAAGAACACAAAACAATTAATATCTGTCTTCTCAAGTCTGACATAGTTTGCAATAAACAAATTGTAGTTCTCATACCACCTGTAAAATATCTTCTTCTCCAATAATCGCACTCGTAAAACGTGGGCGAAACTTCTTTCACATTATTGCACAAATGGATATTTCTGCCTCCATAATCAGTCTTTCCCACGCACTTAACGAGCACCCAGACATCAAATGAAACCATAACAGCCCGGCCTCAACAGAGGCATAATTATAGAGGATTAAAAAAGGTCTGTGGGTGTGTGTGGTTGTGGGGTCAGCATATATATAGGCTAAGCACTACAACAGCGCGCAATTGCGAGTGTGCATGCATCAAATTCACCTCTTTTTGTAGTTTAGGGGTACAACAAAGAGAGAGAAAAGTTGGAGTGAAGAGGGGAGGGTCCGCTCTTGCTCAATATGCACCCCCCGCTCCAAAAAAGAGAAACAATAACAAAAACCAACTCCACGATCTCAGAAACGCAAAAGCCCTGAGACCATGCAAGCCGATCCCGTCTTGTTTTCCCCCTCCCGCGGCGCGGGGAATTAAGCAGCACTTAGCTCTTTAACTTTCTCATTACCTCCCGGCACACACCTACAGTCATTAGGATATTGGCATCGGCCTGAATCACACCCTTCAAGCGGTTGATCAAGACGCCGGCGGCCGGCGGTGGGGAGGTAATTACTATGGGGAGGGTCCCCAATCTACGCAACGTGTCTCCTAGGGCCTGCCGGGTGGACACTTCACTGACTCTATGATACACCGATTGTAAAATGGTGAAATTCGTTTATGGCGTTTTTGTAACTGATTTTCGTTAAACGTTCCTCAAACGGATGGCCTGTTGGGATAAGTAGGCGTAATTGTTTACAAAATCGCAAGGATGTTTTAGGAGCCTCTTGTTTCTTTGTCACAGGTAGTTTTCTATGTTAATTGAGAGCAACTGTGCTTGAAGCAAATCCTTATAGACCTTTCTATAACTATAATTATGTAAGTTAAATTTAAGTGATGGCAATTGTGCTTGAAATATAAACTCTTATTTAAACCCTGAATATAGTTTGAATTCAATCACAAATTTGCATTATCTAGAAAAAGGCAAATATAAAAACACATTGTCAAACTAGTATAGGCCTACGTCCTTTTTAGAATTTGCCACATGTTTTTCGTATTCATATAGCCCTACACATAAACCATGCTGTTGGCTGAAGCGGCCAAACAACCACGGGAAAAACTCATGAAAACAACTTAGATGAGACTCCTTGAAAATCGTGCCCTGGAGGGATACCTAAAAAAACACGAAGAAAGAGCCAGCCCGTCATAATAAAGTCTAACCCATTTGCAAAGTGGATGAAAAACTGCCGAGCAGCTCCCAAGGCAAAGGCTCCATGACCTAAGCATTCTGCCTCGGTTCCCTCCCCTCGCCCTATCCTGAAAGGCCCCTCCCGGCGGAACATTATTCGGCATACCCTCGGCCCCGCCCCTGACCCTCCCGTTTTGGCGGTGGTTGGTAATGGGCGATATTATGGGAGCTGAATGCAAATCGCTCCCGGATGTCAGTGGCGCCACCTGCAGGTTTGTCCCCTGGTGGCCGTTGGGGGAGTTATCCGAGCCGGGCCTAACGACCTGATGGAGGTCGGCGCACCTGAGTCACGTGATGAGCCAGGTGTGTGGGGGGTGGGGGGAGGGGGTGAAGGGGTGGTGAGGGGTGGGTGGGTAGAGCTATAGGGGAATGGCTGTTGTGTTGGGGAAGGAATACTCAATTGTAAGGAGGATGAAGATAGTTGAAAAAAAGGGATTAAAAAGAGAGAAATAGAGGAGATGTGGCGAAGTTATAGAGAAGGGGTTTTAGGGAAAAGGTAAGGAGGATCATCCTTGGGAAGCGGGGAGGGGTAAAGTTTTGGTCTAGGATTATCAAATTAAGTTCACAGATAAATGGTATTGAGTTGGGGACAGAGGGGAATAGGGACATAAAGAAAGAAAATCATTGATGATAAACCTTGTCAAGATGACAGTCTGAACATTATTTCAAGCGTGGTTTGTTTTTTAATACTTGTACAATAAGTAGCCGATAGTATTAACATAATACGTTTTGTACAGTATAAATTATGGCTTAAATGTTAAACTAAAACGTCTTGGAAATGCTGCAAAATAGCAGACGCACCCTTTGAAATTGAAAAAAAATCATATCTCTTTCTCCCTAACGCTAACACGAGAATCTCTGTCTGTAGAACAGTATATAGCATTTGGTAGGAGTTTAATGTAGGTCATTAGGTGAAGGAGAGGCAGGGGGCATTCAGTAGGAAAGGGCCTGGGATTGGGATTCTGGGAGCGGAGACCAAGTAGAAGGATGGCCTCACACCGCACCAGTTATCCCGGGACGCAGCCTGCCCCTGGCGGAGAAATCCGGCGTAAAACTAAGCCACTCACCGGAAATGAGCGCTGACCCGGATGTAAATGGATCCTGACACATTTGAGACCTGGACATAAAATGAGGAACACGGTGACCTCTGCACCTGGGGCTCAGGTTGTCCCATCAGCACCTTGAACCATCTTACTGACGGGCAGTTTGGGTACATTTCTATTAAACAGTAGAGAGCTAGGGGGTCTAAATCGATACAACAATAAAACAGAACGTTTTTTATGGTTTGATTTAAAGCAAGAAGGGAGAAAAAGTTGAAATGTGGCTGTTATTCAATCTGTTTAAAGGAAACCGAAATGTTAACTGGTTAAGGGAATCGGAAGGGACCTTATTTTGTTATCCATCTGTCGGTTTGTCTGGAACAAATATCGGTGTACCGAGTTGGAATATGATTATCGAAAATAATTGCAATCCATGAAAACAAAGCATCACACCATACAGGTACAAGGAGACAATATTTATTCCGTCCTACCTTTATTTTAAATCAGACCAGAAATAGTATCATCAATGCGAAATGTTTAACCCTTGTGGTGGGAATTGATTTTGTCGACTTTAATCCATAATGGCTAACTTCATTTAACCTAAAGGTACACCAAAATACCAGGAAAAAAAAAATTAATAGTGTTTGTGAAGGCTCTAAATCATACATCTTGTGCTTATTACGTTTTTCTCTGCCAATAAAACCACAAAGCAATAACTCAACCCAATTTAACGTAAGAAATTGCACACTGCTGTCACTCTCAAACACCTCACCAAAGAACTGCAGCAATAGTATTTCCCCGTACGTATGCCATGACACGAAGGACCTAATCTATTCCCCTCTGTGCTAACCAGTAGCCTGGCTGTGACCCAAACAGTGGCCATCAGGCCCGGACAGTGTTAGCTATAGGCACGTCCCCATCTCAGGATCACAAAGGCCCTATTACACTACACGACTTTGGGCTGCAATATCACACAGAATGATGAAAATACTGAAAATTCACATGCATGCAGGAGTGATGCAATTGTTTGAAATTGACAGTTTGGAGCATTTTATACATGCATAAAAAAGATTTTGTCTCTGATACGTGTGATTTATCTGCAACATAGTCATATTCTCGGATTCGGGACCCCATCGTTGCTAGATACATAGCCTTATCTCTGCCATTTTCTTTGGTGCAAACAACTCCCTGGATATTACTGATAAGGCTAGGGGCAGGGAAGGTGGGAAACACTTAAACTATCAAAAAATATGCTTAAACAATTCATGAAAATCTAAAAGTTTCACAACATATCCTGTGATAGGAAAATGTTGAACATATTATGTTGACAAGAAGGTTTTAGTATTTTTAGATTATTCAGAATGTTGAAAAATCAGATTCTTAAGCATTGTGCCTATGGGCTTGTATTCACCAACATTCACACCTTACTGCAGGGCCACCTACAGCAAATGCCCGGATATCCGAATCCGAGAATTTCAGCACAAGTCGTGCAGTGTAATACCGCCTCCAGGATCGTGGGCACACAGGGTCCCCGTGTTCCCAGGGTAAACAGAGAGTGTCTGGGAGGTGGCGGGCAAGAGGGATCGATGCCAAGGCACGTGCACTATCGACATCAAAGTCAAGGAGAAGTCAACAGACCACACCTACAGCTGGGAAGCTTCTTCTTCAGAGGTGCTGAGCAGAATTGGAGCGGAGCTTCTTCTTCAGAGGTGCTGTGGGGAATTGGAGTGGTTAAGTGAGCCAAAACCAATAAATTCAATGAAATTTTCAAAACTCAAATGATCATGGAAATCCATTCCTTGAGTCTATTCCTGGCCCACGTTAAAATCTAAACAATGAAATTTGGTAAAAAATCATTAAAAACACTTTTTCCTTGCTCAAATCAATGAATGTGGATCCGCAAAAATAGGGTTTGTTTACAAACAAATGCAAATATTACCATCTCTTCTGGCATTCTGCTTCAGTTTGAGCTAGTTTTCACAGCTAATACTTTACCACTGAACTCAACTGGACTCATTTAACATACTTATCTCAAGGGGATTTGTCAATTATATTGGTTTTGGCTCCCTTTAGTGGTCTTGGTATATTTAATGGGTTCCTCCTGATCGAGTTTTATGTATTACATGGTTATGGCATAGGAATTTGACGTTGAAATGACAACCAATATGGCAAATGCATAGCGGAAGTTTTATTATAGTTTTGTCAATCCATTACACCGGGATTTTAAAATCAAATTGATGGGAATGATATCAATGAATTCAAGAGCCAAGTACAACCATGGGGATCAAACTTATTCAAACCTGCCATAAAGGAAAATTATAATAAAAGCTGATAATGATTATTCCAATCGATCTCTACCTAACTTCTTGACGTTGTCTCGCACGGTGTTTTCAAACAACGTTGGACAGATCCAGAACATCTTGTATTAAAGGATGCATTTCCTTAGGAGGATTTCGAAAGCGTTGTCACTTATTTGATCTCTTATTGGTAACAAATCCCCTCTGATACCATTGAAATATATCATACATGGCTCAGTAGATGTTAACCAGAGAATACATCATAGAATTCCCACCGGAGGCAGGCTATCGAGGCTTGATCTTTGACCTTACTTGTCAGGTTGCATTAACTTGGACACTGAAGGTGACCAAAACAATGTAGGAAAGTAGGTCATCTGGTCAATCTTTCTTGATATATCCTAGAGGTCTGTGTCCAAAATTAGAATTATAGTTCAGCTATAAAATATTGGTTCGGGCTCTTCATTCATGAGGAAAATATACTAGAATTCTGAACACGAGCTTCCTCGGTGTAAATTTGCAAACTTTTTCATAAAAACATTATGGGTTCCTGTTGCAGATTGTTATTTCTTTTATGACAGTAACGTATACTTTATCTTCGAATTCACGAATGTCAAGAATGAAGATAACCAGCACTGGGGTGCAGGTCTTGCTATGTAGAAACAATTCACCTTAAAGCTCATACTGGAGACAGGGGGCGGAGGAGTGCCTCTGTTCCCCATCAGCGCCATTCCCTAAGGGAGAACCACAGACCCATGTCAATACCAAAAAGGAGTGGAAAAATCCAATTAGGCGAGCTGCTCTGCTCTGTTGGGGTGAGTTGCTCGTGTTCTGGTCAGTTGCTCGCTAACCTTGTTGGGCGGAGGCTAATGATCCTTAGGTACACTAAGCGAGCAGGTGGCAGAGCTAGACAACGTGTACCTTTGAATGGTTCCTAATGAGCAGCTCTTAAAGTCGATTTACCTACTGTTGAGCAATTTGTTTAAAGCGTAGTAGTTCGGTCGTTGTATCAAATTCGATATTATCAAGGCAGTTTAAAGAATCTAAAATGAGTGTATCTTTCGCAATTTACAAATCAATTTGAAGGCGTATTATGGGATTTTTTTTATTTTGTTCTGCATCGAAATTCGGACTGATTCTTAGGTCTCTATACCGATGTTTCACATTAGAAATGGGTACGATCTACTGTTTCAGGTTGTGATAGATAACACGAACATTCTTTCACATGGAAGAGTTAAGGCCGTATTCCACATACCGATTTTGATGCTGCCGATTCTGCATTTGTTTGATTTTCTCTGAGAATATGGCATGAGAGCATACACCCTATATATCATTTGAACGAGAATTGTAAGAGCTTTCCAATGATGCAAAACATTTTTGTATTTCACCTATATTCCCACTACCGATTTTTAAAATCGGCAGCAAAATCGGTATGTGGAATACAGGCTTTACTTATCCTTACAAATGGTGAGGTGTCTTGTGCCAGGTCAGTATTTTAAGTATAGGTAAACCATAAACAGTAAACATTCTATACACTTATACATTTATACGGAGCCGTAATTCGATTATCTGAGCATTGAGGTATGATGTAGAATCTTGCCTTTAACTTTAGCAGCACTAACAGGTATGGCTGGCAGCTTGTTTGGAACTGGACCAACTAGCCATTATGAATGAACCAAAACTTTCAACCGGTCCTCTAAATTGAATAAACCAAGACCTGGTCCTACTAAAGTCGTTTTGACCGGAATCCCACCGAGGTTTAACCAAATAAGTAACATCCGTCTCGTGTCAGCTATTGCCAAATTGCTCTCATCCAATAAGCAGCCTTCAGGACATTCTGGACTGCCTCAAGTGTGCCTTTGAGACTTATGAAGATACCTTAAGGGTAACCATAGGAGACAGTAATCCCAATATGGCACCTTATTCGGGGTAGGGAAAAATACACGCTTTTTAGCTAATCGTAGCCATTTAAATCCAGAAAGGAAATAAGTATATAGATAATCAGTAGTTGAGCAAAATAACCAAACCACACTTTATCTCCTTAACTACTTCGTGCATTATAAAGGTCAAATAGGATTTTACATCATACTTTTTAAAGAAGTAATATTGTTATTCCATTCTACTAGGATCTTACGATGCCACTTGAAGTTCATAGTCATTGGGCAACATCCACATCCTTCACTCTGCTATCATAAAGGTGATGACTGTGTTTCTAAAAGGCCTTTCAGCTCTCAAGCCCTCAAGCCCTCATGTCCCAGAGCGTCTTGAGACCTGCTCCATTAGTGAGCAGGCAGGCTTGTTTGTCCCACTGCTCAGTCTTTGTACTTGAGCTGCTCTCATAGCTACCTTGTGAGCTGCTGCTTCAAGAGGAGCTGCTCTCCACAGAGGAGGAGGAGGGTATGCATCATTAGTAGCTGGTACCTGCCCTGAGCAGGTCTGCTGCTTAGAAGGCAGATGTCACCTCCTGGTACCAGTGACCTCCCCAGGGCCTCTATTTGCCTGTCACACACCCTAATTTTCTACCTCCTCCAGGTGCACGTACATGACGTCATTATCTCATTCCCTCAGGGTGCAGTATGCACGTAGTATCTCCCTACTGGAGAACTGGGACAGGTACAGCCAGGCTCTATATTGTGAACTATAATCACAGGATTATACATTTTAAGCTTATTACAGATGCAGACTAGGGTTATCTTAGCGGTCCTTTATAGAATCAATAACCTTCGAGGTATAAGAAGCCTCTTACAATAAAGCATTGCAATAATCCAAATTCTATGTAATCAATCAATAACCGTTATCTCCCCCTATTTTGACAGTTTATCCAATAATCCCGCCGGTATAATCGAAGTTCTTAAGGGAATTGGTAGTGGAATAATGTAAAAATAAAAGGGGATAGAATGGGATAGAAGGGAGCATATATAACAAAGGAACAGCAAAGAGGTGTAATTTTCCAATAATAACTGATAAGTAAACATAAAACATGTCATGATTTGCCGGAAACAACCTATAAATAGCTGGTAGCTAGTGGTACCACTGAGTAGATACCATACGGTTATGCCTGCTTAACATCGTTCTATGATCTCATATGATCAGAGTAAATCCTTCCGCTCATACTGCCCAGCTTTATGATATGTTCGCATGTTTACAACCTTACATACCCTAAGAGGAAGTACTACCGAGTTTACCCCTCATTCAAAGTTCCAAAATATAGATTTCGGTTATGATACAAAAGCACATTATCCCTGGCCACATCAGATCTACTATTGTTATAAGTATATTCAGACAATAAAGTACAAAAATAAATGCCAAGCGTTTGACAAAAAGGGCCTTAAGGTATGGTTGCTCGAATAAAAGAGTTATCTCCGCCCTCCGCTCACATGCAATACCTGTATATGTCATAGAGTAAATCATGCAACCTCATCATACCATAGTATGACTAGGTCTCATTTATATCTATATATTCTTAGATGAGTCATTCATCAAGCCCAAGGGTATGTACTTTTCAAGTTAAGATAACTCAGGTAAATCATGGCGACTGGTTTGGAACCAAAGGCATATAGAATGGTAAGGCAAAGAGGAAAGTTTATCAAAGAAAGCACGATGTTATTAAATGGCAGTTGCACGCATCGCATGCGAAGTATTCTTTGGATGTTTCAGTGTATAATCAGTAACTTAGTCATTAACAAATTACAAGCTTGGATCTATGACTGAGAGACAATAAAATACAGAAAGGAGATTGACCATGGGCTAATCTTTAATTAGACAATTAATGGTAAACAAAAAGATAATCAGCACCATTGAGTGAATTTATAAGGTAATATCTTATCTATGTCGGTGCCAAGGACAATACCATAAATGTTCATTTTATAGCTGTTATAGGTGACAGCAAATAAAATCAAACCTGTTCTAATATCTTTTAATCTATATAAAAAGACAATATCTACTATGAATTATTAATTTCGAAATGATGAAATACATGATACATCAGACCGGTAATTAGCTATAAAACTACGTCAAATTAATTGTTTAATCTGGAGAGTCCGTGGTACACTTTATCAGGACCATATCACTGAGGCCTTACGTGGTTTATGTCTTTACACCCAGTCACACAGACTACCCTCCGAGCCATATAATGCTCAATATGCGCCAATCCATTGGTGATACATTACCTGGGCGATAATGGAGGATGGTTACGTCCTCCATTTCCATACCCTAACCCCTTGGCTGGTGGGCGGCCGATTCATAATGCGCTGAGCAATGCAAATCACATTCTCCACCGCCTACCTAGTGACTCCCTGCCCCTGGACACGGGGAGGGCGTAGATAATGTCAGTGTGTAGGCTCAGAGTGCCTCAGTGGTGTCCTCTCAGAGTTGTTGTCTCAGCAGGAAGATCTTACTAGATCTGGGTTAATCTTTGAGAGGTCTTTACATCTTATTGATTAAAGTTTTTTTTCCCATTTATGATGATACTTGGTCCTTAGTTTTCAAAATATTGTCAAATATCTTGAGCTGACCAGATTTCACAATGTGCAGAATATTTGAGTACGTAAATTCTGCGCTCAGGCTAGGAACTGGTACCTAATGTATGATAAAATTAATATTGAGTAAAGGAATTGCTAATTTACCATATGATTATATAGAGTTAATATCTCATCTCCACAAATCATCCTTGAAATACACGCAAGTCAGTTCTCATAAAGAGAGTGTTCAAAACTACAATCTTAATAGATGTGTATGTATCTGCTGCTATATTTATCTCATATTTTTCTGAAGCATCAACCATCGAATTTGAGATTTGGACTGAGAAGGTTTATGTAACATGTTGAACACATGTATGAATGTAGAGAGCAGTAATCCAGAAAAGATAATTACTTATATGCACCAGTGACTATGATACTGCAAGAGAATTTTACTCACGACTTCGTTGGAGGTCATCTCAAGAAAAAATCTTCTCAAATATCAATTTCAGATTTCTTGGGAGGTGCAATTATCGGCTGTTATTTGATAAATCCTACCTCAATGGTGCACCTAAATACAAATTGAAATGGCAATGTGTACCAACGAGAAAAGCACACAATTCAGTACCCCAATGTTATGGCCTGGTAGTCCGTCCAATCATCTCCACTTGAGAGGCAAACAGCAAAAAGATATTATCGCATGCAATCTGGGTTTTCGGCATGCAATGCGCCATTCAATAGTGGCCATTTGCAAGTCAAATCATGCTGCACAACTTCACAATCGGAAACAAAATCAAAGCCATTCTTTTTTTACGCTAATTATTACTCCCCTTTCCCTTCCTTTCATTCTTCCTGAAGAAATAACCGACTTTTCTCTGGATAGGGGCTTTCCATTTGCATCAGGGGGCGGGGGGGGGGGGGAGGGGGGTTGAAAATTGTTGAAAATGTGCGTATGTTCTTATACAAATCTGAAGGATACTTTAGCCCAAGTGATGGGGTGGCCTGAGCTTGTTGAAAACGGGCATACATAATTAATGGAAGGCCCCATATTGGTTCATTGCATCCAAAATGCCGCAAACCCAACTAACCCATCATATTGAGATCTATACTGAAGGTTAAAGTGAAACATAATTGTCCTATGCAACTTTTCATTGACAATACTTGTGATCTAGAAAAGTATGTTGATCTTGAAGTTTTAGAATGATTATTTATTTGACTTGGCTTTCGATGATATAATTATATTGTTATCAATATTGTGACATATTTCTTAATTCATATGATAATTCTAATGCCTACGCATTACATACTAAGGAAATGTATGGACATTTCACATACGATTAATACGGCTTTACCATATAATATCATTAGAAGTACCACATAGAATGGTGACATACAAAGAAGAAACAAAAGAACAGCGAATCCAAACAATAATATATAAATTTCATTGTGAGATTTCAATAAGCAATAGAGGCAGGGATGGGAAGCAATCTGACTCAGGCTAAATCGGATGTCACATAGTGTGTGCTGGAAACGTTTGTACATCCGTCTCAGACGGACACTAGATCAGCATTTCTGTCAGCCGTTTCATCCTGTTTCTTCCTCCCGCTTTCTATACACAGTATACCTCTATCATTTTGGGATGCTGTTACTGTCGATGCCTAACATCTACGCGGAAACTAGCCTCATCTGGTTGCACTTGTCTACAGAACTGAATGCCCTAGGAATACACTGTTTTTGTGAAAGGAAAGATTTCTATTCTGTGAAAAGAGATTTCTATAGCCACTGATGATCTATTCAGCGAGGTCGACCTATGCGTTTTAGTGAAGAAAACTAAACTTGGAAAAGAGTAGTCGAACTGATTATATATCAATGAAATGAACTGCTCGAGTCCTAACACGAATTCGGCATCATATCCATGTTCAAAATATTATCAATTTTGAACTAGGTACAAACACACACACACATAGATATAGATATAGATAGCTATATAGATATAGAAAAGTTAACTATATAGATAGATAGATCGATAGATAGATAGATATGATATATAGATAGAGACATAAACATCATCGATTGGACCGCTTATTCTTGTATGTATTAAGTTAACTTGGATCATAGAGATACATAAGATAGAGAGGAAACAAGGCCTGAGCTGACTGGTGCATGTCTGTCTCGGTATTGATATGCAAATTAGCACCTGATAAGGCCTGGTATAGGTTGGGCCACACCTGCTTGGAGAGTGTGAGGTGTGAGACTGCAGTTTCACACCTTTTTTGGCCTAGTACCCAAATGATCTTCAAAATTTATATCACTACAATCAAAATGTACTCAATAGGAATGAATAGAAAACAAAATTCTGATTAAGAAGATACTAAAATTGACATATTTATGTCAATTAGAAATAAAGATATTGACTAATGAAAATTGGAGAAAATTGAGAAAAATAACAAATTTGTCAAAGTTTGAGAGTTAATTTTAGGCAAACCACAAGTTGGATATCCAATTAACCTTTTATACTACCATGGGTAGTTACACTCTATGTGAAATAATTGGTTTTATTTGTAGGAAAAATTTTTAAAAGGCCAAAATCTGACTTTGAAGAAATGTCGGAATTAAATTGTATATTCTCGGGAAAAGTGACATGTAGCCACTTTAGAACCCCAAATACCATTTTATGCCCCCCACAGAACATAATTAGGTTATAATGGGATAGGAAACTGTCTCATCAATCACACTGGTGAATATCAGAGCCATAAGTGGAATATAAATGGGTTTTTGGGATTATCACTTGACCCATTCGAGCCAATGTCGGAATCCACCGAGTTTGATGTGATGGAAAATTGACAAAGTTTGGGAGTTAATTTTAGGCAAACCACGCGTTGGATATCCATTTAAGCTTTTATGCTACCAGAAGTAGTTATACTCTATGTGAAATAATTGGTTTTATTTGTAGAAAAAATTGTTGAAAGGCCGAAATCTGACTTTGAAGAAATGTCGGAATTAAATTGTATATTCTCGGGAAAAGTGACATGTAGCCACTTTAGAACCCCAAATACCATTTTATGCCCCCCACAGAACATAATTAGGTTATAATGGGATAGGAAACTGTCTCATCAATCACACTGGTGAATATCAGAGCCATAAGTGGCATATAAATGGGTTTTTGGGATTATCACTTGACCCATTCGAGCCAATGTCGGAATCCACCGAGTTTGATGTGATGGAAAATTGACAAAGTTTGGGAGTTAATTTTAGGCAAACCACGCGTTGGATATCCATTTAAGCTTTTATGCTACCAGAAGTAGTTATACTCTATGTGAAATAATTGGTTTTATTTGTAGGAAAAATTGTTGAAAGGCCGAAATCTGACTTTGAAGAAATGTCGGAATTAAATTGTATATTCTCAGGAAAAGTGACATCCCCAAAACCGATTTATATGTTACTTATGACTCTAATATTCACCAGTGTGATTGATGAGACAGTTTCCTATCCTATTATAACCTAATTATGTTCTGTGGGGGGCATAAAATGGTATTTGGGGTTCTAAAGTGGCTACATGTCACTTTTCCCGAGAATATACAATTTAATTCCGACATTTCTTCAAAGTCAGATTTCGGCCTTTCAACAATTTTTCCTACAAATAAAACCAATTATTTCACATAGAGTGTAACTACTTCTGGTAGCATAAAAGCTTAAATGGATATCCAACGCGTGGTTTGCCTAAAATTAACTCCCAAACTTTGTCAATTTTCCATCACATCAAACTCGGTGGATTCCGACATTGGCTCGAATGGGTCAAGTGATAATCCCAAAAACCCATTTATATGCCACTTATGGCTCTGATATTCACCAGTGTGATTGATGAGACAGTTTCCTATCCCATTATAACCTAATTATGTTCTGTGGGGGGGCATAAAATGGTATTTGGGGTTCTAAAGTGGCTACATGTCACTTTTCCCGAGAATATACAATTTAATTCCGACATTTCTTCAAAGTCAGATTTCGGCCTTTCAACAATTTTTTCTACAAATAAAACCAATTATTTCACATAGAGTATAACTACTTCTGGTAGCATAAAAGCTTAAATGGATATCCAACGCGTGGTTTGCCTAAAATTAACTCCCAAACTTTGTCAATTTTCCATCACATCAAACTCGGTGGATTCCGACATTGGCTCGAATGGGTCAAGTGATAATCCCAAAAACCCATTTATATGCCACTTATGGCTCTGATATTCACCAGTGTGATTGATGAGACAGTTTCCTATCCCATTATAACCTAATTATGTTCTGTGGGGGGCATAAAATGGTATTTGGGGTTCTAAAGTGGCTACATGTCACTTTTCCCGAGAATATACAATTTAATTCCGACATTGCTTCAAAGTCAGATTTCGGCCTTTCAACAATTTTTTCTACAAATAAAACCAATTATTTCACATAGAGTATAACTACTTCTGGTAGCATAAAAGCTTAAATGGATATCCAACGCGTGGTTTGCCTAAAATTAACTCCCAAACTTTGTCAATTTTCCATCACATCAAACTCGGTGGATTCCGACATTGGCTCGAATGGGTCAAGTGATAATCCCCAAAACCCATTTATATTCCACTTATGGCTCTGATATTCACCAGTGTGATTGATGAGACAGTTTCCTATCCCATTATAACCTAATTATGTTCTGTGGGGGGCATAAAATGGTATTTGGGGTTCTAAAGTGGCTACATGTCACTTTTCCCGAGAATATACAATTTAATTCCGACATTTCTTCAAAGTCAGATTTTGGCCTTTTAAAATTTTTTCCTACAAATAAAACCAATTATTTCACATAGAGTGTAACTACCCATGGTAGTATAAAAGCTTAATTGGATATCCAATTTGTGGTTTGCCTAAAATTAACTCTCAAACTTTGACAAATTTGTTATTTTTCTCAATTTTCTCCAATTTTCATTAGTCAATATCTTTATTTCTAATTGACATAAATATGTCAATTTTAGTATCTTCTTAATCAGAATTTTGTTTTCTATTCATTCCTATTGAGTACATTTTGATTGTAGTGATATAAATTTTGAAGATCATTTGGGTACTAGGCCAAAAAAGGTGTGAAACTGCAGTCTCACACCTCACACTCTCCAAGCAGGTGTGGCAAAAACATTTACTCTTGGCTATACCTGGAGAGCTATCCGAGACAAGGAAATCCTAGAAACAACACAAGTGTCCTATCTATCTTATATATGTCTATGCTTGGATAAACCACGGCATGAAAAGACTTACATCAAACAACCAAATGCATGACTTTGCACTGCAAGAGTGTAGGCCTACTAGACCAAATATTTCCATTGGTCACGCCACAAAAACTAGCGAATGGCAGGCGATGGTCACTTTTTATGAGACACCGCTGGCCTGAAGGATCGCCCGCCACGCCTCTTCATTATATCTGCCCATCTTGAGCGATATTAAGTGTCCCTGCAACTTGGCGAGAGTTCGAGCGATGCCCGCTAGACGGCAATATTCACCACTCCCCTGGGAGAGTGCGCAGCCGTCAAAATGGCGCCAGTTCCGGCGGCTGGCTATGACTTCCTGATTCTGCCTAAGATCGCCCAGTCTGGCGGGACTGTGGATGTGGGGCGAAAGTGAAGGGTGGTTTGGTGGCTGGGGGGCTAAGGCCCATGATCAGGAAGATGTCAATAATTCTCAGGGGCCTGCAGTCACTTCGCCTGCCTTTGCGAGGTTAAATACTGCTTGATCTCGCGCTTTGCCGCAAAACAACGCGAGACTGGGATTCCGGTCACGCGCTAACGGGAACCAATATGGCGCCTTGCATAACGTCAGCGTCTTGTCAGCCCATGCCAGTTGAATGGCGCTTGCTTGCTTCAGTGTCGGCTGCTTATGCATAAAGATGGCGGAGGTCATTGGACCTGCACTTTTAACCCGCTCTTGCTGCTTTAGAATTGCATGACTTCATCTTTCCATCCTGCTCCTTCTCCACGAAAACACCTACTACACATCCTACTTTTGCAGCATTCATCGCTTGCGATCTAAATAATGCTTTCAGTCCCTATAGCTTCATTTTGGATGGCCAAATGCCACCAGAATTACAAGTGAAGACCGAGTACTGTTCGGGAGGTCTACAACAAGTGAGAATAAATCGGACACTGTGTCCACGGAGACAAGATGTCACCTGCAAAGGCCACCAGTGTAGAGCTTATTGAATTTAGACGAGGCTGTCGCACCGAGAGGGCCACAGCTGGCCCCGTGATTCCGATGAGTTATTGAGTATGAAGAAGGGGCATTGTGAAAAGAAACAAAATAAAACCGCGCTTCATTTGCACTGTGGACTCCGAAAATGAGATTTCCCGCGCTTTTGGCAAATTGCCGTCTGCGCTACAGTGCCTATTATTACTGGTGTTTGTCTGAAGGTGACAAGGATGAGATTCAAAGAGGCAGGAAAGTGTCAGTGCAAACGTGATATTTTTCCAACGTAGAACTAATCTTGACGGGCTTCTTTGGTTGATTGGAAATCTGTCAAAATGGTGCTTTCCGCCGAGAATAACTGGAACAGTGATGTTGGCTTTCACAATGGCTATCTATTCTTAACTAATACATTATCAATGTCATTTGAATTTTGTTTCATTCTCGCAGTCTCAAATTAGTTTTGAAGCTTGAAATGGCTTTGGTTTCCATTACCTTAAAAAATGGCAAAGACCCTTTACCGTTGCATCTAATCCGAACTCACTCATCATTACCCGTCATCAAGCTTCTGCCATTTTCAAATGTTTGCTGCTGCTTTAAGAGTTTTATTCTGAAGCTAAAATCTCACTTACCCAGGATGCAACGATAATGTCTATTAAACACGGGAAGAGCAGCTAGAAGCTGACATAAACTAGATTACATCATCGTAAACCAGACACTAAAAGACACCAAACACTGGTAAAGTCATAAAACAACATGAAGTACATTCAGGAAAGTTTCTAATGTTAAGATGTTCTAATGGCTATTATATCATCCTTTAGCGTCCATAAAGAGAGCTTATAACTTACATATTTCCAAGAACATACACGCTGAATTCACATCTTAAGAAAACGAAATTGTGCCCGTAGTTTCCCGCCAAACGAGGCAGACGACATTGAGACTACACGTCTCCTTATATTATTCATTACACCACTTCTCGTAAATTACCGCTCAGAGTCAGAAAGGGCGTGATTCTCGCCACAAGGGAGAGCCACCAGTGTCTCGTCGGAGACGTGCCTTTGTCAGAATTACGAGGATTCAGATTGGTCGTCTTGCCTAGCAAAATACATCTTGGTTGGGGCATGTCGACAGTGGACATTAGGATGTAGGGCTGGGAGAGAAATAGAGCAATATGGCTTGTCGAATCTACAGTTTTTTCTCCAAAGCTAAACAGGCACTCAGCCCACTGTTTAAATTTGAATTATTCATAGTAAAACGCTCGTTGAGGCAAATGGCAACGAGAAAAGATGTGTTTCTTCAAGAAGAACGACAAGATGGCGTCATTTGCCAAGGAAGGAAACTTCAAAGGCAATTGTTTTCGACATTTGGGCTAAAATAGAAATGGGGCAATAGCAAAGGTATTCAATCATCTAACCCTAAAGACGGGCGAATAGTCACCTGGTGTAAGAGTGATCGTTCATGATCACTCCAGAAAACAAAGAAGAGCGATGATTCTAGGAGGAAATAGAAATGAAAAACTAAATTGGATTCCTCCCTAACCTTCTAACATGTACACAAACAAAACGACGGCATCTTGGCATAAAGGGAAAAAAAGGAGAGACCAATTATCTTTCCCGAATCCCCGAAGTGCGATGTAAGGCTATAATTTTAAATGTGATTTAAAACTTTGTCGTTTTGCATTAAAACCCACTCCGAGAAGACTAAAATAACGTAGTATTTTTACATGGACCTGTCTCTGAGTATTCCCATAGGCCAAAAAGTAGAAATGGCATTTGCCCGAGAGTTGACGTAAATACAATGAAATAGGAAACAAAAAGCTGTGCAGATGGAATTCGGTTGACTTTTTGTTGCCATGGGAGGTATTTAGAGCTGACAGCATAGATATTGGTGTTGGGGTGATGGTTGGAAGTAGACCTAATCCTGGCCTAGAGAGTTGTGATCTGGGAGGTGAGAGGGGATATGACGTGGATTAGATGGCGGTAATAGGGCTGTATGGAAAGCCAACATTGTCCCATGACCTTTGAACTGATATTTTCTTTTATAACAAATGCTGCAACCAGCTGTTTTATTTGTACATTTTCACAAACTTTTAGGCAAAACCAGCAGTAATGGAAAGGCATTGACTCCTCCCCATAAGCCTACAGTACCCTTATATTGAAATCAGAAACATCCTATGTGACCGTGCACATTCCGTCTGAGACCTGTCATTTTCACATCTGTATATCAGAAACAGTAAAAAGTCAAAGTATTTGAGGGAGGAAAAAACTGCGGGTGTCGGACAAAGGCTAACCATTTAAAACTTTCAAGATAAACATTATTTTCTCCCCCACCTCTTGACGTAGTTGAAATCCCCATGGGAAAGAAGAGAGGGGGGGGGAGAGTCAGGATCCCCCGCATGTCCCTCCCCCTGTGTCCATCCTTGACAAATCCGTATGCGTTCCACACTAGTCGAGAGAATGCATGAGCCAGAGTGCATTGGTCTTTAAAACAGACATGTGAAGTCCCGTGAACCAGAGTACAGGTTGCTCAACCTTTAACATAAACCAATGAGCCAGAGTACATACAGGGTGGTCTGCCTTTAACACAGACCCATAAACCAGAGTACGCACAGGGTGCCCAGCCTTTAACACAGACCCATAAACCAGAGTACACAAAGGGTGCTCAGCCTTTAACACAGACCCGTGAAGACCAATGAACAAGAGTGCATACAGGTTGCCCAGCCTTTAACACAGACCCATACACCAGAGTACATAGAGGGTGCACAGCCTTTAAAGCAGACCCATACACCAGAATATGTACAGGGTGCCCAGCCTTTAACACAAACCCGTGAACCAGAGTACATGCAGGGTGCTCAGCCTTTAACACAGACCCATGAACCACAGTACACACAGGGTGCCCAGCCTTTAACACAGACCCATAAACCAGAGTACATATAGGTTGCTCGGCCTTTAACACAGACCCATAAACCAGAGTACATGCAGGGTGCCCAGCCTTTAAAACAGAGCCATAAATCAGAGTACATACAGGTTGCTTGGCCTTTAACACAGAACCATTAACCAGAGTACATACAGGGTGGTGGGCCTTTAACACGTATTCATGAACCAGAGTACATACGAGGTGCTCGGCCTCACAGACCCATGCACCGGAGTACATATATAGGGTGCTTGGCCTTTAACATAGACCTACCCGTCTCATATTGGGCCCGTCCAGGGGCACCTGCCACCACTCTCTGCACACGTTCAGTGGAAAAGATCCATAGCCGACTGGTTCTTGTGGAAGAAATCAATTTTCAACCAGATTTGGTACAATTTGCCAGGTCATATTAAGAGGGCAATATGCCTACACGTCTTTGAGTCTTCGCCCAGCATGGACCACCCTTTTCAATCTGGCTTAGCAGTGAGGGGAAGGCTCTTTTACATATTGTTAAATCATGGGTGCAGGGAAAACACGGACAGCACGTCCCTGTGGCCGGAAAGGAGATCACATGGGATGCAAGGAAAAAGGGGATTTTCCCCCATAGTGAGTCTTTTGTGTTGCAGAGTGATGTGAGTGGCTATCAGGGGTAGCAGGGAAGGGCAGTGTGTAAAGGGGGGAAGGGTGTAGGGAGTGGACGGGACAAATGAGAGGACATAACACGCAACCACGTGACCCGAACAAAGTGTCGTTGCCATGGTAACGAACCACTGCGCATGCGCACACGTTGCTCACGTGACCTATAGAAAGATGGCGGTGGCCGATGGGTTGAAGACCGTGCGTAGGTAGGCTGCAGCTGGATGGGCTTGACCCTTAAAGAGGGGTTGGGACAACAGGGGTCCAAGCGTCCTCCTTCTACTGGACGGATTGAAGTGGACCTTTTGAAATAGGGGTTTGGGGGTCAGCAGTGACCAATCAAAAGTAACCTGCTTTATGAAAGTACCTGCTGGTGGAGATCTAACCATTTGACGATCCCAGGCACAGGGCCCTGGTATGTATATGTTGCCCTCTGTTAAGTTATCTTTCTTTTTGCAGAATGTTTTGTTCATGGCAGTGCATTAATCATGTGTGTGTATGTGGAAGGCAATGCTCTGATATGAAATAAATGCTCAAACGAGTGCACACATGTCAAAGACGCATGTCACATTTGTCAAATCCCTTGAGAAATATCCAGCCATTTCATCATGATCATAGAATATCCTAACTTGCAGTCTGGGAGTGAGAAGGGGTAGAATAACCATATTAATTTTGATAATTGACCAATTTATGACCCAATTCATTATTGTTTTATCCCAACAATGATGGGTCTATCATACCCCTAGAGAATCAGTTTTGAAATAAATACCGTACAAAACGGAATGTTCAATATGTACGCATTAATATGAGTAAACAGAGAGGTTATTTGAGTCTCAAAATGGAGGGCCCCAGCCTTTCCATTATAAAATAAGAAGGCCTGATGCAGATCTATCTCCAGGCCAGACCTTTTCGCACGTACGTCGATTCTGGCAATGGTCTGGGCTGGAGAGTGTGTTAGATCAATGCCTCAATCACCCGCACGGCATGCTGGGAGTGAGATGAGTGCGGTATCTTCTCCAGGTGGCCAGCGCCATCTAGGCAGGGTAGGGGGGGATACAGGGGGTCCTGAGCACCCAACCCCCTTTTTGGTGGGGACACAATCTTGATGAAAGGAACGAAACGTTGCGTGCATACACGTGGATGTGTGTCGTTTTAGTACTCAGGCAGTATGTAGATCACCTTCTTTCCAAAATCCTGTATCTGCCCCTGCTCAACCTGGCCCAGGTTAGCCTAAGGTCTTGGGGAGTTTTAATAATCATATTGGGATGTTTACTAGTGGTCTTGAGTAGTTTTTCTTATTGATTCAAGCTAAGTTTAGCTGATTAGTTCTACTAGCCGATCAGAGATACATGTTTCATTCGGTTGAATATTCATATGGGTTAATGTTTCATTTTCAATAACAGCAGTGGAATCATATTGATGTTATCATTTGAAATAAATAATTCTTGTGGAATCATTTCTAGGAGGCCAGTGGGAAAATACTGGAGAGGACCTTTGCAAGTCTGTGTTACACCGTGGTCCTGTGGGATCTGAACCAATCCTAAAAATAGTCCCGTATTTGGGCCGGCTGTGGTGTAGTGTGGGTGGGGGTGTTAGGTTGGAGCAGGGCGTTGGGTGTAGGGTGTTGGAGGAGGAACAGGAGGAGGGGTTAGGGGGTGGGTGGATGCCATCACAGTGACTCGTTTCCATGGCAATGTTATCTCGGATCGTTTAATCGCGCCGGGGCCGGAAACCCCCCTGGTGCCCAAGAAAAATGACAGATTTGTGCCCATTTTAAAGGCTTGACAATGATATCACAGCTGGCACGGGGCCAACAGAGAGGATGCTGTTGGAACGAGGCTGTGGGACTTAACGCCGTAGACGGATGGGGAAAAGGTGAAATGTGGAGGCCTTATCTGAAACGGATAACTGTCGGTGAGTGGGACGTTCCGCTTGGGTGCTCCTTGGTTCTGGGTTTTATATGAGGATTTTAAGGATGGTATCAGTATTACTGGGAAAAAAGATGTCTGGGTTGTTTTACTTTGATCCATATTTTGAAGGGGTAAAAGTCCTGGTAATATCTTGAACCTTATCGTAAATTAAGGGCTAACACTTGCTTTGGATCTTATCCAATTAAATCAATCTTGGGAGTTCTTTAATTTGCACAACTATAAAGAGTATTATTAAGTGTACTCCACTGTATAAATGAATGTAAAGTGAATGACTGATACACAACCGAAAAGCACTGTTTCAAACCTGTATTGTCGTGTCAGCAATTTTTCATATCAAAAGCTATCTTGAATTGCCCATACAGATAGGTTTCACGTTTCCCCCACCATAATTATTCTGTTGATGGGTAAAAGTCAATATCTTCTAATGTCTCTGTATAGTTCAAAATAAAACATAGTCCCCGAAATACAAGCCGAATATTGACTACGCACTTTTTGTCGAGCACAATCCATTAACTCTATCTCGCTGTGGTACAATGAAGATGTTGTTGTGGAAGGACATTGCCGATATCTTAATTGAACACTAACAATGCATTTTCCCTTGAAATATGTTCTTACAATTCTGTACTATCCTCCAATGTATAGTTTCATTATGAGGTGCACAAAACAGAGCTTTAATTCTATAAACAACCTAATGATTGAAGACGTTTTTATTTCCACAAAGTTTTAAAGAGGACTTGACCTTCCAAACTGTAGATATACAGACCTAGTTTCAGGCCACAAGTTGGTTATTGTACATGTACAAGTTTATGTGCCAGTGGTGTTAATATATGACATCCTCTGGGAGTCTTATGGCCTGGAATATTAAATTAAGATGGTGTCTTGGGGAATCTAATACTGTAAAAATTAGGTAAATATCCTTATTAGGAAAAAGTTATGTTAATTTGATTATTCTGAAGCTGGTGCATTTAGGTCAGTTGTCTGGAGGTCTTTACTTTTGGGTCCTACAGGAGCCTCCTCCTTGGGGTGGGTGGAGCAGGCTGAGTTAAAGCCCCGGCCACACTGCCCAACTCAACTCAACTCGATGGTCGAGTTGAGTTCATTTGGGCTCAGTCTTTCAGTGTGGCATAGGATTACGACTGGAGTCGTACGACGATTCCGTCGGGTCGTACATCTTGAGAAGATGAAGATGTACGACTGGACTGTCGAGTCTTAGGGGGGTGTGCTGTAGATATTCATGTAAACCTTATAGACGTGATGCGACGACCATCGGGTCGCAGCCTATGGCATGGTAGTGTTTTTCTGTTAAGACTAGACTGTCGGGGGTGCTGGTGCCAGCCAGACCTCTGACAATCTAGTTGAGTTGAGTTGGTAAGTGTGGCCGGGGCTTTAAGGCACTGGAGGAAACAGATCCATCTCCGGCGGGGCCTATCATTCCTCCCGTCCCTCACAGCCCCCTAACATATCAATCTTAACTGCATCTTCTCAGCACCTCTACAAGGCATCACAGGCCACGTATTGCACACTATATTGCTGCAGGGGTGAACAGTTTATGTAGGTTTAAAAATTGGAAGGAGGTGATTGAGTACAGAGTAAAGCATTATCTGGTGGAATTACTTCCCAGAAAATAAGAAGAATGATATCGATGTCCAGGAAAATACTAACAAACATAGAATTGAGTTCTTCTCTCATAACTCATATTTTGGTCATGTTGTCATTCAACACTGTCATGCAAGAAACCTAATAACTGTATACAATGTATGCTGACTACAGTTTCTAGTATACTCTTATCATATCGAACATTTCTGTGTTCATAAAGATTTTTTTAAATTTCCACAAAATCCTTCAAGTGTTAACGTGATCTTATATTGAGTTTAACAACCTAAGTTCAGGTTAACAAAAAAAAAACGGTGCAAAGGTAATGATAATGGTTTATGAATAATAATGATGATTTGTTTTAGGTGAGGCCATATCACCTACAAGTTTAACAATCTGCGGGTTAACAATGATTCGGTGTTTCGGGCAAAAGTTAGCTATTTGATTAGTATACTGTTATTACAGGATTAAAAAAACACTGCGGGTATATTCTAACGCTCTTCGTTTAAGGTATATTATGCTACTCGTTTAGATGCTCTTAATTTGAAAAACCTTCCCAGTCTTAATTACGGCGATATTGCTAGCCAGTAGCCGGAGGATTGATGCACATATGACAACTTTAGCTTGATTAGCTGGAGATTATATCCATAAAGAAGGCCAGCCTATTCAGGACACTTATATACATCACGCCTGGAGGGAAGCCATCATTGTTCAGGTCCCCCCACCATGGCATGTAATTAATACCAGTTCCATTATAGATTATGATGGACTGTTTTGCTTCAGAAAATTAATGTGTTGGGGAAGTTATTGACTGCTTTGTTTTTAGCAAGCACCAAAAAAGTAGTCCCTAATTCTCTGTGTAATTTCTGACGGAAAGTCTTCGGAGTGAATCCATCGGATCTCTCCTGTGGATTTTGAACAGCAATGAGCTGATGAGGAAATTAAAAAAGAAAAGGTTTTGCCCAAAGTAATAAAAGGTTAAAATGAAGAGATCGGTGGCGTTTTGATGTCGCTTGTGCTACGCCCAATCAGTGGCAATTTCTCATTTGACGTCAACACTTTAATGGAGTCGGGAATCACTGTAAGGATTAAAAAGAGAGACATTGCAAAAGCTACTCCTCTGGTTTTCTAAGGATCTTTTACTCCAAGCAGTCGTTGGCGTATTTAGTCGTATTGATGTCATATATTTTTATTTGTAGGCAGTTAGCATTGCACTAATATTTATCAAAATGATAATATTCATGGATCATAGTATATACATGTTCGAGATTTACACTCTCAAAATGGCAACATCTCTGAGGAAATCCTTGGGGCAATACAATTTGAGGAGAATAGGGCAAGTGTATTCTCTTATGAGCCTTATTTTTTCAATTGTAGAAAAGAATGCTTAAGTAAGGTACACCGAACAGTGAATGTTCACAGAGTGATTCAATCTCTCTAGTATGTTCTATGTATTACCCATAACAGGACATAGACCTTTGCTTCAAAGACAGAACGGCTACCACTACTGCCCTGTGACCCGCTGTTGAGCAACAGATAATATGAATTTGCATGAAGAATGATTATCACTGACACTCAATTACATCACCAAAGTGGGTGTACATGAATATTACATAATCCCCAGAATAGGATATAGCTCGCCTATGTTCGTAACGTTACCCCAGTATACACCATTACTCCCACTATAGTAGCCATGATCTGTGTTGCTCTCTAGCCCATGCCCTCCGGAGGCATCAATTATAGGACCCCTTTCAACCAAAGCCTGGCCTATTATGCTTTAAGCGATTATGAAAGACTGATTGGAGAGCACTTTCTATAAGAGGCATACACATTTGCTAATGTGCTGCAAAAGTCAATATGTCACTTCACCAAAATAAGTCCTCAGACCACGCATGGATGTAGGTTAAAGGAATCCCAGTACATCCAATCGACACCACCATAAGAGGGCTACGAATATCAAAAATGTCGATAGTATATAAGGATTGTCTAAACTGGTGGAAATGTCCTAACAGTACAACTTCAAATCAATTGTATCTTGAATATGTGAGTGGCATTTTAGACCTTCATAGATAGGTAGGCCCACCTCACCTATATAGGCCTAATGTTGTATTATATTTATATAAGTAGAATATAACATTAACACGTCAAAATCAAATGGAAGTTTATGACTGACCGAATGCCTTCAGTATAGAAAATATCTGGTCAGTAAAAATGATACCTATTTGATATAGAAATTGCAAACCAACCAAAGAATTATTTTTGTAGAAGGCCAATGGAAGTTGATAACTAAGGAGACTGTCGGGCTGATTGATGACTGCGCCAGAAGAAAAACCTCCTTCTACCTCTCACCTTATCTCTGTAATAAACATGTCAGAAGGATGATATGAGCGGGCAAGAAGGCAATCGATTCAGGAAAGAGACCACTGGGAAGTTGTCAGAATTCAGAATTAGAGGCCAAACTTCCAAATCCAGATCACCCTAGAGATCTGAAATCAGGGGAGTATGTGATTTACGGATGTGTCAGTCAAGTAAAGAAACGAAACCTGCCTGCCTTCCAATTTCGCTCACCAATAAAGGTCCTTGGTTTAAGGTACACTTGATGCCTGCCCCCCCAAGTGCAGCGCATAGGGAAAAGATATGGCTACTTAAAACAAGGTGCCTTTTTTTGTCCAGTTGTTGCTTCTTTCCTGTATTGCAGTTTATTTGGTATATTGTCCAGTGCAGTACCGTATTGAGTTTATATTGTTCGGTCTGCTGAAGTACTCAATATGTTGTACTATTTTTCAAGTTGTGATTGTGATTAATTTTAATGTCGTCTCTGTGTCTTTTGAAGACAGAACATGACATTGTTGTGTCCCTGTGATGTAGTCTGGTGTGATGGTTGGTGTTGTTTCTCAGCAATGTGGTCCTATGCAGTAGTTGAAGTTGTTTCTCAGTAATATGGTCTGGTGCAGTAGTTGAACTTGAAGTTGTTTCGCAGTAATATGGTTGGGTGCAGTAGTTGGTGTTGTTTCTCAGTGATGTAGTCAGGCGCAATAGTTCACGTTGTTTCTCAGTAGCATGGCCTGGTGCAGTAGTTGATGTTGTTTCTTGGTTGATGTTTTTCTGTGATGTAGTCTGGTGTGGTAGTTGATTTTTCTCGGCAATTTGCTCCGGTGCAATGGTTGATATGTTGTTTCTCAGTGGTGTAGTCTCGTAAAGTAGTTGTTGTTACTTGATGATGTGGTTTGATGCGATAGTTAAAGTTATTACTCGGTGATGTGGTCTGGTGGAGGAGTTGGTGTTGTTTATCACGTAATATGGCTAGGGGCAACAACCAAAATAAATCCATGATAATTTATCCTCAAGATACATTTAAATAGCCACAATCGCGAAATTCGTGATTGTGGGATTTTGATGGTCCACGATAAATCGTGGACTTTTCTTTTCATTTTTTCCATTTTTTTCTTATGCCAAATTGTTCCCATGTCCTTGAACCATGCATTAAAAGTATTACATAATATGAATTTACATACATTGTGAATGGTTTTAATAAGATTTTCTCATGTCGAAAATGTATCGTGGATGTTTTCTGGGCACCAATTTTGTATTGTGGACCATAAAATACAGCCCACGATAAATTTTGATGTATCGTGAATTTTTTGTGTTCGACACTCCTGGTAGAGTAGTTGATGTTTTTCTTGGTGAAGTGGTCTGGTGAAGTAGTTGATGTTGTTTCTCTGTTTCGGCGCGCTGCAGTACCTAACCCTGTTTTTTTTCTCTGATGTGGTTGCTGTATATTGTATCCCACCGGCCGGTTGGGGCGATCGGCAGACAGGGGGAGGCCGACAGCCTTACAATGGTCAGTGGGCGTGTCACTGGTCAAGCCTGGGAATCAGCCAGAAGGAAGTGATCGCTGAGCAGCAGAGCTTCAATGGCAGGTCATTGTTCCTCCTCCAGGGGGCACAAAGGGCCCCTGGAGGGAGCGCTGGGGCATAGTAAGGCAGGGTTGGGGTCCGGATCAGTGGTGAGGCCCTCTGAAAAGCCCTCATCATTGACCCTAGAGACAGGACATGGCCAGGGCTATGCGGGAAGGATGGAGTATTCAACCGGCCCTATGGGAACCTCTGGACGGGGTCCTAAATGGGAGCTCGAAACTGCTGGGGTCGTTGGGCAATGTTATTTAGGAGATATTTAGCATTACCAAGAGAAACAATGAAATCACGACTGAAATAAATTAAAGAAGAACGGAGCCTCGATTAAATTGCCAATACAATGTCATACAACGATAGGCATTATTAAGCATGATATTGGTAAATTACAGACATCCAGAGCTTTATATGGTATAAAAAAATGAAAATGTAATTTTGCAATTGTATATCAGGCAACTATACTATTCAGTTGAAAACGATCCTTTACTCTAATGTAGACACACTCGCGGCAACTACGTGTTATGTATGAATACAAGGTTTAAACTGATCATGCTATACATCACAATATATATTATATTATATTATATTATATTATATGACAGATTACATTTCAGATAATGGTGCTCAACGTTAATATCCTGAAGTGGATACATCTTAGAGAACGTTTTAGCCTGCAGCAGGTGATGAAACAACACTTTAGGTGGGAGGCAATTGTGCAAAAAGCTGACAAGAAGGTTGACAGTTTAATCTTATGAGCTTTCCTCCATTGTACACATCTCCCAGTGAAATAGCAACGTCAGCAAAATAACCGCCGCGGCCAGCGACGTAAAGAGAACACTAAAGCTTTCATCTGAAATAAGATTTAAATATTTAAAGTCACTAATTCAAGTCAGACGTCAAACAAAGTGACTGCTGAGCGATTTGTAACAAGATTATCAGAAATAAGATTTGGTGCGGCCTTTATCGTAAACCATATTTTTCAAATTTAACTGTTATTCTTGTGACTCTCTTATACAGAATAAAAGATCACAATGCGTATGACTGATTCATAGATTTATTTCATGAAACAATTTACGTGATTTAGGAATGTTATCTGTCAAATGTCAGTTTGATCCGCCTCACATAACTAGAATATACTATGCATTAAATATGTTAATGATAACTACATATGTATGTACCTATATAAACATACTTCAGTTAAGCGATTATCTTTCAAACTTTTACAATGATAATGTTGATGTTATTTTAGTATAATCCGAGTCTCTTCGTGTGTGTGCTTTGTGTGTGTGCATGTGTGTGTGCGTATGTGTGCATGTGTGCATGTGTGTGTGTGTGTACGTCCATACATGTTTGTGTGTGTCTATAGGCTATAGGAGGGATTATTGATTATTTCATATATCTTAAACACGGTGGTAATTATATCTTACAAACATCCAGATGTCCTAATCTCCTATTTGAAATTACTAAGGCATAATCTAAAGGAGACCGCCCATCACTTATATGCAATTACTACGCTGATGTATGATTATGGCTGTAGCAATATGACGATGAGCAGAACCTTCTAAGGAGCACGGTAATCTAACCTGGGCTATTAGTTCCATGATGCGTTGCTGCTGTTGGACAACCCTACGAGAGCTGTACCTCAACCTACCGAGTCCCTATACCCTGGCTGCAATCATTGGCCTTCCCTGATGGATATTTGTGATAAGCAGAGCTCCTGAAATATGATGATTTACCCAGAAGCGGCCTCCCGTGGGTGGCAGCTAAATAGTTTATCCTTATCAGGCCCTGATGAACAGATGCGGAGAACATTTGCATGGGCGGGAAAGCTTCATAAAAGATGTATCCAACTGGGCCCGAGTCAAATTACCCAGTCCCTATACTACTTAGTGCTCCCTGAAAGTAGTCTCTGCGTACCGTCCTGCCGACACAATCGGCCCACTGATAAGGCACTGATAAACGCGCCTACTCGGCAGATGTATGCCCCCGCCCCGCCCTGGAGAAGGCCCTTAGTACTAGTAGTGCTGGGCCGGTAGGGTACAGGAGGAAGCAGAGTGCTGGTAGGAGAGGGGGAGTACGATACTAAGTGCAGGCTGGTTGGTCCTTAACCTGCCTATGATAATAGCCCCTTCATGGTAGATAGCTATTGCGTAAAGTACGCCCGAGGAGAACATACGTGAGCATAATATAGACAAAACAAAATCATCGTTTTAATTTGTGATGAGCAGAAGAAGGTTTTGCCTGAGAACATTGTATGAAGCAGAAGAAGAAATGAGTATCATAATCATAAACCGTTCATTTTGAATAAGTATAGTCGTTGATACATTTCTCATCTGGGGGTGATCTAAATGAAAATCCATAAAATCTCCTTATTGACATTTGTAGGCAATATCCTTGATTTATAGGCCCCTAAACTGATTATGAAACAGAGAGTTGTACAAAGTTATTTTCTGGCAGTTTTGCATGACAGAGGAAAGGGATGGTATTAATTGCAATAGCGACGGTTTTGAATGGAAGGCAATTAAACATGGCAGATTAATGACAGAGAGAAACATGTTCGTTTGATTGAAGATATGGATATTAGAAATCTGAGGTAAAAGGACAGATGTCACTCGCTGTGGGGTGCTCGCAGTTATATGCTTTAGACATCAATTAGAATTATCATCAATGTGAACAAAAAACCATTAGGTAAGCAATTCTGGCGTTTCGTGTGGTGATAGGAATAGTCAGTTACAACGTAAACAGATAAAAAGAATAGACAATTCACTGAAATACTTATAAAGCCGAGGTTCCCGGGAATGGGAAACACTTTAAGGTACTGGTAAGCCGAGAGGAAAAAATAAAGAAAAAAGGCTGCGTCAGCAAGAAAGCAGGACGCCGCGAAACAGTATAGTTACCTTTTACTGTACATGGAGGAGTCTACTGCCGATGACTTATGGAGAAAACACACAAAATAAGCTAGCTAGGAATTGTAATAGGAGAGAGTAATGTTCAACGACAGGCCTTTGCTTATACAGTTTCATCAGCCCTGGGATTTGTAATACAATCTAAAAGCTGCCGCATTGGGGGATATCCAATGCAACCTTTAAGGCAATTATAGCTGTTATGAAAGATAATTATAGCTGATATGAAACATAATTACTTTAGAAGAAAAGCGACACACCTAGCATAAGATTTACTTTACTGCGCGTTTCTTTTTCCATATTATATTAGCACTAATGTTTAATGTTCATTTTAGAGAGGATAGTATTCCATCATGTGATTGACTGAGCGGCATTAGGATCCTACTACCATATTTGGAAACGAATTTTGATGTGAAGTGAATGATTGGAAGGATACAATTTTGCCTTTTAAAATCAGAGTATTACCAATTTGTACTTTTCCGGTGTTACATGACATTAACAAAGTCCAATTGCCATGCAAATAGATACGACCATTCCATTATTTCTATTATGGAGATGCAGCTGTCAATGTGGAAAAAGGTAGGAGGCGTGAGGCTTAAAAGCTGGGTACAAAAAGGACAAGGGATCATACAACCATTCGGCCTTTAGTCCGTTTAGGCCCCATCTTGTATTCACCACTGTGTCCCTCTCAAAGCCCTGGAGGATGTCAGGAGATAGCCCAACCTTTTCCACCTCCTCCGACCCCGCTCACCACCCCTGCCTCCCCTCCACTGCTAGCAGGTCCAAACAACACATTACCCCTCAAGTAAGTGGAAAATCACTACTTTCCTAAAAAGAAACCAACACATACAATTGCCATATTCACACCTTAGATAAAGCAACAAAAGACAACATAGATATCTACGTAAGTCATTTTTCAACGCTCACATTATTTTTGAATTAGGCTACAAACAGCCTGTATAAACGACTATGGATCTTATATAAAAGGGTTAGCCTATATCTGTCAGAGGTGAGAGGGCCTCAGGGAGAATGCAGGCACGAAGAGGGGAGGGAGACTGAGCCTATTTTGGTCCCCTGAAGCAAAAGGTCTTCTGAGGTTATACATCATACTGTCGCATGAAATATTAACACCAACATGACGCATCGTGCATATAGGATCGGGAATATGTGATGTTGATACATTATTGAAACATAGGCCTCCCCTTACTGCAAGGCTGTTTCAATCTGATGAATAATGTTGATCTGTCATTTTAGTTTTTTAAGAGTAATTCAACACAGACTAAAAGTAATGGAATCGCCGTTCGATCATTTAATGAAAATAACCATTTTATAGCACAGTTTGGTGCTGTATTCAAGCTTATGTTAAACAAGAGTGGCAGAATTATTAAAGTACCATATTGAAAGGCTGTATCTGTAATCTATCACTTGCAACATTTTCATAATATTGAGGAAACAAAAGGAAATCTTCCTCCTAAACCGGTGCACTTATTAGCATCGTTCAATATCAAGGCATACAAGATTAATCTATTATAAACACATAATATTAAGGGATGCACAATTAACCTATTGTAAATAATTATTATATCAACGATGAATCCTACTGAAGCTAACCATATGTCAAATCGAGAGAGCACTTCGCCCTGCCTAGTTGTGATTCAAGGCACGGACATTGCTTGCAAAGTAGCCAAATCAAAATCCAGAGTTTGGCCCCAAGGCAAAGAGATGTGACAATCTCCATGAATATGACAGTTCGCTGGTGGGGAGAGAGCACCTAGTTAGTGGACACCTTGCCATTAACATGTCATACAGGCTTTTAATGACTGGTGAGGTTTTAGGTGGACAGCGCTTTCCAATAATCTGTGTAAAAAGCCCATGACGACATGGCCATGCAATTTATGATGAATAATGACAATGTCAATGACAATGTGCAATTGGAAGTAAATGCTGATTATGAATTAGCGATCCTGTCCCCTAGGATCATGTTTCATTAAATACTTCATTTCCCGATATTTTCATTGCCAATAATTGCGATTTGAAATAGGCCGTGCATTTAAGTTGCTTATCATTATAGGCAGAATTCTGCCCAAAATTGAAAAATGAACTTTCCATTCCAGGGTCCGGGCCATTCATGGATGCACGCACTGTTCGGTTTTCATAATGCGTCTCTTTTCAAACTTCCCTATAGAACCAGTACTATTTTCATACCTTCTATAAGCATAGACACTGATAAATACACATTTTCGCAGTGATTAATTATAGATAAAGGCCATTTTATGATATCAAACACATCACGAGTGAACCGTTCCAGGGCACACTCAAGTTATATAGAGGAAAACCAGCACCGCTTGCTATATATAAAGCCTGCAGCACCTCCCCGACCCCTACCAAATGGTGTGTGGGGGACTGCTGACCCTAAGCACCTAGTCCTTAGGCTCTGGCTGTCTGTGATGTCATAAACTGATAAAGGCTGGCTCTACCCCTCCAGGGCAGGCAATAACTGGCGTTTCCACCCTATCACCCCTGACTCAATCTGTCTAGCAGTCGCTGCTATTCGGCATGGAGCTAGGAAGACATGTAGCACGTACATCTATTTTAAGGATTCTTTTCACTATCTTGTTCTCATCGATTATATATTATGGCAATTTCAAAAAGGCTAAATGTCTCAGACTTAACACGTATAGTTCGTCTTTATAATGCATCGAATATGCTTGCAACTAACGTGTGCAAGTCATCAAGGGAATGCCCATGTACGTAATAACAGTAACATGAGCCCTAGAGGAGGCCTACTCCCATGCAATCACAACCCCTAGCACCAATGCTCGGGCGACGGAAACGAGTGGCTAGTTTCAAGTCAATGATAAAATATTCTAAAATGAATTATTATGTGCTGTAATCATATATCATCTTCAAAGCACCATCATAACATCAGTGTCTTATGAAAAATCAGAGAACTTCTCATCTATATTTGCAGTTTATACTCTAACCACTTACTTCGGGTACACCCTCTCCTCCCTCATCTCCCACCACATCATCCAACGGCTTAGCTCCTCCAGTACCCAACCCTTTCTTGGCTCCGTGACCATCCTCCAGGGCGAGAAGACCCGGCGCAACTCGTTTACGGTCGACGGGGCCTAATCTCTGCTGACCCCGCCCAGGAGAGTGATAATAGGGGTAGTTGGCCGCAATGGGAGGCCCTGGGTCGGGGTCCACAAGATGGATAGGTGCAGACAGGTAGTGACCTGAAAGTCGGTTCAGTGCAGATTGCCTTTGTTCTCGTATGACCTTCCTCCACTATACTGACTTATTTGCACTGCGGTTATTCTACCCAGTGCTTATCATGTGTTTGCGTAAATTCCCATAGAGGCTTTAAGTTTGTATCAACACAAAACACGTACAGCTAAATGTAGGTGTAGGGTTATCGTAAACCTACAAACGATTCCAAGTTCTAAATGCATCAACAATCCTTCCGAAATGTTATGAAACTATTCAGGAAACTGTATTACCTGCAACATTGTGTAGGAACCTTTGAAGCTCACTGAAAATGTACAACTATACAGCTGACTAACGTCCACTGGTTGCCCTCTGATCCACTCCTCATAGCAAATCCCCCAAATCTCTAAAGTTATGGACAGGGTTTGCAGCTGCATTAGAGAACATCCACTACACATTTACCAACATTATTCAAGACCCAGAACAGCCTCCAGTGCCTATAATCTCAACTCAGCAGAAAATCCCCCCTCTAGCATAGACCACTACCCTGGATGTAATTGGTCAAGGTGCAGGTAGCAGGCCTTAGCAGTTGACCAAACACTGGTCAGTACGTGGTCTCTACACTCCTACCCCCACTCCCACCTCCCCCTACCCGTCACCATCCTTCCCCCTCTCGTTACCCACTGTCCTATTAGTACCTTTATCCCCAACGACAGGAAACAGGGTCGTCTAGGCCTCTCGCCCATGTGTCGACATGAGCTTTGTAATTGGGGGAGTCACCTGGGCGCCACTAAAAGAACCACGCCAATACTTCTTGACCTTTTCTTTTCTGTGTTCTTGAGTATAGTGTACAGGCATATAGAAAATTAAGGTCCATGACGGAAAGAATGCTGTAGAGAGAGCGATTATCTCATTGCATGTAAATTTATATAGGCCTACCTATAGGGAAGATCAATTTTGTAATTGAGTGTGGTTTAATAAATAAAAAAAAACTCCAGGCAAGTTCATGATCTATAATTCATAATAAGCTTTAAGTTTATCTACAAAATTCATCGGTTGTTATACATATCCAGTAAGAAATATAAGTCCATCACCATATTCTCAGTAGTATGGGTGGAGTGTGAATAATTACGATAATCACCATTTGGTGGAGTAGGGATAATATCTGGATGCTGCCAGAAGTGTGGAAAACTATCCCCTCCCTGAGAAGGGCAATACGTCTAAGGCAGTTCGGGCAGTTCCTATTATAGTTCCCAGAAACACAGGGCAGCACTTCCCAACAGGTTCTTTAGTTTCGAGGGAAGCCCAGAAATCATCCGATCATCTTCGAGCAGTTCGCATAACTTTTGTAAATCTGCGAGCAGTTCTGAACAGCTCAGAATAACATCTTAGCAGCCCCAACAACAGTACCGGCCCTTACGGGGCCTTCCGTTAAGTACGTACGCACCACGGGGGGTGGGGGGTCTGAAATGTTTGAGAATTTGCGTACGTTCCTGTATAAACCCAATGCGTATATTAGCCAAAGGGGGGTTGGGGGGTTTAAATATTTTTAAATTTTGTGTATGTTCTAAACTAGCAGTACCGAATAACTGACTCGGGCTGGGTCTGAGCAGCTCGGAGCAGCTCGCCTGTTTGTCCAGGGGCCGTGTCGGTAATAAGATGGATCGACCTATTAAATACCTGCTGATCGCCGCATCGTTTTACCCCTTCTCACTTGTCTTCGCCAGCGCTCGCACAGTCTCGTCGAGAAATTAATGAAAAACCACAACCATGTTAATAATTTCCATTCCTGTCAGCGCTTTGCAATCCGACTTCAATCTTTTTCTAGCATGATTAGTTTTATTAGAAATTCCCATTATTCATTCATTAATGTGCACTGAGCGTTTTACTTGTAGCGCCTCATTTTACCTGGATGTTTTTCCCAAGTTAATGTGGAAATAACATCGGACAACGGAAGAGGTTTTAAATTTGACGGCGCAGATCTAGAGTTTTTACATGTTTTTTTTCACCGACCGCCACTTGAAAGTATGCTATAGTTGTATTTCAGCTAAAATAATACACTTGCACTATACGGTGCCTTTAATGTGTATTTTGTCTCTGCGATCTGCCAAATACTGTTTTCTGTGTCTCTACTTAGCTATATGTTTTCATTACTGGCTGCCGTGTCTGATGTTAAATTATTCATTTGAGAAGCTTTGGGTGGGTCTCTGATCCCTGAGAGCTTTCTGGATCTCGTGCCTCTCTTTCCATAGCCTTCTTTTACCTCCTTGGCTTTTTTTCTTTATCCTATGTGTTTGAATTTCTACACAATGTTTGTATTTACGTTTTATCTGTTGAAACCTCTATGTAGTGCCTATATATATGTCTGTACATCCCAATGTCTGTCCGTAAGGTCATCTGTCCATCTAGGTCTTGACCATTTTGTGCCTGTCTTTCCGCATGTGTAGATATCGACATGTCTGACTGACCTTCTCTTGCTATTATCGATAAATCTTTTTCCTATCGTTATCAAGGAAATTTAACTCCTCCTCTTTTCTTCCAACGAGGACATGCCGGATATTCAGAGAGTGTCCATCGCCCCCTGCTGCACCTCTTTTTACTACATTGGTAATTAAACAAACTTGGGTAACACTCATTTTACAAGAGACGAGAGGGTCTCGAAACTCAGGAATAGGCTCACATTATCAGATTATTAATCCTAACCCATTTCTAAATATTTGAACTTATAACCGAGTCCCCCTATCATTAAAAACAACAGTGATTTATTCTAACCTCAATTGTGTTGAATTAACATTTTAATTTAAATGTTTAACTGGGTCGCGTTATAACAAGTACTATGTGCCAACAATGTTGAGTAGATAAATGAAGAAGCATGTCAATGTCCTTTAAAATGAATGTGCCCCCAACGCATGGCAGAAAGGATGTATAACATTGAGCTGAACAGCGTAAAACTAAACTGACTACTAGGTATACAATAGGTAATTGTAGAACATAGCAACTCTATTAATTATCCATCTGACAACATTTACTCACTTAGACCTTTTTCCAGAACATCGTGCTCTAGACCATTATGGCCGATAAAAACACAAAACAACACTAACATTTGCAGCACTGTATAGGCCGCCTAGTGCATTTAAAGCCTCTTTGTAAGTCGATCGGCTGGTTAAACTTCTAATGGAATACACAGCTCCATCCTAAAAACCTATAGAGACAGGCTATTTCTGTTGGCCATCAAACTGGAATGTCTACTATGGAAAAAAGACAGTTATGTCATTATAAAAAGGTCCTTTTTGTGTAGGATAAACAGACCAGACAGCAGTCCACTTGTCTTAGTCTGACCAAAAACAAATTGATTTCTTCTCAGGACATAGTCTGAAACGATTTGCCCACTGTGTGGAATAGTGTACCAACTGTAATGTCCATAAAACGTTGATAATTTCTTCAGGATATGATGATGCACGCATGATTGAACATTTCAGTGCATCATTGCTTAATGCTCAGAGGTTCAACACCTTAAAATACTAGGTGCTTCTTTGAAATTAGAACCCAGGATGCATTTCACTAAATTTAAACTTTCGTAATAATAACTAGCTTATGGGGCTGACTAAAACCACTTTTATAAATTTACTTTCAAAGTTCAATGCCCATCAAACTCAATACTCTCTATATAATCTGTCAGAATAATCTGACAGCAAACTCCATTATATTTAATCCCATTGCTTCTTTTATCTGGTTACGGTTCTGGTAACTTTTGGCATACTTTGATTCATTCTAGATTATGAAATTATGCTTTTTTTCTTGCTGACAATTTTACAGCATGCCAATGCTTCACGAATGGATTAACAGGAACAAATTCTTTCATAAATAATTTTTGGAGCAATTTCAGAACTAGTCAAAAGAAATCGATCGCAGTTGGATACAGGACCTATCACCATACTCCAACATAGAGAACGTTATGGCAGCAGACTCTTACAGCACCAGCAGCCACTACCCTACCTACCAACTATTTGCTTACAGAACCAGAAGTAATTCTTGGATTTAAAACCAGGGAATTTCCCACCAGCCCATCCATCTGTATTGCGTGCCAACCATTTTTGTTGTGCGTGAAAACATTTTTCCGGAAGAGCAGCAAACAACCGAAAGCTGGTGGAGCATTCAAATCGAATCAGGTCCACTTGTGAAAAAACGGCCAGAGAGTTCATGTTTGGCACGTCAACGGATTTAAGGATTATGGAAGCTGTAGTTGTGGTGGAAGATGGGGTTTTCTTGGTGGTAAACTAGCTACATGATCGGTCTCGAAACTGGTTCAGGAGGGAGGGAGCCATGTTTGGAAGAATATTTGACTTTGACATGAAATATTGATATAAACAACGAGAAGACGTTTCGAGCCTATACATGAATCGCTTTGAATTCACTTCAAGAGTCAAAATTGCCTAAATCAATACCAAGAATTGAAACATGTCAATGGAAATCTAATTTATATCTGTAGAGATTTCAAAGTCAACCAAACGACTAGGCTGATGTAAATATAAAATGATTACCGGTTATTTCTCAAGGATGGATAGCACTTTATATTTCTTAAAGACGAGATATAATCCTATTTTTATCATGTATAGAGAGAAAGTGCGACTGTCAGTTGATATCCGCCCACGGATTTATATCTCCGTCAATATTATGTATTACCACCGATATCTACTTACAGTGTGTCAATCCATGTTTTGTGATATTTATTAATTTACATTGCTGACAGGTGCTATTACTTAGGGATGTATAACCATTAATATAGAAATAAAAACGTAATCGTACCTGCTTGACAATATAATATTATATCTCTGGCGGTCTTTCGAAAAGGCACCTAATAGTGAACTGCCTCATACAATCCAACAATAGACCAAGGGATATCATGAAATTAATGTAGCTATAAATCATATACTGGCTGACACAAGTCCCTAAGCAAAGAAGTGTCCATTTCCTAGTATGGACGGGGCCATTTGTCATAGTTATAGAAATGTAGGTTAATGTAAGGATGCCATAGAGAGGTGTGATACAGAGATAAGAGACCATCCTAAGGCTTAACCACCCCTCCTATTGACCCAAGTTTCCTCCAGAGTTGGAGTTTCTCACCCTAAGTGGTAAAGTCATAGTGTGTGGGGAAATGGTAAATGTACTGGGACGGACCAGTGTTGGGGGCGTTTAGAGAGTAGAGGCAATTTAGCAGATCATAAACCACAAGGGATCGTTATATATGGAAGATCTAGAGAGATGTAGGATACTTTATCAGCCCCAGAGACTTGTCTGAAAAGGTAATGTGTTTAACAGTCACTGGTGCATTTCCATTGATCTGTTCGAGGTCAGTTGCCCTAGCCTAAGCAAGAATTTGATAAAATGATACAGGAAATGAAACACTCTGTGAGGGATTAAGCAATATTTTTCTTATCTTTCTATACTTAGCAATTCAATTTCAGCTTTACAAATGTATTGCTAAGATTGAGCCTACGAGTTCTCCTTTGAAATTAATTCATTTAAATATAAAAGTTTTATATAAAAGCTACCTAGAATAGCTAGAGGATTCCAGACACACTGCTTATAGTGGAAAGAGGTATGTGTTCTTGATTCAAATTTCTAAAAGAAAAGGACGAAACATCCCCAAACTAACTTAAAAAAGATGACGTTCCCTTAACCCATTTAACTGCCAGAAGAAATTGAATTTTCAAAATAAAAACAAACGGGTTTCTGAAGCAAATTGCAAAAAAGATCCGCCAAGCTTAGTTTTAAATAATGCTGAGAGGTCTCAGAAGCTAACTGCCTGCCAGTCAGGGTCAGTGGTCCCCAACCCTGGAGGAGACAAGAGAGGACACAAAGCTTTCCCCTGTGACACAACTGGCTATATCCGAGTGTCTCCAAAGAGTCGGAGGGCCCACAAATCTCCCAGCCGGCCGGCCCTGGAGTGATTCATCTCAGGGGTGGATCATGAATTGGTAATGGCCGACTCATCAATCGTCTCCACACAAAGCCTGGTATGTGCACTGCATGGCTGGGGACTGGTGTGTGGCTATGTGGGGGCGGACTGCTGCAGAGGGCCAGTGTCTACTATATAGGGCTAGTGTTTTTCTATGTTTGAGGGTGGTTTGAGGGTGGGAGTCTACAGTAGGGTAAGGTCTTATCAATAGACAGCACTGGTTGCATTGTATTTTATGTCATTCCTGGAGGAATAAAGATTGTTGACACTGTACCTTTCATTGTAACCTTTCATAATTTCGGACTATATTCATGTCTAAATTCATTACAGTATTTGATATTGGTAAACACGTCTTATGAATAGGCAACACTGGTTGCATTGTATTTTATGTCAATTATCTGCATTCCTAGAGGAATAAAGATTGTTCACACTGTGTCTTTCATTATGTAACCTTTTATAGTTTCGAACTATATTCATGTAAATTCATTACATAATTGATATTGGTAAACACATCGAATTCCTGAGCCATACACAGAATGGCAAAGAGTGAAATATCGTAGGCACTGGGTTGAGGGCAACATACTTATTAGCCCTGATTTTTACAGCAAAAGCTGCCTATATAATGTGTGTGCATGTTTAAGTAGATGCAGTCACAAAGTAAGGTGTGAAATAAAAAGAGTTCTCTCACTATGTTTGCGGCCTTTATATGGTATACGCGTCCTGACATTTAAAGAAATGTGCGCACTAATGTTAGTACCTTTTCTGAGGCAACACTCAATCTCAACGTAATTATAGTATGGGTATCTTGTTGCTCATACTTGAATGATGACTATGTGAACCAATACTTACCCCGTAGGTGTTGATATAATAATATCAAATCTCTCGTAGAATAACATCAAATTCGAATGTTATATTGAGTATTGATGGAGACATTCTGCATAATGTTTGGTCATATACTTCCTACTAAAATCCTTTATTGTAAGACAGTTACATTTGTGTATTTCCCGAATTGCAGTTTACAAGTTATTAGCATTATTTACAAATATATCATTATACCCAAATGTTTACTAAAAGATAGCCTATTTTAAAAGCGCAGCTCCATTTCTACTCGAAATACCTCCTCGTCTGCCGAACCTCAAGCGATAAAATGATCTTCAAGTATGGATGAGGATCAGCAACCTGATAAGAGCATTAAGCAGTAGTCAGGGCCGATATCTCAGAATGATGGAAATGAGTAACACCAACCCACATGAATAAGAAATCGCAGCCAGTGCCCATTACCCCACCTGTAACCCCAGCCCAAATCAAAGGAGAAACGCAACCAGCCAGGGAAAAGGAATGAGATGATGAGATATGAAATCTGACAAGTGTCCGATAGGTTAGTGCGGAAAGGGATAGGTGATGGGGAAAGGGATATGCCACGGAGACGCCCAGGAGGCGGTGAGGCCCCAAATTTGCCGTGGCTGCTGTCAACTGCAATCTAAAAGCAGCTGGCGTCGGTAGAACTGCGACCTCTTTTAATGTCGGGCCGGGGCGATCACACTGTTTTAACTATTCACAATACCAGTACAACCTCCTAAGATTTCCTTTTCTGGCCCCCGACCCACTATCTCTGCCAATATCCACTATCTCTACACCCCCCTCGATCCCCCCCCACCCCCGCAGTACCCATTCCACCACCAGTAACACCCACCCAAACATCCCCACCCCACCCACCCCTGTATCGGCTGGTGACGGAAACACCGTTGAAATATTCATAGGGTGTAGAGAGCGGCAGGGTCGGGTTACGTTGATCAGTCGCCCGGCCCGCCCTCGCTGCCAGCCCGGGCCTTATTACAACTGGGCCGGTCTCCAGATAGGGGGTGCCGGCCGGGGGTGGGGGGTTTCATCCCACCCTCATCCCACCCTCCCCCACCCCTTTTACGGCCTGTCCTGCCTTGTATGTTACGTGTAGATCGCCATGATAGACGGTGATCTCTCATTGCATCTGTCCCCCTCTGATCCGTCTATCATTGCTGCTCTTGATTGCCCATGTGTTTCAACTGTGCGATTTAGTTTTTGTTTATCTGCCATTACCCATCTCGGTTTTCTTATATTTGCTTGTTCATTTATTTTCACTTCATTATTTTATCTATTTGGCCTCCTTTAGGGACTTGAAGTTTAAAACTTAATGATAGCGTTTCCTGTCGTAAATAACAAATATAACAAAAATATTTTTCAGGGTAAACGTTTTAATTGGGTGACTTCATGTGGATATTATCTTCCAGAACTATCCATTTCCAATATAAGGAACCTAAATTATTCGAAAGGAAAGACAGCGCACGTGTTTAAAAAAACACAACATAACTCATCAACGAATATTACCGATAGAGTGTTCATCCGGGGGAGGGGGGGGGGACTCATCTCCGAAGTTTCCATTCGAGTATTGTTATTACTAGCCAATAATCTAATGGTTGTGATATCTTAAGTTGATATGAATCTTCATTTTTAATGAGGCTTCGATGTTTTTCTCCCCTAAGCCAGAAACATTTTATTACTTTAATAGTGTAATTAATTGGCTAAAGATTGTCATAAGCTGATTACTAAGAGATCATTCAAATGCAACCCCACTGAGACTTGTGTTATAATGATAGATTTTGGATATGATCATGACCTACTTTCCCATTATTGTTCAAAATAATTTATATTATCATCTGGGTTCATTCTTAGTTTTTCCAAATATTTCTCTACATCAATTTCAGCTGTGGGACATTTAATTGCTTTGTACTATTACAGTACAATATAGTGCGACGTTAAGTTCATTCCTTATGGTAGCTCTGACATCACATTGTCTCTTGATGCAGTTTGTCTAATCATTGTATATGAGCATTCCTTTATTTCTGCAATCACTTTTCATACAATGAAGTTCCAAGTTATTTCAAGCCGTTGTGAAATTGATATTATTAATTTACATCATATTCTGTACGACCTTATCACACTCTCTCTCTCTCACCGCATAGCATTTCAATTAGGAACGATACATCTATTTCTGCTTCAATTAGTCGCGAATGTGATAAAGCTATCTCATCATGAGTCTATACTATCAGTATGTGCCGATAATGTAGTTTTTCCCGAATTACTCTGTGTAAAATATCACCGTTCTTCTGTCCCACATCCATTAGACTCTCCTTTATCCATGTCCGTCTATCAATGTACTCTTTTATCCTAAGACCTTCAGCCTCCTATTTCCACTCTACTGCCTTCTCTGTTGGCCTCCAAAGGCCTTTGACCATCACGGAGCTTCTCGCCACACCTTTCAATACTAACACGATTCTACCATTTCTGAACGGCTCGCCCCTTCTCCACAAGGGTGATGGATAATAAGAGATGCCCAGCGTGTTTTATGTATACCTCCATGGCATCGGTTACTCCCCCTCCAGCTCGTGTATATATATGTATTGCTTCCATACTTATCTTTTCATATAACCGCCTCGTGTATTATAAACCCTCCACCCTGGAGGATGCGCCCCTACATCATGTGATTTATCGTAAATGATATCATATATCCTGGGGTCGTGCTATGGTGATGTATGCTCCATCCCCTGCACGCACCCTAGGCCTGTCCCCACTCTCTCCACAATCGCTGCCATAAAAAGGATGTACCCAACCCACCCCGCGTCACATTCACGTCTAATCTATACCATACATAGTACAGAACATATAATATTATATCAAGCTTAAGTTCTGTTTGTGCAATGTATTTGTTCCCAGGTTTATCATGTATTACAGTTATAGTGGAGGAGAGTTTCAAGTGAGTAGCCTAAAAAGGCTAACCATTCATCTACAATAAACCAGTGTCCTTCAAGGCGCTCAGCTGTGAATATCTTATCCACTGTTGTCTACCGCTTGAGAAGTAGACTATTATGGTTATCACGAATGCCTAGGACATCTCCCAACTGGGACATAGAGGTCCTTAGGTGATTCGAGCAGCTGCTGACCCGAGGATGGGCCAGATCAAACTTGGGCCCTGGGAAGGTACCTCTAGGGCCACGAGAGAACCTGATCCTCTAATATAACCAAGAATATGTAACAGTTAGCACAAATGATAGCAAGAAGATAGAATAGATCTCAACCCATGATACTCCATCCCCAGTTCCCTCTTGGAGACCTTCCAGTAGATTCTCCCCCAATGCCCCATAAATGAAAACTCTCGAGTCCCACAAATACGCTTGAGGCCCCCGAATCCCATCTGAACCCCAACTTTCACGAGCACTTCCAATCATCAAACCCGGTGTTTATAATAATATGTTGGCCATTCTAATGACGTATACTAGATAGGCATCAATTGGTCTAGTTTTTGAGGGACGGTGGCAGAACCCAGGAAGAACTAATAATATGAGTATTTTCCTTGTGCCATTTTCAATCTTGATAAGAGAAGAAGCATGCATGTAATTCATTAATGCTTTGTATGCTTCTGTTGGAACTCTATGCCTATATGAACCTTCCACCTATAGCTATGGCTATTAAACACCTTCAAACAATTGACTAAAGAGAGCTATAATCATATTCGTGACTACTGACAGTCGCAGTTGCTTTGTTCATTATTTTCTGTACAGCAGACTATTCTCACAACTCTTTCTAAAGCAAGCTGCATAAAGGATAGCTAAGGTTTCCCTCATATATTATCGAAATAAGATCACAGCTAGACCAGTTAATCGTTCGCTGCTACCCATGTCTAGTGCATTAGGAGCGACGTCAGAATAACAAATCTATCACTCAGGGCGCTATTTTTAGACTTTCCCGAGTTACAAGACACTTTAAAGTGCCACACATACAGTGAAACCACCTTTGATGTATGTTTTTTTCCCTACGTCTAGCCTTATCTTGACCGGACCTCCTCTTAGCCTTAACATCTTCACCTGCCATCCCACCCCCGACCTTGGGGCTTGGAGCAAATTGCCCCACCTCGATAACCCTGGGCCTCCTGATGAAGATACCTGACAGATGGGAAGGTCAAATTACAGGCCTAATGGTCCACTGTTTTAGGCCTAATCATCAAGTGGCGCCAGGCTCTTATGTGGAGCAGGCTGGGGGGGATCATTATTGATTAGGTACTGTGGGACCCCCCTCTCTTTAGGGGGAAGGGCATCTCTGTGGGTCTAATGCAATTTCAGGAGGGGAAGTTTACCTTATGTGGGCGGCCCGCCCAGCCCTGTGTATAGTAGATGGTTCTGTGTACCCAGGTAATGTCATCAACATCCACACCTCATCTCATTATGATTTTTTCACTGGTTAGTATTAGTAAGAGTGGGAGCCGAAAGTAACTCAGCCCATGGTATCTGACAAGAAGAAGAATCTCATCTTGTATAGGTAGACGTAGTTTGTGTTTCGTTCCCTCATCACGAACGCGACGCACAATTAAGTCGATTTTGGTGGCAAGAAGGGTGTGCAGCTGTCACAATAAACAGGAGGAATATGTGTATAAAAATTACTTGATTAAAAAAGCTGAATATACAAAAGGGGAGTATTTGTTTGTGTACAGTTGCAAAGATTCCTATAAGATTTAGTAAACATATTACATGGAGGAAAACATTCAACCTATTCATCATTTGAGTGTATTGCGGAAGCTGCAGAGTTAGATTTCTGTTAAGATAGAGAACGCTGCACCAAGCCTGTTGGCAATACAATAATCGGTCTTGCAATATCTTAATGGGAGTACCGCTGGACAATAACATGATATCTTTAGTTCTTAACCTGAATGGAACTCACACTTACAATAGTAACATTGACTGTGATAAATTTCAACCAAATAGAAAAATCTTTAATGTTGTACCCATGAGAAGTTGACTTTGGTGACAACAAACTATTGACATTAACTTTGAAGCATTTAGCCCAGATTACAATTAACTCTCTCGGAAAATCGGATTGCCAACATTTTGTAACGGAGCCAGAGAGCCAGTAAAACCAATTAGGGCGCATCTCGCGTGATGGGCGAGAGTGCACGAGAAGACTCGAGAGTGACGTCATACAAATGGCGGTAAGCAGGCGAGACTTGTCGAGAATAAACGAGAATCAACGAGAGCAAAAGAGAATCAGTGTTTTCTTCCAACTATCCCACGGCTGGTTTCCACGGGGTGTTTAGTTTGCATCACTAGCGAATAAATATAGGGTTATTCGCCTGCATCTATTCGCCAACAATGAAACGCGCAAACGTCAAGAAACTAGTTGAAGAAATGATCTACTTACTACAGTGGGTTTGGCCTGTAAAATAGTAGGCCCGTAGCAAGCTTTTTCGAAAGAGGGGATCGTTTTTTGACTAATAGTTCTTTTTTTAGAGGGAGGTTCGTTTTTTGAATTTTGGGCTAAAACATAAATTATACATTTTGTGTGTGTGTGGGTACCATATAAGTTATATTTTAAAGGAGGGTTGGTCCAAGGGGGGGGGGGGGGGCATGGCAGGGGGTTCGTACAAAGCAGTTGGTCATCTGACTCTCAAAATTTGTCCTCCTCTTATTGTCGGCATTTTGATTCATACCCCACTGGAATGACTACATTCTTTGTTGTCATGGCTGCTATTCGTTGAACACTTACAGCTAGTCGCTGATGTCAACTGGTCAATTGCCCACTAGAAACCAGGTTACAGAGTATAGGTAGGGCCACAGAATCCTCACTATAATGCCTGCATAGGGAAAGAACCAAAAACTATTATCGTGAAGGAGATTATAAACATCTTCAGCCAAGTATCAGTCATTTCTGTCACATTTTCCACCTTTCAAACGACTGTCTCCTATCTCCGACATGTTGACTACATATCGATTTGCTCCACATATTTCCATCATTAAATTGAAACTAATTAAAGCCATAGACTAATAGCACACCATTTGTATTGATGTAATTAAAAAGGACCTTAATGAAATAATGTCAGTTAGCCAATCGAACGATTCCATTCAACTATGAAACAGCCCACCGTATGTAGGCTTTTTGTGTGCATACATTTCATTATTTGTACCCCACTCCCCCACATGACAATAGGTCTATTGATTATCTCTTTGTCTTCAACAGTTTTTGTGGGTACCAATTAAGGGTATTTGTTCTCTTGGAATGTGCTGTAGACAATTATAGTATAGTATAGCATTATGGCCCACCCAATCAAATAGGTTGGTTCAGTGAAATATTTAACATTTGGAGGTTCTATGTTCAATATATGTTTCCATAAAAGAAGTATAATATTAGAAAATCGGGAGATATTCAATGTTGGAGAAACTGATGCTATCCTCTGAGAAACAGACCGTTTTGATCACGGCCATAAACTAAGATGCAGTTCCAACAAGCTATAGGCCAAATATAATGGTCCTGTTTAAAATATTCCGTCTTCTTTTTTCAAGTACTACTCTCAACCCAAAGACGTCAAAACCGTCTCTGTTACGAGAGTGGTGGTGCATTATGCCCTGTTTCCACCAAAAGATTATTCTTCAAACGATTCCAAAAAAAACATAAAAATCGTCCAGATTTGTAAATCGTCCAAGAAATCTTTTGGTGGAAACAAAAAATCCTTCGAAAGACCGATCCCAATGGACGATTTTTGGCCCTATCGGACGACCAAAGTGCCCCACAGACAACAGACAAATTATTTGACATGTTAAATATTTTTGGACGATTTGGGGTTGTTGGACGATTTTTCTAGACACATCTTGTGTTCATCTTTTGGTGGAAACAGGATTTGTTTGGACGATTCAGTGAATAACACATATATAATCAAATAAAATACATATCAGACACAAAATAAAAATCGTAGATGCTCTCATAACAAACTAAAACATATTTGTTAAATAAATATAATGTTTCATTAAATCGTTGGAAGAAATCGTTGGTAAAATCGTTGGTAAAATCGTCTGTCAAATCGTTTTATGGTTGTTTGGTGGAAACAGAAAATCGTCCAAAAAATTGTTGCTGATGGACGATTTTTTGTGACTATAAAGTTGTCTGTATTTGTCTGTTGACAAAATCGTTCAACTTTGAACAAGTCTTTTTGGTGGAAACAGGGCATTAGCCGCATGTGCTTGAAGAGTGTCAATGGCAGTTGGATGGACGGCTGTCATGGCGGCGGCCGCTGGGCGATAATAGGCAAAACGGAGAGGGACTAGGGGAAGGAAGGGTAACAGAGCTGGGGTGGATAATGGGATAATGAAGACGGCCCCTGTATTGATGGGGACAGCAGGCTTGGTTCAGGCCAGAACAACTGTTGCTTGCCTCTCTAGTGTACTTTTGCCACCAAAGCCCCTTTCCATCTTAGTCTCTCCGCCCTGCTTACAAATATCCTATGAATAAATTTGGGTCTTCAGAAAGAGGTCTGTGTCCAATAGTTCCTTGGTGTTTCTAAATAATGGGGATGCAATAGACCTTTCTCATTAGTGTGGCAACCTGCTAGCAATATAGGCCCGAACCTCTGTTTCGGATATGGAGCCCAATGGGCCCAGGTTAAAAATATTGGGAATAAAGCCTCCATGGGAGGGTTCACTGCGCAGGTTCGTGGGAAATGTGTATAGCAAGTGTGTATGTTTGAGCGCATAGAAATACGGACTGTGTGTTTGACCTGAAATATGTACAGTTCCGAATATCTTAATAATTATGTTGCATTACCTATCTGGGATTTACTATCCCATTTATCCTAGCAATGTTGTAGTGTGGAACCTTTCCATTACTTATGATTACTTCATAATAATCTAAATATGGTATAGGCCTATATCCGGCCTATATATACAATGTGTACGTAGTTCACTATAAATAAAAGTATAATAATTATACATGTAGTTGCTATTGTCTATGTGCAACAAGCATCCCTTCCCTCCATCGGAATCCCGTTGTATAGGTTGCCTACATCGCATATTCACATGGTACAGCACGAGGCAAGGTTGATCGTCACTGTCACCATGGCAACGCCTTGCCCGGGACGCCGAAAGGTTCCTGTTTCTATCGGGGAGAGACAAAAGTATCCCGCGTGTGATATCTGCAGCAGTACACTGTCAGTAGGACTGTTTGTGTATAAGAGAAGGCTCGTTAAACTCCTCTAATGTTATGATGGAGGCCTGTGTGCGTGTTACGGAAAGTACTCTTTGATAGCAGTGAGTGTGTCAAATGTCTATGCCTGATGTTGGCATGGAAGTAATATAACATCAAATCTATGTTTATATATGAGGTTACTGAAACGTTTATAGTATCTTGGGGTATATAGGGAATTGTCCTTATACTGTAATAGAGGCTATACGACGGTACGCATGCACACAAACATACATCCACATGAATGGTTATACATAGGGCCTGTATACAGAAGTGAAAATCCATGAGTTTTCCTCCAGTGCCGGAGATTACAAATACTAAATTGGCCATCAGTAGATTTACAATAGATTTCAACAGAATGATATCCAGGTTCCGAGAGAGAGCAATACAAGAGGTAATTGCCATATCAGATGTCACTGTACAGATCTGTGTGTTTAATACTGATTGTTTGCCTTGGAAGTCGGTCATCCCTGAGAATAAAGATAATTCTTGTCTTTTGTAATCTTCCTCATTATCTGTGTAAATTATATAGTTTTATGCAGGAGCCATACATTGTCAGACAGGATAACTTTCGACCTCCATACCTTATAATGGTACACTAAACAGCTAAACGAGAGCGCCTAATGGCAGAATTATCTGGGACTGGATCAGAATATGGTGGAATTGCCCTTTTGAGTGTGTGATACATGTGCGTGTGCGTGTATAACTCTTATCTATATGGTTCATATACATAAATGTATGTTTTATCACCGGATTAAAAAATATATATATACGATATGCCATATGATACATACCGGCAGGTGTGAACCTAGTAATTAAATATATTTAAAGCATTAAACCATCTTAGAATGTTCAATGGGGTTTCCGGGATTGGATTTTTATTTTTTTAAGGAAATGATTATTGCCGACGAAGAGCTCCATAAATGAAGTTGGCAGACTAAGTTTCCTATAAATGTGCAAATCCTCAATAAGTAAATGAAGTAAGCAGACTAGGTATCCTATGAATGTGTATAATAAAGTATTCTAATTCGTAATGCAGAATTAGATCATTTTCATATAATTTGTGTTAATTCGTGCTAGTTTCCTACAGTCTTACAATATAGCAGGCATTGCACCACAAAGGAATAGGGCGCATCCGAAATATTGATATTTGTCTGACTTACATCTATTGTAGCTAGATTTTCTTTTAGTTAATTTAGGGGACATTCGTTGGGGCTTCTGGGGTTTGAATCCCGGTCCAGTACCAAACCATAGAATTAACGCTGATAGCCCTTTCCACGGCAGTGCCCCAACAGTCCGGCAGGAGTTAAGTTGAGGACTTAAACACCAAATCTGAACCATCCCTATATTAAAACAAAAAATATCAAATAAATTGCGCCCATATACAATTTCAATATCTGCTGAAAATAAGCGTACAACAATCAGGAACTGACCTTGGACGGGATGCCCAGGTATGTACTTGTTCTGGTTGGTGGTGATGGAGAAGGGGCTCTTGCCCACCTGGGGCCGGCCGCCCGCCTCGGAGATGTGCTTCAGGTTGTGGTCACACACCCGCTCCTTCAGCACACCTGCCCGAGACCCCCCGGGGAGCAGGCAGGTGAGACAACAGGACAAGGTGAGCACCAGCAGGCTCCTCCTGGGCAGCACAGGTATATATCCCTCCATGGTGGACAGCAGTATCAGCAGCAGTGCGGCGACGTCGTCCTTTTCAGGCCTCTGAGTGTTTTCCCGCGCTCGGCGAATTGTCGTCTGCCCTATATATTAGTTGTTTCCCGCCAAAAAAAGGCTGCGTTTTGACACAGAATTCTTGCAAGGGGTCTTTGTGGGAAAATATTAGTAGTATTCTAGGTTAATGAGGGAAAAGCAATCTGAAAGCCTTGTATGCTGGACAATGGTGCTGGCCACAAGCTTGCAGTACACTAGGGTAAAACGACGCAGATTAAAGTAGTCTTTGTGCACGCACAGCTCCCTTTGAAAATGTTCACACCAACTAAAGAAATGTCCTTTGGCTGTTAATGCGCTCCACTTTCCCTGCACCGCTGATGATCTTTTTTTCGCGGATTGTTTATTCTCGGAGCATTGAGTATCAATCAAAGTACTGTTCTCCTGCTCGTGCGGTGGTGCCCTGTGGTAGTGGCGATGGTGGTGGCGGTGGTGGTGGATGGTTGGTTGGTGGCTGATGAGGGGCTGGGAGATGAGTTGCTCGTAGGGCAGGCTGATGCAGCTACTCCTGACACGAGCAGCTCACCAAATGGTGCATTTCCCAACCTGAGCTGCTCATTGCATTTGGCTTCAGGATGTCCTGCTCATAACCTTCTCATACTCCGAATGTCCCGTTTTGGCCGAGCAGCTCCTGCTGACTTCCTCACCTGCAGCGGATGCAGCAAACCAATACGATGAACGGTGGGGCTATAGATTTGAGCCCAGTATGAAGACTGACCCACCAAGATAGGCCTAAACCACAGATCTCTGAGAATTGACTGATAGATAACAGGTATACTCAAAATAAAGGTGGCTTGATTTTAACCAACGTCAGTCGAATCTCCTGAATGTGAAAACAACATAAAAACAGTTCGGTTTCCCAAAAGCAGATGTATGACTAGGATACTAGTTCAACCTGAACGATGATAGCCACACACCTTGATGATACCACCGATTCAATCAAGACCTTCCGTTGCCGTTGGATCCCTCCCTATATTTGGATCCTCCTGTATGTCCTTTCTCCAGGGTGAAGTCACAGACTCACACACACACTAGTGGGACCGGTGGTAGTACAGGAGGACGCAGCAATCTAGGGCCCTTTCCGTACTACAGCGTATTGCTAGAGCTGCTCCGAACTCTCCTCTGAGCTGCTCGTCTGCCTTCAGGACCTGCTCACGCTGAGCAACAGAGGTCCGGGGTATGCGCCGCAGCACGCGTATGCATGCACCTATCAGTGTATGTATGCACCAGGGCACCGCCACCCGCCGCTGAGGATCACGCGAAATAGGAGGGCGTTTGGGAGGTTGTTGTTTGAGGCTCAGCGGAAATCCTGACCGTGTATGTTTGGATGTATTTATGGGCCCTGGCTTTGTTGGGGAAGCAATTAGTACACGAAGGTCCTGGGTGGTGGTTACTCCTGTACTGATCCGATGGTATTTGTACTGCTAGGATGCGGGTGGGGATGTAGATGGACCCCCTGGAGGTATGGTACTATGAGCAGTTCACCAGTATTGGGGTATCTATAGATACGTTTGTAGGGAAAATACAGCCGCCCCTACTTCTAGCGGCGTTTGTTTCTCCGGATCCTCCTGGTCGGACCGTCTCGCTTGCTCCTCGGCTGGTCCTGCTACATGCCTCCGTCGCCGGCCGTCGCCTACTGGAGGAGAGACACAGCGCCCCTGGAGTGACAGCGACGCAGCCACCGCCTCCTCCTGCTCCCTACCCCTCTACTATCCATGCATACTCCAACCCCAACGCGCCGCCCATCGCTCGATGCCGCGCCTCGCCCGTTACAGTGATTGACGCGTTTGGGACCGGCCGCGAAGAGCTCCTCCTCTCGGGGACTGAGCAGCTCCGAGTGGCTCGGAATTAACGCCTATGAGCAGCTGTGAGCAATTCCAGTTAGTTGCCGTCCGGCTTACACAGTATACCAGCTCAGAACTGCTCGGTATTGCGACCTGAGCCCTTCTCCGTTGTTCGCCGACGATACGCGCATATACATCACTGCTCCGGTAAGACGCTGAGCTAGCCTTCCGGCTCGAGGCTCACGTGACTCGCCGATCGGCCAATCGGCGCCCAGCTCACATCCGAACGTCCAATCAGCGTCCTTCATTCATCTGGTCGCTTCCTAAGCACTACTAGCCTGTGTCTACTTGCCGATTCTATTATTAGGATAGGGCCAACGCTTATTTGTTGTTGTTTTTGTTTTCATCTTGTTGCAAACGGGAAATTCAGAATGATTGTATGTATGCATTTATTTTCCTCAGAGAAATAATGAACCCAGGTCGGGCGCAGTCTACGAACGTTCTGCTATGTTTCCATTAGTACTTCTCATCTACAGCTGATCTAGGATTGAAATGGACATTCAAATTTGATTGTTTAATTTAAACTCTAAAAGTTGCATATTTCAGCCGGATGCTGTTCACTTCGTGACAAAAATATCATAAACAAATAAAATCGTGTAAGAAAGATTATGTTCAAGCTAACTTCACATATCAAAAACATGATTGTACGCAGATATGATTATAAAAACAAATATAATCACCACATTTAAAACGTGCGCAACCAGACATAGTAGTAGAGTATACAGGAGAAGAAGTACTATGATAATTATAAGCCTACAAGTATCCTTCGAATATTAAATTTCGTGGATTTTTGCTCCTTTTGTACGTACTGTTGCCCAGCTTATAACTTTTCCATTTATTTACCAATTGTCAGAAACCATGGGCAGCTCTTTTACCTTTGCGCATGGAATAGACTAAACCTAAAGCAAATGCCTCTCCCAAAACAGGCAGCCAATACATCCAAAGCAATTTCCGAAACACATCTTCATGTCCCAAGTTCTACCAAAAATTCATTACTGGTATAGAGAGGACTCAGAGATTAGGTGTGCCTTTTCCATTGACCTTCATGGCTGTACATGCATGACCTCTATCTAAACCCACCACCATTGACCAGAGGTCAAGTTGAGTAGCCCTAGGCCTGGAGGCATACCCGCAGATATTTATACCAGCACCCTCATAGTGTAGGCCTAGTAACTGCATATTGGACGGAAATTAGATCCACATGCAAGAAGGGTTCTCCAAGTTCTTCTGCTGCCTGCACCATCCAGAGCTTTGTCCAGTGCCATCACATAATGGGTAATATGGAATGCTTTAGTTTCAACAGTAAAGCTCTCAACAGTCTTTTACCCTGAAAGCACTTACTGAATACCCTGAAAACAATTACTCCATATATTTTATCGAATGAATGATCATTCAAAAAATGAGTATTTTCAAAAAGTCCATTGATACAATTTCATATCAATGTTTTTTACCTTGTAGGCCCTATTAAATGTATCCATCAATATTGTGTTGTGTAGCTGTATATCCGCTGAAAGTTTCGGGTAAGGCAACAGATCTATACATCCAGAGAGTTTAACAGCAATCTGAATATATGGATCAGACCCACTTCACGTGTAAATCCGGCGATCCAAGTTTAATAATTATATTGAAGGACAAATGTTATTCTATAATCTTACACAAATAATGTTATCAAAATACAGGTAGATTTTGTTCAGTCTTCTCTGATATTCATGCCTATTCGAATAATTATAGCAAAGTCATAGAGCACACTTCATTATTAAAAAGACTCTTAAATACCGTACTAAATTAGAAAGGGACTTCACTATACACAATGAGTTTTATCATGCAGAATACAGACCAAAACATTCTATTATTTTACTTGAAATTATGCAAATATTCATTAATTTTTTCAAATCACTAATCTCAGAGATCACTTAAAATAACGATCCTTGCACAGAAACCTCCATGTTATGACTCCTGTTCAGAAATCTTCCTCATCGTCCGTAACACAGAAAAATCTGCCGCTCAAAATTATTTTATAAATAAAGTATGTATGAAATCACATGAAATTTGTCAGCGTATAAAACTTAGAGTACATTGTATCCATAGTGATTCCGTCACTATACGACGGCATTGCTCCCTCAACAGTGACGTTGGTAGAGTGTCACGGACGTGATTACAACATGCAAACCAATTGGAAAGACGGATGCAAATGGGTTCTGGCATCTCGTCCCCAAAACAGCCAAAACAAAATGGCTTCACCGCTGGAAGCTGGTTCTGTTTTTCAGCATCGAGAAGATTTTATTTCTGTAGGCATTGTAGAGTAAAGAGCACATGGAAATTATGCCCCTAAGATAATTTACTTTGTCAGACCTGAAGATTGGCAACGGCCATAAACTTTGGAAGGGGTGACGTCGATGAGCTCTGGTGTGCTTCAACGATTTGAATCCCATAAGATTATAAGTAGGCGCCATGCCTCATTATCTAAAAAAAAAAAAAAAACTACCTATAGTAATAGGAAATACATCAATAACTCTGCGACAAATCACATAAATTTAATATTTTCAAAATACAATTAGCCTCAATACAAAAACATTGTTATCATTGGCCTATCTGAAATCGCCTATGGCGAATGGGGCTTATTTCATTGCGTTGCAAATGTTAGTGAGTATTGTGATATTTTAATTAAAACGAATGTCTCATTTGACAAAAGGTTTAATGTTGGGGGTGAAGATGGGCCTTCTCATATGGCCGTGTCGAATTTTAGAAATACCCATGTCACGTGTCGCTGTTGCTGTAGAATTCTTGTCTCATGTTGATTTAAAAAAATGTTCATTTCACATGCAGCTATTACTTTAATCGGCTACATCTCGTTACTAAGCCCTGTATTGCCCTGTCACGGAAAGAATTGCCCTGTTGTCATGAACAATGAGAAATAATAAGTGTACTGATATCCTTGTAGAAATAGCTGCTGTTGTGAAAAAATCCAGCAATACATTTCTCCCAATTACAAAGCTCATTTTCGGGTTACAATGTCAGGACTTTAAGATCTTAATGTCATCTTTCTATAACCGTTTAAGAATACAAATTGGGCAATGCAACAACAACGATTCAACAGCAAGGCCCATCGCAATAGCAAAAATGAGCGCCACTGTCGAATTTAGAGGTTGTGCCGTTTACAATAGATCTACCATGTAACTTGTAAGAGATCTAGTTCGTTGTTGTTAATACATCCATGTTCCAGTTTTCGTCCAAGCTTCAATCACCTCCAACTGAGTGATAATAGATGAAAAAGAGAGACAAAGTGCACGATTTATCGTCGGCGCTGATAACTCTTGAACTCTATTTCCAATCCTACCACCTCATTCTCCGGTCCCCATGAACTCTTCAATGATCCATTACAACGCCAGAGTTGCAGATTTCGGCATCTAGTCACTGCCCCTATATTTAAAGATACGACTTATATAGGTGTTATATAGTCCATCCTTTTTTTCTATCCCCTGTGACATACTTGACGCATTTCTTTTTATGTCCATGATATGAGCTATGGCAGGAGCCATCCATAAATGACATCATCCGGTCGCGGGGGGGGGGGGGGGTCGAATTCCCTGGGCCTATACACAGTAAAAACGTGACAAGGTGGAGGTGTAAAAATTATTAAAAACAGCATGGTATATGGAAAGTGAGAAGGTGCCATGTTCAACAACTAGTAGTATATGGAAAGTGGGAAGGTGCCATGTTCAATGTGTAGTAGTGTATGGAAAGTGGGAAGGTGCCATGTTCAACGTGTGGTAGTATATGGAAAGTGGGAAGGTGCCATGTTCAATGTGTAGTAGTATATGGAAAGTGGGAAGGTGCCATGTTCAACAGGTAGTAGTATATGGAAAGTGGGAAGGTGCCATGTTCAATGTGTAGTAGTATTATGGAAAGTGGGAAGAAGTTGAGTGTAAAGTGCAAAGAGGGAAATTCTTATAAGGATAACTGGAGGATTGCCATACATAAGTAAAATATGAGGATGCAACTCGTCAGTTGAATTGTTTACACATAAAGATGTAATAGTCATTTATGGACAGCCCCATATGGAGCAAACAGGGTTAATAAGATAGGTGTGCATTTATGAGCAGTTCAAATTCCTTTTAATTTAGAAATGTTACCGTCTCAGGGGGGTAAAGTTATAGATTTCACACAGCACCCATTACAACCCCGCCCCTTACCAACTCCAACTTTGCCTTAATTTCTGCTGACTCCCTGACCCAATATGTAAGCAATGCATACCAATACCACATATATGTTTTTTCGGTAAGGCAAGCAGCAGGCTGGGATGGCACTAAATGCAGCACGCCGGCTACAGGCTTCAGCATCTGTGACACCGGATATGGCCTGGGGGACGCTGCGGGACGAGCGCACTGCATCCTGGGAGCCACGCTGATGTCTGTTCTGTCCGACAGGGGGACCGACGGCACCGGATGAGGGATTGCGCTGGTTGCCGTGATGCACGAGCTTTGGGTACCAGCCGAGGGGGTGGAGGCGTCCGTCTGTGAAGGGGTCGGGAGGGGGCCATGTGATCTGCCTGTCACGTGACATGATTTACTCACCTCTGTGCTACCACAATGGGAGAGCTCTACACCTTTATCATCCTTACTGGTAGGGATTGGGAGGGGGGGGGGGGTGGTTGGTACCAGGGAAGTGGATGGGAAGGATGAACCGTTTTCAGATTGATTGGGCCAAGCAGCACTGTTTTTTTCCTTCAAGAACACGGTATTGTTTTAATTTTGAGGGAAACATCGTGTTATTCTTTGGTTCATAGTATAGCTCAGGGGAATAATTCAAAGGAATATAACCTCTTAGATATAGATTTTTCAGTCCAGCAAAATTTCTGCAGTTTTAAAAATGTCTAATTCAGTCATCAGTCATGCCACAATATGACTTTTTGAATAAGGGGAAACATTAGGAGAGAACACCTATTCCTGTCAGTTTTGCTGAATCATTATGGTACCCATGTGTCAAAACCGGAGCCAACCTTTCTAATGTTATATTCTGATCGATTGGCTCGCTCATTTATGTCTGTCTATAGACCTAAAATAAAATGTAATGATGTCACGTACCTCTGAAAGGGGCTGGGCGCCATGATGGTGTTCATTTGATCAATTTTGGAATCATAATTTCTAATGGTATACATGTGAATCCAATTGCCATTACGATGATACTGGCATAATCTTTTATCTTTTTGCAAACAGTATTTGACAAGGACAAAATTGCTGAACGTTGCTGACTATTTTAGTTTGATCCAGTGTCTGTGGGGGCGGGGGGGAGGGGATACTCAGGTATAATTTGGGAGTCAACTATAGGTCCAATCTATGAAGCCTTTGTGGTGCACTAGGCAGTGCACCAAGCAGTGCACCAGCGGTGCACTCCCTTTGAAAGCTTAGAAGGATGGGTGGCCATACATCCTGTATCACATTTTCTTTCTGGTTATGCTTAATTTTATTTTATGTACATTACAGTGAAATCGAATAAAAATAAGTATTACTTGGGAAGATTTTCCTGGTTTTATCATGAATCTAGGCCCAAACACAATAAAAACATAGGTGTGGTTGTTTACAATTAGCTTGATTCTGGTCCAGAGCAGTCATATCCATGATTGAGATCAATATAATCTTACAAGATGATACATTTAAGGATATGTTAAGCCCCATTTGCCCTGGTCATTGTTTGTGTCCTCAAGACATACAGAAAAGTTGTCTTAAGGATTAACAAGTAACCTCGGGTGCGATAGAAATATTGTAGGCTAAAGAAATTGATCGTATAGCTTTCACACTGCAAAGGAAGGTACCTTGCTTTATTTTCGCAAGCAATTTCGTCTTGAATCGCACAGGACACGTTGAATAATTTTGCAAGAGATGAGGTTGTAGAGGCCTACGATAATCCAACATTTTCAACATTTGCAGATCGTAGAGGCCTACGACAAACCACGTTCACCACGGTGAAAGGGGCTTGATTAAAAAGAGAAAATTGTCTTTGGACATATCTCATTCACCTTGACGACTATAATACGAAAAAAGATCAGTGCTGATAGACTTTAGTGGCAGGGCATATATGCTTCTGTGATCAATTATCAAAATGCTTACAGTAGAGAAACTTCCAATGTAAAATCTAGCTGGCTCTATAAACTTTAGAATGTCAGTTATGCATCGATTTCTGGCAATTCGCAATGAATATGGCTTACCCTATTTGCCTCTTGTATGCACATGACCAAACCCATCAGGTTGATTTCAGCAACACGGATCTCAATTGTCATAGAACATTAGCAATGGCCATATTGGAGATCAATTGAAGTAAAAAGTAGCTCAAAATGGGTATCTAGCAGCATTGATCAGTATTTCAATTTCATCTTTAGAAATGGCGTATTTTGTAGTTAATTGTCAAACAATGTCCAGTGCTAGTTTTTTTTCCGATTATTGCAATTGAACAAAATCGGTGTGTGGAATACAGCCTTATTCTGGAGGCAGCTAACTGTAATTAACAAGTAATTTCTCTTACGATGTTCAGTTAATAGATGCGTCAATACCAACTGAATCTTGGCTCGCTACGGACACAGCAACAATGTCCAAGGTGGTTAAAGTTCAATAGCATAAGCTAACCGTGAACAATATCCTTTCAATTTTCTGTTGTTCTCCTTACTACATTACTGTACCCTGCTCCAGTAAAGGCTTTTTTGTCATGTATACGTAGTTATAGATTGGTTAAGAATAAACCACTTTCATCTTTCATTCAAGTTCCAAAGATTTATTTATCATTAGATGGCTAATTCTGAAGCCTGATATAAAAAAATGACATAGTAAAAGACAGTTATGCTCAACCTGCACTGAAAACACAGAGTTGTCAAAGTGGTGCCAAAAACGACAACCCAATGTTGTCTGTGTCTTTTATACAAAAAATATTATTTATGATAATTTCATGTTGTAGATATCATAGTCCATAATAATGGCTTCCTATTATCTTATTACTAGTTATTAGGTATGGCCATTACACATAGGAGGCCTATGAGTTGTATGTTTGGTGACACCATTCACTTACAATACTTTATCATAAACAGAGGCCATGACCACCTACAACCCTAGGGTCGTCAGGCAGCACTTTTGACTCTCATTTTGTTCTGTAACAACCCTATGACAACCCGATTCTCAGTTTTTGCTTCTATGACAACCTTTTTGGCCAAAGTAGTCGGGAGAAAATGACAACCTTTGGGTTGTCATCCAGCCTCAAAATTCACAATGACAACCCTCTGACCACCCCCAAATTGTCAAAGGATTGTCACAAGGTTGTCACACAGCATCAATGGCCTGAAATGAGCCCTGCTCTGCCCCCACAAGTCGCCTATGACAACCCAAAAGTCACCTATGACAACCCAAAAGTCACCTTTGACAACCCTCTGACAACTTTAAAGTGGCTCTCTGACGACTTTGTGTTTTCAGTGTGGCTACGCTTTATGTAAGCCCATAATACATAGGCCCTAAATAGCTTCAGATTGAATGTTTAAATGCGTAATTCTACGACATAAGATGTAAGAAAAGTGCTCTTATACGCACTTGTATCATGTAAAATAAAAACAGGCTTTGTACACTGATTCTATCTATGGGAGAATAATTCCCCATTTAGCTACAATGCATACATGCACTAAGTGTTTGTACATGAAGCCACTCAGGCCAATACCACGTCTTCTCACCATACACACGCGTATCTTTTCTTGGCTATCAATACACTCCTAGGTCCCTAAGGTCACAGAACAGTCACGTGTGCGGACACGTGACTCGCGCTGGCCAATCCTGGTCAGATACGTGAGACTGTAGGAACGACGGCCTGTCAGCCTGTCAATGGTTGACAATGCCTCCGTTGGCCAGAAGAAATATTAGTACCCAGGCACCATTTCAGCCGTGCTGATGTTTCACGTGTTCATTTGGCCCCGAGTATTGGCTGCAGTGTCACGTGTGTCAGTCCTTCAGGCACGCTTTTTTCTGGCTGTTGCTTTTTTGGTGGAAGCTTGTAATCGCTACATATTTTTCTGTTATAATCTCGGTTCTTTTAATAGAAAATGGTCCCAGAAATTTAAATGACTTTAGGATTTACAGAGTAGGACATACATATTATAGTTCTTGCCTAAACTGGAAAAGTCATTGTAGAATATCTGAGGAATAAAATAAAAATCATATGCCATCGTGCAGTTATTCCCCTACTTTAATGGTAATACACACTAAAGCTCAAAAGCCCTATGTTTGATCTCACTTTGCTTATACAGAACAGAAACGAAAATCTCTCATTGAAAAGACTCAGGGCAGACAAGGTCTTTACGTTACTATCTAAAGAAGAATAAGGAGGTTATTTATCAATGTTAAATACAATGGCATATCAATGTTGGAACAATACAATGGCAATTATTGCAGACAATATCTATATCATATCTATGTTATAATAAACGTTATGTAGAGCTCACATAATATATCATTAATATTATAAAAGGAGTTTTGGTTGTTCAGTGTAGGGTTTCAATTGAACTCTCCCCTCATCAGGTATATAAAAAGGCTTGAAAGTTTCCAAGAAATGAACCTAAGTGTAAATTAGCCTTTACTGAAACCTTTCCAAGAAGCTCAGATCAAAGATTAGGCTAGTATGAGCTTTAAGGCCCAACCGCACATGTAGAAGCCCGGACGTGCAGAAGAGGTGCGGGGGAGGAAGTTACAAGCAACTCACCACAAGCAACTCACCACAAACAACTCACTTGGAACTCTCACCACGGGTTACTCACCATGAGCTCCTCGCTACGAGTCGCTCACTATAAGCAATACACAATGAGCTGCTCGCCGTGAACTGTTCAGAAAGAACTGTTCGGCACGAACTGCTCAGCACGAGCATCACGGCATAAGCATCTCAGGACTAGCAGCTCACCTCGAGCTGCTCACAATGATCTGCTAAGGGCGAGCTGCTCACGACGAAAATCTCAGCACGAGCAACTCACAACTGAACTGCTCAAAACGAGTTGCTCAGGACGAACAGGTCACCTCAAGCTGCTCATCATTTGTATTGTTCATACTGCGACCGCATATTAACCAGGGGGCCGCGCTTGAGGTGTAGCAAACAGGAGCTCAAAAAGACGACCTGGACAGGCAAATAGCTTCGTCTTACAGCTGTATTGTCAGTAAACGGTGTCCAAATGTTGCGGGGGCAGGCCGAGGTTACAGCCGGAGAGAGAGCGATATTTGAGTTATAACAATCAGATGTAGGCGAGGTAAACCCTTTGCCGACTTGATGAAAGCATGTGTGCGAGATATCTGCAACTGTCGCGAAATCAATAAGGACTGCTAAAATGCATTTGAACTTGCTACAAAGAATAGTACATATGCATGCACATTGTGATATCAATGAAATGCTAAAACAGCAAACATGTCAAATAGCAAATAGACCTTAAATCAGCTATGGAGGAGGGGTAGTCCAATACATTGTGACTGGGAAACACAACACATGAAATAGAAAATGGTAAATACGTCCAAAGAAATGCAATAATTCAAATTTATTACTGACATTATTTTTGCATAGGCCTATATACCCACAATGTGAACAAATCCCAAAGCCGCCTAGTAGACTGCCATTTCTAGGGCCCATGAAAATACCCACTGGAATAAAGAGATCTGGTCAAAGACTGAAGGCAGATTACAAGCAATGAAAAAGCAATAAGAACGATAGCCCTTTCGACATAAGAGCCTGGACCCTAACCTCTTTACTGGGCTTTATGGCTGGCCAGTGGCCAATGACACTAGATACTTTCCTACTTGCTGGGTCAGCAAAATGCATTCAGGTTGCACAAGGAGAGAAACTACTGTGTGGACTGAAACTATCTTCACAGTATTTAGGTGGTGTCATTTAGGTGATTTGGTTTGGGAAGAAAGTACAAGAAATTGAGGCACAACACTTCTATGGACAACATTTGTTTAGGGAAAAGAAGAAAAGGATGTACATTTAAAATATATACTCTTGAACCTGTTTATGTGACCACTAACTGGAGGCGGTGATACTAAACGGGTGTCTTGAGTAGATTTGATTTCATTAGATGTTGATTAGCCGGTTAATCAACGAGCTTATTCCTATGCAAAGATCACAATTTTATCAAAGTAACAAATTTAAATTAAAGCAGAACTTTGATAGTTTAACAGTTGCATCTTGGCTATAGACCCTTATGGTTTATGTATTATATAATATAGGGTATAGCAAACATTATCATTACTAGGTTATGTCAGAATGATGATGCTTGTATAGTACAGTTAAACAATATTCCTGAATTCAAACGATAGGTAGAGGAATATGATATAGCGGACCGCAAAACGCTGTACTTCCACAGTTCAGAGATAGTCTGTGGTACTCTATACAATTTGGAAGTTTTCAATAAAGCTTGTACGAGCTCTTGGAGTTCAGGTCTTTTTGCTCAGTAGCCCCTATTTACAAGAATAATTCAATAGTTTATAATCTACATAATTTTTGTAGATGCCTAAAAAGTCAGAATTTCTTTATTTTAAAGGGAGCCTAAACAAATAAATTCATTGAAATTTTCCAAACTCGAATAATCATGGAAATCCAATCCTTGAGCATAATAATAATAGATATTATTTCAGGTCCATGTTAGAATCAGAACCATGAAATATGGTAAAAAATAATTAAAAACATGTTTTTCTTGCTCAAATCAATTAATATGGATCCACAAAAATAAGGTTTGTTTACAAACAAATGTAAATATTACCATCTCTTGTGGCATTCTACTTCAGTTTGAGCTAGTTTTCGCAACCTAATACTTTACCACTGACCTCAACTGGACTCATCTAACATATTTCTATAGTTATCTGAGTTTTGAAAATTTTGTCAATTTTATTGGTTTTGGCTCCCTTTAACGGAGCTTAGACTCGGCGCCCCATAGAGTGCAACAAGTGCACATGCCGTCAGCTGGGAATGCGATGCGGCTTCCTCAGTGCGAGAGGCCATAAAATGGACGGCTTCATTTGCAGCAAAGCCCAAGGTGTTCTCATAAATCCCGCCGTCTATTTATGACTTCCATTTGGGGCCCATCTCCCTCAGATCACAAATCCCACAGCACTTCCCGAAGGTGCCAAATGCATTACTGACGCCTATCTGACGTCTGTGTGACGTCACACTAATGGTTACACTGACGTCACGCTGACGTCATAGTGTGGTCATGCCTTTTAGAGTGTCTTATTTCTAAACCAAATAATTGCTTCTAAAATGGTATGAAGTACCTAAATCGAAGAATGGTGTATATTTGTTTTCCTCGATATGGTATTCCAAGAGCGGTTGCCGGATAGCCAACATTCCTTTCCAATTTAACATGTTTATCTATAGTATGCAGAATAAACAATACCTCGTTTTCTCAATTTTCTCGTTCAGGGCCTTTTGTAATTCATGCCAAACGGGAAGCAGTAATTAGTTGCAACTAGATTCTCTAGATGTTGTGATGTTCTCAGGAAGAATTAGGGGTTTCCCTGCTTAGGTATTCGTTCTCTTGACAGTTCTTGTCCAAGTCATGCTCGATCTCTCGAAGCACTGGTGGGATGAAATTATGGGAGCACTCGTCCAGGCTCACTGTGGAGCAGCTGAGGGGCGAGTGGTCATGTAGGTCTCAGAAACATGCCCCACGCACAGGGGTCGACGGCGGGTATGATATGGTCTGAGGAGTTTGTGAGGTGGGCATCGAGTCCTTGGGTACAGAAGAAGGCAGGATCCAACAGTTGTCGGGGGGGGGGGGGGCTAAACCGGGCCCGTGGTCTGTGTCTCCTACGGAGCGTCTAACAACCACTTCGGACCAACAGTCTTGAACTTGTGGCAGGGACCATGCCAAAAAGAAATTAAAAGGTGGCAGCATGTAGGCTGAAGTCCCAAGTCTTCGTTCTTAAACCCATTAACAACCCGAGGTCGTACTTCTGATCGATTCGTCCCCATTTTCGTGTGGCCAAGTTCATCCCTACACATTCCACTCCCTTATTTCTTCTTCATGCTTCCCTTTTTCACCTAAACTTCACTCTAATTCTAACTCGTGGACCATTATCTCTAGCTGTCCTGCTCTTCTAAGTCTTTTCGCGGTCCATTCCCGGGAATAAAAGGAGGTGTAAACACAATGAGTACCAAGATGGGACTGTTTTGTGCAATCACTCTTATATATAGCCATAACCTGGCTCCTGATTGGTTGCATAACATTAAGTGGTCACTTTGACCTTTTGCCAGGGTCCCTTCCAGTCAGTGATATACCGTGCATTACGACTTCATGTTTTATAACTCGTGCATACATTTTCGTACAGCTCATACCGTACGAGCTCATACCACACGATCTTGTGTACTTCGTGATAGAGTCCAAAACATAACTTTAACCATAACTTTACCAGGGAACATCTACTTGTCTTTTAACCTCTATAATTATTTGCATGAACTCGTGACGTAACATTGAATTGATTACTATAATTCATCACAATATCATAAAAAAAACTAATATTCCCTCCGAATTATTATTCTGTATAATCGAATCTAGAGAAAGCCTTGACATTTGAGGTAGATATTGTCTACCTTAAATGTCAAGGCTTTCTCTAGATTATAGATTATAGACTAAACTATCCCTATCTCAATAAAAGTTATCATAGATTAATTTTTCCAATTCCCGGCACCAAATATACTGTTGTCGGTCTAGATTTCTAAGTACGGTTTATCTAAATAATCGAAGACAATATCTCTCTAGGGTTTTGTTAACTGTTGTCTATCCTTGATATGCCACCTCTATAAGACACGGCACTATGGTGATTACAGTAACGGAAGCGTCAAGCGGTGTTGTCTATCGTTAAAGACAGCTGTTAAATGTCACAATCATCCTCTTGCCCCAGGTTTCTGAGTGATAAAAAAAGCTGGAAAACGTCAAGCAGATCTTCTTATATCCAATCCATCAACTTATCAGATTTAATTTTATCAAATCCATTTTTAAGATCATTATACCCAAGACACTTGCTTTGAAACTCCAAAGGAAATGCCAGTTGTATGTTTGATCATATTTTCCGCCTGTACCTGTCATATCGCGATGGAGCGCCCCGAAGATATGATAAGAAAACAAATCCAGTATTCAAAGGTCGTTATTAGTACTAACGTGTGTCTTAGTGTAGCAGAGTGAATATGCATGGTTAAATGAAAAAAAGTTATAATGTTGTTAAAAGACTATGTTTTTCATTGAATAATTACCAGGCGGTAACAAACTAATGATATCAGCATGACGTCAAACTAGTGGTCAAGCTGACGTCACTCATGCGTCATAGTGTGGTTATAATCATTTAGAGAGTATTATTCCTAATCCAAATACTTGCTGTAATGGCCCATAGCACTGTTATAAAAGGAAGCTATTTCTATTAAATAGAAATAACTTCTGTTCTGTGAATGTTCATTCAAAGACAGTTTTAACATGTTAGGCTGGTTCTCCAAAGGTTCCTGAGTAAATCACAGAACAGAAAATATTGATCTGTTTAATGTTCACTTTATCCATCCATTTGATCACAAATGCTGGCCGTGGTAGTCTGGCGGCCAAGTTCAAGAAAGTAGCTTATTTTTGGAGTTGGTATGCCATAAAAGGTTTATACCTGAAACCATTCTAGGGTTGTAGCGGGGTCCTCTGGGAACCATGTCTAACCGGTAGTCACTCTGTAGAGGTGTGCATGACTGTGACAACCGCCATTTTGTTTTGTGGCATTCAGGGAAATTTAACATGAAAAAAAAAGACTAATCTCGAACTGACACATTCAATTTTGTACTGATTTATTTCATATTGCACATTCTAATAGTTATCAGAACAGGTAATTTCTATGTAAAATGACTTTGACCTTCATGGAGGTCAAGGTCTCTAAATTTGACCTCAAAATCTGAAAAATATGACAAAATCAAAGTTTAACTTGAAGCAAACAGTGCTACTCTTTATTCTCCGTTTTCGAAAAGTGAATAACGTCGATAGTCCGATATATCGGAGTCATAGGTGGCCCCAAACATCTGAAACCAGCGAAAATGTGCCTAGAAAGTGAACAGAGGTCGCTGGTAACCAGCAGGGGGGGGTGACACTGTGCATGTTTGTGGTATTGTGAACCTGGTCGGAGAGTGATGATTTTCTCATAGGAAATGCCTTGAGAGTGTAGAAATTAGCATAAAAAAGTCATTACCTGGAGAGTGACGAGATGATGTCATAATAATATTCTAAAAATAGACTGTAACTAGGTCGGGATACCCCCTTCCTCCACTGGAGGCGGCCATATTGAAAATCTGCTGGTGTTGTTGTTTTCTGTAACCCCGGTCTGTCCAGTCAGATGTAAAAGCCGGACAAAAGGTGGGAAAAGTACCCTTTTTTCAAGAAACAAGGACATGCCACATTTCTAAAAATAGACCCTTTCTTCGCGTTTTTTAGAACTATGATGCGTATCTTTTCACACAAGGAGTGGACAGACTGGGTCTGTAACTGTCCAGTCATTGACCTTGATACTCTGATCAATCTCTGTCTCTGTCTCTGTCTCTCTGTCTTTCTCTGTCTCTCTCTGTCTCCCTCCCTCTCTCCTTCCCTCCCCTCCCTCCCCTCCCTCCTCTCCCTCCCCTCTCTCTCTCCCTTTCAGCTATTTAACAAGGTGGATAAGACGGAGCTTTTGGGTTCTTTAGAACCCAGCATACTTGATCTTGTATTGTCCTTTAATTTAAGTGAACATGTCTCAATCTGGCTCTTGTGATATTCAGAAAAGCAGAAAAATTGGTTAGATGAAGAAATTTGGTCACCAAATTACACATTATGTGACAGAAATAGAAAAAAATCTTAATTTCCAAAGATTGAGGAAAATGAATTTTCTTTCAATTCCTATCTCAATATGGCAGGTATTTGTTCTATACTAAGTACATACATAGCTATTATTAGGTCAAGTATATTAGCTATTTAGTTTGTCCCTAAAAAGGTCAAGGTCATCAAATTTAAAGTTCTTTACATTTTTACACATTATGTATAAACAATTCTTAAGTAACCTTATAAAGTATGTTTCTCATGCTCAAATTGTGGGAAAGACTAATACTCAATTCTTTGACTCGATTCAATAACAGTGATTAGCCTTATCAAAGAGCTACTAGTTAAATGAATAACTGCAAAGGACACTTAATGTGTATTGGAATGAGCAAAACGTCACTAAAACAATGGGGATATAACTTGAAACAAACTGCCCTGCCCTTGAAATTATGCTTTGATATAAAAGACCATATTCAGATTTTACTCTATCAATACCAATATAAAAAACAACAACAACAGACACCTACTTTAATGTAGAATTGTGGCTGTAAAAGTTATATATTTGGTGACATCCAGAGATTCCCGGAGCGTGACTGGATCTCAAGGTTTGACAAAAATTACTCTAATCATAATAGATATCAGTCTCTGATCAATCTGCTTTTTTCACTTTTGTCAATGTGTGTGTTTAGTCCTTACTTAAATGAACAGTAAAAAGGATGTATCTTGACCTTTAAAATGTATAGACACTAAATGTGATAGCCTAGAAAATAAAGAATAAATCAATAGAAAAGTGAGTGTATTTTCATATTCTAATATTTTTGGGGGGATCTTGACAGAGGGATGGATGAGGGATTATACAATGACAGGGAAGATATTGGTAAAGTCTTTAGTGCTAGCCTGAACTAAGGTTACATGCATAGCTTCAGTCAATTTACCTGGCTTCAACCAGGCTATAACACTGTGTTTAGGAGCCCTATCAATTTTAGCAGTATTTCATTGTGATAATTGTTTTAGATCTGTACAATGTATGCTTGAGGGACATTATAGTCAAAAAATACCTTACCAAGCAAATGTTTGGTCAATTCATTATATCTGATCATATATATTACCAAACTTAGGGTAGAGCACATCATATTGAAGTGTTAGAAGATGGAAGATAGTCACAAGAGGCATCTCCAAAACAGAACATCAACGAAGGACATGTTTAACAACACCAAAAATGAAAAGATCCTGCATTTCTGTCAAGAATGCCAACTGATAGATAAAATCTAAGAAAGGATTCAAGAGTCTGGGGTCCATGGGCCACCCTGTGCTCCCAACAGGGTCATCAAAGGCCGTGCGTGTGGTGTCCTTTTTATGGGACATTGCACATAAAAGAACCCTTGCCTCTCTTTGAAAGGAATAGGGCATTGCACCCTGTGGTGGGTTTCTCCTAAATCAAATCATATCATAGATACAATCACCAAAAGCAACTCATTGGCATAGATAATATGATTCTGGAAATTAGATAGAACTTCAGCAGTAATTTGTTTTCGTTGCACATTCTTTTTCCAAATTTGCTGTCAATTCTCTTTTTATTTGATGTCTCTTCATGGTAACAATTACATTTAATCTAGTAAGTTCATGAAATGAGAAATACAACTAAATACTTAAAAGTAGTTCATAAACAGTCCTTGATTTCTAATTCTTGATGATTTTGGCCCAAAAATGTAGTTGGTAAATACAGTTTGGATATTGTTCCCCTAGCATCAACAACAATACAGACAAATGTTCTTGACCTACCTAGTGTCTAACAGCATTTGTCTACTAGTGTACACCATGAGATAGCTTCTTGACATTCACCCATTTACTCAAGTAAATGTATAAAAAATAATCTTAGGACATTTAGGAAGGAATCTAAAAAAACATGCAATAATTGGAGGGTTATAGTAGGGTAGAAGTGTATCATGAATGCCCGAAGATGCACTTTCCCTTTAGGGGCATACACTCACATCCAATAATATCCTATATCTCAGTAATCTTTCTTTAATAGTTCATCTCAACTGAAGCATACTGATATACCTTGGAAGATCCCCTTGGACATTCTTTTACAGACATTTTGCTCATTCCAATTACATATTTGGTGTCCTTTGCAGTTATTCATTTAACTAGTAGCTCTTTGATAAGGCTAATCACTGCTTTTGAATCGAGTCAAAGAATTGAGTATTAGTCTTTCCCACAATTTGAGCATGAGAAACGTACTTTATAAGGTTACTTAAATATTGTTTATACATAATGTGTAAAAATGTGTAAACCTTTAAATTTGATGACCTTGACCTTTTTAGGGACAAACTAAATAGCTCATATACTTGACCTAATAATAGCTATGTATGTACTTAGTATAGAACAAATACCTGCCATAATGAGATAGGAATTGAAAGAAAATTCATTTTCCTCAATCTTTGGAAATTAAGATTTTTTTTCGATTTCTGTCACATAATGTGTAATTTCGTGACCAAATTTCTTCATCTAACCAATTTTTCTGCTTTTCTGAATATCACAAGAGCCAGATTGACTTAAATTAAAGGACAATATAAAGAGTAGCACTGTTTGCTTCAAGTTTAACTTTGATTTTGTCGTATTTTTCAGATTTTGAGGTCAAATTTAGTGACCTTGACTTCCATGAAGGTCAAAGTCATTTGACATAGAAATTACCTGTTCTGATAACTATTAGAACATACAATATGAAAAAGATTGGCACACAATTGAATGTGTCAGTTCGAGATTAGTCTTTTTTTGTTCATGTTGAATTTCCCTGGATAATGCAAAACAAAATGGCGGTTGTCACAGTCATGCACACCTCTACAGAGTGACTACCGGTTATACATGGTTCCCAGAGGACCCCACTACAACCCTAGAATGGTTTCAGGTATAAACCTTTCATGGCAAACACAAGTGTAAATTTCATGCTTTGGCCGCCAGACTATGGAACTCAAAGGAAAGCATGGTGTGGATTTCAATTGATTCAGGAATAAGAGAGGAAATGAATAAAATAACTATTTAAATGTTTAAATCTACTGTCAGTACTATTGGGTTAAGGTAGCTGGGTTAATATGCATGGTATAATAATTGTTCTAGAATGTTTAGAACATAGCAAAACAGCCCGACTTTTCTAGTCATTAATATGGTAGAAGTAAAAACTGACATTAAGTGTATCTTAGCAATGTATTGTATGTAATTAAGTTGGACAATGTCATGCTAAAAACAAATAAAATCCCATTCTAGTCTAACCATTTTGCGGTACTCAAATCACCTTTAAATTCTAAATAAAAATTTTTGTTAGAAAGATGGTCAAACATTTTGCAACCGTTTCCTTTTCGACCATTGCACTATAGTGCACTATAAACGTTATGACCCACGCTATGGGCCGCCTCAGGTGACCCAAGTAATACCACTGTCATGGCGCCGGAACACTGGCCTACTCTACATGTCGTTGTATGGTTGTGGTAATGTCCCAAATTGCCTCATCTGGCTTTGCCTAGATGGCCTGACCTTTGCTGAGACGTAGCTTGGGTTTCGGGCTCGTAATGCGAACCCTACTTAGCCCTGAAGCTCTTATACCTGACTCCTGACTCCTAAAGGTAGGAACCACTGTGTGATGTAACTAAAATTCTGTTCGAATTAGACATTACTGGCGACTTAAAGGGGGAAATCCATTGTGCGATCAAAATAAAATTCTGGTCGTTTCAACCAGTTCTGGTCACTTATCTCTGCTCGAAACGACCAGATCTGATAGAAAACGACCTGAGTTGGTGTTCCCATTGAGCGATTCGACTAGAATTCCACTTGAAAACATTAAATCGCCTAAAAAATCTATAAGGTGACAGGACAACTACCCCTGGGACAACTACCCCTGGGACAACTACCCTGGGGACAACTACCCCCTAGGACAACTACCCCTTAGGACTATTACCCCCTAGGACTATTACCCCCATAGGACAACTACCCCTGGGACAACTACCCCTTAGGACAACTACCCCTATGGGTAGGACAACTACGACTATAGGACAACTACCCCTATAGGACAACTACCGCTCTAAATAGGACAATTACCCCGAAAGGTAGGACAATTACCCCTTTAGGACAATTACCCCTGTAGATAGGACAACTACCGCCAATGGTAGGACAACTACCCCCATTGGTAGGACAACTACCCCCATTGTTAGGACAATTACCCCCATTGGTAGGACAACTACCCCCATTGGTAGGACCTGCCCTGGGTGTCCAGGGCTGGGCACAAGAGGGGGAAGGCCATGGGGAGCTGATCTGGGTGTAGTTGGGGGTAGTTGTCAATGGGGTAGTTGTCCTACTGATGGGGGTAGTTGTCCTACAAAGGGGGGTAGTTGTCCTATTAATGGGGGTAATTGTCCTACCAATGGGGGTAGTTGTCCTACCAATGGGGGTAGTTGTCCAGATTTTTGTTGGTAGATATCTCTCAATCAACCAGAATTCCAGTTGCATTGCTCAATGGGTACCCCCCTTAATGTACACCGTCTGATATTTTTCAAGCGATTGACCTATTTTTTGGGATAGATTTCTGGTCGAATTGTTTAATGGGAACACTATTTCTGTTTTTACCCCCGACCTTTTCTGATCGTTTTGACCAAAACTTAGTTACCAAAACTGATTGAAATCACCAAAACTTTAGTTTTATCACTCAATGGGTTGCAGCCTTTAGTTGTGACACTGCCTACCTTGGTGGTTTGCCAGTCTACCTGTAGTCATTCAATATTGGCCGACACAACTGATGATTGTTTCCAATTGCATAATCTTACTTCTGATAATTCAAAACAGAGGAGACTAAAGTTAAAGTAAAATTAAATAATATAGTCGAGATTGTAATAGAATCAACAAAGCCAGCTTAAGATGTTTTAATGGAACATTATTTCAACATATCAGGGGTTGGAGTTCGATTTCCGATTTCATCAGTATACTATAATGTTATTACCCATATATAATGTCATTTTTTAAAGAAATCCTGATGAAGACCGTAACTAGTCGAAATATGCCAATTCTGTAATTCAATTATTAATCGACAACAACGCTGTCCATCCCCACTATCGTTGAGTTTGGTGTATTTCAACATCTTTTTCAAGAAAGATAATATATCAATTTAGTTCCTACAAACACAAACATCATTTTTAAGCAGACAATATATGTTTTTCAAATTAGCCAACTGTAAATTGAAATAGTTTAATAGTGTAGGGAAAAGCATCCTATAGTGTATTTAGTAGCCTATAAGAACATGAAGTTACTTTCCGACCTCAGCTTAATGACTTTGGTCACATCTAGGCAAGGATGAGTATACAATGATATTTATTTTTAACACCCTTCGGTTAGTATTACTAGCCTTTTGATGAATTTTTTTTTTGAGTATGAGTATACGAACCATATTACCCCAGATAAATTGACCATTGTGCTCGATTTCTATGTAGCCCTATAAAGCATGAATTATATGTAGATATGGTTATACACTGATATATCGTGTTTGACATGACCCTGTACACTGGTACAGTCATATACGTTTGTTTTATATAATCAGTTTATCTATCATGGGCACGTTAGATTTTTCATCTTTTCCTCCAGCCCCAGCCTTTTTCATGTGACTTACTGTCAGTTCCGAATGATATTTCACCATATTTAATTAAATATTTAATTAGATATTACACCTCTCTCAATTAGATATTTTCGGAATATCTAGATCAAATAATGATTTGCATCCTTTTAAGAGAAAAACTCGAAAAGAAGAAAAAGCGAACTTGATATAATTTTTTATCTAAACTTCCTCACCTTTTTTGTATCATGCGAAATCTTGCTCATTCTGAAAACTTTCGAGCTTTTATATTCAATAGATATAACGTTAAAAGTGCACCATTTAATTGATACGGCTTCGGGCACATGGACTCCCCTCCATATGCCCGCCGGTGTACAAATGTTTTGAGTTGAATCTTGCCTTAAAGTACTTCTTCAACAAACTAGACACATTCTCCAATTAAACATTACATTTCAACGTACTGCTTCAATCTAGCCTCGTTAATCATAGATGCTGATTGATCCAGAAGTTGTTAAGGAGAAGCTGTAGAAATGGTGTTGTTGAAACTGACGGAGGAGGAAAGGAGGAGGGAAGGGGGTAGCAGCCGCCAAGGCGTTAAAATCACTTCATTATACATGTTCCCCAAGTCGTTGCCTTTAGGCCTTGAGCACCTATAACTAAGTTAGTGCGCCTGAAATAGAGAGGCCAGACCCGGCTGTGCGTCATATTTTCTTTATATCTCGGGCAAAGGAGCAGCTCAGCTATAAACATTTAATATGTGAGCATTTACGAGCATATCTTAAGCATAAGAAGTTTAATGGGTGGATGAGGCATTTTAATTTCGGTGTACTTGGTCCAGACATACTACTTTGTTAAAAACTAACCATCGATTTTTGTTTTTCAGCCTTCATAACCAGATGACGTTGTGTTAAAGCAGCCATGAATTCCTGAAATTATAAAGTTTAATCTAGTCTTATGTGGCATTAGAGAAAATGATCTCTTTAAATAATGTGCCAAGGCAGAAGTTTATCATTCATCAAGTCTATCTCAGTCTAAAGGCTAAGAATAGCCTATAACAACTCGATACAAATGTATTGGTTTTTCTTTCCCTCCCCAACGATGCCTTTGGCAATAGGAACGTATCTATTTTGGTTCCTCAAAAAAAGAAACAATGCCTGCAGCGAACCTATTTGTCTATATACTACTCGCGCCAAAACACGCCCGGAGGGGGTAAGTCTGAGCAGGTGGCAGGAGGAACTGCTCCCGATTAGAAGCCCATCCAGGCACCTTCCCCTGGAGGCGCCTGCCGTGACGTCATCGTAAACAATGCCTACGTCATCGGGGTGCGTCCCAGGCCCCCTGGTGACGTCATAGTCTCACCTCAGGTGCCGGATGTCAGGCTGAGGCTGTCTAAGGGAGCGTGCCCCCTCCCCCCGGGGGGTAGATTTAGGTCGTTTCCCGAGCTGCTCAGAGCGTATCGACGCGGGGACCCATGCCCTTTGAGAGGCGTAACAAAGTTCCTCTTTGCTCGGTCAATAAAGTGGTCGACTGGCGTGGCCTTTGCTGCCCCTGAACGTAAAGGTGCTCTCCCTAGTGTTAAAGATGTCGGGGGTGTGGGAATAGGGTAATCAATTCCTGACACTGTATAATGTATTTCAAGTAGGATTTCTAGGATAAAAGTGAAAAAATAGAGCTAATACTTAGTCCTTGTGCATTTCGTTTTAATGGGAAAAGTACCGTTATAAATCCATTTATAGCTGGTACTTGTCAATAACATGGTAAATCTAAATATTGAATCGGATTAGAATAATCTATATTCGTCTTTTACCGACATAGATTGAAAAAGACAGTAGCAGAACACCATGTAAATATTTGCAACAGCCTTAGCTCCGGGTATGCAATAGCTTTACAGAAACAAAAAATGTACTTCACGCACACACACGGATAGATTTAATGGTTGCGTGCATTCATGTATAAAGAGACATGTTACACTACAATATATCAGTGCAAGGACATAGTTCATACCGTATACATAGAACCCGAACCTAATGGTCATTCTATCTGGGTTAATGGCTTGTGATACACGAGAGCGAACCTGAGATAAACATGTACTTTGCTATGAAGTACGGTGCCCCTGCCTAATCGAGCAGCTCCGAGCAGACTCAGTGTGCATTACAGGTTTTGTTTTAATGGATTTAGCTACTCATGTGAGAGTGGGGTAAATGGCCCAATGTTTATGCTCGTCACGCATGAGCAGCTGGCAGAGCCAACCTTGTACTATGTATAGACCCTGGGGTAAACCCTGAGCTGCTCACTGTTACTAAAAATAACCCGCTCCGAAGCGGAGGGCGCCACGCCGCGAATTAACAATCCATTTTGTCTTTGCCCTCCGGACCTAGTGGTATTTTCGCACCTCTCCTCATGCATGCCCCCTGGCCACTTTGTAATATCGACCCGGCTACGATCCACCAGGAAATATCTTGTGGTTTCAACAACACACCAAATGGAACTTTGAAGGGGGAAAAACAGGTCACTCTGAAAGAGCACTCCTTCTAATGCATTTGCCACAAGAACCGATGACGCGTGGTTTAGTGCGCATCACGTGATGCGCAATTGACGTCAGCATGCGGAATGATTACGTGTAGTTTATTGCATGTCACGTGATTTCTGGGGTGAATAATTGTACATATGCCGGAGGCGTATATGAGGCATGGGAATACGTATGTATAATATGACTAGGTAGAAAACAGTGGCCGTCTAAGGCCCTGCGGGATATTGGTGTACATAGGTTGCAGACGAATCCCTGCCCTGGGGACGGTTCTCCTTCCGTCCAACACCGTTTAAACACGGCACCAGCAACACAAGATAGTCAGATGCAACCATATAAGTTATCAAATTACTCTTCTGGTAAAGTAGGAAAAGACTATTTGTCAACTATTTGAAATTTAGACTACAACCAAAGATCTTTAAATAAGATATTATCGTTGGCAATGCGATTTTGTTACTGATTTACGGTGCCATCTGGAATATAGGGCCTAGGCCTCTGGGCCTGTATGCTTTCCGAGGATAGAATCATGCAGCAAGCGTGATCTGCAGAATCATGCGAGCCAAGCAATGCACTTGTAATAAGAAGCTTTAAGTATGCTAGTTGCATACATGTAATCACTACAATTGAATCATTTTCCATGGCAATAATAGCACAGCTATGCATGTAGTGGCGGCTCGGTCGGGGGAGGGGGAGCAGAAGGGTCGGTAGGCTACCCTTAGATGGGTAGACGGCAGACGCTGGATCCGCCCCTGGCATGAGTTATGATTGTAGGTGCATGGGTGTGATAAGGAAAACATTACCGCAAGCTGTTCCCGTTGACAGTAACCATCCCCTTCTCATGTAAGAAAGTCATAAAACCTCCAGCAGTCTGACATGTCTTTTCCCTGCAGTCTGTCGGTAAGGAGACAGGTTTTCATCCGCATTTCAAGAAAGTAGTTGAAAGTTTACTTAAATTCAAAGTGTCTCCGGCAAGTGTCTTGGCTTTATTTTGAATCACTTTTTTTTTACATGCACTAAACAAAAATTGAAGTTGAAGCAGGAAACAATTTGCAGGTTGTGATTAGTGACATGCTATACTATGGTGATTTGTCCTAACGCATTCTATATTATAGCAAAATTGATCTCAGTGGTACGAAGGCTAGACGTTATTGATCAGAGTCATGACTGTATGTAGTCCATGATTGTATCATAGTTATAAATCATAATGTTTATTGATTATCATCAGATCATGGTGACGTACTAAATCGACATTTGAAGACATTTGATGCGCAAACTTTAGTTATAAAACACTGCACAATAGTTTGTTTAGAGTCGCATTTGCAAGTAAGCACAATCTTTCTAAATCATGTTATTAAATCCCGATTGATTAGCAATAGAGAATCAATTAACGAGTACGTTTACTTGGCTTGCTGGGAAAACAGTTATGTGTCAGTAGATATTGTTAGGCAATTGAAGTAATCAAGAATGTATCATAACTCATATTATTATATCAACGACTCATAATCATAATTATCATAACGTAATTATCATATCATAACTCTAACATTCGGTTATTCATATCATATATCATATCATATCATAACTCTAACATTCGGTTATTTCCCCTTCTTTCCTGTACTAGCAAAGGAAAGTGTTGTAAGTAAAATCAAAGTAATTCCTATCCTGGATAATGTCAAGCTGAAGCCCTCCCCCGCTTATAAAATGAGAGACGTAATTATATGTCCATAAGTTTTTTTCCGTCCAAATGTCGGCAACTGGCAAACTTGCTTGATTAATGTTTCTTTCTCAACCAGCAACCAACTAGTTCTCGAATTGTACTCCAAGTTCCATTATTAGTAAATAACGTGCATGGATCTACCAACTCATAACGAGCCAATTAAATCGTAACGATTGCTAAAGTAGGACTTGATGACCTGTGCACCTCCCATGCAATACACGGAAGTCTATGGAAACACACAATTAACGGAGTTAAAATCAAAGTTTCAATCGTGCTCTTCCTAATGGTTAGAAGTCATGCAACCATCGAAATAGCTATCAGTTTGCTTTTAGATGTGGGGTCTTTTTGGGTGCACTTTAACAAGGGATGAGTCGTTTATTGGAAAAAAAAGATTAAAAAGGAATTTGCAATGACTGATATCGATGGCGCCATGCAGAAAGGGGCAGACGTGGGATAAAGACAAGTGGATTCACTGGTAGATGTTTCATTTCCTTGTGTTTTGTTCTAACCAAAAAGAATCAGGTGACTCTGATCTGACCAAAATGGACAAATTAAGTCCACATACGAGAGTGTTTACTGTCTCACATGATAATACCAAGGAATAGAGATGGTTGCAGTAGGAAATGACAGTTCAAATCACATTATATTCTGCATCTAGCATTTCCTAGTACCTTTTTCTAAAAAAGAAGGCCTGCATGCAACATTAAAAAGAACCTGAAGTCAAGGTCCTGAAGAATTGTTTTAGAACACGGTGATAATATATAGCAGCGTAACAACAAAAACTAGTTACATTAGCAATGTCGACGTTGGTTAAACTTAAGATCATATTTAACTAAGCGTTGTTTGACATGCGTTGCCTTTTTTACTTGCACAAACTTACACTGATGCAAGCAATTTCAAACAACAAATAGTACAATATAGGAAAAAAACATGCATTGATACGTGTGGTGTGCCAGCCAAGTACAAACACAACCACATTTCTTTGTGCTTTCTATATGTTGATGGCATAGGATGACCATGTAACATATTATTGGTATCCCAAACGTAAGCCCCATCCATACATGCACCTAAAGCCATTGCAAATGCTACTCTATTCGCAGTGGAATATATAGAATTCGTGAAAAATAACTCAAGTACCTCCTTTGCATGACATATCACAAATTATTTCCTATGTGGAGAGGAATGTGAAAATTAGACTGGATGCTCCCTTTTTGCCTCTTTCATCGCCAGATTTTGCACTACTTTCATCTTGCTGATAAGACAGAATCTGTGAAGAGAATCTTCCCATGGGACTGGCTACGGACCAAAAGTGAGACTGCCATATGGTACTTGGGCATCAATTCTGAAACACCCACACGATTGCGTGCTTGCTGCTGGTGGATAATTTCGATATTCTTCACGTCCTTGGTCTACCTTGAATGAATTAGTGATGGCACTTATGAATAGAACTAGAGTAACATAGTCTGTGGTCTTGTCCAATTGCGTGATGATTTTTGAGTAATACAGTTTCAGATACATAAGTGTTCTTAATTCTTATTCAATACAATGCATATGGCATAATAGTGTAGAAGTACTCCCAATCAGAATAAAGAATAACATAAATTAAATTGCTTAACACTCAGATATCAAAACTCTTAAAAGGATGAGATATAGGGAGCCAGAAAAAGAGGTGAACGGTTTCAGTATACTGCAACCCTTAACATTCAAATCACGAACTTAGGTCCATCTTTTAAGATCAGAAAGGACTTTTGCCTTTGTTCCTCTCACTCACACGTACCCACTGACACCTGGGTGAGTGATTGCATCCTTAACTTGGCCAAGTTTCAGGGCCAAACCACATGATGGAGAGTACACACCAAGCTCGGAAATCCAGTTATTTTTCCTAAAGGCTTCTAGACCCTACCGGAAATTATTTCCTGAATATAATTGACTAATGAACTACTAAGAGGTGTCATATTTGAAGAAATCATCAAGACGCTAGATATGCAGAGTCACATTGTGACAAATTCTTGCTTGAGTCCTTCTTTCAAATTTATTGTCCCCTTACATAGAAACTACCAGGGGCATATCTTTCGATTCTCACGCTTTAACCCCTTTAACCTGATAAGGTCATAATTTTGCCTCTCCCTGGATATAGTCCATGAATATGATTCCACTTCTATGGTTATTTATGGTCTGAAAAAAGGCTATTTGGTTTATAGCTAGTGATATACCATATAGCATTTCTTAAGTTCCAGTGATTTGCCAACGATTAGTTTCATCATGTTATCTCAATTAGTTCCTTTAGAATCTGAGGTTTAATACCCAGATTAGGGCCATTACGGCCAATAAAGGCCAGATTTGGCCATACCTGGAAATCGACCCCATAATTCTATTATTCATTATAATTATTATTGTTAAAAAAACACTATTTATATGTATTTTTATGAGAAATTCTTACTTAGTTAAAATTTCTGAGATTTTAATAGCATCCCAAAAAATGTATTCTTTTAGAATTTATTGCATTATGGGCAATAAGCGTTTTTTCAGGGAAACTATGAGAATTTGGAAGGTTGTCACATTACCATGGTTACAAATAAGTGAATATGTATATTGAAAATGATATATTCTATTATTTCTTTAGAAGAAATTTCTGTCTTTAAAACACTACAAAAATCTACTAAATTATACAATTCTGCCAAATGTTATTGCATTTTCTATTGATTAAAAGACATTATTTCTTGTTTAGATAAATTAAATATAGTTCAAATAAAGTTACAAAAAATCGAGATGCTGAGGAGTTTTGATCATATATTTACCGCCACGCTAATCGTGATTAAATAATTAGCTAAAATATAGGAAATAACAAGTAACAAGGTGATTGAGTTTGGACATAATATAAATATGGGAAATAATTATTAAATCCTCCTATAACAATAAGCTAAAATTTAAACTTGACTGTGTGTACAGGTCGTTGGTGTGGGAGCAACTGAATTTTGACCATTGCAGGCCCGGTTTATATAGTGACCTTACAACAAATATGTGTTACCAATGTTACGGAACGTTGACGTCATGCACCGTTGGGCGGAAATAACAATTTTCAGGTCTCACACCCCAAAATTTCACATTATGAGGTATGGAGCTTCATACAATGATATCTGAGCTTCTATCAGGAACATTTCAAAACAGTGTGAAGCATTTGAAAGCTTAGACTTATACTTCAAGATACCTTTCCATCTTGGGAAAGGCGAGTTGAAGGGTTAAGTCTATGATCTATCAAAAATTAGTCAAACGTATGAAATGCATCTGAATTAGTTTAATTAAAGCCAACTTCTTCCTCCATAACAGTTTTCAATTATTATTGAACCTATAGTAGATTTCATCTCATATTCTGTTACATCATCTATAATTTGCAAAATACTTCCGAATAATTTCACTTTAGTAGAGAAAGTGTAGAAATAAACATAACATTATGTCTTTGATATATTCATTGAATATCATGAAATATTTTTAATTTTTCCGCCGTGGCAAATAAGTGTATAGCATGTTTGAAATCAGCTATACCTGCGCAATTTAATGTTTCCTCTAAGCTTCTATTTTCATTCAGTCAAAAAACGATATAGGAAAATATCATATTCAACCTTTGGAGGAAGCCATCTTTGAATCAAAGGGAAGTCTTTGAAGAGATGCACCCGATTCCTTTTGTACCTATCTAGACAGGTCATTGGGGTGGGGGGCTTGGAATGATGATGTCCATGTGCCTCATTACGGGAAGGGCTATATCTCTCCAGCCATCTCTAATGGTCTTTATCAAATCAATATCTCAGTGATGTATGCGCCTCGTTAGATACATCAAAGTCACTTAGGGCCAGGATCTAGGAGGCAGATGGGAGATGTAGTACACCAGTCCGTCAGGTAAATGGAGTGCTCTTCGAAGGAGTAATGATATATACTTTTGTTTTTCCACAAACTGCGTCTTTATTTTCTGAACAAAATCAACTTAAGGACGTTGACTTGGGATGAACGGATATATCCTCAAGAAAATCGAAGATGAAGAAAAAGATACATTAGATAAACAATTATGATCATCATAACAGATACAGCTTCCCTAAAGTAAGCTACATTTCTGGACAATACTAAAAAACAACAATAGTCCAGCTCCTTGGTTTGGGACCTTTTTAAAAGAAAAATCTGCAGGATGTCATCATTGACATGTAGCACCCACCGTTTCTTTTCTTGACATTTTTGTCATTCCATCTGCCTTTCCCACGCCCCTTAATAAATACTCCTTATTGGCATCCTCCAGGGTGGCCTCCAGGGCCCCCAGGCTCCTGATCCACTGTATAAATAACACCAATGTCAAAGTGGCCCAGCACCTGACCCCCTGGAGGGCAGCGCCACAGGAGTCGGCCTGTCACAAGGTTATGACACCTCTGGTGTCTGGGCGCACACAGGAGGAACACTGGAGACACATCCCGGGCATGTTTGACACAACTATTGACAATTGCTCCCAGATCTGCCAGTCAACCTATGGAATATCAATAGGTAGAATGTTTTCGGTTCCCCCTGGCCGTTCTGTGGAATGGATGGATTAAATTGAATGTAGGTTCCAACCCTCATGAGATGTGAAAGAGTCTGATTGGATTTGTCAACCGATAAAACATTTAAAAATATTTTTACTAGGGATTTGCACTGGTTCAGCCAATGAAGCATGGTAAAACCTTTACTGCGATACTGTTTTGCAATGGCCTTTATTATTTTCTTTTATTACTCCTCATTTCAAAGTCCGCCACGGGACCTCATAATTATGTTAATTTTTCGCAAGTGTGAACGTAATATAATTATACAAAAGCGAATAAAACTATATGCGAGAACCAATAGAAGTATATGTAGTGTCTGCGCAACTAATAGATCTTTTACAAACCATCTCTCAATGTTTGTAGGCGACCGTTCCAATGGTCCACTCCAACACTGGACACCTGGAATGTTTTTCTTTTTTGTCCGGTCTTTTTACAGCGGTTTTAGGGCAGAAAACCTATCTGCTCATTTCATTAATAACACCGTTAAAGCATTAACCACTTGAAACAGGTGTGACATTCTATCCAAGCTTTTAGGTTTGCCGAAAGTGCTTTTAAATTTTATGCTCACAAATCAACACATGAGCATTAGTTTTACACTGAAACCCTAATTGCATTTCCCCATTATGCAGATGCAAAGTTCGGGGTTCGCTGCAATTTATTTTGGCGCCTATTGGTTTGAAAGATATTGATTCTGTAAGCTCGTGAACAAGTCCTATTCAATTCAATTTTAGTCTAACATGAACCGAAATAGGTTAAGAAATTCGAATAACTTAATGTTCTTCGGTGAAATTAAAAAAAAAATTGAGCAAGGACGTCAGTGATCAATTCGGTTGGTTCGGTATAAGTTCGTGAGACATAAGGCAATGTATGGCTTAAATACATTACATGTAAACCCCATTAAGGAGGTGTCAAATTTGGTGAAAGACAACGTGCAGAAAACTATAATTGAATAACACATTGAACTACCATTAAGGGCGTGGGTTGGTTAGCTGCTCTTTCCTTGAAACATTAATGAGTTGGCATTCGCACCAATTAGCTCTTTTCTCTGGTATACATACAGAAAAAATAGATAAATTCAGGTCTTTGCTAATGCTGGTTCTAAACAACAACTGTTGAGGAGAAACCCTTAGGGAGTTGCTCACACCTGCACTATATTCCCAACCGAGTTGTTCACATTTGCCTTATGCCCCACAATGAGTTGCTCACACCAAAGTGAGTTAATCACACCTGCAGTATGCCCAAGTGAGTTGCTCACAGCAGCTTTATAAAGCCTGCCCATGTGCCAAAGTGAGTTGATTACACCTCCCTTATGTACCCAAGTGAATTGCTTACACCAGCTTTATTTACCAAGTGAGTTGCTGACGCCTGTGTTATGTAGCCATATGAGCTGCTCACACCTGCATTTTGTCCCATAGTGAGTTGTTCATACCTACCTTATGTGAGGACTCCGATTCAAGGTAACATAAAATTATATGGCCTGGGAGCAAACTGATGAGGACCTGATACGAGTTGAGTGGTGGGAGACTACTGACAAGCTCGTTGTAAAGAACCATACTCATTTGAGTGGTTTGTGGCCGGGTGTTCTTGCCCGTCAGTATGTTCAAGTTTGATCTAATTCCCGACAAAATATGTTACTGGCAGATTATTTTTAGTAGAAATGCTACTAATAATCACCGATGATTGCACATGTAGTCTAGAAGCGCTGGGTATTTTAGGTGCATTTTGTGGGTGGTTTGGCCAGCGGAGAAGCTTCATTGGCCCTTCTTAGTTTTAGTTTCACATTTTCACTTTCCTTTATGACCTGACATATTTGTCTCAGTGCTCAGTGGAATTCTATGCGTAATTGTAAGGACTAATTCATTCAATTATCACAAAAAAATGTAGTTTTTAATCCGTTATAGCCAGCCTCTGTACCTAGAATGGGCCAGGCCTTTTTTCAGTGAGACGGGACCTTTTAAAAAGTATGGAATCTCGAAGAAATCCAATATCCGAAAAAGAAAAGCCAGGCTCGCACTGCACGTCATAACAAGAAGATAATTGGCAATTTAAAAGATTAATCATGACAGTTTTCAGCTCTCTTTTTCAAGTGTAATTTGTTTACAGCAGTAAAAACGCTTGTGCTTCCCGATACGTCTTTATGTTGATATCATGTTCTATGAATTCCAAATCCAGAAGAAAACAATACAAATTGAGTTACACCGGGTGTTAAAGACAGTACAAACCGAATGGCCCTGAAGGAAAAGTTGAACTTGGATCTGTTTTATTGAAGCTGAGGTGCCAAGGGATAACTGCATATCAAGTTCAATATTATGACACTTCGATTGATGAGATAATTGTATGTCACTTCAGGTTAAACCAGTTATCATTAGGTTTCAAGCTTGTCTGGGTGGATTACTGCTCCTGATCACTTGTAACTAATTTACTGAATCATACATGCAAGAAACATCTGTGCGGTGTAGGTGCCTGAAAAGGTCATTCATGAATTACCCTATGAAATGACAAGAATTATTACTATTTGCCTTATATCATTTATACAAAGAGATCATTCAACTCGAATTTATCACTAAAATGCCCAGGCCAGGATTTTATTTATTTATTTATTTATATATATATATATTTTTTTTTTTTTGGGGGGGAGGGGGGGGGGGGGTGCGTCGCAGGCGCACGTCCCCCATATTTTGTGCCATTTTTTTTTTCTTAAAAAGTAAAACACAAGCGAAAATATTGATCCCCCTTTTTCAAAATCCTGGATCCGCCCCTGAATTGCTAGACACAGACACAGACAAACACAGTACGAGAGTACACGTGAGTGAACGTGGGTATGTTGCGTGGACGTGTGTGGGTATCGTACAATTGAGATATTACTTGAAAGATACTACGAGGGTAACTAGGCGAACCGTTTCGTTTTCTCGGCTAATTTCCCTTTCCGACGTAAATAAAACTATTTAAAGCTGTCCTTCAAGAACACCTGTACACCGCAATGATAACACTGAAAGGTAACCTATACAGTAACCTTTTATTGTAACCCTTCTCAAGTAAATCAAATGCATTCACCTTATATGCCCTGAGTTCCCAAATTTGACAGAGCAATATCCGTACTGTACACACATAATATTATGAACCAGCCGAGGGCCCTCTCCGTATAGATACATAGGGAGCCCGCTGCTGCCCTTTATGGCTATATATAGCGTCCATCTCACAAAACTTGCTGAGTCAGCAGTACTGATGAGCATCAGTTGGCGTTGTCTGTATAGGGGATATGGCCGTCAGGGGGCGTCCGGAAACTGAGACTGACCACCGGAGAAGCCAACTGCCCCCTCTTCCCCATCTCCTCCCACCATTCTACCTCTAAGCCGTCAAGAAAAGACCCCATGGATATTAAATACTTATGAGAAAACTACATGAATGTGTTCATTTTCATAAAGCGAAACCAATACCTCGCTTATTTTGCGATATAACACAATGGCTTGTGCCATTATGTTCTGATGTGAGGGCCATGTTGAGTGTGTATATTAATAATTTGTAATGCAGCTGCTTAAATACGAAAGATTAATTTCTAATAATGATAAGCTTTTTGCCATCAAGACGAGCTGTCGATATGATTTTAAAACGTTAATGATACTGAAAGACCTTAATGTGAATAATACAATCATATCTTTCTCTGATATAAAGAGTACAATGTCATAAACCTTTATCATTCTGATTCAAATCAGGCAGAATCTATTGGTAGAATCATAAGGGTAGAATGGTAGAATCTCATACTTTTCCTTTTTTTTGTCCTCCCCTCCCCACCTATAGTCACAATTTTGTTAACCAAGAGCATCCTCAATTCGAGGAGAACACTGCTGTTGGCCTGTTGTTGTCAATGCCTACATAAACCTTTAGATACCACTCAAATAGTACTGAACCTTTTGTAAAATTAAATATATGGCTTACTTTCCGTCCATCTAAAAGGATGCACTTGTCTACCGGTCCGATCCCCCTCCGCCATTTACCTTTCAACCAATTGACGAAGGATACATTTGGACAAAAATAACATAATGATGGTGTGAATTCTAGATAATATTCCTTTTGAAGCCAAACATATTACTAACCTCCTTCCCCGTGTCCCCTATTTTCCATTGCCATTATATGAAATGAAACAAAAGTTAAAGACGTGATCCATGCACTAAAATTGAATTTCAAAAACAAATTGCCTTTCATACACCATAATTTAAGCCTCCGTTTCTAATTTAAGTTCCCCAAGCCCTGTATAAGCTACAAACCTCCCCACCCCTCGTTCAGTCGGCATACACCTGTTTTATTCAGCACTCAGTCAACCATCTGCGCGCATGCGCACTCAGTCGTCACTGCGGAGCTACATTAAGGACACTTTCCGGACTGTCGTAAAAGGACACCACTCAGGGCACCACCAGTAGCTGCAGAAAGGCTGCCAGTTTTGGCCGAGGTAGGATGAATATCGACCAGGGATGGGCTGAGGCTGGCAGATTCAGGTTTTCAACAAGAGAATAACTACAAGTCCCCCTAAATAATACCTCACTGATCACACTCCCTCCGGGAATTTTTGCTTTGAACTTTGAAGTTCCATCCCCATTAAAGGTGATCAACTGAAAAGAGTGAAGGGGGGGGGGAGTGAATGTCCTGACTGCCTGTGGTTCGGTTTAGTTTAACTTTGAAGTTTTCCCCAACCTGGCCTAAAACTTGTCCTAGGGCACTCTTCTAGAAATCATTGAAAGAAACTCACTATTGGCATTATTATGTCTCCCTTCTCGCAGGGTTGCAAATATCTTTTTAGCACTTATAAACAACAATCGGGAACCAAAAACCTTTCGATATTAAAACCCGCACTCTGCTCAATTTTGGTCGTTGATATCTGCACCTGGGACTCTATGGATCTTTTTTGTTGGCCTAAGCAATATTTCCATATTTTCCTTCTTTTCAGTTAATGTCCTGTAGACCCCCTTATGTTGAATGAGAGGCTACCAGGAGGACCAAGAGTGTGTGGAGTCCAGGGGGTCCTGATCTATACTCCCCTTTGACAGAAACGTGAACTTTGCATCAAGAAAATGCTGTGTACATGTGTTCAATTGTGCTTTACTGAATGCATTGGAACCTGTATGGTAGGGGTAACATGAACGGTATTAAATGAGAGGATATTTGTTAAACGCCTTTCTGGTATGATAAGGCAGGCTATGGTAGAACATAATAGGCTCAGACACATTGGTCGGCAAGAGAGAGAAACAGTGGGTGAGGGGTAAGGGGTCTAAAATTAAAGGGGTCTATATACAAGGAACTATAACGCAATGTAAATGAGTAAATGTAGATTCTTTTCATACTTTATCATGGTATAAACATTGCGATAGTTTAGTACACTAAGTCTATATTAGCAAAATAGCCTATGTGAGAACCATCCCTCCCTTTTTTTGACTTCCTTGATCCAGCACTGAGCATATCTAACCTCGAAGACATCCACGTTGCCGAGCCAGAAACGTAGGGAAAAATAAAAAAAAGTCCAAAAAATATAATTGAAGCTTAACACAAAATAGTATTGGACCATAGTGGTGGTGCCAAATGCATAGGCCCTGAATCAGGAGACCTGTCTGAATCTCCCCGGATACCGCTGAATAATATGTCAGACAGACCAGCTAGACGTCGCACATGCACACTAACAACGCCAACTAGATAGTTCCGTCCGGTGTTAAGCCTGATGGATATGACTCTAGGTTTCTGAGAACACCCCTCGTGAACTTAGATCTACTTTAGTTTTTGTATAACGTTAAAGTCAATCCCATTCTTAAAATGAAATCAAAATAATTTTGATTAGATATTTTTTGTACTTGTGTAACTCTCTCTAATCCTATGTGCAACCACAAAATATCAGATGGAATGGAGTATCATGATTTATGAATAAAAACGTAAATTATCGTTTGCAACAGTTCGTAATTTAATAAGCGATGGTGATTTTGCTCTGTAAAGCAATTAGATTTACGTTTCAGTTTAATTCAACCTCAGAATTATACGGTTTCCACTGAGAAGGATATAGAGGTCGAGCCTTTATAAGGGTTTTTCTTTTTGCCCTTATTATCATAGAGGTAATATGATACAACCATTGTTTGTAGAATGGTAATTCGCATATTAATACACAGGTTTGTTATATAACTGAGTCGTGAAGTGTTCGTTTTTAGGGAAAACTAACCGCCAGATCATAAAATTCATAATGTAAATCAATACGATAGTGACCGAGAGCTTTAGATTTGTCTTCTCTATGGGCGCATTAACAATAAATATATTTTCAGTCGTGTCACAATTTGGTAAATGATGTAAAGATAATTCCTTCTGCAATTTTAATTTCGTCCGTCAACCATTTGAGAGTCTGAGTGATACTTCTCACTTTCCACCCAATATCAAAGCTCATTTATAAACGTCCTGACATTTCCGTGTCACCAATTGACAATTAAAGTGTCACCTTTAATGCATGATGAAAAATGCTCGATCGGCGCGCATTTAGAGGTTTAGTATAATGGTCCTCATTTGCATTAAAACACGTATATAGAATAATGATAAATAGTTGCAATACTTAGATTACTAAACGCACAATATCAATGCAGTTCAACTAGACCACAAATGATACAATCTGTCAACTGTTAACACACACACACACACACACACACACACACACACACACACACACACACACACACACGAAAAACATAAATGAAACACATCTGACTAGCATTATTGCAATAACTAATGTAATTAACTAATGGGAACGTCAATACCCTCCATAATAAAGGTGTTGTATACTTGTAGCATTTTAAGTGAAACTGCAGGTTATTTAACTGATTGCAAAATAGTCCATCCTGTAATTTAAGTGAATCACAATCATTTTACTGCATGGAATACAAAGAACCTGATGAAACACTTAAAAAGTTATATGTTAAACTGCAAGATATGGGATCCGCCTAAGTAGTAGTATGTATAAATGTCAATTTATGTTGGGCAACCTAGGTAGTAGTATGTATAAATGGGGATGTTTTTAAGGCAGTCACAAACTCGTGAAAGTAACGTGTAGGCACAGGGCTGCTCCCTAGTGTGAAGTAACGTAACTAAATGGACGAAACAGGGGACCTCTAGTGGCATAAAGTGAACATCTACAGTGTCATGGGACCTCAGGTAAAAGCTGGATATGGGAAAGATTTCAGATGCTGCAAGAGCAACCATGAAAGTTTGATGTATGAATCTGTATGGGCATTAGAGGTGTGGGGCAGACAGGGCAAAATGAGCAGTTGAGGACGGAAATTTCTAATATTCTTTGTGGTGATGAGTTTGAAGTTATGCAGCTTTGATATTAGATACAGACCCAAAGAGGAACATAAAGCCTGTACGAAGTAAGATATGAAAGTCCACTTAAAGTTCTCGTGTGGTTTTATACCACGTGGATGATGAAAGTCTAATGAACCTTCCTTATTACCAAAGTTGCATTTATAAGGATAGGTTTTAGGTTTATAACCATATATCATCGGGACACTACTTTTATTCATTACACGCATCTTTCTGATTTTCTTTCACTCATCCTTACTCATCTCTTGATGACTGATTTGTTAGCCATATTCAGAGAATATTATGTTATAATATCACTATATATAAAATGCTTATATTCGGACATCATGGAATAGTAGATATAGATACCAAAATGGTGTTCAAAAACGTCTGTAATATTCCCTAATGACAAGTTGGTTTTGTGTTTAATTTGGTGGTTTGTCTAAAACCAGTCTTATCAATGCAGGTTATAGGGTAGGGTGGGCCTGGATCATGACACTGGAGGCTCTCAAGCTTGTAGAGAAAAGCCCAGAGAAAGCCAACAATAAAGTAATTCACAACATAACCTGGCATCCCATCCATTATGTTCATGTTGTCAATATTATACCCTCTACAGGTTGCTCCCGAAACTTTGGACCAGTGTTACAGTTCATCAGCTAATAGGAGTATAGAAGATTTCAGATATGAGGTAATGGTATTAAATGGCAATATAGTTGATGGACATCTGACCATGAACAGACAAATACGTAACTATGTCTGGGCATTGGGTTATAACTTTTCTTTTGTGTCAGTCTTCCTTGGCCAGACAAATACTCTGGATAACTGAGATGCACTAGCATTGTCAGATTTATTCCAATCACATTATTAGGGAGGAAGCCTTAACTAATCATGGTATGCTGGAAGTACAAAGAAAAAGCCCTCAAGGGGAGGGCCTATTCTTCTCTATCTCTACCAAGGCTTAATCCTTCTTGAGGCCACTGGCTGTCTTACCATTGAACCATTACTGTCAATGTGTACCTGAGAACCATGTAAGGTAACTGGAGATTTGGTCAAAAGGTCAGAAGACCAGGTGTGATCTTTACCCAGGTGTCAAGATACACGAGGAGGCGTTGTCAGCCACTGTTGAAATTTAAAGAAATCAACCTAATACTCATTCTTCAGAGTTTTAAATGAGCAAGAAGGCCCAAAATGAACTGTATTTATGTATAAACTATCCATATAGTTAACTGCTGAAAAGGTTTTGATAGAGTTACATTGCTACAGACCCACTGATAAATGGCCATCACGGAAGGACAGTTGCTTGTGGATCACACAGGAAAAGACAAAATTTAGTGAGTTTGGAGCCTTTTCTCACACCTCCCCCCAAATTTGGCAACGAAGACAATCATTGTCAGAAAATTTGTCTAAAACATAATTATTATTTTGAAACCAATCTTTAATGCTTCTTAGAAAACAGTATATTAGTGATCATGTGAAATAAAACTGACCACAAAGACAAAACTGGCATCCAAAAATTGTTTTTAAACAAAAAATGATGGTAGGGCATAATTCTATGTATGACTGAAGAGAATGTATCTTTGCTTCTCTAGAAGCAAGGAAACTCATTTCTTACAAGTTACATTCCATGCAAATTTGGGGCTTATTGACATACACCTTAATAGATCAACAGTCAATAATTACATAGAAAATTACCACAATAGTAAAATAATCTAAGATTAGTCTAAAAACGAAATTTTGTGTTGCTTTATTTGATAGGCAACATTTGAGAAAATTTTGCATATTGTTGTCATGGTGACCGGAATGTTGAAAGAATGTCAAAGTACATATGGTGCTAAGATGCAGTAACTGGTTGCCATGGAAACTATGACTTGTCGTGTGACAAAAATTCTAAAATTAGGAAAACAGAAAAGTAGGACTTTCAAGCTACATTGTGCAAAAACAGCTTAAAGATATCTTAATTAGAACAAAAACATAGCATTTTGTTCTAGTCATGTATCATACTACTTGCATTTTACTTTATATCTAATCCTTTGATTTTTGATGGATTCATGGTGTACCCTATCAGAATAATTATTCAGAAACCAATATCTCAGCTTCTACTTGGAATTGTTTTCATTGATAAAAGGTTTGAGACTTCTTCTACATTCTACATTCATCATCTATGTCATTAAGCCCTAAAATCCCATGGAATGTCATTCTTGTAAATCAAGAGCATCCTCATGAGAATCTCTTTTCCATTTATCGTGAACTTGACATCAAAAGTCAATCTTGTTAGCTAAAACCTCTAAATTATAACTTCTTTTGTGGACAGCTAAATAAATATGGCAAGAATGGCTACATAATGCAGCCGAAGTGTTGTACGACATGAAATGCAATAAAAAATATTTAAAGGATTTCATGAACAGTTGTGATGGGAAATGGGGTTTGATTCTTTTTCCCTGTCGCGGTCAACCTCTTGCCATGGTCCAACCGTTCTTTGCTGCACAAGAGAACAGATAGGACAGCTGGTACCGGCGCTCACTTTAGTTCTGAGCTGGGCTGCAGGACTGCAGACCAGGCACCAGGGTGTTCAGAGAGATACTATATCTCTCAGAATCGTGCCCCGCACACGAGGGTGGTCGGAAATCAGGTCGTTTCTAGGGTTCGCCTGTTACAGGTTCAGTGATTCAGGATCAAGATGGGGGGCAGGGGCTTCTATGTGTTCCTGGTTGTGCTAGCAAGATGCTCGGTTCTATTGGTGTTCTGGGCTTCATGCTGAAGTGCTAATGGCTATTCGGGGTCCCATACTAAGGGATGACCATCGGGTCATCACCAAAAATAAAAGGGTGGTAGCTGGTCGGCCAGCTACCCACTCCGTCATTCCCTGTTCTTACCCTAATCGTGCTTTGGTCCTCATGCCCCTTCGTTCCCATTTTCTTGCCCTATTTCACCTATTTCAGCATCCTATTTAACCCTAACTTGATCCTAATTTGGCTGCTCGTGCCTTGTACACCATAGGCTTTAATCGTTTAAGTCGAGAGGTGGTTCATGCCCGGAAGAAAGAGGTGCGAACACAGTAAGTGCCAAAAAGGGACTGTTTATTTTGTGCTACTCCACGCTTTATATGGTCTCAAGCGGCTTCCTATTGGTCAGTTACAATCACATGATCTCAATGACCCTTACAGAGGTCATTTCCAGTTACATACTTCCTTAATTATTTGTGCATTTGTTACTTATTTCATAACGACATATCATTTCTCGTGCCATTATACAAAATCCATTTCTACAAGCTAATTAACTATATCTTTTAACAATTGATCACAGGGATTAATTCTCAACTTTTACTAATAATTATGACCAACTTACAGCCTTCTCAAATTCGTGCCTATAAATCACGGAGTGGTCTACAATTCATCACACAGTTATTAAATATACATCTGCCTCGGGGATAAACCTTGAACATCAATAGGGTCAGACCGCATCTGTGACATACCATTTCTGATTTGCATGACCTTTAAAAAGTTATGCCCGATTCCACAAGCAGTTTCTAGCTCGACCTCCTTCATCCAAAAAACATAGACTTATTGCTATATCAAATACCTATCTCATGTTAGATGTATCTACACTGCAAGAAGTAGACAATTCTTCCCTCAGTAAAACCGCAGGGGCAGAGTGTCTTGCTTCTCATAGATTTGGTCATTTCATAGATAGCCAGCTGCGGTAATGGTCTTATACAAAATTGTTTTATTCGCGATGTTGCTTATAGCCAGTTCGAAATCACTTGCAGCAACAAGCGTTACAATGAATGCATGAATGCTACCAAATGTCTATAGTGACACAACTATATCGGTGATTGCTCCTTAAAATCCCATGAGGGGCCACGTAGATCATTGCAGCAAATAGCGATCGAAGGATATTTTAAGCTTTTCCAAGGTTCCAATGTACTGAGGAACTTTCCTTTGAGTTTCAGATATTTTAAAGCATTTTCCACCCTATAAATTGACAAAGTATCCTTGGAATACATACAAAACTTGGCTGATTATGCACAGTATTATGTGAAAAGTACCATAATAATTATTTGAAAACTGATATTTTCTATTTTAAAGCCTGATTGATGGAACTACGGACATTGCTATAAATGAACAGGTAAGGACTAATATTGATAAGCTTTTTATAGAATAAAGGCAAATGTAGAATCTGACCTTATGTAACAAAATATTAACCTTTTGATATAAATAAGCATGAAAAAAAAGCAAAAATAAAGCTACAGTTGACCCCTGAAGACAACCCAAATATGTAAATTATGTTGTGTTTGGTACGATACAAGCAGACAGATGGACATTATCATGATGTATAAGTACATGTTACTCTCACAAACTGTTATGATTGCAATACTATCCCATTAGAAAATCTATTAACCCTTTAGACCCCAATCCGGTCCCTATCCACCCGATGGTGTGCTCCCCGATCCGGCCGTAGCCGCTCAGAAAAATGGCTGTTTTCCAATCATTTTTCCATTTTTTTTCCAAGGAAAACACCTTCACGAATATTCAACATACAAAATCGACCAATATATTGTTTAAAAGCTGATTAAATTTCCTATCTAATGCCCATTTCAATAACATTTGTTGATGGGGTAAGGTGGGTCTTTGAATTTCCTCCAGTATAAGGAATTTAGGGAAATCTGGGAGGGAATTCTGGGGAAATGCCGGGGAAATCAAGCAGTTCAGGTATACATCCTGTGGGCTCTTAAGGGCTAAATAGTAATAATAGATAATTGTATAAAAAGATACATCGAATATAAGCAAAAAATGCAAACATTCTGTAAAAGAATTCAAATTGCTGCTCAGCTCCAATATGGCTTATTGGAAAAATCTGTGCAAAATGGTGATATTTCATACTTTTACCTCAGCCTTCACTCTGTGTTTATTTGCTGAGTAATGCTTGCATATAGTTGAATGAGACATCATTAGATTGCAAATTTAACTCTCCCTATTGAAAGAATTAAAAAAATATGTAAATTGAAAATACTATTTAGAATTAAAATGATGGAAGTCAGGAAAAATGCAAAATTTGGGCAAATTTTGGAGGACGTTCTAAACATTCCAAATGATTTGGAATGTTCAGTTGGAACACGTTTCATCCAGATTCATGTTATACATATTCCTAGCTTTAGAACGATACCAAGAAGATCGAAATTGATCAATAATTGTAAGAATTATGAGGATTTCTTTGAAATTTTTTAGGGCAGCTTAATGTTTTTTTTATCGCAATTTGCTGCAATGATCTGTCAGTATTGTCCAGTCAGAAGCCTTCATGTTTGTTGATGCGCCCATAACAGGCTATGTTAAGCTGAATAAAATCAGTTTCTGATTTGACACTCTCTGGTTAACATTTGCTTGTTGGCTGTCTCGCATGGGGAACAAACATGATGGGAACTTGAATACCCGATGACAGGACCAGAAGTGAGTTCTAAAGTAATGATGACACGCCACCTGACTCGAATGGTATAACTGCATGAACACCAAGCCTGTATATATATTCTACAGCTTCCCTATTAAAATATATAATATATATTTTAACTTTTTAAAGGGACTTATGACTTTCGGGAGCTTAAATATGTTAGTTATATATGTTAATATCTGTATTATACAGATATTAACATATATAACTAACATATTTAAGCTCCCGAAAGTCATAAGTCCCTTTAAAAAGTCATCTGTCACATGAACACATGCATTTACCCGAAAACGGAGTCGGAATGGACACATGAATAGTGATCGTTACTTTTGTACACTGTAAAAAAATACCCGTAGATTTTACGGTAATCTACTGGCAACTGTGGCTCCAGTAGAGTACCGTTAATTTGACGGTTGACCGTATTTACTACATGACCGTAGTTGGTACGGACCAAAACCGTTTAATTTTCACAGTGTTATACCGTAGAAATTTACGGTCAACCTTCATTATGACTGACCGATACCGTTTTTATTAACAATTTATTACCGTTGTATATACATTTTGAATTGTTCAAATTACAGGCCAATTGGCTCAGGATCCTGTAAAGGACTGTAAATGTGACACACTGGGACATACACTATTTCTTCCATGCCTTATAATCTTAGACAATGTTTTGGATACATCAATGATATTTGATCAACCAAGAGGTAAAGTTCAAGGCTAGGATCAAAACTCTTTCAACATCATGCATATACAAATGCAGAGTTGACCTCTGAACCAGGGTATGGTTGGGATACCTCTTGTGAGTCCCAGAAACATGAGACCCATACCCTAGTCCCTATGTGTGTCCACATGTGAAAAAGGTGCTTAAATAAAGTACATCTCCAAAACTCATACAAGACAATTTTCCTTAAACTCGAAATACATTCTAATACATTCCATATACATTTCTTATATGCTCTACAGTGAAAGGAAAATCTCAGAATTTTATAATGAATCAATATTGACATTTAGAAGAAAATAACTGCATAGAATTGGCATAGACTGTCACCTGGTGGAGAGATATTGAACTACATATAAAGATAATGAAGGTGGCTCTGGCCATGCACTTGGTCAGCCTAAATTTTACATTCTCCCCTCCTAGTCTGACAGAGCGGCCTAACACTGCGCTATTTAGGTCCGGTATTGTGATCCAGTAACTGTGACCAAACCATGACTTCTAATACGCATGTGCCTGACCCAATACTCTGTTGGTGTCTATTACCTATACCCTGTCTCATACCCTATTATTTCAATTGAGTAAGACTGCTTGCCTTTGTCTGACCACAAGCCTCCATAGCTCAGTGGCAGAGTACAGGCTTTGTATGTGAGAGGTCGCTGGTTCAAGACTCAGCAGTACCAAGTTGTAAAACTTCAAATACTTTGTGGTAGTAAGAGCACATACTGAATGAAATTTTTTCATATGATAAATACAAAGATATGGAACTTAATGTTAAAGGATTAACCTAATTATTTGATTTCTTTTTAGGGAATGCTAGGTCTATGTATGGACAAATGTTGTAAATGGGGACTCCCTTTAGGCTGTAAAACTGAAAAAAAAATTGAAACCTACCAGGGTATAGCTGACAAGGGTATTGTACTAAAAAGGTGTGCACCTGTAAAACCTACAGAAAAGGTGTTTAAAACATTTTGCAAATATTTTGAGGTGTAGTAGAACCTACTGAAATGCATTTTCTAACACTTAAGGCCAGGGCCACTTAGATCACAAGGCTTGAATCATTATGTTCACGTTGAGTCTGCCTTACCAAGACTATCAGTGATTTGTCATATTTCAATAACATAATGTTTACAGAACTCTACCGTAAAAATAAACTACCGTTATATGTACGGTTGAATACCATTATATGCATTGATTATACAGTTTTTGTCCGTAAAATGAATAACGGTAGATTACCAGCATGAATAACGGTGATTCCCTGTATATTCTACGGGTTTTTTTTACAGTGTAGATATAAGCCTATATGTAAACGATATATAATAATTATAAGCCTATTTATATCCCATATGAAACATTAAAAAGAATGATGTGTATATAAATATTTACTGTATGGGCAACATCCGTGTCGCGTGTGTGACCAATGCCTTCCTTTTTTTGGATGCTGTTTGTTATATTTCTATTCGGCTATGCGTGTACATGTTCCTCTGACCAGAGTTTCCTATCGCTTGTCAGTACACGTTAATGTTCTTACAGGTAGCTTGGTACGGAAACTGTTTTATACAGACAATAGAGGCAAGAGACCACTATTCCTATGGTTACACCTATTCTTATTTATTCGAATATGAATCTTGCATCGTTTGTGCATAAGGCACAGTATCTGATACACCCATATCCTCTAGTAAGATGCAGGCCATTCCGGAAGTATGAGGAATGAAATATGTCTGACCATAAGACATGACCGAGGTAAAAACAAAACTGCACTGAGAATTAAACCACGGACCCTTAGGTTGGCAGACAAGTGATCAACAAGTAAACAACTCTCCCCTTTAAAATAAATGAAGACAATACTATAGGACATAGAACCGGTACCTTATATAGACACAATGTGTAGGCAACGGGCTGCAATGTGGAGGCACCGGGCTAAAGCAGGTGGCGTGGTGCGCTATAAATGGACAGGTAAGGACCAACTCCCCACCACACTCCCAGCTCCCCGGGCAGATCTCGGTCTCCACCATGGCGCACGGGAGCACCTCCTCCAGGGTCCTCCAGGTCCTGCTCACCTTGCAATTGGTCCTGCTTGGGCAAATCCGAGCAGCTCAACAATCGACAGGTAGGTAAAAACGTATACATCTTTCCAGTTTAAATGTATGTGCAATATTTTGTTTTATGGTTGAAGTTTATGTTTTTAAGTATGCAATTTACACTTTTGATATAGGCCTGTTGGTGTTTGCATGATTGTGCATGTAAAATATTCCCAGCGCAAAATTTGACTTTTATCCAACTTCATATTATCAAAGCTAGAAAAGGAAAGCAGTTTGTCACGATTTGAGCTTGTATTGTCACGTCCAATATTGTGAAACAATTTTAGGTAAGTTGAATGTACAAAAATGTTTCCAGACCTTCAATGAAAACAGCGCAACTTGAATGTTTGAAAAAGTGAAATACTCTGCATCATTGATTTGAAATATAATTTCATACGTCTTATGACCGGGTACAAAACTAATAAATGGGAGTTCTAGAATTAACAGGCCGTAATTCATTGATAAGCTATAATCCTTCATGACTTGCTCATTTATCACCATAGGCCTAATGTGGCACCCGTTATCTTAGGTTATATTCGACACACAATCCAATTTATCAGCACTGCTCTATTACGATAAGTTTCAGGATTTTATGGTTTCCATTCCCATGATCTAGGGCAGTGATCCCGTGAAAGTGTTGACCAATACTTCAAGCTATTGTCCGGTAGAGTAGCAATTTATCAACAATGTTTACACTGTTATCTAGATACAATTACCACTTGACGTTAGCAGCATTGTAAAATACGTCTTCTTGGAATTAGAGAAACTGCAGTACAATTTTCCAAACTTGGCATTCTTTCTATCCAAGACTTTCTTCTTTTATTTGCTTGTTCAGTTGAACCACACACGTCAAACAAGAATGTATTCTTTCGTAAATATAGAATGTCATACGAGACGACAATACAATCCAAATGTTCTGACATATAATTATAAACCTCCTTTGTGTCAGGCCTTACACCAGATATAATTATGAAGATCTGTCATCCGTCTTCTGCTTTTTACTACCCACTTTTACCGCCGCGTGTCTTGAGAGACTTTCAAAAAACTATTTAATGAAGCAGTGTCAGTTTTCGGTTTCAAGTGATCATTACTAACTACCGAGTTGTCTCTTTTAACTCAAAAATTGAACAGTCATGATATTGAAGAATCTATTCATGTGCCTGCCTGTAAATCGTTTGGTTTTACAGACCAGTAAGGTGCTCTGTAACATATGACTTTTATTCTGTACACATCTAAGAGTTGAATCGTTGTATTTTGTAACTTTGGTGTACATGTTTACTATTACGTATATTTTCCGTAATGGTAGCTATGCCAAAGGTTATGCTGACAGAATACAGGTTAATAAGATACTTCACTTTCCTAGAGCGCCTGCCATGACAGTAATTGTGTATCAATGTAATAATTATATCGATACACAATTAGGCCTAAAGGCTACCGTTACATAGATTATATATGTAACGGGGGAACTATTTATTCTTTCCCGAATGTAACCAAATTAATTTTATCTAATATCTCTGGACACTCTTGTGTGTGCAGTCCATCACCCAAGCAATCACAAAGTTCAGTGGCGGATTTAGAGGGGGGCGCAGGGGCCGCGTGCATCCACTATATTGTTGGCCAAAATTTATTTCTAAAGTAAAATTCTGGGACCTGGAAGGTTCAGCGGAGTTGTTTACAGTAGGGCGCCCCCTCTTTTGAAAATGTATGGATCCACCTCTGCAAATGAAGGTAGTAATACTTCCTCTGTGCCATCTCAAGGATCTGCCAACATTAGTGTTAATGAGACATGTATGGCAGGAAAGCATGATATGTTAGCTTCGTTCAGTGTTGTCTGAGAAGTTGGATCCTGAACCTTGTAGATCACAGTCCATCAGACAAGGCTGAACGAAGCTATTCTACAAACGTACGGTTTTGATCAAGATGATCAAATAGAATGACTTCTTTGGTAATAGGGGAGCAGGAAGAACTGCTATGAGAGAGGTATGTTCGAGGGAAGGGGCTTTTAGTCCAAAGGGGCCTCAATAAAGCACTCTCACTCCGATTTCTTTCTTTCTTCTATGTGTTCATTGACAGTTGCTAATGGACTGTTGCTCTGATACGTGCAGTCGTCCTCAGATAATGCACTGTTGAAATGAAATAATACAATGAAGGTTGTAAATTAATGAGCAATTATCTTTTTTTTCTTTTCTAATTTCAAAACCACTTCATACAAGTATGATCTTCCAGCAGTACAAGTATTAGTATTACACAGAAATAAAACCACAGTTAAATGTGATTTGGGAAGCTCGTAGCAAAGATGTTCTAAGTGATTCGGTTCACTATTCCCCATACCACAAGAACACTCATTTCAAGAGTTAGTCCAAATGTTCACATACCCAAGTAGGTCAACGAGTGATTGCTGTAAGAGTACATCGATATTGTCAGCGGTTAACAAGTGTAATGAACAAATATCATGGTAGGAAAGCTGTGATGGGTGCTGGTCATGTTTTGTGAGCTGATTGTTTGGCCATAGTGTAAGTTGCTTTAGTATCCCCAAATAGTTCTTACATCCGATGCACATGTAAGCCTGGTTCTTAGTTTTACCTCATACTGGTATAGTTTAATAGATACTTTAAAGTGCCTTTGGAACAGCAATATTACTAAATGTCAACGTCTCCTCTTTCTTGCAGTGGGTCAAGTGTCCTGTTCCTATGACAAATCCTGAAGATATGTAATACTTTGTGAAAACTTTGAAAACAAAATGTATCAAATGTTGTGTCTTGCTGCCTAGATCTGTACCAATAGAGTGGAACGCCTCCATATAATATTTCAGCACAGAGATAAGTGAGACTTAGGGTAGCCCAGGGAGAACAGAATAGTTTCTGTAATAACTGTAATCAGCCATAGCCAATTTGAGGCTAGCACTGTGTCTTCTAGCACTACAAAAGACACAGACCTATTATTATATCACATATTAAAGTAGGAACATGAAGGTATTTAACACTGGTTTTGATGGAAATGGTTTAACTTTTTCTTCTTCTTAAATCATCCAACCAAAAAACGTTCATGATACATCAAAATTTATTGTGGGGGGTATTTTAAGGCCCACAATACAAAAACCCTGCCCAGAAAAAATCCACGATACAGTCATTTTGGACATGTACATTATGTGATAAATCTTAATAAAACCATTCACAATGTATGTAAATACGCTCTAATGTATGTTTAAGGGACATTGTGGTATTAGAAAAAAATGAAAAAAATGAAAAGAAAAATTTATGAAATATTGTGGACCACTAAAATCCCACGATCACAATTTTCCTGATTGTGGCTATTTAAATGTATCGTGGACTTGAAATATCGTGAACTTCTTTTGGTTGTCACCCCAGGAAGGAAAATAGCTAGAAGTAAATGATTGTTATTATACACATGAATCAACTACAAAAGCTCAAGGGGGCCGGATGGTTTAGTGGATAAGGTCCTTGCCTTGCACTTGGGAGGCCTGGGTTTGAGTCTGGGCAATGCCTGTTACACCAACTTGCCTTCTGTCATTTCCATTCCCATAGATTCGATCAATGGCCTGTAGGTCAAAAACCAGAGTGGTCTCAATATAGCTGAAAAATTGCTAAGTAGACCTTAGACTCTAACACATCATCATCACTTCATAAGGTCATTTTATTCACTAGCTTGCTGTTTGATGATTTAATGAATACCTAAAAATGTTATGAGCAAAAACACAAAAGAAATTGATGGTTGTAGAATGAGCTGTGGTTTATGTCAGACATGGGGTTTACTTTTCGCATGAAAGATTAGTCTACATTCCGCTAAGTTTCCATGTGAGATATTCCAATAACTTCGTTGCCGATCACAGTCTTCCATCTCATTAAGATCATTAATTGTCCTCAAACCTAGTTCCTAATTCAGGGACGACAGAGAACACTCATGTGAAAGGTCAATGTTTATTTGTCCAAATGCAATGATATGTGCCAATGAGCTTCCTTTGACCAACGTTAGTCTGTCCGCTCTACTCCTCACAAACCAGTACTCCCATCTCATGTCACCTATCTATCTCTGCTCACGCACCCAAGTGTTATCCCAGCTCTCTAAGGCCACACGTATCAGAGCTGCCTTCAGAGGCCACTTGTTTCACTCTAAAAAGTACAGGTACCACCATGTGCATCTTATTTGCCTCGTTCCGTGACATCATCTACTCACTCTCCAATCACATTGCAGAAATGCATGAGTCAGAGAGTCTATCTTAGTATGGGTCTAGTTTCTGACAAACAACTAGCTAAGATAACTACTGCGTAATAGAACTGACACCCGCATCAGTACAATAATATTGTCTCAGTTCTCTCACCAATATATCACGAACAGCCACAGATTCATGCTATATCTATCATATGATAGTATAGACTATACTCTATCACGCCAGTAGCATGCCACTAGGCTACAGAATCTGGTAGCTCTGGGCAACCTATGGACCTCATCAAATTCTCCCAGGTATTATCTGTCATGCACTTAGAAATTAAATAAACGGTATTCAGCAACCCATTAATAATTAATCTCATGTTTTATGTCAGAAAATGGACTCATAGTAGGGCATGGTATAAAATAATGGACTCGGCCTTTGGGCCTTCGGAGTTCTACCCTATTCACTACTACCCGTCAATTATCTTACAAATGAATAATTAACACAAACTGTGCTAGATAATATAGGCAGAGACCTATACATGTAGATGTTTTGATGCTGGAAAGCAAGGGGGGGGAGTTATTTTGCAAAGCATTAATTTTGTTATGCCTTTCACAATGGGCCACCACACGCAGCTACCATTTTTTCCCACTACATTTTGTTATATTTTTCTTCTAGTACAGGAGTTGCTCTTTCAGAAAAGCCAATTTTCTAAAATGTTTGTCTGCAGATGTGAAAGGTATAGCTGGTTGAAATTGGTTGCCTTGGTTACCTGGTTGCCATGGTAACCAAAATTGTCATAAAAACTGAGCATTTAAGGGTGTTACAAAATGTAACCTGTCTTATCTGAAGCAGGTATACCTGTACTTATCCAAATGAGGAGGCCTGATAATAGAATGGACAAAGAACATGAGAAAAAGCTGGTTTCCATGGAAACCAGCTAAAATTATGGCATTTTGAAATCAACTGTATTTGGGGCATATCTCTTTGACTTTGCAAGATGGAAGGCCAAATGACACCTCAATTTGAAGGATTTCTAGAGTTCTATTGGTTGTCCTTGTTGCTCGGTTGCCATGGTTATCAAAGTTATAATCTTTTCAAAATTGACCATAATCTCAATTCTGTTCTATATGACTGTTACCATAGCAACCATATAATACTACCTAAACAAAGCAAATCCATCTTACCTGAATGTTATAGGCCTACCTCTAGCTCATGAAATGAGGTGGCATACTTAATGATCTAGCCATGGAACATAACAAATAGCAGGTTTCCATAGAAACCAACTGAAATTTGAGTTTTTTTGAAATTCATGTTGTTTTGGTCATATCTCTCTATCCAAAGATGGGGTTCCAAATGTGCTAATATGTATGCTGCTGCAATACGTTTTAGTACTTAGCCTACATGCGATTTCCAAAACTGCCCTTTGAAATTGTAAAAATATACAATATTAATAGTTCTTTTTCTCAGTATCCAATTTTGTGTTCCATTGAACATTTACAGATTGACAATAATTACAGATTGATAATAATTTCATTGTTTGACTTAACTGCTCATTTGAGGATACCAGATCTATTATCGCACCTTAAAGTTTATAGCTTGTTGACAATTCCTTCTAAAGAACCTATCACATAAGGGGTTGAAGCCTACACCTGCACCTGCTGAGGACAAACTCCTGTTATCTTGTAATCTGTGATACAATGACATTTACGATGGCGCCAAGATACGAGTACCACTTTGCAGGATTTATTATGTTTTTCTATAAAGGTGGATTATAAGAAATAAAAAGTAAAGCCCCATACCCACTAGACGATTTTACCACCGATGGGCGACGGGCAACTGGGAGAATCGTCCGATTCCTATGATTGCCTGTAAGTATCCCATATGTGACCCGTTTTGGCGAAATGAGTCGGATGTCGCAGAAAGTCGAACTGAGATATGGGGCTCTGAAGTCGCATTTCGCATTTTTTATCGAAAATGGGTTTTTTCTTTTATTCATATCTCCTATATCAGAAGTCTTCCCCAAAAAAATTTTAGGTCCCAAAGCCATCTCTTAGTCCCTCTAAATAGGCCCCAAAGACGCGCAACGCCTCAGTGATCTGAAACAAAAGACCCTCGATTCACGCCATTTTCCCCTAACTTCGCGGCTTGCCTGTCGGTCTGGATCCCATCCCAGCCCCATGTTCCGGGTACCTGCTGAAAGGGCGCGAAGTGAACTGGCCAATGACAGCCTCGGATTTTGAATTCGCGCCGGCAAGGACCAATCAGAACGTGTTTCCCCGATCGTCGTCCCGTAAACAATCGTCGTCAAGGAGGTCACGTGTGCGGAATGCGGCGCGCTGATTGGCTGAGAGGCCTCGCGTGCCTTCCGGTTTCAGTTGTTGTGGAAATTTAAAGGGACGCATGGCGAGCAGGACGACGTGCGACATCACTTCTCCGACGGATTTAGCTGTTTTAATCCTGGATCACTGCTGGATTTTGATGTGGATTACCTCCCAACATCGTCGGGAAGGACATGGATCGCGAGGAGGCTGTCGCGGATGCCCTGAATACGATAAATCGGGCAAATTTACGTGGTGTAGCCAAGGCACAGCAATGGCGGACTTTGGTCGACGAGTACTTTCTCTTCGCCGACGGGGAGGAGGGGCAAGACGATCCCCCCGAGGAAGAAGAAGATGTTCAGGAGGATCTAGGGGAACCGGAGGATGCTGAGGACGATGAGGATGAGCCACTAGTCATCCCTAACCCCACGGACGACCTTCTACAGGCGGAGTGGGACGACTGCGAACGCTTCATGTGAGTTTTGAAAAACTTTATAATGGCCGACATGCGGTCGGTTGCCCTATCTCTGAAACAAGTACGCAAAGTGCCTAAATCCCTTTCAATGTTGATGAAACTGCCTACGATTGTGCCCTAGTATGTATTCTAACTGCCTAACTAGTTTTTATCAAGTTTCAAAGTTGATTTCATGCCATAAACAGGGATGATCCGTCGGGGTTGTCCGGTGACCTACTTAATGGCGTCAGCTGATCCGGCCGGCCTGTAACGGTTATCAATCATGTCTCATGCCATTGTGGCCCTCAGGAAGGTGAACTAAGTCTAATATCATGTATGTTGTTGTCTTTAGATGTTCCTGCAAGCACTACAAAGACAAGGAGTGCAGTAAACAGTTCACGACGTCGGAGCTGGTCGCGCGTCGGCAGGAGGTCTTTCAGCTGTCCTCAGGTAAGTTTTTCATGAGATACATGTTATGCAAACCTGTCGCCACGACCATGTAGCTATGTCGTTCTTGCTCAAAACTATCCCATAATCAATGACAACGTCTTGAAGTATAACAGACAACTATTAACACTCAACCAGACCGTTTTTAAGGTAGTATTTAGGGCGTGTTAACCTAGTTCATGGGTCAATCCAGAAACCTCATTCCTTGAGTCACATGCATATCATGTACAGATTGTTATTATCCTAATCTACTTTGTTTTCTAGGCGAGAAGGACATGTTGCTACTGGGCATCGCCAGTACCTGCACAGACAATAGCAGCAGGCTGTCCACCTGGAAGAAGGGGATTAAGGGGAGAGGGGAGAGGCAGCACCAAAGAAGCCACTACCTCGTCGGTTCTCGGCCAGTCTGCAGGGACACTTTCAAGTTCATGTACGCGTGAGTAGCTTTGATATTCAACTTCTTTGCTCAACTAAGGTCTACCTAGATATCCCTACTATTATTGTACTACTTGAGGTAAATTACAAGATGAACTGTAATGAATCATAACAGAATCTGATCATGGCACTTACCATCACAAATCGTCCATATTAATATTACAATACTTACCTGTACTTGTTGCCTGTGTCCAATAATTATTGGCCTAATGTAACTCTTACCTTGTGACCTTTCCAGCATCAGCCAGAACAAGCTGACGTCCATCATCAAGTGGTACAAGTGCTACGGGGTGGTGACCAGGCAAAAGAAGTCTGGCGGGCGACAGGCGACTGCAAGGATCCTCCAACTGGAGGACATCAGGCGGGTCGTGGACTTCATCAACTCCTATGCCGAGACCAACGCCCTCGTCCTGCCTGGTCGTGTGTCTTCCCACAAACGGGATGACATCCTCCTCCTCCCCTCCTCTTCCACAAAGGCCGACATCTACAGGTTTTACAGCAACGCCATGGAGGAGGCTAACTTCAGGTGTGTGGCTGACTCAACCTTTAGAAACCTGTGGCTCCAACTCCTCCCTCGCATAGTGTGTTCCCGCCCTATGACTGACCTCTGCTGGGAATGCCAGCGCAACAACAGGGATATCTCTGCCTCTAGTAACCTACCTGACATTGTGAAACAGGCCAAGCTGAAAAAGCAACAAGTTCACCTGGAGGTGGTGGCTCGGGAGAGGGGCTTTTATCAGGACATGGTCAAGTCTGCCAAGGCTGCCTACAAGGAAGCAGAGTCCCCTCCCCTTGGCCCCCACCCCCCTTGTTCTTCTGACACGAAGGTCCACATCAGTTTTGATTATGCCCAGCAGGTCCACCTTCCCTCCTTTCCTATGCAGCCTGGCCCATTGTATTTCCTTGTCCCCCGCAAGGTCGGCATTTTCGGTGTCTGTGCCGAGGCCATCCCCCAACAGGTGAACTATTTGATCGACGAAAGCCATTGCGGTAGTAAGGGGTCAAATGCTGTTATTTCATACCTGCACCACTATTTTGAAAAGTATTCCCTGGGGGAGAAGGCGGTGGACATGCACTGTGACAACTGTAGTGGTCAGAACAAGAACAAGTTTGTGCTAGCGTATCTTCTCTGGCGGGTCCTGACTGGCCGGCACCAGTCCATTTCCTTAAACTTTTTGATCACAGGGCACACCAAGTTTGCCCCGGACTGGTGCTTTGGTTTGCTTAAACAAAGGTTTCGTCGTGAGCCTGTCTCGAGCCTCTCGGAGATGGAGGCGACTGTGGTGAAGAGTACCCAAGAACGTGTCAACATTGCCCAACTTGTGGGGGACGAGAATGGGAAGGTGTTTGTCGAGTCATATGACTGGCAATCTTTTTCGACCCCTTTCATCAAGCCACTCAAGGGCATTAAGCAGTATCATCACTTTGTATTCTCTGACCAGAACAAGGGCCACGTCACCTTCCGGCAGTATGCCGACTGGGCCCCCGAGACCTTCAAGATGCTGACTGTCGCCCCTGAAGCTGTCCCCCAGGAAGGCCCTCAGCCCACCGAATCCCCTGGCCTCCCGGCCAAAAGACAGTGGTATCTCTTCAAGAACATTCGGGATTTTTGTACTGAGGACACGAAGAACATCATGTGCCCTAAGCCCTCTGTACCAGAACCAGCACCCGGCCCAGGCCCCCGTGCCGTACCTCCGCCGGAACCAGATGCGGAATCAGAGCCAGAGGCTGGCGAGGGGGATGGGCCAGGCAGGGGCAGGGGCAGGGGCAGGGGCAGAGGCAGAGGTAGAGGCAGAGGCAGAGGCAGGGGCAGGGGCAGAGGCAGAGGCAGAGGACAGACTCCAGACACATCATCAGGATCGGAGGGGGAGGAGGAGGAGTTGGTCAGACAGCTGGAGAGGGAATCAAAATCTTCATCTGACTCAGAGGAGGAAGGCCCCCCACCCCCACCTAGGGGCAGGGGCCGTCCTAGTAAACGTGCTAAACGTGGTCGTGGCAGGCCCAGGACCACCTGAGAACTATTAAGAATCCGTTTTGAACATTGTTAACTTATTTTTAGTTGTTAAGACTTTTTCTGATTTTAAGATTTTTACCTCGGTGGCTTTTCACTATTTTAACGACCAAAGACAATCATGAACATTCCAAGAACTTTTATAGACACATTATGGATACCCAGGGTACTTAGGGTCATCACAGAGTCGTTTTTAAGAAGCCAAGATGAGGTATTGTGATCCTCTATGCTTGCCGTTCTAGGTTAAGTTGTTGTTTCAGATCCGGATTTTTGTCACTTTTTGCAGCGCCGGCATGAATAAAAGTTTTGTATATAAACGCATGAATTACTGGTATTTGTTAGCTAGAATAGTGTAGAATGACTATGTAAAGTTTCAGGACCAAGGATTGATTACAAGTGTACGTTGCTAGGGCTTTATCGGAGGACCGCGGTAGCGCGCGGTAAGAAAAACTTTCAACTCATTTACCTGTTTCTTATACCCGCATAGGCGCGGTTCTTTTTATTCTCGTCGCAACTTATCTCAGGCCCTAGATATCGGACCTAGACATGCTATACCTCGTTTTAAAGCTAAGAATTAGTATTTTCTGATGGTATACCTAACTAAAAATCTTCCCCGTGCGACATCCGACTCATTTCGCCAAAACGGGTCACATATTGAAATGATAGTGTTTGATATGAATCGGCCCTAAAGTCGGCCGGTTCTGGGGGTAGAATCAGCCGACTTTAGGGCCGATCAGTTGGCCGATTGTGTAAAAATATCCTAGTGGGTATGGAGCTTAAGAGTACGTAATATCAATTAAAACGTATACCATTAATCTTTTCTGTATAGATAGCAAGCTAGGTTAAAACCTGCAGTTAAGTCACATACAACTTTCTTTCTTATAACAAGTGCATTGAATGGTAGTGGTTCTGGTGATAGAATAAACATCTAGTCCCTACTTCTACTGGGAGAAAGGGTTTGGATTTCCTCCTCCGTTAGTCAATCCAGTTGCTGGATCTAAGCCTGAAAGACGTTATAAGATGATAATTATAACAATGGCTTAGGATCCACTCTTTTGCTATAAAGGATGTTTTGAAGCACACTTTCTGTTGTAACTCAAAATGCACAACTAGGTTCTCTATTATCACCCACAGTGCTATCTGGTTCCAAGGAAGGTACTCTATTAAACCAGTTTCGGACCACGTGTACACTTGCACGCAGATATTTATAGAAAAAGAGTGACCTTACACCAACGTTCTTGCCCTTAATAAGAAAATGCAAAGCATAACCCATTTAAGGATAAAATGAAATTCCATGACATTTAACTTTGTACAAAATGCCTCAACTTAAATTGTGTAATTTCTAAAATTGGGACCTTGTTACAGTTTACAAATACCAACTTCTGCGATGTTGACTAATTTTTGAATAATTTCCAAGAATGATAATTCCACTAATTTATGTTTGCCATAGAAACGAATCTTACGGATAAAGAGTTTCTGGGAGGTATAGCCCAAGACATGCAGATTTCCTTGAAGGTTATTACACCCCTTGGTTCACAGATCAAATAGTTCGTATGATTATTATAGAAACTTACTCGAGATACTCGAATGATGTAACTACACGAAAAGTGACTTGAAAAATGTAAGTCCTCGAAAATAACCTGAAAGTATAAAAATAGTCAAGGTCTAACATGAAAGGCAAGGTTTATAGCACAACATGAGATTTATGGGGGTTATGTCAAATGATATGGTTTAAGCCAATCAGCATTCAGCTATTCACCTGTAGCCTATAAAAGGTGGATTGTCTACCCGAAATAAATCAGTGTCCCTCGAGGCGCTCAACTGTGAACATATGATCCATTGTTATATTATGCTTGAGAGGTAGACCAATATGACGATCAGGGACATTTAAGGATGGTTCCCAACTGGGACAAAGAGATGGCTCAGGGTTGTTAAGATGCTATCCTACATACAGATGCTATCCAACAAAATTTTGTCACTTAGCATCTTTTTGTAGGATAGCAGCTGCACAAGCTTCTAAGCGACAAAATTGCTGCTAAGTGACAAAACAATTGTCACTTAGCATCCACTGCATATGCTAAGCCAAAAAGAGATGCTATGTGACAAAACATTTGGGGAAGGGAGGGGGAGGGTTTGATTAGGGTGGTAGTGTACCCAGGGTATGGAGAGGTAATGTATCCAGGGTATGGAGGGATAGTGTACCCAGGGTATGGAGGGGTAGTGTACCCAGGGCATGGAGGAGGTATATGGGGGGTAAAGTGTACTCAGGGTATGGAGGGGTATTAGAGGGTATATAGTATTCCTAGGGTATGGAGGGGGCTTTAGGGGGGCCGTGAACCCAGGGTATGGAGGGGGTACTAATTTGTCTGCATAAGGAGACCCAGACAAGAACAAGGGAATAGGGCTCAATATTCTAAAATAGACCCAGGCTTTTGTCAGCAAAGACCCTGGGATTAGATAAATTGCAACTTGGGTACCCCCTCCATACCCTGGGTACACGACCCCCCTACAGGGTATGGTCTGTGGAGACCCAGAGTACAGTAGCTCAAGCCAGGCACCCAAGGCTCCACCCTGCTACATCCTGAACCTCCATACTCTGGGTACTCTACCCCCCTAAAACCCCCTCCATACCCTGGGTACACTACCCCCCTAAAACCCCCTCCATACCCTGGGTACACTAACCCCCCCCCCCCCCCCTAAAACCCCCTCCATGCCCTGGGTATACTACCCCTTATACCCCCTGTGTACCCTGGGTATTCTATACCCCACATACCACTTCTGTACCCTGGGTATTCTGTACCACCCATACTCTGTACCCTGGGTATTCTCTGAGCCCTATACCCTAGGTCTACAGTAACCATACCCTGGAACTATAATATTGCGATTGAGTGTGTATAAAAATATCAAAATAAAATGCAGGCATCTGATTGGCCAACTGTGAAGAAGACCCTGTGTATGCATACAGAAAGTGGGCCAATGGCCCCTGAGCTAAGGGTGGGCTGTAGACCCCAGGACATGTTATGTAATGCCGACCCGGTATATGGCCCACACCACCTCTCCCTTATGGGTTAGCATCTGTATGTAGGATAGCAGCAGGTGGCAGAAGCTATCCAACAAAATGTTTTGTTGGATAGCGTCTGTATGTAGGATAGCATCTTTATACTGCTGCTAAGTGACAAATACTGGATTTTGTTGGATAGCATCTGTATGTAGGTTAGCGTCTTAACAAGGGTGGCCCAGACTGAATAGTAGCTATCTTTCTTGGGAAATTATGCATATTTGGGCCCTGGAAAGTTTGTCACCGGTGGCCCCGAGACAACCTGATTATCTGAGGAAACAACGGCTATGTAACAGTAAAAATGAATGATGACATGAGAATAAGATTGTTCTCGAGTAGACTGGTCCAAACCCCAATACACAAAAACCTTTGGAACCAAGAAGAACCTCTAGTCCCCCAAATCCCATCCGAACCCCATTTTCCATGAGCAAAACCAAACAGCTGGCCAGGCGTAAGTAGGCCTATCATTGGAAGCTTTAATCAAGCTTGCTGGTATTGGCACAATGATGAGTTTGAAACCTTAGGTGGTTGTACTAAGGTAAGTTTACTCAAAAACTTAGCTGCTCCCAAAACTTAGCTGTTCCCAAAGACTGTATTTTCATATGGTTAATGCTAAGGTTGACAGGGACGGAGTTAGAGGGGGGCGCATGGGACGCACGCGCCCCCCCCCCCTATATATATATATATATATATATATATATATATATATATATATATATATATATATATATATGTGTGTGTGTGCGGCTCCCTTTCCAAAATTCCTGGATCCGCCCCTGGTTAATAAGCTTGAATATTTGCCAACGTTAACAACAATCAAGATAACCCACCTAAACCAAGGTGATACCAGAAAGCTCTATTCAAAAAACCCTGCCAATGCTTGAAAGATTTGACGTAAGGAAAAAGCATGTTAATGCTTTTAGATACGCATGATTTCCCAATAAGTAGCTACTAAATATTGTTATGTCCTCTCGTAAACTTGGGAACTGCACATTAAACTTGCTGCTGCTTTAAAAGCTTAAATATCCGCACTTAAACCGTTGTTTAGATTTCAATGGAGGGTACTGCTGGTACAGTTGCACATGACATGCAAGGGAAACTTCGTGACATCCATGGGATGTTATCGTTCATAAGCTTGTCTAAGGGAACTCAGATTTCAGGATGAAATGTGAAACTCTATACAAGAAATTCTACTTGCCACAATGACAGTTGAAAGAAAGAAACAAACATAGACCTAAAGTATTGCACGCGATTTGCAAATTTACTTCATAAATTGACCGAAATTCATGTTAAGAACAAATATTAATTATGGTGATTTTGACTATTCGTGCCAAGGACATAACCTTGAACAATTTACTGTCATCTGGTTATCAAATAGTTGGTTTTATGACGTCAATTTATTCTTCAGGGTTTCTATTTAACATTCGCCGAGGCAACGGTGGTATTCTATTCAATTGCTAGTGTCAATCGTTGACATGCAGTGTGCAAATGAAAACGACATGTCAATTCATTAAAGAAGCAGCTGCAGGTAGAAGCGAAGGCTTATATTACAAGAAAAACATGTTGTGTAAAGTACCTTGTTGGTACCCCGACACTACTCGGAAACTGAGAAACATTATGAGACTAAGATTAATAAGTACCGTAATTTGCCACAAATCATGTTAATGCTATCAGTTATTTATCTGTTCATCGCAACTATCATAACATGCATTTCCACAAATTATAATATCGCAATGGCAGATGATATCTGCTATAGAAAGAACTTGGGACTGTCCGTGATCAGTATAGAGCCGTGTAAATAACCATAAGAACGTAAGATGGTTTTATGTAAAACGTTATAATTGCTCATTACATCTGTGACCAATGAGATCAAGAAGATTCTTTTATGCTGTATTCTTTGAAAATATAGAGCTTTTAAGGCCGCGTACAGTATATCTTTAAAATTAGTGTTAGCGACGTTTGCTTTGTAATAGACATTTCTTTATCACTGTTTATAGTAATCATAAATAATTTTTACGTTTTCATAGTATCATGCTTACATGTCAAAATTATTACCAGTCTTTTGACATTGTTATTAATATTCTTTAAAACCTTTCTTTCCATATCAACAGACATGCCCTTGGTCGAGGAGGTTACAATCAATGCGACAGACAAATTGACATCATCAAAAGAAACAGATCTGACAACAGATAATTCATCATTCCAAGTCTCTTCAGTAAATGTACCTATGACAAGGCAAGCTGTAAAGACAACACTGGAAACACAAACTTTGCTTCAAAAGGATACAGAGACAGGTACCAGTATTACAAATGCATTCCAAGAATCTACAACTAGCAACGATAAAACCACAGGTACCTCTGCAACAGTTCCTAATTTAGTTGAGACATCAGCAAATTTAGCTGGAAATGCCAATGATTATGGGTCGAGTCTCAGTGTACCAAGGACAGAATCTTCAGCAACATTTAATATGTCAATCATTTATAAAAAGTCTACAACAAGCCAAGTAATACAAGATACTACATCCTTTACAACCCAGAATATACTTGATACTGAAACTTTGATTCAAGAGAATCCAGGAAACGGCAACACAACGGGGCAATCTTCGTCAATGGTAGACAATGATGTGTCAGATAGCACCATTTCAACCTTGTGGCAGGAGGTGGATAACAGTACAGCCCCAAACATTGTCAATGCAGACATCAATGATGAGAACAGCAGTACAGAAGCTACAACAGGGCGTGAGTGGATTCAAATAGAGTCCCAGAAGTATACTCTCTATTGGGCAGGGTGGTACATCCATCTCATATGGCTACCCATTATAGTCCCCATTGGCACGATTGGAAACCTCTTCTCATTTCTAATCATGATGCAGAGGCATAATCGTCGTATATCCTGCTGTCTCTACATGGCAGCTTTGGCGGTCTGCGATAGTGTCGCGCTCTTTCGAAAAGGGTACGAATGGCTTATTTACATGTTTGGGAAGCCATATGTTCAAATTGAATGCCAAATCCTGGCATATTTCGGCCTAGGTTCAATCCAGCTCGGTATGTTTTTAATCGTTGGCATGACAGTAGATCGAGTCATTGCGATTAAGTTTCCCCTGAAGGCCCATATTTACTGTACTCCCTTTAGGGCCAAGTTGACCATCTTCATCTTCCTTATTGTGGCCTGCCTCTTTAACATCCCCCACTTTGTGACAGCTCGCCAGATAGGACATCCTCCTTACACCTGTGCCACATTCTCTGCTCACCTGCCTTACATTGAAGTGTATGCCTGGGGCTCAACTGTCCTTAACTTCTTCCTCCCCTTCATTGGTCTCTCGGTCATGAACATTGTCATCGTCTCAACCATTCGTCGCCGAGCCAAGAAACTGAACAAAAGCAACGAAGAGGAGGGGTCTGGAGCAGTGAATGGTGGAGGTGGAAACAGCACGGCCGATCGCCAATTGGCAATAATGCTGTGCCTTGTTGGAGTTTTCTTCGTAATCCTCAACATGCCACAGTGTATACGCCTGACCATGTTCCTCTTCGTTGATCGCTGGGCATCGCCGTACAACCACGCCATCTACATCTTCGTCTTTCACTTCTCCAACAAGACCTACTACACCAACAATGGCATCAACTTCTTCTTGTATTGCATTGGGGGCAGCAAATTCAGAGAGAGCCTAAAGGAGCTTTGCTGCTGTTGCTGCACACGCCTCCGAAGAACCAAAAGTTTGTCCTTAGGGGAAACTACCAGTTATACCTCAACCTAGGATAGAGACATGGTCAAAGAAAGACATTTTTCAAGATTGGAGCTCAAACGAATAAGTACATGACTGTGGCCCCTATATAATATTGTTTAATAGTGATTCAATGTTGCATATCAATCAGTAGCTTTACCCTACTACTCCGTCCATGTGGTTGTGATGACATTTAGTTAGTAGACACTGAAAACCGAACTCGCACACTTGTAAGTCTCACAGCACTTGTTGTTTTACCTCTTTTTGTACATTGACAATTTAGTATTAGATATATACTACAAGAAAAGGCAAACTCCGTCAATATTCAAATTTTACGAAGGGATGGTTTGACTATTCTAATGATGTATCAGCACCTTAGTACAGAATAAGATTTAGTTAGATAAGAAATTGCACCATATCTATATTGTATCTAATCTCAATAAAACGAGTAGCAATTTAAGTGTTTGATCTTTCTTTATGGGGTAACTGAAATTTTGATCATGAATAAAGCATATAGAAACTCACAATTTTCTGATAACACAGTTTATGAGTAAGAGGCAATAATACTTCTAAAAACTGGGTGTGTCACAGAAGTGTAGTAATGAAACATACCAAGGCAAGCATATGTGTGACTTAGTTCTGCATCCATAATAACATGACACACTCAATTGCCATCTTCCATCTAAACCAGTAATCAATTCTCAAAGCCAACAACGGTAAATATAGGTCAGTTTTCTTAATGAAACGACGCATTAGAATTAATGACCACTCAGCAATTCTACTGCAATACTGGGATAGGTACACGCGTTTTGATTTATGCCAACTACTGATTGTGTAATCTATAGCAAAAAGAACCAGTCCTACCTCAAACTCCTCAGAGACCGCACCCTTCATATCAGTAGACTTAATAACCTGCCTATTGTACGTATATATGCATGCGAATTTCAAACACCACCGATTATACACAAAAATTAGCGAGCAGTAAAAAGTAGAATTTTTCAAAATTTTCCTACTAATTGTAGGCATTTGTACATTAAAGTTTGAAGGGAAGGTGGAACTTTTGGAAAGATTTCCTCTGTGGGGGGTGTCCCACCACACCCGCCACCCCCCCTAGTTACGGGCCTGATTGATTTAAAGAAATGTATCAAATTTCATTTTTACATTAAAGGAAAAACACAAGAAATTTATCTCGAAGAATATATGACTTTATTCAAATCATTCACCTTTCATAATGGAATGGCACTAAGGTACTGGGTCTGGGCATCTCAGTATGTCTATTACATCATGATATTATATTTATGCTAAAGTTTATAGCACACATATAATGTCAGTATAAACTATTTTCAGTATTTAGAATCCGTAGATATTAGATTTCTCTATACGCCATATGGCCTAATTTCGACGGGCAAGGGAAAAAAGAAGAATGTATTTGGTAAGTTTAAGCTTAGAATACATAACTATACAAATAACATCAAATATAATATTATCTTATTTAGTGGGCTAGATCTAGTTGAACAATAGTATAGGATATCAAGCAGCGTAATGTTTGATTAATAAGATTCATTCAATCATTTTCTTAGAGTAAAGTCCAGGATAACAGAGGACAGGCTTTATCTGTCAGTTCTTAGAAATCACTAGGGGGCACCGTTGTATTTATAAAGCGGGGGTTTCCACCATTTGGCACTAGGCGGCGCCTGAGGCTTTTAGCTTGGACATCAGGATTTCATTCTTCCGACATTCCTGAAACACAAGAAAATAAATTTGATGATTAAAAGGAGAAAGATGTTTTTCTTTTTTTTTTATCAAACTACTTTAAACTATTTCCCCAAAATTGGTAATAGAACGTTGTATCCTGGCTGAATAGCAGTATGTGCCTACATAAACTGTAATAATGTTACTTAAATGCAACATCTACATGTTGATGACTTATACTTGGGGAAATATAGTCGTATGATGATAATGGACGCTTGAGGACAGATCTTAGATGAGACCCGGGAACCCTAGGGTGACTCCAGCACCTGCAAACCCGAGGATGGCCCCGACCAAATGCAGGACCCAGGAAGGTACGTCAAGGGTGGCCTTTAGGCAAACCTAATCCTCAGATATGGTCACGACTATGTAACAATAAATTACTATGATATGTTAAAGGTTAATCCCCCGACACCCCTTTTAGTTTTACATCTTTATGAGTAAACCCCATTGAGCCCTATCACAGGAAGACTGCGACACTTCACAAAAACCCTTGAGACCCTGAAATATCTTGAGGTCCAAGAATCCCGTCTGCCTCTTTTTCGTCAGCTCATCCAGACGGCAGGCTAAGTGTACAATAGATAAATAACCAACTTGTGTAGCGGTCTTCGACAGGTTTAACACTTAAGCCCCATGGCCCATATCTTCGTAACTAATTTTGCTAATCAGGGAAATTTTGATTAGCGTCTCATGATTACAAATTCTGTCTATCATGAACAAATGCTACACCTATTTATCCCTCTTTGAGATTATTTTGCAATAACACTATCAATTTTGGTAAAAGACAAAATTTCTGATATGGGGAGCCTAATCCAAATTTCCCTGATTAGCCAAATTAGTTACGAAGATATGGGCCATGATCCACTAGGCGATTTTACCGGCAACAGGCGACGTGCAACAGCAGAATCACTGGTAAAATCATCACCAATTCAGATCACCTGTTAAATGTAATATTGAAATGTTACATGCTAACAGATCATCTGAATTGGTCATGATTTTACCAGTGATTCTGCTGTTGCCTGTCGCCAGTTGTCAGTAAAATCGCCTAGTGGGTATGGGGCTTTAGTATGTAAGCGATATCAGACTTTGGGTGGCTTTGTGGGCCTGCCCTCAAGCTGATATCTCTGACAATACCTCATGTTGATAACCCATCTTGGACCCTCTCCCTTACTAGTTATAAATATCAATATCATTTAAAATAAAATTACCTCTTTAAAGTCCTTGACGGTTTTGAAGTAGAGTCGCTGTTTCTCGACCAGGTCTAGGTACTCGTCGTTCAGCTGGTCCCGCCGCATCTTCTCAGTCTGCTTCTTCTTCTCCAACTAAGAGGGGGAAAATAAGATAGAGATTAATTGACAGAATTTACGATCACTAAACAGTTCAATTCAAAGGCTTTTTTTTTGCAAAATGTCAAATACGTGGTAATTCAAAGTAATCTGTCTTCTCTTGATATTAATTGCTATAAATATACCGTGCAAAAATGATAGTGGATTCGAAAAATGTGACCATCTTAAATTTCCAAATGACGTTATCTACTTGTTAGAATGATCTTTTAGAAAGGAATAATTAAATAATCTTATGTAATATATGTCATCCCCCTTCATCTGTAAACTAACATATTTATATGCGACTGCTGGAAGAACATGTCATTGCATATGGGAGTCAATAAACACCATTTAAAAAGAAAAGAAAAAAGTATTCAAAACTGGCTTTTATTTTGAAGATCAGAAAATCAAATCACCCTTTGTTCTAAGAAGGAAGGGGACTCTTCATTGAAGGTATATGAAAATATAATCGTATTTCCAGGTCCCTGGGACCCGCACAAATCCAGGCAATTTCAGACATATTTTATGTTACCTTGGTCCTGTTTTGTTTGATGCCCTCGGTGATGGACTCAAACTGTTTGAGGAACTGGTCCTTCCCAGCCGCCGACGCCATCGCCCTAATGACAGAAAGGAACCAAATTTAAGGATAGGTTTCGGGTTGTCTTATACATGGATAAAGAAGATGTTGGAGGAAAATTCTTAGTATTCTATCTATGCGTGCCTCTCGTTTTACATTAAATCTGAAGCCTCATACCCACTAGGCAATTTGGGCCTCGTCGCCCGTTAGTATGCTATATTGAAATGAACATGTTTGATAAAATCGTCGGCTGAATGGTCGGGTGATTTTCCAGACGATTGAGATCAAACATGTACATTTTAATACACCATACTGATGGGCGATCAAGGGAAAATACGATTGCTGAGGCCCAAATCGCCCAGTGGGTATGGGGCTTAAGACATATGGGAGAAAAAATCAAATTTAAAACGTCTGACGTTAACTTTCCAAATACCCGTGGATATAAAGCCTACTGACATTGCCTTAGGTCATTTTTTGAGGCTCATACACTTAAACCTAGAAACAAATGCTTTGGATTACCAAGCGCAAACGTGACATCGTTAAGTTTTTTCACAATGTACTAGGAATGACTATGAGTTTCTTGAAAATCAATTTTTCGTATATTGACGAAATTCGTTCTGAAAAAAAAACATATCTATGTCATTTCAAATTTCTTCACGCTGTAGGTAAATAAAATTGCAGTGAATGAACATTGACGGACTTACTTCTCGAAGGTGTCGTGGATAGAGTTGAGGAGCGTAACCTCCTTGTTCAGGTAGAGTTTGGTGTCATCCAGCGTATTGTACAGAGTGTAGAACTGTTTCGTCTCCTTATGCTTGGCCGCAACTGAAACATGAAGGTTTACAAAATCTTTTTATTTTTTAACAGGAGGTTACGATAATGTTACTTTGAAATAATGACTTATAGTTTTAGAATAGTCTCTGAAAGTAAGGTCCTGCATTGATGGACATCAGGTGAGATAACAGAAATGAACGAATCCAATGCACTGCTTATTATAATAAGATGTTGCTATTCCAAATAATCATTCGCTTTTCCTTCATAAAAAAAGGGGGTCTTATCAATAGAAAAATTCTCGATTTTAGTGTATTTGCTATACATAAACAACATAAAAATATGAAATGTTTTAGTACGTTTCACTCCTCTAAAGAAAAGTATCCTAAAAGGCGTACCTTGGTTGTAGAGCTCTATAAAGCGGCGCTGGTACTGACTAAGTTCAGCCCGGGAGGGGACCTCGTCTATCTTTCTCTGTAGACCCGAGATCTCCCGGTTCTTACGGGCCTGAAAATCATAATTCATATTGATATCACGATGAACACGATACTGCTATCGTTTTAATTGTGAATGTGAGAAGATATTGAAAAAAGAAAACTATAGATATTTTTTATGCATAGAAATAGTGTCTGTGGAGATTTTCTACAGATATTGAATACAGCTTTAATTCATTTTCCCAGTACGTTCTACTCACATGAATAGTATTAGTTGATGTTATGAAGCCTCAACATCGCAGAGTTACTGACAAATTATTCCACAATTGCAATATACTTCATGCAAAGCTCAAGTTCGGTTTATAATGCAAAAACGTAAAAGGGTTTTTTAATATACTAAGTAAAATATTACAAATATTCAGTCAGGCGTGACTTACCAGCAGCAGTCTTATCTTATGAAGTTTCTCCTTATCAGCAACATACTGGCGTTCTATGAGGGCGGCTCGCTCCTGTAAGACAAGAATATTGATAGTTAAATATTATTGATATATCAATCTTACATTCTGTACAAACATTAAGATATAAAAGTATACTAAAGTTGGATCTCGTAGATTTAATTTGTATTGGCATAGCTAATATGGACACGTGACAAATAAATTAAAAAGTCATACGGTCCGTGATTTTAACAAGTAAGAGGTTGAGTTTATTTGAGGGCAATGCCCGACATTTAACCGACCTCGAGACAGCTATAAAGCATTTCAGATGCTTGTAACCGTTATCTCTTTTTGACATTTAAGATCACTATACTACTTTTGGTGAAAGGTTTTTTATAGTTGTAAGTCAAAATAATATTCGTTTAACACTACAAGGAATATTCCAGGATCTCAAATGTAATTTTGAAGAATGTTTAGGGATATATGTATATTTCATATGCCTTGAATGCGCTCCAAATCACATTACATTTTAGAAAAAAAGATTACTCAAAAAAAGTTAACAGCTGGAAGTAAATTTCCATATATAAATTTTGATATATTTCAACCATTAATTTGCACGCATTACTATCCAAAATACAGGTAAATCAGAGGGTCTTCACTAATACCACATAATACTGGCACTCAGCCACTCAGGGGCAGCAGCTACTTTAATCAGGGATCTATCTCCATTCATGACTTTTACAAAAGGTCTTCCTTTTCATTTTCTTATACCGCTGGTTAATGGCGCTCAAGTTGGCTTAAAAATTCCCGAACAGTATTATAAATCAAATAATGAAAAGACAAGCTATGAAAAAGGTGAACTACGTTCTACTATTTCCTGAACTAGAGAATATGTTTTTTTAACATGTATTTTTTTGGGTAGCATCTAGAAAGATTGGACGCATTCCTGGCCTCGAATCATACACTTGAACTAGAGAATACGGATTACTATCTTTAGCTTCGCTTATGGGCAATAAAAAAAGCACCATTTGGAGAACTCTTGCGTTTATGATTTTTATCGTAATAAATATCCCAAATGAGGTGGTCTTAAAAAGACAATACAAGGAAAAAGTAGATATGTTGAAGTCAAAAGAAGATGTAATAAAACAGGGCGGACGTTGAGCGTTGACTTTTTTTTCTTCTCTCCTTTGCCTCAGTTGGGTGACTAGGAAGACGCAGAAGGATCTCAATAGAGAGGTAAATGTATGTTTCGGTAAGGGATGACATTGACATTTGACATTGACTGGCTTCTCCATCAATCAAAACTTATATCACCGTGGGAATTATGTCTACAGGGATATCAATAAAAAAAACCCTCATTATTATCGTAATATATTTCATATTTCTACTGGGGTATGGAATTTATTCGAGAAATTATGTAAAAAAAGAAATTCTCAATTATGCTTGGTGGATAAAACATTGACTGGACTGAGTTTCATATCATTTATCGCACCAGGGCTCATACTTTCGTAACTAACTTGGTTAATTAGGGAAATTTTGATTTACGTCCCATGAGAAGTTATGTCTATCATGAATATATTTTACACCCGATAATCCCTCATTTAGACCATTTTGCAATAATACTATTGATTTTGGCAATAGAAAAAATTGCTTATCTTGAGACCCTAATGACAATTTCCCCAAAAAGCCAAATCAGTTACGAAGATAAGGACCCAGAGATACATACGATGTACGTCTATGATCACACTCTGTGAGTATAGGCCCAGGGCCACTTACTATGGTAGCACCACCTACGTTTCCTTCTCTTGCAACCCCATTGTTTAAAGCAATGCAGATGTTAGAACTGATAGGTGGTAATTTGGAGGTATGGAGGATGACGAGTTGCGAGTCAAAAGGACCATTAGAGAAAGGAAATGGAGAAGAAGATTATGCCAGATCAAAATTGAGAGATGAGAATTGAGAGACAGAGGAAAGCATCGTAAAGGGGTAAACGTCATAATCACTAAACTGTACTAATATAACGTTTATGGAAGAATTTATGGGAACTAATGCTTTTGTGATGAACGGCTATTCATCCAAAATACATAGAGGTCAAAATAATAGAAATAAGGTAATAGTAGAAATATATGTAAGAGAACGAAATATATGTAAGAGAACGAAATAGATGTAAAGGAACGAATATGTAATAATGAACGAAAGTATAGAAAGCCTGAAAAAGAGGCACGAATATGTAAAAAGAACGAATATGTAAGGAACGAATATGTAAGGAACGAAAACGTAAAGGAACGAAACCCGGAAATATGTAAACCGGAAGTGAAATGTAAACCGGAAACGGAAAATATAAACCGGAAGTGACGTCAGTTGTAGGTCACGTGACCGAAAGCAGCCAATCAGGGCTGACCTCTCTAGTATATAAAGGGGCGGTGAGGCCCGAATAAACAGAGTTCTTTAACAGTTCTCCTGGTGTCCAGACGTGTCCTCTTTCCTGAAACAACCGCTAAAGATGAGCCGATCAGAGTAATTAAGCAGAAGTTAGGACAAAACAGTCGAAGCTCGAGATAGGTAGTAGAAAAACAGGGTAAGGGGCCCGACGGCCCGAAGAACGAGGAACGAGGGAACGGAGTAAGGCACGAAGGCCCGAAGTAAGTCCCGGAAACCGAGGCGTAGTATGGCACGAAGACATGGGGAACGGAACGAAGGAGCGAAGTCCGCGGGGACGAGGGCGCGGCATGCTCGGCCCCACGCTACCAAACAATAGGCGACCGTCGGCCCGTCGCCCCCGCGGACCGGAACTCAGGGGTGGACCGCCCGGTCGGGGTGAATGCTGGTCTGGGAGATAGAGCGAGACGAACCCCGGCCGACCCGTACCCCTACCATAATTTCCCTCCCCCGCAGTCCTCCGTTGACATCGAGTGCCGATTCCCGATCGATTCGCTCAGCCCCCCCTCGTGCGCGAGGCACGACTCTAGAAACACATCTCGGTTCTTGGCCCGGATTCCCCGTCCGCCCCGAGACCCGAACAACCCCCACGTTCCTCTGTTGTAAGAATCGGCAACCCCGACTTACCAGAGAACGTCACACTGGTGGCAGCGGTGGTGCTGAAATAGGCACATACGGACTTGTGGATCTTGGGTGTTTCGTCGGTATTGGATACTCATGGCGACCGCGGCAGTCTTCGAGCAGATGGATTCTGACGTCGCCTTCAAGGAAGGTGGGGAGGAGAAAGGAGGTGCGAAAACCGAAACCAAAGGGGAGGACATGACCATCATGGGTAGGCAGTTTAATTTTATGGGAACGTCCACCCCGACGGATGAGCAGAATGCGCGGGCTCAACAACAACAGACCGGCCAGGTAGGAGCGAGTTTGAAGAAGTTCAGTTTACGACCGGAGAAGTATGACGGTAAACCGGATTTCGAGGGATGGATCAACCAGTTTGAGGAGTACGCAACATTGGGACGCTGGACGGCCGAGGAAAAAGCGGCGATGCTTTTTCTCTTGCTGACGGGAACGGCACGAATGTACTTTGTCGGACTCCCGGACAGGGAACGACTCCGTTACTCAGCGAGGGTGGATGCGTTGCGCCGGAGGTTCGGTCAGGAGAAGGACACGTGCAATGCTCTACAAGAGTTGGCGGGATTGAAACGTGTAAAGAACCAGACAGGGATTCGGGCAGTTACCGTCGGAGGACAGGTCGTGCGAATCGAGGAAACGACGGAAATACCCCCACTCCAAGTGACCCGAGTAACAGTAGTAACGAGAGTAGACATAGGACAGAGTGGACAGCTGGCTGTCATCACCGGCGCTGGATTACCTATGGGACTGGAGGTGATCCCAGGAACGGTGACATTGGGAGAAGAAAATGAAGTTTGGGTGGCCAACCGAGGGACCGAGAGCGCGAAATTGGAAACCGGCGGGGTACTCGGAGAAGCCACCTTCGTACAAGAGGTACGAGGAATAGGAAGTGAAGCAAAAGAACCCCCTGGAGCGCTCGTTGAAATGATAGAGGAGGCTAAGAAAGACCTGACCACGGAGGAAGGCGGAGAGCTGGAGAAAGCCATCATGGCCCGGGAACAAATGTTTGCGACCTCGAAACATGAGTTAGGACGGACAGATTTAGTACAACATCGAATTAAAACGGGGGATCAGATGCCGATCAAGCAGAGGGTCAGACGGTATCCGGCCACCAGGAGAGAGGAAGAACGAGCACTGGTGGAGGATATGTTAAATCTAGGGATTATCCAGGAGAGCGGGAGTGCGTGGAGTAGCCCGACCGTTCTAGTCAAAAAGAAGGACGGAGGAACGAGGTTCTGTATCGACTACCGAAAACTGAACCAGGCTACGAAAGTGGACGCCTATCCGCTCCCACGGATAGAGGACAGCCTCAACACCTTGGGAGGAAGCCTATTCTTTTGTAGTCTGGATCTCGCAAGCGGATATTGGCAGGTGGAGATGGCACCGGAGGACCAAGAAAAGACGGCCTTCGTGACTCAAGGAGGATTGTATGAGTTCAAAGTGATGCCATTCGGGCTAGTGAACGCCCCAGCCACCTTCGAGAGACTGATGGAAAGAATCCTCAGAGGAATCGTGTGGGAGGAGTGTCTGGTATACTTGGATGACATACTGGTCTTTGGACCAACGTTTAAAGTGACTCTGGAAAGATTGGTACGGGTTCTGGACCGATTGAACGCTGCAGGACTGAAGTTAAAGGCGCGAAAATGCAAGCTGTTCCAGAAGAAGATTCCGTTCTTGGGGCACGTTGTCTCATTCAACGGGATCGAACCCGACCCCGAAAAGTGTCGGCAAGTAACCGAGTGGCCGGTCCCTCGGGATCTCCACGAGGTACGAGCCTTCGTGGGATTATGTTCATATTATAGAAGGCATATAAACGGCTTCACGGAATTGGCTGCCCCCTTGTATGAATTGGCAACGAAGGAGGAACCGTTCGTGTGGAGCGCGAGACGACAAGAGGCATTTGATGCGATGAAGAAGGCGCTAACGGAGGCCCCGGTGTTGGGATTCCCGGAGGAAGATGGACAATGGTGGCTTGACACGGACGCCAGTGACGTGGGGACAGGAGCCGTGCTATCACAGGAGCAGAGAGGGGAGGAACAGGTGATAGCTTACACGAGCAAAACCCTGGAGTCAAACGAACGAAAGTATTGCACCACGCGGAAAGAACTGTTGGCGGTGGTGCGAGCTTTGAAGCATTTTCGGTGCTACATCTATGGTCAACGCGTGATAGTCCGGACGGATAATAGCGCGGTCAGTTGGCTGCAGAGAAGTAAGGAACCGATGGGGCAGGCTGCTCGGTGGATTGAGATTATCGACTCGCATGATGTGTCGTTCCAACACCGACCGGGCAGGAAGCATGGGAACGCTGACGCGTTGTCCCGGTATCCGTGCAAACAATGTGGAGAGGAGCACGAGAATACCGAAAAAGTGAGAGTAGTGACGCGGGCCCGGGGGTACGAGCCCGGATGGTCCCCGCAGGAGATGAGAGCAGCGCAGAGGAGGGATCGAGATATAGGGCCGATTGTCGCACGGATGGAAGAGAATGCGGACCGGCCAGGCTGGGAGGCCATATCTCCGGAATCCCGGGAAACAAAGATCCTATGGAGGCAATGGGAACGATTAAGCCTCAGGGATGGCGTGCTGCATCGGAAGTACTGGGAACTGGAAGGACATGGTTGGAGGAACCAGTTGGTCGTTCCCCGAGGGGAACGGGCCAAGTTGGTAAGGGAATACCATGGAGGCGCGGCAGGAGCGCATTTGGGAGTCGCCAGAACGACGGCCCTGTTGGAGCAAGGGTTTTACTGGCCGGGACTCCGGGAAGACGTGCGGAAGGAATGTCGAGAATGTGATTGCGCGTTGCTGAAAAAAGGACGAGGAAGACGGGAGCCGCTACATCAGTACATAGTGGGGGAGCCGATGGAACGGCTGGCCATGGATGTTTCGGGCCCGTACCCAGTCACCAAACGAGGAAATAAGTATTGCCTGATGGTGGGATGCTATTTCACCAAATGGTTGGAGTGTTTCCCGATCCCGGATCAAAAGGCAACGACAGTGGCGGACAAACTGGTTGAAGAAGTAGTAGCACGGTACGGCGCGTTTCGGGAACTACACTCGGATCAAGGCACGAATTTCGAATCCGAGGTGGTGGCTCAGGTCTGTGCACTATTTGGAATACACAAAACAAGAACGACGCCGTACCACCCCAGGAGTGACGGGTACATAGAACGAAGTTTCCGTACCTTGGGGTGTTGTTTGAAAGCCAGCTGCCGAGCAACAGGCCGGGAATGGGACGAGATGGTCCCGCTCGTGATGATGAGTTATAGAGCAACGCCGCAAGCCAGCACGGGAGTGACACCGAATATGATGATGCTGGGCCGACAGACCATGATGCCGCGACAGGCGATTTATGGGAGACCTCTAGGACCAGAGGAGGAACCCCGACGGGTAGGCGACTATGTGGAAAGCCTGGAGGAAGGGCTAGTCGCGGCCTATCGGGAGGCCCGGACGGGGCTGAAACGAGCCGCCATCCATCAGAAACACGAGTACGATGGGAAGGTGACTCGGCGGGAATACCACGCCGGAGAACTGGTCTGGGTGCACGATACGGTAGTGGATAGGGACAAGGGAACGAAGTTGCTATTTCCATGGATGGGCCCTGCACTGATCGTCAAGGTGCTTGACCGAGGACGGGTGGTAGTACGGAAGAAACGAGGGAAACCGGGGGGGGTAGTCCATGTGGACCGCCTGGAACCCTACCGAGGACACGCTGCGCCAGCCTGGATGGTAGCTGACCAGCAAGGATACGAGGCTGCACAGTAAATGCTTGGGGTGGGGCGCGCTAGGGCACGTAAGGAAACGGGGCACCCCTTTTTGTGATGAAGTCGTTTTCGTGTCTCGATTCCGCAGGTGGAAGAGGACCAAGGGAACGACCAAATCGGCGCTACACAAAAAGGCTTTGGCCAAAAAGGACTGATCAACCTGGGGCCATTGAGTCGGGGCGGTGCGTTGACCACTACAGTAGGAGTGCAGGTCGTTAGGCTGTAGAGATTTGCTACCTAGCTGAAGATTGGTTCTCTTGCGGATGTAATATAGGTGGGAAATGCGGGGTTGGAACGAAAAACGGCGTTCGGGAGCCACGACGGCCCGAATGTCTAAAGTAGTCCCACGGAGCCGCTTTCCGGTCAGTTCGGAGGAACCACAGCGTGGAAAAGATGGTTGGATTACAACAGAAGGCAGACCCGGTGGCAAGCTGGTGAAGACTTTTGAAGTAATGCCGACTTGGTAATACCGCTTTACAGCGTCCAGGAGACCGGAGGAGAGTAGATGCGGCACTCTCGGGAACGCCGGAGGAACGAACGGACGGTTGTAAAAGGCGAGGCCTGAAACGAGGACGGGCTTTAAAGTAGGTCGTAAAAGGAGTAAAAGAGGACAAAGAGAACGGGGCGGCGGCGAGGAGATGATAACGTCGAGCCCCTGTGTTCTCCGGGAAGTGTGCGGAAGCACTGTGAGGGCCAAGATGAAAAAGGCAAGAGAAGGCGACGGAGGATGAAAAGACCGAGGACGTCCGGTGGGGCAATAAAAGGCCTAGGAAAAAACGCGTGGACGGGCGAAGGGCCGCGAGGTAAAAAGCAGGCGAGGCGGTGACCAGCGGCGGGCCCCGGGGACCGGAAAATAGTAGGGGGCGCCACCGTAGAAGTGGATGGTGAGTCTGACGCTAGGGGTCGCTAGTGCAGGCCACGCCCACTTCCGCCTGCGGCGGCTATAAAAGGCAGAGCGCTCGCCGGAGCAGGTCATTCTGGTCAGCCGATCAGGATTCATCAAATCGCAGACGAGCAGACTGAGCTAAGGAGAAGAAAACAAGAGAAAAAGCAGAGAAGCTAGACGAGCAGCATCACCACGAGACAAAAACGGAAAAGGCTGACGGGACGAGCTTCAGGATTGGAACGAGCCCCGAAAGCCCGGAAAACGGACACGATGAGCGGACAGTGCTGGGAAGGACATTGCCACGGAAAGGAGTTTAAGCACTTGGTCAAGCATATTAAAGGCCAGCACGATGGATTACGGAAGCAGTACTACATGTGCCCGGTGTGTTCGAATCGAGCCTATTCGACACACCAGGACTGGAAGAAGCACATGACGGACTCACACGAAGGGAACCTGCAGAGGGGGATGCCAAAGCAAGACCCCCTTCTGAGGCTGGAGTATGCTGCGGCGTTCGCCTTGGACCCGAAAGGACGACCGCCGTACACCAGTTTCGCTGCTGGGGATGAAACGGCGGCCCGGGTAGCCAACATGGAACGGGACTACGCGGTGCGCCATCCGGAGGGGTTTCAACCCCCTGAGAGGGCGGTGGATAAGGAGGCACCGGAGAGGCCGCGACGGCATATCCGCGTACCTTACTACCCGAGGGCGTCGAGAGGGTCCGAGGACAGCGACGCCGAGCAGCCGGAGCAGGTGGCGACCGAAGAAGGATCAGAGGCCGACGAGGCCGGCGAGGGAGCCCAAGCAGCCAAAGCAGCAGGGAAGGGACCCCTGGCCGAGGTAGCGGAACGATCGACACCCACGCGTCGTTCCCCTCGGAGGGCCGCGAAAGGAGTGCGGAAGGAAGCCACCGAGTCGCCGCGAAGCGCGAGCCGAGCCGTGGTCAACCCGAAACCACTTCTGACACCAGACCAAATATCAGGGTTGGTACAGAGCCGAATTAAGAAGTTAAACGCCCAGGGAGAACCACGGGAACCGAGAGGACGAGGACTCCCGGGCAGAGGAAAAGGACGGACATCCACACCCACCCCGAAGCCGGGTTGCTCAGGAATACCACCGGGGGCTGAGGTGGTGGAATTGGTGAGCTCGTCCGACGACCAACGTCTGAAAGTAAAAGAGGAAGAGGAGCCGCTCGCTTTCAAGAGGCCCCCGACGCAGGGATGCCCGGCGGAGGAGCCGTCGCGAAAGAAGAAGTGGAAAAAGGTCAAGAAAGTCCCGAGAGAATCGGAGGAGGGAACGAGTTCGGACCAGTCGGAGTCAGGCAGGAGTATGTCGGTCCGAAGCGATCGGTCCTTGATTATTGCTGAGTCTAGTAGCACGGGAGAGCTGGGACCATCACAGCCTGAGACCTCGACAGGAGTCAAACGGACCACGGGGCTAGAACCACCTTGTAGCGACGCACAATTTACTATGATGACAGTTCATAAGAAATCGGTGATATACGAATCACGACACCCGAGGTACCCCGGATATTTAAAAGGAACAATGAACCGGGAGGGATCGTTCAGGGGTTACCACGAGGCAAGATCCGACCGGGAGCTGGAGGACAGCATTCGGGAAGCACAGGGAGGCCGGCTGGTGGAAAGAGAAGCATTGTACCTAGGGAGGTTTCTACGCGAGATGGCAGAAAGGCAGGGACTCAAACCGTCGGGGCGAGTGGAGAAAGTAAAGTATGTTCGGCATGCGGCCAGACCGGAGGACACGGCGTCGATGGCCTCGACACAGCCGCTGTTCTCTACCCCTACCCCGACGAGAGCGGATTCACCCCTGGAGAAGATGGTATGTAAGCAGCCGATAGTGCCGCCCCCGGGACTGAAACGAATGAGAGACATTACGGTAGCACCAGACACGCCAGAGACACGGGCGGCGGTTGACAACCTGACTCGAGCCAGTTTGGGGAGCTCGTTCTTCGGGTCGCAAGGATCGGAGGAGACCCCGGGACCACCGTCGCCCGAACGTATGGGATCGCCGCCAGGACCGGATACCCCACTCAAGGACGAGGATAAACACGGGCGAGCGCTACAACCGCGGGTTGTGATACACAGATTACAAATACCGGCTGCCCAGTCCATGGACGCGGAGGTGGAAGACTCAGAGGACATGGAGTTGGGGCAGGCCGAGACCAGAGGACACGAGCCGGAGAAGCAAGAATTGGACGAGTCGGGAGCGGATTCAGTGTTCGGGTCCATAGGAACGGAGATACCGACGGCAGGACCATCTAAAGAAACACCGAGACTCAAGTTATTACGGACACAGGCCATTCACCAGGTCTTACAGGGACACTTTCCGGTGACGGCGCGAGCAGTACGAGACTGGGACGCGGAAGAGGCCATTCGGGTGCAACTGGTGTGGCCCCCGAGGGAGGTGCGAGGAATGACGGCTAAGACAAGAGCAATGGCTTCGGCGTCTATGGCGTTCCTGATGGCACTAGAAACGGGCCGCAAGCCAGAGACATTTGAAGAAGCGATGGCGCAGTTCCCGACGGCGGCACTGGGGCCGTTGACCAGGGAGTTCCCGGGAGTCGACCGGCTAGTTAACGAACACAACCGGACCGTCCAATTGGCTCAGACCCTAGTGATGTACAAAAACGAAGATCAACTGGATGACTTGTTGAAGACCACAAGAGAGGTGGAAAAACAGAGCGGAGTGGTGGATCAGCTTCTCGGGCGCCCCGCTAGGGAGGAGAGGCTGTTGCTACCGATCCGACGCCAAGAAGAAGGGTGAAGTAGATGCTGCTCGAGGTCTTGCACGGAAGAAAAACAGCGCGACGGAACCAGAGGCGGAATATGGCGCGTCGCGAGTCGGGTGGGGAGGGATTACGGGGCGTTGGCTCCTCACCCATAGTGTCAAACCCCCAGGGAGAGAACCGGGCCGAGGCGGAGGTACCTGAGCCGCACAGGAGGCCGAAGCCTGGATAAAAAGACTCTCCTGGAGACCGCTGGACGGGCCCGAAACTTTACTTAAATTCATCGGGAACGGACTGGCGGGCTCGAACATTCTTATCTTAATTTATTCCTACTAGTTTCTTTATGGGAATCTTCTTGCGGAAGTGAACGAAACCACATGTGTTAGGAGGTATTGAGCGTAATCAGCGAGCTGGAGGGTCCATGACTGGAACGAACTTACCAAGCCTGCGGGGCGAATACGGAACGGGAGGAGGCGCTAGGAGGAAAAACAAGTTTGTAGCTGTTCCTCTTCTTCCCTGGAGCCCGCTGCGTTGGTTGGGACCGAACAGGTGGAACGGGATCGTCCGGTCGCGGAAATCAAATGGATAGCGGGCCGGGCGGCCCAGGAGCGAGAGTGAAAGTTGGGAGGCGGAATCGAAGAAAGGAAATCAGAATGGACAGATAGTGTTGTCATTGTAGTCTTTGAGTCGACGGTCGTGCCGGGGTAAATAAGGTACCGGTGGGCCGGCGACTCGCCGCTGGAGGAAAGGCTGGCGCGGGCCAAGACTGAAAACCCTTCTCCCGTGCTGCCTTGAGCGATCTGGGGGCGAGGAGGAGACGACCTCTGTCCTCTAGCGGCACTTCTACTCCCTGCAACTTCGTCTTCTTGATCTTGGATGGATCGATCAGAATGTGGATGAGCCCGGATTCATGTACCATCATCTTCTGAGTTTCCTTGTCTTCAGCCTCTTACCGCATACGAAGAGCGGCAAAATGGAATTTTTCGACCTGAATGCTGGTTTTATCGTGCCAGAGTTGATGCAGCGATTCGTGAAAGGATTGCAGCGAGTCGTAGATGTCTCCCGGAGGACCAAGGCACGAGCAGGGACGATAACTTAGGGGCCCTGGCTCGTGACCGACCGAAGCAATACATGAACAAGAAACGAAAATTAATAGACTTACTAAAAACTTATATTAATATCTTACCTGCGGTAACGACAGTGACTGCTTCCATGTCGTACTTCCTGGTATCTTCTTCTCGAGGAACGAAACAAAATAGTCTTTGAAACATATAGGGAAGTAGTCTTTGAAATATACAGGGAGGTGGTGCTTGGAACGTCGGCCGCGGATGCCTCGATAGACGCCTCAAGAGGTCTGCAAAGAGCGACGAGGAGCGATCCTTCTTGGAGTTCGACATCGGATGAGTTCTTCTTTATATATGCTATTTTTGAGATGGGCCCGTTCCGGATCTCAGAGGTTGACGTTGGGTGCAGATCCCAGTTGATGTCGTCCATCTTCACTTTCTACGGCTTCTTCCTCTCCTTCTCACTAATATCTTCAACTTACCAACTTCGAACCGCCGTACCTAGGAGCAGCCCGGAACGGCTCGGAGCTGTTGTCTCGGCGTTCGTCATAGGCATAGTGGCTTCATGCAAGGTGACATGGCACCGTGGACGACTGTGGCCTTACTCCAGAATCAAACCAGACCAGATCTTAAACTTACTTCTATTAACGAACTATTTGTTGGTATTACAGTCTCACGAAAATCGTCTAAAAGCATGGTCCTCCGGGAGGACGAAGAGAAAAACTTAGTAAACAGAGCGAAGCCCGAGAGCCTAGGAGACGAACGAGGGCCCGAGTGCCCGAAGCAGGAATCCTCTTCTTAGGAAAATCATCTCATCAGTGGAACGAAGGAGCCTCCCTCTCGCCCCAAAGAGGATTGTCTTCCTGCCGTTGCTTACGGAGGGGGGGAGGGATGAGAGGCGCCGGCTCCTGTCATCAAAAGAAACTTCATCAAAATTATCTTCTTAATCGGGTCTCCGTTCCGGTTGTTGTCATGCCACTTGGGCCCGGAACGGTGACGGAAATACTTTACTATGGTGGACTCTCTCCGACATCTCTTTCTGAAATCCTGAAATCTTCGAGTGTGTCGACGTGGTCGAGGACTGAACGTCTTGGTGCTGGGTTAACCACGAGGACATGTGTCGTAAAAGTCAAAACTTCAGTTCCTGTACGGAAAACGGACACCTCATCGATAATTAATGATTCTAATCTTCTCAGTCTTACCTTCACCCGGACTCCATCTCAAAGTTTCACTGTGACAAATAGCACGAAACCCGCGACGTCGTCTGCTGAAGCTTCCACTCTAAGCTTTGATGCATGAAGTTAAGTTCCTTTCGACATACAACGCCATTTTCTTCTTTGGGTACCTTGGCCTCTGGCTCGAACATGTTGTCCTTGCCAAACGTGAAAAAGTCACTGGAGGGCTCTGAATGCCGAGGCGACCGAGGGTGCGAAGTCCAAAAAGAACATTCTATCTACAAAAACTTCAGTCTTTCTTCTTCAACTCATCCTTAAAATCATCATCATCACCTAAGAGAACGCAGAGAAGAGTAATAGTTACGGAAGAACGAGGGGTCACGACCGACCGGGTGGGAGAATCACGACCGATTCTCTACCCAAAAACAACGGAGAACGTCTGGACGACGGAAGAACGGACCGAGGGTCGAGAGGACTAAGGGTCACGACCGGCCCTGGCCTCTGGGTGGGAGAGTCGCGACCGATTCTCCACCCGAACTAGGGGAGAACGTCTGGACGACGAAAAACGAAGGGAACGGGGGCACTGCGGGTCACGACCGACCCATGGCCCCGGGCAGGAGGACCACGACCGGTCCCTCTGTCCTAATGAGGGTAAAAGGCGAGGAAAAACGCGCCGAGGGGCTAAGTAAATAGAGCCCAGAGGAGAGGAGCGGGGGCGACGGGGTCACGACCGACCCCCAGTCCCGGGTGGAAGAGCCACGACCGGCTCGCTCATCCTAAAGACGAGAAAAAAAGAGGAGGTGTAGAACGGGTCCTAAATAGATCCAGGATAAAGAACTCTGACGAAGATAAAAAGAGACTAGGATATATAAAACGAATTATATGAACTTTCACTAAGAAGAGAGAAAAACGAAGAACGAAAAACGAAGAAAGAAGAGAAATAATAATTAGCCGGATAGGCCCCGGGGGCCCTCCGAAGTAGACCGGGGAGGACAGAGGGTGACACCTCCTCCTCTGCCGATAAGGAGCGTAGGATTGAAATGTTTCTGGTTCTAGAGTATGTTCTGTTGTCGTTGCTGTATGAACTGTTTTGAAATTGTGTAAAACGTGTTTTCCCACCTTTCAAGAAGGTGCGGGAGGGTGTGATGAACGGCTATTCATCCAAAATACATAGAGGTCAAAATAATAGAAATAAGGTAATAGTAGAAATATATGTAAGAGAACGAAATATATGTAAGAGAACGAAATAGATGTAAAGGAACGAATATGTAATAATGAACGAAAGTATAGAAAGCCTGAAAAAGAGGCACGAATATGTAAAAAGAACGAATATGTAAGGAACGAATATGTAAGGAACGAAAACGTAAAGGAACGAAACCCGGAAATATGTAAACCGGAAGTGAAATGTAAACCGGAAACGGAAAATATAAACCGGAAGTGACGTCAGTTGTAGGTCACGTGACCGAAAGCAGCCAATCAGGGCTGACCTCTCTAGTATATAAAGGGGCGGTGAGGCCCGAATAAACAGAGTTCTTTAACAGTTCTCCTGGTGTCCAGACGTGTCCTCTTTCCTGAAACAACCGCTAAAGATGAGCCGATCAGAGTAATTAAGCAGAAGTTAGGACAAAACAGTCGAAGCTCGAGATAGGTAGTAGAAAAACAGGGTAAGGGGCCCGACGGCCCGAAGAACGAGGAACGAGGGAACGGAGTAAGGCACGAAGGCCCGAAGTAAGTCCCGGAAACCGAGGCGTAGTATGGCACGAAGACATGGGGAACGGAACGAAGGAGCGAAGTCCGCGGGGACGAGGGCGCGGCATGCTCGGCCCCACGCTACCAAACAATAGGCGACCGTCGGCCCGTCGCCCCCGCGGACCGGAACTCAGGGGTGGACCGCCCGGTCGGGGTGAATGCTGGTCTGGGAGATAGAGCGAGACGAACCCCGGCCGACCCGTACCCCTACCATAATTTCCCTCCCCCGCAGTCCTCCGTTGACATCGAGTGCCGATTCCCGATCGATTCGCTCAGCCCCCCCTCGTGCGCGAGGCACGACTCTAGAAACACATCTCGGTTCTTGGCCCGGATTCCCCGTCCGCCCCGAGACCCGAACAACCCCCACGTTCCTCTGTTGTAAGAATCGGCAACCCCGACTTACCAGAGAACGTCACACTTTCAACAGAAGTAGAATCATAAACGGAACCAAATAATTCATTTTCCAAACGAACTCACTGTCCGATAATACTTTAAATCAATTAGGAACATCTGAAGAATATATTTCTTCAACTTTATCTTCAAAAGGTACCTTTTTGGTACTAAAAGCGTGTTACCTGGTCTTCGGTCTCCGGTCCCGCCCCGCCGTCCTGCTTCAGTTCCTCTATGGAGGCCTGCAGTCTGCCCATTTCCTCCTGTAGACGCAAAAAGAAGTGTTAAATACAGACCATACAAATGACAAATCACCATCTTAACACTGTAAATCTGAATTAAAAAGTTACGCGCTTTGCTTTGGTAATTTATAGTAAAGGATATGGGGCATTTCTTCATCATAGAAAATCCAAGATGTGTAATTCAAAACGAGGTTTTCACTGTTATAAATAGATATGAATGCCCCACCACAGGATAAAGTGGAAGTAAAACACGAGTGAAGTTCATATTTTCTTAAACTTTTCCAAACAAAAATGTCTAAAATACAATGCAGACAGTAAACTGTTTTGCAATATTGTGAAAAGAAGATCTATACATTCTATACATTCTCTAATGTTTATAGAGATACATACGAATATTACAAAAACCAAGAGTGAAATGTAAGCATAAAACCATGTTGTCCCAGTTTACATAGATGATGTTACAAGGTCTCCAGAGGACATTGGCCTAGCGCTTTTTCAACACATTAACCAGGAGTGTGTGCTCAGGAAAAAGTGTTTGGTTGATCTTCTTAGGCCCATTTAGGGCATGACGAAGAGTCTGACATGGTTGTTGGACATGTTGAAGTACATACAACATCCAGAAATGAAGACGTAAGGTTGGACGCGTAATGGGTTGACTAACATGAATGAGGACTGGATATGTGAAAGTTGAATAGCTGAACCTTTGTGAGGATAATATGGGCGGAACCACCTCTCGAATTTCTGAAGAGTCTAACTTTTTTTTGCAAGCAAAAAGCATGTTGGAAAATTCCACAAAAAGTTTGTTGACTTAACATCAGATTAAAACTAAGATTTATTGACTTAATATGAAGAACATTGCAATTCTCTAACACGGCTCCCTTAACAGGCATATTCTTTTCCCATCTAATCTAATGCAAGGTAGAAGATCTCAATATTGTTAAAGGAAACTAATATCGTGCATTTGTTGAATATTAATCAGTTAATGATGCTTTATCAAGCATAGACCATTTGCCAGTTGTCGCGCATGGCCGGGAGGTTGTTGACTTCCGCCGTATGCTTTAGCATTGCATGACCCAAACAACTCGGATTTTCTAGTCTTTCTTCCAAAATTATTAGGTTATTTGGTATTATATAGTAGGTTTTGATCCAGGCTATCTGTTAGCATGCATATTTTCGTTGGGGGAAGTGTTTAAAAGACATAGGAAACAAAAATCCGATTCTTTTGCATTGCGCCTACGGGCCGCGCGATTAATCAGGGTGGCGGCGCGTCTGGCAGGAGGTCTATAAGCGGCCACACAACTAAGTATACTTTTTGGTAATAAGTAAACTAATTAGCTTACTAATTTTTTTTACATTGTTTTAGCAAAAACTCGCTATACAAACTGAGCACTTTTTCTTTTGTTTCCAACAAGTATTTTTCTCATTTGTCTTGCATAAAAAGATCGTAACATTTTGAGGAATTTACGATGTTTATGGTTCTTTCTAAAAACTTCTTTTTAAACTTTTTTTTTGCAATATTACATACAAAAAACTGAGACACATTTCTCTCCACACCAATATTCAACAGACGACCTGCTGCGTCTCTGCTGATTTACACAATTATTTATTTACCATTTTACCATTATATTATCATTTAGTGACAGAAGAAAAACCGCCTCACCTTACAGTGGGTCCTGAATTGCTGTTCTTGTTTCCGTAACTTCTCGTTCATGGCAACAAGATCTCGAAGAGTCTGCAACACTCTGGGTAGGAAAACAGGACATTAGTTGTACATTGACATTTTGATTACTTTGAATTAATTTTAACGACGCTGTTTATACACTTCCCACTACACTTTCCCCAGAAAACATTGCTGTAGACTGTTTGTTTATTTTATACAGTCCTACCCTTGTGTGCTATGAAATATAGACTAGATCACAGTCCTGTTAATTAATGAAACATGTTTAAGCAACATCTCATGAAATATAAAAACAAGGTTTTCTCCAGTCCCAATGAATAAGAAACTGGAATATAACTGCTATAAAAATATAATAAAAAAAATATAATAAAAATATAATATTCTTTTGGACTGAAAAACCGTAATGTTATAAGAATATTAAACATGCTAAGAAAATAATTCAGCAACAATTGTCAAATTTGATTCGCTCTTTTCATTATATTTTTTTTAATGTACCCATGGTATGAGTTATGAGATTGTTTTTTTATCAAATTTATGAATAATTCAATATAATTTTTTATATCCGCCTTTACCCCTGGTTGGCTTCTGCCTCCAGGGCGCCGAGCTCCTCCAGGTTCTGGTCCAGGTAAGCGGCCTCCTCCTCGGCCTGAAAGACATGGGAGGAGAAACCCATAAGTCGTAGTATAAGGGGACAGGTGCAACAAAAACCAGATAGGAGTACTGGGTGATCGTTGGAAAACCTATTTAAATGAGAAGTATTAGAGGTGACGGGTAAGGGTTAGACCATGATTATTTCTGTTCTAGGTTTTAACAATTTGATTTAAAATCCCAATGTCTTAAACCGCCATGAATGGTGTTGCTGGAGTTTTTCCTCGGTGTATCAAGTACTGGGTTATCAAAGTAAAAGTGGAGGCCTCCCTATTGGACGAAATAAACCATCCGATGGTAAAAATATAGGGGCATGATCTCTACCTTCTCATAGGTTTAATCACATCATAGATACGAACAACAAATACTGAGTAAGTCAAAACGCTGTTTTCACCGTGATATGATATGAAACAGCCGTTTCTGAAACCTAACATGCTGCGCGGCCCCTTTTTGAGGGACAACGACAGGCGACAGAGCCATTTCTTAAATTTGTCAATGCGACATGGCATATTCTAAGGGACACAAAAATTATAGTGAAACTGAAAAGCGACATAGACTTTTCTTATAATCTATTCAAAAAATCAGGACCCCCGATCTAAAACCCCAAAAATCCATTGGAGGATCTTAATATGTATATCGTAGGAAGTGGTGAAACAGCAATATCGATGATAAAAATAGCGCATTGTATGTCTGCTTTTGCATTGGTTATTAGAGTAGCTTTGTGGATCAGACTAAATCCCACATGCAATTCTGGTTTAGTTACCTGCATGCCATAGCATCTAACCCCCTGCCCCCCCCCCAACCCTCCAGGTGCAATAAACAGGGCACAGAGGGGCACTCCCCCCCCCCCCCCCATCCAATCTGTCCAGTTCATGCCTGCTGTCACGTAGGCCATGTTGTTAGTGCATAAAGGTCAACGAACATTTCTGAACCAGTCTCCACACAAAAAATTAGTTACTTATTATATATAATACATAACCTCTTTTGATGTGTTATATCACAAATAAATATGACTCACCACATGTAAGTGATCAACTAAAGTTGGTTCTTCTACTTTAAGATTGTTTACTTGGTTATATACATGCAGTAATAAAACCAACTGACTGAAGTTTGACCTGATCACACTACTCTTAGCCTTCTTGCTCTGATTTTATGAACTTAGTGCACTATCGCTGAATGATAAGTCACCTTAGACTCCCTTTACGACCTCCTACATTCAATTAGGGGCCTTCCAGTGAGTATACGTACGCACTAAGGAGGGGTTGGGGGATCTGGCATTTTTAAAAAGTGTGTATATTCCTATACAAATCCACTGCGTATTTTGTGCCAAGAGAGGTGGGGTTGGGGGTTGGGGGTTTGAAGTTGTTGAAAATGTGCATATGCACTTAATGAAAGGCCCCTTAGGGAAGCCTATGACCAGAAACATGCTAACCGGTAACTGGTGACAGGACAACCCCTCCCCCCCCAACACTCACCCGTCGAAATTTTACCCCAGGACACTATCCCCCTGGAAACTTTACCCCTAGGAAACTTACCCTAAGACACCTACTCTCTGGGACACTTACCCTCTGGAGATAGAACCACCTAGAGTCAGGTTAAGGAGAGGTTACCTTTGGGTTAGGATTATGGTAGGGGTAGGTTAGGGTTGGGGGTATAACATGCCCGACGGGGTAACTGTCCTAATGGAAAAGTGTATGGGAGTAAGGGTCTGGGGGTTTATATATTATATGTCCTGGGGGGTATATAATGTCTTCGAATTATGGCAATCATAATGCTCCTAATTATAGTTTTATTTCGATTCTGTGACTATGAAAATATGACAAAACTAAAATGCTAGGAAGTGGCTTCTCATAATATTATGCCATTCGACAACAAAAGTTCATTCTGGTCCTTCCGATTCGCTGGAAACCTAATATTGCATAATAGTGCGTGTATCAGGATTTTGGTTTATAGCTTATAATGCTACTAGATATTCCACTTCCGGAAATGTTGGTTCTAGATTCAATAGCGTGGCAACCTGGAAAACTTCCAAATCAGCCAATGTTGTTTGGCAAAGGAAAATCACCTGAAACATTTTGCCGAATTTAACTTAGTACTTTGATTATCTTTTTCCAAGATCATGCCAACGCTTTATGTCGGATCGCGTTTATAATATTTTTCCTATACTAAAAGTACAAGATTCAGCATCTATATACATCAGCACACCTACAATCAAATGGGTCACTCATTTCCCAACCTGTTTACCAACATATAGAAGTCAGTGCACAAGGTTCAGTGGGTGAAATGCTTCTCATGCCAGTGGTATCCGACTTCTATTGACATGCTAATGGGTAAACGTTACGGAATAGGGATGTATAATATTATCTATATCTTGAAAAACATCCTCAGACTTGTTTTGAATGAACGTGTTGTTTATGCGTGCTGCACAAATAACACGTTGAGCACAATTCGTGACACTGTTTTTCTTATTTCTATATTCTTTATAGGGATTTTCTATTTTCATTTATCCTAATACGAGATAAAATTGCATTTCAAGGAAATAAACATAACCCTAATGAAAGTGGTATTTGATTTTTCACTGATATTAGGATAAAAATCACAGATTAGGACCTAAGTTTATAATGGTCGGAAACAAACGACAGGGGTGATAATATATCACAGATAATAACATCAACGAGGTTTGTCATCTGGAGACTAGAACTGAAAATAAATAAAGTTTGCTGATCTAGAAATATATTCTTGTTGAATGAGGAAAGTTCTTAACTTCCACATAATAACATACAGATGATAACAGATTTGAGGATTTCAGGGATATGTAATGTGTATTTCTTTTAGTTCTTTTTTATTACATTTCTGCCTATCCCTTAAAAATAATACAGACATTTTCAGCTCTTTGAAATGATATTCAAATAGAAAATAGTATCACTTAAAATAATTGATGCATATAGAATACAATTTCCGAATTTCTAATAAAAAGTAGAATATTCAAAATCAGAAAAATACTTGGAAAGGTGTCATCTTTCGTAGTATACCAAACGTCAATTTCCTCTTTCAAAGAATATGCATTAGTTTACAACTATTTCTTGTTATATCAAGCCACTTCCCTCCCAAGAATCCGATGGGACAGGAGTTCCCCGTAATCCACATTACTATGTCGTTCAGAGAAAAGTACCAAAACAGTTGGAGCAAAAACGTGTATCACATGCAAAACAGCCGCTTAGAACCCACGTGGATGGCCTAGTAACAAAAAGTCCATTTCTAACAAAACGTTCCGGAATTAAGAACTTTAATGAATTATGATAGATCTGCACGAATCTACATGTTTTGTATATATTTATACCTTGTCCCCGCCGAATGGTGTTCACTCAGGCGTGGATAAGCTGGATCCTAACTGGTTTGCCTGAGCCCCTGAGACGATGGGAGGATGTATGTAAGGTGTTTACCAAAGTCAGACAACCATGCAATGAGAGCAATATGAACTTGCTAGTTGTCCTTGTTAGTAGGTCGCACCGTTAAGTGTGATGGTTACAAGCTGAGGTATTCTAGTAGTTGATATATATCCTAACACTTGATGGGATATATTATATTCTAATATTATACAATGGCCCATTGCATAATTTTGTACTGTGCATAAGCCTTCCCTTTTGGCTTGATCATTGTTAGGAACATAATTATCAAAAAACATGGCATTTTTCTCAGTCCTTCGGACTGAAATAAGTTACTTTGGTTGCGAAAAATTAATGATCTATGATAATAAATGACCTGTCACACCACAGTTGCTGCCCCGTCTGATAACATGCTAGCCTGCTTGTCTGGCCCTTGTATGTGCCTTGTAGGGTGGTGGAAGGTGGGGAGGGGAGAGGAAGAAGTCGGGGTGGGTAGTCAGTCAAGGTCAAATGATATACAGTTTTCTGTTTTTGTCCTTATGATAATTTGAATTAGAATAAATTAGAAAAGATATGCAAAATGACTAATTACTGATAAATTACAATGTTAACCAGTAAGAATGGTTTGGACATCTATACTTCAATGGAGGATACAATCGTTGTTGAATATTGAATATTGAATATTAGCCTGAAATTCACATTGTTCGCACATTATTGGCTCTTAGTTGGAAAGAACAATTTCCATTTGCATTTCCTATTTGCACTTTTATTTCATAATTCCGATTTATGTGGCTGAAGGTACCTTTCCACTCATTGCCTACAGACCTTGGACCTTGTGCGAACAGGGTCACGTGACCAGATTTTGTTGATCATCATGTGGTCACCACACCCTCATGGAACACAACTTAAGGAAAATAATTGTTTATTATGATTTGATTAGTTTTCTGTTGATAAAATAGACAAAAATCTTCATCATAGATCCTTTAGAATTGGTGATAATGATGAATTATATTGATAATCAACATGGCGGTCACCCAAATTTGGAAGCTGTGACGTCATCTGCACAAAGTCTATACAATAGGCCCCTGGAATTCATCCCAATCACCATCCCATAATAATCAGTGACTGCCAATTCCATGATCTCATATAAATCTTAACAAATGCTCTACACATCACAGGAAGATACAGACACATATAAATGTGTGGCACCATAGAGGAAAAACGCACATTGTAGGATGTCTGGGCAGAGAAGAAAAAACTATGAATTAATGTTTCACATGGGGGAAGAACAAACCAAGAAGGAAAATAAAGGTGCCTAATGCTGACCCAGATGCTGTGATATTACAACCTCGTCCATCATTGTCATGGTCTAATCCGACTGCCAACTGTCACCAATAATGATGTAGGGGAATACTTAACAAAGTCATGCAATATTAATGCTTCATACATTATTATTACGTATTCCGCCTGTGATAAAGCAAAGGCATTATGTTTATGCACTACCTTTATATAGTTGAACAAATACATCATAGCGATAAATTGAGGGATTCACTTTTCAAAGTACCTGTATATTTAATTTGGTCAGTTCTCCATATAATATTGAGCATAGAATTTAATGAATACACAATATTTAGTAAGAAATTACTGTATAAACAATTCAAATCCGAAGGTGGTAGGACTTTTGATCTGATCTTAACAGACAGTGTCTTTATATTGGAATCAGGGGTCTTTGATGATCTATTATCTGATCACCTTCTAAAGGCCATATTCCACATACTGAATGTATGCGCCACCGATATTGAGCATCTCCATGGTAATGCTCTGTTGGTGGATCATACACTTTCACTGAATTTTTGCCGCCGAAAGTACAATATTGGCTGCCGAGAGTGCAATATCAGCTAACGAAGGTGCAAAATTGGCAACCAACAAATCGCCAGGAAAAATGTACAAACATGCTGCCAATACTTGCGATATTCAATTGTTGGGACAGTGCGTCAACAGCACACTTTCGGTATGTAGAATAAGGCCTTAACTTATGTAGTAAAAAAAGACCCCAAAGGACAAGATAAAATAAGAAGAACTGCAGGTGACAGTGGAGGCTAGTTGATGACACGCACATACGTATGTAAACTTTGAAAACACTGCAAATGCATTAAAAAGGCCCCCTGCAGTTTATTCACTGTTTCGCCTAATTAGCTACGAAAATATGGTCTCAGCTCCTACATCTGTTGGTCATTCATTTTTTTGGTCAATAAACTTTCGGTTATCAAGCAAAAATGTAAAAAAAAAAAAACGATTCAAAAACCTAAATTGACTATTCTTCTCTGATACAGTATTCATACTATGGTTTAAATGTTTCATGTTCTCAGTATTGTACAGTTTGACAAAATTGACCGGACAGGTACATCACATCTTAAAGATCTTGCAATGTAGCTAGGTCCCGGCGTCATTGATTCCAAGCTATGTATTCGCTAACATACGTCAAGTACCAATGAAAATCCTCTCTAATTCGTATATTCAGGCGTAATTTATTTCACCTTCAAATAAAACAGTGAATACGGTGGCCACTTATCAGACGATGAGGCTACTTATAGGCAGAATAAGTTGACAGTATTTGGAAGGTTAGTCACTTAGCAATGTCTGTACGATACAACTCTCTTTGAACTTTGAATGGGAAAAATGCTGCAAGGACACTTTTTTTAATATGTTGTCAACCAATGTTTTGGCATTGGTGTTGAGATGTACGTAATGTCTACATGCAAAGAGTATATTCGTGTTTAACATCTACGAAGTGTTTACAGATAAATATGGGCGGCAGCCTATTTGCACTTAGCTCAGTTTGTTTGAAAGTCATCCATCGACCCATGAAATAGGGGCCACTAGAGGTTTGCTAGTGAATAACATCACATAAAAACCATACATGTTTTCGAAAAATATGTTTTGCTCGTTTACAACACTCCACAGTTAAAGTTATGATTATTGTACACATCATATGAGTACCACAAATTGAGCGCATGTATACATTTATAAATTCCAACATATTGGATGTGGACAGGTATGATAATGTAAAAGTACAAGTTCCATACATGCCCTTTTTGAACTTGGCTTGCGAGAGCGTGGCCGTAAAAATTAACATATCACATATATCAACATACTAAGTGCAAAGAGTTATTCTACGCCAGCAAGCAGACATGCACTCTACGTAGACTTACTGGCATTGTGTTTTATGACTTTATTACCCAAGCCCGACAAAAGATTGGGAACAGCGTTGCTATACACATCTTAAGGGGTGACACCAAACCGACTAGATCTATATGACACCATATTTTGGTTTCCATGAAATAAATTAATGTGTATCCCTAGACCAATTAGCTTGATATGTTATTGCATACTAATCATTCATATCTCTATAAGGCAACTATCCAAATGCAAAAGGGAATCAATTTTCGAAGAAAGTCTGATGTCTAGATTTTTTATGCTCATGACGTCTATGGTGCTCATGTAAATGCCGTATATGGGTAAAGACTAACAAAGTAACAAAAAGAGTAAGGTAGTATGGAGGTATGTGATCTCAGTACCATGGGCTATGTTTGTTGTTAGAAATAATGGGAGAGAAGGTTTCAAGAGCGTTTGGCAATGTGACGTTTACTTGTTAATTTCAAGATCGCTATAAAACTAGTTGACTCTGAATAACTAGATATTGATATAATTATAATGTGCGTGTACGGTACACATTTCCGCATAACCTATTCAGATTTTCAGAGTCTTAACGGTTATGCATATACATGAAGGCCAGATATGAAATGATTTTGCTGCTGACTAAGTACAATCATATAAAAAGATATTTTGATCCGTCAGCCAAGATGTAAGTCATGGCCACCTTATTGGTGATCACTGAGCATAGGACATGACCAGGGTACCTGCCAGCAATGCTGCACCGGCTGAGTACGTATACATTTGTTTTGGTTCAACTCTTTTTGCCAGAACTAAATGTCTCATTCGGCTCGTGTATCAAGATGCCCTTGGATATATCAGATATACTATCAATCAAAGACGTAAAGAATAAGGTAGAATATCAACCGAAATGTGAGGCAAAAGTTTGAGATTTATTGCGTAGTCCAATAATAAGGGTATATGAGTATGGGAAATGTTAGTAGTCAATGGGCAACCACTAAGATTGAAATTTATATATTTTTTTTTAGAATATGTGCCAGTCCATTCATTGCTCACCAATCATGTATAATTAACCTTATATTACTATACCATGATATTGCATTATTCATCTAAACCTCTAGAAAAACATTAATGACACGTGAAGAAGTTGGAAAAAAATCTAAAAACAAAATAGAAGTGTCTAAGGACCACATTGGTTGACGTCAAACGCTGCCAACCAGAGTGCAGAAAGTGGAATGACTTAGAATCAAACACCAAGTTGAAAATATTTAAACAGCTGACGTGTTCGAATTCTTTACCAGCCTGAACCTCCCGCCCACCTTTAACATCACAAATATTAATTAAACACAAAAGATATGGGCGCCGCTGACGTACAGACATACCTGTTACCCACTCTCCAAGCAGATCACGCCACTATGTTTTGTACTTTTGCCCCAACCTCCCGCTATGTTGAACTCATTTGCATACTTGGGACTATTTCTAAGGCCAGAGTAAGAATTCTGAAGAGTGTATGGTGTTTTATATACACAATGTGATGCCAGAGTTGTACATAAAAATCAATATTCTTAATTCTTCCCTAAAAAAGAGGTATGGTAGATGCTTGCATGCCTAACATTAGGTCTGCTCCTTATTTCTCCGAGTTTTGGAAAAACAGCGGTGCATAGACACCTTTTTTGTGTATTGTGGTATAAACACCTTTATTGTAGACCTAACCCCTCATTTATACCAATGACAGTCCCAATTCCCAAGATAAGCTCTACCATAGACGGGTATGTGCAAGTCAAAACATTTGGGAAATCAGAATTAATCATGCAGTACTGCATTACTTTTGTCAGTATGGTATCACTACTTGTATCATTTTAATTGGTTTTAAAGGACAATGACATAGTTATTTGGATGATTTGGTAGATATTTCAGTTAAAAATTCTTCTGTTTGACACCACAATTAAAATCAGCTGGCATTGGTAGACATCCATTACATGTTTGGTGTTAGACTATCAAATAATTTTGCCTAACAAATTTAACAAAATCAGAATAAAGAATAGACCTATTACTATTATCTTCTTAAATAAACAAAAAAAAAAGTGCAATTGCATTCAGTATGAATATCATACATATTATTCCTTTGACATTTTAGGAATTCTTACCTGTGCGCCTAAAGTTGCTTACAATCTCAGCGTCCTAACCACTAGGCTATAGAGCCAGGTGTTCAATATACTATAGATGGATAGAAACATTCAGAAAGAACAAACTCCATCACACTGGCCAGGGTATCAGTCCACAAAAAGTAGTTCCAAGAAATGATGAGTTGTGGCATTATAATACGAAATATTTTTCATTCTTTTTAAAAGAGAAAATCTTTTTTCTAACATATCTGCAATATGCATGTATTTGATAAACTTTTTTTTGCAAGTAACACAACTTTTTTTTAAATGTATACATATTTGTGCGTAGGGATAGATTTTGTCCCAAACAAGCAGGTTGTTGCAGAGATTCTAACGGAGGGTACCGTAGTGGAACTCTCTGCCCTTGGATCCACGTCTGGATAAAATAACGTTCCAGGTGTAGTCCCGTCTCCTTTTATGGAATCAGCCAATCAGAGGGGAGCAGAGTCCCACCACGTGGAAATATATTTGTTGGTGGGGTTGGAAAGTGTATCGTGACCCCGGCAATGCGTTCTGGGCCAGTCAGTCCGTTATCTTAATGGACTAATACCTCTTACAGACTAGCCTCAGAATGCGTATTCTGTTTATATTGAACTGTCTTTATGAGCGCATTTTGAAGCTAGTCTGTAAAGGTTATTAGTAGGTATTGGAGGTATGAGTACAGAGGATTAGTAAACTTGGGATCCATGAGCCTGTGAATGGACCAAAAGGACGTTTACAAATACCTACGTTTAAGATTTTATCAAAATTCTATTTTATTACGAACGTCAATTTGAGAATGAGACCAAGATGGCACTTGTGTTAATGTGGAAAAACGTGAATTAGCTTGAAATCCAAGCTCTGACCAAAGTCAAAGATAATTCAACCTAATCTAAAGGCCATATTCCACTATACGGTAGTTCCTTGCGGCACCATGCAAAGACGCAAGCAAACTACCGCAAACTCGCTTGCAGTAGGGTTCTGCAAGGTGCTGTAAGGCTATATTCCACTGCTTGCGGTCACAAGATGCAAGCAAACGGCCGCAAACGAGTTTGCAATGGCCGCAAACGAGTTTGCGATGGCCGCAAACGAGTTTGCTGTAGGGTTCTGCAAGGTGGAATATAGGTGTTTGCGGCCCCTGTTTGCAGACGCTGTTATTTTATATGGTTTGCTTGTGGTTGGGGATACCAACATGTTGGTTACAGAACCGCTAATTACTTGCGGCACCCTTTAATAATGGCTGCAAATGAACCCTACTGGAAGGTGGAATATAGCCTTAGGAATGCGGAGGCTGAATTTCTATGTAAATTCAAGAAATTTCAAGTATTTAACAGGTAGCTTGGATTTTTTTCCCTCCAGGCTACAGGGGGGTTGGGGGGTTAAGAATTACAAGGCCTTAATAGGCGTATTCTACGACAGGTGTGTAAGGGGTATTTAGTAACTACACACCCAAAGCGCATTCTGAGGGTTAGTCTGAAATGGTCATTAGTTTATTCCACGCTAACCATAATTCATCTCTGTTGCTTAATGGGTCCCTGGACCCATGACATGGTCATTTCTTAAAAGTGACATGTGACATGAGGCTTAGTGACATGAGTTAAAAAATAAGCGACATGACAAAAACATATTTCTCATATCCAACATAAATTATGAAATGACAGCCTCTAAGAAGCGGAATGCCGACATGGGGACTTATGTGGCAGGCGACATTGCCATTTCTCCAGTTCGACACATGGACCCCCCATCAAGGGCCCCCTTAATACGCTTAATGTGCTTACACCCGGGAGCAAAGGAGGCCAATGACCAGCAGTAACCTGTCTCTCCTTAGGACGACTACTGAACTGATTCCGCCGACCCATTTACCCTCCCAGCCATGGTCACTGGGAATAGGTTTTTTTTCAGCTTTACAAAGTATTGGATTAATGTTTTTTTTGGTGATTAGTGTGGGGTGTGTCAGATGGGGGGGGGGGGGCAATTATAATTGGAACATAGGGTGGATTTGGGTCGCGGTGGGGAAGGGGGGAAGGGTGAGGGTGAGGTTAATTATAACAGAAATATGAGAGTAGGGATGAATATAATTTAATGATGGGATGGATTAGTGGGGTGGTTGGGGGGGGGGGGTATGGATAGGTATACAGCTGTTTGTTAGTGTGGAGAGGTTAACAAGAGAGGTGGTGGGGGGGAGGGTCTGTCGAAATTGGATGAGGAGACTTTGACGGCGGAAAGGGGGGGGGGGGTTACAGAAGACGTCAGGGATTGTAGGAGTAGGGGTGCGAGAAGGAGGGAGTAAGTGGGAAGTGGAGGGGGTTTTCCTCCAGGTGGGAGGGGGCGTGCGGTCACTGGAGCGTGCTGGAGGAGCCAACCAGGAGAGTGGCGGCCGTCGGAGGGTGTCAGTCGGTACCGATGTGGGCATCCCGCCGCATCCTCCTCCTCATCACCTCCCCACCACCAGGCCTCAACCTACCACTACCACTACTACTTAGAGCGGCGCCCCCGCACCTAGCCGATAAAACACTCGACATTCCGGGAAACCCTTCCATGCGTGCACGCCCGGACCAGACGGATTATAATACAGAGATAGAGGTAAGTCCAAAAAGTTGAAAGGGTTAGTAGATTTCAAGGAAAGAGCTCCGAGATAATCTTAAAATCTAAAAGATTTATATCCATATTGCTTGATGCTACGTTCTCACTGTGGCAAATTGAAAAATAACGTCCTTCTTGGTATTAGGCCGCCATCATGGTGTATTATCAAGATAATTATTCCTGTGTGTTTTCCTAGAAACACTACAGTCAGGCGCGCCCATTTAATTAATCATTATAACTGATTAATTTTAACAACAAAAGTCACTTGACTTTACAGTACGTATCCTAATATTTTACTTCCGCAAAGACATGCACACAGTGACATCATAATGAGAATACATGAATATTAGTATAGCTATGCACCACTTCCCTTCGTCACTGAGGACTTAGCTATTGTCTTTAAGAAATTTGGATAATGAACGTTAACTATCAAGTCAGCCTAACATATTTTTTGTTGCTCATAATGCATCGTCTTAAGATAAATTAAGCTATCGGAAAACTATAATAGAATATAGATCCACCATTTTGTTGTACAGAAATGCATGCTATCCTATGCTGGTTAATAAACTTAGGAGCATACCATTAGAATTGTTTCAATTTTCCAAATATATTTTCATTTCTAAGTCCATATTCCAACAACATGAACATTTCTAAGAGTTTTATACACATACATATAAACGATTCATACTATAATTTGTATGTGAATGAAGTGGAAATTGCCAAAAATTCCTTATAAAGACAGTTGGTCAAAACGCCCCAGACAATACAGGTTCAAACTTAGCTGTATGGCGAGTTACCATTGGATTTGTGAGTGGGCTATCAAAATTTGTGGGCCAACCCTGTATAATCTGGGTCTATGTACATATTAGTATCCTCTTTAACCATCATACATGAGTACCCCCTAATTTGTGTGCAATTAACAGAAACTACATCAATTTAAACTACATCAATATAAACCTGAATTGGCCCATCCCTAACTGAGGGCCCCTTAGGGAGCCAGGGCTAGACCAGGCACCAGGAAAACACCGGAGGAGCAAAGAGTTAAACAAAGTAGTGCACTGTGCGAGACAGAGATATAGACCAACTTCCCCGTGAACTCTGACACAAATAGGGGGAATTTCTCGGAATCCGGTTGGCAGGAAGGTGCCTGGAATCAAACGATTCAAGGGGTCGAGACTACAAGCAAAACTGGCAAAATGCTGACATCTACTATTTCCACAAAGCTAGTGATACGTGAAATTTATCGATATGTACTTGGGATTGGGACTGTGGGATTTCAGGGAGTGGGGGAGGGGATATCAAATTTGCAAGTATCTATACTTACTTTTCAATGCTTTCCAACTCTTATTGCTACTCCATTCTTTTATAATTACATGGTTTGATTCTAAATGTGTCTGAATGACTTGTATAATTAGTGAAAACATTTTAAAGGTGTAATATCATAATTGTGAGACTGGCAACCACTGGAAGAACGGCTACATATTGTCAAGCCGAGGCATTGTATCAGATTCAAATGCAGTAAAAAAGGATGTGTAGGCGGCCCCCATATATACCATGCCGTTAAAAGGATTCTAGGAATATCAGAGAAAATCATCACTGAACATGCGGCTCTTGTGAAAGCCGACATGAATGTATTCCATTTATTCTATAATCGAAAGTTCAAAAATATTAGTGCATGGGATTAAAATAGTGTTCAGTTATTTTCAGGCATAGAGGCAGTTAGATTACTGTTTCGATTAGATAAATTATACTGGATCATTAAGTACATGTTTAACATAAACTATTTACTTAAAACGTTTTACGGAGGGAATACAGAGGCATATCAATGTAGACGCATTTTGGCGCATTTCCATAAATGACTAAAAAAAAAAAAAAAGGTGAACAGGCAAAATTAACACACTGAATAGGAAAAATTGGCAAAAAAGAGAAGTCATAAAATGCACCTCGTTCCTAAACATTTTGTTGATATTAGTCTGGCGGCCAAGTTCAAGAAAGTAGCTTATTTTTGGAGTTGGTATGCCATAAAAGGTTTATACCTGAAACCATTCTAGGGTTCTAGTAGGGTCCTCTGGGAACCACTGTGACAACTGCCATTTTGTTTTGCGGTATCCAGGGAAATTCAACATGAAAAATAAAGGACTAATCTCGAACTGACATATTCAATTTTATGCTAATCTATTTCATATTGTATATATTCTAATAGTTATTAGAGCAGGTAATTACTATGTCAAATGACTTTGACCTTCATGGAGGTCAAGGTCACTAAATTTGACCTCGAAATCTGAAACATATGATAAAATCAAAGTTGAACTTGAAGCAAACAGTGCTACTCTTTATATTGTCCTTTAATTTAAGTGAACATGTCTCAATCTGGCTCTTGTGATATTCGGAAAAGCAGAAAAATTGGTTAGATGAAGAAATTTGGTCACCAAATTACACATTATGTGACCGAAATAGAAAAAAAACTTAATTTCCAAAGATTGAGGAAAATGAATTTTCTTTCAATTCCTATGTCAATATGGCAGGTATTTGTTCTATACTAAGTACATACATAGCTATTATTAGGTCAAGTATATTAGCTATTTAGTTTGTCCCTAAAAAGGTCAAGGTCATCAAATTTAAAGGTTTACACATTTTTACACATTATGTATAAAGAATTGTTAAGTAAGCTTATAAAGTACGTTTCTCATGCTCAAATTGTGGGAAAGACTAATACTGAATTCTTTGACTCGATTCAAAAGCAGTGATTAGCCTTAACAAAGAGCTACTGGTTAAGTGAATAACTGCAAAGGACACCAAATGTGTAATTGGAATGAGCAAAATGTCTGTAAAACAATGTCCAAGGGGATCTTCCAAGGTATATCTGTATGCTTCAGTTGGGATGAACTATTAAAGAAAGATTACTGGGATATAAGATATTATTGGATGTGAGTGTATGCCCCTACAGGGAAAGTGCATCTTTGGGCATTCATGATACACTTCTACCCTACTATATCCCTCCAATTATTGCATTTTTTTTTTCAGATTCCTTCCTAAATGTCATTAAGATTATTTTTTTATAGATTTACTTGAGTAAATGGGTGAATGTCAAGAAGCTATCTCATGGTGTACACTAGTAGACAAATGTTGTTAGACACTAGGTAGATCAAGAACATTTGTCAGTATTGTTGTTGATGCTAAGGGAACAATATCTAAACTGTATTTACCTACTACATATTTTGGCCAAAATCATCAAGAATTAGAAATCAAGGACTGTTTATGAACTACTTTTAAGTATTTAGCTGTATTTCTCATTTCATGAGCTTACTGGATTAAATGTAATTGTTACCATGAAGAGACATCAAATAAAAAGAGAATTGACAGCAAGTTTTGGAAAAAGAATGTGCAATGAAAACAAATTACTGCTGAAGTTCTATCTAATTTCAGGTATCATATTATCTATGCCAATGAGTTGCTTTTGGTGATTGTATCTATGATATGATTTGATTTAGGAGAAACCCACCACAGGGTTCAATACCCTACTCCTTTCAAAGAGAGGCAAGGGGTCTTTTATGTGCAATGTCCCATAAAAAGGACACCACACACACGGCCTTTGATGACCCTATTGGGAGCACAGGGTGGCCCATGGACCCCAGACTCTTGAATCCTTTCTTAGATTTTATCTATCAGTTGGCATTCTTGACAGAAATGCAGGATCTTTTCACTTTTGGTGTTGTTAAACATGTCCTTCATAGATGTTCTGTTTTGGAGATGCCTCTTGTGACTATCTTCCATCTTCTAACACTTCAATATGATGTGCTCTACCCTAAGTTTGGTAATATAGATGATCAGATATAATGAATGTACCAAACATTTGCTTGGTAAGGTATATTTTTACTATAATGTCCCTCAAGTATACATTGTAAAAATCTAAAACAATTATCACAATGAAATACTGCTAAAATTGATAGGGCTCCTAAACACAGTACTATAGCCTGGTTCAAGCCAGGGGGGCGGACCAAAAAGCATCCACGCGAACTTGGACCTACGAGAACTTAAAATACCCACGATCACAAAATTTGCTCTCGTGAGTATTTAAGTTCTCGTAGCACAGAAATCATTTTTTTCAACAATTTAAGTGCTCCAATGTCCTTCTAACAGACTTTCAGAAGTATTTGATGTAAATAAATATATTATGGGACTGATTTTAGTGTGATTTTCCAAGAAATTTTCGTATCCAAAAGTTCTTGTGGATGTTTTCTGGGAAGATATTTCTTCTCGCGGACGTCAGATCACCCCCACGAGAGATCGTGGATGTTTTTTGGTCGGGCCCCCAGGTAAATTGACTGTAGCTATGCATATAACCTTAGTTCAGGCTAACACTAAAGACTTTAACAATATCTTCCCTGTCATTATATAATCCCTCATCCATCCCTCTAGATCTGTCAAGATCCCCCCCCCCCCAAATTATTAGAATATAAAAATACACTCACTTTTCCAATGATTTATTCTTTATTATATAGGCACATTTAGTGTCTATACATTTTAAAGGTCAAGATACATCCTTTTTGTGTTCATTTAAGTAAGGACTAAACACACACATTGAAAAAAGGGAAAAAAGCAGATTGATTAGAGACTGATATCTATTTTGATTAGAGTAATTTTTGTCAAACCTGGAGATCAAAATTAGAAATAATATTATTATTATATCTGTCACCAAATATGTAACTTTTACAGCCACAATTCTACATTAAAGTAGGTGTCTGGTTTTTTTTTTAAATATTGGTATTGACAGAGTAAAATATGAATAAAGTCTTTTATATCAAAGCATAATTTCAAGGGCAGGGTAGTTTGTTTTAAGTTATATTCCCTTTGTTTTACAGGCATTTTGCTCATTCCAATTACACATTTGGTGTCCTTTGCAGTTATTCATTTAACTAGTAGCTCTTTGATAAGGCTAATCACTGCTTTTGAATCAAGTCAAAGAATTGAGTATTAGTCTTTCCCACAATTTGAGCATGAGAAACGTACTTTTTAAGGTTACTTAACAATTCTTTGTACATAATGTGTAAAAATGTGCAAACCTTTAAATTTGATGACCTTGACCTTTTTAGGGACAAACTAAACAGCTAATATACTTGACCTAATAAAAGCTATGTATGTACTTAGTATAGAACAAATACCAGCCATATTAAGATAGGAATTGAAAGAAAATTCATTTTCCTCAATCTTTGGAAATTAAGATTTTTTCGATTTCTGTCACATAATGTGTAATTTGGTGACCAAATTTCTTCATCTAACCAATTTTTCTGCTTTTCTGAATATCACAAGAGCCAGATTGAGACATGTTCACTTAAATTAAAGGACGATATAAAGAGAAGCACTGTTTGCTTCAAGTTCAATTTTGATTTTGTCATATTTTTCAGATTTTGAGGTCAAATTTAGTGACCTTGACCTCCATGAAGGTCAAAGTCATTTGACATAGAAATTACCTGCTCTAATAACTATTAGAATATGCAATATGAAATAAATCAATACAAAATTGTATGTGTCAGTTCGAGATTAGTCCTTTTTTTCATGTTAAATTTCCGTAAATGCCGCAAAACAAAATGGCGGTTGTCACAGTCATGCACACCTCTACAGAGTGACTACCAGTTATACATGGTTCCCAGAGGACCCCACTACAACCCTAGAATGGTTTCAGGTATAAACCTTTCATGGCAAACACAAGTGCAAATTTCATGCTTTGGCCGCCAGACTATATAACGATTCTTCTCTACAAAAAAGAGAAATTCTTAAAATATGATTAAAAAAGATGGAATGCTGTACAAGCAATAGAAAGCTAACGTGTGCTGTTGACAACTTGCTTAATGCACAATACCTCAGACACTAAAGGTTTCATTGTAGTCTTTTCTGTTTGCGCCTTTACAATGCTAAGACCATAACAAAAGTATAAATAAGCGTTCTGCTGTGGTCAGTATCTAGGGCAAACCTCAGCACCTCAGGTAACCCCCACTGAGGGACACTACTTCCGAGTCCAAAAGGTGGAGCAAACGGGTGGCGGATATACTGCATTGTGTCCACTTTCTAAAGACTAAAATCAGATTAACACTCTAACTGCTACAGTATAGATCTACAGAAAGTGCCGATTGTTTAGCCGTTTCTTTTCAATACTTATCCTGTCAATTAAGATTGCTTACTGTAGATTTTTGGCATCGCAATATATATAAACAATCCTTTTTATTTTAGGAGGAGCTATTCTACGGACCCACAGGCTTTTCAAACACTACCGACCACGATGCAGGCGTCATGCGTGCTAGGCCTTCTCCTGGCTCTGCTCACCTTCTGCTCACCAGCAGGCAGTTCAAACATCCTGCTCTACCCCTACAGCCATTGCATCAACTCACATCTGCTCAACATGGAGAAGATGGCATCGGTACTGCTAGAGGGAGGGCACAATGTGTCTTTTCTGGTATCAGACACTTACCATGGCCCTTACAGCAACGTGGACCTCTCTGGGATGCATATTCTTCGCTTTCGGCCCCCGGAGAACGTAACCATCATGTGCGACTACGAGTCGCTGGAAGCCTTCCTACAGACACCAATGCAGGAGCTCATCCGAACCTTTTATAAGTCAACCCTGAACTTTTGTGATGCCCTGCTGCATGACAGACTCATGTTGGAAACCCTGAAGGCACAGAAATTTGACCTTGCAGTCTACGATGCAGTCGATCAATGCAGTAAAGTGCTCGCGGGCTATCTTGATGTCCTTTTCATTGCCTTCCACACCCATGGCTTGGACACTGTCATGCCGCGCAATCCGGCATACCTCCCTGCCATGCTCACTTCATTCTCGGATGACATGAGCCTCAGCCAACGCGTACTCAATACTGGTGCCTATCTGCTCATGCGCTGCATTGGGTATTTTACCACACAGTTCTACGAAGATCTGCGCCTCAGCCACAAGCTTGCCAACAATGTAACTCTCACAGATGTCTTCAACAAAGCCTCTCTCAAGTTTGTCTTGGGAGACTTTGGCTTGGACTATGTTGGACCTATTCACCCAACCACTATACTTTTGGGTGGAGTCATCCATGGCTCAGCAAGACCAATTCCTGTTGACTTGAAAAAATTCCTAGACAATGCTTATGAAGGGGTGATTGTGTTTAGTTTCGGTTCACTCATGCGAACTTATGATGCGCATTGGCAGGAATTGTTTTTTGATGCGTTGCGGAGGCTTCCTTACAAAGTTCTGTGGAAGTACCAGGGCAATGTAACCATAGATGTACCAGATAATGTCAATCTCATTGAGTGGATGCCTCAAGCTGAGGTTCTCAACCATCCATCCATAAAAGCATTCATAACACACTGCGGCTGGAACAGTGCTTATGAAAGCGCCTATAATGGCGTACCTGTCGTAGCCATACCGCTTTTCAGGGACCAATTCTTCCAGGCAACTAAAATTACTCAGCGCGCTAAACTGGGCATCCAATTAGACATTAAGCAATTAACTTCAGATAAACTATACACAACAATAATGACAGTTGCAAGGGACCAACAATACAAAATTAACTCTGAATACATTTCAAAGCTGATGAAGAATCGTCAGCGCTCCCAAAAAGAGGAGATACTCTACTGGGTTGACTTTATAACGCGATTAAACGGGACAAATTATCTAAAGTCAAAAGAAAGCAATTTAAGTTGGTACCAGTTGTTGCTTTTGGATGTGCTGTTCATAGTCGGACTGGTCTCAGTTCTGTTTATAATATCAGTTAAGTGGGTTTGTTATTCTGTCATGAGCCAAATGGTTAGACGTCTTAAAAAGATGAAAACAGAATGAAAGGATAGCAGCTTAACTGCAATTTATGGGTTTAAGAGTCCTGTGATATTGCTGTACAAACATGTATGTATATAAGACAATCATATAATATTTTTGTAAATAAACGTTGGCTATTGAGAATGTCTAATGCTATTGCTCGTACCTAGAATATAATGTTTCTAAAGTGTTAAGATGGACAGCAACATTCCTGGTTTGTACTTCTGGTTAATTTCACCCTCGAGCATGTACAAAGAACAACTGTAAATAGATTATTAGAATATACTGTGTAAAAATATCTAACGTGTTTATAAACACTTTTGTAACTACATGTACTATAGTCTAATGGAAACGGTATTTTTTACTTGTAAACCGTAAAGGACATGTTAATGTATCCGAATTTACTGAGTTTTACATTATAGTTATTCAATATTCATGAATGAACATAATTGTAAAGGCTGCCATTGATATCACTGCCAACCTTCTTGATTAATCTTCCTTAATATGGTTATGTTACGGACGAAGCCTTCGTCAACAATATTGTGCAAAATAAAATTTTGAAAAATAAATATGTATGTTTATCTCTTTGTTAAAAAACAAACAAACGACATTTATGAAACGACCTTTGGTTGATATCTAATACACCTCATCAAACTTGGGTTAATTATCCATTTGGGGGACAAAGTCAGTAAATAATTTGTAATAATCATTAAAAAGGGTACCACATTTTTGTATTACCCGGTACTAAAAAGGTCGAACAGGGCAGAATTCATCCAGGTGAAGAAGAGGAGCCCATTTCAAGGCCAAAAAAAAGTCTTTATAAACATCCAACCAAGCTCAAAGTAAACATGTTTATTCCAATATTCGCGTGTAAACCCAAACCGTTACATATATTCGCTCAGTTCGGCGGATGTCCAGAAACGAGGACATCCACGTTGGTAATTATTAGGACGGGGTACCTTCTGGTCAAGGTCACGGGTGAGTGACCAAGTCACAAACAACTTAATCTGACCCCTCACATCCTACCTTCCATAGCTGCCCGACTTCCCAGTGCAACAAGGGCACGGCAGAAAGGGAAAGTAGCCGGTGACAACTTGAGAACTGTCTAAAAAGATTCCCTAAGAAATAGATTTGGCAAAAATAAGTAAATCTCATTATTCTTTTTCCCACCTGACATATATTAGTTTCTAGTAACAACTGTTTTTACTTTGCCATATAGCATCACTACAACAGTGTCTTTCCTGAGATAATAATGAACTCAAAGAGTTAGACTATGTTTATATCTAAAGTAAAACTAGTTATTCAATGGTTCCGTGACTTGACTGATTAGCATAATCTTTTTTTTTAAAAATAATTTATTGAGCAATTCACTTCAGGGTTGCCCCTGGCTTTTGGTGATATTGACAACTTAATTTTTACAGTGATCTACCTAGCACTCACTCATATTAGTACATAAAAACATTCCTTTTTTCTAATTTTGTATCGTTAGGTCAATAAATAGATCCCTCTTATATAAACCCGTAAACTTACCCCGCTAAATATACTAAGTATTACATATATATGTCTATGCTGTAATTTTTTTTAAAAATCTTTATCTACCATGGATGAGTAACGAGGTCGGTCATTGACCGTTGTTCACTTGCTTCCAGTATTACAATAAACAATCTTATATACAAGATAACAAATCAACGTGTCCCCTATCATTCCATATCGGAGATACATTGTACAGCTTAATTACCACGCTTTTCCAGAAAGACCTAGTCAATAACACCATAATTATGATACCAAGATAATACATTTCTTAACAACCTATTTCTTTAAAAGGGAGGGCTTTGTAAACTTTGATACACTCTACAAAACCAAAGTAAAGACAGTTGGTGCTCATTTATAAGCTAACTTGAATAATTGTTCAATCCTAAAATCAACTGAACCTTTTAAGTCAAACAATTATACAAGACAAAAATCAGTGGCGTCTCGGAGGGGGGGGGGGGGGCGCACCAGGCACGTGCCCCCCTAATTTGGGCCCAATTTTTATTGTGTTTTTTAATAGCATGGGCGTCCCTCCCTTTTCAAAAGTTCTGTATCCGCCCCTGGAAATATTCACTTAATAACTTCAGAAGAACCTAGAGATATTTTAAGACCGCTGGGCCCAAAAAAAGAACTTCCTAATAGCCTTATAATGGACAAAACAAAATAGGGCATTTTGAGACCGTATAATACCTGCGTGGACACCCTGACTATATCGTTTTATAAACCAGTCGCATAAGTAATGCTAGATGTGTAAAAAAATATTAAATTCGGCGGGTCCGGTGGAATGCGATTTGACTTATGAATGTGTTATAAACATTTGGTCGTTGAATGATAATGGCAGGTGAATCGGTCTTTAAAACATCAAATTTATTTGGATAGTAGGTATAATAAATCCCCCTGTTGATTATATTCAGCTTATTTTGTGATGGATACCAGCGGTTATTTGTGGTAACATGATGTAGGTTGAAGGCTTGATTCAGCACCTAAGTGCACCTAGGTCAGGTATGTCAGTTCCATATGGATGGTTATGTGGATCGAGGCGCCTATTACTGTAGTAATAGCTGAATGTTTAGACCTATGATTGCTCCTAACCCAAAGAACCCTATTTGATCAATCCATGTGATATAAAAACGAATAAAGTATCATTTGTCTCTATCCAGCCTAAAATTAGATAAACTTCATAATATATAATTTATGGAAATCCAGACTCTGAAATAATTTGTCGGAAAAAATCTATTACAAAACAGAAAATATAATTTTCCATCGAAAAGGAGACTGTATAGATATCATTACCATCATTTTCTATGGCCTGTATACCAGTGTTGGATTACTTTGGTGACCTAGATAAACTATGTGACCTAATTAAAAAACAACTACATGTATATGTATAATGAAAATTCCGACTAAATAGTACCATAGAAGCTGCTTTGTATGCTGCATTTCAATTAATTTTGTAAAATTGGAAAATACTAAAAGAACTTGCACATCTGTTACAACCCTCAGTACATTACAATTATCTGAAGACAATCAGTCTTATACTCTGCAAAATAAGTTCAACTATAGTGCACCAGATTTTATTGTCACCTATCTGGCTTGGCTAAGATAGAATTTGTTCTATTTCAAAGCTCTAATGATACATAGACTATTCGATTGGCTCATGAATTCGACTTATGCTCATACATAATATGATATTTAACACTCTGTTTCAGTGTTCGAGGTTAATAAGGTCAAACATGGTTTTACCATACTGTATTGGCTGCTAACCCCAGACTCTCATTTGAAATGTTTTTGTATGATGCTTGAATTTTATATTAACGTTGAATATGTTTTTAACGTTGAATATGTTTTATCAAGGCCATGTGTATAATTGATTATACCGTCTTCCACTAAACATTACTACACCGGTACATGTTTAATACGAAAACCGGTTTCACTTATACATTATCACATCATACACACTTTTCTTTACCATAATTATGATGTGGACACTAATAGTATTAATCTGAATTTGCCCATCATGCCTAAAATTTACAACCACTATTTCAAATTTCGCGTTATCATACCTATTAAAGCATAAATGCTTTATAGGTATTGAATTACTGCATCTACACGTATCATAAGTACAAGATTAAATGTACGGTACTAGCTATGTCTGTTGACATGTTGCATGGAAATATGCAGCACATACGATTATTTATTTGTATTCTGAAAGAACCGTAAAACATTCACCACAGTTTTGTTTGTACGAAAACTTTGAACAAAAAACAGAAAAAAGCAATAAGGGTGAATGTGTCTATGTAGCTCCCGAGGTACAGAATGGCAAATGAATTAGGATTATTTGCAATAGTGTTGGTGGTCGCGTTGAGGCTCTAGTCGAGGGTTACTTATGTTCAATATTTAAAGAAATGGTAATACCTCATTGGCCCTTTCCCTTGTAAAATCCCATTTTCAAATCATTGTAAAAGCTGTAAAAATTGGCAAAATGTCTGAGAGATTTGTTTTACTTTATAAGTATGTTGGTATATGAAAACGCAAGTGATAAAGCAAGCATATCGAACCCGACTTATTTATTTGATATATTACACATTGTGTGGGTTTTGTTGAGGTTGCTTTACGCATCGCTATCTGGGGGGGGGGGGGGGCGCTTTGGTAAAAAGAAAAATCTTTTGACTGATTTTTACATTAGAATACACAAACCCCTCCCCCCAAAAATACAACCAAAAAACACACAAAAAAAAACAACACAAAAAACACAAAAACAAGAAGCAAAATAGCTACAAAGTTTCGCTCATGCATGAGAGATGGTCGTCCCTCAGTAAACTGAAGGCCCTCCTAATACCAGAAGACTATATGTAATATGGGCTATAGGTGCTGACCACCACAACCACCACCACTCCAGCTGTCACACACAGATCAGGGAGGGGTTTAAGAAAGGGCTCTTACTAGGTCCATGCATTGCCATACACCTTGTACTGAGTGACCTATCACCCACCCACCTAGGACTGCCCACCTGCAGGTGACAGTGGAGGTCCCAATTTGAAGGGGTGAGGGTTGATTGGTTCAGGTAGTGGTTATGTAACCTACTTCTAGCTTCTCACACTGCCTGATTCTAACAATGATTGGGGGACAATGCCCTTCAACTGCTGAACATGAGATTGTGTAACTGGTCATTGAGAACAAAAAGAATTAAATGGCTAAAGACATGACTGATTGAGGGAGTGACCCTATCATTAGCTACAATACCTATATAGATATAACTCGGGACTCAAAAAAAAACCTCCTTCTTAATTAGCCAAGGTTCACGTCTATGGTCATTATATGCATTATGATCCCACAGTAACGCTGGCAAACTAACATTGACGGCTACCCATATAATTTGAAATTGTTTGCCAAATAGTCAGACAGTGACGTCAAGCATCAGCCTTGACTTCTGGGTTAAACAAACCACATGTTTGGAGAATGTAGCTCAGGGACGGATAGCAAGCCTTCTCGGAAAAGGCACATAAAATTCTGGGAAACATTCTCGATGCAATTCTATAGTACTACACCAATTCCGCTGGGGGAGGGAGACTAGAGACGAATTGGAAATGCATAATCTAATGTTCAGGAGAAAAAAATAAAGGACAAATATGGGAGTGCACAATTTAAAAACAAACACACACCACACAAACAAACAAATATCAATCCAGTTATATTGGGTGCAATAATTTCATCAACATATTTTTTTCATGTGCTGATGACTAGTTTGAAATATATGATATACCTGTTGACGTTTCAGGATACGTTTCAGTTAAAGCCAGGGTATCGTCCGTGCGTTTCTAAGGTTAAAGACTACACCCCTTAGCCTCACGACCTTACAAAGTGTTTTCCACTTTTGGAACATAATCTGGCGACGTCATTGGTCACGTCACGAAATTGGGACGGCCGCCAGGGGTTAAAACTTATCAAATTACGTCGGTCTCACGGACAATACACTGGCTTTAATTCTGTCTGAGGTATCTAAAAGCTCATTTATCTGTAAGTTATCTTCAGATTAGGCTGGTTCAGTAACACCTTAATAGCACATTTTTGAATTACAAAAATTACCTTTTTTTCTTATTTAACAAAAAGAAAATTCAATATTTTTCTAAAATGCGTTCGCCTTAAAAGACACACTTCGCCCGACAAAAATACTTCTGGTTTAATATATCTTATCTGGCACGAAAGAGTAGAAATTTGCATGATTGTTTTTATCTGTTAAGTTATACATTGATGTAGGTGGCAGGTAGCCCCGGGGGAGGTCCATCAATCATCTATAGACCTCATACACCCAGGAGGAAGGCTCCACCTAAGTGCGTCCATTGTAAACAGAGAACTACATAAGGAAATCCGAGTCTCGTGCCTCACATATATAATGTATTTTTCTGCTCCTTTAAGCGCTTCTTTTTTCGTAGCTTCATTAATTTCGATTCTTTGACATATGAAGTAATTGGGTAATAAATCATAGGTGTGTCGTTTTGACTGACCTGGACAACGGGGTACCTGATACCATCATCTCCTACTTTTTCTTTATTTTCTTTACCTTAAACGTGTGTCATAGAAAAAACTAAATAGATGAGAATCCTTGACCTTGAAATGCTTTTTCAGGATTCTTGACAACTAGAATCTCTAATACTACATATTATACAATAGGTTACCGGCTATATAACTCTTTCGCTTTCGTTTCTATGATGGATTAATCTGTTTTTAGAATGACGAGGCCTGTACCTCTGTTCAGTCACCCGGGCCAATAAACCAAAAACATCTTCAACTTTAGATATTGAGTGATAAGGCCAAAACATTAGAATTTAACAAAGTCGTGCTCCTTAGTGAAGTAAATAAACTTCCCTTAACTAAAAAAGATTACTTTAGAATATATCAATATAATTTTGTTAATGCTCCAGGCCCCATTTTACATTTAAATGTGCCATGGGCTGATGACCCATTCCTATTCTATTCCGAATGCAAACATACTAAGGCCCAATATCAATCATATATTTTGATACCACTTCAAACCATTTAGTAAGCTTAAAGAGAGGAGCCAGAGAAATTTTAATTCTGGTTCTTTTACACTTTATATGTTAGAATGCACCCTTATATAGAAGTATGCAAAGTTTCTATGCCAATATTTCAAATCCTTCATGTGATAACAGGTTGCTTAACTTTAAGGGGTACCTGAGTCCTAAGATACTCAGGAAAACACAAATCTGTGTGTGACGTCACACAAATGACAGTTATATTCAAATTTCAAATTTCTAAATTCCATAATAACCATATTTTTTCATGTTTTCTTTTTATGAATCATGTAATTTAGTGATTTTAATATATTCTAGACTTATAAAGTACATTTGATCAATTTTGTATTGCATTATTTTCAGTTTAAGATTTTTTCAACTGTTCTGCTTGTGACGTCACACACAGACAAATGCACTGTGCAAGGTGCATCAGCTGCACACAGGAACCAGTCTGTAGAATTTACAAAAATATTCATAAAAAAGAAAGTATTATAGGTACACAAGTAAAAATTTGTATAATAACTCCCATGGCGTTAAGGATCATAAAGATATATCATTTTATAGTCACTGGCCCCTCCCTTTAACAAATCATGAAAATATCGCTTTCTTGTTAGAAGAAATATGGCTTGGTTGTTTGACTTTCTATTGTGGGTGTCATCGATATCCTTCACATACACATTCATCATGTTGTTGTCTGTTTGTTTTTAGCTGCCTGGTCATATTTAGGGGTTCCGATTCAGAGAAATATGAGGGAATCCCCCACATCCTAATTCTTCTGTTAAAGTTAGTAGTTTCCTTCCCACATGAAGAGATATGTCCACATAAACATGTACCATCAAAATATGAGTGGACTTGATAGTTAAAAACAGATACAGGAAACAGTCATTAGTGGTAAGCAGCAGGGGAACCCCCTGACGGGGTCGATAAGTCGAGTTTTACTGATCTACTCTTTGCTCCTATGGCAAAATAATATTTATATGTACATTTCTACTTCTGTTTGTTTTTGGGGTTCCGGGTAAAAGATTGTCTCGTAAAAAGAGAATTCTCAGAACCATCAGCCTAAGAGGTGTCTCTGATATACAATATATTTTATTGACGACCCAAAGTCTACAAAGGCTTATGTGCCATCGATACACGATATCATACGTTTACTAAGGGCTACTGGTAACAATGCTGTGTCATATGCAGTAGGCCTAATCTCTCAGACTTAGATAATTCTATTTTCTTTCAACTTTAATTCTGCCGGACGCAGGTCCCCTTTTTCTGTATCTCATGGGTATTCATGGTGCCTGAATAAAAAAATGTTTTATGGGAAAAAAATGTGAAATCCATATATTTAAGGAGAAATAAACGTATTTGAAACCGGGATTTGGCTTACTCAGTACCATAGTATAGTACCCTTGTTGGTTTAAGGTGGCATAGACGACTCTTCAATTTACCGGTTTGTCCCATAAAAACCCCTTGAGGCATGATCAAATAACTTGACATGAAGTTCAAATGCGAAATCGCTTACCTGGGCTAACTTTTCTTTGGCGTCAATGTACGACTGGTGCAACTCGTTGTGCTTTGCTTGAATCTGTATAATAAGAATCATATCAGTTTAATTGTATCCATGTAATGGAGATAAAAATTAGATAAGTACAAGTTATGTCTTTCATAGAAGTGTGCCTGCCCTGAATGTATGTTAATATGCCTTTATTCCACATGTCAATTTTGCTACGATTTCTAAAGTCGGCTTCAAGAATTAAGTTTAAATAAAGACATGCTTTGTATCACCGTAAAGCTTAAGGTTTTACAATTTTCTTTCGGATGGTTCATAGGATGTAAGCTTGCATGTCGTCATATTCTAGGAGAAAATAAAACAAATACAAAGTCGACAGCATTTAAATCGGTGTTTGGAATACAGACTTAACACATGGAAATAACAATGTTCTTCCTTTCAAAACATTTTAAAGGGTAATCGCTCTAAACTTTGATAATGAAATAAATGATATCCCTTACCTCTTGGAGTTTGGTCTTGCTCTGCTCTATCTGTTTGTTGAGTGCGGTGGTGACCCGTTTATGTTGCTGAGCACCTCCCATTCGCTCACTGCTCGCTAACTCACCGATCTCCACTTGCTGGGGAAAAAGTACGATTTATCATTAAGTCTTTTTTTTCTATCGCCCAGTGTATTTTTGTCCAACATTTTTCGGATTAAGAAAAAAGAGAAAGATAACAGTTTATTAGATGTCAACAGAACTAGAAAAGTGTTCAAAGGAAATTAGATAAAAGTAAATTCATGCAGAAAGGACTGATGAAATGTCGATGGAACAAACATTTTCAATCTTTAAGTTTGTTTTCAGCAGCTTTTCTAGGTTCTGTCGTAGGCAGGTTTTTCGAATTCGAGCGACGATGAACGAAATAAACAAAAAGAATGCACTCCGCAAAAATCTAATTTTAAAAGATGCAAAGCTTAGGAAAAGAACGGTTCTTTTCATTTTACATTTAAAGTACTGGTAGATACCATGCAAAATATATTTTCGGATGTAATTTAAGATTAGGAAAAGCAAATCGTTGCATTCAATAAGTAAGCTAAGAGCTTTATAAAGCTTTACTTTTCTGTGATTCAAAACACCAATAAACACCACGGGCTACCTAAAGGAGTTACCTATTGCAGTTGTGACAAAAGATAAAATTTGCACATTATTTTTATAATTATCCTCTATCAATCTTTAACTTAAAGATACCAAGCTGTCGTAGAGCAACTGAGCAAATGGCAAAAAGTCTGTACAGTTGGCTACACTTTTTAGCTGGGGAAAAGATATGACCGAATATTTTCAGTCAAGATTTTCAAGTATCACTATTTCAAGGTTGATGAATATGATACAAGGCCTTTGTAATTCTGAGCAGAAAAACACTTACTGACAAGCCATAGATGTACATTTAAATATCATACAACAAGTTATTTAACATTCAAAGCGGCATTCCTTAGCATACCTGAGAATCAGTAGAATTCTGGAATAGTTCAGTAAATCTGAGAAGTCATATTACATATATTTGATGCAACTGATATTTGAAATGTTTTAAGATAGGGAAAATTCAACTCGTGAGATAATACCAAATGCACCAAATGTCCGGTTATATATTAATGTTGGTTCCTCTTTTAATGATACTTCACATCAAATCTACAAATCTGAGAACTTGATAACATTCTTGGAAAATAAGAGCATCTTGCCAGAACATGTATGTGCAGGGATGCAAGTAAGAACTAAAAGCCTGCAATAGTATAGGGAAAATCTGAAATACTGATGCTATAGAATGTGATGTAACTAATAATTTTTTAAACTAATTATTTGATTTGTTGAAGTGAACAAATCTGTAATCAGACAAAAATCTCAAAACTTAAATCCCTGTATTTGATTGCATACGTAACAATCCTCAATCCAACCGCGGCTTAAATTAGGGGGTTTACGGTAATCGTGGTAACCCTGGAGGGCGAAATATGTTGGTAAATAAAATGTAATGTATATCATTCACTGAACTCTTCATATTGGTTTGACAGTTATTTCAGGAGTTGATTCTTAACCATAGTAACGTTTCACCCGATTTTACCGTAAAAGCTTTTGCGTTGGAACCTTACTAAAGTAACTAAAGTAGTACTTTCAATAACTCCAGAGGGCGCTGGAGTATCGATACTCATTAAATAAATACATTTACAAACAAGCAGTGATTTATTTTATTAAACGTTAGACAGTAATGCAATTAATAAACGTAGTAGAATCGACTCTGGTCATTTTTGAGATAGCAGAGGACTATGCCTCTATATCACTTGAATACTCGGGCCATATTTTGTATAGGCTAATCAGGTGAGTTTTGATTAACGTCTTATTCACGTTTATTCTGTCTGTTTATCAAAGTAACCACCCTTTACAAACCCTTTTCAATGTTATTTTCAAATTACATCACTTATTTTGTTGACAGATTAGCTAAATCTCCAAAGTCACTGTCAGCTATGAAGATATGGACCCTAAAGAAAATCAGACCCTAAGGTTCGGTTGTTTGTAACTTAAAGAAGGAATCTGGTTTCTAAATTCACCATTTCTATCACAATCATTATTATTACTACGTACCTTGTCGGCGTACTCTGAGGCTATTTGCTGAATGCGGTCCGACTGCATCCCAACGATAGAACCCACAGCGCTGGCCGTCAACTTGGCCTATGGTTAGAATAAAGCACAGTGGTAATAGACTCACACAGTGTAGCTAATAAAAACAAAAATAACCTAAAATTACAATAACAATATCTATTTCATAATCTATAGCGTTGAAAAATAAACCTAACCCTTACCTCCTGAACTCCCATGGCAGACATACCGCTCATCAAAGATTCAATTCGCCGCTGCAATAAAACAAAAGAAGTCAATAGAGCTTCATCCCGAAGTTTAGGTTAGCATTATCTAAAATGATAGATATCTGGATATAGTGACCATTCACAATAACTTTTTCGAAACAGATTCCTTTCTTTTCCAGTTCCTTGTATAGATAAGTATAGAACTAGACAAAGTCAAGTACGATAAAGTTTCGGATAATCGTTTTCCCCCATATTCTGCTGACAATAATATATAACTTCTAAAGTAATAATAAAAAAAAAACATTAACAACTAATTTTATCATAATATAATTTTACTACAACAATACCCTATTTTACAATATTGTTTTTGGCAAGTATCACCCATATTTCACACGTTAGAATCCTCAGCTGCCCCTACCTCCTCCTCCTCCCGGAGCTGCTCCTCCGTCAGCTCCTCCTTACCGGCCCCGGTCAGACCCGCCGCCGCCGCCTTCTTCTTCATTTCCTCGTTATCCTCCTGCTAAGATAAGACAAAATAATATTAAATACGGTTGTATGCAACGAAGGACTCAGGCTGAGTACCGTTGTAATGCTGTCAAATTATATTATAAAGGTTTTGAAACTTTTGAATGCAGACTGTACATTGACTAACAATAAACAATAAATATTTCAGAAGAAGGACAAACATTACAATTGGTATCGCTTTTTCATTGTTTCTTCTCCTTACTTCGACTGATTGCCACTGGTCGGTTTAAAAAAATTGTTTCTTGAGGCTGATGGCCGTCCTGTATTTACGATCTACAAAGCCAACATCGGTGGCTTACCTGCTGTACATCAACTCTCGTTAGTACATATATAGGAATTTTGCGGCACTTTTAGATACATGAGTGTATATGATACGGAGAAGATAATTATATGCATACAATATAGTGATTAATATCCTTACCTTGTCTTCTCTTGAGCTTTTACTTAAGCCATACCGTCTGTGAAAACGAAAAACAAAGTCTGGGTTGGTTGGTTGGTTATTGGTTGCTCTATGCCTTAGTTTCAAATGCTGGGTGAATCATATAAGAGGCAATATGTATTTTTTCAATAATAAAACAATTCAATAATAATGATCCACTTACAGGGTCCCAAACCAAATTTCATTTTCAAATTCCATGTGTCTTCCCTGAGATTTCCGTCTCACAGCAATTTCTCCCTGTGTCATATCCAGAAAGTTGTAAAATTTAAAAGCCTCTGTGTGCAGAACAAATTTGGACAACCCAACAATAAAAAGTCAAATCCCCAATATTTTGAGAACCAGGTATCTTAAAACCTGGCCAAATGAAATTCCTTGGCAAAATTTGCAAGTTCCCTGTGTTTTCCCTCTCAGGGATTTCTTTTCTCGCAATTTTTCCTATTTTCCCTGTGCTGTTGGCACCCTGCACTTACGTTTTAGTTCCTAACAATAGATGTAGAAAATCAGATTTTGAACGAGTTTTCTGCGCGGACGCTGCTTTAATATTCCTTTTTTTTTTTACCATACATGAAAAAACATGTTTACAATCAAAATCCAGTGATCATCATGTGTCTACTGCTACTCGTCCGGCTTACCTTCCGTATTCAAGGAGAGTAGAGTGGACTCGGTTCTCTTCATCTTCTACTGCTTTTGAATCGTGGCGTTTGTATTTCCTCTGTGGTCGGTACGCATTCTATGCGGAATCATAAGCAAATGAAGTATGTTGAACTAGGGGGACAATAAGGGGTTCTCAGGTCGTAATGCACCTACTCACAGCAAGTAACCAAAGTGTATGGATGATCACACAAACTGAAACATGTTTGGTATGCTATAATAAAATGTTAATTAACGATCAAAAATATATCTAAAACATCCAATTAGATAACAAAAAATCGTTTTGATTTTTTTTCACTCTAATTCTAAGTTAGAAAACATTGTAACGTTGGTCAATGCAGGGAATGTTATATACAAATCTTACCTTGACTTCGGCAACGGTCTGGATAACTTTGTCCTTAACCGTCAAGAAAGCTTCATCCTAAAGAGAAGAGAAGGAGATAAACGTTGTAGGCATTGTGCGAAAAATTCCACCGGCGTATTCCGAGTAACAGCTTTTGGATAACAAATGTCGTATCACATATATCTGACAGACTTGAACAGCAGGTTCTACTTCTATATCTACAATTCAAAATTTATAGAATAATCTTAACTATGCCATCTCTGATACTTACTTGGGAGGACCACCCATTCAATAATAAGGAAGAACAACAAATCACCTGTCATTTTCCATAATGGGAAATTGGTGCAATTTCCCTTGCTGAATGCACTGAATAAACGACGGATCAGAGTCTAATGATAGCTGAATTAAAATCAGAAACTTGTTGATCCATCCATTGCTTCACACTTCAGAAAACGGCCTTACCTCTGGCATGCGGTGGTGCTTGTCAAACTGGGAAACGGCGAACTGACGGATTGAGTCTCCCATCTCCTGACGGGTCTCTATGGCTCGCTTCACCAGCCACTGAAAGTGAAAATATGATAAGTCGTTCTTGCTTAATCATTGCGTTTCTCCTCAAAAATCTCGAAAAAGAATAGATAATGTGACTTTTCTTATGTCGATTTTTAATTGAAACATTATTGAATGAGGCTCTCAGATACATCCTTATTTTCGTAAGTAAATGAATCAAATCATTTAAGAATCTCCCTTTTTGTGAACTTTATTTTTGAGGTTGTCATTCCCAGTTTTGATTTTTTCGTGGCGTCAGCCATCGTCAGTAGCTCTCATGGGGTAACTTCCACCAGGATAAAAAGTAGGTCTACCTGTATTTTTCTACTTTGGACTTCTGATTGGACCGATAATAGTTTCACTTACCTGGACCACTGGGTAAATGTGGATAAAGTCCAGACCCTGGATCTGATGGGGTTCGATACGATGTGGACACTTCATCCTAGGGAGGACGCCCACAATCTTCTCCGTCAGGGCACTGCAACGAACAAATGAGTCAGAACTGAGGTAGTGAAGAAACCGATTTTCATATGAATTACAACGTCTATAGAAATCATTCTATCATAACATACTTAATTTACGCTCATTTTGAAATAATTCTTGTTTTTTTGTGACTTGTTTCAAAATTAGTATTTTTCTTCATTCATGTTAAACGGAGTGTTTTTCTCTGGAGCACTGGGTTATATGTTACCAGTTAGATGTTACCAGTTAGTGGGACACACCGAAGCTTTCAAGTTTCACTAGTTCCCAAAATGGTGCACTAGTATACTTAAATTCCTCGTTTAAAAACCGCATCAAACAAATGATTTTAAAAATCGTATATAAGCCATCAGGATATTTTAGTTATTAGATACCTACATTTTCTGGCCGATGGTAGAGTTTTCCTGGAACAGAAGGTCCACGTCCACATCAAAGTTACAGGTGGTGATGCACCAGGTCATCCCTCCCACCACCTGAAAGAGGGGTAGACTATACAATGTTTTAGGACTTACTTCATCGTCCTTTAACTAAAATCTAACGCTGTATTGCAACGGGAAAAACTCTAAAAATTACATAGACCGTAGTTAGCTTTGGAGGAATAATACGACTACATAACCTGTTATCAGGTTATACAATAAATTGATTTCGTCTCTGTATTTTTTCATATATTTTCTGAGGCTTATAATCCTTTTATCAAATGAGCCTAAAAAAGACAATCCTTTATCTGATATAGGCTAGTTAACGAGGTATCTTAGATCTGATTGTGAAGTGCTTAACCTTGTCGAAGGGAGACAGTCCCTTGATACGGGCCCTGAAGTACCCGGCAGCGAGGAGGAGGTCCACGGTCTGCGCCAACTTGACTCCCTGCTCCTCGTCCTCCCGGGTCTCAACCTGAAAATATTTTATATTAAAAAATAATTTTGTTATAGTGCTAGAAAGAGTAGTAATATTAGAGTAGATCTGCCATCTCTTTATAGTAGATCAAGTAAACCTTAGCACATCAAATTTCACGTGAAAAGTGAAGATTAGATCTATTGTGAGATAAGATCACTAATTTTTCCCAATTGTATACCCCAAATTGAGTATTATCTAATTGTGTCGAGAAAGTCACAAACGGTTTAAGGCCAAGCAAACGTAATAGTCTAGTACTAATACTATTTTTAATGAATAACCAACGCTGTCCATTGATAAACACTGTTGTTAAGTTTGGTGTATCTTCAACATCTTTAATTATAACTATTTTACTAACTAGCCAATTCTCCATCATATCAACCGAGTAAAATCCGAGAGCTCAAATCTTGTCCTACTCTTTCGTGTTTAGACCTAAAATTAAGATTTAGTAGAGTTTAATTTTACTGTTTAAGTGTTTAAGGCTTTATTTTATCAGTAGTGCTTATATTGTCCTCAAGCACAGCTTTTCCTTGGTTCACAAATAGTCTATCCGTGGTAGGGAGACTGCGCACCCACTGACCAAGGCTACAGAGTGTTAGTCTACACTACAGAGCCTCAGAGGCAGAGGTACACTAGTACCTCGCGCTAATTCTCGCCCTGCCAAGCGAACCACGGGGTACCAGTGTAAGGCAGAGGCGTAGGAAGAACCAGAAGGGGGAGGAAACAAGTGGTGTCAGGCGCCTTTTAACAAAAACTCTTGTAACAGCAGATTCCTAACTATATCTGCAAGTTACTGTTTCTCATCTTACCTCAATTTCATTTCCATCGGCATCATATACAGTGTTTAATTTAGATCCGGCCCGTGCACGAGCACCAAAGACCCCTCCCACTGCCGCCATTTTGGTGTTGTGTCATGTGACCGAAAAGACCGAAAGTTGTATCGGCTGCACGGTCTAGTTGTTCAAATCAGACAAAGAGGGCGCCACTAGCTCAAAGAGTGTGTTTGTGTATACACACTTACACGGTTTACCATATAAGGAGATATGACGTCATATTCGCGAGTAAATGCATTCTCTCAAGAGCGTACTGCATGCTTTTAGTCCACTTGGTGTAATCACCAGAGTGGCCTCGTGTGTGCTCGCAAGTGCGGAACCGTGTAAGTGTGTATTGAGCTACACCAAAGGGTAAGCCTGTCGTGTAGCATTAATTCATTATTATTTTCCGTTTCTTTTGATTAATAAGGGGTCTTTAAAGATATAGGTGCATAGGCCTAGGGTTAGTCAAATAGTAAGTAAGTAAGTAAGTAAGTAAGTAAGTTTTTATTCGACTAATGTAAGCATTACATTCATGAATCATGTCACTGAGGTAGGTGTTGTACAATTTGATATGTTTTTTTGACAAACGTACAAATAGATTCAACGGCATTGTCTTCATCTTCTTTTTTACATGTCATGCGTAGGTCTAAGACAACGGTAATTTTTTCTTTTTCGGAAAGCGTATTATAGGAATGAACGTACTTGCAGAGTTTGTTTTCAAATAGAGTAGAGGAGCCAGTTTCCGCGCATCTCTAGTTTCCGCGCATTTTACGCATTTTATGGACACATTTTTTCTCTAGGTATTAGATATGCTATTTTTAAAATGCCAGACCCAAAATAATGTTCTTATGCAATTAATTTGTCATTTTTAATGATGTTTCATACATATTTATGTATTCTAAGGCCAAATATATGTTTCAATGTCCTTATTATTAAGGAAAATGACAGGATCCTTAAAAAGTTAATATTTCTGAAATAAGGAGCATAACATCATTTTCTTCAAGAAAAAATATAATTTTCTCTTAAAAAATGTCATAGATATTAGTTTAAAGTGATATACGATCATTTTAATGCCATAAACATAAAATTTCATGGATAATATAGAAAATAGGCCCCTGCGCGGAAACTAAGGACAATAAATTAGACAGTCTCTAGTTTCCGCGCATTATTCACCTATTTTTCCGAGATTTCCAAATTTTCAAACATTTTTCCAAAGAAAATAAAAATAAAAAATTTTCAAAGCAAGGTTCTATATAATCTTAAGACACTTTCCTAAAATAATATAAACCAAAGACTCAAAACTGAACTTTTTTTCTCTCTTTAACTGAGGCGAATTAATGCTTTTGTCATATAATAAAAATGCATAAATATGCGTATTTCTTCCTTCTTTTCATGAATATATTCTTTAGATTTTCCCTGACAAGGTAGCATTTCTATTTGCATTATTATGAATTTTTAAGAACTTAACAATCATTTTGTATAACGGATATCAATAGATAATCTTTTTCTGATGCCCCATGTATCATATTTTCTTTCTATAAGATATTTTACTCCTTTAACACCTAAAATATGGGAAATGCGCGGAAACTGACACCAAAATGCGCGGAAATAGGCTCCAGGTGCGCGGAAACTGAAGAATTAACATGTTAAAGTAAAACCTTAAGATATTACAAAAATATTTTCAAACTTTAATTTTTTTTATTATGATTATGTTCATAGACATCATTCCCCTGAATATGGAAGAAAAAATATTAAAAATATAATTTTTTTCTTTAAATATTTTGTTAAAGCTTAATTTCTTGCCCTTAATGCGCGGAAACTGGCTCCTCTACTCTACTGTCCTATTGGAACTTAGTTCACTGTTTTTACAATGAAATAGTACATGCGATACAGTTTGTATGTTGTCACACTCTTTACATAATGAATCTTCTACTTTGTTGTTTCTAAAGCTTCTATACTGGCTATCAGAGGTACAATTTGTGTAGTAGAAGTAGACAAGTAGATCTAGCCGGAGAGAGTCTAGCTAGAAACACTGCCTGCATGGTCTGACTAAGCCATGTCTGTCTCGGTATTGTTAGCAAAGTAGCACCTGATAAGGCACAGCAGGGGTGTTATAAGCTCAAGGAGGCATTTTATAGTGTGGAAGTGGTTTAATGCTTCTACAAAACAACACTATAATTGATCCAAAAATAATCAGCATTTTATAGTCTATAGATCTATATTATGATAGATCTAGATGTGACAAAATAGATTGGAATAAGAAGGATTAGAAATTATCAATATTTTGTTTAATTTGAGCAATATTTGTTTGCAAAAATATTCAATTATGTTTAGGCCAAAATTAGACATATCAAACAAAAAATAAATCATGACATAGAAATCCAATCATTTCACATGCACCTAACAATGGCATTTCTGATAATATAATTATAGGTCTAAAACATGAGTCTCTAGCATATTCTAGATCTAGTGGATTTCTCAAAATTCTCTAGTTGATGGCTTGAGTTGGGCCGCCTGGTTGAAACTATGAAATCTTATTGGGTATAGACTATGACTGATTTTGACTTTTGATATATCTATACTCATCGATTCTGTCCTTCTTTATAAACACTCATATTTTGCGTAGATCTATTTTCATATTTTCAAAGCTGTTTTGGGTCAAAATTGGGCAGGCCAAAAAACAAAAATAGTTGTGTTCAGGTCTAACATAGGTAAAAAAAATAATGGGGTAGGTAGGTTGAATTTTTGTTTTTGTTTTTGCAAACAACCTGGGCAGTGTTGGAAAAATTCCAAATATCCTCTTAAAACATTTGTAGCATCTAAAATACATGCCCTGAGCATCTGTGTGCTGTTTTATGGTTCTCCATGCTATTTTAGGTCAATTCTTTTGAATTTTGAAAAAAATATATTAAAAATTTCATAGAAAAGAGTTAGGGTAGGTCCAAAAATTTAGGGTAGGAAGTGTTACACAACCATTTTTTATTTTGCCTCATAGTAATTTCAGCTAAAATTATACCCAAAATTATAATTCTATAATTTTCAAGTCAAAATTCTCAAATGAAAAATATAACACATTCATAAAACCACTTAGACTATTCAATAGATCTATCTACTACAGGCTATGGCGTTTCCAATGAGATATAGATCTAGGTAGTGAAAATGTTAGGGCCGCGCCATGTGCCTTGGGCGCATTAGAATTTCGAATGTCACATTAATTTTTAGATCAATGCGCCCATGGAACATTAGAAATTTTACTTTGATTAAATGTACCAAAAATGGTGAATTAGAGTGAAAATGTCTCGGTAAATTTGATTGGGAATGCATCATTGTCACATGCTAACTTTTTCTAACATCATCACTGTCTAGGCCTAGATCTACTGGTTATGAGAGTCTCAAAAAAGTGTATCACGCACATACATTTTGGTAAAATCGCAATTGGAAATGTTGGGCCTTCTTACAATGCCAATGTTCTGAGGAAAACCAGTTATTTTGCTGTAGCTTTTTTGATATTGTTCCAATCTTAGCTTCACATAGTAAGCAAGAAAAAGTTAGGCCTTGACCCCAGAAATCCCAAACAGGTCTCTTTCTTTTTTTGACTGTTTTAGGCAGAAAATACATTAAAGCATTTTAATGTAGAACATATTGAAATTTGCCTCAAATTTCTACGGTTAAATATTGATGAATTTATACATGTAAATGTATAACTACCATGTCATCATGGTAAATGAAGTTAGATCTATCATTATTCTTCATTATTCTTCAAATAATCTATTATGACATTATCTGGACAATGTCTATATGGATAAATATACCTGTTATCAATGAAATGAAATGTTAATGTTGTTTATTGCCTATGATCTAATTAATTTCCTGAAAACCTATTTACACATTTATTGTTGTCTCTTTCTTCAGGTTGAAACAAGCTTCAAACAGTGGAAAAAGATTTCAGGATTACGAAGATAAACAACATAGCCATAGAAAGATATCAACATAAACTCTTTGAGAATGCTTTGACATCAAAGAGTCATTAAAACAGTAGCTATATGACAGTCCCTGTGATACCATGCTCACTAGGACCTTAAAGGGAAAAGTAGCCCATCCATTGCCCACACTGCCCGATGGTTTGTAATTCCCTCGCAATTCAAGCTTCATATGAGGATCATTACTGTGGGAAATGATTTTATGCACTGCTACAGACAAATGCTCACTAGGGACAATGTAACAATGCACCATTCACCCTGGTTCATTAAAATTGATATTGAATATCCCCTTGAAGTGAAGAAACCCTATTGAAATAGACAGTGAGTGCGCCATTATCTCTGTTCAGTTTTTTCTAACATTATTCCTGGCTTACTCACACAAATTAAAAAGTTGTGCCTATGGTGAACATAGAAAAAGAAAACATCTAGAGATACAAACAATGGCTCACACAGATAAGAAACCTCCTAAGTGTTCTCAGTGTGATAGGATATTCAATCGTACATCAAGTCTGAAAAGACATATGCTCACTCATACAGGAGAGAAGCCCCATAAGTGTTACCACTGTGACAAGAGTTTCAGTCAGTTATCAAGCCTAAAGACACACATCCTCATCCACACAGGAGAGAAGCCCCATAAGTGTTGCCACTGTGAGAAAAGGTATGTTTCTTCATCAGACCTCAACAGACACATCCTCACTCACACAGGAGAGAAGCCCCATAAGTGTGCCCAATGTGAGAAGAGGTTCAGTCGCTTATCAAGCTTGAGGATACACATCCTCACTCACACAGGAGAAAGGTCACATAGGTGTTACCACTGTGATAAGAGTTTTAGTTTGCTGTCAACTTTAAAGATACACGTCCTCACTCACACAGGAGAAAAGCCCTATAAGTGTTCTTACTGTGAGAAGAGGTTCAGTCGCTCAACAACCCTGAAGAATCACACGCTCACTCACACAGTAGAAAAGTCTCATGAGTGTTCCTACTGTGAGAAGAGGTTCATTTCTTCATCAGTCCTGAAGACACATGTCCTCACTCATACAGGGAAAAAGGCCCATAAGTGTTCAAACTGTGAGAAGAGGTTCAGTTCTTCATCAGTCCTGAAGAAACATGTCCTCACTCACACAGGAGAAAAGCCCCATGAGTGTCCCCGCTGTGAGAAGAGGTTCAGTTTATTGTCAAACCTGAAGAAACACATCCTTATTCACACAGGAAGGAAAGCTCAGCCTTTTCCAAAATGTGGAATAAAATTCCGACCTTCATTGGACAGTGAGAATCATAATGAACCTCGTACTGCAAGGAGGTCTTCAGATTCCAGCTCATCCAATAAGAAACCTTTGCACAGGTTACTTGTTGATAATCATGATGGTGTGAATCTCATTAAACATTCACATCAAGACTTTTATGAACAGTTGAACATAAACAATATGAATACTTACATAGACAAGGAAGGTCTGGTTCGGCAGTATTACCCTGATTTCAACAAATCAGGCAGTGCTAATGAAATATGCTCTAATGCAAAACGATCATGTGACTCTTGTCTTGCATGTGTTAAAGGATTTGATGTTGTATCAGAACTAGAATTACACTTGAATTGGTTCCATAAAGAAGAGACAGTTTTCAGCATGTGCTTTTTTGTGCCTGAGGTTTCATGAAGAGAAATGACATGGAGTTCCACATGATGACTCGCAAAGAGAATTTTTGTTTCACTGGTTGAAATCATGCATACACTCAGCTGTCAGTAACATTACCCGAAACATATTCCCCCTAGAATAACCTTCCATGCTGCATACAAAATTTGATGTTGTGACATAAATGATATATAATATACTGTAAAGTCATATAGTAATTTCCAGATTAAATGGACATATAATTTCTTAAGGTTGACTCCACATGGATTATGGTATAATGTAATTATTAATCTGGTTAGTAATATACATTATCATGAATAAATAGTCAAGTTCAAATATAAACTGACTGTGTGAATATGTTGAGCTAGACTGTAGTTATTTATCTTTGTTTAATTCCAAGGATGTTTCGTTGTTAAAGTTCATATTTGATAATATCCCATATCAGGGCGTCGGATCTTTATTTGACTGTGTGGTGTTTTATTGCTTATCATTTATATTTTACTTATTCGAAGATATCAATAAATGTTCGTTATGCTGAAGTAAAGGGGAGTTCTTTGTTATTAATCATCGAATTAGCTAGCTTAGTCCAGGTAGATCTTCATCCTGGATAATAGTTCGTTCCTTAGTGGTAGAGATTCTAAGTAAAGGGGCTCAGACCTATACAAAGAACACACGCTTGGCAAGAGGTAAGTTTATTATATCCATGTAGACATTCTGAAGATACAAGTATATAGTTCTTCCATCCATACAATACGTGCCATCCATCTCACAATGTTAACACATCAGTAACGTTCCAACCAGGTATAGCTATGGTTAAGCTTCCCTACTCATAAGGTATATACACTCTGTCACTGTTGAGAGAGTCACGTCCCGTCTACCTGTGTCGGAGACCATCGGTAGGATCTCCATCACGTCCAGTACACCGTCCGTAAGGCTAAGCTTAAGCTGTCCCAATCCTTACCATCACCTAATTGTAGTGGTTACTACCATCTCAGCACTACCCGTTTGATCCGTATGTTAGACTATTGCTCCCATGTGTTCTGATCGAACTCTTGGTCTGCTCGTCCATCTTAAGTCTCATACCGCATATATAGCGACAGCCAAAGGCTTGGCGCTATACTCATATACTCTAACACCTATAACAGTGTTCCCTCTATCTTTCATACTTCCCATTCTTACCTACATCGACTAATTCTATTTCTAACTATGCACAAACTATCGAAGACGACAAGGCCTGTTATCCACAGTGTTCTTTAGCTAGGTATTTTAACTCATAACGTTCCCATACAGGTTTTCCATTGCACGAGTGTCCCTTCCCGTACCTGTGTATACCTGCAGGAGGGTGAACCAACCCAGTTACAGCCTTTTATGCCCGAGGGCATTATTATTCTCCCATACATTCTACCTAAGCCATGAGACAGTGGCGCCACCTGGCGTCAAGCACACGCATCAGTGTTACATGTTTCACTATGAACCTTTGCCAGTACTAACGGATTTACAATACTTACTACCAATTCCTAAAGTCTATAATAATTCTTTTGCACTGGACTTCAGTGCAATGTATTGAGATACTTTTTTGTAGTAGTTTTAAGATCTGGGTTAAATGCTATAGTTGTAGACAGGCCCACCCAGACTGAAACTCAGTAGAAATACACTGTGTTTAAGGAATATAGAATCAGTATTAGATTTCAGTACTTTTTCAGTGGGAATACAGTGGTTGAGCAGTGGTAAATCAGTATGTCCGAAATATTTAAATGATTTGCCAGTAACCAGTCAGTGTAAAATCAGTAGTATTTCAGTAAGTTATTTAAATATTTCGGACATACTGATTCAGGAAGTATACACTGACTTTTGGTCTGGGTAAGCTTAGGTACAAAGTCTCTGTATAGAAACCTTATAGAAACCATACAGCTGTGTGTGCGGAGAGGCTTATGTAACTTGGTGATTAGGGGAAATAAACTGCCAGAAACCCATCCAAAACCAGGGCCTACGAATATGCCTTGGTATTTCAGAACATCACCAACCAAAAGCCTACACATAGAGGCAACCATGGCTGCAGAGTAAACCTGTGGTCATCCTCGAACTATGCAATAACAAGAAGAATGAAACCAATCCCTCTGCATTCAGGAACAAATATGGAGCCCCGAAAGACCAATACAGTGACCATTTCCCACTTCACTGATGACTCCAAGCAAGGAAATAGAGTGGTTTATGCAGTACATACAGAATATGGAGACCTAATGGGTGCCCTTCACGGCCAAGCCAGCATTTTTACTGCGGAAGCACATGCTCTGGCACATGCACTAGACTGGATCAGAGTATCGGGACACAGAAAGTTCATTATCTTTTCAGACTCCAAGTCCTGTTTACAAACTATCCGATAACATCAGCCTAACAATCCCACAATCAGAGATATCCAGGAAAGTCACAACAACCTAAGGCAGGTAGGAAAAGAAATGATCTTCTGTTGGCTACTTAGCCACATTGGGATCTCTGGTAATGAAAAGGCAGACTAAGCAGCCAAAAGGTCCTTGGACCTAGACCCTGAGGTAGTTAAAATTCTACATACAGACTTGCTCCCACTAAGCAAAGCATATATTCGATCGAAATGGCAAAACAACTGGAACAAATAGAAAAACAACCTTTTGCACTTTGTCCAACCCAAATTGGAAGAGAAAAATGACAAAGCAAAAGAGAGTGTCTGACAAGGTCAGAATAGGTGAAACTGGCCCTTCTTCGGATAGGCCACACCAGGCTGACACACGAACACCTCTTGTCAACAACGTAACACCATATTAACAGTAGAGCACATCATAGTGAAGTGTGAGAAGATGTATGATAGTCACAAGCGACATTTCCAAAACAGAACATCAATGAAGGATGTTTTTAACAACACCGAAAGTAAAAAGATTATGCAGTTCCTTCGAGAGTGCTAACTGATAGGTAAAATCTAAGAAAGGATACAAGAGTCTGGGGTCCATGATCCACCCTGTGCTCCCAACAGGGTCATCAATGGCCAAGTGTGTTGTGTCCTTTTTATGGGACATTGCACTTAAAAGACCCCTTGCCACTTTTTGAAACGAGTAGGGTATCACACCCGGTTGTGGGTTTCACTTAAATCATATCATATAATATAATTATGATCACCCACAGCTAGATCTTAGCTTACAATACTTTAATTCGCCTCACCCCCACCCCCACCCATGCAGTGGCATCTGGCCTGCATGGGCCAGGGGATGGTTATGCCATAGTCACTTTCTATGCACTTTTCTCATGACCCTGCACAATGAAGTTTTGTTGGGCCCCAGACCAAGGTGGCAGCAGCCACAAAACAGGGTCAGTGTATTAAATTTTCATATAGGCTAGCACAGGGACCATTTTGAACTTTTTGTCTAAAGCTCATCAAAACTATAATAAAAAGACACTATTATGGAATATGGATATATTTACCCAGCAAACACACAACGTAAGGACAACGTTGCCTAAAAGTTGTGGGAAGGTAACGTCAATAATGACGTTGTTTCAGCGTTATACATACGTCAATGTGAGACGTTAGTGTATGACATACCAGCAACATTGTAATAGGAGGTGCCATGAACGTGCCATAATTATCAGTGTATAACGTTACTTATGTGACATTGTGACAACATTGTACCTACATTGGAGATGACGTAGACATCTGACATACAGGCAACGTCAAAATAAGAGGTTGCATGAACGTGTTATCATTACTGTTTGCCAACATTTATTTACGTCTTATCAACTCATGTGACAAGAACATAAAATGAGTAGGGGGCCTAAATGATTAGGCAAGGTATGTAGGAAGGTAGGAAGAGACTTAACAATATAGAAATAAATCATGAAATAATAGAAAAAACATATCTTGTTAAACTTAAGGTATTAGTCATAAAGATTGAATCAAGACATGATCAATGTGCCATACTAGGCTGATAGGCCTATGTGTGATATAAATGCTGAAATTAGATTATTCCATTCTTCACTCCCTAAACTAATAGGCTTTCATTTAAAGTTGAAAATATTAAATATTCCCGGTTGAAAATATTAAATATCCCTGCCTCATTTTTATTCCATGTATACATATATATATAGGCCTAATGTGCGGCATTCGGCACAATAAATGCATCATATTGGCCTGATAAGTGCGATATAAGGACTAAAATGTATAGTACATTCTTGGTTCCTTATAAATAAGTAAACAATCAAATAATATCAATAAGTATGCTTCATATGGCTCTACAACATAAACAATACCGGGGCTTATTATTGTGAAAACTGATGAATGCAAGAGAAAAGCATACGAGTGCATTGATCATAATGCGTGATATATCCCTTTTTATCCAATAGGCTTTTTCCTAATGGCCTCCCAATCAGTTATATGTATCATTAGGGGCCTATACGTATTTGCTTGCAAACATGTAATTTAATCAATGGGGACTATTCTATATCTTTAGTTGCATAAATCTATTGTAATTGAATACATTATTATAGACCTATAGACGTTTTTTTGAGAATATGTCTTTCTTTCTATGTTCTAATTCAACGTAATTGCTGTGATTTGAATCATTGCATATTACTTATCTTGATCTTATGTAGAACGCTAGGATATCTGCCCCGTATTCTAAGTGCCGATTTGAACTTTGGCTCAGTTTGGTTCAAGAAAAGTTCAGTTGAACTTTTTGTTCAATTCATAGTTCTAAAACAAATTTGAACCTTTTTCATTTGAACCAACTTGAACCCACTTGAACGAACTTGAACAATATTTTAGTAAGTTGAACCAACTTGAACCCATCTTGAACTACCCCCATAAGTGGTTTAACTTTGAAGCGTATTTGAACCAAAATTTTTGTCTTAGAAACGGGATTTGAACTGTTTCCATGGTTTGATCCCTCTGAACGAAAAATAGGTTCAAGGATGGTTCAAATATGGTTCAAAACGACTTAGAATAAGGGGCAGTAATCTCATAAGCCCACTGGCGCCACCTATCTTATTTGGGTTTAATCATTGTAAAACGGCTGGTTTCTGGTCTGAGGCACTCAGCAGGAGTACGTGACACTATGCATCCACTCACTGCCCCAAAGCCCTAATTAGGGCATACCGGACAGGTCACTTGGAGGAGAATGTACCACCCTTCTGCTAGTTGGAACCAGCACAATCTCACTTCCGCTAGAGGTGGACAAGGCACAGCACGAACAAAGAAGGAGGATCGTTGGTAAAAAACGTATTCATCACAGCTCATCTACAACCATCAAGGTATGTAGACAATAGCCCTGCCTGAATATATGTAAATTGATGATTCTAGTATACATTATTTTTATATTTTGTCGAGTTTATGGTCATAAACTAATGATATTGCTGAGATCCCTCACCATGTTGAAGAAAAACGTTGTGCCTTTTGGCGCCATAAAACAAAACAAATTCTTTATTGCTTCTTCCGGTCTGCAATCATACAATTCTTAATTCTAGTAAGATACGTCCATATGATCTGTTATAGTTTGTCAAGACCATAAGTGTGTCATATGAACTATGGTGACAAAATCAATGCTGAGTTATGATACTAGTTGATTCTTCAGCATTTACAAAATGGCGTCAGGCTGACACTGCCAGCCGTTAATAATGGTATATAACAATTAAGTCTGAAGGTTGGTCGCACATAGGTCGAGTGGGCCATTAATTCCGGCACCCTGTACTCTAAGTCGTTATGAACAAAAGTTGAACCAATCTTGAACCTGTTTGAACACTTTTGAACCAATATTTGGTTCAAAAGTGTTCAAGCACCTGGCCCCGTATTCCAAGTCCAGATTTGAACCTTTATTCAGTTACGTTCAAGAAATGATCAGTTGAACTTTTAGTTCAAATCGTAATTCCAAGAGAAAGTTGAACCCTTTTCCATTTGAAAACAGGTTTAAGAAACGTTCAAAGTTGATTTAAGTTATGTTCAAAACGACTTGGAATACTACGCTGCCCCGCCTGGGTGACCGTGCGACAGTGATTAGATTCACGGGGATGAAGGAGGGTAGAGCCCGTCAGGTTGTGCGGGGCCGCACGGGAACGCTTAGGGAGGTTTAGATATTGGTCCCGTGAACGCCAACCTGTACGTGTGTCGTCATTGGATCCCTAAAATAGATCAAGATCAGGGGAAAACCCCTCGCATAGCGTGAAGGCCTCAGGTAAGGGCCTCTCAAACCAGTTTAGGGGGTCTGGATGTGGGTCCTGATGTCACATTTCAAATTTTAAAAAAGGCCAATGTTGCATGTTTCTGTCGCTTATTCATCCTTATGTCCCATGTCTAATTTAAGAAATACCTATGTCGCATGTCACTATGTTTTATACCCTTCCTGTCATGTCACTAGGCCCTCATGTTGCATGTAGAATTTCAGAAATGCCTCTGTCACCATGTCGATTTTAGTGGTCAACACCCATAGTTTAGGCCCCAACACGTAAAGGACCTCAACAAACACCTGTCAACTAGCCAAACTGAAATGAACAAGGGGAATCACCACCACAGGGGCATTTACAGGTATTTGGCTACACTGCCTGACTTGTAGCACACCTTCCTCACGTTGTGACATCCCTGTGCCTATAACCAAAGTATTTGAATTTCAAAATTTGAATAGGTTTCACACATCAGTTATTAACCTAATGACATTGTATTAAGTCGGAATTCAAGTTTCAAAACAAATTAGATTTGATATAAGAAAGCGGACAAGATGGGGTGGATGTCACAGGTGACCATTTCCCGGTGTTACAGTCAGGCAGATAGGACTAGTCAAGCGTGTCCATTCCCTCAAGAGGACCTCCCCTGCCCAGCCGACAGCTATATATAATTAGACTCACAGGGGCTGTGCACATGGACCTGCTTTTATTTGTGTGCAAAATATTTTTGAATGCATTGTTCATTGCAATTCTTATATAAAATGAGTGCGGATATATGTTAAAACATAGTTCATGTATCTGAAACAAGCATTACAATATGGGATTGTCCTCATGATGCCTAATCAAATATTTGATGACACAAAAATAGGTACCATGCACGTGTGTTACCAGTAGGATCTAAACCTCCTTTTTTTGTGCCCCAAGTCAACGTGACTCTCCCCACACCTCCACGTCCACGTTCACGTTCACGGGGCCAATATCTAAACCTCCCTAGTCATGAGGTCCGTGGTCAACGTCGATGGCCTCTACAGCGCCGTATTCTAAGTACCGATTTGAACTTCAGGGTTGCCAAGTTTCCCGATTTTCAAGGGACAGTCCTGATTTTTAGCTCTTGTCCCAGCTGTCCCAATCAAGTACAAAATGTACCGATTTTCAGGGAGAAAAATTGACTTAAAAACGACTGAAAAAAAAGGGGTAATTTTACTCAAAATAGCCTTTTTTATACAAGAAAAATCAGAAATTTTCTGGGGGAGTATCCTCAGACCCCCCTGCCCAAAATTATGTGGTTCTTTTAATTAACTTGAATTTCCTGCTTCTTTTTTCAGTTCATAATAATTGTTTGATAAGCCTAACACCGATCTAAGCACATGCAGCCTATTTAGCCTTTAGGGGAATAGGGGTGTCCCGATTTTCAGGTGTATGGGGTTGGCAGGCCTGGAATTTTGGCTCAGTAAGGTTCAAGAAACGTTCAGTTGAACTTCTGGTTCAAATCGTAAATTTCTCTCAGACACATTTGAACCTTTTTCATTTGAACCAGGTTGAACCCAGTTTTAGGGACTTGAACCAACTTTGAACCAATACAGGGGGTATATATAGAGCCCTAAAATCGATACTGCGACATGGGCATTTCTTAAATTCAACAGGGCAACATTGCCATTTTTTAAATTCGACAGGGGACATGACAAAAAAGGGACAAATGACATAGCCCTTCTCCTAAATTCGACAGGGGACAAGGGCTTAAAAAAGATAACGACATGGGACATGGCTATTTCTTAAATTCGACATGTGACATGGGTTAAATAAACTGGGATTTAGGGACAGGCGACATGGCCATATTTTAAATTCGACAAGCGACGTTGGACCCCCCCCCCCTCATCTATACCCCCAATACATAGGCCTAACAGTTAAGGTTCAAGCTCCAAAAATTACGTTTTCTTGAATGTAAGTGATCTACATTAATTTCTCTATTAGAGAATGATTGAATTTAATGATAAAGCTATATTTTGAACCATTTTACACGTAGCAACATCTATTTACATGGTTTGACCATGTTGAACCCACCTTGAATAATCCCCTAAAGGTGGTTTAACTTTGAACCACATTTGAACCATATTTGAACTAATCCTTTGTTTTAGAAATGGGATTTGAACCATTTCCATGGTTTGATCCCAAGTGAACATAAAATGAGTTCAACAGAGATGCCATTTCTCCTTTTTCCGGATTTCCGGATTTTTGACAATTCAATACCAATATGAAATTGATATTTTCTTTACTGATTTCACCAATTATGGTTTTAAAATTTTTGCTTTATCATTTCCAAGTCATTTAAACAGTAAACTGACGTTTTCTATTAAATATTTCTACCATTTGAGATACTAAACTGAAAATCCGGAAATGTCCTTCCTACTTTTCCGGATTTTTCATCTCTTGTGAGTGGCATCTCTGGTTCAAGAATGGTTCAAAATTAGTTCAAGTTACTTCAAAACGTCTTAGAATACGGGGCCAGGCTGCTGGCAGGGATTATAGACGCGGGCACGGCAAGAGAAGCCGCGCGCACAGTATTTCTTGTATGCGCGGATGTCACGTCCGTGTTTATAATTATATCTGTGTACGCGGACTTTAAGCCCGCGTATTCTTTATACACGCGGGTATGTGCCCGCGTATTTAAAGGCCATTACATACGCGGAAATTTTCATCATTATTGTCTTTGAATCGGGGGCTATGCCCCCGAACCCCCTTTTTATTTCATCTTATTATTATTTCTAATCTAAATTCTGAGCATATATGTACATCTTTACATTCAATCACCCTATGTCCGCGTTTGTAAGGAAATCTCTATGCGCGGACTTTGTGTCCGCGTATATAAGAAATTATATCTACGCGACGGCCGCGTGCGCGACTGTCGCGCATATAGCCAGTCCCCAGGCTGATCCAAACAGGTGTTGATCAAAAGGGGTTAAACTAAGTTCAACTGAACTTCGAACTAAATCTGACTTAGAAACATGATTTGAATCCCTAGATCAACTGAACGCTGAACCAAGCTGAACCACAAATTGGGACTTAGAATACCGGTTCCAGACCACCCATCCTATTTGGAAAATACTTTTTTGTAGAATTTTATGAGATACCATTATCTTGCGTTCCTTAAATTACAGAAACGCAAGGAACTTGCGTTCCAGATACCAACATGTTGGTATCTGGAACGCAAACTACATGCGTTTCTGTAGGGGTAATTAGGGTATTTTCGCGCATGTGTCTAATTTCACGCACCATACTTCTTTTAGGCCTAAAGTTTCCATAATGAATGGAAATCAAGAATTTTTGTTGTTGAAAATATGCACTGTAACCTACACGTAGTTCCTGGTTAGTTTGATACGAATATTATCAGTAGATGGTGTTTTTTAACCCATTAGAATATTGCAATCATGAATTGCTTGATTTCCCCAGGATTCCCCTCCAGAATTTCCCAAATGTCTTTTAATTGAATATATTCCAAGGATGATCCATCCCTTTCGACTAACGTTATAGCAATTGGGTTCGTAGGACTGGAAAGGAAATTCAATCACCTTTCAAACGATATATTAGCCACTTTTGTATGTTGAAAATTCATAATACTGTTCTCTTTGGAATAATTTGAAAAAAATATGGGAAAATTTCTGTTTTTTCGGGCGGCTACAGCCGGATTGGGGACACTACCCACAGGGGGGATCAATATGGTAACATATATGCGTGAAATTAAGCCTAATTAGGCTTAATTTCACGCATATATCTGTTTTTTCATGTATTGCATTTGCAATTATTTGTAGAGAGTTTCCAATACCATTACATGGTCAAACATATTGGTAAATTGACCATAATACGATTTTGTACGCCAAAATACTTCAAAGGCTTTTACTCTCAAGATGTATTTACAGTGCTGTAATTCCTAATGCTTTTCATTGTGTGCGTCTTTACAAGTTGATAACTGCAATAATCAAAACTGATGTGTGTTTTGTATATCATTAGTATGCGTCGAAGTACTAGTTTGCCTGTAAACACTTTGGTTATCTCTTTTCAAAATTTACTGTCGATAATATACTTATAGGATGTATAGTAGGATTGCTACAAGTCGAATTTTGCGCATTGGGTGAGCGAAATAACAATAATTACCCCAAATTTAAGGAATGCAAGTTCCACTGAACGCATCGTGGAATATATCCTTAAGATGTTTTGAAATATCAGGCCTAAGTATACCTAAATAAGGCGTACAGGGCATCTGATCAATGATTCAAATTTAATCCAGGGCCCGACAGCTCGTAACTCTGTAGGTTGATAAGGCAATGATTAAGTACATGTAGTCATAAACATGATTAAATCATATAAATTCCATGTCTCGTTAGGCCTTATCACCCTTAATCATCTCCTAATGTAACTATCTAGTTAGATTAAATATCTTGTCCCTAATCATGATTACAGTGCAGTGTAGGAAATTAAGCATTTTTTACATGCACCCACTGGGTGCACAGTAAAAAATATCGTGCACCCGGCTACATTTGTGTGCACCCGACCTCACAAATATTAGAAATGAGGCAAAACTGCAGGTATTTTGTTTTTCAGCATAATCAAATGTATATAATGGTTTTTAGGCATTAATTAACTCATCTATAAGCATCACGTCATGTTGTCCACTTGCCTCATGTTGAAAGGTGAGCCCGAAAAATGGCCCTAGACCATTAAAGGTGGGAGCCAGTGTCTCTAAGATGTCATACTACCATCATCCTGAACGTCCATTTAATTTATATACCAAATTTCATCTGTCTATCTTCAATATTCTTTGTCTTATACCTGTTTTTGTAATCAAAATTCAGGTTAAACATTGAATTGTTCTGTATGTGACGTCACACAATGACAAGGTCGAAAATAGAAAACTAAGAATATATCAAGATATAATTGTTGAAAATTTTCTGAATGAGTTTTGTAATATTTGAGAAAATGGCATTTAATGGATTATGAAAAGAATATCCGAAAATGTGATTTGGAAAGGATTTTGTAAATTTGAAATTTGAATTCAAAGACTACTTTGTGTGACGTCAGACACAGACGTTCCTTGTCTGATGGGTGAGAGAATCAAAAGGTCCTCTGATTTTAACAGCAGATTTCCTATAGAAGTGAGTGATTAATTGCTAAAATAATGTGCTGTCGTGTTACTTTAGTACCATCTTTGATATATAGTACGAGAACTTTTAAAAATCCAATTTTTACTGGCTCCTCTCTTTAAAATTGACACAGCGACATGGGCCCTTTTTGGGCTTAGTGACATCTGACATGAGATTTTAAAAGGTAATGGCATCGGACATTGCCTTTTCTTAAATTTGACAGGGCGACACTGCCTGCTCTTTCTTAACTTGGACATCATAATGGCGTGTGACATTGGACCCCCGCCCCCAAACCATTTTCCCCAGAAAATCGTATTTGACATTACAATTTAACTGTGCACCCATCGGGTGCATAGTCCCTAAAAACTGTGCACCCTGGCATGAAAATGTGCGCCTCGGGTGCAGGGCGCACCTTAATTTCCGACACTGCAGTGGATGTGATTAAGGTTAGAATGGAAATGGTTGTTAATGGAAATGGAAACCAATGGAAATGGTTGTTACAAATCCTCTAATCATAGTTACGAGCCGTTCATTTTAATCATGTAATTAGGCCTAATTACGTTAAATCACCTGACAGGCCAATCATGTTGAATTTAGGTGATTAGCCATGTTACGAGACGTCGGGGCCTGTTGTTCTAGGCGCTGGTCATCAGCCCCCCATCTTAAAGGTCGTATTCCACGTACCGAAAGTGCGGGCTGCCGAAAATGAACCTCTCCATGGCCATGCTCTTTACCGGAGGCCTGTACTTTCAGTGCATAATTGACCACCAAAAATGCATAATTGGCCGCCGAAAGTGAAAAATCGGTGGCCGCAAATGTCATATTGGGAACCAGTCCAAGATCGGCCCGAAAAATTTACCAACATGTTTGTAAATTTTGTTGGTGGTGCTGCCGATTATATATCGGGACCACCAAAAGTATATCTGCTGCAAATTGGCAGTGCATTATTGGTATGTGGAATACAGTCTTAATTTGGGTCCATGATGGGGATCCTGCCGTGCCCCCCTTCCACAGTTTTAGGCCTACCAATATTTGATCAACTGTCCACGGGACAGATTCTCCAAATGCAGTGTTTGAAATTAATGTCAGCCCCTGGCTGATGATTCTGGATCAGCACTGATGATTTTGGACAAAACTAACAATCAGTCCGGAGGGCTGACCAGTTTTAAAAGAAAAATATGATCTACGCTTTTCTCAAATTTTGTCTAACTTTGACAATTTGCAACAATTGTGAACGTATAAAATTTGGGCTGACAGTTTCTCATCAGGGCTGACATTATTTCAATAAAAATCAATTTTGAACACTGAAATGGGGGCCCTTGATGGGGGGGTGGGGTGGGGGGTCCTAATGTCGCCTGTCAGAGATAACAAATGGTGCTGTGGCCGTGTTAAATATAAGAAAAGCCCATGTCAAATGTTGGTAATGTCTCTGTCACATGTCACTATGATTTTAGGGTCCATGTCATGTTGTTAATGCTCCATGTCACATGTCAATTTTAAGAAAAGGCTGTGTCACCATGTCAAATTTAGTGGTCCAGACCCATCAAATGACCACAAAAAATGGGATATTAAGTCCAAAAACAGGACAGGGGTTTATTCCTTAAAGAAAAATGATAATTCATACTGAAAAATTTTGAAAATTGAAATATCAATGACGCAATATTTTGAATTCTAGTGTTTCTGAGTGTTAAGAGTACGAGTACCTAAAAGGCTAATTCATCCCTATATTCCACAGTTTGTAAGGGGGAGGAAACTACTTCCTCTCTTCCGATAGATCTTTAGGATTCATATCTAAATACCGGCTCGGTCGAGCATCCTGAAGTAAATATTGGGGAATTAGCCGTTGGTCAGATGCCAGCACCCTCTAAATAAGATGGAACATACAGGTGGAACATCGAAGACCCACCTACATTTGCCAATTTATTTAGGTAGACCAACCAGTGGTCAGGTCTGGGCTAACATAGAAATTGGGTGACCAATGATACGACCCTACGGCTTGAAAATAGATTAATCAAGCTAAATCTCCTTGATTAAATGTGTTTAGATAATTATGATAAGTGCTTAATCATGATTAAAATTAATGGCTCGTAAATATCCTTAGAGTATTTGAAACAAGCATTTTCATTGGAGTAAGCTTAATCATAATATTATCCACTATAACCACGATTAGGGACCAAATATTTAATCTAACCAGAGGGTTAGACTAAAGTTGATCAAGGATGATTAGGCCCAACGAGACATGCAATTTAAATTATTTAATCAATGTTAGAATGTTTTCTAGGGCTACATGTCCTTAAATAGCTCTTAATATGGGTATGGACCTCTAAAACCGACAGGGTGACATGGCCATTTCTTGAAATCGGCATGGGACATGGCATCTTTAGTGACATGCGGCAGGGCTGATTCTTAAAATCGACAGGATGAAACAGGCATTTCTTAAATTCGATTAGGGTCACAGGGTTATCAGTAACATGGGTAAAGCATTATCCTTAAGCCCCGGTCACATTTACCAACTGGACCAAACTCGAAAATTGACTTGAGTTGATATGACTCTGTTAGCCTATAGACTCACTATCATGGTAGCCTTTGCACTGACCAGTCATAGGGCTAGACCCACCACAGCACACACCTTGAATTGAGTTAGCATCACCTGTCGAGTGCAGAGATGCCACTCTTCAAACATGAAAAATACAGAACCACATTTCCATATTATTTTAGTTCAGAAACAACTAAGGTAGTACATGTATATTCTTCTGTGTTAAAGCTCTGATACTGAAATAATTTATAAGTAATGTACAAGAATTGTGATATAGGTTTCTGTTTTTCATCCTGAAATTGAAAACTAAATTATTTACCTTCTAAAATTGTTCCACCTCTTAAACTAGTTGTCAAAGCAAAAAACACGGAAATCTGTATTTATATTGAAAAGTGGCATCACTGAGAGTGTGGCAGGGGACATTGTAGTTGCACCCGCAGTAATTGAGTCTTACATGTTGTGAAGATGAAGTTATACCAATGGCAGATCCAGGGGGATCCGCCCCGCGCATGTATATTCCTGTTTGTCGACCCCCTCTCCCAATACATTCATGTTTGTGCCCCAATGCCTTCTCTTTCAATTCCTGGATCCGCCCCTGCTGTACAACTCGATCTTCGAGGTTGAGGTGGGACATGCATTAGTGTAGCATTGTGTACCTTGAAGTAAACCCAGTTTTACCATATCTGTCTATTATGATTGTCTATTTCATTGTTGGTAGTGACACTAATGACATGAAATTTTGCTTAGTGACATATGACTTGGCCTTTTTCTTTTTAATCGACATGCGACATGGGACCTCCCCCCCTTAATTGTCCTATGATGGTACGAGCCATTGGGGCCAGGACGTTCCATAATCATGGCTCTAGACCCCTAAATTTGACATGGTGACATGGCTATTTCTTAAATTCAACATGGGACATGGCCACCTTAGTGACGTATGACATGACCCTTTTCTTACCCTATTATTGGCATACCTAAGGCCGGGGCGGTTCCGAGGTGTGTGGAACCCTCTCCAATTTATCATAATGTAAAAGATTAAACCATGAAATTAATATAGGATGGGGGTTGGGTGGTGAAGTGGTTAGCATAACGGCATTGCATGTGGCTGGCTGGGGTTCACCTCGTGGTGCTGCCTGTTAAATTACCTCACCTTGCCGTTGTACGCCCCTGCCTATTGCTTTGAAATCTATACATTCTTAGTAGGAAATATTTTTGAAGAATTATAGAATGTTAGACAATATTAGTGACACTAGCGACATGGCTTTTTCTATATCCACAGGAGAGATAGCCATTTCTTAAATTTGACACGTGATAAGGGGTCCCCCCACAACCAAGGGATCCATAATATGGGTCTGGACCACTAAAATCGACAGATTGACATCCACTTAAATTGAAAGTTTGACATGGCCGTTTCTTAAATTCGACATACGATATGGGGGTTTAATGACATGACAGACAGGTTAGAAACCTTAGTGACATGTACATTTCTTTTCCATGGACGTTTTTTTAAATTCAACACATACCTGTCATTTCAAACTCACAAAAAATCGGGACAGCTAATTTTTGCTATCTAAAATAGGTGCTTTTGGATGAAATTGTAAAAATAGCACTCTTATTTACCAAAATTTCGTGAAACATATGCCCAATATAGATGTCCAAAACAGGGACATATCTTGTCGAAAATAAAGAAACATAGCACTTATTATTAGAATAAATTGATTTTAACTTAATCTTAACACATTAGATCCTTGAAATAACTCCATAAAATCAGGACACAAGCCTGAAATCAGGACAAACACTGTCCCAACTTGGCAATCGGGACAAGGGGCTAAAATCCGGACTGTCCTGACCAAATCGGGACAAACGGCAGGTATACCAACATGCGACATCAGGACCCCACCCCCCATCCAGAGCCCCCATAATCTGGGGTCACAGATCGTCCTGTACTTTAGGAACGTTTGACTATAACTAAGAACATCAGTTAAAAGGGACAAGTGCTGAATTTTATAAATCAGTAAATGTGCCATAAATTAACATTTTCACTTACCTAGCTCTCATAATCTGAAGTTAGGTGTGTACATTTTTTTAGAAAACTAAATATTAAGTCACCAATTACTACCCGTTTCAGTATCACTGACTCCTCTTGGTAAAGTCTCACCATGGTTAAGTCAGCCCCGTGGTTAGGTTTGCCCAGTAGTTAGATCGGCCCCATGGTTAAGTCAGCCCCTAGGTTAAGTCGGCCCATTGGTTAAGTCGGCCCTGACCTCTTATCATAAATTAATGGAGCCAAGCATCATATCATTACCATTTTCGTACTTACATGAGATAGGCTTGGGCCAAAAAGGTTTTATTGAGTTATTTTTGTCATTACACTTTGTTTCACATAACCGATTTCAGTATATTTGTCTGAAGGGGAATTGAGAGTTCTGGACAATGGCCCTGACAGACATCCAAATTATATTCCAAAACGGCCCTGTCCGAAACTTAGATCTGATTTTCAAAGCTAACTTTGGAAATGAGACTTTAGGATAGTCATCAAGGTACGATTTAGAATATGATATTCTCACATTTTATGAACTGTAAAGGTTGAATTGGATTCATTTTTTGTTTTACCAATTAAAAATCAACTTCGTTTTTACAAATCAAAACTTCAATGCCTACAACCCGAAAAAGTGCCGTTTGTTTTGTGTAAATGTTTCACCTATTTCCATGACTTTTTGTGAGCCCTTAATTATAGTTTTTAGTATTGTAGCTTATGGGAAGGGCTCACTCAATCAGTCATGTCTTTTGTAGGTATTTGGGCTTTGATCTGATTGCCCGGTTACACAATCTTACATACAAGTAGCTACAGGCCTTTGTCCACCGGCATGCATTTGTAAGCAGGACAATTAGTGTGCATCAAGTGTAATTTAGTGGGCAGGCCTCTCCCTTCCACCTATCCCACCCCCACTCCTTGAACTCAGTTCAAGGAGTGGGGGTGGGGCAGGGTGCAGTTTGAGAAGCCAGAAGTGGGTTACATAACCAGTACTTGAGCCACAGTCACCTGCATGTGGGTGGGTGCAGGGGACCAGGGCATTGACAGTCCACTCAACATAGTGGGGGGGGGGTGAGGCAGTCAGGGTCTAGGCAGTCAGTGTATGCAAGGCCTGGTAGGGGGAGGAGGAGAGGGGGGGGGGTCATGGTTGCTTGGGCGCATGGACAGTGATATAGGAGGGAGTCCTATTGGTCAATCAGGTTGACCAATGAGTGTACAGCTGCCCGGGACAGCTGCACTGCCCAATGGACACTACTGGGACCCCCACCTCTATGATGAGATTTCTGATTTCTAGTTAAGGGCGAACATCGATCGTTCCAACGATCGGAACTTTGATAGTCATTTGCTTCTTGTTTCTTTTTCTTAAATTGACAAGAATTTTTCATATTTCTAAATTATCTAACCTTACATGTTAGGTTAGGCTTACATTGGCTAGCCTTAGATTACTGCATGATTGCCACAAATCCCTCTCAATTTGAATGTATTTAGTTGGAGGCCCCTTTGATTACATTGAAATTAAAATTACCTATTCTCAAAATCTTGTCATGTTCTAATAATGTCCGATATCAATTTCATTGGTCAAGCAGAACACGTCAATGAAAATTGTTATGTTGCCCCCATCATGTGAAAACTACTAGTTAGTAGGTACTACCACCGCACAGACTCTCAAATGGCGCTTTTGTGACCATTTTTGAAGAAGGATGCTTTCCTAAATCTGAGACCCTTCTTATGGACTGGCAATTTTAGCAAAGCGCCTTATTTCAACATGTTACTTTGGATATTTTGTATAAGAAAAACCTAGCTAAAGAATCTTTAGATAATGCACAGATTTTGGTTTTGGATGCACCAATTTTGGTGCATTTGTAAAAATGGTCACAGAATTTGTACCATATTTTCACATAAATTCTTCAGTTTCTCTTGTTCTATTTGAAAGAAAAAGATTTGGTAAAATGCTTAAGGTTATATGCTCTTTTCAGAATGCTCTTTTCAGAACACTATAATTCAATTTAAGAGGAACACTTTAATTTTTCATGTGGTAGTACCTAAAACTAGCTGCCAGAGATCCCTATGAGACACAAATTTTGATATTTAATTAGACTAAAACATTTCCACAAACCCTAAAAATGCTTGTAAGATGCATTGATTAATGCTATTGCATTTTGCATTTTGCATGTTTCAAGTTTAGCATGTTTGCATGTTTCTGTTTGTATTTTATTCAGCTTTTTGTGAATTATAGAATGGCAGATGCAAAGAAAAAACGTCAAGATTACAAGAGAAAATGGATGTCTGCTACACGGTCACTTGAGAGTAAGAGACAGGATACTCGCAGTTTTGACAGCGACAGCAGCGACGATGATGATGCTTTCTCTTACAACATTTTCAACATGAATCATGATAACATCCCAAATTTCCACAGAGCACACACATATAATGAGACTGCACAGAACACTGATGGAACGGCACAGAACACTGATGAAACTGCACTGAAAAGTGATGATGATGCCCAAGAGGTAGAAGACTGTACATGGACCTGGGATCAGATTGACAACCATGTTACACTTTCTTCAGACTCAGACTCAGAAAATGCAGAAGATGAACGTATCTCAGATGAACTGAGAACTTGGGTTAACAAGCATGGCATTAAGCACAATGCTTTGGATGAACTTCTGAAATTGTTGAGGAGATTTGGCCACCCCTACCTTCCCTGCACTGCACGTACACTGCTAAAAACACCTAAAGAGGTGGAAATTATGATGAAATCTGATATGGAGTATATCTATTTCGGACTCAAAGAACAACTGCTGAAGAACCTTATGAAATACAAAGCAGATATTCAGGATGAGGTTGACACACTAGAGATCTCCCTAAATGTTGATGGGATTCCTTTGTTCAAAAGCTCTAAGAATTCTCTCTGGCCTGTTTTATGTTCTATTCAAAACTTAAAACATGTAGTAGTTTTCCCAGTAGCTCTAAGTTTTGGTAGGTCTAAACCAAATGATTTGGCCTTTCTTGAAGACACAATCAATGATCTCAATGATGTTCTACTCAATGGACTGCAGGATCCCACAAACATGAAAGTAATTCATGTATACCTTCAATCTATTGTCTGTGATGCTCCAGCCAGAGCCATGGTGAAGTGTGTCAAACTCTATTCAGGCTACTATGGCTGTGACAAGTGTTCTCAAGAAGGTTTCTGGGAAGGGAGGATGACCTATCCTGAAGTTGCCAACATCGAACTTCGCACCAATGCCTCCTTCAGAAATAAGGAAAATAAAATTCACCACCATGACACGTCACCCTTTTGTGACCTACCCATTGATATGATAAAGTGTTTCCCTATTGACTACATGCACCAAGCATGTTTAGGAGTGACTAAGAGGCTTCTTCTAACATGGTTACGAGGAAAGAAGGAAGTTAAAATTTCATCACAACAAGCCGATGAAATAAGTGGGAGGCTGACCAATCTGCAAAGGTTCATTCCAAGGGAATTCGCCAGGAAACCACGGGGCCTCAAAGATATTGACAGATGGAAGGCTACAGAATATAGGCAATTGATGCTATACACAGGGAAAATTGTCCTGAAAGGTATTCTTCCAGCTGACCTGTATAACCACTTCATGGTGTTCAGTGTAGCCATGTGCATCCTGGTGTCCCCAAGGCTTGTGAAAGAGCACAGCCAATATGCTCATCAGCTTCTGCTTCACTTTGTGTCGAAGGCCTCAGAGCTTTATGGGGCTGAATTTCTCGTCTACAATGTGCACTCCATGGTACATTTAGCACATGATGCAGAAGAACAGGGGAGCCTTGACATCTGCTCTGCCTTCAAATTTGAAAATCATTTGCAGAAACTGAAAAAGTTTGTGCGTTCAGGAAAAAGCCCTGTTGTTCAGATAACCAAAAGGTTACAAGAATCAGACACTGGAGGTGTCATTCATCAACCTGAGGCCGTGGATGTACATGTCTCGTCAAAGAAACCAAACAATGCCTTTGTGCTAAACAACCTCACATGTTGTGAAGTTGTTTCAACCTCAAATGAAAAGGATGGAGATGGGGGCAAACTACTCTTATGTAGAGTATACAAAGATTGTCAACCACTATTCAACAACCCATGTGACTCACGACTCATTGGAGTATTTACAGTTAGAGAGAGAAACGCCCAGATGAAGCTCATTCCTGAAGTGGAACTTACCCAAAAGGCTGTTATGATAGAGCGACAGCGAGAGACAATCATTTTCCTCACCATACTACACACTTATTGAATGTAAGATCAATCTAGCTGTTTCATAAAACATCAGACATGCACGATATAAAGTAGCCATCATTGCACTAATGCTAATGCTTTCCCAAGTCTAAATCCTTATTTACTAATAATGGGCCATTCTCTCCAAATTTAAGTAATATTTTTAAAACTCTCTTTATTGAATGTATTATTCTTCAATTAATATCAAACATGATATAAAATATTTCATAATTTGAACATTTGTATTGTTCGGATTCCATTTGTATTGTTAGGATTCCAGCATGATCAATATTGACAGGCTTGTATATGATAGATATCACATACAAATGAAAGATTTGTATCAAAATAGATCTATATATTGATAAGATTTTAATGATAAAAAATTGACAGGCTTAAATTTCAGGAGAATGACTCTTAATTCATTCAATTTTCAGAACATTTGTAAAAATGTCCTTCTTTTTTATAAAGCTATAGATTTCAGAACACTGACATGAAATCAAAATTAGTATGTAGAGACAAGAAATGATATTATTATGATAAAGTTTTATTGTATAGGGATGGTTTTTATATCATCTTGGGAGATAATGTATATAGACTTATGATTTGGTGAATATTCTGTTTCAGATGTTTGATTTCGTTGTTGTTGCATTTGTAAACGAGGACGACACCATAGCAGTGGTTCACAAGTCGTGGATTGACAGTTATAATGAAGTTAGTAGATTGATTACCTTTTTATGTGTTGAATTCCAAATTCTGCTAGGAAGCCTAAATCTGTTGATCAAAATAGTATATATTTATGCCGATATTCAAAGAAAACCTAAAGTACCAGGTATTCTATTCATTCTCTGGGACCATGTCTTTTCAGGGGCATTTAATATGTCATATTATTGCTAGAATTGCTTTTTTATACAATTGAAATTTGTTTTTATTAATTTGTATTGGATAAAAACTATGTAATTCCAGTGATGGGTAGCCTCGAACTTATGTTCAGTGGGACTGCAGCATAAATTAGTGGAATTGCCATTATAGTTTTCTCAACGAAACTGTTTTGTCAATTAATTGCTCCAAAATCTATCTTTTAGGCAATGTATTCCTACTGGCCACCGAACAAGGTTGCTGCTAGGGCTAGGAGAGGTGAAGCTCCTGATAGAGCTAAGTGGGGAAAGTATGAAGTCAGGATATTCACATACACAGGTAATACATCGTATTTAAGTTCATGCAACTGTGATTTACATAATTATGGATGTTGTAAAATGTGAGATTTATTAGTATTGATCAAAAATTACCATTGGCTCATATGTTTAGAGAAGCACAATTTAACCTCACTTGTCTATTGAAAAAATGTTCTATTGGTGTCATAATGGTTATTCTGATAAATTCATGAAAATTGTCACATGACTCATTGTAGAGTAATTTTCCCCTGTGTCAATAAGACATAACCGAATCAATTTTCCTGATGGGATATCATAGCTAGAAGAGCATAACACCATGAACTAGTTCATTTCATTATTTGTCCATCCAATTAGATATCTAATGCTCTATTACATAATCCCTGGTATATATGGTAGAATTGAAATTAAACCACCATGAATTGTGTTTGCAGAGGACTATGAAACAGCGGTTAGATATGCCAAGAGGGCTGAACATACATCACACCTTGACTCAGATGAAGAAGCTCCATCTGAGAGGAAAAGGCAGAAGCCCAATCGTTTAGTATCAGATACTGATGACGGTGACGGTAAGAATAATTGCAGTTTTCCAAAAAACATAAAGATACAATCCTTAAATTAAATGATGCTTCATAACAGTTATGATGATTGGGTATTTTGACACGTGCATAAAAAGTAAGTTCTGAATTGTTGTGTATTTAACTTCACTTGACCATTCTAAAGTTTTGTAATGTTTTAAAAAAATCAGGAAGCTGTATGTGACGTAATGCTTCTCACATAGTGGTCAATCATTCAATCTTGTTTGAAATTATCAAAATGCAGATGTTGGCCTCAGAAAACAAGTTTAAAGTTTGAAAGATAATCATATGTAATAATATAACATGATTTTATCTTTTAAGATGAGATTGATGAGCAACGCGATGAAAGGCAGAAAAGGGCGCCAAAACGTTCTGACATGACGCTGCCAATGCCAGTCCCACCAAGGATTGGAGAGGCAGACTCTCCACCCATTCTGTCTGAAAATGAAAACTCATGTTCAATCATCAGTGGTAAGTTTGTTTTTTTGCTTATCTTCTAAACAGTAGATGGACAGATTTTCTATGGAATGAGTGAGCGAATGAGTGAGTGATGGATGTTTTCTGTCGTACGGACAACCAGGGTCATTTCACAGCAAAAACAAATCAGGACAAATTCTGACTTTTCAGACATGTGTTTTGACTCGGTGAGTCTTTGATGATCGTATCTATGAGACAAGGGTGACACAGCTGAAATCAAACCCAATGAACCACTTGGTCAGTGCTGGGTCCCCCCTATCATTGCCTTTTATGATCAGCAGGGGCTACTGGAGAGTTTCTGCAGATTCATAGTATTTGAAGTTGTTCTCAATTTTATTAGAAATTGAATATTGTTTCAAAGTTTGAATAATATAAACTATTAAATACATGCATCCATTCATAGGAATGTTTCTTGAAATGATAAAGAGGGCAATAATCAGTGGTTCAATAATTTTTTTGATGTTCATCTTCATCAGTATATCATCCTCTATTCTTATCTAAGATCAAGAAATAAAAGTATGAAGACACAAGTTGTACCCTTCATGCAATGTATTTCACATCATGGGATAGAGAGGCTTAGTTATAGTACTAGTATAGTCTCAGATTATCAGAAATTGAGAGGAGGGCTCATATGAGTCATGCAAAATGATAAAGCAGTAGTGGAGAGGAGGAGTAGTAATTGACTAGAGATGATTCTTAGATTTTTTAACTCTTTCAGAATCATCTCGAAAGGCAAAGAATGCCCCACCAAAAGCTATGCCATCAACCTCAAGTGCGACCGCGAGCAGATTCCAAGATGGGCCTTCTCGCATGATGTGGTCCCGATCTCCCCAAGTCAGCCATCCACAAACTGACCTCAGAATGATAGAGACGCCTGCACGAACTCATCATGGGCCCGGGGAGGCAATGCAGAACTCCACAGAACGTCAAAACAATGCTGAAACTCACAGTACCAACAGGAGGGAAGGAGGTATTGGCCTCCACAGGCCACGGGTATTAAGAGAAACAGAAAGTGAGTACTTTTGCATGATTATATCTTTATAAAAGAGATTTAACGGACGGGGGGTTTTAATGATATTAACAATGTGTGTACATTAAAAGCTGTACAAGTCAAATTTATACTATAAAAGCAGGGGAGCGGGGTCTGAAATGTTCTCATTTTAAAAAAGGATATCATGGGTTACATGGACTCTATTCCTTGTTTTGTTAGGCAGGTTTGGGATAAGATTGATATTAGCAATTGTGGCTTTTTTTCATTGTTGCTAAATTTTGCATCACAGGTGACTTGTTATTCTGCATGGTTGCTGACTTCAATACTTTGACTCAAGTAAAAATTTACCGCTTAAAAAATAAAATGAAAGCTATTATTTGGCAAATCTTTAAAACTATTTGTAAATAAAAAGGATTATAATCTGAATAACATTTCAAAATTACACCAAATTTTTGCCATGTAGTTACATAGTCATCAATGTTTGTTTACAATATTATGATGACCTCACCTAACGACCATTTTTGGCTCAGTCCCTTAAGTGGGTCACATGAGAGGGTCTCTACTGTATAAGACTTTCTTGATGGCTATAGTTGAATCAGGGTGAACACCTATATGCAGAAACTTTAGGATTTGGAGTTATAGTTGCAGACTTGATTGAAAGTCGTTCTTTTACTATATTGTAAAGGACAGCTTGGGGGCCATCCATAAATGACATCATGCTATTTTTGACCCCACCCCCTCCCCTCCTTGTCATGTTTTGTCATGTGATCTCTGACCCCCCCCCCCCTCTAGAAATGACATCATAGCAGGTGAACCCCTCCCCCATGAAATTGCTGAAACAGTAAAAGCAGGAGGGTACAAAACAGAGGCTAAGGGCCACAAAAACCTTTAAAATCAGGCCAGGCTCCTTATTGAACATACATTTTTTCTCTGAAATTCTTTAAATTGAAATTTTGTCAACATGATGTCATGCACCACATGATGTCCCTCCCCCCTCATCATGTTTGGTCATGGAAGCATGAACCTCCCCCCTCCCCCCCCCCCCTGCTGCATGATGTCATTTATGGACAGCCCCTTGCCATCAGATTGTTATATTTCTATATTCTACAGATTTTCAGGTAACAGTCCTTATGAAGCTCGAAACTATTGTTAAAAAGCAGGAGGAACAGATGGCTCTGCAGAAGGAGCAACTGGCTTTGCAGAAACTAGTTGCAATGAACACTATGGGGACGGGTGCTGATGGTGCCATTGAAGACCTTCTACCCAAGCCTCTCGATACCCAGCAGGAACTGGAGGAGTTATCAACCAAGTGTGAGGAAAGCGCCTACAGAAAGAAAATGGTAGGTAGTTTAAAACATTAGGGAAAAACATAATATTAATAATAAACACCATTAGCTTGTATTGGCCAAATTCTCATATACCTTGTGTTTGATATAACTATCATTCATTGGCATATCCAGGGGGGAGGGGGGGCAGATGGCCTTGGCCTCCCCCTACAGTAGAAAAGAGAGAAAGAGAGGAGAAAAGGCAGAGAAATCGAGTCCTTCATGTCCTGACAATGACCTTCCCCCTGACTCTGTCCTTCCCCCCTCCCTTCCCCCACTAGCCATGTCTTTCCCTCCTGGCCCTTTGCTTCCCCTTTTGGCCCTTCGCTACAATTTTGTGTTTTTTGATGAATCCAAAATACAGAGTTGTGAGTATTCAATTTGTAAATCATTTTTGGTTAGCCTTTCAGATTTGTAAATATGCATGTAAAAAGGTGTGTTCATTCACAAGCAAATCTATTAACTTTGCAAAAGAGTTTGGAAGAACCTATTCAGATCTATTTCTTCTCTATATTTTTTCCCAGTAGCATGTCACTCGAAGCTGCTACATTTGCATTTGAAGTAAAAAAGAAGTTATACCCATCAAACGATAAATGTTCTCAATAGTTCAGAAGTGGCAGTACATTTCTTTGCAGATTGTGAAAGTAAAGAATAAAGGTCAATATGGTGTTTAACAAATTCTGAAGTGATTTGGTTCAGACCCCATCTGCATTTCCCTTAATAAACTTTCATCCCTCATACATTCTTTTCACATATATCCATCACCAGGTGAACTTCTTCAGCACTATGGGAGGACACAACTGTGGGGACAGTGTGAGGCGCATAATGAAGACCATGGGAACTGCTAAACTGTGGTCCTTGTACAGCCTAAAGGGTCGTAAGCAAAAGCTGTCTCTGCAGAGCATGACAGTTTTTAGAGTCATTGTTAGTAAGTATTGACAAAATTATACCAGCATTGATAAATAGTACAAGCATAACCATATGATTTCTATTACATGTTTGCATTTAGGTTATATGTGGGAAAATTAGACAAATTATAGATCTAAAATGAGGAGGAAAGGGGTCAAAAATGTATAGGAAAACCATCAAAATACATTCTGAGAGGGTAGGCACAATGTAGATGTCTAGGTGAAGTAAACTTCTAACAAACTCTGATTTAGTGGGACTCTTACCGAGTCTTGTAAGAATACATATTTCACAGTGTCTAGCAGTTAACAGGGTAAGACAAGGATTTCATGCAAGGATAATTGGTCATGTTTATGCTTAACTTATGGGACAAAATTCCCAATGAAAGAGGGGCCAAGAAGGCAGCTGAAGTTACCAAACCATGGTTATACCCTCACATCCATAAAAATGTTACCCCATTCAGTACTCAGTGAGACAAAACATCTACATAATTTAAAAACTTGAACCTCCAAGTTCTTTTGGATTGGGAAGATGTATCATACTGCACTAAGATGAATTTATTTTGGATCATAATCTCAAATCTTCATACTAAATGATAAGATCTAATTTTTTCTTTTCCCATGCTAGCATATACTTTATTGACATACACTGTATTGACAGTCTGGTTCCTCCATATTTATCTGTAAATATTTCCAAAACTTATAGAGGCCTGCCTGCGTACGCATCCGAAGATCAAAGAGAAGGACGTAGAAGACCAGGTGGCTGAAACATTAAAACATGCGCCCAGCAAACGAGGAGGCTATAGATTCAAGGTAAGAACCCTACAGCTTGGCACAAAACCTGTGGTAATTATTAGACATTTGGTTTTACATTTATATTCCCAATAATAGTGTCTTGGTATATTTTTAGTGTCCACTACTTATGATTTACATTTTCTGCTCAATTGCTATTAGAATAACAATAAATTCTGCATGTCATATAGCACATGTTAAGTAAAAAGAGAACCGTTTACCCAATTATCAATTAACCTGTTCGATAGTATACAGGGGCGGATGCAGGATTTTCAAAAGGAGGGGGTCAGCAAAAGGGCTAAGTACTAAAACGATGTGCATTTGCGTGTGCGCAAGGGACATTTTCCCCTCTTTTTGTAGTTTAGGGGTCCACCAAAACGGGGGGTCAGGACCCCCTGGATCCCCCCTGGATCCCCCCTGGTATAGCTAGGATACTCTACTTATGTTTATGATGGCTAGCATGTTAACATAAATATATTCTGAATGGGCTCTTCCAATCCAATAAATCAAAATGATAACTTATCTTTCTGACTCTTAAATTGGTCACCACTATTTAATCAATTTAATTAACTTCATATGTTTCTTTATAGGAGCGAACACCCCAAGAGAATGCTGCTCCTCCCCTTCCTGAGACTGATGACAGTGACTAGATGTGGAGAAAGCCAGGCTATCAACTTCAAGTAACATGAATAGAAGGCATTTCTTATTCAAGTAACATGTATCATCTTGATCATGAACAAGCCATTACTTGACTGTACCGTGACCTCAGTTGACATTACAAGTGTGAACTCTATATTTGTCCATTAACCCTTTCACTGCCAGAGGCCGCATATGCGGCCCTATAGTAAAAACCCATAAGAACACCATTGAAAGAGGGTGAATCCAGCTCTCAGAATCTGAAAGAATTTTTCAAAAATTCCAATTAGAACCAGAGATACAGCTATTTGAATGCCAGACCGTCGAGTCACCAAAAAATATTAGAATTGCAATTAGAGAAACCATTAATGACATACTTACATTAGAACTTACCATACATGTCAAAAATCATGAAAAATAGGTCAATTTGTGTAAATGACTTGATTTTCAATTGGCTATAACTTTGCTTTCATTTATGGTAATTACAAACTCTCTTTTGCGTGAAAAAGATAAAGTTTTCATGTTATCCTTATAAAAAGTGAAATAGATATTTTATGAATTATCGGTTACCATGGAAACCGGTAAAAAGCATATGGTAGGCATATGACACCTGATAAGAAATTTGCCTTATTGGCACAGTGCCAACATTTTGAACATTTTCATCGACATTATTGAAAAAAACTTTCCACCTGAAGAATGTAAATTAAATTTGAGTTTTAGGCATTTTTTAGAATAATTTTCTTATTTTGGGCAATATTTCAGTAAATATCAGTTATATCACAACATATCTGGCAATGAAAGGGTTAAGGTTCAAATTTAAACTGGCCAAAGTGCATAACATCATATCAGTATAGTTACTAGCAATGCTAAATCTCGGTAGTAATTCTTTTAGGCAAGAATATTAATTGCCCTGAGTGAACTACATCTGGTGAGAGTTAGTGTAGAGATCATAGAAGTTTATAGTAGGCTTTAAGATTGTGTGTTAAACTTTCCTGAGTGAACTACATCTGGTGACAGTTAGCGTAGACATCATAGAAGTTTATATAGGTTTTTAGATTCTGTGTTAAACTGCCCTGAGTGAACTACATCTGGCAAGAGATAGGGAGGAGTAGATAGTTTTTAGTAGATAAGTTTTTAGTGATTTGTAGGTTCTTTTAAAACCTGAGTGAACTACATCTTGCAAGAGTCAGTGTAAAGTCTATAGGCGTTATTTTTAGCTGTTTAGGTTCTTTATCAAACTGCTTTAGTAAACTACATATGGCGAGAGTTTGTCTTTAATTCTCCCTACTATGGATAGCATTTTTTCTGTGGTTCACCTTCAGACTAGCCCTCTAGCTGGATTTATATGTGTTTTTGTCGATATAATTGCTCAAAATTAACATGCAGGTGCCTAAAATACAGTAAATCAGCTATCCGTGGTAGGGTGAACTTTAGAGGTCATTAACGTTTTTAGGTTTGCATGTTTAGTGAGCTTTATAGTCATCTTGTATGTTCTGAGTGAACTATAGATGACGAGAGTTATTAGGGGTCAGTACCATTTTTAGGTCCATATGTTAACTGCCCTGATTTAAATACGCATTGTTAAACTTAGTTACTGTATAGTACTTAGATTTCATTTTTTGAGATTGTAAGTTAAAGCAACAGTATCATCGGTGGTACCATTGTAATTAGATTTGTTGTAACTGGCTAAATATTGCACCAAACCTAGTACAACCCCTAACAGTGATTTATGTTTGAAAATGGGAAAAGATTCTACTAGCTATAACATCGTTGGGCTGGTGCCCTTTATATCCCATCAATCTTGCAGATGATACTGTTTCTTTAGCTATCCTGAGTGACCGACACCTGGGAGAGTAACCTAGACTAGCGTTAGTAGAGTTCATTATAAGTTCTTATGTAAAACCGCGTGTTGCTACACAGCTGTCAAAATAATGTAAACTTCTGTTATTTTAATACTTGATGTAAAACATTTTAAGCCCATGTCCAATAATATCATACTACCACAGGCTTGCCAACTGTTCCATATTTCACGGGACAGTCCCCATTTTTTAGCCGTTGTCCCATAAGGGTTTGAAAACGTCCCATTTTTTGGTCAAAATATTGGAGAAAATGTTGCTTATACTACAATTCTAAGAATACAGAAAATGACGTTTTATAACTTTTTTTCCCAAATTTTCTTAATTATTTTTAATATTCAGTAAGGACAACTGTCCCTTTTTGTGTTTAAATGTCCCGTTTTTCTAAGCATATTTGAATGCATGTCATGGAAGTGCTGAGGAAATCTTGGCAGGCCTGCTGCCATCATACAAAAAGCAAATGTTATAAATAAGCTGTGATGTTGTTTGAAAGAAAGGTATACGTTTAACCCTTTAGACCCCACCAGAAACGTTTATAAATTGATGACAGTGACATATCATGAAATCTTTATGGACGAGATTTGTCTTACAATAATTATCTTGAAATTTGAATGGAATGGCGTAATGGTTTGTAGCAAAGGAAGGGAAATCTCATAAGCTTTCATTTAATATATTTGAAGTATTTGTATTATTAGTCCTCTTGGTATTATTCTATTTTGCAAAACCGTCAGAAAACATCAGATTACCCCAGATTTTGAATGATTGAAAATACCACGATAAAAAATCTAAATGAATAGAAAATAGACAATGACGACCATTGGTATGAAAAGATTAACTGCAGTGAAGATGCAGTGGAGATTGTTAACCATAAAGACAGAAATAAATTTTCATAAGAACAAATTCTTTCTCTTTTTTTCATTCCAGGGACAGGTTCATGGTTTAGACGTTATTATTATGAAATGGTGGTATTCCCCATATTTTGTGGACAATTGATTTGGTGCCGACATCATTGGTCAAGTCACCAATTTGGCATGGCAGGTAGAGAGTTACAACATGGCAAATTAAGGCCGTCTCAGGGACAAGAAGTACAGGGCTTTAACTGTAACAAGGTTAATTTCAGGAGAAAGGAGGACCACCAGTTGAACTACATAACCTAATGATCTGGAAAATGTTAGAAGATGGTTGCTATACAACGTCAGCAACAACGTTATAACAACTTTTGTGAGAGTCCACATTTTGATGTTGTAACTACGTCCTTTTACAACATTGTCCAGATGTTATAATTGTGACGTTGTGACAACGTTGTATAAAGGTATTATATAACGTTGTTCATAACGTGATGGCAACTTTCCAGGGAGTCCACATTTTGATGTTGTAATTACGTTGAACTACAACGTGATGGCAACAAAAACATAACGTTGTGACAACATTATGACAACGTAGATTTGTTTGCTGGGTAGCCCTGGGCCAATTTGACTGTAGCCATTAGGCATCTTGTTCATTTACCTATGTTGCTATGACTATGGGGCCGTCAGATACGGGGTCGTCAGAAACGGAAACTGACCAAATATGACATTACTATGTCTTCTTTCTTTTATGTAATTACTACAAACCATAATAATGATCAATTTATTGAAAAAACAACATTGTCATCGATATCCTGCCAACGGTGCTGTTTTCATACCAACGGCAATCTTTTCATAGCGATGGAATGTCTCCATCTTGTTTGTTTACCTAGTGCTTGGCGCTGATTGGCCAATACCATGCAGCAGGGCTTATTAAATTCAAAACGGCGCCATACCTACCACTGCACATAGTTTGTGTTGGATCATATCAGGTAAATATGACCTGTTGCATATACACAAAGTCCCTAAAGATTTTGTTTCTTATATCATGTTGATGGGCTACGGAAAAGGTATTAAATGGGCACTCCAGAAAAATGCAAATCGGAGCAGCGGTTCAAAAGTTAGGGTCTATCAAGCTCTCCACTGGGGGCAGCTATTTTGTTTCTATAACCTGGTATGTACTTCACTAGCTCATCCAATTGTGGTTCCTGTTTGGGTATGTAATATTTAAGTGTCATTTATAACTGGACTGTGTCATATTGAGTGTAACATTTTTTTATTTATTTATTTTTATTTCAGGTTCTTTAAATACTGGTTACAATCGAGCTCGAGGTGGTCAATGAGACCCCGGCCTCCCTTGTAGTCCAGATACAATCATCAATCAAACTTTAGCAGTATATTTGTTAACGTATCATCGATTCTGTAATAGTCAAAATGATGAAAACTGACTATGGCCATAAATTTTATACTACATAGAAACTGTAACTTTGATGTTTAATTTTCCTAGCAAACAATTCTGATATTGGTTGCTAAGCAATAGGTATGTTGCCAGGCAGAACCAATGGTAACTATACTACTTAAAATGAAAACTCTGGGTTGCTGGGTAACCATTTATAATTGATTAAATCTTAACCATTGAATTGATACTGTTGTATCTTTTTTTTATTATTATTATTATTATTATTATTATTATTTCTGAAAACATTCAGGGTTACCCCTGGTCTTCCATGATAAACAATGCATCAAGAATATACAATATACCATCGCTTTTTATAAAGTCAAACATGTAATAAATCCTCATATTTCAGATATTGGCGCCGTATTTGTGAGATGACAATATGAACATCTGGACTTTGTTATACATCAGCACTGAGCTTATTCCATAGTATTGTACCATTATAGAATGGGCTTCTGTCGTATTTCCGACCGCCATATTTCTCAGTTTTAAAAATAAATTTGTCTTGTGAACGTGTATTACGAGTTATTTGTTTCTGTACACCAGCTTGTTGAGAATGATAATACATCAAGGAATATAACTGTATTTGTCTCCAAACTGATTATCCTTTTATGTAAATCAGGAATTCTGACATGATCCTCCCAGGAAAGATTGCAACAAATTTTTAAGGCATCATTCTGTAAGACCTGAAGAGCTAGTTTGTCCTTCTTATTTAAAGATAACAGTACAAAACCAATAATTCTAATAATGGCAATATTGTTTGTTTATAAACTTGTATTGCAGTAATTTCAGTAATACAACAGCGTATTTTGCTTAGACTGAAAATACGATTGTTGACCATACTAGTAATTTTATTAAACATGGAATTGAGCGTAAATTCTTGATCAATCAAGAAGCCCAGGTAATTATACACCGAGACAAATTCAAGTGGTTCATTATAAGCATATACAGCAATGGGGTTAACAATCTTTCTTAGATTATTTTGAGAGCCCATTATGATAATTCTAGATTTCCTGGAATTGAGTTTTAAATTATTCTGGTCACCCCAAGATGTAATTCTGGATAAATCAGACTGTAGTTTTTCATGTATTACTTGCCAATTATTTCCTGAGACATATAATACACAGTCATCAGCAAAAAGGCCGATTTTAGAAGATTTTATGGTATTTTTCATGGTATAAATGGTTGCACTGAGGTAGAAGTAGCCTCATGCATATTATTAGAATAGAATAAAGATTTAATACTTGAATATGATTACGCTGCTTATTGTAAAGCCTAATAGCTTAAAGGACGTGGATGGTCACCAGACTGCACTAGAACTAAAACAAAACCAAATGACTAATAAGGAAAACCTAAAATTAATAAGATAGTCTATTAATAACTATAGGCAGTGTCAACAGCAGGTCAGACTGAGCTAGACTGGTGTTATTTTATATTTAGTTAATTCCAAGGATGTTTCGTTGTTACTGTTCGTATTTATTAACATCCTATGTAAGTATGTAGAATTGTTGTTAGACTAGGTGATGTTTTATCGCGTATCATTTACATTTTACTTATCAGAAGATATCAATAAATGTTTGTTATTTGAAGTTAAGGGGAGTTCTTCATTATTAATCATCGAATTAACTAGCTTCGTTCTTTACTCCAAGTAGATCTGGATCATCCTGGATAATTGTTCGTTCTTCAGTGGTGGAGATTCTAAGTAAAGGGGCTCAGACCTATACAAAGAACAGGCGCTTGGCAAGAGGTAATTTTATTATATCCATGTAGACATTCTGAAGATACAAGTACATAGTTCTTCCATCCATACAATACATGACATCCATCTCACAATGCTAACAACATCAGTAATGTTCCAACCAGGTATAGCTATGGTTAAGCTTCCCCTTTAGTAAGGTATATACACTCCGCAACTGTTGAGAGAGTCACCTCCCGTCTACCCGTGTCGGATACCATCGGTAGGATCTCCGTCACGTCCAGTACTCCGTCCGTAAGGCTAAGCCTTAGCTGTCCCAATCCTTACCATCACCTAATCGTAGCAGTTACTACAGTCTCAGCACTACCCGTCATGATCCATCTGTTAGACTATTGCTCCCATGTGTTCTGATCGAAGTCTATCTTGGTCTGCTCGTCTATCCTAAGTTTCATACCGCTTATATAGCGACAGCCAAAGGCTTGGCACTATACACATATACTCTAACACCTATAACAGTGTTCCCTCTATCTTTCATACTTCTCATTCTTACTTACATTAACTAATTCTATTTCTAACTCTACATAAAAGCTATCGTAGATGACAATGCCCTTTATCCCATAGTGTTCTTAAAGACAAACGCGCTATTTGTTCCTGCGCACATGGGCCGCGCAGCCTGCAAGTATGAGTGTGCAGTGGAGCGTGACGATCAGTGGCTCAGCATAGGAGCCTAGGGGAGGTGGGGAGGAGGCAGTGCATTAATAGCTATAACTTTGTTAATATCTGTGCAATCTTCTCCCAGTAAGCATTAAAATAATCCTTATGGTGTAGGGAACAATATTAGAATATAATACTTCAGGATATTTTGCATTTTGATAGGTTTAGGGACCATTAAAACAAAAAGACCTGGTGGGTTAATTCCAGACTTGCAGGTAGATAATCCATTTTCTGGCTAAATTCATGCGGTGACCCCATGTTTTCTTTGTTGAAAATGAAAGCTAACAGTCTAATGCACATTATATGTCAATTTTATTGATTTTTCAACTTTGACTTTTTTTGTTTGGCCTTTCTTGTCAGAAATTTGATTTTTGTTATTAAATTGATTTGTAAGGAAAATAGATTGAAATTCAGTGAAAAAAAACTTTTTTTTCTAGGCCATGCATAAAGCCTGTGAACATGTGCCTTAGCTTTAGATTTGAGTAATTAGATTGTTTATTTGAGGATTAGTATGAAAGTTTTCATGAAAATTGTACCTGTGAATATGGCTCTACAAAACCTTAGTTTTGAAGGAATTATGCACATATTATTCCACCTGTAGATAAAAAGTTAGCATGGTGACCCCCAATTTTTTTTACCATTTTTGGACTCTAAACATATTCATCTGGTATTTCTCTGAGTTTCAACAAAATCTCAACTTTAGATCTATAATGGCGCCATTGCCCTTAAACTGGATATTTCGTACACTGAACTCATAACGCTCTCTAACAGTCTTTCCATTACACTAGTGTCCCTTTTGTACCTGTGCGTACCTGTAGAAGAGCGAACTGACTCAGTTACAGTCTTTTCCGCGTGGAGGCGCCATCATTCACGACAACTCCTATACACTATACCTAGGCCACAGGACAGTGGTGCTGCTCGGCGTCCAGCATACGTATTAGCATTTCCAGGTTACCTTCTATTTCAGTTACCATAGCAACCACAAGTATAAGTCTGTCAAAGAACAACAAGCTTCAACTGAAGTGTATATATTTCTACTTTGTGAAACAAGGTATTGCTGTGAAAATATTTGTATGGAACATGGTGAATAACTGGTTTCCATGGAAACCAAATGAAAATTCAGCTTTTTTGAGATAAACATTATTTTGGGAATATTTTCCTTAATAAGCAAGATAGAGACACAATCTTTATCTCAATTTGAGGCATTTATGAAGTTCTATAGTACAGGAGATTGAAATTGGTTGCCTTGCATGGTTACCTGGTTGCCATGGTAACCAAAAATATGAAAATTGATCAAAAATATTGTTTTCCTTTTGTATTAATTTTGTTGCTATATCAACCACATTTAAAGGTATTACAAAATGCAACCTATCTTAGCTGAAGCAGGTATATTTGTACTTATCCAAATGATGAGGCCTGATAATGGAATGGATAAAGAACATAGGAAAAATCTGGTTTCCATGGAAACCAACCAAAATTATGACATTTTGAAATCAACAGTATTTCGGGCATATCTCTTTGACTATGCAAGATAGAAAGCCAATTGACAACTCAATTTGAAGGGTTTCTACAGTTCTATTAGACAGTTAATTGAAACTGGTTGTCCTTGTTGCTCGGTTGCCATGGTAACCAAATGATCTTTTCAAAATTGACCATAATCTCTATTGTTTTCCATGTCTATGTTTTGGCCATAATCAGACTTATATATGTGGTTGCTATGGAAAAAGAAACACAGATTCATGTTTTGAGAATATGTGGCAAATTTAACAAAATAAAATTGCCCTAAAACTAAGGAAATTACTAAATTTCATTAGAATATGCATGGTTTGTCAGGCTAGGAAAATCTGCATGTCTGCGTGTTCTCGGCGACCAGAGAATAGCTGTGGACAGTCAGAAAATGATCTCTGGTCGTCCTCACAACGACCAGATATTTTGTATTAATCACTAAAATATTTAGCTGTAAAATATTCTTTTCCATCTATTTTTATACCCTGTTAAAATATTAGAAATAGTTTCTACATTGTTTCTACATTGTATTTCTGAAATCTGTTCAAATAATGATTTTTTAAATGTGTATTCTATCTCAAGATACACAATTTCTGTTTTCATTTATGGAAAAGATAAAAAAATGTTTAACATCGGTGAACTGTCACGCTACTCTGGACACCCCCCCCCCCCCCTATGAATTTCAGGCAGTGTCACACTTTTCAAACTACCCACCCACCCCCCTGTGCGTGACAGTCCCTAATAAGAGATTCACAGTAAGTTCAGCTTTAGCTGCACATATAAGAAAACTCACATTCTTTCATCTACACTCAAATAACAGGCTACACACGTAATGTATGTCATAAGGTTTTTCACTCAGAGACAGTCCTGAAGACACATTTGTAAGTGCAATGAGGAGAACCTCCATAGTTGTTCATGATACAAAAAACAATTCAAAGATCCACAAAGCCTGAAAAGGCACCTTAAAGGAAACCTTGCACATAACAACAGGATGGATATTTTCAAGTGAACTTTTTTTTATTATAGCATTGCATCAAGAACTAATCATGCTAAAGATATTTTAAGATATGCCAGGTAGAGGCAAAGTTATGAGAAGTGAAATATACAAAATTTGGCAATTTGTGAATTTATGTTCAAAGTTTTCCTTTAAGATTCTTGATGTGAAAAAACCCTCCAGGAATCCTCAGGATGAAATATCCGTCATATATCAATGTTCATCAGACTTTAAGAAGAAAGGATGTCTGACTAACCAAGGTAACATCAAACAGGTGTATGACTGTATCAAAGGATTCACCTTAAAGGTACATGCAACTGTTTAACATAATATTATGTGGAATGACCAGTAATATATATCTTTGATATTTTTACTTGCTTTTTCTCCGGGATCGTCCTTGATCCCTTCAGGATCGGTACTTCCCGAAGATATAGATCATATTTTTAGGCCTGGAACAAGCTCTGTCGCAGGTAGCTTCAATACACCACTCTCCAGGTACAAGCAGTCAAAAATCTTGCTAACGGCAGAATCAGGACGTTTGTGCATGGAGAATGTGAAGATATAGTATTGGCTCTTATGAATCTAGGTCACCCCAAGCATCTGGTTGGAGAATGAAAACTCTCCAAATATGGTCATGTATCGTGTTTCCCTCATAAGTTGTACTATTTTTGAAAAGTTGAGCATGTTTGTGTTTGTTATTTGATCCTAGGGGTCAACATTCATTTGCGAAAGTATAGATTGGGTATTTGAAGCAAGGAATAAGTAATGATAGGCCTGTTCACCATGAGAATCAAAAGGTTGAAGAGGGCAAAGGTGGATGTCGTGGTATCGTCATGGGGATGTCATGGCATTGTAATGGGGATGTCATGGCATTGTCATGGCATTGTCATGGAGATGTCATGGCATTGTCATGGGGATGTCATGGCATTGTCATGGGGATGTCATGGCATTGTCATGGAGATGTCATGGCATTGTCATGGGGATGTCATGGCATTGTCATGGGGATGTCATGGCATTGTCATGGGGATGTCATGGCATTGTCATGGGGATGTCATGGCATTGTCATGGGGATGTCATGGCATTGTCATGGGGATGTCATGGCATTGTCATGGGAATGTCATGGCATTATCATGATGATATCATGGCACTGTCAGCATTGCCATGGGGATGTCATGGCATTGTCATGGGGATTTTACTGATATTTCCTAACCACATCTCTAGTATATCTATATAATGTTGAATACCCGGAGCTCTTTGGTTTTCTAAACCACTATCGAATCGATAATTTATTTGGGTACTTGTCTCATGGCTTTAGAAGTACTTATCAAAAAGAAAATTCTGCATTCGCTGTTTGTGACAGCAGATACTGACCTTTAAAAAATTGAAGTCTAACTATCGATTTCAATGGGAAAATAAGGGAAAACGACATGGAGAAAAAACTACCAATGTTCTACTGTTGTCAGGTTTTTTATATTGATATGAAAGCAGATACTGAACACTAAAGATCACCACTTCTGAAGAAAGTTAACATAAGAAATTCAAAAAAGAGGGTAATTTTGGTTATATAATGCTTGATTACCTGATCCAAGATTATTCAAATGAGGGGAAATCATGATATAAAGTATGTACCAAGTTGCTTTCAAGAAATCTAAATCAGCAGAAATGAATATATTTATTTTTAGTTTATAGTTCATCCAGGTGGCATGCTGAACAATTGTGTGTACCTTTAATGTCAGACCTGAAATCACACATGGATTGGTTTGACACAAGGAGAACCGTTTACAGCAGATATTTCTTTTGTACATGAGGTTTTCTGAAACAAAACGACCTGAGAATCCACCTAAGGCTAAACAAAAAAAATTGTTGTGTTCAGGTAACCCTACCTATCCTAAATTTTTGGCCCTACCCTAACTTTTTGTTTGGAAATTTTTAATCATTTTTTTTCAAAACCCAAAGAATTGACCTAAAGTACCATGGAAAACCATAAAACAGCACATGGATGCTCAGGGCATTTATTTTAGATGCTAAAAATGGTTTTTGAGGATATTTGGAATATCTTTTTTATTTCCAACACTGGCCGGGTCTCTTTGGCAGGAAAAAAAAAAAGCAAAAAAATTTGCCAAAAGACAGGGAAAACACAGGAATTTCATTTGGCCAGGTTATGAAATTCCTGATTCTCAAATTTGAACAACTTGCTGGATATGACACAGGGAAAAATTGATGAGTGACAGAGAAATCTCAGGGAAAACACAGGGAATTTGAAAATGGAATTTGGGTTGGTACCCTGACAGTTATTAGTAGTAAAAATCGAGCTCGAGTTCGACCCCGGCCCGGTACCCGGGGGAATATTAGGAACCTGATCCCGGGTACCGGGCCGGGGTCGAACTCAAGCTCGATTTATTACTACTCGGAAAAGGTAGTGAAATTTAAAACTTAATGTAAAAAGTTTTACACCTAATTATGCAGACCGATTGTACTACTACAACAATACTACTACTTTAGAGATTATTATAAAGTAGTACTTTATAATAATTATAATCTCTAGTGACGTAGTCACTTACGTCAATACACCATTATATACGCTAGGTGGCGCAAATGTCTAATTGATCAATTAAGGTCAAGTAATTCACAAGATGTCGTCACAACTACTCGCGGAGTAACGTTGCACGTCAATTTAACAAAAGATGTTAACTAAAGAATCTTCAATTGAATTAAATATAAGAATGTAAAATAAACAACTTAAATATGCTTACGATACTATTTTTTATAATCATAAATTTCAAAAGCACGTAAACATTCAGTTATTAAAACTACATTTTCAGGAACACCATTCCTACTCCAAATTACTTGAATGAAGCTCCTTACACATTATAATTTGTCATCCATTCACATTCAAACTAAGCGTTAATCCGATACACCCTCTCAGTTGTCAGTAGGCTAGAGGTAATTTTTGACAGACTCGTGCTGGAAGTGTTGCAGGTCACCACTTGGTTGCCCTTTACACAACCCACGAGTCAATAGACAAACCAAAGTTAATAGATCCAAACGAACATTGACGAATATTTCCTACTTGGTTACTAGTAGTTATATTCGTTAATTTGTCACGACGATGAATATTTCCTACTCGGTTACTAATAGTATTAATACTTGACAGATATATTCATCTTAATGGTATTATATATATTCGTACATGTCAGATATATTCATCTCAATGGTATTATATATTCGTATTATAATACATATCTGGAACAGTATATATTCGTATTATATATTCATAGTATATTCATATTATATGTAAATAAATACCCAACAACAAAAATTGGTCATAATACATTTTATTATATACATCTATCAATATATACATCTGACCAAGATCTCAGGTGTTACATACATCTCTAGATCTTTCCGGTGGTATGTTAATCTTAACAATATGTCACCACAAATTCATAACTTAAGTACTAAGAATGTACAAAGTACTAAGAATGTACAAAATACTAAGAATGTACAAAGTAGAAATATACAAAGTACTAAGAATGTACAAAGTACTAAGAATGTACAAAGTAGAAATACGAGTAATATCGCTAACAGTTACGAAACATCAGTAACAGCGATATTTAAAACAAAGTAATTAAAATAGTATGAAACATCAGTAACAGTGAAACATCAGTAACAGTGATATATATGTTCGTATTTGACAGCTACTTTACTTTTCGTCTAACCATGTATTATGTTTTTCTTTTAATGAACGAATGTTAAGCACTTTAATAGCCAACACATTTTATAAAAGCAAGACACCATACATTTATCAATAAATTTAGCACTTTGATAGTACTTTAATAGCACTTTTAGTATCAGCAAGTTTAACTTTAACAGAAAACACCATACAGACATTTTGACAACAACATTTAAACGTCAACTTAAACTTTAAAAGACACCGCACAGTACAGACACCTTACAGACATTTGACACCAAGTATTTGACACCAAGTATTTGACACCAATTGACACCAAGTATTTGACACCAAGTTTTCAACATAAAGTATAATAGTAAAACTTGAAGACAGCATAGTAACATTTCATGTCATACAGTTACTGTACGCACCATACAATAAGTAACATTACATACAATAGTGTGCAAAGACAACATACAATAACAGACTATGCAAAGACATCATAAAGTAAGTTATTTCTCGCTGTATCATAAAGTAACAGTTATTCTCACTGTATGGTAACGAAAATAAACAAGAAAAACAAAGTCAAATAAATTATCGAAAACAAAACAACGTCAACTTGATGTAGGCTACATCTTCATTCGTTGCAACTCACTTTCGCTAGACTAATTATCTTATAGTTTCCAACAAATTAAATAACTATTGGAACCTCTCAAGATAATATAACAAGCGAAAGGTTAACGAAATTAAACTGAATTATTGTAGACAGCAGTAAATTTCCTTGAATAGAATTGTAGACAGCAGTACACTTCCTTGAATAGATGTGCATCTCTCACAAAAAGTATACTAGGTCTGTTGGGTAATTGTTCTCATCAAATTACCCAACAGGCTTAGCTCATCAGTTGCAAGATATAACAGTAGATGCTCGTTACTACTATTACAACAATCTTGCTAGTATCCTTGTATAGTAGTAACGAACAAGATCCTTGTAATAGTAGATGTAACAGTAAGATCCTTTGTTACAAGTTCACAAGTCAGTCTTAATATCTCGCGGAGCATTGAAGGAGTATTTAAGTTCACAAGTCAGTCTTAATATCTCACGGAGCCTTGAAGGAGTCTTAATATCTCACGGAGCATTGAAGGAGTATTAAGATAGAAGAATATCTCACGGAGCATTGAAGGAGTATTAAGATAGAAGAACATTCAACTAAACTACGTTGACAACAATGTTCACAATGTAGTTTAATATGAACATTCTTCTAACTGAAAAAACACTTTCAAAGAACAAGTTATTAGTGTAGAAATAGTTCTCAAATAGTCCTATGAGAATGCATCCTTCGCATTAGTCCTATGAGGGCATTCTTCACGATACCATAACACTTCGCGTTGGTCCTATGAGTGCATTCTTCACGATACCATAACAAACTGCATTCTTCACGATACCATAACAAACCTACAACTCAAAACCTGAAATACAATATTCAAATATTCAATTAAAAAATGAATTTCAAAACTATTCGTTCAGATAGTATAAAGAATCGATTCTGAACAGTAAAATACAATATATAAACTCTTTAACTTACAAATAAAGAATACCCTTTATAGAATTAAATACACTAATAATGCGCATTATAATTCTATAAAGAATGCGCTTTGAATTTAAGAATACACTTTATGGAACTAAACAAGTAAAGTAAGAAATAAATAAAAGAATACTTACATTTTTATAAAGCAATCTTGCATCGGATGAACGAAATACGAGGTATCACCTAGTGTATAAATAATAGCATTATTTACATTACATTATACATTACATTATATTTACAATCATCAACCATGTACATGTGAAAACAATGTACAAAGCTACGCGTAACTTTCACAACATGAGCAGTATATACATGAAACCCGCACAACATGAACAGTATATACATGAAACCCGCACAGAACGAATGTACTAACACAATATTTGTATTATCAACAAACATCAATTGGCATAGTTGAAATAACATATGAACTGTTAGCTTTGTAGAAAGCAACATAAAATTGTATGATTGCATCTTTAATAAGATGCTACAAACATTCTTACATTGCCCACAGTAAATTAGCAGAACTTTAACCAAGTCAACTTTAATTTGTGGAAATAGCAACTCTTATTACAGTGGATGGAACGTACACCTGAACTTTAACTATAGAAAAGAATAATATACAATTCTTCTATGGAGAAAAAGTATAGAATTCCTCTACAGTCGGCTCACTGATAATGTGTAGTTCTCTACAATACTGTAAAAGAAACTTGTAACTAATTCCACAGTTGTTGGTCAGCTCATGCTAAATCGCACTGCGCTACTTTTGCTTCCAAACTCATTTGCTTTCCAAACTCTTGCTCAACTGAAATGTTAGTCAACAACACTAAACATTGTGTAGTACATTTACAATTATAAATAAGAAAGAATATGCATCTCATTTACAAATAACTTAAATATCGAATGAAATTTACATCTTAAAAAAGAACGAAATGATTTAATCGTTCATCCAAACTCAAAATGTATTCAAATGTTTCAACTGCTCGATGAAAGTATTCACATTACGTGATAACGTTACTGTACCTGTGCGTAAACTAAAATATTCAAATGTTCAACTGCTCGATTTAACATTACGAACAGTTGAAGTAATGTTAAACTAAACTGCTTAAAGTAAAGAACGTTCAGTAGACCAGTTTGCAGAATTCAACAAAGAAAACTTCGTTGAATTTAACAAATTTGTTAAATTCAACGAAGAAGGTTCCACCGAATGAACTGCTCGACTAACTGGAGAGACGCTCTGAATTTCTACGTTTCTACAAATTAAATACATACTTTTGACTTTGTTATTTCTAGTTTGTATAGAATTAGTTGAACAATAAAAGTAATTCTCTGAATTCGAAGACTTTCTTAATTCCAATCCGATAACAACTACAGTTAATAATAAAGTTACACAAACTCCTCCAATACTAATTTTATTAGGGTTTGGATACGATTTCAAAACGTTACTTTTTATCATATCCATACTTCAAACTTGAAATAACTGATATAAAGTATCAAATCCAGCAAATTTCTAGTGACCTAATGAATATAATCACACGATAATTAATCGTTTTGCTGTCTTGATACAAACCTTTGGTGTCTAGGCTACATAGAATAAAGCAAACCTTTGGTGTCTACATGGTGTCTGGTTTGCTTAAAGAAATTAATGTAACCTTTTAGTGTCTGCATGATCATTTTGGTGTCTAAAGTTTGGTGTTGTAATACGCGACACAATTCTGACAATTCTGAATACACCTTGCAGTGGATTTAACATCTGCAAAACATTTATGCTTTTTCATATTTTTTATTCTCTTTTTCATTTTCTTTATAAATGCGCTTACAATTAAGTCATTTCTTCGAGTATCATTTGAAAAATTCCTTAAAATACTCTTCATGTCTTGACCTAAACATCTATTATATATGAAATATATAACATAATGTCCGCAATATGCTGAAAATAAATTTTGAATAGTTTTCTGAGAATACCTGAAATTCTTTTTAGAAGTTGACGATTTTAAAAAGTTATGAAAATATCTTTTCATAGGAGGAAATCCAAAAGAATCGAAATATTCAGGTAATGAATTTTTAGATTTAAAATAAAATGACACCCAATGTTCACCTGGTTTTGTAGTTTCATGAGTGTTAACTACAAAACTTGATGGATAACAAGAAACAAATTTTGGAAGATTATTTGCAGAATAAACCCCATGAAATGTAGGAGAAGTTACTTTTGAATATTTTAAAAGATTTTCAATTTCATCACCAAACATTTTGATTTCAATCTCTAGCATCAATATCTACTTGGTTCGTCTCACCAAGACTTAACATAGAATTATATTCACTGAAAAATATCATAACAATTCCGTGTGCTTTAGGAGTCTTTAAATTCGCAACAACATTTAATGTACCACTTTCAAAAAGCTCGAAAGTTCCAGAACTAGGTAAGGCTTTACTTAAATTAAAAACAAAGAAACAACTTCCTTTCTTAAACTCTGAAGGTGTAATACAAGGAGCATTGTTGTTGAATAATCTTCCCGTTCCAAATATCATAGCCGAATATGCTTGAAAAAAAGTATCATCAGAAAAATCCACCTTCATTTCATAAAACGGTGAAGTTTCATCACCATCTCTTTGAATTTTTATTTCCGTGACATCAAAATTTTGAAAATAAAAAGGATTATGTTTATAATTGCCGTCAAAAGCCCTAGCATCAACCAAGCCTACAATGATTCGCTGTGGAATTTCATCATTAGAAATCATACGATTTTCTTGTAAAATACTTTTATTCGGACCTTGGGTTGAATAAGTGACTTCTACTCTACGATAAGGATATTTTAAATGTTTACCTTCATATCGCGCCCTATCTAATTCAATTAAAAATGCATCACTTAATGACATACGTTTTGAATAAAAAACTGCATCCTCTATTTCAATTTTATAATTTGTATCACCATCCTTTGCCATCAAAGCAAACTCAGGTGAATTTCGAATAAATCGTATTCTCATATCTACATCTCCCGGAAATAACCTATTCTGATTAAACAAATCATTGTGAACTTTAGCTATCAATTGGAAAGTTTTTCCATATTGAGTTTTCTGAAATCGTTTATATGCCCCTTCATTATGATTATCATCAAGATTGGTAATTTCATTAAAATCTTTAGTATCTTTAATGAATCCGCAAACATCTCCCCAACTTTCAACATAAGCAGGATTATAATTTAATACAAATTCAATAAAAGCCTTATATGGATATAAACTATTGGATCCTGAAATCAATTTACTTCCAATATAAAGTTCTACATCTTTAAACATAGCAGCACATAAATAATTTACAGGAATTACTTTAGAAGCTGCGGGGACAGGATCTGTTCCTGTAGGTGCTGCAGGTGCACTTCCATCCTTTTTCAAAATTTTGAGTTTTAGTTCAACAAAACTATGATACAAATCTATAAAATCTTTCTTGTTAGCTTTCAATAGATATTCAATTGGACCTTCTTGCGAAAGATTATTCAAAGGCCAAACTTTAGAAAAGAAACTCTGTTCACCTACTGCGTCAGTAAAAGGAACAGAAAATAAATCCACAGTATCAGGAACACATAAACATTTAGAATGTGACATTTTGAAACTTTAAACTTCATTCAAACAAGACTGCTAGTCAAGATTATATATATCTTGACTAGCAATCAAAATCGATATCAATCTTAAAGATATTAATATCAAACTACATCTAAAATATCTCCAACTTTCTTTAATATCTTTATTTTCTTACTAGTCTTCCTTTTTTTCCTAGTCGGGCTTGAAATAGAAGAAACTATTGTATCACCAGAATCTGAATTAGATTTACGTTTCCTCTTTTCAGATTTAAAATAATCTAAAGTATCAGAACCAACTCCTTGTAACTGCGACTTTGCTTCATCTTTTAAAGCGTCTTTAATATTTTTCTTTTCAAAAAATACCTTTTTCACGACATTTAAACCACCCGTCATCAACCTTTTTTTAGCCTGTTTCTTTGCAAAATTGAATAACGGTTTTATCATAGGTTTTAAAAAACCTGAAATAACATTACCTATTCCATACCCTTTTTGATATTGTGTGCCTATAAACGGAGGAATATCTAACGTTCCACCATATTGTGATGAATTTCTAAAATGATTGCGATAAAATTCTGCAGACATTTCGTTATTACAACTAGTCAATACAAAATACCAGCGAAGATTTATTTCAAAATAAAACTCTTAACTCAATAACTCAATCTCAGCAACATTTATAAATATGATTTAATATTTAGATTCCCATCTTGCAGGTAATTTAATTTTCCTGCCATATGAACTAGTTCTTTCTGAAGTTTTAGCAGGAACTCTCTCCTTTTTCTCCTTTTTCTCCTTTTTCTCCTTTTTCTGCTTTCCTCTTTTCTCACTCATTTTTTCCACACTATCTGAAGTTACACTAGGTTTAGGTAAACCTGGATACGGTGGAACTACAGTAGGCAAAATTACAGGAGAACCTTTGTGTTTAAATAATTCAGGAGAAATTGATGGTGGGCCTACATGATGAAATTCAGGAATAGAATGTGGAGTAAAATCAACAAACTTCATAGGTTCTTTTTTTCCAACATCACCTACCTTTACCTTCATTTCTGGTGTATAGAAAGTTTCAACTTCATCTCTATTAGCTTTCCTTAATGGAGAATATGAAAATTCAGGTACATCTTTTTTCAATGGAGAGTATAAAGCTTCAGCTACATCCTTTTTTTCAGATTCCTCTAAAGGAAAATTTCTAATATCAACTTTTTCATGCTCTACTCTTTTAGATTTAGGTTTATATTTTATCCAAACTAAAGGAACATTTATTTCTTGAAAATAATCATACAATTCTTCTACTCCTTCTGGTTCCTGATTAAAACTTATCGTCTTTGAAAAAAACTTCATAATATCTATTATATTAGACCCTTTTATAATCCTATTTTTAATAGAAACCAAACCATTTTTATTCCAAGTTACCGAATTTTCTTGAAGTTTTCTTAAAATACTTTCAATGTTAGGTTTCTGTCTAACGTTAATCTTTCTAACAATATCATTGATCATTAAAGTATCACTTCCTAAATATTGTTCTGTAGGATGATACGTCGAATAAATCTCATTATAAGGTTTCATACCAAACATTTTTTCCTGCAACAGCTGGTCTTGTCTCTTCAATGCATAATTCACATTTTCATTTCTGTTCTCTTTATCAAGCTTTTCGAAATTACAACTTTTAAACATTTTGTATGGTATTATAATACTTTCCTGAAAATTTGACATTCTACAATTTCACTTTATATTCTTTAATAATTTTAAAGCAGCAAGTGAATTTTTTATAATGATAGGTAACGAATTTTTACCTAACTGTTTCATAGATGCGCGTTTAATCTTATTTGAAACTGATTTCTTCGGAAGTAATCTTAAACGAATTTTATCTTTCTGTAAATAATTCATTTCTTTTGGAGATATTTCAACATTACCTTTCAAAATGTTATACACACAATCACAAATTGATTTCAATTCATTACTATCTCCTAAATCGATAAGTTTATTCCTTTTTTGACCTTTACTATATGATAATAATTTCAAATAATGTTTACAAGCATAAGTTTTTAAAACATCTTTCTTCATCTTTTTTTTATCGAAATCTTTACTACAACATTTACCTTTCATAATTACCTTTTCCTAAATATAGAAGACAATAATCCTAATGCACCACTAATAATAATAGGAAGAATTCCTTTACCTATTTGATTCAAACGTTCCTTCTTTTCTCGCAACCCCATTTTAGAATGTGCCAACAATCTTAAATGATTTCTTTCAGCTTGCAATCGTTTTATTTTAGCTCGACTTAATTTCACATGACCTTGCAAAATACTCTTTATACACTGACAAACTGCATCAATTTCTACTTTACTCCCTAAATCTATTACACCTTTTCTATCAGCTGAACCTTTCGCCTTCGCTAACATATTTAGAAACTTTTTAGAATAAAGAATCTTTCTTAAATTTTTACTCAAATCATTACGCGTTGGCATTATGAATAGCTACTGCATACAGAATTACCATCAAAGTACCATAACAATTGTACGAAATCATTATCTTAAGAACATTTCTTTCGTACTATAAACACATGTTGAACTTCTCCAAAAATATTTGACCTAAACATAGCATCTTTCGGAGTCTCCTGATGACCGTCTATCAATAAATAACCATGCGGTCTTTGTACAGCATGATTATATATTTCAATAAAACATTTACTGTCCCTTGGCATCAACTTTCTACCAATAAAATAAGCAGTCGTCTGATCAAGCGGAGAATTAAATAAAACTAAATAAGTTGCATTCTTTACAAAAGTTTTTCTTTCTTTACCATCCTGAAACAAATTTTGAGTAATAAAAATGATACTTACATTTTCATGATGAGAACGTTTAGTAAAAAATTCAGATAAAAGTTTACTATTTCCACATTCTGACATTAAATCATCAAAAACTAGTAATCCAAATTGATTTGAATTGACAAATTCATCTAAAGAATCAGGTAAACCTTCATGAAACGTAACTTTCCCCTCTAACACATCTTTATCATTTGGAATAGTCTGACCATAAAACCAAACAATATAATCAAAACGTCTACTTATAAAATAATCATCATCACCATTCTTAATTAACTTTAATACAAAAGTAGTTTTCCCCGAATTACTTGGACCTGCAACTATCATTGAAAAAGGAACTTTCAACTTTGCATCAAACACATTTACTGTTGATCCCATTATCTTAAAACCGTTCAAGTAAATTACGTAAGTTTTAGGATAGATACAATCTCCTATTAATACAATATCACCTATCTCAAAAGTATTCATATATACTTAAAACACTCAAGGTTGTATTTTTATTACTTCATATCTATAAAAACTACCTTTCAAAATTTCATTTGAACTGTCTGAAAGAATGTAAGTAACTGGCTTTGTGTTCAAAACAAATACTATCTGAAATATTTCTCTACTCCAATTCACTGAAAATCCACGTTCAAAAGTTTTTCTATAATGTCTTATTCTAACTTTATCACCTACCTTTAAAGATGCAACATTCTTAATATTTGTATAAAGAAAATCTTTATACTGTTTCATCCACAACTTATCTTCGTTTTTCTTATCAACTTCAGAAGGTGGTAAACCTAAAGATCTATGCTTTGAATTGTTATAAGATAAAATAACTTGTGGAAGTATAGGAACATAACTTTTTGAATTTATTGCAGTTAAATATTTAAACAATTTATTCTTAAAAGTTCTAATAAAACGCTCTACAATAGCACACTTAGTATCCTGATATGTAGAAAAATAATGAATATTATTCTTTTTTAAAAATTCTCGAAAAACTCCTTTAAATTCATTTCCTTCATCTGTCTGCACATTTCGCGGTTTCACACCTGCTCTATCAAGAATTCTTTTAAAAGCTTGTAAAGTTTCCTTTGCATATTTTGTTTTCATCGGCTCTACATAAGCATATCTTGAAAAACAATCAATTGCTGCAAGAATATTTGTAAAACCATTATTGAATTTTTTCAAATTTGGTAAAACGATCAAATCCAGTTGCCACTGATCATTAATTCCTCGAACAATAATCTTTCTTCGAGGAAACTTTCTTCTTCCAGCCTTATGAGATGTATAAGTTTTAGTATTACTTAGAAATGAATCTACATCTTCTAAAGTAATATTTGGGTCAATTTTTCTTGCAGCTAAATATAATTTTCGTTTTGAACTGTAAGATGCTGGATGTTGCAAATTAAAATAGATTGAAGTTAGTAATTTCCTTTTCATAACAGACATAACTGAAATACATCGAACAAGCTTTTCGAAACAAACATGCCAAGCATTTTCAATAAATGCAACAAGAAACAACTTGAATTCATAATTTTAAGTCGTTATATATACAATTTATACATGAATAACAAAACTATCGACTAGAATCGCATTCCACTCTACATGAACTGTATCACAATCTAAATTAATCATGCAATCAAATCAAAATTCAACAATCATTCTTAACAATTTAGTTGGAACACAAAATGGATATCCTATAATGCGTTCACAAATGATACAATCACAAAAGAGTTTCCAATTTCTTCCAGTCTTTAGAAATAATTATTCTTCATATATACATAGTATTACGGACCTCCGAAATACCCTTGCGTCGCCGCAAGATTGCATATTACTACAATTTATCAGAGTAAACTACAAATTTACCTGAATAAATTAATATGCAATATTATAAATAAATAAATAACTAATTAGGTGCATAAAGTCTTGATTACTTTGAACAAACATTTCAGTCTTGATTAATTTGAACAAACCTTCAATATACATTCAATCCAATATCCACCGGCATTCAAATTCTCCTTACTTTACACACACTTATCAAATTTCAACTTTATATAAAACAAAGTTTTAAAGGAATATTAATATTACCTGAATATTCCAAAGCATGTTCAGAATGTTTTCCAAGTTCTTCAAACCTTAATTCCACTTTAGATTTTGTATTAATTTTAGACTCCAACTTCTTTCTAGATCTAGAAACGTTTCTTTTAGTATCCTTTACTTTACTGTCCTTTACTTTACTACCCTTTACTTTACTATCCTTCACTTTATCGTTCTTTTTCCTTCCTACGTGTACTTTATCCTTTTCATCAACTCCATCTCTATCCTTCAATTTCCTCTTTCCTTTTCCAGCAACCTTCTTTTCAGATTCAGGTGCATATATATTGATTTCTAAATCATCATCATCATCATCAGAAATTAAAAACTTTGGAATATTCAACTTCTTATGCTTCTCATCTTTCGCATTATCTACTTCTGGTTGTAAAATCAATGTAGAATCTTTCTCGTCGTCAGCATCAAAATCTACATTCCAACTTTCAATTTTTTTCTTCGTCATTTTTGAAAGTGAATTATCTTTCTTAGAAGACATACAATTGTTGCACTTATTATCATCCATAGTAAAAAATCGAGGAGAATCATAAGGTAATCCACAATTAAAGCACTCTCTAAACATTTCACCCTGACATTGCTCGCAGTAAGTTTTGCCTTCAACTAATGATATAGGATTATAACACTTGCTACAATTCTTCTTTTCTGGCTTGTTTAAAAAGTTGCCCGCCATTTCTATAAAGTCTGATATACTTAAATATGATATACAAACCTGATTCCTTACAACCTACAAATCTAGGCTAAAACCTGCTACCTTACAACCCTACGATCCATAGCTATCACAAGAACATTTACGAACCAATCTGAAGTTCTCGCACTCGATCACTTCCTCCGTTTCATCATCACTCAACTCTTCCAATTATAAACTTTGGAATATTCAACTTAGAAGGCAAACAATTTTTGCATACATAATAATAAGGTAATCCACAATTAAGACAAAGACACTCTCTAAACATTTCACCCTGACATTGCTTGCAATAAGTTTTACCTTCAACTAATAATACAAGATTATTACACTTGCTACAATTTTTTTTTTCTGGCTTGTTTAAAAAATTACCCGTCATTTCTATAAAGTCTGATAAACTTAAACGTGATATACAAACCAGATACCAAACTTAAATTAGATATACAAACCTGATACCTTACAACCTAAGAATCTAGGCTAAACCTGGTACCTTATAACCCTACGATTCATAGATATCACAAGAACATTTACGAACCAATCTGTGAAGTTCCCTCACTACAATCACTTTCCTCCGTTTCATCATCACTCAACTCTGGTTTAAATTTTGTAAAACTTGGCTTCCTTCTCTTCCTTGAACTTCGCTCTTCATCGTTATACTTTTGAAGTTTTGAAATCTTACTAGAAATTACACTTTTCAAATCTTGAAACTCTTCCATTTTCATAGAAACAGTCTTGTCTCGCATCACATCAGTTATATGACAATACAAATCTCCATTAAAACGAGTAACATCAACCCTCTTCTTACTACCGAAAGCTGAAACATATAATCTCTCACTAGCCATTTTAGAACTCTTAGACTTAGGCATAACTAAATACCTTGAAACAAAATTCAAAAACACTACAATCGCGAGTAAATCTTGGAAATTCAAAACACAAATAGTGAACCACATGCTTATCACAAGAACATTTTCACATTAACTAGAAAAAAAGAAAAAAAAGAACAGATTATTCAAAATCCTTAACTCTTTTTTCCTCGTGCTTTTTTTTCCTCGTGCAAATTTTTCTTTTTCTTGAACATATATTATAATTACCATATGCTAAAGATTTAATTCCATTTGGATATAACCATCTTTTATCTTCAAAAGGAGATAAAGCCAGTTTCTCCTGCTTAATAGTATAAACATCATGTTTAAAACTTCTAATAGAATGAAACTGTGTTCTAATTTGAGAACACTTCATCAATACATCTTTAAATTCAGAATGAAATAATGCATCTACACTTGATCTAGCTATTCCCTTTGCACGTTTAATAACATTACCATTTTCTAAAAATATTGAATATAATTTAGGACGTAATGCAACAAATTCACGTATCCTTTTACCACCAGTTTCGTCCTTAAATTTTCCAAGTACCTTATAGTTCTCATTATTGTACAATTCATGTTCTGTTGAAAGATTAGAAAAATCAAAATAATGCAGCAAACCTTTCATTTTTCTCATAAAATTCTCATCTCTTATCTTGTAAATCAAAGAATCTGTATCAGTATACAGCAATTGAATATTCTTTAAAGTAAAATTTTTCAGCATAACATTATAATGAAAATCAAACATGTGTAATTTAGACAAATCCAAAACACAGAATCCTAAATAAATTGGTTTATCCAATAACAACTGTGGTTTCCTGAACTGAATTCCAACAAAGTCGGAATCGAATACATTTACAGACTGGAAAGTTGGTCTATTAATCAAAAAAGAAGCCCTTTTCGGGCATGAAGTTAATTCCATAGAAACACGTCTTTTCACGTTCTCCATACATTTTCCGAATGTAGAATTGTTCATCAATTTAAAAAATTCTTTATCAAATAAAGAAACAGATTCTTGTCTTTTCTTATTGTTAAAATCGATATATGGTTTCATCCAACATTTCTGTTTAAATGATAAAATCCTATGAATTTCTTCGATCTTCATACCCAGCTGTAAATATCATTTCAAATTTCTATAATGCACAATATACCTAACCTTTCTAAACAAAGTAGAAATCAATTTCTCCGGACTTTTATTATAGTGCATATTAAATTTAGATAATACATCCTTAGCATATGATGATAATTGATTATAATGGATTGACAATTTCTCCGGAGCTAAAGGAAACATGTCATGTAAGTCGTGCAATCTAGAAGGATAAAGTAACGTTACCTCAAACACATAACCTGTTCTTCCTTCATCCGTCAACTTTAAAATTTCTTCCTCATTAAAAAATTTTGCTGAATCTAGCCAAACAAAATCTTTGTATGGTAAAGGTTGCGACATAGCAAATCCATAGAGATTATTACAATCATAATATACAATATACTCATCCACATTATTAGCCTCAGCATATCGTCTAACAACATTTGTAATACCACCACGTATTCCTCTTTCAAAAAAATTATACATATCCAACTCTGACAATAAATCGCATTTGATACCTGTAAATTTTAACATAGCATCATAACTAAGAGCTGGTGCAGTCAAATATTGAACAGGATCTAAACCATAATAATCTAAACTTCTCTCTCGAAACGATTCAAACACATCAGTAAGCAAAAGAACGTCAATTTTTAAATAAACTTTCAAATAATCTTCAATATTTCTACAATTAAAAATATTAAACATTTTCAAAGCTAATTTGTATTCTTCTTCAGTAATATCTTTATTTGTAAGAACATTAAAAAAATGTGATTTATCTGGTAAACATTGCTCCTTCAATTTATCCCAAGAATCTATATAGTCATAACACATAACTCCTTTCCTAACAACATACTTTAACCACTTATTATTGAAATACTTTCTCGTTTCTATGAATTCATCACTACCCTTTTGAACCAAAAGATCTGCTAAATTTGATAATGAATTAGGAAGAAATTGAAATGAATCAATTATAAAAAAACCATCAAAACTTAAAGTCAAAAATTTTTCAACGCTTCGTGGTAAAACAGTTACTTTACTAGTTTCCTGTATACACTCATGTATTTCTTTAACAATAAAATGTGTGTCATAATTCATTGCATTATGCATGACTATAGGAATTTTAAAATTTGGAAACCTTAAAGAACTTCTAACCAAATTGCAAGTATTGCATGCATAATTCACATCTCTACCTTTTCCTTCTCTACCTAAATGTGCGTGATCTATAACCTTCTTTACACCCAATTCTGAAAACGAAATACCACACAAGTAGCATCGAGTTTGCTTTGATAAATGTGCTAAATCTGAAACAGTCAATTCTAAAACTTTCCTATTATTATCAAAAATATACGAAATTTCGGCTCTTACTTGATTCAAATAATGAATAAATTTTTGCATAACACGTTTTCCTACATAAATAAATGGAGGTTGAGAATATTCAGAATATTTAGAAACAAGAACTGCTCCTACTGCATTTAAAGTATGTTTTGATTTTAATACAGTAGACTTTCCCTTAAAACAATTTATATTTGAATTAAAAGTCTCAAAATCTGCATAAACAACAAAATGATGTTTAATTTGTTTATGATATGATCTAAACTTAACTTTCGTACCTTTTACTGGTAAATTGTAAGACTGTCCAGTATACTTATTATCATAGCAAGTAGACTTAGTATGCATTTCACAATCCACTTTCTTATTGAAAGATTGTAAACATCTATCACAAAAATACCTTGTTCTTTTCCAATAAAATGGTCTTATAAACTTATCCAAATTTTTAATAAATAAATAATGATCCTTAAACAGCAACAAATTTACGTGTCTTCTATGTTCACTTGTAAAATTCGTAGAAATATACATAGGAAATGGAACCAATCTTGAACTTCGATTACATGAAATTTCGTTAAAAAGACCGAAAACATTAACTGTAACATTATTATTCTTTTCAAATTTTGGAATATCTGACAATCTCACAGGAAACGAAATACCTTTTAAATTTAAACTATTCAATAATAATGAATATTTACTTAAATCTTTAAAAACTCCATAAATTGAAGCTAATATACAATAAACAAAACACTTATTATCTTCACAACCTAAATTAATCAATCTCTTAGCTTTCAACCAATCAGGTAACTCTATCTTTTTACCACCAAAAGGATTAGCTCTAAAAACTCCTAATCTTACCAAATTTATCCCCGTTAGAAACCAACCAGAACCAGCTTGAACAAAACCGTCAAATAATGCTAAAATTACTCTTAACGCAGATAACAACTTTTCCTTTAATGAATAAAACGTTAAGACTTGAATTACATGGCTTTGAAACCAAGGTTTGATTTCAAAGTATTCGTTTGTATCTAAATTGTATTTTCCTAAAGTTGCATTAAAAGAAATTTGAAACTTTATCCCTCCATGTACACTCAGTTTACTTTCCAATTTCTGATACAGAACATTAAATTTCTTTTGAAAATAAAATTCAATATCCACATGCTTATTTCTTGGATAAAAATCATAATCTACAATAAGACCACCCAATATTCGTTTCCTTTTCATTCGGCTACCTTCTCAGTCATGCCACCTAGCGTTTCAGACTGAAAACTATTTCAACCACCTAGCGTTTCAGACTGAAACTATTTCAGTTTCTATACATAATAAAACAACTTTCGATTTTAGACCATTAGACCATTCATCTCAAGAACGTTTTACATTATAAAAAAAATCTAAAAACAAAACTATGAAATTTTCCGGAAATGTAAAATAATGCAAACTGTGCCAAACTCAAACTTAACCAATTCACCATCATCAGTTGTTATTTTTATTTCTATCTCCTTAATCTTTTCATATGCTAATTTCTTATAATGTGGATGAGTATATATTCTTTTAATTATTTTTCCATATTCCCCTGCACAATTAACTGTTCGTAATAACCTCGTTTTCACATCACCTACCATTTGAAAATCTACCAAATTTGTATAAACAAACATATTACTAGAATCTACGTGAAATCTTGCAACCCCACTTCCTTCATACAGATAAAAGTCCGTTTGATCTCTATTTTGACTCAAACCAAAATAATGCATCCTCATAACCTCATTAACATCATCAACAGTAGACGTTAACTCTGGTCCATCAAACGTATATGTAAATAATGAATCATCAGGTTCTATAGAATCTTCTAAACGTAAAACTCTAACTAAAAAAGTAGGAAGTATAATACTGTCCCCTTTACCCACTCGAAAAGTTACTCTATTATTTACAGAATTATACTCAAATTTAGAATATCTTCTATAAGAAACACGACCTACACCAGATATAGAATTCTCAAATTCAGCTATCTTTTCATTCAATACATCTACCAAATGTTTAATCGAATAATAGCCAAAACTCAATTCGAAATACATATGTCGTAAACCAAAAGATTCTTCTTCGTTCAATTCATCTAAAGATGTTATGCCAAATCTATCTATATCTGGATTTTCACGTCTTTATAAATGAAAAGTTTTTCTCAACAAATATATAGTTCGATTTTGTGAAAGATGAACTGGATAATTGTACCAAGATTTAGGGAAATCTATTTCAACTAATGCTAACTGCCATTGTCCCTTACATTCAATAGCATTTTGAAGTTCTATATGATAATGACTAGTCTTATTTTCTTTCGTTTTATGAATAGTATTGGAAGGTAAAGTTAAATAAAATTCACCACCAAAAGTTTCCTCCATTTTTGACTAATATCAACTAATTATTGATTTAAATTAATACCACTTTCAAAGAACATGAATGATATAGAATGTACAATATTAAGAACATTTAAACACTATTCATATAGCTTAACATTTCCAAACTCAACTTTAATAACATTTATGTTCACTTCGAACATAAATGTTATTAATCTCATACAATATCAAGAACATTGAAAAGATTAACGTCTCTTCAAGCACAGCTTTGTGAAATTATACACATAAGACAAACTTTCTCTTTTCATATGAACTCTCACATACTCATTTCGAAAAATTTCACCATTCACCCATAAAGTTCTACATGAAGGGCAATTAAAACTTGATATATAATTACAATTAAAAGAATGATATGAAACAAATAGCCTTCTAAAACAAATCGAATGCGCAGGTTTCGAACAACAACGCAACAAAAGCATTTTATCAGACTGGCTATTATCTTTACTAATAATAAGATTCCTGCAAAGTTCGCAATATATACGAAAAGTTTTGAAATGGAAAGAATTCAATCTTCTTGCATTTCGAAGACACCTTTGTAATTTAGTTCTCACAAACTGACTTGGATTATGTACATTGTATGTTAGTTTATAAAATTGAATTTCTGTAATTCTTAAATAATCACAAACTGACTCTATTGCAATACATGAATATAAATGCTTCGTTCCTAAATAGTAAAACATGTAATCTAAAATAATTGGAATACATTTTAAATCTTGCCACATTCTAATTAATAAATATTTCAAAACAATTTCACAATCAAAATAAGAAGCAAAAAAAACTAAACCTTCAAAAGAAAACCTTCTCATAGAATGAACATATTCCAAATCATCACTTTCAGAAATAATAACCATCAACTCGAGACATTCTTTCGAAGATAAAACTTTTAAATCTGGAATCTGAATATTCATAAGAATAGAACTTAAATCACTAGTACTTATATGAAAGTAAAAAGATACCAAAGCTGAGAAATACAAGCAACGTTCTAGCAAAGCATGAAAACATACAAAACGACCTCGCTTACCCATGGTGACTTCACTTGGAACAATAATAAGTGCAACAATAAGTATAATCTACAAAATCTAAATTATAATGCGATCCCTAGTGTAACAATCTAGGAATCACATTATAATCTCTCAAAGGTGGTGGAATAAAAAGACTAGAAATAGGATTAAAACCAGTATGTCTCAACCGATGTAATCGTAATAATGTATATGATGAGAACATCTTTGAACATAAAGAACAACTGAAAATCAATTTTTTTTTTTAGGGCCGCGTTTACCCCTAGTCTCTTTTAATAAAATAGAAGAACAATGCAGCGGGCAACACGCGCAAACTTCTATATTATCTGGAAGAACATTCTTTTTTAAAACCTCCACATGTTTCCTTATACGATCAGAAACTTCCAAAACATTGTCCAAATTACAATGAACCCTTTCGCATTGTTCTTCATACAAAGTATCAAAAGGTTTAAAATTTTTTAACTGCTTGACGCGACTTGAAGATTCTACATTTATTTCCTCCTCTTGCTCACTATCGCATTGACAAACCATCTCTTTCTTAACATCATCACTTTCCTCTTCCTTACACCTTTCCACATTTAAAAAATCATTCGAAACTGTAGATGGGACAAAATGTCTCAATTTCTCAACATGTCTTGTAAAATCACAATCTTCATCTGAAGTTGTCTGTAAATCTTTCCTTACTTGATCTACTAAAGCTTTCCTTGCTTCACCTACTAAATGAGACTCTGGTACAAGTTTTCTTTCAACTTCATCATCTGAACTAGAATCCGATGATACAAATTCAGGTGTCTTGTAAACTTTCATTTCCTTAACCTTAGAAGCCTTAGAAACATTAGTTAAATCTTCAGTATGTTTTATTGTACTTTCACGTGATGTTCTTTTTCGTGATGTAATAGAAAGCGGTAAAACATCTTTATTCCTACTTTCAAAACTTTGACCTTTATTCTCAATTCCAATACAACTTTGATCATTTCTCCTCACACCTCTACTTTCTCCATTTTTACATCGAATCAGTGCATCACTTTTCCGTTTACTCTTATCCTTCAATTTCTCATTACCTACTTGATTATCTACACACTTCTGCATTGCCTTTTCAACAACTGGAAAAATTAAACTACTTTTCTGAGCACCCAAATCAGTCTTCTTAAAACAATTTTCGCTATTACTCCATTGAATAACCAGTGGATAAGATTGTCTATAAGATTTACTAGGATGAAAACTCACATTCTTTCCATTCGCTGAATAAATACAAATTGGTAATTTCAGCAAATCACATATAGTTGGAAAAATCAAACTATCTCTTGATCTTAAATCAGTCATAATCTTTTCATTTTCATTTTTCAAAATCCAATAAGCGGCTGAAGTTGAAAATGTTTGAGACCTTAAAACCTTAACTAAAGAAGTCTTAAAGTCATTCAAAAAATCATGCAGCTTCGACCAAGATTCCTTAGATTTCATCGGAATCAATGTTTGAAAACAAATGTAAGTAAAATAAAAAACATGCTCTTCATCACGTTTAACACTATTCCAATACTCAACATTTCCCTTTTCATCACAAAGAAGAAATTTCAAAATAATATAAATCAACTTGGTAAATGAATCCATTTTAATAACGATTCATTTACTATCAAATACCAACTTTATATCATTACAAATTTTAAAAAAATGAAAAATATCCTTCGTCAAACAATTACCTTTATAACTATACAAAATAGTAAAAACTGTACTCAAATTATTCTTTAACTTTAATCTAAAACTTGAAAAATAATAAGTATTATTAAATTTTAACCACACAGATTCAGGAGAATTCGACTCTCGAACCTCAAAATCATATTTCATAAAATATGTTTGCACAATTCGTTCACAAAATTCTTTAAAAGTCAATTTATCAGATCTTGATAAAACTAAACTAAATGTAAACTGAATATTTCTAACATCAACAAAAACTGAAGAGAACGAACAAGAAATGCCTTCAGACACAAAAAGAGAAACCTCTGAAACAAACTTATCTATATTCAATAATACAAATGAAAAACAACTTCTCAAATAAACACTACAAAACCCATTTTTTGTCAATTTTATTGTATAATGAGAACGTCTACAACTTACAGAACCGCGATATAAAGTTGAATTTATCCATTTCTTATACGTCTTAAAAAGATCAACACTTACTGTAGGATTAAAATCTAAAGAAAATATAATCAAATTTACTCCATACGTAATATGCATAAACAAGTTTAAAACTGGCACCTCATAGACTAGACCACACACATTTAACTTGATTCAAGTTAAAAGTGAAACCATACAACCTTCGACTCTTGTACAGCGCGAATATACTGTAATCCACTCTACTCGAACCGTACAACTACAAGATGCTACACATCACCACAATTCTCCTTATCCTAACCCAATGCCTAACCTGCAACTGCTACTCGTCAAATTGTGAGTTTTCACAAGAACCTGCTGCTATCACATGCGACTACATTCCCGAAAAATTCACCACTCGTCTGCTGACAGTAACCAAACTTTACTGTCGCCTCTGTGATCCTTCGACCTCAACTCTCTCATATCATCAAAGCCTTCTACCTTACCTCTCTTCTATCTTCACATCTTCGCACTCTTTCACATGCGAAGACGGTGAATGCAGGTAAGTCAAATAACCAATTTTATCTGTTCGTTATCAATTAAGACTAATATGCAACCAAGGAATGTTTACATATCACAATTAATATCACAATGTAAGCTCATATACAGAACACTTTGACAAAACCTTACATACTATATGAATGTTATATAATACCAAACATTCTATCAATTATACCAAACATTCTATCAATTATAACTTCTAAGTACTATTAAGTTAACGATAAACCAGGCTTCTCAAACCTAAAACAAGAAAAACACAATCTTAAGTTAAGTCTGAAAGACAAGGAACCAATCTAAGTTAAGTCTGAAAGACAAGGCGATGTCCCTCCTACCAATAACAAATCCGAAAAATAAAGCAAAGACAAGGCAATGTCCGCAAAGACAAGGCAATGTCCCTCCGGACAAGGCAATGTCCCTCCAATGCAATGTCGTCCGCAAAGACAAGGCAGTGTCCCTCCTTGTGACGACTAGATCTGCAAACCAAAAATCATCCTACAAGTAACGGCTCTGCAAACCAAAAATCATCCTACAAGTAACGACTCTTAGATCTGTGAACCAAATCATCCAGCGTGATCATCAAAACCTTATTTCATAAGATTCATTCGCCGCCCCTGTGATAAGACTAATTGAAGTTTCACAAGGTGAAACTTTAAAGTTAATCGCACATTCAACTAATATCCCGCAAACATCTCAAAAACGATTATCATAATCATATGCTAACCGTAATATAAATAACCTTGGATGTCGATACAGTGTAAAACCGACAATAACCACCCATTTGAAAGAACAGTAAAGTAATTCGATAGAACAAAGCGCTATTCAAGCCAAGTTTCAGTAAGAATAGAAATCAAACATGAGTCAACTCTCGAGATTCCAAATAGAACAAAACATACACTCAAGACCTCTAAGTTCTTATCAACGAACGCAACGCAATAAGATTATTCATACTCATATTACCTAAAGCCTTATTCCACGCCCCCTTATCATGTCAAATTACCCTCCTAACACTACATTTATAAAACAGGAAACGAATGTTACACTGACATCTAACTAAGTTCAAACTTAATCTGAAATCAAATACTTATTAAGATTTCTTCCAAGCTTCATTACAATTTATCTGAAACACTTAATAACCTTTCAAAATAAACCGTAAATAACTGAATGAACGAGCAAGCCTGTTTAAAACCTTTGTTCATGAATGTAAACCAAATGATTATTAAGATAATACAAACCAAATGAATGATTGAATGAAACATGAATGAATGAAATGAAAACCAAGATAGCAACGAAAACCAAGTTCACGTATAGTGTCGCCATCTATCTAGATTGTCGAGCAACGTTTTCGCCTTCAAAGATAACAGCGATTCTGACAAGAATCATTTCTCAACCACCGTGATGCAAAAAGTAGTCAATTCACAACCACCATGACTCAGAAAGTCGTCATGCAAATGAACTGCACACTGAAATAGGTACTCCATAGACAGTAACACGGCTGCGATTTAGATGATATGCAAATCAGTGACTGTGATTTATAGACAGTCCATGCATGAACAGAACTTTGTAACAATTCACTTATTAGACAGAAATCCAAAAAGTCAAGAAAGGAATGGTGTCTGTTGAAGTGAAGAAAGGAATGGTGTCGTTATTAAAAATTGAAACTGACAAAATGAATTCTCTGACAAATAACGAAACATTCGAATAGGTGATTCGTCAATATGCAAGTCAACTAAAGACCAAGCAAGTTTGAATGTACGTGGTCCAAAAGTAACAATGCAGATGAATTGCAAGCTGGAACGGTTACTCCACAAATAACCAAGTAAGTTTGAATGTACAGAGCCCAAAAGTAGCAATGCAAATGAATTGCAAGCTGAAACGGCTACTCCATAGATAATAACAAACTTGAATGGTAATACGCAAAAGAACAATGCAGATGGAACTTGACGCTAAACAGATACTCCATAGATAACTACTATCCAGGATGTCGAATCTCAAGCAAGTTTGAATAGCAAAGAATAATACAAATGGACTGAATGCTCAAAACAATCACTACATGAGCAATTACCCAAGATCTCATCAATTGGCTAATCAATTCCAACAGTAGTCCTCACATTAACCATGATATCAGCATCGTCATTCGTCAAGAAACCAATTGAAACCTGAAATGACATTCTACCTTCTTTGAGAACGCAGAAATTCTACCTTCTATGAGAACGCAGAAAACATCACAAAGATCACAAACTTGACAACAGAAATCACAAACCTGATGATCTGATATTCGAAAATGATGTCCACAAACCACATTCGAACTGGGTAAGATATGACAAAAGATTAATATCAATAATTAAACATTTCATCTCCGTCAAACTAGAACACTTGTTTAGTATGATCCACAATGAAAAGCATGAAAACGTTTGTGCTAAATCCTAAGACAAAAGATTAATATCAATAAAGTCATGAAAACCATCTCCGTCAAACTAATCACCCTACTTCTCTCTAGAACACTTGGTACAGGGAAGTCTACCTTAATCCAAAGAAAAGAAAACAATATTAAGTTTAGTATGATTAATGATCAAATCTATATAATAAACTTGACAGAATAGGTAAACGGGGGATCAAAACCCTATAATCATTTTTGTTATACCATATCCTTAATGATGAATAGAATAAAAAAAACATGAAAACTAACCCTGTGAAAATAAAAGAATTGTCAAAAATATCACACCTTGACCACGAAGAGTCACACAAACACGAGGCAACAGAAGATGCATTGGAATACCTTATGCACTAGGCAACAGGAGATGCATTGGAACACTTGTCGCAATTCACACTCAAGGTATACTACCTTCAGTTCCATAGAAGATGCATTGTGTACCTTATTAAACACAGGACAGTAGACTGCAGACTGAAGGTATGGGAGGACCTGACGCTGAACAATGAGTGTGACAATGTAGGTCTGTAGGTGGTCAAGTCCAAGCGAGTTCTGATTAATGGTTTATACTGGGTCCACTAATATTTAAGAACAGAAAAATCCTGCAAGCAAGAAATTACAAGATCCTCCATGAAGAAAGTAATCAATTCCATCAACACACGTTCATAACATGGACGATGTACAAAAACGAGAGAGTATGGGAGAGTAAAGACGCCTTGTGTTCAACTTCAACACAAAAATGTTCAACACAATTTCAATACGATGCCTGCATTGAACTTGTAACAGAGCGTGTTAAACACAATTTCTGGATTGAATTTGTATCAAGGCACATTCGTGATATAAATGATATACAGACAAAGATCTCTAGGTTTAAACCTCCTGCTGTATCCCTACCCCATGATTATCTATAGATAACGTTGAATGAATCATGAATGAATGTTACACCAAGAGGGAATCGAAACCCACTAATCACCCTACTTCTCTAGAACACTTGTTTAGTATGATTAATGATCAAATCTATATGATGAACAACAGAATAGGTAAACGGAAGATCAAAACCCTAGGTGCAGACAAATCCACCTTAATCCAAAGAAAACAGTGAATTGTCACAATTGCACACCTCAAACAATTCTTGCTAGTTTGTGAAGAAACTCAAAGAAAAACACTAACACCAATCACATTACACGCAGTAACACCTCTGCAAAGAACTACTAGATATAGACGGATTTACCGCTACGTCACAGCGGTCAGAAGTGGGAAGGACCGAGGTGTTGGTAGGCAGAAGACACTGAGGAGTAGTAAGCACAGTGACAAAATATGACTCTATGCAACGCAGTCATTCAAGAAACCAATTGAAACGAATTCCGCTTTAGAAATCCGAATCCGCAATGAAAAGCATGAACTGAATTGTCCAAATTTCACACCTCGAACACGAGTCACACAAACACAAAGATACCTTATACACTAGGCAACAGAAGATGCAATGGAATACTTGTCACAATTCACACTCAGCACAATAGAAGATGCATTGTATACCTTAAGCTCAATAGAAGATGCATTGTGTACCTTATTAAACACAGGACAGTAGAAGATGTATTTAACACAAGTCGGAACCTTTTCAGAAATCAATTTCTGATTGATGCTGGGTCCACTAATGTTTAAGAACAGAAAAATCCTGCAAGCAAGAGATTACAAGATCCTGCATGAAGAAGGTAATCAATTTGATTTTCCATCAACACACGTTCGTGACATGGAGGATGTACAGACACGAGACAGTAAAAGACGACTTGTGTTCAATACAATTTCTGCATTGAACTTGTAACAAGAGTGTTCAACACAATTTCAATACAATGTCTGCATTGAACTTGTAACAGAGCGTGTTCAACACCATTTCTGGATTGAATTTGTATCAAGGCACATTCGCGATATAAATGATATACAGACAAAGATCTCTAGGTTTAAACCTCCTGCTGTATCCCTACCCCATGATTATCTATAGATAACGTTGAATGAATCTTATGAATGAATGTTACACCAAGAGGGAATCGAAACCCAAAAACCATTTTTACTGGAAATAACTTCAGGTGGCGCCACCTTTCGTAGAATGAATGTTATACCAAGAGGGAATCGAAACCCAATAACCATTTTTACTGGAAATAACTATGAATGAATGTTACGCCAAGAAGGAATCGAAACCCAAAAACCATTTTACTGGAAATAACTGAACGTTGAATGAATCTTATGAATGAATGTTACACCAAGAGGGAATCGAAACCCAAAAACCATTTTTACTGGAAATAACTGAACGTTGAATGAATCTTATGAATGAATGTTACACCAAGAGGGGATCGAAACCCAAGAACCATTTTACTTGAAATAACTGAACGTTGAATGAATCTTATGAATGAATGTTACACCAAGAAGGAATCGAAACCCAAGAACCATTTTTACTTGAAATAACTTATGATGAATGAATATGTCAAGAAAGAATCGATGAATGTTACACCAAGAAGGAATCGAAACCCCAGAACCATTTTACTGGAAATAACTCGAATGAATCTTGTGAACGAATCTATGAATGAATGTTTCTTAAAACCTAATAACCACTTGACTTAACTGACAATTCAAGAAAGAATTTATTCAATCAAACAAATGATAGGTTTTGTTCTCAACAAAACAAACAAAACCTATTTCTCAACAAACCTAACTTAACAAATAAAACCACTCACGCTTAGTCAAAACCACTCACACTAAACCATCCAGAAATACAAGACTAAGAAATAAACTAAACTAAATTGAAATTAGCAATTTCATTTACATACGCATATTGTAAGAAATAACTAAATATAATCCTACAAAGCAATTTCATTTACATGCATATATATTAATTACGAATCATTCTACTACTTTACAGGCTAGCAAACATTCAACCGGAACCAAGCACTACGACAAGAATTACCCTCACTCGGACAATCCTGTAACTATGAATTCAAACTTTCTAATTCTAATGTACAATCCTAAAGCAAATCCTACAACTATCAATTATAATGTACAATCCTATAACAAAATTAAAATTAATAAAATCCAATTACCTTAATCCGATTCTGCACCTCTTCTCACGAACTGAAAATATAGCATATAAATATTCATCAAACGATAAACAAATCTATATTTCTTCTCACTTCAGAACTTCTATCACTCATCAAACGATCACAAAACCGAACGGACGAACAACCAAGCCAGCATCCAACCTTACACCATATCACTTGACCTTACGATCCACTTTGTCTTCAATACAAAGTACAACACGCGTACAAACATCAACACACACAAGTACATCTTCAAGTACGCACAAAACCAGCACTCCAACCCCACAACAACCTACACAATCAACAACTAAACAATCATCTAACCGAAACTTTACAAAGCAACTACCTTCACATAATACGACGCACCCTCCTACACAATCTACACAACCTACGCACCCTCCAACACAATCTACGCACCCTCCAACACAATCTACACAACGACCTACACAACCTCTTAAACATACACCACAGGAACCTATGCAGCCTTCTCACAAACAATCAACTCAACGCAACTGGGCACCACAACCAACTACAACAAAAAGTCGCACCTTACAACTATACACAACTTACACTTCAACCACACTCGCGTATACATCAAATAGCTACACTTCAACCACACTCGCGCTTACACCAAATAGTCACAACTCGCATCTAAGCTCAACTTTAAAAATAGCGATCGGATTAATTTCTTTTGTAACAATAACCTTGACAATAACATTCATCGTACACTTTATAAAACAAAAGCCTAAACAAAAATATAGTCGAACTTATTTTTTAAATCCCAATTATAATTTTGACGATTTTGAAATTGAAACTAATGACCCAAGACCAATATTCACTCCAAGAGTACCATTACCCGCAAATTTCTTTTACGAACTACCAACCACCGAAATGTATGAAATGGAAATACTGCGTCCCGTCGACGAAAATAGCTTTCCTTCGCCACCTCTAGAAACTTTCTCTGAACCACCTCTCGAAACATTCTCTACACTTTAAATACACACTTTAAATACATCACAAAAACTCACTCTCACAAAACACGTTCACTCTCACAAAACACAAAACTTTCACTCTCACAAAACTCTCACAAAACACAATATCAAATATATTCTCAACAAATACATCATTCGTACTTAAACAAATTTAAATGTAAATACTTATGTACATTATGTAAACCAAATGAATTTACCATTATGCATTGTTATAACCGAACACCATATGTGAAAAGCTTTACTTGTATATATAAATATTTGTATACATTATGTAAACCCGATGAATTTTAAATTTTATCATTATGCATTGTTATAACTAAACAAGAGCCGTCCTAGCCTTTTAGAATTAGACATCAATTACCGGTTTAGTCTCAGGACTATTACCAAAAGGAAAAGCCATATCATTATTTGAATCGTCAGATGCAGAAAATGTAACTATTGACATCCTGACGTCTTTATAAAACGAGTCCTGCTAAACACCATATGTGAAAAGCTCTATTACTTGTATAATTGTCAAGAATAGTCTCGACAACTAGATTATTGATTGAGTATCCATGAATCCAGATACTCAAATTCTTGTTTACACCGTTTCATGCTACTTACATATATGTAGATTCTTTGCAAGAACGTAAAGTAACATAATATATAAAATTATAATATACTCACATCACGTACAACATACGCAAACCCACAAACGAAAGCGAAAACGAAAAGAAGATCGCACCTGAAAATATGAAAATATTATTTACTTCTTCTATTATAAACAAAATAAAATATTTCAATCGCAATGAACTCTTTAGTTTACTTTAAAATATTCCAATTAGAACAAATGCATCGAATCATAAATTTACATTTTCTACAAATCTTTTCAATCATATCAAACAATGTCAAACTACCTTAATACCGAATCGAAATAAACATTTCCTACTAATCATCTAACGAAAAGTTTAAATTTCCAACTCTCATCATCTCAAAATTCCACATTTATGTATCGAAAAGTTACATGTCCACCTTAACCTTGAATATTACCAATCTCTGAATTAACATTTCCACATTTATATATCGAAAAGTTACATCTCCACTCTCAAATATTACCAATCTCGCCTCGACAGTACAGTACAGTAAAGAGCAGCTCTTACCTCGGACGTCCCAACGAAACGCCTTGGTCAAATGCGACGCCGCAGGATCCGCGTCGTCTCTTATATAGCTTGTGCATGAAAAAAACCTTCGAACCGTCTTCCAAGACCGTGAGAAAAGCAAAACCTTTACAACCTAACGTTGAAAAACTTCTCATTACATGACAACACAGAAGCAATAAACCAAACATTTTATATAAGCACTAACGTTAAAGCAACGGACACCTGTTACCATCTTCTCAAGTCAAAGTCCCTCTCGCCACTACCGTTCTACCAAGCTGGAGCCTGGTATGCAAAGATGCCTGTTACACGCAATACACCCTCATAAATCGTAAAAGAAACTGCAGATGAAAACACATTATTATAAATCACTGACTACGGCTGCCATGAGAAAAGGCGTAGAACGACTACCATGAGAAAGGAAGTAGACTTATTTCTAACAATGTAGCACAAGCAATAATAGATTCTTACGATATGAAATAAAACAAACCCAATGTGTATCCGGTTCATTAATAATCTATTCCAGAACAATCAAAACTCATAATTTCATCTCTACCCATTAAGAACATCTTCTTAAAACAAAAATATTTAAAATCCACTATGAATAAATAAAAATCAAACAGAAAATCAGTCTTCTGCAAATAAGTTGCAATCAAACACACGGCTCGCCAACAAGAAGGAGAAAAAAAGAAATGTTCTAAAATATCATAAGCATTAGAACTCAACGAAAGCCTTAACACAGAATCACCATATTTACAACAAGGAATACTACCAAATACTGCCTTATCTATCTCTAACTTTCTTACAAAAATATGATTAAGCATCTTCTTATAACAATAAGAAATCTCTGAATCCAATAAAGTTAGTAACATTTTACTATACCAACAACCTGTACTATAAAAATGAGAATCACTAACACATCTTAAACTCCAAGACTTTCCCGGAAAAACACCTAAAGTATCTAGACAATTTTTACCTATTCTAAAATTACAGAAGAAACATTCGAAAGCTCGACTTTTCAAACCATTACAATAAAACCCCGCTCGTGCAAGTATTATCATATAATTCTCTTCCATTAAAGGACAAAATGTTTTAAAAGAAAATAATCTTTCCTCAAAAGATCTAAATATCTTATTTGTCTCAACGTTCAATTCGCTAAATTTCAACTCTATAATCTTTGACTCTATCTTTAAATCAAACCATTTAATATCTTCAAACTGATGTTCATTACTTAAGCACAATATTGAAGACGATTTTACATGCTCTTTACTTGAACACAAGTCTAAATTTAAATCTATACTTTCATCTTTCTCCTTTTCAGAAAAATCATTCCTTGGATCAAAAATAATGTCATTATCGTCTAACAAACCAATGTCATTATCGTCTAACAAACCTGCAACATCACTCTTATCAACTTCAATAAAACTTAAATCACTTTCAGATTCCTTTAAATCTACTTGTGATTCCTTAACCGAATCAAATTTTAACTCATCTAAATCATTATTCAAAAATCCATCAAACTTGACATTATTATCTAAAATATTCTCTGTAAAAGTAACTAAATCACTATCAAAACTCTCGTTAAATTCATCATCGTAAATGTCAGTAATGTCTGCTATAAACAAATCATCACAATCTAAGTCCATACTAATAACCAGAAGAACCAAACCCTAAACTAGAACGAAAACTACTATCTATACTTAAAACTTCTTCTAATTCTACAATAAATATCCGTTCTATTATAAGCTGGGCAACTCTATCTCCTCTATAAATTCGATATTCAATATCACCAAAATTAAATAACAAAACTTTTATATTTCCTCTATAATCCTGATCTATAACACCTGCACCAACATCAATAAAATGCTTCCATGCAAGACCTGAACGAGGTGCTATACGACCATAACATTCTGAAGGAAATTCAATTTGAATATCAGTTAAAACTAAAACCTTATCTTTCGGATGAATTACATAATCATACGCACTAAACAAGTCTAATCCTGCAGAACATGACGATGTCCTCTTCGGAGTAAAAGCCCGATCTGTTAACTTTACAAACTTCATTTTCATGCTTATCTCAAGAAGATTTCATAGTACGAATAATGAAATAAACCATCACATCCTACAATTTGCGCAAACAGGGTGATCTCAAAAACATTTCGAGAAACAACCAAAACCAGATTCTCACAATTAAAAAACTATCTCACCACATGCGCAGTCCTTACAGACGACAAAGCGTAACCTTTCTCAAGACCTTACTTCAACATGTCACGTACGCCACATGAACATAAGAAAATAACAAACCAAGTTATCTAAATACATGTGTTCGCATAAATCAAATAAAAAATAGTGGAGGCAACAGAAACGGTGAAAAGTCTAACTTATAAAGATACGTCACCACTGTCTGTTTCGTACAATAACAATCCCATAAACGATAAAATTAGAAACTTTAAGCTAACACCGACAACCCCAGTATTCAACTCTGCTTCTCAAAGTAAAAGAAACGATCAAAAATAACTGAAACTGAACTTGATCTGTTTCTCAAAGTAAGGGAAAGGGGGAGGTTAAAATAGTAACTCTAGTTCAGTTTAAACTCGATCTGTTTTCTAGAGAAGGGGAGTTCAGTTTGAACTCGATCTGTTTTCTGGGGGGGGGGGTCGAAAAAGTAGCTCGAGTTCAGTTTGAACTCGATCTGTTTCTAAGGGGGGGGGGGTCAAAATAATAGCTCGAGTTCAGTTTGAACTCGAGCTATCCCTATACTACTGTTATTCTAATGCTTGCAGATGATCGTATCATACATGGGTACACCCATATACAGGTCAAATATGAGGCCTTCCTGTTAAAAATTGCATGGCGTCGACACTATTGATATGGTTGATCTTTGTATTTGCTGTAGCTTGCAATGTACACAGTGCAGGGGCTAATTACTGCAATTAGGTAATGGAACGGGAATCCCATTTCATAAACACCCTTGCTCAAATTTACATAACACCTTTCAGGAAGTCTGTGAGCCGACACGCTGCTAATGCAGTGATTGACCCATCACCTCCACGAGGCAGTTAGACCCTATGGGTCAGCATAAAACATATTATCTGCAATATGTCGCCACTTTGGGCCCTGGCCACTTTCCAACTGAATTCAACTCGACTGTCGTAGCTATAGGTGGCGCCAGAACGCAGCCAATAATGCATCCAGTTACATATACTTCAGTTAGGTGTTTACGTTCTAATGAATGTTAGATGATGATAATGATTGTTGGAGTTTAACATCCGCTCAGCGATTTTCAGCTATATCATGCAGACCACTCACAATTTTGTAAGTCCCAGTTGGCTGACCGAATCTATGGGGTGGAAACGACGGCAAGGCAAGGTGGTGTAACAAACGAATGTTAGATCAACAAAATAATTATACATGTTTATGAACGCGTTTCTAGATTATGTGATAAGGATAATCATATATCCTTATCAAATAATCTAGAAACGCGTTCATAAACATGTATAGTTATTGTTAAATATAATATTTTGGTTACATAATCTTCTTTCAAGAGCTTACATCTACAATTACTTCATGAGGGTATCATTGAGGTTATCAAAAGTTTTTCACTATGTCATATTCTTCCCTAACTATGATACACGGTATATTATCAAACACATACATGTAGGTGATTCAATTCACGTTAACACCATAGCACACTTAATTACCCCCTTCCATAATTCATCGGTTCATTGTCGTTAATGTTCTATGCAAGTGTAGCGGTATATCTATTATCATTCATTAATTCATGCACATAACATCGATATATCTATCTTATTCATTACCTAGTTGATAGATAGCAATTTACTTGCAATTATTATTGCATAGTTTCTTATATTTTGGGCCCTCATGACACAGTCAACAGACTTAACCCTTTCACTCCACCAGATGCATTGAGGCATCACCAGCAAAAGATGCCTGATACTTGGGGCATCACTAGCATAATATATATATATATATATATATATATATATATATATATATATATACGCCAGATGCATTGAAGCATCTTTCCAATTATTGTCACTCTAGTGGATTTAAAGCTAGATATAAAAGAAAAAAAGCTACTACTGTTTCAAGACGCTAAACAATCCATGATGTGGTATATCTACCAATAAAATTGTTGAAAAGTAACTGTTGAATTTAATTTAGAGCTTGATTTATATGTCTCATTAGGGTCATTGTGCCACATCTGGCTTATTCTGAGACTATTTACTATAATAGATTGGCGGATTTTAAAACCTGAATGAAATATTGGCGGCGTGTGGAAAGGGTTAAGCATGCATGCGGATTTATCGATTTAACAAAATTCTTGTTTTGATAGTATACTTGAGTATAAGTGGACCTAAAGGTAGTAGAATGTATGGAGCAGAAGAAAGCATGTTCTGTATTATTATGATTATCGTCAATGAGGCCATAATGACAATAGACTGTGATAGCCACGAACATGATGCAATAACGCACATTTATTGGTACAAATGGATACAGGGGTCTTCAGACAAATTACATAGACTATCTGTCCGATAGATGCTAAATTGGTTAAAGCACATCAGTTAGATAATCATCTGGGCACCTCAGCATGGTGTGCTCAACAGGTGTAAGTAGTTCATGAAAAGAAGACTTTGAGCCATACGGCACTTCAATTTAAAAATGATTACATTCAACGCTTCACCTGTAGGCCCTAATTAATCGATGTACGTGCTTGCTTGTTTGCTTTATTGTTCAAAACTTACAAAATACGATATCATATCTATACGCACCTCCTATACACAGGAGGAAGAAAACACTTTTTATTTACTAATTTGTGGAAACGATTTTAATTTCAGTTTGTATTATGTATGCACATAGATTATAGAGTGTATATATTAACATTTTAATGACACAAAAAGCCTTCTTAATATAAAATTGTAAATCAAGGACGGATTTAAAATATGGTTATATATTTTCTTGTGTTGGCTTTCATCTCTGCATACCATTTTTCTTTTTTTTAGATTTAACATTGTCACAAGTATTATGTAGCAATATAACAAATTGTACGACTATAGTTGAACAATACTATTTAACTATGTTTTGTCATGTGTATATGTTTATTTGTGTGTAACACCTGCATAAAATCTATACAGAAGATCAATGTATGTAAATTGAGTAAAGTTCAATAATAATAATAATAATAAAATTACGCTCCATTTCTATTTCAGCACCATTACCCTTTGGCAGACTAGCCTCAGATTGAATGTTATTGAACTATGTTGAACTGTTTACATCTTTGTGGCCTAGTCGATAATGGTAATATTATAATTTCCTTTAACAATATTATTAGCCCTAGAATCTACACACCATATTAACTGACTGTTCAATACAGACATAAGGAGCCCGCCATCCCCACCCAATAGTTGTGTTCAGGTAACATAGGGGCCGAAAAAACATAGGGTACGTAGGTCGATTTTTCGTCCTTTTTTGTTTTTGCTTTTTTTTACTTACCAGTAGACCTGGGCAGCGTTAAAAACGATAAAAGAAAACTTTAAACATCCTCTAGTAGAACTGTTAGTATCTGAAATATATGCCCTGAGCTCTATGGTGTTATGATCATAATGCCTATATATATAATATAGATGTGTGATCATGAAATAAACAGTATCTCTTTGGTACTCTTTGTGTCCAGACCTCTTCCTTCTTTGGGAAAACATCCATAGAACTTAGACACTATTCCAGTAACGACACGAAGAACTGGGGAACCCCTAGACAGTACAGTTAGGCTAGTAGAAGATAGGGCTTTGAAGAATTCTGGCATATCGGGCACGAGAAAATGAGGAACACGGCACAACTAAGCGGCAGGATGAGTCCACATGTAGGCACAGGGAAGGAGGTGGACAGCCAACAGGCTACCAATCCTATTAGATCACCGATAGCCCCACATCCTAATCCTCGTATGGGGTCCCCATAGCCCAGTAAGCGTAGACCCAGTAAGCGCAGAGGCATGACTCCAAGAAACCTCAATATACCCTAGTGCCTGGTCTGCATCCGTGCATCCGAGCCCATGGTACGGATAGGCAATTAACACACACACACACACCTCCTTTATCTCAATTAGTGAGGAACAGCTCAGCTGAATGACTGAATGAAAAATGTGTAAGCATGGCAGAGAAACCCTTTGCCTGTGTCAGAATTTATTTTCCCCTCCCCACATCACAGTGAGTGTGTGATGGAGGTTTTACACCGTACTGACAGCCAGGGCTATTTTCACAGTGAAAACAGGTTGGGACGAATTCTGTTTTTGGTAATTGTATCTATGAGAAAAAATAGCAAGTCGCATGTCATTGTTCCTTAAACAGGTTGGGGATTTTCTGTTTTTGGTGATCATATCTATGAGATGAAGGTGACAGGGTGGGCAAACAGCAGGGGATCAAAACCTGGAAATCATTTTTTGCTGTACCTCATCCCTTAATAAACGCAGCTCCAACCGGGAATTGAACACATGGTAAAGAACCACTTGGTCAGTGCTGGGTCCCCTCTATCGTTGCTTTATATGATCAGCAGGGAATACTGGGGGTCTATATTCTTCCCCTGAACCCCCTACGGGGTCCACATCTCAGTTGTTACAGGCAAAAGCAGCATCTAAAGTGATGTGATGTATTAGTTGACTATTCATTACACCAACTCACCTGAGCTCGCTATCACAGTCCTAAAGCGTGAAGAAAAATAAGATATGCAGAAAATCTAAAGCCGCTTGGTGTTACATAGACGAGCATCTTTTTTTCTTAAGTTTTTCTTTTATTTATTTTGTTCATTGATTAAATTTATCTTTTTATACCGCATTCGGGAGAGACCTAATGGGTGCCGCCATGTTGAATAAGGGATGGTCCTGATTGGCTAAGAAGTCAGGCTTGACCACCCACAGTTAGTGGCACCAAAGGAGTACACATGCGCGCACCTAGACTCCCGAATGCGGTATAGACCTGAATCCTTCTCCCCTGTACATTCAGAACAAGCACTGAAACTCAACCTAGAGGGCCCTGGATTGGGGGGGGGGGGCTATTGTTGCTTATCAAATTTTAAAAATGGCTGCGCCACCTGTCTTTTTCTCCAAGACATCCCAATGTTCCTTTCACGTTTAAGAAATTGCTGTGTCGAACTGTCAAATTTGAAAAATAGCATGTCGCATATTGTTGTTCCGTAGGGGCCGTCCATAAATGAAGGCACGCATAAGGGGGTGGGTGGGTGGGATGAACAGTGTGACACTAATTGAAAATGGGCCTTATTTTCATGTTTAGATTAGAGAATTTAGTGTGACAGGGGGGTGGGTGGGTCCTGAAAATACCCTGAAAAAGTGTGACATCATTTATGGATGGCCCCTTAAAAATGGCTATGTTGCCTGTCAATTTTAAGGAATTGCCGTATTGCGCTTTTGGATTTCAGGGTTTGGACCCATCCTGGAGCTATCCTCGCCGGTTGTCGCATGGTTACATCCATAAGTAAGGCCATGCAGTGGAAAGAGCGGCAGTCAGACTCTAGCCTTGAGACCGTCAAGGTAGGAGTTCCCAGACATACCGGCAGAAACTGAAAGCATAAGAAATACGGGTTGACTATAATATACAGCTCTTTGACAAAATTTAGGTAAGTCGAAGTGTGGAATTATAAGTAACTATTCTATCAACACTCGGAAGTAGTAACTTTGATGCCTGTTGCGCATCAAGATAACATGCAGAAATGATAGGTTTTGGTTTTCACTTGTTGAACATGGATGTTCCAATTGCAACTTGTTTAAGTACTGTTTCAGTAACGTTGAACGGAGGCAAAGTATGCCCTAGGGAATGTATTTTCCATTTTGTGATACTATTCCATCACAGAGCGGACATGTGACACAGAAGAACACTATCAAGAACATACTTATTATAAAATAGGGCCCTAAACATGCTAAATTTCGCATTTCAGTGTCGTCATTCAACAGGTTTAAACATGATTTATTACAAGGAATAAATGTTCTAACTTGCTATCTCATAGAACTATACATACACTATGTAGCTGAATGAAATAATCTGTAATTGACTGAGAGATGAGACACGCCCTTTATCAGCCGTTTTCTTTCCTAATTGTATTACCTTCTTATCGATTGTAATTAATGTAATTCTAAGGTGAATAACACATACTACATTTCATTGGAACAGCGTCAGATAGTTACCATCTTTCAGTCAAAATTATGATTTATTTTCCGAAGCCAACTTATAAATCAAAAATGGAATGGAAAAACATATTGGCATGGTTAAATAATATTCGATTCATAAGGGCAACAAGTAATTGCAAGTGACTATGGCTAGAATACTATTATCGTGTTGCCTACTTTCCCAAAAGACATGCTGCTTGTGACTATTAAAATGCTGTTCCCTAATTTTTGACTGGATGCATTCCTGTATGACTTAAGAAGGTTTCTTCACCAGAATATGGAAGATGTCACAAGGGTTTTGTATAAGCTGAGCATGTGATTTTGTTGCCTACAAATAAATTATTGCCCTAGATATCCAGCTTTATTATTGAGAATTCAGATATTTTTTCATTTATGTAATTGAAAAATATCAAAAAAAGAATTCAAAAAAGGGAAAAACTAAATTTATATGTGACCAGCCGAGGGGAAAGGGTACTCCGACGTTCCTATATTTGCTATCCTAAACCTAATATTTAAGGAGATATGAGTAGATTTATGAAAAATTGTGATAATTCCATCATGATGGAATATTTCCATATTTTGAATGTCCATGGAACGTTTTGCTATGGGAAATTCACTAAATTCATTCTATTTGGTTGCCATGGAAACTAGGATACATGAGATTTTCAGAAAATAGTGTGAACTATGAGAAACTATCACTTAAATACAAGAAAATTAAGTTTTTCCTCATTTTCTGGTATCCTGACAGATTAACATGACAGATCACTTATATCAACGATTCTTATGTGAGGCATCAACAATCTCTGCCATTCCACCCTCACCTTCTATATTATAATAGAAAAAGTGTGGATTGGCTGTTAGAAGTTACACTCTTCTGGAGGCTGATTGTCCACAAAAAAAATTGAGAATCGCCCATATAATGTTATATATAATGTGTATATATTATATACATGTATTCTATCATAGAACAGTTTCCAAAGTAGCCTTGCTTGTTAACTATACGAAAAACGATCTGAGCCAAACACAAGGAGTGCAGATACAAAACAGAAACCTAGAGGATATTAAAAAAACACACAAAAATCATACATGATCTATTGAAAATATAAACTAGGATATTGTGAGGCCTGAAAGACATAGGGTTTATCATGTTAACCATCTTTAACCATTGGGCGAGCACTGACCACCAATTGACACCTGTTTGGGTCAATTAGGGGTTAGGCCGACTCACTTATGGTCAAACTAAGACCAGCTTACCTGCCTTATTCTTAGCTGAAACAACAATCATAACACAGGTTACGGTCAACATGATAGAGAAAATCGAACTTATGTCATCGTGTTTACAAGAGGTACTCATAATATGGTTACAGGCATGTGAAAACAAAAGCAGTTCATGCTGCTACAAATTAATAATTGACATGGATCAACGTTAGCGAAGGCAAAGCCTTTGTGTACCCTCACCTAGCACATAGACGCATTGATTGCACACACAGACACATACGTAATACAATTTAACATGAAATAAGAAGGTTGGGAATAAACCATCAAGGATACGCATATTTATGTAACTCATGTTTCGTACCATTGATTCAACCAAGGCTGAAATTAGAGCCTTATACCCATAGGGTAATTTACATACACGGGACGGTTCAATCAAAGTATAAAGGGTCAGTTGCATTTCACCGTTTCACTGTAACACTGTTAGCCTTTCTTCCCTCTTCTTTTCCCCCCTTTTACTCATCTATCATAATAAAATTCTGTGTAATAACCATTTTACCCTATATTTACTAGATTTTGCCCCCCTCTCCTTACACATCAACATATTTCCTTTAAACTTATATTCCATAAAATGCAAAAAATGGAAACAGTGAAAAGCAACATATAATTCAGTTTGTGATTTCATTTACATATCCTATCACTTCAGTGGCAAAAGATTACTAATGTTATGCAATTCCATGTTTCCCCTCATCGACCAAACCAAAGAGCTGAAAATCCACCCTCTCTTATGAAAGGTTATGTAATCCCCCATGCTTGCACCAGGGAGGAGGCAAAGGGAGATTAGCATAAGTTGATTTGTTTTTATCAAGGGGGCCGTCCATAAATGACATCATGCAGTAGGGGGGAGGGGGGGGGGGGGGTCATGTCTCCGTGAATAAACATGACAAGGGGGGAGGGGGGGTTATGTGGTTCATAACATGTTGCAAAAATTTCAATTTCAAGAATTGTAGAGACAATTTTAGGTTAGCAGGTTAGGTTCGGGTTTTGAAGGCTGTATTTTTTATTTTCAGTTAAAATCAAAGATTTTTTTCAGGGACAGTCATGTTTCTTAGTAGAAAAAAAAGCATTCTTTATTATACTATTTCTGTAATGGGGGGCACTTAAAATGATGTCCTTTATAGAGGGAGGGCCAAGGGCCACATGACAAAACATAACAAGGGGGGGGAGGAGGTCAAAAAAGGTAAAAAAAAATAATAGCATGATCTCATTTATGGACGGCCTCAAGCCTCTCCTGCTTTTCACTGTTTCACTGTTTTGCTATTTGGAAGAAGAGAGACCATAGGAGTTTAAAAGTATATAGAGTGGTTTAATGTTGATATTGAAGGTGATTGTGCTTTGTATAATTATTAGAATGAGGAGGAAGACAGAGGGGGAAAAGTGAGAAAATAAGGCAAACAGTGTTACAGTGAAACATTGAAAAGCAACTGACACTGTACCCTGATTCGGTCTGTCTGGTGCAGCTTTGTGGTATTTCTTTTAACATGATTTGTATTGTCTAGAATATTAGACAATTGCACTACCAATATCACATTATTCTTGCTGCATAATCGAAAACAAAGGGGAGATTTATATTACAATAATTATGATTAAAGATGTATCAACAGAAGGAAATGAAAGTATGTGAGGAATCCTTATTCGAAGATGATGGAATATTATCTTCAGGAGAAACAGTAATCAAGACCAAAAATTAATCCGACTTTTTTTTGTACATTTGCCCTTCTTTTTTTTTTACTAAAGAATCAGGCAAAGGCCAACCATTGGTTTAGTAAGTAGGTCCATCAATCTCCATCTGCGAGTATATTGCAAGTAAATGACTGAGTTGAATTTGTGTTATTTCGTTTCGAGAGAGAGCATTGTCGAATGTTGGACCTTGAAAAGGGGTTGGGAGTATATGGAATATCTTTACAAAGGTACCTGAGGTACATTAATTCTTTAGAAAAAAAGCTTTACCCCAAAAATCGCTTGATGAGAAAATCGAGGGACCCATCCGCATATGAAACTTTAATTTTAATTTCATCTTTAAATCATTACAGACCTTTTCATGGCACCATCATGACACATCGAGGGGCACTGGTCGTTCTGTGGATCCTTTTGGGATCTTATTTGCCCCGACAAGGCAGCGCCCAAGCGCCACCGGAACCAGAAACGTCGAATCCGGAAGTGAGTGTGTCAGACGAACCAGAAACTCAACAGGAACCGGAAGTTGAACCAGAAGTTGAACCGGAAGTTAAACCAAAAGTTAAACCGGAAGTAGGAGAAGCTGAACCGGAAGCGGAAGTAGGCGGGTTCCGCAGGGACGTCTATGTTGTTACATATTCAGTGATAATAACTTTAATCATAGTCAGCAATGTAGTAGTTGTCGTCGTTATCCTACACTCCAAAATGCTGAGAAACGACCCAAATAACATCCTCCTAACGTCTTTGGTGTTGGCGCGCGCCAGTATTGGGTGCTTTGTTGTGCCTGCCCAGATCACTACAATGTATTCAGCCAGGTATCTTGGGTCTGTCCTCTGCAAGATTTGCCACTTGGTAGCATCTGGTTCTGCAACTGCTAGTGTATTCTCCATTGTGGCTATCGCTTTGATGAAGATGATAACTTTAAGGAGGCAGGTGGTGATTTTCTCCGTCCGGGGTGCATGGATGCTTGTGGGTACAATATGGATGTTAGGGTTTGCGTATGGAACGCGAGCACTGATAGTGAATGATTTAACGGTTAGACACGTTGGCTCAGTCAACATGTGGTCCTGTAGCATCAACAAAGACTACATCTCCATGTCAAAGTACTTTGTTATAGTTGACCTTTTCATTCTCTTCGTTGTGCCACTCTGCATTATCCTCTACTGCCACTTCAATGTCATTGCTGCTCTTGCAGCGGATCGCAGAGCCAATTCCAATTGCAAAGCAACTAATGAGAACGTTCGCAATATTCAAATGATTGTAACATTAGTGGTGCTGTTTACTGTATGCTCCATACTTCCTTTATTTATGAGTCTCTATATTTTGTGGGGCGGTCCCTACTTTGAAGGTATTACTATCATGGAAGAGGTATTTTACATGTTTAGCTATTCCAATTCCTGGTTTAATGTAATTGTATTCTGGCACTTTAGGCAAGACTTGAAGGGAGCATTTCTTGACATGACCGGGTGTCGGACACTGGAACCTTTAGGAAGTCCGTCTCCTACCCAAGAAGCCTACGATGGTGCAATTCCTATTTAAAGAAAAGTTCGAAGGAAGAGACAATTGATCGAGATTTTTTCTCTCGTTGTTTTATAATTGAACAGTATTTATGTTATTACCCGTGTCATCGGTTAACTTGAATTTGTTATTTTGTACAAATCTAAAGAGTATTCATTCCATCGTTTACACTAATTCTCACATATACACTGAATAAAAAAATGTTTTCAAAGAGGGAATATTTTATGAACAAAAAAACACAACGTCACGTTCAAGCCACAGGTGCTTATATTATTCCCTAAGGCAAAATAAATATTGACAACAGATTGATGTTAACCTTTTGTTTTGTTCTGCATGAAGATACCGTCCTAAGGGGACCAGCCATGTATACGACGACATTAATGCAAACTTGTTTCTAAAGGGACAGGTTGGGTAGGTACTATGTACATGTATGGTTCATTATGTACGTGACAAATCTAACAACCTGTTGCTTTCTAAACTCATGTCCGCCTATCTGAGGGCCACTCTCCCCAAATCTCCTCAATTGGAAAAAATGGTATTTATAAAGTTTGGACATAGCTATTGTTCACATTTTTCATCCTACATCAATTCCCGTGGTTTCCCCAAATAGCCCAGACCTAACTGTTTCTGAAAATGTATAGTTTTACTCATATTTGCAAAGGGAATATTTCAGATTTATAGGAAAAATGAGAAAATTTACACAAAATTTACATGGTAAATCGAACCATGTTTGTAACTATGATCAATGTAAATGCTAGTAAAAAATTTGTTATACCTGTAAGATGTTCTTTAGCAAGAGTAGACATGCAAATATATTAAAAGGTACACTTTCAATGTTTTGATCATTTAGTTTTGATATGTGCAGGAATAATACAGCCACTTTAATAACGTAGTAATGCCCTTATGTAACGTACAGAACCAAGTTTTGGACCAATCCTACATATATTAAAATGCTAGATATGAAAATCTTAATATCTTTAAAAAAGAGAGTACATGCTACCCAAGTTATGACAAAAATAGTTTTTCTTTAAATCTATTAACTGGAAAACCATAGACAAAACTCTTAAGATTTTGAAATAAATGTGTAACGTACATAACCAAGCTTGGTAACGTATTTGACATATAAATCTTCCTATTTAGTGTTTGAATGAAAATTACAATGTAATTTCTGATATTTCTTAATGCTACATAACGTCAGTTTAAATGACTAATGTTTAATCATATCTTCAAAATATATATCACGAGATATAGAACCTAATACTCTTGGTTATGTATGTTACATGCTTGGTTATGTACGTTACCATGGTTTCAATGTTTTCTTCACCTCTGAAGAAACTATACAGATGAATCAAATTATTTGTTTCTTTCATCCTATGCTAAATGGTCCTGGTAGTTTTTGTTATGCAAAGAGTAAGGTTATGATATTCCTTATGCTGATTTTAGGCAATTTTCATGGTTTTGTGCATTACAAGCTTGGTTATGTACGTTACATAGGAAAACCAGTGCATTATTTTGAATCTGTAATAACATGTAAAGTAATGGCAATGCTTTTGCCCCCTTTTGGGTTTCTCATCTACATATCTCAGCAGTTAGGAAAAATGATTCAGACACTGTTTTTGCCACCCTTCATTTTTCACCACATTTTCCTTAACAATTGAGGAGATTTCCGGAGAATGGCCCCTCTACTGATCGAAGACGGTGCATTCTTGAAGTTTTTCCCCACATAGGCCTATAATGCTTTCTGTCATCTTAGCGTTAAGACTTTCTTAACATTTTGTGGAATCTTTGAGGGACTTTCCAAATAAGGCATTTTTCATAGAACTGGAGGCCATTCCACAAAAAGTGTGCGTAAATAAACGGCCAATCATTCTTTCTATTTGTGCGCAAATAATATGAACAAGGAAAAGTGTGTGTAATGTCAAAGTATGATAAATTGCCACTTATACACACAATTGTCGTGAATGACAACACAATTAGAAATAAAAAAGAGTTTGCTTCTTTACTAACTTTCTTACTTTTTGACTTATAAAGTGGTTTTCATTATTTGATTACTTAGCAAAATTATCTTTCCAATGATATCTCATTTATTAATCATAATTTTTAACGTAATAAAAAGTATACAAGTATTAAAAGTACCTGATATAATGTTTAAAATGAAATTGTCTAGGAATGAACGAACACTCAGTTATAGGCCTACGTCGTAGATTGTATTCGCTTATGCACACTTTTATTTCTTATGAACACTTATTTGGTAGTAATACAGTTTTATGCGTAACTGGTTTGTGTAACGACATAATCTATATTTTAGATTCATCATTTGTATAACTTTTTGTGGAATAGCCCCCAGGTTTTTTTCCCTGTTATAACCAGGGCCCATGGTCATTATGAGACATGACCATGTAGCGTGCATGATTGGTATACTACAGGCTACATTTCCAATTTACTCAACTAGCACCAATTGCAAATCCCCATTTCCGTATACTACTTACAGTGTAATAATATTGTCACATGCAATGAAATCAATCTGAGCAATATTGTTGTGTAAATTGGGGAATGTAATTGCTCAATGTCAGGCGTTTAGGTGGGACTCTTTCTAGGTAATGGTATACCAAATTAATACTTCTCGGAAACTGCGTAGCATTTTATTGCACGCACGATTTGTTGCCCTATGGACGAGATGGTTGGCTAAAAAGATTTACTCAAAATATCATCATAAACGGTCGGAATTCGATGTTGGTTTTTCGTGGGAGTGATTGTAACCTTCACACCATTCCTAACTCAATGATCAGCATTTTAAAAAAAACGACACATTTGAAGTGGATATGAGGATATTTCAGACTCAGACATACGACCGAATGTGCCTCTTGTTAGCTATGATTACTATGAAACCTGGAAAAATAATCATAATATTTAAGATGAGAAAAATGCGCTTATGATTTTGCAGTTGGGAAACTCGCCCTAATTATGACAGTTTGATTACTTGATAGCATGATGAAGGCTGCATTCAGGTAGAAAATAAACGATATCATATTTCATATCTTTATTACCGACATATTCAGTGACATATAATGACATCTAAAGTACGACGTAGTTTTGTTTAATTATGATAACTACACACTGACAATGGTAATAAGCAGGTGTGTATTGTCCAATTGAAATACTCCAACGATGAATTGTGACTTGGGATGGGACTTAACATAACAGTGTCAAAGCAATCTTTATGATCATCTAAGACATAATTATAAGTACATCTATTATATTCAGAATGCAATACAATTCACAGTAATCACAAGCAGTTTCTGGAGAGCACATCAAAGTATACTTGATTGAGTTATGAACGTCGTGGAGTCAAGTCCTTGATTGACTCAAGCTCATGATTGAGTCATGTCCTTGATTGAGTCAATAATGCTTACACATAGATGGACGATAGATACTAATGGGAACACAATGTATATCCCATGATGAAATTCATGAAGTTCAGTGTAACACAGAATGTCTACCATATTTACATAATATACTTCCATAGACCATTTCCAAACACTTAGTCTATAAATATATAATATACTGACGGCAACTGTCATTTCCAGGTTATAGTGTAATAATATACAAGTAAATTCTTCTCTTAGTTCCCGTTCAATGGGACTCGGGTTTTGTGTACTTTTCGGATCCGTTGTCAGGAACCTGGGAGTTATTCCTGGCAGGTAGTCGATAATAAGGGTTACAGTTGGTACTGGAGTGGCGTAATTAGCAGCAGGGTATGAAAGGGTTCCACGTCAATCCACCTCCAGGGTACGATATAATGAAGTATAAATCCTAAGGAAAAAGTGAGATAAAAAAGCCTAATTAATGACAATCAGATATTATTGAAAGGAAAGGACGTGTGCTCTTTGAGTCTAAACTATTGCATCAAACTTCCGTCTTATTAATTTATCTTTATCAAAACATAATTATTTGTTCTCAGGCAAACATGCATAGGTACACGTTTAGGCCTTTAAATTAGCCAAACGAAGTTGTATATAATTATAGATTATCATAGCATTCTTGATCATGTGAAAGAAAGGGTAATTGATTATAAGGTTTGGGTAAAATTCTATTTTAACTCACCATAAAACAGTATGTCACATGCAGTAGTAAAACCAAATTCTAGCTTAATTTGTTCGCAAAGTAACATGTACTTCCTCCTTATCAATGCGTGGAACCCCCAGGACGCATTCATCAAATTATGTGAAGTTTGTCATTATTAATGTTAATCCATCAATCAGTTATCTTGCTCCCGCCAAATGTTTTTTTTACCTTTATAGAAAGAATATCTGCTCTACAGATAATCACATTCCTACATACATAACCAGTACAGAGACCTTATATGTAGATATATGAAGACTGGAAAGTCAGGCGGAAACCCTTCATGCGCTACAGGCCCGCCACCTAGCCATAGGTTTGAGTAACTTTTGAGCGACCAATGTCCATATTGCATTACGACCCGAGTAGCACCGTTAGATTTTCCCGAAATACATAAGCATTGATCAGACCATGGCCATGGTTGAGTGGGTCAGTTCCATCAAGCAGCCAGTGGAATGTTCATTTAGAAACATAGAGGATTTTTCCAGTCTCTATAGTATACATCTAAACATACAAGGCTTCTGAAATAACCAAAGCATGCAATACTAGAACCGTCGCCCCACCTGGCGTCAGCATCCAGCATTAAAGTGGCGTCCCCTAGCGATGCCTCCCGAGCTGCTCACACGGCGCTGGTACACTTCTTGACCAGCTCGTGAGAGTGGAGCTGGTCCTCTTGGACCACGTCTTCATAATCAGGGGGGTCAAGCGACCGGCCCCGGCCCAGCCGCAGTTTGAAGGCCTTAGAGGCCGACTTGGCCGGCTTTCCTCCAGGGGCCTGGGAGCGGTTGTCGTAGAGGCGCGGCGACTTGGGGGGCTGCACCTGAATAAGTATTACATAGAAATTGAAAAATGCTCAAAAAATATTGAAGAACATATTATCATCCAGACATGGTGTCTAGTTTTATATGCTTTTTGGATTTTATCTCTATCTGCATTGGTTCAAGCTAGTTACAGCTAGTTATACATGGTACTCTGGTTTTGCCCTGTCAAAATGACAGGTGAATTTAGGGGGCTCACTGTGCAGCACGGGGGCAAATAGACCTGTCCACTTTGGGATGTATTGCTGGCATGATACAGAGGTCGGACATAATTGCAATTTTTGCAAAGTCAGGCACTGACACAAATCTGAGTGAATGAGTTAGTACTTTTGTTTTCTAAGTCAAGAAGGTGTTGATAAATGAGGATGAATTATTATTTTCTTTCAATTAGGTAATTACCTCCATTTTAGGTGAACCAAAATGAGGTATGTTTTAGTGACTTTAGGGTTGGACATTGTGAGCAAAGCTGAAATGCTTTAACACTGTTGCCTATGGGAAAAAGCCATTTTTGCTTTCCAGTCCTACAGCTACATATTTAACATCATATTGAAAGTAAAAGTTTCTAAAGTTTAGTTTTGGGTAATAGTACTAGGAAAATTACTGTGAATCAAGTATGATAACTTTTTTTCTAAAAATGCTGATATCCTAGAAATAAGGGGTGTGCTAGCTGGCAAAGTGGACAGGTCTAATGTATATAGATATTCTTGCAGGTTCATCAAAATTTAATATTCTCTTGATCTTATATCTTCATTTTGCAAGTGAAAAACTCGGTCACAGCTTTTACCTCAAAAACAGGGGACACTTTTTGGTGGATAAACTGGTGGAATGTAATATATCTAACCTGGAGCTGGGTGTTCTCGGCCATGGTGACGGTGGTCTGGGTGTAGATGGCCGTCCGACCGTTGGCGTTACCGTGCATCAGGCGGTGCTGGCCCCACTTACGCTTCAGCACCGACATCACCTGGAAAAAATATAATCATTTTAGGTATTTATCATTTACTTTTTATCCAAATTTGTACTTTCTCCATTACAACATGTGTTTTTTGACTTCAATAATTATTTAGAGATGCTTGTTTGAAAAAAAACAAGTTATTAATTATTGTTTTGTAAGAACTTTGCAGTACTGACAGTTTTCCCTAACGATGCCTAGTTAGAAAATTTAAAGACCTCAAATCTGCACATTTCGTCTTGAGCATACGTAAAACTTTAGTTTAATCTGAACGTAGCGTGAAATACAGAAGATCCAGTGCCTTTTAGAAAAGATTGAGAGGGTTTCTACAAGACACTAGCACCACCTGGTGAATAAAATCAAATGCACTTCTCTTTCGGCATGGCTGCCGGATTCATTCCAAGTAAATTTGAAAAGTTTCAACTGTAATAATGGGGTCTGTCTGGTGAGTCTGCAACGGACTGCAACTTGTCTAGGAATAGTTAACATTTGCAAATTAGGTTCCTAGCGCTGATGCTATTTTCTCATAATCTAGATGTTTAGTCCCTTTATCACAACATCTTAATTAGGTGTAGTGTACTGTAAGGACCAACTACACCAAAAGAAACGTTTGCTGGCAATGAATAGGCCTAATAGAATATCAAATATCAGAGTGTTATTAATTATTTGAAAGGATAGAACATCATATTGCAAAAGTGACCATTTCCATGCATATGCCATTTACTATAATTATAGCATTTGCATTGTAATAATCATATCTTCTACCTTTCGAAAAATGACTTTCCTATCCTTTATTACGTTCAAATCTCTTTATCCTTTCAACCTTTGCCAATTTGTCATTCAGTTGTCAGCAATGGTCAAGCATACATGATTGATGGGGCTTTGTAGACAGGTCGGGAATGAGAGGGCACCGTATCCAAGGGTTAGGCCTCAGGTCTTGAATCTCATGAATACGACTTTGACTGAGGATCAGTCTTCACGTCGAAGTTCCAGGAAGTACTTTTTATTGTCTCAAGAGAAAAACCTAATATAAGTCGATATCCTTCTTTGAAGTATTCGAACTTAATGTATGCATTTGCAAGCACTCGCATAACTTTGCATTTGATAGTGACTGCCTTTGTGCGATCGAAAAGGCTGCAGTTATTCAACTATGATACCATACTGGGACGGATACAGGGTGGGGAAAAGGTGGTAGAAGGTGTGCAGTTTTGTGAAGCAAACTGTGTGTTATTCGACCAAACTGTACTCAGTAGCACCAATTTCAAGGAACTCAAACCGCCGCTGTGATATAAACATATAGTGGCCTGAGGAAGATTACTACTCGGGATGTAGTCCGGTGTGGCCTGAATTAGGTCAGTAACCCGCAGTGCCCAGAAGTCTGATCATGAGTTTGCAGCAATGATTACAGAGGAACCAGAAAGTATTAGTAGTGTATTTTTCTTTAAGGAAAAAGAAAAAAATGGGCCGGTGAGAGCAATAGGTGGAACTTTTCGATATTTTCTTATTTTCTAAGGTGTCTTACAATGAATACTTTTGGGGGAAAGGTTTGATTTTTCGAGAAATTCTCTCTCTGGGATGTTTGGGTATGGTCTGTCATCCACGCAATCCCCCTGTACACGGCCCTGGGGCTATCAGTTACAGACGACGTTCACCAAATGTAACATGGATCTCAGAGTTTTTGGCAGTCAAAAGTTACTGACTGGTCTCAGCTACAGTCTACAGATTTCACCTTATATTAGGTCACTAACAATGGGGAAATAAAGAGCAGCAGGGGTGCATATGAGTGAGGCTTGTATCATAACATATGCAACTTTTGACTTAAGAAAATTAATATCTCACAATAATAAAAAGAGAGAAAAACGGTTACATAACTATCAACTGTACATTCGACTTTATTTATAAGGTATTGATTAGGCTACATCTGCTCTGCCTGTCAACCCCTGCTTACAGTATTATTATTTGGGATACTCTAGGGTAAAGTTGCAGGGACCGTTACTGGTTACTTTGGGAGAGCAGGCCTGAGCTTGAAATGTGTCGGTCTAAACAAAAAATGTTTCAACAAAAGATAAGTGGTGGTTGGGCTTTCTTGTCAGTCGTGCTAGGAGTTTACCAACCACCAGCCAATACATTTTAGTCATTAGGACCCAAACTCCTCCACAACAGCCTTGTGACCCTCTAACCTCACTTATTCTTCAGCCGAATTATCCTGTGCCAGTTTATAGTTACTAAAGGATGCCTTACAAGATAATCATTAAATAGCAAGGGACATACTCCACAGGGAAAGATTACATATTTTGCTTATCCATGTATAACAGATGCACGACTATTTCTTCTCTAAAGGTTCAGGGGCATAGCCAGCTGTAAAGTCAAAGGGTGTTTCAGGTAAATATAAGGGGGTTCGACAAACATTTTTGGCAAGATTTCTTATATTTTGGGAACTTTAAGGGGGTTCCAGACGACCAGGAGGAACCCCCCTGGCTACGCCACTGTTAAAAGAGAAAAGGAAATAGCAGGAAATTACAGGAAAGCTTGATTCCTCCCTACAGGAATAATACAGGATGTAGGATCTTACGGACCTGTTTTGTTATTTACAGGTCTAACCTATCGATTTCACTATCACATAAGATTGACGGCCCAATCCACTGAGCCACATGACCCTCGGAATATCAAGAACTCTCCAGATGCGAAGGTCAATCCAAATTTGCACGGTAGGGCCTACCCAAGGGTTTTCATCCAAACACCCACACTCTCTCTGGAGAGTCTTTAATGTATCCCAGATGGCTTCTATCTAACCCATCAAATGGCATCTCTTTGGCTATCGCTGATAAGTGGAAAAGGTCAGTGTATAAGTACGGATGTTGGAAAGGAGACCTCTTGACCTTAGGGGAACACTCGTGGATAAAGAGAACCGGAAACATCAGAAGTACAAAATGGTCGCTAAAGTCATGCTTGAGTATACTAATGATACCATGATGGCAATGAAAAGATGGACGAAAGCAGTCTGCTCATTTCGATTGTCTATAAATCAACAAAATTGATATATCTGTGTACCTCCAGGCAAAATCTAAGCAACTGGATATCCCAGAAAACAACGGAAATACACCAAAATGAATATCAAATATAGACATAGAATTGAAGTTGCCTTATATTCTAATGATCATATCCCCGCCTGCAAGGAGAGGGAGAAGTGTACACCCTACCTTTTACCTAATTAATTAGAGTGTTATGCTTTTCTCTTCTGTATCTTCATGCAAACAGGCTTCGCATTCATTATGCCTAATCTGGGAGATTTAGGCAATCCAGAAACCATTAAAGCCTTTAGCTGTTACACAGAAAGTGGCTTTAACTCAAAACCAACAAAAGTAGGATAACAGATAGATCAGGCATTATGACTCTAATCTTATCCCTGCACGGAACATTATTCTAAGCACATGCGATGCGGCATAGGAATGAACACATATGCTAAACACAGGCAGCTATCGCCAATATTAGGCCATTCGTTCCCATTTAGGCCTAAGTAATGGCCTATATACGGCCTAACGACCTGCTACAAAAAAGGCCCCCCACTAGATGTATGGAGATGAGCAGTCAGGCGCCGTCAGGGCATTAAAGGTACTGGAGTACGAGGTAGTGATAAATAGAGGGCTTACTTGGGGACTCTTTATGCACTTTGAAGCTCATGGTTGATGGTTCTTTTAGGCACGGTGTATCAACTGTTTAAATGTTCAAACCAACTTTCTGCAATCTAGCCAAGTAAGAAACTTTTCTGAGAAATATTGGAGATAGTTGATATTATACTAAGGTCCCAGCAAACAAATTGACGTTGTGACAACGTTGCTACAACGTAACTTTTTGGTTGTAGCAACGTTGTAAATTTACGTTGTGACAACGGAAATTTGTAGACTCCCAGAAACGTTGCAGCAACGTTGTAACAAGGTTGCAGTGTTACCAGCTCACAACCAACTCACAACCTAAATACAAATTTAGTAGTAGGGCTAGGTTTAGGAAAATCAGCATTATAAGTGTTAATATTGTTATTCATTTTAGTTATTCCTTATTTTGGATGACCCCCAACATCATTTTGGGTGCATTTTCTTTAATTATTTTTTTCTCATTATTTGTCCAGCTTTCAAGATTCAATGGTGGACAAATAATCTTTAAGTCCAACCCAAAGCCTTATATCCTGCTGGATCATATTAGGTTCATGGCCTACAATTACAAATTACATCTCAAGGCCTGTAGACTCTATAATATTGATAAGCTATCAAAAAGGTGTTTAGCATTTAAGATTATCTTAATTCACTTCTAATATCTGCAATTCATCAGATTAATTCATTATGGTATATGTCAACTGCATTCTGTTGCTCGTCACATCATATTGATGTACATTGATTAACTAAAGTTGTAAAACAGTGGTCCAGAAAGCCTAAGATTGAAAAACGTTTCAGAAAATTTTAACTTTGGAAACACTAATGCCACCTGGATGTTGTTATCATGTGTGTTCCACAACGTTGTAGCAACGTGGTGAAAAATTACGTTGCACAAACAACGTAAATGCAACGTAATTTTGCAACGTTGTCAGCCTGTTCCATTTGTTCCGTTGTAGCAACGTTGCAGGCATGTCTTATCACAATGTTGCAAAAGCACAACGTTGCACAACGTTGTAGCAACGTTTTGTGTTTGCTGGGGTGCTGACCAAGAAAATTGCAACCAAAACCACTACAAAAATTGTTCTGTAAACAGCTGGTAAACACAGTAACAAGTCTGTGGTATTATAGAAATGCGGGATATATTAATTTGGAAAAGCAAAGCACTAGCAGGCACAAATGAAGTGGAAAGTACCCCTTTTCCCCCTTATCGGTTACCGCAGACAGTGCGTTTATGTTTTTTCGCTGTTTTTTCAGCGATGTCAGCCCGTGTGCAATGGTATATATTTTTGACTGCTGGAATTCATCTCAGAACTCTTTTAATACTGTTGTGTATACATACGGCATGGGCGACGGTTTAAAACTAATTTGTGTTCAGCCCTAACATTTTAGGACAATGTAGGTCACTTGAGCTGCTCCAGACCTATCAGGTCTTGCTCACACCTGCTCGAGACACCACCAACACCGGGCACACCCCCATTATGGCCTCCTTATTGACACCCTGGCCACGTAAACCATTTACAGGGGTGTTGCGTCTGGTTATCTGACTTACCCATGCTCATTCACGGAAACGTGAGACGGGTTGAAGACAAGGCGTTAGGTCTTTAACAGTGTAGTGATGCACTGAATTAGGATAATTGTACAAGCGTCATATATGAAAATACTAGAATGTTATACTCGCTACATTAATAAAATATGCATGCATAACGAAATGAATTTAGAATGGTGACAGTATGCCCGGCAATAAGTGGCTGTATTAGTCAAAATGTTTTTCTCTCATACAGTAATTCTAGAAAGGTATCAAATATATAAGAAAGAGCAGTTAGAATCATAGATGTTGAGCACAATAAGAAGCAGAATCCAGACACAAAGAATAATATACTCGGAATATAAAACCGTTATCAGAGATGGTAAAAGCACATTTTCTGCATTGATGTACCGGTTGAACAAGCATTCAATGTTTATCAATAAAGAGAGACCTTCAATAATCCTTAGAAATAGGGAAAAAATTAAGCTTAAGAACTCAATGTGCAAGTATGAGTATATCTCAAAATCAACTCTCCTGGGGTATCTCACTATGGGACCAACTCTCTGAATCCGAGCAAAAGGCCATGGCCAAAACAGCAAAGTAAAACAGCAACTCCAAAGAAAATCCTTCAAGACAGTTAAATTATAACTGCTTTGAGGAACGGGAATGATATAATGCTGTCAAACTGGCCAATTGCTTGCATCACCCTGGAAAGATTATTATCATAATTATGTTGTTATTGATCATTTCCATCCCATTTCATCACGTCCATTGATCAACTGGAAGACCATGACTATGTGTGTGAAGTAAACGATTTAAAAAAAAAAATTCCATACCTTTAGATACAAGGTTCATTGTCCTCACACGCTCATGACTTTCGCTCAAGTCCTATAAGGGACCATGACATTTATATTGTCATATACTGTCCTTTCTTATATTACAATCTAATTAATATAAATGTTAACGGTGAAAGTGGGAAATTAGTTGTCACACAGAATAAGAAATCAAAGTGCGTACGTGCAGGCCTACTCACTGGGAAGCGCAAAACTAATGGCTGTATGATGTTTCCAAAGATAAGAAGAGTTTGCTGAACTAATAGTGAAGGGTAAACCAACATTCAGTCACGGCCAGGAAAGTTTCGACACTTTCTGACATGTAAACTCGTAGAAAAAGACCTACCCTCAAAAAGTAAAAAGAAAAGCAGATCCCAGCCGGCAGTAGCTGGCATGGTAGTCTCACTGAAGACTCCACCTTATCTGGCCAATTTCCTCCAGCATCACAATACCGACCTCCAGGGTCAGAGTAGGCATGAGCCAGCATACAGGAGGGGGGACGATATGAATAAATGGCGCAGATTACACGACCTTGGTCAGATTTGAAGGTCCTCTGAATATAAAATGGCCGCTGTCATCAGTTGCCTCGTGACAGAAGACGCCTTCATGAACTTACCTCGCCATTACAGAAGCAGAATATGAGCGCCACGAACAGACCCTGGAAGGGAAATATTGAAACTGATTAGTTTTGTCTAGGGGAAGGGGTGATTAACTGCATACAACAATTTCAATAGTTATTCATGATGGTCTTGACATCCTTGAAAGTTTAATGCACTACAACAAGATTATCAGTGATTGTTTTTGATAGGATAGTGATTGTTCTTTTGATAGATACAAATTTAAATCTACAATACATTTTCTGAACTCACTAATTGCCCATAAGTAGGGAAAGAACAGATGAAAGTCGAGAAACAGGAGAAATAATTGAATCACTTAATTTGTACAACTCTATGCAATAAAGATATTTCTAGTTTCGATAAATTAGTTTCTAAAAAATGTAATTCTATGTTTGCTTAAAAGTAAATCTAAGTATGAAAATATATTCAAAAGTAAAGCTTGACCAGTACAGAAATAGATCTAAACACGACCCTGACAATCTTTTCTTACAAAAGATTGTATCATATCATTATGTGAATATCATTGAGTCAACATGAAAAAAATCTTCATTGCATTGAGAAAATTGTACCAAACTACTGGTTGAATATTACATGTTTTCTAACCCAAACCAATTATTCCAAGCTAACCATAGATATAAGCTTGTAAACAAGAATACCCCATTACCTGGAATGAGGTGACGAAGGCCGACACGTAGGAGTAGACCTCGTGCAGGGGGGTGCCCTTGTCGGGGCGGAAGGGGAACAGGATGTACTGGAGGCCGAGCAGCGGGATGAGGATCAACGTGGCCCGTACCGCCTTCCTGCAGGGTCAATGAGGTATGTGGTCAGTGTATGAGGGATTATAGGGGGCTATATGGGGTAGGGGATTAGTATAAGAGGGTAGTGTGTGGTAGTGGATTAGAAGGGGTTATAGGGGGTAGGGATATTAAACAAGGAAGGGGTAATGTTGGATTATGGTAGAAGATAATTATCATACCTGACCAATATACATGCATGTATATTCAAAACATATCATACTAATCGGTCATTATATTCAGTGTATTGTGATGAATGTCTCGTAATTAGAATGACATTTTTATCGCGGAAGGTATTTGATATAATACCTAAGAGTCCCTCTTTGAATATTTTTAGGAAATGATTTCGTATAAATTTGTATACTGGGGAGTGATTTTATAGGTACTTGGATTGTTCTTAACATCTTTAAAAACCCTAACTGCTGCCGGGGGGAGGCGATTCAGAGCACTGCAATTGTTTAGATTATTGCCCATAAAAAGCATTCATGGTATGCACAAATATTCACTTGGTCATTAATACTCAGATAGAAATTTGCTGATAGTTTTCTGCACAACTATGTGTGCAATAAGCATATTCATTACTTGGCAGCAGTCAATGTTCTCAACATCAGATTGGAGACCAACTAACTCGTTTCCAGGAAATGAAACGATTTACAGAGTCTGCTGAAACATAAAATGCTGCCTTTCCAGGTTGCGTCAAATGTTTATAACGGCATCGATTATCCGGACTTGTTAATTGCAGTTAAACATACTGAATTTTGGATATGTTAGTATTTCTTGTATTTCCTATTGGTGGTGAAGGATATCGAAAGGTTGTGGTGATAGATTAATGTAGATGAATTTTGTAGCTTCAAATTATAATTATGGGCGGCTTAACACCACTATAATAATGTCCCCAACGCCTGAGTTACTGTTGCTTTATTACCTGTGTTTATAACTTTCTAAAACCTCTAGAACTATGCATCCTAATACTGTGAAGGTGGCTTAATTAATCAATTCTATGATTTCAACATTGTACTTTATGGAAAGATTATTTGTAACGAACGTTCCATTAGGATATGAATAATGTCTTCTTATAATGTGCAACGTGAGATTGGTGTTTTCTCTGGCATAGAGTAAAATTCTCATCACAGTTCAGCATTATAGGGAGATTATTGGCTTGCACTTTTGCATAGGGCCAACAGAAAGCCATTGTTAAGGCAATGCTTCTTTATGGCAGTTTAGTGAAAGTAGATGCTGCCTGCAGCAAACTAATTGGATCAGATAATGAATGATCAATTTATTTTTTAATTCAATTAAATTTTTCAAGATATATGATTATATCATATATTTGCTTGTTAATGTTTTTGATTGTTACACGAGAGGAATATGTTGATACAGGTATATATTTTAACTCATTCATACCAAATTGCTCAGATGAACCTGATAAGAGAAGTCTACATGTATTTAAGCTTATTGGACACATCCTACCTTGTTTGGTTTGTGTCTGGCGAGTTGACAGCCCGAAGCTTTGTGATGAGGACCCTCACGATATTACATAGGAAAGCTAGGTTCAGCTGAAACATAAATACACACAGAATGGTACAGTTAACATAAACAGATAAAACGTTAGGCGATCTCATATTATATGATCAAATCGTGTATTTTAGCCTAGTTGCGTTGTAATAAACTATATTTCTAATAACATTGAAAACAATGAGTTTGTTACTTGCATGCACTTGGATATTTTCTATTGAGTTTGATTTACTAAGTTTCTTCACTATAAAGTATCTCAATCAAATTTAAGCTAAACTATAATAACAAACTGTTATTGGTCTTCGAAAAATAAAGTTCAAGGGTAAAGTAATGGATACCTTTGATAGACTAAATATGGTTAAAGACTCCTTTACTCCTTTATAATGATACGTCCAAATTGAATAGGTGGAAATGCTATTCAAACTCCCACTGTTTTTTTCTACTATAGCTTTTCCCTTCTTCTTTTTCCTTAGTGCGCTGACAATTCAAGGAAGTTCTTTCAATGCTCACTATACAAAAGTAGAAGTATGATTTTTGTGGACCATATGAACTCTTTCTCTTTCCCTAACTCCAACACTTATAAATACTTATCTCCTGAAATGATATTGAATACATCCCAGCTTTTAGCTCCCCTATCAATCATCATAATTATTCTCCAATGTTGTCAGCCCAACTTTAATTGATCAATAGCACTTTTCCTTTCACAAGTCCTATCTCCATCTACCCTCAGAGGAGTGTACGTCCGCGACCTCCCTATCTTGTCATGTGACTGATCACGGCCATATGATTGGCTTAAAAGACACTGTCGGTCCAGTAGCCCGAGGAGGTGGGGCCAGCGGCTGACTACTAATAACCCAACCCTCCCTTTTCCATTCTGGAAACTGGAACCTAATGATGTCTGACAAGCACTGTCTTATCTATTTGTCCACTCCCCTTGTCATGCTATAGATCATTATAGACAAGGATGATTGTACCCTGTGGGTTTGGGGTAAACATGTGTCGTTTCCTACCAGATTACTCGTATCATAATCGCAAAGGATATTCTGTCAATCTCGTGTCAATGTAAAAATGATGCAAAATGAATATTGAAATGAGTTAAAAACAAGTCCACTTAGAGTACCGCTGTAACTAGAAGGGTAGTCTGAGCATGGAGACTGCCTATACACGTGACTTCACCTCAATTGGCTCCACTATTTACGCGACACTATCGCATGAATTGACTTCATTATGGTGTACAGGGACGGATCCAGCGATTTTCAAAAGGGTGTGTGTGTGTGGGGGGGGGGGGGGGCTTATTATGTAAACTATTAAAAAGGGGGAGTCCGTCACTGGGTGTAAGTAGTATATGGCAAGGAGACTTTTGAGGTTACCTGGTAACGTCGTGTACATAAGCATTATAACATAAATGACGTCGCTTATAGGCCTATAGCCGGTCTGCTATTGGCGACAATTGAGGATTTATGGTAATGTTCAATCACATGAATGTTATCGCATGCATATTATCATACGAGTAACGATGTGTGCAAATTAGTCTGAGAAGTACATAAAAACAAAACTTTGAATCTTATAGTGTACATTGTTTCTCTTAAACGGGTGATGTCGTGTATACACTGTCTCTAATGTCAACGACGTCGCATGAACAACGTCACGTATTATAGCAGGTTCACTGAGCCAGATACCAACTTGACAGTTATGAAAAATATTCCCATCATAAGTTCCTCTCACTCAAATAGTATAATCATGGACCTTACATCTGACTGTAGGAAAGAAATCAGATGTAAGGGACTGACCACATCTGGCAGCAATCCCTATGCATACATTTCTTTAGTAAACCTTCTAACCTATAGAGGGAGATGAGAGAGATATCTATCCTTACTTTGAAGAAAGCTCAATGCCCATGTTCTATCGCAGGTGCCAGAGGCCTCTAGTGAAAAATATTATTGGCATACGAAACAGGCCGATGGCATTAGACGAAACAACAACCATGGGACCTTGAAGGTAGAAACGTAAACTTGTGTAACCTGTCTAAGAAAGAAATGTTTCCTTTTACGCAGCATTCCCGTTTAATTTTGTGAATGACGCTAGATGACAGGTGAACCAAGAATCAGTCTAGAGGATGTAGGTTAACTAATCCTCGCCTACCAATAGAGACGTTGACTAATACTTGCATTAATCTAAATACCAGTCGATGCATTATCTGATTATGCTAATGATATCTATCTACCCCTTGAGCAATTACCATGGAGACAATTAATAATGTGACAAATACGTCCAGACAACAATTTATAAGTATCCCAGGTGAGTAATTCTTTCAATGATAGGGGTGCTCGTCGTAGGAATTAGGATTATTGTGATATGCAGTGCGCATCCCACCCACAGATGGGATTGTTCTATGCGGGCAGTTGTCAGGACAGGTAGCTGTTCTAAAGGTAATTGTCCTACAAGGTAGTTGTCCTTAGGGGATAGCTACCTGATATGTAGACTCATTAGAAGGGATATTTGTGTCGGGAGTTATCTATTTTAAGAGGTAGTTTTCCTGGGGTAATCGTCCCCAAGCAGTTGCTCCAGGGGCAGTTGTCCTCTTTTCATTCAGATAACATGAACAGAACCTTTGGCTCTTCATAAATACGACTATGCTGTTTTGATTAAACTAGTTACTTCACTATATCTAAAAGGCGAACCAAATGCAAAAATTAACTAGTTTGGAAATAATAATGATTATTATACAACTACTTTGAATAGCAAAGAAACTAGTTCTATACAGGCGGGTAAAGACATTGACTGCTAAGGCCATCAACTAGACAGTCCCAGAGATTGACGTAAAAGATTCTATTGATAAGAGAACGGCCATGGCAATGTGAAAGGACGGATGAAGAAATGATTCCATTGGTAAGAACTGCCATGGACAAATGAATGGACGGTTCTATCAGTCACCTACTATTGCAGAAAGGGACGGTTCAATGAGATACTCACTGCTATTGTTAGGACGATAGGACCGACGACGATATACTGTAGAGGTGTCTCGTCCAGCCAGCACCTGTGGGAGGAAAGAAAGAGTAAGGTGACACAAAGAACTTTGAACATTGAAACTTTCGATGAATGCCACAAAGATACTAAAGCTGTGGCAAGCTTAAGTTTGTAAGTATAATATTGTTCGTGGACTCAGAATTCAGAAAATGTGAGTAGTGTATATAATGACGTATGCTGTGCACGGTGAAGCTGGCCAGAGGGAGGGTGGAAAAAGAAACAATAACCTCTCATTTGTGGAGATGTTTTACTTATGTCTCTAAGTATGTCTATTCCCTAGGGAATATAGAGGCCACTACCAAAAAAAGAGTGAGAAAATCACCTTTTAACTAAGAAATATGGGGCAATCTGAGCCATCTTAGATTTCAATCCTAGAGGCCTCTATTGAGATTGAACTGATTCGCTTCCTTATCTTTGAGTACGCCTATGTGCTACGGGTATGGGGTCCACCCACAGCATACATTTTAAAAAGAAAGCTCCCATTTTAGAAATGTAAGACATTTTGAGACAAATCAGAAATGTTACATCTGATGATTGTATCTACGTTGCAAGTAAATACGCCTATACGCAGGTGGGTAAGGGGTGCACTTCCAGTAAAGTTAGATTTTCCGTTTTATCAGAGAGCGCCCATGGCGGATCTCTGGTCCTATAGAAAATGTTACGTACGTTAATGAGTAAGACGGAAATCGACATAATAAAAGAAAGACGTAAACTATTTTATTGAAGAGTCCTGAAGAAGGTTGAAAAATAGAAACATGTTGATTGTACACACAATAACTCTTTATACAAACAAACAGCCACTTTCCACCAGACTTTAGGAGTTGAGTCTGGTACAGTTTAACTCTATTCTGTTCAAAGTAGGCCCTATCATAAGCATAATGATATTTCATGGAAAGATTTGTGAGCGGCAGAAGATGTATCATTTCATGTTGAATCAGCATGCTTGACGATAGCATTACTATCGACACCCAATTCCCCAGCATGTATATCCCGCAATCTCCCCCGGGGGACGTACTTGTAACTCTGCGCACGCGTCCCCCTTTGTCGAACTATTCAAGCTCGGAGGGAGAAATGGACTACAGCTGGGCAGAAGCGCAAGTCAAATTGACGCGTGGCCGCCTGGAGCGTCATCGTGACGTCACGGGGAGACGAGCGTCTGTCACTGAGTGGGCACAATTTGGGCTTGATAGGGCTTCTGGTAGAGAACATCGTCTGTTCCCAATGTCAGCTATTCTGCTATGTTGCTGTGCACATATAGCGTGGAGTGTATTTGGAGGGTTGAAGGCTTAGTGATGGGACCCAGGTTTAGATTGGATTTTCGGGGTTATACGCTGCTAGTTGGGGAGAGGGTATTGGGTGATTTGTCAGTGTGTTCTTTTTAAGTGGTGGCAAGGTCGGTTTTAGAGAATGCTTTAGGATGGATCAGATTGTTGTATTCCAAATATTTGAGTCCATTTAACACTGAATTGACTCGCAGGAACATGTTATAGGCCAACTCTCAGAAATATGCTACTCAAAGCCCATAATAATTCAGTAAAATTTAATGCAAAACCTTCAAAAGTATTGTTCACAATAAAAACTAATTCGCGATAAGAGTGCTCTAGAATGGAATTGCTTATGCTAGGATTTGAAGTTATAGGAGATACAAAAATCCTTTTACAATACGGTTCATTTTAGTATAAATGTACCAAGGCCAAATAAGAAGAAATCATAAGGATTGATCTCCGAAATCATTTTGCAATTGGGTAGCCTGTATACATGTCCATTATTCAAAGTTCTTAGAAGAGTATAACCAACAAGCATACATCGGAAATACATTTAAATAGTGCTATAGTGTATTGAATAACGAGGTTTGGAGAATGAAATATGATAAAAGCATTTTTGATATCAAATAAAGAGAGTAAACGCTAGATACCTTCCGTTCCGGTTTGGGTGGTGAGCTCGTAAAGCTGTGTAAATTACTGTTGTAATAATAGGTGAACCTGCAAGACACAAAAACTACAATTTTAAAAACCAAAATCCATAGAAATAAGTTTGAGCATCATACAGGCATATTTATACGAGAAATCAAACATTCAAATAGTAAAAGGTAACTCTCCAAAGGCATAATTTCCATTTGGTACTGACTCATAGGCCTATTTGATTCATATGCTTTACCTGTATACAGCCATAATTAATGACGCTTGCAAGCCACCTAAAGCTTTCATTCTCTAGGACTAAAAGCTATGGCGTCTAACTTAAAGTTGATAGGACTTGAGCTTAGTATTGGTGCTTCATTCCGACGGACGGGATAAAGAGGTCGGTTGATGGAATGAACCTACTACAGACGACCCACCTAGACAGTACCCAAAGTACTGACAGTCTGGGGGCTTCGAAGCTTTAGATAGGTGTCAGCGAACCATCTGCATTATGTCCAGGGATAAAGCACTGGGCTTTGCCTGGGGTGTTGATTTCTTTGAGTGCAATCTACCTTGATTAATAATGCAGGAACAACCGATTTGTTTTGTAAGATTTAGACCTAGAGTGATCAGTAGAGGTTTGTAAGCCTGTTTCTTTCACTAAAGTCACCATATATATACAGCCAGGTGCTTCAGAAGCAGTTTCTGATCAAAGTTACCTTTGGTTACACTTATTTATTTGTAGTATAGTTTTATTCCAAGGCACTTTGGAGACTTTGCTTTTGAAATTGACAAACACAGTTCTAATTAGAAGAATCTAAGAAGAAAAACAGATTTGGCTCTTAAGATTAATGTTCTTACAGAGAAAAGGTTAGAGTACGGATGCACACATTGCATGTATTAACAAAAAAGAATACTCATGGATTTTAAAAGGCCAGGAATACACAATTTGATTGGATACACGCATATCACGCTCAGAAACAGTGCATCTATTTCTTGAAATCAAACGTTTAGTGAGGTTCTCCCGACACAATCGCTAGCTGTTTCTCTCTGTCCAAAGAGTATTCATATGGCTTATCTGCATGAGCAAACGTCTTTGATATAATATAGAAATATCTTAATTTGCAAATTCTAATTTTCACAATGCCAGCGAGATTCAAAAGCATTCTTCATTAAACGCATTATTGCCTAATCTGAAAGAGGTTGTAAACGTATTTTTCGTCAGAACACATTACAGATCTGAGAATTGCTGGTGGTATGAAACTTCTTTGAGCTCAATAAAATGACTACACATTGTCCAATGTTTCTATTCCTGACTGGTTCAATTAAGGAAAAAACCGCAGATTTAATCAACAGTTTCAAAAGTTGACCAAGGCTTTTCAAAAACACCAAGGGGAATTTCTTTTTCTGAGGGGATATTTTGTGTTGATGATTTTCTGCGGGTTCCTAGTCAGTATTTAACGAAAAGGTAATTAATTCCAATAAGGTAACGTAATTGTGGCGCTGGTTCGCATTCCAGTACTGCCTGTCTTAATGAAACCTAAATGAGAAAAAGAAAAGCCTCAGGCGGCTTCAAAGAAATAAAGGGTGAATAATGGGGTGAAAGCGTTGTCGCCCTAATTATCAAACTTTGTCAAAACCAACGTTGTTTTTTTACCCTGTTAAAAAATCTTGATTGCCGCTGGTGTTCAATATGTATTATAGAAATGAAAGGTTTCCTTTTTTGGCGTCTTAAAAACCTAATGAAGATTGTTTGGTTCAAGTTACACCTTTTTGAAGAACAATTACCCGATTATATAGGGAACAGTTCACCTTTTCCTTTTGCAAGAAATAGTTACTTTTCCTTATCAGATATTGATCTTTTAAATGTATTTGTTTGGTATGATGTGAAACAAAATCACATCCAGTGAAAGTGGATTGGCAATCATTTTTTATTGAAAATCGGTACAAATTTGAAATAAACGTGAAAGACGTCTCCCAGATACTGTGAATCACATCCCGGGCCCAAAGCAAAACAAAACAATAGATAAATACAACATTCAAATTAATACTAAAACCCTCCAGAAAATCTCCAAGTTTGAAAAGCTCGTTGTATACTTACACCAGCCAATGAGGTAGCAGGCGATGATGAGTTTCTTCCCCGACGTAAAGGCACTGACGATGATTGTGTGCAGGTAGAGCCCCTCACAGAACATCCAGAAGAAGTTACAGGCTACAAGGTACTGGGTGACGACGTGCAGGGCTTGACACCACACCTGAAACACACAGGAGGAGATATGGGTGATTTATGGACCCTGGAGCAGTGTACCAAGCGCCCTGGAGGAGTGAGCACTTCGGACCTGTGAACTGTGTCTGGATTGATAAAATAAACAGGAAATTCGAAAAATTTGATTTATGTATCAATAACAAGGTAATATCTCTCATTATACAATGATGTAAGGTGAAAAAAATCATCCTTGATGTTAGAGATGCTGTTAATAAAAACACTTATTTTTCCAAATTTATTTTTGACACCTGTTTACCAATTTAGATTTGAATGGTATATTTTCCATACTTGTACCTTGAGTTTGAATTTACCCACCAAACAGTAGATAGCAGTTCCTAAAGTTAATCTCTTTATAAAGGGACGGATTGTTAACCTGTGAAGCATAAAGGGGAAGCTACAGATCTATATCTGTGCTGCTGCATGGTTACCTCAGCCCGTTCCAATTAACCTATTTTCACCAAGGCAATTGAAATACCCCCCTTGAATTGAGTTAATTAGGCATCAAAGACGTCTTCTATAAATACTGTCCTTGGTCAAATGTTTTTCTTATGTAATCAACGTGCCGGAGTCACTTGTACTCTAAACCATTTTTTGTCTTCACGGACTTTGAGAATGGGTAGCATAATAGATAACATGGGATGATATAATTTTATAATCAATTTAGGAAATGGGTGTTCGTCCTTTATCAAGCCAGGTCTAAAGGCTGTAAATAGAACAAAACTGTATATTGCCTTCTACAAAGGATTATTTGTACCCTTTTTCAAATTATTCAGCATTGATAATATTATGTCATATTACCTAGCAAACATGCACATTTCTATAATAGGGAGTTCGTAGACAATGGTAGAGTTTTAATACATGGGTGAATGGTCCCAAAAACCTCGTCAATTTTCCTAGCAAGTTGTAAAGATAATGCCTACAACTCAGCATGGAACATCAGGATTAATAAAAACCAGCAGGGCCGACCCAAATAGACATCCACGAGAATTTGGTACACATGAGAAGTTAAAATACCCATGATTGAGCAATTTGCTACCGTGTGTATTTTAGTGTCTATGAAACCTCGTAGATTTTTGTTTTATTTTTTTCCATTTTTTTCAACCATTTAAGTGTTCCAATGTCTTTCTAACACACTTTTAACGGTATTATATATGAATAAGTATATTATGGGTGACTTGAGTTTGATTTTTCAAGAAACTTTCATGTCCGTAAATTCTCATAGATGTTTTTTGAGCAGAATTTTCTTCTCGTGGGCATAATATAACTGCCACGTTGAATCGTGGATGTTTTTTGGGCGGCACCTCAGTTTAAAGTCAGAAAACGCAAACATAAATCTCCCTTATCAGAGGTTATCTTCTTTTCCATCCCACTATGCCTGCACAATATGTTTTGTGCCCAGAATAGGATTAGATAGTGACAGAACTCGGTAAGTGGGCGTGGCATTGTCTGTGAGCCCACTTAATGAGCAACTCAAACCTATGGAGAGCAGATCAAATAAACCAGTATGAGCTGTTCTGAAACAGAGTGATATTCTTCATGGCCTTGGACTGCCTTGGGAAATTACCAAACACATGTGAAAAATCGGTTATCATAGGAATACAAGGAAAAGGAGTGATTGGTATTATAACAAAAATGAGAATGAAAGTCTTGAAAAAAAAGTTTCCTTATCTTGAAAAGATTGAACCAAATTTAACAAAGGAATATGTTATTAAGTAGTATTGAATCACCTGATAATTTCAAACCACAGTAGCATATTCCTAGAGCATATTCTAACACCCAACAGATCCTTCTATCATTAACCATATTTGTCAAATCATCCAAATCATACTGCTCCGATCCAGCGAAGCAAAGAGTCCTATAATTGGGTCTGCACCAATTGGTGAGGGTGTAAATCAGAGGGAGAAGATGTAGCCTGGGGCGGTTCAACGTCTCAGACAATCAGAGGAATTTACACCACGTCACTTCTAATCACCCTTTTACACAGGCTGATGGCTACAAGACTTCTTGGTTCCTCTTATCAGACATTAGATTACACATTGACGCCGAACAGACCTACGGCACTTTTACTGGTGCGAAGGGGTTGGATGTGTGAGGCGAACTGAGTGTTATCAGTGATATGGAAGTATAGCAACAGTATATATGCTTCTATTTCAGCTGATAGTCTACTGTTTCAGTGCTTATACAAGGCAGCTTAGGTAGGGGTGGAAGCATAGTGTGGTTTGGAAAACCAAAATCTCCGGGTCATCCACTTTAATGAATAATATATTGAAATGCAATTGAGATGTAATATTTTTATGGTACATCTACAGAAATACCAAATTACAAATGAACATGACTACAAAGAATTGTCTATGAAATACTATGATTTCATTCCTTGCTAGTTTAATATCTAATATTTTGAAATCTTTTGACATATATCTGATTAAGACAGCAGGAGCAAATACCCTGACAGGCTAGAAAAAAAGCAACTAAATGAAATAGGATTGACAAACGTGATACAAACATATTTTCTGCTACACTAATCTATTTTTAATGTAGGTTTGTCCAAAAATGATATGATATCATTTCCAGCTGTTATGTCTAATATTTTGATATAGATGATTACATCTAACAAAGACAAGAAGAGCAAGGTGAGCCCCAACAAGCTAGAAAAAAGTAGAATAGACAAACTTGTCTGTTCTGACCGAGATGAGCTATCACATAACCTATGGGTTGTGCGAAATATGGTAAATCACCGAGTTGTTGTTTGACAACAAGGAGGTCGCCAGTAGACTTTATCTTGAAAATTTGAATATTGTTTATGATTTTTTGATGTGGAAGATATTACCTAATGAGACTGTGTTTGATTTGATGACATCTTGAATTAACATCATTTTGTGACTTAAGCGTCGTTTTGTGACTTAAGCGTCATATTGTGACTTAAGCGTCGTTTTGTGACTTAAGTGTCGTTTTGTAACTTAAGCGTCGTTTTGTGACTAAGTTGGGATGGGCAAACCAGGTACCAGGATTGGCAAACCAGGTACCAGGATTGGTAAACCAGGTGTCAGGATTGGCATACCAGGTACCAGGAATGGCGTACCAGGTACCAGGATTGGCGTACCAGGTTCAGGTATAGGCATACCAGGTTCAGGTATAGGCATACCAGGTTCAGGCATACTAAGACCTATCACAACTACAAAACTTGTCACTACCCTCTCCCCATAGACTTCAATGTTACCAGAAATCAAGTCCCACTCCAAAAGGACCTGCTTGCAAAACTCGACCAACTTTAGGACTTTAGGACAGTTTATAAGTTCACTACTTGACTCGACCACTGGATACGACCGCATGTGATGCGACCAATAATGGGTCCATACATCCACAACAATCCATGGCTACTATTGGTCTGACCACTTGGGGGTTTCCCAAGAACCAAAAAGGAGAATCCCATAATGACATCATCCATTCACTCTCCAAGCATACGTTCAATCTCCATCTTGTTTCAAATTCTAATGCTAAGTCTATGCATTTCTTACACTCTCCGACCACATACGAGGATCAGACAGGAAGTCGAAAATCAGACCTAGATTGTTCCCGGCGAGCGAACTATACAATTCTACCAAAAGTGAAAGCTGGTTTCAGAGTTTTTGGCATGACCTATTACTCCTTGGAGTAAGACTTATTAGAAGGGTTAGATTGGTCGAACCCGGAGAATAAGTGATAGATTACTTTGCAATCCTAGGAAGAAATGTGGTTGGATCTGGAACTTTGCATCCTCACGATCAGTTAAAGAAAGCAATATGCATAGACCTACCTAAAGTTTCTAAAGTTGATCTATGTTGATATTGCTTATACAAAGGCAGAACGGCAGGATTACGACTGTAATATACTTAGACACAGGACAAGTATGAGAGATATCCCATTTATGCGCCATTATGTGTAACAAACGAACCGAATTGTGAACTCTATAAAGGAAATGCATTGAATAATGGGACACTAGTCTGAAGCTCCTTGGGGTTTCAGTCAAGAAATTTAGATACTTAAATCTAGATCGAAAAAGAAACAGATGCTTTGGCAAATTATGGTAATGTTCAATCACGTGTATGAGGCATGGTATTTGCGCCAATGATTAAATGAAAAAGATATTTGTGCAATATTGTGATTACTTTTTTATAATGTTATAAGTGTCTATCATTTTTGACATCATAATTATTTATCGTAATCAACAATGTCTTTTACATTATTACTTGTCTATCTGTATGGTGATAAATGTACGTATTTGTAACACTAAAACTGATCAATGCTTGTCATGAATCAGCAATTATTTTGCCATACATCCTGTCAGTATAGATGAACGAACCAAACTAAATAGTGAGTTAGCTGCAGGGAAAGTAAAGAAATGGGGAAGGATCATTATTTCGATTCGCACCTTACAGATTGTGGTTGGTTGATAATCCGTAACTGGACAGTTTGGCTACTGATAAACACTCCAGCAACTCCTTATCCTCAGGGAGTGTTACTTCAAGAAGTAGGAGCTTAGGAAGTAGATCTATGGGTGGTGCAAACAGCTGTTTCCTGGGGAAGTACAGCTCGATAACGGTGGCTTCTTGCCTGTAGGTTCATGGAAGCACGAGTTTGAATGGTGCGCATTTCCGTCGCATTTAAGGATAATGCCCACAAACTACTGCTTCCCTCTAGTGGCAAAAACTGTCAATTCCCCCTAGGACATAGGGAAATGTCCTAAAACTGTATCCAAAATGTTATTCATAATCTAAGAGGTCTGCTTTGGAACTTTCAACCAAAGTTTGATTGGTTTAAGGAATTCACCTTTTGCCTTTCGAATCCCTGTTTTGTAAAAAGTGGCATTTGGTCACTAAAAACATTTTTTTGCAAATGTTGTCCTTACATGCTAATTGCTGAAGATTTAAAAAAACTGATGTTTTAATTTATCAAAAAGTTTAGCTGCTTTGAAAATTACTTGGTGATTTATTTATCTTGCATCTTTTTTTATTACAGCAGCGCAAAACACGAAAAAATAGTATGGTGTTTTTTTCTGATTGTCATACATAATACTTCACCTAACTCAGTAGATCACCCCGGGACCTATGCCGATTTTTTTTGCGTTATGTTCCCAACATATGTAGGTATATATATGGTGATTTTTAGAAAAGTTCCATGTTTAGATATTTGTTTATGTCAGGTTTTAGGCAAAATAAAGGCTGCCAAAGAGCCTTCTTCTACATCTAATGTTTTTTTTCCTTGAAAAAGAAATATAGCAAATACAATAATTAGTCACAGAATAAATGTATAGGCCCTACCTTATACATTTCATGCCAGAAACATTGATAACATGTAAATCTTGTATGTTAATTTCATCATTATTTGATATCTGATTTTCTCTGAAAACGTCCCAAGGTGTCATCTCATAACTCTTAAATTAGCCCCGGGACCCCCTTTTTTCTTTTCATATATTGGCTTTGCATCACCTGGGGAGCAATCATACCAAATTATAATAAGTTTCCATGTTTCGTTTAGTTAGTGGGCATTATCCTTAATGAATCCCAACAAATATTTCCTAGAAAAACGGTCTTTTATTGTTCATTGAATGCCCCTCTGGTTGTCTTTACACATGTTCTTATTCGCTTACATGTGAGTATGGTTTTTATTGTTTAATGAATTGTCATGAGTAATATTTTCAGATAATATTCTACTACGTGTACGAAGGTTTTCATTGTGTCTATTTCACGACTGTTGTCAATATGTTCATTCCATTATTCATTTCAATGCACGAGTTAATTCAATATTATTCTTTTTGTGCGTGATGATTATTTTTTTATTCGACAATATTACATTCCATGGCAATCATCATAAAAATAGACCTAGCATAATATAGAAATGTATCAACTGTGCACGTCCCAGAACTTCTTATCCCCATACATTCATATAAAGTGTTATGAGGAATACCAAAAGGCTAAACGGTATTCAAAAACGTCTTTGCTCGTTTTAGTGACTACCTATTATGCTCCTGATTGCCCCAAATCTTCAGGAAACTTTGACCATTTTAGCAACACCAAGTTTAAACTAGAAAGTTGGCTCATTTTAGCCACTAATTAGTAAATGAGCCTGTTTATTTCGGAAACCAAGATGGACTCTTCTAATTTGGGCACTTGACTGGCTAAGACTATTAGGACTGTGACTGTGTTAATGTTGGATTGGCGCAATCGTTGTAATAAAACAGGACAACTAAAACATGTTTTCCTTTACCGCCCAGTAAATGTTTCTTATAATATAGGGGCGGATCCAAGGGGGGGGGGGGGTCCAGGGGGTAGGTGCCCCCCTTTTTCTTGGTGGATCCTGTATCCGACCCTGTAATATAACGCCTGCACCCTTAGGGTGACTTTCTTTTAGTCTAACGACATACCCCCTAAGATGAGCCATATGAGTAGGTGAATAAAAAGTAAAGTCAGCCGACTTATCGGTGCTAGAATTGGCTGATTCTACCAGAATATATAATTGGCCGATTGCATTACTGATTCATATGAAACACGTATATTTCAATATTGTAAACTGAATGGTAAACTGATTCGGTGTAAAAATCAGACGATTCTGTGGGTATTAATAGACGGCCATTCAGTCTGATGGGTGTAAGCTCAAGTCATAGATAATCAGCAGAATATCAAGGCCTATTTATGTTGAAGCTTGGCTCACCTGCTCTTCTACCAAATGTAACATATTGCCTTTTACTTCTTTCAAGAAGAATATCGTGTCCACTTCCGAACTTTGCTGCCTTTCTATGTAACCACCAAATAAAGCTAGTGCTGCATGGGACTAACGGCCCACAGCATTCCGCCCTCTATTCAGTTTGAACGAGGGGCTCACTTTCAAACTGTGGTATCTTTATGGAAGCACTGCCATGCGTATAATATCCTGTCATTTACTCATGAATCCAGGTCAGTCAACCTTCATGTAGCAGTGCCCACTCATATACTAGAGCCAATTTCTTGTGCAGCCAGGCAATAATGATTTGCAAACATGTTTTCTAGCAGAGTCTTTTATACTTTTGTTTAATGCCTCGCTGGTTACGTGGATGTTTTATAATGTTCTTATTGATATACAACTATTACTGTTATTAATATACAACTATTTACTGTTGATTCAATAATCCTCTTTAATATTATGACAATTAGATTGTCATAACGTCTCATGCAAGATATGCATAAAGGTGATTTACTACTATCGTTAACAATCTGTTTTCTTAACTCATTTCGTAGTGTGAGTTAATTCAAGGTTAAATAAATAGTCCCATACTATTAGCGTAAACTGATAGACAGGGTCATGAATCACAAAAACTATGTGACACGCCCATAATTGCATAACCGAAAGACACACTTAAGCTTAAGTTGCACTTCTCATTTGGGTTATTCGCATTGGGCCCACAACATTTTGTAAAATTTTGCGACTATAATGATAAACAGTTCTGAAACAGGCTGGCACAACAACATTCACTTCTTTATGTATTTGGGTCCTCTCCAAATCGAGTTGGCCATGGGGTGCTGACCCCATAGGCCTCACCACCCTGGATGTACCCCTGCTAGCTCACAACCAATCACAATACGAATAGAAAAAACAGTAAAATTGGGTTCCACATGCCAACTCAACCCCGGCAACTAGTGATTTTCGGCAGCTGACTGACGAGTGTTAACCCTTTCCAAACGGCTGTTCCTTCTGTGCCATAAAGCCAACACCCCAATAGGGCATCAAAGAGGTTAGCCAGCTGGTAACTAGTTAACCCTTTCCCACCACGCCAACTAGTAACACAACCAACACTTGTCATCGTGGAAGGAAAGGGTTAACACAAGTTGCCTATGGACTAAACTCTCTGTTGGGAAAGCGGGGATGCGCCTTGAGGAATATCTGTTTATAAGCAGCCCACAGGGTTAAGACATGTTAGCCACCAACAAGCTCTAGGCGTGCGGGGTGGTGTAGTGATTAGAGTGTCCATCTGTTGCACGGGCGGCCCGGGTTCAAGTCTGGGCTGAGGTGGGCTGGCTGCTTCTGCCCTCTGCATGTCTCCCTGTGACAACAACAGGGTTATCAAAGGCTCCTAGTGGGCCAATGGCTGCCTCTGTAAATGTGTAGGAGTATGGGCTCTATCTTCTCATAGATTCGTTCATTCCATAGATACGATCATCAACGACAGAATTGTCAAACCTTATTCTCGCCATGATATGACCTTAGATGTTGCTGCGGCATTAAACCCCAATAACCAACCAACCAACAAGCTCTAGTCGGCATATGTCGGCAAGTGGAAACCGGCCATTCCCAACAGCTGTCACTCTCTACCCAGCCTCTCGACCCAGCCTGCGGTGAGAACCCGGAAATACGCACAGAAAGCTGTACGTTTTCCCACACATTGAAAAGCTGCGGAAACTCCAAATGGAAGAACAAACAATTCTCAGTAATTTCGCTTCAATTGTTGTCTTAATTAGACTATTTAAGAACTTGCAATGGGTCTCACATGTGGTTACTTTTATTTCTGTTGGTTTTCAAGAGACTATTAGGGACTTCTTTTAAAGCATTGTTCACTCAAATGGATTTTTCAAATCATCATCATTTTCGCAAATTGTTATCTCTCTGATTGAACAAATAAAAACAGTACAGTACCTCAACCAGTGCAAAAGTGCATTTTAAAGTCATTTTTGCAATAGCAAAAATATGTTTCTTGGAAAGCAATTCAATCCTAAACCCTTGCCTTTTGAATAAAACGATAACTAGGAGAATCCGACTGAGAACGAAACCTATGATAGGTGGAATCTCGATAGATTAATCCGTGTTCATGATCCATGAGGCTTGCTTCTAAATGCTGATCACATACAAATGCCTTGTCATAATTGCTAAAACAACATTTTGAAATTCTCATGTGTTTTTTTGAAGACTCGTTCATAAAAGACACTGTAGTTAATGACGGATTCTACACCGTTTCCTCTACACTAACGTGATTGATTTTTCTTTAAAAAAGAAAACCCAAAGCAACCATTACCATTCTAACAAATCATTAATGGTAAGAATCCCAAGAGGATAGACTGTGAATGAAACTTATTACTTTGATTTCAACCCGTAATAATTGATTTCAAGGAAGAAAGACTCACAGGGTTTTCCATCATTGTATCTCCACTCATGGCAGCAAGGCTGTAGTACAAGACCCAACTAACGCCATTCAAAATGTAGGAGGCGAAGAGGTTTCGATGGATTGTGACACGGTCACATTGTAATTGACTGGAATCAAAAAGAAAATATGACAAATGATTGAATTTGATTGGAAAGACTGCATCGGAAAAAGACGAGCTTTATGTTCAGAGACGTTTTTTAAAATTGATTTTTATGAGGTCTGTGATATCGGCAAAGCTGTTCCTTGAATTACCCCCACTTACATTGATTAGCCAATTTGAAGAGAAGAATTATCATTATGTCTTATGGCATTTAATTTCTAACACGGCTAAAATACTTTCAGTTGAGGAATGTCGATGACAGTTCGTAAGAAGTCTACTTCTTCTCATTTTGACTTGGCTACTTCTGTACTTTGAAACTAAGTGAATAAAAAAAGTGTTGTAAAAGTAAACGTAAATCCAGCACGTGGAGACTTACCGGAAGTAGAAAAATATGAAGAGTGATGCTAATAGGGCTACTATAGATATCGTGTAACCGGCAAAGAAGATGTATAACGTTCGTGTGTCAGCCTGAAAAGATGAAATGAACTGATTGAGACCATGCAATGTATAAAGTTAAACATGACTGCTATATGTAAAAGCTACATAGTGTGTCTAATTCAAACAGATCTCTGGAGAAATCAACTGAATGTACCATATAATTATGTCTAAAGAAAGATAGATATGCTATTTGGTAAGAAATCATTATTCATTGGATATTTTGAACGGTCTATATGATATGGCTTTATGCCACTTTACATCCTATCGTATTAGGTCTTGAAAATACTGAAAGAATAGTTCTACCTTGAGGTCTTCTGTGTTGACACATGTTGTGTAGTTGGTCCAGGACTTGTTAGTGATGGGATGTTGCCACCAGGTGCCGTCATGGTTACAGTCCTTATACCCGAACACTACAAAGATGATATCATTGTTAAGGTATGGCCATAGTTTATATTCCAAGGTAATAGGGAGAGCTTGAAATCCCAAAAGCAATCTTGCAGGCTGATACAGCGGAACAATATTTTGCATGCTGCAACTTTGGTTGCTACAAAGCATGTTCAGTGGGCCCGGAAGAACGGAAGATTTTAAACACTGCTATCTTATAGAGTTGTATTGATTCTCTGAATTTGTTCAAGTTAATCATGCTGATAATAAGGATTGCTGAAGAATCGACTGTTCATACGCACAATTCAGGTTACTGTGACAGTGGAATTGGGAATGGATTAAACTGTTAAAGGGTACACATTGAAAGATGATTCATTATAAATAGACTCCATAGACCAGAGAGTGCCACTTCTGCCCATTAGGCCTATATAGATTACATGCTTATGTTTCCTAGCGTTTACCAATCTTAAGATTAATTTTCTTCAATGTGATTCCTGGTAATTGATCAGCATCAAAAGGAGATTATTATTATATCTTTTTGACGTAGATGAATTTTCGGGATAATCTTTCATGTGGCTCCCATCTGTCTCACTAAGGTTTACTGGTCCTTTGTCGCCAGTTTCAATGGCGTCGAAGACTCAATATCTCATTATCCATTATCCCAGTCAAGCTTCCTTAAGTGATATGGAGAATACGCAAAAGCCAGAGCACATTGAATCAAAAAGGTATAAGGATCTTTTCCATAATGTTAGTAGATAGATGCTATGCAACTGATTCCATTTTAGAGATAAATATTGGATATTGACAGAGTGGCTCACACACTTTTGCAGGCAATTAGATTCTTCACTTTGACAGAGGACCTTTTAGTTAAAGTTTTAGTGTGTCAAATTCCCGCATTCAAGATGTTTTCCGATTAATGCCAAGACTTTTTATTAACTCATAAAGTAGGCAAAAACATAGATTTATTAACAAAAACAAAAGGTTTTGCAGCTTAGTATCGTGATAAACAGATAAAAAAGGCTATCTATGTGATTCGATGAAAATATGGATAACTATGGATGTTCTTTACCTAATTCATGGGGTAATTTCAGTTGTGCTGAAACTAAGATTCCAAAACAGCTGGTAGGGAAGGGTACGATAGGCCTTTATAAAACTCGATCAGAATTATCCGTCTTATTAGGCTTTCCTTTCGCCTGTAACCAATTTGACAGCTGATTTCTGTAAAGAAATTCTCTAATCAGACAACCAGGTAACTTGGAGACATAATGATCGGCTGAACTCATTTACCTGATTATACTAATGAGAGGCCCGCCGTGAGAATTGAATTGCTTTCCTGACACATAAGCATTGTACATTGAAAATAGAGTTTGGGTTGATTTTATATCTGGTGTGATTTATTTGAAATTGAAATGTGCATGATAATCATGTTAATTGTAAATTGCAACAACACCCTTCCCGCTATCTCTAGGGAAAGGTTCAGTAAAGATTCAATCGCAGCTATTCGTGAGCCTTCACTTATTTACATTGCAAAATGATCAAAGATATTGGTTCCAAACAATCATCATAAGTGTATACTGAAGAGGATTCTGCTGTACTGATACAAAAGATCTTCGTATGGCGAAATGATCAAAGATATAGGTTCCTGACAACCGTCGTATAGGTATAAGGAAGAGGATTCTGCTATACTGGATACCATAGATCTTCGGATACTACACAATTCCAGTCGTCTAATAGTGGACACCAAGTTTTAAAACACGAGAAATTCAGAAAAGGAATGGCTGTAACTTTGTCAATCAAAAGCGTTTCCCGGGCTAAATCACAATAATATTTTCACAATGATTGAACTCAACTGTGATAATCATTTATACTCCGTCACCACATTTTTTGTTTGTTTGTTTGTTTGTTTATTGAACCATGCTCACATTTTCATTTACAGTATGCCGCGACGGATCCAGAGATTTTTTTTTTAAAAGGGAGGGGAGTGACCGGATACCTTTAAGTAAACATTTGAGATGTGTCATTCGGGGACCAGAATTTAAAATTAAAAAATAATGTAAATTTGGCAAACAATGGGGATAGGAGACAGGAGCCTCAGGCGCCACCCCCTAATCCGTCCGTTGTATAGCTTTTTTGGGGGGTGACAGCTATCGATTTAGTTTGTAAAACGAGAATGCAACATCAGACAGTAACTATTGGTGTGGGTAAAGTCAATTTAAGGTTTCGAGCCAAAGAATCCTTGGGAAGGTTTGCCAGAATTATCGAACCCACGATGGAGACGGCGGGAGTGCCAAGTGGGGAGGGAAGGCAGCAGAGCAAGCTCCGTCTATCCTGTTACCCCAGATTGTGGAGAATCTGGTTTGGGACAATCCCATTGGAGGATAGAAAGCAGTTTTATAAGAAGCGTCAGTTTGTCAAGCTGTCACAGACCTCCTTCAGTTGTCATGTGTCAAAGTTTGGAAACTGTGTTAGTGGTAAGGCTACCAATAGCTTCAAACCTTATTTGCGATGATATGTTTTTGTTTTGTGTCAAGTTGGAAGGAGCCATGTATGATCGGTAATCGCTTGATCTATAATTTATAAAAAAAAGTTCCCAATCTTTGGCCATTCAACCAACATGGCCAACGTCTGATGGGATAGGACTTGACATTAACTTGGTTCTAACTACATTCCTATAGTCAGTGGCATGCCACATGTCTTCAAAATCATAATATTTTCTACGCAGGCCTTCATGGACTTTTATTTTCCTCCCTCTGTCTCTTTTTGGCGATTATTGCCTTTGATTCCTTACATTCTAACTTCAGCATGTCTCAAAATTCTCCAGAGAGCATGCAATGTGAGGAATGGATCCCATAGTCAAAAAGTGTGAAAAATGGATCTATCATAGCCGAAAAGTCAGAGACATGGATCCCTCGCAGTAAAAATATGGGGGACATAGATAGATCCCTCAAAGTCAAAAGGTGGGAGACATGGAACCCCAATAAGTCAAAAAGTGGGAGACATGGATCCCCTAAAGTCAAAAAGTGGGAGAAATGGATCCCTCTGGCAAAAACTGGGAAACATGGAGCCCTCAAAGTCAAAAAGCGGGAGACATGGATCCTTCATAGTGAAAAAGCAGGAGCCATGGATCCTTCATGGTCAAAAAGTGGGACACACAGATCCCTTATGATCGAAAGGTTAGAGGCATGGATCCCTCATAGTCAATAAGTGGGAGACATACTTATAACTCTCAAAGTCAAAATGTTGGAGACATGGAACCCTCATCGTCAAGAGATGGAGGGTGTGGATCCCTCATATTCAAGAAGTCGGAGATATAGATGGTCCTCCAGAGCGCATTAAGTGGGAGACATATCTCCGTCACAGTCTATTGATCATAGCTGACAGGCCTGTCCGTTCTAGGTACAGATATTAGCTTGAGACAGACATACTGGAGGCAGAACTCTATTCCAGGGGCTGTGCTCCATAAGGAACTTTCTCCAGGTGGTCAGAAAGGTGTCCGGAGGAGTTTGGTCTGGTCTCCAATGGCATGGCAGGAATTGCACACTGCTGGCTACCTTTGAAGATTTTAGGCCAGCAGGTAATTCTACTTTGCCACACACAGGTACGTTTGGAGGTGGAAGCTGGTAGGAAAATGATCTGACGTACTATTGACGGAATTTGATATGGTAATCTCTTTTCAATTGTTACTGATCATGACTGCACACGTTAAACTGTAAATTGAGATGAGTTCATCATACCTTTATCATTCTTTATTTTCCTTGCTTGTATTAACCTATTTACATTTACATTCATACTTTCATTCCTTTTTATCTTCTAGTAGACCAGGGGGGTACCCTGAGGAAAGAAATGGCATTGAAATAACTATGTCGCTGCTACAAAAGTCAAGCAAAATGGTTGGTCTACATGCGCTTGCCCCCTTCTGCAAAGAGATAGGAAGTGACAGAGAAGTATCCGAGTGTCATCTTAAACAGTGTTTAATGTGATATCATGGCTAAATGTGAATGATCTTTCATTCGGATATCAGCCTAATTGCCACAGACAACCAAATGGTAATACATCGAGTTTTGTACTTCCCAGCCCGAGGAAAAGACTGTGCATAAACTTGACGACATTCCGCTATCAACCTATGCATTCTTACCATGTGCAAAGATATTTAATTTGAAATGGCTTTAAGGATAGACAACACCTCTCAGCGGCAAATTCGCGTGACTCTTTTTAAATAGGCCTATATTATTCATTATCTACAGCATACTTGTGAGCCTAATGTCATCAAATACACTTTTGATAACCCTATCTATCCATATAACTCACATTATAGTGTGTAGAGATATGGTTGTATGAGCATGCCGGGAATACAAAAAACACATTTTTAACTTTTATTTTTTGAACATAGATATCTCACTTAATATTTAATGAAATGATATGAAATTTTCACAGCATATAGACACCATTTATTTGGAGGGAAGCGTGTCTCAAATTTCTTATTCAGGTCCTAGTTTTTGTTTTATGAAATCTACAAAATAATATTGAAAAAAATAATAAAAAGTCTCCCGTGTTTAGACATAAAACAAAAACTAAAGCCTAAATAAAGAATCTGAGACACGCTTCCCTCCATTATAACAATATTGACATGCAGTCAAAATTTCGTAGAGATATCTTAAGCAGTTACTGAGATATCCATGTTCAAAAAATAAAAGTGAAAAAATTAGTTTTTAGCCTTTTGCGTCTTTAATTTCAAAGTGATAATAAAATACTTTAGATGTAAAGATAGAGAAAATTATTCTCCATCTTTTGATATGTAATATATAACTGTACTATGAATACAGAGAGCGCAATTTGAAATACCATAAATTGGGACCTGAGAGGTGTTGTCTATCCTTAATGTGTCAGTTACATTACACTATTTAAGGGCATTAATGGCTCAAACCAGGAATTAGTACACTTAACTCAAATTCAGTCCACCTGGGTGGGGGGGGGGGGCACTAAAGAAAATGTACGAAATTTCGTAGAGGTGTTAGTTACCCCACTATTCAAATCTATACACAAACCCACATTTCAACACAATTCCTACAATTTCAATCACTGACGTTGGACCGCTTTGGATAACGGCCAATTTTCACCCAGCAATTGCGGCTGGATATTAGATAAACTAATTACCTGAATAGCCTGAATTTATGACATGTTGAGTAACGGCATAGGCAATAAAAATGGCATGCTGAATGACTGACAAATGAAACTTTACATGTGACCACCTTTGTTACCTGAACTGGTGCATTATGTCATATTATAGTCGACAGTCAAACAAAGACTATGTAATCGGTCATTAAGATCAACTTACCAGCTGGTGTGAGCAATTACAAAGGTTCATTGTAAAGTATTGCCTTTGATCACGATTTTCCAAAGTAACACAGTTATAAAGTCCACTTTAAACTAATAATCGCCTTCCTATATATCATTATGATTTGCAAGTGTAATTAACTTGACAAAGGGATGGTAGGTGCAGTGCAGAATAAGACAAAATGGGACTTAATAAGGGATGGGCAGAGGAAGATCATATTTGAACATGATTGTTTGGACACATGGCTTCAATGTTATTTAATTCAATGGCAATCATGTTAGACTGAAAGTGAAAAGCTAAAAGATTTCTTGGTCAAAAGACGTAACAGCATGTTCCCATGATCTGCATAGTTGTGCGAAAGAACATAATACGAAATGGAAAGAATCTGTGCTAGAGATGGGGTTATAAAATGGAAAGGGTAAATGTCATGCTAAAATAATTCTTATATCATAACTCTTAAAAGAGTTCCAATTAGAAACCAGCACCGCAAAATACCATGTTGAAGTACATCATAAACCTAGCGTCGAAACGACAACCCCTGTCAAAAACCCAACCTCATCTATTGAGATGCTCAGAAAGACTCACTATCAAATATCAGAGCAGTAGCTCTATACCTGGATCCCAGCCGTCTGCTAGCAGAATGCCCGGGTAAAGGGTTGTGTTCCTGTCGTCTAAAGGCCATCAGCAGACCGTCACGTTCCCACCATCCACTCTCCACACTATAGGTGGGCAGGTCGGCGCCAAATGGGATCAAGGGATCCATTGGATCAGGGCTGTACTATTCTTTGTCATTACTGTTGTTCTTTTTTTGGCCAATCTAGTGGCAGGGAGGGAGATGGGTAAATGGGATGTAAACAATGAGGAAAGTTGGGGGTAATGGTACTATCGTATGATTGTAGATGAGTTGATAAGCAACAGGGGGTCCACGATTTTATGAGAAGAGGTTGAAGGGAGCTGTATACACTAAAATGACGTGCATTCCCCACCTGGCTGCAGTATTTTCCCTCTAGAATTGTCTAATTTTAGTCCAAGCCCAAAAGAGGAACAGGGGTCAAGACTTCCTGGACCAAAATTGGATGTGCCTCTTGGTAACCCTCATTCCCATAGGTTATGTGACAATCAGAGACCTAGGGTAGAAGTCGGAAAAGTGTGCTCGAAACAGACGGACAGACTCACGTACAAGGTTGTGAAGGCCTAAAGGCAAAAACCTCTGCAGCCATGCCATTCACTTGGAAAATCCAGGAACGTGATTTTTCTTTGAAGTATAAATCTCAAATGTACAGTGTAAGGTTTGTAGATCAATAGTATACTGCACACTTGGTGATCCTCTTAAAAGTTATCCCTTAACAACTTACAGATTACAATATGTATGTATGTATGTATGTATGTATGTATGTATGTATGTATGTATGTATGTATGTATGTATATGGCTGCAGCATTTGCCATGAATTTCCCTCCAGAATTCCCTATGTTCTTTGTTATTGTGGAAGTTTAAAGGCAGACACATCCGTATCATTTTTAAGTTATAGAAATCTGGTTTCGGTCATTTACTTAAAAGATAATTTAATTTTTAAACGATTTATTGGCCACTCTTGTTTGTTGAATACTCAGTATGGTGTTCTCCTTTGTAAATATAGGAAAATGATTGAAAGATGCATGGCAGTTATGGCCGGATTGGGGAGAGAACCTAGGGGCAGAAATGGTCAGATTGGGGTCTATAGGGTTATTTTGAAATTTCACAGTTCTGCCCAAACATGCAATGTCATGGTATATGCGAAAATATGGGTTAGTTCCCAATGATGTAAGTAGTATGTAGACATGGGAATTTGAAGCGTGGCGCTTCCATTATGTAACCTCATTTGCGCAACGTCGTCCATACATGTATTTCAATTTACCCAAAAGTATTGTGTGGATTAATCCTATTGCACATGTGACATATTAATAGTCTATAAAAATGGGACTTTGGACATAAGATTATCAAATGTATAGCCTTAACTACCTAGATGCGCGGAGATATAAACACAAAAATATGTGACATGATGTACCAAATTGTAGGCTCCTAAGAAGGGTACAACATGGGAATTCAAAGGTCCTTGCATACATAGGTCAAGCAATACAGGTGATGTCGCTTATATTGTGTGAAATATATAATTATATTGGCGATGTCATGTGTGAAGCATTGTCTATTTACTTGCCATCATCTAAATATAAACAACTAGGCCTAGGCCTATGTACAATAAGATAGAGGATCAATGGTATTCAGAAAAAATGAATGTTATTGTGTACATAGTATTATAGGCCTATAAATAATCAATATATACAAAATAGTTCGCGTAATATATGAAACGACAACTTTGATTCGTATTGCGTATAGTTCCTCTTATTCAGGCGACGTCGTGTACACACTCTACCTAAAATTTTATTGATTAATTATGGTAGGCCTATTTAATGTTAACTCTTTCGACCTCGTATCATCTTTACGAGAGTTTCTGTCACGGGCAGATTGGGATATAGAGGCTTATCACTACGATTCGAAACACAGCAGATGCTGGGCTCGGAAGCGGGGAAGCAGGGAAGCAAATCGGGTGCCCGGGATCGGGTGCTTTGCCTTGCCCATGTCGCTATTACCGTCCTCACACAATGCCTGCATACAAATTCAACTGATTCTTCCATTTCCCACCCACTCCACAAAACCTCGCCAGCACGTGAGCAACCAGCAGAACCGGAAGTGGAACCCACCACCAGCAGTGCCCTCTGGGGAGAGCATTTGTCACCTAATCCGGCCGCCCCAATGTACCTCTAATATCGCCCACCATGACTCGGCGTTATTAGCTTAGCAGACAAGATACACGATCGTATCGGGTGACCCTAGCTGCCTTCCATTCTCATATGCCCGAGGCTAAAGTAAGGGTTAGGATGCTAATGTGGTTTGGGAAAAGGGCCATGATGACCCTTCCCTAAAGCCCTTTGGTGTTTGGGGGCTAAAAAGGTCATAAAGAGGCATACTGCCCGCCTCACACGAGGGGCTTCATATTGCTGGGCTTTTAGGTGTACAAGTACTTGTAAATATATGTCTTTAGTGGAACTTCATATATTGATTATGCATGCAGTGCTCCATTGAAGAGACTGCCAAGCAAACATCAGATGCAAATACCTGTTTTAGCCTTGTCTTAGGAAAGACCATTTTGATGTGTTCAGTCAATATAGTCTGGCGGCCAAACTCAAAAAAGTAGCTTATTTCTGGGTTCTGTATGCCATGAAAGGTTTATACCTGAAACCATTTCAGGGTGCTAGAGGGGTCCTTTGGTCATAAGAATATGCCTGTTGTCACCCTGTAAAGGTGTGCATGAGAGTGACAGCAGCCATTTTTGTTCTAATACAACAGTTATACCAATATATACCAGGAAGTTGTGGTCTCTGTGGAAATGTAGAAGAGAATAACTTTCCTTGATATAATCCATCATAGTGAATGCCTATTCTAGAGGTACGACAGTTTGCAAAGAGAATATTAACCTTCTCCATAATCGTACACTTTCAGAATAATTATTTAGAATAATTCTTTTCTCAAAACATTATTGACTGCGATGTGCCATATTCAACCAAAATCCATGGGTCAATGGGAAAAGGAAATAGAGGGTCCCAGGTCCCAGGGTATCTTTTGGTATACCAGGTGAGCCCTTGGTGACACTGGCTTATTAAGATTGGTTGTGGAGTAATTGGATTTTATAGGTGATGGCAGGGATCCCTATTGAAGTCGGGAGTCCCCTCACTAGTAGGGGGTGTTTGTATTCAGAAGGCCCTGTTAATCTTCCAACTCCCCCTTGACCTAATAGGTCGTCACTCCAAGCTTGAGCCGCCTTTTCAATCAGAGAGCTCAATGCTATCTCACCCACAGGTTAACATCCCATAGGTAGTGGTTATTTGGTTTCCACAATGCAAATTTATTTTCCTTTACTATTTTGTGCGGATTTTATGTTATATCTGAAATTGGCTTGGTGCAAGCAACTTTCTATGGAATTAGATACAACGTCCATGAGACCAACAGCAAAAATAGATTAAACCGCCACGCTACGTTCATCAATTTTTGCCTAAGCAGATGCTAGTTTCATTTTGCACCCAATTGTCCGTAAAATGGACATAGAAAACGAAGGGTCTCTTTGGGATTGACCTATGGTAGAGAAAAGTGATTCATTAATTTGCTCTAACTTTTCCACAATTGCTCCAACTATCATATGTTAGGCCAAAGATTATGAATTGATCCACATTGATACGGAAGTACGTGTTACTATTCCTACAAAGGTAGGAGAATTAAATTCCCCCCCCCCCCCCTCAAAGGCACCAATGCTCTAGAGACCCAACCGTATTTTTCAGAAATTGCGTGGGATATCGTCACAGATATAAGACCTACATACGCTGGGTTGCTTTTCTATGATGACCTATCATAAAACTTAATGTACATGAAAATTCATCAGGAAAACTCGATATGACATTGTATACATAATAATATTATAGAATAATAGCAATTGTATACATAATATAGAATAAAAGCAATAATATTGTCACTGATTGAAACCACATAATCTATTTAAACGGTGTTTTGGTTTTAATAGCCACCTGTTGTATGTGATGCTAGTTACCTATGTAATAACAAGGTCTACTTTCATGAAAGAACCCATTTATGTCCTGACAAATTCTAATTCCATCAAAAAAAGGTACTGCACATATAACTCAATGTAGGGGCCTATTCATATCCGCCATGGGCAAACCCACAGACCAACTGTAGCTGTGAATAATAACAGGTCCCATCAGTTTGAATTGTGCCATTTCAGCAGAGATACATCCTCCCTAATCTAGGCCTCACTAGCCGAGATCATCTCCCTATTCGACTAAAAGCCCTTATCTCCAGAAAGCCACCTCTTTCCTCTGCCTGAACTTCTGCTGATTTGATCAGGAACTGGTATCTTTTCAAATCATGAATTCCCATTCCACATTCAGCACTATAATGGGCCATGTTGGAATATCTCTCCCTTTCATTATAAGAAGCGGCCTTCCGCAAATGCATTGTTAATACAAATGGATTTTAACTGTGTTTGTCAGATTTACTTTTTTCAATAGCACCATGATATAACACTTGACCTGTTCTGTGCATACTGTGGTTATCTTTTTCACGTTTGCAGCTGCGGAGCTTCAAAGATATGGATGCCAATGGGCAGTGGAAACTTTGGCAGTAAACAAAACCGACATTTAGCACCATATAGACGTTGATGAATGGGCTTTTATCACGCAATGTGTACGGCTGTAGTAGGCACAGCTTTTAGGAGTCTTATCAAGTAGGCACTATTTCAAACGATAGAACGAAAGGTATAATCTTCTCACATGGAAAGCAGTTTTGCCACATAATGGACTTTTGAAGGGCCATCTTTCAAAGAGACTGTATACGCTTGCCATTAGGACAAGTGATAGCATAATTATCCAATTACAACAAGCTTACATTGCATTCATTCACCTCCTGTAGTCAATATACAACTATTTGTCTTTCAAACAGTATTTTGTCCATAAAGAGGTAGCCTCATCGTTTTCATTCTATGACGAGGTGTATAGTTAATTACCTTGGTCTTTCGTCTGGCACCCTTCACTGAACGTGTTATCCTGTTAGCTTTCATGACTCCCTGTCAAGCTTGTTTTGTTGGAATCATCACTTCAGTGCTTTTATGGCACTTTGCTAATTACTTCCAACAAAAACCAAATCAGCATCTACCTAAATTACTACCACTCATCCCTGTTGGTTGTAGGAGATGCCTGTGCTCATTGGACTATGTTTATGGACCTTCACAAGGGATGATTTTAATCCATGATTATTTCTATGCTTGTGTTCATTTACAGGCCCAAGGACACGTGCTAATAAGCAGAATTTGTATGTGTCCTAATAAGCAGAATTTGTAAATATCATCAGGGGTCATTTACCTTTTGATTATAACATATTAGCAGGAGGTGGAATATTGAAATAAAATGTATGGCCAAATATGACAACCGCTAACTGTTAATTAGGAATAGTAAAAGGTTATGGTGGCTTTGTATAGATAAAGGTAAATATTATGGGGCCATAAGCTTGATGAGCATAACATGATATTTCTGTATATATGATGGTATGGACTGAAACAGGAAGAAATTTGTGCTTTGAACTGGTTCCATGTTTTATATCAGCATGTGCTCAGGTGACACAAGCTTATATTGCACAGGCTCATGCCACTGACATTCCATTGTGACATCATGTGGTCAAGTCATCTAGTGAACGTTTGTACATCAATCTGGGGCCAAGATGACCAGGCCCTACTATATAAACCAAGGTAGAGACTGACGACGGCACTGTCAGTACATGTACTGCGATAACTGCTCATCAAACAACACCTGCCTTGGTTTTCTCTGAGTATCATAGACATCATAGGTAATAGATCTAATGACACATTGGGATAAAGAGCTAAGGGGACATTAACTCAAGTGCCATAAGTGACTAGGTCTCGTGATTAGAGGAGAAGAGAAGGAAACTACCGTGAGCACGAGTTGATTTGTAAAGAAACTGAAAAGAAATTTAAAAAAAAAAAGAAATAAAAAAAGGTTTTAACGAGTGAGTACTAAGTGCTACAATGTGTTACACCATGCAATTGATGGTTCCTGAGCCATTATCTAAGTGATTCTTCAAATCTAAATCTAGTTGCTTGACAACAAGGGTACCCCCTCAGGCTTTTTAGCATTGTGTCATTTAAATCCCACCAATAATATCCGGCGTTACTATCATTAACATAGGGTATTCATCTCCGAATACGCATGAAGAAATAACAATTTCAAAGTAAACTAACATAGCCCTTTCACCATACCAGTCTTAACGGTTGATACATTACCTGACCCTATCAATATCTGAAGCCTCACTATAAACCCTGACGTATATGGACCGCTGTGCATATATATAACAAGACATGGGTGGATCTATGGGGTGGCGACGCGTTAGGCATTAGGGCAAACTTGCCTACCGGCTGCAATTTTCTGCCACATTTATATCGCAGCCCATCTAATTGGCGGCACGATGTCCTGTCGTAAATCTAAGTCAATGCAGAGGCCTGGTACTACTTCCAGACCCACTCATGAAGACGACATTACACTACACGATTTGGGCTTCAATATCCATGCGACATGATGATTTGATCGACAATTTCGATTAAAGGAGTTACATAATTGTTAATGATTGGTAATTTAAAGCATGTCACATAATGTAAAACAAAGAATTGTATCTCTATTATTTGCGATTGCTATAAGACATTGTTATGCCACAGCTAAAGTCTTGTAGTGTTATAGGGCCTCACAGACACATCACCCAAACCCCACCCACTCCCCGACCCCGCTATAGTCTACAGTGTTCAGGAGAAACCCTTTGAGAGTCCAATCTTTGAGTGAGGCGTCTAGGATATATCCAGATGGGAAGCTTAGATCTTTAACGAGAAGAGATCTCACAGGATTTTGCGAAAGCGCTTTGCGGAAGCGCCCTGGGGAAAAATGTTTGTGACTTGATAGAAAGACTTTTAATGTGGATCTATAAGTATCTTGGAAACTGACTGAACATTTCTGTTAATTTCTTTTACCGTTCTAAGATGAACCTTGCGTTTTTCTTCATCTAAAGGTTACATTTTTAATCCATAGGTTTCAAACCGTTTGATTCAGGGTTTTAGCAACCTATCCCTTTTCTTTAGTAACCTTTCTAACAGTATCGCTGAAACCAATAGTTCTACTCTGAGATTTGATTCAGAGGTAAGATAGATAAGAGACCCTTAAAATTAGAATCAAAAAGATTTTGGAATCTTTGTGCACATTGTAATACACACAGTACCTATGGAAACCATAATTTGAATATTGATGTCATTGATAGGCTTTGAATTAATTTGAATACAAACTACATAAACCTTCCTTTATAGCATATTCTACCTTATTTCTTATAATTTTTATAATTTCATATAAATAAAACCTTAACTGCTATTATTGTATGGTAATTCTTTATAAGGCATTTGTCCCCACTACCCTTTCCCAATTAACAGAACCAAATCTGGAAATAAGATGCTTTTTCTAAAAGGACATTCATTACACTCTCTTACTTTCTCCTCGTTTTAAAATTCAGGGCTGGACCCCTGTCTTATCGCACCAATACGTGTGCCTCTGATTTTCTCGATACCCCTGGTGAGGGCTCCGAAGGTTAAGTGGTCGCCCCTTTACGACCATCCACCGGTCGATCCTATCACCACCTTCTCATTCGCCTTCCTCTTGGAGAGATCCTTATTAATGACCATTACTACCTGGAGCGGATCGGGAGGGGTGTGGGTAAGGGGGGTCCAGAAGGACCAAGGAGTCTAGGGTCCAGGGGCTCCAAATGGTCCAGGGGGTACTGACTCCCCCTTTTGGTGGGGATTACACTCTAATAAGACGAACAATGGGGGACGTCTGAAGGTGGCCGTGCAACCCATAGGGGATCGCAACCAACCAAGGACGAAGCCTGAGGTTCATATGATTCCCATGGGTCGTATGACAACCTCAGGATGACCTTAAAGGTTCTTCTATACTCTATCACCCGAGTATTTTTTTTCAAATTATGTTTAAACAACCGAAAATGAGGAGCGATGCATACGGCCTGTCAATACGCACCACCCACAGTACGCACGGCTCGATCATCGATCATGTGGTTGATTTAAAGGGAGCGTCTTGCGTGCGTGCATGCATAGCAAATAAATTATGATGGTTTACATATAAAACTTTTCACATCTTGTATTATGATACCCATACTAATATCTCATGATAAGTTAGTCTGTCTGTGACAGATGAATATGTACACATAACAATTGGGAGCATATTTGGGAAAAGGTACCTAATGAGATTTAATGAGGTCACAAAATCACATGAAACATGGGGAAATGTGTCAGCATTATTCTTATTGTAGAGAACCTACTCTTTCAAGTGCTGCAAACCATTTTGAAATATTCCTGATAACACCTGAGATAAACATGTATGAACTTACCCACCTCTTGTACATTGAGAAACTCTTATTCCCAATTGTTGTTGTTACTTCCATGTTATGGAGACTTAAAGTTTCTTATGTTTATCAAGAAATTAAGTTTTCTTATTTCTGAGAATATTAAAAGTGCCATAACTATTGACATGAGTGTTTGTTCCACTCACTGTTTTCAGTTTTGAGAAGGTAAAAACATTTTCTACATTACCTGTGAAAAAATGTTCTTTTCATTTTTTATATTCTTTTTACTGTAACCATGGTAACTCGCTAAAAACGTTACATTTTGATTTTCCCATGATGCATTGTTTATGAAAATTTAGATTTTTAGTAAATATCATGAGAATCTTTAGAAAATTTCATGTAAGTCAAATTTTTTTACAAAATATCTTAAAAAATAGTTTTTTCCCCATATATTTCATGATTAATGTAACAAAGAGTCAATTTCTGCCAGATACTGCCAGATTTGGCCCAAATTGAGCATAATGGCCTATATTGTATGTAAGATTGCAAAGGAACTAAATATTGTAGAATGATAAAACAAAGAGTAGAAGAATCCCTGGGACTTCAGAAACATTATAAAACATAACTTTTAGCTGTATGTTAAGTGATTGTTTCATAATATGAACAAACCTCCAGAACTAGCGGCCTCATGATGGCCAAAAATGTCATTAGGTACCTTTTCCCAAATATGCTCCCAATTGCCCATTCATATTATTTTGTGATGACATTAATGTTTTATATAACAGAAAACAATCCTAGGTGTGAGACACTAATGATAAAAGACATGGGCGTTATACCAACAAGAGTTACGTACACACATCTATGTAGCCTACGTCAGACGCAGTTTATATTATGTAATTATTGATGCCTAGTTACGAACAAAATAATTGCCTTAAAGGTTTATTTTGAAATCATAATTATATCAGTCATGGCTACTGCAAGTTCCTCCCATTCTTACGTAATATACGGTGGAATTACAGGGCACATGAGTCCCATTAAAGATATTCATAATTGATATTAAAAGGTCAGATAAAATTGGAGTCAGTCATAATTATGTTGTACGCACCAACGCATTGTCGTTGTGCGTATGGCAATTCCCTACATGTCGTTGGGATAAGAATCCCCAAAGGTTACACTCGTGCCAAATACATCATCCATAAGGAATTTTATGTCACATATTAAACCTTTCGGTTTTAATTTGACTATCCTTTTCTAACTAGTCGTCATTTGTGTATCTGATTCTATGGAAGAAGTACCAAATAGAACGTTTATATGATAGAACAAAAAATACCGTTTTTGTCGGCTTTTGAGAGGAAATTAAAAAAACGAATTTCATCACACACACAAAATAGATAAATAAATAAATGAATAAATAAATTAAAAATAGAAAAACAAGTAATGATCAACACTAAGATGAACCGAATAGCCCCACCCAAAAACAAGATAACCCACCCCATCCTTACTATATATATCCACAAGTTTCAATGGGGCTATCCGTGTGAATCTACATGGGGGCAGGTCAGATAAAAGCCTGCTCGCAGCAAAAGGTTGGCGCTTTCTAAGTTGGCTATCAGAGACTGCAGTGTAAAGTAGGAGGGGCTAATCCGGGCACAGAGCCCCCTGTGTGTCCAACAAGGGCCTCACGTGCTGGTTCCCACAGCCCAGCACTGTCAGAGGCCGGTCTGTCTGGAAATATACGGCTTAAAAACTACTTTGTAGGTTTTCTGTTTGTCTTTTTCGCCCCTGACTTGTTTTGATCTTTATATTTATGTTTATAGAGTGTGCGTTTGGCCCTTTTAGTTCCTTCTCTTTCCTAATAGCCCTGGGTTGTTTTCATCTTATTGTAACTGTTGTAAAGATAGAGTTTGATTTATGTTAGTTTTGCATTGTAAAGAGAGTGCCATAAGATATTGTTGTACATGCGTCTTGAGTTCAAACGAGAAATCATATGAACCGCTTTTTGAACGTAGAATGTTGCAAATATTAGGTCGGAAATCAGAACGGAATATCTAGTCATGTCCTGTTCCGACTCTGTTCTCAAATGAACAAAATTGAACTCATTTTTAAAGGTAAATCGGGCTTCCTGCATAAAAAAATACATTAATTTGATGTGGTCAAGGGCTTCAGAGTCAGAGACTTCACAAGTGTTAGGAGGAGCCAAATCAATCTACCGCTGCATACTTTGTTGTACTGGATATAGACACTCCTTCCCACCAGGGATTATAGGGATTCAGAAGTTTGCAAGGAGCTGTTGTATGTATACATGACATTGAGCATCCCCAAAGATCACCAAAGCAACCGAATATATGTATGCAATGCCGTCCATCAAATGCGTCCACCAAATGCGTTGGCACCTAGAGGGTTGGGATGTCCTGGGGCGGGGGTAGTGCTTCCTTGTACAAGGTCAATACTTATGTAAGATATATATAGGGGATCTAAACTCCAGGGAAAGTTGCGTCTGTTATTATTGGAAGGTCGATCATAAGTGATAATTGTATACAAAATGCACTAATCACCAATATATATATATTTAACATTTTTATTTACCCTGGGAGTGGAGTGGATTTCTCCAGTATTCCTCCACTCCCAATATGCCAATAATTTATATTTATGTACGAATTGACCTAGGATAAGACTAAGTTGTAGTAAAGTAATTATAATAGTCTACTAGTAATTACCATTCAACTGTCTTACAAATCATACAGAAAAAGGACTGCAGCTACAAGTATCACTGTCGTCGACCATGACAGCTTATTTCCCATAGTACGAAAGCAACCACACGCACGAAAAAGTATAAACCATGAATGTAATTGGCCTGTCAATCCCATCTTCAATATATGTCTGCTGCGGAGAACAAGAGCAATAACAGGATCTAGAATAACCATACGCAGGGGGAAGGTTAAGTATTTTGATGGACATGTGATTTTCTTGAACTTCTTATTGGAAGTCTAAGCCGAATTCCCAGTGCGAAGGGTGGGAAACCTAAGCAGCTATATAGAATGATAAAATATGAGCGGGAAATCAATAGACAGAGAAAGGGCTGGGACAGTGACTGTTGGACCACCTCCTACCTTAACAACACCCACGGCCCTGGGGGATTGTTTTTGCAGTAAGAACTATCCGCTGGTCAATAGTTCTCTTTACTGAACGACCTGTATGGGATCAACAACTCCGTCATGGTCAATTGATTGAAATCTATCAGGATTCCATGCCATCTAGCAATAGACCTTTCTCATAGAGACCCTCCCATAGATGACTTGACCCCAACACGTTTAACCTGGGCCCATTGGAACCCCTACCGCAACTTGCTGGTTCAGGCTATACAGGGGGACACACTAATGAAAAAGGTCTAGAGTGGAGAAGAACCTTTAAGAAAGACTGCAGAATCTCATGGAAGCTTTTGGAGATGATTTTGAATTCCAGTGAATATATCTATACAAGTACTTATAATGCATATAATTTGCCAGACATGCTTGGAACAATTATGATTTATCAAACAAGCATTGAACACAGACCCTTGTAAACACACTCAGACGTTCAAGTGCCTTACATCGTATTAATATTTTTTCTGAAGTATCAATCCCATGTTTCCATTTAAAAGCGTTTCATTGTTTTGTGCGTTGTTTTTCAAAATCCACAGACGTGTTCTTGTGAGCCTCACATGAAATGAAAACCCCACAGTGACTTGACATTGATCGACTTGATTTTATGGCAACCTATGGGAGCTTTCCGAAACGTTATCGTTGTTTTGACAAAAGCTTTCACCAAAACACAAAGAGGATATTCACATTGCTTCAGAATTATGCTAAATTCTCCAGGAAACATGGGCGAGTGGATTTTTGAGGACAAATCTACCTTACTGGATTTGGAGGGAACTATATGAAAATGCAAAGTCATTTTATATCAAAATGTTACTCTAATGGCTTTGCTTCATGGCATTGCTTTGTTTTATAATTGAATTAAAAAAGAAGCTAAAGTATAATATCTCAACATGGATGACACTAACTCAGTTAACATTAGTTGGTTAAACGTTGTGGGGTACCACCTAGGAACTGAACAATACATCACCAGAAAAAAAATTCAATACACTGAATTGCTGCAGGCTGTTTTCAGAGTATGTGGGACATTTATCTTGGTGGGAAATGTATAATTATTTCAAAAGTCACAAGCATCAGAGGTCATCTTATTTTGGATGTCATGACAAGTGAATCATACAATTTAAAGAGGTGATGTTTATTTTATATCTCTAAAAAGCTTGTCTTTGCCCAATTTGTATTTTGCATGTACTTCACGGTCCTGGTAATTGACAAAATTTAATTGTATACTTTACTGAGTTTGGTCTGCAGTCTAGGAAAGTACTAGGCCAAAGTATGATTATGCTGAACATTCAACTTAAGCCTAACTTTCTTTGTGTTAATTCTGGGAATAGACAGGTGTTGGTAGGAGTAGTGGAAACCTTTTGTTAACTAATGACACTCTTTATTTTCTCATTTTCAAGTAGACTAGTCATTATCAGGTGCAAGGACCATGTGACACAGTTGCCACACTTTCTTGGAAGGTCAATGATATATCATTACACCCTCTATCAGACCAACAGTATCCATTTTTAGCTTCAATTTCGCCGACGTGATGCCCCCGGGAAGATCTAGAGACAGCCGTATGCTTGAATAAGGCTCTAGATACCAGATAAGTAGCAATAAGTGTATGCAACCCTATATCTTGTAAAACATACTCCACAGTCAATCCCATTTGCCATCCAAGCTGGAGTGATGATATTACATAGTCACATGTCTGTTTCCAAGATTTTTCTTCAAAATACAATTATTACAAATGAACATTGAAAGGTCATTTTGTTTTGAGTTTACAAAATACTACGTGCAAAACTTCGACGTAGGAGCCTATTACCCATAGAAAGCAATATTAAAGCCCCTTAGCTTGACTCATAATGTTCAGCCATCCTTTGCCCTATTATTCAACATTAGTGATATCCCCCTTTACTACTATAAAAGGTTTGTGGTGTAGAGGTAAGGTAATATTAAAATATTAAGATATTACAATAAATGAATGTGAACGGCGGCTTTGGCACACCAAATTTATTGATATAAATTACCAAGTTCGCATAAAAGCGATTTAGATGATTGGTAGTAAAAGTAAGTACATTTTGAAGTGATAAAATAAGTTCAAACTGGGCGATTGATATAAAAGTATGTTATGACAATAAAAGATTGAAGTAATGAAAGATAAAAGTCCATTTGGGTAATATAAAATACTGGTGTGGGTGGGTGGGTAAAAAGTTTGAAATTGATGCTGCCTGTGTGACGGTCAGCTCAAAAGTGAAAAGTCAACGGACGGTTGGTAACCACCAACAAGTGGTATCCAGGAAGTTGAAAGTTAGTTCATGGCTAAATCCGTCAGGGGGCACCAATGCGCCGCAATTTACATAGCGCACACATTTTGTATTGGCTGGTTGAGGTATATATAGTTATTCGAGTGGTACAATTCATATATGATATCTTTTGGCTTCACCCAATGAAACAGAAAAGCAAAACTCTGGTCTATTCATTGCACTTCAAATGGGGAGGCTAGATTTTGCAATAGAATGTAATTTTGTCAATTCAATTGGGAAACCACACCAAGCTTTTCAATAGGAGTTCTATAACTGGACCAATCCAGAGACCCCTACTCCATTAAGAGAATGAAATATTGACTAAGGATGAAAATCAGAAGGAAGAAAAATATCTGTTTATTTATACCCTCTTTCATATCTAAGCTGCTAAGGTTTTGTGTAGAAAATTAATTATATTGTCAGTAACACAGATACCAGCCAACCATCCACAGTAATTTATTACACATTCTAAATAACCTAAAATTGTATGTTGTATAAAAGGTTTTATGCAGTGGCAATTTGAGCACTATGTAAGTTTGCTGCTCGGTCCTATACGCGGTTGCTGGTACCACATCTCGTCAGCCATATTCCAGCCCCTAGGGACCTTCTCGAACAATATATCCAGGGGCTTGAAGTGCCTTCACCATGAAAGTTCTTCTCTTTTAAGTCTAAGATCCAGCTAAGCCCAAAGACCATGCCATAAAAATCCGAAAATGTCAGGCCTTATTATCAACCAAGCCAATGTGACCCTGCACCTATCCTCTCCCTGTCATAGACACAGGAGAGCTTGGAAGTGGTTGGGCTATTCATGGTATATTGACGTACTATGATCAATAAATTGGGAACTTTCCCCTCTCCTCGCTCTTTGTCTAGGAAAAGTTAAAAGAATGTATATCACCTTTTAGTGTAACTATAATGTAGGTTTTATTGATTGGAGGGTAGGAAAGATACAGCGTGTATCAACTGAAGGATGCGTGGACAGCCTATATATCATGCCATTACTTCAAGAACTCGATCATTCACTTAGAATCTCCCCCAACGTTCAAATTTATTCAAATCATTCCAATGTTATACTTACTAATTTTACCCAGTGCCCCTAAGACTTCTTCTGGTGTCTAAATGACACAATCATGTTTTCTTTTAGCAATTTCATTACACTGATGATTGCTCATTATAATCAAATGTTTTCAATATTTTTTTCTATTTTTGTTATTAAGTATTGTCAAGTTTGCATGTGGTCACAGGTTCCTTCCCTGCTGGGAGTTCGTAGGATGATCCGTCATTGATATGGTCAACCTTTATAAAGCCGGCATTCAAAACATGGCATTAGGCACGCTGATATAAGGATTCCACTCTGAATGATGGAGATATAGGAGATCTAGGAATTTCCATCACAACAGTTAACAAATTAAAGCAAAGGGACTCTGACACTAACAATACAGCTACGCAGAAACAAATCTGCTGTGCAAACAAACATCACTAACAAGTATGAAACCCAAAGAGATAATATTAGATCAAATTAAATAATACGGATAGTATAAATGACCGTGTAAATCCCACATGTGTTTAGGGAAAAGATTGATTCTGTTGCAACCTTTAATCGATTGTGATTCTAATTCTTCTTTTTCCAGACTTGATGACATTTTCTTGCAACATCCTTATAGATTTGTTTACACAAAAAACGAGCAGGCTCGACTTTCGAGTTCAAATGTCAAAACATCAAGTTGAAATTCACCGGTGTTAACGTTTGCAATGATTGATACAGATAACCTTTAAAAACATGTTGTGCGTTCTGAAGGTTAGCTATTAAGAAACGTACAGAGCGTAACCCATATATTATCATATTTATTGGATTTTAGATATTTTCAAATATCCAAAACATCTTTTTTTAAAGAAATATAGCTGAAGGGTTAAGTAGATTACTTGAAACAGAAATTCAATTTTTTCACCTTTCTATGATTCTCAACTAGAGCCAAGGCTCAAGCCATGTAAATGTCAAAGTGCGTGCAGTGAGCCGCTGCCGAGTTGCTCACTACTTGACCCTAATAACGAGCCGATGTGAGCTATTGCAAAGACGGTCTGAGGCACGAGAGGAGGAAGGGACCAGGGTCTACACAGGAAACCTTAGATATAAGGGAACTTATGGCTGTCTGGGCTAGGCAAATTGGGGGTCACAAGGGAGTCAGAAAAGCAATAACATATAACTTTTACAGGGACCTGCTATACGACGATATGCTTACGGTATTTTGTCACTTTAAGAAGGTTTTAGCTTCTAGAATGATACTATACTATTTTGGAGTGATAATATACTAAGAAAGTATAATTTGTATGTTTATCAGTTTAAGCCTAAGGCTTTTAAAATTATTATTGTAAGTGTTCTGACAGACACTGCATGTCTGAGCAGGGGCCAAGACAACGACAAGACTGGTTATTCTGGGAAACGTTGGATTACATTTTCGAGATAAATTAATCAACCCGGTATGGGACATTGTACAGAGATTTCCATACTGGTATGGAAAACATAATAAATGACCGTCACTTTGTAGTATATAATTATAAGAGCAGATAAAAATGATTAGATTTTCTTCATTTGACACTATCCATGTGGTTTTGACTTACTCTATTAGCTTTAAGAGGGCTAATGGTTCCCAGCAGGTTAATGTGGAAAGCTTTGAAAGGGTGATATTGAAATGATACTGCCCCAACAGGAAAGTATGAATATATATGAGAAACATTTGTAAATTTCAATACAACTTCATTCCTACATTTGCTGAGCCTTGTAGTTATCATCCTTTTAAATACGTGGATACTTTCCCAAGAAATCCCGATCTTAGTTTCTAAATCTAGTCTAAGTAAAACCAACAAGATGAGCTAATCAGTACCATCACGTGTCGCAACACACCAACCAATGAGCTGTTGCGATACTCTGGAAGAACCTATTTACATGCGATGAACCAATCAGGAGGGGCGAATCAAGCTGACTTCATTAAGGAATTTTCCAACACTCATCCGGGTGCTCCAGCAATCCACCGCCCTGGAGGGGCCGTTTTCAAGGTCAATTAAGGTCAATCAGGGTCAACTACTGGCCCTGGTGTTGGGATGAGGGCAGTTGAGCCGGGCGATAGGTTGGGGCTGGTGGGCAGGCCTCAGGGCAGCAACCCAATCGTGAGCCCTGCTGAAGACGTGATGAGTCCGGGGAGAGCCATCAGACACCATTCACACCCCAACATGCTTACTATGCCGCACGTACACTAGCCGACTAAATACTGCCGATTTTCACAAATCACAGGTTGAATATGGGTTAAGTATAGATATGTTGCAAATCATAAGAAAGGGTTTGCGATTCCCTTTCTAACGGTATGCAATATGCATGGTCTTTTTCAATATCGTTGGAATACAGTTATGAATTACTAAACTGCCTGGGGAATACTTGCATAAGTTTGCAATTAAACTTGCCAAATTAAACGAGTCTTCCTGAATCGCTATTTAGTGGTATCATTTATATATACATAGACATTGGTTCCAATGCAAACGTAAGAGCAATACTGCCATCATTATCAATCCTTACTGAACCATAGATCATTGCAGCAAATAGCGATCAAAGGACATACTAAGCCTTTCCAAGGTTTTGAACTGTGATAGGAAAAAGTGTCATCAATTATTGGCATATATTATGAGAGATATTTGTACTGAGGACCTTTCCTTTGAGTTTCAGATATTTTAAAGCATTTTCCAGCCTTTAAATTGACAAATTATCCTTGGAACATAATATATAAAACCTGGCCAATTATGCACATTATATCTGAAAAGTACCATATTTGAAAACTGATATTTTCTATTTCAAAGCCTGATTGATGGAACTACGGACTAATATTGAAGTATTTTTTATAGAATAAAGGCAAATGTACCAACAGACCTTTATATGAAACTAAATATCAACCTTTTGATATTAATAAGGATGACAAAAAGCAAAAAAAATGAGCACAGTTGACCCCTGAGAGCAACCCAAATACATCAATTATGCTGTATTCGGTAAGATACAAGCGCACAGTTGGACATTATTATGATGTAAAAGTACATGTTACATGTATACTTTCCCATCAGAAAACCTATGAAATAGTAATAATAGATAACTGTATAAAAAGATAAAACAAATATAGGCAAGAAATAAGCAAACATTCTGTAATCAAATTCAAATTGCTTCTCAGCGTCCAGATGGCTTATTGGAAAAATTTATGCAAAATGGTGATATTTCATAATTTCACCTCAGCCTTCTGACTGTGTTCATTTGCTGAATAATGCTTGCTTATAGGTGAATGACACATCATTAGATTCCAAATTTAATTCTCTAAACTCCCTATTGAAAGAATTGAGATTTAATGTAAATTGAAAATTCTATTTAGAATTAAGTTGATGGAAGTCAGGAAAAATACCAAATTTCAAGACATTCCAAACATTCCAAATTATTTGGAATGTTCAGTTGGAACACATATCATCCAGATTCATAATATATAGATTCCTAGCTTTAGGACGATACCAAGATGATTAAAATTGATCAAGAATTGTAAGAATTATGAGGATTTATTTGAAAAATGTTAAGGCAACTTAATGTTTTTGATCGCAATTTGCTACAATGATCTATAGCAGGAACGATTTGTTCTAGTTAGTGTCTGTGAACAAAAGAAAAAGCAGTTTTAGTAAGAACAGTAACAAAACAGCTCAATTTCACGGAGGAAAGCAATCTATTGCTACTGAGAATCCATTCGGTCTAGCTACCGACCTTTTGTGGTTTAGGAAGTCTTTCGCCGAAGATGTCCCCTACTGGTTTCCGACGTTTATATGTCGCAGTTGTAGAGCACTAGTCTGCTAATCAAAAGGGCCCCGGCTGAATTCGAGGTCTGGTTTAAGGCCCGAGTCTAGAGTTACCAGTAACTAGGTATATCTTTCAATCTACCCGTTGAGTTATCCAGTACTAGTTTTGGTAACCAATGCGTAGACGTCTTTCTCCTTTAAAAGTAATGCTATTAGCATTGTTTTTGGACTAAAAAGACCAAGGATAACGTCGATCTCTGAAGTAGGTTGTGTAATTCAGACCAGAGACACTGTCAGAATTGCATTATTAACAGTGAAAAGTTTGTATTGAATCAGCAAAAGAAAAGAATGGTACCAGTAATCAGTTTTTCCTTTATTTTTTCATCATCACCGCCTAAAACTTAACAATTATGTAATGACCCTTTATCTATAGTAAATAGCTATCCCTTATGACCGTTACTAGAATCTCATCGAGGCATCCTGGCTAGATTTGGTTTTACATAATTATCATATCATGGAGTATACAGCAAAAGGACACCTTATTCACAAGTTTTTGTATTCAGGTGACGGACCCCTAAATTCTCTGATAAACCAGTTCCGTCGGTAGTTCCGACATAACAATGTTTCCATCTGTCAAGATCACGACAGCTCATGACTGCCACTGAGCCATATGATCCTGAGACTGGAGGACATTAAGGGATGAGCCTTTAGAGACACATGTTGATATTGTCACTTAGAATAACTTATAAAGGTTGTTTGGGTGGGTTACAAGGAATGTACACACGTGCACGCACGCACACACACACACACACACACACACACACACACACACACACACACACACACACACAAGGGGATCTACACTTTAAAAGTGTTTTCACTGTCCACGTAAAGTATGATTTATCTTATTGGAGTATTTAGTTTATGAGCTCTATTTTTGAAATACAGGGCCCAACTTGAATAGTGAATTCAGGTTATAAATTGCAAAATACAATAGTTTAAACTTTAAAATGTTTTGGATAAAGCAGCAACATTACTCTCTTAGTTGCATTAACTGGTGGTGAATGCAGAGGTGAGAACAGAGCGAGAACCGTTAAGGTAGTTGGTGGCATTATTAGTTTTGGATATGAAGAACCATAGGTGGATGACATCCAGTGAAATTACAAAATGGGATTGCAACTTGAAATTTGATAGTTTTATAATTACGTCTCCCGGTGAAAATGTTGATCTAGACACTAGACCAAGGAAAATTTATTAGCTACATGGAAAATCTATTAGCTACACGATAACGAGCCCTGACATTGATAACTTTTTTAGTGCATCCTTCCCCTCACCAATTCTGCATTCCCAAATATCAAAAACAGCAAATAAAGCCAGGTACTGGAACAACAGCACTGCTCCAACACCACCCTCTCCAGTGCCTTTTGGCTGCTCCAGGCCGTGTACTTTGCCTTTTATGCTTGGCCTGAAGGACCTTTAACAAGTAGGTGAGGGGCGGATGCATCCTGCAAGCAATAACAGAGTCCATGCAGTGAATCCAATATAGGTGTGTGATAAAAAGCTACCCCCTCCAGGGTTGGTGGTGCGGGGGAGGGCAGCGCCAATCTTTGCCCTTCTCTGCTAATATCATTAAGGCCCGACACTGCCAGACGGGTCCCCTGTCAGCAAGGTATTAAGGGGGGCGCCCCACAAGAGAATGGTCCTAATTCTTTTGTCAGAAAGCTTTCATGAGTCCCCTCCCACCACCTTGATGTCTAGACAAAGTAGGTGAGGATATAGGTGAAGCATAATGCACTAGGCCTATGCAACAGGGGGATTTTTCCCATTTCTTTTTTGTGTTTCTAATAGATCTCCACCTGCAACTGTGAAGAACTAGGGCAGCATTCAATCCCCAACACAGTCACAGCTTTTGCCTTGTCCACTGTCTGGGTATGCCGACCTTTCCGGGGTATTGACACCAGTTCATCATCCTGGCGAAAGAGGGCAGGTCAGTGGAGGTGTGACTCCAATGGCCTCTGTGTGTCAGAGAGGGGATGGAGGTGTGAATAATTATGTCAAAGCTGGACAGTGGACGTCCAAACAGACACTGGGTCTGGGTAATTGAAAATGATGTCACACAGAGAGATGTCATGAATACCAGCTGGTTCCTGGGTTGACAGAATCAATGCAGGAGTGTCAGGGTAAATATTACTGGGTGTATTGGCGTATGCCTCCCCAAAGGCCAGAGCCTTCACATGGCATTTCGAGGGCATGACTAAAATATTACATATTATTATGTACATTAATTATTCTGTCCCCTGCACATGCAAGGACTATAGGATAATGGAGGAAAAATCATCACATTAACAGTAAATTGTTAGATACAAATTCATAGGACGCGGTGCAGGTGATTTCATTCACGCCCCCCCCCCCCCCCCCCCGCGAGAAAAAAAGGGGAAAAAGGGTGGGGGAGGCAAAATAAATAGATAAATAAATAAATGACACGAAATGATCAACCATAAATATCACGTCGTATGACCAAATTCAAAGTTTCAATTGTGGGATAAGCTGAATAGAAATTCATGATAGAACACTTTTTCAACACATGTGCATTCGTATCTTACTATAACAGTATAAGTCAACCAATCGAGGCTGTGTCTATTTGTATTAGATAAGGTTATGAACATGATAACAAAACATATGCACATTTGTCATCGGAACTGTTCTGCCCAAACACTGGAAAAGTTGCAACCCCTTTGATAATATTTGTTGTAACAAGATACAGAAATGGCTTTTAAATGCAATATTGGGAAGGAAGGACGTTTGCCACAAAGTCTATCATCAGCTTGACAAAATTGAATCCACGTTTCAGACAGCCGCCAGCAGGAGAACCGACGCGGAGAAAATCCTGTTAGAGCCAGGAAATCCTGTGGTTATAAACCAGAGGGTAAAACCAGAAATGACCTGGAAATAGGGGAGTGGTCGTTTATCATGGTGTCCCCTAAACATATTGTGATGAACGGCTATTCAGCCAAAATACATAGAGGCTAAAATAATAGAAATAAGGTAATAATAGAAATATATGTAAGAGAACGAAATAGATGTAAAGAACGAATATGTAAAGAACGAAGAACGAAATAGATGTAAAGAACGAATATGTAAAGAACGAATAACGAATATGTAAAGAACGAATAACGAAAACGTAATGGAACGAAACCCGGAAATATGTAAACCGGAAGTGAAATGTAAACCGGAAACGGTATATATAAACCGGAAGTGACGTCAGTTGTAGGTCACGTGACCGAAGGCAGCCAATCAGGGCTGACCTCTCTAGTATATAAAGGGGCGGTGAGGCCCGAATAAACAGAGTTCTTTAACAGTTCTCCTGGTGTCCAGACGTGTCCTCTTTCCTGAAACAACCGCTAAAGATGAGCCGAACAGAGTAATTAAGCCGAAGTTAGGACAAAACAGTCGAAGTTCGAGATAGGTAGTAGAAACATAGGGTAAGGGGCCCGATGGCCCGAAGAACGAGGAACGAGGGAACGGAGTAGGGCACGAAGGCCCGAAGTAGTACCGGAAACCGAGGCGTAGTATGGTACGAAGACATGGGGAGCGGAACGAGGGAGCGAAGTCCGCGGGGACGAGGGCGCGGCATGCTCGGCCCCACGCTACCAAACAATAGGCGACCGTCGGCCCGTCGCCCCCGCGGACCGGAACTCAGGGGTGGACCGCCCCCCGGCCGACCCGTACCCCTACCATAATTTCCCTCCCCCGCAGTCCTCCGTCGACATCGAGTGCCGATTCCCGATCGATTCGCTCAGCCCCCCCTCGTGCGCGAGGCACGACTCTAGAAACACATCTCGGTTCTTGGCCCGGATTCCCCGTCCGCCCCGAGACCCGAACAACCCCCACGTTCCTCTGTTGTAAGAATCGGCAACCCCGACTTACCAGAGAACGTCACACTGGTGGCAGCGGTGGTGCTGAAATAGGCACATACGGACTTGTGGATCTTGGGTGTTTCATCGGTATTGGATACTCATGGCGACTGCGGCAGTCTTCGAGCAGATGGATTCTGACGTCGCTTTCAAGGAAGGTGGGGAGGAGAAAGGAGGTGCGAAAACCGAGACCAAAGGGGAGGACACGACCATCATGGGTAGGCAGTTTAATTTTATGGGAACGTCCACCCCGACGGATGAGCAGAATGTGCGGGCTCAACAACAACAGACCGGTCAGGAAGGAGCGAGTTTGAAGAAGTTCAGTTTACGACCAGAGAAGTATGACGGTAAACCGGATTTCGAGGGATGGATCAACCAGTTTGAGGAGTACGCAACATTGGGACGCTGGACGGCCGAGGAAAAAGCGGCGATGCTTTTTCTCTCGCTGACGGGAACGGCACGAATGTACTTTGTCGGACTCCCGGACAGGGAACGACTCCGTTACTCAGCGAGGGTGGATGCGTTGCGCCGGAGGTTCGGTCAGGAAAAGGACACGTGTAATGCTCTGCAAGAGTTGGCGGGCTTGAAACGTGTAAAGAACCAGACAGCGAAGGAGTTGGCTGATAATGCCCGGCGACTGGCATCGAGAGCCTACTTCTCCAACGACTACGCTAGCCAGGAAAAAGCAGCATTACATGCGTTCCAGGCTGCAGTTGGGGAAGACCTTCAGCTGAAGTGTGCAGAGAAAGGATGCAAGACACTAGAGGAGGCGGTAGAGGTGGTAGAAATACAGGAACGATACTCACGCCGCCTCCTGCGGGCAGTGAAGCCCGAGGAGGACGCCAATACACAGATCATGGCCTTGAACGGTAAGTTGGAGGAGATGATGAAAGAATTGGCAGAAGAACGGGAAGCTAGAAGACAAGCAACGGCCCGGAGGGAGGCGTTTAAGAAGCGAAAAGAAGATTTAGAGTGTCATCAATGTCACCAGAAGGGCCATTTCGCAAGAGAGTGTTCTCAGCGTCAGGGAAACGGACAGTCGCCGTCGCAGTAAGCGCGGGGCCCCCTTCGGGCGCGGCGAGAGAAGTAGTAGGCATGGGAGAATGTGGACTTTATGTGGCCGGGACGGTGGGAGAGAGTGTCGTCCGTTTTTTGGTTGATACCGGATCTATGATCAGTCTGCTGTCGGAACGCCTCTGGAGAGAGTGGGGACGAAAATGGGAAGAACTGGATGGATATGAAGGACGTCTCTGCTCGGTGGATGGTAGTCCGTTGCGGTGCTACGGATGCACGAACTTGCCAGTAAAATTGGGAACACGCGTGTTGAAGTGGACGTTCATGGTGGCAGACATCGGTAGAGATGAAGGGATCCTGGGAAACGACTTCGCGGTGAAATACCGGCTGACAGTTAAGCCCCACGCGAGTGCCATCTTCCTGCCCGCCGAGGGGGAGGGAGAGGGGGAACGAATCCCGGGAGCAGAACAAAGAACGGATGGGATTCGGGCAGTTACCGTCGGAGGACAGGTCGTGCGAATCGAGAAAACGACGGAAATACCCCCACTCCAAGTGACCCGAGTAACAGTAGTAGCGAGAATGGACATAGGACAGAGTGGACAGCTGGCTGTCATCACCGGCGCTGGATTACCTATGGGACTGGAGGTGATCCCAGGAACGGTGACATTGGGAGAAGAAAATGAAGTTTGGGTGGCCAACCGAGGGACCGAGAGCGCGAAATTGGAAACCGGCGGGGTACTCGGAGAAGCCACCTTCGTACAAGAGGTACGAGGAATAGGAAGTGAAGCAAAAGAACCCCCTGGAGCGCTCGTTGAAATGATAGGGGAGGCTAAGAAAGACCTGACCACGAAGGAGGGCGAAGAGCTGGAGAAAGCCATCATGGCCCGGGAACAAATGTTTGCGACCTCGAAACATGAGTTAGGACGTACAGATTTAGTACAACATCGAATTAAAACGGGGGATCAGATGCCGATCAAGCAGAGGGTCAGACGGTATCCGGCCACCAGGAGAGAGGAAGAACGAGCACTGGTGGAGGATATGTTAAATCTAGGGATTATCCAGGAGAGCGGGAGTGCGTGGAGTAGCCCGACCGTTCTAGTCAAAAAGAAGGACGGAGGAACGAGGTTCTGTATTGACTACCGAAAACTGAACCAGGCTACGAAAGTGGACGCCTATCCGCTCCCGCGGATAGAGGACAGCCTCAACACTTTGGGAGGAAGCCTATTCTTCTGCAGTCTGGATCTCGCAAGCGGATATTGGCAGGTGGAGATGGCACCGGAGGACCAAGAAAAGACGGCCTTCGTGACTCAAGGAGGATTGTATGAGTTTAAAGTGATGCCATTCGGGCTAGTGAACGCCCCAGCCACCTTCGAGAGACTGATGGAAAGAATCCTCAGAGGAATCGTGTGGGAGGAGTGTCTGGTATACTTGGATGACATACTGGTCTTTGGACCAACGTTTAAAGTGACTCTGGAAAGATTGGTACGGGTTCTGGACCGATTGAACGCTGCAGGACTGAAGTTAAAGGCGCGAAAATGTAAGCTGTTCCAGAAGAAGATTCCGTTCTTGGGGCACGTTGTCTCATTCAACGGGATCGAACCCGACCCCGAAAAGTGTCGGCAAGTAACCGAGTGGCCGGTCCCGCGGGATCTCCACGAGGTACGAGCCTTCGTGGGATTATGTTCGTACTACAGAAGGCATATAAACGGCTTCACGGAGTTGGCTGCCCCCTTGTATGAATTGGCAACGAAGGAGGAACCATTCGTGTGGAGCGCGAGACGACAAGAGGCATTTGATGCGATGAAGAAGGCGCTAACGGAGGCCCCGGTGTTGGGATTCCCGGAGGAAGATGGACAATGGTGGCTTGACACAGACGCCAGTGACGTGGGAACGGGAGCCGTGCTATCACAGGAGCAGAGAGGGGAGGAACGGGTGATAGCTTACACGAGCAAAACCCTGGAGTCAAACGAACGAAAGTATTGCACCACGCGGAAAGAACTGTTGGCGGTGGTGCGAGCTTTGAAGCATTTTCGGTGCTACATCTATGGTCAACGCGTGATAGTCCGGACGGATAATAGCGCGGTCAGTTGGCTGCAGAGAAGTAAGGAACCGATGGGGCAGGCTGCTCGGTGGATTGAGATTATCGACTCGCATGATGTGTCGTTCCAACATCGACCGGGCAGGAAGCATGGGAACGCTGACGCGTTGTCCCGGTATCCGTGCAAACAATGTGGAGAGGAGCACGAGAATACCGAAAAAGTGAGAGTAGTGACGCGGGCCCGGGGGTACGAGCCCGGATGGTCCCCGCAGGAGATGAGAGCAGCGCAGAGGAGGGATCGAGATATAGGGCCGATTGTCGCACGGATGGAAAAAGATGCGGACCGGCCAGGTTGGGAGGCCATATCTCCGGAATCCCGGGAAACAAAGATCCTATGGAGGCAATGGGAACGATTAAGCCTCAGGGATGGCGTGCTGCATCGGAAGTACTGGGAACTAGAAGGGCATGGTTGGAGGAACCAGTTGGTCGTTCCCCGAGGGGAACGGGCCAAGTTGGTAAGGGAATACCATGGAGGCGCGGCAGGAGCGCATTTAGGAGTCGCCAGGACGACGGCCCTGTTGGAACAAGGGTTTTACTGGCCGGGACTCCGGGAAGACGTGCGGAAGGAATGTCGAGAATGTGATTGCGCGTTGCTGAAAAAGGGAAGAGGAAGACGGGAGCCGCGACATCAGTACATAGTGGGGGAGCCGATGGAACGGCTGGCCATGGATGTTTCGGGCCCGTACCCAGTCACCAAACGAGGAAATAAGTATTGCCTGATGGTGGGATGCTATTTCACCAAATGGTTGGAGTGTTTCCCGATCCCGGATCAAAAGGCAACGACAGTGGCGAACAAACTGGTTGAAGAAGTAGTAGCACGGTACGGCGCGTTTCGGGAACTACACTCGGATCAAGGCACGAATTTCGAATCCGAGGTGGTGGCTCAGGTCTGTGCACTATTCGGGATACACAAAACAAGAACGACGCCGTACCACCCCAGGAGTGACGGGTACATAGAACGAAGTTTCCGTACTTTGGGGTGTTGTTTGAAAGCCAGCTGCCGAGCGACGGGTCGGGAATGGGACGAGATGGTCCCGCTCGTGATGATGAGTTATAGAGCAACGCCGCAAGCCAGCACGGGAGTGACACCGAATATGATGATGCTGGGCCGACAGACCATGATGCCGCGACAGGCGATTTATGGGAGACCTCTAGGACCAGAGGAGGAACCCCGACGGGTAGGCGACTATGTGGAAAGCCTGGAGGAAGGGCTAGTCGCGGCCTATCGGGAGGCCCGGACGGGGCTGAAACGAGCCGCCATCCATCAGAAACACGAGTACGATGGGAAGGTGACTCGGCGGGAATACCACGCCGGAGAACTGGTCTGGGTGCACGATACGGTAGTGGATAGGGGCAAGGGAACGAAGTTGCGATTTCCATGGATGGGCCCTGCACTGATCGTCAAGGTGCTTGACCGAGGACGGGTGGTAGTACGGAAGAAACGAGGGAAACCGGGGGGGGTGGTCCATGTGGACCGCCTGGAACCCTACCGAGGACACGCTGCGCCAGCCTGGATGGTAGCTGACCAGCAAGGATACGAGGCTGCACAGTAAATGCTTGGGGTGGGGCGCGCTAGGGCACGTAAGGAAACGGGGCACCCCTTTTTGTGATGAAGTCGTTTTCGTGTCTCGATTCCGCAGGTGGAAGAGGACCAAGGGAACGACCAAATCGGCGCTACACAAAAAGGCTTTGGCCAAAAAGGACTGATCAACCTGGGGCCATTGAGTCGGGGCGGTGCGTTGACCACTACAGTAGGAGTGCAGGTCGTTAGGCTGTAGAGATTTGCTACCTAGCTGAAGATTGGTTCTCTTGCGGATGTAATATAGGTGGGAAATGCGGGGTTGGAACGAAAAACGGCGTTCGGGAGCCACGACGGCCCGAATGTCTAAAGTAGTCCCACGGAGCCGCTTTCCGGTCAGTTCGGAGGAACCACAGCGTGGAAAAGATGGTTGGATTACAACAGAAGACAGACCCGGTGGCAAGCTGGTGAAGACTTCTGAAGTAATGCCGACTTGGTAATACCGCTTTACAGCGTCCAGGAGACCGGAGGAGAGTAGATGCGGCACTCTCGGGAACGCCGGAGGAACGAACGGACGGCTGTAAAAGGCGAGGCCTGAAACGAGGACGGGCTTTAAAGTAGGTCATAAAAGGAGTAAAAGAGGACAAAGAGAACGGGGCGGCGGCGAGGAGATGATAACGCCGAGCCCCTGTGTTCTCCGGGAAGTGTGCGGAAGCACTGTGAGGGCCGAGATGAAAAAGGCAAGAGAAGGCGACGAGGGATGAAAAGACCGAGGACGTCCGGTGGGGCAATAAAAGGCCTAGGAAAAACGCGTGGACGGGCGAAGGGCCGCGAGGTAAAAAGCAGGCGAGGCGGTGACCAGCGGCGGGCCCCGGGGACCGGAAAATAGTAGGGGGCGCCACCGTAGAAGTGGATGGTGAGTCTGACACTAGGGGTCGCTAGTGCAGGCCACGCCCACTTCCGCCTGCGGCGGCTATAAAAGGCAGAGCGCTCGCCGGAGCAGGTCATTCTGGTCAGCCGATCAGGATTCATCGAATCGCAGACGAGCAGACTGAGCTAAGGAGAAGAGAACAAGAGGAAAAGCAGAGAAGCGAGACGAGCAGCATCACCACGAGACAAAAACGGAAACGGCTGACGGGACGAGCTTCAGGATTGGAACGAGCCCCGAAAGCCCGGAAAACGGACACGATGAGCGGACAGTGCTGGGAAGGACATTGTCACGGAAAGGAGTTTAAGCACTTGGTCAAGCATATTAAAGGCCAGCACGATGGATTACGGAAGCAGTACTACATGTGCCCGGTGTGTTCGAATCGAGCCTATTCGACACACCAGGACTGGAAGAAGCACATGACGGACTCACACGAAGGGAACCTGCAGAGGGGGATGCCGAAGCAAGACCCCCTTCTGAGGCTGGAGTATGCTGCGGCGTTCGCCTTGGACCCGAAAGGACGACCGCCGTACACCAGTTTCGCTGCTGGGGATGAAACGGCGGCCCGGGTAGCCAACATGGAACGGGACTACGCGGTGCGCCATCCGGAGGGGTTTCAACCCCCTGAAAGGGCGGTGGATAAGGAGGCACCGGAGAGGCCGCGACGGCATATCCGCATACCTTACTACCCGAGGGCGTCGAGAGGATCCGAGGACAGCGACGCCGAACAGCTGGAGCAGGTAGCAACCGAAGAAGGATCAGAGGCCGACGAGGCCGGCGAGGGAGCCCAAGCAGCCAAAGCAGCAGGGAAGGGACCCCTGGCCGAGGTGGCGGAACGATCGACACCCACGCGTCGTTCCCCTCGGAGGGCCGCGAAAGGAGTACGGAAGGAAGACACCGAGTCGCCGCGAAGCGCGAGCCGAGCCGTGGTCAACCCGAAGCCACTCCTGACACCAGACCAAATATCAGGGTTAGTACAGAGCCGAATTAAGAAGTTAAACGCCCAGGGAGAACCACGGGAACCGAGAGGACGAGGACTCCCAGGCAGAGGAAAAGGACGGACATCCACACCCACCCCGAAGCCGGGTTGCTCAGGAATACCACCGGGGGCTGAGGTGGTGGAATTAGTGAGCTCGTCCGACGACCAACGACCGAAAGTCAAAGAGGAAGAGGAGCCGCTCGCTTTCAAGAGGCCCCCGACACAGGGATGCCCGGCGGAGGAGCCGTCGCGAAAGAAGAAGTGGAAAAAGGTCAAGAAAGTCCCGAGAGAATTGGAGGAGGGAACGAGTTCAGACCAGTCGGAGTCAGGCAGGAGTATGTCGGCCCGAAGCGATCGGTCTTTGATTATCGCTGAGTCTAGTAGCACGGGAGAGCTGGGACCATCGCAGCCTGAGACCTCGACAGGAGTCAGACGGACCACGGGACTAGAACCACCTTGTAGCGACGCACAATTTACTATGATGACAGTTCATAAGAAATCAGTGATATACGAATCACGACACCCGAGGTACCCCGGGTATTTAAAAGGAACAATGAACCGGGAGGGATCGTTCAGGGGTTACCACGAGGCGAGATCCGACCGGGAGCTGGAGGACAGCATTCGGGAAGCACAGGGAGGCCGGCTGGTGGAAAGAGAAGCATTGTACCTAGGGAGGTTTCTACGCGAGATGGCAGAAAGGCAGGGACTCAAACCGTCGGGGCGAGTGGAGAAAGTAAAGTATGTTCGGCATGCGGCCAGGCCAGAGGACACGGCGTCGACGGCCTCGACACAGCCGCTGTTCTCTACCCCTACCCCGACGAAAGCGGATTCACCCCTGGAGAAGATGGTATGTAAGCAGCCGATAGTGCCGCCCCCAGGATTGAAACGAATGAGAGACATTACGGTAGCACCAGACACGCCAGAGACACGGGCGGCGGTTGACAACCTGACTCGAGCCAGTTTGGGGAGCTCGTTTTTCGGGTCGCAAGGATCGGAAGAGACCCCGGGACCACCGTCGCCCGAACGTATGGGATCGCCGCCAGGACCGGATACCCCACTCAAGGACGAGGATAAACACGGGCGGGCGCTACAACCGCGGGTTGTGATACACAGATTACAAATACCGGCTGCCCAGTCCATGGACGCGGAGGTGGAAGACTCAGAGGACATGGAGTTGGGGCAGGCCGAGACCAGAGGATACGAGCCGGAGAAACAAGAATTGGACGAGTCGGGAGCGGATTCAGTGTTCGGGTCCATAGGAACGGAGATACCGACGGCAGGACCATCTAGGGAAACACCGAGACTCAAGTTATTACGGACACAGGCCATTCACCAGGTCTTACAGGGACACTTTCCGGTGACGGCGCGAGCGGTACGAGACTGGGACGCGGAAAAGGCCATTCGGGTGCAACTGATGTGGCCCCCGAGGGAGGTGCGAGGAATGACGGCCAAGACAAGAGCAATGGCTTCGGCGTCTATGGCGTTCCTGATGGCACTAGAAACGGGCCGCAAGCCAGAGACATTTGAAGAAGCGATGGCGCAGTTCCCGACGGCGGCACTGGGGCCGTTGACCAGGGAGTTCCCGGGGGTCGACCGGCTAGTTAACGAACACAACCGGACCGTCCAATTGGCTCAGACCCTAGTGATGTACAAAAACGAGGATCAACTGGATGACTTGTTGAAGGCGACAAGAGAGGCGGAAAAACAGAGCGGAATGGTGGATCAGCTTCTCGAGCTCCCCGCTAGGGAGGAGAGACTGTTGCTGCCGATCCGGCGCCAAGAAGAAGGGTGAAGTGGATGCTGCTCGAGGTCTTGCACGGAAGAAAAACAGCGCGACGGAACCAGAGGCGGAAGATGGCGCGTCGCGAGTCGGGTGAGGAGGGATTACGGGGCGTTGGCTCCTCACCCATAGTGTCAAACCCCCAGGGAGAGAACCGGGCCGAGGCGGAGGTACCTGAGCCGCACAGGAGGCCGAAGCCTGGATAAAAGACTCTCCTGGAGACCGCTGGACGGGCCCGAAAACTTTACTTAAACTCATCGGGAACGGACTGGCGGGCTCGAACATTCTTATCTTAATTTATTCTTATTAGTTTCTTTATGGGAATCTTCTTGCGGAAGTGAACGAAACCACATGTGTTAGGAGGTGTTGAGTGTAATCAGCGAGCTGGAGGGTCCATGACTGGAATGAACTTACCAAACCTGCGGGGCGAATACGGGACGGAAGGAGGCGCTAGGAGGAAAAACAAGTTTGTAGCTGTTCCTCTCCTTCCCTGGAGCCCGCTGCGTTGGTTGGGACCGAGCAGGTGGAACGGGATCGTCCGGTCGCGGAAATGGATGGCGGGCCGGGCGGCCCGGGAGCGAGAGTGAAAGTTGGGAGGCGGAATCGAAGAAAGGAAATCAGAATGGACGGATAGTGTTGTCATTGTAGTCTTTGAGTCGACGGTCGTGCCGGGGTAAATAAGGTACCGGTGGGCCGGCGACTCGCCGCTGGAGGAAAGGCTGGCGCGGGCCAAGACTGAAAACCCTTCTCCCGCGCTGCCTTGAGCGATCTGGAGGCGAGGAAGAGACGACCTCTGTCCTCTAGCGGCACTTCTACTTCCTGCAACTTTGTCTTCTTGATTTTGGATGGATCGATCAGAATGTGGATGAGCCCGGATTCATGTACCATCATCTTCTGAGTTTCCTTGTCTTCAGCCTCTTACCGCATACGAAGAGCGGCAAAATGGAATTTTTCGACCTGAATGCTGGTTTTATCGTGCCAGAGTTGATGCAGCGAGTCGTGAAAGGATTGCGGCGAGTCGTAGATGTCTCCCGGAGGACCAAGGCACGAGCAGGGACGATAACTTAGGGGCCCTGGCTCGTGACCGACCGTAATATATAGTAAAAGCAATACATGAACAAGAAACGAAAATTAATAGACTTACTAAAAACTTATATTAATATCTTACCTGCAGTAACGACAGAGACTCCTTCCATGTCGTATTTCCTGATGTCTTCTTCTCGAGGAACGAAACAAAATAGTCTTTGAAACATATAGGGAAGTAATCTTTGAAATATACAGGGAGGTGGTGCTTGGAACGTCGGCCGCGGATGCCTCGATAGACACCTCAAGAGGTCTGCAAAGAGCGACGAGGAGCGATCCTTCTTGGAGTTCGACATCGGATGAGTTCTCTATATATGCTATTTTATTGAGAATGGGCCCGTTCCGGATCTCAGAGGTTGACGTTGGGTGCAGGTCCCAGTTGATGTCGTCCATCTTCACTTTCTACGGCTTCTTCTTCTCCTTCTCACTAATATCTTCAACTTACCAACTTCGAACCGTCGTACCTAGGAGCAGCCCGGAACGGCTCGGAGCTGTTGTCTCGGCGTTCGTCATAGGCATAGTGGCTTCATGCAATGTGACATGGCACCGTGGACGACTGTGGCCTTACTCCAAAATCAAAACCAGACCGGATCTTAAACTTACTTCTATTAACGAACTATTTGTTGGTATTACAGTCTCACGAAAATCGTCTAAAAGCACGGTCCTCCGGGAGGACGAAGAGAAAAACTTAGTAAACAGAGCGAGGCCCGAGAGCCTAGGAAACGAACGAGGGCCCGAGTGCCCGAAACAGGAATCCTCTTCTTAGGAAAATCATCTCATCAGTAGAACGAAGGAGCCTCCCTCTCGCCCCAAAGAGGACTGTCTTCCTGCCGTTTGCTTACGGAGGGGGGGAGGGATGAGAGGCACCGGCTCCTGTCATCAAAAAGAAACTTCATCAAAATTATCTTCTTAATCAGGTCTCCGTTCCGGTTGTTGTCATGCCACTTGGGCCCGGAACGGTGACGGAAATACTTTACTATGGTGGACTCTCTCCGACATCTCTTTCTGAAATCCTGAAATCTTCAAATGTGTCGACGTGGTCGAGGACGGAACATCTTGATGCTGGGTTAACCACGAGGACATGTGTCGTAAAAGTCAAACTTCAGTTCCTGTACGGAAAACGGACACTTCATCGATAATTAATGATTCTAATCTTCTCAGTCTCACCTTCACCCGGACTCCATCTCAAAGCTTCACTGTGACAAATAGCACGAAACCCGCGACGTCGTCTGCTGAAGCTTCCACTCTAAGCTTTAATGCATGAAGTTAAGTTCCTTTCCACATACAACGCCATCTTCTTCTTTGGATACCTTGGCCTTTGGCTCGAACATGTTGTCCTTGCCAAACGTGAAAAAGTCACTGGGGGGCTCTGAATGCCGAGGCGACCGAGGGTGCGAAGTCCAAAAAGAACATTCTATCTACAAAAACTCCAGTCTTTCTTCTTCAACTCATCCTTAAAATCATCATCATCACCTAAGAGAACGCAGAGAAGAGTAATAGTTACGGAAGAACGAGGGGTCACGACCGACCGGGTAGGAGAATCACGACCGATTCTCTACCCAAAAACAACGGAGAACGTCTGAACGACGGTAGAACGGATCGAGGGTCGAGAGGACTAAGGGTCACGACCGGCCCTGGCCTCTGGGTGGGAGAGTCGCGACCGATTCTCCACCCGAACTAGGGGAGAACGTCTGGACGACGGAAAACGAAGGGAACGGGGGCACTGCGGGTCACGACCGACCCATGGCCCCGGGCAGGAGGACCACGACCGGTCCCTCTGTCCTAATGAGGGTAAAAAGGCGAGGAAAAACCACGAGGGGCTAAGTAAATAGAGCCCAGAGGAGAGGAGCGGGGGCGACGGGGTCACGACCGATCCCCAGTCCCGGGTGGGAGAGCCACGACCGGCTCGCTCATCCTAAAGACGAGAAAAAGAGGAGGTCCTAATAGATCAAGGATAAGAGAACTCTGACGAAGATAAAAAGAGACTAAGATATATAAAACGAATTATATGAACTTTTATTAAGAAGAGAGAAAAACGAAGAGAGAAAAACGAAGAACGAAAAAACGAAGAAAGAAGAGAAATAATAATTAGCCGGATAGGCCCCGGGGGCCCTCCGAAGTAGACCGGGGAGGACAGAGGGTGACACCTCCTCCTCTGCCGATAAGGAGCGTAGGATTGAAATGTTTCTGGTTCTAGAGTATGTTCTGTTGTCGTTGCTGTATGAACTGTGTTGAAATTTTGTATAACGTGTTTTCCCACCTTTCAAGAAGGTGCGGGAGGGTGTGATGAACGGCTATTCAGCCAAAATACATAGAGGCTAAAATAATAGAAATAAGGTAATAATAGAAATATATGTAAGAGAACGAAATAGATGTAAAGAACGAATATGTAAAGAACGAAGAACGAAATAGATGTAAAGAACGAATATGTAAAGAACGAATAACGAATATGTAAAGAACGAATAACGAAAACGTAATGGAACGAAACCCGGAAATATGTAAACCGGAAGTGAAATGTAAACCGGAAACGGTATATATAAACCGGAAGTGACGTCAGTTGTAGGTCACGTGACCGAAGGCAGCCAATCAGGGCTGACCTCTCTAGTATATAAAGGGGCGGTGAGGCCCGAATAAACAGAGTTCTTTAACAGTTCTCCTGGTGTCCAGACGTGTCCTCTTTCCTGAAACAACCGCTAAAGATGAGCCGAACAGAGTAATTAAGCCGAAGTTAGGACAAAACAGTCGAAGTTCGAGATAGGTAGTAGAAACATAGGGTAAGGGGCCCGATGGCCCGAAGAACGAGGAACGAGGGAACGGAGTAGGGCACGAAGGCCCGAAGTAGTACCGGAAACCGAGGCGTAGTATGGTACGAAGACATGGGGAGCGGAACGAGGGAGCGAAGTCCGCGGGGACGAGGGCGCGGCATGCTCGGCCCCACGCTACCAAACAATAGGCGACCGTCGGCCCGTCGCCCCCGCGGACCGGAACTCAGGGGTGGACCGCCCCCCGGCCGACCCGTACCCTACCATAATTTCCCTCCCCCGCAGTCCTCCGTCGACATCGAGTGCCGATTCCCGATCGATTCGCTCAGCCCCCCCTCGTGCGCGAGGCACGACTCTAGAAACACATCTCGGTTCTTGGCCCGGATTCCCCGTCCGCCCCGAGACCCGAACAACCCCCACGTTCCTCTGTTGTAAGAATCGGCAACCCCGACTTACCAGAGAACGTCACAATATCAACGGCTGCGGGAAAAGGCCGTTGTCATTGTAAACATGGCTTAGACGGCTGGCAACTGGACAACCAATACAGCGACTGACCCATACTGAGGACGAGGTAGTTAGCTATAGGATGCGATTTCAATGAAGATTGCAGCATAAGTCTTTTTTTCTACACGTGGAATATGTTATCAAAGTGCCCAAAGAATTGATACTACACTATGGGATGTATACATGTACAATGGTGCTTATTTCTTCATGCTTAACGTGTCATGGGATAGAACGATCACAATGTACACTTGAAGCTGCTTTAAATTTTGTCAACAATTCCAGCGCTTGAATGCATTTGTCATAAGATACATGTTATTGGAAAGAAAAATAATATTACATTTTTTCATTCAGCATATGAGTGCATGTGCGATTCATTAAAAAAAAGTAATTTCTAAAGTCGAGAGGTTCTGTATAAGAAATAGCAAGGAAGCATATTCCCTGCCTAACTCTTTTAAACAGCTGTCCCTCTAAATTACACAAAAACTACCCTTGGAATATACATGTCAGTTGGACCTAACAGTTTCCCTCTGCACTTCCACTCGTAAAGGGGAATATAGTCTTTCGTCTGCTCTCCTGTAGATGCCCAGGAGGTGGCTGGAGGATGAGGCTATTTAGAGGAGGCTAACAGGTCCCCCCGGCCTGGAGGGGTCGGTCTGACGGTCAAAATGGACTAAAGGGGTGTTTACTGGACGTCTGGACGCCCTGAGGTGGCGGGGGCGTGGTTATAACCACTGGTTGGTCAGTACGGACACGTCCAGTACTATGGGTGTAACTGACCAGCACCAGGCGATGTTCAAACTGCTGTTGAGTCACACAGAACTAACGTTAAACAATACCAAAGTTACTTTGTTGTAATCCCATAAAAATGGAATACAATTGGTAAAAGTTGTATTGTTTTTCCTCTTGAAATGCAGGCCTATAATTTCGGGCGCACCAGGCAAACAAAGACAACCAACAGATGTTGTCTAATTGGATTAAAGGTTGTTACATTTTGTTTCAAATAGCACTGCATGTGGATGCTGCGGCGATCTGAGTTTTCTCTTTAGTCAATAAGGATGTCTGAACGTGGCCTTCTTCCAGTTTTTGATGAAGGGTTTGTAGATCTTTATGTTTGTACCGATCGGCAAAAATGTCCATTAATCAGTCAGCCTTCATCACCAGTTCTGGCCAGTGTATACACCGACATCATTGACCGTTAACTTTTTGATTACATGTTTGGAAGGCCGGTTTTTCCTAAGGTCTTCAATACACAAGAGGACTTCTTATCCTCTAATGCCTTTCCTATATTAAACTGTGTCCATAACCTAAGTGAAATGGAGTAACTTGTTTTAGCCTGCTCTTGAGTTGACATTTAGTACCACTACTAAGTGTGTTTTTCTCGAGATACCCTATTAGAGATTGTTTATATGTTCGAACTCATGACTGCACAATTTCATAAACATCCCATGAAAGATTACTCTGGGTGACCAACAACGTAACAGGAGTGCTAGCTTGCATGTCTAAAGTCAATTCTTAGATTGAAAGGCCTAATCTGAGTTCATATCCAGAAAGGCAAAAATAATTTTGGTTAGAGTGTTCTCACTCATTTCTGTTTTGTGGAGAATAAAACCCTTGTAAGTTATAGTATGATCACCGTGCTCGTATTTCTAGCAAGATGGATAAAGTGTATTGAATTTTCGGGACGAAATGTCAGGTGGTTTCTTCTTTTAAAAGGCTAGAGGGCTGTTTCAAGGAAAACATATTGTGTAAATTCATCCCACTCCAATCTGAACCTTACCTTCCATTCCAAAGATTGCATGAAGAGGTTAATCCACATTTTAGCCAATTCATGTGCACTTTAACAATCTTAACAGTTTTCTTTTCTTAAGTTTTAGAGACCCAGGGATCATAACCCTATTACATCAATATATACAATAGCTTCGGTTTAATATGACTCCTAAATGTATTTTCTTTTGTATTCTGGGGGTGTAGCTGCTGGTAAAATGTATATATCTTCCTAGGTTCCTCTTGGTTTTAACAAGGGTACCCAAAACAGTACCAACCGTTTTCTCAAAAACCTTAACCTTCAAATAATTGTAGCATTTATATGTATAGATTCCCTAAATACACTCTACAAGCATAATAATGATTCCTACTCCCAAGCAGACATATCCAATCACTGACTATAATTTGTAACTTTTCATAAAATCCCTACGTCAGCTGAAATCGGATATCTCTGGTAACTGGGTAGCAGGCAATAGACCGCTAGACGCTAAAGCAAATGCACAACCCATCGGCTTATGGGCCTTCCTAGCGTGGGAGGTTCCATCGCCTCCATCTTTAAAGACTCCACCTTCTGCCCGTTTGGCATAAGAGTAGGGCTGAGGCACCTTTAAGAAATTCATCATTAAATGACTGTATTTCTTATAACAGCTGTCCTTGTTCTGAAGCGGCACATTGGATATTTTCCATCAGTGATTCCGACCCTTTCATTGGGGGTAATGCCTTTAGGACATTCTTCCAAATGACTGACATAGTCTTTTGTACTTGTTGGCATTATTGATTCTTTCCTTTATGCTCTGGGTGACTCAAAAGGGCGTCTCATAAATCCTATCTGACACAACAGGGGATTATAATCCATCAATCGTGTTAAGTGGATTGAATATTTATTGAGGCGCCACAGGAACGTGTAAAATAGATGTCAAGGTCCTGGCGTCTATGATAATTAATTTCTGAATATGAAATTTTAAAATTGATTATTTATTGGAGGCAAAGATCCTTTCCAGTGAAGCTTACATTTAAATTAGTTGATTAAGTCTCTTATTCAGCAGTTTTGCCACCTCTGAACTATTTTTGCTGTACTATGCATCCATATTGACAATAAAGCGTGCCTCTCATTTTTAGTACTATAGGACTAACTGAAATGTCTAGTTTAATTATATTAATAAAAGGTTTTAAATTCTTCTTGTTCTATATTTCATAAAGAGGTGGTTAATATCCGTAATGAAATAGTATAGAAATTAATTCGGGCTTTGAATGGATAATTGCCTTTTGGCCTCATAAAAGCTTGTGTGCATACAAGCCCATAAATGAGATAAAATGTCAAATTCTCTGTAAATTGTTGTTATACCTTAGTGTCTCAGTTTAGTAAGTTTATAACTTAATCAGATAGTATTTACTTACGTCTGGGGTCGAAGCCCTTGGTAAAGGCTGGGCACGGGGTGTAGGTTCTGGTCCCCGCAGGTGTGTCGTTGAAGCACCCCCAACCATCGAATGTCCGGTTACAATACAGCCCACCTGTAAGGGAGAATAAGATAGGTTAGGGTGAATCATAGATATGGGTCACATGTAAGGGACAGTATCAGAGGTTAGGGTAAATCTTGAATACATAACCTGTAAGAGACAATAACACAGGTTAGGGTTAGGAATCGTACACTGTTAAAAAAAACCGTAACTTTAACAGTTATTTACTGTAAACCTCAACAGTATAATACCGTATTTTATTTTATGGTTATCTACCATAATATCATTGCAATTTACAGTATATAACTGTATTTATTAATGAATTTTAGCCTCACAGTAATATACCGTATCTGGGAATTGTATACTGTATGGAAAAGGAAAATGGACACGTTGGGATTAGAACCCACATTCTCCACATTCAAGGCAGAAGCCTAACCAACTGAGCTAACTTGGACTGCATGAGGTGTACACTGTCATAGTCAGCACCAATGAGTAGGATCAGTACTATTATACAGGTGTTCAACATTAGACAGACATAAGGTCATTATTTTTATACCCCTACTTATTCAGTTAAGTAGCAAAGCTGGACTCTCTGTACCTACAGGCCTCCATAGCTCAGTGGTAGAGCACAGGCTTCATATGTGAGAGATCCCGGGTTCAAACCTCGGCTAGTCATGTTATCAAATTACTACTATGCAGTAATAGTACTATCAGTAGTAGTGGTTTGCAGCATGCCCTCTGTATTTTTGGCCATGATTAGTAAAATATCTTTTTCATACATTTAGGAATTTGGAACTTTGTGATTAAAAATCTTAGATTTTTAGGTTTTTATAGCATTATTAAGGTAATCACCTCATTGGCCTGCTATTTTTGGTATGGCCAACCAATCTGAACACCCTAAAACATTTACAAGATGTTTTAAAACACCTTTTCCATAGGATTAACATGTAGACACCTTTTTAGTACAAAAACTCAGCTATAGCCCTGTAGGTTTTACCTCCAATAGTCAAACAACCCATGCAAGGCTAAACCAAGAGAAAAAGGATGTGCTTGGTTATTAGCTAAATTATCCTGTAGTGTGATTACAGGAAAAATAAAACTTTCAATGCTGCTAAAATTACATCCAGTGTAAACTGTATGGCATTTTACTATAGTATGTATTACAGTATATTTTTGTTGAACTTAAACGGTTTTGATCCATAAGAATGAAAGTCTGACATATGTATTACAGTATATTACTGTTAAACTTAAAAGGTTTCGATCCGTAAGAACGAAAGTCCACTGTACATATTACGGTATATTACTGTTAAACTTTAACGGTGTTCACCCGTAAAAAGTACGGTCACTCAGAATTACGGTCACCTGTTAAATTTACGGTAAAAGTTCGGCAACATAGTTGCCAGTACTTTACCGTAAATTTGACGGGATTTTTTTAACAGTGTAGGCACAGCCCGTTTGTAAGGGTCAATAACACAGGTTAAGGTGAATCTTACTCTTAGACACAGCCCACCTGTAAGGGACAATAATAGAGGTCAGGGTGAATCTTAGACACAGCCCACCTCTAAGGAACAATAACAGAGGTTAGGGTGAATCTTAGATACATAACCTGAAGGAGACAATAACACAGGTTAGGGTGATTATTAGATACAGCCCATGAGTAAGAGACAATAACAGAGGTTAGGGTGAATCTTAGACACAGCCCATCTGTAAGGGACAATAATGGAGGTTATGGTGAATCTTAGAGACAATGCACCTGTAAGGATCAATAACAGAGGTAAGGGTGAATTTTAGACACAGCTGACATGTAAGGGACAATAAAACAGGTTAACCCTTTCACTGCCAGAGGCTGCTATAGTGGCCAAAAAGGGAAACCCCCAAAATCTAAAAATAGTAACAGGGAATCCCTGGGGAATCCCCTGGAACCCCGAAATTCCTTCTTTTAATTTCAAAATATCTTCTAGATTGCTTCAAAAGTGAAAACTTAACACAATTTGAATTATTTTATTACTAAAATGTTTCTATTTCATTGAGATCATTTATATATCAAAATAATTAGATAAATTTAATTATTTGAAGACATTATGACATATTTTGAGATTAGACCATGAATAGAAAGATGGCGGGAAATACCTATGATTAATGACTTTAGGCATATTTGACAGATTTTCATTGATTTCCATTTGTTTATTTCAGTTAAATAGGAAGTGTGCTTACTGGTGCTTACAATTTAGTTCATTTTGCAAATTATATCAGCAAAACAATGAAAAATTATGCAAAAATATGCAAAACTTAGCAAATATCTGTTAAATGTAACAACTTGGTTACCATGGCAACCAAAATCCAAGGATTTCATAAATCCTTTGAGGGAATGAAAAACTACCTTCAATGCTCTCTATAACTCTAAGCAATTAAGCTTTAACACTTGCTTATAAGAAAGTAGTACTTCTGATATGTAGAGACCTTGAATAGACATATTTTCCCTTAATTATCTGGCAGTGAAAGGGTTAAGATGAATCTTATTCTTAGACACAGCCCATCTGTAAGGGACAATAATGGTGGTTAGGGTGAATCTTAGACCCAGCCCACCTGTAAGGGATAATAACGCAGGTTAAGGTGAATCTTAGGCACAGCCCAACTCTAAAGGACAGCCCATTTGTTGACACACCGCCAATCACAATTCAAATCAAAAGAAGAGTTTACTATAGTTTTAACGGTTGCAAAGCTTTGAAAATGTAGGCTAGGGTGAAATTGCTTAATTCATCTTATATACAGGCCGCTTCAGTAGGGAAGGGGTGTAGGCACGTAGGGGATACCCCTTCCTCTTTTCAGTCATGACTCAAGTATCAAGTGCAAACAAATGCGCAACGTATCAGTACATGGGGCCCAGGCAAAGGTAGGCCCCCACATTTCTCTTGCACTGTCGCACTAAGAATTGAATAAAAACAAACTTTTGAGATCATTTCCGTTGGACCATTTTATGAAAAAGGTGTATTTTAATTTAACAATCCTGTCTTGGTGATGAGGGCGTGATGAGGACGACATCACGTCCCTGAAAATGCCACGTGAGTCTTCAGCCAAGCGGGATATGCATGAGACAAGAGGCAGGCAAAAACTGCCAATCAGCCTGTTGGGAAACATTTACTGCCGAAAGGATAATCAACATGACGTCCGTTTCTATGGGGCTACCGTTTGTTCTTTGGTCACGATCAGAGCCATTATTGTAGTTTGTTTTCGTTAAAACACCATTGTCACTTCAATTAATCACCTGGTTGTTATTTTATTCCATGTGCTTGTGTGGAAATTCAGCAGGAATTTGGCGCGGCCAAACAGTGACGTCACGTTGTGTAATACCTGCTGGCTTGTATGTGGTAGATATAGCACGAGTCAGTGGGACTGGCTATACGCGATATATACCGAGGCGTTAGCCGAGGTATATATCAAGTAGGGCCACTGACGAGTGCTATATCTGACATATACCACGGGTTTAATTGTTGTTTGTCTGGGTTTGGGAAGGTTGGGTATAAAAGGCGCTCTGTGCAAGCACAGATATTCAGTCTGTAGTGGTCAGCCGTGCCATGAGGATCACCTGGTTTACAAAAGGTAAACTGTTAATATTCATGTCTTTTAGTTAGTATCATATAATAGATATCAAAGGATACATACACATATACAGATATATACATGTATTTAGGTGTTTATTATATATACATTTAAGTTCAGGAAATATATAGCTTAAATTACGTTTTATGAAGGATCACACATGCAGTTTGGGTACGCATTAATCAGAATCCAGAGTGCTGGGGGGGCTGACCAATAAACATCCACTATCTCTTGTAGGGGTGATTTGACACGAGAAGAAATATCCGCCCATGCAGAAAACATCCCCAACAACTTTTGGACATGAAAATATCTTGAAATATCATATTAAAATAATTTCCATAATATATTCATTTACATTATGATACGTATTAAAGTATGTTAGAATGACATAGGAACACTTTAAACGTTGAAAAAATGAATGTGTACCACAAGAGTTAAAATACTCACGAGAGCAATTTTTTGTGGTTGTGGGTATTTTAACTTCTTGTGGCACAGAATTCTCATGGATGTATTTTTGGTCAGCCCTGCAGGTATCTGATACACTGATAATTGTATCACCTTCTGTGATAACTTTTTCCTGTGATAAGAAAAGAAAGATGGGGTTTTGGGCACAGCCCCCGATTTTTATAAAGTTATAGGAATATAAGTTGCCACTTATAAGCCTCAGCCGGTAAAACGTGCTTCATGATCAGGGCTGCGTTCCTGAGTGCCAATTTTTAACCCTGTTTTGGCTAACTTATATTTTTAGACCCTATTTGAGAGTGGTGTGTTCTTGAGTGTGTACTCAGTCTGCCTCTCTTAGATGACAGCTAAAAATATCTCTCTAAATGGCATTGAAAACCGTTCTCAAGTGCACCAGAAATAAGTCTAAGTTAGCTGAGAATGGGCTATTTTTGGCTCCAATGTAAAACTCCTCTGAGCCAACAATAAGTACATATGAATTTGTACAAAATGTGAAACTACTAAAGAAAGTTTTAAAACTTTAGAAAAAAAGTGCTATATTCTGAAAGCTGAGATGTTATGCTAGAGTTGCATGTAAAAAACATTACAAAAATCTTAACTTAAAACCTAATAAATAGTGTTTAAAACACCTCTGTCAAATTTTCAGTGAAGACAGTGTCTGTATGCTAAGATACCTCTGTTATGCACAACTTACTGGGGCACCTGAAACGATTATGTAACACTGGTGCCAGTGGTCGTTGAGATCGGTGCCAGTAATTATAGCCCCTCAGTAGTCAATGAGCCTTCACCTGTCAATCACAATTACCTGTCTGCCTACTGTCTGGGTGCACCAGAAGGGCCCTGGCAATGGTCATGCTCTAATGCACACACTTCAATTTTTTCCTGACACTTTTTGGTATCTAAATCATTATGAAATGGGTGAAATCATACACTAATGGAAAGCTACAGGAGTAAGCTAATTTTTGACATAGCTTATACATACAATAATCTAATATTTCATGAGAAAATGTGTGAAATATAGAAATACATGTGTTTTCAATGTGCTAAGGGAGGAGAAGGTCCCCCAGGAAATACTAGCCCTGTGTGTGTATTGCCCCAATTGCCCTTAACCCAATCAGGCCTGACTTATTTTTGGCTCTTGGCAACACCCCCAGATAACTTGGCCAGTTAAAAATAAGTAAGCTAAGTCAGCAATGGGGTTGAGTCAGGAACGCAGCCCAGTTGCATGCGCATCGACCTCATGCCACTCTGCAGCGCTCGCACCTCTGCGCCGGAGAAAGAGTCCGTGGAAGAACTCTCTGTACATGGTGTCGATGTGGCAGAGTGGCCTCGGACAAGTGACCAGCCTGCCCACCCCCTCCCCCAGGGTTCGCTCGCCCCCAGTAGACTTCATGGCACCAGACAGGCGCCGTGACTTTATGTGGAGGCGTTCCGCTTGACTGCAGAATACGTGATATATTCACGGCCTAGTTCTATTGTTCTCACTGCCAACCGTGGTATATATACTATTAGGCATAAGAGTCTGGGTAATCTAGAACACACTGCGTATTGAAAAAACATTGTGTCTCAAGACTACAGTCAAGGATGCAGTTCAGATATAACCAGATATATGAGGTGCTTCTTTAGATTTTCAAGCAATAGCTTAGACCACAGACTTTATGTTCTAAAACATTTCAAAGAATACGAAAAGAAATAGACAAATGTGGGAATTCTGAATCTCTTTAATCTTGATATGGAAATATTCATAGTGTCTGAATAACCCACTAGTATCAAATGGATCAACTTTCGAATTTATAATCTATGTACTGGTGACAAAATTAATATGCTTTAGCTATAATCCTTGGACTCAGAAATTATATTGCCATTGATATAAAGTTAAACATAATTACAAGAAAAATCGATATAGGTATCCAGATATGTAAATTGCCGAGCTGATATCAAGTCTCATATATAAAACTAATCAATATCGGTATGCAGGTATGTAAATTACTATTTAATATTAAATTTGATTTCAAATTTCGAAGTCATGAGTGGTACCCAGGTTAGAGTAATTTTACAACTGTTCATTTTCCATGACACCTATATATCATATATCCGTCATTGCCTGTAGATGTCATACTGCTTTGACACCATCAAAAGTATTCATTCACATTTATACCTTAATACTGCTTATGAAATACAGTATAACTGAACCTTACCCTAACTCTATGAATGCCACGTGTCAAACTTAGACCCAGTAAAGTTTCAGTGAAGTTTTCAAAGCCATGAGTCATCCATAACGAACTAATCATAAGAGCCTAAAGGATGCTATTTCTTTGCACGGATTGGAAGTATACCAAATAGTACAAAGGCATGCAATGGCATTCGCTCACTTGATGATGTCTTCCATTGATGGGTTTTCTATTTAAGTTTCAAACTTCCACATGAATAAGGTGCGCTCTCCAATGTAAGTCCAATCTCCACACCTGGGGTAATTTACAAAATTTATGTTTATGATACTAAAGACAAATCATCAAAATCAAACAAAAGAGTATACAAAATAACATCCCACTGAAAATCACCAGACTATTTGCAATTGGTGACTTCAGTCCAAAACAAGCAGACTATCAATGATGACTTGCGTGAAGCCAGACAATAAATCTGACCAGTTGTACCCACGTCCAAGAGTGAACAGCGTGGCTCGGCATGCCATATTCACACTCGCCCTTTAAGTTGGTGGTATAAATCTCCCAGCCGACGCCCTTCAGTGAGTGTAAAGGGCCTCAATAATTGTGGCAGTGACAGGACTGTGTACAAGTTCTCAGATGGTTTCTGTTTGTCTGTAATTACCCTTAGCATGCTAGGTTCTTACAGGGAGAGTAACACCCTGCCAAGATGGCAATTTTTTTATGCCCCCATGCCTGTTTTGATTTATAGCCATGCACTGCCTTTCATAAGATACCACCTCTTGTAAATCCTGATTTTACAACCATCGATCCCCTTGGATGTTTATTTTTAGGTTTTTTGTTATTATCTCTGAAGTGGTTAAATGGTAGCTTTGACATTTTTACACATCCTGTTTTCTTTGATAAGGGGGCTTGGTGGGTTTCTACGAGGTTAATTACTATTTTCGCCTAGAATGTCTATGCTATAAACATGTTGATTGATTTTAATTAACCCATTTAGTCATTTCCGAATCAATGTATCGGTAAAACATCGAATATAATCTCAGCCCTACCAAACAATGTTTATGGAATCAACGATTTTCCTCTCAATATCAAGATGGGTTATATGGACAATCGACGAATTATTTCAGTAAATTATGTTCCAAGCAAATAAGGAATACGCCTTTTTCTTGTCCACATCTTACCAGTCTTTATCATTACCTTCAGTGTGGCAACACCCAGAGTTTGATATCTTATTCATGAAGCTCTGCCCTCGGGATAAGGTCCAAATGGGGTAGGACCACGCAGGTAATAGGATCATGAGTCAGGATATGGAAGTTACCTTTTTGGGATCCAAGATTAGTTACTTGTTCTTATTAGATAAATACCACAAACTTAATTAGCAGGGACACTGGTTGAAATGCACACACTAATTTCAGAAGTACTATAACCGGCATGAGATTTGGTGATATTATTATTCCTCGTTATACGTTGGAATAAGGATGTTATGATTGGACAGCATATAGTTATATCGTATTCAAGAGAACACAACATATTATATTTTTATCGGTCAATCAACTGGATATTGTGAAAAGTTGGTAAAATTCATACTCTAAAATGGAAAGGTTTTATATCAAACTTGAAAGTGATATCACATAAAACATTACAATAAGGTTATTTTTATTTGAAACTAAATACTAGTTATAGTTTTTGCCATTGGGTCCAAGTTAGCAATTATCTTATCCAATCCTCTCCTTCCTATACGAAGCTCAGGAAATGTCATTGTGGTGCAATTATTTCCTGACTAACACGTTGCGCTTGCATTTCCGGAAGTGTCAAGTGGCACAGCTGTTTTCGTGGGAAATCGTATTTGCATTTCATTTCCAAATGGAAATAACTATTCATTAAAGTTTCCGATCTCTTTCCCTAACACCTACTTTAATCTCGATCCTACCTACTCGGCTCCTAGTTCGGTTTGAGAGTATTTTTCCCCGATGCGGCTGCGCAGATGTATTGCACGTGCTTAAGCAGACGACATTTCATCAACCAATAGGATCCACGAGATTTGGCGCCCTTTTATTGATGAATGCTGAGATTTTCTATACTCTATTGCATTGCATCGCGTCCTCTCATATCAAAGAGATATCCCAGAGAAAATGTAATAGAAGTTCAAAGCAGTGTCCTAGCTTGCTGTTGAAGCTATTTGATAAGAACGAAACAGCCAGAATATCGATTATAATTAAAAATTGATAACACCGATGCTGTTATCAAAAATATCAAGGAGAATTCATTAAGGCTGACGTGACGTGCCAGTCCAGAAATAATTTGCCCTGATTTAGAAATATCTTGAAATGAGAGGGCCACAGATGAGTTTTTGGGTCGATATAGGAGAGTGGTGCTAATTTCCAGCAATGCATCACGGAGAAATGACACATGGCAGACGGGTTGCTGCAATTAAACTAGCATTCCTTTAATTGCCCTAGCAACTTTGTCTGCCACATCATTCATAACGCCCAACCGATATAGTTTGTTATATTACTCACGGGGCGATATTTCATAAACCATTGGTGAATAGAGTATTCTTCATAGATATGTTCAAAAATAGTCACCAGCAGATTGATCGGTGACAATATTTCCTGTCACAAGTGCTATAAATGGTATGGTAAGCATTTTGCTCTGGCAGCCCCTGGAATCAAAATATATTTCAAATTGTTGACTCAGGCGGTTCAACGTATTTGCTTTCGCAGCTAGCAGGCTCATATCAATTCCAGACATGTTATAGTATACACGGTTAGAGAACCCCAGATTGGAATGAATTGCAGAAACAAATGATCGATATTGATGTATCTCTAAAAAAATCATCCTAGCCCAATTTCATCATGTCCAGTGAAGTCAAATGGCAGCATATTGCATTCCCTGAACGCCGCAGAGTAATATTTGTCTTGTCATCGACTCATACGGAGACTGTCAAACCAAGCTTTACATGCAGTTTGTGCATGAAGAAACAGTCATCTAATTGTAAGGTGTCATCATATTCTAGTATGTTTTACTGATGTCTAGTAAAATGGACAACGTAGCTTATAACTATATCGTAGCTAGTAATGATGGCAATGGCATATGAGGGAGGGTATTATTGTTTATTGAGAAGTTTCACATGCTGACCCAGCCAAAATTGTGTCATCGCAGAACATTCTTATAACGTTGTTCAACGTCACAACGTTGCTAGAAAATGACAGAACGCTACCGTTACATAATAAAATCAGTGTAAGTTATTCCTTGTAACGGTTCTTCCTCAATTCAGAAAGCCAATGGAAGGATTCCTTCAAATACAAACATCGATGAGAAATCAATGCAACAGAAAATTGATAATATGTAATGTAATTTTGATATGCATTGACTATAATTATACCATTTAACCCTGCCCGTAGAGGGTATGCCACACAATGTTGGAACTTTTAATATTATTCATTTGTATCGTGTACCATTTCAGGCTATTTTTGGTATTTTTAAGTGTTTTCTGACTGTGCATGGACTATTCCGTCCATGTTCCGTCCCAAATAAAAACAGTTTAAAAAACTCTTAATATTCTGCTATCATTTCTACTTCACAAGCCTCGCACATTAATGCATTGGTTCCAATTTCTACTTGAAATTGCGTCAAAGTAGATTGGTGTCGACTTTAAAGGGATGTTTCGTGGGAGGGGAGGAGTTCAAGAAACCTTTTGATGTATTTCACTATTTATAAAAAGGACAATTAAAGGATATACCGAAAATTCAAGCGTCGTATCACGATCTAAATCTATAGCATGTCATGGGCATCTAACCTTGATAATTGCAATGAGATACCACTTTATCAATTCAAAGGGTGTCCAAATATTTACAAATGATATGCCTTTACCATCTACCTGGATGCTAGAGAGTCATAATTATGTGGGTAAATAGTTTCTTTACAAAGCGTACATCATCAAGAGTAGTCTAAGTAATCCAAACAGATCTGGCTGAAGGATTCATTGAAAAGGATCAACTGGCAACTGGCAACTGGCAACTGGCAAGGCCGAACTATCTCACTCGTGGAAGGGCGTTCCAATGTGATCATTAATTTGATTCACTCTTAGATGCTAAGATATGTTAGTTCCAAAATGACCAGTGTTGTTATATCTTATGATTGGATAAGATCGCCAAAAGAAATTAAACGAGATTTTGTCATTTCATCGTAATAAAATTAATGTTTCTTATCTTAGCACAAATGAAGGAACATATTGGAACCACAATATCTCGATATTATTTTATGTCAAAATTGCAGATTGTTTTAATCATAAGATTACATTGGAACCCCATACAGTTCACTATTTGAATGTTCCAAATAGATCTCCCAGCCAAAGGGCGAGGTAACGAGCACGTTCTGTGACGGTCTGCAACGTTATGATAACGTTCTGTGACGACACATCCTGGATCTGGTCTTATAGAGATGTTATCAAAATCATAACTTATCATTTAAGTCTTTTCTTCCACCTCATGTATTTGTTAAACATTGGTTTTATTGAGCCGAGAATGTGAATTTGGTACGATCAGTGTACGTTAACTTCATTTGTCCATACACTGATACATCTATATTCTAATCAGTTGATAACAAGGAAGAGGTAGTATGGTGAAATTAACTAAGTTCATACCCATGAAACATTCACAAAGTGTCATCATTTCTACGAGGAAGTGAGGAATACTAATTGCAAGTAAATTAAACAACGATGTGCAACATATAAATTTAAAAAAACTTGTTAAATGTATGGCGTCCAACAAATACTGTTTAAGCTACGTAGTTTTATGCCCACAAAATCACGTAGCAGTTCTATGACCCCATCAAATTGAACAGTGCCAATGGCGATAAATATGTGGAGCTACTTATCAGTAGGACAACGTATCTTTTTTCTTGGACATACATCGATCCCTAGAGAGCAATACCATGAATAACCACTAGTAGTCATCAAATATGATTAACCGTCGAACATCGCAGAGAATGTGTCAGTAGGTCATTTATTTTTTTTATAACTAATCTTATAAATTACAGGCGGACTGCAATAAATGTACAAAAAGGGAGCTATAACGAGTTAGGCCTACTGACTGTTTTGATTTATTGCAAGTTCATTATTGTACCTACTAGTTGATCTGATAACTATACCCAACCGAACTACAACTCTCCTGCATCAACCTTCCTGGTTCTCATTTTGATTAGAAGACTTTGGATGAATTTCGTCGTTAAAGGCAATACCAGGAGAAATTGTAAGTGGCAAAAGATCAAGATGTAGAGGTATAGTGCATGCGAAGGAACGATGGATGAAAGGAAATGCAATAAGAGAAAGAAACAGCAAAGATGGAACTTTATCTCCCGAGGGACAATCAGGGGCAGGACAGGATTTGGAAAAGGAGGGTTCCACATATAGACTAAGTTCTGAAATGGCATGCATTCACGCCCACACGCGTGACGTTTTTCCCTCGTTTGCAAGTTTTTGTAAGTCCCCACCAAAAGTGTGTGTGTGTGTGCAGGGGGGGGGGGGGGGTCAGGGCCCCCAGGACCCCCCCCCCCCCCCCCCCCCCCACTGGATCCGCCCCTGGACAATCTGATACGCAGAATCTGCCAGAGGTCGGAGCTAAAGGCTAACTTATGGTGTGTTTACTTATTGTTTTATTAATGCTCATGATAAATGTTTGCAACGTTATCATAATTTGATGATTTTAGATAAACTCGAAAATGAAACCCTCATAGTGTTCTGGCATAAGTTTGAATATAAAGATATCATGATTCACAGTAAACATTGTTATCGAATGGGGGAAGTAAATATTTTTTACACCTGGCCTCTTAGATGCAACTTCGCGACCACCTTTTCTAATCAAATAACACTCGAAATCAACCCCTGTACTCAAAAGCTACTCTGGACAACACTGAATTTCATTTGGATAACACGAAACCGACTATCGTCAGAACTGCTCGACCCATCTTATAAAGGTAGATTTGAGTAGGACTTCTGGAACGGGAGAGAAAATAGCAATGGAAATTGAATCCATGCGGAATGAGAAATACAAAACTTTGTTGAATAATAAATCGATAATTATATCGTACCATCACGTCTATAAATGGATCTGAGGTTACACGATACTGAGTGACCGAAACGTTTGAGTAGGGGAATTATCGAAAAACAAAAAATCCTGTCATAGAATCGTTAAAAAATACACAATCATTGTCAATTTTATCAAAGTGTATTGAAGACAAATACTATGATTTTGGAATATTTGAGGAAACCCTTCGGAGGTCAAATAATCAAAGCCCCATTATGAAAAAAACTATTTTAGCAGCTGTATCACAACTTTTGATTGAGTCTTAAGTTCAGGTTCCAAGGAGGCAATAAAAGAGGTCGTGAAAAAGGATAAGAACAGAGGTATAAAGAAAGTTGGACACGATAATGATGCAGGCTAAGGTTCACTGAAAGGGGAACCAATTAAGTGTGAAGCTCGATAGGGTAGGAGGTAAGGGATATTCCGTGTTGGCAGTGATGGCTAGGGTCATAAAAGGGCCATGGCTGCAGAGATACGGATATCATAGGTGAATAAGGCGTATATTAAGGGACCAGAACAGACTCCAGGGTGTAGCACTACTAAGGTTAGTGGCCATCACAGGTTGGTGGATTAGCTATTTATCAGTAAGTTGCTGGTTGGCTATAAATAGTTGGCTATTTTATTGTGCTACTTTATCAGTGTTTTACACTCCACCATAAATACATGGGTCAGACCTCGGAAGGAGCCTGAGGAACTTAGATTTTTAACCATTGGACGATGGTATCTACTTGATGATTTAACGAGAAGATGGAGACATTTTGCTACTATAGATATTAGAAATACTTCTTGAGAGGTTAGACAGGGGTCTCCATAGCTGCGATAGTGCAGATACCTTAAAGCAGCCTATATAATAATGGGTGTGTGAGGGCAAGAACAGATCAAAGATAACCAGAATGGGTGGACTGTACATGTAGATATGACACAGTAATTATGATTCTCAATATCTATATATCGTTGGCTGAGTAATAAAAGGTTGTATCTGAAAAATGCTCATTTTGAGTAATTGCCCATTAAAGGAATATGACATATCTCAGACCTCTGTATGACTCTAAATATCTGCTCAATCCTCATAATATTTTTTTATAGGAGGAATGATATGCTACACATAGTTTCTTCACAATTATGAATATATTTAGATTATTGGGATGTTACTGTGGTAACATACATATATATTTTTCCAGATACGACCTTTTATTACTCACTTTTAAAAAGAAAAATTGGAAACCAGTGAATAACAAAAGGTCGTATCTTACATATTCAAATGTTAAATAAACACTAATTAAATTGATTTAACTAATACAAATGACACAAAATGATATTTCTCAACTTGAACAAACATGCTAGGATTGAATTCATTTGATTACTCTAAAATAGTAAAGGTTTATGTGATATTTAAACTATCAGATTCAATTTCAACCCAGATACGACCTTTTATTACTCAGCAGATACACCAGAACTTCAGTAAACAAAGGTCGTATCTAACATTTTGCAATTATGTTCCCTTGCCTGCTCTAGATTTTCTAAAATTTATCCATAATATTTTACAAAGAGGTTCTTGAGATAGTTATAAAAAAAATCAGAATCATAAGATATGTTCATTTTGCATTAATCATCAATTTTTACCAAGAAAATCAAATTACCTTTTTCAGATACGACCTTTTATTACTCAACCAAAAGTGAAGTTTTGCAGATACGACCTTTGTTTATTGGGTTATAATATTCCAAAGATTTGGAAAATTCCAAAAATTCCAAAATTTCTAGAAGCCTTAGGGAGAAGGGAAATATATTCAAAAATAAAAATAAAATTGATTTTTTTGAGATACGACCTTTTATTACTCAGCCAACGATATTATATATACGATTACAATTAATCTAATATTATCATATCATTATGTACGAAAGTGTGCAAGCCATTTTGGGTAAAGAGGTCACTTTGGCTGAATAACATAAGGTCGTAACTTACATAGGTTAACCTATGTCAGATACGACCTTATGTTATTCATGGAGTTGCTAAGGGGCTTTCCATTAATTACGTATGTATATCAATTAGGCCTACGTAATGCGTAAAACATGCTAATGGGGTGCCGAGAGTCAAGGGATTTCGTACATCTCCCATGCATATTACAAGGTAACGGGGGACAGGGAGTGTGATGAATTCGTACGGAATCAAACGTAATAAATGGACAGCCCCTGAGCTTTTTCAAAAAAATCCTCCAAGTTTTTTTTTCCACAAGGGTACATCTGAGGACCTCCATAAGGATTGAACTATGACCCAGGGTGAATATCGATTATCAAATAGACAAAATACCAGTATTACTGATAGTGGCAGCAAAGTATTACAAGGACGATGAGCAGCTCAAGGGGACGATGAGCAACTCATGGGGACGTGAGCCACTCAGCGGAAGCCCGGGTTTTAGTCACCAGAGATGGTCGACAGATGGCGGTCTGATGACCTGGGTTATTGTTTCCGGGTCGGCCTCACCCCTTAACGCCCTGGAGATGGAGTTATGGATGTTGGGAGGGATAGGCCGGGGCGTGCTGGGACTATGTAACAGCTTCACCCACCCTGGATGGGCTAACTCCAGGTTATATGAACACATGGCCGTAATGGCGGGGTCTGATGAATGGGACCATGTGGTGTGGTGGGGAGGTTATCACGTTATGGTGCCTCTCCAGGCTGGAGCTAATATGATAACAAGTTTCATGGAGGCACATGTGGCTTGGCATGGGTAGGAGTAAGTTTACATTGTGTTTAGATTTGACTCTACTGTATTTTTCATGAGAGACATTGAATATCTCATTTTTGTGGTTATTATGTTTATCCTGGAGTATACTTTAGTAATTATACTGCATGGTGTTCACTTAAACTTTCGGTGAATCGATGATATCGACAGGAAGATTCATACATACAGGGACCCATGTACATTTTCAATGCAAGGTAATCATCACATGCATTAGCTATAGGATCACTGTAAAACATGGGGCTGGGGTGGTGTAGCGGTCAAGGTTCCTGACTTGCACGCGGAGATCCGGGTTCGAGACTGGGCTGTGCCTGTTACACCACCTTACCTTGCCGTTGTTTCCATCCTCATAGATACAATCGCCAGTAATCTGTACAAGCCAAAAAGTGTGAGTTGGTCCTGCTAATAAATTCCAGCAATCATCATCATCACTGTAAAACATACCTTGATGTGCAATTTGTACAGAAATCTCTACCCAGGTCATCTGAGGGGTTGGAGTGGGGTTGATGGAGTCCCTTAGCAGAACAGTTATGTGACTTAGGATTTGGCTGGTATAGTTGAAACCCCTTCAAATTTACTTCGTGCCCCTTCAGAATTGCGTGGAATTCCCTCAGATTCTGGGGGTAGCACAGTGGCGCCGAAGTAACGTCTTTGGTTCATAATTGGAAATTTGTGGGGTCGAATCCTTGTGGTGCCCACGTTTTAAAGGGACTGTCTCCTTCGCGATATCAAAGGCCTGGTGTGTGGGCCCTGCCTTTGGGACGCTTCACATAAAAGGACCCTTGTTATCCATCGAAAAGGAGTAGGTTAGTTAGTGATCCTAAAATGGGTTTCGCTTAAGACTCGAGTGATCGAATAGATTCGATCATTCAAGACAGAATGATCAATCAATGTGAAACCCCAAAAACCAACCAATCAACTACAAATTTTGAGGCTGTACTGCCCTGAATTTAATGTACATGCAATTCAAGCCTTTGTATAAGCATCAAGGTTCCCCTTGCTGAAATGCCCAATATGAAAAGATATTTAGGGTCACCATGCAGTCCCTAGTGAATATGCTTAAGTATATATATATATATACTCAGTAGGTTTCCTAGAAAGATCTGCGCACATCTTAGCCCAGGAATTACAACGTAAGCTTCTACAACCACTGCAAACATGCTGCCCTGACTGTTTGCCAACCTGCCTTCCACTGGCAGCTCCTTACCAGCTTAAAACAGGATGATGTACAATGTACTGCACCAGGGGGCCCTTGGCTGTTCTTCCTTTCAACCCCGACCCCCTGGACGCGTGCCCACTAGGCCATCCACCACCTGGTACTATTTTTTCTGACTAAAACACTTATGATTTGTAATAGGCCATGATACCCCCTGTACAGATGTACTTCCTTTCCACACAGAATTCATGTAGTAAATTATGTTTCACATCTTGTAGGTTCTTAAGTTGTGTAGTTCTTGAGCATTACACTGCATGGTTTTCTACTTCAATATTGCTGCGTTTGCAGCTGATTCTTGGTTAAAAATTTTATCATACCTTGGTTTTTGATATCTTCTGAGTAGCCTTGTAACCATTTTTCTATTTTGTTCTTGGTTCAATTTGCATTGGATCTATTTAACATGTGTTAGAGGTACTGTTATCACAATGCAGATCTTAAATGTCACATCTCTATGCTAACTAAAACTGGTAACAAAGTCATTAAAACCTCTTACCTCCAGCAGAGCATCCAAAAACTATTTGAATATATGAAATTAATTGTATATCCAATTCATTTCACTAAAATAGCTAGGGGGTGTGAACTACTGGTGGAGCCAACTGGAAGAGTCAGTGACTCTTTTTTCCCCAACTTCCTTGACTTATATCGACACACATAAGAATACATGCCCACTTTCAAAATGGAAATCACCGTTGACCGGCTTCATAATAATGTGATTCCTGAAAGCACCTAATGTTTTTGATCAAATGAAGTAGCATCATCACATCTTGTGAACTATTTCTTATTACAAGCAGCAACATTTTCTTGCTCCTCGTACTGTAGGTAATCCTACATACAATTGAAAGGTGGCATAGCGTCCTTTTTCCTGCGTGTATACATTATATTTACATTTTATGTTATACTAGCTTTAACATATCTTTTGAAAAACAAGCCTAATTAATTACCTTGAGTGCCTCTATTCAAATAATATTTGCAATAAGCTCAAGCGCTAATAACAATAATGGACGGGTTCATTCATATTTTATCTGCAAATCATGCCTTCTCAGCGCTGGTACACAATAAATTGTAGGGATCCTTGGTAGGGGAAATTGTCAATGACAGTCAGACCAACCCCTCAGGCTCTATGACGAGCCTACCTGACTGAGGTTACAGGTGTGGAGTGAAAATCAAACCCTGGAGGTATTATTGTACACTACCCATCGACCGGCCTGGAAATATCGATTTGACTCAGTTTACCTAGAAATCAAACTCAAGTAATTCGTGCAATTCTTGATAATACGATTTATTGTGAGAAAGACAGGTAGCATGGATCCAGGACCATACCTGGTTATTTGCAATCATCTAACTTCTATGGTAGCTCGGTTAGGCAACATTCATCACTGTGGTTAGAGTGTTGTATCTGCTTGCAAATAGAAATGAATGCAGAGCAAAAACATTATTTCTATTTCCTCTGCCAGTGTAAGCAGATAAATCAACGACCAACTGCGTAGTTTGCAGGTGAACGCTCCCACCAGAAGTTTCTGAGAAGGATATTAAAGACTGAAAAGGATTTCCAACTCGTCCAGGTTGCCCTGAGATATGTTCTTCTTTAATATCCAGCCTCCATGCATTCCAGTTTCTAAAGACAAGTTTCCGATTAATAAAAATGCTTGGCTGAAGGTGGATGTGGAATATATTCTTAGCTATATTTGGGCATTTAATTGCATTTTAGCCGATCCTGCTGGAGTTGGGACCTGGCTGGGGAATAACACTGGACCAATAATCATATAGGATCCTTTGATGCAATACTGCGTTTGAACATGGACAAGAACATTGTTCACGATGTTCAATACATAAACTATTTCACATGTTACATTTGTATAGCATATTTGGCTTTTAGTTTTACAGTCCTGGGGTAGTGTCCTGCCATCTAGAACTATTGTTGAGACAGAGGCCATTATTCCTGGCGTTACTCTCTGCTTTTATTTATCTGAATATTAAAAAACAAACTCGCATCCTTCTGTGCATAGGGTCCTGTATCCTACAAATATACAGCCTTTGAGCCATTATTATGTATTATGTGGACCACTCTAGGAGTAGGATGCCTGAAACATTCATGAGTGGTCATGATTAAAAACCCTGGTAGGAAAGCTCTGCCCAAGAATATTTCTTGTATGCTGTTGTTCTAGAAAGTGTTTGTAAACCAAAAAGTGGAGCAGATGAATAAGGAGTTGTAAGGTTTATTGTGGAATAAAATAAGCACTACTCTTTTTTTTAAAAAAAGAAAATCTGGTAGGAAACAAGGCTGAGAGTCGAACCCGGAATCTTGAATCAGCGGACCCAGTTCTCTTCCACTGAGCTACATTTTCCCTTACATGAAAGCAAGCCCTCTTGCTGTCATTCAAATGAGCAATTGCCTCCACGTGGTGTGCATGACGGTCATCTTCTCACTCCCAATCCTATGGGTGTAGACCCTTAAAATTGACAGGGCGAAATGGTCATTTCAACATGCGACATGGAGTTCAGTGACATGAAAAAAAAAGACATGACATATGTTATTTCTTAAATTCTACATGTGACATGAAAGGTTTTTAAAATCGGCATGGAAATCCAAAATATAGTGATAAGCGACATGGCCATTTCTTGAATTCGGCATGCGACATAGGGACCCCCCATCTACACCCCTAACCCTGGGCCCTTCTTGACACATTGTGTGAGATGGGTCTCGCTCCCGTTTCGCTGGTTCGAGTTGGGGCCGGGTGACGACAAGCTAAAGACGTATGGCACGTGTCGCTGGTTCCCGCCGGTGCCGTGTGACGTTATGGCGTCCTCCAGCCTTATCTCTATTACCCAGACTGCCACGCGAACCACAGAGCTGCCACAGGTGATAAATGTATTGTTAAAAAAAGGACCAAAGCCCTCCGCCCAGGGCCCTGCGCCAACCACCGTCCCCCAGATATGATCATTCCTTATACCCGGTCCCAATCGGCTGGAGTGGGACGGTTGGGAAGAGGGGAGGATAGCGCAGGGCAAAAAGGGACTTATTTATCCCTTATTTATCCCGCACACGTTCGTAAACTAGCATTTGTATGGGAAAGGGGCCTCGTGCAGAGGTAGGTGTGTTCGTAAAAAACATGTTTGTGTTTTATTACTAGGAACCACAAATGGCAAAAGTAGACGGGATCTAGGTGTTTTATGAGAATACTTGTCTAAGTTGATACAAGAGTTATACTGTCCAGCACGAAGATGCCGCTAGCCCTATAGGACGCTACATTGTGCTGCTATGGTGTAAATCTTTGCGTCCAAAGTAGAAATTTTGCCCGAGTAACTTCCTTATCAATTGTTTCTATTGCAAAACAATCATACCGAAACAAAGAGAATAATTTATCTTTTTATTCAAAATCCGAATACAGATGATATTGATTTGAGTGAGAATAGGATTACAGGACAACTACCTGCAGAACAAACTAGCATTTTGCGGTTTTTATATGGAACACACCATACCCGCCAGCCCATAGTTGACCAGCGTACGATGACATCCCTGAGTGCCATTCAAGTGATACACGGTCACAAACAAAAAGCCGCTGCAGGTGTTTTCACGATTTCAACCATATCAGCTTGCACTACCCATCTGTCCTTTTAAATGGTGTCTCTCTTTGTGGACTTTATTTATGACAGACAACTTCATGTATTCTTTATCTATTCTTTTTTATGCTAACTCGCTGGATTAAGTATTTATTAAATCCAGCGTTGGAATCAATGGAGGGGTATTCTTTTATTTTCTTTCACAGCATGATGGTGGAGGGTTAATTCCCGACGCTTGCCTCCTTTGGGTATATCATTTAATTTTGGAGTACTTTTTGCAATTGCTAACAAAATAATATTGCACTTGGAAAGATCGGTGATAGTTGTTCAGGTTTGCTCTGTAGGCCAACTCCGAGGGTAGGCTTACCACCCTGGAATACGCCCATTATAAATGCTTATCAAATGCGTACTAGGAAGACAATGTGCTGATGCATTATTTATGAAATTGGTCATCAATGACACATATAGCTGACACTAGTACTAGCTTGTTTAAAACTGTTTTGCATTTCATTAGATTCGAAGTGAGAATAATGAAAATCGAGAAAGTATATTCTGATAATCATGGCAATATCAAAAATGATTTCTTTTTGTGGCCGAAATGGTTGATAGCTAATTAAGAACGCAGTCAGTGACCTAAGCATTAATATCAAAAAGAAGATGTTTATGGAAAAGGTTTGGTAACACTGATCTATAAAGGTATCGTGGTACACCGTTATTTTCGGATTTGTGTGAAGCCAGGGCAATAGGTAGAGGAAAAGAAACTGCGCTTGAACCAGTAAAGGAAATCGAAGGTCTGTTAGCAGGTGATAAGATGTTACTCAATAATCCAAGAAAATGAATGTATAATGTATCGAATTTGTTCCTGGGTGTATGTATTCCCGTATCCATAGCGCTCTCAGTCTCAACGGCACCCTAAATATATATGATAAAGATAGAAGAGATTTTAAAGTATAGAAGCAAATATCTATAACGTAGCTTCATTATGAATGAAAACACTCTGTACACTTTGATGTTCGCAAGAAATTTAAATGAAAAAAAAAGAGAGAAAATGTTGGTATGGATATCATATAGTGAGCAGTCCTGCTTGAAGAAGTGAAGAAATTGCCTAATGGCGGTTGGTATTATGAAAGTGGTCGTGCTATTCTGTTGAATAACAGTTTTGTTTTGAATATATTCCATTATTCTTAAAATGTTTCTCTTAGAAATGTTGGCACTTTCAATTGAGGCAACATCTTGCTCTTTATAAGGATACCATGAAAACATGATCATCCCTTTGTGGAAATGACAGTTGGTCATTATGATTAAAATAATTATGGCTCAATGAAAATCATAATCTCTTCCACAAATAATTATTTATCAATTTCTCATGATTTTGAATGAGTATGGCAAGTTCAAAGGTAAGTATTTTATCATCGGTCTCTTCAATTGAAATTCTAAAATATTCTTTTGACTTGATAGTCCGCTGCCCAAATGGCTGTATTTCTAATTCTATTTGGAATTTAAGAATCTGAAAGCTGAAATTCACCTCCATTAATCATCTTCTTATGAGATTTACTATAGGCCCTCGATCTAGAGGCACTTAGCAAACCACAGTGCAATTTTGATATAGCTTTTGAACATGTGCCCTTTGGGCTATAAATAGATTCGCATCACGTAACTCTTGTCTGTATTATGATTAATTATGGATGAGTGGTACCCCAAATGGTACAGGACACTGTGGACTATTGTTACAAAGCCAGGGCATACTGAACCTAGTCTATGAGATAGGGTTCTAAAATACCAGGAGCATAAAAGTGTTTGCCCCAGGATGGAATGCCCTAATTACACGGAATACTTATATATAGTCTGATACAATCTGTAATGCTATATAAACGGTCACATAGCTATAGGGAATCCGTTATCAAATAATTATCAAATTAAAGCTACATCGGAATTACCTCATTGAGATGTTTTTCAAAATAGATGGAGTTGTTTATGTAGCAAACACATGTTCTTTGGGAGCCCATTAATTTATGAATATGTCTTTCTAATAATTATATGTATATTACGTTTATGGAGACACAATCCCTGCAGCTTTGAATTACCCTTGTGAAAAGACGCATGCGCGGTTTCGGAGGTGCCTAGTCACCAAGTGGCTGTATGCTGAGTCTCTGATTCCTCTTACTTTAGAGTAAGGATCTAATTGCCAATATGCAGGGTGGGGTGTCACCTGCATTTACTAAATCGCTGACTTAACATATTTTCAGTGATATGCCATATGTTACAGCTACTGCTGATCAATGTCTTTTTCCCTTCCAATGCTTTTTGAACAGAGTGTGTTAATAATTGCTTAGGCTGCTTAGTTATTAAGTAACTAAGAGGTGGCTTATGTCTTTTATTATCGGTTTTATACATTTGGTTGAACTTTTTTTTTTTTTTTTTTTTTTAATATTTCAGAGCTACATCTTACAAGGTAAGTTTTTCGTGTAGATGACATTAAGGGGTTAACAACAACAAGGACAAAGCAACAAATATACAATGTAGGACATGACAAGAGTAGGTGGTACAATTGCAAATATAATAACCTTTCAATTATTCAGGACCTAATTGAAGGAACAATTACATTCAGTTCCAAAAATACAAACCAATAAATATATAATTATCATCAGCCATTTATAGTCAATTTCCAGCAAGTCAGGGTAAATGATGTAGCGGAAAGCTTCGTATACATCATTTATATATGTTCTTTCAACCAATTTCTTATTTCTCTTTTAAATTTTGTTAATGTTTCTGACGTTTGAATAATCATGGGAAACCTATCCCAAAGTTGTTAGATAGACCAAAATTAAAATCCGAAAATAGATAGTTAGATATAGAAGGTTAGCGTGTGTTGTAGTACCTTGTACCTTTTGGTGATCTGAGAAGAAAAATGGGAAAATCCTATGAAAGGAAATCCTAATAAGAGCCTCCCAAATGTTCAAGCATGGATCTTTACTTTGTACATGTTCTCTCAACCAAGAGAATATATCTATACGTTTGTTAAGTATCAAAAAGAGACAAAAATAATTAACGATCATACGCCGACTCTCTCATTGAGGCTAAATGAGACCCAGCTATAAAATTAAAGATAAAAAAGTAGGTCCGACTTTGTATGCTCCTAATGAAACCTTGTTAAAAAGAATATTACCTCCATGTATGACATTAATCAAATAAAGGATCACAACAGATCTCAACCTACTCTGCTTGACCACCTCTCAATCCTCTCATTTCTTAGGACGCAATTAATGGTTGACAGAAAAGCAGACGGCTTTTTCTCAATAACAGTCATGGCATATCTGATTTAATTGGCGGCAAAAAGAGGGCGCGAAAAACATCAAGCTATGACAGACGGCCTGTAATTGGAGGGTTCTACTTAAGTGCTGTCTGCTGCTGAGAAGTTCCCGCCAAAATAAGAGCCCTGCAGACGATATTCAAAACATCCACAACAGACATATAAAAATGATGTCAGGTTTGATCAAACTGATAACTCTATCTCTTCAGGAACGTTCAACCTACACTAACTGATACCACTTTACAAAAAGTACGCTGTATTTTGATAGTTTTGGACAATAAGACCATCCTTCATCAGGTATATCCCAGGGTTGAACAAGGGTTGGATAAAATAACCATAATAAGCCATCCTTGTCTCCTAGAGTTGGGATTAATGAAATAGCCAAGAATTATGGCTAATAATTTCTCCATATCCCCAATTACTGATAAAAACATTATGATTTCTTAAATTTTACCAATTGGCAGATTGACAGGTTTTCAGGTTTACCAGCCAATCAAAATGCTGCATCTTAGGGCAAATATGGGTTGGACATGATAGGTTGGGCTGATAGGTTTTAACATGCGTTCCTATGGGGAAAAGACATTATTATGTAAACTTGCATATTAAAATTTTAGGAGCAATTTGTTAACCAAATCACCATGGTTTCTTTTCTTTTACACTACTGTTTTGGGTGATTGAATCAGAAAGAAATTACTATGTAATTTCATAGTAAAGTCTTGTATTAATGTATACTGGGATCGGCTTATTGATCACCTAAGGCAAGTGAGGTAATCTGTAGGCCGAAATACTGGTTATCCTATCAGGTCAACTATTAGGTATTTACCCATTTTTTTCATCCCATCAAAATAAATGACATACTATTTCCCATCTGTAAATGTTAGGTTCAAGTGCCTTTGTTAAATGTATATCACATCCGGGATATGTTCACCAAAATGTATTGGACACTGGTGGCTTTCGGAGGTATGCAATATTTCAGACCTTGAAATATGAGTGTCATGTTAGAAAAGCCGATGTCAAGAGCTGAATTTGATTTCCATAACACCAGAACCCATAACTAATAGCATTCCAATGGAAACCCTTCTACTCCGGGGCTTCGTCTTTCAATGCTTGAATTTAGAACAATTTAGATAAAGTAACGATTGGCAGAAAATTAAACATGGACGGGTAATTGTAACGAAGGATGTTTAAGTACCGAAAGCTGATCAATTAGCCTCATTTTATTGTATACTTAACCTTGATCTAGGGAGAATAATTGGCCAATCGTTGGTCCCTGGCCGGATCGATTGAACAACCTTCAAACTGTGAGGCTAAATTGTTCTGTTATTTAAGGCGATGGAGGGCAGTATTAAAGGTGGAGAAGGGGGAGGAGGAGGGAATTGTTAAAATGATGATAACTTTGGGTATAATTTTGACAAATAATTTGGGAAGGTTTTACCTGTGATCTGCTCATTGAAAGTAGGATAAGCATGGGTTTTGGCAAGTCCCATGAGGTCTTAGATCTTACAAAAGTAGGATAAGCATCTTGATCACACCCTTTTTCAAGATGGCTGACTCTTTTTAAACAGTCTCAATAATTATCACTGCATAAAGACAGGCAAGTCAGGTTTAACTTGCCTGTTAAATTTGTAGAAAATTAGAACTAGAATCTGTAAGAGGGCCTGTGAAGATCCAGGGAAAACAGATGGACAGATAAAAGCATAGTGGAAAGATGCAATAACCGGAAGGATACTTCGGTATGGGGAGAAGGGCAGTTAGCACGAGTTTGCTATTGGCTCTATTGAATTCCTCTCGTAGTAGGATTGGATACAATTTTACGATGTTTGCATCGTTTATGATATGCTTCCTTAATTTGACCTAAGTTATGAACTCTATCGTATGAGTAACGAGGGTTATATTGTCTATCATCCCAGAATGCCAAACATTATACCATCGTTTAATGTTACAAGAGAACAATTGTTAAAAGCGAAACCACAGTGTTATGATATCAAATTACACAATTGATCGTGTTTAATGACGAAGGAAATATTGTTCTAATGTTACATAGAAGTCAATTGTGATTACAGACACACACAAAGAGGTCGCTGGAGAAACCGACAGCCTTTCTTGGATGGTCTAAATATTGCCAATATCGTACTTTATAGGCCTAATACATTATAATACTATTGGAAATTAATAATGTAATGCTTTCTGCAAAACGTACCACGATCTGTGCCGCAAATACCGATATGAAACCCCAAGCACATCCTAGTGTTAAGGTGGTTTTATGTGAAAAGAAATCTTCAATCCCTGTTAGTACAATGTGTTCATAAGGCACTTGTAAAAACAAAAGAGGTACCACGCAATTAAGAACAGATAGAAACGCCTATTAGTAAATGAATGGTATTGCTCTCTATTTACTATTCTAAACTCTTAATATCGATGGCTTAGCCAAGCATTCCTCGGTGCAAAAGACTAAAGTGCACAGCGCTTCCGACTAAAATGTTTTGTGATTTACTTATTTGTTCCTTGTTTCTCACATTCCAGATAGTCCACCATCGAGCATGGATCAGTGGCATACCTTGGGGGCAGAAGCTATTACCTCTAAGTTTTCAGTGGCCTCTAAATCACAGCCAAAGATAAGATCATCCAGGGACTACGTGTGGACCGTATGGCCAATTGATGGCTGTTCTTTTAATTTCTTTTCTTTTCTCCCAACATTTCTTTGTAATAGAGATCTCTGTAGAAGGATTTGATGTTAATACATATGTATATTGTACAAACGTGAAGGAAAGTGGTCCTTTTACATTGAGAAATAAATAACATGAAGTGATTTACTCTGATTCATTATGGGCTATTCTATACAATTTCGTATGTCTATTCTCTTTTACAGTCAAACAGTCCGAATTTGCACTCTTATGAAAATAATTTAATGTTACGACTGCTATATCATTCAACTCGCTTCTATGAAGATACTCTTACTCAAACATTTCAAAAAGGATTTCCGGACGATAAAGTCTCTTATGTAGCATCAAATCGGGAATTTATAAAAACGATATAGAATTACAGAGAGCTTTAAGAAATTACTGTCTCCCAGATTGGAGTATTGTAGAAGCCTATTAAATAGCTTCTTCTAAGGCCTTTCATACATCCGGCTTAATTCCGACATAATTCCCAATCTCAAATTCATTAATCAGATGAGCACTTTCAGTAATAATTATTTTCGCAAAAGACCACCCCGCAACAACCTGAAGCTAAGATTTCCCATACAAGAAGATTTGTTAATGGGCAGACTCTTTAATGCTTTTGTCATTGCGGATTGAGTTACGACGCAAAATTCAAATGGACAACTTTTAAGTACATTAAAGAACATCTAAGGTTTTAAAGCCGAGTTAAAACGTGGTACTAATTTACAACAAATATCCATGTTGCATTTGTTCACAATTTTATCAGCTTCCTTCTCCAGAAGTTTATCCCCTTTATAATCCCGTGGGATATTCTCTCACACTTGCTCCAAATGTCCTTACGTTCTGTAATGTTCTGCAACGTTATCAAAACGTTCTGCGGAAGCACATTACTTGGCCTGATAGCTTTTGAAAAATTGCCCTTGAAATGAGCTATGTTTGCCCTTGAATAAGATGAATGATGAAAGGATTAATGACTGTCCTATAGTTAGGCCTATATCCTACTTGTTGTTACTAAGCTTAAGCATAGGCCCATAATGACTTTTTATCTCCGGCCTAGAGTACTCTTCGACATGACTGTAATGTTGTTAGTTGACAAACAGCACCCGCATTTCCTCTCCCCGCACCCTCCACAAACCACTTATATTATCATCAGTACATAGCCTTTCATTGATACTCAGTAAAAGGGGGTTACATATATCCCGTCAAATTCATGAGGATGACCTCACAATGATCCTTCACCATTACCACAAAGCCTCGACGGTTATCCTATTTTTTGTGACACCCCCATCAAAGGATCTGACTGGACGTCAGGAAATCATCTTTATTAAGGTACCCCCGAATCAACTATGCCCTATTTACGTCATAAGGGGTGCGTTAAAGTCAACCATAATGAGTGCCATGACTGTGTTAAAGAGATGAGCTATAGAAAGATGACTACACCGTTCCTGTGATAAGTGGTGGATCTGAACTATAGGGTATTAATCTACTGTTATTTATAAGCCTCATTCATTAGATTTCTGTCTTCATGGTTCCAGTAAGCTAGCCATAGAATGCAGTCTTGCATCTCATCTTGACTGTAAGTCATCATAGAACATAGCTCAGAATTCAAAGACGACAAAGAACACTCGCATGAAAGGATAGTATTATCAATCAGAATGCATGTGATATACATCACTGAGTTCTCATTGACTTATGTCAGCATTGAGAGATTGTCTTCTCTACTCCAAACAACCTACACTCCTAAGCTTGACCACCTATGTGGCTCTGATCACTCGCCCAGATAGAACTTGAGTTCGCTGAGCCCTCACCTCTCGGCCTTGCCTACATTGCTACACTGCTCAATCTGAGGAGCACCGGTATACACTGTGTATCTTATTTTCTCGGTTCCTATGACACCATCTCTATGCTCTTCGCCCACAGAGTTTCTCAGAGAGTTGATCTTGACCCCGATCCCTGCTTCGAACCAAAGCTAGCCAAGTTCGTCACTGTGGTACCAATATTCGTCACAGTGATAATGGTATTTGTCACAGAGGGAACATGTCTGTCAGTGTGGTAGATTCCTATACACTGAAAACACAAAGTTGTCAAAAGTGGTGGCAAAAACGACAACCCAATGTTGTCTGTGTCTTTTATACAAAATTTCTTATTTATTAATAGTTTCATGTTGTAGATATCATAGTCCATAATAATGGCTTCCTATTATCTTATTACAATTTATTAGGTATGGCCATTACACATAGGAGGCCTATGAGTTGTATGTTTTTTGACACCATTCACTTACAATACTTTATCATAGACAAAGGCCATGACAACCTTGGGCTGTCGTTTTAGGCACCATTCACTTACAACCCTAGGGTCGTCAAGCAGCACTTTTGACTCTCATTTTGTTCTGTAACAACCCTATGACAACCCGATTCTCAGTTTTTGCTTCTCTGACAACCTTTTTGGCCAAAGTTGTCGGGAGAAAATGTCAACCTTTGGGTTGTCATCCAGCCTCAAAATTCATAATGACAACCCTCTGACCACCCCCAAATTGTCAAAGGATTGTCACAAGGTTGTCACACAGCATCAATGGCCTGAAATGAGCCCTATGACAACCCTATGACAACCCAAAAGTCACCTATGACAACCCAAAAGTCACCTATGACAACCCTCTGACAACTTTAAAGTGGCTCTCTGATGACTTTGTGTTTTCAGTGTACCTCATGGACTATGCCACCGACATCATATTCTAGACCACCATTGTCTAGTCCACAGACATTATTCTGTGGTAACGAAGTTTTTCATTTTTACGAAGTTTGTATGGCTACATTGGACTCCTTGTATAACCTATCTTAATACAAACAGCATCTCCTAAAAGATTTTCATATGCAGTCAAAATCATGATGACGTTTTCTGTAAGCCTTGTGACATCCTGACAACACTTAAAGGGGTGCTCCAGTGAAAAAACATGTTTTGCACACAGAGAATATGAAATTCCAAAACCAATGGTAAAAATGGAATGCAAATTGGAGCAGCGGTTCAAAAGTTATGGACCAAATTAGCATCTATGAAGCTGTCCACTGGAGGCAGCCATTTTGTGTCTGTTACCCAGCATGCACTTCACTAGCTTATCCAATTGTACCGGTAGTTCCTGTTTGAGCATATAATATTGAAGTGTCATTTATTACTTTGCTGTGTCATATTGAGTGCTGTATACCATATTATCCATTCTGTAATAATCAAAATGGGGCAAACCAGGCATGGTCATAGATTTTATACTACACAGAAAACGTAAATATAATGTTGTTTTTCCCAGCAGCCATTTTTAGGATTTGGCATTACCATAGCAACCGGTCATTTAAACATCAGTAATGCTATCAGAATGCTTAAAACCCTTTATACAAAAATTAGACAATGTTTTCTGGTTGCTTAGCAACCAATTATGATATTTGTTGCTAAGCAACAGGCTGTTGCTAGGCAGAGCCAATGGTAACTATATTACTTAGAATGAAAACTCTGGGTTGCTAGGCAACCAGTAACAACTGATCAAATCTTAAGCAATGAATTGATACAGTTGTATCTTCTTTTTCATGGTATAAATGTTTTTTAAGCTTTTAAGGTACCTCACAAATAGGTTAATAGGGGCTGTTAGACTTATGGTAGGGTTGTTATACAAACTAATCCTGCCATGGCAATTAATTTTTACTAAATTAGATGTAAATCTCTATCAAATCCCTGTTACAAAATGTAACTCAATGTATCTCCACTAAGGATATGAAGTTTCATGATGTTTTGCCGAAAAACATTTTCACAAAAGCATTCTAAAAATCAATGAAATACTATACCTAAGCCTTCATAAATCTAAACAGGATCTGCATTTTGGTTTAATCGTGAAGTGCATGCTGGGAAATCTATTCAAAATGGCCACCACCAGTGGGGAGCTTGGGAGAATCTTATTTCTTCAATAACTTTGAACCACTTATCTGATTTAATGCTGTTTTGACTGATGACGTCAGAAAGGCAAGATCTATTTATATTTGTTGTAGTGTGTCACTGGTTTTCCCCTTTAACCCTTTAGACCCCACAGATTGCATTTATGAACTGCTGTATTTCCCCAGGATTTCCATGGAATTCCCTCCGGAATTCCTTAAATTCTTTATACCTGAAGATGTTCAAATGTCTACCCATTCATACCAATTGAACATATAGTTATCTGGTTTTCAGCATTAATTATGAAATTACATCAGCTTTCAAACGATATATCACTTTTGTATGTTCATTACTCATTGAAATATTCTTATTGGAAATTTTTGGAAAATTTATGGAAAATTTCCGTTTTTCCGGGCGGCTACGGCCGGATTGGGAACAGTACCCACGGGCGGCTATGGCCGGATTGGGGTCTAAAGGGTTAAGACAGTCCAAACAACACAGATGTTCCATTCTCACTGCACTAATTAGTTAGCCACTCACCCATTATGGCCTGATAAATTGCATGAAAAAGTTATTGTCAAAGGGTGAAGAGGTAGAGACCCAGGCACTAGATATGTGAATACAAGTGCGCACTCTATATATATATATTGGTTAACAAAGCTGAAAGTGGTATTATCAGGTTGAGGTTACCACTGAAAAACGGGACGTCCTGTAAAAATAGGACGTCCCGTAATAACAGACAATTATGAAAAAGTGTATTATCTAATTATTTCAGATGAAATTTGGTCTGCAGGCGGCCTTATGGCAGCAGGCAGTCTCATTGCTGCCACCTGGTGTTACCCCCTCCCTTTTTCATTATATATTTTCTACATACACCATACATATACATTTACCAATACACCTTCCCCTACTTCCTCCTTCTTCTCAAAACAATCCTCCATTACACAACACACCCTACTCCAATCCAACAATTTCCTCAACTCCATCCCGCACCATCGCTGCAGATCTCTACACTGTCACTACACGACAACCCACACAGGGACGCGCCGTCGGCGGGCATAAGTACAACCCATTTTGTTTATAGTTCACCGACTCTACCCATAATTAGAGACACTATAATCATGCCGGGTACACGGCCACGTACTCGTGCCGCCAAAAAGAAGGCTGAGCTTCGTATCTCGGACAGTATAAAGGAGTCGATGAGGGAGAGTAGCAAGGAGGATAATGAGGTATCGTTTCATCCACATTACGATGGGGAATCAACACGGTACGACGAGGGAGACATAGACAATGGGAGCCACCAGTTTAGGTCGGCCTCACAGGGTGAATCAGAAAATGACCTCTCAAGCCGGGTTTTGGGTCTGGAGGGTAACATGGCCCAGGTTCAGTCCCACGTTGCCAACATTGATTCTAAGATCGACCTTCTGTTAGCAGCTGCCGCCGACAGACGACCGGCGGCCGAGCCCGGCCCGGAGCCCGGCCGGCCCCATACGCACACCGCACGGGCCCCGACAACAGCGGACGTCCTCCCCGACCCACGCACGCTCAGGGCTAGACAAAACAGGCACGGCTACATCGATGAGGTGCTCCGCAAGGAAAGGTTTGCCCAAATACACACCGAGGGTAAGCCACATGCATTATCTGATGTGCCAGTACAGGCAATGCCCAAGCCATACATGTATATCAGGAGAGAGGGCGTGGAAACTATAAAGCAGAGGTTAGAGCTTAGGGCATCATTATCACTAGCTGAGTATACAAGCGCTACCATTGCTCTGATCAGGGATGAGCGGAGCTATTCGCAGGTGGACAGGGAGCACATTCTATCCCATCTCCAGGATGTAACATATGACGCCATTGAGAGGCCTTGGGATGTGGTCCGTAGGTGGTCGCAATATATTTGGGACGAAGTCGAAAGGGGTAATCTGTCCTGGGGGGACGACCAGCGCATACAAAACCAACGCTTTAGGATGGCTTTGACCGGGGGGCATCGTACGGTGGGGGCCCCAAGCGAAGCAAAACAGCGGGTCGAATCCATCTGCAGGCAATACAACTCCAGGGCAGGCTGTAGGCATCGGTCCCATCACGATGAAGGGCAAATTCGCTACATGCACCTGTGCGCCTTCTGTGACGGGGTGGGGCGTCAGTGCACAGGCCATAATGTTATAACGTGTGAAAATAAGCTCCGACTCGGTGGCCCTCCACGGCAGCCCCATCAGTCACACCAGGCCCAACCCCCCCCCATACGCAACAGCTCAATACCCCCCCCGTCAACAGGCCATGGAGCAGCAGTGGAGAAACACACAGGGTAACCCACAGCCTCAATACTTTCAGCATCAGCCAAAAAACGCGTGATGGGGCATCCGGCGACGACAGCGACACCGGATGCCCCTGACCAGGCAACGCCCGACCAACACATCACGGCGCAACATAGTACAGGCGAGATTAAACCGATCACCACGCAGACACATCCACCAGATGCGCCACAACCATCGCACCGAAGGGTAAGCCCACCATTTGACAATATTAGGCGTTTCTGCGAGGGATCAGTGCCCTTTGCGAGACCAGTCGACGCCCGCCCACAGGCACTGGCGGACCATCGCAAGGCCATGTGGCCACACATGGTCGTCGCGGGGGAAGCGGGGGGCCTGGCCAGCATATATAAGGCCGTCAGGGAGACGGGCATCCCGAATGCCATGGGCGCCAGAGTCCCCCTCCCATCCAACCTCAACATTAGCTCTTGGGAGAGATACTTGGGGGCCCTGGGTGACAGGCACCGGGTCCTCGATTTTGTCAAGTATGGTTTCCCCACCGGTTATGCTGGGCCGGTGTCCGACACCGCCAGCACACCAAACCATGCCAGCGCCACAGACTACCCCGCTCATATACAGGAATTTATTGATAGCGAGGCACGTCTGGGGGGAGTACTGGGTCCATTCCAGGACCCCCCATTTGACCCGTGGTGCCACGTGTCCCCCTTGATGACAAGAGAAAAAGCCGACCCAACGAAGAGGCGGGTCATAACGGATATGACATTCCCGGACGAGGCGTCAATCAACGCTTATATAGTCAAGAACGGCGTTTATGGCTTCGAGCAACACCACACGCTGCCCACGGTTGATGCACTGGCCCGCGAGCTGGAGGCCATGGGCAGGGGCTCATACCTATCAACCGTGGACGTCTCCAGGGCGTACAAAAACTTTGTGTCCGACCCCCTGGATTGGCCCCTCCTGTGCTTCCGGTGGAAAGGGAAGTACTATTGTGATATATCCATGCCCTTCGGGGCCAGGGCCTCTTCGTTCCACATGCAGTCGGTGGCAAACTGCATTGTGGACACGTTGCGGGCCGAGGGCATCTGCTGCCACATGTACCTGGACGACCTCGCCATCCTGTCCCCCGACAAAAAATCGGCGGACGCCCACTACAGCAGGGCACAGGAGCTGCTGCACGAGCTTGGCCTTCCCGAGGCCAGAGACAAGGCGCAGCCCCCCGCAAGGAGGGTCAAATGGCTCGGGGTCATCATTGACGCCGCCCATATGACATTGTCGGTCCCGCCGCAGAAACTGAAGGAAGTCATCACACAGGTCCGGGAAGTGTACAACATGCCATATATCACTCGACGCAGGTTACAATCCCTTCTTGGCCACGTACTCTACATCGCTAAATGTGTGCGCCCCGCGAGGTCATTCGTCTCACGCCTCCTCAACGCGCTGCGTGCAGCTGACTCGTGGCGTATAGATGTGGAAGATGATATGCGCAGGGACCTGTCATGGTTTCTCGAGTTCTGTGATGAATGGAACGGGGTCTCTATCATCCCTGCGGCTGAACCTAGTAAGGTCCTCTTGGTGGATGCCTGCCTCACGGGAGTCGGGGCTACGGATGGCCAACGCGCATATGGGCAACAGATCGCGTTCAAGGCGGGTGGAGACACCCACATCACGGAACTGGAGGCCATGAACGTGGTCGTGGCCTTGCACACGCTTGTGACACCTAGTGACAGAGGGACACATATCAGGATAAGATGCGACAACCTCGCGGCAGTGCAGGTTCTGCAGACGGGCAAGGCCCGCAATCCCGTCCTCCAGGAATGCGCCAGGGCTGCTTGGATGGTCCAGGCACTTATGGACGTGGAACTTTCCTATGACCACATCCCAGGGAAGGATAACAGGGTGGCCGACGCACTCAGTCGTGCCCACCTCGGCCCCTGCCACTATGGTGAAGCCTCGTCCCTGGTAGAGCAATATAGTCTGCAGTGCATAGCTCCATGTATGTTTTTCTTTGATCATACCCTCTGCTGTTTCCCCCGCAGATCCGGCCATGAGGGCGCTGATGGCGTCCGCCAGCATACGTCAGGACTCGGCACGGGCCCCGGGGACACGCAAAAATCACCAGTCGACCGTGGCCACGTACATTGCATTCATGGCCAGCGCGGGCGAGGACCCAACGGCGCCGAGGTATCAGATGGTTTGCGCATACCTGGAGTATGCGGCCACACATACCCCGGCGCCAGCAACGCTCCGCAACAAAGTGTCGCATGTGAGGACGTTCCTGCGCCTCGCTGGAGCCGCGACCGACCCCATAGACCATCCAAGGGTGCGGATGGCACTCGACGCATTTACCAGGAACAAGACATACATCCTGCGGGTAAAGCCACCCATGCCGGTAGATGCGATGAAACGTGCCCTGACATGCTTACCGAGGTCCATCGTGGGCGACGCGGTGAGGGCCGCCATACTAATAATTTACTATGGGGCCCTGAGACAATCGGAGATAACCCCGCCGACGATCCGGTCATTCGACCCATACAGGCACCCGACAAGGAACGACATCCGCATGGTAGAGGGCAACATGTTGCTGACAGTGAAGTGGGCCAAAAATATGCAACGGGTCGACCAACAGCGAGTTGTGAGCCTCCCACGGGTGAAAGACTCCCTCGTGTGCCCAGTAACTGCAATAACAGCCAATTTGCGGGCAGTACCTACGGGCAAGACATCCGACCCACTGCTGATGGTCCCCACATCACGAAACCCACTACCCGCATCACTGGTGAGGAGGGTCTGGCACGAGGCCCTTGGAAAGGCGGGCGTGCAGGCGGACATGTACACACTCCACAGCATCCGCAAGGCAGCGGCAACACAAGCCTACGCCTCGGGGTGCAACGAGTTAGAGATACAAAGACATGGAGGATGGCGCTCGGGGGCGTACAGAACTTATATCGCCACCCAAACTGCCCGAGTAACGCACGCGCTCGTGGACTCAATCCATAACTGACTTTTATATCTTCTTATACACATTATTTCATTCCATACCCCCCTTTCCCTTTTCCCATACCACCACCCCTCCCCTTCCCCTCCCCCCTCCCCATAACTCACATACCTTTGGCACCAAACTTTTTGGCCATTTTCTTATATACAATATTTATATATACAACAAATTTCTACTTATAAAAAATTAAATTTAATATAATAAAAATTTAATTTTTCCCCAAACTTGGTGCCTCTGGTTTTCCTTTCACCCGGTGTACAGTAATGTGGTCTGCAGGCGGCCTTATGGCAGCAGGCAGTCTCATTGCTGCCACCTGGTGTTACCCCCTCCCTTTTTCATTATATATTTTCTACATACACCATACATATACATTTACCAATACACCTTCCCCTACTTCCTCCTTCTTCTCAAAACAATCCTCCATTACACAACACACCCTACTCCAATCCAACAATTTCCTCCCACCCACCCTACAACACCCACTCTCATCATCTTAACAATCTTATCAACATTAATTCATTTTACCCATTTTCTTATATACAATATTTATATATACAACAAATTTCTACTTATAAAAAATTAAATTTAATATAATAAAAATTTAATTTTTCCCCAAACTTGGTGCCTCTGGTTTTCCTTTCACCCGGTGTACAGTAATGATATGTGAATAATACACAAGACAAACATGATATAATATTTCTACAAATGCAAACTGCAAAAATTATGAAATTCTGCATTTAACATGAATTATTTAATAACACTTTCCATTTTGACAAATACATAGATAATAATTTCACAATCAATATTTTTACATAATTAAAAATGCTCAGAAAATGTGGAGGTTGCTAAATTAAAAAAATATTTGTCATGAAAGTACACATCTTTTGCATCAAAATTATCATTGCATTTTCACATTCTATCGTTGCATTTTTTTTCTATTGATTTTTATTTTTTTAAAGTTACAAAAATCATACCAAGAAAACAGCCCATCCTGAAATAACAGGACGGTTTTGTGACCTGTTATTTCAGGACATCCTGTTTTTTCAGGCATACTTTTGAAAACCTTTAAAACCATGATTATAATGATTGGATTGGATTTTAATTTAACCAAATGATTGTTTGTCATGTAGAGATATAATTGAAATTGAAAAAAATTATAATAAAATGTTTTAGGATGAATTAAAGGGTTACGTCCTGAAAAAACAGGATGTTCCGTTTTTCCGGTCATAGCCCCAACCTGATTATGTTACCATCCATTTACATAAAAGATACTTTAGGGGGAATCCACATGACTAGAGGACTGAAGCTTTATGAGAACGAAGCTTTAGAACTAAAGAGTTAGAGAAGCTTTATGGCAATAAAGATAGAGAAAAATGATGCATACAAATCTGTTCCAATACTTGAGAAAATAATTACTACGGTTTCTCATGAAAAAAAACGTCATTAAACTTTGTCTGCGAATCAACCATCCAGCTCATTCCAGGCTAATGGTTTTGTACATTTAGCCTTGGCCTACATGATATCATGAATATATTTAGTCTTTTTGTCTCTGAGAATTTATTGACAATTTAGTTGCACCTGCTGTTTCTGCCTATTGAGGTTACCAGATATCTAATTAGATTAGGTTGGATCTACATATTCACACTCCCCCTTGTCAGATGCATTTTTTCTATGTGGCATGTGCCTTTGTGGGTGACTCATTACTGATTTACCACGGAGTACTAAAACAGCCAGGGTCCATGCATTAATTAAGGGCACGCCGTGGTGAAGAATGAGGGTCAAGCAAAACGTGTGAGTGAGAAAGAATGATGTGGGGTAGGCCTACTGACCTTTTAGGCTTAGGCATATTTTTCAGGTGCGTGTATCGTATATCTGGTTTTGAACAATGTGCAGTGCTGTATTTAGAAGTAATTTTTTTTAATACAAAATGTTTCTATGTTTTGTTCATGAAGATTGTCATTATTGATGTGGTACATGAAATGTCAACTATTTTTTCCTGTAAAGGGGTATTTTGATAGCTTAATGAAAGAAGCAGCTTCAGGCAACTTGACCTAAAAGATAAGCATGAATAATGAATTACTCGCCCGACCCCTAAAGAGGATACACGTGACCTTTACCCCAATTCTAACACTTTCTTCTTAAATTGAATTTCTTTTAGTCCAATTTCCGCCACCTCTTTCCAACCCATGATGTGAGGCCTATGTATGTCAATAATTAAGTATAGAACGTGCGCACACATGGTCATATGATTACCTTTTGGTGGTAAGTGACTATTTGATAAATTGATAATGTATCGATACCAGGAATACAAAATTGGTATTATGAATTAATACAATAATAGATCTTTTAAGAACTATTTAGCATAAATCAGTAAATGTTGTTTTAAATATTTCTGATAATGAACAATGTTGGCAGCGAGACATCTATATTCATAAATATAACATTTATAAGTCCTTAAATAGCTTCTATTATCCTCTAAGATCAGATGATATTCTAAAATTAGAAAGAAGAGACAATAAATAGGTACTTTTATGTTGTGTCCCAGTTATGATAGGCCTAGTAGTCTGGGGCCTCTGATTACTATTTCTCACCACATCACTACTCCTCACCACCTGAGCAACAGTGGCCTAGTTTTTTTCCTTATTAAGAAGCCACTTGCTAGGACAGAATTAGCCTACTCCCAATTTATATGGGGTTTCATCTGAGTCCTTGCATAGAAATACAAGAATGAGGTATAATAAAAAAGCCATGACCGAAAATAAACGTGAAAATTTCATAAGCAATACCACTCAATATTTGAATATATTTCTGTAATTCTATTTGCCTGTCCAATATCAAATTCTAATATAACAAAGTGAGATCTTTCCAAATAACAAATAACCAATCTGAAACTATAGAACAACCCAAGTATCACACGCTTATGAAAATCCCACCCACCAGAGTAATTCTATAGACAAACATCGTATCCAGAAAAAATTAATTGGTTCTACTGTCACCAATTCCCCTTTGTCCTATAAAAGCCACATTGTCTCATTCCGTGGTGGGCTTGGGTAACACCTTAACTGTCCTCAATGACAGGAATGTCTGTTTCTAGTTATTGAGATATTTTTCTAAATTCTAAACCAACACCAGATGGCGGGTCGCGTGAGTGGCTCTAACAAAAGGCTTGACTAAGAATGGAAATGAGCCATCCGTCATTGTAATCCAACACCAGAGTGTTTCATTACGCCATAGTCAATTCAGGCTTTAAATAAGTGATACCACATTTCTGTGAGTACTGCTCATAGGAGTGGGGTTCCACATACGCTTAGATCCGCACAAGAATTGGCAATTTTCTTAAAGTATACATTCGCTTTTGAGATGTCAATACAATCCCTCTTCCATCTTTTGCATCACTGTCATCACCAATAAAGAATCAAAAGTCTATAGGTTTTCGAGTTAGCAAAATAACCATACAATATCGAGGCAAGTATGAAGTTGGTGATATGGCTGGGATATGAAGGCAAATGTCAGATATTTACCAGATTTATTCAGCTTAGAGACGGTAGGGACAACTTAGGGAAATGACTTCATTCTTGAACGGAATTGGGGGTGAACATGTAAATTATTTGTGTAAATTGACAGATCCAAAAATGCAGTTCATTCTCCTCAATTCAAAACATTATTTATCATGTAAATACATTAATTTTAGATAGTTGCCTTGTTGATGTTCTACATAATATTTAGAATATACCTTTCAAGAATACTTGATTAAGTTTTCTTTCCAATGGAAGCTAATACAGAAAATTAATAAATGCATTGAAAATAAATTCCGATCACGCAATTTAATCTCGCTGCAATTCAAATGCATGATACTGGCATGTACACACACTGTATCAATAAGGAAATCTCTAATGATGCACACTTTCCAAATAACCCCCTACATGGTACAGCTAATAGACGGCACTGGGCATGAATACGTTTACATGTAAATTAGGACAACAATCACAGAGTGGTCGATGATAACAAATATTAATGTTTGTTCTGGTCAAGATCTTTAATTACATTTGACTAAACATCCCATTTCCATTAAGAGTTTGTGCCCAATAAAAGAAGCTAAACTTGAATGCGGCAAGTTACCTAAAATTGTTTCTTGAAATCAGTTCTTCTCCCTTCGTCTTAAAACAAATGACTGACTGGTTCATTTCAATTGCCAGAAGCTAAGGAGTTGAGTCGGGTCAAATCAGTGTTTGTCTTAGATGATGTTAAGTTTCGACAAACACCATAGTGACAGCATGATGTCAAACATTGACTATGGAAAATGGCCACTTAACAAAAGACTAGAAGCTTACAAAATAATATTTTGTAATAATAATATTATAATATTATCATGATTATCATAACTTTAAAGTATCACAAAGATATTTTCAGTGGAGAATGTAGCGTATGTAAAACAAATGATTCAATTGCATATGCTTCATCGATCAAATGTTCACTGAATGACTCTGTACTTCAGCTATCAGAGTTTAGGAGTATCTCAATTTGATGTAGTAATTATTGAATGTGTCTGATGTGAATCGCCAAATAAATCGCTAGGTAATTTTTCCTATCGCCAGGCGATTCATGCAAATTGCCTAATGGGTATCAGGCTACAGTTGGTTGACACTCTATCATCTATGCAAGCAGAAAATTTGCCAATATCTGTTTCATTTCTCAGGATTTCAACGACTGCGGGCCCCCGGGCCAGTCAAAAAATAATTGCCAATTTTGCAGATTGAATTATTGGAAGTAGGCCTCCTACAAGAGCAAAGTATGTTTACTGTAAGCCTAATGGCCAACCCAAATTTGATCATACAAGGTCAAACCAGGTCAGAACCCATTGACTGGATGGCGAATAAGAAGGAGGGCCACACAGTGCCCATTCTTGCAAATCTAAGTTCTTCGCTCTAAGACCGAACTGTATATATATATATATATATATATATATACAGTTCACAAAATCAGGGTTAATCAAGGACATTTTCCTATTGTCTGTGCACAATACAATATTCTATCATTCCCTGATATAGAACCATGGGTTCTTTTACGGGTTATGTTCCAAGGCAGGATCATAATAAAAAAAGAACAATATACACCTCATAGCCTACTGATATCAAAATTGTGGTGGAAAACTGGATAAGATAGTGAACTTTAGATACCACAATGCACCTCTATATGTTGGCGTATCTGATATTTTTCTAGTCATATTCTGTGTGATTGTGAAGATTAACAAATCAATTTAATCGATTATTCATTATCATTCCCATAAGTGTAATCATATAGTGACACATTTTCTAGAATAATTGTCTAAACTGAGGTAAAGGATACGTTACGTTTACGTTACGTGATACCTCGGAGTAGGGCTATCTAAAAACTCCCTGCATAGTATTACTGAGCAGACCTCGTCTGCAGTATTTGAATGACAATGAAGATCTCTCAAGACTATCCGCCCATTGGCGCGGGAAGATTGACGTGACATGTTTGTTACAATGTTTCAAATTTGCACGAGAGCAGTATACAATGCTATAGGCATACAGGTCACATATAAGAGTAAAAAACATATCTTTCATACATGTACTTTAGACTGCAACATCCGTCCTGTAACAAAGGAGGTGAAGGGTGTTTTTATTATTATATCTTTTTTGTAAGGTGGTGGTTCAACAGGTGCATAGGTTTTGTGAATTCAGTCGGTGTCACATATCAGTGCGTTGACCCAGGAAACCTGAGGCAGTATTACCATTGATATCCGACGGCCTATACCATGTGTGTCTCTAGTTGTATACATTGTTCTTCCTGGTTTCCAATTTGTGAGAATTTGTATGGAGTTATGGGCAGTTATATCTTCTCATAATTTCTAAACAGCATTCTAGAAATGACGCGTGACAAAGACATTCCGGGGCATTTCCTAACGACAAAGTTAAAGCGCATGGACAAGAATGTAACTAAAAGAGAGCAAGGCAAAATGGCTATAAGCACTCATATAACCATGGAAGATGGTAGACCATACAATGGCCCTTGTCTGCACTACGGAATCCGTTTATAGTGCACAGAGTGACTTCGGTTTTGTATATTTGAGTTTAAAAGATCAAAGAAGGAGAACATCAACAAATTGATTATGAATGTTGTATCTCATATTAAACTGATACTAACGTTAACACTACAACACTTAACATGATACATAAATAATTGCCCCCTTTAAAGCCAATAATACATCTATTAATTAGTTAACTTGCACAACGCTCAACTTAATTGATTTTGATCATTCTTTTCATGAATATGTCCAGGAAAACGAATTGAATAAATAATTCTGTTGTTAGGTAAGCAATCTCCGACTATCCCCTTAACTCAATAAGACATAATATAAGTATCAAACAGAATGTGGTAGCTATTTGTGTTTACATGCAGCTATGGAAGAGTGCGATGTACTTGACCCGAAAAAATGATATAAATAGTTCATATTATGCACTGCATGAAGTGTGTAACTGACCTAGTGTTTCTAAATACATGTATGTTAAAGACAAATAATAGTCAAAGACAACGGTTTAGATTTCATTCCTGCCTGTCTTTATACGCTAGTCTTAGGCCCATTTAGCAAGTCGACTGGACAACTTTTGATGATACACTTGTCTACATGTCACTATCAAAGCTTCCTATTTCTCTATATAACACATAGATCATCTTGCAAGACATGTGCACAAACATTGCTAGACACTGGTAACCGACCTATGAATAGCGTTATCTGATCCAAGTTGCTGTTTAGATAGCCATAACATCATACACTCTATTGATGATTTAAAGGGATTACTGACTGCTTACTCGAAACTGCAAATCCATTACAGACCCCTGAAACAAGTTATCATTAGCCTTGGAATATCAGAAAAAAATAAAACATAAAAAAAAACATGCGTCACCATGTTTATTTTTTAATGTAAGTGGGGAGGAAGGGAAGGGTCTTAACTATAGAAACTTATGAGAACTTCAAAGCTTTTCCCTATTAACATAATCCTAGGAAACTTGAAACCCTGGGCTTGAAATCCATTACAGCCTCACCAAACCTCATGATATAAGATCTATATAAACATTTCCAGGGGAAAAAGTTAGGGCTTTCGATAGGATATGATTGCTGCAGCCAATTGTAACAATCACAAGCAAAGCTTTTTTGAACATTTATTCATGAGTGTTTTCTTTCTAAGCAATGTAATAATATTGTGTATAGGCAAATGAAATGTGTTGATCTGAATTGGAATTTAACATTATTAGTGGACAAAAAGACATTTTTGAATTTTGAATTTTTCTCATTGGTTGGTGCCACTATGGAACTTCTATCTCTAAATGCTTTTTGGAAGGTGATCAGTTTTAGATAATTGTTGATTTTGATAATAAATCATATTTCACCAATACTGAATAAGCAACTTTTAGACTTTGAATATTTGCATTTTTACTCACCACGTGTCACTAATGTAACTAGTCAGTAATCCCTTTGAATACATTTAAACAGTTAAAAGTACCTATCAAAATTCGAAAAGGATACAAATCATTTCCGCACAGGAAAGAAACACAATGTCACAGCCTATGTTATCAACGTTGTGAAACCTCCCAAGGCTCATATAGAAGTACAGTCTCTCAAGGAGACAGGACCCCAGGAGTCAGGTGATAATGATTGACAAGACACTTCCAGGGGCACCCAAGGAACACACAACACCGCCAGACTAATGTGATAAGTTACAGTCTGGGAGCAAGACTGATGGCAAAGATCTTACAAAGGAAAGAAAATTGGCACCTGGCCCCCAAGCTACAGTTGTCTGATTAAGTCCCGGGGAATAAAGGATGCAAACTTGGAAAGATCCTCTTCCTAATCTTCATCCCTCAGCTACAAATCACACCAAACAGACTTTCAAGGTTGTCTTCCAGGAAACATTTTTCCTTGCAATATCCAAAACGAGAGTCAGAATAAAGATGTATATAATATATTATCAGTAGAAATGATTTTGAATGCTATTTCAAACGGTGCATTTCATATAGGTTCCTGTGATATTCCTATTGAACATTTATTTTAGAAATAACAAATTCTTCGGCAGTGAAAATCTCCTTGTGAAATACAGGCTTAAGGATCTATAAGGGCATTTACTATCCACCTGATGCTGCTTATTAGTCTAACGGCTGTGTCCAATTTATATAGCATACATTTGGTTAAGCAGCACTATAGAGGGGGCATTGGGTCCCACTGCTACAGATAGGCACTGCCATGGATATAACCCTCGCAGGTGATTAGGGTGTAATAACGCAACCAATAACCAACAAACCATCCATTTGGTTAAATTTAGCTGCTAAAGCAGCAGTAATCACAAACCAATTTGTATACAGTATGTTATTTGGTGGATGTATAATACTGAAATGTATCTTTCATACTATGGGTTTGTAATTATATAGAATAAAAACTTTATCTTAAACGACAGGTTAAGAAATGATGACGAAGAGGATCAAGCTCATAATTATATTTGGTACAGTTTTATGGTCATAGAACTAAGTCAAACATGATGGAGAAAATACTAATTTTGTAAACTAAATGTATGTAGATGAAATCTATTGAATTGGATAAACGATGTCTGATAGGGAATCTGTGTCGTAAGCTTTGTTTAACATAGGCCTAGTTATTTCTTCTTGTAATAAGCTAGTTGAAATTTGATATACACATGCTAAGACATTGTGCAGATGACGTCACAAGTCCCACAATGTGCAGGCCCCCAAATTTGTAATTGAGTTATACAACCGTAAGATTTACAAATCTGAAGCAATTTAGGTCCAATACATAAAGTCTCACAGAATCAGAAATAACTGTCATTATCATTTAGAATTTAATAATCATATAAATCCCAAAGCCATGTGGTCATGAACACTCCGTATACATAGTGATCACCAAGAAGTGATCAAATGACCATGTCTGCACAAGGCCTATATTCGCTCTCCAACTAGGATGTTGCTTAAAAAAAGGTAGTTCATAATAAGTATTATTGTCTCTCCATACCCATCCTGTTTGTCCTGTCCCCTTTGTTGACCATGCCATACACATGTATCTTAGCACTCGTGTACGTCCCAATAAGGTCGTATATTTTGCCCCAATTCCCCTTGCGGAAGATAAAGCCGATGTTTTGAACTGAGAGGTCACTGTTAAATCTGTGCTAAAACAGGGGCTTAGATCCCTAGTCACTTCTAATTGATTGATTTGACCCATCTAGGGGCAGCATAACAAATCTCTAGCTTTCTTCACACGAGATCGTCCCAAAGGCTTTAATTATTTTGTTATCATATCAAAACATGAAAATCATTGAATTATATCAACTGTCTACAATAATTACGGCAATCCTTTTCTTCCCACAGTAAACTGCTGGAAAGTAAAAGAAGTAATCATCGAGTAATTTTGAGTGAGTGAGTGAGTGAGTGTTGGGTGTTTTACGCTGTACCAACAGCCAAGGTCATTTTCACAGCGAAAACCAATTAGGGAGAATTCTGTCTTTGGTGATTGAATCTATGAGATGAAGGTGACAGGGCGGGCAAATAGCAGGGGATCAAAACCTGGAAATCATTTTTGCTGTACCTTATCCCTTAGTGAACCACAGCACAACCGGGAATTAAACCCAAAGAACCACTTGGTCAGTGCTGGGTCCCCCCTATAATTGCCTTCTATGATCAGCAGGGGCTACTGGGGGCCTATTCTTACCCGGACCCCCACGGGTTCAAGTAATTTTGTGTGTAAATAATTATAGCTGATGAAGCAATGCGATGGTTTGGTTCATGAGTGTAGCATAAAACCGGTTTCATTGTTCATGTTCGCGATTCTACTATTATACGTTAAATTTGCATTGGTACAGAGTAATACAAAGAAAATCTAAATTATATATATATATATATAATATACAAGATACGAAAGCACCTTAGATTCTGCAGGTCTCAATAGGTGGCGACTAATTGACTGGTTGGTGCAATTTGCCTTGTCAGTGTTGCCCCATGTTACTCAATAATGAAAGGCCGTAGCGGTGGCAACGCGCATAGAAACGTGGTAGGAGGCAGTAAAGCCACCTTGTAGAGACTAGACTTAGTAATTAGGTAATTAGGTAGATTGCTAATGATCACCATTACTATGACAAGTGGATACTTCTGATATTTGATTTAATCTAGGGCAGAATTTATTGTAGAAGTTTGTCCACCACATATTCGTAAAAGGATTTATTGAGGAAAGTGTATTTGGTTACAATAGTAAAGTTAGTGAATTATAATCAAGTTGTTTTATTTCGGAGTTAAGCATATACATGGATACTCATATTGCTCTGCGTTAAGGGGGGGGGGGGGCGTAACCAATTGAGTGATTCTACTAAAAATCTGGTCGTTCAGGCGATCAGAACTGGTCGAAAACGACCAAACCTGGTCAAAAACAACCACAATCAATAAATGATGGACATTGGACGAAACCTCAGTGTTAAAGCTAGACATCAAAGGTTGCCTCCACCCACTTTTGATTGACAGAGAGTGGACCACGCCCTCAACAGAGAGATAGCGTTTCAGTATGCAAGAAGTATACCAAGTGTGGATAGCCATCATACCACGTTATTCTATTGGCCACTTTAATCTTCACATGAGATGGATTCCCATACTTGTAACGACGCAAACTGTGTTTTTAATCAACGGAACAATAGACTCACAATATAATAAGAAAGAGCGATATTAAATTGTGTAGCGATACCTAAGCAATTTATTTATTTCGGAGTGAGCGTGACGTCATCGCCCTCCGTTTCCATCGCTACGGAGATTGTTGTACCTCGACTATATAAATCGCCCAAGCTTGACCGTTGGTCATTCTCGTTCTAACCACCAGAGATTCATCATCGCAGCAGAATTTTAAGAGAGATTATTTGAATTTCTCAGCGGTTTTAAGGGGTTTAAACCGTATTATTGAGGCGTACGAATTTTTTCTACGCATCATTCCAAGAAATAATTAATTGGACTTACCAAAAATGAGCAAGAAGAAGAATTTTTGCAGAAAGTGTCAGACTCGACACGTCGCCCCGACGGGGAAGAAATGCAATCGCCTGAAGACGAGCGATGATTCTGCATCGGGCGGGTCGGATGACCTGTTCGGCGATGTTGGTGGTGGAATTGAGATGGGGAATAGCCCTTTGGGCAATTTCCCGGCGGCGATCCAATCGCCTCCGAAGGCTGCGGAGACTGAAGTTCTCAACGGTAGGATGGGAGTAATGGAGAAGAACATCTCTAAACTCGTGGGCGCTGTCAACCGGTTAGCGGAGAAGCAAGAGGCGGCCATGGCTCCTCCAAGAGACGATTCTGATGATGATGACAGCGATGGATGGACAGAAGTATCTCCGAGAAAGTCCAGGCCAAAGACGAAGAAGAGGGGGAAGGTGCAAGCATCGCCCAAGCTGGTCAGCCCCGCCGTCGAGTCGTCAAGCGATGAATCGAGCCGCTCCAGCGATAGGTCCGCCTCGCCTACAAAAGAAAAAGGTAAAACAAAGAAATACGCCCAGAAATTGTATTGCAAAAGCGGCGATAAGCCTAAGAATGTAGAGGAGGTGTTGCTGGTTGGTTTAAAAACAATCGAGAGATTAATTTTGGATAAAAAAGATCCACTCCCCGCTGTCAAGCATGTAAAACTATTGACAGAGAAAGCCTCTAAGCGATTGTACACGTTCGACACGTTTAATCAATATGATATCTCAGTAAGGGAAAGAGCTGGGAGGCTGGGACATGATGAATTTGGCAATTTCGATCAGGAGGAGATAATGTCATCTTTTTCATTCGACAACACGTTCAAGGCAGGTGTCAGTAGCAAATCTGGAGGGGGTTTCAAAGGTAAACAAAGCCAGGGAAGTGGTAGATCCTATTCCGAAAAGATTTGTTTTCGCTTCAACTCCGACAGCGGATGCTATGGCAAGTGTAATCTCAACCATGCTTGTATAATTTGCGACAAGAAAGGGCACAGCAAAAAAGATTGTGGCCGGGGAGGCAGCGATAAAAAATAGGATTTAGTTCAAAAATCTGAGAAGATTCCAGGCGGTAAACACTTATCTGACAGTGACGTCACGGGTGAAGGGGTTTCTTCTCAGTCGTGTCCGAGCTCGCTAGCTCAAAATGTTGAATTATACAGTATTTCCAGAAGTGTTAGTCCTAATGATGGTTTCCTCCGTGTTCTAGAGGTTGAAGGTATTAATCCTGTCTTTGGGGAGGACAAAACGTGTTGTATTTCAAATAATATCTCTGATATCGGTACGATCGGTACACGCCGGTACTTTGCATCGCCGGGGTCAAGCCCGGGTCAAAGCACCGATACCGCTGACGTCACGGGTTTCCGTGTCGAAAGTACACAAGCGGTGTCGGAGCAGGAGGAGGAAAATGTCAATCGGCAAGGTAAATTTGTTCAAAATATAGAATTTCTAGCCGATACTTCTTGTCTAACGGTCGATAGGGAGGGAGATGAGGTCCTTGTCGACAAGTACCCCAAGTTTGAAAAAATTCCATCGGGTAGTTCCAGAGATATTAAATATTTTGAAAATAATCTTCTGGTCTCGGCGCGCTCGCCGAGTGGTCAAACTGTCAATGTATTCGAGAAATGTGCACGGGGTGAATGCACATGCGATTATTATATTAATGGTGCATTGGCGCAACTCAGGCCTTGTAGATTCGAATATCTTTTGTCATTGGGGTCTGATGAATGTAAAAAAAGATTTAGACCGATGGTTGATGGTATAACAGATGGTTTCAAAATTGTTGATGAAACGGTGCCAAGCGGGGGTCTGAGTTATGATTGCAGAAATTACAATTCTCTTTTTGAAGGTGATAATAGGAAAAAAATGGACAAAATTATTGGCAAAGAGCTAGCTGAGGGTTACCTTAAAATAGTGCAAGAAAAACCTGCTTGTATTCATGCTATGGGAGCAGTCCCAAAGCCGGATGGTAATATAAGGCCAATAACAGATTGCAGTATGCCTGAAAAAATCTCAATTAATAATTATTGTGATAATATTATTGAGGAATTCAAATATAAGAGTGTAGACAATGTAGTCGCATTGTTAAATCCTGGAGATTATATGGCAGTAGTTGACATCAAATCTGCTTATAGGGCAGTTCCAATATACCCAGACCATCAAAAATACTTGGGAATAAGATGGGATATTAATGGAAAAATTGAATTTCTGCAGGACTCTCGCTTGGCATTTGGTCTTAGACTTGGACCTATGTATTTTAATGAAATTTCTGAGTTTATATATCATATTTTGTCAGATATTTATGGTATTCAGACAGTAAATTATTTGGATGACTTTATTGTCATTGGTTCAAGCCTGGAAGAGGCAACATGGGCCCAACAGGTAGTTATTAGGGTTCTAAGATACATAGGCTTCCATATAAGCTGGGGGAAAGTGACCCCTCCATCTCAGGTATGTATCTACCTGGGTCTGGAAATTGATTCCATTAAAATGGAAATACGCCTTCCAAAGGACAAGTTAGAAAAACTAAAAAATTTAGTGTGTAAATACAGGCAAAAAGCTACTATTGGCAGGAAGGAATTGGAAAGCCTAGGGGGCCTTTTGTCTCATTGTGCTCATGTAGTGGATGGTGGCAGAATATATTGTCGCAGGGTTTATAACTTGTATAAAGTCCTTTTAAATAATAATTTAAAGGCTATTAAAATTGGCCAAGCCTGTAGGGACGACTTAAATTGGTGGGAAAAATTTTTGGAAAATTTTAATGGTAAAAAACAAATAGAATATAAAGAATTTCCCCTCCCTATGGTATCAGACTCATCTATGAAAGGCTTTGCAGTATATATGGGTAGTGACTGGAGGGCAGGTACCTGGGATAATAGCATTATTTTTCCAGAGTCTGATTGCAAACATATTATACCGGCCCCTTCTGATATTGTATATAATAAGGAAAATATAAATGAATTGGAATTATTTCCAATAATGCGTGGCCTACAGGAATGGCTGAGCCAACTTGTAGGTCATATCATTAATATCTATACAGATAACACACAGGTTTTCCATATGATCAGAAAGGGGATTAGTTGTAATCCAACATGTATGAGTTGGCTCAGGGAAATATTCTGGATCTGCAAAATATATAAAATAAGACTGGTCCCCCACTACATTAACACAAAAAATAATTTAGTGGCTGACACTTTGTCACGCCTGTTATATTTTAAAAGTGAGGACGCAGTTAAAAAGTGTATCCTAGGGGCGAATTTGTGTTGTACTAACGCCATTTTTAAATTTTGCAGAGAAAATACGCCTGAAAAGGCGCGTTGTGACGTTGAAAAAAGCCGCTGTAGGGGAAAATACCCAGAAATTGCGGAGGATGCAATGGAAATGTTACCTAAAGGTATGTAAAAAATTTCATTGGGCGCCCTATAAATGTGACTCTAACCAGGGCTGTCTGTATATTTCTTATATCTCAAAATTTATGAAAGCATCCTCTGTGATAAATTATTATCAAGCGGTTATATATTATCATAATGTCAAGGCCAAGCCAGTCGCAGGCTGGTCAGATGTTAATATTAAAATGGTTGTAAAAGGTATAAAAAATACAAATAGTATAAAAGTGGATAGTAAGGAACCACTGAAAGAGAAGCATTTAGAAATATTATATAGGAAGGTAGATTGGTCCGACCAGTTAGGGATATTGATATATATTGTAATTGTTTTCCTGTTTAGGACACTACTTAGGGTAGGACATGTTGTGAGGTCGGATCACATGCTTCTGAGAAAAAATGTGAAATTTTATAAGTGGGGATGCGTGGTAAATGTGCCATCCTCAAAAACAAAAAAGCCAGGCTGTCTACATGAGATCCCAGTAAATAGGTTGGAAAATAAGAGGATCTGCGCGGTGTATTTGCTAGAGAAATTATATAATATTCACCCAATGTCTAGGGGTGACCCTTTGTTCTCCACAAGTAAATTTAATTATTTATCCTACACAGTGGTTAACAGGGAATTTAAACAAATGTTGTTGAATTCGAAAATAAAGGGTAACTTTTCTACCCATTCCCTAAGGAGGGGAGGCACTACAGACTTGTATAATAAGGGTGCTTCTATAACTTATATTAAAGAGAGGGGCCAGTGGTCATCAGATTGTATTTACAAATATATCAGGCCTTCTATCTCTGATAAAATTAATTATGATAAATTTTTATCACTACGTTAGGTAATTGATTTGGAGGAATTGGATTAAAATAAATGTAATTTATTATATGTCCAAATCAATTTACCTTGTTTGTTGTCCTGTATTTATTCTAAGTTGTTCTAGCCGCGACGTAAATGATATTAAATTGTGTAGCGATACCTAAGCAATTTATTTATTTCGGAGTGAGCGTGACGTCATCGCCCTCCGTTTCCATCGCTACGGAGATTGTTGTACCTCGACTATATAAATCGCCCGAGCTTGACCGTTGGTCATTCTCGTTCTAACCACCAGAGATTCATCATCGCAGCAGAATTTTAAACTTTAGAATTATTGTTACAGGGAGGATTAAAATAAATGTAATTTATTATATGTCCAAATCAATTTACCTTGTTTGTTGTCCTGTATTTATTCTAAGTTGTTCTAGCCGCGACGTAAATATACATTAACTTTGGCCAATTGAATGAGGCGCTTGGTAATCATATCCAGTAATCACATTTATGATTTGTGATATATTTTTGAACGTATGACTAAACAATTGACTGCGCACATACATTCATGTGACGGTCTTAATTGCTACCGCATGTAATATTAATATATTAGTATTACATTACAGTCCTCTAAACTTCCTGGATTAATGTGGTTAAATAGATAATTTCCAAAAGGGGAACTTAATGTATTAATCAATGAGTTTATGAATCTTAATATTCAGATGCAGTAAAGCCATACAAAAGGTGAATTGGAAAAAAAAACGTCTTTAAACTTTTCAACAAAAGATTTAATTGGTACTCCAGAGAGTCAGGTTCAACCTGCTGAGGCTTTTTGTAACTAAACTTCCAATGTTTATTCTTTCCCTTGTCCCAACCAGACCTATTCAACTTAGCGCGATTCAAGACTGTACACACTAAACAAATTACGTGAGGGCGCTTAGCTTAAGTGTAAAACTGATTGAGTGCACTAGTGTGTATATTGGCACCGCCGCTCAACTACGAGGACTATAAAACAGTTTCCTCGTTCAAGAGTGGTTCTGTAAATATTTTGTCCACCCAGAATCAGATAATGAAATTCTAGGAGTTCGGTTCATCTTCCAAAGTGGGAGAGACAGGTTTTTACTTTACGTTAACATGCTCAATAAAAGGGGCCTTTTATAAGTAGCTGGAAGGTTCAGTGTGAGTGCAAGTTTGCATTAAAGAAAAATTCGAACTCATGAGGCAAAAGCATCCATGAGATTCCAAGAAATAGATAGGAACTGATAAGCCTTAAAATCAGTCGTAGGGGTATTCCTAGGGGATGCCACATACATCAACCGTGACTGTGTTATGGCCTTTTATATATAATGTTATCTTCAAAACGTGTAAAAGGAACCTGAAAATGTATTAACCTCGATGAGGAAGAGACATTATTGAAATAGATAGAGTGAAGCATGGCGCTTTTTGTATCCTTCAATAAAGATATATTATGAAACGATATGTGTTATAATCATTGAGTGGATTTGGTCATAAATACACGGGAAAATGGTTTTTGGTAAACAAAAGCAGAGGAAAGCGTGCTTATAAGTGCTGATAAGATAACACAACAGCTTTCGTCACGCCAAATCACCGCGGGATAGAATGTGCTCACAAGCTCTACACAACACGTGCTCCGAGCAATAGGGCAGGAATAGCCATGGAACCTTACACCTGTGTTAATTAGTAAAGTTAGCCTACCGTCAGTGGGGTAAGGGGTGTTCCTCATCTTCCGCTCGCAGTCCTCCTGGGCCTTGATCTCCTCCGGGGAGAGGCCCTGCGTCGGCGACATGCTCCTGTTGTAGAAGCCGTACTCCAGGTGGTCAGCGGTCACTGTTCCTCCTACCTGTCCCACCACGTCCCCACCGCCGCCGCCCTCCGCCCGCTGCTCCAGGGGCTGCTGGGGGTAGGAGTACACCTCCCCTCCTGCTCCAACTCCTCCTGGGCTGTGGGTGGCTGTGCCCTCGGCTCCTCCTGTTGCTGGTAGTCCCGATGGCGTCTGGGGTTCCTCCTGGGTCCGCCGGGAGGAGGAGACAAGCGCCCGGCGGCTGATCAGCTGCTGGTGGGAGGGTTTCTCAAGGTGGTTGTTGTTGTTTTTGTTGTTGTTGTTATTTTTATTGTTGTAGTTGTTGATTTTATTGTTGTTGTTGCTCTGTGGATAGCCTACAAACTTCCCATCCGTCTCAGTCAGTGTGCCACTGTGGCCAGCTGTGCCGTATGAGAGTCTACCTCCAGTGACTGGGCTGAGGCTACTGGAGGAGATCACAGCCGTGGAGGGGGAGTGCAACTTGCGCTGGTAGTGTTGTCGGTACTCGCGGTGGTGCTGGTGGCTGTAGGAGGTGACTGGAGGACGAGTCTCCTCCAGGGCGTGGGAGCGACTCTGCCGCGCCGGCGGGACGCTGGGCGGCGACGATGGCGACGCCGGAAGTTGATCGTCGCTTCTGTGGTGGTAGCGACGGTGGCGGTGGTGCTGGAGGCGGCGGCGGTGGTGGTGGTGGGGCGGGAGAGAGGAGGAGCCTGAGTGGTGGGGGTGGTGGGGGTCAAAGGCAGCCGAGGAGGGAAGTGGGAGGGCGGGCTCAGAGCTCCACGGTTGGATGAGACCTACTGGAGGAGAAACTGCTCCAGGTCCTTTTCCAGCACCAGTAATCAGTCCCCTGGCGTCGCGCTGCTGGCGACGCGCTCCCGCTGCGACGTCGCTAAAAACGACGTCGTTGACGTCGCGGACCGTGACGTCAGAGTGGTGGTGGTGGTGCCTGCCCTTTACCTCCTGTGGCCGGAGGTGGTGCTCAGAGTGGTGCTGGTGGTCGTCGTGCTGGTTTATTTGGTGGTAGTGGTGGTGGCCCTCCTCACCTGCCACACCCAGCCTCACCTGCGAGCAGACAAAAGAGCAACTAAGTTAATTAGAGTGAGCACACGTGAGTTATTTGATCACAGCGGACACCATAGAGCACGACCCACATCAAATGAAAGAGGACAATTCGTTATAAACTCATGCGCTAAGAAACGGTGACTTTTTTTCTATCCTTTTCTATCCATTTATAAAGCATATAAAGCAACATAATTATTGGAACTTTAAATGTATTCACTGGATGATTGAGGATGTAGGAGACATCATCCTACGTAAATCTCCATAGGGAATCTCTGAAACTCATCACTTTTAGCACTTTTGGACCCTTTTCCATTTTCAAAGATTTAGCTCTGAAATTCTAACTATATGTAACAGCCACTACCACTACACACCATTGTAATCTTAAGGGAAGGCATATGTGCCTAATAGATTTATTTTCACTAAAAAGTATTGACACTTGTATAGAGCCTCAAAATCAGGTTGTCCCACTTTCTCGTATTCTTTTTTATTTTCAGATTCTGGTTCTTAATTGAATATTTTGTGAAACTAATCTTGATTGATTGTTCAATTGAAAACTATGGAATATGAATAAGTGCTGCATCTCATTTATCTACAAAGTTATGGTTGTAAAAAAACTTTTTACATAACTTAACTTTTAAAATTACGCTTTCTTGGTGTATGGGTCTATGGTTATGTGTTGCATCTTAATAATTAGTTCACAACCAATTATTGATTGACAATGAGGTGTTAGAAACACGAATCTGTGACACTGCAAAACACAATGTCCGTTTGCACTTAATTTACTATAAATAGCCATCAATGCAAGGTAAAATGCAATGTGCCATTGCGTAACTGAATTGATGACAATCCCAGATTCACACACCCTGATAGTAATTGAACAGTCTCTCCATACAAGAAAAAAGGTTTATCTGACACGGATTTTTGTGTGACCTCAAGATATTTTGGGGTCTCAGGGGGCTTTGTGGGTTGTTTGGGTCTTCATGTTTTGGGGCTCAAGTAAGCTATAAGATAAAGAGATAATAGGATCTCAAAGACGCCTCAGACCCGACAGACCGGCACACACCTCCCCCCTCGAAGAATACTAATTCCCCAATCAATCGCTTGCTCCCCCTTGTGCGCAAGGCACAACTCTTGATCTTACATCTTGGTTTCTTGCTCGAACTCTTCGTCTGGCTCGAAACCAAAATAACCCCCCCGTCCCTTCGTCGTAGAAATCAGAAACCCCGATCCACTAAGGAACATCACAATATGATTCTTGCAACGTAAACCTTATAATTATGTAATGACACATACCTACTATAATATCATGAAAGTTTTAATAGGAAAAAAAAGGTAACCCAGGTTTCATAGTAATCTAGTAATAACACCACTAGGTTTCTTTCACAACTGACATCTTAATAACATAAAAATGGAAAAGGTCTGTATGAATTGGTGTACAATGGTCTTGCTCAGCTGTTAAACATTGACTATTGATGTTGAGGACATTATTGATTAATCAAAAGCTGTACAGAGAGTCAGTTAAGGACACATTCATTAGTTTGAATGATGCCTCCCTAAAAAAAATGGTTCTGGGATTTCAGTTGTGTGGTTTTGACGGTAATCAAGAATTCAGTCACTCCAAGCTTGAAGGTATTGTAAGATGTCACGCTGGCAGAGCTCTTTCCAGTCAAGAAGACATTGAAGCTCACAAATAATTAACAAGAAGGGTTAATTGAAAAGAAAATACGAGGTGTAAGGTTTCCTTCTTTTTCAACCCGGCATTTGTATTTTTGTAAGATCATTATTTTCCAGGTACTTTTTACTGAAGATTTTATGAAAATCCTTGTTTTATGGTTCGATTCTGGTGTTTGTTTGTTTTCTCAAATAAAGAGAATCCGTTATGCTCTGCATTCTGATAACATCGTTTTAAATTCCACTAGTTTGTGAACGTTTTCTGAACCGATAGAATCCCTTCTATGGTTATCTATAATTCAATTCAATGATAAGAAATTTACACACAGAGATTAAATCAGCACGAGACCGCAATTGTCTGCAATCGATTAGGACGTGACTAGAAACAGTTCTATCTATTAATCCCAAATGTAATAGTCCATTGTGAAAAATCCTGTAGAATGCTGTCAATCTTATACCTATCCTTTGAAATCATAATATTATTTTTAATTCATTCCTTTACAGACCAAACAGACTGGCCGACATTTAATCGTTCACACTCGGCTAAAAAGTGGTTAGTTATCTGAGGCTCTCTTTAATTAAGGTCATGATATTTGATATTTTTGCCTTCGCCACTGGACAAATTATAAAATTCAGTAAAAGAAATAACCACTGGAGTCCCATTCGCCCACAGACTGCCGAGGTTTACCATCTTGTAAAATTCCAATGGACTTGTTAATTAAATGAGGAATTACATCCTGCCTTCTGCGATGCGCAAAAAGGCTTAATCTAGTCAGTAGGGATTAATTGTCAGACGACTTATTAGTGATCAGGCTATGCTAAGGGTCTTTTGTGGATTCCTACCGAGCCTAACGACGTTGATATCAATAGGCTGCTTACGTGGGAGGGATCAGATATCATTTAATTTTAGCCTAATAACACGTTTAATCTATTTCTGGAAGAACGATTTTCATTGAAGAAAAGCATGTTTCTAATATAAACCTACTTTAAAAACTAACTTCATGATAAAATGATCTATAATTGACGCATAGCTGGTTGTATATATAGAATGCTGAGCTAAAATAAGTGTGAGATCAAGATCATTCCGGAACTGAAGGTGTTGTTGATTAATGTCACTCTGGAAACCGTTTATATCTGAGAGTAACGAACCATATTTTCAAAACTATTATAGGTTTAATTATTATTGCAACAGCTCAGAAATATTGAGGCAATGGTACACATGCATATGTTTCCTTATACTTCGTTTCCTTTTCATAAAGGGAATATGCACCTCATTTTATTGATGATTGAAACGCTGCTTTTCATCATAAGGACATTTCATTAAATCAGAATAACCTATAATTAACATTTTGATGATACAGAACTGTTTAGTTCACTTACAGTTTCAGACCAATTAGAGAGCACGTGACAGAATACTGAGACATTCAAACCTGGATTCTAACAGTATTGTAATCCCTGACTAAAAACAAGGTTCATGATATCCCAGAAACCGAACGTTATTGTTTGGTATATCCTATTGAATGATCGGAATAGGTACTCATTCAGGAAGGGCCCACTGCTTTGTGTGTTTGGGGAAAATGCATCGTACTTGACAAGAAAAGACTGTCCCTGATTCGGAATATACATTGATGCACTGACACGAAGCTACGATGTCCCTACTATGTAGCGCTTGCTGTGTGTATTTGAATACTGAATGGACATGAATACTACACTATCACTGCTTATGTTTCCTGGAACATTCGAATAGATCATACCCCCCATCAATTACTCTACAATGAATGGGGCCATGTCCAACATGGTATATTAATCTTACAGAGACAACTAGGACTAAGTGGATTGTATATTGCCCTACTTCATAAATGGTCGTTAGTCAAGACTGGCGATGTGCACTGCGCTGACATTATGTATGCATCCTACATAATTCAGTGCGGATCGCAACTTAACTCTTACTATGGACCGGCAGGATTCGTAACGAAAAGCACATAAGCCTGTTACACACAACGCAATTCTTCACTGTGATGCATTTGCATAGTGTATCTAGGAACAAAAATACAAAATAAAAAGTTGCTTGTAAATTGCAATGAAACTGCATTGTTTGAAACTGCATGCAATTTCGATTTGTACCTTTGATATAATGTACTTTGGGATGAAGTTGCCATGTGTTCTGTTAAGCACCTTTCATATTCTTGAACTGCGATTGCAGATCAAACATGTTTGATCGTGGCAACAACAATAATGTGTAATTTTTACATGTACATCACTCTTCACAGTTGCAGGGATCAGAAAGCACCTGATGTGCGAACTTCCTACATTAAGTTCCGAACTCATTTAGGAAAAAACATTTCATTAGCAGCCTTCCCTTTCAATATCCTGGATCCTCCATTACTTCCTAAAGGCTTAAATCAATGTCGTGGGTGAATGTGGCCGGATAAGAGGAACTAAGGATTCGACTGTCTGTAATATTGACAAAATATTGCGTTTCTTGGTCCAAACAATAGCATTATGTATTTGCATAATATATATTCGTGCTAATAATGATAACATCTACATTTATAAGGTTGAGGCATATATCTAACTTATGTCTTAGTCGTCAGCTGAGGAGGTGCTTATCCTAAGAACGGTTATGTATGTCCAAACGTCATGTTTGCACCCTTTGACCTGAGGTCGACCAACATAGTGCCTACGGATCTGGTGACCGAAGCCGCCAAGCAAACCAAAAAAGGAAATTGGTAAGTAGCTACAGCTGATACATGGTCCTACAGTTACTCCCAGTGCACACTAAAAGGACCAAACTGACAGAAAGCCAAATTTACACATGGAAGTGAAAAGGTAAGAAGATAGGAGCAGATATGAACAAAAATGTGGTAAGTAGACAAAAATGGAGAATCATTTGCGATATCCTTGATGCATCTGGATTGACTTACTTTGAATACACTCACAATACGCATGGTCTTGTCATGTGATCCATCAATACTATTAAAGAGAGATCTTTAGTGAGTGAGTGAGTAATGGATGCTTTACGCCGTTTCGACAACTAAGGTGATATTCATGGCGAAAACAGGTTGGGATGAATTCTGTCTTTGGTGATCGTATCTATGAGTTGAAGGTGACAGTGTGGGCAAATAGCAGGGGATCAAACCCTGGAAATCATTTTTGCTGTATCTCATCCCTTAGTGAACCAAGCACCAACCGGGAATTGAACCCAAGAACCACTTGGTCAGTGCTGGGTCCCCCTATCAACGCCTTATACAATCAGCAGGTGCTACTGAGGGCCTATATATTCTACCCCAGAACCCCCACGGGATAGAGAAATCTTTATCTTTGATATCAACAAATAAATTACATACTATACTGCTATCTAAGGGGTTAACTTTTGATGCATTTATTACTTCAAAATAACACTTCTATCAAAACAAACACCAAGAGCAACGTCACGAAAGATTAATCATCTACTTTCTTAACCTGCGCCAAATCCCAGCCTTTGGCATAAATCACTTAGAAGTAGGCTCACAACTTTGTTCCCATGGTTTCAGGATTGGCCAGGCTAAGGGAGTCGTGGTTGTGTCACCTGTCAATGGCAGGCCTTAAGGACAAGAACCATAAAGCCATCAACCATCTCTGGACAGAATCCCAGGACTAGTGCTACCAGATTAAAGCTGACTCAACTGGTCAGAACAGCATCTGGACACTCTTCTATGCACCACTAAAGGTTAGGCCCGGTTAAATAATCCATGGACTTTTAAGGGGAACTTTATGTAGGTGCAACACTGTTTTGAATAATAACAAAGGATTAACCAAGGTTTATCAAGGTATCTGAAGGACGATAAAGACATTTGTGACATTATTAAAGGGCGTTAAAATAGAAAATATTTGTACTTTGTCATCAGCTGTCTGAGAAGCAAATTATTCTAAAACACCATGTCCAGCTTATTACAACCATTAGTAAATGAACTCTATACGATTTGATCAGAAATATTAAAGTTGGTTACAAAATATAGTTTCAATCCTGTGTCTAAATAAAATCACCTGATAATTGTAATGTATTTTTTCCTGTTTATGGGTTTCGAAGGCCAAACCAAAGCAATAACCATTTCACAAGAACAAAGATGCTTCCAAATGTGCGAAACTGTTCAATAAACGAAAATAATTCAGTGACAGATGAGTTTTCTTTATTAAAAACCTAGTCGACCTGGTTTATCGAGACATTGTGTACGTTAACTTTAATAAATGTGCAACAGTCCTGGCCTTAGAAGTTTTTAACCCAGTTCTCTAATGTGGTTTATCGTTGTTGTTTTCAAGATGAATCGCTATAAACCACTTCTATTGTCAAGATTCATTTTATGATATGAGTTTATAATGACATTTAATAGAATCTCATTATACTTGAAGTATAGTTTTATCCATGCAACCCGATAGGTTATTTTTCATTCTATCTGAAAGTAATGTCTGCTCCTCTATTGTGTGTTAATATCACTTTCTACGTTGTGCAAGATTTTACACTACCCCTCACATGAATTACATGAATGACGTTTCCGACCTTTTATTCACTAGTGTTATCAAGTTTTACTAATATCGAGTACATGTTTACCAAAATTTACCACGCACGAAATACACTTTGCAGCTTAACTGAAACCCTTTCGGTCAGAAAAGATTTATATAGACTCTGAAATGCATTAATCAGTTCACAAGGTGGTTTGATTTTTACCTTATATCCAATGCATAATTATCATTTTGAATAATCTTTACACTAATACGTAGCACACATGGGTTTCAGTATAATTCAGTAATATTCCTCATCCCTCTAGAAATCCTTGGCAGTCAAAATCGCCTAGTGACACACTCTCGAATGTCAAAATAATTGATTTAGCACATGGATGCCATTAATGAACTCTTAGATTCAGACCTTTACAATAGAAAAGACCGCTCGGATCAAGCTTAACTTAAACTGTTAAAGATTTAGTTTTTCTATGGGAAAAGCATGTCTGAGAAGGGCGTTTACCGAAAGACCATTTGCGGAGAGTGCGGGATTTGTGTCTGATGCTTGTGATTTTAATCACCCGTTAATAACACAGGGGATAAAACAATGAAACCCCACACTCTGACATGATCTGCCTAAAGACAGGAGTTTAAGAAACAGCAGTTGCAACAACTTCAGTTACTAGGACAGCAGCTGTTACAGCAACAGCTTGAGTTACTGAAACAGCAGCTGTTATAGGAACAGGATAAGTTACTGAGACAGTGGTTGCTACAGCAACTGCCTGAGTTACTGAGACAGCAGCTGTTATGGCAACAGCTTGAGCTACTGAGACAGCATCCGTTACAACAACAGTTTGAGTTACTAAGACAGCACTTGTTACAGTGGCAGCTTAGGTTACTGAGACAGTGGCTGCTACAGTAACAGCTTGAATCACTAAATAGATAGATGAATCAGTATGTCCGAAATATTAAAATGAGCTACTGAAATGGTACTGATCATGATTATACCGATTTCACACCCTAGCTAATCTAAATATTTCGGACATACTGATTCCCCACTGCTCAACCACTGTTTCCCACTGATTTCCACTGATTTCCCACTGAAATGCTACTGCAAGCACACACTGATTCTATACTCAGTAGCCACTGATTTCCCACTGCATTTTGGCCTAGGAGTGACTGGTTCAGCAACAGCTTGGGTTGCTGAGACCATAACTGTATTAGAAGCAGCTTCAGTTACTAAAGCCCCATGCCCACTAGGCGATTTTACTGGCGACGGGCAACAGGCAATTGGGAGAAACGGCCGATTCTAATGACGGCCTGTTAGTATTGTGAAATGTACATGTTTAATCTGAATCGGCGCTGAAGTCGGCCGATTCTAGGGGCAGAATTGGCCGACTTCAGCGCCGATCCGTCAGCCGACTGTGTAGACAGAGGCTGATACAGCAACAGTTCTAGTGCGGAAATGAACAGTGTGTTTCTTTCAAATCGTTCTTTCAGGTCTAGCAAGTATGATACAGACACTGTGAGATGTTGACAGCACAATTTGTATAATACCTGAAATAATAGATCAGTAGATGCAGTCAGATGATTTAACGTATTTCCAGATAGTAACTTATAGGGTGTCAAAATTCGGGCATCTTCCGACATCTGTGCGTCAAACCCCTTAGCCATTATTGATGTTCTACCTATATAAGAAAAGATAAGAAGGTAAAAAAGATAGGTATTTTTACATAAAATATTGATATTATAAATTCTGCATGTTCATGAATCTTCTTCAGTTTAGGGGCCTATATCAGTAGGAACAAATTTGGTGCCGACACACAAGATATATTTTATTGCAGGAGTGGTATAGTGCTGATTGAATCTACAGAGGTGGAAATGAGAGAAGGTAAAGTAGTCTAATAGACAATACTCGTCTGGAACCTAGACCTGCCGCATTCGAGATAAATACATTATCCACCACACCACTCTATACCCCCCTAAGGATTCGAACAGAGCGAAGAAATCTATTACCGCAGCAGGCCAAATGGAAGGAAACGTCTTATTCTACAGCTACCAAATGCGTCAAAAAAAGAACAATATTTCAATTTGATAAGTATCAATGGAAAACTTCCGAAACTTCTTGATCGTCGCAGGCCGTTTGATATTGCAAGTAATTGCAAGCATATTACCATAATTATATACACAAATGGTATAATCATGTAACTCAGGTATCAAATCTACACAAAGTAGGAATAGAAAAACTCAATAATTATGTGCACTAAACAGGCTATTGTTGCACATGCTACCAAAGTTTATACCAAACCTCCCCTTCGTACCCTGTTTGTAGCCCGATCAGGTATGTTTACTTACGTACAAAGAAGAAGTGATCACCTGAGAAGCAGCGCGGGAGGATTAGCTCAGTTAGTGGAGTGCTGAACCCTCCAATCCTATACCCGTACCTCGTTTAGGGTTCTGCACGTGACTGGCCATCCTTAAGGATGGGTTTCCACATGCAGACTCAAAACCCTGCGACTAGTGCTTGTCGGCAGCTGACAAGGGTTGACTCTGTTGGCCGCTAGTAATCAGATATCCCTTATGGTACGGATGGAGCGGCCTTTTGGAAACAGTTAACATTTGAGTTACAGAGACAGCGTTAGAGACATTTTTAGTTAACATGTTGAAATCAACATGTAAACTCTAACCCGCCTCACGAGACTAACTGGCGGGACTAACCACGGGATTAATACGAATACGAATACTTTATTCACAACCCATCAGGGCAAAGGAATATACAAGGTTTTACAAGCACAGAATAAAATTACAAAATAACATCATGAGACTAACAATGAGACTATCCTAGGGGACTACCCTCAATGGACTGCCCCTATAACCACCCTAAAGCCATCCCCATGACCATCCTCAGGCTGCCCCCAGACACTCACACATACAAACACACACACACACACACACACACACACACACACACACACACACACACATACACACACATTCCGTAAATATTGTCTGCTTGTGAGAGGCTTTTAACTTTAACCCCAAATGCATTGCGTAAACACAGAATTTCAGAAACCTTTGTCTTCTGACAAACAAATTCCTCTATGAAAACCTAGCTTGTACTGCATCTCTTCTATGCCAAAAAATGAGCACACAATAACCTGGCACAAGCAGCTGCTTTACCAAGTTCTATCTATGTCTTTGAATGAGCTTGGCAAACAAAACTATCTCTGAAAATTTCAGCCCAGGATAAGTAAGAATTGTTTGCATTACCGGCAATTTTCCATGTATTTATTAAACAGAATTAGGCATTTAAAAGACATTTTTAGAACACCTCGTATCAAAGAGATGAAAGGTGATTTTGAATTGAAATGACGGCATTTCAAACGCTTTTAATAACTATGAAAAAGTCTGCTTACCATAATGCCTTTCATCAAAGGTTCCAAATAAATCATGAAGGGGACGTGGGAGTTTTTATGCTCGGGACATAATAGCAGTATTTATAAGTGTTTCTAATGTGTTACAGAAGACGCGGGCCATTTCTAAGTGCGTGGGCGGCTTAGGCAACAAGACTCAGACTCCGTAACTAGCCTCTAATGACATAACCATACCCTAATGATTACTACATGTAAATCAAAGGGAGACGTTGACAGTAAGTTACCAGGTAGTATGCAACTTTTGCCTACAGACACGGGGGCGGGGCTGGGTGGTCCCCTCCCCCAGTTAGTTAACATCCATCTGCACCCCTATAACTATACTAGTTAACAGGTCTAGGCAAACAGCTGCTGTGTACACCACATATAGATCTGAAGTAGACATGTAGGCCTAGGGGCCAAATGTGATTTTAATCATTGCAGTACTTTATCATTCATATCGATATTTTCCAGTAAAAAGTAGGGGTTGTTAAATAGCGTATGATAATTATAGCTTTCAGAGTCATATGTCATCATGCCTTGGTCACCATGTTGGTTGTCAGTTTTCGATTATTCATAAGGGATAAGTTGAGTCCGATATGTTCAGTGACGACCTTCCTGTATTGTACATCTAAATGAATTTATTATTAAATACCTATTAACTTATTATCTTATTCAACTAGTGAAAATGTGATCCTTTCCTTTTTAAAATTACCATAAGACTGTAAAACTTAATAGATAGACGAGTTGTTTAGTCAGGAGTGTATCAACGATGGATTTTATGTGTGATTAAATAAATAGATTTCAAGAAGACTTTAATCCATGAGGTTTAGGCCTAATGGTGTAATAGTGGATAGACGATGCATCTATTGTCGTTCCTCCTTGTCTCTAAGCAGCTTGGCTTCCTGGCTGTCCGGTGAAGCTTATGACTGATATTTTGAAATTATTGCATTCCATGTTAATACCACTACCGCATTGGTTAAAATTATACACAGTCCATATCACATGATATCGATTCTTAGATATGAGTATATTTGTGAAGTGACTGTCATTATACCCACAATGACATGTTCTGATTGGTGTTTGCTCATAGCAGTTCAGAAATAGATTCCAATTGACCAAGATAATACCCATTTACAAAGATGTTCCTGAAAGCTTTAGTGCATGAGTTTGCTTTAGAAAATGGGCCAAGTAGGTTTACATATTACTTTGACATAGAATTTATACAACAATGTATTGCAAACGTCATGGTCGTGTATGCCCAACTTCCATTATTCAAAATCTTTGATTAGACCATCTGAAAACTTTAATGATTTTAATGATGGCTTTTGATGGATTTGATATGTCATTTATAAAATTGCCTCTATATCAAGATAGACCATAATGATTTTACCTGCACTCAGTATAATGACCAATTCCATGAGACCGGAATAGACAACAGCAAATCTATGCTGGAGTCCTGAAGTCAACGTCATGTAAGGGGCGATGATGCTGGTAATGAAAATACAAACACGGGTTCTAAAACGTTAGGATAGTCTGGATTAAACAAAACTGTCTACTAGATGATAATTGCACATGGCATTTTCCCCCTATTTTAGGTTCTAGTTGCTTGTAGAAAATGGGATGTTTGACTGCACAAGCCCTTTTTTGTCTGCTTCTGCAGTCTCATAAACATTAGATTGGAATACATCACAAACTGGACACTCACGTGTTTTCCTATCATGATTTCCCATTGCGCCATTGATTATTGTGGGCTTCGCAAGGGTGTTAGCCAAGAAAACTACTTATAGTACTTCCATTTGGCTCTGCCCTGACTCAATGTCTAATAATGGCTAGTTCATGGTCACGCCTGGCTGCCTTTCTTCATGCCAGCAGCCAGGGAAACAAGCAAAGAGAGCCAAAAAGGTGGTGTCCGGTCTATCTATCTTTCTATCTACCAACATATCTATTATAAATGTGTTCATCAATGCATGGTCCGTAGAAGTCTTGAGAATAGTTAAGAACGCTGTTTTGCAGTTCATAAGCCCTTTCTGTAGGGAGCAGATAAATTACCCATTCCATCAGTGTAGGTCAGTTGGGACATGTCTCACCAGTTGTTCACCCTTTCCATGTTGATCAGTTGGGACCAGTGCCTCGCCAGTTGTTCACCCCATCAGTGTACATCAGTTGAATCAGTTGCTTCAAAGTTTATTCACCCCATCAGAATATATGGGTTTAAGCCACTGTATCCCTATAAGTACATTCAATCCGTCAAAATAAAATCAGTTGAAACCAGTGTCACACATGTACAGTTTCTTCATCCAATTAATGTCTTCAGTTGGGACCAGTGTCGGACCAGTTGATCACCTCATCTGTGTATATCAGTTGAAACCAGTGCCTGTTGTTCAACCGATTAGTGTAACCCAGTTAGGACCAATGTCTCACAACCTGTTCACCCCATCAATGCAGATCAGTTGTGACCAGTGGCTCCTGAAATGTTCACCCCTTCAGGGTAGATCAGATCAGACCAGTGTTTCCCCATATGTTCACCTCATAAATATTAATCAGTTGAGACCAGCATCTCACTATCTCCTTACTCCTTCAATATAAATGTATCAGTTGAGATCAAATTCTCCCCATAATTATGTTCACTCCATAAATGTTTATCAGTTGAGACCAGTATCTCACAGTTTGCTCACCTCATGAGGAGTTTAGACGGTGTCTCACTTTTTTACCCCATTAGTGTGGATCGGGAACCAATGCAGTAAACTTGATTTCAGATTCCTTCTCAGTTCTATGCAGGTCATGAAGATCTCTGATTTGGCCAATTACAGGCCGGATAGGAGAGGACCCTGGAGGGTTCTGGGGCCTGTGATCACCTTATAAGGCCATTACCCTCCTTCGGCCACTTTACCTAAAGTTAGCATAGGATAAAATGACGAAAATAGACCAACTGCAGATAGAGTCTACATTTCCAAAATAGACTCGCACATAAAATATGATCTGTGAAGACCGACTGAATTCTGTACATTTGATATGGCAAAAATGTGGATGGGTTGCCGAGTATTATTAGGACTATTTCACAATTTACTACAAGGAGAAATATAATTTTCTCACCATGCTTGCTTCACAGACTTTTTGGAACAGAATTCAAACGCCATGTGTCATTTCGAATTTAGGCAGATACTTTGATAATCTCCTGAAAATCTATGTTAATTTTGCTGTGACAACGATTGACTCCTGATTCGATAATGTCTGAGTTTGATATACTCACGACGGTTATGTTTTATTTTGAAAACCATGAGATAGGCCTATACTTTTGGCTAACTACAACTACCATAACACTTATAAATTACGAATTATGAATTGTACCAGTGGTAACAGTTCATGTAATCCATGATCGTGTAAAATACAAAAGCAAAGAAAACAATGATTTCAATCAAAGAGTAAACAAGAGTGTTTTTACATAAATGTTACTAATTTGCATTAGGGGTGTATGCTTTGGATGTCCTGATGTTAGGCGGACCTTGTCGTAAAAAAAAGATTCTTAACCCACTCCCTCTCGTCCTCTGCAATTAATTTGGTCAATAATTACTATAACTGTTGTCACTCTGAATGTCACAGACGTGTGTTACTTGAGTTCGACACGGTGTGGCATTTGGAGAATGTGTGAAAAAAGTTACAAAATGGACCCCCTCGAAGACCTGATATGAGAGCAATTTGTTGATGTTTCATTGAGGCAAAGCGGTTACTTGCGCACCAGACATTGATAACATCATGAGACTATACAGAAAAGTGTGTCGATATCAAATACTCATTTCTGTTCCTTCCGTTTCTGTCCTTCATAAATATTAATAACAAAAATGGCAGCAGTAGAATACACTAGATAGTGAATGTTTATGAGTAAGTCAGGAAAACCAGTAGGCTAACAATCTGCGTTGCACAAAGATTCGTACAGAGATTTTAAGCATCCGTTAGATTTGTTTCAGATATATGTTTTGTAAGAATATAAGCTTGATAAGCGTATTTGTTGTCGAATTAAGTAATTTATGAAAGCCTATTTATATCAAACTTTATGGATTCTGACCATGTTATTCTGCGTTGAATTGCCTCATAGTCCATGGTAAAGATTTTATTATAATATATCATGTTGAGAAGTATGCCTATTTAGAACGTCTGTGAAACTGAGGGAAAATATCTCAAAAATAAAAAAGGACACAATCGATGTAGGCTCGATCAGATGAAGCCACATTAAAATATCAGACAGAATCATTTTTCTATTTTTGATTCATGTGACACCAACTCCACTGTTAACATATGAAATAATTTTTATGATTCATATCCTAAACTGCAGCTTTCAGTGGTTGTATAAAATCAAGGTTTCATAATAAATGCGTGGGTGGTGTAATTGGTTGTATGTTCTATGACTATCCACCTTTGAGTAAATCATCACCACTAATTACGCAGACCTAAATTTGTTGATCAGACGAGGGCCAGAATGCATTTTTGTATGAGGTACACTGGCGATAGATAAGAAATATTACATGTCAGTTCTGAAAATAATCAAAATTCCAATTGGTTAGTCTATATTTTAGTCTCTTTCAAGTTCTAATTCTAAGTAGCCATCATTAACCTTTTTATATTTTAACCTTGACACAAATCCTTGGCTTTCCTAGAAGTTTAATAATGCTACTATTAATTAAAGAACCAAATGTTTTATAATCAATTTATGCAGGACTACTTTCATAATTAACTTCTAAAAGTATGCTCATGCCATCAATTAACCCAGATTATACTGAAGTGCTACTGGTAGCACTCTTTACATAGGTATTCTATACGATTTCATTTTTCAATTATTTCACGGAAAGGTTTCACTGTGTGATGTCTAGTAGGACAGGTAAATTATGTGAAATGAGTTTTGTAATGTGTCTATTCTAAGAAATGTGGCAGGTCCATCAAAACGAAAAGCATACAATAAAGGTTTAGTCCTATGTTAATCCTATGAAAAAAACAATAATGATGTTATTTTCAAATCAATTATTTTCTAGAAATTTGTTACCATGGCAACCACAAACAAGTTCATACAGGGTCACCAAATGAAACACCTCTTTTTATCGCGAATCAATCAACAATTTAGCTGTCTCGATCAGCCGTATATATGTTGATGATTTTCATAACATCATGAAAAGCTTTATTTAGACGTTTTCGTTTCGTAGCAAAGGAATAGCGAAAAATAGCCAAATTGATTAATTTTGTTACCATGGCAACCACAAACAAGTTCATACAGGGTCACCAAATGGAACACCTCTTTTTATCGCGAATCAATCAACAATTTAGCTGTCTCGATCAGCCGTATATATGTTGATGATTTTCATAACATCATGAAAAGCTTTATTTTGCCGAGTTAAGTTTACATTATACATGTAGATTTTACTTTCAATTAAAAAAACACATCACTTGGAAAAAAGGTTAAATATACGTGTACATGTTTATGTTACATGTAAAAGGTTTTACTATTCCATTTTGAATGGTTAATAGGACGTATGGCTTCATACAATATTCTCAGAGAAAAGCAAGGAAACAAAGAATCACCAGCATCAAAATAAGTATGTGAAATACAGGCTTAATTGTGAACTAAACCATGTGCATGACTAAAGAAACTTGCTTTCTGAGTCAAAGATGAGGACTTTGTGAATGATATGGGTTTTGTTTTGACGCCTTAAACTGTCTAATTCAAAGTGCATCAAATGGCCGTAGAGAAATATTCAAACAGCAACTTGTTCTGACAACCCAATGACCGTTAAACGCTCAATGGGAAGGCAACTAACCAGGTGAGAGAAAATTGAAGAGAACGCAAACCGTTCAAGGATTTCAGTCCGTTAAACATCATGGTTCATTAGGATTGGCCAATTCTAACGCATCACATGATGTGTGTTGTGAAGGACAATGACTGGTTTATGCTTTCTGATACAGGATATTCTTTCTTTTCAACGTCAAAAGAGAATAAAGCAGATCTAATTGGTCTTACTTAAAGCGAGAAAAGACAATTGCCGGTAATTTTTAGTACTGAACTGCTGAAGGAAGAGTCTTTCTACGGATTTTTTGACCAGCTGACAGATTTGTAACAAACTTGGATTCATTACAATCTTCGAACAATGAAGCCAAAAAAACAAGAGTTGCTCAGTTGATTCTCTTAAACTTTCTCTAAAGAAACCTCCTACAAAATGAATCTAACCAACCCCACCCGATTCTAAAAACATGCCTAGGCCAATACTGCTCATCCAAAACAATGGAAGTGTGGGAGCTGGGGATTGTTTGTTTGTTTGTGGGATTAGTTTAACGTCCGGCCAACCCTTCAGGGTTCTTTTACCAGACTGCACAAGGTAAAGCCTTTCAGCTAGTTTTACGCCACAGGGGCGGTGTCCGAATATGAAATGAGGTGCCTATTTGTAGCAGTGGGACCCAATGCCCTCTTTATAGTGCTGCAACACTGAGATATCATGTCATAGGCCCACACAATACCCCACCCAGTCACATTATACTGACACCAGGCCGACCAGTTATGTTTCATGGTTCTTACTTTATACCGAGTGCCAGGCAAGCAGAGACCACTCCCATTGTTAAAGTCTTTGGTGTGACTCGGCCAGGGATAAATCCCAAGACCTCCCAGACTCAGGGCGGGCACTCTACCAAAGAGCTACTGAGTCTGGTCCCCCCATTTGTCGCCTTCTACGAACAGCAAGGGGCTGCTGGGGACCTATTCTTCCCAGGAGGCTCCCAAAGGAACCCCCACCCCGGATCCCCACGGGGGGGAGCTGGGGATAGTCAACAAAACTTATGTATGGGAAGTTTACCTCATCAGTCTATTTATGATAGCAGAGAGGCAGAATGGAAAAAGATGCCTAGAAAGTGGATTTGGTCATGCCCGATATGTAAATTTGAGTGTTGAAGGGGACATCACACTGCCTCATGCCTTATGTCAGAAAGTGGTGCATAGTCGTGGTATCCATGGAAATGCCTAGCAACCACCTCATTATTTGGGACAGCACAAAAAGTTACAAAAAGCATCAGAGAATTCACAAAATTGATATTTTTTCGATTCTGCTTCTCTACCATAAGACATTCACGTCTGGTTGTCAACAGTGACCCAATCCTTACCAGAAGTGCCAAAAGTTATATACATTGACAACTATGTGATTATTATGAATTGCCTTTACTCATGCTGCCTTTCTACAAAAGTCTATCATTTCTTTCGACAAACAGTGCAAACGACATGACAACGTAACAATTCCCTTGTACTTAAAGGATTCCAAGACCCATAGTGTCAATTTCGAATGATCTTGAGTACCTGCATACTGCATTCTGCTTACCATTATCTGATTATAAGCTTTTTAAATCCCTAAAAAGTTATTCCCCTGGTAAGGCCAAGGAAACCGAAACAACGCCCCCATTTCATGACTATTTCAATAGGAATACAGGGAGCCAGGGGAACATCTTTGATAAAAACCACGGCCCCAAACATTATCAGCCAATCAGGGAGGTTTCATTGCTAGGTTCCATGGTTCCAGCGTTTGTTTACATTTTGCTATAACTATTTTGTATTGATATCTCTGTTGATATTATTTTGATGAATTTACATATTTGAACAACTGTTATGTAGACATATTAACACTTAAATATCCATTTAGAATGATAGATTCATAAAGAGAAAGATAAATCCAGTATTGGCCTTATGACCAGAAATAACTTAAGTCTCTAAAAGCAGTGTACCTGCGAACCATCATCTCACGTTTTGCATTACAAAATTCTTCTATCAAATCAAAATGGCGTGTCTCCAATTGTCATCTACCTTATCTTTTATCATTATATATATATTTCTCTCTAGTCACCATTATAGTATGCAATATCAGTGGCAATCTTAGACCTCAGGTGGCAGATTTTCCTTAAGATTCTTACAGTTCTTCTATTTAGTAGGCTCTTCCTCATCTCACGGTAAAGTCACCTGCTGCCAACCCCTCCCCCCAACAACCATCACCACCACCACCAATCCCCAACTCTATGCCCTGGAGGAAAGGCTCAGTCGGACATCTGCAGGTGGTAGCAGGGGACTAGGCCCTACGTGACAAGAGGGCCCTCTCCGGGCCCACCCTGGAGCAGGTGACACTCACAGGGCATCCTCCAGGGGCTCTGTTGCCCTCAGACACCAGGTGGCGCCTCCAGCGGCCTCCTGAGCAGCTCTTTTTACCACCTGCTCACGTCAGGTGAGTTGTCACTCTCCGTGCAGATGTTTTGTGATTCTGTAACTATATAGTAAATGTTTGGGGATGGTGATACCTTGTCATGGGTAGATTACGTGCTATTGACTAGCGTGAAAGTCCAGTCATTTTTTTTCTTTTGCCAAACTGTGAAATGATACCCTGACTGCCACCTAACAATAGGGAGAATATCAAATCTTATTTTGACTTTAAAACGTAGAGACGGACTTATTTCATCAGTGGCCTGTTTCATACGTTTCCATTAGGGAGGAAAAACCTAATTTCCGTCTTAAGGACGTTAGGTTTATTTTAATCAGAGTTCCAGATTATAAATTAAGCTTGCAATACGATGGATATAATTATATGTATATATACTCGCTGGTATGTCATCTCTTAAATATTTGACTTATAACTGAACAGCTGCTGAAGTACATTCAATACAATCACTCTAAATCTATATGAGGTATATCGCTAGATTGAACATGCGGAAAACACGGAAAATATTTGCCAGCTTTCTTAACACCTTCATGCAGGATATAACAGTCAACTTCCAAAGGATTCTACCAAATCCCCCTGTTACCTCGCCAAGCTGTTGACAGCATGTACAACAAAGACCCCCGTACAGCCCCCTTGTGCACACTGTCAATACCCCCTTATACACCCTGTCAATACCCCTTATACACCCTGTCAACACCCCTTGAGCACACTGTCAACATTGCCCACCTCTCAGGGGGTCACTGCCGCTCTGATTGGATAACTCTCAACTTTGGTCTGTCAGGACAGATTACTGAGGGGACTAAGGGTCTGGGGGCCGTAGGGTAAATAGCTATGTAACATTAATGAATACATAGGCCCTATTGACTGTGTGGGCGCTTAGGTGGTGAAGGGGAATGATTAGGCCTATTGATGGCCGTGTAGGAGCCATGGATCGGGCCAAGCAACAGGCGGCTATTCATTCATATGTATTGTCAGGGCGTTTTATAAGTACTGATTGTTTCTAATTGATTTGTTCGACTTTGAATGGAAAGCTTCAGTGAGGCTAAACTGCTTCCATTGATTGTTATGGTTTCATTGGATTGTAGCAATGATCATTTTTCTAGTGATAGTGGATGTGAAAGTTAATAACATACGAAATGGCCATTATTGATATCTTATTAGCTTTGATTAAATAACATGTTAATAGAGTATTTGGGTGCAAAACAATAACTGAAGGTATAAATTCATAAACGAAAGTATACCAGTTTTGGGCCATGATACAAGTCAATAAAAAATGTGTATACAAACATAATTTACAATTAACTGGTAAATGCATAATATTTCTCCTTTGTCTATAATACAGGAAGTAAAGTGCTAGTTCACCAATTATTGCAACATATTAAAGACGTCTGCACCTGTTGGTTATTAGTTACAGTTATAGGAAAGTCTAAAGACTATGAATGTCGTAGGGAAAGGGTACATATTATATCCAAGGATCAATGTTTGACATTCTCATTATAATTATACAATCCAACATTTCTAAGACGGCTCCACGGTAATAAGTGATACTCACATTGGGTATGTGCTTATCCAAAACATATATAGATATCAACTTGGAATACAGATCAGTTACTCCGATATGGCAAATGTATCAAAGACAATGTGGATCCCCTTGTCATACTCAAAACTTGATGGCAATTGCAAGTAATGATTACTATTCTTGAATCTTTGACAATAACATCTTTCTTCCCACAGTGGTAGATCACATATTGTGGCAAGGACCAAGACCATTTACAGGAAAAAGAAAGTCAAGCTTACCCTTCTAGATCAGCCGTAATGGACACACGGGATAGCCCTCAACACTTCTCTTAAAGATCCTGATAATCGTTAGTATGATCCTCTGATTAACAGATTAGATTCCAGGGTTGATCTATATATCCAGGTTCTCTATGATCGCCAACCTAGCAGATCAAGAGCCAATCAGCTGTGATCCCAACAGGCCGCATACCCACAGACGGTGGAGCAACTGGCATGTATGTCTACATAGGTACACACATCCACACATACATGCAAGTGGTGTAAGTAGTGACTGACTGACCTGTGGTCATAACACCAACAGTCGGACCGTTCTGGGCCTCCACTCCAGCCTAGACTGATCACTGACCCTCCGTGTCATGCCCTGGTATTGTGAATGGAGTGGACACTCGCCTCAGAATCAATGCATTAGCCCCTGGCGGTGACAAGGCACGGTTAGGTAACTCGGTGATTGGTAAGAGCCCTCCACCCACCCCTCACCATGTCTATAGGGGTCCTGATGAGCCGCTGCCTCGAGTGTTGTGACTATTCCCCCAGGTCTAACGTTTGCCGTCTGGCTCGTTAACATGCTGGGCAGATTAAGTTGTCTAATTCTAGAGTGACACTGAGACAGTCAATTCAATATTGTTGTAATCATTTAAATGTACACTCTGGACTCCAATCAATAGGTCTTTGTTCAGTACGTTGAACATATTTTTATAGACCATGTCCTGTATTGAAGTTATTTTAAATACGTTTTTTTTGTCATCAGTGACAGAGATAGGAGCACAATATACGTACAGGTTCTTTACGAACCATTCAACATGAAAAAAGTCGTATTTATCTAAATTGTTTCAATTTCTAGATGGGCTGACTAGTTTGAATTGTGAAAAGATAATACTGTTACATGTTATAGACCGTGGTGTTATCATCGACCTATCTGCTATATAGAAGAAAGTGACTTGTCCTATCTGTTAAATTTTATAGTGACGTGATAAAGAGGCAATCTGATACAAAGTTTGTTATTTCTAAATGCCCGAGTATTGATAATGTCTCATATTCATTGCTCCATGTTTGCCATACGAATAGCTCATGAAGTAGGAGTGTTCTTACCAGATCACATATTGCACTCTACGTTTCTTTTAAATACTGGACAAAGTTGTTTGGTGACGGAGCATGCCAGGAATAAATGGTTTCGCGGCCAGTTGGTCGTGTCATATAAATATTTAATGCAGACGGTGGTATCTTTCGGTTTACCCACCCGGGTAGGAGATGGATAATCTGGCAGTGATGTTTATTACTTGGAGTCAACTAAAGTGCTGAGAGTTAACTAAAGTGATGTTTACTCGTGAGAATAATTCAAACTGTTGTTTATAGTGGCGGATCCAGCTTTCAGAAAAATTGGGGGGTGCTAATAAAAGCTAATAAAAGCATGCCCCCCTTTTTCTAAGAATCTTGCACACAAAAATCTAAATTGGCCAAAATAAAAGGAGGGCGCACATGCATCCCCCCCCTAAATCCGCCATTGGTTTATAAGCGAGAGTCATCTAAAGTGCTGTTTATAAGCAAGAGCCACCTAAAGTGCTGTTTATAAGCGAAAGTAATAAAAAATGCTGTTTATATTTGAGAGTCATCTAAAGTGCTGTTTGTAAATGAGAGTCATCTGCATCACCAACAGGGAAAGGTCTGTATCAGATACTTACTGCATCATCTGCATTCTGATCATAATCATCCCGCGAAATTATAGTCCCAGGGTATCGACTCTGTCATCAGTGGCTTTACAGGACTCTTGCTGACTTGCATAATTTGCCGAGTGTATGAATGGGGCAATAGAACAATTGCAATAAAGTATTCTGCGCCATTTACAATAGGCACTACCTCCCAATGCCCACAAATGAAGGTTTATTGCAGTTACTGATTCGCGCTGCACAATTCTCATTGTGAGCTCAACGTCTAATAAGGTTCGCTTGATTGAGTTATTGGAAACGGGTTATAATCAATCAATTGATTTATGCAATTGCAAATTAATCAGATACGGACTTGGGAAGAAACTCACCAATGTTTGAGAAAATTGAAATCGTGGATTTAATCGAATTTTATAATGTAATTACGTCCTGCAGTCAGGATGTGAGCGGTCGGATTGAGTGGAAAGAAACTGCTCAAATGCTAAACATTGAAAAAAGTATTCTTTGAAAGTTTAGATTGACGGCTTCCTTAATCAAGATAGAGACTGACTTGGATTTACTTCACTTGGAATTAATTTGCAATGCCCAAGTCGACATTTTGGGTTGGTTTTAAACAAACTGGTGTTTTCTTAAGCTAATTTGGATCGTTAATGTTTCTAATGAGTCACAATTTTCTCCTAATCTGATTCGTTAAGATGGTCGCAATATGAGGGGTTCAATCATGAATATCAAAATTACGTTTTCTAATGACTTAATTGTTCAGTGATACAGAATTAAATTTGAATAAAAAAATCACTCGATACCTGTAGTTTAATAAACTGAAAACAAAGTCAGATTTAAAATGCACAACTGTATTGCTTCATTTACAAATCTAAAAAGACAAAAATAACTAGTTTTTCCAATTACAATTTTCAAAACAGCATGAAAAAATATCTTTGATTTGAGTACTGTTTCATATAATTGAATACAAACCTTTAGTATTTTACTGCTCTCATGGTAGATTAGTTATGATTCCCCCCCAAAAAACATCCTATTGGTAAAGTTTGAATTAGATTGTTCTACTAGACAAGGAACTACAGAACACCCTAAAAACAACCTATTATATTGAGCATGTGTGTTTCGCCATAACATAGATATCAATGATAACAATTACTTGTCATTTTACCAAACCTTTATAATAATTAGATAAATTGTTAAGGAAAATACTCGAAACCATGAATAATAGAAAAAGTAATCGTTACTTCGGAATACTTGAATATGTCAAATAACATGACACTCAAAAAGTGACTCTCAAATAGTTGACGTCAAGTATCCTGAATTGTAAGTTGCCTTGAGCAACCTGAAGCACAACAGTTTTAGTGTACTTGTCATGTGATCTGTCCTTAGCCAGTCATAAGCAATGTGTCTGTCAGAAGCATATAAAAGGCAACTTGTTACCCCAAAATAAATCAGTGTCCTCTTTGGCACTCAACTATTAACATCTACCTCATGTTGATTTCTGCTTGGGGAAATAGCACAATGCTGTTAACTAATACCGAAGGACAGATTCTAGGACAAACCCTAGGGTCTTAGGTGACCTAACCACCTCCTGACCCAAGAACAGCCCTGCCTGAACAAGGGACCAGGAAGGTGTGCTCAGGATGGCCTCCAACTGGACCAACCACTCAAACCTCAATCATGACTATGTAGTTTTGAGTTATTGGTGAAGCCACTGGGCGACCCTCAATACCCCTTTGTCTCTTTTTCTGATGATCTATTCGAGGCCCAAAACATGAAGACCCCGAAGACCCACAAAACCCCTCACACTTTATTGCAGCAATCTTTAAATTGGTAAAAACAATACCGTCTCCATTACTATTATCATGAAAGGCCTCTATTCGAGGAGGAAATTCTTTATTTGATCAATCTCACCATTATCAGATCACAGTGCTCTGATTCTGAGTATCATATTACCAGAATGCCTTCATTGTATTTCCTATATGCACCAAACAACCTACTGGTTATAAAAACTACACTCAATGTATTACCGCAATACTGAGGCGTGTGGCCCTGCATGCAGACACAGACTAACGTCCTACTAAGGAGGTCATACAGCCCACACACTCTAGTATAGATGCAGCTAGTCTCCTCTACTTTATCACCTATATTGCCCTTTCAAAGGGTTACCCTCTACTGTATAGCCCCTTACCGAGAAGCTCACCCAATTGTACCTGACTAATACCGGTAGGTGAAGATCTGGACTGACTTAGACCAATCTTGTGTAAGACGTACAATCCTTTGATCAACGGTCAGTAATTGTGTTGCCTCACACCCTTTGTTATAACCATAGCCTAATGATAATCAAAGGCATTGGTCGTGATCAAATGCATTATAACATAGAGACCCCGCCCTTACACATGTACAAATGTATGGAGTTCTTTTCTTGTTGTACTGCATGGCGGAGTAAAAGTATTTTGTACAGATGTTTTGTGTGGCAGTAGCCCGCCGTCTTAGGAGGGATGTCTGTGGGTGCACCCTAGTTGTCTTTTCATAAAGAGATTACACCATTATGAAAATAACGTGACAGCTTGATATCTTTGGTTGGATTCAAAGTCAGTAAAATGCATGTTCTTATCCTATTCTTATAGAAAGCATACCAATTTGCCATAGGTTAAGTCTTCCTGGTTATACTATACACGTTGTTGTGAATGAAGTAGATAAGGTGTCATTTTTCCAATTCATCTAACATTTTCATTGTTTAAAGATAAGAGTTTAAGTATTTTTAATTTACCACACTCCATTTTACCTGCGAAATGCAGGTCATAAAAGAACCTGTACTTTTTAACCACACCCTATGACATGCAATTGAAGAATGGGCTTAGATAACCCATGTTCTTGTGTGCATACAGAGAGACTACATCATGGTGATTTGTTACTATTACTACGTCTTGCGTTCTAACTGTGCCCGGCAATTGTGAATACAAATAGCTGGTAATATGGACAATTAACAAAGCTTGTATTAACAATTCAATGCAAAATGTTATATGATTCCGAAGTAAAATAATTACGCTGGCTGTTTATTGATTTCCTATTGAAATCAATGGTGACGGAATATACCTATTATACATAATCGTACTTTTATACATAATCGTATTTAACCTACATAATTATTTTACAAGGGCCTTTCTACCCTCAAAACCAGTCCGATAATGCAAAATCATGTTTCTAAAACTTCTCTTACTTCTGTATGCATACTACTAATCCCTCTTAGGGCTTGAGGCTTTTGAGAAATTCCTTCATACATCCTCATTGACCTTTGAAATCGATTTTCTATCGGTTAACAATTCTGTGGGTGTGTCTTGGAGATTAGGCGTGTCGGCAGCAATTTTCGCAGTTGTTACTCCATCAACAGAAACAACATGGCTTACATATCCTGCCGCCCCCTGGAGGCATTTAGCCGAACTGACTACCATGTTCTGCTGTTCCCCGACTGGGGCCCCGGCAGAGTGCAGAGCAGTGTTTCTGTCAGCTGAGAATCAGCGTAAAATAAGCCGAGTTACCGAGCCAGATTGGCTTGAGGCATTGGACACAGAAAAGTTCTGCATGGAGAGTGAAGACTTTCTGAGGGTCAATCTTAGTATAGTGTTACACTTCAGTTGATTTGGTCTGATCCAATAGGAACTATAGCACGTTATTTTTATTTATTAAAGGAGAAGCATTATTCTTATTTTATTGTTTGGGAGTTGGATGACGCCGTGCAAAGGTACTTTGGAAAAACTCATAAAAGATTGACCTCATGACACACACGTGTTAAAACATGCAGTTATAACAGTAAAGTAATCTTGGATTGTTGTTGAAATCTACATGTTTACATTTATCTTGACTTTTGTCATCTGCTTAGTTTTGCCACCCCCGTCCCCATTCTCATTGAAATTATATTGTATGTATGAAAGTGCTGGCATACTTTCCATATACTACTTACGAAAAAAACTCGAAATTTGTGTGATCAACCATGTGCTCATGCGACGTTAGAGACATGATGGCCATAGGGATGAACGTACTACAACCTACTTTTGGTTAATATAATTTCTTTCACACAAGTAAATGACACAGAAAGCTTATCTGCTTATCAGTTGATGTTATTGAAAATGTCTTTATCGTCACAAGGACTTATCCACATTAAAACCTTTCTCATTGACTTGGGTAAAGCTTTTACGGGTTTTGAGTCGACGCATGCATGCATATAATTCTTTCAATGAACCTTTAGCCCATGATTGTACGTAAGGATTTGCTGTCAATTATGATAAAGGCAGGGGTATGTGTTTCCATGTTAGGATAATGTAAAAGTTGTCTTGAATCAATTATGTTGTTCAAGGTTGCGTCCGAGACGTCACACCAACCTACACAGCTTTTACTTGAACAAACATGACTAATTGCTCTCCCATGCTGTCATCACATAATTATGAATCATGTTTTGCTGCCTTTATAGATATGATTCATACACAAATTAAATTAAATGTATGATTGCAGTAAAACACAATGGACACCAGATTGCCAGAGTTGGTATTATTATGCCGCTGCATGTCGGTATATTAAGAGGTGATTTGAGGCGCAGCCCCGCCCTATTTCTTGAAAAACCAATCAAGAAAACAAGCATTCTCCTTCCATCCCATGCTCTGCAGCAGCATACTCTTTCTTTTTAAAGCAGTTATAGGCCTACTACGGTTAATCGGTTGACCATTGTACTGCATAATGATATTATGCAGTATAACTGATGAATATACCGATATTATATTGCTCTGCGCTTATCTCGGCCGTAGGCCATTGGTCGGCCGACGAGATGGAATATTCAGACAATAAAGTCACATATAATAACTAAATGTCAGCCTGTCGGTTTTCATAAGCAATTATTGTATGTTTCCATAATTGCCAAGCACTGCTTAAACATCATAGGTTTAGAATCATATCAATTGACAGATTGCCAGGCAATCAAAATGCTGTATTTCAAGGCAAAATAGGGTTGGACATTAATTAATGTTGGGCTGACAGGCTTTAACATTGGTTCATATGGGGAAAAGGCCAATATGTAAAGCTGCATTTTACAAATAATCAACCAAATTGCTTTGGTTCATTTTGCATTGTGCAACTGCATTCAGGGAATAAGCTTGGAGGCATTTTAGATACCATTCCATGAAAAATTTTAATGTTGGTGTAAACTCGGATAAGCTTAGGCTATTACATGTCCCATACGGGTCCCATACATCCATAAATAGACATGTCCTATACAACATTGAAAAAGGTATCGAATTCAGTGTCCTTAAACTTAAAATTGCATCGCTTGTGACAGTCTGTTAGCTAGTGGAATTCGAGCGATGGTATAGTGGTATAATTAATGGTCGGCTGGTGCAATTCAAGCTTAAGAACTACTTACCAATTCCCTAGTGTAATTCAAGCTTAAAGTCTACTTACCAGGGCGGCTGCGGCCAGAATCAGACGAGCCCATTCCATGGTGATGCTGACAGCCCACGTGTTCCAGGCCCTGGAGGTAATGGAGCCACACCTTGACCTTACACCTGGAGGAACAAGGACACCAAGATGAACTAAAAGGTGTGCAACCAACGTGGCGCAAGGGGAGAAGTCATAGAAAAGGAGAAAGGGCAATAGGATGTGCAGGGCTGCGTATGGATTTTTGTGTTAGGGATATGAAACAGAGATTTAATTGTTCTTTATGGTAAAGACACGACACCTTCACATACATACGTTGTGCAGATAACGCCATCTTTCCCAAACTGGATTGGAAGCCACATTGGAGAATTTATGTTTGTCACATTCAAAACTCACAACACCTAGGTCTCGTACTAGGGTCCCTAAAGTAAATCCGTAAATACATTATCAGCAGTTATTTTACTTTAGAATGTAATAATTTTGTATTGATCATAAATTATGGTGATCACCAAAAGCTGGCCATGTGATAAGGTCTATACAAATGCTTATATTCATTGTATGAATTCTGTAATCATGATGTCATTGTATAAACTCTAGTAGCACCAAATAAATGTATATGTGCAGTAGGCCTATATGTTTAGACGGAAATGTGAGCTACAGCCATAAGCATTGGAAGGAAGGACGACTCCTGCCCGCCGGTGTTTCTGAGTATGAGCCTGGGCTTTACCATGAATTGTTCTCTGATTTGATTTTACGGTCTGACCCCTGAAAGTTCGCCCGTCTTCCGGCACCAGATGACTTTGTGCCCTCTTTACTCTGACCTGGTATTCGTTTTTCTGCCTGTAGGGGAGAGACCTTTGGTACCAGGATCTGGAGATGGTTCGCTTTAGGGAACATTATAAAGGCTGACGTCAGGAGGACATATGAATAATTCAGAATTGTATGAGAAATATTTCTTGAAAGTGCATCTGTAATTCTCCCTACCACGGATAGCTGATTTACAGCATTTTAAGCACCTGCAGGTTAATTTAGGCTAATTTTGTCGACAAACCCCAATGAAAAACTATAGAAAATAAACAAATAATTGTTATTTATCCATCCATAATAAATGAATTTTCAAACAACTCAGGTATATTAAATGTATATGGATACTTATTTGAAAAATAATGATGACTTATTTTTCTGAATGTTAATCTACAAATAACGATACATTTCAAGAGAATTCCTATAGTAAAGCCTTGACTTTTGTCGATATATTACCCAGCAAGCACCTGGTTGTAGGCTAACCTGCAGGTATTTTTTCAAGAAACCAGCTATCTGTGGTTGGGAGAATTGTCATGTTGTGGCAACGTTTAACAGGAATGGAGTGTTGTGAAACTGTCGTTTTTCTAGTTCATACTTATTGAGGGGTCTATAGTCCATATTTGTCCAGTTATATCTACCCAGCCTCTCACTATAGCTAGTAAAGATGAGATTCATATTTTGAAACAAACCACTGTTTTACTCACTCATGATGCTTTATTCATGCTAGCCCAATTTGACAAACATTGGGAAAACCTGAGCTGAGTTAACAACCATTAATTTCCAGTTTTAGAAATGCACAAATTTACCAACTTCAAATGGACTTCTAACGGAAACTGGCAGTTCCTTCTATTTTTACTTCACAAAACTACCACTACAAATAACGTAAACAATCTGAACTAATTCTAAAATCATTCGATCCGCAAACGTTTTGTACCAGGTGAAAGTGCGGGGTTGGAGTTCAGTCGGAAGACACTTAAACCCAGCCCTGGTGGGCTTTTTGTGTGTTTTCTTGTGGTTTGCCTTTCGGTTTGATGCCTTCCTCGTCTCCCGTTGGAGGGGACTGGGAGTCAACTGCCGGCCGGGAATAAAACTAATAACTTGTGACGTCTCACGTCGGAGGCACGCGTGTTGGGCCACCGCTGACAATTGGCTTCATTTTGACTGACACTCCTCAAGTGCTGATTGTCTTCTTTTTTCTATCCCAACTTTTCCAGATTCAACCGATTCTTCCCTCCTCGGCTGTCCGCCTCTTGGCCTTCTGACATGTCTGCTCGCCTGAGCACATGCACGAGTCCCTCATTCACATATTCCAATAAACATTATGCTTATATTCACTCTGTATGACGTATATAATATGTTGGTGTCAACTCAAACAATCACTATAGCTGTCCAGTGTTGCTTATTCAGCAGTGAAGATTAGGGTCACCTTATATGCAATTATCCTGTATTGAATCAAAGGTGTTTCCCATATTTAACGATTCATATGCAAAGGTAACCAGCGTAGACAAGTACAGGAAAAATGTAAGATTCCATATTTATTCATAACTGAATGGTGCTACCACGCACATTTTGGGTATCGTAAAGGTTGAGGTATTACCATATACGCACAAAACAAGATGTGGGTGATGCATATGAGGATCAGAGAGTCTTGAAAATAGCTGACACCGAGTATAAGTACAGTTCTAAACGATTTTCCTAAATTAAGTAGAATATTAAGTCCCAACGGCCCTCCGATTAATGCACTGCAGGAAAAAAAAACACTGCTCATGTTGATCATGGATCCCGGCTCATGGATCGTTCTTATAAGTGCTGCGCATGCATAGATGGACAGATAAAGACGATGGATCACGGTACTGCCAATTTGCACACAGAGATACTTTTGCAATAAAGCCATGTCACCAAATCTAAACGTATTTCGAGGGAGCAGGGAGAATGTTCAACCCACAAGGACAAAGTAATACCCAAATGACCCACTGGGTCACGTTTCGGCTGCCCTCACCATTAATTATGCTGCCCGGTGAGAGAAGCCACATTCACACCTCACCCCACTCCCCTACCCCTCCACGCCGTCTCCTTCTCCTCCATGGCTTCCCCTGGAGGAGCCTCCTGTCAGGGTGGGCGGGCACAATATACCGCCCACACCCCCTGGTGGCGAGAGTGGCGACGTCTAGCGGCGGAACCCTACACCTACATAGTTGGATATTTGAACCATAGCTCCGCTTGGTTATAAATTGGTGAGGATTGCCGTCGCTTATCAGGTTGGGGCTACGACGGGAAAAACGGGACGTCCCGTTTTTTCAGGACGCAACCCTGTAAATCATTTCAAAACATTCCATTTTTATTTTTTCAAATTCAAAATATGACCCTACATGACAAACAATTATTTGGTCAAATTAGAACTGAATCCCATCATTACAATAACTGTTTTAATGGTTTTTAAAAGTCTGCCTGAAAAAACGGGACGTCCTGTAATAACGGATCACGAAACCGTCCTGTTATTTCAGGACGGACCGTTTTCTTGGTATGATTTTTTTAACTTTAAAAAAATAAAATTCAGTAGAAAAAAAATGCAACGATAGAATATGAAAATGCAACGATCATTTTGATGGAAAAGATGTGTACTTTCATTATATATAATTCTTTAATTTAGCAAACTCCTCATTTTCTGAGCATTTTTATGTATGTAAAAATATTAATTATGAAATTATTATTTATGTATTTGTCAAAATGGAAAGTGTTATTAAATTCATGTTAAATGTAGAATTTCATAATTTTTGCAGTTTGAATATGTAGAAGTATTATTTCATGTCTGTCTTGTGTATTATTCATGTATCATTTGATCTAGGATAATTAGATATTACACTTTTTCATAATTGCCTGTTATTTCAGGACATCCCGTTTTTTCAGGACGTCCCGTTTTTCAGTAGTATCCCCAACCTGCTTATAGCCTCCAGCTAGGGTTGTGATAGGTTTCCACCCCTCCAGGTATTTCTGCTGTCCGTTTCACTGGTTGTGTGTGATACATCAAGAGTATCACAAACACAATGAAATGCTAGGTTTATCAAAAACATGTACCCTTAGAGAAAGAACTGCTCTATTTATTATGAAAATATAAGTGGTAAAATGTGGTCATCATTGAATAACATTGGTTACACACTATTGTTAAAAGGAAAGGAAAATGGTAAAATCGTCATTGCAGTGCACAAATATAACACGACGTTTTATCTTTTGGCAATGCTCTTTCTTATGTAGGCCTACATATATAAATCTTGTTTTCATATAAAACTACAGAATCCAATAGAATTCAGAATTCATTAATTTGAAAAATCTCTATTTTCTTTTCTTTTCAGAACAAGGGCTTCTTTGTCAGGAAACTCTTATTTAAACTTGCTTGTCACGACGCGTCACTGTTCAACAGGCATGCACGGTGGGTCAACATGCACCATTTCTCAGCTTGCCTCTAGACAAGTGTAGGGGACAGGTGGGTATAATGATAAGCTGGCCCCAGAAGTAACAACAGCTATCACCTTAGTCTGGAAGAAAATTAGTCTGCTCCTGTTACAAACAGGATTATCCCTGAGGCCTAAGCCAATTGGGATTGCATGTTGAGCGCTGGTTATAGGAGCGCCTTAGCCCAATAGACCAATCAATTTACAAATTGATACTTTTTGTTCCATTAATAAGCAAGTAGGATAATGGCAGGGTGAATTATGGTAGGTTTAATATCCAACATAAGTTAGGGTGTTATTTGTAAGTTGTATGTTCATTCGCTGGATATTAGCTAACTCCCATCTTCAGTCTATCTCTGAGTGGACTGCGCGTCAAATACATATTATAGTTCCACATTATGTAAAGACATAACACTCATGTGAAAGGATGTTCCTTATTATTATCCAATGTGTGTGTGAATTCATGACAAGATCTCTCAATGACAATGGATAATCAAAAGGGTAGGATCCGCTCAACTACACTTAGCCGACACTCCAGCCAACTACTCAGTCTATCTGCTTCAATTCCAATTCCAGAACAGGCTTCTAGTATCAACCTTTCCAGGATGTTTAACCAACAAAAGCTGACAGCACTCTGCCAAATGCTGTGCGGTCTGTGCTATACATATGTATAACAACATACGGGACCTGACTCCTCCCTTTACTCCTCACCTTTGACAAAGAGAGTGCTCTCAGCCCTGATTCTTAGTGGTAACACTAGATTGGCTAAGTTAAGTATAGACTGACCACCTGCTTCAGTACAAGGGGTCAAAACTCAGATCAAGGGTACCTTTAGTACATATCAGCATAACCTTTAGGTTGGGTGAGACATTATTGAACAGATGTCACAAATAATACTCCCACTCGCACTAATAATCAAAATACCCCCACTTTATGATTAACATTCTTGATATAATGTTGTTTAAAGGATGTATGTTCATAGGGGGTTTGCATTAAGGACATGATATGCTGCTCCAATCTACCTGTATTATATTGAACTTAGATTGGTCACCAACTTTCTGATAATAAGGAGACCCAATCTACCTGTCTGTGAGAAGTTCTCTGAGCTGCTCAGTCCACAAACACTGACTACCTGCTCAGCTAAAGGCCAATCTCAACAGATCCCATTTAAGACCAAATAATGAGGATTAATGTGGACGTAAGACCCTTATCACGGTCCTGTAGGAAGATTGCAGAGAGTCCAGCTTCATGGTCTATTCGTTTGTCCTTCACAAGTCATGATAGTTGGCCCTCACTTTGTACTAATAGCTTAGCACTTTTAATATATCATCATGTTGTATAATCTAACAAGGATCAGGCTTAGCAAGTCTACTTCTAGTCTACTTCTAGAAAGAGATATTTTACGCTCCCAGCGCCACCTGTTAACCAGTATAAAAGGTGTTGCAAAGTGAGGAGCAGGCAGTTTTAGTGAGAATGTCAGCTGAGTGAGTTTAGCAAAGGAGCTACTTGGAGTTAGTACACCGGCTCCCGCGCAGCAGACTGGAGTTTTACCTATACCAACTACCTCGGACAAAGGATTGTGATAGAGCTAAGCACTAGGGCGGTCTAGGATGTGTTGGAACAACTTGTATTCTAAATGTGGTTGATTGCTGATAGGAGATGGGAGGTGGACTGACGAAGACTTATACATAGTGGCTTTGACTCGGGATGAGATGTTTATTGAATAAAAACCCTTTCATATTAAGAGCTCCCTCATCGTTCATTTCTTTTGAACTATTGGGAAGTGGACGAACTAACTTTAAACGCAGTCTGATTGACTCAGACAACCTGGACAAACGACTCATGGATACTTAGTTATATACATCACGCAGTATTAAAACAAACACAAACAATAGTTCAACTTTTTGAAAAAAGAATTTCGAGGGAAGGACTTATAATTATTATGGGTGTAGTATGATATAAAACTGTTTTTCAAAATCTGTTTATAAATAGCTGTTATAGCTGTTGCCAATACGCTGAACATGTAATGCTTTTCTATAAGATGACCATTATATGACGTTTCTCCTTCTCTGATTGATGACAAACAGTCACCAATAACTAAAAGGATCCTACATGTCTATTATTCTCTATAGATATGTTTGTAACAATAGCTACATATGGCCTTTTGTTCTAGATATTATGGGGTAGGGTATCTAACCTTCGCCTTGCCATTTGGTCGGATATGCCCATCCCCTTCTAGCATCCCCTCTATGAAGCAGCTAACAATTAACCCCTGAAGGTGCCCGGTAACCCAGGCAACCAGCCCTGGGGACAGCTCTATATCATGGGATTCCTACCTGGAAAGATTTGTCAATGTCTCAGTAGGAGCGCTTGGAGAAATATTTACAAGCAGGAGCTGCATAGGGCCCGTTTATTGCAGAAACGGTGTATTTGATTTGTCACTTCTATAATGTATGTATATTTATGTGTATTTATATATTTGTGTGTATTTAGTTTATCAACCTTGAAAACTCTCAATCACCCAGCATGCAATGTAAGAAAGAATACCATATGTAAGACTGATTCAACATTAAAAGATAGTAACCAAACCAACTACAGTGTTCGTTTTTGAGACGCTATCCTGCAAAATGATGCTCGGGGACCTATTTTCACTTGATGTAAGTTTTAGGACAAGACACTTTCTACAGACAGATGCTATTCCTAAAGATCTGGATCAGGGATAGCATTGGCATCCTCAAGTTAGCATACAAATGTATGCTATCCTGCTAAATCTTTATAAAGGAAAGGGTCAAAAGGAGTACGGTGTGGTTATGATAAGTCACAATGGATGGGTATTTTCCTAAGTTAGATTGGCCTAGAAATTTGCGTCCTCTCTCTTTGGGTTTGGAAGTAGAACGGAAAGAGTCCCTGGGTCAGGGGATAGGATAATTATAATAATCCATGTATCTCGTTAAAATGAAGTCTTAAAATTTTGAGACTTGGTGTTTTTGAGACTAGTGTCATAACAGCAATCCTGGGTCTGGAGGTACGAGGTAGCAGTAGTCGGTCTTCTAGTTGGCCTGCTTTCGTGGATATTGGCTTATGCCTCCCTGTAGGTACGCGAGACCCAGTCTATGCGTCCCTGAAGGTACTCCAAGCCCTCAGGACCTTTAGATAATTCTGACTCATATAATCAACTTGAGACACATTTTGATGCACACTGCCAATGTTAGGGCATCATCTATTTCTCAGGATTTTGTCAAATAACATCCCTATGTTACTAAGTGCCTTATATGAATGCTAAGTGACAAATATTTTGTCATTTACAATCTTCGTTGTGGCTTCCCAGCGTGTGCAGATGCTATTCAACAAAAGATGCTAGCTGACAATTGTAGGATAGTGTCTTAACATATATAACCTTGATCCAGACCCGCCAGCAAGTTTAATGACAATACTATTGTACAATACAATACAATAAAACAAAAATAAGTGTAAATTGCCCATGTGTTGGTGGCTTTCTATAAAGTGTATGTGTGTGCCCAGGGAGAGCCCAAGGCGTCTGTCAGAGACGTCTGTCTATTGGGCACATCCTTAACCCCAAGCCAGTTACTGCATCTCTCCAAGCCCTCTCAACCTCTCACCCTCACCCGTCATTATCAGAACCTCCAGAGGTTAACACCTCATTCTTCACACATATTCTTGATTAGTTCTTTATCTTGTTTTATTGAACTTTGCTATGAGTAGGTTCCTGGATTTCTCATTGAAAAATGTCAATAATTGCCATTATTTGCATTGGGGAAGATATTAAAAGATTAAACGTGGCGTTTGGCGATTCAACCATATTTGTTACCTAGTATATTCATCCCTCTTGGGGATTGTGTATTGAGTCTCTGAATCCAATTATATTCAATAATTAGCCATGTTTGCCTTTGTGTCCATTTGTGTTGAAATGGTAGGAGACATCTGTGTCTTTTTGGTTTTTTATTCCATACCGATGTTCTCTCAGTCTTTTATTTCGCGTTTTTGTCCTACATACTGTTTGTTACAGCATATACATTTGACATAAAACACTTGAACTATTGCAGGTGACATTGGTCTTGCATTGCCATTGTCTCTCTCTCTGGCTGATATAGACCCTGTTGTGTTAATCAGTTTGCTGTAGGTGCAATTTCGAGTATTGCACTTGTTCTGCTTTGAGAGACTATGTAGTAGGAACACACACAGTCTGCAAACTGACTGGATACATTCATAATGAGACACAGAACTGACCAATCGGAGAACCGAGATTCATTGGCCATCTTGAAACAGGGAGACCAACACCGCCGCGTCTTCACATTATATTCTTCACTCATCCTCTCGCTTCATGGGTTCAATCTGCCAATGTTACTTTCTTTGGTCTCCACTTTTCCTTTCTTCCCTCCCTTCCTTCCTTCCCTCCTTTCTTCTTTCCTTCCTTACTTTCCCTTGTTTCTCCCTCCCTCCCTCCCTCCCTCCCTCCCTCCCTCCCTCCCTCCCTCCCTCCCTCCCTTCCTCCCTTCCTTCCTTCCTCCTGCTTTCCGTCCACCTTCCCCTCTTCATTCCCTCTGTTTCTATCCCCCTCGCTTCTTCCTTCCTCCGTTTCTCTTCTTTCACGACCTCCTCCTTCCTATCTTCTTCCTTCCTTTCCCCCCCCCCCCTCCCTCCCTCCAACTTCATAACCCTCCCACCCTCCATACCTCAAGTCCTTTCGCCCCCCAAATCCCACCTCCTTCCGTTCCCAGTAGAAGCCCTACAGCCACCTGGCAAATTTTCAATATCCTCCATCGGTCGAGCCGAAAGGTGGAATTTACCGATATCTTGTTACCGAGGGAACTGCCCCATCTATGTGGTTTTATAGTGCGAAGACCCTGCAGACTTACACCAGGTCGAGACTTTCATAACCACACAATATCCTCGCTTCTGGTCAGGATTCAATCTCCTGCCTCTACTTTTTTCACCATTTCCTTTTTTATGCCTTATTACACCGCGCGACCTAGGCCATTTCCTACGTACCTTTATGGTGTCTTACGCCAGACACGGCACCTCGTCTTCACTATGAATGTAGCTTACATCTATATATCAAATACTAAACAGTGATGTCTAGAAATATCCAAGGATGAGGTGATGTTGAAAAGGATTTCTGTTTTCTTGCGTTGTAGTCAGTGAAAGGTATGATTAGTGTATCAGTATACAATAAGCGAGGGGAAGGCATGGAATTTTAGCGTTTTCAATCTTAACTCTATCTTGGTACCCTCTCAATATGATCAAAACTGTGGAATGATGATATTATGTATTAAAGGCACATGATGATGTTCAGCATGACTAAGAATGAAAAATAAGATATATTGAATATAGGAAAATCGCTAAAATTAACATAGCGAAAAAACTAACAATCAAGTTTCTTGAAACCTGGACATTATTTTCTGATGCTATTTGGCTCATAAAGGGGATTTGGCTCATATATAACACTTGAACCAGAAGCACTCAAACTGAGTGCAATATTATTAATAGTCTTCTGTTAATGACCTGATACTTTTAATTAAACCTGGCATAATGTAAAAAGAATGTTCTTCTTTGCTTTATAATTTTTCATCCTGGTGGCGCCCTGAACAGCATCATGTACCTTTGAATCGAACATACAGCACATTTCCAGGCGGTGTCCGCCCGATTACCCACAATTCATAGCGCGGAACTATATTAGCGAATCGCGGCCGAGGCGCCGCATTCAAAACATGGACGTCGTACGGTTCACATCGCACAGCAGCGGGCACTTCTCCAAACAGTTTCCAAATAATTCTTGTTTCTTAACTTGTGTTGATGAGTCAACTCGTGAAATACCATTATTATGTGCTCCAGGGATTGTTTTGAAAGTAAAAGAAGGCCACATAAGTCCCCTTCAAGCTCTGGACGAGAGAAGAACTGTTCTCCTAGCAGACACAACTCTGTTGAGATCGACATTGGCAGCCCTTCACTCCCCGGCCATTTTAACTCTGAGAAGTGCTTGTGATTTCAAGGTAATTGAAGAATTACGAAATGTATCTACTTGTTTCAATGATTCAACCATTTCAACCTTTGTCTATGTGTCATTTCTGTCGCACATTAACTCTGCTATCCTGCAAAATCTCTAACCAGCAATGGGCGAAAATAGCAGCATTTGGACGCATTGGCATGATGGTGCTCAGTGCGTAGTGTGGATCACTGATGCCATAGTCAGTTGGCACTGGTTCATTTGTACTTATAAACAGGGCTTGACAAATCGTTTTTCCACCTGGTTGCCTGCCGGGCTTCCATGTCATCATATCTGGTTGTCCAGTAGGCCTAGTAAACAGTGGTATCCCGGGATTTATTATCTGTCTACGTAGATCTATATAGATAATATGAATCTAGAGAATAACAAAAACTAAAATATAATTTTGGCGCATATATAGTTTAAGAAAATCTCGTGAATAAATTCAAGAAATTTGGTGTTCGCAAGGCACTACATGGATTTGGTACTGGTGGGGATACTGGTATAAATGGGAGAAAAATCAAGAATTTTTGCTTCACAATCAAACCTTAACTAATTTAGTAAAATTAATAGATGTACCTCGTCCTGGGTCCTCTAATCTATGTTTACACATAATTATATTCATGTGCACGTAGACTGTGTTTGACATTCATCAGCTTTTCATCAGACATACGTCAATAACCTGTTGGAAAATATAAACATTCACTCTTTTTTAAATGCATTTTCTCACGGATACTATGTTGGACATTTTAGGCGGAAATGTCCGTCATTGTGGTTAAAATGTTTGGCATGTTGGGATGTCCACAGGGGTAGAAATAATGCCAAGGCTTTCTGGGGCCAGTCGGGCCCCTTCACATACAAAGCTGGGAGCCCTAGCTACCTTTGAAATAGCCCTAATGTTCACTTTTTGTCAAAATATTGGATTTTCTAGGGGCCAGTCGGGCCCCTTAAGAAGACAATCTGGGGGCCCGACGGATTTTCTAGGGGCCTCGGGCCCCCGGGCCCGTGCTATTTCGACCCCTGTCAGTCCAACTGGTCTTCTAAACACAGTGTTTTGTATGTATCATACTTTTTAGGGGGTAGGCCTAAAGGCTCTTTTTGTGTGTGACAGGATACTGGTTGCCCGTCAGGCAACCTGCCCCTTGAATTTGGTTGCCCAGCACGTTTTTCTGGTTGTCCGAGGTGTCCGGACACCCGATTTGTCAAGCCCTGGTTCCTATTAGGCCTACTATGAAATCTGACCCATTAAAGTTATCCCTGCATTAGGAAAAATGGCACATCAGACCTCGTACTTTTGTTGATCTGCCCCTTTTAATTTGATTTATTCATTTGTTTGCATAATATTCAGTATGACGTTGAACCCTAGCAGAATCAATTTAATTTATATCTCTAGATTATATTCTAATACATGCCCTCGAAAATACTTAGAAAAACAGTATATTTACATTAAAAAAAAGTACTTTCCTAAGTTTATGTACACATATAGATGGCTTTGTTCGGGCTAAACACGTTTTTAAGGTTGCCAAATTGGCAAACTTATGACGATTTTGATTAGCCAAATATGATATAAATTAGCAAACTATTCTTCCATCGCAAAATGTCTTTAAATTAATATAGATTTTCGAAGGGAAATGAGCTATAATTTGACTTGATTCTCGGCACAGTTTGGGCAAAACAATTCGCCAAAGTCACCAGATTAATTCTGCATTTGCCATCAGCGATTTGGGGAGTGATTAGTGCCATCCCAGGATGGTTCACTTCAAACAAAATTCATATCATTTTAATGCATCGGCCACTGGCTGATGATTTTGGAACAGGGCCGACAAAAATTTGATAAATACTTGTTAAATTGGCCTGGATGGCCGACGCCTTTTTATGTCCGTCATATATATCATTTTCGGCCATCATTTTCAGTATTTTTCTCAGCATTTTTTGGCCTTCATATTATGCTTCTTTTTTTTTTTTACCGCAATTGATGTTATATTCGGTTGTCAGTTATAATCTTTTTGGTGACCAGGTGACTTGGCCTGTCGCACACTCGCACCATCGATTCAGCCCCTATGGCACCCCATGCACTAGGTGCCATCATGGGAGACCAGCCCCTCCACCCCTCCCCACTCCTGTCCCGACCTTATCAATGCATCGACAGTTGAATCATCCTGATACGCTGAACATTAAGAAAGTTACTGACGCTTGAAAATTGCTTACATTCGCTGGGCTATGGGCTACAAAAAATATTGTTAAGGCACACGTAATGATTATGTGATTTTCGGTTTATATTTTTGTGATAATTGAAGCCAATTTTTATTGTGCACCCTGCACCGGGTGTGAATAATTTGTCAGGAGGTGCACACTTTTTATTTTAGATATGCACCCCACGGATGTATTGATTTTGTCCAGTCTAAATACCTTTATATAACGGTATAGATAAAGTACCTGACCTTAAAGCGTGAAAATAAATGGCATGCATTTCAATTTTCATCAGAACACATTGAGAAACCTATAAAAACGTTCAGGAAATTGTAATGGTTACTCATATGCCCCACATACGTATGGAATATTCTCAATAGGTTATTTTGATGATAAAATGATAATTTCTATGTTTTACAACGTGAATAACATTAAAAACATACTTAGATTTATTCAATTCATTTTATACTCCTAATTTAATAATCATATTAGTTTAACAGCCACAAAGTTTTGAAAGAAACATTTACAAATAAAGAGGGCTGACAGAATCAGATATTTAAAAAAACAAATTGTTGATGTACCTGAATAAATAGAATGCTTACTCTTGACCAAAGAACATATGGGGGGCGTAGATAAATGTGTATCTTTGTATGAAGCTGGTGTTAGCATTGTTTGGCGATTATTTACTCATAGTAATTCACATCTATTTCAGCATGAATATTTAGGACGTGACATGGAAAGTGTACTCATTCAAGAGTGTGACCTGCTCCCCTCCCCTCCAGGGCTGTGGATTCTACCTAAATCATCCTTACAAGACAAGCCAGGCCTGCCTGCGATGAAGCCTCAAGGGGAATGTAACTGTACCCGTGGTGATTATTCAATGATCATTGGGAAATTCCATGGCCCGAAAGTTGTGAAACCTCACGTAAATCAAACATTATCAAGCAGCGACGACACTGATGAAGAGAGCTCTGTTTCAAATGATACTGATAGTGATTGTGATGAAATCTATAGCATTTCCATAAAATGTAAAGGATGTTCGTTTGATCGGTACCAAGCTCCATTAGCCGAAATAAGACAGAAGGGCAATGCCATGTACCAAGTAAAACTGCAAGTAAAACAGGAGCCACACAATGAGGAAGATAGAAATGCTATTTGTATTCAGGCAGATCTAGGATCTTGGCAAACCATTGGTTATGTTGGAAAGGAGGATATTCCTCGTGTTACAAGGGTATTGAGGAAACATGATATAACAGTGAAGCTAGCTCGTATGCGATATCAGTTTCGTCCAAAACATAATGTTAGAGTTCTACTTTGCTGGGTTTTTTTAAGCAAAAAGGGTAAGTGGGGTCCAAAGTCAGCTGACTATGTATACAATGAGCATATTCCGTGAGGGATCAGTGGCGGATCCAGGGGGGGGCAAAAGGGGCAATTGCCCCCCCTAGACAAAAAATGGACTCTCGTAGTTTTGACAAATCCGAGGAGAAATTTTGCAAGCAAAAATAGGGGGGTAGGGGGTGGGTATCTTGCCCCCCCTAGAAGCCAGGGTCTGGATCCGCCCCTGGGGATGAATAAAGTAAGTATTTGTTAGTAAGAAGCAGAGAATAAAATTATCATTTCTATTTACAGCCATGTGTTTACGTTTTACAGATTTTATATAATTTATTTGTAGCCTACTGTACTAAGTAGCCATTTCAAGTGACTAGCATTATAGCAGCTATCTCGTCATCAACTTCGTCGGGAAAACACTCAGCAGACATAATCGTTTTACTAAAGTGACGGACGAGACCAATCCTGTAATACAAACTATTTTATTTCCTAAATCAGAGCCCTAGCAATTTCAATAGATTTAGAAGTATAATGTTATGCTACCACGTTTCTCAGACAGAAATAGTACATTTGTAAATGCAAATGCCCATCTACGACAGCTGTCTGGTATATAGGCAACAACTTGACTGGAAACAGATATCCTACGAGATGCAAATCATATCTCTTCATAGGCTTGTTGTGCTTAATTCTTGATTTCAAAGACAGGACAATGTATAGCAATGTATTGTATCATACTCTAATCCAAGCCAGCACATGGATATAGTGCATTGTATCAAAAGTACGTTTTACTGGCATTCAATTATCATGTATTTGTATTGTTGGCATATGATAAACGTTAATTCACACTTATGTCTTCATTTATATTTTTCACTAAAGCACATCGAGTCAACTTTTTCATTAATTATGCCTACATATGCCTCAATCTCATGGGGGTGGGGGGTCCGAGATTCAGAAGTTATAATACATACTTTATGCAAAAATCTGCATGTTATCAAATATTTTGCTGTTTTGGGAGGGAAATCTTTCTAAATGAATCTTTGTAACAAGACTTTTAGGTGGTGCTTTTCAATATACTTCCCAGCAATGCAATTGTTTGACACAGCCCAGTCCTGATGCTAATAATTCATATACAAGGCTCTCGCATCCTGCTCGCCCAGTTGTCAATATCGACAAAGACTACTATTTGGCAACAAATTTGAAGATATGGTCACCTTTTTTGGCTACAGGCTCTATGTGGAAAGTATAGCGGGGAACTCGGAATTTCTTATTAGATATGCAATTTCTTTTCAGAAAAAAACACTTTTGAATACATTAATACGAGTTCTTATTGTTAACAGTAGCGTCACAATTAGTTAGATCTAAATTTAAGTACATGTATTTGTTTGAATTCCCACATAATGTACAAATATATTGTCGCTACCTTCACTTAAATTTGGCAACATAAAACGTGATTTCCCGATTTTTATGTCGACAGAATTTAACCTTTTAGACCCCACAGATTACACTCATGAAATGCCGGATTTCCCCAGGATTTCTATGGATTTCCTTCTGGAATTCCCTATTTTCATAGTAATCTATTACAAGGTTAAATACCTTGCATGAGCCTTGATATATGAATCAAAGAAAAACTTGGAGTAATAACTACGTGATTTAAATCATTACTACTCTATAAAATTTTCTATTTAAGAATTGAACGTTTGTGTAAGAAATATGAAATCAAAATCTCATAGTAAAGCCCTTTCATAAATCAACGTTAGATTCCTCCCAAATCTATGATAGTGGATGGTTAATGTATTGTGCTTGAGGCCACTACATCCCAGTCCATGCTTCGACCTTCACTATACAGGCTAGGTTTGTAATGCTAGTTATAGTTTAAGGATCACGTTTATATTTACTTGGGCTGGTGATGAGGGTAAGGATTATTTTTGAATACTGCAGAAATATCAAAATTGTGTCCAAATTTTGTGTTATAAATTTTATTAGGTTACTCATAAACGTACAATTCTCTGTTAAGTTTAGAGCCACTTTATACAGGCTTTACAATTTCTGGTTTGCTCAAACCTTAGTTCTATAATTGCTGATTTCAATCCACTGCTAGATCTATATTTTTCATACAGATTATTATAAATTCTGCCTACAATCGTTTCTGAACAATTATTTTTATCAGCAAATGACTGACAGTAAGTACACCATTTAGATATAAGAAATACTTGCTTTGTATGTAGCTAGCACATGGGGAACCAGATACCCGCCACAAAGCGTACATTGATGTCTCTACAATCTTCAGAGTCAAACTGGCTATGCATATCACATCATACACATAATCAGAGATGCCACTCCCAACTGATGAAAAAGTAGGAAAAGTAGTAAACACTTTTCCTACTTTTTTTTCTAGAAACAACTACGAGGAAAGGAACAGAGATCTGACATTGAATTTGTATTTGAATAGCTGGAAACTAACCCAAAAATAGGGGCCGTCCATAAATGACGTAATGCGCCGGGGAGGGGGGGGGGGTCGAATCCCCTATACATTCCAATAGTAAAAGCATAACCAAGGGGTGGAAGGGGGGGGGGGGGGGTCAAAAATGGTCAAAAATAGCATGACGTCATTTATGGACGGCCCCATACTTTAAAACAGATATTAAAATGCTGTAGGAAGAATCAGTTGTGCGACCCAGAATTACCAAAAAATAGGAAATCCTACAAAAGTAGGAAAATGGCATCTCTGAATTAATGTAGTTTATACTAGACAGTCTATACATGGCAACGCCTGTATAAGATGTGCAAAACAAGCAACAACAATCAAACCCTACCCTGCTAAATGAAACTGTCATATAGGACTAGTTAGGTGTTATCGTGGTGGTCCGCATCTGCAGGAGATCTCCTGTTTTTTAGGCACAATAAAATCAGAGTTGCCACTTTATGAACATGAAAAATCCGCAAAATTGTTGAAACAGGCTTTCTGGATTTTAAGCAGGAAGAAACCGGATTTTAAGCAGGAAGAAATAAAAGGAAGAGAATCTCATATTATGTACGTTCTGATATTAAATAGAGCTTTCAATTGTACTATTTGTTCCCTAAGGAGACAAAACTAAGTTTTTTTTCTTAAAATTACTCATGTCTGATAATTTTGCTGCAGTCAAAAATCCTGAAATCAGGAAAATTGTTTGTTTGTGGGGTTAGTTTAGGAAAAAGAAGGAAAAGTGGCATCTCTGTAAGATGGAGCTCCCGGTCTCCCGCATCTATGAGGAGTTCTCCCATATTTCTATATAATTTTGGTAGATCAAGACCTGCTGACAGCCTTGTGATGAGTAGATACATAGGCACCAACTATCCGTAAAAACCACGGACACCTCCATTATTTCATTCCTCAAAAAGAACATGTCCATGCTCCGTGATTTTGGGGATCAGATCCGTTATTTCTTAAAATATTGAAAACCTGATTACATAAAAAGTGTTCGAAATTAAGGATTTTTTTCATGCACATGCTGGGTACGAAGGGTTCCAAAATCATGCACCCTGATTTTCTTGGATGAGTACACCACTATATAAAGATATTAAGACTAAGTAAAACTAATGCACCCGCCAGGTGCATAGCTCCAAAATAGTGTGCACCCTGCTGACAAATTGTGCATACCAGGTGCAGGGTGCGCCCTTAATTTCGAACACTGATAAATGTTTGATCAAAATTCCTCTATTTTAGCATAAAAAATAGAAAACTTTCCACCAGGTGCCTGCCGTTAACTGTTAAGTATGGATATTTTGGGGGATATACAAAGGGTTCGTGATTACACCCTTTAAAAAATTGGCAACACTGTAGGCATATTAATAAGAAGCCACAGAACTACACCACGTCGATGTGCACTTCTTTGTGGAAACTAAACTATACTAAACTAATTATACAATATAAACATACATATCACCCACCCCTGAATTTGTAAGTGCAAAACACCTCCCGTTTTGGAGACCCTGAAAACGGGAGATCTTCCGTATTGGATGATGGATTGATCGGCACCTCTGGTTGTGAATTTTTTTTTTTCTAATTGACTATCTTTTATAAGTAATGCTAATACGATGCATGCAACAAGAGTATTATCACCGGTACGTGGTAAACAAAATACACGACAAGTACAACATTCAGAACTATGTTTACCATTTACACCACTATAAATTTAAGATAATTCAAGTGACATAAATTTTTGTATTTATCTTTTTTTTTTGTATTGGCTAGGATTTAAACAGGACGTCACATGTATAAAAAAAAATTGCATTTTTACAATGAATTCACATCATATTCACGCATAAATGGTGGAGCTTTAAGTTGCCACGATGCACTTAAAGGTAATACAACTCCTAATAAACCATCTATAAATTCCCATTTGCATATGCTACTAATGTCACCAATACACATGATAGCATCACATAAATCGTTCAACTTATTCTGCAGTGTCTAAAGAACAGGTGCAGGTTACTACACTCTAGTCTACCATATTCTCGTTATGGTCCATCTGTGGGAGCAAGTGACGGGGTACGGGGGGCAAACCAACGTCAAAACGATGCACCTGTTGGCGTATAGTCTGCCTGTCCCTTGCAGGAATGTATTGGCGTCCAGCAGAGAAGACAGAAGAGTCTTCCCTATGGCTGAGTCGTAGGTGATGAAGCCGCTGCTGACCCGCTTGTCCCTCATTGTAGTCTGGCTCCTCCTCTCTGTAACGCTCACTTGGGGTCCAGTAGAAGAACGGAAGGGCGGGATCCATCTTCTTCGTGAATTCTCTATTAGTCAGTAAAGTAATATTTTTTAGATGTTGTGTTGGAAATGAAAAATAAATAAACATGACTTTTGAGCAAATTTAAGGGACAAATAAGACCTTAGCCTCAAGGGGCAGATCCAACTTTTGTTGGTGGGGGGGGGGGGGGGGGGGGGAAGTTTGGTAACATTTGTGACTAGTATAAATGTGGAAATATGAAGACTATTACTGCACACCCTTCCCACTCACATATTCTCATAACCCCCTGATCCTCCCTAGTCAATTCTTACAACCAGAGAGCCCTCCTGATCCTCCCTAGTCGGCCCATAACCCCATCACTTACCCTGGGGACCCCCTGACCCTCCCTAGTCGACCGTTACCCTTCTGAAGATACTCTAAAGACCTTCCCTAGTGGATACTTACCCTCCTCTTGTACTCTAAACACCCCCTGATCCTCCCTCGTTGATCCTTTCCCTCGTGGCATACCAATAGGGGAAGACATTGGATAGGAGGAAAAGTACATGGCCGTGAGGGTAGGGGAGGCACAAGGCTTGTTTGTCCCCCCTTGCCACATTATCTGCCAATAGAGACTACGGGTTAAGCAGAAGGGCAGGCCTAGAGCCTTTTTTTCTCATGGGAGTGCCCCAGGCAGAAGGAGGTGCAAATTAGTTAACTGAATGACCAGGCAGTTTTTCTGTTCATCGTGTCTTGAAGTCTGTTCTTAATTTGATCTATGCACAATAAATATGAATTTAATGTTGCATGACTACAAAGAAGTGGTCAATTTCAGTAATAAGACTATAGTTACCACGGCAACGTTTTGTTCATAATCAAGGATATTTGGATATTTTAATGTCAACATAAACCTTTATTTTGTATGTACATTAGCCATAATCAAATTTTAAACATATTACCTCACTAACTTCTGCCAACAAAAGGTGAAATCTCGGAGAGTGAAGTTCAACCCAAGATATTGATGGCAGAGACTGAAGAATGATTCGCAGTCATCTGACGTAGATGCTCTTGGGTGTTCGGGGCCTAGACGACCAGCCTCACGGCGTCTCCATTCCTGCGACTCAATGTTGGTTGTGACTTCCACAAAGGTTTCCCGTGAAAACCCCCGAATGTTGTCCATGGGCCTTCAAAGACAAAATAACTAGTATGAGAGTCTGTACCAAAACCGTGTTGTTTCCTTTGAACTAATTGTTGGTTGACTCTCAAAAGTGTTTCAACGTTATACATAAATTTGTAAATTTAATGATGAAAAACGTAGGAATTCTTTAAACATTTAGTAACATAAGTCCCTACACTTGTACTTTTCCAATGCATGTAAATTTCAAATATTGGCTTCTCATATAAATCAGAATATTTTGGACCAAAAATAATTTACTGTTATACACACATATATATATATACCAAAAAGATTATCATTGCCAGATGGATAAAATATGTATGTCCTAACTCACATTAGCAATTCAACCATTTCTAATAGTATGGATTCACACAAAAACCTTCTAAAGTATCCAGCATTCCATACCTGTTAATATCCAGATATGTGAAATCTGGTAGTACATCGTACCAGGGCATCAGATCCTGACATACGTACTGCAGCATCTTGTAGTTCAGCCGACACCTTTCAAGCTCACTGAGGCCCCTACCATCGGTGGCTTCGTGCCAACCTGCGATTGTTCTGACATACCTTTCCTCCATCAGGTTTCCGTTCCTTTCTAGGAAATCTGCCACATGATAGGACAGAAGACGCTCTGCATCAGCAACAGATTGTTTGCGTTGTCCGACCAGGGCAGGGTAGGTGAGTCGCGTTGTTTCATCCAACATCGCCTCTTCAAATGGCTGCCTTTGAAGAGCTGGATACCGCACTTCACGAGTGTGAGCTAAAATAAAAAATTTGCAAGTTACACGACATTCTTATACATGCTACATACTTATTAAAAATATCTCTAGACTTCTAATTGGTGTGGGAGAGTTAAAACAGTGTGCACTTTGACAGCTGAAGGTTCAGACAGCAAATCTATGATAACAAAATAACGGCTTCACAATTTGTTTTCAGATGTCTTTGCCCAGCTCGTGATCTGAGGGTGATTCCGAAACACTCTCTTGTATGTTGTAGCTAACTGGTGGTCCTGGGCCACTGAACAAACAAACAGTTTGTTGTTTGTTTGATGGGGTAGTTGAACGTCCGGCCAACCCTTATGGGTTCTTTCCAGACTGGAAACATTATTTTATGCTCAAATAAAGACTGATTAACCCTTTAAGGACGCCAGTATCTCTCAGGCATCACCATCTATTGACACCTGTATCTCTCAGGCATCACCAGGCCTAGACGCCAGATGCCTGAGAGATACATAGCACGTACATATATCAGAATTATGAATTTGATGTTCAATATACATCAGACACTTTTTTTTTTTTTTCAAATACTGATTTGGTCCATATCATCCTCTATTTAACTATTGCCATTTTGAAAATAATTATTTCTTTTTCTATTTTTGCTTTTTATTGGTCTAATTTAAAACTTTGGGCTATGAGTGGCGTCCTATGGGGATATTCCTTAAGTAAATTGGTGTCCATTTCATACAATATGAAAATTTTGTGGCGTCTTGAAAGGGTTAAAGACTTTATAAATCGACTGATCCCATGATTATATACCTGACAGACTGCAGTAGTGTATCTTTCAAAAGAAAAACAACTTATTTAATGAAAACTGAGAATTATATCAATAACATGTTTTATGATAGCAACAACAAATCCTTCATGTTTTTTTTCTCAATTCAGCCCTCTAACCTGCTATCCTTTTCAAAAGGTGTCCATGATCACTTCGCTCATGATGAATTTTGCCTGTGATTTCGTCAGCCTCAGGTACGTACAGATACATACCGAAATCGATCCCTTTCAACTGCCATTCAGCTACTGCGTTCCTGTAGATGTAGGTTGCAACCAGGCTGCGCATCCTGTCTAAGTGTGACTCCTCGGAGTTCCTCCTGAATGGGTATGGTTCGAAGCCCTGTGGAACGAGTTGTTCACGAAGATGCGCTACACAGTCTTGCCTGGAGAAGCCATAGACAGTTTGGAGATGGACAATATCTGCTGCCACAGTGGCTGGAATGGCAGGGTTCCTGACACGTAGCACTGGAACGCCATTCGCACTAACTGAAAAAGTCAGGAAAAAAAAGATAATTGTATAAATACAACTGAAACAATGGAACTCATTCTTTTACATGTTTGTTGTCACTGCATGCCTCAATCTGAAGTAGAGTAGTCAGTTAGGTACAAGAAACATTTGGTGTCAGGAAGTTCGTTTCATTATTTCCTCTTAAGTATAAACAGGACTCATTTAGCACATGAACACAGAGAAGTTTTTATAATGATAGTCTTAACTGCTAATGCAAGACTGTATGTTGTTGATTAGAGTAAAAATAAGTATTCATAATCTAGTTAATGGGGTTTTACTTCAGTTGGCTTACTGCTTAAATGGTCCCCCCGTCAACTGAAGTAAGAGAACATAAAAAAGAAGAGATTCATGTAAGGGTTTGGCATTGAATATCCATTTACTTAATGTCACCTGGCAGGCCAATGGCATACCTAAAGAGGGTGGAAGATGGAACCATATAAAATGTCCATGTCATGAGTTTGGTGACTACCAAGATGGTGGTTTAAAAATTGAAAAAACTGGAGTATATGGAACAGCAATCTGAGATTGGGACTGGGTCTGAACTGGAAGTGGAGGAACAGATAAGCTTTAGATATGCCATGAAATGCTTGACAAATAGAATCAATGAAAGTTGGTCAGTTTGTAAGAAGTTTGGATATGCATGTTTATGAAATGCATATTATTTTAGGTCATAATAACACATCTTCAAAAAAGTATTACTGACAATTTTACTACATCCTACCCCCAACTGGAAACAGCATGTTCTCCAGTGTGCCTGCCTTCATTCTCTGTGTTGCCTGCTTCGCATCATGTACAAGTTGCCAGACATGAAGGGGCCGTGTTGCCCCCTGAGAACGGAGAGAGCAGAACTCCCCATCTGTCACAGTACCTGGAAGATTAGATGTGAAATGTTTACCGAAATACCCAATGATTCTGAAAATAGGCAAGGTACCTATTCATTCTATTACTCATCAAGTTCAGCTTGTGTTTCATTATGGTAACACAATTTATATATTTTGTATTTTAATGTCCATATCATGCAAAGCAAATATACAGCTACTGTACTTCAATACCTATAACTTGATCTGTTGACTTACTCTGTTGTAAAGAAATGCATAATATTATTGTCCACATAATTTCTAAGAGTTGCTCATCATATTACCAAATTTCAATTAGAAGAGTGAGTGAGTGATGCAGTACTGACAGCCAGGGTCATTTTCACTGCGAAAACATGTTAGGACGGAATCTGACTTTTCAGACAGGTGTTTCAACTTGGTCTTCGGTGATTGTATCTATTAGATGAGGGTAGGCAAACAGCACCGGTTCAAAAACTGGAAATCAATTTTGTTGTACCTCATCCCTTAGTGAACCCAGACATCAACTTGGAATCCAACCCAATGAACCACTTGGTCAGTGCTGGGTCCCCCATATCGTCAGCTTTTACCGTCAGCAGGGGCTACTTGGCACCTATATTCTTCCCTGGAACAGAAGCCCCACCCCAAAGGGGGGCAATTAGATGATGATATCATTTGTAGGAATTAGGTACAGCCAACACTTACCTACAACATGGATGCCAGCATCGGTGAGTTCACGTTTGATATCACTTGTCAAATCACGGATGTACTGGTCCCTTATCGATCTGTAGGGAACGTATTGGACAGGTACACTAAATGGCCTGTGCCTCCTTTCTTCATCTGATGCCATAATGACAAGTATGTGTGTGGCTGGTTCACGTTTCTTTTTGAACAGGTTAGTCAAGTATCTTTCAAAGTCAGGGGAAAGGCGTTTGATAGACTGTCCTCGAGTCTCCTGAGATGCCATGTTTTGAACCTGTCCAAGGAGCTGATGCAGAGAGTTTGCCTGATTTAGAAGAATGTTGAACTCTGCAACCTCCCAGCATGCATCAAGAACCGACTGCTGTGTACTAGATTCCTGATTGAGTTTCTTGTGGTAGGTAGTCTGTGCCTTGGTCAAGCCATTTTGAAGAAAGGGCATATCTAGAGCTACAGCTTGTACCAGTTCATCAATGCTTTGTTGCAACCCTGTCTGTGAGAAAGTCAATGATGACAATCTTGCGTCATATTCTGCACTCAGAGCTGCCAATTTGCCATCACCCAGGTCTACATCACCGTTCCAAACCCCAGTTTTTGATTCTTGTAGAGCCACTTTCATGTCTGTCCCGTCAGCTTTCAGCCATACGCGTTTCGATGTTTTACTCAAGGCAGAGATGGCTGCTGTCTATCAAAGAGACATTTACCAAAAATAAAAAGCAAAATTAAAAGGCAAGAAATACTTGCATTTCATCATCTTTCATTTTGTTGTACAAGAACTTTTTAATAGAAGTGAAATTTATTGTTAAAATACGTTTCTAGGGAATGAATTTGTTTGTTGGTGGGATTAGTTTAACGTCTAGCCAACCCTTCAGGGTTCTTTCAGTTATGGGCCCCCCGAACAATTTCTGGATCTGCCCCTGCCACTCACCTCCAGGTTCTCTTAACACCTCTAGACCAGACATGCAGATTTTCCTAGCCTGACAGTGTAAACGCACCATAGTTATGCCATGTTTATCTAACCTTGTCCATTTACTTATGACCTTACACTTGAAAAATCACAGATACTTACCTGAATAACAGGGGTTGTGGTGTAGACGGTTGAGCTCGCATTCCTCTTCTGAAGTGTCCTTGGGCCGACGCAGGCTACGTTTACTTTTGCCTTGAGTGGGTTGTTGACATCACTGGACGGACATCCGCTCCACATCGGACCGCGAAGAATTCGATCCTGCCTCCCATGCAGTTCATTGCTCATGCTTTCCCTCCACAGTCTGAAGTCCTCTGGCTCCCTCACCTAAAATTTAAACACATACAAAATGTCCTCTTATATATTCAAATCAGTAGTAACCATTTTATATCAATAAAGGATAAAGTAGCTATACTTTTTAAATGTTAATTTCTATTCCCTAAATATGTAGTGATGGTAACATTTATATTGTACATCATAAGGGGTGTCTGATTTTGTTTGCAAATATATAATTCAGTTATCTTGTGCTATTTATGGATCAGTACATTGCATAATGAAAACAAGAAATGACCAGTTTAAACAGTAAACTTAGATTGATTGAAATGTCAAAATAATTCAGTGAGATACATAGGTCTACATAATGCCAGACTATTGTTCTGTGATCAAAGTTGTAGCACTAGAATTGAGTTGTGTATGAGTATGTAGGCCAATTTGCTTTTTATTTAGAACCTTTTTAACTTTTAACTCACAAAAATCAGACTACCACATTCTTGAAGAGGCCAGAGTACGCCACTCCTGACATAGTTTGAATAGGTTTCCTCTATGAAAGACAACTGAATGTAAGTGGAAGTAGATCATCTAGGAATATTCCTGAGAATGCTAAAATTCATAAAACTTTGAACATTTTTTCGATTAAACTACCAGACAATTTAAAATGTTAACAATGTAAATCAGGGTAGAAACATGGATGTGTGACTTTTCTGTAATGTTTCCCATATATTCAACATGCTATTTCTATATGAAATGCTTTACAAAAATATTACACATCAGTTTTCTTTACCAAATTTCTTATCGCTAAGGGTACCTGATTTGCACATGATGATGTAAAGAAATCAACCTGATATTCAATCAGGCCAAATGGCATGCGATGAAGAGGCATTAGTGATTCAGTAGAGCCTGGGCGCTTGCAGGAAATGCACTGTGCAAATTTTACAACCAAATATGGATTTTTTCCTGATTGCTGCAATGTTTTCATTGCCTTTGTGTTCAGACTAATCAAGCTTGGGGCAGCAACGAAACCTTCCTGAGAAAGGTTTTTATGTACCAAAGAATCTAGTAACTTTGTTGAAGTTTCACTATTCTGCTTTTGTACAAGATCAAATAGGTCAGACATTAAAGTCACAATAGTTTCTACTGGAAGTGAAGATACTGTTGACAATACAGTTTTAGACAACAATTCTGGAGAAACTGCTGCGGCAGTGTGTTCTAGAACTTGACCTTGCTGTTCAGCAGATAAATGGGACAGTTGTTGCAACAGGAACTTTGATGTTTTTAGGGGACTTGCTACATCAATAGATTGATAAGTAGACTCTGTACTGTAGTGCTCAACCCCAAGACCATATGCCTGCTCTGCATCATCTATGGTGTCATAAATGCCACGCAGTTTATTCACTTTGCTGCGAATAGAGCCCGCTGAAGGAAAGTACAAAGTGAACATTAATAACTTATTCAAGAATTAGATTTTGTGAATTCTGAATGGATTTAAACAATTTGTCAGGTCAAATAACATATTCTTAAAGAAATGTTGTTTTAGGGCTTATCATAAGAGAAAATGGTGAAAAAGTCCAGGGTTTGTGCCCCATCAGTGCAATGTGATACAGCCTCTGTTGCTCCACTGGTAATTTCTATTCCTTCATATTTCATAAAATGTGGTACATATTATAAGGAGGGGCAAGGTGAAGATGGTGTGGTCATTACAGCACATGCGTTCTTACTATAATAAGGGGTTGCCCTAGTCTGCTCCATTCTGTCACCATGCAGAACACTATTCTGAATTCTGGTAAGAAATGTACTACATCTAAAAGAAAGTATCGCATCATATTCAGGTGCTAGGTGTAGATGAATGTAGCCATGGACGACCTGGCGCTTTTATAAAGCGATGCCTGTTAAGGAACACAATGCTGGAATGAAATAAGTCCTAAATTCTCAGTGGGACATAAAAAAAATTATTGGTTGAAGCAGTTTTAATGGCTACCTCGTAGGGTGCATTCAGTATTCATATAGTGGCATTGTTTCTTTGTGCAGAGTAACCCTAGCTACCAACCTCCCTTCATATGAAGGTATCCATTCTTACAAAATTTCAAAAATATTAATCATACCTATACGTCTGGTTGTCCCAGCTGTTTCAGCCACCCATGTTGACGCATTGACCCAGTACGGATCAGTTTCGCGCATTCCAGGCCATTCCGTTCCATCATTGCACTGTAAGTCACGGTGCAGAGCAACAAACTGTACAAGAGCTTTTGCTTCTTTTTCTTTCCACGGCTGTTTTTGGGGACGCTTTGGAGTTGGCAGGCGCTTTACAATGGGGGATAGGTTCCATCCCAGGCGACGACGTAACTTCTTTTTCTGCAAATAGTCACAAAGACAGTGTTTGTAAGAGTCACAAATAATGGTAAAACACCATGTTTTTTTTCAAATGATTTATCAAATGTTGTGATTCTATATAATCTAAATGGTTAGATTAATTAAGTAATTGTACAAAATCTGCACTTCTGGGCCACTATAATAATGATGGGAGCATCGTCATAGTGACTGGAGTGTCACTCTTGTAACAGAGAGCTAAGCAAAGAAAGGTTTACATCCAGGTTTGATTGGAGAGTGAATATGTGGAGCCAAATCTAATTGCATCATCATCATGGTGACGGGTACTTTGTATAAAAAAAGACAGAAGAGTGTTAGATTCTAAAAAATTGGTGATGTTCATCCCAAATTTCCAGATTTCCTGACACTGTAAAAATGTTCTGACATGTTATAAACGTAATGTATATCTATTTGTCATGAATATTAAACATACTATCACCTTTGGAGTGATCCCTGATATGGGTGTCTGTTGCTGAATTTCTCCCAGCTGATGTGCTGTTGACGGTACCTCCATCAGGATTTCCTTAAGTATAAAAAATTGGTTAATCAAGCAATAGTCGGCCCAACAACAAATTGTAAAAACTCTTAGGAAATTAATATAATTATCTGTTGTAATCAATTACATATCTAGGCTCGCACTAGGATTGCATATCTTTTCGCCAATCTGGCTAAAGTCAGGTCAAGAATCTCCATTTTCTTTAGCCAGATTCCAGAACCTTTAGCCAAGCTTAAATCTGTATTATATAATGCAGTTAATAATATATTTGATATGTCTAATATATTATCATTTACATTTAGCCTAGGAAAATCAAATAAGCAATTAGGGTTAAAGGGTATATTGCTGGGTGATATTTACCAATTTGGGTCTAAACCCCCCACCCCCCAAAATCTCATGCTCGTCATTATTATCTCGATCTAGCAAATAGTTTAAATAACAAGAAACATGTAATGAAGATCGTAAACAATCTATTAGTGAAAAAAGAACATCTAAAGTTAACAAAATTATTTTGAGCAGATCACTGAGTGATAGTGGACGTGTCAAGGCTAAAAATGATAAAATAATTTGCAAACCTTGTCAAATTCTCATTCAAAAAGGCAAATTTTGCAGTGCATAAGTTAACAAGAGTTCTGATATGTAGATCTTAAAGGATCTAGTTGTGAAGAAATGTGCAGAGTGACAGTCCTCATCACCTACCGCCCATGCATGCACATGCCAGCAGGTGCGGTGCTAAAGCAAGGACTGACCACCACTGACCAGGGGAAATCTGGAGGTATTACTGAGCTATTCAAGGGGGGGAAAAGTAGCTTTGGAATTCCAATGTTGTTGGCATTTTCGCTACTTCCTTTCTATTTCTACATTATATCTACAGGAAATTCCTATTTGAATACCTTGGGATTCCCAGGAGAATTCCATAAGACATAATATTTACTTGAGCCCTACTTTCGTTTTACTGAAATGCTGCTAAATTGTTTTTTTCCCAAAATCTTTGCTCAGAAAATTATTGAATTTATAAATGATTTACGTATTTAAAACAGGCTTGAAATAAGCTTTCATTTGATATATTGGATTCTATCCTACCAGATGGATCAAGCAAAACTGTTCGCCAGTCTAGCGAATCTATTAGCTCACTTTCCCATATTTTTTCGCCAGTTTGAATTGAAATTCGCCCCACGCGAATTGGCGAACTGCCAGTGCGAGCCTAGCATATTTTTGAGAGTGTTGCTTAAGGCACTCCCCTAATTTTTGCCAAATTGATATTGTAAATTTTTAGCCCCTGAATAAGGTACCTCACATTTTTACATTAGGATGCCTCTCTCTTATTTACAAATCTCTAGATGGGTCCCTGCTAATGGATTTGATTTTATCTAATAAGTGAAGCTTAAGGATAGAGCATTATTTCCATTCTTTCATAGATATTCCAGCTCTCAGTTTGCTATTTCCGAAAAAATTCCTCAGCCCCAGGCTTTTGTAAGCCTACACTTACACAGCTAACTGAAGCAGAGGGCGTTGATGTAACTGCAATTGGAGCACTTTCAGAGAAGGAATGCACATCAGATCCATACATCTGTAAAGCGAAATGAATTGAAAATAGTTGGATTTATTAATTTTACAAGTGTCACAAGCTTTGGCATACTGTTGGCTAGTTAATAAAAAAAATAAGAATTGTTGTGTTATAGACACTCATAATTCTTAACCCTTATGCACCCAATATATGCACAGAATAAATCTTCCAAAACTGACACTATATATAACTCAATGGTTTCAATTAGATCTATATCAATTTGAATTTGAAATTACACATAATTGTTACTAACTTTTTTTGAACAAGGATATTTCAGTAAGTATTAGACATAGACACTCATAAGTATGGTGTCAAGATACATTCATTTTATAACTCTGTAGGGTAATTTTTACTCGGTAATAGGTTGTTATTGTGATTTAATTTGTATGAAATGAAAAAAAACATCAAAAAGTTTAAATATCCCCACCCAAAACTTACTTGTCCGGTAGCCACAGAAGCTACAGCATCACTAGTTGATTCATCCATCTTACTTGATTGGAAAATTTGGTGCAAACTCATCTGAAATTGTCAGAAATAAACTATAACAGATGGTAGAAAACGAATGTTCAGTATATAAGAATTTCTGAACAAATGATTCATGATCCTCTAGAGAAGTGCATTAAAATTTTATTATTAATACATACGATCTGTGGATCTATGGAAGTCTATCTGTGAAAAAATCATGGGTCCCTTTTTTTTTAAGGGATAATTTGAAGTCATATTTCCGATATTATGACTCTTTTTAAAATCAAATTAGTTAAATCATTCTAACTAACCAGGATTTAAAAATAGATTCTACAAAATTGGCCATTTTAAGCACTATAGTGACACGGGACATTGCTATTTCTTAAAATCGACAGGCCAACATGGCCTTTTCTTAAATTCAATAGGGTGACATGACCATTCTTTGAAATCCGACATGTGACATTAGAACCCCCCATCAGGGGCCCCATTACTCAATACTAAGCAGAATATAGTATACTATACTGATTTCCATGTGTCAAGGGTTGGCAGGCCTGATTGATACAAGCAGTGTTAGAAATTAACGTCAGTCTGTCAGCCCCAGGCTGACATTTTCGGATCAGGGCTGACAATTTTCAGCAAAATTATCGCATTTTCAGCCCAGGCAGCTGACAAAGTTTGAAAAAGAAAAACTGTTATTTGTCCAAAAATCTTTCATGTCTTCTGAACATCCTAAAAAATCATGAAACCAAAATCGAGGTCAGTTTTTGGCTATAGTTTCTGTCAAAATTCTGTCCTTTTTAATCAATCTTAAACCTTACTTGGAATGTTGGCAGGCCTGATTAATACATGCCACTGCTCTAGTTTTTTCTCCTCAAATTTTCAAGTTTTTTAAAATCCCATTCTGAGCTGAGTTTTTTATAAGGCAAAAAAAAACAATAAAAAAACTTGTGATCAGGTAACATACGTTGAAAAAAAATAGGGTAGGTAGGTTGATTTATTTCTATTTTTGTCCATTTTTTTTTCTAATGTCACAAATAGACTGAAAACATGCAAAAATCCCTTGGGAACAATTTTCAGGAGATAAAATACGTAAGTTGATCAAATATATGCCATTATGCCGTTTAATTTAAGTCAGTTTAATCGGATTTTGATAGCATTTAGGAAAAAAGTATCAGCTTGGACCTAGAGGCCCCAAAAAAGTTAATTTCTAATACTGCACATCCCTCCAGAAAATCTATGGGGGTGTGACACTAAAATTGACATGGGAAACAAAACGTCTTGAGACCTCATAAAGGTTCTCATGACCCATGTTAGATCTAATTGTGTACATACGCAGGTCTGCCAACATTTCCAGGCTAGGAAAATCTGCATGTCCATGTGTAAGTGTACCGTTTTTCTGCCTAAAGTACCATATTTTTCAGAGTTTTGTACCGGGCCGGAAGGAGTGGTCAAATGTTGGCAGACCTGGTTTAGGCCTATCTTAAATCTATCATACTGGGACATTTTTTCAATGTAATCGGGACAGTCAGAACAGGGGCCGTCATGACCATATCGGGACTGTTGGCAGGCCTGTTTAATATTACTGTCATACGGTAAGCTCGGACCTAGAGGCCCCTACAACGTAACACTAACAGCCCTGTTGCTCAGTCTATGGCAGCACAGTGCAACGTTCTACTGCATGAATTTGACTTGATTAAGTTTGAAATAACACTTCATTATCAATGAGACCATCGTAGTTTTTCCATAGCAGAAAACCCAAAGATTGTGCACTTCCCACTGACCACTCAAAGCCAAAAATCATGTCGTACAACATACCTTTTTTGTCTCATCCTTGTGCCGATGTTCATGGAGATCTATGGGGATCTTGCCGGTTTTCTGTTGGTATCACATCCAAATATGGCAGATTTGTGGTCATGTGACATAAAAAACTGATCATGTGATGTTCATACAAGTTGAAGTTTGTAAACAAATGGCGTGGACGCATCCTAGCTCACCAGTTGCCAAAATTAGGCAGGTAAATATTTCGGCACTCAAACTGCACAATTCACGGCAAATTGTATTTCCTGTATATAAGACACCTAGAAAACGCATAGAGACATTGGTTTTCTTCTTTATATCAATATAAATAGTTTATTTCTCGCAATTCAGGTGGCCCTCATCGCGACCGGATGCCTGAGTCCACGTGGCGTCGGAGACGCAACGTAAACAAAGGAATTGTGGGATACCCTGCGCTCCCCCCCTGGCACATTTCTGTAATACAGCGTGACTGAATTTTAAAGACACAGAATCACGTGAGCTTTTCCCCTGAAAGAGACAAATCACAATTCTACAGTGAAAAAAAGAGCAGAAAAGTGGCATGTGACATGCCCATTTTGTCCAGCCGACGTATGACCCTGGGACCACTCACCGCCAGCCCTTACCACCCCAACCTACACACCTCGCACCTTTCTGCTTGTTACGTCCTGGTTAATAAAAGAAGTCATCCGGGCCACTCCCAGCCGTCGCCACGCCCCCTGTCGAGACGCGCCGGTACTGATAGGGCGTGAGAAGCGGCTGTCTTTAATTCTGTGCAAATCGAACCAATTTGGCCAGGGTGGTTTCTGCCGGCCCTGACATGGCCGGCGGCCCAGCCCGTCATTCCCGCCATGCCATCAGCCAGTTGGTTTGTTACCTGGGCGAGTTACTCAACTTAGGCTCTCTTACCGAGCTGCTCGTGGATGTATCTTTTAGGCCTGGTGTCTTGAGCAGCTCAGTAGAACTGTATCTTATGGGTGTGTTTGTCTCGTAATGAGGAAAATAGCGGAAAAAACAAAGCATTGGAAAATAAATATTTTGTCTGTTTTCACATTATAATACACGAACAAGAAAAAGTTTTTACCAAAGATGAGTTATGTTTGATCTTGTATTATTATATTGGATATATTTGTTTCCTATTGGAAAACATCCTTACCTACTTTTAAGACTGCTTTCTCACACATTTCGGGTATTGTTAATCTCCTGTCCTTCCATCTATTATTGACCTACAAACGTATGTGTCTGTTTCATGCGAGGTTCATACTTCTGCAAGTGGCTCAAAATCAATTAACTTTCGATGTTACCAGACTATATATACAAATAAGCTGAATCAAGAAGGTATTAAAGTGCAGTGGGAAAATATCTCTGTCGACACTGCAGTCCATGAGCTGACCCAGCAAACTATTTATAATACCATTTTGTCTAAACTATAGGCCTAATTATGTTTTAACTACAAACTACTTCTAATTTGGCAACAGAGATTTCTTGCGAGGCGGGATGGTCGTTGAGACCAAATAACCCCCTCTTTTGTAACGGTGAACTTTCTCATTGGTTATTTTGAAGAAAAACATTTGCTTGATGACATTTCCATCATCTGGACTTACGGGGAAATTGAACTTCACTCTTGTGTAGAGTACCTTATATTATACTCAAGGCACAGACTCATTAAATAGACTATGGGTCACTTTCAGGACTGCATTGGATTTTTTTAGATGTGGAAAAACAAAAGTAGGCACGACCTTATATTGCAAAACAACTGATGGTCATAACTATGTGCAAACAACTGTCAAGATGGCAGTGTGATGACTTCACAGTAATGGGTAACCATGGCTACCCATGACGTCGCAAACGTGATGTAGAACTAATTTGTATTATTTTCATAAAATCCGTGGTAGTCTAGCAGAAAGTCGCTCGCTCTCATCTCAATATCTTTAGAGAAAGATATAAGAAAAATCATTACAGTTTCACGTTCAATCTCCGCTTGCAAAGTCAGCCTTTGTAAGAGAAGTATGTTTTTCTGTCATTGTGCGCCTTGTATATTGGAAATTCAATCAATATTTTCTTCCTACCACTGAGCTTACAGTTGGTTGTTTTCCTGCTGATCGTAACCTTCAAGAAATATCAGACACAATACTACTTTTTGATGCATTGATATTTCACCCCCTGCAGCGTATAATCACATGTCCCCACTCCATTTGCATTTTGATAGGAAAGGCTACTTCTTCTATACCACTAATGCATTATAAGATGATAATTAGCTATTGTGGTAAAAGAAAAAACTTATACTTATTTTTATAAGGTGATTGCTAATTACCAGATTACTAGAAGTTAGGAACGGTACCATAGAGATTGAAGGCAATTCATAATGCGAAGCATAAGCACAAACCTAGGGTTATAGATACGAAAATTAGCTAACACTTTCCATTTCCAGGAAAGGTGGTGCGAGTGTTGCTTTCTTACTTCATACAATAGAACTGAAGTTGAAAATAAAGAGAACTACATTTTGTTGGGACGTCATATAGGCCACTGAATAGAATCTGATGTTCCCTTTTACTAACCAGAATTCAGTCAAATTAGTAATCTTACAGAACACTGTATGCAATAATAGAATAACTAAACCTTGTACAAAAGATCAGATAAGAATATCTGTTATATATGTACATTTTGACCATTCCAGCTAAAGTAATGATCTTCAGGATTTTTTTCACAGCTCCCTAGTGTATACAAAAAGTAAAACTTTTTAAACTGAATGGATAATTTAATCGGGTTTCCATTGTCCAATGCACCTGAGTGACTATTGGTCCCAAGCTGATACATCGATACCCTTATTAGGAGCAGCTACAATAGACATCGACATTCAGCATTGTATAATGAAGTCCCAAACCAGTTAACCTTATTCCAAAGTCTTTGTGCAGACGACAATTCGTCAATGTTGGCATCAGAAAATATTTCGAACACAAAAGAAATCTTGGGTATTTGTGTGGATAGGGAATCTTACATATATACCGCTTTTTATGGGTTGCAGTGACGTATCAATGAAGACAGGAGGTACAAGTTGGTGTCTGAATTCTCCTGAGATTTTCCACATTTGAGCTACCACATTACAAATACCGCGAACTTTGTCTGAAATGTCTGAAACTTACAAATTATCTTCACATAAACTTACAAAGTATCTTCAAATAAACTATAAATGTTTAAAAGAATACGTAATTCTCTAACTGAATACACTGCTGTAACAATAGTTAAAACAATGATCCTGCCCTACCTAGATATGGGAAATATGTACTTCTCTGGAAGTAATGTAACTGAAAGAAATAAGCTGGATGTAATATTGAATACAACTTTAAGAGTAGCATATTCAGTCAGAGACCCACGTGATATTCATCGTGTGGATCTTTTTTCACCTTTTTTCACTAGAATACAGAAGGAAATATTTCCTATTAAACCTAATTCATAGACTTGTGTACTCTGATAGTATTGATGTTGTCACACCAAGTAGAGAAACACGTCTTTTCCAAGCTCCTGTTGTTAAAACTCATGTACCACTAAATGACACAATAGCCAAATCCCCTGTTTATATTACCCGGAATCTATGGAACTTTCTACCAGTATCGTACGACTTCTGAGTGATCATGCCATATTTAAAAACAATATATGTCTTACGAAAGAATATATTGATACTGAAATGTTGAAACTGTATGCAGGTCAATTATTAATATAGTAATAGGTGCCAAACCTGAATTCACATATGAAAATCAACCGACTTTCCATCCCGTCTTCATAATCATTATCAGGCACCAGTTATATAGTGGATGGGGAAGTGTCAAAGCATCATTGGACCGAGTTCTCCAAGGTTGGGGGGTAAGTGTCCTAGTGGGTAAGTGTCCTAGGGGATAAGTGTCTAGGGGTAAGCGTCCTAGGGGGTAAGTGTCTGGGGGGTAAGTGTCTGGGGGGTAAGTGTCTGGGGGGTAAGTGTCCTGTCACCAACTGATCATAAGGAATGAGCAACATGCCTATACAGTACAGTTAGGCCAATTACTCTCTATGATTGGACTTAGATGAATTAAGGCTAGAGGGATGACTAGACTATGATAATGGCACAGCATGAGTATATAAGCCACCGGATGAGCATGGGGAATGATATGTCAGGTGCTAGGGCATCATGCTACTGCCCTATTACTCATGGCAAAGACCTGAAGTATTCCCCCCCCCCCCCCCAATCAAAATGCTGCTTTTTGAGGAAAATAGGGTTGAATTTTATAGGTTGGGTTGACAGGCTTTAACATTGGTTCCTATAGGGAAAAAAAAATAATTAAGCTGCATTTTACAAATTTTACAAGCAATTAGTTAACTTAACCACACTGGTTAATTTTGTTTTACACTTCTACCTGTGGGGATTAAAACAGAAAGAAATTGCTATGTAATTTCATGGTTAAATAATTATGATGTTGATGTATACTGGGATGGGCTTATCCACACATCAACTTAATAATGGCAATGCAGCACCCTTCAGGTGAAGACCACAGAATCATGGGTCTTCAATATATTATTTTGTTTTTAAACTGATCTAGGTCGACGGTTTCTATAAGGCCTTCTCCCGAGGCATGGAAATGCCACTACTAAAGAGATTACTAAAAAAAAAAAAAAAGGGTCGTAAAGGAGATAAGGGTTCCCAAACCTTTGTCTCAGGTGGTACTGCCATTAACAGTCATAGTGCAGAGTTACTCTCTCCTTATGTTCTCTAAGCCTAAGAAGATTTGCTCACATCTGCTCAAAGTGCATCATGAGATAAACTAAAAGGGGCACCAAAAACATTGCCTGATATTACAAGATATAGTTTCGCTTATTTTGAAAGCAAGATTTATTGTAAGGAACTATGCACATTGTACACGTTTTTTCTATCTTGGGTATCAAGGCATAGTACTTCCAGTTATCTCAAGATATAAAACATAACCATTCGGACCCAGTTATTCATTCGTCACTGCTTCGGACCCACGACAAATTGTAAAGTGTTAGCTTCATCAATAACTTAATGGGAGGATGATTAATAGACATCAATGTTATTTATTGACTTTGTCCAAATATGTTTTTTTTTTTTTTATATTATCATAATAAGATTATACATCCTACTTCTGGGGAAACAACGACGTCTGCAAATTGTAGTAATTTAGATCTAAATGAATGTATTTTAAAGATCATTGAATTAGTGCTTGAAATAATTATGTTAACGATTTGGTATTTTTAAGGTCCATGCCTCCAGTTGCTTGGCACTGTCAGAAGCTATTTTCCCCTGTGGTTCAGGTTTTACTTCTCATATCACTTTTACTAAAATGTTGATATTTTGGGCTTCCTATAGATTGTAAGCTCTTATCGGAATTACCCTATTCTAGTATATCCATTAGCTCCTAAATGTGGTATGAAGTGTTGATATACCTTAATACCTAGAGCCAAGAATGTTTCTAAAGGTGTTCCCAGAAATGTCATGTGAGATGTTTTCGTTTGCACAGGCAGACAGTTTTCTATACTTCAATTCCTAATAGAGGTCCCAAATTTTAATTCCGCCTACCACGGATATGATTTACTGTATTATAGGCACCTTATACCAACAGGTTAATTTTGACTGCTTTTACAGACAAAAACTCCAGAAAAACTATAGAAAATTCACAAACACTTGCTATATATCTGTGCAAAATGGAAAAATGGTCGATGCTAGTTTTCCATTATTTCAAACCAAAGTTATCCCATGTTTTTTGAAAAGTTCTAAACCTGATGCCTTGTGACTTGTCTACATATTCCCCAGAATGCACCTTGATTTAGGCTACCCTGCAGGTACACCACAATAAGTAAGCTATCCGTGGTTGGGAGAATTGGAAGAGGGGCATAATCTAACCCTTTCACTGCTGAATATGTTATTCTACAATTCATAATTACTGAGATATTGGCCCAAATATGAAAATTAGTCTCAAAATAGCCTGAAACTCAAATTTCCTCTAGATTCCGATGGTAGAGAATATGTTTCTGTAATTTGAATGAAAACATTCCAAATGTTGGTAACGTGTCAATGGGAGAAACTGGATTTTGTTGGTTAATAGCAGCACTATATTCGATTTATGGGTTTCCATGGCACCTAACAAATGGTGAAATATTTATTTCATTTGCTATTTATTTGCTATTAAAATGATAAAGGATGTATCTTGTTTCTGGCAAGAACAGTTTGTGATGTTACTTAAGGTTATGTAATTTTCCATTGATTCCTGGATAGTGGTGAATATTTAGTGTATGATATAAATGACCACATGGTCCTTCGCTGACAAAATAATTATGATTCAAGAATTGTTCACCCATGATGAATAAAAAAAACGTTTGATGACAAAGGTAGTAGCCGGAATTGTTATCAAATTATGACATTTTCTTCAATAATTATGTGTTTAGAAATATCAGTTTATCAAAGAGTAAACTATTTAACAAAATATATATGGCAGTTTGCCTATGTCTATGTTGATAATATGTGACGTCGTTAGCACAACATCTATACAGATAGAAATTGATCACACCTTCTTATCACATGTTACAAGAAACCAATACAATTCCGTGCATGAAAGATAGAGGGGGTTCTCAGGTTGTCTTCAGCGGTGCAAAGCAATGTCCATCCATCCCTCCCCAGACTCCGTGCCCAGAGATATCCATCTACCCACACCATTGTCCTTCTCCCCAGGAATTAATGACTAAATGGAGACGAGCTGGAGAAAGAAGTGGCAGGTAATTGGGTTAGGGGATGGGCGGGTCTACCAAACTTTGCTCACCTGGCGGTGGCACCTGACATTTTTATGACCCCACATCCCAAAATTAGGCTTTGACCACCACAAGAAAGTTGTGCAATGATCTCTGTTCATCAACGAAGGTCAAGCTAACCTCGAATGTTTTATCCACCTACTTTCTTTTTTATTTAAGTACTAAAATGAATATGTTTAGGTGAAGGGTTGAGCAGTTGAGAAATACAAAATTATGATTTCCTAGTGAGACCAAAATATAATTGTACTACCCTCATGTTCTATAAACACTGTCTGCCTGTACGTTACGTTGTTACTTCTGCCTACTGAAAAGTCGAATGGTGTTTTATCACCGTTCCTCCAATGCCTTAAAAATAACGGGAATGAATGGGAACTGGCCCTTTCCTGAATAACCTTCTGTTGTCATGGTAAAGGTTGGAGGTTAAAATGATGTAATCTCTTTGGTCGGCGCTTTAGAGATATTTTAGATCTATGGATCTTGATACAAATCAATTGTTTCGTCTTTTCCTGCTATTCTTCTCTAATCAATTTGTCATAGTTTAACCCGATCAAATGAGTAATTTTATGATCTATTTGATATTATAGAGCTAACCGTACACTTGGCCACGGGCTGGGGATTTCATTTACAGAACCCGAGCCAAAGACTTTTAAAAGCTTAAGTACAAATGAGGTTTCGCAGTGGAGATCATTTGCTCTAAAAATAGCATCCGACGAGACCTGTTCTGGTCTAAGACACCCAAAACAACTCTAAATCTGTATTTCACCATATTTGTTGCTTAATATCATGAATCTTACGTGACAGAGCAAAACCCCCAACCCTGTACATTGGCACACCCACCCTGGCTTCTTAAGGGGGTATTCCACTACACGACTTGGAATGCGACATGACGATGTCGCAGAGAAATTACATATATCAGAGATAAGATTCTTTGTCATGCTTACGTGACATACCCAAAATTGCCAGTTTTGAACCATTATACCACTATGATAAATGCTTATTTGTCAGCAATATCGTCATAAAGCGGTGATATTGCAACCCAAGTAGTGTAGTGGAATACCCCCTTAAATACTGAGTATCCGACCCCCAGTAGCCATCTGACGTGTGTGCCTTCTTACCTGACAACACCCTCTCACCGTGGCCCCAGCCCGGGCCAGGCGTACCGTGCTCCCAATGTGATTAGACTACTGTGTCAGGTGGTGAGGGCCTCACGAGCAGCTCACCAAAAAGAGGACAGCAGCCACTCACCCTTCCTGATGCATCCACGAGTTACTCGTCTAGATCCTATACTTCTGGCTTATATTGAAGATTGTACATCAGTTTCGTCACTTTGGTGATATTAGAAGAATGTCAAAGTTCTGATTTTTGGCTGGTTTTGATGCAGGTTTTTGTTGTCAAAGTTTTGTAAAGTTGGTATTTGTAGGCTTGCAAGCTCGGCTAGTATTAAAGGCGCCGGAAAGGGCCCACGCATGAGATGTTATTTTAGCTGCATGGATAAAGGTTTGTGTCTTTTTTTTCTCTATTAACTCATGAGTGAAAAGCATTACTATTGTTTCTAAATTATTTGTTTGACGCAATCTCTGGTGCATTTCTAAAATTATATTTGATATAAAATCATAGACTATTTTGTAAAAGAAAAAGCAGTTCTCCCTGCTCCAACGAATTCTACATTTACAACTTGTCTCATCGTTGTCATTTGCAATTTAATTCATAAAAAAAATGATAACAAATTTTTTATATCGGAAACATAGAAACTGATAGGAAAGAGAAAACACATCTTCGGTATCAGGTAACCAACCCCATGCTGTTACCACTCTGACCTAGGCTGTCACCTGTGCAACAAAACAAGGTAATTGGAGGTTATTTTCTCCGTTTCTCCTCTACTTTTTACGCTTTTAAAATTCCTTGTCACTGGAGCAAATTGCATTAATAACTATTTTTAGACAAAACAATCCCACCATACAGCCTGAAATCAAATGTCAGTCACTTTCGAGGGAAACTCACTTGCCAAAATGAATTTATTTTTCTTCATTTTTCATGTGCATTTATTGTTAGTTTTGTCACATCACCTTTCAAACCTGCAGCGCAATATTGTGGTTTGAGGGTGAATATAAGGCGATAAAAACTATACACTATTAATAAGATGTTCCAAGAATGACCTGGTATATTATATGCCATTGCGTGACATCCCCTGGTCTCTCAAGTCTACAAAAGTAGAATGTCAAGGATCCTACACCTTTGCTTTGCTTCCTAAAACTTGTATTGTTTGAACCAAAAGGCAGGCCATTCTAATTATACGGCCTCATGAGTTTGGGATTCCGATTACCAACAACGCATTAAACACTGATGACTTTCCGACGTGAGCTTTCAAAACTGTCAGTAGTTCTTTTAATTAAATACTGAGGTGGTTGTAATAAGAGGTGTAGTGAGACCTACATCAGACAAGGAGCTCTCCAGTCGGGAAGGCGAGTAGGAGGACAAAGAGATTTCTGTCATATACGAGGTTTCTTAACCTTCTTAATCTGACTTCAGATTAGCAGGTCGAAGGGAGTGGGTGTAACTAATAGCTCAGTTTTGATGGTCATTTTTGAGATATTGATGATTACTTATGAAACGTAAACCGAAAATATGACGAGTATACAATTTCAAAATACTATGTGGGTTAGATCCAGCCTTTCATACGTTACTTACCTATTCCTTTATAACTAACTGATATTTAGTATTATTCAAACCTTGATATGAAGTCGCCCCTATCTGCTGGTGTATTCTCGTTTACACCCATAGAAAGGAAGAAAGCATTGGAGGAGTTAAAACTAAATAAGCATCGATACAACTCCGCACTTAGCTGCTTAGGCTTACTTTCAATTTCAAGAAAATGCATTTAAACCATTCATCTCTTGGACTGTGTGGTTCTTGTCTACTCGGCAAGGTGTTGCGCTGAATTTAGTTCGCAATTTCGTAACCAATTTTACTTAATGATATATACCTGTTTGTACATGTCCAAGTACGAAATAAGTTATATTTTGGAAAATAATGGTTAACCAGGAATAATATCCTGACGTAAAAGTTTGAAGTATAGTCAATAGCATCAATTAGTGACCAGGCGCGAAAGATGGTTACCTGGGGGGGGGGGGGGGTAGTATGATAGTATAATTTATAAGATTATAAATGTTTTGCAATCTGGCAATTGTTGGCAAATAAATTGATAGTATATCTGCCAGACACGAGATGCATGGCTCAGTGTAAGGTATAGGCCCTATGATGTGTATCATATGGCCTAAGTTGTTTTGTCATTTACTTCTGAAACTTGTTGAATATATATATTTACTTCCAATCTTCCTCCTAAGCGAAAAGACATTTGTAGATATTTCCAAACGATATATTTTCTATTTAGTCCCCGTCAAAATATTAATTTTCTTAGAGTCGCTTATAAATATGGACATGAAACGAAGCCATAGGCGACCAGGCTATATGTGCGACACCATGTATGCGACGTCCCATATGTATTATACTAGATAGAGTGTTACACGGCGTCGCCTGAATAAGATCAACTAAGTAGCCTACATCACCAACGTGATCTTTTCGATTGTTTCCATTTATCATGAATTCTGATATGTATGAAAACATTAAATGGAAAGAACAAGTTATCAAAATGACGTCGTGAAAATGACTTGAAATTTTACGCGATATCGCCAATATAGGCCCCTAATGCATATGATATGAGCTATACTGTGTGTGCATGATGTACAATGTTCGCAACATGCTCCAAATTCCCAATTCGGTGCACTACTAACATAATCACCAATCAAAAATAGTACACACTGGTGCACATGCAAATGATGCGACCATCTACAAATTGCCATTTCCATATACTACTGACATGTCGCTTGTATATAAATAATCATTGAAATGAATCTGGGCGACATTAATCCTAGGTTGTCGCACATACAATTAACAACTGATTAAAGGGGGTATTCCACTACGCGACATGAACTCTGATGTCAGTACGATGTGCCTATATTATAGAGAAATCTGCATATATGAGTGCTATAATAGATGAGAAAAAATTGCAATTTAGAGCATGTCTCATATGCGTAAGATAGAGTGCTATCTATAGCATGCGTAATTTCCTTGCGATATCGTCATGTATCGCAGCCCAAGTCGTGTAGTGGAATACCCCCTTTAGTCAATACACACGATATGGTCGCGTGATAGTGGATCCTATTGTGCGACGTCGCACGGAGAGACAGTGCAATATATAGACCGTACCAAATTAATACATTGTTCTTTCAATCAGATTTTATCTGAATTGACCCTTTACTGTAATGCTTATGACATATTTACATGAGAAGTGGGTCCCATGACATAAAGGTTCACACAAGCTGATAAAAACCGTTTTATAAAAACCCTCATTCGTTTTCGGTATTACAAACCACTACAAAATTACTATAATTATAACAATACTAATATCAATAATTCAATGTTTGTATTAACGTTAGATAAAATAATTGTTATCCGGTTCACTTTACATTGTAGCAATAGGACAGACAGTAAGTGTAAATCTGGATTGATATATAGTTCCTATATGAGCAGAATATGTACAGAGGCACAACCCCTTCTGCTATTAATTTAAACTTTCTGTGTAGACTCGAGATAATATTATCTGATCACAATTGCACGCATTTAACGTTGTTCCGAATCGAATTAGACTTTGATATTGGTCATGTAACTTATGACTTTAGGTGAATAGGTAGCCTTATATGGTCATCATAAAAGCGGTGTGGCAGTAAGAGGTCGGATAAGTGAACGCCCATTCCGGGCTTTTTACTTGGGAATTGCTACGTCAAGCGCAACTAGTAGTATATGGAATCTGGAAATTGCATCAGGTAAAAAACGCAATCAGGCCGTTTGTCAGAGCAATAACGTCTGCGCCCACTTATTTGTAGACATTATGAGTTCAGGATTCATTATTGTACTTGAGCTTATGTTTTAAGCAGTAAGTACATCCAATTACTGCAATGCCAGTAATGGCAGTTGATTAGGTACAATGGCCTGGTAAACATTACTTCGGTAAGAGGAAATGAATCCCAATAGCTGTGTGTATTATGGTCCCAACTATTGACAACTAAAACGAAAACAATTGCAAAGCCTGTTTTAGAGGAAAGGATTTCTGTAGATCGGAAAAAAGATATTCTCTGATGTAAATTCTCCAACGATTTCAGTTTGAAATCTTTGTTAAAGTTGTCTTCGTTCCGTTATAAGCCTGATAAGTCTGTCATCTAGGCCTGTAACATTCCTCTGACTGTAACTATGTGTTTGTCTGTAGACTGAAAGTGTGTAGAGAACATAGTGTTTCAGACGCAGTGGTGGCATATGGTTATTTGCCACATTGCACCTGCCCAAACCATCCCTCACCCCTAGCATCTATATAACATGGGGACACATTCCAAAATAGCAACGTTATTGCTTTGAAATGCCTCTGCGATAGTTCAAAGGCGCACATGTATATTCTTATCAACACAATATCATTGTGTTTATTCATATTTGATTATCAAAATAATCAGATTAACATGATACCGTATTTCATATTGTACAATTATTCATTCAAAGAAATGGTATATCTAGTGAATTCCACATTTGATTTTTCATCCCGTGTGTATCTATAAGCAACGGGCAAACGACTGTTGACGCTTAGGAGATGATGCTTTGAGGATACCGTGTCTGTTGAGCTCAGGAAATTCTTATGTCACATGTTATTCACCTGTCGCTTTGAGAGAGCTATATCTATACCATTGCTATTATAGACTATGCCATTATGTGTAACATGCACATGCCACGTTTAAGGTACGTCCATATATCAGATATATCACACTGTGAATTTAAGAGCCTTTGAAATATTATAATAGTAATTATTAAAATTACAATGATGAAGAAACATTTGAGGGTGACAATGATGTACGGGCAGCTACTTCCACATGAACCCAATAAGTGGTTTTATTGATTTGCTAGTTAGACTGGGTTTCTCTGCACGCAATTAGCAACTAGCCATGGGCAATGGGACGTAGTATAACGCTTCCATGACCATCAATAATTTTAAATGAAAGGGATTAACTATTACGATTACAAAATATGACATGTAATATTCAATGCACATAACGACTTTAGAAACTGTGGAAAATGATTGATGTCAAAGAATTTGATTCCAACAAAAGAAAATCATAGCGGTTCTGATGATAAAATCTACTCGAAAGAAATGTTCTAAAGTCTTCACATTATCACAACCCAATGGAGATATACCTCAATATTGTCCGATGGGTCTATACAGGATCTATCAAGTCTCAATGGACTGGTAAGTCCTCTTACCCAGATAAGGTAGTAGAAGGGCTCACCTAAGGTGGTCTAGTAGTATTGAGACGACCAGTTAATTTCCCCAGCGGAAGTCTGGAAGGCGGTGCCCGGTGGACGTCGTCGGCTGCTGTTGCTGCCGCTATCGTTACTATTGTAGAAGATGAGCGGCGGGAAAGGGGAAGCTCGGGGGTGACCCTTGGCAACTCTGGGAGGAAGATCCGGCAGAGTGTCAGCCCGGAAACTATTAACTGGCACACCGCTGAGCGCGGGCACACTCTGCGCGGCGACACCGTCACGGCGAGACAACCAATCAGAGGCGGCCATCCGTCGGGGCGGCGGGGACCTGGGCGGTGCTGCCACCTACATTATCCGCTCGTTAGGGCGTGCAGTAGATTACCGGGCTTATCTTGTTTCTCAGGCCGGCCCCGTCACCCCTGATGGGGCCGTCAGGGGTAATGTTTGCTTCCGCCCCTGCCAAACATTAGGTCAGCTTTATTTCCTGGCGTTTCTAGGGAGTTCTAGGACTCTTCCATCTTCTTGGTACCTCTACCTAGGTTATTGACCCATCTCCATAGGCCTACATAGTAGAGAATCTATTAACATCCTAATTTGACAGTTATATGCGAGAGTTCTATCTCTGCTTATCAATGATTTCAAAAAAGGAAATGACAAAAACAGTATGCATAACCAATGGTTTATTCACTTGGATCACATGCCATTCCTTGTTCCCCTCTATGTTGTGCACCAATTATTCTCAAGCCATTCTCTTGAAAAAAAATTAGAATGAATGGGGGAATTTATGTAGACATACCTTTCCAGTACATTGAATAAAGAATAGTTATTTGTAGTTTGTTGTGGGAATGAACTGGTAGACATCTTAGCCTTACTGCGCCTTTATTTGGCATTCAGGAACTCAGAAAAAAAATATAAGGAAGAGACAAGTCATGCACATTGGGGGAAATTGTTTCTCATAAACCTTCTCATAAACGTCCATAACGCTTGATCTAAGTCAAATGATACTGCTCGCCAATCCGTATTCCCTACCGAGCCGAATTCCTAATCCAATTCTGGATTTATGTAATATGATTTGGAGAATGACTTCCCATAGCGTTTGCAAACGTTAGGAAGTGAAACTGACCAAATACTATTACCTCTGACGGCCCCCTATACCACATAGTTGTGACCATAGATGTCTTCATAAATAACCTAAAGTAATTGAAAGAACTGAATCGCAATACACATGCAATGAAAAATATAAAGAAAGTCTTCCCACTTTCGTTGCAATAGCAAATTAATGAACTTTCTTGGAACAGTCATGATTTGCTCCGTGTTTCCTTCACGTGTAATTCATCGTAGTAGTTTGAGCAATAATATTTTGGGCTCGGTTGGAAAATCCACGAATCCACCGATCGTAGGTGAACCTAACCAAAATTAGCGGAGTCGCTGCCTCTTTTCTTTCAGCATTGGAAGGGCGTGTGGAATGAGCATAATGGGAAATTAACCGGGCCTGGCCAATTAAGAGGACTAATTGTGGTGTCCTAATGATGCTCAGGAAACCAAGGACCTGTTGTCCTGCTCGCTACTCCTGCCAAGGTTCCTGTAACCGGGCCTTCAGAAAAGGGTCAATAATAACTTGACAATGCCACTTCAAGTCAAATGTATTGTGTACTACTTATTAGAGCCCACCGTTTTTGATTATTCTATAGTATAACCGTCACTTTATGGCAGTTACACGAAACTACCATACATATAGCATGATAAACTTCAAACATATATCACATGTTAAGAAGTTTGCAAACTTCTATACAATATATAATACTATTCTCATAGAATTCGGAGCTGTCATTTACTGTTTCATTAAATTTTCAAAACAAAATTATGCTGAAAGATAGTAGTTTCTAAACTTGTAACTGAAGAATTATGGAAAGTTTTAAATACTTGTAATCGGAGTATTTCATTTGTCTGCCTACCTCATCAAGCAACGTGCAATATCAATTGAACGTTCTTGTTAAATAGTCTGGCGGCCAAGTTCAAGAAAGTAGCTTATTTTTGGAGTTGGTATGCCATAAAAGGTTTATACCTGAAACCATTCTAGGGTTGTAGTGGGGTCCTCTGGGAACCATGTATAACCGGTAGTCACTCTGTAGAGGTGTGCATGACTGTGACAACCACCATTTTGTTTTGCGGCATTCACGGAAATTTAACATGAAAAAAAAGGACTAATCTCGAACTGACACATTCAATTTTGTACTGATTTATTTCATATTGCATATTCTAATAGTTATTAGAACAGGTAATTTCTATGTCAAATGACTTTGACCTTCATGGAGGTCAAGGTCACTAAATTTGACCTCAAAATCTGAAAAATATGACAAAATCAAAATTGAACTTGAAGCAAACAGTGCTACTCTTTATATTGTCCTTTGATTTAAGTGAACATGTCTCAATCTGGCTCTTGTGATATTCAGAAAAGCAGAAAAATTGGTTAGATGAAGAAATTTGGTCACCAAATTACACATTATGTGACAGAAATAGAAAAAAATCTTAATTTCCAAAGATTGAGAAAAATGAATTTTCTTTCAATTCCTATCTCAATATGGCAGGTATTTGTTCTATACTAAGTACATACATAGCTATTATTAGGTCAAGTATATTAGCAATTTAGTTTGTCCCTAGAAAGGTCAAGGTCAACAAATTTAAAGGTTTACACATTTTTACACATTATGTATAAAGAATTGTTAAGTAACCTTATAAGGTACGTTTCTCATGCTCAAATTGTGGGAAAGACTAATACTCAATTCTTTTACTCGATTCAAAAGCAGTGATTAGCCTTATCAAAGAGCTACTAGTTAAGTGAATAACTGTAAAGGACACCAAACATGTAATTGGAATGAGCAAAATGTCTGTAAAACAATGGGAATATAACTTCAAACAAACTGCCCTGCCCTTGAAATTATGCTTTGATATAAAAGACTATATTCATATTTTACTATGTCAATACCAATATAAAAAAACAACAACAGACACCTACTTTAATGTAGAATTGTGGCTGTAAAAGTTACATATTTGGTGACAGATATAATAATAATATCATTTCTAAATTTTATCTCAAGGTTTGACAAAAATTACTCTGAGCATAATAGATATCAGTCTCTAATCAATCTGCTTTTTTCACTTTTGGCAATGTGTGTGTTTAGTCCTTACTTAAATGAACACAAAAATGATGTATCTTGACCTTTAAAATGTATAGACACTAAATGTGCCTATAAAATAAAGAATAAATCACTAGAAAAGTGAGTGTATTTTCATATTCTAATAATTTTGGGGGGATCTTGACAGAGGGATGGATGAGGGATTACATAATGACCTGAACTAAGGTTATATGCATAGCCTTAGTCAATTGACCTGGCTTGAACCAGGCTATAACACTGTGTTTAGGAGCCCTATCAATTTTTAGCAGTATTTCATTGTGATAATTGTTTTAGATTTGTACAATGTATACTTGAGGGACATTATAGTCAAAAAATACCTTACCAAGCAAATGTTTGGTACATTAATTATATCTGATCATCTATATTACCAAACTTAGGGTAGAGCACGTCATATTGAAGTGTTAGAAGATGGAAGATAGTCACAAGAGGCATCTCCAAAACAGAACATCAATGAAGAACATGTTTAACAACACCAAAAGTGAAAAGATCCTGCATTTCTATCAAGAATGCCAACTGAGAGATAAGATCTAAGAAAGGATTCAAGAGTCTGGGGCCACCCTGGGCTCCCAACAGGGTCATCAAAGGCTGTGTGTGTGGTGTCCTTTTTATGGGACATTGCACATAAAAGACCCATTGCCTCTCTTTGAAAGGAGTAGGGTGTACCCTGTGGTGGGTTTCTCTTAAATCAAATCATATCATAGATACAATCACCAAAAGCAACTCATTGGCATAGATAATATGATTCTGGAAATTAGATAGAACTTCAGCAATAATTTGTTTTCATTGCACATTCTTTTTTTAAAATTTGCTGTCAATTCTCTTTTTATTTAATGTCTCTTCATGGTAACAATTACATTTAATCCAGTAAGTTCATGAAATGAGAAATACAGCTTAATACTTCAAAGTAGTTCATAAACAGTCCTTGATTTCTAATTCTTTATGATTTTGGCCAAAAAATGTAGTAAGTAAATACAGTTTGGATATTGTTCCCCTAGCATCAACAACAATACAGACAAATGTTCTTGATCTACCTAGTGTCTAACAGCATTTGTCTACTAGTGTACACCATGAGATAGCTTCATGACATTTACCCATTTACTCAAGTAAATCTATAAAAAATAATCTTAATGACATTTAGGAAAGAATCTGAAAAAACATGCAATAATTGGAGGGTTATAGTAGGGTAGAAGTGTATCATGAATGCCCAAAGATGCACTTTCCCTGTAGGGGCATACACTCACATCCAATAATATCTTATATCCCAGTAATCTTTCTTTAATAGTTCATCCCAACTGAAGCATACAGATATACCTTGGAAGACCCCCTTGGACATTGTTTTACAGACATTTTGCTCATTCCAATTACACATTTAATGTCCTTTGCAGTTATTCACTTTACTAGTAGATCTTTGATAAGGCTAATCACTGCTTTTGAACCGAGTCAAAGAATTGAGTATTAGTCTTTCCCACAATTTGAGCATGAGAAACGTACTTTATAAGGTTACTTAACAATTCTTTATACATAATGTGTAAAAATGTGTAAACCTTTAATTTTGATGACCTTGACCTTTTTAAGCACAAACTAAATTGCTAATATACTTGACCTAATAATAGCTATGTATGTACTTAGTATGGAACAAATACCTGCCATATTGAGATAGGAATCGAAAGAAAATTCATTTTCCTCAATCTTTGGAAATTAAGATTTGTTTTTCGATTTCTGTCACATTATGTGTAATTTGGTGACCAAATTTCTTCATCTAACCAATTTTTCTTCTTTTTTGAATATCACAAGAGCCAGATTGAGACATGTTCACTTAAATTAAAGGACAATATAAAGAGTAGCACTGTTTGCTTCAAGTTCAACTTTGATTTTGTCATATTTTTCAGATTTTGAGGTCAAATTTAGTGACCTTGACCTCCATGAAGGTCAAAGTCATTTGACATAGAAATTACCTGTTCTAATAACTATTAGAATATACAATATGAAATAGATTGGCACAAAATTGAATGTGTCAGTTCAAGATTAGTCCTTATTTTTCATGTTGAATTTCCCTGGATACCGCAAAACGAAATGGCGGTTGTCACAGTCATGCACACCTCTACAGAGTGACTACCGGTTATAAATGGTTCCCAGAGGACCCCACTACAACCCTAGAATGGTTTCAGGTATAAACCTTTCATGGCAAACACAAGTGTAAATTTCATGCTTTGGCCGCCAGACTAAAACGACAGATATTTTAATCTTGATAACTTGTAATTGTTCTTGAATTTGCATAGGCCTACTCTGGGTGATTGCTTAATCGAGTGTGAAGAGTCCTCATAGAGATAGCATCGCTAAACTAATCGACACAGAGAGTTCACCATAATCACCATTTCAGTTTTCCTATATCGTAAAAGTTTACGTTTAATTATTCCTTTGAATTTGTCATTTTACATAAATCTATAACTGCACAATAGTGTGGAGGTTCTATTAGATAACCATAATCGTATGATAAATTCCGAATAGGTAAGATTAAAAAAAATGTGACTACGTGTGAAGATTCACTCTTAAAATGTTCTGCGTGGACAGTCCGTTCTGGAAGAGTGTAATTGAGTTTGAAGATCAAAACGGTGTCTTGCGGCATCTTTCAAAACTTTAACAAATCATCATCTTACTGAATTCACGGACATTATCAGTAGTTGGGCAAGGACTGGAGTGATAACATTTAAAAACATTGCATCCAAATATAATGAAAAGACAGAAAAGTGCTGACGAAGCAGATCCTTCCGGGTGATTAAACCGCTTATTGTGTTACAGGTAAGTGTGGGTCTCAGGTGTGTCCAGACCTCAGTCCGGATTCAGGAGAACTGGAAATGATGGATTATCATTCACCGCTGTGTTTTCAAATATTACTCATACGATAATGGACGAATTCCAGGGTACATGTGACAGGTTACAGGTGGGTCAATGCATTATTGCTACCCTTGTACTATGTTATCCATCATTATGCAAAATGTTATTGGAAATTGAAAGCAATTGATAACGCATTCTTGTGTATTTAAGGAATTTTTTGAATGGATATGGGTTTTATTGAAAGATCTGGGTGTTTTATTGGACCTCTTCAATCTTTTGAAAGGGTGAAGATACAGAATTGAATGACTATAATGAGTCCGGCTAGAGTCATACCCCGTCCGTGGAGGTACGTTTGTACATCGTTCTGATTTTCAAAATTCATTTCCAACTATCCCTCTGACCGAAAGCTCATCTTCAGTGTGTGTCGTTAGTTGTACCGTGGAACTTCTGGGCGACATATACCTACTAAAAGTATGTAGACATAATATATATATATATATATATATATATATATATATATTATATAGGCCTATGCGTATATACACTGTTCAATGGACCGCCCTTGATATGACCCTAGCAGTTATAAAACAACTGATAACCAACCAACCAATACAGCTCTATATCACTGTATGTACATCGGCAAAGTTATGGAATCAGTTAAGCAAGAAGCTCGTATAAAATCAGTTATTTTACCTTCAAATGTAGCCTGTGACATGATGTATTGGTAGTTTGCTTTTGTGTATAGAATATTTAAAAGTTAAGTTCGCAAATTAACAATAAGAGCATTGTTTAAAAGGTCGTTAATTTTGAATTAAACTATACAGCAACTGAGCCAATGTCCCGAGACATTTTGTTGAATTCTGAGGTAGATGACATACTCTCACAGGATGTATTACATAGGACACATATTATTATAACGGGTTACCCGAAATGTTCAATCAGAATACATCTGATGAGATTGGCCTAGGGGCATAAATAATGATATATAGGCCTATATTACGTACTACTGCCGGCCCCATATATACACGCGTGCACCAGCCTCTATCGGCTATAGCCGTCATCTACTGTAATATCACCCACGTAAGCCCTCTAGGCCCGAAACAGGCATTGACCCGTGATGCCAGGTCAATAGTATAACTCAGACAGGTATAAATAAAATAATATTATTTATCTAGGGGTAGATGGAAAAGAATTTAATGATGATATGGAAAGGATTTTAGGAACACTTATCCATTAAAACCATTAGTTTAGTTCTTATGACCAGGTATACATTTTGATTAGATAAGTTCACGCATGCATGAATATGCAATTCCAAACAGCATCTGCAACTTTGTTTATTTAAAACAAGTACTGTATAGTCTAAATTCAACACAAGGAATAAAATCCTTCGGGTAATGCAGAGCCCTAGACACGTTTTGAATTAGCCAGATATAACTTTATCTGTCTCAGATTATTCATCTGCATTTCAAAATTACAAATTACGAATCTGCCATTTAAGTGTTAATCATAAACAGTAGCATTGAATATCTTACATACCTTTAGTATATCACTGATATACTACAGATACAATAAATATAATATTATTACTAAATGGGGAAAAAACATTGCAGGAGTTCAATTGATTTGGCACAGAATCATGTCAAGTAGAATGGGAAAAGCCATATGCGTCCATGTTCTTGTATCTGCTCCAACACATACCCACAAACCAAACTAATCCAACCTCTACCTACATAGGAACACATCCCACAGCAGATGCCGGGTATTGAATCAATCCGACACGGGCAAAACACACCTGAGGCTACAGCGTGTACACGGGTAACAGACAGCTGCACCCACTCGCCACTAGGGGCGCTGCTAGTGTATTACATCCCTTTCAGACTGCATCAGGAAAGGCTTCGTACCGTTCGTATTTATGGAAAAGCACCATGCTGCCGCTTGATAAGCCCATCCCAGTTTACCCCAATAACAAAGTAACTGTTTACTATGGAATATTTTCAAAATTGCTTCCTTGCTTACTCCCTGAAGACAGTTGCATAATCCAAAATTAACCAAAGCAATTTGGTTGACATATTGTTCCTAAAACTTCTAATATGTGACCTTATTTTTCGAACTTTTCCCAATAGCAAGCAATGGTAAGGCCTGTCAGGCCAACCTATAATGTCCAACCCTATTTTGCCCTGAAATACAGCATGTTGTTTGGCTGGCAAACCTGAAAATCTGTCAATTGATAAAATTTAAGAAATGATAATGTTCTAGCAGTACTTGGGGATATACAAATATAAATCTTGCTTAATTGAGTAACCCCAACTCAAGGAGACAAAGATGGCCTATACATCTATCCTGTCCAACTCTCGTCCAATTCTGGGATATTCCCAGTGTGGGATGGGCTTAATGAGCATTTAATTCAGTTTCCTTAAGATATTGCCTTCCAAAAGGCGACTTTGCCTTTTGAATAAAGTATGGCCGGATTTACTCATAGCTGTGCAATTCATTCGTATTACTAAGCTGAATGTCTATACCGTTTGCATCCACTTGACATTGTATGAATGTTTGCCATTGAATATAAAAAAGACTCTAGGATTCTGCAACGTAGTTTAGAGAATGATACATTCTTCCTGGCGTGTTGTACCATAGTAGACCAGTTTTTAATCTTTCAAGTTATGGATCATGTTTAGTGGCAAATCCAAATTTTTCTACATCGTAAAAATCATCAAATGCATGGCGTGTGGTATTGAGAACCGTTACCAATGGTCAGGGTATTTCTGTAGTTTGCATAGAAATATGCACAGGGCGGCCGGCCATGGAAGTTATGGCATTTACACCAAAGATCATCTACCGCCGCTTCTTGTGTTACGTAAGGAGGCCCGGGAATGTACGATCTTTGTTTACACTAGATGGTGCCATGGTTCAATCTAGATTGATAGGATGATTCCTGTCCCAAATATACGAAGAAAATTATTGTGACGTGTACCTGGAAAAAAAGATGAAAAATTTCCTCAAATTTAATGCTATGCGACAGGTTTCGAATGTTTTTGCTTTTAATATAGTTTAGATTCCCGAAATGTAGGCCTATTGTTCATGTGCACCTGTTTTCTGAATTATGAATTAATTTGGAATAAACTTATTTACTATGCCCCCTCCCTTAATTACTGAAGAACTCTATTAAATATGGTCAAATAATCAGATAATCAAATGTGTGGCATATAAATGTAGATACATAATAGATATTTTCTGTGCACCATACACAATTCTTTATTAACTCATTTATACAAACAACACTCTTAGAACAATGATAACAACTGCTTTCACTAGAATGTATTGGTGTGTGAACGGGTGTTAACTCTCCGTTAGTGTCTTGTACTTGGCTTTCAGCAGTTCCGAGAACTGAAATAGCATGTCTTTATATCCAGTTATGAATGCTCTTAACCTGTTAAGTGTATTAAGGGAGCTGTTAGATAGGTGGACTGCGGGTAGGACAGTTATTCCTTGAAAACTTGAAAGCTTCATGGCGATGATTGTTTTCTGTGATTTCTTCGTTAAAACGTGTACTCATTGTGCCATCATGTGTGTTTCTATTTGGTCTAATTTCTTTTCACTGATATCTGATTGAACATAATCCAGCAACCGAATTTTGATATTTCAACATGTGCTAATTCGATATCTTAGGCCATGACTGTATCTATGGGTTATTATATCAAAACATCCAAACAATTGTAATCGCTGAGACTTGATGTGTGTATAGGTGTTGAGCATTACTGAGGGTAATGACACACTGATCTAGTGTAGTTTTCAATAGCTTTTGGCAAAACTATGCTTGCAGAAGTTTGAGCAGAAATCAAAATTGGAATAATCAAATGCCATTTTGTTTTATATTCTAGGTCCCTGTGCCGACTTTATTGTGTCTTATTACAATCTCCGAAGTTCATCTTGACAATGGTGCGCAAAGGCATGGAAACATAGCCGAAAATAGTCACAGTCTATTTTGATTAAAGTTTGAGAAGAAGGTAATGTTGAATTATGCTTGAATAGTTTCTTCTATCCTTTATACTACTCATTGTCTCACGTTCATTTTATCTAAACCTGTAGGTAATTCTCATACCCTCAAATGTTCCAGCATGTTTTCTATCCCAATAAGGCGTCCCTGAGGTAAATGACGTGACCGGCAGCTAGTCTCCAGGGAGGGGGGAGGGGGGGGGGGGCTCTAGGCGTGCTCCAGGACAGGCTCCGGGGTTATTCTGAAGGTGACAAAAGTCATGTCGAGTATAAGGCCTTAAAATAGGCCCGTAGGCGGTTGTCATTGGATACAGTCCTCCATGGCAGAAGTAAGGGCAAATAAATTAGGTGAACCATTGAGCATCAGGCGTCCGGGTCAGGATATAGGGAGTAAGCATATATATAGACATTATGCAGATGGCGTCACATCTCCCCAAATGAGCTGGACACCATCAGTGGTTGATTTGAAATTGTTTTTATAGAAAATTACAAGCATACAGTTAGACCACATATTTGAAATTACACCCATAACCCCAATATCTCCATGTGATCACCAGAATGTGTTCACGTGACCATTTCTGCAAAAGGTCTATATGAGACATCTGAAACATAAGCAAGGCCGTGTCAAGATTCTATAATTATAGTCCATGCTGCGGATGATGTTCGGGGAGAGGTCGGGCGTCATTCCGCTAAGACAGTCTCTAGGGTACACTTAAGTGATGTGGCGGACATAAGGGCTCTGGAATGGGCCTTAGGGGATAGTCAGGGCACATGTCGGACGCCAAGCCTAGGAGAGGCTTAATTAAGAGGGTAGTTTGGTAACATGTTAGGGATTAGGTCTCTAGAGTGTGCTATAGGGCTTTACGTTGGGGAATCGTTCAGTATCTGTCCTCCAGGGTTGGCATTGAGGCTTTATTTGAGGAAATGGCTTGGCACCAGGCATGAAGGGCAGGTTGTGGGAGTACCCGATCATTAGAGGACATAAGGGCTTTTTGGGGGTAGTCGGGAGTCAGGCTTCCAGGGTATACTGAAGGGCATTTTCTAGGGAGCGTTGGGCATCAGGAATTTATGGAGGGCCTTATGCAATAGTCAGTGGATATAGGAAGCATTGGCTTTAAGCTGGTGGATTAGAAAGGATAAAGGAAAGCCATCGGGTATGAAAACCTCTTGGATGCGGTGATGGTAGGGGGAATTGTAGTTGGGAATCTGTTATGCACATAGATCTCGCTATAACTATGAGGACTGGGGAAGCCTGCAGGCTGCAGTACCTATCATAATGCCTCAAACGTTGGTCAGAAACATTGTCAATCCGGCTTTCAGAGCGAGTTATATTGGAAAACCAGTGACCGAGCCGGCTACCATCCTTCCAGGGTGTCCTATGAGTGATGGGGTAGTCAGAAAAGGCATTAGACATCCGGGTTAGGCTTTAGGGACCTTTTTCCTCCAGGGTGGGCTGTTGGGAGTATACATAGAATATAACGTACACCAAACCTCCAGGGTGACCCATAGGAGGTATTGAGACCGCACAACTGCCCTCAGCCCCACAACCTAGGCTGAAGAAGGTGAATCTATATCGGGCTCCAGGAACCACCCTGGAGTTTAGGCCTCCAGGGCCAGCTGTACGGGATAGTCAGGAGACACGTCGGGCACGTCCAGGTCCTGACAGGGCCGACACAGACACTCCCGGGTAAACTTGAGAGCTGCCCTCAGCCTGGTGCCGTCCCTGCACGTTATGGCGGCCAGCTGCACGCCGAACTTGGTGGGCTGGCAACACCTAGAAATCAGGAAAAATTGTGATATTAAATATGCTATTGCTGTCTCCGGGTGCAAGCATTCCTTGGATTATATGGTTGTTTGTAGGTAATTGTCAACAGTGACGAATTTGGTATCGAGTCTTTTAACCTGTCTTAATCCTTTCGTCCCTGATGGGGCCGGACTCGCATGTAGCTGAGGCTTTTTGATGCATCAAGCAATTGACGTCGACCTACCTCGAACTATATAGTAAGCACAAGCGCCTGTATACTATTGCTTCCGAAGTGGCCCGAATTACCGCACACTGAAGCCGATATATCAGAAAGTTACAAACCAATGTAAACAATCTATGCATAAAATCAGAGCTAAATTTAGTGGATTCAGGAATTTGATTAATAACCTTACGAATTCAGATACTTCTTGTAGGCATTATGTGTAGTCTGAGTGTTATATTTCACATGTTATTTTGTATACGTTGTGCAGATGACGTCACATCTTTAAAAAAGGGATGGCCGCCATATTGATGATCAATTTATTATCAATATTATTTTGAATTCTGCAACATTTGGAACAAATATTTGTACTACATTTGATTAGAAAAAGGCATTTATTCATAATCAACGATCCTCACCCCTTAGAATTCAAGATTATGAATTTATTTCATAGCCACATGGTCATGATCACCACGTGGTAATCACCAAAAGGTGATCACGTGACCACATCTTCACAAGGTCTATAGGATTTACAGCCAGTAGTTGTGTTACATGGTACACAATGTCATAATGCAGAGCATATCATTCTAGGTTATATTGAACTATTAAAATCTTTGCAATTGGATTCGAAGCTTTTTCAATTTGAAAAATGATAAAGCATTATTTCATTGCATATTTGATTTTGTTTTAGGGATCAGATTGTAAAAATCCTTTCATAAGTTATATTTGTGATAATGATGCCTTTTGTCTGCATCCTCAAATGAATAACCACAGAATGTTTAAAAACCTTTCCAATATTACTGCAACAATATAAACACGGCTAATAATCATTGGTAATGGCAATGCTTCAAGAACTCATTAAATGTCTCATTGTAAAAGGTCATAAATCTGGCTATGTCTTTATGGACATCCGACAATACTATCAACAGCGAGGTAGAAGAACTTTACTTTTTTCTTAATTAAATCGTACACATTTTAATGAAGAACGAAGTGATCCACATGGTCTAACGAGCACTCATTATGTTTCCTAATTAGTCTGATTCATTAGGAGTGGATGTTATTTGGATCGATCAGTGACCAGTCCATGTGAATTTTGGGTCCCTGTTTTTGGTTTCTTCAGAATAAATAAACATTTCTCCGCAGTGAGAATTTTGAGGTTTTGGTTCCATCAAGACCACAACACCTCATTCAAAAGAGTTGGTCGACCACATTTCATATTATGGTACTGTGAACTATTCAGAGACCTTGTATTTTGAGGGATTATTTTGCTACCACTAACAGCTTTTAAACGAAATGATTATTCAGATGCAGACCTAGTTTCAATGTTCTTCGAATACTGAGGAACTGTAGACAATACCTCTTTGTCGAATTTAACATGCTATGAGGATCAAGCGTTTCCTTTCCCTCGAATTCTTTCCTACTATAAACAAAGAATAACTTAAAAATTAACCTGAAGAAAATGTTGACCTTTGTTCTTACATAATCTTGACGTGTTAAACAATTAGGAAAAAACAAAAACTGAAAAGGCATCTATCACATGGAAATATTTGTACTTTCCCTTTTCTAATTTATTTTTCTTCCCATAGTATCAAGTATACAAGTTGCATCAGAATTATACATAATTTAATACAATAGGATACAATATAAAATGTGAATTGGTCCAGCGTTAAATCTACAATTTGGAAAAAAAGTGTCAACGCACTGAAAGATCAAAGCTTTATCTCGATCTATATCCCAATAAGAACTCTATCATCGGAATCATAAGAATTCCAATCAGTCAACCTCATGCATGGCAGAGTTCCTTACTCGAGGAATTCATCCCAGTGATGTGCTTGAACTTATATTTCAGTGGCACCTCACGATTGCACCGTCTCCTGAAAGCAGCCTAGCTTCTTTCCGGACTTGAACGTCCCAGAGTGAGACAAGGCAATCTGATACCCCTCCATGTGGTGCCCGGTGCCGGCCGCCGGGAGGTGATTAACTCATGACCGGGGTGAGGGTCTCCACCCAGAGAAGTCTGTCCCCTGCCCTTTTCTTCCCTTCCTAAGTAACTGCCCAGGGGCGGATTCAGGGGGGCGGGCGGCCGGACGGGCCTTGCCCCCCCCCCTCCCCCTCCCCTGTTAAATCATGTTTGATGGGGGCCCTCTCCCCCGTCATTCATGTTTTTGCCCCCCCCCCCCCTACAAATTTGTGGACCCGCCCCTTCTGCCAATAGTAAAATCATAATATATCTGATGTTGGTAACAATACCCTTATATTCACATCAATAGCCGCCATTTTCATAAAACTACAAAAGAATTTTCACAATTTGCAGAATGACCAGGTTTATTGCAGGGACTGCCTCTATCCCCGGTACCCCTACTCAGCCGGGCAAGTGGGAACCCATCAGTTTTCTCCAATCTATAAAATACCCACTTATCACGGATTTTCGAGCTAAAAAAGACCCCTCTTTTTAATTGAAACGCGAATTTTTTTTCACCTCAAATACTCCCCCTTTTTTCAGAAAACGCGAACTTTAGTCACATTTTATATATGATGTAGACTATCAAAGAACTTGTTCTTTAAATATTGGAAACATGATGTATTTCTATGTGAAAAATCTATCCCTTTTTCTCAATTTCGCCAATTCTGGGTGAAAAAATACTCCCTATTTACAATTTTTGCGGACATGCGAATTTTGATTAAAATGTCACATTTCTTCGCAATTTTTAGAACGCTGATGCGTATCCTGAGGGTACCGTGCTCTATTCACGCCGTATAACCAGAGAGTACATGCCAGTAGTATGGTGGCCTGTTAGAACAATTAACCCCCATCTACCCCCCTATCCCCGTCGCCGCCGGCCAGTCGACCGGCCGGCCTACAACCCCTCATCCCCCACCCCGAGGATAACCCACAAATATCGGGGAGGGGGAGGGGGAGGGGGGCTCAGACTGAGACTTTCACCTAAGATGTAATCCAGGCGTAGCGGCGAGTGTGGTGGGAGGGGGAGGGGCAGTGAGAGTGCTAAGCAGGCGGGAGCGCTGTGGCGGTGGTGAAGACATATATAAGGCCGAGTGTGAGATTCCCCATGGGAGCTGCCATTATCGGGGGACACAATGGAACAGGTCAGGTAAATCCAGACTCATAACTGCTGTCAACATGTAATAAATAAGGAAATTTTATGGTTTAAAAACTCCAGAATTGGAAAATAGGTAGGGGAGGGGTTTATCTTACCATTTCATATTTTTTCAATGCGCGGAGAATAATGAGATAAATATCGTCTCATCATTATATAAGAATTTAAATTTTAAAAAAGGCCTGCTGAAATGTGTTCACCAGGATCACCCTTCTACCTAGCAACTAAAAAAGATGTGAGCCCTACACCCCATACATGTATGGGGTGACAATAAAAAAAAAGAAAAAAAAAAAAGGATATATTTTGGATATATTTGGATATATTTCTCATCTCCGCACATTGATGTGTCTCAGGCTAAAGCCCTCGACACATCAATCAATGCGCTAGACTAAGGGCAATAATTATTGCTTCGTGCCCCATCGGTTAGTTCTGTATATATATACACCACAGAAGTCTGACGTCATCACCGCCCGGCCACGCGGCGGCCGGTTCAAATGACCCCCCGGCCTCCCACCGCTGCCCTGGTGAGCCACGGGACCCGGTGGCCCAGACCCGGACAACAAACTAGGGTGTTAGATAAGGGCAGATTGTGGCTAAACTAAACATATTTAAGGGTTTCGACTATAAATATGTATGTTATTATGTCCTTCAGTATATATCTTATAAGTTTCATGGGTAAGAAATGAATACATTTAGAGAAAAGCCAATGTTGACATCTGGTTCCCTATGGTTCAAAGAGGACACACATGGCCCTGTTTTGAACCAAGGGGACCCTGGAACCAGGGTTTCCCGCCAAAATGACGTCAGGGCTTCCGCGGTGTATACTCCCGCTCCAAATCGATGTTGCAGACATGCCCTCCCTGGCGGAGGTGGGGGAATGAAGGGAGAGGATGCGTCACAGGCTAGGGGTGCTGAGTCGCCCCTGTAGGCTCCTTGGTGTGATAAACCAGCTGGAGGAAGTATGTCACCCCCTTTCCCTCATTTATGGTATACACCCAACAGCAACCTTGGAAAGGGCGGTTTGGAGCCCCAGTCCCCATATCAGATGACTGGAACGACCACAGAGTTGACACTAATGTCCTGCTCAGGAGATATAGGGGCAGGACCGGCTTCAAACAGAAAAACACTCTTTCGGTATGACTCTAGACTGAAAGGGCAGGTGCAGGTCTCTCTAGACTGTACCTTAAAATGGAACCACCTTTGGTATATTGGGCTGTTCTCAAGTGAATACTCAAAATAGATTCAGGAACTTGCCACTTTTGTTTAAAATGTTAAAAGTCCTGAGCCCCATAAGTGTTGAAAAATAGATGAGTAAGTATGAGCAAAATAAAAGATAGATCGCTTTGCCCGACGATCTTGTTATAATTATGATATAATCTGATCGTCAAACTAATCAGTATGGCCATAATCTTTGGTCATAGATTAAGGTTAAGTTACACTCAGTCGTTCTCTTTTACCAGCTGTTTACTGTACCCCGGTTTTTTGTTTGAATTCCGTAAATGGATGTACAGAGAGATTACAATTACACTATCCCACATTGTGTATATTCTTGGGTTTGGACAAGGAAATCATAAAATCCATCCCAGCCTGGACTATGATATCTACCACATGAAAATATTCATGAATATGATTTTTTTCTGTATACCTTGGTCTCCTTTTTTAATGCGTATGTCCTTAAAAATATTTGATCAATGCCTAAGAAGATGTTAGTTTCCATGGCAATAGTAATCATAGTCTCAGGGAAAAGCATTCCATTGATGTTCCAAATAAGGGAAATAACATTGTAATAGAATTCTTCCCATACAAAAAAAAATTGAATTGAAAACTTTTCTTTCTGTTTGACAATTCCATGACAACCATAGGGTTGTAAATCTGTTCCTGATAGAGGGCCCCTCTCTGAAAGGAAGCCCTGATAGCTCAAGGGTCTGTGACACCGTCTGCAATGCAAGAGGTCCCTGGTTCAAACTCCACTCATTCTCAAGAAAATGCTAACCTTTCTGACAATCATTGACAACCTTGGGTTGTCCTTTTAATTCTTACAACCCTTCAGAATTTTTCAACAACCCATGGTTGTAGTTTTTGGCACCATTCACTTACAACCCTCAGGTTGTCATATACACAGCCTCTGACAACCTTGGGCTGTGGTTATAGCACCATTCACTTACCCTAGAGTTGTCATAGACAGAGCCTGTGACAACCTGGGTTGTTGTTTTAGTCACCATTGTTGACAACTCTGTGCTTGCAGTGCACTTACTTTCATTTCATATCATTAAATTTTGGGATATTTTGGGATAGATTTATGAGAGTTTGAGGTTTATCTATAAACTGTAAGCAAACATAAATCCTCTGTAGCTATGGCGCCGGCGATTCTTATGAAACCCCCGATGGACAGCAATTATAATAGTTCATGGTAAACTTTAATTTTAATGCAGAACTGGGATGAGCTCATAGTGCGTAAAACATGGATAACATTCAAGTTTGAAAAAAAAAGTTGAAAGTCTGTTTTGTCATACCTGATAGATCACTTGACGTCCCAAAAGCATAATAAAAAATTTATCGTGACACAGGCACAAAGGATTCAAAGAAACACAATGAAATATTCATCTAGGTCTTTAAAGCATTGGCCATTTCTGTCTAAAAAATAGGTTACGCGGAATGGCCTAACGTAATTTTAGATGTGCCCAAGTGTCCCAGATAACTTTGGCTCTTACTATATATGTACTTTGGTATAAAAATGCTAGTTGTTCCATTTTCTAGTGAGCGCCATGCAAATCGTCCATGGCATCAGAAGTAATACCCAAACATAATGCTGCACCCATCATAGGCCTACTGTATGATACTTTATGAAACAATGCAGTGTAAAGATCCTAAATTGAAGATCATAGATGTCCGGTTGAAAGGTATGGTAAAATAATTATGAAGTGAAATTCCTCAAGTATGACTATGGCCCAGAGGCACCAGAAAATCAATGTGCGCATTGCAACATCTGCGTATACCAATAGTATAGATAAGTAAAAGTGATGTGTAAGAGACGCCTGTTCCTGATCACTTAAGCACAATACATGTTAGGTAATTTTGACCAAGTCGGGCTACTGATTGATCATGCCACTATAATAGGCCGATTTTAGGACCGATTATATCAAAGTCTACATTTCAATATTGTATTCTCAATGCTGATCATAATCGGACTCAAATCAGCCGATTCAAGTAGCGGCCGATTTTAGCACGGATTAAGTACTAGACTGTTAAGCCCCATCCCAACTAGGACACATCAGACATTGGTGATCGTATTTTCCTCTGGTCGCCCTTCAGTATGGTGTATTCGAATTGTGCAAAATTAATCATATATTATTACATTCCATATTAGTTCTGGGCCTTGATGTCTCTGCGCATGAGAGAGACGTAATGCGTGGATTAAACACGACATCGTAGTAGTATATGGAAATGGGATTTTTTTTTCGGATTCTGTTAAAAGTAATTGTATATTTGTTTGTGCATGAATAGGTTTAGCAAGTGGTAACAGAAAAAAAGAATATCAAGAATCAAATACATGTTGCATAGATAATGTCGAAAATAGTTTCCTCTCCTCAATATGGTAAACAGTGAGTGGATATTATTGCACTTTTGATATTTTTAATAATTAGAAACTTACTTTTTTGACAAAAAAATGCTTAACTTTAATTTGCCATTAGAGGGAAACAAAGAAGGGAATTTTGTGTTCTACAAGACTTAGTAAGGTTCATAAAAAGCCCATAGCAAGTTTAATACAAACATATCTCAGCTTCTCTGAGAAGTATCCTAAAATGGTTTGCAATATTTGAAAGGGTAGTTTCTTCTCTACACTCAAGTCATATTTCATGAAATGATTAATTGGCAATAGGCCCCTTTTCTCTAAAATGCTCCTATATTTCAAAGGAGGCTTGGATTTCTTGGGAAGTTTTGCCATCTTATTAATAACAAACGTGATCTTACTTGCAGTGTCGGCGCACATCTCCTGTAGTACTGTCCACTGATCCCTTGACGTAGGAGGAGCAGTGACCTCTACAGCCGAAGGTCACTACCTGTGAGCTGGTGCACCTCAGACTGTACCTCCTGGGTGGGTGAATGGTCAGCACCAATGGGACCACATCACAGGACTGACCATCACTCAGGCTGGACAACAGGTCAGCTTGACCAGTGGCAGTTGGCAAGGAAGGACCCCCCACGTCGGCAGCGCAGGCAACAGTGGCCACGAAGGCTTTCAGCAGAACTAGAAAAGAAAATGTGCACTTCATGTTTGTCTGTATTGATATTCACAAAGAGTGTGTTGACCTTATGGAGCGTATACTGCATTATTGTGCCATTAGTATGTCCTGTAACTTGTAAAGCCCCATACCCACTAAGCGATTATCCCTGAGTCGGCCGACAGATCCGACTCAGATCAAACCTGCACAATTCAATATATTATACTAACTGGGGATGCTAAGAATCGGCCGATTCTGCCTGTTTCCCATCGTCCGTCGCCGGTAAAATCGCCTCGTGGGTATGGGGCTTATGGCATCTCGTGAGGCATAATTGCATCCCATTACCATTTGTTCAGCCTGCTGGATGAATACAAACATAATTCTGTATGTGAAATTAACAAAACAAAATAAACAAATAAACAAAAGTGAAGATTGTATCGTAAGGAACGTAAGGCAGTTTCGTGCCAGAAATGTTATCTTTTGTCCGGGTATCAATAATAACCATAAATTATAAGATAAAAACTAAGAACAGGCTGTGTGATTGAAAGTCAGAAAGTCATCGTGCTGAAGTCAAAATGTTGTATTTAGGATATCCGATTTTTGGGTAAGGATTGGGGTTAAACGGTCCCTCACCTCGGAAAGGTTGGTTTAATATTGTATGGAGTAGTCATGTCATTCCTACAAGAAGACGTACAAGAAAGGTAGCATACATGGTTACAGAGACAATACTTTTACAAGTAACCCTCTTTAGAAAATACATCTCACCTGTTATGAGCGCCATACTATCCCTCAACTGGTACATCTTTCATTGCCTCCTGGCCTTTTTATCCGTGCTCCTCTTCAGATGAGGTCATTAGAGCAACCTGTTCCTCGTGTAAAGGTCTGGAGGACCTGTCATTAGTCCTTCAGTTCGGGTATGACCTTTATGATGCAAAGGTTTCACAACAGGGGGGTGGTAGATGATTTAGATCAAAGATAGTGAGATCAAACAGTAGAAATGAGAGCCCCATGACTCTACAATTGTACTTGTACACATATTACATTGTGTGTGGAGGAGCAGAAGGAGTTTTACGGTGATGTGTCAAATAGGGTATTTTCACAGCAAGAACAATGTCTTTGTCAATTCTGTATAGAAGTTAAGAAAGATAAATTGAAAGAAAAAGGATTCTGTGAAAATTAAACGAGGCTTGAACGAAATAGGTGGTCCGGGCATATTTTTCTAATTGGTTAGGCTTATCATATAAGCGAATAAGTTTTGATAAGGGTCTGATATTACGACATTCTGAACCTTACAAATAGCAGTGTTGTCAAAAGGGAATTCTGATATATGTACATTCTAATTGTCACAGACAGACAAACTTATTTGAGGCAATTGACAGTTACCTGATGAGCATAATTGTTTACGAAAATATTGCCTCAGAAGGCACTGTACATAATAAAAGATGAGAGAAAAGAGTTTATATATACTTATTAGGAAAAGATGTGCCAATTTCTCTGTTTCATAACCATATCTGTAAATAGGCCGCTTAGTAGTTATTAATGTTCACTTTTTGTAAACTTAACTGTAGGTATGGCTAGTTTCCTGACCCGTGCATGGTGTGATAAAAAGTAAATTAATTCATAAAAAGTTTAATTGTTTATAATGCTAAGTAGGTGCGAAACCTTATGCAAAAGCCAGTTATGATTACTGCCATGTTCAGGGAAATTCATAATCACTAAAAGTAATTTCAATGTTTATTGATCAGTTGTACAGTTCTAGGAAAATATATTGTTCAAATTATCTTTAGTCTTTTCGTTTATTAAATGTCTTAATTAAGTCACTTAATTGACACATTCAGCTCATAATTCGTACATTACCTTTTGGTTAAATGACTACCTATAAGTTCGTGCAATAATTTCTGATGGAATATGTATGAAGTGAAATCAGAGAGCTAACCACTTCTTTGAAATCAATGCAGAAAAACAATAAACTCGTTACATTTGAAATCCACAGTTCACGTCTTTCAACTTTTCTTTGTTTTTGAGAAAACATAAGTAATGAAAAGAAAATTCTGTGATTGGAAAGCTTTTTAAAGGGGATTAAATGTATGGTTCATTGGTTTGGTTACTCGCTTATTTCTTAATGTTCTTTTGTGATTTTACGAAGGATATTAGACGGATAAATCAGTCTGCAGAGAATTATCGTGTAAAATAAAACTGTTATACTATGATCACTTGCATAGCCTTTTCCAACAGCCATCACTGTATTAGTAATTACTCAGTTTCACACATTAATACATGCGCCAAATATGTCCTATTTTATAGAAGCAAATTCGATTTTCCATCAAAATGTACATTTCGACCCATGGGATGGCATCAGGTCACATGATAATATTGTCGGGTATGTGCAAAATCAAATGACATTATACATATTGCATATAATACAGTTTCGGTTATTGTTTTATTATATTATCCATATCCATATCATATTCCATCTCCTTTCATCACCAATACCAATATCTACAGACTCAAATCAATCTTCCGTTATACATGGGATAACTGGTGAATCTCTAGGGAGTATTAGTACCATTTGATAGACTAATCATTACAAGTACATCAATTTTCCATTCTACTTACGTATTGCGTAGGAGCTTACGGGACTAGATCCACTACCACATATTTGCGTGGCATTCCCTCCACACTTATAGGTACATGTGGTCCTTGCGTATGTGGCCCAAGCTGTGCAAGTGCAGTATACTCCGACTCGCAAAATAATTCTTGTGTAACCCCTTTGAAGGCAGATATCTGCACATTTTTCTACTGTTAATTCTGGATCTCGAACCCAATCTCCTCTTCTTCCATAGGCAGCGTAACATCCGCTGTAACTGTATTCTGTAAGTGTATCAGCATCACACCAATCGGAGATATTCTCTATTGTCTGCCATTTTGAGACTGTTAAAATGTTCGCTAACAACAAGTATCATACCAAACATCATTTTGAAAATGTGGCTATCAGAAACATTAAAGCCATTGCATTCAGAAATGAGTAGAGTAGTAGATAAGATCCAAATAAGTGCCAGTCCGTGTTAACATAATGGTTTGCTATGCGTCTTCCCAGCAAAGGGAAAATTAAAGTGTAATAGATTTACCATATAATAATTAAAGTAGGTGTTTAATAATCATCTTCGTAGTTGTGGAGATTTCTTGTTCTCCCTCACGAAACATAAATAAAATTGTAAAAGTTTTTTCCAAACGAAAATATCAGCGGTTTCCATCATGATACAATTCAATATACTGCTGTTATATGTGTTATGTGAAACAGATGGACCTACCTATTAAACCTAGTGATAGGTCTAGTAGCAGCAACACTATCACAAGAGCCTCCCTCAGTAGAATCATCTTGTGGCTGATCAAGGACTGTTCTGAGAGGGGACCATCTAGCCGAACAAGTAAACATCCACAAACTACCTAAATGGCCTCTAATACAATATGTAGACAGGTGAACAATACCATGACAGGAACATCTAACTTACTGCATGGCTGGTCTTTTTATCAGATCAAGGCTGCTTTACACACTTCAAAGTCCTACATGTTTAATATGTGAAACTCATCTGTCATAGATGTTGTTAAGCTGGCGTATGTAATCCAGAATGTGAGCTGTCATAGTTTTTTTAGACATAAAGCTATCGCCCTGACGCAAGCCTGGTGGACATGCTTTTTTGTTAATAATCTGTCCATGCTCATGGTGATGAATATACCAAGCCTCTAAAAAAAACCTGTAAGCTTGACTGAGTAGGTGCTATGTCACCTCTCTTTAATCCTTAATATTACCACCTTATCATTTTGAAATATAGCATCAACTAAGTTGGTATTGAGATAACATAAAATATTGAATGACTGATACAATGAGAGAATCCAACGACAAGTATACTGAAGATAATCGTAGTTGTGGATCTTGATGTATGGATCTGCATAAAGGATAAAGAGGCAGAGGTAATGGGCTGGTTATGGTGTTATGAAAGCTCACCGGTACCAAAAGATTTGTATACATAAATTCTTTTGGCACATTCCACATTATGTCTAACATTTCATGTCCTCTACCATTGTCCATTCATAACATGTATACTGCTCAAATAATAGTATCATTCATTATTTTTATTGAACCTTAAGTCACTTAATTCACACATCCAGCTCATAATTTGTACATCACTTTTTGGTTAAATGATTTCCTAAAAGTTTGTGCAATAATTCTTGATGGAATATATATGAAGTGAAATCAGAGAGCTAACCACTTCTTTGAAATCAGTGCTGAAAAACAATAAACTTGTTACATTTTAAATACACAGTTCCCGTCTTTTAACTATTCTTTTTAATCTTAATCAAGAGAAACTATAAGTAATGAAATGAGAAGAAAATTCAGTGATCGGAAAGCTTTTTAAAGGGGATTAACCCTTCCACCCCATAAGGCCATATTTGGCCACCACATGAGTGTGACCCATAAAATGGCGCCTCTTTGAGGGTTTTATTCTGATTAGAGAATGGGTATTTCACCTATGCTCATGAGGTAAATATCAAAATATTCCCAAAGATCTAAGGAACCTTACACTTTTTGTATTATTATTCTATGATGTTTAGATATTTTAGAACATGTGTTCCAGTAAAGGCCGTTATGGTCAATATAGGGCAAATCTGCCTATTCTGGGAAATCAGCCTCTTGAAAGCATTAATTAAGGAATTATTGGTGAAAAAACATTTTTTCATGTAATTTTGTGGAAAAGTTTGACTTAAATAGAATTTTCCTGAGAATTCAATGATTTTCATAGAAATATCAAATCTTTTGCAAATGATGCATTATGGAAATTTGTAATGGAATGTTTTTTTCACAGAAATTCTTCATATAATAAGGTTGTTAGGTTGCCATGGTTACAGAAAAAAGAACGTTCAGAGTCAATGGAACAATTTTCATTGGTAATGTAGGAAATATCTTTTTCTGCCTTATATTTCAAACAGTTAGATAAAAGACCAAGTCAATCAAAAGTTATTGTATCTTAAACATTTTTCAGAATAAGAAATGCTTTTTATTCTAAATAATCAAGGTCAAGTTAGAGTTACCATAACATGGAAACAAAGATGACTATCAGAACTGGAGGGTTTCTATTGTACAAGAAGTAGGGAAGTTCAAACAACCATATCTAAGCTTCTAAAAGGAATATTTTCAAATGGTTTGCAGCTTTAGAAAGCATTTCTTCTGTAGTCCACACACATTTTTATCTATTATCCTCAGGAATAGAGGGTTGAAGGGGTTAAATGTATGGTTCATTGGTTACTCGCTAATTTCTTAATGTTCTTTTGTGATTTTATGAAGGACATTAGACAGAGATAAATAATCTGCAGAGAATTATCGTGTAAAATTGAACTATTATACTATGATCACTTGCATGTCCTTTTCCTTGACCCTTTTCCAACATCCATCACTCTATTAGTGATTACTCGGTTTCACCCAGTGACACATGAGCCAAACATGTCCTATGATATCATATAGATGCAAATACGATTTTCCATCAGATGTGCAATTCGACCCATGGGATGGCATCAGGGCACATAATAATATTGTCAGGTATGTACAAAATCAAATGAAATTATAATTGTATGTATTGCATGTACAGTTTCAGTGATTGTTTTATTATATTATCAATATCCATATCATATTTCATCTCCTTTCATCACCAATGCCAATATCTACAAACTCAAATCAATCTTTCGTTATACATGGGACAACTAGTGAATCTTCGGGGAGTAGTACCATTTGATAGTTTAATCATTACAAATACATCAATTTTCCATTCTACTCACGTGTTATTGCGTAGGAGCTTACGTGACTAGATCCACCACATATTTGCGTGGCATTCCCTCCACACTTATAGGTACATGTGTTTTTTGCGTACGAGTTCCAAGCTGTGCATGTGCAGTATACTCCGGCTCGCAAAACAATTCTTCTGTAATCCCTTTGAAGGCAGATATCTGCACATTTTTCTATTGTTAATTCTGGATCTCGAACCCAATCTCCTCTTTTTCCATAGGCATAGTAACATCCGCTGTAACTGTATTCTGTAAGTGTATCAGCATGAAACCAGTCGGTAATATTCTCTACCGTAGGCATGTTTTTTTAGACTGATGTCAAAACGTTCACTAACTACACTTATCGTATGAACAATCATTTTGGAAATGTGGCCATCAGAAACATTTAAAGCAATTGCATTTATAAATGAGTAAAAGTAGTTCCCTGGTAAGATCCAAATATATATCAGTGCAAGTTAACACAAAGGTTTACTATGCGTCTTCCCATCAAAGGAAATAGGTTTACCATATTAGATGTTTCATAATCATCTCGTAGTCATGGAAAATTCTTGTTCTCCCTAACGAAACATAAAGAAAATTATAAAAAGTTTTTCTGAATGAAAATATTCACAGTTTTCATTATGTTACATTACAACATACTACTGTTATTTGTGTGATGTCAAATGAATGATTCATGAACATCAAATAATTAAAGCAAAGCACAACAAGCAGCTGATAAGTAATATGCCAACATAACCAATGGGCCTACCTATTAAACCTAGTGATAGGTCTAGTAGCAGCAACAATATCGCAAGAGCTTCCCTCAGTAGAACCATCTTGTGGCTGATCAAGGACTGTTCTGGAAGGGACAAGTAAACATCCTCAAACTACCTAAATAGCCTCTAATACAATATGCAGATAAGTGAACAATACCATGACAGGAACATCTAACTCACTACATGGCTGGTCTTTTTATCAGATCAAGGTTGCTTTACAAACTTCAAAGTCCTACATGTTTAATGTGTGAACCTCATCTGTCATAGATGTTGTTAAGCTGGCGTATATGTAATCTAGCATAGAAGCTGTCATAGTTTTTTGACCTAAAGCTATAGCCCTGATGCAAGCCTGGTGGACATGCTTTTTTTTTTTTTTTTTTTTTTTTATTGACATCTCTTCAAATTACAAGAAGTTCTTCCGAGGTCCTTGAATATACATGATGATAAATACAATGTATGAACATGATGAATATACAATTCGTGCGATACCTAATTTCTGAACTCTAAATTTCAGTTCTACATTTCAACACTTATTTAAACAAACATTCGTATCGATTTTTTATACACACTCATACTTTTCGATTTTTGTACACTTTCAGTCAATCCATTCCACAAATTAACACCTCTATAAAACGGGCTCCTGCGTACCCTTTCTTTATTTGAAGGCTCAATATTAAACAGTAATTTCCCACTATTCCTCAGTTCCCTTCCTGTATCCCTCTCATATAAATTATAAGGTTTCAAACTCATTTTATACATCATCTTTAGAAGAATTAACCTTCTTCTTCTAGCCAACATATCTAATGAAAGTTCATAATGTAACTCAACCATTTCATCCGTCGGTATGTATTCATTGCGCATAAACACAATTTTAACACATCGATTTTGCAATGGTTGTAACCTAGCAATTTTACGCTGCGTACTTGAGTCACATATGAATCCCACATAGTCAAACAGTGGTAAGATCATCTGTTTGTATAATAAAATCGCAGTTGATTTATTCATATACTTCCTAATCTTTGATAAGGTGATTATTCTATTGTTAACTCGTGAGATTAGATTAGAAACCAGCTTTTCAAACACCAAGAATTGATCTATACACATTCCGAGATAATTATAATCATCTGCATTTATAACTATGTTATTATCCATAGTAATACAACAATTATAACCTTTTACCAAATTTCTTGGACCTGTTAACAAGTGTTTAGTCTTTTTCTGGTTTAACACAATCCTATTTATCCTACACCATTCCCAAACGATACTCAATTGTTCTACACTTGCACGAACCGCGTCCCTCTCAGATACACCATTACATACTAAAACGGTATCGTCAGCATATATATTACAATAGTTTTCACTAATAACATTAGTCACATCGTTAATGTAAATGATGAATAATAGCGGCCCCAGCGGGCTTCCCTGATAGACGCCGTTATTAACCTCTAATGAGTCAGAAACAACCTTTCCCAACCTTGTCACCTGAGTTCGGTTTTGCAGATAGTTTTCAAACCATTTCAAACAGGATTCGTCTAAGCCATAGGCTTTTAGTTTCCCTAATAAAATCACATGATCAACAGTGTTAAAAGCCTTGGAATAATCCAGGAATAGGCAACTAGAAACCTTGTTATTATTGATATCTGAATAAAGTTTACACAACAAACTCATTACAGCACTATCTGTTCCCATCCCTCTTCGAAAACCATGTTGACTTTTGGTTAATAAATTATTCCATTCAAAATAATGTTCGAGCTGCCTGTACACACATTTCTCTAATAATTTGCCCATTAAACAAAGGTTATTAATCGGACGCCAGTTACCAGCGTCTGTCAAGTTACCATCTTTCGGGATAGGTGTGACTATACTCCCTTTCCATGCTGTTGGAAATACACCAGTGTATAACGACATGTTAAACATATATGTTACTTCAGGAATACAGTATCTTAAACAATTTTTCAACAAGCTCGAGTTGAGTTCATCTACACCAGACGATTTGTTAATATCTATTGTCCTGATTAAATTCGCCACAACTTCTTGTTCTATTATTTTAAACGACATGCTCAATCTAATATCTCCCTTCAAGTGCATATCATCCATAGACCAAACTCTATTCATACTATCTGTATGATTAGTTCCCATCGCAGCATAAAATCCATTCATATAGTTGGCTGCTTCTATACCATATAACAGTCTCCCCGTACCATCATCAATACATTCTACACTACAATCATTAGATTTTCCCAGGATTTTTTGATGAATAATTCGCCAAAACTTTTGTGGGTTATTACTGTTATCAGCAAGTTCACCTCGTATAACATTACCTTTTTTTACTTGTATTAATTTCGATACATTTCGCTTCTTATTCTTGAAAATTTTCCAATTTTCATCTCCCCCATCACGCAATGCGATTTTATACAATTCGTTTTTTAACGATATCAGCTCCATAACTTCTTTATCTATCCACTTCGGTTTATTTGTTTGTATTCGCTTATTTCTCACTGGGCACAAGTAATTGATCGCATCACGGAAAATATCATGCATAAGTTTCCATAAGTCGTTTACATTATCATATTCAAACCAGAATTGATACCACCTTATGTCCGTACGGATACGTTGTTCCAACAAATCATCTGAATAATTTGCGTATGAGCGACAGGGCTTATCAATATATTCTCGCTTAATTCTTCCTTTCTTCTTGACAAGATATATGGGCAAATGATCCGTAATGTGTACATTCATAGTCCCACTTTCTACAATATCACTAACATCACTAAAAATCAAATCAAGAAGGGCTCATGAATGCTCACTACACCTCGTAGGGTTTTTTATTAATTGTACCAAGTTGTGCTTAGACATAATGCCTTTTAATTCCCTTACACATTCTCTTGTGTTATTTTGTACATCAATATTCATATCACCTAGGATAATATGTTCTCCCTTCACTCTCGATACAAAATTTCCAACCTTTACTCGTAAATTATCTAAGAATAGGTGCAGACTGCCATTCGGTGGCCGATAAACAGCCCCAATTCCAAGCCTTTTAAAGCCTGGTTTATCTATATACAACCAGTAATCCTCCACAACCTCACTCACGCTATTTATATCATTAAAAACATTTACATACGGAGCCAATTCCTTTTTAACATATACAACGATTCCCCCACCTCTCTTGTCAATAGCAATGTCACGATCTTGTCTAAATATCCTATACCCATCCCTATTTACTAATCCGTCATCAATATTTCTATTGAGCCACGTTTCAGTTAATACTATAATATCAAACTCATTACAATGCACAAAAAATTCATCACCATTCTTCAAAACACTACGAATGTTATGATGTACTATCTTTAATCCCTTACCTATTGTCAAAAATCACTCATCACGTTAAACTGCAAAGGTACCATAAAATGAAATGAAACAATTGTTATACCTGACCATGAGCAGATTCTGTAGTTCATTGCCATAATACGACCTACCCTTTGATCATAATTGATCCATGCTGCGTGCTACCTTACCCTAAAGTCTAATACCCCCTTTTCCTCAGCTCTTGCCTGATTTCCACCAACAACTCTCCCAACAGATTCTCCCCATTCCAGATTCCCAGTTTGATATCCTTACTGTATAAGGATTTACCGCATCCCCATTTCTTGTCTGTACTACCCTCAATAAGATAGATCTCCCAGGTCCTTAACAGCAAGTCCCGTTCCTTTTTATTCTGAATAAACTTCGCCAGCAGGATTTCCCACATCCTATCCCTTTCCAGAGATCTCCAACGATCTGTCTCCTTTACCTGAGCTCCTAGTCTTTTAGCCTCTAAGGCTGTTTTACATTTAAGTATTTTCTCCATGATGTCAACATCGTTACAAACTCGTGCTCTTTCATACTGAAAGACCTGTTCTGCTGATCCAAAGATCCTGCCGTTAAATTTGACTTGTACTGGATAGAAATTGCTTAGGAAATTCCGCTCAGTGAAGAAGGCAAGGCCCCTCTTCGTCATATGAGAAGAGGCCCAAACCCCCTTCCCTTCCCTATCGACTATTTTGTATTCCCTCTTCGCCTCCTCATCCCAGGGCACCTCCTCAATGTCAATATCACCATCTACCGTCATCTCTTCTACCTTTTCACCCTCTGACTCTGCTTTCTTGAATGCCAGGTTCCCCTTTTTGAAACAATATTCAGCGGGAAGTTCATCTAGGTTGTCAAGGGTGTACTTAACCCCGTTAATCCATGCTAAGTCATGCCGACTCCAAACCTTATCCCCACGTTGCTTTGCTACATATACAGCATGTCTCAACCTTGCCTTTCCCTGTCGTGTCATCCTGTCCTCATCTGCCTGAATCTGAATGCGAGAGAACTGCCTAGTATCCCTCAGCTTACTCTTATTTCTCATCATGTCTGTTCGCACTAACTCAGATACAAACTCTATCTTTACAGGACATGTTTTGTCTTTTTGGTACGCCCCAAGTCTGACTACCTTATTGATGTCCCTCCGTTGTACACTCACCCCTATCTCATTCAGAATTTCCCTTACAACCTCCTCATCCCCTTCGGTTTTTTCATCCTTCAAACCCTGTACTATAATATTCTTCACCTGTTGTACTCCCTTATGGGGAATACCCTCATTCACTGCGTCAGCATATGTCACATTACTTCTAGTTTTTACATTCACTGCTTCAAGTTTACGTTCCAACACTGTTTGTTTTTCAGTCAACTCACGAATCATTCCTTTATGATGTAGTACGTCAGCTTCCAGCACAGTCACCCTATCCGTGGTGACCTTCGAGTGCTCCTTGATTAGTTCTTTTACTTCCTTTTTTGTGACCATCTCTGCCCGCATCTCATTCATATTACGTTCCATTAGGTCTAGTTTTTTCAACATCACATCCAGCGCTGTCTTTACGTGCTGCATGGGTCCCTCAGTACCTCCAAGTGCGCCGTCTATACCAGACGGTGCTCCGTCTGCACCACCCACTGCACCGCCTGCGCCCTTCGTACCGCTGTCCGGCCCGTTGCCCGGCACGTCCTGCTCCCCGCTGGCTCTCCCCGACTCTCTCGTCAGCTGTGATTGGTCCTGGATTTTGACCTCCTCGTCCTCCACAATAATACTCGTGTCTGCTATTGAATCATCAACAGCGTCTGGCACCTGTTCCGTAATGACACTTTCCTTGTCCTGCATTGCCTTGTTGTCAGAAGTGCCCTCCTGCCTCTGCACCCGTCGCGCCTCATTGCCTTCCTCATTATCAGGTAACCCCTGACGTTCCGCGTTGTTACACTCATTGTCCGCCCGTCGTACTTCATGGTCTATTTCACGAACTGTTGGTGTTGTTGTTGTGTCTCGCACGGTCTGTCTTGTGACCACCCCCGCCCTTACACTGGTCGGTAGTGAATCGTCAGTCAGCCCACCATCCTTACTTGCTTCATCTGTCATTGCCTGTCTCAAGGACTCGACAAAAAGCCTCTTGTACTCTGGAGAGAGTACAGAATAATCTGTGACCCCCTCACCTTCCTGTGTCTGTTTCATAGTGTCCAGATCCCTCTTACGTGTTGCCATGTCAGAGGGACTGTTTGTTTACCTAACGACCGCTGTATATCTCCAATACTGTCCACTGAAATTCCTGTTTTTCTTCTATCAATGTTCTTTAATCCAGCTTCAAATTATATCCACGGTGTCCACGGATCTTTTATACACCTCGTAAAACACGATCAAAACCGTACAGTCCAGTATGGCACTTAGGGCAAGCCTATTTAGCACGTAGCAGTCTCAGCGCGTCCTCACCTGACGGCCATTATAAGCATTTTTGTTAATGTCTTGCCATGTTCATGGAGATGAATATACGAAGCCTCTAAAAAAAAACACCTGTAAGCTCTACTGAGTAGGTGCTTTGTCACCTCTCTTTATCCTTAATATTACCACTTTATCACTTTGAAATATAAGCATCAACTAAGCTAGTGTTGAGATAAACATAAAATATTGAATGACTGATACAATGGGAGGTTCCAATGACAAGTACTGAAGATAATCGTAATTGTGTATCTTGATGTATGGGTCTACATAAAGAGGCAGAGGTTTTGGGCTGGTTATTGTGTTATGAATGCTCACAGGTACCCAAAGATTTGTATGCATAAATTCTTTTACTATCACATCACATGAGCCAGAAAGCGCACCGATACCCAGATATTTGTCGGCTTTATTTAATTCACTATCATATCATTTGAGCCAGAAAGCTCACTGCTACCCAAAGATGTGTATGCATTGATTATTTTACTATTGCATCGTACAAAACCATCGCAATTTCCCATCTTGCTCCTATCACCAAGCTTTCGCGTATAGTTTACAGACCAAAACATAAAGAATAGCTACTATACATTATTCAGTATGTAGGAATTCATTGTCTCCTCAATACAACAATAAAATACTATTGCGTATTTGACAAGACATTTAGCAAGTATCTAAACCTTTCCACATTCCGCATGTTTATCTAGGATGATTCTACTAATTTAGTTCTCAAGCTCAAAATCACTAACTGTATCCTTCCAAAGTCAATTATTAGAAATGAAAACGCATTGGTCATTGCACAGTACAGTGTGAATTTCCCAGTGTTAAGCACTGTATATATATACAATTTTATTAACTAAAGAGTTCTAAATAAACAACAGACTATTAGAGTAACACACTATGCATATTTTTTTTACTGTAAATTGGATTGTCAGTAGGTTTTGCTATAAACTTACAGTGTAATATAGAATTGAAGGTCATATACCTGTAATAAAAATGCAACCAAAATGTTGGATGACGGTTTTTAGGTTGGTTGGTTGGTTATTGGTGTTTAACGCTGTATCAACATCTATGGTCGTATCACGGCATGAACAATGTTTGACAATTCTGTCTGGGATGATCAAATCTATCAGAAGGTAGAGACCATACCCCTACACATTTACCGAGGTAAGTGTTCTTTAATGTGCAGGGTCCCATAGGCAGGACCCTACACAAACAGCCACTGGCCCAGGGGCCTTTGATATCCATGCTGTTGGCACAGGAGGACGTTCGGAGGGGTGTAGCAGCCCAGCTTAGGCCGAGGATTGAACCACGGCCGCCCGCACAGCAGATGGTCACGCTAACCACCACACCACCCCACACGCCCCAACGGTTTATAAGAGACACTTATGCGACCAGCACCCGCCCACTGCTAATATATTATTCATATATAACCCGCCTACATTTTAAACGTACTTGGAACCTATCCCAGCAGTGCCACCTAGTGCATACCTGTAGAACCCTCTATGCGTTATTGTTATACTGCACTGAAAACACAGAGTTGTCAAAATGGTGCCAAAAACGACAACCCAATGTTGTCTGTGTCTTTTATACAAAAAATCTTATTTATGATAATTTCATGTTGTAGATATCATAGTCCATAATAATGGCTTCCTATTTTCTTATTACTAGTTATTAGGACCTGTGTCTCCCCACACAGAAAGGATGCTCCGAGGGGGTTATATCTTAAGCTCTAAGGCTAATATTAAGGGAGATATGGGTAGATTTGTGAAAAATAGGGATGAAAATGTCTTTAGCCAACTTTTTGTGTAGAATTCAGTTTTCCCACTCTAAACATTCCATATTGTTTGGAAAACATTCTATTTGGAATGTTAATGGAATGTTTTCCCCCCATATATTACCTAACATTAGATGTTTGGTTACCATGGAAACGACAACATTTTGAGGATTTTGTCAGAAATTGTAACCCATTTGGAAAAACATGACTTCATTATTTTATTAGTCCAAACTAAAATAGATTATCTTTTCAAGATCAAAAGTTATCTGGATAATAGCTTTTTAAGGTTTTTTGTTTATTTATGGGTAAATTTTGATTTATTTCTAAATATTTAGATAAATATTTAGATAAATATTCAATATTCGGGCTTTTTGCCATTTTCAGGGAAACTGACCGTCCTGCATTCAACAGGCTGTAACTTCCTTAAAAATTATCCAAATTTGATGAGCTTAGTACCATTTGAAAGCTTAAAACATCCTCTTTAATGCTTAATTCCCGCCTGGAGCATCCTTTCTGTGTGGGGAGACACAGGTATGGCCATTACACATAGGAGGCCTATTAGTTGTATGCTTTATGACACCATTCACTTACAATACTTTATCATAGACAGAGGCCATGACAACCTTGGGCTGTCGTTTTAGGCACCATTCACTTACAACCCTAGGGTCGTCAGGCAGCACTTTTGACTCTCATTTTGTTCTGTTACAACCCTATGACAACCAGATTCTCAGGTTTTGCTTCTCTGACAACCTTTTTGGCCAAAGTAGTCAGGAGAAAATGACAACCTATGGGTTGTCATCCAGCCTCAAAATTCACAATGACAACCCTCTGACCACCCCTAAATTGTCAAAGGATTGTCACAAGGTTGTCACACAGTATCAATGGCCTGAAATGAGCCCTGCTCTGCCCCCACAAGTCACCTATGACAACCCAAAAGTCACCTATGACAACCCAAAAGGCACCTATGACAACCCTCTGACAACTTTAAAGTGGCTCTCTGACGACTTTGTGTTTTCAGTGTGCTGCTACACACAAACAGTGTGTCAGTTATTACTATAGGGATGATAGGGAAGTCTATGATCAAAACGGTAAAACCCTTTGAATTATTTACAGGATGTCAATCAGATCAAGACTTAAAATCTATAGGAATGTCAAAAAAAACCACTACAACATTCTTTTCTGAGATTTTTGAAATTTAAAAATGCAGGTATTTTCCATAGAAACCTAAAGTAAATACCTCAAATGTTTACAATCCCCTAACTGGAAAACCAAATGGTAAAACTTGTTTTCCCTCTGGCTATGTATTCCTGATGTATTAAAAAAAATTCTGAGGAGTTATGGAAAAAATATCAGTACAAATCCTGCTGAATAGGTACAAGTACCTTTAAAAGGGTGGTGCTACTATAGCTTCCAGTCATGCTTGGATCAAATTTTACTTTTTATTTCATTTAAATTCTCCCAGCCATGGATGACCAATTCTTTGTTTTACCTGCAGGTTAGCCTAGATCATGATGCATGCTGAGTAATGTGTCGACAAATTGCAAGGTTTAATCATGTGAATTTTCGTGAATCATATCATAATGTATAATTCAAGGTGATGAAAATCTAGCAATTAATATTTCTTGATTTGTAGCCATATACATTTAATTTTTTTCAAGTTGTTTGAAAAAGCTTTTTTTTTAATTTATAACAATTATTTGTATATTTTCTATAGTTTTTCAAGGTCGACAACACCAGTCAAAATAAGTGCTTAAAATATATAGTAAATGAGTTTCTAAACATTGCAACAATCATGCTTAACCAATAAAACTCATTGTCATAATTATTAGCTGATTAAAGAAGACAGTGGCTATTCCTTTTATCAATTTTCGTTATCAATTTAAGGCTGAATTTAATTGTTTATATTCTGAGTTGATAAAAAATTATTGTAACTCGATGACTTTGGCTAAATTCATTTTCTTTCTATTTACTTATACACAATACTCTAATAAATCAGAAAACTATTCATACTGAAAAATCTACATGCTGTTATGATCTGGTCATAAGATTGCTAAAAGTCACCAAACATGACCCTAGCAAAGTGGGTAACCGTTAAACGATTCAACTAAATTCCTGGTCGAAAACGATCAGAAAATCTGTTCCCATTAAACAGTTTGATCAGAAATCTATCTTAAATAAGATTAATTGGTTTGAAAATGTCTAACAATGTTGGCCAGTAATCTCTAATACGACCAGAATTTCAATCACACCATTCGCTTTTACACGAAAAGATTAGTTCATCCTAATTTATTCATGAAGAATGTCTATCACAATAAAGTAGTCACATGCATAAGTTAAGAACTCTTCAATAGAACTGATGTATTGCCTTGACAACTACAAACACATCAACTCATCTGGTTTTTCCTCCCTTTTTTATGATTTGAGTGATGTGCATGTTCGTTTGTTTTTATTTTTAGTGATTTGTGGCAAGTCGGTGCTATCGATAATCGTTAAGAAGCCTGATTGACATGCTATGGGCCTGTTTTTCTATGATTTTTAATGATATTATATTTATGATATATAGATTGATTATTTTATGAATAAATGAAAGGTTAACGGCGTATATATAACCTGCCACCAACAGAGATATTCACCATTGATATGATATCAGAAATCATGGATGCAACAATTTTGTACCTTTTCATCTTTCTTCTAAAAGGCATCAATGCAGGTATGTAGAGTGATATATGCGTTGAGATACAGGGATTTATTCGATATTAATCTTACTTGTGATAATTTTTGAAAATTAAGTAGTCCATTTCTCGTATACGTGATGGAACGTTGGTCATAAAAACTTCCTGGTTCGTTTTTTTTAAATGCAATATGATGTTTATTACTTGGTTAAAACCAAAGAATCATCTGTGCACACAAGTATATCTACATGAATCGATGGGGAAAATAATAAATTTCCATTTTAACATTATAAATAATGATTAAGCTAAAGCTCGTTTATTTTGTCACTTTGGAGCATTCATTGTCTCTGGCTCCCTTAAAGAATTGAAAGCTATAGAATTAACATCCATCATTTAGATGCTGTCTCTGTTGTATTTAAAAGCTTACATAATTATAATATCTCTTGCTGTGAAAAAAGGAAGAATTTTGTTTTCGTATCATATTTTAAGTGTTTGAATTAGGATATTATCCTAATTCACAATACGTATTGTACATTTTATAATCCTGCCTTTCAGATTTTCAGTATATTGGCTGTTACTCGAGCGGAATCATTAAACGAGGAACAGCAATATACTACAGTTCCGTTGAAACATGCGCTAGCGTTTGCCCCACTGGCACCCTCTACCTTGGCTTAATGTCTACCTATTTATGCTACTGTCTGGAGGCTTATGACAGACCTTCAACCGAGTGCACAATGCCGTGTCGTGGAAATACATCTCAAATCTGTGGAGGAAATAATGCTTTGAGCGTTTACCTTAGTCTAAACACAGGTTAGTATTTATCTTTTGCTATTGTACTTGAGTAACTTTATAAAAAGTTCCTTAATTCGTCTTGGTAGGTAAATATCTTAAGGACAATCGCGCCATTATAGAACTAGCATTGCTATTTGTTTGAAACTTCATACAGTGAAAGTTAATTATACCTATACAGGTACCAAAAATACAAAAAAAATCATAGGTCACCGTGGAAACTTTTGGGCTAAAAGAGTTTATTTATGTGATAATTCTTCAAAAATTTACTAAAAAAAATAAATTTTGAAATCTGATTTTATTTGCTAATTATTTTGATAGAAACGAAATAACAACCAGTCAAATGTTTTTGATAAATGTGTTCATGTTTTCTCAAATGAAAAAGAAAGGCTTTTGTAAAATCTGATGATGTAGCCTAATATATGTTTTTAACTAGAAATTATATAAAATAAACTAGTTCAAAAATATAAAAATTCATAAATAAAGTTGTACACAAAAAAATTGAACATTGAAAATTGCTCTAAATGTTAATATGACATGCATATGGATGCAGGCTATCATATCCAGCCAAAAAAACAGGGGGTCACCGTGCTAATTTGGCCAGCATAGATGAATATCCATTTAAAAACCTAAAAATGACTTAAAATAGCTATTTATTGGTTTTTCTATAAATTCACAAAAATGTTTATTTTAAAAGTATTTTGACAATTTCATGTTATTCCTGAGACCCTTACAATAATTTGGATGCATGATATTTCTTTATACACCCTATATTCAAAGAGTGACAGAAGAAAATGTAATTTTTGTTGCAAATTTCTTTTTTCAGCATTTCCAAAATGTTCTTAAAATAAGTCATGTTTCCCCAATTTTATCCCTAAAGCTATGCATCTTAGCCAAGTTTTTATTCCATTTTTGAATAGTACATATATTTGTGAGTGTTTATGCAAAATATGATCAAGATTGAAGAACTTTCATTTTTTTGATATCTGGAAAATGGCGCCATTGTCCTTAACTGCACATAAACACGAAAACAAGTATGTTGATAATTCCGTTAACATCAACTACCATAATTATTAACTGATTGATCAAGTCTAGTTCTAATAGTACCTGTAAAACTGTTTCTTAATTCGTCTTTGTAAGTAAACATCTTAACTCCACATAAACATGATAGCAGGTATGCACATAATTCCGAAAACATCAACTGCCATATTAACTGATTTATTAAGTCTAACTGTAATAGTAACAGTGAAAATGTCTCTCAATTTGTCTTTGTAAGTATACTGTTATATCTTAAATGGAGAAAAAAACAATATAATTGACAACATTTTCAAAACTCAGATAACCATAGAAATAATGTTAGACGAGTCTAGTTAAGGCCACTGTTAAAGTATTAGCTGTGAAAACCAGCTCAAACTGAAGTAGAATTCCAGAAGAGATAGTAATATTTCCATTTGTTTGTAAACAAACCCCATTTTCGCAGATCCATGTTATTTGAGATGAGCAAAGAAAACAAGATTTCAATGATTTTCTTCAATATTTCATTGTTTAGATTTTAACATGACCCAGAAATGGGCTTGAGGAATTAATTTTAATGATTAGTTGAGTTTGGAAAATCTCGTTGAATTTATTGGTTATGGCTACCTTTAACTGCTTAATCTTTTTATGAGGGTAGGTATGAGTGTGCACAATCACATAATAACAACCGCTATATAAACTGATTAATTAAACCTATCTGCCATCCAGTGATTATTTTGACTTCTCCAATATTATAATTTTGTAGTTTTTGAAGCGGAAATGTGTTTAGTTATCATTCTTTCGATAAAATCAAGAATAAATAAACTTAAGATTGTGAACTATGCAAAACTGGCTACTGTATCTAGTGAAATCAAATCTACAATGCCCTTTTGAATATATAGAGTCCGTATGTGATAGTTTGTCATTTTAAAACTGACAATGATTAGTATTAGATAAACTTTATCATATTCTTTGTATAACACCTTTATTGCGAAACATTTAGAATATCTTATATGTTGTCATATCATTATAGATTTGCATTCAGTGGTAATATTTGGAGGGCAATTTGAATGTTTTTGAACTATTGTGGTGTTTTAAGTACCAGCTCAACATTTTGTTATCATGCTGATGTTAGTTCCTATTGAATAAATATGTTTTTGATCTTGTCTTCATCTCCATTCTTTAATTATTCATTCCTATAGTTTGATCAAAACAAATATTGGTAAACAAAAATGAGAGGATTTATTGTTATTATATCCAAGGTGTGATAGTCATTCTCATCAGTCGAGTAATCTCATCAGATGGTAAACACCCCACACGATACAGTAGCATCATTCTCCTAATACATTCAGAAGCATAGTTGTTTCCTATTTGTAACCACAACAGAATACCCTGTCACCTAGATCCATTTACATTGCGGACCTTGCAATAAGCTCACTGTGCTCACTGTGCTCTATCTTAGAACCAGTGGCAGAATCTCAGAATACCTGAGCGCATTAGTTATTCTTTTACTTATATGGAACAACTGAGATAACGTCACCTACCAGGAATAGACACTGCCTCTCTCTGTATCTTAGATATGGTTGTTTTTCTGTATGTGTCTCCCATCCCTTAGGCTAAAGTAAACATCGTCTGTGTACAGGAATGTATGTACATAAATTAAATTGCCAGACCCCATCCCCATCCCCTTGATGAACACTCTTTGTTTACATAATGGAAGGCCCCTTGCTATATAAAAGGTTGGATCCGTAATTCAAATGCAAATGCCATTCCAATTCCAGGGTCATTTTCACAGTGAAAACAAGTCAGGATGAATTTTGTCTTTGGTGATCATATTTATGAGATGAAGGTGACAGGCCGGGCAAACAGCAGGTGATTAAAACCTGGAAATAATTTTTGCTGTACCTCATCCTTTAGTGAACCTAGACACCAACCAGGAATTGAACCCAATGAACCACTTGGTCAGTGCTGGGTCCCCCAGAATGTTATACAATGAGAGATGTGATGGATATGATACAATCAGAACATTTATAATATATAATTAATTAAACAGGACAGAGAGCAGTAGTCACCGCTGACTGTATCAAACAATTACAACAATCGTATGACCTGAATTTTATATAATTATATATAATAATATTATTATATGAACATATTATAACTCCAATTTGCCAAAAAGATCTTGTCCTAATTCTGATTAAGGAAATAAGATTTTTTAAATGATTTTATTTTGCCTTTACAACTTTGGATTGATAGGCACACAGAGATGGATGCTTCGTGATGGTAGGTCAATGAATTATTACCACGAGGCTGCATTGTTTGGCCACCCACCACTAAGCCTAAGCCTGTTCCTGATGAATAGCATGAAAATTGCATCATTCATAAATAACTCTCTAGTAGATCTAACAAAAGATTATGGGCCTACATGAAATCATATTGACGTCAAGATTGGTCATTTAGATTTTTCATGCATGGGATAATGGCTTGCTAAAAAAAAAGATACAAACTTCTGGCAACAAGTCAAATCATACGCAAAAGCGGGATCGGTCAATTACTACCCATGCCTTTTTTTATGAGATCATGCATGGTTCAATTAAAAGAAAATGCGTTTATGTAGCATTGAGAATGTTTTTTGTTGCACTTTCTGGTGCTATTGCTTTGGAACGCCCTTGCCCCATTGTCCAAATATTTGGTGGGGAGATTTCGGAGCATCCAATGACCATTTTAACATCACTTTGACATTCATTGTTTTTTTTAGGTCTAAAACTCTTTTTTCAACGTAAATTTCTACCATTTAAGAACAGGGGTAGGCCTGCTGCTTTCTTATTTTCCTCAGTGACAATGGAGAGACTTCTGACAGAAAATGATTTCGGATATGTGTCGGGACCAATAGATTACCCTGAACACAAATAGTATAAAGACCCTATACTCTATAGGAGTAGCACTCACTTCCACTCACTAGCACTCAGACCGACTCACTTCCAGCAAACTCTCTGTAATGTCATGTAAGAGGCCACCCCTGTGGGGACTATCCACATATCATACTAATCAAAGTTAAATTATAATAATTCTTATTTTTGAGGTCGGCAAATTACTTCTATATATCTATGTTTATTATCCAGCTTCATAAAATGGCCTTACATAACACTTATTCTGATATTGCAAATAAAATGTGTGCTTGTCCTGTTGATTGCAAAAAGATTATATATATATATATATATATATATATATATATATATATATATATGATTCAAAGAAAACTTGTCATCTACAATTTACCATCAGACTTGTATAATCAGATAATACTGGTTGTGCATAGATAATAAAGCAGTCAAAGAAATATTATGTGTACATCATCTGATCTTCTGATCATCACCCGTCCAGAAATGGCCATTTTATGAAGCGGGATAACAAACATAGATAATATAGAAGTCATTTGTCGACCTCAGAATAAGAACTATAATTTAACTTTGATTTGTATGATCTGAAATAATTATGTTCAAAAATTTAAAAAATAGGGAAAAATAGTTTTAAAAAAAAGGCACTTATCTAATTACATGGGTGCCGATAATAGGCCTACACCCCGGGCCATCCTTTGTGTAGGCCTATGTCTCGTACATAATTATTATCGGCAGGGCTACTTTTTTTTTTTTTAAACAAACGCTAGTAAATGAAAAGGCAATAGGTAAAAACATGAATAAATATTGAGAGTTGAGAAAAACATTGTCAGATTATTGAGCGTTCAATTATATTAGGCATGAATATAGGCCTACTCTTTCTAAAATAAAATAATTTGATATAATCACCTGCAGAAATTATAATTCAATTTAGTTCAATGTATGTAAAAACAAAACAAAAACATAGGGTGTTGATAATACAAGACAGGTGCCGATGATACACTCCAAATCATGAACAAATAATCAACCTAATATTTCTGAATATCATCTACGATATCCTAAAGTGATTTGACTATCTCATGGAATAAGTTGTCACCAAAATAACCAAAGAAAATAATAATAATTATGTAAACACTACTAGACTTATTTTTCCAAGACTTCTTCGGCCCATTTATTGTGTGTTACTTATGTCTATGAGCCAAAACAGAAAAAAAAAAACTGTCATTTTGGTAATTGAACCATGAGCGGGAAACGTGTAGCCTTCAGTGATATCAGAGCCGGTGCCCCCTCTGGTGACCTCTTCTGTAAAGAAAACAATTAACGTGGCGCCGTCTGGTGTCGCAAAATGAAAACACCAGTTCGCTCTCCTCTATCGGAGATAGAAACACCACTCCAAAATCCAGCATGGCTTCCTCCGACAATGTGCCGCATGTGCAAGCCAAGTTTTTCACTCGACAAGAACAGTAAGTGTAATCATATTGATTAACATCCGTAAGGAATTGAGACTATTGTACTAAAGATACATTTGAAAGAGTTAGATCACAGGTACGGGATGTATTTCATGTGGTAAACGGAGATGTGGTTACCTGTCGCCCTGGGCCTGGGCCTGGCCTGGCATATGAACTTGATCAAGTTGATGAAGAAGTTGCAGTAGAATCTGTAGATGATAGATCTCTCGATCGTATGGAAGGTCTCTACTTGATCTAATCACTCTCTGAAATTATTTCTAATATATGGAATATATATACTGATCAAATAATGATATGTGCTATTTTCTCTACTAGATAATTTGTAAAAAAAATAAATAAATAAATAAATAAATAAAAAATTAAAAAATGTACCGAATTTACACTTTCACACATCAAAACTTAGATGCGTGGGTATTGTCTGGAGCAAGTTGGATGAAAAAGAGATTTGTGAAATTTCTTTGGTCGTCACCCGAGGTAACCGACCTACCCTATATTTTTGGCCTTACCCTAATTTTTTCCAGATTTGTTTTTCAATTTTTCTTGTAATAATCCAACAGAATTGAACAGCTTGAAGATGCCCAGGACATGTAGCTTCTATTTCAGATGCTAGAAATTGTGCTAGAATCTAGTAGCCTAGAGCAAGTTTGGAATAATATTTCTATTTTCAAGACTGCCTGGATCCATGTTTTTATGAGCGCCTACCCTAATTTTTTCGACCTAGATTTATGGCTATATTACCTGAACACAACAATTTTTATTTTCTTTGACCTGAAGGTTTTTTCAACCAGAAATTAAATCAAAATTAATCAAAGTCAAATAGAATTTACCAAAAGAGTATGGAATAGCATTGTAGGTGCTTAGAACGTGTATTTCATTTGCTAAATATTGTTTTAGAGGATGTTTGGAGTAATTTTTATAATTTCTGCTCATGCTCATGTGTGTGACTTAGATCTACATACCTTCGATTTTATTCTACTAGTAGATCTATTTTGAAACAAATAAAACGTAAAAAAACGATCTACCTACCCTTATTTTTTTTGACCTATGTTACATGTACACAATCATTTCACAACAGGCCCCAAGAAAACAAACCACAATGTAATATACTCATATAGAACTATATTAAATAAAAAAGCATTAATGTTCTGCAACTGAAAAAAGTTGAACTCTTCTTGAATGTGGCCAGTGAACAATACAAATTTTATATAGTCTACCCTGAAGAAGACCTTAATCAGTCGAAACACGTCGATTTGATTTTGAATAAACTTTCATCATCCTGAAAATCATCTCCTGGTTTTGGTCGACAGTTCTTTCAAAACCCTTGAAAACTCTAGTACGAGCATATCTCTTACAAAGACCGATAGTTTTATGGTGACTGATGAGTATAATTAATTCTACAAATATAATATAGGCCCATGCCAGTGGCACTTGGCGTTAGAGTCCAACCTAAACCTAGATCTATGTGAACTATTTGAATTTTCTCCAGAAAAATAGTAAACTATCTTTACCAATAGAAAATCGCTCAATATTGAGCATCTTGAATTAGGTATGTGTTCTATGGAACTTGTTCTGTAAATCAATTAAGTGGTATATTTTATCAGTAATTGATTCATGCACCAATACTTTCAGATATTCAATCCCCGATCATCCATTCTCGGTACCAGCAACTGTGGGTATCTCGGAACTAAGTTCTCTGATTAACTCTCTACTCTCACAAGGTAAGTAACATTAACCTAAAGAAAAACACTGCCTCGTGGAGAAAGCAATCTATGAGTATGACATTCAAAAACTTTATGTATGCATGTAAGTTGATGAATTTCGGAAAGAATTAATGTTAGAGGGCTTCAGTGTAATAAAAAAAAAAAGATTAATTAACCTCAAAGATTCTCACTACTTCAAGTCAGACAGACCATGATGAATGTATTATGTAGCAAATCCAACCGAACTGTATAGGTAGATCAAATACCTCGCTGGGAGAATAACAGAAAAAATTGCCGTCGGATATTATGTGTTCGGTATTATTGTACCATGACTATAACTTATTTTTAAGGCTCAGAAGATGGAAACAAAGTGGCATTTGATTTCCTCATCGATGGGGAATTCTTACGGTCATCCCTGCAAGATCATATGGAACAGCACACCATCTCAACCGTAAGTCATGAACGATTGAGAAAATGTATCCAATTGCTTAAATATATAAATCGTGGAATGTTGTCCGTTTGTTTGAGAGCATTTTTTTCCACTTAATATCAAACAAGTCTTACAAAAAAAAGATTTTTGCAATTAACTTACCGAGGTGAAAATTTATTTGATTCGAGATGTCAAGGGTCAAATTTTAGAGTTGGATTTGAGGTATGTTTTCATATCTATGATAGATCCCCCTCCACCCACAAGCCTGACAGTACCTTCTGGCTGTAAGAATCATACCCCAGTATCGAGGCTGAGCCAATTGGACACCCCCAAGTTTATGTGCTGGACACACAAGAGGCTTAATCTTCATGGGTTTTTCTGCAGCTTCCTGCATCTCTGAAAATTTTGATTTCGCAGCCTGGCTAATTTTCACTTTCTCTGACCAGTGACCTACATATCGTACTTTCTTTACCCCTCAGGAAACCGTCGTTGAGGTAGAGTATGTAGAGCAGCGTCCTGCTCCCCAACCCGAAGATTCACTGGTGCATGACGACTGGGTGAGCGCTGTACAGGCATCGGGTGACTAGTAAGTTTTCCATTTGGAAACCATTCATTTGTGTAAAATAAAATTGTGAAATATACGCTGACATCTTAGGGAGCACAACATTTCTCTTTTAGGTTGCCTATTCCTACACTGAATTTTGATATTCAAAGGGATGCGCGGGAGGTCATACATGTTACCAAAAATAATACATGTTTGAGGTATTGCATTATATCTTTAGAGAAGCCTTTTTTCCTCTTAAAGTTTTCCGACGACAAAACACATTAAGAACTTAAGAATCGAAACACCCCCCACCCCCCCCCCCCCCCCCCGCCCTCCGTATAACTCATTACCTCTGAGAATGAAGTATTTGGGAGAGTCTCTACATTATTAGTTTATTAACCCAATTACCCAGAAATCTTCCCTTTACCCAGTATTTTGACAGGGTCTTATGACAATACAGTACGAGTATGGACCACAGAAGGGGACCTCGTCATTACTATACCCGGCCATTCGGGGCCCGTCAAGAGCGCCGCCTGGATCAAACAAGGTACGAACAAACATCAATTGAGTTGATTTGATTTCTCTGTAAAAGCAATGGCGCAACTGTATTTGCAGTAACTGATACAAGACTAATATCTTCCTTTGACGTTTGATGCGTTCTTATCAAGGATCTATTCGCATTGTAATGTAAATCTAAGTGGTCACGTTACATACATAATATAATAACAGTAGTTACGGTCATCGGGCCCCACCCTGATTCTATTAACCCTTGCCCAGTGGTGGATATAAGTCTCAAAATCCAGGGGCCAGTCGGGCCTCTAGCTTTTCAAATCTACATATAGTAGAATTGTCTTTAAAAACACTATGTTTTATGTTGAAATTTATAGAAATCTGTAAATGTTATCCATGATTTTCCTAGGGGCCGTCGGGCCCCTAGGCCAGAAAACCTAGGGGCCCGACCTGCTTTTTAAGGGCCTCGGGCCCCCAGGCCTGTGGTTATGTCCACCCGTGCTTGCCTCTCTTCAGTGCAAATTTCGGTCATATATAAGACCGAAATTCTAAAATTAACCCTTGCCTATCTTCAATGCAAATTTCAGTCATGCAATATGATCGAAATTCTAAAACTTGAATGAATTTACTGAGTGAGGAAAATAGATGGTTGCAAAGCGTAACATCCACTGCCCCAAATGGTCAAAATTTTGGGATGGATACAGAAGGCTGCACATGGAGCGACGGGACTTTTTTTATACAGGCGCCTCCTCTTTCTAGATTTCCCAGATCCACCCCTGAAATTTAATCGATTACTCCCAGTCATCACCATAGTGATCCACTCCACAAACAAAAACAGAAGTTTCTCTATTAAACTTCCCCTTGTCTGTCAGATGACGATGACCCTGTACACCGGTTCGTGACGGGGTCCCACGACTCGACCCTCCTGGTGTGGGAGTGGAACCAGCAGAGGAACGCCGTAGACTGCGTCCACACGTGCCGCGGGCACGCCGGCAGCGTCGACTGTGTCGCCGTCGATCCCACCAAAACTAAGGTGAGTGTCTCAGCGATATTAAGATTCTTTTTTATTATTTAGATAGCTTGTGAGAAGTCAAAACCATGAGGCTATTATTTTTTTAGTGATAGGCGGCTTTTATTTTATGTTGTCCAATGTTTAGACTCAATGTTTGTTTTTGGAATGATTTTGACATTCAACGGTTTCTTAAGTAGAATAATGTGTTCAAATATTTGCTTAGTTACTTCTTTGATGGTTGCTCGTCTTGGTCACGTATTTTCTAAATTTTGAATTAATTGATCAAGTGAAACCATCAGCCGGAAAAAAATACGCTGGTAGTGAATATTCAGGAGGTCAGAAAAAGTTGTTCAAATATTTACAGCAGGCGGCTTATCTCTTCAACAGCGATTTTAGGGCCCTCGTAAATTAATTGTTTTGAGTCATATCTTTTTGTCCGCGAAGGGAGGGGGAGAAGGAGCATCGTGGTATATTAAAGGATTCAACCGAAAATAGTTGATAACGGGTATAGAAGCTGCAAAAGTTTAAAGCGGTCGTCAGGAAACATTGAAATGTTCCTTGCATACTAGAGCTGTGTTTCCAAAACTCTGAGCAATTTACTACGACATACATTCGCATATTCTTTAATTTTGCTCATTTTATTGCATAAAAAGCATGGGATTATAATCTCCGGAAAATTCCTCAATTATTAAGTAAATGTAGCTCAAAATCAAAATTATCAAAACTGAGTTCTTTGGTTATGATATCAAATTCGTATACATATGTTATCATTATCCAATAGGGGGCAACTTTATAATCATTATCTTTGCTAATATCAACATTTGAAAATAATGTCTTATATCTCCTATGTAACGTACATAACCAAGCTTGCTACATACAGAACCAAGGTTTTCAGGGTAAATAAGTTTACAAAATCTAATATTCTTTAGTCAGGCTAACAATAACATTACAAAATAGATTCTCATATCTTAAAAGAAAACCTGAGTAAGAATGCCTTGCAAAAAAGACAGTAAAAGGCAACAACCTTGGTGCTGTACGTTACACAACTTGTAACATACATAACCAAGCTATTTCTTCTGTAATTACAGCTTCATCTTATAATTTTCGGCCAAAATGCTTATAACTTGGAGTAACTATGTCCCCTTGATCTAAGTTAATACAAAATACCAAGTATGAAATTGATAAGTCCGAAAAAACAACTAATTCATTGAACGCTTGGTTCTGTATGTTACAGACCTTGGTTCTGTATGTTATACAACTATTTTAAGATGTGTAGGTCTTTTGTAAATAGCAGCCACACTAATGGGAATCTTGAAATCAATTTTTTACAAGATGGACCCAGTATATTGAGCTTTTCTTATGATATGTTTTGATAATAAAATTACATGTACTCATTTTGATTAAATAGGGGGTTGAGTAAAGTTTGGTTCTGTGCGTTACATATTTGTCTGAGATAAAATCTTAAGTAGGTGACAATTTTTTTCTAGGCAACAAAATGAATTTGTTATGTATCAAATTGATCAAATATATGTTGTTGTTAAAACAGAACACGTTGAAGCATGCAGCAACTACATATAAGTTGTGAGAATTGCATTTGCCTGAAAAATGAATAAAATGATTAAATAATTTACCATAGCATTTTCTGCTCTTTTTCTACAATTTTGCTATATTTCTAATAATTTCCCCAACAAAATATGGGTCAAACCATACATTTTCTGAATTGCCAATGTCTATACTACGTACAGGTAATATAAAAACTGAATATGAGTGAATATTAAGTTATACAGACAGATTTTACTTTAAATTATCCTGTTTTCATCAATTGAGGAGATTTCCGAAGAATGGCCCTTAATAGAATATTCTTTAATGGTCGAAAACAAGAGATAATAGGACTCTATCCTGCCTTATTCTGGCAGTTAGATTTATTTCGTCCTTGAAGTTATTATATGCAATACGTGACGCTTTGTCTCATTCCAGTGGCGGAGATATTTTGGGAAGGTTAATTCAAACCCCGTGCACAAATAAAAATAATAGACCTATCTTTAGCCCTTCCACCTACCTTGGCGAGACGTCACAGATGATTGCACAGCCCACCGCCTCGAGTACCAGCCTAGACTAAAATAGTTGTTGTGATTGTCACGCCTCACCAGGTCCTCTTCTGGTCTATTGGCGATTGGTTCTTTGGGTCTATTTATGAATCTGTGGTAGGTTTGGGCGGGAACAGAGCTGTGTGCGTCGTCATTCCGGGACGAGACACGGCAAGAGAAGCAGCCACTCCACATTCAACATGGCTCAGCCACAGGTGTTGTAGTCTTTTCCCCTCAATGAGACTTCTCCAATGTTTGGGTCGAGACTTTGAGTCATTCTTTCGATGTATATACCTGAAAAATATCCGTTGGCAATGTAGTTGGAACTTGTAAAATACGTCTCATTTGAGGCGGGGTATATCAAAGATATAATGTAACGTCAGTCCATGGTTTTATAGATAGCTGGGGAATTCGCCCCAGGAGAAGTCGTGCTGTAGTATACATCTCCATTGTTGCACATTTCATGCGTCTCCAAGCGTTTGACGGATATGCTAAAAATGTGTTCATAATCTTGTCATTGTTTTTGCGCATTGCTTTTTGCGGCCTGAAACTGATACACGTCTGATAAATCTCAAGTGGTATGTTCTTGGCCATCGCAGGAGGCCTCCCTCCCCAACCTCAAAAAATAGAGATTGTGTACTTTTCTTTTCATGGATACAAAGGAAACCTATATTCTATTACATACGTCATAATCTAAGAGTTAACTGGGTAACTGTTTAATGTTTAATGTGCATCATGTATTTGTGATCCAGTTCTGCAGCGGTTCATGGGACCGGATGTTGAAGATTTGGTCTACAGAACCTACTGAAACTTTAAGTGACAGTGCTCCAGCCGGAGAGAAACCCCAGAAACGGAAAAAGGTGGACAACTCCAAGGAGGGAACTCGGGTAAGTTTTAAAGTCGCCTTGTAGACATGATAATTCTACTACATTTCCATCACTACATTCATATGCTGTATGTATTTAATAAATAATAATTGTTAATGTACATTGTCAAGGGAAAGTCAAGAATACTGATGTTATCGGTTGATATTTGATAAAGATAATTGTATTGTTATTATATGTGTAGTTTCAGTGTAAATGAGAATAAGAAAAAGATAAGTGTTAATGTAAGGAAAATACGAGAAATGGAATTTAATGATTGAAGAAATATACCGCAGCTCTCATTAATTACTAATCAGTATTGTTAATGTGATTCTTTTCCCGTTTATTTTATTTTCTTCAATTCTAATAACATTACATAAAATATCGTATGATTTAAACAAAGAGAGTCTATGCAAATATTGCGCGTTTCCTAAATCATGAAACCACAATCGTCACCAGTCCTTGCCTTTGGTTGTAGGTGCCCTTGATGACGTTGAGTGGTCACAATGAGGGTGTGTCGGCCGCCCTCTGGTTGTCGGACAAAGAGGTGTGCACCTCCTCCTGGGACCACAGCATACGGACCTGGGACATCGAGACCGGCGAACAGAAATCTACGCTGGTAGGTTGAACTGCCTAAAATACAAAGTTATAATTGACTACACAGATTCTGAGATGTTTGTGATGTTTGGCTTAGACTAGTGTTTGACATATCTCACACCCTCTGAGCACTTTACAATTTAATTAGAATATGTAATATATAGAAAGGTAAAAGAGAAAGATAATAAATGGATGTCTGATTCAGAAGTTCTCGACGTGGTCATAGATTCAATTTTCAAAAAAGACATTGTTCTCGCCATGATGTGACCATAGATGATGCTACGGTGTTAAACCCCCAAAACCAACTCGACTTTCAATTGAGTCTAGTAACTACAAGTTTTATTAAGCCAAGTCTCTCTGATGTTGAATGTTAAAGGATACAAATGGACTTGCGTTTGGCTCAAAGATCAGTGAAATCTATATAAAGGCAATCTTTGTTTCAGATGGGAAGTAAAGTGTTCTTAGACATCAGCTACTCTCCCTTGTCGAAGACGATAGTGGCGGCCTCTGCCGACCGGCACATAAGGCTCTACGACCCCAGAATCACAGGTGAGATGGCCAAGGTGTGAGGCCTAGAACCGTTCTTGGTGCACGCCATGCAATTTGTAGCCCCTAAAACCTCGACCCCCTGGTTTCAGGGATTCTTTTTAATAGATTCTAAACGTGCTTCAACCGTTTGTCATATGGGTCACATAAATAGCTGTTTCATTATATCACAAATATGACACGAAATATTTAATTTCGGATTCGTTCTATAAGGAATAATATTCCACGCCCACGGGTCTGTTCAGGCTTTGTTTGTTACCAATATATCATATTTTGAAAAACAAATGGTGGATTAATTTTGAAAAAGATGATTGAAATCAGATGTACATTCAAAATAAATATTTTCAACTCATGTCTTGCCCCTCCGCTTTCAGACGGCCAGTTGGTCAAGTCCACATTCACGTCCCACAACGGGTGGGTAGCCGGCGTTGACTGGTCACCCACCAACGAGTACGAGTTCGTCTCCGGTGCCTACGACTCCCTCATGAAACTCTGGGACACGCGCAGGTATATTATACAGTTTTTGCTTATTTTCAATTAAAGTACTTCACTTATTTACGAGGAATAGTTTTACGTGCTGCCTATAAGAATGAGAACTATACATGTATATGTTTGCTGAAGTAGGAACTATGCATCCGGCCTTGTCCTTATGGATGAAGTTGTACTTTCCATTCTTTTGTTAAGAAAAAAGTTATTCAGTATATAAAACCAATAGGGAATAATATAGCAGGGTCCAACATTAAGCATTGCCCGCCTGCCCGGGGCAGGTAAAACTTCAGGTGGGGCAGGTAAATGTTGACTGTCACCTGCCCAAAGGGCAGTTAAACTTTCTGCCATATTATAATAATCTAGTTAAGAGGAGCAGGTGAATTTATGGACCGGGCAGGTAAAATTGCACCTCCACCTGCCCGACGGGCAGCAAAGCAAAAAAGTTAATGTTGAGCCCTGTATAATTTGCAAATCTCTCTTAAGTTAAAGAAATGGTCACTTTATGAGTTGGATCCAGATTAGTATTTAGTTACACGTATAACATAAATAGTTGTCTTTCTGTTATACAACTCCAATATTATGATTGAAACTTGAGGTTTCACTCCTGAAAATTTGTGTGTAATCAAACTATGATATTGTGCCATGTTTCAGCCCTAAAGCGCCTATCTACGACCTCGCTGGTCACGATGACAAAATCCTGGCCGTTGATTGGTCCGTTCCACAGTACCTGATGAGTGGAGGGGTGGACAACCACCTCAAAGTGTTCAAATACAATGAGAAAAACAGCTGGCGAGGAATGGCCCAAATGGCTGAGTGTACATAAAAACCAACACTGCATTTTTCCTTACCAACTCATCTCATAATGTTCATGCATTTTCACAATTAGTAAAGTTCAAAACTATTTACATATTCACCTAAGTATTGGTCGTATATAAGTTGATGTGATATTTTTGAGAAAGTGGAGATTAAAATAGGAATTTGAAAAGGAGATCAAAGAAAAGTATGAATACTGATTGAAGTCTATTGACTTCATTTATAACATGCTAAAAGTTTATGCGTGTGGTCTGAGATAAGCTCTTCAACAAAGCTAGATTATTGAAAGTTTGTCGTCATACTAGAATCCGACACCGGTTGTGATGTAAAGGTATATGTCGTGAATGAAACCGCTTCTCCATGTTTCAAAGCTACTGATAATAAAGAAACGTTTACGCATCATTTTGAGTCTTTCTCTAAGTATGTCAATGGCACGGCTGGCACATGCCCTATTGTGCCTGTATTTCTCTTTTCCTATATAAGCCCTCGAGATAACTTTTTAAATAAAATTGGCCCGGTATGCCCTATATTCTGAGATTTTACAAAGCTGATGGGTAACATTTAAGTTGTCTACTATAGTTGTCTTTTTAAACAGCATTTTCAGCTGATGAACGCTTTGGAACATTTATGTTCTGTAGTAAAATTCTAAATTCAACCCTGTCATCGAAGTTCGAAACATTTCGGTACTTTGTACTCTTTAACTTGAAACTCCCGTGTTGATTTTGGTCAGGTGAGCACCGTCTTTTGAATTGTATTTCACAATTCTAATTACAAGGTTCCCATGCAGGTCTTAAATTAATTTTCTCGAGTTAGAGGTCTATAAAGGTCTTAAATTTTACAGTTTTGTAGCTAGAGGTCTTAGAAACATCTCCAATTGAAATCTGAGAAGTTAAAATGAAGTTATCTAAATTCAAAATCCCACTTACAAATGAGAACCCTTACTTGAAATTCAATATTATTTTTTATTATTTTTTAAGGCACTTCAAAGCGATAGCATCAAAAGAACTAATACCTCGCCACGTACTCCGCATACTTACTTGAAATTCAATTCATACAATGGATTCAGAAATTTCTTTGCTCACGGTTGATAGGTCTTCACTTATCCGGATCATGGTATTAAAAATATCTTATTTATTTTCAAAAATGTGTGGGAACCCAGATACAATGTTCACGAGATCAATGTCGTTCGAAGCCCAAACACCCAGCTCCCCCTAAGGCACAGCTAGAGAAGCAATGACTATTTGTAAGTCAAATTTGAGTTAATTTACTAGATCACTTGACAAAATTTAAAAATATGCTAATACGGAGTGGTGCTTTTGACACCTAACTTTTAACGGAAATCTTTTGTTAAATGGGAGCTTATCTGGGAAAAGGTACCTATTGCCAATTAATGAGGTCACAAAATCACATGAAACATGGGGAAATGTGTTAGCATTATTCTTATTGTAGAGAACCTTCTCTTTCAAATGCTGCAGACCATTTAAAAATATTCCTGATAGAACCTGAGATAAACATGTATGAACTTACCCACCTCTTGTACATTGAGAACCCCTTATTACCAATTACTGTTGTTACTTCCATGTTATGGCAACTTAAAGTTTCTTATGTTTATCAAGAAATTAAGTTTTCTTATTTCTGAGAATATTAAAAGTGCCATAACTATTGACAGGAGTGCTTGTTCCACTCACTGTTTTCAGTTTTGAGAAGGTAAAAACATTTTCTACATTACCTGTGAAAAAATGTTATTTTCATTTTTTATATTCTTTCTACCGTAACCATGGTAACTCGCTACCCTATATTATGCGCATGAATTCTGCTAAAAAAAGTTCCATTTTGATTTTCCCATGATGCATTGCTTATGAAAATTTAGATTTTTTAGTAAATGTCATGAGAATCTTTAGAAAATTTCATACAAGTCAAAGTTTTCCCCAAAATAACTTTAAAAAATAAGTTTTTCCCCCATATATTTCATGATTAATGTAACAAAGAGTCAATTTCTGCCAGATACTGCCAGATTTGGCCCAAATTAAGCATAATAGCCTATATTGTACGTAAGATTGTGTAGGAACTAAATATCGTAGAATGATAAAACAAAGAGTAGAAGAATCCCTGGGACTTCAGAAACATTATAAAACATAACTTTTAGCTGCATGTTAAGTGAATGTTTCATAATATGAACAAACCTCCAGAACTAGTGGTCACAGGGTGGCCAAATATTTAGGTACCTTTTCCCAAATATGCTCCCAAATTTGAGTGAATTTACTAAATCATGCGACAAAATTTACCAGATTTTTTTTTTTTAAATGCATTTAAATATGCTTATACGGAGTGGTGCTTTTATCATGACATGTTTCTGTATCGAAAACAATTTTTGTTTCAAGTATTCCAGTCCAGTGAGTCACATCTACGCTCGCAACTTCAACTCCGACATTAGTCATGGTCAATACCAGTGAAGAAAACAAAACGCTTCTTTCATTATCAACTTGTTCACTTTATTGAACACAATGCTCGAGGTGTCCAAGTTTCCCAGTTCACAGGAAGATCAAGGAAGAGCCAGCGGCCTCCCCGAGTCAAACTCCTTAACATTCGAACATCGAATTCCAATACTACCATATTGTAGAAATACAGGGTAACAATATAACACAAAATATTTACAATGCCATTTACAAGTTATTGTCTATTAATGTACCTAATTAAAAAGTGCAGATCCTGGATATTTAGCCAATGAGTGGAAAGGGTAAAGTCTGAAGGAATAATGTTATGATGAAGGGAGAGGTGTTTTATCAAAGAAATTTGAACAAAGTGCAACCTCGGGTGTATAAACTGCCCACAATGGTGAAAACAGCCTTTGTAATTTCTGTATATCGATCCAAAGACTTATGTGAACTCATCCCTTACTAATTGATGAAGTAGCTATGTAATTAAGAGAAAACCTAACTTCCCTTACATGGGACATTCTTAAACCATAAAGGGTGATTTCAAACAAAATTGAGAAATTGAACGTGTTTTCGTTCCATGATATTACTAGGCAGAATTTAATCACTCAATTCCAGCACATCACATACAGATGGCAATGAAAGCTACATGGGCTATGAATGATAACGTAATCTTTCCTCACATTCCCTTCTAGTTATTAAGACTGTTCATCTAAGGATTCCACTCGCGTCAGCTGCTTTCTAACTCTCACTCATGTACAAGCTCTTAATTACTTACATATGAATGGATGAAAATGTAAAATTTACAATGTCTCAGTCGCAGAATGAATAAATAAAGAATCGAAGTTTTGTTAACTTTTTCGAGAGAAAAATACTGCTAGTGCACCACTTGTGTTAAGAGCAACAAGTGGACTTTTTCGCTTTGCTGTTCAAGTTGAGTACGACAAAGATTAGCCTTATAATGTTCAGGCTGACATTAGAAGGTATCACAAGGGGGGAGACCGGATTGAAGGCTCAGACTGAACATCTACGAGTACGCTGCTGCTGCGGCTATGTACAAGAAATTACAACATGAAATTGTGTGGTATGAATAATTACTTCTACATCTGTGTTTTTAGATTTACTGAAATCGACTACACGGAGCCAGGTCAGCAACCAATCGCTTGCCTCTCTCGCTCCTAGTCTTCTGTTTTAATTTATTTTAAACAGAAAATAAACAGATCCCTATACGACAGACTAAGGTAGAAAAATAAACAAATGTATGAATCCATGGATACAGATTTACGACGCAGACATACATTCAGCAATTCTAATTCGTTTAAAGTTCTTTTAAGAACAGTGTAATTTTATTTCACTACTGAGGATGGGTGTTTAAAACACCACCCCACCTAATCGACCTACATTACTCGACACTTTCCTTTTTCACCATGCTTTTTTCATCATTTATTCCCGTTCTTCTAGCATTCGCTTAGTACCTAGCATCCAGTCTTTTATACATGGCAGACCCGTTTTGCTGAGATCTAAAAGGACGCATTCTATATTAGAGCTATCTTAATCATATATTAATTGTAGACGACTTGCCTCATACAATATTGTCTTGAACTACTTCATTCGTTTGGTCCCCCAGATGGTACAACACCCGAGAAATAACTTACAATCCAAAAATCAAACCGTAAATCCGCATATTAGTCAACCGATATACGCCCTGAATTTTGTGCGTTTTTTGAGTTGTATAACGATAACTCAGTGTTACTTCATTACAATCATAACGTTACAGCCAAAACCTATTACCAAATGGGTCCAACAATTTGATCAAGTCGAGATAAATGACTTTCTTATTCGTATCATTTTCTCTGCTTTACGTTTGGCTCTATTACATTTCCTTGTACACTTAATCATTAGAAAAAAAAGAAGCCGGTAAGACTTTCGTGAAGCACCAAGTACGTGAATGAGTGGCCAGTTCGGGTAACTCGGCAGGTTTGGACGCAGAATCGGAGAAGTGTAGCATTTCAATCTAGAATTTAATACTATATATTTTCTAATAAGCTTAGCAATATTAATAATTTTATTCTTTTCGGGGAAGGTTACCTTTTCTGCCGATTTTGGACCAGAAAGCTCAAGGTGTTAACACTAATCTTGAACGAAAATTACTCCTCATAATTTTGATAACAATAAAGTCCAATCTTGAATTTTGCCAAAAAGTAAATTTGCAGGTGTCAAAAAGTGAAATTTGATATCTGAAAATTTACTTCCGAACCCCCTTACCCGGCCGGTCCATTCTTAGATATTACAGTACGGTCTCATCTTAGACAAGCTGTGGACTGGGCGAATCCAGCTGGGTTATCAAAAACCTATAATCTGGTATTACCATTTAATATACTCGGACACTATAGACCCTTTTGGCAATATTTTTGGGGGGTCTTGTATCACCGGTGCTTTTTGGGACGACCTGCTTTCTTCTCGGGTCGATCTCGCTTATCCACCTCGTACCAGGGCAAACTAAATTCTCTGTATGAAAGATGACAAAGAAAACTGTTAGCTGAGGCTATGAATTATTCTTGTTTGTCTTAATATATATATCCATATTCTTAATTGGTGTTTGAACTATTCATAGACTTAAGGCAGTTAAGAGAAAAACGTTTTGAAAGGAAGGGTTAAAGGACTGACAAAAATGTATATTATTACCGTTTTTCTCAATTTTTAATTGATACACTGTAGTGTTTACTAACATCATTATTACAAAATATCAAGAAAATACATGATGAATTCTAAAATTCACATTATGAAAACTTACGTCGTTTTAAAAGAGGGAATAGGGTAGCCAAACGCAGAGACGGGGATTTTCTCAGTCACCTCGATGAATTTCGCTGAAAAATGTAATACATGAATAGCATATGAGTATGCGATGGGTCAAGGCAGCATAATTAACTGGTATTCTTCTTTTGTCGACTTCCGATCACTTACGCATCCTATTCTAATGTATATTTACTGATTCGATGAAAGTCTAGTACACCATGTTTGAAAAATTCTGACTCGACAACAACATTGTGGTTTTAAAAACTATCTGATACTGATAAACAAGATGATTCTTTTGCTTATCATAATGTTAAGAGTTTTTACTGAAATATACAATTCTGATCAAAGATTATGCCGATCCTCATAGGGCGTTTTACTGTCGAATTCATGAAGATAGGGTACTGAATGCTGTATCGAATTTTGAAATGGGGAAAAAAAACAAAAGAAAAAAAACACTATGTCTGTGATATTTACGTTCTAGCGAAACAAAAAATACAGTGAAAGATTCATGTCATTCCTACGATTATTAAATTTAATAGCGACTAGTGATGGATACAGCGAGAATATACTTTATGAAAAAGAGGGATATGATTAGATCTATATACAACATTGCATACCATCATCCGGTTCGGGCTGGAAGGATTGATAGGGGCCTTGATCAGTATCTGACCGCGAACTGGTATCGGGCGCTCGGCCTTGAAGCTTTTCATACAAGTGTTGCTCACGTAACCGTTGCATGTCCCACCGCTTTCTCCGCTTCTCTTCTTGCTCTGGCTTTTGATGCCTTTTAAGAAATATTTCATCATCCAAGTTCTGGAAAACAATCAGTCCCCTTGATGTTGCGTACTATGCAGACTGACATAATTTACCAATCATAACATTATCATTTATTGGAAACAAAAATTTCTTCTCTATTCAAACTGTCGTATCTTCAGCTTACACTGATTTTCTTAGCTACTTTTTTAGAGTTATGAAGAGCAGTAAACAAACCACATATTTGCAAGGCTGTTTCAATGAAAAGTTTTCAAAAGTATTAGCTACATGTATTATATTATGTGCAAATATATATATCTTGTAGCTTGAAGAGATATAAATAGTTCTACTACCCTCCGGAAGACCAGGGTTTTCCCTGAATGTTTTGAAATAAAATTGAAAAAAAAAAGAATGGTGTGATTTTCAGATAAAAGACATAAGTCATTTCTAGGTTTAAGAAAGATGCATAACAGGTATGTAAGTCCAAGGGGGAAAATCGTGAAACAACCAACAATTTTGAAGTAGCCTTGAACTGTTTCAATTTTATCATAGCATAAAATTTTTAAATTTGTATGCAATGTGATCAAGTAAACAAATTATCCGACAAAATCTGAAAACATACATTCTTGAAATTACAACATTCTTGAATTTACAACATTTAACGTGAGGGAGGGGTGATAAATGAAACGGATACTACGTGGATTGCACTCACAATGTTACTTACCTCTGTCCCTTCTAATTGATAGCCAGTGGGTACTTGATGAATTCTCCAACTAGGTACTGAAATGCATAAAATATTTCCGTTTTGAAAGGAACGAACCTAGACTTACGACAATGATTCAATTAAGTTAAACAATGATTTGTCAATTTAATTAAATCGGGCCAATTCTTTGCATTCAAATTTCCTGATTTGTCTAACTTCAGCCCCCTCTGAAATTTCATTTTCAAATTCCCTGAGATTTCCTTGTCTTGTGGCAATTTTCCATGTGTGATATCCAACACGTTGTTCAAATTTAAAAGCCTTCTCAGCCCCAACAAAAATTGGACTACCCAACAATTCAAGTTACTATTTTGAGAATCAGGAATTTCAAAACCTGGCCAAATGAAATTCCCGTTTTTTCCCTGTGGTTTGTTAAATCAAATTCCTTGTGTTTTCCCTGCGTTCTGGTAAGATTTGCAAATTCCCTGTATTTTCCCTGTCAGGGATTTTTTTTTGCCATTTCCATGTTTTCCCTGTGCCGTGGGGACACTGCAGCTTCAACGCTAAGATGCTTATTAAAGCACTGCCACTGGGCGATTCTTCTTCGAACCAGACGTGTTCTCACCAAGTTCCTCTTATTGGGCATTTACAATTAGATATTTTAGATTACAGCGGTCGAGCCAAGGTATTAAATTCAAACATTTTCTTATACATTTCCCCTTTGTTTCACAATGCCTTTAACTGTGACACGTATCTTACCAGGACATTAATCCTCCAGCGAAGGGAACCTGCAGCTGCTAGTAAGGGTTGACGGGAAAGCTATTTGCAAAAGACCTATGTTATTACTACTCTTACCATGTAACCATCGTATAATCATGTAACTATTTGTGACTTATCACTCCTCACCTTTGAGCTGCTCAGTCTGGGGTTTAATAGGGCTGATGCAGATGGGTTGCACCTTTTCCGGCTCAGGCTGCGTAACATAGTACATACACGTAGTCCGGAGGAGTTCATCCTCACGACCGTGCTTAGTCCGTTTGAACACAACCTGCTGCACCCTTTGCCGCTGTGCCAGCGTTTCACTCGCACTAAGATTGTCTGTTTGCCATTTTTTGCGAAAGAAGTTCCTCGTCTTTGGCGTGCTTTGCGTACCATCATCATCGGTGCACTCGGTCTCAGTATTGTCTCGCGAGCGACTCCGATTATGTGAACTGCTCGCTGTGCTACACACAGAGTCAGATTTCTCTGACGTCAACCTCGTGCGACGTGACGTCACTGGGACTGACGTCGCTGACGTAGAACGGGAAGTCCTTTCTTTTTCTACAGTTCCTGAGAGGTCACGTCGTGAACCCACCGAAGCAAAACGCTTTGAAAGATTCTGTGGTTCCAGAGACGACTTTCTGTAATATTAAAAGGAAAGATATTTATCAATGAATATTCATAATCACATTCACTACTAGGATGTAAAGAGTAAAAATATTTTATCAATCGATCTAAGGTATGTTCCTGGAAAAATATTTCAAGTATGAAAAGCCCCATCCACTCAAAGTTTAGGGCACAATCCGCCTTTCAAGTAGGAAGGCCACTATACAATAGACATTTTTAATTTTCAAAAGTTGTATGTTTTCACCATCCGATTTAGTGTTATTTCTTACCTTTTGTGGCCCCGTCCAAAGCTGTCCCGGCCAGCTGAGGAGGGCACCCCGGCCGACCCCCGGGGACTGTCCCTGGAGGCGGCCGGCAGGGGGCTGGGCACGTCCGACCCCTTCTGACGCAGCAGGGACATTCGCCTCTCCATGCGGTCCAGACGGCATTTTAACTGCAAAAATAAACAAAGCAATTAATGAATTACTTAGTAACAAGCACAGTAACAAGACGGTGTTCTGTTAAGACTCGAGTTGATTATCATTCCTTTAGTGAGCGCCCAGCCTATGTCAGATAGTCATGAGCAGTCATACACATACCAGCCGCTAAGAGTGTTTGCACCAGCATGCAAATGCCTTAATTCGTCCCAAGTTTACATACATAACACTGCAAAGTTACCTTTGACCATCGTTGGATGTAGCACCTGTACTAATGGTAGTACAATGTACCCGCGCGTCTGCAGAGGGGATTACTGAGGATATAAGCCTTACATCAGAGGGTCTTAGTAATGATGGGAATTAGAAGGTACTAGTACCTGGTAATAACATAATAGTTATCATTACACCTGAGGGATTAGAATTAAGATGTTACCCGGGGGTACTTAAGGAAGACATGAATGTTACTCCAAACAACTTTTGTTTATATTGTATGGAAGCGTCTGGGTTCGGTGATCAAACGAATTTCAATGCAGTCATTAATGCATCACATAGAATAACAGAAAGCAAACTTCCTTTCCTTCTACACTATATTACCAGAGTAATTAATATACGCTGTTTTGTCAGGTGACTAAGACTATGAATTCAATGCATAGATTTTAATTGAAATTGATTGATTCAATCTAAATCAATGCGTACCTTCTCGCTACACCGCACTGACCCTATCACTGCTTCAGACTCTTGACTCTGTTCGTATTTGCGATAGGCTTTCCCTGGACCAGACTTCTCTAATTGAGTGTCGAGTGAGTCATAGAACGCGCGTCGGGACGTGCGTGAGGAGTCGTCGTTATAGGGGATCCCTGGAGAGGGGAGGGGGTGTAACCCTACCACGGTAGGACTACATATAGACCAGATTAACAGTGTTATTCGGGACTAAACCTCTGATCCTTTGATCAAGAGGTCAGTGAAATGGATTTCTTTTGTAATGAAACGGGGGTAGATACCTTGAAGTTTTCCGCCGCGGCGTGAATTTCTAGAGGGAAGATGGTGGGAACACCGCCTTTAATTCTAATCATACTGTCTGGCATTATGAAATGTGGATGATCTATATGAAGGCATTACTGAGAATGAGGCTGCTTTTCAATTCAGTCGAGAGTGTGTATTGACAGCCGTAGGTGGGTTTGTGACAGTTCTTCTCGTACTGACTCCGCCTGAGCTACGCCGGCTTTTACAGGTGACACCCAGATAATAACATTCTGACACTACGTCTGAGTAACTGTCAGTAGCGGCGTGCACGGCAGCAGCATCGTTAGCGATGAGTGCAGCATCAACATGGCAGCTCCCCTCTCTCCCGGCCGGCCCTCCGCCCCCGCCCTCCGAGGGGTCTGGGGCCAGGCCTCGTCGGAGTGGCATAAGCCCAGAGGCCGGCGACGTAAACAGAGAGCCGCTGGCCACGCTCCCCGGTCTCTAAACCCCCCGACGGCCGGGACCAGTCGCCGGTCTCCCCGACTGACCAGCTGCGGCACCCGCCACCCCTCTGATGCACAGTAGGCAGATCCTGGCTGTGGGTGTGGAGCGCCTGGGGTTAGCTCATCAAGGGTGGGAAATAGGGATGGTAGGTTTGAGCAGCAGCTGGATCAAATTCAACATGGAGGAGAGTCCTGCTTGGCTACCGATAAATGAGCCACAATCACGTCTGCGATATCTCCTCAAGATCAGCAATAAATTATATTCTAACTCAATATTGAAAATAAAGTGTATTTCCGATTGTGATATATTAGAAAAATCCGAGTGGATTTTCTGAATTAAGCTCACAGATTGCAACATCAGAACAATAACAATGGCAATCACGTCGGATATTTCATCAGGATCGCAAGAATTCTAACACTTTCCCTTGGTATATTTCCTAACCCTTATTTCAGTCTGCAGACATAACAGTAGCTACAAACCGCAAACACGCGCCAACAAAAGAGAGCAAAGTCCTAGACCCACTAACCCACTATTCCCTGGGACGAATAGGAGATAACGACTCAACCAACATCCCGATTGCTGCAGCCATGATCTCCAATACACAAAAGAACCCTCAGATAATTTAACGCATATCTCCCATTTTTGGGGGTGAAATGATATTCCAACAGAAACGGGTACAAGGTTTACGTTCTGTGAAGGAAAGGCCCGCCTGTTTTCTTACTCACACCCGACCACATCCTTGTGGAGTGCAAGCCACCCCAACCCCGTCTTTGTGTGAACTGGCCGACCCCTTGACGCCCGTTGCAGCAACCATTTTCTCTAAATACCCCAGACAACCTGCCCTGAAAAACCTCCAATCTCAAACAGTGCCCCATAGAAAACCTTACCTGGTTGTACCACTGGCCGCCCCCGTTTAGTTTCAGGGGACTTGGGAGTAGCACCTCGGTCATGCTAAGCAGCCGCCTACAATTCCTGGTCAGACACAGAACGGTTTCATTCAAAATATGCCGACCATCCCAGTCACTATACATAGCCTCGGACCCACCAGCTGCAACAACCAACCGAGGAAGCCTCTTGACCTAGTTTCGGCACCGGCAGACGGAGTCGGTTCGACCAATCAGAGGCCGCCATTAAGTCAACAAGGTTAGGGCACGTGACTTCAATACACTGAACCAGGTCACATATATTATATACCAAAAAGCACATGTCGTTATCAGCGAGATTAGTTTACATGATACCGTTTACATCTGTACCATTAATGGTTTCTTGGGGATTAGGAACTTGCCATTTAATTCTAGTCCAGACATCCAGATGAGTAGCTTAGAGTGATTTCTGTGGAAATGCATTAATCCCTATCAAAACTCTTTCTAATATAGAAATTTAGAAAATAATTCTTCTCTAATCGTTTTAGTTCATCTCAGAACATAAAAAGGTAGTTATCAAAACGACAGAATTGCACTGTTTCACAGAACTCTTGCAATGCATGCCTGGTATTTCATGGTTATCTTCTGGAAAAGAAAAAGGCTGTGCATCGATTGTATAGTCATGTATTGATTATGAATATAAATACCCCATCAAAACCAAAATTTGAAGACAAACACAAGAGAAATGTGAAAACATAGAAAGAAATCTGAAATATCAACAACCAGATTATGAGATATGAAATCACAGTCGCTCTGGACACAGCAAAAAATACAATTATGAATGGAGTGTTTTCAGAAGAACTTAGGCTGATTACAACATAAAAGGCTTGAAGTTGAAGGGCGCCAAAAATTAGGTCGTTTTCTTTTTTTATCTTCTTCTTTTTTTTTTTTTAATTATTATTTGCTTTTATCTTTTTCAATATTAGTAATCCCTAGGGCTAGGGCCGAGGTTGCATAAAAGAATCAGAATGGGTGGACCTAGCCAAAATACCCGTACCAACTGAGCATTTTACAATATCTCACAAGCTTGCAATGCTTTGACAGAGTGAACCGGATCACCAACACTGCATTTCGTTTGAGGCTTATACGTTCCATCTTTTCATGCCTAAACACAAAACGTAATCGAACTGCAAAGCGGAGCGCGATGCTAAATAAAGTGCAGAACTGCAAACATGCAACGTCCACCATGATTGTTAGAACACAATGTTAGATTGTCTAAGTCATACACCTCAATAATAACAGCACCTTTTACATATTTATCTCGAATAACTGACCAAGAATCTCAGGCCTTGTCAGGGGCAGGTGCCTGTTGGGAACGTTGCATTTGCTCGCGATGGTAGCTCCTCTTTTCGAGACATTTCTGCTAAATAAACCTCTGAATAACTTCTACCATGAAGATTTTCATCTCAATACATTGATGTACTTAACAATCCAGGGCTGTTAGCATCGGATTGTCTGAATGAATGAACCCCTTTTGACGATTTCTTCCACCGGAAGTGCATATCAATCTTCCGGAAGTTAACAAAATCAAAAGAAAAAAACGCTTTAAATCCATTCTAGCATCGTGTTTGTACTTTGATGTGAGACAGTTCGATCAAATAGCTCAAGACATCTATCGTAAGATAGAAAAGCATTGTTTCAAACGGTACCGCGTAGTGCTAGGCCTTCACGATAGGAACGCTTGGGAGAGTCCAAAATATTTTGTCAGCCATATTGAATTTTCAACCCAAACCTCCCACGTTGCTGACCACAACAAAGGCCGTTTTCTCGGCCCCAAATAAGAGAATGCGTATGACAGTTTTATCAAACTCCAGACAAATACCTTGCAAATGTAACTTACCGCATCCCGCTCCGATCGTAAATCGCGAATCTGACGATCTTTGGAGAGAATCAACTCTTGTTGTTGTTGACTCCAATCCAAATGGAGCAACAACAAGTCCTTCAAATGTTTGGTTTCTGGCGTCTCGTCGATGGCCTTCATGACCTCATTCATACATAGGCGACCGTCTGCAGGTGTAACTATTCCAGTCGTGCAATCAGTATTATCCATTTTCTTTTTGCAGTCTTGTGATTTGGCATATTTTACGCCGTCTCCCACGGTTGACAAGGTCAGAGGCAGGCCGCTCTCCGCAGCAATATGGACGTTCGTTCCAACGGCACCGTTCCGAGTCGGTGAAGTTTTGGACATCTTTCTCGCATGTATCGATTGTCTCCCTTCAATTTTGGATTCATTGGAACATTTTAAGTCCGATTTCATGTTCTCTCCTGTCATGAAGATGCATGTGATGTGTAAATCCTAGGAATCGCCGGAAAACCACAAGCCTATTGTGATTTGGGCCGCCATCCAGGCTTCGTCGTAGGCGTGGTTGGTGATAAAAGCCGAAATGGCGTCCATCCAAACGGAAAAGAATTTATGTTTCCCGCTCGCACCTGCCCAACTTACCCTGGACAATGTTAGCTGTCACCTCGGTGTACGCCCTTAAGCTATGTCGCCGTCATTAAATAATATCGAGAAATTTACCTTTCTTACGTTTTCTTTTTGCCCAGTGAATACAGAATGCCACATTTGACTTGAGTCTGCAACGTTTGATGATCAGATTTTCCGCGGCTGGGTGGATGGGGGAATCCCCTGCAAAGCCAAGGGAATTCCCTCCTGCGACTTTTTTTCTTTCTTTTTTAACTTATGCATGGACATTATTTTCAATGAGTGGCATTACACACCATTATATCTACTTCGATTGATTTTCGATATTTTAGAAAAAAAATCTCTCTAAATATTTTCGTCCACACAACGTCATGACGTCATCGTTTTTGTTTTAACGTCATGTTGCTAGGTTACCGATACCGTATCCAAGGGCGTGGCGAAGCGACCGTGTAAACACCTACACGGGCACGGGCACGTGAGTTTATTACACTGTATTTATCCTTTATAATGATGTTGAGGGAAAACCAACTATGAAGAGCCTCTCCTCAACAAATCAACAGAAGACTGAGTCAAAGGGTGACTCGGCTACTTCTCGGGGATCAGTGGAAACAGTCTCAAAAGTTGTCACGGATTTAGAACAACAACCTCTGACCGACATAGAAAGTTACGTCCGAGTCACTGCCAATCCCGGCTATGAAAGTGACAGTTCACAGGATACAGAGAAATCGGCTACCAGTTTGAATTTGGTAGATGATAAGCAATTATTGTTGAGGAGACCAAGGAAAGTGAAGTTTGGGTTCGGCTGCCTCTTGACGTTTGCAGTCCTATGTCCAATTTTGTTGATCACAGGAGGAGTGATTGTGAGGTCTGCATGCAACCGGCTGAGGTACGATGACCAAGTATTGAAGTAACGTTAGAACTTACACCATTTAACTTTCTCATTTATTAATCAATGTCAGTATCTGGATCAGTATAGCCTATGCAATGTGCTGCTGACTATAGACCGATTGCCAATTGTCGCGCATGGCCGTACAGTTGTTGAGTTCCGCCGTATGCGTTAGCATTGGGGGTCCAAACAAATCGCATTTTCTAATCTTTCTCCCACAATTATGAGCTTATTTTGTAATATGTTTTACTTTTGGGGTCTGACTACCTGTACGTATGCATATATTTGCTTGGTCTTGAGTTTAAACGACATAGGAAACAAAATTCGGATTCTTTTGCATTGCACCTACGGGCCGGAAGTCAACAATTCGCTACCTACTCCGCACGATTAATTGGGGTGGCTGCGCGTCTGGCAGGAGGTCTATTGCACATTTGTTGAATTGTAGAATGTAAGTCAATTTAAAGGTAAATTTCAAAGTTCCTCAAAGTTTCCAAACCAAGGCCGGCCCAATGGCAATGCCATTGCCAATCAATGCCAATGGTAATGCAATGCCAATGGCAATGGTTATGGGTCACGGTATGATGTTCTCTGGGGAAACTTGTGGTTTCCCGACGGAGATAGGTGTATTCTCAACAGTCCTTGTCTGAATTACGCGAGCACTCGTCCAAGCCGATGATGGGGCAGCCCAGGGGAGAGTGGTCATGAATGTCTCGGAAAGGTATCAATATCAATGAAAAATATCCCAAACAATCTAAACGAGTAAAAATTATACCTTAGAATTGTTTCTAGGTAATATTATTGTAGATTTTTGTCCCCACGACATCCTCTCGTCGTAACAACGTCGCCATCTTGTTTTTTAGGACAGGGACTACTTTCGTGACGTCACAACGTCATCTTTTTTCCAGAAAACATTAATGGTGAAAAAAGTAAAGCTAAGAATATATCCCTCTCTTCTGATCCATCTTTGGGATTCAACACTAACCCTAACTCGTCCCTATTCCTCAATTTGTATTTATAAACATTTTTTTTGTGAGGTACTATATTCATTCACTGCGGAATATACGTCCATGACGTGACACGCCATGTAGGAATACAGGAATGCAAATGGCGATCATGTCGAGGAGGTAGGAGATGCTCAAGTTTTGAAGGGTAGGATTTATGTATATATATAATGCATCCACTTTTATTTTATGTATAATCCTGGAGAAAAACACTTCGTAATTTATTTAAGACAGTTTGGGAATGTTGGAATACTCTTAAATTCTTCTTATAAGGATGGGTCCTGGATATTCCGGTTAGGCCGAAATATTTCTGTGCCATGTTCTATGTGTTGTTGTTCTAGTGTAGCGCTCCCTGGGTCAGGTTAGGCCCGGGGAGTCAATTTAAACCAGGTTGATCACTAGGATTGGAAGTGTGACAAATGACCAAACAACAGTAACTTAAATTGAACAAAGTTTATTAAAACAATCTCTCTAGATATTTACAAAGTAAAGTACAAAGCCAGAATGTACAAACAGTAACACAAAGTTACAAATAAGGTTTCCAAAAATAAGTTACACAAATAAAGGTTCCACAAATAAAGGTTCCACAAATAAGGGTTACACAAATACCCTTTTCACAAAAAAGTAAACAAAGTCTGTACTTAGAAAAGTACAAAACATAAACAAAATCTGTAATTTGGAAAACAGGCCCAAATAACCAAAGTCTTAATCTAGAACAGGCCAAACTAAGCAAGTCTGAAACTTTAGGGGAAAACTGTTAAGTCAAAATATACTTGTGGGGCAAAACCATTAACTAAAAGTTAATAAAAACAACCTAGTCTAACAGACATAGGCAAAACAACCACCACAAAGTATATCAAAAACCAGCCTAAAACTAGGCTATGCCAGTAACAGTCCCCTAGAGCCAAACAGGCCTTCTAAGTCTCACAAGTCAGGGTTACCTACCAAGGTCTGAACCCTACAGCAACAAAACACAGAGTGAGCAGAGCCCCAGGAGAGCCCCCCTTTTCTAGCCTGAGCACTGAAAGCACAGACCTCAGAGAGAGCACCCTACTCCAGACTCTCCAGTGCCCCAAACCCTCTCCCCTGGAGCTCCCCTGGAGTAAACAATGCTGTGCTCTGATTGGTCAGTCAAGGAGGGGAGAGCAGCCCTCCCATTGGTCAGAAAGGGAGCACTGTGATTGGCCTGCACAGACCGTCCGTCCGGTCGCCGAGTAGGGGACCGGGCCGCGCGGTAAGTGGGTTGACGGGCCGGGCTGCAGCAGGCCCCGGCGGGCGTCGATCGGCCCGTCCCGGTCTGCGAGGAGCGCCACACTAGAGCTGTATGCCATTATGGTAATACACACTGAAGAACGTTTTTTAGTCTTAAGACTTTACTGTTCTCACTGATGTCCATGAAAACCAGCACTATGTTATGCTGATGTTAGCTGGAAGACTGGCAAAATAATTGCCGAAGCTTTGTATGATTTGAAAACCTGAATAAAAAAACATAAAAAATAAAAAAACCTGCCCTGCGCACAGGGAGGGGTGTAGACCCTTAAAATCGACACTGCGACAGGGGCATTTCTTAAGTTAGACACGGCGACACAGCCGTTTTTTTAAATTCGACATGCGACATGGCAATTTAGTGACAAATGACATGGCCCTATTCTTAAATTCGACATGGGACAGAAGCCTTAAAAAGATAGTGACATGCAACATTGTTCTTTCTTAAATTCGACATGTGACATTGATCTAAACACAATTAAAACGACAGGCGACACGGACGTTTTTTAAATTCGACACGCGACATGGAACCCCCCCATCCAGAGCCCCACAGGGGTTGGCGGTGGGTGCGATGTGGTCAGAGGGGGTATAGACCCTTAAAATCGACAGTGCGACATGGCTATTTCTTAAATTCGACACGGCGACACAGCTGTTTTTTAAATTTGACATGCGACATGGCAAAGAAGGGACAAATGACATAGATACTCAGCTCCAGCTGAGCTTGTGGTTGGTATCTCGTGCGACGTGCCTAGCAGATGCCTCGGACCATCAGTCCGGTACTCGCGACGGGGACCATGCCCAAAAAATTAAAAAGGTGGTAGTGTGTAGGCCGAGGTCCTTCACTTTGTCATCATACCCGTTAACATCCCGAGCCCGTACATCAGACCAATTTGTTCCTATTTTTGTGAGGACGAGTCCGTTCCTATGCATTTCATGCACTGCCTTCATTTCAAAGTCCTTCTATTCTATAGCCATAACCTGGCTCCTAATTGGTTACATAACATCACATGGTCACTTTGACCCTTTACTGAGGTCACTTCCGGTCTATGATACATCATGCATTAAGATTCCGTACTCATAAACTTGTGCATGTATTTTCGTGCAACTCGTACCATACGAGTTCGTACCACACAATCTCATGTACTTCGTGATCGTGTCCCAAAGCACAACTTTACTCATATCTTTAACAGAGATCATTCCTTGTCTTTTACCCTTTTTAATTATTGCACGAACTCGTGTAGTGACATTGAATTGATTACTATATAATTCATCACGTGGGTAGATCCAGGGCTGGGGCGGACAGTAGGGTTAGGCTGTATGGCCAGTGCAGGGTCATTTCTATCATGTGCAGCCTGGTAAAATAACCCTAAAGGGTTGGCCGGACATTAAACTAACCCAACAAACAAACAAACCTCCAATAGGCAAAAGGGGAAATATAAATGCCCCCCCCCCCCCCTACGTATCTGTCAGTGGCAGACCCAAGGGGGGGGGGGGAGGGGGCAATCCCGCCTCCCTCCCCCTCCCCCTCCCCCTCCCCCTTGAAGCAAAGGAGCAAATAGGGGAAAATCCACTACGTCTATCGTTCAGGGAAAACACAGGGAGTCATAAAATGAACCATAACGTTTTATAACTTCAGACACAGCCACCTCAACCGAATCCCAGCCAGCTGTGCCCTCACTGGAGTAGAGGAGATCCAAGTTAATACAACATGTATATGTGGCAAGTGCGAGGGCAGGAACTCACTGAAGTGGACCTGTTTCAGCAGCTACCCCTGCTACGTCCTCAACGTCACCTACTCCGCTGAGGACCAGGACAAAACTACTCTTACTGGACCAGGGGTACTGCTGGGCATTAACACCTCAACACCGGTGCGTCTAATTTCTCATTGATGGTTTTGTTTTTTGATACGTCATAACTCTTGCAGGATTTCCTAGTAAAGTCAGCTAAAAATTACATTTTTACCACAGTTGTTATGAATATATAAATTACATTATAACAAAAAAATTCACCAAAGATAGCGAAGTTTTTCTTTCAAGGAATTTGACTTTCTTTTTTTGTTGTTGACAAAATGAGGTAACTATATTATGAAATTGAATTGTTGCAGTGTTCCATTGACCTGACGGTGGACTGCTACATCGAGCCGGAGATGAACCGTAAGCTGGTGGAGGAGGAGGTGGTGGCCCTCCAGGAGCAGTCCCCGGCCATCGGCTGTGTCCACAACAAGGAGGAGCCCACCGAGGTCCGCCTCAGCAAGAACTACAAGGTCAATGATTTTTTAACTAGTACTGCACATCGGACTGTGCATAATAATCTCAGTGATACATCAATATATAACATTATATCAAAGTGGGATTTTATGGATAGAGAGCTTATGTTTTTCTCATATTTTGTTTCTTCAATGAAGCCTACAGAGACTACTTTTTCCAACTTTTGTAGGATTTCCTACTTTTTGGTGGTTTTGATTGGACAACCAATTTTTCCTACATTGCTTTGATATCTATATTAAAGTATTTTTGTATTATTTTCAATCTATTTAATCGAAAGTTTCATGTCAGGAGTCTGTCCAGTTATTTTCCTGAAAGTTGTTTCTGGGAAAAACAGTGTTTCCTACTTTTTCATCAGTCGGGAGTGGCATCTCTCTGCCTGATATGAACGACTCACTACTTCTTTTAATGCTCTCTCAATTGGCATATCAATATAGAATCTATACTTATTTTATCATTATCACAATGAAATCATTTGATTTTCCTTATCAAAGATTAGGTACGCCTCTCATACTGACTGAAAAGATTAGACAACAATTTTGATCCCCAATTTTTAAAAGTAAATTCATGTTCTTTTATTCTATTCTCCAGGTCATTGGCATGGCGACTTTAGTCCACTGTTACTTCTGGCCGGCCATGTTTTTCTTCCTCTCCCTCCTCTGGCTCTGCTACGTCTCCCTGAACACTGTCAGAACCCTGTACCGCATGCGCCAGTACGCCATCTGGCGCAAACAGCAGGCACTAAACTACGTGTCGCCCACCTCCAGTGAGGAACTGTACTACTGGTACCTGGACAAGGAAAAACACCTTGCAGAAATGAACTATTTAGACAAAATCACAGAATTCTTTCAAAATCAGATTATTTCAAGGGAAGAGGAGGGTGAAAAGAAGAGGGCAGAGTGCCTGCAAGATATTGAACAAACGGAGGTTTTGGAGACTGATTCTGGTAATTTGTGGATTCGGCCGCAGTTCCGACCAGCTAATCCAATGGCACGGTCCTCCGTCCTTATCCAAGAAATTCTTGAAAGAGATGCTGAGGGTAGCACAAAAAAGGCGAAACTTGAGGCAGATAGAGTTTTGAGTTTAGAGGGGCAAGAGGATAGTGGGCCTGTTGAAAATCCTAAGGATTCAGTCTCAGACAAAAAAGATGAATGATACGTTTACCTGCATGGTCTTTTGAAGCAATTGGGTATACTTGTTTCAATTGTATGAATTACTATGAAATTGTTCTTGTAACGCTCATCAACCATATTGTAAAGTTATATACTGGCATAGTCCTTACTATGTCATATATTTTGTACGAAAAAATATATCTTTTTTACACATGACTCATTTAGCATGTGACTTGTTATAACTGAAAAGTATTAGACCATTTTATGTATTGTGTAACTATATTTCCTTGTACACGAGCACGCCTCTTTAAGATTTTCTTTTATTGTGATACATGTATTCTATGAATATTTCAATGAAGCACGTCACATGTATACGTTTATACATATATTGTAATGAATTATATAATTAGTATGCACGTTTATAGATATGTCTATATTTACAAACATATCATTATGAAGAGCTTGTTGACCAAAATATATATTTGCCTCCGCACTTCGTTATTAAATTGTACTAAGTTAGCAATACATCATATTTAAAAACAACAACAAAAAACAGTCTTCTTGTTTATTGCCAACAAATATATTAGTCCTCACCCTTTCTTTCGACATGCACATTTCTCTGACCTAATCTAATGTCGATATAATGCAGTTGTAATTAAAACTCTGTCATGATCATCGTCACTAATTTCTATACTTGTATATCTCCTGTTGAGTTAAATGTGCGTCCTGTCACGGTTTCGAATTCAGGGGCAAACTTTGCTGACAGATCAATACAGGAGAACATGTCTATAGTAAAAGAAAGAGGCGACAGACACAGGTTTGGTTTTGGCAATTTGGTATTTTTCTGTTAAAAGTAATTACGTAGCCGCCCGTTGTCGTCCTTTTGAATTACTGTATATTACCTCGACACTCCCCTTTGAGCAAACGTTCGTTTATTAGGGTAATAAATCAGTACCTTTTAGTACCGAGGTGTGAAGTGGGGAAAAGGGGTGGGGGAGGGGTATGCTACCTGGCACTGAGCGGAGCGTGTTATCATGTCGGATTGTCTACACCTTTCTTCCTTCTCTTCCTTTTAATTCTTCTTTCTTTAAAAACGGAATGCCCTTTCCCCAAATGACCGGATTTCGTTCACAAGTGGCAGCTCTCTCTGACATTGACTTACCTCCAAACTGCTAGCTTCGATGTTCAGAAATAACGCGCACATTTTTCTGATTATTGTCAGGTATCCCTCTGAATCCCGCAATATGATAAATACTCCTTATTAAATCATACTATTTTTAAACAATAACATCCCTTTTAAAAGATATTTTCAGAAGAATATCAGATTCTGATGATTAACATTAACGCAGAACAAATGGATCACTAACCATTTAGTTATACACAAAATGCTTACCTCATTATGGAAAAAAAGTTCAGTGGTTTTCGGATTTTTCGGATAAATAAGTTATTGCTAAGATGACCGGTCTATATACAAATGAAGTGAACATGAAGATCTAGAAAAACGCGCGTAGAAGTAACGATAGAGGGCATTATTAATTGTAATTGCACATAAGAATGTGCACCTTAAAGAGGCCTAGAATAGATATTCATAATTTTGTTAATTGCTTCCGGTGATTAAAAGAATACATGTGCATGGACCTTTTACATAACAACCTATAGCTCGAATCGTTTCTATTTGTTAACGTATATCAAATATTTCAGGTTATGTGTATGACTACAGAAACATATAATCCTTGAAACATTTAGATATAGATTAAGGACTGCATGAGAGTATTGTCATTTGATTACGCCCATTAGGTAATAATTTATCAATGATAACTAGATCAGATGAGATGAAAGATACCTTAGGCTTACGTTAGATTCTGCATTGGGATTGTTAAAACTCATGACTCATGCATGTAATAAGTGCCTTTAGTTCACAATATATGCAGAATGGATTTTAGGATATTGAAAATCATATTTCTAAAATCTAGAATTTGCATGTCCCACCTTACACTGGTACCCCGTGGTAATTCCGCTTCTCTACATATACCACTGGTATTGAGAAATGTACGACCTTCACCTTCCCAGAAACCACTCTATGTAAACAAATAGAAATAATCATGTTATCTCAATATTTCTATGCATTATGGTAGGAAGATACTTCACAGGGTAGGGGTGAGATGCTATGTGACTTTGAGGGGGATTTCTGCAGTTACTTCACAGTTCACAGTGAGAGGCTTTGAGGGTGGTTTCAATAAGTCAGCTGTCAGGTGGGCCTGCCCTAGGTGCGCGACACATTATGTAACACCTGACACCGCTCGCTCAGACCGCTCTGATGACCTAGATCGCCTCTCGAGACCGGCCCCTAGTATAGCGGTAGCGGACAGGGGCGGTGGCCAGCCTAGTCCCACCTCCTCGGGAGCCTCCCGCCCGTCAATCACACCTGTGCGGCCCCGCCCACTTTCCTCGCATGAGTGATCCAGGTAAAGTAGGTCCCCGCCGGCCGCCCCCACATCCCCTACCAGACCACCCCCTCCCCGTCTGCCAGTCGTCGGCGTCCCGTATTTCCAGCTGAGGAAGCCACGTCGTCACCCGGCCCTCCCACTCCCCAGTCCACCCTCCTCTCCTTTTGACCAGTCTCAGAATACACTTCCACGTATTCCTCAGCAAATCTGTGTAATTCTGGCACCATGCGGGTTGTGGTGAGGCGTGGAATACTGCTGGGATACGTGAACAGATTGTACTGAGTCCTGTACCTGTGAGCTGGACTGGAGGAGAGGCGATCATGGAACGGTGACCGCGGGTTTATACTACTGTCAAAGGTAAGAGAAAGCTTTGGCTGGAGTCTGTATATTGCAGATTCTTGGGTGACAGCCAGATATACGGGTCGTGTCCTTGCGGCTATTTCTGGCATAAGGGGGAATAGCGTGTTTGTAGTCATTATGTTACATGTAAGTCCGCGACTTATTGCTCTACAAACTTGTCAGTTATAATTATTGTGTCTTATGTATGTATAATCTATAGTAGACTATATCCCTCTTTCATGTGGGGCCGCTAAATTGTTACCTATATACGGGCAAGATAGCAAACTGCTATACTTTAATAACAAGTAGGCTTAGAGCTATTCCCGGCGACAGTGTGTACAACCGGTCTAATGTATGGGGCCTAATTACAGGTGTGCTTTTATAGGGCTGCTGGCCAGGTGGGCTTAACCCAATCTACACCTGAACCGTGACTGTGTTTGTGTAGTCATTACTATTGATTTCTCATATTGATGGTCATGTCATGCAAAAGTGAATAATAAATATTGAGTCATGTTGAGGGACAATTTCTTTTTTTGTTCAGTTTTCTTTATTCCGTCTTGAACTTAGTACATACTAGTTTTCCCGTTCTGCCAGCGTTGGTAATATTATTGTATGCTTCTTTTTGTTCAATTTTCTTTATTTCATCTTGAACTTAGAACATAGGCCTACTAGTTTTCACGTTCTGCCAGCGTTGGTAATATTATTATATACTAATTAATTATTTTCACACTTTCATTATACAAACGTGCCTTAAAGGTAATACCAGAGTAGTTTGATCTGATCTGATCAAATTATTTATATAGGTACAGAATCGAAATGACTTTTCCCACGGTAATTGAAAATTACATACAAATGTATTTTCATTGAGTTTCCATATTTTTTCCTTTCTCTGAAGTGCAGAAAAAACAAGTCTATATATACAGGAAACATATAAAGTTAAAAAACACATTCTTCTGGTTATTATGTATACCTACTAATTAAACGAGTTCTCTTCTGCAGATGCAATTTCACGTAACTACATAATTATAATTACTTCATATAACTGCATGCATCCTTCCTGTAATATCAAAATGTGGAAAAAAACCGTCATGTGAATTAAAAGCTGACCATCCCCATATATATGGGGCCCTTGATGGGGGAGGGGAGGGGGTCCTGATGTCGCATGTCGAATTTAACATACGTCCATGTCGCCCTGTCGAATTTAAGAATTGTTCATGTCACCATGTCGAATTTAAGAAATGTCCATGTCGCCCTGTCGATTTTAAGAAATAGCCCTGTCCCATGTCCCTAAGCCCATGTCCCTAAGCCCAAAAAGGGCCGTGTCGCCCTGTCGAATTTAAGGGTCTAGGGCCATATATAATTATTGTTCCCCTTTTCCACTGAAATGGTCATCTTAACATACAGGAACGAATTAGCCGTTTTTTAATGTGCGTTTCCATGGGTCGAATAAGCCCTGGCAAGAAATCTGTTGGCTAACCCTTTCCAACTACGGCGATTGGAGCCTCAAACAGACAATATTCACTGCAGATGGAAAGGGTTTTCTCTGCTCGGTCAACGCAATGCTTTAATCGTCTCGGTTAGGTTGTTTCTTCGTGAGGATGCACCTATACGGGCCGAGGTAGATGTTTGAAGCTTCCTATGATGAACCACAATCGACCGGAGGTAGTGTTCCGGTCCCGCCACTCTAATTACAAAAAGATACGCATCATAGTTCTAAAAACGCGAAGAAAGGGTCTATTTTTAGAAAGGTTTTATTTTTACAAATTTCACATGTCCTTGTTTCTAGAAGAAAAAAAAGGTACATTTTTCACCCAAATCTTTATGATTTTGGAAAAAAAGGGTCTATTTTTCCTGGATAGAATGTAATTTCAGGGGGGAAAAAGGGGTAATTTATAGCCACAAAAAGTCAGTGTTTTGCAAAAAAAGGGTCACTTTTAGGTACAGAATGTCAGTGGAAAGGGGGTATTTTCTATTTTGAAGAACGATGGTATGTCCTCCTTTTTATTTGAGGGGCAGGACCGGGGTAGTCTAGATTCGGTTCACTGCTGTCTTGATTAATGGAGGCTTCTCTTCCAAAAATATAAGAAAAAGACAAGAGAATGAATTGCATCTTAGAGTTACAGCTTGGGATATAAGAAAAAAAGATGATAGCGGAAACCTTTAAAAGGAAAGGGTAACTAAATCTGAACGAAACACAGGAAGTTGGCAGTACATTTGCCAGGTTGCTTTTCAGGCCCGTAGCCAGCAGGGGTTCGGGGGGTTCGTACGAACCCCCCCCTTGGGGATTTTTTTCTGTAATTTTTGAATGAAAATATGACAATAAATCCAAAAAATATGTAATTTTCAAAAAACGACCCCCCCCCCCCCCCCCCCCTGGTAAAAAACAAACTATATAAATTATTATACTCCTCGAAAAAAACGAACCCCCCTATGAGAAAAGCTGGCTACGGGCTTGCTTTTAATATAAAGGGGTTAACAACGCACTACAAAGAGTTATGGTCGATGTTATCGGACCATAAACAGACGACTAACAGTGCAAAAAGGGTATCAAGATCTAGTTTCTGAATGTTTTCCGATGATAATCTAGATGAAGTTACCTCATGTCCTCCAAATTGCTACATGAGAACTATATAGGCCTACATGTCAACTGTGATTTAAAAATTATGTCTCTTTCTTTTCAGAAAATGGTCTTGGATTTCTTTGGAAGAGGATTGTTGATCAGTCTGACGAATGCATAGAAAAACATTTTCCTATCCTCGCGAACGCCACCACCATTCAAAAATGTTGTTCAAAAATCTGCCAAGTCCCGTGTGGATGTGCTTCGGCCTTCTTGCCACTGCCTACTTTATTGTTACTCTACACATGCTGAGTGTGAGCCAGGAAGGTTGTCCCCACGAGGGCAAAAAGCTCCCTGATATTTCTGAAACAAAAGCTGAAGAGAATGAAGATCCTTTCGGCGGGGCTTATGCTGCTGCTGATGAAAGACCCCATGAACTGCCTGTGAACAAAGTCAGAGGAAGGGTGTTTAATTTGGGACCAGTGGGCAAGGAGATGAGTCCACCCGAAAATGAGATCCCTAAACCTAGGACAAGTGCTATCCCCAGCACAAAGGCTCCAAGGTATCATCCAGATGCTCTATCTCATAATAAGTTGTTGCACCCCAAAATGACGTCCAATATTGTGTATATGGTTTGGTGTGGGAAAAGATGGTTTGAGTTTAACCATTATATGAGTGTCTTGAGTGCAATCAAACATTTAAGACCTGATAATATCATATTCTATTATGATGCTTACCCAATCCTTGACTACTGGCTCTACAATACTTGGTTTGATGAACTGAAAGACATGTACCCTTTCCTTCATGCTGAGCAAATTCCAGCGGGCAGTTTTGCCTGTGTTGATCACAGTCTTGCCAATATAACCTTTATAAACAGTCTTCTCGCTACAACAGGTGGCATATATCTCAATGAACATACCATCTTGGCTAAATACCCAGTCCACCTTCGCCATACCGACTACGTTTATGCCATGGACACTGACCATATGCTAAGCTTTATTTCTGCAAAACGAGGTATCCTAGGCATTCTCACACCTGATGAGATATTCAAAAGCAAAATGTTTAATTCAACGATGATTAACTGTGTGAGCATTAACGCATACAACCAGATCAAAGAAAATCCGTTCTGTGTGCGTCCACCAGGTTCCTTTTATCCGAAGGATATCTGGGAAGAGCCATCAAAGTTCTCTCGACTCATTCGCACTCTCTTCTATGATGACCCAGAGCCAGTGGATGCCAAGCCTTCCTTTGATGAGCTGATCCCCAACATTGCCCATGTTGTCTGGATAGGTGGTGGTCGCATGGACTACCTCTTTTACCTGGGGGTTCTCAGTCTTCTCTATGTTGCTGAGGTTGAAGCCGTCTACATCCATGGCAATGCTCCACCAAGTGGTGAGCTTTGGGAAAGGATCAAGGATAATCCAAGGATTAAGCTAATCTACCGCGAAACCCCAAGGACGGTGTATGGACACAGAGTCAATGTCCTGTCTCATGTGACTGACGTCTGGAGGGTGGACTTCATGATTCGCTATGGAGGCATTTATGTGGACACCGATACGGTATTCGTGAAAAAGCTCGACCGAGCTATCAGAGGTTACGATGCAGTAGGTTCATATGACTGGACCGACTGGAACCCACCTTTTCCTGACACCATCAACTTTGGTGTTGCCATTGGAAAGCGCAATGCCAAATACTGGCATGAATTCCAGAAATCCATGAAATGGTTCATCGATGATGATTGGTCTTGGAACGGTCTCCGCCAACCGTATAAAATCAAAGAGCGGAAGCCACACCTCGTCAAAATTGACCCCCACCTGCAGGTGATCTGCTTCCAGTACTTGTGCCACCCTACCTGGTGGCCTAATTATCACAATGAGAGTATCCACCACATGAACAGTGCCAGTATCAGGGACTGGAGGAAGGACACCTATGCCTTCCACTGGACCCTGCCCACCCCACCTGAACTTGACAGTGAGGAGCTCTTATTGACCTCCTCAACTATGGCTGCTGAGGTGGGCCGCATGGTTTTAGAAAAAGCTGGCCTCTTGAAGGAACTGCAGCAAAAATATTCAAAGAAAAACACTGCCAGGGCAGGAAGATGATCCAAAACTATTAGGTTGTAGATGAATCATGTTAGAAACATTGTTAAAATGACAACCATGAATATTTTGTACTTTTATAAGGTTTTGTACTTAATTTAGTCTTCAAAATGTTAATTCATATTTTGCGTCAAGGCAGTCGTAGGACTGAGACCCACCAATTTGATATCGGTGTATACATAAATGTGTGTTTATGGAAACTTTGCCATTGTCTTTCAAAAAATTGTATCTGCAATGATATGAAAAGAACTAAGAAACTTACCACCAAAAATGCGCCTTATAGGTTTTCCCAACGAATATGAGAACGTTACCGTTCTGTGGGCAAGTGAGTTGAATATCTTAACGTTAAAACGGTGCAAGTTAATGAGCGAAACTTTGTAACAAGTGTACTTACTCAGAACTGGCCTTCATATAGAAGTGCATGTGTTTGACTGATGTGCCTGGATGAGATGTAATGTACCTTAAGTTATAGTATCATAGGACCTCACTACGGTAGTCATGTTATATACGTATTGTCTACCAGAAATTCGCTCTGGTGGCAATACAAAAAAGAGATTCCATGTACATGATACAGTACCAAAGTAGCAATCACATGTGCCTACTTACTCTGATAGATTGTATTAGAAGATTGTATTATGGTAAATGAAAGGATAAAGATAATCAGACAGTAGTACTGTCAGCAACATGTGTAGTTTTGACAAATGGAAATATATGTCGCTCCCAGAAAGATAATTTAGTTATATCAACAAACGTGGTACGCGTGTTTTCCAAAATAAAATGATAAGGAGGGCGAGGCGGAGAAGGGTGTGGTGCTTACTTACTTACAAGGCTCTCAAGTTTTTGCGAGAGGGTCAGGCATGCGCAGTCATTTGTAAATTTGAAAATAAGGCACGTGGTATCATTGTTATAAGGCATTTATAATATGCATATCTAAGGCACTGTCAACAAAGCAGGAGCAATTTACCCTAATTATATATTGAAAAATGCCTGTAATTCACTTTGATATTTTCTCTCCACTTATGGGGAAAAGAGCTATGCAGGTTTATGTTTCTTGAAACAATGATGCCATCTCGTGTAAATGCTATGAACCTCTTCGGATGGCGCGCCCTATTTATCACTCGACTGGCCCATTATGTACACATAGAATATTGGGGTTTTCTAAAGTAAAATCAGAGAGATCTTGACTGTGTTGCCCATAAATAAATTGAGTGATCAGGGAGTGCATATATAGGTGACAGAATGATACCAATAATGTTTGTGGACTGCCAGGATTGCTCTTCAAGTATTACAAATTTGTTTCCCATGTATATATCATCTCGTCCTTAGGCTTGGAGAAAATCGTAACAGATATTACGCAAATCTAGTTGTACAGTGCCTATTACAAATCAGTGGACCAGACAAAGACATCATAAGGTGTTCATGCTGTACATATTTAATCCATGCCATTTTATGTAGAGTATTTGAAACGTATAGAAGTAGGACTAGATAGCTTTTACTGACTATAACCTAATAGAGCTAAGTAGATACAGATTATATGTGATAGGAATAAAGGCATAATCCCTATAAGGTAACTTTTATTCCTAGAGATGATAGCTTTATATCATTTCAATGCAGTTACGGTCAGCATTATGGTGGCGTATTGCTCAATATGCCGCTATTGTTTACTAATTAGCGGTAACGTATCTAACAGGCTTTGCATTGTAAATCTCACGTGCATGCTCTGGAACGGTGCTTTGCACTCTATGCCTATCAAGTTTTTGCATAAATGCTTGATATTGAGTCATTAAATATACTCTGACCATGAAACTACAATGTCATGTACTTAAAAACAATTATTCCGGTAATGGGTAATGGAAAACCAGTTTGTGTCGACTGCATCACATGTTAAAATTGTAAAGTAAAATTACTGAAATAAAGAATTGAATAAGTATAAAATGGAATATCAGATGTTAAAGGTTGATTCTTTATTGTAAATGCGTACATAATCAGATTGACGTTCATTTCGCTGTCCTGGGGTATGAAATTTTTATATTTGCTTTGGACAACAAGGGACAAGTGGCAAAATACATGAACAATTTTGTTCTATTAAGGCTTATCTCATTCAGAGATGATTGCCATAAACAATATGCTATCCATTTAATATCGATTGTTGTATTACCCGAAGTTCTTTTGTAAAATTGATAGAAATATATTTAACAATTAATGGGGACTATATGGACATCATCTAATTGAGTTGAAACCCACATTTGCTCATTATGTTGTTATCATAAATTAATTTCCTGTGCCACATAGAGCCTTAATGGCTCATGACCTTTTACTTAGGTTATTATCTAGATATGTTGATTACACATAAAAGCCGAATTTACATGCATCTTTCTAATTCAATAGATATAACAATACAGTACACCAATAAAATCCACGACCTTGTCGTTTCAGTCAAATTTTGTAAACAACCTAGAGTAAGTTCACAATGTGAGCATCATATACATGTATATGTGTTATTGTGCGTCTAATTTGCGACGAATAGTTATTTCACAATGGTAGGCCCTATCAAGCATTAGTGAGCAATTGATGCTGTATAATTCCTTATTAATTGCTCCTTTCAAATATCGTAATAGTACTATTGCTATGACTATTTTTTGATACATTAAACGAATCTTTTTATGTTTAGCTGGACTAGGTTTTATATAGATTAATGTTGCTTTTATATGATAGTATCATTATTTGCAGAGCCATGAACAGATAATCTATTTAAGTTTTGATACAGCCAGTATTCATTCAAATTTGACATAATTCATACATGACCATAACAAAAGTCTTGAATCTTTTATAGTAATGATAATTCTATACTAAATTGTAAAATCACCTCTTGCAGACGAGGTTTGCTCAATGGGGTGGTCTCTGTGTAATGCAAATGCAAATTTTCATTATGATTTCTAAACACTGGAAACCTTGGACAACACGTTAGTAGTACCTCCTCCCATAGTCCCATTATACCAAGTGTGGGACTATCATCATAGATATCGTTACTTTTCACAAATTGTTGGAAAAATACTTTCTTGAAGGTTCCTTGCAATATTACGAATAGGCACAAAGGCCTTGTTGTTCTTTTACCAGATTTCCCAGGAATTCAAATTTTAATTCAAATCTGTGTTGGAACCTTATATTAGCCATATTGTCTCAATTCATACCTCTTAATGGCTCATTCATAGTAGTTGCATGGATATACACGTGTATATCAAATTACCATTGACACATTCTTAAAAACTCCTCATCACATAATTATGAAGAATGCTTTTTATGCAGCATTTGACAGTTTCATATGATGTGACGTGCATTTCTAATTGGCAAATGAGTAAGAGAAAAGAATAACTGGATGCATATTCTAATGAGAATATAACCTGACAAAGGTTTAAGGTTATCCTGTATGGTCTGGTCACTGTTCATGACTTCTCTGTGTTTCTAGGACAACAATGGCGTGCATTGAATATCTATAGTCCCAGGCTAAACAAACTCGCCCTGTTTCCGGTAAGACGGTAAGAAAAACGGCAGCTCGGTTTGTTTTTAGGAATGAACTTTCCCAAAAACTTCTAGTTACTTGCCACTTACCTAAAGTAGACCTGTCATACAAACTGCCCGCATGGACCTGGGAAAGGAAATAGCCCATTTACCAAAACGCACCACCTCGTGTGCAGTCACAAAATATATCAATGCAACTAAAGGACTAAGGAGGACTCGGCAGTAGTGGTTGTCTACTGATGACCATGTCTAGAAATTAGGAAGTCAATAACAGTTAAAAGATATTTCAGATTACATAAATTATGCAGGAAAAGCCTTGCATTTTCCATGGGAAGCTTCCTTTCTTTTCAAAGTGAAAACTTCGCTTATAATAACATATTTATTTATATAATATATATAGTCCAAATTGTTGGACATTGTCTTATGGAAAGTCTTATTCTAAACCTTGTTTGATTGCATTTACTACAGTTTCTTAGCTAAACAGATTTTTTCCCTGGGACAATCTTATACTCTTTTCCTCTATACAAGTAAATGTTTGCTCATGATCAATACCTTTTGAACAATAAATGCCTAAGTAGTATCTTGCTATAATTATGGCAGAGAATACCATCCTAGAAAAGCATAGTAGGCCTACAGATCATTGTTAAAACACCTTATAATTCAAACATAAATAAGAGCATGAGAAGCTTGTTCTGACGAGGCTGTGTGTGGTGGTTTAAGCGACCACAGATTTTAGTATGAATTGAACACCTGCGTGTTTTAAAAAGTCTAGGCCCAGGTCATGCATATTAACACACACGGAATTTGGGTAGAACATTCGACTGGAGCCCTCTCATTAATGCTTGGGATGCCATTAAAGTTTGGGTCTGAGTACAGCCCTGGTTAGAGGTATAACGTGAAGAAATATAATTCCAGGAGTCTGGACAGGATTTCATTATGCCTGTTTATCCACTGGAAAATCGCAGTATCTAGATCTTTGTTGGTTGTAATGTATCTTTCCTGAAAATGGAGACACAGTTATTCTACACATCAATAACGATTTTGTCACTCCCCTGAGGCTGATGCCGCTCTCGCTGACTCCTCACGAATCTACTCCGTCAACCAAGTCCGTTTTGGGCACTTCATTGCCGTAGGCGTTCATGTCTGGGAAGGGATCCCCACAGACCCCATTCACATCGTGAATGTTGCACATCTTGTGATTAAAATACAGCGGCGAATACACGTGAATATTATACCCCCTATACGGCTCTTTAGACAACTGAGCAGCTGGTCCAGCCTCGATATTATTCGCAGCAGATTCCGCGGCGGAGGTGGCGCCCCCTTTTAAACTCACCGGTCCGCCACTGGCGGCGCCACTTTGACTTTTTGCAAATGGCGTCCCTCTGAGGTGGTTTTCGTGGTAACCATGGCGACTTAGGCGTGAGAAGAGGGCCCGCGTTAGTATGCTGGGTTTGATGTCGTACATGGTGCGTGTTCCCCGGGGGCAGCTCTGGATGACGGGCCGATTGTTGGAGCAGACCACGTAGGTGCACCGGGGGTCCCCCAGAGTCAGGTTGTGGTGACCATAGGCGCCATTCTTCCGGCCTATGCACAGCTTGGACTGTGGGGCTACAAGGAATCAAACGTGTCCATCAGATTCAGAATATCATTATGATTTAGATGAATATCTAGAAAGCATCGGTGGAAGACAAGGTAATTTACCATAAAGAATTAGCCCTTTCTTGATATGCATAGGTCTCTACAAAAAGATTATTACTGGAAGATATCAGTAGGTGCCTACAAATACAGGGCAGCATAAGAACATGAATTAATACATGTGAAAGTTACATGATATGAACGGTTAATATTGTAGGGTTTAGGGCTATGAAGTTCTTTATGGGTCTGCCTTTATTCATATACTATAATATAATATATATATATATATATATATATATATATATATCGGATTGTCAGGCTGTACTGTAAGAAAACATGCATGGCGCTGAAGTAAAAGGGCTAAGAACGATGAACAGAAACGTTTAATCGTTTTCCATAATCCTTGAAAGCAACTAAATTCACAAACTTGGCATGATCACATGGTGATCATGGGAAAGTCTGGCTCTTGACCAAGTTGCTCACTATGTATCCTAACCTTATTTATATGAGGATAATTAATAGGTGATTTATGTAATTGGATCTACATTTTGCTATTACAGGTGAGATTGAAATCATAAATCTGTCACTTCACATTATTTTTTACTTCATAGAAAGGGATATATATGTTTGCTATTTTCCAATCCTTTTTACCTACATTCCGTAACATAAACATTGGAAAAAGAGATGTTTTGGGCAATGGTTGGAACCCTTCCAACAGATCAGAGGAAGTATAAACTAGTTCATTTGGCGGAGTTCTATTGCTGATGTCATGGCCAGTGGTGTGGCACTGTGTTAGAACATAAAGCCATTCTTTTGGCGGAATTTTAAACAAGAACACGCTGACCACATTCATGGATGTGAATCTGTACCTAAGTCGCAGTTTCAATGTATATAGGTATGCAATGTTATTCAATCCATTCCTAACCCTGCATTTTGAAAAGTCAACAGCAGCTCAAACTACCATAATTACCTATCCTGTTCATAATCCTAGGATCCCAAAATTGGTAAATGATGGGCTATATTTTTCTTTTATACGGCCTGATAAGGACGTCATCGTTTTTACCTATACATAATGTGTGTATTTACAATACAGGGGCATTATTTGGCAGGGTGGTGTATATACCGTTAATATTACGCACTTTGTATTGGCAGCCTGATGGCATCACTAGGGCTACCTGTAGTTGTATTAATGAGACATTGGTTGTCAAGGTGTCAAGGTGGGGCTGGCAAGCTGCTATTGTGGGTTGGCCCTCGTGCCCTGAATGGTGATAAAACAAACTACGCCGTTCCCACGGCAGCAAGTCTCCTTGGATCAGGACGGAATTTGGACACATAGTGGACACATAGTGGACAGCCTATATTACCATATACTATTAAATGCATTGCAATAAGCCCATCCCAGTTTAGATCCAGATCAAAGATTATCATAAAGAATATTTTCTAAATTGCTTCTGTGCTTATTCCAGGAAGACAGTTGTATAACAGAAAATTAACCAAAGCAAATTGGTTGACAAATTGCATGTAAAATTGGTAAATTGCTGCTTTATATATTTGCCTTTTTCCCATAGTAACCAATGTTAAAGCCTGTCATCCCAACCTATAATGTCTAACCCTATTTGCCCTGAAATAGGCCTACATCATTTTGATTGGCTGGCAAACCTGCAAATCTGTCAGTTGATGAAATTTAAGAAATCATAATGTTTTAGCAACACTTAGAGATATAGAAAAAATATAATTGTTGCTCGTTTCAGTAACCCCAGCTCTAGGAGACAAGAATGGCTTAGGCCTATACAGTAAGTTTGCCCTACCCTTGTCCAACCCTGGGATATACCCAATCTGGGATGGGCTTATTCGGCATCAGAGGCATACATGTATACGACTGTTGTCAGTGTTGTCTGAAGCTAACTCAATATTTTTACCTAAACTATGAATAGATGGATTTCAGACGTTGTGCAGATGACGTCACAATGCCCCTAAAGGGGCTGGGCACCATATTGGTGATCATTTAAAAATGTTAATTACCGACAATTAACAAACATTTAGGACAAATATTTTTGCTGGATTCATCTAACATAACCACATATGAATATAATAAGCGGTAGTTCTTGTTCAGATTCCATGAATTCTAGATTTATCTTATAGCCATGTGCTAATGATGAGCACATGGTGATCACCAAAATCTGGTCACTTGACCATGTCGGCACAAGGTCTATACAGTATAGGTAGAAATAGAATAGGTCTATTACATTATCTATAGTCAAAATGAGTTAGTATGCATGTGAAATGGTACAGTTGATCCTCTATCCATTATTATATTGTAGAAAAGGGCAGTACAGTACTGACTGCATCGCATTAGTATTCACCTTTTCTTTTTAGATATGCACAATTCTGTGAATCTCTTTTTGGGAGTCCCTAGTTATATCTATATAGTATTGGAGCTATTGGTGGGGACTCCCTCAATCAGTCATGTCTTTAGTCATTGAATTCTCTTTGTTCTTAATGACTGGTTACACAATCTCATGCTCAGTAGTTAAAGAGTATTGTCCTCCAATTGTTAGATACAGGTAGTGTGAGAAGCCAGAAGTAGCTTACATAACCACTAATTGAGCCAATCAACCCCTCACCCCTTCACTTCACTGTCACCTGCAGGTGGGCAGGTCTAGGTGGGTGGGTGATAGGTCACTCATTACTAGGTAGTAGTAGCCCCTTACTAAACCCCTCCCCAAACTGTGTGTGACAGCAGAGTAGTAGTGGTGGTCAGTGCTCATAGCCCATACAGCCTTCTATTGGTGCAAGGGGTATGGTAAGGGAAGTGGATCCTGTTGGGTTAACTAATAGGCATAATATATGTGTTGCTTGTTTTAGTCATTGAGGGACGACCATTGCTCATGCATGACCGGAACTTTGTAGATAATTTCCTTCTTGTTTCTATATGGGTGTCAGAAACTGTTAACCCCAATTCCCATTTTAAAATCAGATTACTCATACATAACAATTGTTTTCAATAAGTAGGCCTAAATCAAAATTTTAATGCCAAGAAAAGTATTCTTACAAAAGTGAAACAATGCATGGATGTAGACCATATAGGGCTATATTGTATCATATACTTGAAGTAATGATGTAATGCTATAACACTGGCTGCTTATCCATAAGCGCCAGTTTTCATTAAGGCTTAAAGCCCAAATTTTGTACCCAGATCATTGAAATCAACTCGGCACGCTTAGTGGCTCTTACTCCCAGATTATAGCAGAGGTTGTGGGTGTGTAGGAGTCTGTCCCAAATGGACAACCATATTCCAGATTCACATTCATTAGAGCAAGGGGCTTCCTCACGAATACTTGTCTCTCATGCCAATCATACTTGCAGAGACCTTGTATGTATATATACGATATATATCCTATTTATACATACAAGGTCTCTGATACTTAGTAAAATCACTCACAGAGGACGACGTGGAAGAGAAGCTCATATGGCTGGACAAAAAGTACTTATAGATGTTTCCAGCAAATAGCAATCAATGGATATTACAGTTGGACATCTTCATCATGTGTTGTTGTATGTAACCCTCATAAACTGTTTTGGGGGCAATATTTTTCTACTTTTTAGGACGTTACAAACGTTACAAATCATATACCACCCTCGGACGCCCCCTGGGATCCTTCTTATCATAATACTCATTTTCAAGTGTTACCAATTTTCGCGGATACTTCACGTCCAATTGCAACAAAATACATCTTACAATACAATTACCAAATTAAAGATAGTTGAGTATCTAAAACGTCCGATCCCTACTGTTATTTACATGTGTTATTCATGCATATCCAAAGTTTGATCTTGACAGAGGTCCCTGTCCGATATATGTGGTAAGAATCAACATAGATACCTTCTTTGGGGTAGAGGTCGTGGTAATGCACCCTGTAAGCCAGGTCGTGGGGAGGGTAGTCCGCAGTGCACCACAAAATCAATGTCAAACCCAGGAACACCCTGAATGTTACCATGATGAACCTGTGAATGGACAGTAGTAGTAGAGCGCTCGAGTGACCATCCTATCCTTGGTCTGACTCACTGTAAGGGTACTGGAGGAAATGAATGGCCAAGCTGCAGGTGGCTTGAGCTGTGTAGTCGTTGCCTTGGCCGACGTATCTGTTATACGGATAGACGAAGTATGGCCGCTTCTGACCCCTTACCCAGTTGAATACAGTAGGACGCAAATATTTAGAATCATAATTATCGAACCAGACGTTTCCTTATTAGTGTCAGATTCAAACACCTCAAGCTGCCATCTCAGGTGATATGATTACAAACAAAATGGCAGATAGACTAATATTACAGATTTGGACAAAACACAGACGCGCCCGCACACACACACACACACACACACACACAATCCACACACACACACACACACACACACAATCTACACACACACACAATCCACACACACACACGCATGCATGCACGCACACGCACACACACACACACACACACACACACACACACTCAAAATACACAATAAAAGAAGGATAAAAAAATGAACACTAACCTTTCAGGAAAATAATTTGCAACATTATATTTTAACTATAGACTAACGTCTATCAGATGGTCATTCTAGTTATTTCATTCTTATGTGTTTGACTGTAGATGTGGTCTAATAACGGCCCTATACGTTACTTGAATACGTTAATAAGGTAATGGGACAACTGGACGGATCGGACTGAATGAACTTAATGACCTTATGGTCGATTATATGATATTGTATTCTACTCATACTTTTTTCCTCAACAGGTAGTACATTATTTTTTATCTATCAACACGTTGCATTTGCCAACTACAACAGTACAAAGTTAAGATATAGTAGGACTAAAACTAACCATTTTTTTCTGTTATGTGCTGGCGTTATGAATAGTAATGAACGTGTAAAATGGGACACGTTTAAGGCCATTCCCGTAACAAAAATGTAATTACCATAATGATTTAAGTCCGGGAGGTCTCGAGGGTAAGGTTGGATAGATTCGAAATTAATTAATTGAGCGGCGTTCATGCCAAAATTTCCAAGCTGTTTCCCCTTCAGCTACATAGATACCTTTTATATCAACTTTATTGAAAAGCTGGGTTGTTCAACAGTGTTTCAGAGCATTGCATGTGTCCGTCAAAAATAAGTAGATGCAACTACACTGTGAACGAATATCCAGTTTTTTATTTGGAACACATTTTCTTTATAATTGCAAATTTCTACAAAATCAATATACATTTATAGAAACTACCAGAATCTGTAAACCTGAGTATGGATAAAATGTTTGTCTTTGATATTTGAATTATAGTTATTCTAAGATTAAAAGCTGTGGTTTCAAGGCATATTATCATAAAAATGTGACTTTTAGTGGCTTTATTCATGTTGTTCAAGATCGTACACGTATGGAGTGTTTCACGAAAAAACAATAACAATATATTATGAGCAATTCTTTTAATTAGATATTGCAAATCACAAAGATTCTTGTATACTCCTTTGCGTGCATAATGTGTTATAGTCAGGGCATAGACTAAACTTCAATTACCCGTGGTTATAACTGGAGATTTCTATACTTGAGTGACCAATATACAGTCATAAGTTCATAATGTCACTAGTATAAAAATCTTCTCAAACCATTATTTCTTTGGTAATGAAAATAGATTCATCATAGCTTCATGGTTGAGAGGTTTTCCCAATTTCCTCAGGTTGGCCAAGTTGATTGAGATTGTGGCAATATCTAAGGTAACAGCTACCAGAATAGGAAACATGAAGAAGGAAACAGGTAGGAGAGCGATGAGACTCGATGTCGTGGCCTCCGTGGGTTCAATTACCTCTTCAATGAGAGAATCTGTAATTTGTTAATAAATTCATAAATATATATAAAAAAAACAATTATTGATAGAAGATGTATCATTAAGACAGTCAGTTTACCTGTTTACTAATGTTCAGGTGTAAAGGTGATCGAGTCACTATAAATAAAAGATAACCTCAGACAGTCAGTAGAATGCATGATTCAATACGTTGATGCTATTAAGAAATGTAGCCACCATTATGAAGGGGATTGAGTAGCACTCTTAGTAGCAGAGCGAGCATAGCATGTGACTAGACTGACATGCAAAAGTAAAAACTTCTTGGGATTGTTAGTCTTAGGTGGATAATGGCAGATTATCGTATAAGTGATTGTATGAGGAGACCATTGTTATTGGTATCAAGTGGAGTGTGACACATCTTGTATCGATCACTCCGATGAGAATGTGACAAGCTAACCTCAGATCGAATAAATATAAAATCCTCTTATAAGCATGTGCTATCGATTCTCTCAACCAAACTGCTAATTGACCAAGGAAGACAAAACAAAGGATGGGAATGGGGAAGGAGTACTTAATTAGTTTGGTGCAGAATACCATGTTTCATATTAGATAGTCTGGTATCAAGAATCAGAAATAATTTGTATTACTCTTAATGATTCGTTTCAATTTCAAAACACTAGTTATTATCTAATAATTTCTAGCTGTAACATAGATTAGAGAAGGACCCACCGTTGTAGCAGGTAGGTATAGCTGGCTGCCAGTTGCCGTGGTCGTCACAGGACACCACTAGGGACATCTGTTGGGACAACTCCTTTTGACTGAAGACAAGGCCATTGGGACAGGACACGTTGATGGTCGTCGGGAAGGGCACAGCAGCGACCACTGTGGTCAGGTTGGAAACTAGGCCAGGTTCTAGGAAACACCTAGCAACTGTAATAGAAATAGAAATTGAGGCTGTATTCTAAATCATAAGAGTCCACAGTCAAAATTCCTTGTAGACACTTGGTAAAGTTTTCTACATATTCTTAAGAATAGTAGAGGTTATGAGTGCAGGTAGCAATATTCAATACAAGAGACAACTATAATGTACTTTCACTGGCGTTTCCGGAATTGAATTCCTTGCTGCAGGATCCATGCATTTGCCTTGTAGCTTTGTTCTCCGAAAGGCAGAATATATAGCAACAGCCTTCTTACTGAGGTGATATGACCTTTAATAGCAGTTGCTATATTATAGGAGCTATTATTTGCTCATGTACATATACCTTCCTGTAATCTTTAGAATAAAATTGCCGTTTGAATTAACATCTAACTTCTCCCTATAGATTCAAAAGACATACCTCAACAATGTTATATGTCTATAATTTGGTTCTGCCTACTCACCAAAACATCTGTGTGGTTCAGGCAGGAAAGTGCCCTCAGGCCCACACACTGACGTTATCACGTCCTCAACAAAGAAGCGGAACCAGTGTCCCGGGAGGCACCTGAAGGTGGCGCTGGTGTTGTACGTCACCTCCTCCACGGGGGAGATGACGGACGCCAGCTCCGGCACGGGGCACGTCACGGCTAGGGGTGGGATCATGGTGTAAACTTAGGTCAGCATTGTTTTGTTTTGATTTCTTTTTAAAGTATCTGAATTTTATAGTGCAACAGGAGTCACCTTAGCTGCATAGAAAGATTAGCCTACAGAAAGGTAATTGCTGCTAAATAGCTACTTTGCATTGTTAAATCCTCCTTAGGATATCTTGAACTCTATTCATAAAGATAACTTGCAATAAAATATCACAATTGACATTATGGTTGTAATTCTAAAATACCTTGGTGCCTGACCGTTCAGTTTAGAGTTGTCTCCAACAAGCTTATCAACCGTGAGCTTCAGATATGAATATAATATAATATTTACTTCATGCATGTCATTTGAAGAACAAAACGGCCACCATCGCCAGAAAACTGTCCATCAAAACCAGATTTAGATGGGATTACTATGATAATTATTTACAGACAGGGTTTATTAAATTCATACCTTCGCAGCCCGCTGGATCAGGCCACCATTTCTTATTGTTTCCACATGTGACGTTAAACATTAAACTTCCGACCAAGCGGTGTCCTTCTACACATGCGCATTGCCTGACACTGCCTACAACATCGTCTCCTGCCTCACAATCTGCATTGAGTATACCAACCAGCGGAGGGCACGATACAGCTGGAAAATGGATTGAAATGTGTCTTCAAATTCACTCAGTTTCCATTCGCTATTTTCAGCTCAATACTACCAATTAAACCATGTAGCCTAATATATCTCAGCAAATGAATGTAGACTAGCATTCACGTTTCAGACTACTTCGCATAGTCTACTATAAAAAAAAGTATCCCCAACCTAAATGCCCCAGAATTAAATAGCATTCTGCAAGAAAGCAAAACTCCAAAGGGATTGTCTCTATTTAAGGTTCATATAACTTGAGGACCGCTGCTATAGTATACATTACCTATTGCAATACTGAGCTCGGTCGGTAGCATCAGCCATCTAAAAGGCACTGTAGTGTAGCGCGCCCAGGGGGCACTGCTATAAAATTGGGAATCACTCCCAGGTTCGACCATTAGGGTTGGCAATAGGTGAAAGCATAACCAGACAACAAACAGATTTAAGATATGAAAACATTTATTAAAGCACTCAAAAGTTACAACAGTCTCTTTCAAAGTAGATACTCACAAGCTTAAAGCTTTACAAATACAAATACAGGCATCCTGTACATAAGACTAAGTAAATTCTAAGACAGGGGTAAATTTAGAATAAATCTAAAAGTCAAGGCTTTAAAGCCTGAGATAAAGTAAACTAACAGTTAAAACCAAAAGTTCTGACCCCATGTCAAGTAAATGGCCTAAAAGGTAAACAGGGGATAAACTGCCAGATAAAATCTAAAACTGTAGTCACTCATAAAATACAAGGCAGAAACTAAGTAAGTGGCATAAAACTCCTAAACTCTGATAAAAGTCAGTCTCTACAACAGGCTGGGCTACCCTGAGGTCAACAACCCAGCTAAAACTGTATAGAAAACTGACAAAACAGAGTGGAGACAAGGCCACTATAGAGATCCATAAGGAAAAGCTGAGGAGAACCCTCACCACAACTGATCTCTCTGACTGCCAAACTAAAAGTGAAGAAATCTGATGAAGTCAGATAAAACAAGATGGAGTCTCCCTCCAAAATGGGCACCAGCCAATAAAAAGGCTCCTGACAATAGGAAAAAGCGGGAAACTCAGAGCTTGGCTCTGACTGGCTGAGCTACTGGCCCCCTAAGTTGTCATAAAAACAAAATGGCCTCTCAGGGCCCAAGCTGGCCCAAAACTGGCTAAGGCCAAACACTAGTTTAAAGTGTAAAACATAAATAAAGATCAAATAATCCTGAAATGTAAGACAGACATATTATACAATCAGTATAATACAAGTAAAAAGCCTTAGATCACCTCCCCTGAGTCAGGGCAGGCCTGGAGAGGGGGTGCAAGGGGCTCCCGATCGTCGGGAAAAGTCGCCGACTCGGCGCGCTACACCCCCCCCTCCTTGCACCAATGCGTCCTCGCATTGGTACACGTCAGTACATCTCGGTACAACTTACAAAATCCTTAAGGTTACACAAAAAGTAGTTTCACAAGTTCAGTACAGAACTCTCACACTACATGAAAATACACATAAAATTCTCCATGCTAAATAAAGTCTCTTGTCCTAAATGTCCTTAAGCTGCTCGGATTGTCCTTAGTTTTCCTCCATTAAGTTCCTGCCAAAGTCACAGCACAGTGCATCATATCATATCGTCCCTTGATCATCCCAAAACTCACTACTTAGTGATCTACAAACACGAAATGGGCTACGCGAACCTCTGCCTAACAGCAATATCATCAACCAGTCCATCAGAACATGTAAGCCTCCCAGCAACAGTACCCCTGTTGTAAACCTGGAATCCAGCTTAGAGGGTAACCCCCTCTCCATCCTGGGTAGTGAACCGCTCACCAATCCCTCCGGAACATGTTAACTTACCAGGTAACAGTACCCCTGTCAGTCCTGGTCCAGTTCAAGGGGTCACTCCCCTTACTGATCTGGTCAAAAACAACCAACTGCCTCTACAAGTCACGCGAGCTACCTAGACAACAGACCCTCTGTTGGAAATTCTAGGCACAACTCTTTAAAGCCAACCATTTCACATTTGAGCACCTTTTGTGAGGGCATATCATTCCTTTGATAAGCACACAATCTCAAAGTCGCTGTCACTCATCTTCAGTAACAACTAATAAAGGCATTGAAAGCAATTTCAAGGAACTCCACCTTAAACATAGGCATTCCAATACACCAAATCTGATTGATTTCACCTTCCCTAGGTTACTTTCCCATCAGACATAAAGCACATTCAAAAAGTACATAACCAGCACCCCGCTGGTGATGAGCTTTCACCTAGCTCATTCTTCAAAAATAGTCAGGAATCCACCTGAAACCATAGGACAGAGGAGCTTTCACCTAGCTCAATCTTAAAAAAATAGTCAGGAATCCACCTGAAACCATAGGACAGAGGAGCTTTCACCTAGCTCATAACTCAAAAATAATTACTGTGTCTGCACACTTTCACTATCAATATCGTCATAAGTACCATATGCCATGGCAGAATCAACAGCATCCCTAAGGGTAACAGGTTTGAAGGCATGGATGTGCCTTTTCATCCCATTATCACGCAACCCTTTCACAAAGATGTCAATTAACAACCGCTCATTCGGTGTTTCACCCGGTAAGGCACGCTTGGCAAGTCTGCGCAAGTCGTGGGCATACGCTGCCAAAGTCTCATCAGCCCGAAAGACACGGTTCAAAAGCTTAGAGGTAAACTGAGCCTCTTGACCTGGAGGTGAAAAACGATCTTCCAAAGCTTCAACTAAGTAATCAAAGTCCGTCCGCAAATGGAGGGCTACGCCGGTCAGGACCTCTCGGGCATCTCGAACCAAACAGCAAGCAAGCTGCATTCCCTTCTCCTTATCAGACCACTCATTCCAGAGGGAAACTGCCCTAAAATGACCAATAAAATCATCCAAATCACCAGTCCCATCGTACTTCACGGGCATAATCATTTTCTTTTGAGGCTTGGTCTTGCTAGGCCTAACAGAATCCCTGCGCAAAGTCCCTTGAGGGACAGGGTTCAGGCCCCCGTGATGCAATCTTGCAACCGAAAAAGTAGAAATATCACTAACATGAGAGGCCTGATCCCACTCACGGTTGAGATCACGAGGCACAACATCCACTTGCCTACTGGCAACTTCTGGTTGGCCACCAGAACACCTGCCTGAACGGAAGGGTGTAAGAATCCAACTCAGACTGCGGTTTAAGAAATCCATCTTAAGGCAAAAGGTATCAACAATAGTACCCGTAAAATTTTGCCTTCAAAAATCTTGCTCAAAACTCAAAACGCAAGCTACTCAATCGTTGTCTACATTTTCTCAAATTCGTAAAATGCGCAGACCAGAAACAGACCTAAGGCGAGTTCGGTTAATCACGAAAAATCATTTGGCTAACAAGCCCATAAGTTAACAATTTCTCTCCAATTACAGGGTAACTTTATTAAATGTGAGATAAAAGGGTCTATCAGAACTAGGATAGCAACAGTCTCACATGAATAAACTCTACCTGACTAATAGGTAGGAATAAATTTTCGCAATTCAACACACCTTCTTCTCCTTAGGTTGTTCACCCTTGGGAGGCATCTTCCTGGAAACAATGTTAGCAAACTTCTGGAAAATCTCTGAAAAGGAATGAATTCTCGTTGTGTTTTGCTAGGATGAAAAAAAAAGTACTGGTCACAATCACAGCTATTTCCAACCCTGGTCACAGGCACCACTAAATGTAGCGCGCCCAGGGGGCACTGCTATAAAATTGGGAATCACTCCCAGGTTCGACCATTAGGGTTGGCAATAGGTGAAAGCATAACCAGACAACAAACAGATTTAAGATATGAAAACATTTATTAAAGCACTCAAAAGTTACAACAGTCTCTTTCAAAGTAGATACTCACAAGCTTAAAGCTTTACAAATACAAATACAGGCATCCTGTACATAAGACTAAGTAAATTCTAAGACAGGGGTAAATTTAGAATAAATCTAAAAGTCAAGGCTTTAAAGCCTGAGATAAAGTAAACTAACAGTTAAAACCAAAAGTTCTGACCCCATGTCAAGTAAATGGCCTAAAAGGTAAACAGGGGATAAACTGCCAGATAAAATCTAAAACTGTAGTCACTCATAAAATACAAGGCAGAAACTAAGTAAGTGGCATAAAACTCCTAAACTCTGATAAAAGTCAGTCTCTACAACAGGCTGGGCTACCCTGAGGTCAACAACCCAGCTAAAACTGTATAGAAAACTGACAAAACAGAGTGGAGACAAGGCCACTATAGAGATCCATAAGGAAAAGCTGAGGAGAACCCTCACCACAACTGATCTCTCTGACTGCCAAACTAAAAGTGAAGAAATCTGATGAAGTCAGATAAAACAAGATGGAGTCTCCCTCCAAAATGGGCACCAGCCAATAAAAAGGCTCCTGACACTAGGAAAAAGCGGGAAACTCAGAGCTTGGCTCTGACTGGCTGAGCTACTGGCCCCCTAAGTTGTCATAAAAACAAAATGGCCTCTCAGGGCCCAAGCTGGCCCAAAACTGGCTAAGGCCAAACACTAGTTTAAAGTGTAAAACATAAATAAAGATCAAATAATCCTGAAATGTAAGACAGACATATTATACAATCAGTATAATACAAGTAAAAAGCCTTAGATCACCTCCCCTGAGTCAGGGCAGGCCTGGAGAGGGGGTGCAAGGGGCTCCCGATCGTCGGGAAAAGTCGCCGACTCGGCGCGCTACAGTAGCACAATTTAATACAAAAAACCAGTAAAATAAAGATAGAAGGGGTCTTACAGAAGCAGTCATGCGGGGTGGTTGACCACTCCAGGGACGTCAGACAGGTGATGGAGGAGGTCATGGTGCCGTCAGGGAACCGGTGACCGTAGTCACACGTGTAGGTGACGTCACGTCCCACCGACGTGTCCACGTCGCCCGGAGCGGCGTTTCCCACCACAGGAGGGGGCGGGCAGCGTTCTGTAAATGCAGGTTTAAAGGGTCCCTAAACCAATATACTTGACAAAATTATCAAATCTCAGATATGTTAGATGGGTCTAGTTAAAGTCATTGGTAAAGTGTTAGCTGTGAAAACTTGCTCAAACTGAAGTAGAATTCCACGAGAGATTCTAATATTTCCATTTGTTTGTAAACAAACCTCATTTTTTCCGAATCCACATTGATTGAGGTCAGCAAGGAAAACGCGTTATTAATTATTTTCTACCATATTTCATGATTTAAATTTGAACATTGGCCAGAAAATGGCTCAAGGAATGGATTTCCATAATTATTTGAGTTAGGAAAATTTGGTTGAATTTATTGGTTTTGGCTCTTTAACACAATTTTATGAATAATTGTTGATGCCACAGTTGCTGATCAATCCAGTGAAATGATGGTCAGTCTTTTAATGCGTGCTTCATTCTCAAGGCATGGTTTAGACCACGGCAACTGGCAGCCAGCTATACCTCTTGAAAATGCGTGGTCTGCAATTTTCCGGACCAATAATTTTTCATTTGATATACAAAAAGAAGAAATAGAATAGAAATAGGAGAAGTGCAAATCTCAACTCATCAGGGGCAGATTTATTGCGAGGTGCTTTAGGCCTTAGAGCTCACCCCTCCCCCCATTCTTTTTTTTGTCGGGACTTTAAAACTACACTAAAAAAAGAATAATTTTCATGTTTTAAAAATTAGCCTTAACATGGCACGTGGATACCCCCTCTTTGTCGGTAACCCATTAAGTCGGTATTCACACCATACCTGCGCAGTCAGTGGGAATCCTGTCCCATTGACCATTGCCCTGACAGAAGACTGACATCTCGGCCAACCCGTTCTCCAGGAGCAGGCCTGGTTGGCAGGTGAACGTCACCGCAGCCTCAAAGTTATTCTTTTCTCCAGTTCGTTCTGCATTGGTCACATTAGGTAGAATTGGGCAGATGATTTCTGCAAACAAAAAAACAATGGAGCATAAAACGCAGCTGCAGAAGAAATGTCTAACATGCATGTATAGGCCATTGGTAATCATATGTGACCCGTTTTGGCGAAGTGAGTCGGATGTCGCACGGGGAAGATTTTTAGTTAGGTATACCATCAGAAAATACTAATTATTAGCTTTAAAACGAGGTATAGCATGTCTAGGTCCGATATCTAGGGCCTGAGATAAGTTGCGACGAGAATAAAAAGAACTGCGCCTATGCGGGTATAAGAAACTGAGATAAATGAGTTGAAAGTTTTTCTTACCGCGCGCTACCGCGGTCCTCCGATAAAGCCCTAGCAACGTACACTTGTAATCAATCCTTGGTCCTGAAACTTTACATAGTCATTCTACACTATTCTAGCTAACAAATACCAGTAATTCATGCGTTTATATACAAAACTTTTATTCATGCCGGCGCTGCAAAAAGTGACAAAAATCCGGATCTGAAACAACAACTTAACCTAGAACGGCAAGCATAAAGGATCACAATACCTCATCTTGGCTGCTTAAAAACGACTCTGTGATGACCCTAAGTACCCTGGGTATCCATAATGTGTCTATAAAAGTTCTTGGAATGTTCATGATTGTCTTTGGTCGTTAAAATAGTGAAAAGCCACCGAGGTAAAAATCTTAAAATCAGAAAAAGTCTTAACAACTAAAAATAAGTTAACAATGTTCAAAACGGATTCTTAATAGTTCTCAGGTGGTCCTGGGCCTGCCATGACCACGTTTAGCACGTTTACTAGGACGGCCCCTGCCCCTAGGTGGGGGTGGGGGGCCTTCCTCCTCTGAGTCAGATGAAGATTTTGATTCCCTCTCCAGCTGTCTGACCAACTCCTCCTCCTCCCCCTCCGATCCTGATGATGTGTCTGGAGTCTGTCCTCTGCCTCTGCCTCTGCCCCTGCCCCTGCCTCTGCCTCTGCCTCTACCTCTACCTCTGCCTCTGCCCCTGCCCCTGCCTCTGCCCCTGCCCCTGCCTGGCCCATCCCCCTCGCCAGCCTCTGGCTCTGATTCCGCATCTGGTTCCGGCGGAGGTACGGCACGGGGGCCTGGGCCGGGTGCTGGTTCTGGTACAGAGGGCTTAGGGCACATGATGTCCTTCGTGTCCTCAGTACAAAAATCCCGAATGTTCTTGAAGAGATACCACTGTCTTTTGGCCGGGAGGCCAGGGGATTCGGTGGGCTGAGGGCCTTCCTGGGGGACAGCTTCAGGGGCGACAGTCAGCATCTTGAAGGTCTCGGGGGCCGAGTCGGCATACTGCCGGAAGGTGACGTGGCCCTTGTTCTGGTCAGAGAATACAAAGTGATGATACTGCTTAATGCCCTTGAGTGGCTTGATGAAAGGGGTCAAAAAAGATTGCCAGTCATACGATTCGACAAACACCTTCCCATTCTCGTCCCCCACAAGTTGGGCAAGGTTGACACGTTCTTGGGTACTCTTCACCACAGTCGCCTCCATCTCCGAGAGGCTCGAGACAGGCTCACGCCGAAACCTTTGTTTAAGCAAACCAAAGCACCAGTCCGGGGCAAACTTGATGTGCCCTGTGATCAAAAAGTTTAAGGAAATGGACTGGTGCCGGCCAGTCAGGACCCGCCAGAGAAGATACGCTAGCACAAACTTGTTCTTGTTCTGACCACTACAGTTGTCACAGTGCATGTCCACCGCCTTCTCCCCCAGGGAATACATTTCAAAATAGTGGTGCAGGTATGAAATAACTGCATTTGACCCCTTACTACCGCAATGGCTTTCGTCGATCAAATAGTTCACCTGTTGGGGGATGGCCTCGGCACAGACACCGAAAATGCCGACCTTGCGGGGGACAAGGAAATACAATGGGCCAGGCTGCATAGGAAAGGAGGGAAGGTGGACCTGCTGGGCACAATCAAAACTGATGTGGACCTTCGTGTCAGAAGAACAAGGGGGGTGGGGGCCAAGGGGAGGGGACTCTGCTTCCTTGTAGGCAGCCTTGGCAGACTTGACCATGTCCTGATAAAAGCCCCTCTCCCAAGCCACCACCTCCAGGTGAACTTGTTGCTTTTTCAGCTTGGCCTGTTTCACAATGTCAGGTAGGTTACTAGAGGCAGAGATATCCCTGTTGTTGCGCTGGCATTCCCAGCAGAGGTCAGTCATAGGGCGGGAACACACTATGCGAGGGAGGAGTTGGAACCACAGGTTTCTAAAGGTTGAGTCAGCCACACACCTGAAGTTAGCCTCCTCCATGGCGTTGCTGTACAACCTGTAGATGTCGGCCTTTGTGGAAGAGGAGGGGAGGAGGAGGATGTCATCCCGTTTGTGGGAAGACACACGACCAGGCAGGACGAGGGCGTTGGTCTCGGCATAGGAGTTGATGAAGTCCACGACCCGCCTGATGTCCTCCAGTTGGAGGATCCTTGCAGTCGCCTGTCGCCTGCCAGACTTCTTTTGCCTGGTCACCACCCCGTAGCACTTGTACCACTTGATGATGGACGTCAGCTTGTTCTGGCTGATGCTGGAAAGGTCACAAGGTAAGAGTTACATTAGGCCAATAATTATTGGACACAGGCAACAAGTACAGGTAAGTATTGTAATATTAATATGGACAATTTGTGATGGTAAGTGCCATGATCAGATTCTGTTATGATTCATTACAGTTCATCTTGTAATTTACCTCAAGTAGTACAATAGTAGTAGGGATATCTAGGTAGACCTTAGTTGAGCAAAGAAGTTGAATATCAAAGCTACTCACGCGTACATGAACTTGAAAGTGTCCCTGCAGACTGGCCGAGAACCGACGAGGTAGTGGCTTCTTTGGTGCTGCCTCTCCCCTCTCCCCTTAATCCCCTTCTTCCAGGTGGACAGCCTGCTGCTATTGTCTGTGCAGGTACTGGCGATGCCCAGTAGCAACATGTCCTTCTCGCCTAGAAAACAAAGTAGATTAGGATAATAACAATCTGTACATGATATGCATGTGACTCAAGGAATGAGGTTTCTGGATTGACCCATGAACTAGGTTAACACACCCTAAATACTAACTTAAAAACGGTCTGGTTGAGTGTTAATAGTTGTCTGTTATACTTCAAGACGTTGTCATGGATTATGGGATAGTTTTGAGCAAGAACGACATAGCTACATGGTCGTGGCGACAGGTTTGCATAACATGTATCTCATGAAAAACTTACCCGAGGACAGCTGAAAGACCTCCTGCCGACGCGCGACCAGCTCCGACGTCGTGAACTGTTTACTGCACTCCTTGTCTTTGTAGTGCTTGCAGGAACATCTAAAGACAACAACATACATGATATTAGACTTAGTTCACCTTCCTGAGGGCCACAATGGCATGAGACATGATTGATAACCGTTACAGGCCGGCCGGATCAGCTGACGCCATTAAGTAGGTCACCGGACAACCCCGATGGATCATCCCTGTTTATGGCATGAAATCAACTTTGAAACTTGATAAAAACTAGTTAGGCAGTTAGAATACATACTAGGGCACAATCGTAGGCAGTTTCATCAACATTGAAAGGGATTTAGGCACTTTGCGTACTTGTTTCAGAGATAGGGCAACCGACCGCATGTCGGCCATTATAAAGTTTTTCAAAACTCACATGAAGCGTTCGCAGTCATCCCACTCCGCCTGTAGAAGGTCGTCCGTGGGGTCAGGGATGACTAGTGGCTCATCCTCATCGTCCTCAGCATCCTCCGGTTCCTCTAGATCCTCCTGAACATCTTCTTCTTCCTCGGGGGGATCGTCTTGCCCCTCCTCCCCGTCGGCGAAGAGAAAGTACTCGTCGACCAAAGTCCGCCATTGCTGTGGCTCGGCTACACCACGTAAATTCGCCCGATTTATCGTATTCAGGGCATCCGCGACAGCCTCCTCGCGATCCATGTCCTTCCCGACGATGTTGGGAGGTAATCCACATCAAAATCCAGCAGTGATCCAGGATTAAAACAGCTAAATCCGTCGGAGAAGTGATGTCGCACGTCCGTCCTGCTCGCCATGCGTCCCTTTAAATTTCCACAACAACTGAAACCGGAAGGCACGCGAGGCCTCTCAGCCAATCAGCGCGCCGCATTCCGCACACGTGACCTCCTTGACAACGATTGTTTACGGGACGACGATCGGGGAAACACGTTCTGATTGGTCCTTGCCGGCGCGAATTCAAAATCCGAGGCTGTCATTGGCCAGTTCACTTCGCGCCCTTTCAGCAGGTACCCGGAACATGGGGCTGGGATGGGATCCAGACCGACAGGCAAGCCGCGAAGTTAGGGGAAAATGGCGTGAATCGAGGGTCTTTTGTTTCAGATCACTGAGGCGTTGCGCGTCTTTGGGGCCTATTTAGAGGGACTAAGAGATGGCTTTGGGACCTAAAATTTTTTTTGGGAAGACTTCTGATATAGGAGATATGAATAAAAGAAAAAACCCATTTTCGATAAAAAATGCGAAATGCGACTTCAGAGCCCCATATCTCAGTTCGACTTTCTGCGACATCCGACTCATTTCGCCAAAACGGGTCACATATAGCTATCATCAAGAGTGCTCTTCATTCAAGTAATGTATTGTTAGGGGCCATTCATTATTGTGTATGATTGCATGAAGGGATGGTGGTGGTTGGGGTTTGGGGTTGGGGGTATGAGGCATGGGGTCAAAACCATTGCGTACATACATGGTGTGGGGGACTGGAACATAAACAAGTATGCATTTTTGCACTCATATTGTTTCTCTACTAACATGTGAATAGCATGTCAGAATAGTTTTAATGAGTATTTAAGTTATGATAACAATTACAGTATAAGTTTATTACATTTGTCTTATCATCATTATTATTAACATGAAAGGATAGCGGGAGGAGGGGTATCTTTGAAGCGACGCGTACACATAAGCATGGCAGAGTAGTAAGTACATGAATAAATATTTGATTTGTTCAATTCCCCCCAAAAAAGACATGTTTTGTATCCTTACCTTGACATTCTAGACCGCCCATATCCCACTCCCGGTTACTGAGGCAGTAGACCAGCCGCCCGGAGGTCCTGTCAGGCAGCAGGTAACCACGGTTACACGTGACGTTAGCCTGTAGCAGCGTGACGCCATTAGACTGGACAACCTCTACGACGTGCACAGAGGCATCAGGAATCGGCTTTGGGACAGGGCAAATGTTTTCTGAAATGCCATAAGAAACAATAAGATTTACCGGTGATAAGGTTTAATAGTATTTGCATTTATATGTATCATAACAGAAATACCTGTAAAATTGTGTTAATCTTGATAATTATTGTGCCTAAATAATCTTTGTTGCAAAAGTTGGATATATTGTCATTGAAAATGTCCAATCAATGACTTTTAGAGTCTATAGGGCCTATGTCTTTCAGTTTCAATGCAGATGCACTATTACCATCCTATTTTAATAATCCACCCTCCGCCTATTAAAATCCTAGAACTGCCGTTGCATAAAGAACATGTACTGAGATGTATAATGTGAAAACTGTGATTCGCACGATGAATTGCGAATGCACGGCTTAGGCCAATACCTCTGCATTTAGTTCCATCTGGCATGTTCCACTCAAGGCTTTCATTGCAAACGTAGGAACGATTGGAGATGGCGAATCCCAGACTGAAGCCTGAATGGCATATAACGTGAGCCATGGCCCCCACGTCACAACTGATAACGTCACTGTCAGCGTGTTCCACCAGGGGTAAGGACGGACATCTCGCTGATAAAATGGTAATGCATCAATATGGTTCGGCTATCGAAGTTTAACAGAAAAAGGCATGAGGCAACTATAGGATGTTATGATTACATAATTATGCGTTACCTTGATGGTCACAATCTAAACTTGCAATAGGGTAATGAGAGGGCCTTCCTCTGTCCTTTTCCCTTTATATTCATATGGGCCTAACTATATGACAGATGGTTAACTGGTAGCAATAAATGATCACTTATATATCCACTTTATTGTTTGTAAGAACATTTCTTATGTCTCCTTCAACCTACGCTCACAGCCATGGGTTTCCGGGAACCACTGAACGGAACCAGGGCCGGAACTGGAACACTTGACGTCCAGCTCGGGTATCCCCAACTGGAAGAGGGTTCCCGGGGTGCACCGGTAGGTCCGCCGACTGCCGAGGGTGGCGCCACCGTCGGAGGCAAGGAGGGTGTCAGGAAGGGCAGGGGGTTCGGCGCATCTTAAAACTATAAATTGTAAAAAGGTAGTATGCGTATTTTCAGTATCAACATGTCCTCAAGGCTTCGTTCTATCATTTAAATCACTGTTCATTCAAAATGACAGACAAATAGGCTACAAATAGTTTCAAAGACCGATATTGTAAATGGGTTTCTTAGTAGTAGGCATATGTTGAAGGAAAAAAAGATTATTTGGTAGACTCATGTTATCATTTAACATAAAACGCGTTCCATTGTATCATAATAATGGAAAAGGTTTCATTGCGGGTGGTATGTGAAAGTAGATTATAAACTGCTCCAGTAACTAAAGAATAAGTTTCATCTAGATGCCATTACAGGTTTTCGCTGCGGCATAACAATAACAACATTTTCCTTTGACACTTTTTCAATTTATAAATACATTTGATAAACGTTAAGGTTTAATGTATCTCACCGGTCGGTTTCTCGACGTTTGTCCACATCAGGTCCCCCAGGCAGTAAGAGGTCCTTCCCCGTCCAGCCCTTTCGCCGCCATTGTCGAACGTTACTCCAGGGTCGGGCGCATAGACGACGACGCCACTTCCGGGCCGCCGATCGACGAAGGCGATGGTGGTATGCGGAAGCACTTCCGGTTGTGGGCAGATACTCCCCACACACTCCTCCAGCTCCCCGACCCACTCCACTGACGTCGGCGTCTCCATACACAGGAGGACCACCGACTTCCGGTCAGACCGGAACCGGAACTGGTCGTCGCATGTATATGTGGCGTTGTGGCCGGGGCTATGGCCGTCCATGCTGGAGACGTGGCCGTTCGCCAGGAGCGGTGGGCTGGGGCATAGAGGGACACAATAGTCGTGCTCCAGGGTGCTCCATTGATCTCCAGGGAGGCAGCGGACGTACTTCTCCGCCGACCCCGACGGGAAGACGAGAGGACGGAGACACTTATACTTGGCCAATCCACCCACGAACGGCGTTATGACCGTCACTGTAGCGTCCTCCACGGTCGGAGGGTCCGGGCAAACGCCGGACGTGGGGCGCGGGGGGTCAGGTGCTGTATAAGCAAAAGGAGATACGAAACATATATACGTATTGAATTGAATAGTTATAGGTGACAATATGTTCAAATCATTTGAGACAGGCAGTCGATTGATCAGTTGACAAACAAACAATATTTGCCTCATTATATCTTTTTGATCTTATTGTTGTTGTTGTTGTTAGTTCTTTTTGTAGTTTTTGTTATCGTTTTTGTTCACATTGACTACTTATTTTCTTTATTTCTAAAGGCACTTCAACGAATATACTCACGCTCAGGCACACATGTTGTTAGATTTGAGGTCACCGTCCATACCCCTTGTCTTGTGTCGTTCAGACTAACGCTACACTGTGCAGCCCACTTCTCCTCCAGGGCGGCAGGTCGATGATAACCCTGGAGACACTCGTAGAAGACGACCGGGGAGGGGTTGTACAGGGTGCCGTACACACGTTTCTCTGTATGGTTGTACACAGGAGGCTCTCCACAGTCGAGCACTAATTGGGCGAGAGAGAGAGTGGGAATTTCATAACTACATAGCTTATCAATGTATATATACCGGTCGTTTGTAATTGCCTATCTGAATATATAATTATCTTTCTTTTATAAACCACTGTTTCGGTCAATATTTAGGACTACAGCTGTATCAGTAAAATAGTTAATATAGACATCAAGTTTAGCTATGAATTAGGGCTATTTCTAAATTACAGCTATAACTGTCAAAAGATCAATTGGAAACTTGGAAACGGCTCACGAAAAAAAAGATATATGTACAAGCTTGACTTACGTTCACATGTGTTGTTAATTTCAGTCCAATTTCCATCAATGCAGACTGATTGCGCCAGGATTGCCTCATTCTTAGTAAATTTGTAACCATGGTCACAAGTAAAATTCGCGATTGTTCCAGACCAATATGAATCCAATTCGGGAGAGACACCATCATCGGCCTGGTCATAGCTATAGGCCCCATCCAAATGACCAAGTTCGAAGAAGGCATCTTCAAGATATGGAGTTGTACAGTTTTGCGGCCGGACTGGAAAATTGCAATAATATATGATTTTGCAACATCAAAAATCCAATAACGAATGTACTTATTGCCCACAGAAAATTCAACGCATCAAGAAGTGTTCTACTTTCCTTAAGAAATCTCCTTACCTGACTTTTTCTATCCAATATTTTAGGTTTTTTTATTAACGCTACGATCAGATCAGAGACTGACTGCACAATGCATTTTGTATTATATAGTTTTTTTTTAATTTAAAAAAGTCTTTCAAAAACATTAATTTTTGATAACTCTGAACTCACACATGTCTTCACAAATTACTTCAGTGTCATTCCAGGCACCGGAAAAGGGATCGGATTCGTTGGCTTTACAATGAACAAACCACGTTAAGTTTTCTCCATGTAAGCACTGGTATTCTATGATGTCATTGAATTCGGTTGTATCATTTCCATCTACAATCTTAGCATTCCTTATCTCAGGAGGACGTCCACAGTCAACAGCTATATGTTTGTTGAAAGAATAAGAACAATACATATCATCTTTGCAGTTTTAAGGAGGTACATGGATAGGCCTATACAATTAAATGTTCGTTTCTCCGACCCCACTCCAAGTACTATGATGTAGCTTACATGTAAATGTTAATTCGCAGGACATGAGGTATGAATAACAGACTGAAACCGTGTATCGCAACTTCCTGCATAATGATGCTGATCCAGATGGTAGCAATTATGGATTAACATTTTAGAAAAAGAACAAAAACAGCCTTAGACAAAAACACAGGAGTGATATTTTTAATAATCTGGCTTAGACAATGTATTATAATTCCTTCAAATGTTCGAAATAAACACTCACGCCTGCAGGTAATATTGGGCATATTCCACCCATAGTCGGTACAGTTAGTTGTTGAGTTCAGTTCTCTGTTGGCAAAGAAATGGCCCTCATCACATTCGAACACCAAGGTGTGGTTCCAAGGGTAGACTGACAGGTTGTATCCCCCCATAGGGTGGGCAGTGATGGCCACCATGGCAGTCTCCAGGTCATCTGATGTACAGTATAAGGCTGCAGCAAAATATTAAACAGAAATCATAATTATATTCATAGTCTACCAATTCATAGTTCATATTTTTCTGCTGAAAGTCATTCAAAATGTTCCTATATTCAATCTGTATTCCTAACTGAAATATTGTGTCAATTATGCTCCTGCATGATAACATAATATTCCACAGGAATTGAACAAAAACCCATAATATTAATATAGGTTTCTGTTTAATTCCTCTGAAACAATAAAATAAACACACGCAGTTTTACGCAATACCATACGTATTAGATATGTTTTTCAAGAATTAAATTTACCTTCGCAGCTTAGAGTATTTTGGGTACCATTATCTGGCATCCACTCAACAAAACGTAGGCTGTCTCCTAAGCCTTCTGTAACGTTTGAGGAACTATTGGAAGAAAAAGGATCAGTTTCGTTTGTGGTAGGTGTGGTGCTATTATCAAAAACAGGGGTAGTTCCAATCGGGGTAGATGTGGTTTGGTCATACGTTGATTCATCGATTCCTTCTGAGATGGTTGTTGGTAGGCAGGTGAGTTTGACCATGTGGCTGGAACCGTCTCCAGGGGCAAACCCTTCTTTGCAGATTATACTGACCTGTCCAAACAATGATGTGTGGGTCACTTCAATAACCTCCTCACCAGTTCGGATCTCAGGTAGACCACAGGCCTGAACTAAAATAAAGAAAATATGATTATTAAACATGGTCAAGTGGATTTGTTGTATATCAAAATTGTATTTGTACACAGTAGGACTTGCCAGTTTCTTAGGAATTAAGAATGACTGTCTTAAATAATGTAGGTACTACAAGCAGATAAGTTGATTGTTGGTGGGGGCTTAATTTCCCGAATTCCTATCCATATCAAACATGAGTATCACACAAAAATATACACACGTAACTGAAAAGATCAAGTGACAGTGATCATGTTAACTTCAACAATATTTACTAATGTATGAATAGTATCACTTTACCTTGACATCCAGGATCAGGAACAAACCATTGTGCCTGCTCATCACAAAAGGTGTCAAAACCTGTAAGACTGTTGTTGTACGCATAGCCCGGAGAACATTTAAGTGCCAGGACATCATCAAAGTAGTAAGAGGCGGACACATTACCACCAGGGAGTTCTTGGGTGTCGTTAAACGATGGTAGCTCCTCACAGGGAATTGCTTTAAAGATATATAGACTCTACCCATCATCAAAATAAATTATACCTTTAGAATTCAAGATTTATTTGTATTGAGTTTGTTGGCAGCAATTAGTATGCCAGTAACATCCAACCGATATAACCAATATACTTCACTTACAACAATGATGTATACTGATATTCTAATTGAAGAATCCAAATTACTATTTAGACTTCTCCATTTGAAAAAGAACATTTTCCCAGCAAAACAGCTGATGAAAATGATTAGGCCTTGAACAGTTTCTGCATTTGTGTGTTGAGATCAGGAATGTGATTGTTTACCTGAGCATATAGCTTCAGATCTATTCCATATGCCTTGTTCATCGCATGATATGGAGAAGTTTGAAGACGTCCCGTTTTGCAAATAGTGCAAATAGCCAGGGGTACAATTAACTGTCAAAATTTCGGCGAATCTGTAGAATCCTGTAATGTTACTTCCTGGTACATGCTCCGTGTTTTGTAGAAACGTTAGATTTTCACAGGGATTTGCTGGAATAAAGATGACAATTTTGTTACTGAATATTGTTTGAAATGTCTTGTCTGTGGCTGCTACAAAAAATATGTCTTTATTGAAACCCCCTTGCAAACTTAAACTGATAAGCAAATGACATTCCCACTATTTTTCTTTTACAAATGTAATGATATTACACTAATATTCTAATAACATCAACACCTATTAGCTCTTACCCTTGCATGCGTCGATTGGTATAACCCATTCGGCAACTTCATCACAGAAAATGTCAAATGTTGTGGATGTTTCGTTGTAGGCATAACCAGGAGAACATGAGACTGTTACGACATCTCCAAACCGGTAGTCCGAACTGTTGATACTAGTCAAGTTCTCTGTGTGCTCAATATGTGCTAAAGTCTCACACGGAATTCCTTAAAAGGGAACATAACAAAAAATCATTATAGGTAAGAGAGGGAATTGTGTTTGTATTAATGAGGGATTAGTTATCAAATGAATAAGGAATGTGCAAGAAGGTTCACATGTCTAACAGTAGATGGCATTGTGTGTCAACTTAGGTGGAAAACTATTTTTCACTTAGTCTGAGATCTATAGATTAGAAAATTCAATTCGCTAGGGATGAAGAAAAATATCATCACATTGATAATCATAAATCATTGCTCAAACATGTAGTTCTAGAATACGCTGCAAGAGCAATGATGCCATATATATGTTACATGGAAGCTGGCTACGTATATCAAGGCTACGTGTAAATCTGCAGCATCAACTATTCAAGTCAAATGACTATTCTTACCTTGACATGATGTATTAGTATTAGGCAAAATCCACACACCCTGATTATCACATGATATAGGGAAGTTTGGCAAAGTGTCATTGTGTACATATCCATATGAACAATTCACAGTTACAATGTCACCAAAACGGAACGTGCCTGAAATGTTTCCCCCAGGTATCCCATCTGTGTTGTTCACATGAGGAATAGCCTCACAAGGAATAGCTATAGGCGAAAAGAAAATTGTGTAAGTCAACTGGTATATATCTTCCTATAGGTCTAAAAACTAAATGATATAAATGAAGCATACAAAGCCTTGGATATTTCAACTGTTAAAGTCGAAGTATGTTAGGTATTGTCGCTGCTATCTTCTTTATTTCAATTTTGGTTTTGACACTGTATTGCAGTAACTTTAGGGAAAAACAGTGTTTGTTAAGCAATGCAATCTACGCTGTATGACAAAAGAGATTTTTTTTTTACAGAATTATAACCAAGCAGGGATTTATTCAAGAAGGATTACCTTCACATGTATTGTTAGGTACTATCCAGTGACCTGTTTCATTACAGTGAGTTTGGAAGCTAGAATATATTTCTTCAACAGCATAGCCAGGAGAACAGGTCACAGTTACGACATCGTCAAACCTAAAGTGTCCTGTGATATTGCTGTTTGGTACTTCCTGAGTGTTGTCAAAGGATGGCAGAAGTTCACAAGCAATGGCTGAAACAATATCGTACTGTTGATGAAATCGTGCAACAATAATATTAGGCTTAAATGGTATTAGCGCAACCTCCTCTTATCCTGAAGTTGTTTTTGAGAGCATCTTTATCGAAAAAAACTCTCACACAAGATTGTTTGAGGATATTTGTATCTTTAAATCACCCATTGTACCTGGCCTATGGGCTATAAGTAGTTCAAAGAAAGAGTCATATCAAGTATGATGGCTTGGAAGATGGTAAACAGTATGAATAACGTTCAAAACATGATATTACTTAGGGAAACTGAATAATGTTGAGGAATATATATATGTATATGGAATGCCTTATGGACGATGTACACATGGATTATTTTGTATAAAAAATTTAATGGGTATAATTATTAGCTTTGACAAACAGTGAATAAGGGCCACTGGCTGAAAGTGGCAGAATTTCGACCTGGGACTGCGGATTGGGGGTGCGATTTATGAACAAGGTGTGTCCTGAGAAGCTTGAAATGAGAACCAAAAAAAGGCCTGTGCTGATATAAGGTTATGCTTGAAAAAGTTCTTTGTAACTTGGATTACTGTATAGTTACCTTGACATTGAGTTTGGGGCACAACCCATTGGGTATTTGTTCCACAGGATAGTGGAAAGCTCGACAGCGTTTCATTGTAAGCATAACCAAGAGAACAATTCACATCAACGATGTCGCCAAACCTGAAGTAACCACTGATATCGCTACCATATACATCTTCAGTGTTCTCAAGACTTGGGAAGCTTGCGCAAGCAACGGCTGAAAATGAGAAAAAGAAATTGTGTTGACATGCATTATGTATTGTTATTTTATGATAGGATAACCAGTTATCATAACTTTATTCCATGCTGACTGCAGCAATAAGATAATTTCTAGCCATTTGAAACGTGTTCGAAGCATAATGGATAGCACACTCAGCATACAGGACGTATTAATCATTATTATTATCAATAAAAATGTATTTAAATAAATAAAGTAGCATGGAAAGGTCCCATACCTTCACAAGCAGGATCAGGTGGGTTCCAGTGAGCCGTTGCATTACATGTTATGGTGAAAGTTGGTGATCCTCCATTATTATGCCTGTAGCCTGAGGAGCAGGTGACGGTAACATAATCTGTATAATCGTAATAACCTGTGATGTTACTGCCGACTACCTCTTCGGTATGCTCAATGACGGGGAATATTTCACAGGGGATGGCTGAAGGAAAAGATGACTGCCAATTAATACATACAAATAGAGCAGGGGGTGGGAGGATCTACCATACTGCTACAATAACAATAATTATTTACGGAAGTTATTGTAATATAATTAATTGATAAACAATTGCGCTACTGCCATGGTATGCATTCTGGTATAATTATGTGCAATTTGACTTTATTGCTGGCTAATAGTATTGCACACGTTGGTATGCCGTCTCTGAATCCTCTTAATCTGAACATGGTATTATTTTACAAAGAAGGAAGATATAGTGATCATCAACCGTATTATTGTTGAATAACGACCTTTTCATTTGCATTACAAGTGAGTAATTCTTTTACCGTGCCCAATTTGCTTGAGGCATGGACAGAAAGCACACTTATAAAACAGGCAACCAACTGTAGATAGACAATGAATCCAACAATATCTGTGGGGAAAGAACTCTACCCACCAAGCATACTGGGATCTACCCTCCACACCAGGGCCCTCCAAGCAGGATATAAATTAATTTAAATGATGAATTCAACGATACGCATTTGTTTTGCAAGTATGCTTGTTGAAACCCTCCCATAGATGTCTTGCATTAATTGATTCCTATTCGTCAATACTGGGCCCACAGGAATCACACCCCAATGCAGTGGTTCCTGCCTATTATGCCAGAAGGGCACCACACTAATCAGAAAGGTGTACATCACTTTAAATGCAATAGAAAACCTACCCTCACACGTTACCGACGTCCCATTGAAATGTGTACCTAACCAGAGTCCGTCGAATGTGCTGCTAGGGTTGACAACACATGTTGCATTAAGGATGCGATCCCCATGCACGGCGTAGCCAGTATTACAAACGACCTGAGCCTCTGTGCCGAACACGTGCCGGGAGTTATGACTCACAGTAACGCCATCCACAGACATGTAACCCCGAGTCACAGAAACTATACATTCCACCTCTAACAAAGAAGAAAAGAGTGTGTCGTATTATAAACATTATTTATGAGGTTAATTGGGCCATCACAAGTCATGTCACTTCTAATAAAGAAATAGTTGATGGTCTAATGATAGCTCCAAATATCTTGTAGGCCTATCTAATGTAGATTTAAGCAATAACCATGCATTCAATTTTAGAAATTATCAATGATTACATGAAGTCCAACTCAGAAATTTAGAGATACATTGGAATAATCATCGAGATGTAGCAGTTAATAACCCTCCCTATTAATGATACTAAATGGATAATCTCATAACACTTATATACATTTGGAAAATTATGATTTTATTATGGCCACCATGGTGACACCACCCATGATATTAACATTAATTAGTAGAAATAATATCTTTTTTTTTATTAATTTTTGTATCATTAAATTAATCTCAGCCATCATACCTTAAAGATAAGTATGTTCCCTTACTGACTCCACTTACCCACGCACATTTGGTATGACATCCACCCCACCTGTTCGCAGGTAGCATTGTAGACGGTGGCGTCAACGTTGAGCACTCTTAACCCATGGTCACAGGTGTACGTGATGATCTGCCCATACTCGTACCTGTTGTTTCTACCCGTAGGGCCGGGCACCGTCAGGGTGGCGTTCTCTATCTCTTCAGGGTCGTCACATTGAATAGCTACACATAGTAATATAGGCCAATTGATAGTTAAGAGTATCTGGATGATGATATTTAGTCTGTTCGTAAACTAGTGGCGTATCTATGATTCTGGAAAAAGGAATGGCGGTTTTGGGAAAAAAAATCTTTTGATGCATTTTTGGCCGAAATATACAGAAGAAAAGGAAGGGGTAGCCCCCAACCCACACATGGCTAAATCCAGCACTGTAAGTAGCCTACAGTAGGCCTATTTTCCCAGAGCCAAAAATGATCGCCCCTTTAATTATAATATTGGTGAATGATAATTGAAGGGACATAAGATACCATGTGGCATCTTCAGGATTTTGATTCTTAACCTTTTTCCAAATTATCAACACTCTGAGTCTACCAGAGGCGATTTTTTGAGCCACCGATGAAGTAGTATAGCATCAGACACAAATTTGGGTTTATGCACGACACCTTTGAAGTGCATCCACATTTAAAGCTAAGGGGCAGCTACTTCTAATAGATTAGCCTTAGCGGGGGTGGGTGGTGGTAAACTTATAGTTATAACCAAAGACCTTACAAGACGAAGGGATGGGAATATACAAATTTGACCCTATTGTAGCACTACCAAAGATTGGAGTGATCAAAAGTTGATTTATCCTGAACTTTGGTACCGCCTATTTACAGCAGGTGGCTCTTTGGATCTGTTAATAATGTATCCACGAAAGAACGATAGGTAGCACCATTGTGCATTTATTTGAGCATTATATTTTATGGTCAGCTGCAGAGTAGGGCAAACGGCGCCAAATATTACCGAGTTTACTTACCTAACATCCTACCTTTTTCTCGGGTCTATTATCTTCTTGGGTTCATCCAGTTTTGTGAATTTTAAACATAACGTTTATTCAATATCTATACTTACCTGCTATAAACATGCCAAAATGTCCTTCTTTAACAACAAGTTTAAAAGGACGGAACACAATTTAATGTGTACATGAAACGTCTAGAAATATACAACTATGCATGCAATTATTCAATTAATCCTTTCCTCTCCACCTGTGCAATACAATATTGATAGTAAACGAGCATGCACATATTATCAGAATAGCAACATTTCCAGACACAATTCTTAACTTGTGTACCTGTACCTGGCAGGATATATCCAATACAAACCTAGCCATGCAGCAACAACGAACTGAAATGGACATTGATATTATTACATGCAGGTAAGGGGCGGGACCCTGGCCGTTTCAGTATTATTGTTAAAATATTTGTTGATACTGTGCATTATTTTGCAGTTATTACAAGGTGGCGGTCACAGCTGGACCATTACATCTCTCCCTACTATATAACAGATTGCTGTCTGCCTGTTTAACGTTTCTTATGGGAATGACTTGATTGATGCTTCTTTTCCATTGACCTCAATTGAACATTTATCATAGAATAAATCACTATTTAATATAAGAAGGATTTTAATGTAATTAGCAGCATCTTTATCCGGCTCGCAGGATAAAGATAATGTGTGTTGTTCTCCTCTCCAATAGATATCCCTTCTTAGCAAGGATGCCATTATGAGAACACCAATGCCGCCAAGCAACGTTAAGACCAGTGCCATTCATGCCTTGAATACCATTTTGAAGCCTGTCCCAAACCTGTTTTAAAAGAGGAACTGTATGATTTTATCAAATTCTTGAAAAATGTGTTTAACAAAACTTTATTTTTTTATTTATAAGGCCCTTACAAGAATTGTGGGCGTTGAATGCTACCTTGACATTGACTTATTATTTTTGTCATTACAATTGTTAAAACCTAAACCCTAAAACTCGTCTAACAAATATTTTGGTAAGTTGAATAGAAAGTATATTCTTTATTTTTAAGTCTATGAATTACGAATAGAAGCAATTATTCATCATTCCAAAGTTAACTGGCTACCTTTATCTTTAAAATGCACTCGATAATAAAAATCCTCGAACTGTCAATGAGAATCCATGGGTCTTATTGACTGCCCTTGATACCTCCTTGCTACACAAGTGAAACAGTTATGCATTTCACCACAATGTGTTCAAATTTCATGAAACATTGAGGTAACAACTTAATCTATTTTAAACTCTGTTAGTAGAATACCTATGTGTTGTGAGAAGAATACCTAAATACGTGTCTCATTATATTAATATACTTGATCTGCTCCTTTAGGTTAATTTACCTGGATGAGATGCCTCATTAAGTTAACATAGCTGTGTGAGAGACTCCATTAAGTTAACTTACCTGAATGAGATACTCTTTTAGGTTATTTACCTGGCTGAGCTGGTCCTTTACATTAAATTAGCTGTTTCAGCTGCTCCCTCAAGTTGATTTACTTGGTTAAGCTGCTCTATTAGGTTAATTTACCTGGGTGAGCTGCTCCAAAACTTACCTACAGATGGGCGGAACTGACTCTACTTGGTGCTCCGGTGGTCGTTTCCCCAACTGTTTCTCCCTACTCTCAGGGTGGCTAGTTATGACAAACATTATATATGATTCAATGTTACCCTTTAGAATAGAATGTTAAGAAAGGTCAGAGCATACAGAAAACATCTGTATATTTGATGGGATTCACCGGCAGCTTTATCCCCACAACAATGGTAAAGGTAATAAAATGACCTTTATAATATTGTGACGTTCTCTGGTAAGTCGGGGTTGCCGATTCTTACAACAGAGGAACGTGGGGGTTGTTCGGGTCTCGGGGCGGACGGGGAATCCGGGCCAAGAACCGAGATGTGTTTCTAGAGTCGTGCCTCGCGCACGAGGGGGGGCTGAGCGAATCGATCGGGAATCGGCACTCGATGTCGACGGAGGACTGCGGGGGAGGGAAATTATGGTAGGGGTACGGGTCGGCCGGGGGGCAGTCCACCCCTGAGTTCCGGTCCGCGGGGGCGACGGGCCGACGGTCGCCTATTGTTTGGTAGCGTGGGGCCGAGCATGCCGCGCCCTCGTCCCCGCGGACTTCGCTCCCTCGTTCCGCTCCCCATGTCTTCGTACCATACTACGCCTCGGTTTCCGGTACTACTTCGGGCCTTCGTGCCCTACTCCGTTCCCTCGTTCCTCGTTCTTCGGGCCATCGGGCCCCTTACCCTATGTTTCTACTACCTATCTCGAACTTCGACTGTTTTGTCCTAACTTCGGCTTAATTACTCTGTTCGGCTCATCTTTAGCGGTTGTTTCAGGAAAGAGGACACGTCTGGACACCAGGAGAACTGTTAAAGAACTCTGTTTATTCGGGCCTCACCGCCCCTTTATATACTAGAGAGGTCAGCCCTGATTGGCTGCCTTCGGTCACGTGACCTACAACTGACGTCACTTCCGGTTTATATATTCCGTTTCCGGTTTACATTTCACTTCCGGTTTACATATTTCCGGGTTTCGTTCCATTACGTTTTCGTTATTCGTTCTTTACATATTCGTTATTCGTTCTTTACATATTCGTTCTTTACATCTATTTCGTTCTTCGTTCTTTACATATTCGTTCTTTACATCTATTTCGTTCTCTTACATATATTTCTATTATTACCTTATTTCTATTATTTTAGCCTCTATGTATTTTGGCTGAATAGCCGTTCATCACACCCTCCCGCACCTTCTTGAAAGGTGGGAAAACACGTTATACAAAATTTCAACACAGTTCATACAGCAACGACAACAGAACATACTCTAGAACCAGAAACATTTCAATCCTACGCTCCTTATCGGTAGAGGAGGAGGTGTCACCCTCTGTCCTCCCCGGTCTACTTCGGAGGGCCCCCGGGGCCTATCCGGCTAATTATTATTTCTCTTCTTTCTTCGTTTTTCTCTCTTCGTTTTTCTCTCTTCGTAATGAAAGTTCATATAATTCGTTTTTATATATCTTAGTCTCTTTTTATCTTCGTCAGAGTTCTCTATCCTGGATCTATTAGGACCTCCTCTTTTTTCCGTCTTTAGGATGAGCGAGCCGGTCGTGGCTCTCCCACCCGGGACTGGGGATCGGTCGTGACCCCGTCGCCCCCGCTCCTCTCCTCTGGGCTCTATTTACTTAGCCCCTCGGTGCGTTTTTCCTCGCCTTTTTACCCTCATTAGGACAGAGGGACCGGTCGTGGTCCTCCTGCCCGGGGCCATGGGTCGGTCGTGACCCGCAGTGCCCCCGTTCCTTTCGTTTTCCGTCGTCCAGACGTTCTCCCCTAGTTCGGGTGGAGAATCGGTCGCGACTCTCCCACCCAGAGGCCAGGGCCGGTCGTGACCCTTAGTCCTCTCGACCCTCGATCCGTTCTACCGTCGTTCAGACGTTCTCCGTTGTTTTTGGGTAGAGAATCGGTCGTGATTCTCCTACCCGGTCGGTCGTGACCCCTCGTTCTTCCGTAACTATTACTCTTCTCTGCGTTCTCTTAGGTGATGATGATGATTTTAAGGATGAGTTGAAGAAGAAAGACTGAAGTTTTTGTAGATAGAATGTTCTTTTTGGACTTCGCACCCTCGGTCGCCTCGGCATTCAGAGCCCCCCAGTGACTTTTTCACGTTTGGCAAGGACAACATGTTCGAGCCAAAGGCCAAGGTACCCAAAGAAGAAGATGGCGTTGTATGTGGAAAGGAACTTAACTTCATGCATTAAAGCTTAGAGTGGAAGCTTCAGCAGACGACGTCGCGGGTTTCGTGCTATTTGTCGCAGTGAAGCTTTGAGATGGAGTCCAGGTGAAGGTGAGACTGAGAAGATTAGAATCATTAATTATCGATGAAGTGTCCGTTTTCCGTACAGGAACTGAAGTTTGACTTTTACGACACATGTCCTCGTGGTTAACCCAGCATCAAGATGTTCCGTCCTCGACCACGTCGACACATTTGAAGATTTCAGGATTTCAGAAAGAGATGTCGGAGAGAGTCCACCATAGTAAAGTATTTCCGTCACCGTTCCGGGCCCAAGTGGCATGACAACAACCGGAACGGAGACCTGATTAAGAAGATAATTTTGATGAAGTTTCTTTTTGATGACAGGAGCCGGTGCCTCTCATCCCTCCCCCCCTCCGTAAGCAACGGCAGGAAGACAGTCCTCTTTGGGGCGAGAGGGAGGCTCCTTCGTTCTACTGATGAGATGATTTTCCTAAGAAGAGGATTCCTGTTTCGGGCACTCGGGCCCTCGTTCGTTTCCTAGGCTCTCGGGCCTCGCTCTGTTTACTAAGTTTTTCTCTTCGTCCTCCCGGAGGACCGTGCTTTTAGACGATTTTCGTGAGACTGTAATACCAACAAATAGTTCGTTAATAGAAGTAAGTTTAAGATCCGGTCTGGTTTGATTTTGGAGTAAGGCCACAGTCGTCCACGGTGCCATGTCACATTGCATGAAGCCACTATGCCTATGACGAACGCCGAGACAACAGCTCCGAGCCGTTCCGGGCTGCTCCTAGGTACGACGGTTCGAAGTTGGTAAGTTGAAGATATTAGTGAGAAGGAGAAGAAGAAGCCGTAGAAAGTGAAGATGGACGACATCAACTGGGACCTGCACCCAACGTCAACCTCTGAGATCCGGAACGGGCCCATTCTCAATAAAATAGCATATATAGAGAACTCATCCGATGTCGAACTCCAAGAAGGATCGCTCCTCGTCGCTCTTTGCAGACCTCTTGAGGTGTCTATCGAGGCATCCGCGGCCGACGTTCCAAGCACCACCTCCCTGTATATTTCAAAGATTACTTCCCTATATGTTTCAAAGACTATTTTGTTTCGTTCCTCGAGAAGAAGACATCAGGAAATACGACATGGAAGGAGTCTCTGTCGTTACTGCAGGTAAGATATTAATATAAGTTTTTAGTAAGTCTATTAATTTTTGTTTCTTGTTCATATATTACTATTACTATATATTACGGTCGGTCACGAGCCAGGGCCCCTAAGTTATCGTCCCTGCTCGTGCCTTGGTCCTCCGGGAGACATCTACGACTCGCCGCAATCCTTTCACGACTCGCTGCATCAACTCTGGCACGATAAAACCAGCATTCAGGTCGAGAAGTTCCATTTTGCCGCTCTTCGTATGCGGTAAGAGGCTGAAGACAAGGAAACTCAGAAGATGATGGTACATGAATCCGGGCTCATCCACATTCTGATCGATCCATCCAAAATCAAGAAGACAAAGTTGCAGGAAGTAGAAGTGCCGCTAGAGGACAGAGGTCGTCTCTTCCTCGCCTCCAGATCGCTCAAGGCAGCGCGGGAGAAGGGTTTTCAGTCTTGGCCTGCGCCAGCCTTTCCTCCAGCGGCGAGTCGCCGGCCCACCGGTACCTTATTTACCCCGGCACGACCGTCGACTCAAAGACTACAATGACAACACTGTCCGTCCATTCTGATTTCCTTTCCTCGATTCCGCCTCCCAACTTTCACTCTCGCTCCCGGGCCGCCCGGCCCGCCATCCATTTCCGCGACCGGACGATCCCGTTCCACCTGCTCGGTCCCAACCAACGCAGCGGGCTCCAGGGAGGAAGAGGAACAGCTACAAACTTGTTTTTCCTCCTAGCGCCTCCTTCCGTCCCGTATTCGCCCCGCAGGCTTGGTAAGTTCATTCCAGTCATGGACCCTCCAGCTCGCTGATTACACTCAACACCTCCTAACACATGTGGTTTCGTTCACTTCCGCAAGAAGATTCCCATAAAGAAACTAATAAGAATAAATTAAGATAAGAATGTTCGAGCCCGCCAGTCCGTTCCCGATGAGTTTAAGTAAAGTTTTCGGGCCCGTCCAGCGGTCTCCAGGAGAGTCTTTTATCCAGGCTTCGGCCTCCTGTGCGGCTCAGGTACCTCCGCCTCGGCCCGGTTCTCTCCCTGGGGGTTTGACACTATGGGTGAGGAGCCAACGCCCCGTAATCCCTCCCCACCCGACTCGCGACGCGCCATCTTCCGCCTCTGGTTCCGTCGCGCTGTTTTTCTTCCGTGCAAGACCTCGAGCAGCATCTACTTCACCCTTCTTCTTGGCGCCGGATCGGCAGCAACAGTCTCTCCTCCCTAGCGGGGAGCTCGAGAAGCTGATCCACCATTCCGCTCTGTTTTTCCGCCTCTCTTGTCGCCTTCAACAAGTCATCCAGTTGATCCTCGTTTTTGTACATCACTAGGGTCTGAGCCAATTGGACGGTCCGGTTGTGTTCGTTAACTAGCCGGTCGACCCCCGGGAACTCTCTGGTCAACGGCCCCAGTGCCGCCGTCGGGAACTGCGCCATCGCTTCTTCAAATGTCTCTGGCTTGCGGCCCGTTTCTAGTGCCATCAGGAACGCCATAGACGCCGAAGCCATTGCTCTTGTCTTGGCCGTCATTCCTCGCACCTCCCTCGGGGGCCACATCAGTTGCACCCGAATGGCCTTTTCCGCGTCCCAGTCTCGTACCGCTCGCGCCGTCACCGGAAAGTGTCCCTGTAAGACCTGGTGAATGGCCTGTGTCCGTAATAACTTGAGTCTCGGTGTTTCCCTAGATGGTCCTGCCGTCGGTATCTCCGTTCCTATGGACCCGAACACTGAATCCGCTCCCGACTCGTCCAATTCTTGTTTCTCCGGCTCGTATCCTCTGGTCTCGGCCTGCCCCAACTCCATGTCCTCTGAGTCTTCCACCTCCGCGTCCATGGACTGGGCAGCCGGTATTTGTAATCTGTGTATCACAACCCGCGGTTGTAGCGCCCGCCCGTGTTTATCCTCGTCCTTGAGTGGGGTATCCGGTCCTGGCGGCGATCCCATACGTTCGGGCGACGGTGGTCCCGGGGTCTCTTCCGATCCTTGCGACCCGAAAAACGAGCTCCCCAAACTGGCTCGAGTCAGGTTGTCAACCGCCGCCCGTGTCTCTGGCGTGTCTGGTGCTACCGTAATGTCTCTCATTCGTTTCAATCCTGGGGGCGGCACTATCGCCTGCTTACATACCATCTTCTCCAGGGGTGAATCCGCTTTCGTCGGGGTAGGGGTAGAGAACAGCGGCTGTGTCGAGGCCGTCGACGCCGTGTCCTCCGGCCTGGCCGCATGCCGAACATACTTTACTTTCTCCACTCGCCCCGACGGTTTGAGTCCCTGCCTTTCTGCCATCTCGCGTAGAAACCTCCCTAGGTACAATGCTTCTCTTTCCACCAGCCGGCCTCCCTGTGCTTCCCGAATGCTGTCCTCCAGCTCCCGGTCGGATCTCGCCTCGTGGTAACCCCTGAACGATCCCTCCCGGTTCATTGTTCCTTTTAAATACCCGGGGTACCTCGGGTGTCGTGATTCGTATATCACTGATTTCTTATGAACTGTCATCATAGTAAATTGTGCGTCGCTACAAGGTGGTTCTAGTCCCGTGGTCCGTCTGACTCCTGTCGAGGTCTCAGGCTGCGATGGTCCCAGCTCTCCCGTGCTACTAGACTCAGCGATAATCAAAGACCGATCGCTTCGGGCCGACATACTCCTGCCTGACTCCGACTGGTCCGAACTCGTTCCCTCCTCCAATTCTCTCGGGACTTTCTTGACCTTTTTCCACTTCTTCTTTCGCGACGGCTCCTCCGCCGGGCATCCCTGCGTCGGGGGCCTCTTGAAAGCGAGCGGCTCCTCTTCCTCTTTGACTTTCGGTCGTTGGTCGTCGGACGAGCTCACTAATTCCACCACCTCAGCCCCCGGTGGTATTCCTGAGCAACCCGGCTTCGGGGTGGGTGTGGATGTCCGTCCTTTTCCTCTGCCTGGGAGTCCTCGTCCTCTCGGTTCCCGTGGTTCTCCCTGGGCGTTTAACTTCTTAATTCGGCTCTGTACTAACCCTGATATTTGGTCTGGTGTCAGGAGTGGCTTCGGGTTGACCACGGCTCGGCTCGCGCTTCGCGGCGACTCGGTGTCTTCCTTCCGTACTCCTTTCGCGGCCCTCCGAGGGGAACGACGCGTGGGTGTCGATCGTTCCGCCACCTCGGCCAGGGGTCCCTTCCCTGCTGCTTTGGCTGCTTGGGCTCCCTCGCCGGCCTCGTCGGCCTCTGATCCTTCTTCGGTTGCTACCTGCTCCAGCTGCTCGGCGTCGCTGTCCTTGGATCCTCTCGACGCCCTCGGGTAGTAAGGTATGCGGATATGCCGTCGCGGCCTCTCCGGTGCCTCCTTATCCACCGCCCTCTCAGGGGGTTGAAACCCCTCCGGATGGCACACCGCGTAGTCCCGTTCCATGTTGGCTACCCGGGCCGCCGTTTCATCCCCAGCAGCGAAACTGGTGTACGGCGGTCGTCCTTTCGGGTCCAAGGCGAACGCCGCAGCATACTCCAGCCTCAGAAGGGGGTCTTGCTTCGGCATCCCCCTCTGCAGGTTCCCTTCGTGTGAGTCCGTCATGTGCTTCTTCCAGTCCTGGTGTGTCGAATAGGCTCGATTCGAACACACCGGGCACATGTAGTACTGCTTCCGTAATCCATCGTGCTGACCTTTAATATGCTTGGCCAAGTGCTTAAACTCCTTTCCGTGACAATGTCCTTCCCAGCACTGTCCGCTCATCGTGTCCGTTTTCCGGGCTTTCGGGGCTCGTTCCAATCCTGAAGCTCGTCCCGTCAGCCGTTTCCGTTTTTGTCTCGTGGTGATGCTGCTCGTCTCGCTTCTCTGCTTTTCCTCTTGTTTTCTTCTCCTTAGCTCAGTCTGCTCGTCTGCGATTCGATGAATCCTGATCGGCTGACCAGAATGACCTGCTCCGGCGAGCGCTCTGCCTTTTATAGCCGCCGCAGGCGGAAGTGGGCGTGGCCTGCACTAGCGACCCCTAGCGTCAGACTCACCATCCACTTCTACGGTGGCGCCCCCTACTATTTTCCGGTCCCCGGGGCCCGCCGCTGGTCACCGCCTCGCCTGCTTTTTACCTCGCGGCCCTTCGCCCGTCCACGCGTTTTTCCTAGGCCTTTTATTGCCCCACCGGACGTCCTCGGTCTTTTCATCCCTCGTCGCCTTCTCTTGCCTTTTTCATCTTGGCCCTCACAGTGCTTCCGCACACTTCCCGGAGAACACAGGGGCTCGGCGTTATCATCTCCTCGCCGCCGCCCCGTTCTCTTTGTCCTCTTCGTGGCTCCCGAACGCCGTTTTTCGTTCCAACCCCGCATTTCCCACCTATATTACATCCGCAAGAGAACCAATCTTCAGCTAGGTAGCAAATCTCTACAGCCTAACGACCTGCACTCCTACTGTAGTGGTCAACGCACCGCCCCGACTCAATGGCCCCAGGTTGATCAGTCCTTTTTGGCCAAAGCCTTTTTGTGTAGCGCCGATTTGGTCGTTCCCTTGGTCCTCTTCCACCTGCGGAATCGAGACACGAAAACGACTTCATCACAAAAAGGGGTGCCCCGTTTCCTTACGTGCCCTAGCGCGCCCCACCCCAAGCATTTACTGTGCAGCCTCGTATCCTTGCTGGTCAGCTACCATCCAGGCTGGCGCAGCGTGTCCTCGGTAGGGTTCCAGGCGGTCCACATGGACCACCCCCCCCGGTTTCCCTCGTTTCTTCCGTACTACCACCCGTCCTCGGTCAAGCACCTTGACGATCAGTGTAGGGCCCATCCATGGAAATCGCAACTTCGTTCCCTTGTCCCTATCCACTACCGTATCGTGCACCCAGACCAGTTCTCCGGCGTGGTATTCCCGCCGAGTCACCTTCCCATCGTACTCGTGTTTCTGATGGATGGCGGCTCGTTTCAGCCCCGTCCGGGCCTCCCGATAGGCCGCGACTAGCCCTTCCTCCAGGCTTTCCACATAGTCGCCTACCCATCGGGGTTCCTCCTCTGGTCCTAGAGGTCTCCCATAAATCGCCTGTCGCGGCATCATGGTCTGTCGGCCCAGCATCATCATATTCGGTGTCACTCCCGTGCTGGCTTGCGGCGTTGCTCTATAACTCATCATCACGAGCGGGACCATCTCGTCCCATTCCCGGCCCGTCGCTCGGCAGCTGGCTTTCAAACAACACCCCAAAGTACGGAAACTTCGTTCTATGTACCCGTCACTCCTGGGGTGGTACGGCGTCGTTCTTGTTTTGTGTATCCCGAATAATGCACAGACCTGAGCCACCACCTCGGATTCGAAATTCGTGCCTTGATCCGAGTGTAGTTCCCGAAACGCGCCGTACCGTGCTACTACTTCTTCAACCAGTTTGTTCGCCACTGTCGTTGCCTTTTGATCCGGGATCGGGAAACACTCCAACCATTTGGTGAAATAGCATCCCACCATCAGGCAATACTTATTTCCTCGTTTGGTGACTGGGTACGGGCCCGAAACATCCATGGCCAGCCGTTCCATCGGCTCCCCCACTATGTACTGATGTAGCGGCTCCCGTCTTCCTCTTCCCTTTTTCAGCAACGCGCAATCACATTCTCGACATTCCTTCCGCACGTCTTCCCGGAGTCCCGGCCAGTAAAACCCTTGTTCCAACAGGGCCGTCGTCCTGGCGACTCCTAAATGCGCTCCTGCCGCGCCTCCATGGTATTCCCTTACCAACTTGGCCCGTTCCCCTCGGGGAACGACCAACTGGTTCCTCCAACCATGCCCTTCTAGTTCCCAGTACTTCCGATGCAGCACGCCATCCCTGAGGCTTAATCGTTCCCATTGCCTCCATAGGATCTTTGTTTCCCAGGATTCCGGAGATATGGCCTCCCAACCTGGCCGGTCCGCATCTTTTTCCATCCGTGCGACAATCGGCCCTATATCTCGATCCCTCCTCTGCGCTGCTCTCATCTCCTGCGGGGACCATCCGGGCTCGTACCCCCGGGCCCGCGTCACTACTCTCACTTTTTCGGTATTCTCGTGCTCCTCTCCACATTGTTTGCACGGATACCGGGACAACGCGTCAGCGTTCCCATGCTTCCTGCCCGGTCGGTGTTGGAACGACACATCATGCGAGTCGATAATCTCAATCCACCGAGCAGCCTGCCCCATCGGTTCCTTACTTCTCTGCAGCCAACTGACCGCGCTATTATCCGTCCGGACTATCACGCGTTGACCATAGATGTAGCACCGAAAATGCTTCAAAGCTCGCACCACCGCCAACAGTTCTTTCCGCGTGGTGCAATACTTTCGTTCGTTTGACTCCAGGGTTTTGCTCGTGTAAGCTATCACCCGTTCCTCCCCTCTCTGCTCCTGTGATAGCACGGCTCCCGTTCCCACGTCACTGGCGTCTGTGTCAAGCCACCATTGTCCATCTTCCTCCGGGAATCCCAACACCGGGGCCTCCGTTAGCGCCTTCTTCATCGCATCAAATGCCTCTTGTCGTCTCGCGCTCCACACGAATGGTTCCTCCTTCGTTGCCAATTCATACAAGGGGGCAGCCAACTCCGTGAAGCCGTTTATATGCCTTCTGTAGTACGAACATAATCCCACGAAGGCTCGTACCTCGTGGAGATCCCGCGGGACCGGCCACTCGGTTACTTGCCGACACTTTTCGGGGTCGGGTTCGATCCCGTTGAATGAGACAACGTGCCCCAAGAACGGAATCTCCTTCTGGAACAGCTTACATTTTCGCGCCTTTAACTTCAGTCCTGCAGCGTTCAATCGGTCCAGAACCCGTACCAATCTTTCCAGAGTCACTTTAAACGTTGGTCCAAAGACCAGTATGTCATCCAAGTATACCAGACACTCCTCCCACACGATTCCTCTGAGGATTCTTTCCATCAGTCTCTCGAAGGTGGCTGGGGCGTTCACTAGCCCGAATGGCATCACTTTAAACTCATACAATCCTCCTTGAGTCACGAAGGCCGTCTTTTCTTGGTCCTCCGGTGCCATCTCCACCTGCCAATATCCGCTTGCGAGATCCAGACTGCAGAAGAATAGGCTTCCTCCCAAAGTGTTGAGGCTGTCCTCTATCCGCGGGAGCGGATAGGCGTCCACTTTCGTAGCCTGGTTCAGTTTTCGGTAGTCAACACAGAACCTCGTTCCTCCGTCCTTCTTTTTGACTAGAACGGTCGGGCTACTCCACGCACTCCCGCTCTCCTGGATAATCCCTAGATTTAACATATCCTCCACCAGTGCTCGTTCTTCCTCTCTCCTGGTGGCCGGATACCGTCTGACCCTCTGCTTGATCGGCATCTGATCCCCCGTTTTAATTCGATGTTGTACTAAATCTGTACGTCCTAACTCATTTTTCGAGGTCGCAAACATTTGTTCCCGGGCCATGATGGCTTTCTCCAGCTCTTCGCCCTCCTTCGTGGTCAGGTCTTTCTTAGCCTCCCCTATCATTTCAACGAGCGCTCCAGGGGGTTCTTTTGCTTCACTTCCTATTCCTCGTACCTCTTGTACGAAGGTGGCTTCTCCGAGTACCCCGCCGGTTTCCAATTTCGCGCTCTCGGTCCCTCGGTTGGCCACCCAAACTTCATTTTCTTCTCCCAATGTCACCGTTCCTGGGATCACCTCCAGTCCCATAGGTAATCCAGCGCCGGTGATGACAGCCAGCTGTCCACTCTGTCCTATGTCCATTCTCGCTACTACTGTTACTCGGGTCACTTGGAGTGGGGGTATTTCCGTCGTTTTCTCGATTCGCACGACCTGTCCTCCGACGGTAACTGCCCGAATCCCATCCGTTCTTTGTTCTACTCCCGGGATTCGTTCCCCCTCTCCCTCCCCCTCGGCGGGCAGGAAGATGGCACTCGCGTGGGGCTTAACTGTCAGCCGGTATTTCACCGCGAAGTCGTTTCCCAGGATCCCTTCATCTCTACCGATGTCTGCCACCATGAACGTCCACTTCAACACGCGTGTTCCCAATTTTACTGGCAAGTTCGTGCATCCGTAGCACCGCAACGGACTACCATCCACCGAGCAGAGACGTCCTTCATATCCATCCAGTTCTTCCCATTTTCGTCCCCACTCTCTCCAGAGGCGTTCCGACAGCAGACTGATCATAGATCCGGTATCAACCAAAAAACGGACGACACTCTCTCCCACCGTCCCGGCCACATAAAGTCCACATTCTCCCATGCCTACTACTTCTCTCGCCGCGCCCGAAGGGGGCCCCGCGCTTACTGCGACGGCGACTGTCCGTTTCCCTGACGCTGAGAACACTCTCTTGCGAAATGGCCCTTCTGGTGACATTGATGACACTCTAAATCTTCTTTTCGCTTCTTAAACGCCTCCCTCCGGGCCGTTGCTTGTCTTCTAGCTTCCCGTTCTTCTGCCAATTCTTTCATCATCTCCTCCAACTTACCGTTCAAGGCCATGATCTGTGTATTGGCGTCCTCCTCGGGCTTCACTGCCCGCAGGAGGCGGCGTGAGTATCGTTCCTGTATTTCTACCACCTCTACCGCCTCCTCTAGTGTCTTGCATCCTTTCTCTGCACACTTCAGCTGAAGGTCTTCCCCAACTGCAGCCTGGAACGCATGTAATGCTGCTTTTTCCTGGCTAGCGTAGTCGTTGGAGAAGTAGGCTCTCGATGCCAGTCGCCGGGCATTATCAGCCAACTCCTTCGCTGTCTGGTTCTTTACACGTTTCAAGCCCGCCAACTCTTGCAGAGCATTACACGTGTCCTTCTCCTGACCGAACCTCCGGCGCAACGCATCCACCCTCGCTGAGTAACGGAGTCGTTCCCTGTCCGGGAGTCCGACAAAGTACATTCGTGCCGTTCCCGTCAGCGAGAGAAAAAGCATCGCCGCTTTTTCCTCGGCCGTCCAGCGTCCCAATGTTGCGTACTCCTCAAACTGGTTGATCCATCCCTCGAAATCCGGTTTACCGTCATACTTCTCTGGTCGTAAACTGAACTTCTTCAAACTCGCTCCTTCCTGACCGGTCTGTTGTTGTTGAGCCCGCACATTCTGCTCATCCGTCGGGGTGGACGTTCCCATAAAATTAAACTGCCTACCCATGATGGTCGTGTCCTCCCCTTTGGTCTCGGTTTTCGCACCTCCTTTCTCCTCCCCACCTTCCTTGAAGGCGACGTCAGAATCCATCTGCTCGAAGACTGTCGCAGTCGCCATGAGTATCCAATACCGATGAAACACCCAAGATCCACAAGTCCGTATGTGCCTATTTCAGCACCACCGCTGCCACCAGTGTGACGTTCTCTGGTAAGTCGGGGTTGCCGATTCTTACAACAGAGGAACGTGGGGGTTGTTCGGGTCTCGGGGCGGACGGGGAATCCGGGCCAAGAACCGAGATGTGTTTCTAGAGTCGTGCCTCGCGCACGAGGGGGGGCTGAGCGAATCGATCGGGAATCGGCACTCGATGTCGACGGAGGACTGCGGGGGAGGGAAATTATGGTAGGGGTACGGGTCGGCCGGGGGGCGGTCCACCCCTGAGTTCCGGTCCGCGGGGGCGACGGGCCGACGGTCGCCTATTGTTTGGTAGCGTGGGGCCGAGCATGCCGCGCCCTCGTCCCCGCGGACTTCGCTCCCTCGTTCCGCTCCCCATGTCTTCGTACCATACTACGCCTCGGTTTCCGGTACTACTTCGGGCCTTCGTGCCCTACTCCGTTCCCTCGTTCCTCGTTCTTCGGGCCATCGGGCCCCTTACCCTATGTTTCTACTACCTATCTCGAACTTCGACTGTTTTGTCCTAACTTCGGCTTAATTACTCTGTTCGGCTCATCTTTAGCGGTTGTTTCAGGAAAGAGGACACGTCTGGACACCAGGAGAACTGTTAAAGAACTCTGTTTATTCGGGCCTCACCGCCCCTTTATATACTAGAGAGGTCAGCCCTGATTGGCTGCCTTCGGTCACGTGACCTACAACTGACGTCACTTCCGGTTTATATATTCCGTTTCCGGTTTACATTTCACTTCCGGTTTACATATTTCCGGGTTTCGTTCCATTACGTTTTCGTTATTCGTTCTTTACATATTCGTTATTCGTTCTTTACATATTCGTTCTTTACATCTATTTCGTTCTTCGTTCTTTACATATTCGTTCTTTACATCTATTTCGTTCTCTTACATATATTTCTATTATTACCTTATTTCTATTATTTTAGCCTCTATGTATTTTGGCTGAATAGCCGTTCATCACACCATCATTGTTACACAGATTTTGAAGCATAGCTAAGTGGTAGAAAGGGTTACTCATTGCTATTTCTGCAATGCTATTGCTGATTATAAGGTGTATGGAGGAAACTACAATTTACAAAGTAAACAAAGCTCTCATTTCTTCACGTGCAGAATTGTATGAAAAGAAAGATTTTGTTGTTTGTGTACGTACAAGAACGTACGCATTTCCATATCAGTGTATAATCATTATCCACTCTTTTATTTCCCAGGATTAGTTTTCATTTCCTGTAGGCATTCAGTTTCCATATATCTGACTGATATTTCAATTCCCTGTAATTATCCCAAAATGAACAGAGAGATACATTACATCATGTCTATGCAGAAAGGAATTCAATTTGATGTACTGTAAATCCGCAGTAGTGATTCAGAACAACATACAACGTACACAGTCAGCATTTGTTTGCACACCGCTCACTACAATGTCAATAATGTGATAGCGCAATGTAATACAACTCTTACGTTCAGGTGACCCTGTGAATCAGACCTCACCACATTTTGTGACTCTCCTGTTCACTACTTCTAAGAACAATAATAATGTCAAAGATACTTCGAGTGTATTATCTCTACGTCGACACGGATCTGTGATAATAATTGTTTTGATAAGAGAGATTAGATTTGTGAGGCTTCGTGCAAAGTTTCTTTGATCTCACATTACAGTGTATATTTGATTCTGTAAGGCATCACCTCAGTAGTCAACATTTTGGTGGAGGATTATATCATATTGTTTCTGTTAGGTCAGTTGGTCAACAAGCTTTGTCGGTCATTATCAAATTTACCAAGCAATTTATTCTGTAATCGAGTGAAAGTACGAAGCAAGTACAATTTCTCTAAGTATGTATGCTAATAATCCTGCTATAGAGCCCTGTAACTGTCCAATGATTTGGGATCAGGCCTAATTAAATTTTGATATGCATGATGTTCGGAAAGAATGGAAAATTGACCAAAAAATATGGGGGGAAAAGTTAAAAAAGGGCTTTTCTCTTTTAGAATAAGCTATGCACTGAGATATTAACATGGGAAATGAAAGGCCGTCATGGTACTGAAATGTAAAAAGTAAGAGATTTTTCGGAACTAAACAGTAATGGAAACTGAAAATTGCACAACCAGATAACGGTTACATGCCAATAAGTCAGCAATAAATGGTTGACAGGTCCTTTGGATCTTGGTTGGACGCAGTTGATTCTGCAATCAGGTTCTGACGACTTTTTAGCGTTTGGTGATTTATCAACTTGTAGCTAATCATAGCTGGTTCAGAAATATCAAATCAGGTGGCCCTACCATGACATTGTGTAGGCCTAGATTCGTCAGTCGCCAAGTTCAAGACATTATGATACTTTTTGTATTTTCTAGCGTTTTATTGAACACAAATAGTTGTCTTCCCGCTCCTGCTTCTGACACTGTAGATGGACATGAAAATATTGACAAAACGCATTTATTTTATTTCAAAACTGACTGAAAATAGTATATTAATAAACATAATATGTTGTGAATTGTTTTGTAACGAATTCGATATACAAACACACATCCACAAAATTATGTAGATGATTTTGGTCGGCTCTTTAGGTGTTACCACGGCTACCTAAAGTCTCACACTTGCCGAAAACATATCGGTGGCAATGGGGCTTGTGCTCATGGTGCCCCGCTTCCTGCTATCATTCATAGTTCCTCAAAATTTGTGTATTTTTTTCAGTAGATGGATATTTCTTATGAATTTTTATTGTATAAAAAACGTGCCAATATAACATTTTGGATTTAAATACAGGAAAGCTTTCCGGAGAATTGGGATCTGTGTCACCTAGCATTACACTTCCAATACACATAAACCAAACGGATGAATAATAAACTAAAATAAATAGGCCTACCAAGAGTAAAACAAATAAATGGAACGATTAGCAAGCAGGCAGTGAACCTCGAGATACCAGGAGGTTCACAACATGATCCTACTTTCTCGACGTGGCAGTCTAAATCGGGAAAGTTTGTAGACGTCTCGGGGAAATGATGATACCACCAGGGGGTCAAAAACTGGGACACAGGGGGCGCCCAGGAGCTGGGGTCAGAATCTGGGACAGGATAGGTAGCAAGCTGCAAAAATAGTAAGAAAGGTGACGTCTATGGATGCAGACAGTTTGCCCTCTTTTTCGAGAACTATAATTTTCAGGTTTTCTCTATGTCTAATTATTGATATGAAAATAGGTAGAGCAATTACCATCAGTGTCACTGACAATAGCAACTTGAGGTTTTAGGTGAGGCCCAGGCCGATATCCTGCTTTCATATTCTGTTTAAACAATAACGTTATGGCAATGAGTTTTAGACAGGAAAACGCATGAAAACATAGTTTACCTTTTTTTAGTTCGAAGCTTATTGCACTGCTTCCGAAACAAAACAAAAGTATTTAAAGAAACAATACACCTGCAAATTTTAATGTATTGGAGATGTTTTCAGGAGAAGTCCAACGGACAATTTGATTAGTCGTTGACTCTATTTAAAGCTATCACTGCAGCTCCCAACGTTAACGTTATATTGCAGTTTTCTGTGATACTTACATCTTCATACATGACCCTCCAATGTTATAGAAACAACAGAAAAGAAACGTTGGTAACCAGATCGATCCCGAACACTCAGAGCCTATATTTACTTAGTCTGGACCACTTGGCACATGAGTCAGTATGGGAGTGTCCCTAGAAATAGGGAACCCTGAGCAGCAACAGAGCGTTGGCCCAGTTAAGTTGGGGAGGGAGTATTCCCACTAGGAGACAAAACCACCAGGAACACCTCATCAATGGGACAGCAACATGCTACAGAAATTGTTGCTGGGCAATGTCGTACCCAGCCATGGTATATCATACAATAAAGTGTGGATTCCATGTGGCGACAGCTTTAAAAAAGATACATGGAAGAAAATGGGAAACACAGGAGAATTTCACAATTGCCCACCTAATATCAAACATTATCATTGCTGTACTGAAGTGCTTCCATAAGATTTACCATGTTTGATTAAATTTGTTACCCTCAACAAAAGCTGGGCAATGTAATTTTCATGGACAACACTACAGCAACAATTCAGAAAGGTTGTTGCCGAATGTTGCTGTACGTTTTCTGTGTTTTTGTTGCCACGTGGAATCCACCCTAAACTTGTCAGATATTTTGGGCATGTTCCAGGACAATACCTCGAAAACAACATTTTTGTTGCCAGACATTGTGGCACCATGGACCTGATAATCAACCGTACATTTTACATGCTTGCTGCCCAGTGTTGCCAAGCAACACTTAACTTGTGAGTCTCCTAGTGAGACCCCCACTTACAGCAGCAGAGATCAATATCCTCCCCCATCACTGAATCACAGAGGAACTGGTACTAGCACTAGGACTACCCGCATATTCCGTGCTATAATGTGAGTACATGCGGCCTAATTTCCTATTAATTTCCTGGTGCTAAGTTGACAGTGTTACAGTCTATATCAGCTGTTACACTGTCATGATTTGATGCCAGATGGAGTGGAACATTCAAACTTCAGCAATGTGCAAGCATCTGTACAGATAGTCCTCTGCGAGTGAAATAACAGACAGGTAAGAGCCGCATGCTTTTGTGTATCAATAGACGGGAAGTCTATGTTTCATTTTAAGAAGACAACGTTCAAACATTATATCTCAGTTTTATATACATAAGTGCAAAGATTCCTCCAATTTGTCCGGAAGGGGATGGGCTATTATTTTGGATAACTATGTGTATATTACATAATATTTCTTCGAATTGTTTGACGTAATTGTAATAAAAATGACATTATAAAGGACGTCGTAATACATTTTACCATTATGTGGATGAAAAAGTTTTATAATGAATTTCAAATGTTAATGTTCAAATGATTGTTTCAAATAAGTCAATTCGTAATGGACCAAAATAATCCGGATATCAGTACTTATTAAGAGCCTAGTTTCTGAACTTGAAAATGCAGATCTGAGTCAAGAGTATTACATTACTTAGTATCTTGAGATTAGGATTAACTTTCTGATGCCTGATAAGATGAACTACCTCACCGTCACCGGTTCATGATCCTTGTCATGATCCTGTCATCAGATAGACCACTATCTTAATTTAGGAGGTGTCCAATAACATAATTATGGGTTTCTCGATGAGAAGATGGAAAACGATAAGGAAAATGAAAAGGTGAAAGGATACTCGGCGCAGTATTGCCATTGATTTTTGCCTTCAAATGATACCCAGAATGTCGATTTTAGATCATAATTGAGCAGGCAATCACGTCTTACCAACAGCAAGTTCTATAGAATCAGTATCAATTTGAAAATAGTTCAGATCGGCCTACAAAGTTTATAAACCGTGTCCGACCAGGGCGTTAATTAAGAGCTGCCAACAGACGCAAGTCGTCAGCTATGAATTTTTTACTGCCGCTGTCACATCTTTTGACCCCAGCAGGGTATTTCATCACTTATTATTTCTGCCTCCCCTGTTGGGGGAGATGATGTGACTGGGAGTTGGCGGGGCGAGGGGGGAGGGGAGGAGTATCACCTGACAGGGTCAGAATCTAGGTTCAGGTGAGTAAAAATGCAAATACGGAACAATCACAAGTGAGTAAACGCGGTACATTATGATATAAAAGCAGCACCCAGTAGCGTTCTGGGACAGTTGGCTCCTGCTATCAGTATCAGTAACACGCACCCCTCTCATACTAGTAGTACACTCATATAGCACAGGGTCAATATCTGGGACACACCGCACCACATAACATACACAAGACAGTAAAGGAGAAGTCATAACTAAGAAGAGTTGTCATAGATCTAAGTGTCCACGTCGAGTTACAATTAAGAAGGTAAGTTTATCCCTGTCACATTTTATTCGAAAAGAAAAGGTAGGGTACACTCTCTTGGATGATTAGTCTTTCTCTGCCAAGAGATGCATTTTGTTCCTTGGCGCCACTTTCAGCCTCATTCTTCTGACATCCTTTTAAATGTCAAACAAGATTCAGATTGAACGCGCATGAGGACTTATGATCCTTGTAGTTATAAATATTTAGTACATGAGAAATTCGAATTCAAGTTCAAATTCGAATTCACGAGGGCCATTTGACAAATAGATACTATTCACAGTCCTAGGTCTTGTAATTATTGTTTAAAACGACCAAAATAGAAACGAAATGGGAACGTTCAATGTTTTTGGGTTGGGGGACGTGTATCAATTTCATTACCATTTCTTTTTAAGAGTAGGCTCAATAACCACTACTTATCTTGTGTGACAGATGGAATCACTTATCTTGTGATACCAATCATAATGCATTGACTATTGACCAATGCATTATTATATGAAAACATGGACCCCGATCTACTCTCATTACATGCATTTACAAAACGTAAATTTTAAACTTTCATCAAAACCTTAACAAAACTAGCAGCTTCAACTATTGATGAATTGTTTTGCACCTTTAGGCCTATCTCCCAAACCGTCTGAAATCTTGTATATATGCCCCTATAAGGCATCATGTTTGCAAGTTCAAAATAACAAAATGATTAAAGAGCGATGAACGTGTGAATTGTTTCATGATATTTTTAATCCCATACAACATTGATAATAGGTTATTCTTTATTCATTAAACCACATTCATCGCTAGAATGATCCTCCATGTAAGTATGAAAAACAGGAAATATTTCAATGTAGATATGGGATTTCAAGCTGGACAGTACAAAATATTAATGATTAACAGAAAGAAAACAAATATAATATTATGCATGTCAGTTTAGACTATACGTTTGACAAGCCATATAGTTAGAACAAAGTGTTTTGCATTATGTACGTTTACCATTCTTTTAGTGGTGGTGTAGTAGTACTTTCTAATTGTGGTAGTTGTTGAGGGGAGTAATGAAGATGAAGGCAGGAGTAGTTTGTAGATGTTGTTGTATTGATTCTTCAGTCACAGGTTAGAGCATGGCCTCAAGCCAAGGCTCCATGAAAAGTTACATGTGCATAGCTCTGTGTCTCCAGCCCCACTGCCCAGAGTGGAGCATTCAAGATTCCCTCCACAGGCCTCCAGGGCCCTGATTGGTTGGTCAGGTTCCAGGTGGACCCTGTGGCTCCACCTGGAGTGGACCCTGTGGCTCCACCTGGAGCCTGTGAGGGTAGTTAGACACTACTTAAGGGTATAGTTTTAATACTTAATAATTTTGAATATATTGTGTATAATTTTATACTAATTCTCACATAAATATATTTAGAAATATATTTTAGAGTATAGAAATGTCCTACGGCTGCCACCCCCGCGAAAACGACGCTATTATTTCCCGCCGATACAACAAGCCAGGCGTATCCCCTGTTAATTCCCCCAGTTACATTTTCATTTTACAGGGATTGAATGCCAATACGGCCGAAACTCACGGCGTGTCAACTGTTTAGGCATCATTTAAATTTGACCAACAAAAGCCAATGTCCAACACACTGACGGCACCTATCTGTAGACTTAGTGTCTGCCATAAGGCATTGTTTTAACTTCGCCAACGGACCCCTATCCCAAGTGGTGCGTCCACCTAAGGACCGACGCGAAAATGCCGCCACCGGTGTTAGAACTATTGTCTGCCCCTTAGGCATTGTTTTAACTTCGCCAATGTGTCAGCTCACACTGACTAGACCCCCGCGAAAACGCCGCTACTACAAGCAGTACATGTCTCTCCCATAATCTAAGCATTATCAACACTTGTAACCCAGACGCCCCTATTTAACGGCCGGGATTATCAAGGCATCTCTTGACCACTGGTCGCCTGCTAGCCGACGCGTACATAGCACCACCTTGTTCCGACCTACGGCCAATTATCAAGACGCCCGTATCTAACGGTACAAACTAACAAGGCACTTTTTGATCAGTGCATCCACTTAATTGCATGGCCGCATCTAACTGAAAGACATTGTTTTTGACCAGAAATTCACAAGAATTCCAAAAACGAGAACGAAATTAAAATCCAACCAACGGTTACAGAGCTATAACGAAAATAAGCGTGACGCGATTTTATTTCTTTACACTTTTCACAGTGTCCTGACCCTGGGTTTAGAAATCTTTGATCATCAAGAACACGTTTTACCTTTTTCACTTACTTAAAAATTTTGAATTCTGAAACTACAAGAACACAACTAACTTTTCAAACTTAGAATTTTCTCCTCATTACAAAACTGAAAGACTAATTTCCAAATCGAAACATCCTTTCTGAAAATATTTACCAAAAACGTAATACAAAATTGATAATTACTTTCAAAATTATACTCTGACAAATCTTTCAAAATTAAACCAAGATATAATTTCAATCTTTTCAACTACAATTGAACTACATAACAATCACCTACAACTGTAAAAACGTTGTTACTAAATTGATATTGGTGTTAGATTATATTAAGCATAATTTCCCCAAATTCTACTTACATCTTTTGGATTTTTATAAACTTTGAAAACTTCCCAACTATTCTGGACCTTTTCAACCCCTATTTGGATTATTCCTCAAAACATTTTGGACTTCTCCAATATCTGGAAACTTTAACAATTTTGGATTTCTTCACACCCATTTTGGAAACTTTCAACCATTCTGTATTCTTCAACAATTTTGGTGATTTTACACCGATCTTGGACTTCTTCAACAATTTTTGGATTTTACTACAATCTTGGACTTTCTTGACAAATCTTGGACTTGTCGAGCACTTTGGATTATTTTTCAATTTTGGATTTTTCTTTGGACAACATTGATTTTCTCTAAATCAAAAATGTTAACAGCGGAGGAACTTGCACTCATCCTCAAAGAATCCAACAAACAAAATCGAGATGATGCAGCACAACGGGCGCAACTCAACGAAGCTAACACACAATCAATGGTGGATAAGCTTGTTGCTGAAATTCAAATGTCCAATGAGAGAAAAGAGCAAAATGATTCGAAAAAGGCATCACGACGCAACTTGACAAAACCAAAAAAATTCTCTACTCCAAGCAGACTGAGTTCAATTGACAGGTTTGTCATAGACTACAAAAAGTACATGGACAAAACAGAAGATGGCCATTACACAAAATTTCTGCGCTCATACTTGGATGGCCAGGCAGCTGACTGGTATGATGCCGAGGTGGATGGTGACATGGAAGAAGATTTTGATGCCATCATTGCCAACATGCATGTACGTTTTCAACAAGAGTCTCGGGCAGCTGATTCATTCATGCCCATCCAGGATGAGCAAACAGTGACAGAATTCTATGATCATCTTATGTCTGTTGCTGTTGCCCAAAACTGGTCAGAAGAAAAGAGCTTAGACCGCTTCAAAGAAGGAATCGCTAATCGCTATAAGGCAAAACTTGAAGTACGTGTACCGAAAACACTTACAGAAGCCTACAACATGGCCCGTGTCATTGAAATTGACAACATGGATAAGACTTCAGAAAAGAACAAGTCTGACATCAAAGAGCTGACTCAAGTTGTGGCACAACTTGCCGCCTTCCAACAAGCCCAAGCTGAAACAAGAACATCTCAACAAGACGATGCAACACAAATCAACATCAATGAGACAGCACCAAACAATGATGCCAGACGTATAGATGATTTGGAATCAAGTATGCTTGACTTAACCAAATTGGTAAAGGAAATGTACACCAATCGGTTGAATGAAAATCAGCAAGTAAACCAGCAAATACCTCAACCAACCGACCCTTACAACCAAAGCCCCTATGTACAGCAACAGAACTTCCAACAACCGCCATACAACCAACATCAAAATGGGCAACAAAACTTCTACAAAAGGAACCAATCTGATGACTTCCAAGGTATGCAAAGTTTCAACAACCCAAACCCAAATTATCGAGGATGGAACTATGATCCCCATTACATACCAAAGAACAAACGCCCATTCAACATAAAATACCGGGCACAAAAGATCCAACAACATCAAGCGGAAAACTAGCACGTCCGACCAATAATGGGCCCATTGGTTCGGACAAGGCAACAACGAATGATAACACGAAAGGAATGACCAACGACACGACAAAGAACCACAGACTCGGCACCACTCAAACGCCAGCTGTGGATCCGATTGAGGCGACTCTCACAATTCAGAAAGATCTGAATGGGTCAAATCAACATGGTGAACAAGGCAACAAGGTACCAGAAGTTGTTACAGTCCCAATCAGAAATGGGTGTGTTTCAGCTTCAGTGTACCATCTCACATTACCAGTTCTTGTAGACACTGGCGCCTCAGTGTGCTGCATGGGTGAGAAATTGTTCCAGTCTCTATCTAGGTCTCATACTATTGCTATCAAGCAAATCCGTATGAAGATCTTTCTTGCAGATGGAGGCGTTTGCCATGTCCGGAAATCAGCAAAGATCCAGTTTAAAATTAACAATATCCCCTTCACTCACCATTTTGTGGTAATGCCATCATGTGCAGAACCTCTTATTTTAGGAACGGACTTCTTGAAGAAAGCTAAATCAAAGATATCTTTTGGAGAAGATATAATACAGGAAAACAAACCAGTACGAGCAATCAAAGGAACAACAATCCCTCCTTATTCAGAGATCTGCCTGACAGGAGAAATCACTTGTGTAAATTCACTTTCAGACAATCCTGGTGTAACTGAAAACTTTAAATCTGACAGCAACAGACCTTTCTTGGTCCAAAGAGCGCTTGTAAACCCAAATAGCCAAAATCGACATCCTGTTGTGTTACTCAACGTCACTCCAAATTATGTCAAAATTAACAAAGGCGAAATTGTTGCCATTTTCTGTAAATCTAAAGATGATGACTTCATCACAACTTCCGAACAAATCTCAAGTAACACAATTGAACAAAAATCTGAAGATGTTGAATACAAACCGGAAGAAGGTATTAATGCTATAAAGGAGTCTGTAGCTCATAATGCTGAAATAGACCACTCGAATCAATCAGAATCCTCAATTCAACTTACTGATCAAGAACAAGAAAAACTAGACAACCTGTTAAAAGAGTATGATGACATCTTTGTAGGTAAAGACGGTAAAATTGGTCTGACAAATTTGTACGAACACACTATTGAATTGAAACCTGATGCTGTTCCTTGCCACTTCCTCCCATACAGGATGGCCCCGGACAAAGCACGGTTAATGGAAGAAACTTGTCAAGACTATGTAAAACAAGGGATCTTAGAAGAAACTACCTCTGGTCCTTGGGCCAGTAGGGCTTTTCTCCTTCAAAAATATGACTCCAATGGCAATAAGTCAGGTGTCAGACTCATTTCGGACTTTAGGCATTTGAACACTTCTATTATCAAGCAGTCTCTAGGTTCGCCGCGTGCCGACACAAGCTTGGAAATGATTGGTGACTTAAAACCAGCCATCTTTTCTAAGCTCGACGCGCAACAAGGCTTCTTCCAAATTCCTCTATCGGAAGCGAGCAGAGATGCTACTGCATTTTTAACACCAAATGCAAAGTACAGATACAAAGTGATGCCTCAGGGTTTGGCTACCTCACCTCAAGCATTCTGCGCCCTGGTAACCTTGATTTTGAACAAGTTAAAGTATAAATGTGCGATCCCATATTTAGACGATATTTTGATCCTCTCTCAAAACAAAGAAGACCATTTCAGAGATCTTAAAGACGTCTTTGAAAGTTTAAGACATGGTAATTTGAAATTAAAGCCCTCAAAGTGTCAGTACTTCATGGACAAAATTGACTTCTTAGGTATGGTTGTTACACCACAAGGTCTACAACCATGTCCGAAAAAGGTTCAAGCAATCAAAACATTCCCAACTCCGAAAACGGTCAAACAAGTGAGATCATTCAACGGCATGTGTCAGTTCTACAAGAAATTCATCAAAGACTTCGCAACTTTGGCAAAACCTTTGTATCGATTAACTGAAGATAAAGTCAAGTTTCATTGGACAGATGAATGTGATCTAAATTTCAATAAGCTCAAAAATGCCTTATGCAAAGAAGCTTTACTCCACTATCCAAATTTTGAAAAAGAGTTCATTTTGGCAACAGATGCTTCAGGCATAAGTGTAGGAAGTACACTTTCTCAAAAAGATGAAAACGGAATTCTACGACCCGTAGCTTTTGCTGGGCGCTGTCTCAAAAATCATGAAAGAAATTACAGTGCTACAGAAAGAGAACTTTTAGGCGTTGTATACTCTGTCCTTCATTTTAGGCACTATTTAGAAGGTAGACATTTTCAACTATACACTGACCATGCAGCTCTGATCCCACTTCTGACTAAGAAAGATAACCAGCATAGATGGGCACGCTGGGCCCTTGATATCCAACAATTTTCTTTCACTATTACTCATGTAGCAGGCAAATCAAAAATGATGAATGGTCCGGACACTCTTTCAAGACGTCCTTATCCAGATCAACCAGGACTGACAAACCCTCCACCACCAGCACCAAAGATCAAAGTGTCAAAAAGAATAAATTTCTCCAAAAACACAAAAGTTCAACACTTTGAAGATGAGGATTTGCCAGTTCAGATTGTAAGACATGAGAGTAAAACAAAACCGATCCTGAAAGAACCAACTCATTACCACTATTGCGACTGTGAGGAAACATACAAAGCACAAGCAGGGGACAAAAGCTTCATTCCCGTTCAAACTAACACTTTGGACATTACTGCCGCCAAGGATGTTGACTTCAAGTCTACAACAGTGATCAGGACTCCTGTCACATCAACAGTTCAAAGCCTAACAGAGACCACATATTCGGATTCATCAACTCAAACTTCAAGTGAACCCAATGTCCAACAAAAACAATGTGAGGAACAATCAATTCAAACTTCAAGTGAACCTAATGTCAAGCAAAAACAATGTGAGGAACAATCAACTCAGACAACAACTGAACCTGCTCAACCTATAAGTGCTACGAAACAACAAGTTTGTGCAACAAAAGAGAAACCAAAAAGAAAACAACCAGTGATAGACAAACCAAAACGAAAACCCAACAACCAGAAAGTCAAACAAACTGACAATTTAGATCCAAAGACCATGAAAGAGAAATCGAAAGACCAAGCAGAAAATATAATACATTTCCTAAATTCACTACCAAGCAATGACTTCAACATTACAAGTCTGAAGAGAGATCAACGTTCAAGTACAGAAATCATAGACATCATTGACTACTTAGAACAAGATAAACTTCCAGACAACAAGAGTTATGCTTCACAAATTCTGACTAAATCAAAAGACTTCCTTCTAATTGAAAATGTGCTGGTACATATCAACCACCGACTGTGGAAAAAGTTTGGCGACATTTCACTTCAACTCGTTATTCCAGAAACTTGGGTCAAAAAGACATTGAGCCACTTCCATGATGATCCACTAGCTGGTCACTTGGGAGCTGTGAAGATGTTATCAGCAATGACACCCAGAGTTTACTGGAAATCAATGACATCTGATGTGCAAAAGTTTGTCAATACCTGCAACACCTGTATGAAAGCTAAAAGAGCCGTCAGGAACTCAATCAGTCCAATGACCCTTCATACACCAGCACCAGCAATATTCTCAGAATGGAACTTAGATGCTATCGGTCCTCTTCCCGAAACACCAGAAGGAAACAAATACATTCAAGTTGCTATAGACCGTTTCTCCCGATTCTGTGTAGCCTATCCTACAGCTGATCTGACTGCCCATCGAACTGCTTATGAGTTCATCAAGAATGTTGTATGCCAACATGGTGTACCTGGCAGCATTCAGACTGACAATGGTACATCCTACACAGGAAAGGAATTCAAGGAAATGTGTCAGAAATATAACATCAAGCACATCTTATCTTCACCCTACCGACCTCAGTCAAATGGACTTGTAGAAAGAAACAACAAGACCATTGGAAATGCTCTTCGATCGTATTGTATGAGTAACCAGGAAACTTGGGACTTATACTTGCCATCAATTGTATTCTCCATGAATAACACCGAAAACAGGTCTACTGGCTACAGTCCATTCTTTTTGACTTACGGGCGAAACCCCAAAACAGTTCTTGATGCAACGATCAATCTTGGTGACAAGGAGAAAAACATCCTCCAGAGTGTCACCGATACTGTTCTTGCACAGGATCTAGCATGGGAAATGTCCCAGAAAAACCTTAAAATCTCAGAAAAGGAAATGAAGACAAGGTATGATCCGAAAACAAAACAATCGCCAATAATGAAAGCTGACATAGTATATGTCCATATTCCAAATCTTTTAAAACAAGGAACTTCAAAGAAATTACAACCAATCTATTCTGGTCCTTATTTGGTTTGTAAGCGACCTAATATCCACACTGCAACCCTCAGGGACATCAAAACTGGAAAGCTGCTGACCCGGAACGTCCACGTCGACCGACTAAAAAGAATAACGGAAATCAAGAACAACCAATTTGCCGGACGTTTGATAACGCCAAACAGTGAACATCTGAGAAAAATGTGGAAAATAAACAACAAGGAAATAAAAGCAACAGAACAACTGTTGAGGACAGACAACACAATTAAAACAAGACCAACTCACTCAAAACTAAGGAGAAAATCAAAACGAGGAACAAGATCAACTTAAACTACAAGAGTGAAATCAACAAATTTGCAATGTGAATGTCCTAACAAACAAGAAAACCAATTTCTTTCCAGCACTAAAAACACATAAGGTCAACACATCATCATAATTCATCCCCAAGTCACCTGTAAACGGACACTCTGATTGCCGATACCATCGATCCTTTGGACCACTGTCACTGGCCGTATTCATGACATTGTTTTATTTGTGTCATTCCCAAACTATGCAAACTAAATGATCATAATATTACAAGGCAAATTTGCCAACACTATATAGATGGCGAAGCAGACAATCTAGTGGCCTATCAAGTCATGATGATTGAGGACAGCAGATTCATGTCCTGCTCATCCACTTGCAGCAACCAACTATCCATAGAAATGAATCCTAAACCAAAAGTCTACCCTCAGGGAGCATAAGCTCCGGGGTCCTAGCCAAACCCCTATGGTGTGACAGTTCCACACGCCCTGAGGTTCAATAGACTCATCATTCCCAATTACTGTAGATCTTGCCGAGCTGATAACTTGGCTGAGATCAACCTATTATGAGTTACACATTTCCCAGTGACACCCCTCTGGACGGTATTTGAGCCTGATTTTTCAGAGTGGTTTCACGTAAAGGTTGACTTGGGCGTATTCACTAACATTAACCTCATACTTCTTTTCAGCAGCGACCCACAAAAATAAATAGCACTATGCTAATCTAAACTAGAATTAAAACTCAAATTGTCGTTATGCTGTCTATAGTATGTTAAGTGAAGAAAAACAAAAAGTAGATAAAACAAAACAAAAAAGTCGTTCAAACAAAAAGAATGTCAAAAAAAAGACAAATTCTATTAGATTAAAAAACGTAGATAATGTAGGTGCAAAACAAACAAACAAAAAGTAGATGACAAATTCTTCACTTTCATACACTTTCCCGACCTACACAATGCTCTGATACACATTCAAACACTTTTCAATTTCTTCCATACAGGACTTTTGCTACTGAAGTGATCAACAACAAGCTTCATCAACATCTACTGGTCCATCCAGGCTGCCAACAAAATGAGAGTCTCAACATCTCCCTGGGAAAACAACTGGGACAACACTGTGCAGATAACCTAACTCTCCAACTTACGGCTCCTGGATCAACTAGATCTTTAGTGATCTATAACTACAACAACGTTAAGTATTTTGGACCAACTATGCAAAGATTAATGTAACTTTTACTATTCCAAATTTCCTAACAAGTAGAACAATTTCGCAAATATAAAACAAGAATACCTAATTTCAAAAAAAAAAAAAAAAAAAAAAAAATAACGGAGTTCAAACCAGAAACACACAAACAAAATCAATAATTTTAAACCATTCACTACAACCTGCGTTCTTTTATATGCATAACCTGATCCTTCTCAAATTTCTCGATTTAAGTTGCTGCGAGACGGTACGTTGGGACGGCAGCAGTCAGCCGACCACCACCCAACACCGATGGGACAACACATCGGACAAGCACGACCCGTCTCGCCCAGATACACCTCAACACATCTAACGCAGGACAAACCATGAACTATTCAAACTAAATCAAACTAAAATCTAAAATCAAACGCATAAGTGCTAACAAACCACATCAGACTGAAACTACAGGCGATCAACAACAACAAAGGATAAGAACAAAAGATCAACAACAACAAAGGATAAAAACAAACGATCAACAACAACTAAGGATAAGCTGAAGGAGCCCACAGCTAAATAAACAATTGAACAATGACATTGATCAACAACTAAGCTCAATGAACTTCAAATGATTCTCAAATGTAAAATGTATATACTTGTATAATACTACTTTTATGTATGTCTTGTGTACTAACCATGTTTTCAAAACCAAAGTTTATGTATATATGTTGGACATGCCTCCAGTTGGAGAGCCACGTTGATGTCCTTGACATAAACGGTCCCAAATGCAACAGCAAAAATACCTTCAGAAATTTTCAAGATCCAAACAAAATTTAACATCTACCATTTAGCGCTTTAGGCGCAAAGTTGCTATTTGGCAAAGACCAAACTAATACCAAAGAAATAATAACTTCTATACATGGTATGACCTAGTTGTAAATAATAAGTTAATTAGAAATAAGTAGACTCAGGTTTTGAAAAATCAAATCACAATGCAATGTCTATTAAATTCCTAAGGTCTAATTCTCTACTTTCGTTTTCAGCTAGGGTTAAGCAATTAATTCTACACTTTATTTCAGAGATTTAGACAGGGAAAACAGCTAGGGAAACTAACACTATCATAATCTATACAATCTTCATCAAAAGCCTTTTCATTTTAAGGTTAGGTGAAACATATTGTATTAGAATTTATAACCTTGTCTCATGCGACTTGGTTTATATAAATTAAAATCTAAATTAGAAAAGACTAGATAAGCCAATAAAAGTTAAAGCTATCATTGTATTCCATAATTCAATGCTATCATTGTATAATTGATATCATTTAGAAGATCGCTATTATTGTTTAAAATACAAAATACATTCCAAGTGCAAACATGAAAGAAAAAATATCATAAACTCTATTTTTCCCTAAAATATATATTATTAGAAATTCAGAAAACAAATTTATTTGTGCGGAGCCAAATTTTAATCAGGGAAGGGGGGCATTATGTCATACCTAAGTTTAGGCATGCCATATCCTCCCTCAAACAACTACAATTATTTACCAAATTTATCATATAAAGACATATAAATATCATAATTTCATAAACAATAATTAAAACACATATCAAATATGTATATACTACTTCATAGAGTTTATGGTAAAACCTCTGTTAGCACTCCCCCTCCCCCTAGTGGCAACTGGCTTAATTAAGTAATTAGGTCAAAGGCCAAAGGTGAGGTGGGGAAGTGCACCCCTGCTGTGAAGGCAGTGGGAGTCTGGACACCAAGGTGGACACATGCTTTTGTGTAACAGCCTAGGCTTAGGCCTATGGTAGATAACCTGTGACTGAAGAAACAATACAACTTTATCATCAACACTACTCCTGTCTTCAACTCTTCATTACTCCCCTCAACACCAATACATTGAAAGTACTACAGTGGCTAGCCAGGCCGAGTTTATGCAGAATTTATTATCTGCTGTTTTAACCCATAGATTCGTAAGTCATTGATTTTGACACCAAGTTCCTCTTTTACCTTGGCCTTGAGAGGGGGTTATCTTTACTACATATTGATAGGCCAGTTATAGAGATAACAGTCCCGACTGTGGCTTATCTGCCCGATGTAACTGATGAGGTGCCCGGGTGTACAGTTATGGATCCTGGGGGGAGGGAGGGGGGCAAAAAGGACAGACCAAGGGATTATTTTTATTCCTCTAACTTTGTTGATTCGTACAAATTTGATGTTTTAAATTTCATATTCTGTTATTGGGGTAGGGATAGAGGATGGGCGGTTGTTGGATTCGACCCTGATATAGGGCCTAGGCCTTACATTACTTACGTATGTATATAGGCCTAGATCTATCTAAATTTCAAACTCTCCAACTTCCCCTTGGGCTGACGTGCACATTCAATTTATACAGGGGCGTACAATTATTTTCAGGTATTTTTTCAGTTCTCTTATCCCCCTCCCCATTAATGTGTATTCAAAGGAAGGCCTCCATATGTCTAATCCCCATTGTCTATGAATTAATATTTTATTGACAAGGGCATTGAAGTTCCTCATCGTTTTGCTAGTCTGCACATGTTTCTGCAAAAAGAGGGTACAAACCTTAGTGAGATTTTTCATCAATGTATTGGTTCTAAAGTCAACCCCTTGAGGTCACATACTTTACACGTGTGTAAACAAAGTAGAATCAACTTGGTCAGGGGGATCATGGGGTAAATAGGCCCTACGTAGGATTTAAGACGTATTTGATCGTATAGTATCGGAATTGCATTCAAATCGATGCATTGTATCTACTACTGCTAATTATGATTACATGCAATGGAAATCACAATTATTTGTGAATTATTTTGAATTTTGACAACCTAATCAATAACAGAAGTAAGAATTAGAAAATGAGCTTCTAATTATTATATCAGACTTATATAAGTACTTCACGGTTGCCATCGGAAGATGTAGGAGCTTACGTTTACAACATATCATATCAGACTTTTTAGTTAAAGTTTAGATGTTTTTAGAAGTTTAATACAGGCCCCTATGGGCAGAAATTGGTGGCCATAGTGCAGCCTGTTTGAAATGGCCCCACCCGGTACACCTATATCTAAAAACCGAAAAAAGAAAACCGAAAAATTCTCCAATTTCAGCAGTAATCACCAATGTCTGGTCATTCGATCGGTGATAGGGATACCAGACAGTGTGTGTTTGTACCTATTTATCACCCATGGCAATATAAAGCTAAATAAACATGCATGTGTACATAGCCTGATATGTATGTGTGCTGCATGTACAAAAAAGGCTAGAACAGCAAAACCGTATTCGCCGACCATACGTGATGGGCACTTTTGTCTGCACTCATTCGGTACTACCACAATACGAGGTGAACACAAACTGCTTCTCAGCCACTAAAAGCGCAATTTATCTTTATATTCATATGGAAAAAAAGTATAATCCAAAAGAACCCAAGTAAAGAAACCCGATTGCTCAATTCTCCCTACCGCAGATAGATGATTTAAAGTATTAATTGAATAGTATTAATCAGGCTACTTTGGACTGGTTTTGTCGACAAATTCCATGGAAAAACAATAGAAAACCAAAAGAAATAACCATTATATATCCAGCTATAATGAATGAATTTGCAAACAACTTAGGAAATATTAATGTACATGGATATCAATTTAAAAAATAATGATGACTAGATTTTCACAATGTTAATTTAGAAATAATGATACAATTCATGAAAATTTAAAGCCTTGAGTTTTGTCGACATATTACCCAGCATGCATCCTGTTTTAGGCTAACCTGCAGGTACCTCTCACAAAACTGGCTATCGGTGGTTGGGAAAATTATAGACCTATACTACTTACATAAACAACAATAATGCACAGGGATAGTGCATCATGTGGCCAGGGTTACGTATGAGAGGGGGTTGGGATGCATCGACTTCCTATCCATCTGTAATTCCCCCTTGTCTTTTGACCCACGTTGTATCATGGGGTCAGAGGCCAATGTCAAACTCATGGTGGTCTGGGAGGGAACCCCAGTAGCCAGTTGGATTTGGCACGTGTGGCGTACGCCACTATCACATCATGCACCGTGCGGGCAATCGTTTAGCGATGGTTTCCTAATACGGTCGGCTCGCCGGCGCATTCCAATCGAACTGGGCTATACTGTACATGAAGGGCAACAAACTGGCCATTGCTGAGTTTGAGATTATACATGGACTAGGCCCCTATGCCCTAACCCTTTTGCCTAAGAAAGACTTGGGGAATTAATACAACAACAGGTTAGTGTTTTTCAACTGTTATTCACCCGAATGCAAATTGTGATCCAAGGATGCATAGCGTTTAACTTTAGAAACAAACTGTTGTTTCTGAACCATAGTAATTTGAAGTAGAATGGGGAAATTGTTGTTTTTATTAGAATTGAATGTAAGTTTTACATTTTTGTATTAAGCCTTTAAAATAGAATGCTACTGACATGTGCTCCGATGAGGAAATATTCTTTTGTCTGCCTGTCTTTATGACTGATCATCTAATTGGAAAGTTATACATACAAAGTATAATTATGGCTACTACTATGGCTGTTTAACCGCCGTATTTGGTTTAAGCGTTGCACATGCACATGCAACGGCTTTTTATCAAAATTAGTACACTTTTGCACTACCAAGACCTATATTGGTATCATGGTATATTGACATTAGGCAATGTAGGTGGTCGCGGTAAGGTTAACTTTACGTCATCACCCATCGCTGCTGTTGTTTGACTGTGTTCTTAACCCATAAATCCTTTATCTCACAGTACATATTCGGTAATTCCATTTGTTCACCCCTTAGGAATAGCTTGCCAGAATGCATGTACAATGTTTTTACATGGGTGCATCCAGGATGTATTGTGTAGACCACATTGTACATTATGAGATGACATAGCAATATGCCATCAAATATCATTACTCTCCATCCAAGTATCATTCTTAGATTTAAAAGAAAACTAAGTTCAAGATCTGAATAAAAGTTATGAAACCTTTAAAAAGAGTGCTGTATAGAGGAGTGAATCTATGGGACAAGTTAACTGTAGAGGAACATCATGCTACAACTAAAGTGAAATTTAACTTAGGGAGAAGGGTTGATATAAAAGAAGTCTGCATGCCTGACTTGAAATAGATAGCCCTTTATTATCACTAAAAGTCTTGCCATTGCTCATCAAACTTTCTTATCATATTATAACTACAAATATTTCATGTGATGCAACTGGAATATCATGTAAGTAAACGAAGATGCAATACACATAATTATTTTGATACAAAAAAAATATATATTTCCCCATTCAAAAGCCTTTGCTTGCCATGGGCCCCCTGTACAGATAACCTACTGTAGTACAAAGTATTGATTAATGATCCGTTTATCATGGTCAAGGTTTCTGTTATGAGTGACCTAATCTACTACAACACTTGACCCCTGAGTGGACTGTGCAGGTGACCCTACATGCTCATGGAAAGGCTTATCTCCTGAGTAGCACAACTCAAGTGCATGGGTGACAATGTAGCCTAGATGGACAGGCTCCATGGTAACTGACACTTGGATTCCACACTTACATAAATCGAGAAACTCCAAGACGGTTTAATTGAGTATTAGATGCATGAAATAGAGTAGCATAATTATATGGCATGCAGGGGCGGATATCAGGAATTCAAGAAAGAGGGGGGGGGGGGGGGGGCGCTTATATTAAAAACATCCCAGGGCCACCTCCGGGGGCGCCAATTTTACATTTAAAAAAAGCCATGCAAAAAGGGCAAATATATATTTCTTTGGAATACTAATGCAATTTTCATATGTTTGCAGACTGCCAGGAAACTAGAAACATAAAACATGGATCCCACGGATCCGTCTGATCCCAACGGGGGCAATAGAACCCCGGCACCTTCCCCACCTCTACCATCAGCTAATGACAGTCAACCCAATCACCATGTCTCCAAAGACTCAAATGGCTCTGCCTTAATGGTGGCAGGGTCAAACGACTCCACAGTGATAGAAGGGGTCCGTGCACAGAACACACAAATAAATGGTGGGATAGACCAAACAAGGCCTGTTAGCCCGAATGGGGTGGTGTTTGAGGATATCCCACTGAAGGAGGGAGCAGGTACCCCAGAACCAGAGGACATGTAAGTGATGTATTCTTTCTCATTGGCTTCTATTGAATTGTAATTTGTGATATTTGGTATCCACCATAGGCTGTAGCTAGCATTTCAAGGTAATGGATAGTAATTCCATCAATTAATATCCCTTAGTACATTGCATAAGAATTCCAGTTATCAACCGTATTTCAATAATCACATATCATTGACACTATAATTATTATGGTAGACTATTGAAAAGAATTATGCCATGATTATCTGTATGCGCGTTTCTTTCTTTACTTGTAGGGAAGACCCTCCAAAAGTGAATATTCCTGTGGTGGGATTTTTTCAACTGGTAAGTTTATCTTTCACTCAGAGAGTTCGAAATTAACAGTACAACAATAAGTTTCTAATAAAAATCTAGATAATAGTCAATAAAACTAATGATATTAATCCCATTTTCCCACCCAAAGAATCTAGATCTAGATCTTTACACAACTGAATAAATACTTGTCTGGGGTTACATGGTTAGACCACACTGGGAAACCGAGTTTACCCTAGAAACCCATTTTTACCCTGGCTGTGTATTCATGATTATCTTCTTATTTTCTTCTAGTTCCGCTACTCGGACGCCAAGGACAAAATATTAATGTTAATAGGAACAATCGCCGCCATCGCAAACGGTGCGGCCACCCCCCTAAACCTCCTCATCTACGGCAAGGTTCTCAACATCTTCATCGCCAATGAAATTGCCCGGAAAAACCTCACCCTCTCCCAAACCACCTCCGCCACCCTCCTACACCTCAACACCTCTACGGACGTCTTGGCTCAGACCCTGGAGGTTCCTCCAGTGTGGCCGCAGGTGCAGCCCCTCATAGGGTACTTCTGTCTCGTCGGGGGTTGTGTGTTGGTGGCGGGGTATCTGGAGATAGCCTTCTGGAGCTGGGCCGCTGAGAGACAGACTCATAGAGTGAGGACCTTGTTCTTTGCGTCCATCATGAGGCAGCAGATCGGCTGGTTCGACACCCACCAGAGTGGGGAACTCAACACCAGGCTTGCCGAGTGAGTTCAATGCTCATGTCATTTTCTTTACTATTGCTCTGTATGGACAGTCCTTGCGGATCCACCACCTGGTTTGTTCGTTTTGTTTACCAAATGTTTACTAAACGCATAGGTATTTTTTTACTTCTTACTTATTGTTTAATCCTAAACAAATATATTGCATGTCTTATTGTTCTAATGTAATTATACAAACTAGTTCCAGTATTATACAATGTAGTTCCCGGTTCTCTGATTGGCTGATTTGGGACAATCGAAGGCCGTATATGTTCCGCTAATATTGATATTGAGATGTCATCATGTGTAATAATAACACTATTGAAAAGAACAGTTCTAAGGTGCATGGTATTTCTTGAGGTACATTTTAATAATATTGATATACATGCATCGAAGGGCGGTTGTTGGGGGGGGGGCTGTATAGGTGTAAACCATTCCCCACCATCTCTATCAGAATCTAACGTTTTTGTAACATTTAGGGTTATTGGTACATAAGCATTTGATAGAAAGATTCTTATGATTTTAAATCTTGAATGTCTTTTGTTAAACAGGTGTATTATATTTTTTGTGTCTTTCCCTCCTCAATCTAAGTCATTTGTCAAAGTGTATCACATATAAATTGGTTCTGTTTTCAGTGACATTGTCAAACTAAACAGCGGTATAGGCGACAAGCTGGCCACCCTCATACAGTGGATGTCCACCTTCTTTGCAGGCTACGTGCTTGGCTTCATCGAGAGCTGGAAACTGACCCTGGTCATACTGTCTGTGGCCCCTCTCATGTTTATAACCATCGTCATCATGGCTAGGGTAAGGATATCAAATTCTTATTTATGTTTATCCATTCCATTTTATTCTCTAGATCTGTTCCCCTGGCAATTTTTGAATAAAGAATGATGAGGCAGCGTAGAGGCAGGGGCAGTCCTTTTAAGTTGATTCCTCCAGTCATATAAGTAAAGAGAGGAAATGGGGATTGGATGATGGGGGACTTCTACATGGGTTCGTAGTATATCAACAAAGAATCTAAAAAAGTTATTTACCTGTTTTGGGGAATATTCATGAGATTTCAGATACCTAACAAACCCCATCCTGCAGCAGGTGCCACTGAAGTGCTTGTGTTCGGATGAACACATTTATTCATGTGAATATTTGAAGTAAACTGACTATCATTATGCTGTTTGCAGACCACTCAAAAGCTGACCCTTGGTCAGCAGACGGCCTACGCCAAGGCCGGAGCCATAGCGGAGGAGACCCTGGGTAACATCAGGACTGTGGCCGCCTTCGGGGGAGAGAATAAGGAGGCCGAAAGGTGAGATTAGCATAATTATTAGAGAAGAAGTCATGATCTTAAATTCTGAGTGAAACTGTACATGTCAGTTAAAGACCTGCATAATTATACTTTATTCACGAGAGGTTGATACCCCAATGAAAGTGTTATTTGAAATCGATATGAATTAGCACAGGTATTATCATTAGATTTCCACTTTAGCAATGTCAGACATGGTCTTTTCACATGGAGACCCAACCAACTGAACTATAGAGAGGTTAATTATCCATTTAAAGTTAGTGCGTGTAAGTGGTGTTTAGTTGTATAGATAATAGCTAGCTCCATTCGCAGTCTCCCTCCTCGTCGACTGCGGTCGTCCAATACATTATTATAGTTCCCTCATCATGTAAGACGTGAACACTCGTTGTGAAAGGATTTGTTGTTTATTATCCAGTATATAGTCGTTCCGTGACAAGAACTCGATTGACCATGATCAGTCCCAAGGTTAGAGTCCCCTCAAACACATTCAGTCAACGCTCCGCGCTCTAACACAATATCTATATGCCTCTCTCCAGAACCTAGACTGCAGATTAAAGGTCCAACCTTCACAGGATGTTTACTCACACAGTGCGTGCAGCTACTCTGGCTAGCTAAGAGCGGAACACATTATTATATGGTGGTACGTCACACAGTGACTCCTCCCTCATTTCACTACTGTCAAAAGTGAAACATTGGCTTTATGCTGCCCAAACATGGACTGGCCACCCGCGTCAGTACACAACAACATCTTCTTGAGTAATACATTTCCCATAGAAATACTTATTTTTGTACTGTGTGTGGGCATTTGCGTTCTCAATCAAATTTAATGTAGTCTTCTCATATAATATATGAATTACGCTACTATGTATTCTAATCCCTACTAGGTACATCTCTAACCTGGACGGGGCCCGCAGTCAGGGCCTGAAGAGGGGCCTGGTGGCCGGGGTTGGGCAGGGCATGTTCTGGGTGCTCATCTTTGGGGCCTTTGCCCTGGCCTTCTGGTACGGCACAGGACTGGTCGCCAGCGGCAGCATGCAGGGAGGGGCCATCCTACAGGTGAACCATTTGCAATTGTCATTTAAACATAAAACCCACACTGTTAAAATGGTGTTTAGAATTTAAATGTGTTAAGGGCCTAAACATGTTTATAATCTAAATACATTAAACCATATCTGTTTAAAACCTAAACACTTGTAACTTCTAAACATGTGTTGGGTTAACTATGTTTATAATCTAAACGCATAACATCAGTTGTGTTTAAAAGCTAAACACTTGTAACCTCTAACCATGTTTTGAATGGGATATGTTTAGAATCTAAACACATAATGTCAATTTTATACTATGGAAAAGAAAAATGGACACTTTGGGATTAGAACCCACATTCTTTACATTCAAGGTAGAAGCCTAACCAACTGAGCTAACTTGGACTGCATGCAGTGCTCACTGGCATAGTCCACACCAATGAGTAGGATCAGTACTATTATACAGGTATTCGACATCATGTTCGTGTGACAGACAATAGTTCAGTACTCTCATACCCCTATTTATTCAGTTAAGTAGCAAAGCTGGGCTGTGTCTACCTACAGCCCTCCATAGCTCAGTGGTAGAGCATAGGCTTCATATGTGAGGGGCCCTGGGTTCAAATCTCGGCTACTGAAGTTACCAAATTACTACTATGAAGTAGTTGTACTATTAGTGGTTTGCCACATGCCCTCCATATTTTTGGCCATGATTAGTAAGATAGTTTTTCATACACTTAGGAATTTGGAACTTTGTGATTAAAAATGTTAGATTTTTAAGTTTTTGTAGTGTCATTAAAATAATCACTTCATTGGCCTGCTATTGTAGGTACGGTCAACCAACCAGAACACCCCTAAAACATTTACAAAATGTTTTAAAACACCTTTTTAGTAGGATTAATATGTAGACACCTTTTTAGTACAAGTACTTTATCAGCTATACCCCTAAAGGTTTTACCTCCAACAATCAAACAATCCATGCAAGGCTAAACCAAGAAGGAAGTACATAATTTATGTGGTTATTGGCTCAATGATCCTGTAGTGTGATTACAGGAAAAATAAAACTTTCAATGCTGTTAACATTATATCTGGTGTAAACTGTATGGCATAGTACCATAGCAGTGTTTTACATGTAAGATCTACGTGTTTTTTTTACACACTATGGTATATTATTGTTAAATTTAAAATGGTTTTCATCCTTAAGAATGAAAGTACACTGTACATATTATGGTATATTACTGTTTAACTTAATACCTAACCCTAAACACCTTGAAGACCTAAATGCTTCATAGATAAACACCTAAACATCATAGATTTCTAAACATTAACAGCTAAGCATCAAAAAAGCATAAGCGTTTTGATTCTAAACACCTTGAGGACCTAAACACTTCATGGTTAAACAGCTAAACATCACACATTTCTAAACACTTAACCCTAAACACCAATAATTCTAAACATGTTTAGGGAAATAAAGTGTTCCAAAACTGGATGCACCGAAGTGTTTAGGAAAGTGTTTAGGTTCTAAACACTTGTTTTAACAGTGCATGTCAACGAGCCGAGGATCATAGGATCTTAGGAGATCGATATAGAATTGTTATGTTAATAATCATGTAAGGATATGCTTCATATCCAATGATGTAATTACATGTACAGTAATCAGGTAATAATTAATATGTAGTAAAATAATAATGTCTGCATATAATTATATTTTTTGCCATAGTTTCAAATGTGTATGTTTAGGCATACTTGCTATCAATGAAAATGTCAAATGATGATTATGATGTATTTCTATACAGAACCAGTCCCAGAAATTGCCAAATTACAAATACTATTACTCCGGTATTCATACAGGTATTCATGGGTGTCATGATCGGCACCATGTCCCTGGGCCACGCTGCCCCCAACTTTGAGTACATCTCCAGCGCCCGGGGGGCTGCGGCCGCCGTCTACAGCGTCATCGATCAGGTATTTTTTCATTTTCTTTTCTATTTTTATAAAAATAATGGTCAAGATATATTTAATTAAAAAAAGTAAAATTTTATATGGGGAGACCATGTTTCTTAAAAATGATACCTTATACATTTAATAAAGCAAGTATGCAAAGTTCCTTTGCGCTTCACTCGAGAGAACAAGTGTATAAATGTTATACTGATTTTCCATTTTCAGGAATCGGAGATAGACAGTAGTTCAGAGGAGGGGGAGAGGCCTGAGAAGGTAAAAGGAAACTTGGAGTTTAAAGACGTAGACTTTGTCTACCCAGCCCGTCCAGAGGTCCAGGTAGGTAGAACATCCGAAATAATTATTGTACCGATAGTTATGTATCTTGTTCTTGAATCATCGATATTAAAAACATTTGATTAATTTTCCATTTTCTGCTCTCGTAAATACGCTTTTTTATCTTCTGATTTTAGGTATTAGAGAAATTCAGTTTGAAAGTTAACGTTGGCCAGACGGTGGCACTGGTAGGCGCGAGTGGCTGCGGGAAGAGTACTACAATCCAGCTTATACAGAGGTTCTATGACCCACTTTCAGGAATAGTAAGTCAATGTATCCTTAACATTGAATTAGTGTATAGTTTTGACAAGATTTTTGAGATAATAGAACATAAGAAATCAATCTATTAATCAATTATAAAGCAATGATTTTAAAACACTTTTCTTTTCAATACTTGGCGGTAATGAAGAATCTACTGACGTATTATTGTTGTAAAATAAAAATGTTTGAAAACATTGTCTTACTTAGAAGAATAAAAATAATCAAATTAAGTAGAGAAACCTACCTTTTGGGATGTTTTGAGTTAAATGAATAACTATTTACCATAGGTCAAACTAGATGGCCGTGACATTCGGGATCTGAACATCAAATGGCTGCGTCAGCACATCGGAGTGGTCAGTCAGGAGCCCGTCCTGTTTGCTACCACCATCGCTGAGAATATCCGTTATGGGCGGGAGGGAGTGTCCCAGCTACAGATAGAGCAGGCGGCCAGAGAGGCCAATGCTATGGACTTCATCCTAAAACTACCTGATGTAAGTTAAAATGTTAGGACACAGTCCCACAAAGACACTATGTGAAGAGATGTGTGATTTTTGCTACACTATGTGAAGAGATGTGTGATCTGCACACTATGTGAAGAGATGTGTGATTTTTTGCTTCACAGGGTCACCTCCAAAGTAAATCATCTCGCTGATTTAACATTTGGTGAAGTCTTAACATTTGATAAAGAATCAGAGAGATTCAGCTGAACAAAAGGGTCAGATTATCGATAAGCTATCATAATAGCTTAGGTGGTCAAGTCAATGTCATTAAAATGTTCTCTTTATTATGTACAATTCGTTTATATTGGATTTAGCAACATTTCAGGTTAACACTTGATATGTTGCAATCATACTTTTGATGTTTTAGTAAGTTAACTCCTATTGACTTTCATTACAAATTTTACAGTATGATATCTTTCTGTTTTATAGAAATTCAACACCCTTGTTGGTGCACGTGGAGCCCAACTCAGTGGTGGACAGAAACAACGTATTGCCATCGCCCGAGCCCTGGTCAGAAACCCGAAAATCCTACTTCTAGATGAGGCCACTTCAGCCTTAGACACGGAGAGTGAGAGCATTGTCCAGGACGCCCTTGACAAGGTATGCACACGCTATCATATCTAATTATGTGTATATTACATATGATGATACTTTAACATACCATTTGGATCAACTTGCATAATATAAGTAATAAAGTGTTCCCTATGTCCAATTCAAGTATTCTTGTACGGAGCCAGCTCCAAATCGATAGGTTTGTATACTACTTAAAAAAACTATATTCAGAGAGGGCCTTTTTCCCTTTTCCGAATTCTGATTCTATTCATCTTGACTACCATGTCCTTTTGTCACAATGCAAGTGTACAATCTCCATAAACCTGGACGACCCCTTTCTCAGCTTTTATAAGACATTTCAAAAATATTTCCTTATGAATATACTAGTGTATGGCTATAATGCAGTACCATTTAATTTTGATCAGCAAACTATACAAATATACACTCATATATGATTCAGTAGATCGGAGATACGTTGACGCATCGAGATGCGTTGTGGCATCTGAAACTCCTTAATAAAATCCCCCCACTTTAATTTCTTCTCCGCAGGCCCGCCGAGGCCGGACCACCCTGGTCATCGCCCACCGCCTGTCGACCATTCGTAACGCTGACGTCATTGTGGGGGTGGGTGAAGGCAGGGTGATGGAGAAGGGCACCCACGACCAGCTGATGGACATCGACGAGGGCATCTACCACCAGCTGGTCACCAGTCAGGTGAGAACTATCTCTGCACAAAAAAAGACTTTTAAGACCTTTAAGTTTCTGTTAATGGGGCCATTGTGGTGTGCTAAAGGTAATGGAAAGGTCACCTTTACAAGACCTTTTCAAACTTTTTCAGGTGACCTTTAAACATTCATTAAACACTGTTAAAGATCATGTAAAGGTATTGGAAAGGAAACATATCCTAAGCCTTTAATGAACCTCAATGGCCCCATTTACAAAATTAAATGTCTAAAAATCATATTACTGACCACTGTATCAGGATATAGCTGGCTTTGGTATTTATATATGTATAGGCCTATATATATGTATGTAGGGATCTGATAATCAAGTAGGCCTACTGTGAAAATAAAATAACTCGAATGAATAAGGTGACTGAACAGAGCGGTAACATCTTATTTCAGAATTTCGAGAAAAATAATGCACGGAAAAAAGTATACAGAAAAAGAGATAACAGATTATTGAGTGAGGTATGACATGGAAAGACTTTTAATTAGAGAGTCTATGTATAGGACATGCTGTAGGTTTTTTTGTTAAATGTGTTTTATTCATTCATGTATTTGATTTTGGACCTTATCGTTTCCAGACTGCTGCAGCAATAAAAGAAAAGAAGATTATGGGTAAGTTTTGATAACAATGTATTTTACCTTAAAATAAAAGGGGGGGAGGAGAAAAATAGATAAAATAGACACATAGAATTACATTTTCACACAATGTCTCCCAAGTATTGGTGCATTAAAGACATCTATGTCATTTCTTATCTGAAAGGAGAGATCAAAAGCGGACAGGTTGTCGGGATGGCTGTAGTATGTAAGGATTCATAAAACGATTTAATAAGGAAATAGAATGAATACCCCACTAATAATCAAAGTATATACAATTTTCTTAATATCTTGGGTTATTATGAATAACATGTTAAGCTTTAAATTTTAGTTGGATGAATGTGATTTCTTATTATCAGACACTGAAAATAACTAACTGTAGGTCTACTGATACCGTATGTAATTTACTTACATTTATAACCTGTCATTACCAAGGAAGCGAAGCTTGTAAGTCTCAAGATGACTGTTGTTGGTGTTTTTGGTGCGGTTATTTCATTATTATGGTTATGGCTTTACCATTTGATATAAGGTGTCACCATATCGTTCTGCCTTGTATTGACCAATTATTTTATTTCTCTCCTCCATATCTCACATTATGTTGTTTAGACTAATTTCTGGTGTTTCTTAATCTTCTTTGTTATAAAACACACCGAAATTACATGGTTGTCTAAAGAAATGTGCAGCTCAGACGAATACCGGAGTTTGCTTTTGAAATTGGCACATTGGTAATTACACATACTTCATCACATAGCGGATGGACCATAACTTTACGGCTAATATGATCTTAGATTTATAATCATTCTTTCACATTTAAAGAGCATCTATTCTCAATGCATTGTTTGACCACGAAACACTAAAATAGAAAAACAAGTTTAATAGCATAGCAGACCATGTTAACCCTTATTCTTAAACTGTAGGTATGAGTCTATCGGTCCCAAATTCCGGTACCACCGATTGCCCAATTCATATTCGTGTTATCTATACTATTGTATACCCAGTATGCACTTTTCCCACGAACCTGCGCAGTGAACCCTCCCATAGAAGACCTGTATCCAACGATTTCCATTGAAACCCATATCCCAACCAATTGTTCAGGCCTATTCCCCCAGCAGGGCACCACTCTATTGAAATAGGTCTATATAAATGCTGTCTCTTGTATTGTGAAGTCGATTTGAATGTCATAGCCCCTATTTCATGGTTCATCACCCATGCATGCCGTGGTACCTAAGGCCCAATGCCAAATATATACAATGGAGTAGCCAACCATGAAATATGCACGAAGGACATTGTGAAGATAAAGGTTGAAGTGTATATGAATGTAAGTTGCCATGACATACACCAAAACTAGTTACAAAGAGAACTTTCATTCAATTCTTTCTCAAGGTCTGGTGTGTATAATTCATGGATAGCTATACAATATTCAAAGCGGGACAGTTCAAAAACACTGTTTATAATGTCAAAATGCTATTATGTGTAGTCTTTGTTCGTGAATGCCATAGTTGTAGTCCAAGTGCGCACTGATCAAATGCTACGTTTTTATAGTATTTGAACCACAGGCCACTGTCTAAAACTGTATAGTTTACTTTATTGTGGGTATTATTTTATTGTAAAATAAGAATAAAAAGGTATAGCGAAATTAAGCCATCTGCCTAAAGAAAGGCAGTAATTAAAAGCCAGTGCACATTTAGGCTTTATCACTTGGCTCTGTCACTCCTATTCTTTTTTCTGTTCACGATAGTCATGTGTAGCCTGTATCAAACACAAACTAATGTTTTCGTCTATCACAGAACTAGTATTCAATTCAAACTGGATGGAAGCCTTCTTTAAAGATAACGAGAGGCTAAAAGATAACTTGAATCATATCATATATAAGATTTTTATCAATTATAATCCAACTAATTTAAGCTAGAACAACTCAATTACCTATTACTAAGTTACCTATTAGATTACAAAAGGTTATAAAAAAGCAAACCATGCAGCTTCAGTACAACTGATTTATAAAAAGAAATCTTATTTTATGCATATATAGCTATATATGTGTCTTTGCCCTCCTAATCTTCCAATAGTAGATCGCAAGATTGAAAACCTCCTACAGAGGTTGTCAGATGCTAAGTCTCAGGAAGACTATGGTGAGTCCACATGACAACTAATGATGCAATTCTGTAGAGTACGTTTCAATAATAACTATTACTATTACCGGTTTTCTTCTAGTAAATTTATCAAAGCAGCGGCCACTTGGGATGAATTGCGATTATTCAATAATCATATAGGATAAGCTTGTTCTTTTGCAGCTAAGGAAATGTGAATTACATATCGATGTCAAATTGCAATTTTCACTAACACACATAAAAAAAGAACCATTAGCCAAGGAATGGTTTATGAGGTATACGCATTTGGGAGTTGCACTCAGCTATATTATATTATGAGGTTTCCATTCGCCCAGCATTGCGGCCACCACTAAAATTATTGTCACAAAGGCTATAGTATGTATACTACCTATAATAACAGACAATAATTGTTGTTAACCCTTTCCTGCTAACAGAAGGAGAGGAGGACATTGAGTTAGAAGATCCGCTGCTCGCGTCACCTAAGATCGAACTGAACCGGTTTGGCAGTGGGCGCTTCTCCAGCCGTAAGCATGTACCCTACGACCGACAACAGAGTGCCATATCAGTGAAGAGTGTGATAAGCAACTCAAGCCGTATGCGACAGGAGAGTGTAGTCTCCGACACCGACGTATGGTCGGAGAAGGACGAGGTAGGAACTTTGATATATTATTTTTAAAATGAAAATAGTTTTGTTTTTATTTCGAAACTGTTGCACGTACAATGACAAGGTGTTCCAACAGTAGAGTATGAAATTGCCTGTGCTTAATAAGGATCAGGGCGCATTAGAATTATTTGCGTTTGCCTGGAATATTTTTCTTTTACTCTCGGTTACACCTTTCAGCATTAGAACTGCATCTTTTACATTTCAAAACGCACTTCAGCTGTTTAGTATGGGATCGCATGTGGGTTCCCATCTTTGCTTTTCAAGTTGTCAGTTATCGTTCATTTTCATACACAATTATTGTGTCGGCTTGGATATTAATGGCAATTACCACATCCTTAAAAGCAGCCATTTTTATAAATCATAATTTTCAAAACTCCCAATTTGCTGTTTACTTAAAATGTCACGTATTCGACCGGTATGGTTTGCTATAGTTTCACAACTAATTAGGGTCATACAGCCATTACTTTTCTCCTTTGTTTCCCCATACAGACCGAGCTGACGGAGAAGCTGCCGCCCGCCCCTGTCAAACGGATCATCCGGCTGAACGCCTCCCAGTGGCACTACATCCTGATCGGGTGTATCGCCGCCATGGTGACCGGCGCCACCCACCCCTGCTTCTCCGTCCTCTTCAGCGAGATCCTGGGGGTGAGTCTGCCCATCTGTGATCATATTTTCGTAATTAATTAAGATAAGCAGGGACATTTTGATTAGGATCTCAAGATCCGTAATTTCGTTTTTTATAAAAATTAATTATGTTATATATACTAATCCCAAGGAGGGATTATTAGGTGCACAATTTTGTTTATGACAAACAAAAAATATTGGCTTTTGGGTACATAATGGACTCTTGGGTGTATAATTGCCACTGATTGTATGTAAAAAAAATCACAATCCTTGAAAATTATCAACCGAAATCAAGATCAAAAATGAATAATTCTACGGACGTGAAAATACGTTATAGTGGACTTGCAGTAAGTGCTGAGGTCAAGATTCGTTTTCTTATACATGTGTATATCATATTCAAATATTTTTCTTATCATATATTATATATAGATTTTTTATTTGTAAGATCTTAATAATTATGCTTTTTTTCAGAACTTTTCCACGGTAGACCCGAGCGAACAGTCCCAGAGAACTGCCATGCTGGCTGGTATCATCGCTGCCCTCGGCTTTATTGTAGGCATCGCCAATATCAATCAGGTAAAGTAGAACCTTTCTCAGTAGAAAACCATAACAAAAAGGAATAAGTAATAAATCCATATCCAAAAATGTATGTTTTTAATTTCAGCCCTCAAAGTTCTTTTTTAATGTCTTCATTCTAAGTACTATTTTATAGTAGGCGTAAACTATCATATCTGTCGTGCCATCCTGTACTTTTTTTCTTATTGACATCATAAATTGTATCTCACTCCTAATGTACTTGCTGTTAAATTAAAGCGGTGTTTATAATATAATTTCGCTTTGCTTTGTGTAGGAATACTTCTTCACCTTAACCGGTGAGAACCTGACCCTGAGGCTCCGACAGATGGCGTTCAGGGCCATGCTAAAACAGGTGAGTCGGTGGGACTAAGATTAAGCTCTTTTGTCATCTCTCTTGATGCAGATATGTATTTAAATTAGCAGTACAATGTAACTTATCCAATGGAACAACTATTATGCATTTCATTCTATATTTACAACCGTTTTATTTTTCAGGATATTGCCTGGTTTGATGACCGGACCAACCAGGTCGGAGCCCTCTCAGCTCGCCTGGCCTCTGATGCCTCGGCCGTCCGGGGTGTAAGTAAAACATAATGTTTTTCTTTAATTGTGCTCGACATAACTGATCAGACTAAATTGTGTGTAGAATGGTTATTTAAAAGGGAAAGAAGTATACTATGCATTTGTATTAGTTTTGGGATAAGGCATGACCTATTTACCCACATTATACAAAGCCATAACTTAATGGGTATAGATTAAAGGAATTAAAATCCAGTTTCTCTTATTTCCCTTTTCCCTGAAAATAAGAGAAAATGTAATAAAGGTGAATCCCCTTTTATTCAACCCTTCAAACAGGCGGCTGGCCAGCAGATGGGAGTCATCGTTCAGTCCATCGCCAACATCGGTACATCTCTGATCATCGCCTTTATCTTCGGCCCCAAGCTGGCCTGTGTGGTCATCGCCTTCTTGCCCTTCCTCGTCTTCGCCGGGCTGGTCCAGGGGGCACTCCTCCAGGGCTTCAGTAAGAACGACAAGACCCTGGGAGAAGAGGGTGGAAAGGTAGGCAAGATAGCGAGTTAATTTACATGGGAAAAAAACGAATTAGGAAAATTCGTAGAAGCCAATTGTATTTAATATTTGTATTGTTTTTTTTAGTTTTATGTTTCTATGCATCGTCTGGTATGTTGTAGCCGGTTATATTTGGCAGTATAGCGATATCAATAGAAATTGGTTTACATAAAATGTACCAGAATTGATAGAAATACCTTGTACTGTAATGACATTGTTTCTATTGCAATATGCTATCCGAAGAGAGGTTATGTGGTCAATCGATCAACTGCCATATTTCTTCTTGAAATAAACACATACATTTATACATTTGACAGATCGCCGTTGAGTCTATCGATAATATCAGGACCGTGGCAGCCTTGACACTGGAGCCGGCTATCCAAGAGAAATTCAACTCTCACTTTGACAAAATGTACAGGTAAATGTCTTATTGGACTCAATTATTATGATATAATGATATACCTGACTGTCTGATGTGCGTCCAGTATAGTATATAATTATAACAGGCAGGTGGCGCCACTTCTCGGGGACACAGTACCTATCAGTCCTGTATGTATTTATAAATCTATTGTCTGAGGATTAACATACACATGTAACACACACACACACACACACACACACACACACACATAATATATATATATATACATATATATATATATATATACATATATATATAAATATGTACATGTATACATACTTACATACATACATGCATAGAAACACGCATACACGCAAACTATAGAGCAGTCAACATCCCACCCTCGGATATTTTTGTATTATCATTTTAGGTATTTGCATTCCTCGAAAAACCTATGGCAAATGACGTGATAACAATGTACGTAGCACGTCTCTTGAATTTCATTAAATATAACAATTGTTTGCCGCTAAAGTAACAATCCTATTTTTGTCTTTTCCAGGAAAGGCGTCAAGAAGGCACACGTTTATGGCATTTCCTACTCGTTCAGTCAAAGCGTAATCTTCTTTGCATACGCTGCATCCTTCGCCTATGGATCTCAGCTCATAGATGCCAATGAAATGATCTACACGAATGTATTCAAGTGTGTATTGTCATATTTTCCCATATGTAAACAAACAAATTTGTCAGAGAAGTAAAATTTTGTGTGATGATCTTAAACAATACATCAAAATGATCAAGTCAATCGCATATATATATATATGTAAACAGATTAAAGATTAGATTGCGCTTGTAAAGCAAGAATATATTTATATAGCTTAATTATCATCTCATTATTCATTTTGCTACAATTTATATGTAAATAAAGACTTGATAAAGGAAGGAGTCCTGTACATGGATCTTTTGGGAGACACTGCATGGAGTGGGACACGATCTAAGTCTCTGATAAATAATCTGTTCAAAAATGTATTATTCACTATGTAATTAAGTCGAGTTTTGTCCAAAATACCCCATTGTATCCATTTTCATTAACTATACACTGCCTTTCTCGTGTACAGGGTGTTCGCGGCCATCACGTTCAGTGGCCAGGCCATGGGCAGGGCAGGAGCCTACGCCCCAGACATCACTAAGGCCAAGCTGGCCGCCGCCAAACTCTTCATGCTCTTTGACCGCCCCACCCCCATCGACTCCTCCAGCGACCAGGGACTCAAACCGGTGAGTTTTGATGTGATTGGCTGTTCTATAGCTACAGCAAAGAAATCACTGTACTCCTTAAGTCTAGGACGGCGGGAGAAGTTAATAAGCTAGTCATTGCTTGGTTGAGGTTTCAATTCATTTGTCTTTGCTTCAAACTGAGTAACCCTCACTGTTTAGCACATATCATTGTGTACCAGTTTTGATCATTCAAAAAAGTGACCGAAATAAAAACGTTCGTCTTTGGTGATCAGTAAGCACCTTGCCATGATGGGTTCTTTACACAGGCAAAAAAACTAATTGTCTGCATAAATCATTAATATTGCTCATACTTTACTATTAGCTGATTAGATTGTATTCATATAATTATGTATTATTTCATACCGTTATGTTATCTTTTATCAGGCAATTTTATACTATGCAAATTGTATATTTTGAATATGGCTGTTACTATGAATTAATCAATTTCATGAATATTGCATTTTACAGGAAAAATGCACAGGAAAAGTGGCTTTCAACAATGTGCGGTTCCGTTACCCAACCAGGATGGACGTAGAAGTGCTGCAAAAACTCAATTTATCGGTGAGTCCCCTACTGTAAAAGTTTTCAACTTTTAGGTCAGTATTAATAAGATAATAATTCACCACAGTCTGCCTCGACAGGTACAGGACAACCAGGTCCGGCTCTAATTTACGACAATATACTTTTCAATAATAATTATTCACAATCATCCCATTTCCCCTAACCAAAATAAACCACAAGAACCTAAACAGGTGTATATCGTGCTTGTACTGGCATGCCAGACTTGAAATGTATGTAATAGGTTTACTAGCTGCAGCCTAGACTGGTAAATGGTTGCGACCAATAATGTTAAAAAATATTGTATCAGGCGATATATCAAACCTATACCATCACTTTACAGGTTGACCCTGGGCAGACGTTGGCCCTTGTAGGGTCCTCTGGTTGTGGCAAATCGACGACGGTTCAACTCACAGAACGCTTCTATGACACGCTCCAAGGTTCCGTGGTAGGTTTACTTTACATTGACATAGCAAATGGGCAATGAGCTTATTACCATATAATCGTTAAAGTTACAAATACTTTTCAAAGCCGCCACTGATATGCTCTCGTTGCATTACTCCTAAAACACAAACAGATTCTGCGTACTGATAGGTACTTTTATTATTTTCAGTTAGTTTATTCTGAAAAAAAAGAAAAATTAGGCCTATTTTTTTTTTAATCATTTTTGTTATCTTATCATCTATATTTATTATATAACATTAATATAACGTTAATATAACATTATCATAACGTTCTTAAGACGGTGGACGGGGTGTCGGTGAAGGAGCTGAACGTGGCCTGGCTGCGGTCCCAGCTGGGCATCGTGTCCCAGGAGCCTGTCCTCTTTGACGCCAGTATCAGGGACAACATCGCCTACGGGGACAACAGTCGCCAGGTGGGCATGGACGAGGTGATCGCCGCCGCCCGCAGCGCCAACATACACAGCTTCATTGAGAACCTGCCGCAGGTAATATATCATACGCCTTTTTCAATAGTGTGGTGCCCCGCTAGCGGAATGGTCTGAAGCAAGTGATTGAGATATGGATTCCTATGGGAGCGTTGTACACAAGAACGAGACCAGATTATATGATTTGATCTTGTTGCAGTATAAATAAAATGTCAAAAACAAAACAAAAAACAAAAAACAAAAACAAAAAACAGGGTGTTTACGGCAGGGTCCACTGCGCATGTTCGTGGGAAAGGTGTATAGTTTAAAGAAGTTTCAATTTATCATACCTTAGACTTGAACTGTTGACTGCCTATTCTGCATAATGGTATAGGCCCTACCAATATGATTGAATTGTTATCGATATATAATATATTATGCCAAGCTTTGTTATTGACTAACAGTAGACTATGGAGGTGTTAATGGGAATATAATGATATAATTGCTATGCATGGAAATCGACCATACACATTCTGTCCATTTAAATGCCAGGGTGTTTAGGATGAATGGCCAATCCAAATTCCGAATTCACCCACTTGCTATGTATCCATGGTCATCATACCTAATTATAACAGTTTGAATTAGATCAGATTAATAAAAACATTAGTAATCGTGAATTGTTACCCTCGATGATAGTACATAAATCTTAAACTTAACACCTTCTGATACCGCCTGTTTTTCCTCCAGGGTTACGACACTAACGTGGGTGACAAGGGCACCCAGCTGAGTGGTGGTCAGAAGCAGAGGGTGGCCATCGCCCGTGCCCTGGTCAGGAACCCCAAGGTGCTGCTGCTGGACGAGGCCACCTCGGCCCTCGACACAGAGAGCGAACAGGTCAGCAACATATCAGTTATATTTATTTTACAGTTAGTTTTCAGTATAATGCGGTAATTGATGAAGGATCATAAACGATACCCACTTTGAGGAGAAGACGCAATATCAAGCAAAACGTGCCTCATAATGTTCTTACAATAGGCCTACGTTTTATTGTTCTGTATGAATTATTATTGCCAACATTATAATCCACCATTTTTGCCCAAGTCCAGAAGAGCACACACAATGTATTAACCATCATTTGACTAGAGATATTTAGATACCGTTTATTGAAAAAATAGTTAAGAAAAAAACTGTTATACAGTAACAATGCATCATCACATCATCAGACAATTTTCTGACCGTCAGGTCTGATAGCATAATGTGATGATAAAATAAAAGTCCCCCCCCCCCCCTAAAAAAAAAAAAAAAACACAAAGAGATGCATTCTCCGGGGCTGGAACAATATTATGTGAATGTACATAATTATTACATGTTTGTTAAATTTCAAACGATATCAGATGATCATCATTCCCATCTCCTTCCCTCAGATCGTGCAGGAGGCCCTGGACCGTGCCCGGTTAGGCCGGACGTGTATCACCATTGCCCACCGCCTGTCGACCATACAGAACGCCGACCGGATCGCCGTCATCCACAACGGACGGGTCCTGGAGCAGGGCAAACATGCCGAGCTGATGGCCAAACAGGGGTCATACTACAAACTACACCAGGCCCAGCACAGGAGGAGGGACGAGTGAGAGGGTTTAGGCCTGGAACTATATACACCATGTACGCCAAGCACATGAGGAGAGATGTGTGAGTGGGTATAAGCCTAAAAATATATTTATAAAGACATGAAGAGAGATGTGTGAGTGGGTATACGCCTAAAAATACATAAACCATACATATGCCAAACACATGAGGAGAGATATGCAAGTGGGTCGGCCTGAATCTATAGGCCTACGACCAATGTAGATCTACACCAAACACATGAGGAGAGACTTGTGAGTGGGGCTATGCTGAAAACTATAAAAACCATGTAGGCTAGACCAAACACACAAAGAGAGACATGTGAGTGGGGCTATGCCATATACTACACAAACCATGTACGCTAAACACATGAGGAAGGATACATGAGTGGGGCTATGCTGAAAACTATAAAACCATGGGTGCCAAACACATGAGGAGAGATGTGTGAGTAGGGCCATACACAAAAACCCTACAAAGCATGTTAGCCGTGAGGAGGGATGATACTACTAACTACATGAGGCCCGATACAGGAGGAGAGATGTGTGAGCAGGTGTAGGCCTCAAACTGTACAAACAATGTACTCTGGACGCATATAATTATGTCAGTGGATATACATGCACCAAACGCATGAGGGGAGATATAATTATGGGAGTGGGTCTATGTCTAGAACTATACAAACCATGTACACAAAACCCATGAGGAGGGCTGTGTCAATGGGCCTATATGTGTATGGTGCTATGATAAAACTACACCAGGCAAAATACAGGAGGGGGATTTATAATGTACAATGCTTAACTGTTTAAGGCTACTTCTAAGTATAGACACATACCCAACGTAAGTGTACTAGGCCAAAAACAGGAGGGGGACCGTAGTTCCACTATACAAACTAGTCAGACTGGGTTAAACACATGAGGAATGAGAAGGGGCGTATGTGAATGGAACTCTAGTGTTAGTAAATACAATCTAAAAATAAAGGGAGATCTCAGGGCAGCGAACCAAGGCGAGTAGGGTAGAGAGGGTTAAAACGGGATGGGAAGGGATGAAAATGGAGAATTGTGTTATGCTATTGAGTGAAAATGAAGTGTTAGTATAAAAATGGTAAAGAGTTAAAGTGAGAATACCATTTGGCCTTAGGTGTCGGGAAATGGCAAGAATAGGGTGACCCAGAGAATGTCCGAAAAAAGAGTTGATATTATCAATACAATTAAGGTAATGGAATGTAAAGGAGGTGGTCTAAAGAGACCCAGAGTAAAATATATTATCATAGGATAAGGTAGAGAAGAAGACTGTGTGAGTGAGATAGCATGGTAGAGGATCGTGTATATCATAAGTCTGATAAATGTGTTGTTGATATTGCCGATCAAAAACCTTTTTGTGATAAAAAGATATGTTTCCATGACACTGCAATGCCAAATGGCTTTAGTTTGTACGCATTCAAAACACAATTAACAGTTAGTCAACACATTGCCTATGACGAATGCCAGAATAATTATTATGAAGTAAACATAACTTAAAAAGAAAAAAGATTAGCCTACTAATGTCAGGATGTTTTTCTTCAACACATTATGAAGGAAAGACGTTCCTTGTGATAACAAAACTGCCATAGTTTATGTATATTTTACATGGCTCGAGGTAAGATTTTTAAAAATTGCTCTGTTTGAATGAATACATAATTATTTTTGTGAACTGTAAATGTCACAATCATTATAACATCAAGTAAGTTGATGCCATATTGATACAGTTATGTGTATTGGCGGTGATCGATTTGAAGTTGATGCACAACATATTACAATACTACGCAGAATTACATGCAATTACTACATAGATCAATTATCAACCGTCTCTGTGCATTTCTCAGTGGTTTAAGGTCGATCAAAGGAAGAAAAGGGAAATACTGTTTTTGTTGCCAAGATAATCAAAAGTATGTAGGTGCAAATGTATATATTTTCTTGAGAATCGTTAAGGCTTGAACAGAGTAATATGCATCACTTACAATAAAGTTGAACAAATGTGTCTATAACGGTATACCTGTGACTATATAATTAATATATTTATTATATTTTATATACATTGATGTAAATAGGCTGTAACTATAAGCTATATATTAATAAAACACATACAAATATTTTTATGAGATTTACGTGTATTTGTTACATTAGATGTTGACGTCGTAAGAGATGAAAAATAATTTAATAGTTGGTGCACCAATTCAATGAGCATGTGAATAACAATAACTATTCGGTCAAATTATAGGATGTATATACGGAGAGACATCATTGTCATAGGTTATTAGACGTAGACACTAAATACCTTCTAAAAAAAAAGGAAACGGTAATATTTGAGCATTAATTTTCTCCTTTATCGTCATGGAAGTATTATGACGAAAAAATTCGCTACACTATAATAATATTATGGGTCTTGACTTGGCTTTAACGCATCATGAGTTATTTCTAGTGTGTCTCAAAACCTCTAGGTGGCGCTACCTGTGCCACACTCCTGGCCAGGTAAATATACCTATAGGTCACGTGACACTAACACTATTAATGCGGAACATGCACACCAGATGGCGAGCGGACACTACAATACAAAATATCAATTGTCGTTAAAGGTAAAATGTGTTTAATTAACAAAATTATGATGAGCTTCGGCTCAAGATCTATATGGAATGTATTGAAAACCCACATTATATTAAAGGGAGGTTTTCTGGTGACAAATGGGTAATGGGTATTGAAATAATGAGAATTATTACCCAGAGACACCTTTTTCTCCAGCACCTCTGAGGGTACTGGTCATGAAGCAGGCCACCATCAAGCATACTTACCTGGCACAGGGGAGACCGTGATCGTGAAGGCGGTTCCCCCAGGGCGAGGCCCCTCCATTGCACTACGGTTGGGTTGACCCTTGCGATCATTCCAAATGTGTATGACTCGGGTGCGCAATTTTTGTTAGGGGGGGACTGCGTCCGCGCTATCCCCTGATAATAACCAAAGAACAATCTCGTACCCACCTCTCTTTACCCTTGAAACTCCGTTGGAAGTAAAGTGCCGGACACTGCGGTTGGTTTAGAACGTCTTCAGAAAGTTTTCTCAACAAAAGTAACAGACAACTAGTTTTATGAGTTCCGTCAAATCTTTCATTTTCTTGTGGCAAAACATGGTTTGGATCAAGGCTGCGAATACTGTACCGGCTGATTATAGCGCAGCACACACATGTGTTTTTTTATGGGAAGGTTGTTACAGTATATTCTAGAATTTCATTGCATAGAATGGTAGTTTTAGTTATCTATTTTTGTCGTGGTCTAATAGGGTGAAGTGGAAATTAACTTACAAAACATAATACAATGTTGACATACTATAACGTGAATTATATTATCTACAATCAGCAGGACTCTTGAGCACCAAGGATGACACTGGTTTATTTTCAACAAATGTCACTTTCTATAAGCAGCTAGGTTTGATTTAGGTCACAAAACAGGATAAACTAAAATAACTGAGTCTACTAATTTTGAACAATATTGTCAATAATATAATTTGTGCCATAATGGTAATTGATACTTCGAGACTAAGATTTATAATGATTTCATGTTAGAATAATTTTGTGCCAGAATTTATCTCGAGATCTCAAGTTATAACATGCCTGATAATTTATCACATTATTAGATCAAAATAGAGCAATATTTAGGAAGCGTTAATCTTGATAAAAGTCTCATACAGGTCAGCCAGGCCTTGTGAATTTCTGGAGTGATAAACAGACTCACATAAATGATTATCACATTTGCAATAAATTTGTGGCTCTAGAAAATGTCTACTAAGATAGTTATCTTAGAGAAAGAACACTACATCGTCCATCTGCGTAAGGATATCGAAATCTCATGTATTTTTTCCTCCATCAAATAAATCCGGACAATAAAAACGGACACAAAAGTACAACAATGTTATTAGTCTATTTATAAATACAGGGACATTCGGTGGCAACAGTGAATGAAACGGTCACAGCAAGGACAGTTTTTAATTTCAATGCTCAAGCAAAACTACGGGTACTTGCAATAACTTCCATAAATCAACCGCTCTGTCTAGACTTTTAGCAATAAATCAAAATTATAAATTCCCCTCCGTTTGCCTGTATGTTCTGTTATGTGTGCACTGATCGTCAGGCAAGGTGGCAACATGTTATACATTTATAATGTGCTAATATGGACTTGGAACGGTAGTTAGGGCCAGAAGTAATTTCGAAGGTAGGAGGGGGCAATAATTGTATGCGCTGGTGTGGGTACGTTGACTCTTTTTTTGAGTCCCTGCAGCTGTTAGCATTTATAATTATAAAAACTGTTATCATTGATAACTAATCGCTCTTATCTTTGATAACTAATCGTTAACTTTCTATCCTGTACTGAAGGTGGAACGTGTTTTAAGTATCAAAACTTTCAGATAGTATCATAAGCACGACATTGCGACCGATTGATATGATTGTATACCAACAATGCCCTGAAACCTATCCCTATCGCAATAATGTAGGGAACAATTGACGCACGTGCGATAACAATTATCAGTAGAACTTATTAAGAGCCAGGGGTGCTTTAACCAGGCAGACTGGTAGAAGGAGGCAACACGAATAGTTCGCCTCGCGTAGTCCGTCTCGTATTTAATTAAGTACAGCCATGAATACCTGGTTGGCTCTCGGGGTCCTCTGCTCTACACTGCTCGTCAGGTAGGCCTAATGCCTATTTATCTTATGATTGTATATATGTATAGGTCAGCCATATATACCTTAAAACAATATAGGTATATCATATCTGTCACTTTGAAAACAGCCATAGCATTTTAATACTTCGAATAATAGCTTGCACATAGATTTCAGTGGCGAATCCAGCTTTTTCAATTTTGAGAAGTGAGGGAGTGCTAAAAGAGAGTTGGGGGCGCACCTCCTATTTCCCAGAATTTTACAGAGGATTTGATCAGAAAAAAGGGTTGCACTTTAAATTTGCCAGTGGATTTGACCGTTAAAGAAATTGTCGGAAAATTTCTTTCCAAATAATTCTAGGTCTATCAGACAAATGTAATTTCTTCTAGTTTATCTGAATGAGATACCCCAAACGGCGTTAAGAAAAACTGTTGGGCGATTCGGCCATTTCTTTTAATATTTGCTACTTGATTACCAAGGCAACGATATTTCAAGATTTCACAGATGCTTACAGAAAAAAAAACACTCATTGATATGCCTAAATATGACAAGGAAATAACATCTGACACCTTCTTGCAAGACTGCAGTACCTAAATGGGCCTCTTGGAAAGACGCTTATTCCTCAATCTCTATGGTACCAAGGGAATGTTTACCTTAAACATATTTCTACATATGTGAAAAATGCAGGAGAAGAAAATCGGTTTCTGATTTGTCGCACCATGGATCATCAGCTTGACCTGGGGGGGCGACCAAGAAAAAGTTACGAAAAGTCCGATCTATCGTGAGTTTATTGTGACGAGCCACGAAAAATTTGCCGCGAGTCCCCCAGAAAACTTTTCGTAGCGCGGTTTCTATCGTGGCCCGTTTCTATCGTGAACCACTTTTCGTGGGTACGAAATATCGTGGTTCCGTCACGAAATTTCGTGAGATACACTCACGAAAAAAACCTCGCTCGAAAGTAGGTCACGAAAGGTCATTTCCGGTGTGACGTAGTTTCGCTGGTTTCGGCTTGTTTTGGTTGTTTTTTCGTGTTGTCTCGCCGGTAATCTTCGTCGGTCGCTGGTTCTTGGCGCTGGATCACTGTTTTTCAATATGTTGAAGCCGGTAACCGTCCAGTCTGACATGCCGACGTAGCAAAGAATGATCATCACTCTTCTCATTTCTTCGATAATTCTCGCTTTTTGGGCAATGTCTGTGAAGGTAAGCTCTTCCTCTCCGTCCACATTATGTATTTCGTACTTGCCGTCCTAACTTTACTTGAATATATTGGTAGATAATGGAAAACGGCATGCATTTCGGTGTAATGTATGTAGTCATTTTCATCAGAGTCGAGCGTACCAGTAACAAAGTTATCCCTTCCCTTTTTTAGATGTCTTCTCCCACCCCAGAGGCAGAATTAAAACGTCTCGATCGCCGAATCCAGGCAATACGAGATGTACTGGACAAAGGCGTGAAACCCGAGGACCTTCCTAAAATCCAGCAAATGCTTATCGATACACGAAAATTACGACAAGAAGCCGAAGACAGAGCCTTTGATAAACTCATCTCGGGTTTCGGTATTTCTGTCCACTCACCAATCCCAGGCACAAGTAAAGGTACGGAAGAGGATGAGGGTCCTATAGTAGTGGATGGTGATGACGAAGACGAAAGCAGCACTAAAAGCAAAGGGAAAGGTAAGAAGACGAAAAAAGAAGAAGATCCACCACGAAAGAAGTTAGTGAAAACGAAACCAACAAGTACCCCTAAAGCAAAGTTGACAGCAGCAGCTAAATTAAAACAGGCTGAAGAAGAAGACGATGCTGTCCAGATAGTGGACAGTCCCGCCCCAGTCCCCGCTCCAAGCACATCTACCCAAAAAAAACGTAGGAAGAAGAAGGCTGCTCCTGCTGCCGAAGGAAATCCGGATACTCCTGAAACCCCAGAGAAAACCCCAGAGAAAACCCCAAAGAAAACCCCAAAGAAAACCCCGAGCAAATCTGGCAAGACGGGAAGGCGTCCTAAAATCCCTTGGTGTTCTTCAGAATCGGAGGAAGGCGAAAATCCCGAAAAAGAAAAAGTCACCTACACCTATGCTGAAATGAAGGCAATGTATGACACAGGACGAGAGGACTAGTAAGTAAAAACCTAATTATAAACCAAAAAATCTAATATTAAGCTTAAGATATGAGAAACACAATCTATTTACTAAATAACGACCTAACTAGGTGTATGTACGAATTAAAATCAATTAAAATATTCTTTAACCACATAAATTTTCCGACAAAAAGAAAAGCATATTCTTTGTTCCTCTTACGAGAAGTAAATGAAATATTATTGTGTTATCCTTCATAAAGACAAAATAAATTTTGTATCTGATGCCGTCCTACCTTAATATAGTTAGTCTATGCCTTAAAAAAAATTGGTTATCATAAAGTGTGATCGTACTATAACATTCTTTTCAGTGAGGCTTTCACCAACGTTTTCAAACAGGAGATATCGAAGGAGAAGAAGATCACCCGACGAAAAGCACTCTTCAAGAAAATAAAGAGGAATGTCAACTCAGTGGGGGGCAACAAACAACGAAAAAAGTACCTGGTGTACAGAGTCTACGATCACAAATCCACGTCCAGGGACAAGGTAATCATTTGAAGTAACCAAACAAAATATAGAATTAAAATTATTTATAACCCTAGGAAAACAAAGTAAAATGTCACAACAAGTCCAAAAACATTGAATTTTTTGTCACGGAAAAAGAATCTGTCGTTTCATAAAACTATTTAAATTTATTTCTTAGGTGGGAAAGCGATGGTTAACTGATCTCGTTACTTTTAATAATCTTTCAACACTGTAAGAATTCACATGTAAGAGCCACGTCTCTAAAACTTAATAATTCTTGTTTATCACGTCAAACTTCATAATTACTTTCACAAGATATAAAAATGCTTACTAACATTATCTTACAGCATCGCCTACTCATTAAGAAGTATGGTAAAAGCGGTGCAGCAGCCATGAAGAAGAACGAGGGCCTAAATCCATCGCAAGTAATGTGCCTGGAATTCTGGGGAATCGAGTGCAGCGGATGTAAGTATATATGAAAATAAATTAATGTTTAACCTAACAGACCCTTGTAGGCCACTCGGTATTACTCCCAAAGAAATTAGCCTTGTTAAATAATTAACATAAAAATAACATACTCTTAGTAACTGAAATGTACGATAGCATATCCAAATTTATATCGTATCACGAAAAAAAAAAAAAAAGTACAAAAAATACACGACATAAAAAAGTCTATCTCACCTACACCACTGCACACATCTTCGTAACATTCTCTACATATTTCATAGTAATTCCAGGGGCAAAACAGACCAAATTGGACGACAGTGACAGTGATGACGATGGGTCTGATGTTGGATCTGCTGCTGCCACAGAGGAGTTTCAACGTGGTGAAGCCGAGCAGAAAAAGTTAAAGGCGGCATACTCAGAGAAAGTGGAGACGAAGGATAAGAAGAAAGAAGAGGAAGACATCCTTGCTAAGTACCGTAAGTAACGTACAAAATGAAAATATATTTGTTTAGGTATATAATGGAAATGGAATATAAGAATCATTACTAGTTTATAATCCTTTTTAATTTGTCGTACAATTTATGATTTATTCTATTTTACTTGTTATGGTTCCATAAAATAATGCCCCTATGAGGTATACTTCTAATTAGAGTAATATTGATTTTTCAGAAATTAAAGACACTACAGGGATAGAGCCGAAGGTGGACAAGAAGGATGCTGAGCGCGCACAGTCACTGAAACCGGCGCGGAAGGTGAAGGTGACGAAAATGAAAGAAGAAGAACAAAGCCAAGAGGTCATCACTATATCCAGCTGTAAGGACACAGCCCCAGCTGCACCCGATGAAGCTGCAGCTACAAGGGCGCTACGGAGGAAGAAGAAGGCCATAGTTGTACCCGACACCTCGTCCGAGTCAGAAGAAGAAGAAGACAGTCCAGTAAAACGTAAGTAAAAGAAGAAAATGTCAAACAAAATAGAAACAGTATGCAATGTAGTTTTCACCTGTAACAAATACTTGTAAATTACACCAAAGTGCATCTTTTTCCGCGTTTAAAACAATAAATAAGATAAAAACTTGACTACAATTAGGGGTCTCTCACAATATAAACATATATGATAATAATTCGCTTACATGTAAGACAACAATGTATGAAATTATTTATTTCAAAGATATCAACACAACGCCTGAAGCCAGCCAGACGCAGAAAACACCTGTCCGCATTCTACGGTCTTCTGACAGAATAAAGAAAAAACAACAAGCAGCCTCTTCGTCGAAGAAGACGATATCGGACAGTCTGGGTGAGCTATCGTGGGGTACGAACAGTGACACAGGAAGCAAACGTCAGCTGGAATACACGGACCCGGACGAAGTAACACAACCAGAAGGTAAGAGCTATAGAAGCTAGTAATATTGAAAAGAAAATAACAAATGTGTTACCCCCTTACATCTCCGATAGTAAATATCCAAAGAAATTAATATTTCGTGATAACTAACCCTATAAATTATAGTAAATTGGTCTGGGTCCATTCTGATATTATCTTGAACATGGAGAAATAGTACTGCAGAGGGAATCTAGTACAATCCGTGAAGTGTTTGTTTAATAATTTTCTTAAATTAGGAACATTTCGTGACACAAACATATATTTATATATATATATTTACAGTTGCTCATTGCTTTGATAAAATTATTATATTCCAGACCTTCCCACCCTGTCGTCCATGGACTTTGATGAGGACAATACCGACTACTCCGTGCACGTCAAATCTCCAGAAGTGCTTCAGGCCAAAAGTGGCAAGGTACAGCTATCACCAAAAACGACATCAAACGTGAAGGATGTCCTAGCAGACCCCCGAAAAGCAGGCAGTAGTAAGGAACCTATTATCGCAACTCACCAGTCAACTGAAACTAAGGAACCCAAATTGTCTGGTATAAGGAAACGTGCCCAAGATTTAACAATAGAGGAGATAGCATCTATTGCGGCAATTAATGCCTTCGAAATCGGTGTGACTGTAGATCAAGTTAAAAGGGATGAGCAGGCCGCAATAGCAGCTCAAAAGGCGTATGATGAACACCAGGGCGAATTTGGGCCATCTTCACGAAAATTATTTAAAAAAAGTTCTAGTCCTCCTCTCAAAACTACCGCTACTGCTGCCGCTTTTGTTGACCAGCGAATTCAGGATACTGTGGATTCTTCAGTTCAAAGTATGAAAGCTGACATAGGTAGACAGGAGAAACAACTGGGTGTGGTGTATGCCGAAGTAATTGCACTTCGTTGTGAGATTCAAAAAATCACAAACGTCCCTGGAGAGGTTAGATTAGCTAGAAACGAACTACAAACGGTGCAGTCTGATTTAAATCTTCTAGGCTCGGACTCGATCAAATCTCAGACCTCCATTGGGACGATGGAACAGGATGTGGCGAATGTCACAACTGACATAAAGTCAACGAAAAATAATATCATGGCTATACGACAAGATATGTCCAATGTGAAAGTGGAGACGCAGACGATCAAGGGACAGTGTGTGCGACTTGTTACCGAGTCACGCGAAATCAAAGAACAAGTCTCAGATCCTAACTCGAAAGTTAACAACGTAGACACAGGCATAAACAGATTACAGGACGAATTTCAATTCATGCAGTCCAATCAAAATTTTTCTAGACAGGATCTGAAAGACCTCCAATCTCAGGTGCTCACCGTGAAGAAGGATGTAAACATTTTAAAGAACGATGTTAATTTTGTCAAGAAAGGTATTCAAAAAATGGAAGAGAACATAGAAATTATAAAGGCTATGATAGCTTTACGAGATATGCCGGAACGCATTCGTGTCGTGGAGGAAAACCAAGTAAGGATTAAGGCTGATGACGAGGAGGAAGCCAGAAATACAGCTGCGGCCGAGTTATTACCACCAAGAACACCGACTCCCCAAGCAACTCGGGTTGTGGGAGAGGTTATTGAACAATCACCTGCTTTTTCAGATATGAACAACAGCGAGGTGACTTTCAAGCCTCGTGACTACGAAAAAAGCTATGGAAAAAACACTGACCCAGGGGAGGGAACATCAAACACATTTCAAGAAAAAGTGACACTGTTCGAAGACAGCGAGGATCCAAACAACGAAATTCCGGACACTAACTTTCAAGATGACGATGAAACACAAGACCCCACTGCTGTTTTAGCACCGGAAACTTGCACAGAGGATCAGTCACATTGGCCAACCAATAGTGAACTTGAAAAGGAAGGACGGGAAATTGAGTATCCACCTACGAATCCTTTTATACCGGTCGTAGAACAGGGAGATGGACACTCTGATGAAAAAAGAATTGTTTCACTCGTGCCTCTGAACATAGTAACAAAAATAACCCCGCACAATCACTCGGGAGAGTCTGACACGAATGAAAAAAGTAAAAGGAAGAAAAGGCTATCTAGGAAATAAGTCTCAGTTGAGTGCTGCAGTTTGCTCCTGTATGAAAGATGTTTTCGTAAATAATACAGGAAAGTAATGTACGCAAAGTGTTAACCTGTTTATTATTGGACGAAAATTGCACTTTATATTCACAATTCAAGAGGTGTATTTACACTCCTACACTCAGACGTATAAGTGACTTTCAGATCATTTGTTAGGTAATCCTACAAATTTTAGAATCAAGTGTGACTTTAAGAATTTTTAACTGCATGTGATACCACAATCTTTTATCGTGCTTAAACCGAGTGACACAATATTTCGTGTTACGAAATATTTACTAATAATCGACGAAAAATAATGGTATGTTTAGACAATACATGTCAATTTTCGAAAAAGAAGTACTTGTTGTTTGGATTACGAAGCATAGTTTTCATTACATAGTTAATTGATGGACATCAACACGAATAGGATGTCAAATTTTTATACGAATGTTTTCTGTCTTTATTACGAATATATTGTCCCTGAATTTTTAAGTTGGTATCCTTCTATTTAGAGTTCGTTGACAAATGTATTGTCACATTTCTAGGGTGTTGCGATCTTTCCACGTCCACGGCCACGACCACGTCCTCTCCCCCGGGTTGGACGCTCACGAAGATAGGCCGGTTTGGGGCCACCGTAGTTACGGTGCATATAGGACTGTCGTCTCCTTTGACCAGCATGTCTGACCCCATAGGTTTCACGCAGTACATGGTGATCCTCACCAGGCACAATGGTTGGGTTGATGTTGCTGTTGTTCAACAGGAAACGGTCACGGGCATCCACCTGGATCTTGATTTCGTGTTCTGGATCTCTGGTTTGACCACGGGTAACACGGCGTAGACCCCAGTCAATGCACCTATTGTGCAGCACACAGCATGCTTTCACTAACCAAGACGCCTGTAGAGGTTCCATGTCGATACACCCAGAACCGTTTTTGGAGAGACACCTAAGAAAAAAGTCACGTAGCGAAAACTTATGTAATACAAGAAAAATGAAACAAGAACTAACATGGTAGGATATATGGATATACACTAATCAAAACTTGAAAGGTGGTCGATGTAAACAGAGATATTGCCGATTTTGTAGGTTGGTTTGTATTACATTTCTAGTCGATTAAGTGCGTTCTTTCAAAATTAAGAAAATGTTTAGATTGTTAGACATAATAATGTTTATTAACCTCCAACGTGATTTCAATTGCCCTATGCAACGCTCTACCCCCGCACGTGCAGTAGTGTGTGCCACCTGATAACGTTGTTCCCAAGGTTCAAGGCTTTCGATTTCGTGGACTCGGAAGGGGATCATTACTTCTGGCGTAAGGGCATATCTGAGGAAATAGTTAAAATAAGAGTTAGTGCAAGAACTGTTGACGATCTTTATTAACATGGTATTATTCAGATGTCAAGTTTCTACTTGGAAGAAAGTGTATGGTTTGAAATAGTACTTCATTGTGATATTGAGGTATATTTTGTTACATTGTATTGTGTTATGTACGGAGTCTTTTTTTTAAAGAAAAAAATAAAAAACTTACCCTCCATCAGCAAGGAGGAAATACGGTCCAAGCCTTTGTCGTTGGCCAATCTGGTAGCCGAGGTCAGAATAATCGAGAACACCTTGATCGTGATGACTTCCTGCCATACCTGGCTCCACGAAAGTGATCCGCTCTTCGTGGTCACAAGCGATCTTTAGGTAGAAGATAGAGAAAAAATTTGTTTTTTCTTACCTACGAAAAATACTTTGTCGGGTGCGAAATTTTGTTCAAACAGTAACGCGCCTACATCTTTGATTAATACTGCTGTAATGATAAATAATATTAGGTCTTTGTAATTGGTCTCAGTCTGAAATATGTGGTTATAAATTACTGGAAATATGTTTACTTACTAGGACGTTCAGAGCGTGGTATCCCTTCCGACAAACGTACGCAAATTCGTTGCGTACCGGTCTCTTTATCGGGATGTACGTGCCATCAATACTACCCACACACTGGTCAACATTGTGCCTGTCTGCAAATCGAGCTGCCGATTCGTGTAATGCCTCACCCTTTAGAAAAAAAATATACATATATAAAGGTTGTCAATGAAGTTAGGTGTTTGTGGTTTTTTCTTTCACAGGTAAAATTCATGAACCTCATTTACTTCAGAATTTATTAATTGTTTAAATTAGATCAACATGTGTTTACTTTTTTTGAATGAACATAGAATAATGAAGATATTTTTCGTAGTTATTACAAACCTTTGGGAACTTTATGTGTTTCCTTGCCCTTGATACAAGGAACTTCACGAAAGAATCAACTGCTCGACCAATAGTGGATTCAGAAACCCCTCCTTGGGTGTCTCTAAGTACGGTGTAGTAGGACCCGGTAGCCATATACCGTAAGGCATAACAAACCTGAAAAAAAATATGTACCCTTGACATTAAAAATGAAAGAACAATAGTTTGTACTACGAATTTCTTTTTATTGTGCCGCACATTTTGATATTTGGTATAATTTGCTCTTTGTTATTACGTTTTTACTACATTGGAAATAATTTTTTTTTTTTTCAACTCATATTTACCTTGTGAAATAGTGGTATGGGGGCACCGCGCTTTTCATCCTTCCCTTTCCCTGGTCGAAAACGACTTTTCTCAAATTCGTCGGTCAACTCCTGCACACAAAGAGCGGGGATACGAAAGCGAGCTGTAAAGTCTTTAGATCTTGGCCATTGAATACGTGGATCAATCCTCTCCTTAACTGTTCTTTGCATCCTGCAACGTTTCTGACCCCACATAGGCCTGTAACCACCGCCATCCTTGTAGACCTTGGCAAGGGCGAAGTCACTGAATGGTCGACATCGGACACACAACTTGGGTTTCTTCTTTTTGATAGCTTAAAATATATATCATGTGGGTTTTATTTCACTATTAGATTTTAAAGACAAGGTATTAATCAAGACAAATGAGTCTAGAATTGCTTATACTGTAATAAAATGTGTTTCAATAGTAAATAGAATTGTTTTGTTTTTGGGTATAATCGTACATATACTCTGTAACAAACTTCTGCAGATTTTTTAAGAATAACACGAAAAACCCCTATTATCGCCCACAGGCACTTTCTACAAGGTATTATACATTATTAAGTCTGTTTTTCATAATAATATCATGGTTTGGGTAAATGGGAAGAACCACGAAAAGTTTAGGCCACTGTACGAAAAGTGCGAAAAGTTTAAACTTTCAAGAAAATGCTAAAAACTCGGTTAAAGTTACTTACCCATGTTGGCTAGATGTCCTCCGGCTTCGATGTGTCGGAAACTGTCAAAAATGCATTCGTGAACAAACGTTGAAACGGGTTTTATGACCTCACGATACCGATTTTTCATATCGTGAAAAAAGCCACTTTTCGTGGAAAAACCATCTATCGTGAGGTACCCACGATATTTCGTAACTTTTTTCTGGGGGACTTTTTGCACCACGATAACTTTGTATCTTTTTTCTGGGCGGATTTGGTCACGAAAAGTACCCACGATATTTCGTAACTTTTTCTTGGTCGCCCCCCCTGGCAGTGAAAGTGTAAATGTTGACAACTGTTATAATCCTGATTGCAGTGGAGCAAAGAAGTGTTGCAGCAACGGTGACTGTTATGACAAGTCCCACCCGTGGAACTCCATGTTCATCCCCCTCCCGGACTGCCCGGAGGACATCGAGCCCACCTACACAATGTACACCAGGAGCACCAGGGACGACCCCCAACGAGTGGACAGAAACACTGTACCGTAAGTCATAATTATTTAACGTGTGTGTTTGCAGATATGAAGCAGGGGCAGATCCAAAGATTTCAAGGCACCCTTATGTGAAGATTTGATGCACCTCTAGAATTTTATATTTGAAAATTCTGAACTTGGCAAACTCTTTTTCTTTCTTTTTTAGTTATATTTTTCTTTCTTTTTCATATTTTTCTTCTTCTTTCTTTGCCTTTTTTTTTTTTTTTTGGGGGGGGGGGGGGGTGCAGCGCCTGCTCCTCATTAAAATCTTTGGAGGTAAGAAACGGAGCATAAGACGCTATCGTCCACATAGACACTATCCAACAAAAAGGGTGTCTGTCACCTAGCATCAAGACTCTATCTTATGTGGGACTGGGTGACTAGGAGGGAAGTTGCCTCAAGACTCTATCCTATAGACTGATATATATATATCACCAATCTGTTTGTTGGTTAGCATCTGCCTCCTATAGATATCCTGAATGTGGATAGTATTGTGATGTCTTATTGATTTACCGACTGTCGGTCTTTCGATTTTGGGTTTGGCGGCTGCTTTGTCCTCATGCCTAGGCACAGGAGCATATACAAGGAACAGGGATAAGGGGGTTTCCATACATTGTGCCTCCTCGTATACGAGGGTTGGCTGCATAGTATCTTGAAGGAGAGGAATGAAGGGGAAGGGAGAACGGGAGGGCGGTGCAGGCACCTTATGTGGGACTGGGTGACTAGGAGGGAAATGTGTCCAGGGTATTTACCGGTCTTAGTAGGGTGGTAGAGCATTGGCCTTGTGCCTGACATCTCATTAACCATGCCCACCCACCACTATAGTAATAGTACAACACAAGATTAGCACGAACTACTAGACGGGCATAGGGAATGAGATGGCTTGTGCACGGTCAACATGCTACATCCCTACTAAGACTGGCAAAGACCCCAAACACGTTTCCCCCGTCAGTGCCCTAGTTGCACAATATAAGTCTCAAATAAGGCGCCTGCTCCACCCCCTCATTCTCCCTTCCCCTTTGTTCCTCTTCCTCAAGATACTACACAGCCAACCCTCATGCACGTGACATGACTTCTGAAACCCCTTATCCCCATTCCTCATGCACTCCTGCACCCGGGCACTAAGACAAGGGAGCGGCTGACCCCCTGAATTGCAAGACCACAGTCAGTGAACCAAAAAGACATCACAATATTTTCTAATCTTTTCAATGTAAAACTGAGAACAAAAAGCCTCTTCCCTTTCCAGATTGCCTTTCATCCGAGGCTCTGTGGCCTAATGCATAAGGCCTGGGACTTCCATGCAAAAGTTTATGGGTATGAATATTCAACTAGCACCTTTAGGATTTTCCTTGTTACAAACACAGAGTAATGGTTTCTTTTTTTTTCATCATCGTTTTTCGCATCTTAATCATTTCCGTTCCACTCTGTTTATTAATGTTAAGAATCCTACAAATTCTCCCATATGTTAGTCCTATTGGTAGGATTATATGTTTAAGGTCCTGTGGGGTTCAATTGGGAATTAAAATGCTTTACCTACTCTCAAATTCCCCCCAATGTAGTCTTTTTCCAATCCTGGTCATTGGTCAGCCTTTCAAATGGTTGGTACAGAGATGCTTGTGTGCTTTATCAAAATCTGAGTCGAAAAAACTCTTCTCTTTTTTTTGCAAAGTTGCTACATCAGACCTGAAGCTCACACAAAATGAAGGGAAAACACCTCCCAATCGTCAGTAAATTATTTGATACAAAAATTACTGCTAACAAGTATGATATGACTTCTTCTTCAGGAGTTCGTTTGACAAGAGTCGGACCACCGTGTTTATCGTTCATGGCTACAGGCATGATGGCAGACAGCATTGGATGGCTGAAACCATGGACGCAATGCTCGACAGGGTTTGATTTGTACTTCTTTTTAGACCAGTTTAGTAAACACAACCATTAGGGTTCAGTTATTGTAATAGGAAAGTCATCTTCACAAGACATTCACAAAATTCTTGAAAACGTCTTGTAAGGGTTATTCTTCCATTTCCTTGATTGAAATACGGTGCTAGGTGTACTAGCCAAATAAGCATTAATCAGCACTCTGTATTCAGTCAAAAATTGTAAGTGCCCTGATGTCTGCTCATAAAAATTGAATATGGTATAACAATAAAGATAATCGATTATGATTTCGTCTAAAGTTTTCAAAATGGCTGAACATGTGCTATGGTTAAATCCGAAAATCTATTTTTAGTAATAAACTTCCCAAGAAGTGTCACATAAGTTTAATTGTGTCAGGTAAATCATATCCATCATTTTTTTTAAAAGAAACAGCATAGTATCCTAAACAGCATCACCATTAATTTTGGTATATGGTTTCTGAAAATACTTATTGTCAGTCTTAAAGAAATTTGGGTAATTTTTGTACTAAAAACCCCATTTCAGGACGACCTGAACGTGATCATCGTGGGTTGGGGTAAGGGCGCGGACATCATAAACTACCTGAAGGCAGTGGCCAACACCCGAATGATGGGCACGGAGATCTCCCACATCATGGCCACCCTGGTGAAGGAAGGCGGGGCCACCCTGAGTAGGATGTGGTGTGTGGGCCACAGCCTGGGCTCCCACATCTGTGGCCGCGCCGGTAAGGTGCAGAAGTACGGCCACATCACTGGTAGGTTGTTCAAGAAAATGTCTGTAAGGTTGTTGAGGCATGTGTTATAAGCTTTAGAAAATATTTCAGATTGGAGAGCTATCTGCTCTAGGCCTATCCATGTATGTCTAAGTTGACTTAATTTAATTTAATGGAAATACATTCTTTATTCCTAAATAGTTCGCAATGTTAACCTGAAACTTTAAGAAAATTTTGCAATAAGAATGGAAACATTCCTTCATATGATGTACTGCAGTATTCAGTTACCCTTACCTGTAAATAGCTGCCAGGTACTTTTTTTACAATAATTTTTAAGAGTATTGCATTCATGATTGTGGCAATCACTAAAGATAATGGTAATTGTTCCAAATATATAAAATATAATTTTAGAGCCAGTACAAATATTAAATGAATATTATCATAGTAAACATATCTTCAATGATGTATGACCTGCGCAAAATATTGGTTAATCATCCTATCTTAACAACTCTGGGTTGCATAAACTCTAAATAATTGTTTAATGTCAATTTGACCCCCTACCCCAGGCCTGGACCCGGCTGGCCCCTCCTGGGACGACCGGCCCTACGAGGCCGGCCTCACCAAGGAGGACGCCGACTACGTCGACAACATCCACACCCACGGCCAGGAGCTCGTCCCCTTCGGTAAGACAATTCACCCCACCACGGATAGCTTCACCCCACCACGGATAGCTTATTTACAGAATTTTAACCACCTGCAGGCTAATTGGGCTGATTGTGTCGACAAAACAACTGGAAAAACTATAGAAAATTAACAGATGATTGTTATATATCCACCAATAATGAGTAAATCTTCAAACAACTTAGAAAATATTAACTGTATATAGACACAATTTTTTAATTGAGTCTGCAAATTTTTGCATTATGTTTAGCTAAAAATAACGATCGGATTGATGAAAATCTCTATGCTAAAGCCTTGTGTTTTGTCGATATATTACCCAGCATGCAACCTGATTTAGGCTAACCTCCAAAAAAAACTCCAGAAATTGACTATTCGTGGTTGGGAGAAATTGTACTGGGGACGGGGGAGCGTCCCCATTTTGTTTTTGTCAAATTTAGTTTTTAAATGTGAGATTAGATCACAAAAGTTCTTCGTCTTCAATAGAGCCCCCTTTTTTCCAATCCCGGATTTACTACTAATAAGGAATTCTATGTGATAATAATGATAAGATTAGATAATATCGAATCTCGTGAGGTTGTGATATGACTCATTTTATCATATTTCTAAGATCGCCGTGAAAATTAGAACGTAGTCTAACTAGTGAACTTTGAAGGATTCTCTTTGTACTTACATATCATTCTCTACTGATAACATTTATACCAAATAGGTCATGGGAATTTTCTAAATTGTTAAGATAATCTTGAAGATTGGAGAGAATTGGGCAAGATAAGTTCATTGCATGATCAGTTATCAGTAACACACATTAGAAGCCAATAGTTTCTCATGTAAATTCCAATTTCTAGTGTCCTTTACAGGAAACAATTTTAGGAAAAGGTGTGCTGTCATTAAATTTCTGAGCATCTCTTATTATTAAGCAGAAGAATGAAGCTGCGTCACCATCCCTAAACCTGTAGATGTATAGAGGGTACCCCTATTTCAATTCTCCCAATTGGTTTCACTGAAAGATACCAATGGCTGGCAATACCCTTATTTTACTTCTCCTAATTGGTTTCAATGAAAGGTAGCAATGACTGGCAATACCCCTATTATAATTTCCCTAATTGGTTTCACTGAAAGATAGCAATGGCTGGCAATACCCCTATTATAATTCTCCCAATTGGTTTCACTGAAAGATAGCAATGGCTGGCAATACCCCTATTATAATTCTCCCAATTGGTTTCACTGAAAGGTAGCAATGGCTGGCAATACCCCTATTATAATTCTCCTAATTGGTTTCAATGAAAGGTAGCAATGGCTGGCAATACCCCTATTATAATTAGCCTCTCCCATTACCTGAATACTGCCTCTGACTTCCCTTGGTTAACCACGGCGCTGTGTTAGTTGTTAATTACTCATGGCTTTTGTTATTCTTATCTATCTTTACCTTGTATTTTGCATAGGGACTTTAATGCCTCGCGGTCACGCTGATTTCTACCCTAACCGGGCAGCTATACAACCAGGATGCCTGACCTACGACGCCAAGAGAGTAGCACAGAACCGTGAGTCCAATATTCAGTGCTGACATGTTGTTTTTCTTTCTAGAATACCATTTTTCCAAAATATTCATAGTACAATGTATGTTGTTAAAAGCGTTGAGTAATCAAATAGTTATGATTTTATGGAAGCATCAGAAAACAAAAATAAGGTATGAATGTATTTCTTTTTCCGTGAGGATCCTTTGATGAAATTTGACAAAATTAATACCAATAGAATAATTATTGTGCAATTTAAAAAACTTTCAACTTAGAAACCAATCCCTCAGAAAGATCAACTGGATCTGATTCTCCTTTATACGACTATTAGTCCAGTCAACTCTCCAGGCAGACTACACCAATGCATCATTTGAATAAAATAGAAGTATATTACAATAGTTCAGTAATTTTTCTTTGTTTGTTGTTTCAGCTTTGCTGATGAGAGGGCTCTACAAAGGAGCTTACAGAGTGGATTGTAAGTTACCCTGTGTCATTTCTCATACGGTTATTTTGAATAAGACAAGTTCCTTATGAACTTGAATTCGTAGCTTTTTGGAATTCACTGAAAGAAAAAAGTATTTGAATGCAATAGCTATGCCTATAATTATTCTACTGATTGTCATCTGCAGACCTGAGATTGTATCTGCATAGTGCTAAAATGTGCGGACCTAAAAGTATGCCTGTATGGTTGAGCACCATTCAGACCGCAAAATGTGTCTGCACAGTATTTTTTTTTTTTTTTTTTTTTTTTAATTCTTTTATTTCATCAGACATAAAATAAGCAAATTGCTTGTTTACATTCTACGCCTGAAATAGCACCAAGGCTATTTGATGTACATAAAAAAGAGTTCACAAAAGTGAAATAAAATATAAGTACAAGTTGTTGGGTAGAATAACAATTGTTAACCTATGATATAATAAAATAACAAATATGACATTAAAATATGCTTGTATATAACACCACGGCCCAATCAGGATGGGGTAATAAATCATGGACAATGTATAAGTGGTCCAAATTGCTATAAGATTACATGAATGGGTAAAAAAGAGGGGGCTTCTTCAGAGAATAGGTAAAAGCACTTGCTCACAACATTTTGCTCAAAGCAATAGTTAATTAATACCGATTTTTAAATGCTTTTTAAGATCCTTTGCTGTAAGATTTCGCGTTGTATAATCAATACTATTCCAGGCTATTGCTCCACGGTATAGTACATTCATTTTAGCCTTTTCATTTGAGGGTTTATAAGTATTGAATACCGGAGCACGATGTAGTCTGGTTGCATACAAAGATTTCTTTAACAAATAATCATACGATGTCATCTTTTGCATGAATAATATTAAATGAGTATGCAAGCGAACAGGGAGGCTATCTATCTTACATTCTCTAAGTAAATCATCTTTACTAATTCGTACATCGGTATTAACACAAATTCTTAATCCTCTATAAAATAGTTTTGTGATCTTACTCATGTTCTTTTCTGTGGTACCGCTATATATAATATCACCATACTCTATAAGGGATAAGATCATGGTTTTAAATATATCAATGCAGGCTCCTTTAGTGATATACCGCCGTATTTTAGACAGAAGATACAGTTTGTGGTTGACAAGTTTGCATAATTCACATACATGTCTATTAAGAATTTCATGATTAATAGTATCGAAAGCCTTCATTGCATCGATGTAGACTGATATAGCATAAGAGTTATCATTTATAGCACCATATATATCGTTTAAATATCTGGCAGTAGTACTTACTGTTGAGTGGCCTGGTCGAAAACCACCTTGTTTATCACTCAGAATGTTATTGTCAGTACAATGCCTATAGATCCTATTGTGAACTATTTTTTCTATAATTTTAGATATTAATGGTAAAAGAGTAATTGGTCTTAGGTTACCAACTATGGTAGTGTTATTCACCTTCGGGAGTGGAGTTATTTTCCCAGATTTCCAATCAGCAGGTACATCAGTTGTGTCAAAGGATAAGTTTAACAAGTCCACTACCTGTTTTATCAGAGCTAGGAAAGCATCTCTTAGTATTTCTGAAGATAGATTTGTAATACACGATGATTTATTTATGTTAATATCCTTACATAAGGTTGTTACTTCCTCAATAGTAGTGCGCACATGGAGGAGTTTTTCATTGCATTTTTTTCCCTTAAAAGACCATTCGCCATCATAATCAATTTTATCAGCCAATTGAGGTCCTATATTAACAAAGAAATTATTGATAAAGTCTGCAGTTTCATCAGGAGGCACTAATTCAGTTGAGACTTGATCAATAAGCTTAATGTTATTTTTAGAGTCCGTTTTACAGGGAGTAACTACTCTTTGTATGTTATTCCAATATTTCTTTGGATTATTCTGGTTAAGATTGAGATTTTCCTGAATATATTCAGCCCTAGCCAATCTAAGTCTAGACGTACAAGAATTACGGATCCTTTTAGCCTCACGCCATAAATCAGCATTATCCCTATGTTTTTTGGCGTTTTTAAGAACCTGGTCCTTATCCTTAATCAGCTCGATTAGCTGAGGAGTCAGCCAAGGCTCTTTAGTTTGTTTAATTCGAAATACTTTGATAGGACACATCAATTCAATTTCATCATTAATCATTTTCAAAAGTAAGTTCCATTTGTCTTCAATATTCCATAGATTATCATATTCTGTCCAATCTTTATCAACTAATCGTTGCTGGAAAACATCCTTATTATAATTTCTATAGCTTCTACCCTTGAATTCACATTTAATCTTAGGGTTATTTTGTTTCTTAATTGTAAGTAAAATCAATTGATGGTCACTAATATTCAAAGTACCGACGCCTGACTTGGATACTTTATTAGAATTTGTGATAAATAGGTCAAGACAGCTGTCCTTAGTATTAGAATATCTGGTAGTAGATTTTATTAGTTGTCTAAGACCATATGGTTTAATAAGATCCTTCAACTTTTTTGTATCCGAGTTGTTAGTGTTGTAATCAACATTAAAATCCCCCATTAGGACAATTTCAATTTTTTCAAGGGGTAAGCTCATTAAAATGTCATCAAGTGCTTGAATAAAATTATCTAAATTCCCTTGAGGAGGGCGGTATAGGTTACATACTAGTAATTTTTTAGAATTCGGTTTCATTATTGTAATCCATTGCATTTCAATTGTTTTACTGCTGGTATTTAGATATGCAAATTCCGTACTTGAGTATTGGATCCTGTTACGTACATACAAACCTAAACCACCGCCTTTTTTAATATTACCATCAATAGTTTCAGACCAATTTCTATCGAGTCGAATAAAATCGTATTCATCTGTTAACCCGTAATACGAGGATGGCATCTTAATATCGAGCCATGTCTCAGAAACACCAATAACATCCAACACATTATTTTCAAACTGATTTTTAAATACTTCCCATTTATTGTGGATGCTTCTGACATTGATATGAGCTAAGTGTATACCCCTTTTACCCATCATGTCCATCACGTCATAATTATCACCGCAAGTTTACAAATACTCACAAATTTTAATACAGGCATATAATACAAATTTGTGACTGCATAAGTCCCATATCGATAACGGCTCAAATAGCCAACGATATTAACTCTACCAGAGATCATAGGCAACATTTCAGTCAGAGTAGAGTGGTGTATAAGGTTGCTCACAGTTACACAATTTTATAACAAAAAAGATATTATAGAACGACCTTTGTAAATTAAGACAAGTTAATCTAGAAGGATTTTAACCAATAACAGCGTCTCTGTACGTGCACAGGATTTCTCCAAGTTTGTTTTTGCCAGGGACAGTGTCTTTTGCAATGGTTGTCGCCTCAGAAAGCAAAAACCCACAGGCGAAGTCTAAGTCACGGGTGGCCTCATACAAGAATCCCTTGAGGTTGATCAAACGGTCTTTGAGGTTGGGATTTTGGTTAAATTTCAGTTCTATCACCAATTTCATAACCCTGTATTTTTGTTCCTGCCACTCCGGTTTGATCTTGATGTCCTTGACTATTTTTTTGGCATGATAGCCAGTACTTGACCCTAAAATTGCGTCTAGCAAGTCAGTACGATCGTGAAACCGAGCCATCTCCGCGGAGAATAATTGTTCGGCGGATTTATAAACCACTCCCTGGTACTTGATGTCACACATATACATGTTACTAAGGAACGAGTGGTGGCCCTGGAATGCGTATCCATCCTTCACTGGAATGGTCTTGATGTTCTCCATACTTAGGTTATGAGGGAGTGCGTCAGTGTCTTTGTGTGTATACCTCACATCATCGATAACCAAGACCTTTCCTTTGAGTTTAACATTAAGGCCCTTAGCTTTTGCAACTGCAAATATACATCTTAGATCCTTTTGTTGCTGGAGTTCTTCTTCGGTTAGTACATCACTGATACGTATGTTGTTCCAGGCTGGGAGGGTTTTTAGATTTCCTATTTTTTTGTACAGTTCGATTTTCAACCTTGGAGAGGACAGTTGGATTTTAATACTACGATTCCTAGCATTACCTGGTCGGATAGATCCCATTCTAAACACTTGTTTGATCTCGTCATCTTTGAATTCAATTTCCAAATCTTTAAATAGCTGCACGGCTACAGATCTAGGATTTTTGTTATCCCTCTCGTTCACACCATCTAACAGCAATTGCGCTCGTCTTGCCTCATCGCTATCTCGTATATATTTCTTGTCAAGCTTTTCAACTGTTACTGTTTGGTCCTTGAACTTTTTATCAATACTGTCAAGTTGTGCCAACGCCAGGTCTAGTTTGCGTTGTGCCTCAGTCAGCTGAGTGTTCATCGTGGTATACTCCTCTTTGAGCGTAGCTAGGTCGGCACTGGCAGTGGCTAACCCTCGTTCATTTTCGTCGATCTTTAATTTATTAGCATCAATATTTGCCTGGAGGGTGGCATGGGTAGTGTCAATTGCCTTCGATAGTTTAGTGTAACGTGCCTTTGATTTTGTTTCAGCTGTCTTTTGGTTTTTAAGAATTTGAAGCAGCAAGTCTCTATCGGCATTCTCACCTGTTTGTTTACATTCGAGGTCCGGTGCAGCAGGGTCGAGGTCGCTAGTGTTGACATCCGAATCGGTGTCCGAAGCTATTTTTAGCTCCCCGGGAGCCCTATCGACACTGCACTGGCGCGCTGCGTTTTTCTTTGTTCCCTTGGGTGGCATATTCAACGTTAGGATGTCGAAAAACGTAGTAAATGCACGTCAAATCAACGTAAACTGACGCTAGGTTGAGTCCCTGCGTGGTTATTGTGTTGTATCGACAGGAAACAGACTTGCAAACAGGTCGTAGATACCCTAGTTCCACGTTAGTTCAGTGAGCGTCTGACACACCGTCTTAGCTGCTGGACGCCATTTGTCCTAACTTCTTAAGGTATTATTAAGGCTATGTGTTGTCCCTTTGCCCCACGAAACTGCTTGGTTTGAATATAGTGAACTTGGGGTACCCTGAAATTTGTAATTATGACAGGCTATTTCCTCAAAATTGTATAGTAAAATCAACAGACATTTCAAATCTGGGTCACTCAGTGAAAGGCTATTGGCCAAGGCAAAGCCTAGATGAAGGAAGGGAGCTTTTGATATGTAAGGATGGAAAACAATTCTGTGTTTTTCAATAATTATGGATTTTGGAACCTTAACGTTTTACATGCATACTACAGCAATATCGTAACAATACATCTAAATCAGCATTAAATCCTCATCACCATACAACTCTAGCTATCCTTAACGGGTGCACCTTCTATAATTAGTAAAGGTTATTAAATCAAATGGTGTCACTTCTGTTGAGAAAGAAAGGTTACATTCATTTATTGATAAGCTTTTTCCCTTGATCAAAAAATGAAGGAATATTTACAGTGAAAAGAAATGTATTTTTGAATAGTGTTGCAATTGTTTCCAGTGAGTTGCAGTCACTCCCGGGCATATGAGTACTTCATCGAATCCGTCAAAACGTCATGTTTCTTCGCGGTGTCCAAATGTACAGATGCAAAGAAGATACCTGTGAGTTTACCCCATTTCTTCTCTTCATTTCAATATTGCGATCTCTATACAGATAAAAGATTCACATTTTACCCTAAACAACATGACCAATATGAATGTAATATTGCAAAAGAAGAAAGAACCTAACTGGACAGGAAGAGTTAAGGCTGGAACCCATTATGGGACTAAACTAAATTCTGGTCATTTTCACCAGTTCTGGTCGCTTGCAATTGGTTCTGGTCGAAACGACCAGAACTGGTCACAAAACACAAAAAAAGTGTTCCCACTGAGCGATTTTCCAGAAATCACTCAGTGGGAACTCCATTTCTGGTCATTTCCAACCAGTTCTGGTCGTATCGACCAGAACCAAGCGACCAGAAATGGTGAAAATGACCAGAATTTAGTTTAGTCCCTTAGTGCATGGGTTCCAGCCTTTAAGGGGGTTAACCATTGAGCGATGTGACTGGAATTCTGGTCGAATTGAGGTCACAAGCGACTAATATAATCGCTCAGCAGGAATACCATTTCTAGTCATTTCGAACAGTTTTTTGACAAGCTTCTAGTCTCCAGGATTTTAGTTGAATAACTTAATGGATACAGCCCTTGAGAACGGCTATACAGCGTTGGCGAATCTACGAATATCCGTTCATAGCGTGTGCATCAATGAAAGAATCCACTGTTGACCATACGGATACCTGATCCTTTTTTTTGTTTCAATAATGTCAAAAAGTATATCATATATGTTTCATTCCAGGTTGGGTGTACCAGGTGCGTAGACTGCCCTCTCATGGGATACGGCACGAGGGCCAAAGAAGGGATCTACTACTTACAAACTATAGGACGTAAACCTTTCTGTCGGCTTGACTAACAACACTTCTATTTGACATTATCTGCATGCGCACGCATTCAACATGAATTATTTCCGCCCCAGCTGTCAAAACCCGAAGATTATTGCAATAAAACACTTGAACTCAATTCCCGTTTTCTTATTAATTCATATGTTTTACTCATTAGATTTGAAAGATATTTTCATCATCTTTATTGAGGAAATTCAACATTAATATATAATATTTTGTCGCTGTATAACGGCTGACTAATGGAACATCACAAGCGTCTTATAATATTGGTAATCGACAATGGTTTCTTTGAAAACTGCGACACATAGCAAGGTGCCAGAAAGGGAAGATGAAATGATTTCCGATGTATGAAATTCGATCTTTTGTCTTGAACTAACTTTTTCAAAATTAGAATCTCCAAGACTATATGCTTTTGTGTTAAATAACCCTCTATTAGTCATACATGGTGAAGTTTAGCAAGTACCTTTGAGTTTTACAAGATTATTAACATATGTATATGCCTTTTCCAATGCTTCAGTTACATACATATTAAACAGGAACTTTAAAAAGAACGAGGGGCGAAGGTAAAGCTTTGTGCATCATGTTCACCTCAAATAGAATACAAACGAAAAAGATAAGACAAATTATATATATAGGAGACTACCGTGGAGCACAAGGGTATATCCCCCCCACTGCTTCCATAATCTTCTATTCCGGACTGATGATATTGTTGCATTGATATAGTGTTTTATACATAAGATTATAATACCACTCTTTGTAAATGGACATGAATATTCATGCTCACTCTTTTGTGCTTAGAATTATCAATTCATACAATTATAAACCGGGAGGGCCCATCAATGTAATATAAACATGATGTTTTTTTATCTCCGTATATTATGCAGATTAAGTTGTCAAGCATGCAAGTTAATAAGAACAATTCTCCTGTCTTAGGTTTTAAAGCATGCTCACGTGTCAGTCTTACTTAAATCAGTCAAAGGTTCTTCATCAACTGATCCATATAAAGGATTATGTTGGTTGAGTCCACCTTCATCCCCAAAGACAGGGTTGGTGAAGTGGACTGGACCTGAGATGTAGTCACGACGCACCATCTGCTGGATGGCTACAGGAATTAGTCCCGCAGCCTGACGGGGCAGAGCTTCAGGCTTGTAACGCAATGTCGAGAGCAACACAATGATGAAGAGAGCCATCGCTGCTGCAATGACACCAATAACAATGCCTGCCACTTGTCCTCCACTCAGACCTTGAAGGAAATGAGCATGTCACAATGAAAAAATAATTATAGTTGCTTGGTGCTAATAGCTATTTTTCATAGCCTCTGGACGATTTTACTCTTTGCAGCACAAACAATAAGATGTAATTTCAACATCAGAAAACAAAGAGTGCAGAATGGCTTATATTTAGAGGAATTTGAGGAAAAACTTATGCCTAGAATCAGTTTTGTTCAAATATTTACCTCCTGTCACGTCAGGGTTCCCACTCTCTTCAGTGGATGATGTTAGAGGCGTGGCAGTTGTTTTTCCTAAAGAAAGAAAGATGAATAAGGTGATATTCACTGCTCTTTATCCCTCAATGATATACAAAATTAGGAATGAATAACATACACTATCATGAAAGATCATTTCATGTCTTAGTAGTGAACTAAAAGAGTATTTTCGGTATTTTCGAATATAAAATGTCCCTACATAGAGAGCCAACTACTAAATAATGTAATCTTCATCAGTTCATCCTTCATTCGTTTCCGGAAGGAGGATAAAGAACATGTTAAAACATCAGTTAGGTTGCAGAAACTGATACGTTTATGACTGAAGCGATTTAGATGAGGAAGATTCATGTTACTGAGTTCCTTCCATTAGTTCTTTATAAAAGTAACACATTGAATCATATCAAAATCACATATGTATTGCTATGTCGATCAAAATAATGCATTTATGGCGAAATGGAGGTTGGACTTAAGCAGAGAAACTGAAGCTATTTCTCTGCTGGAGACTGGCTGTTTAGACCCTACAAGACCCAAAGTCAAAAAGAGAATCAAAAACCTGTTATGTAGCTTACTACATTCGGGAACTTATGATCGAAATTAGATAATGCGGTGTGGCATCATGTAGTTTAGGTTAGTTCAGGTCTGCAGCTCTATTAATGTTGCTCAGTACATTCATTATTACCGTTCCTTTTACTGCTATTTTTTTTCTTTAATTCTTTTATTTCAACAGGTAATTAGATTAGCTACATAAAGCTATTTACCTGAAGATGTGGAGTGAGTTGATTTGGAAGGTGGGAATTTTGAAGTTGTTGTTGTTGCTGATGTTGTTGTGGGTATCGGTCCTAGTGATGAAGTTGTAGTTTGTATCGGACTTGTTGACTTGGATGAGGTTGTTGATGTTGTTGACGTTGATGGTTTTGTTGTTGACGTTGACGGTTTTGTTGTTGACGTTGATGGTTTTGTTGTTGACGTTGATGGTTTTGTTGATTTTGATGAGGGTGATGTTGAGCTGGTAGTCCTATGTGTTGAGGGGATCGGAGAAGTGGTAGATGGTGAAGTGGAAACACTTGTAGTCGTTGGTGTTGTCGATGTGCTCGTTGTTGTTGCTGTTAAGAAAAAAGGCGTTGTCCATTAAACAATGTAGGCCTACCCATCAAGGGGGTCAGATCCAAACATCATTAGATGTGCATTTTGTAAAACAAGCTTGTAAAAATAAAGATTTTACTATTTTAAATGCATTATATGTATAAATGTATTACACCACTGACAGATAATATTGACAGGAACTATAAGCCTAATATCATTCTGAGCAACAGGTATTTCTACTTCTGCTGCTCTGAGCAACTAATACCAACAAACGCTCAAATTGGCCTGAAACATTTACATATAATATATTGTTACGTTTAAGCTCATAGTAGACCTACGTTCAAGTGTATTATCCTCAAAGGAGAACTGCCAGTCCCCTTTAACGCCTAGTGTCGTGCAGAAGGCAATAGAAGCAAAGTCAGGCAGGTTGTCCACTTTGGCACTGACAATTTCCAAGAGCCCAACCGTAGCTTCTTTGCCTATAGCGATCCTCTAAAAGGACAGAAATGATTGTCATTGTTTCCAGGTATCATTCTTTAAAAAAGACAAAAATAATTTGGTCCAGAGTTGTTATCACAATGGTAATAGGTACCAGGCTAAACATAACAGGGACATCAGGTCACTACATGAAGATTATATGAGAAACTATCGATGGTTATGACCTTAGTTTTCTTCCATGCACATTTTCTAATTGAACATTTTATGTTTATTGCATCATAGTCATAATATCTAACATGATCTTACCCCAAATGCCCAAGTGATGTAAAACCTATTGAAGACTGTCTTATCCAGGAGTCCACTATAAACTTTTTTGACCAAGTAGTTTGTTCCTTTGACTTGGTCTCTGATAAAGCTTTCATCCCGCCCATTGGCTTGGAGTCCTATCTCCCAGGTCTGAGTGTGGGTCATAGTCGGTACCACAGATAAGGCTATGTGGACACTACTGGCTGCCTTCACTTTGAAAACAATTGTGTATGTGTCCATTGCCATGATGTGGAGGTGGTTGTAGACATGTTCACCAGGAGTGTGTACTTGTATGGAATAGCCTACAAATCACAAATCAAATGAAGAAACTTCCTTTCAAAAACATAATATATGCATGTGAGGTAAATTAAACCTTTCTTTCCTTTGTAAGTATCTTTGAAACTTTATATTCTTTAGTGAATAATCACATTAAACTTAATGATTTTGGTTGTCATAGTTTTCCATTGGAATTGTACAAGTTTGTTATTATTGAGAATTACAAAATCTTATGTTCTCTTCCTATTAGTGTTAGGATGTGCTGTAGATTAATTTGATAATCAGTGTGGCTTGAAAGCACACAATGAAATTTATATCCAATTCCTTGGACCCAATTGTTATGCTCTAAATATTATCTATATGCAGCCCACTTTTAAAAATGTATTGTTAAGGTATGGTTAATCTTATGGTATTTGACAGTTTTTAAGTTGGGAACGAGTCACTGAAAAAAAAGATAACCGAAATTAAATCTTTATGACTTCAATATCTAGGGGAAAACTCCCATTTCACTGTCTCACTCTGTTTTCAATTACATTTTAAACTAGTATGTCGATAACTCGTTGCAAGAATAAAGCTACATTTAAAAAAAACGGTGTTCAATGTTATATACCAATTTGTTGATCAATGTCCCAGTTTCCTGGACATTTATTCCAAGTTGAGAATGAAGCAGCAACCATAGTTTTGGCACTAGGATCCAGGTTCGTGATGACGGGATACTGCCAAATCTGTCCAGTGCCTGCAGTGAGGTTCCCCTTCTGCCAGTCCACCCAGAAACTCCTGAACTGTTGGTCAGACAGAATGTTGTAGGTCACCACTGATTTTACCGTCTGTCCACCTTTAAGGATCGCATACTTAGAGTTGTCTTGCGACCCAAAGAACACCTCATATGCCTCTGAGTCTTGATCAGTCATCGGAGCCAACATGAATAGAGCACTATTACATGTGCGCACCCTAAAGCTCACAGACAACTGGTCCTGGTTTGGAGGTAAGATGTCAATGGCATCATAAGATAGTTCTGCTGGAGTAAATGCCTTGATGGTGTTACCTGAAAGAGTATGAGAATGATAAGCCTATTTTAAACCTTCACTGTAAAAAGTTAATGTTATTTTACGGCAAACTTTACTGTTCATTTACAGCAATGTTTGCTGTTAGAAAATAAACAGTTAAAATTACTGTAGGATTACAAAATTTGTACTGTAAATTTGAAATTACATGATGAGTATGTATTTTTACAGTACATCTTACTGTAAAATACAGTGACCACCAGGAGTGCAAAAGTAAAAAGTGAAAAACGTTTTTGGCATAATAGCTTAAAACCATTTTTCTGCATGAATTAATTAAATCTAATGATGTCAAAAAGTAAATCCCATGCACATGACATGAACTGACACTTCAGGTTATTGAAATACATACAAATAACTGTAATTATTATGAGATAATCATAATATGTATGCATAGACACCTTTTTGGTGTAAAATTTAATGTATAGGTAAGTAATGATTTCTTAAATTTGATTCAACATCACCCAATGCATGTATGTGCTAGTAAATCTAGTATAATTACATCCCACAACCTCTTTACATTGGTTTGTGGTTGGGAATTAACATTTTGTTTGATTTATGGGGAATATTCTATGGTAAATTGTTGTTAAAAGGCTTTTAACTGGTAGCGCTGTAAAATAACAGTGCACTGTAAAATTACAGTAATATTTGCTGGCAACAAAGTTTCCAGTAAACTTTGCTGTACAAATACGGTACTTAGTTTGCTGTTAATTTACAGTACTATTTGCTGTATGACACCTACAGTATCATGCACTGTACAAATTACAGTACATCGTATGCTGTTATTGTACAGCAAAGTTTACTGGAAACTTTGTTGCCAGCAAAGTTTACTGTAAATTTACAGCATTTACTTTTTACAGTGTTAAATGGAGCTAAAGTTGGGGTTAGAAAGGTCAACGATATTATTATATTGCTTTGCTTGATCATAGGACGGTACAGATTTAGCCAATTTTAGCTGTAATTTCTGGACAAGTGGCCTCGAATCCCTTCATGAATTTTGGTTTTATTGTGTTTTACGACAAAAAAAAAGACGATATGCCAACTGACCTCTGAATCCATATATCTGCCATACCCCGACTGAGTAGTCGCTATCTGACAGAGTTTCTGCCGCTGTCGCCAGCCCGACAGCTTGGATATCATGAAGGGCAGCATCATACGAACTGAAAGGATAAAATTGGAATCCTATATAATGCAGGTTTTTTTTCGATTTGATATGTGCTGTCTAAATGATAACATTTCGGAAATAATCCATTTTAACCCAAACCAATGCAGGGAGAAAATGGCAATAAACTCTTGTTTTATTTTGTGGTTCTTTTTTGTAATACTTTACAAATGATAGAAAAGTTAGCATTACACAGAATATATAATATACAGTAAGAGGAACATCTTCAGTGGGTCTAATCATGAAAGAGACATCGTATAGTAGCCCTCGGATATGGCAGGAACATAAGATAAGAGTGAATTTTCTTAATCTTGGGTCTGGAATATTATTACTTCATGCCAGAATAAAGTGGGTTTAGAAATCCCAAATACGTATGATATAACGAAGAATCGTAATAGATTTGGCATAAGCTATGCATATATAATAACCAAAGTAATCTCATTGCAGCCATCTGGGGGTCACTATCCTCAATATTTATTTCACCAACTATACCTCAACCTATCCAATCCCAGAGATTCTAACACCACTTACCCACAACCCCTTCCTTCTTCCTTCTTCTTCATTCCAACTCCATCCATTACACACACCACATTTTTTTCAACCTCAAAATTCCACCCACCCATCCACCTCATTTTCATCCTATTCAATTTTTACTCATTTTATTTATTTCATCATATAAGATCCTTGCCGCAACGCCGGTTATCATATATATATCAACTCTTTTATACATTAAAATGTATTACAAATAAATCTTAATTTTTCCCAGCCATGCCTCTACTTGTTTTGCCACCGGGGTGCTGTAATGGTAAAGATAGAGATGTAGTTTAAACTTACGTGACCAACAGATGTTCCATTACTATGGCCCCTCTTCCCACTATGACTTCATTGATGGTCCATTTGATCCAGAACGTCCGGAAATGGTCACAGTGCAGGACATACGGTGTGACCTCTGAGGCCTTTACAAGACCATCCGTTCCCCGGACGAGGGTCCTGTATAAAGTCAGCCGATTACAGAATATGTCAGATTAAACAGTGTGGAGTCTTCCTGAATCAGGATACTTTTTTAATGTTAATTTTGTATGAGATATCTCAGGGCATAAAATTAATGTAAGGGGGCGGTGGCAAATGGTTGTCTCAGATATCCTTTCCTTTTTGTTGAAACGGATTGTTTATTTTCCCATAGAAAAGTTAGTTTGTCAACGGAATTGAACATGTCATTTGGTTGTGAAAAGTCATACATCAAACTTCTTTCTCAGATCCCCCTCCCCGTCGTTTATTTATATAGTTGATACATAACTAACATTTGATCAATTTTAAACAGCTTGATGATGAAGATTGTATTCATCTAGATGGTCATTGATCAACATAATTTATGACATTTAAATGTTTTACAAAATTATAAATACAGACAGACCAATGTTACAAACTAACTGACACTTACTCTCCCTTCAGACCTATGGCCACCTCAGTTCCTATAATGGTATTATCCGGGTTGGCGACCAGCAGCACCTTTGCCCCTTCACAGGCCTTAACACGGAACACGATCCTGTCTCTGCCAGCCACAGTCAGCCAGTGCGTTCCATAAGCACCATTCCGTTCTGTCGTCAGCTCCAGGGAATTTTCTATGAAAGAAAATATATAGGCCTAAGTTTGATACAAGCTTGCTATGTCCGTGGCAAACTATGAGTGAAGTGGTTCTTTGTCATCCAAAATAGTATTTTTTAGGAAGTGTTGAACATTGCAGGCAAATACTTTCTCTCTTTTTATTAGATAATTCCAGAAATGCTAATGCACGCACGTTATGTTACAGAGTATAAACAAGATTCAATTTTCAGAAACATATTTCATGGTTTTCAGTGGGCAAAAATAGCCATGTGAAGCAAAATGATTTGAATCGATTCAATGTTATATGGTACTCGTTTTAACATCATTTCTCTGTGCTTCTAAACTTACCTTGTTCCTGTGGTACCTTCCATGTTGCCTTTGAGACCTCGTCTGAGGTAAAGCCTATGACATTAATCTGGGAAATACTGCCCGAATCCGGAGAGTAATGCATAAAGGGAGAATCGTCAGAATACCCCTCTCCAACCATTATGTTATTTTTGTCCCAACTTATCCAAAATCTCTTTGACTTCTTGCAATCCAATGTGCCGGCTCCTGGCACATAGAGCAGCTCTTCTTTGCTGTCCTGTGTGATCATGCAATAGGAAAAGTTATCGAAACTATGAATAAAGAAGATGGGTAAGGTAAATTGGTGGGAAAGGATTTGATTGAATGCACACAAAACCACTCATCTCTTTATCAGGCTATAAAGATAGCCTAGTCAGTATTTAGAAAAAAAACAATGATAATAGCGAGAGAACATTGTTAGAATAATAAAGTGGACCATTATGATTGGAAAATCTATCTGTTTTATTTCTATGCTAAATGTCACTAGAAGGATTCACTAACCGTGATTCCCTTGTAAAGTGAAGACGCAGAGTTATCGTAACCTCCCAGGAATACTTCATAACCAGTGGTTTTGTTCTTGTCTGTGAGCAGAGCTATTCTGCCATCCTGACACGCCTGGAGATTAAAGCTGATCCGGTTATCAATTGGCGTTATCCAGGCTCCCTTACTATAGGAAACACCATCTGTCTGCAGTTGGTAGTAGTTACCATCTGGAATCAGAGAGTTGCTTTTTACAAAAATGTTTATTTGTACCGATTTGTTCTTTTAATTTTATTCAATGAATAAAACATGAATTGATGATACCTGCATTCATGATATATATTGTAAATGAACTAAAACTAGATGTGGAAAATCGTTCCAAGATTGAATAGTCTTTTCCAGACCCTTGCCGTCACGGTTGGGTGGTTTGTTTGTCTGAGTGTTGCTATGGCGACCACTAGCTAGACTCAAGGTGTCAACACCTTTTATGTAATGCTGATAAGCACTGATGGACCTTTGATTGGCTAGAAACGTTTATTATTGAAAAATGATTTAAAAATACATGCCATTAATGCATAAAGATAATACATATATCAGAAAAAAGATAAAGATTGATACTATCAATATCTTTATACAGAATTCTGCAATTCTGTATACATCAAAAGTTATAGGTGGTTCAATATCAGCAATTTACATAGGCTCAAACAGAAAGTAACCCCCAGCTTGTCCGACCTATGGTCGTAGGGTCAGTTGCACACTAGGTGGCGTGGCCTGGAATCTCAGTTATTGTATCTAGCCTGTCCTTACTCGAACCATGTGTGTCATTCTGTTTTCGTAAACAAGTCTTTTGGTTGATTATATAATATTATAAGATACATTTTTCATGAGAGAAATAGCACAACATTTCGATGCAATTCTGAAAGACACATAGAAACCCAGTACCTGTGTAGGACAGTAGTTCCCAGCTGACATTCATGTTGTTACTTGCAGAGAATCCTAGTCCATTGACGTCAATGGTGTCAGACATGTTTGCCACTATAACCAGACCTATACCAGGTGTAGGTCCTCTACCAAACTGAAATTTTATAATAATTATGTACAGGATATTTACCATTATAACGCCATGGTTTGCATTAAAATTAATGATTGTATGTAACCTCAGTCTAAAATTGTCAAAACATGCTCTTCAAATAGATGCACTTACACAAAGGCTTACCAAGTACATACATGTATGCTAGTTGAATTCTGAAATACAGATATAAGGCTATGTCTTGGACCCCAGCCATAGGGTGTACACCCTAATGGTATTAGAACAGAGATGTATTCACCTTGATCATACCATCACTACTCTCTTTATAGTGACCCCAGGAGATCCAAAACCAACGATACTCATCAGCAGACAGGATTCCACGGGTTGCTGTACTTTTCAAAATTCTGCCTGTCTTAAGTTCTTTGATCTGTGTCTTTAGATTCAGGATGTTACCAATGGTTATTTGATAAGCTGTGCGGGTGGTCACCCCTGGTATCTCAGTGAGGAGTATATCTGCATGGCTGCTGGCCTTGATGCGGAACACATAAGATGTAAGCTCAGAAACCGTCATCCAGAAACCTTTATGTGCACGATGGGCATAGGCCATATACCGAACATGCGGAGCTAGGTGGGATTGGAAAAGAAATAAACAAGCATGTATAGAAACATTGAATATTCGGCACATCTTTAAATTTTAAGGAGTGGCTCTTTTGATAGTGACCAGACTGTTTATTTCTTTGTATTGTACAACCGGTGAGGTGCTAATTAAGATAAACTGTGGAAATGGAACTGGCCAATTTACGGTGTTCAATCAATTCATCTACTTAATTTGAATGGTAAGAAAGTATTGTTTACTTTGTTTAAAGATGCAGGAATCCTATTTGAATAGAATGTATAGTATATGTACGCCGTAACTACCGAACCTGCTATATGTGCGCGGCGGCATGTACGTGATGTTTATACTATTAACAGTCTATACACGACGTCGCCAGTATTAGAAACAACTATGTACACAACAAGAATCAAAGGTGTCTTTTCATATACTTCTCGGACTATTTTGTACATGTCACTTGTATATATGTAATGCAATGTACGCAATAACCTTCTAATCATTGATATATGGACGTTATGTACCCGACATCGCTTTCATTATAAACTGTTTATAAATACACGATGTCGCCTATAGGCCTTATTAGATAAATTATGTACGTGACAAGAATCAAAGTATGTTTTCATACATTGTCGTGTATACAGGATATCATATAAAACCTACGCAGCCATCAATAAATTCTCATTTCCATATACTGCTATCTTGTTCTGTGTATAATAGAGTCAATACACGCGACAATGTCGCGTAAATACTGGAGCATACTGGGGTGACGTCGCACGTACAAGCAGCGCCGCAAGGCATGGTTCTATGATAAATGTACATGTGGATAATAATTATCAATCGCTTGTCCGGCAACTGCATGATGGGCACGTGTATATATATAGTTGCCTTGGTGGTAATTTCTCTAGGGGATAGTTCATGTTCTCCTAATATTAGTAGGGTCTTACAAAATGAAACAATTTGGATATTCATTTGTTCTTGCTGTTTGCAGCCTAGATTTTAGACCAGGAAATTTGTTGAAAGGTTAGCCGAACAAATTAGCCTAAAACAAAATTACCTTCATATCTTGGTATGTTCCAGTCACCCATGTGCTTCTCCCCTGTTCCTAACCTGAGGCTGTGGACTGGAATCGGATTAGGATCTTCCCACTCGAAAATCCTTTGACCTGACAGAGAGCCTTTGGCCACATCAAAGAAGCCTTTGTCCCAACTTAGCCAAAAAGGACGAAATTCAGAGCAGTGTAGTGCGTCCATTACCTCCTGAAGAGTGTGGAATAGAGCAGATTTTAAAGCTGGATAGAACATGTATATATATATGATTACATTGATAATCTCCTGGACCTTACCCGAAATTTAATTGTACACTGCGACTTCATGAGCATTTAGTAATAGGCAAAATTAATCGGTTGCTTCATCGTGAACTCATGAAATATTCTTATTACGGAATATACTTCAAATATACAGATTAAATAGTTATTTCAATTTATTTCAAACTTCTGGTGAATGCAGTAAGATCTAGTCGATAAGAGAAAGGTTACAATAACAGAATGGTTTTGCTAAAAAGAATAATATTCACATAATGTTATATGTCATATTACTATAGATAATAATATCCATTGTCAAAAAGTGTATAAAAATGGTTACCTTTTCTTGAACAAGATCGCCTTTCTTGTAAAGTTGGACCTTTGTATTTTCATTTCCACCGACTATCAACTCATAAATCGGGTCGTCATTCATATCTGGCAGCAGACTAATCCTGACTTCAGAACAGGCTCGAACCTCAAAGGCGAAATCGTTCTTTTTCTCACCAAATGCAATGGCCAAACCGGTCTGTGTTGGGTCATTGGGGCTTCTTACTTGGATAGTGTTATCTGTTAAAAGGAAATAGTGGGCAATGAAAAGTAGGCATGTGGTTTTATGATACAAGGTTGATCTATAATGATAACAGCGACTGTTAAATTGTCAAGTGGATTATTTTTTTTGTATCTGTGACATGTAAGTTGTGTCTGGAAATGGATATTTTAAGCAGTTGCATTAATAACCAACATGGTGTAATAAGTGGCCCACTCCTCATACATACATGTTCACTTATATATTTTTTGTTCTCAAGTCTTTCGATTTAATTTGATTCAATTCTAAATTACTATCAGCTATAGGGACACATAAGCTATGTACCTTAAATCTTCTAAGATTTGAAACAGGAAATAGGTAACGGATGGCCCGTTATATAAAGGACTCAGTAACCATAGCAAATTATATATCTTTGGTTATATGATGCTTCTTACATCTTTCAGGTAGAATCTCCCAATACCCAGGCACTCCAACCCAAGTTGAAATGGACAGATACTGGATAAATGGAATCTTCTTGGAGTAGTATGAAACAATTTCATCTCTACCGACCACACTTCCTCTACCAATAACAAGACGGTTGTTTGCCCAGCCAATCCAGAAGAGTCTATATTCATCTTCCGAGATCACACCAGGTGTTTTCTTGGAGGCCACCGGTTGAGTCAAGGTGCCTCTGTAATAGGAGCATTCATTGTACTAAATACTGAAGATCAACCCATGGAAAACTCGGCCTATTGTTATTTTCTACCAACTAATTTCTATAGTTAATCCCTCAATTCAAACTTGCCCATCGACGATAATTATTAGACGTTATGCCATTCATAAACTTAGGTATGACAACCTCATATGCACTACACACATCAGATTCTTTGTTTTGTGTGCTGGCTTATGTGAAAAAATAACCTTCTAATAATCAAAATATAATTTATACACGTGGGCTTGAAAATCTGCATTGAAATGACATAAACAAAGATTCCAATTCATATTATAAAAATAGGTAATATTCCTCAGCTAGTCAACTGATTAGAGAACTCACTCCCTTATTGCTGTGTAGGTATTTCCGGACATCCCAATTACAAATTCATAAGCTTTGTCAGCATGGTAATGCTCAAAAAGAACAACATGGGCATCTTTTGCGGCCTTTAGCTTGAAAATGAAGGACTTTGTAGTTGCCACATGGTACAGGATCTTGTCATAATTGAACTGAGGATCAGTGTGAAGCCTGGTTAGTGCGGCTGAAATATGAAATAGAAAAAAAAAACTTTGTTTGAAATGATAGACTATCTTACAATTCAAAAGTATTCAAATTGAAGAAAAAGGTTATGTGGAATTTATCGCTTTGTTGCATTAGATCATGACTTTTTGTAATGTGGTGCAAATTAAACACACATTAATTCAATACAGTGCGAACTATATAATAGGTTTCTTGTCAATTAAGGAATATTGGGAAAATAACAATGAAAAAGAGCATTAACAGGATGAACATAATTAATTATCGGTTGGAAGGGGTTAAATGCTTTAATGTATACATATATTATATTATATGTGTACATTAAAGCATTTAACCCCTTCCAACCGATAAGGCAAGTTGTAGGACACTACCTGCATTATCTTTGAAAGTCCATTTGGCTACGTCGCTGTCCTCAGAAGCAAATCCAATGCTAGAGATTTGATATGGTGTTTTTGTATCCTCATACTTATAGACCTCCAGGTCAAGTAATTCTGGGCCAAAGCCTAATCGGAAGATTCTCCGATCATCAAGGGAGGCCCATATGAGCCAGTATGAGATGAAATTGTCACAGTTCAGTAGTGTCTGGCTGATGTTTTGTCTATCTAGAAGAATGGCTTCTCCAGTACTGTTTCCGCTGACCTCAGCATATTTCCAAAGCTCAATTTGATACTGTCCATCTTTCCCAATAACAAGCTGTAGGTGCAGAAAAATGCATGTAAAATGGCCAAGTTATGAAGCAGTAAATGTATTACGTAATAGCTTTATATAATACCAAGAGATTCTGCCAAAACCATTCATATAGCCTGAAATATCGAATACAGAAGACATCGTTTGGATTCTAATACTAAAAGAATTAGGCATATATGTTCTAAATAGGACAGAAATTACAGTCATTTAATCATGAAAAGGTCAGACAGCCAAATAAGTATGGGCAAGTTGGGCTGCTGTCGATGAAAATCGTCTTACAACTTGTGATACGTTTGACTAAAAATTGAAAAGCCAAGAGTTAGTTTTAGGGAAATGGCTAATCCAATTTTTCCATTTTAGATTACGTTTTTTTGGCAGAGGATCCTATAGTTTTGAATTATACTTATACTCATTTATAGTGTCTTAAGTAAGGGTATTCATATAAAGTTCATTAATTGATAACTAAATATAGCCTTGAGGGATATTAATGTACATGTCTATAGGCCTAACTCTGGAAATCGTAGGGACTGTTGAGAGAAAAAAGCAGAAATATACAATATTTTAGTCAAATTCCTTATGTTCTACAAGTGCTTCTCAGCTGAATGATTAAAATACGTACCTCGTAGCTTTTTGTTCCTTTTAGATCAGATCCACTAAAATCTTCGGTGAGGGCAATCTTTGCAGTTTGACATGCCTGAAATGTTTATTTTTATACCAAAATACATCCAAAACTACACCACACAACAAAACACAATAATCTTTCATGACTTTTCAATTATGATGAGCCATTTACTGCAACAATATCTAACTTAGTGGGAATTCATGGTTTAAAAATGATGCATCATGAGATTTATGTTCATGTGTATATCAGGCTTTTGTGAAATAAGTAGCTGACCTGCACTTTGAAATGGATGGCGTGGAAAGTAGTGAGGAGCCAAACATGTTTATAGCCTTTAGCCTTAGCTGTGGATACCTCGATTTGGCCAGCTGTCAAAAGTAAAGGACAAAGACTACTTATAAAAAAGATAAAATATATAGTCCCTGTAATGCTTTTAAGAGGTTGTAGGGAAGCATATTTCAAAATGTACATGATGGACAGCTGTGTGTCCCAATACAAACAGAGGTAGGGGTAAGCCAAAGAAGAACTACTATGCAGACATTACCTTCCATTTGAGAGAACTCCCAGGTACCAACTTCTTCGGTTGTTTTGAAACCGATTGCTCCAATTTCAAACTGCTTCCCTTCATTCTTCAAGTCATAAGATACGAGGACCTCAGATCCACTCTCAAAACCCAGACCTAATGAAATGATATGGTCAGCCCAGCTAAGCCAGAACCATACTCCTGTAATCAAACGGTAAAATAATATCAATATTTTGGAAAAAGAAAGCTTTTTATGATGATTTATGTCAGATAAATATTGTAAAATTAGTTGCGTCTTGTTAGAGTATTATATAGATCCACTGGAAGATTGTATGTATATCGATAACAATAATAATAAAACAAAATAAGATCATTTTATGATGCTATCACCTTCTGCACATTTCAGAGGGTTTACAAGCTTCGTATTCACTAGCTCTTCTGAGTCCGCTGATAAAATTGCTGTCATCTTGTTATCTTTTCCTATGAGGATTTTATGGCCATAGGTTACACCAGCTGAGCTGGTCAGAAGAATCTCCGCATCAGAACAGGCCTCTACTCTCATGTAAGTAGATGCTGAAGTTCCATCCACTGTCAACCAGTCCACAAAATCATTGCCATCATAGGTTAAAAAGATGACACTTTTTGCTGGAATATATAAATGAAATAATTCTATATAGACAATTATCTTGTGATTTGTGCACATTTCTATTGGAAACATGCAAAACCGGTGTGAAAACTAGTCTTAGCGGTATATGATTGAAGGAGACACTTAATGTAACTTATAATTTTCCTTTCCTCTAATTCAAAATCAATGACAAAAATTCATAAAACATCGATGGAATAAGTATTTGCAAGTGTAAATTCAAATTCTTCAACAAAATATATGAAAAATATCAATATGCATATTTCTGAAAATCAAGTATGAAAGAAAATCTCTTTCTGGGGTTCTGTCAAGAACAACAGAATTGAACAACATTCAGATTGGAATTAAATAATTTAATTTGCCATAATTGCTTATTGACCCCATCAACAGAGTTTCAAATCTTAAAACAAACCTGCGCTTCTAGCAAACTGCCATTCAGAGCTAGTCTTCTGGGAAAAAGGTGTCAATAATGAAAGGGCCCTCAGTGGAAACATCTTGGAATCATGATAATAGAGGAATGTGTTTTCAAACAATGTGCCATGGCCTACTCTGACAATTCCATCCATCCATGAAATCCAAATCTTGGTGAATGAGTCACAGTTCAGTACACCTGGAGTTGTGGCATTTGACTTAACTGGGTCAACGTTGTCCATGAGTGGGTATCTGAAGTAATATTTAATTTCAATATCACAAATATGATACTTTTTATAAAAATAAATGATCTGATATTAGATATATTTATATTAAAGGAATATACATATCCGGAAATTAAGAAGTAACTTTAAAGAGCATTCAATTTAATATCAATACATAGATCTCACAGATAGTTCAGAGATTGATCAGCTGTTTTACTCAACTTACATTAATTAACTTTATCCTAATAATGACATATAAAAGTTCAGTGGTGCAATGGAGGCAAAGAGTACCTTTTTAATTGAGAAATTTCTGGATCTACACCTTCGATGAGTATCTCATACCCAGGTCTTTGATTGTCTGACAAAAAGGGGACCTCACCAAGGTAGACATAGGCTTTTTCACATGAACGAACAGAGAATTCAAAGAAGTGAGTCTGTTCATACAACCAGATGTGACCATACACTGGGCTGGGAGAAGGAACCAAGTAGAAACCATCACCTGGAAAAATATACGAAGATTAGGACCTATTTCACACTGTATGTCAAAGTGAATAATAGGGTATAACAGCTTGTTTTCATTGATTCAATGAGCACTAGCTTCTAGTTTGGCCATCTCCGAGTATTGTATGCACATTTCTAAGCATGACTGTACAATGTATTAATCCTATCATGCCTCTATAGCCATTTAAACCAAATCAAATTCATGAAAAGCATGAAGTCTGGATTACATGCATTCTATGGAAGGTTTATTCATTGTCAGAGATGCCATATTGGAGACGTGCAAAGACTCAGTAAGCTGATTAGGTTAATCTGATGCTAATATTAATCATGAGCCACAAATAATTAATGATATGACAAGCCAGTAGTACTGTAAACTGACCATCAATGTCGGAGAAGTGCCACACCCCTGTGGCCCCCCAACCAGTCATGATGCTCATTGCCCCTAGCGGGTAACTGGTCAACTGATGCAGCCTCATGAAGGGCCTGTTTCCCACCTGGCTACCATAACCAACCTAGAACAAAGCACAATAAATAGTATGTGAAGTCAAATCGAATGTAATGTCCTATGTAAACTAGACAATTTCCACAAAGTCGGTGGAGGGATTAGTGCTAAAATTAGTCAATTGTATTCAAATAATCCGCTGATTTTAGCATGCATTAAGATCAAGCATGCACAGTTCAAGTCCCCTAGCGGGTAAGGCCTCAACATGCATTATAGAATATTACAAGCTAATACAAAAACATTTATACATTCAGTGATACATTTCACATTAATTTTTGGATATACCAACTTCGATTCCTTGCTTCCATCTAATCCAAAAGGTACGGAACTCATTGCAGTTTAATATTTGTCCAGTTTCTTCTTTAACTTTTGGATCACATTGCAAACATGTCCTGGAACATCAAAGAGAGGGTAGTCATTCAAGATCAATGATTTAGTAGTAATTTTAGGAAAATACCGGTTGCAACCTAATGCACGCGATATTATGCTGTAGTTCAGTTAAATAAAGAAATGGTGTCAAGAGGGCTTATATCAAACTAGTATATTATACATGTTTTTTCCAGTTGCATGTAAACATAGAAAACACGAGGCTAAGATAACCGATTGTTCCAAACTGTACATGAAATATGCTCAGAGAAGACTTCTCCAAGGTTCACCCTCACTAAAGGAAAAGGCTTATGGTACTATTCTTCATATTATTTACCTTATAACACTTTGAGTGTTTCCTTGGATTCCTAAGGCAACTTCATAGACAATGGCAAGTGACTCAAGTGAGTCGCTCAGCAGGATGTGTGCATCATTGCAGGCTTTTATCTTGGCAAAAAAATGGAAAGAACAAGTGAAAAAATATTGTGGTTGAGGTATTACGGTGTAGTGACAAACCAAAGGTAATGTGAGGGAGGGGGCAGGGCCCCCCCAATATGGGATCAAACATTTTGATGGCTGTCAATATAAAATATGTTATTTCTTTTTTAACAATTTTCTTGAAATAAGATTTTAAGGCCATCAAAATCAAGTTTGAAGTTTGATTGCACAGTGGTTACCTCCTGTTTAGTTCGTTCTAAATTTATGTGTTAATAATTGTTTTGGGACTTCCTCTATTGTTAATATTTTCCATAAAAATGTCATTATTTAATAATGTGAAGTGGCTTTGAACCAGCGTCCATTGAATAAGGTCACGAATTAACTTCAGTTTCATATATGTGTTATAGAGAGCGCTTATTAATGTGTTGTGAGGGTGAAAATGGCAGGATTAGGCACATACCCAGAGGGCCAATATGCCTAGCAATGCTAACCTTAAAGACAATGAAGTTCTTGTATTTTGTGGTCCTCCATAACTCCCAGTATTTTTCAGTATCTTTTGTTTCAAACTTGAAAACATGACCTATTTAAATGAAAGCACTATGTATTAAAGTAAATACCTGATACATTTCTGGAACAGAGTCTGAACTTAATACAGGAAATATCTAACTGCCTCATTAATATACGAATCATCAATATAATATACATATTGTAATCAAAATAAAATGCATCTATTAAAATCATTGTCTGTAAGGAATCAGAAATGGAATATGTAAAGAAAGGAGGAGATACTGACCTTCTGACTTGCCCACGTCCCACCATCCCATTTGTTTATTTGTGGTACTAACAGCAATCTCGTTAAACTTTTTTGGCATCCTACTATGCTGCAAGTTAATGATAACATTCTCCCCCTTTAGCCCTTTACCAACCGAAATTGTGGTACGCGTCCATTCAATCCAGAAATCTTGTGCATCAGTACAATTGAGAATGTTTGGAGTCTCCTTCACTACTGGTTGCATGGAATGATCAGATAATATGGTAACTTTTGTCTTCTGATTTCCCTCCGTTCCTAAATCTATTCTGTAGGCATTGGCCGTGTAGTTCTCTGGGGTGGCAGCCAGGATGATCTGGGCATCAGAACAGGCAATCAGTTCAAATGTCAAGTAGCTTTTGGATATTGACCACCTGTGGGTGTTGAACTTTCCATCTCCATCTGTTCTCATGAAATATTTCTCATCTGTCAAAAATAGAATGAGAAATGTAAATCAAATACGTTTAAAGATGAATCTAATATGAGTCCAGTGATTTATTATGTTGAACAATGTGTCATTAAAATTATTGTCAAAATATACAAGGATAAATGATATAATTTTATCAACAAGTCTGTGCCGGGTCTTGCATATTAAAACATCTATTTCAATATCTTATTTGAATTTAAAAAGTGAATGACATCTTGATACACGTCAGTGCCAATGTTTATTGACTCTCGAAACATTTCCCAATTAAATACCTTATTTGATATAATTTCAGTAGTAAACTCAATAATCTGAATACTACAGCATTAAATTCTAATACATTACCTTCAACTGCAAAAGGAGGTTCTGGGGTATCTGAATAGCAATGAAGAAATGGTATATATCAAAAAAGAGTGTATTTATTCCAAACATTCAAAGAAAGTGAAGCAAATTACAAACCACAAGGCTTAATATAATCAGAGTAATAATTGTATGTAATATGTGAACAAAGAATGGATACTGATGACAATACTAGCATAGAAGAAAGCATCCCAAGTTTTGTAATAACAATATTTTCTCAGTATGCATACTACTCACCTATCAAGTTCCCGAACATAAAGGTACCATCAACATTTACTTCAGATGAAACACCAATGGCATTGACAATTATTTCGTTTTCTGCTGACCACTCAATGAAAGGCTCTAATCCCACTTGGCGCCCTTGTCCGGCCTTGATAGTGTTATCATCCCAGGACACCCACATGTACTGGAATCTCCCACAGTAAAGCACACCAGGAGTAGCCTTTCTCACAAGGGGATCGCCAATACCTCCAGCATGAGCACGAATGGCAGAGAATGTGTTCCCCCATCCACCAATGACAACCTGAATAATGAAATATTAACTTATTTTTCCCTCTTTCAATTTCAAATGTTTCTTGCATAAAATGTTTCCTTCAGAAAGAACTATAAGATTGACGACTACCTCAATAGACAGCCATCTAAGTTACTTATTAATTTTAAGAAAAATTGTCAACTTTCTTTTTGTCCTCTTTGATAAGAAGAAAATAATTCAAAATACGTTAGGAATATCTTCCATTTCATATAAAAAAGGTAGCTTTGCTATTCACACCTTAGATTCTTACCTCATACGTCAGTGTCTCGCTGTTGGCTGGCACTGCAGCCAGGGCCAAGAAGACCTCTGCACAGGCCTTGACTTTGAATATGAGGGAGGACTGACCAGCAACTGACACCCAGTGCTGCTCATAGTTCAATCCAGCCTGCTTACTTGTCTTGGCAACAAACGTCTCCTCTGCAAAATAAGAACCATGTTATTGTTACGTCATATCAAGATTCTTAACACCAATAATAAATTGGTAATTTGGCAACAATATCAATGTGATTTAGAAATTATGATGTGAAGTAACGACATTTTCATTTTTATTTTCTTAGCGTTTGATTACTTTTATTGAATTGGGTTGAGATGTATTTTAATCATAATATTATGGTCAGAGTTAATGGATGATGAGGCCAGAAATAGGCATCGCTCTAGGCCTACCCAAAACTATGGTCATACCCCTGAAAATCAGTTGTAGGCACACCTATTAAAACAGTACACATTTTGAAAATATTTGATTTTACTTACTGAATACATCAAGTGTATAAATGTCACAGCCTGAAGGCTCTCTCCGAGTTTTTAAGTCATCTAGGTCTGGGCAGTATCGAGCATGACAGTGTCCTAGTACCTCATTGTAATTGACCACATTGGCCCCCTTTGCACAAGCCTCGGTTACGCACTGAGTGAGGTTGTTAATACCATAGTCATACACAACCAGGGTGCCGCAAGTACTGATCAGGCTTTCCTCAACAGAAGCCACTTTGTAAAGGTTATTTCCACACGTATCTTTGTCTAGAAATGAAAAAGAACGAATATGAATCACTATTGATCTAGTTCAAATTAAATAAAACAAGATTTCTCGGCTGGCCAACTCCCGCCTAAGTGGAATGGGTGCCATGAAGTTGTACATGTGTTAGCAGAAAATGTTTCATTATTGACACCATGTGAAAGGGCGAATATTAATGTATCTTAATATAATACCAACTAATTCCTATCTTAACCTTAGACAGGACATACAAAGCAGTGTATAATTTAAGAGTTATGACCATTCGAGTCTCTTATCAGCAGATCTCTAAAGCGACTGCCATTGATGTATAGATTTTAAATATTGTTATCAAACACTTGATAACCAGATGCGATCTAGATAAAAAGCAGTCTCACAGCTGGTTTGTCCCAGGTCCCACTCTCCCCGGTAGCCCACGGTGGCCGGCAGGAGGGAGTGGACGGGGAAAGTATCAGGTTTGTCTCCCTTCTTGAACTGCCACACCAACACCTCATGGGACCCATAGTCCCCACTCCCAAACCGGATCCTGCCATCCTTCCATTCAAGCCAGAATCTGTTTGATAAAATGTAGAGTATCATTGGTCTATTGGCAGCCAGTGGAAGCTATATCAGAGTAATGAAATGGATAAATGTCATAGTATCAGCTAATAGAGTTCAGTGTTTCTGGAAAGTTAAAAAAGGGTGTTATAATGGAATCACTATGAAAGATGAATAGAAAAAGGTACAAGTGTACCTCATAGATAACAAACAGCAGAGCATAATAATCTCTACTTTGTATTGCTGATAATCCTCATCTTGCTTGTTTTGCTAATATGATTATAGTATAGTATAATATAGAGTTTTCTCACCTGCGGAGATAGTCACAACTTAGGATGCCCGGAGCCTCCACAGTAACCTCTGCCTTCTGTCTACCCTTGTACCAAAGCTCCACCTGTAGGTAACAAATAGAGCTACTGTTGATTCTTACATTAACATAGTTATATGATGATGATGATGTGTTGGAGTTTAAGGTCTACTCAGCAATTTTTCGGCTATATCGAGACCAGCTCCGGTTTTGTTTGTACTAGTTGGAATGACCTAATCTATGGGGGTGAGAACAACGGCAAGGCGAGGTGGTACAGCCGGCAGGACCCAGACTTGAACCCGGGTCTACCACATGTGAGGCCAGCACCCTACCCACTGTACCATGCCCTCCCCCCCCCCCCCCCCCGCCTTTAACATAGTTATACTTATCTGCCGTTGCGTGAATTATGTTATGATTAAAAAGCCTAATAACTTCAGACGATTAGAATATGTATACGTGTGATACATCTGAATAGCTTCAGCCTACCTTCGTATTGCCATAGGACCCAATCATTAGTTCTAGGCTGCCTGTCGTCCAATCCTCCAATGATGCAAGTAGGATGTAGGCGTTGGCACAGGCTCTCAGACTAAACAGGAAATATTGTTGTGATGGAAGAACTACCTCAGACGGACCGAACACATAGTCTGGAGATGTGTATGTTCGGAATCTACCTGTTGTATATAGAGAGTACAAATGTGTGTTTAAATATGTTCTTTATATAGTAGACATACAATGTAGATCACAGTACCATAATGTATAATTGAAATGGTTAAGGTAGGAAAAATAGTACTTACCGTGTAGTTGGATAATTATTCAAAAGTCATACCAAGGTAGGTTAAGCACATATATATATATATATATATATATATACAACTATAATACTTCGGTTGTTGGACATATAAATATACTACCAATAGAGACTAGCCTCACATTGCGCATATACTGATAGTTTATAACGGCCGTATGCGCATTCTGTCATTAGGCTCAGTCCATATTCAGCCTTTGTACTTTTTTTTTCATTTCAAACCACTTCATACAAGTATGATCTTCCAGTAGTGTTTTTATAAGAAGTACTTAGTAACTCAGATGTAAACATCATGTTAGGCATATACCTTGACTTCTGAAGAATGTCCAACGGTCAATAGGGCCATTTCCTGTGAACCCCACACTGTTAATGGGGAACATGTTCTTAGCAGTAGCAGTGACAATCCTCCCACGACCTATCAGTGGACCTCTGCCCACCAAAATCTGATCTCCATGCCAAGATACCCAGAAGACCCGATACTCTGTACAGCTGACAGCATCTGTGACAGGGGTGGAGGCTAGGACCTTACCAGAGGCAAGGTCTGTCACCTTAGAGGTGTCCTGTAGAGGGAAGAAGAACCTAGTAAATTTCTCTTTGTAAATTTTCATGAAAACAACAGGGCATAAATCTATAGAGAGTAATTGATACATAGAAGCATTACATTAATGTCGGGATTAATGTCCAATATGAATGATTCTTGCAAAATTGTAAGTTACCACATGGTTTTTAACTCTGAACATTGCAGTCTCTTCTTGATTCTAAAATAAAAACTTTAATAAAGTATAGTGTTTTGGAGACTTATGGATTGCAACTTCTAAATTCAAGAGAAATATAACTAGCGTGTATGTTACGGGACATGACATTAGCACATTTACAAAAGTAAAGGTATTAAAAAAGGATGATACTTACACTGATCTCAATTAGGTAGGTCTCTGATCGTGTTGTGTACAAAACAGATGTCAGATAAATCTTTATAGTGCCCCCACATGCTTTCACCTGGAACACAACCATATGTTGTCCACGCACAGTGACCCAGAACATGTCTTCATCATCCAAACTTGCATGTGTAATACCGTGAACTCCCTCAACTGGAAAAAGATGATAATTGAATTCCCATTAAAGATTGTATGAATAGGCATAATGAATGTGGGCATCGTATAAATAAACGTTTTACAAATTAACATGTAAATGACATTATTAATTTTACCAATTATGAAATAGTTTATCCTGTTTCTTATGCCTTAATGTATATGATTATATATCTCCTTAATGCAGAGTGCAATCATTTGGCATAAATTTACAATATTTGTGTTGTAGTCACATGTATTGCCTTCTCTCTGTAGATTTTAGAATAATCACACTTACCGCCATCTGTACCAAAGTTCCAGTTGACCTTTTTAGTACTGCCTGAACCGAAACCTACAGCCCTGACAGAGTGTTGTGACAGAAGTGGTATATCCCACTCAAGGAACATAAACGTTTTTGTAGCACCCAGTCCAACAGATATCTTATTATCATCCCAGCTGACCCAGAGCTCCCTCCGCTGGTGGCAGTTAAGAATTCCTTCTGAGGTGGAGTTGGCAACTTCTGTACCATTGACTGATTTTCTGATAATTAAAGTACATATTTAAAGGATACAGTACTTTCAAGATAACAACTGTTGTGTTGGAGGCAATTACCTATTTTTCTTATAGCGAGAAAGTTTATGACCTTTTTCATTCAAATACAATACAATTCACAAGGCATATAGGCTAAAATTATAGAGGAAGAATGGGGGTAGTCTCAACATAATACCTCTAAACCTCTTACCTGATAGAAGATAGATATTTTCCATTATCGCTCTTCTGATCTATGATAATCTCATAGGCCTTTTCTAAGGAGTTGCCTTGTGCAGAGAGGCCAATCCTGGCATCAAAGCAGCCAATGACAGTAAAGGAGAAAGATTTCACATGTCGCTGTGGTACAAGCCAAAGGTCATTATAACTTGGCAGGGCTCCATCACTCACATTGACCGTTGAGTGTGCATAAACGTTTCCTGAAGAAAATAATATATAAAGGTTGTTATCTACCTACAAACCACTGGTATATATTTGCAATGTGTTTGAGTGATATTGATATTTTCCCGTCATGTGATATATTACGTACATCCAGGACAGTTAGCCGTAGTGTACACTGTGTGGAAAACACATTACTTATAACACTTTGAATCAATAGCATGGGGAGTGTGTCTGAAAAGCACAAGCAGACATTAGTGTGCTGTTACCTTCATAATCAACCCCGTTTTCATTCCTTAGACTTAGGGTACCGTATGTGCAAGTGCACTATACACATCTAGTACTGAATGTTCATACAAGAGTCAAATATGATCCTAAGGCATGAAAACTGCCTCCAAAGAAATTAATAACTAAATTATTCCATGATGAAAATGAAAGTCGAACATGTAGGTTTTCTTTTAGGTATCTGGCAAATCAAACTTCCAGACCGAAGTTCCACCCGACACAAATCACTAGAATCCATCGTCCAGCAGGTCTGCGACTTTAATCTGATCTCATAAAGGTAAGGTTAGGATTAGCATTCATTGAGGAATAACATTTAAAATTACCTTGAATGTGATGTAAGTTCCACAGCGTATCATTTGTGGAAGCAAATCCAAGAAAGTTTACTTCATGGGAATCAGGATCATAATAATCTAGTTGTGTTGTACTACCAAAAATGTTACCAATTCCCACCTCAATGGTACCATTTCGCCAGCCTATCCAATAATCTTTTTCTGATTTGCCACAGCCCAGTAGGTTAGCTGTTTTACGTTCCTTCTTCAGCTTTCCCTCAGAATATATACGGAAAGTCATATGAAGCAAAAACATATCAATATCAATCTCGTATGCAGAAATTTGGGAGATTCCTGCAAGTTGGCTCAGTGCAATTGAAGCATTAGCACAAGTCTTCATTGTGAAGACAAGGTAGTCTTGTTTATAGACCGTCATCCACAGACCAGAGTATGATTTTGGTCCTTTTGTCATGTATGAAAGTCCAGTCACTAGAAATCAAGGGATATATACTCAATTACAGTCCAAGAACTCTTCTGACAAACTTAACGTTTTCATTATCAACTTTTAGGATTTAAAGACTACATTAACCTCTATGATGACATATCTTATTCACTCAAACTTGTGCAGGCACATCTAACTGTAAAGCACTTTGATAACCCAAAATACGATTACGCTTCACAAATTAAACAATCATGTTTTATGATACTATTCTTGCAAATGAAATAGAGAAGACTGATAACACAAAATCATCATTGGATTGTGTCTCGAACTGTAATTTAAATATGGTATTCACTGATAAATGATTCTCACCTGCCCCTTTATCAAGTTCCCACTGTATAGGGTACGACGGTTTCACTTTTCCATCGCCATTACCAAATGAGAAGGCATTGATTGTTACAACAAAACTAATCTGGACCTGAAAATCAAAAAAATCAAATAACAAATGTCCATTGTATACAATCGAACCAAAAGCATGATTACCGACAGCAAGTTTTTAAATTGGGAACCCCAATATTCCAAGATATCTGATGGGAACTGGTAAGTCATGTTAATTGACAATGGTGTCTGTTAATCTTCAATTTGTTGTTCAAATTACATTCGCATTATATCAGGCTTTATTTGCATTTTTGTACTCCTCGGGAATTTAGCTTCATTTGTCATATTGGAATATATATCGTTGCCATAGTGATTCCCTGTAAGAGCTGCATGACTGTTTCATTAGTAAAATAGAAGGAAGAGCATCAAAACTTGCCCACCTCGACAATGATGTTATGGGGATACACTCCACGGCCAAGCTGGATAAGACTCCCCTTCCAGCCAACCCAGAAGCTAGTCTTCTGACCACAGAGTATAACATCTGTGTAGGTTTCCTCGGCAAGAAGAATCCAACTGACTTCCTATCAGAAACAGACAATGTCAACGACTATTAAGTCGATTCTACATAAAAAATCTATATCAGTAATCTACAGCCCTACACTATTATTAATAATTTATTAAATTATTTACAATCATATACTTGCTGCCTCATGGGAAAAAACCATGGGTTACCACTGATTCACTGCAATGACAATAGAGATATAGGCCAAGAGGAGTACAACAAATGATTATGATAACCATCTGTGAAGATTGCCTGCTTGACAATATGAATATTCAAAGTGTTTTGTCATCTTAAGCATCACCTTGAAATCAATTTCGCAAATAGCTCGTGATTTGAAGTAAACTTAGATAAATAAAGGCATTACCTTTGCCTGGTAGATGGCCACATGGCTGTCATTGTCCTTGCCTATGATAATCTCAAACAGACCCATCCCTTCAGGTGTGGACTTCACATCCTCCAGGAGGGTGATGGAGGCAGGACTGCACCCCCAGATGGAGAAGCTTACATGGTCATTATGCGATGTCAGTATATCAACGTATGGAGTGTTCGGGAAGGTAGCGAAGTGGTATACATCATCTGAAATGTTTGAAAATGTATACTTTAATTGCATATTGATGCAATGATTATGGATTCTAATAATGATGATTACATATCCTATTCAAGAAGACGTACAAGATAGAATTTGAAAATAACAATATGTCAGCTTCACTATGCTAGCATAATATTGTGAATAACCCTCAAAGTAGCAGTTGCTAAGAAACAATCTACTGGACAGATCAATTACAAATGTATAAACTGACCTTTTAACTGGTAGAATTCCCATTGTCCAGTAGCCTTCTTATCAGTAGCTACAGAAAGTGCATGTACTGAATGAGGGTCAGGGTCCAGCCATGTGATGACTTGGTCTTCGCCAACCTCAGCTCCACGTCCAAAGCGAATCTCACCCAATGACCAGCTCACCCAGAAAGTCCTGAACTCATCCTCACTCAATATACCTGGCGTGTCCGCTGTTCTTTTTATGTTTAGGCCTATCCCAAGAAAGTGGTTACCATCTCTGATAACAGTCTTGTTGTTGTCACTTTTTCCAATGGTTATCTCATAGACCTTTTTGTTTGTCACCTCTGATGTGGCAGCAAGAAGAACGTTTGCATCACTCTTGGCCTTCACACGAAATACTTGACTTGTCTTGCCAGGAACATCTTGCCAGAACTGGTCGTACTTGTAGGCTTTTCTTGTAGACATTCGTAATTCAGTTGCTAGATAAGAAAATGTGAATAAGAGGTGAATATAATTATTTTGGACAAGTTACTTAAATTACATAAGACATTAATTAAAATATGGAAAAGAAGGTTGATATGACCTGTCCATATTGGATTTTTACATGTTGATAGGTAACAGGTTACAAATGGAACAAACCAAAAATGAATGCTTTGTTTCAGTCAGAAACTATTCTCACAACTATGAATGTATGTTGTGAAAAAAAACAATTACTCCACATATTATTACTACTATGAAACTGATATGTAATGTCTTTATGGTAAACTGACTCAGCGGGAGATCAGATATTGTGTATTTGAGCTGAAGAGTGTGAAAATTAAGCAAATAAAAAAAAAGAAAACTGATGAGAATACGGTACGGTGTGAATCCAACATGCTTTATGAGAATAAATGCACAGATGTTACTCACCTAATTCAGTGCTAAACTTCCACTCAGCTGCCTTGGTAGCTCCACTTGATAGTCCTATGCTATTTATGGACAGATCATTATCAATGACAAGGGATGCCACGACTGCCTGCATAGGTAGCCCTCTTCCCACCTGTACTGTTTTGTTAAACCAGCTCACCCAAAGTGGACGGAGTTCATCTTTGTTGATGATGTCAGGAGTTGATTCTTCAACATGCTTGACGCCCTCAACACTAATTTCAGTGTTACCATTTACACCTAGTAATGTACAGGTATGGTAAAGGGAATGTGATATTAGGGTTTGTGTTTTAAATCTACTGCAGGATAACAAGCAGTTTATCAATAGGAGGTATCGTGAGTCTGCTTGAAATATCAAATGTTACTCTTGAGGAGCTATGTACCAACTAATGTTCAATTGATAACAATGGTAAAATTAAACAGCAGTGACTGCTCCTTAACAAAAAAATGATTCAAGTATCCTGTTGTTTTTGGATCAAGATTGAATAAATAACAATGTTGTAAACCATACCTCCACCTATACCCCTTAAATATACTTCGGTGAAAGACATATCATTACTCTACCTGCCACTGTTTTAGAGACATCAAATAACCTTACCTATTGTGATCTCAACTGTGCCTTTAACAACCTTTCCAGGAATTGGGGAGAGTGCAATGAATGCTAACTTTTCAGCTTTTACTTTGAATGGAAATACATAGGCGTCTGTTGTCATCCAGAATGTGTCAAACTGAGGGTTGTCAACATGTGGGGTGTATACCGTGAGCTGTGGGCCTGGAAAACAAACACAGCTTTACTGAATATCTTACTGAAAATGGTTTGAGCATGAGATATAATGGCCAGATCTTTAAGGTAATAAGTTTAAGCATTGAAGGAAGTAAAGATTTGTCGTGGTGCCTTCCTATTATCACAAAATGCTATGGCTCTTTTAGTTACTGATTCTACTTGACAAAAAACATTTGCACTATAATTGTTGTAATAAGGGTTTGTATATGAATATGAATCTTCACCTTCCTCATCACCAATTTCCCACGTTGATGCTGCAGTTGAGCCCATAGTAACAGCATTAATTTCAAGTGGGCCTCCTTCAAAGGTGTCCTTGAATGAAAGTACTACATTTTCACCAAGATCACTGCCTCGGCCGAGAGCCACAGAGGTCCCAGTCCATGACACCCAAAATAGTGAGAGATGTTGGTTTGATAGGATGTCTTTGGTCTTTTTGTACTCCCCTTGTGTTGTGTTATCTTCCCGCCAGATGCCAGTTCTGAGGCCATCTGACAAGTCATTTGAGATACGCACAGTGTACATGGATACTTGGGTGTGGCCAGTATAGGTTGTGAGAAACAGTTCTACATACTTTTCACCTTTCACTTTAAAGAAAAAGTCACTTCTTTCAGCTGAAGTCAGCCAGGCTTGATTGTAGGTCAGAAGAGGATTTGTGTGTATTGTGAGTGTCTTTGCTGGAAGAAAAGGGGTTAAAATGCTACCATTGGTTTTAGTATAGTAGAGGAAAAGAGGTACTTCATTTTACTATACATGTGTTGATGTACAGTAGGTATTCATTATCAGACATCATAAGTAGCAATACAATTTGCAAAATGAGTAATATAAGGTTTTAACCAAAGGATTCTCAAGTTCAATGATATAAGTATACATTTTCTCATCCATGATGCATATTGTTTAAACTAACGTCCTATGATGCTTATGAAATAATACATTGAAAGCAGAATGAAAAAACTTTCCATTGATATGTAACATAATTATGGTGATCTTTACCCTGGAATCGACTGAACTGCCACTCAACAGCATACTCTTCTGTCAAACTCCCAAGACGAAGCGATTCTACACTGAAGGGTAGGTATGGATCTCTCATGCTGAACGTTTTATTTTTATATGGTTCCATTCCAGTACCTACGCTGATGATGGCATTCTGGAAAGTTACAGACAGAACAAGGCACCATGTCAATGATATTTTATCCATGATGATTGTTCTCTCAAACATTTTGTGTGTAATGGTTAGAAGCTAGATTGGTGTATATAAGTTAAACAAAATGGCCTTCTGTGCTAGTTCAAATCCCATCAGCTGTGAATGACCTTATACTCAAAAGAAAGTATCTTCTTATTAAAGTGCTAACATGATAACCATAATATACATATGTACACTTATAAAGTCATTCCTTACAGAAATAATTATTAACTGATCGAATTCACCTACATGCCATCCAAGCCACAGATGTCTGAAGGTATCACATGATAAAATACCATCAGAATCATATCCAAACTGCATATCGTTAGATCCGTCTTCCCAAACAAACGCTATTATTGACTTGGCCCCTTGGGAAGAACTTGTGCCAAGGATAATCTGAATGTGCTCCGGGGTACCTGAAGTATGCTCTGCAAACTTTCTTCTGAGATCAAGTACAGCGTTATAGCATGCATGGACTTTGAACGTGAATGAGGTCCGCTGCTCAATGTTTATTGTATGTGTATTGGATGCGTTGTAGAGTGCCTGATTCTTCAAGAAGTAGTTATTCTCTGTAAGTACATGACTTTTTAATGAGATTATTACTTAATGAATTAATGTTTATTTTATAGTTAAGTTTGCATATGAGAACAATTAATACATGAATAAGTACATTAATGAAAAGAAAGACATATTAGGTACAACGGTTCCTTCTCTATGCAAAATCCTTATGTTTATCTAATATAACATTTTTATTTATATTTATATATACATGCATCATATTTTCTGTAATCTAGGGTTGCAGCTGTAAAAATGACTGTTAATACTTTTAATGCACCGTGAATGTCAGGTCGAAGTGCGATATAAAACTTACCTTCTACATTGCGAAAATGAAACTCTGGATTTGGACCTGGGTCAACACCAAAGAATGGAGTGACACTTTTAATTTCATGCGGATCTGGAGGTAGCCAGTTCAGGAACATGTTGTCCCCAACTCGGAGCCCTTTGCCCACTTGGATTCGGCCAGTCTCCCAGCTGACCCAGAAGTACCTTGTTTCTGTACAGCTGAGAATGCCTGGTGTGGATGCTCTGGCTACACTAGGGCCTCCTTCTCCTATCTGGTCTCTGATGACGGAGATATCATTGTTGTTTTTCACAGCCAGGATAATGACATGAGTGTTGTACTGTCCAGCACCACCCAGTCCCTCACCATCACTAAGACCAATCTTAGCCTCCTGACACCCTCTTGCACCAAAGGTGAAGTATTTTCTCACAGGCTGTGTGAACCATATTTCACTGTTACTATTGCCTCCGCGACTCCACAGAAAGAGGTCCCTTGCTGTTGGGAAAAAGGAAACCACCTTTGAATCATGACTAAAATAAGTGAATTAATTTGTTTTTCCATCAGCAAAAAGAAACAAACAAAACTAGAATTGCACCTTCCTAAACTGTAATCTTGGAATAATGGAACAAATGGCATAGCCAATATACATCACTCCTATTGCAACCTATTTGCAGCAATTTGATTTGGATACACTTGTGATTTCTAAAGAGTAATGAATAGGGAAATATTGCAAATAGTTGCTATGAGAAAATTCTTATCACTTCGCCTAGATTTTCCATAAACATGTCAGTAGATTTTTGAAAAGTGGTAAATGGTATTGGGACTATGTGTTTGCTTTATAACTTATGTCAGATACCTATACATATATATATATATATATATATATATATATATATATCGAGACTGGAAAGCTCCTCTATGTTCCTATGTGCCCATTTCCCTGGTGGCCGGTTGGATCCTGGCCACTCAACCGTGACCAGGGTCTGATCATTACCAGAGTATTTTTGGAATAGGATCTAAGGAGGTGGCAGGTCACAAGCTTGTGTGTCCAATGTGTGTAATGGTCAACTCAAACCCAGTCCACCCAGGGGCCAGGTGGCGTGCCTGAAGTACATAACAGGTTTACCCCTAGCTTTCCAGTCTCGATATACATTATTAGGTATCTGCTTATTGTGTAAACCTACCTGAATCACGAAGGAATTGCCACTTGATGTCAGCACTGGAACCCGTGTCCATGGAGACAGCGCTGACTTCAATAGGATCTGGATCTTTCCAAGAGATTTTCTCCTGCTTCCCTATGATTCTCCCAATACCTACTGCTATTCTGCCAACTTGAGATCCCCAATCGATCCAGAAATCTCTGAATTCTGACCCACTTAGGATTCTGTTCATGTCAGTTTTATTTTTGTTTTCTGTCCGTACACCTTTCCTTATGATAAAACTCTGAAGGGGTGGAGCATAGGCCCCGATGATTAGTTCGTAGACTTCCTTGTCTGACACTCGAGGGTTCCTGAAAATAAGATAGTATGTTGAGAAAGACATAAGATAAGTTTTAGTCTTGGCATTCCAACTACCGATTATGTATTTGTTTAAATTGAAATAATGTGACATTTTTCAATAGCCTAACAAACCTAGCTAAAACAATTTGGGCTCCCTGGGAACCCCGGATTCGCAATTGCAGTTTCTTGTATTCTGAGGTCAGCCATATGAAATTATAGGTTTTTGGACCCTTCGGAGTCTTCACTTGGAAATATTCCATTCCTGCAAATAGTACAACACATAAAAAACAGAACATTAGTAACTGTATATTATTCTAGTGTCCATCATTATTAGAATGTCCCTGCCCTTAAAGCGTGAAGTAGAGAGTAAAAAGGTATCATAAATCAATATTATGACAAACTTCTTGAGCAATAGGCCTAGTAGATCTATGTCTTATTTCATACAGCAGAGACTATCGAAAAGTCTTTTGATATGATGTAACTTGTTGTAAGTCACACATCTAGGCCGATATGGTCACTAATTAAAATTAAGATACACAATTTTGAATAAATAGAGTTTCACTTGGAAAAAGATTGACTAAAACAACTCGAGTTAAAGGATGTTGCGTGTTTCAGTCAAAGTACTAAATTGAATTGAAGAAGACAAAGTTTTTTGCCAGCCTTTCATTGTTAACAGTCATATTACCATAAGCCTGGGTTAGGTTCAGGAAACGTGTTTACACAGTTGAATATTTCAGTTTGAGAAATCTTGACAATAAATTGCTTTTGGTTCCCTTTAAAGGAGATTCTATTGAGACGTAGGGACCATGTACCTTCTTCAAACTGATCAATCGGTAGTGATTCCGGCTGTATCGTGGCGGATCGTCCGCGAGGCAGCTTATCTGAGAAAGGTGTCGATAAATGTGTTATATTGATATCCTCAGATATGTATAGGCCAATACGACACAGATTATACTGCACAAACCTGCACACAATAAGTGTATGATATCAACTATTGTGAAGAAAGGAAATAAAGCCATCGTAATCTCGCTCGTTAATAAATAGTGTTATACGGTAAAATTAGCCGTACTCAAAATTATAATGATATGTTGTGCAGTTAGTAGCCTAGGGAATAGACATACTATTATGATTATGCATGAGCGCAACGGGTGGGGACTCTCTGCCTATTGGTAGAGAGGCAAAGGTGATACGTATACATGTGTCTGCATCATTGCAATATTGTGTCGTCATTCTCACATTATACCAATGATCTCCCCCCTTATGGGAGCACTTATTTAACTATATCTTGTGAAATGAATATCTAGTTCATATCTCCTATAGTTAACTTATTTTAAAAAGAGTATAAGACAACTTGGTATTATAAGACACTTAAAAATGTATAGGTGCTTCCTCGGATACTAGCCTCAATACATTCATGGGGTATGTTGCTTTTCAACAGTGCAATGCTGCAAAGAAAGTAATCAAGGTATCTATCCAAATATAATAGATATCGTAAGACCAATTGATACACAGCCATGTCATCCGTTCGTGGCCGGTTGTGCCCAGTTCAACAAATTGATTCCCAATATGTCAGTCACTTTTGCACTTGTTTTAACGTTTATCAGATTATATCTTTTTGCATTTCTATTTCCGTAAAGATTCATATCACATTTATTAAAACATATTTGGCTTAATATCAAATGTGTTCCATCTCAATGTATGAAATACATTGATAATGATAATGGTCATTTTCAGAGTTAACGTGCCGACCTTGTACATTCTAGATAATGGGATAATGCATAGCAGTTAAGTAGTATAATATGTTTTTCATCCAAATCGTATGGAGTAGCAAAGGATAATCGAATTTCTCTCTTAACATCAAAGTCACATATGAATACACTCTTAAAGTTGCTTGGTATTTCATATAGACTTACTGGTTAAATGCTACCAAATTAGGATCCCAAGCGCTATAGGAGTCCTAAAGTCTTAACAAGTCTAAAAATCAACAACATGCGTAACATTTAGGATACTGATTGAAAACAAAATTGGTATAAAACTTGCCAATGCGGCTTGTAACTGCAGAAGCGAACAAGCAGGATGCTATTACAATGATCCCAAAGCAGGTTCTCGGTAATCCAGGAGCCATGGTTGAGAAACAGAAGAGTAACTCAAAGAAGAAACTAATCCCAGAGCTTTCCAGAGGACTCCTTCATCCTGTAATAGTCAGTTCAGGAATAACAAAGTTTCTTACTCTCTAGGGACAGTGGGAGGGGAGACCAAAACCGCCCCCTTTTCATTGATATAATTGTATATTCTGAGATAAAGGAGGAAAATCGTTGCCTAAGGTCAGGAAGCGAACACTTGAAGCTAGCGTTAAAGATTGGTAAACAGATGAGAGATGGGAAGACATGCAAGTAATCTATAATGTTTTTATCCGCAATGAGTCTCTCGACCACCGAAATCGAGGGGGCTAAACTCGCATAAAATTAGCCACATTGAACGTCGACATTATATCTGCAGGCCCTCTGTATATATATGCGTGTGTATTATATTGGAAATGTTGAGACTTGCAAACGTTTCCTATATACCCCGTCCCATCACACACAGACACATACACACAGACATAGACACACAGACATCGACACACACCGACACAGACACCGACACACAGAGACACCAACACCTGCAGACACACAGACACAGACACACACAGACATACACAGACACATACACATGCACACACACATTAAGTAGTATCCCAAAGGATAGTAACCCTATACCTTTCCCATGAACATGCGCACTGGACCCTACTATAGACACCCTGTTCCCAACGCTCCTATAGGAACCTATATATATCACAATCGCTTGGTTCAGGCCATTCCGCTAGCAGGGTGCCACACTATTGATATTGAAAAAGGTGTAGGTCCCATAGGCCTAGACCTCAATCCGGCCGCCCGTGGGCATTTCCCCAATCCACCGCCTGGAAAAACTGTTAAAATTTTCATATCTTTCCACATGTAAAAATCAATGTAAACTAGTTCAAATGTAAATCATATCAATATAAAATGTAAACGTGAGCTGCCATAAAACGTAACAATTTGACATTTAAATGAAAATATGAAACATTGACATTAAATTTAAACCTGCCAACTATAATCTTGTTCACTCGCCCTGTGCTCTTGAAATAATGCAAAGAATCGATGGGTAACGCAATATCCATACATTTATAACAGAAAAATCATGATTTTTCATTATTTGAGACAATTCTAATTTACGAATATCTAATGCAGAAAAGAATAGAAAATCGCTGACCTTTGAGTTTATGTAATAGGCCTAGTCTATAATGATATGATATTCATATTTTGATTAATTTATAGAGACAATTGTTTTGAAAGTTAGGCCCTAAGTAATTTTTCTGGGGTTAAAAATAGAAAATATTTCTTTGGGACAGTCATGTCAGATTTTCAAATATAGGCCTAAGTGCATCTTTGGGAAATTTTCTCACGTACGTACTGGGGTCTAAAGGGTAGATCTAAATGAAGAGTCCAGGACGGCAGACGTTTGATTCGGAGCATTTCTTGTTATTCATTAATTCATCACAAAAAATAGCTGAAAAAGTCTCGAGAGTTCACCCAGTAGAGACAAAAATAATATAGCTACACCTTTGTACTACGGTTGGTAGAGTATAGCCTATAGGTCTAGGCTAAAGCCTTTAGGGTTTTTAGGGATGTCTTCACATTCGGCCTAGGCCTATAGTCTAGGGCCTAACTACCGGTTTTGACAATAACTCTAAATGTGAGTTAATCCAACCACACATCTTTAATCTAGAAGTGGTAGTTTACGAATGATTGGCCACACCTCTGATCGGCAGGTGCGCCGTCATAGTGCCAAAGGCGTTCTTACCCAAGGCGGGAAACGAATGATGTTATCCGGTCGGAGGGGGGTGTCGCTGCCGTCGACAAGATAGAACGGCAGTAAATAGTTTCCAAGATGGCGGAGGCAGTACGAGTTGCGGTGCGGGTCAGACCTTTCATATCCTTTGAAACGCATGATAGCATAGTTGTTTTCCAGGTATTCTTAGGTGTAAAGGTCAAGTGTTGTACATTTATCGTTTTTGTATTTGTTTTTATTGTTGGTATTAATGTTTTGCTGTACGATAACGTATGTAAACTTGGTTGCTGACGACGCTATCACCTGTGACCTGTTGCTGATCAGTGAATGAGTGGACCGACGACTGGTGTTGACTTTGCAAAATAACATTATTACGAGGGGACACATGTACAATTAAAGATAGCTATAATCCTAATAATTCGGAACGGATCTTGATATATGATGGCATTGTCCTAGAATCAATGTAAGACCCATGGCCATGCGAAAAGAAAAAGTTATTGGGGGCCTAGTCGCAACCTGCAAAGGGGTCAGCACAGTTGACTACGCTTTAGCAGATATCAACCTGTTTTGTCACATAAATGAATTTTCTGTTGACACTTTTGATAGGAACCTATCCGACATACACTGCCCAATAATATTAGAGCTAAATGCAGCAATAGAGGCAGGGGTAGAAACTTTCCCTACTCAAAAACAGCCACAGTTTAATGGCGAAACCAAACCTGACTCAAATATACCTAAATCTTCTTGGGACCGTAACAAGCTCCAAACTTTCACTGAATCTTTTAATATACATGAAATCACTACAGTGATGGAGCAAATACACTGTCTAGGTCTGCATAAGGATGCAATCAAACAAGGGGAGGTTGACCAACTTGCCAAATGCATTGAAAAGGTGTACAAAGAAGCAGGTGAGCAAGCAGGGGTCATTAAGGTTCTAGCACCCCACAGGAACAAACACCCTAAAAGTAAGTACCAAACTAGGAAGACAGGGGACAAACCATGGTTCAACAAAGACTGCTTTCAAAGACGGAGAGAGTTCTTCTGTGCTAAAAATCTGTACAAATTGGATGAGAGCATGTCTAACAAAGTAGATATGAAGCAGAAATGCAAGTTATACAGGAAAACTCTGAAAACTGCCTATAAAAACTATCATCATGAACTGCACCAGGAACTCCGGAATTTAAAAAGCAAAAACCCAAAAGAATACTGGAACATTATTAATAAAGCACAACCCAAAAATGACAAAATGGGTGCCATTACAGTAGATTCCTTTAGAGACCACTTTCAAAAGCTAAATGAAATTGATAACTGGAAAACGCAGATAACACATGATTTTAGTATAGATGCAAGCAGCGACCTCCCCTTTAATCAACCAATCACTGTGGGAGAACTCTGTAAACTTATAAAAAAACTTAAGAATGGCAAAGCTGCTGGTTTTGATCAGATTCTCAACGAATTCATTAAGAATAGTCCAATCTCAATGCACAACCTAATCTGTGACTTCTTCAACCTCATCCTTGACACAGGTGTTGTACCAGACAGCTGGTCAATTGGTATGATTGTCCCTATATTTAAGAACAAGGGCAATATTGATGACCCAGACAATTACAGAGGCATCACTTTGCTCAGCTGTATGGGGAAACTGTTCACTATGGTTCTTAATGATCGTCTCCAGAGCTACCTAGAAGTAAACAACTTATTGGGAGAGGAACAAGCTGGTTTTAGGGAAGGGTACTCAACCCTAGACCATATATTTTCCCTAAATTGTATTATTGATCTTTTCCTCTCTCGTAAGAAACGCCTCTACTGCGCATTTATTGACTATCGTAAAGCCTTCGATACCATTGACCGGTCTTCCCTTTGGACAAAAATGCTCCAACATAATATCAAAGGTAAAATTATTACTGTCATTAAAAACATGTATGATGCTGCCAAATCATGTGTAAGACTCAAGGGTAACATGTCAGACTTTTTCAACTGTAAAGTGGGGGTGAGACAAGGGGAGAATCTCTCACCCCTACTCTTTGCAATATACCTAAACGATTTAGAACAGTACTTTCACCATACCTGTACAGGCATCAGCTTTACTGCATGTGATAATGATGCTGAAGTCCTACTCAACCTGTTCACCCTATTATATGCTGACGATACCATCCTTTTCAGTGAGTCTGCAACCGATCTTCAGAATATGTTGAATGTTCTAAATACATACTGTAAGCAATGGCACCTCTCTGTTAATACCAGCAAGACCAAAGTAGTTATATTTTCTAAAGGTAAAATTAAGAACCTACCTGAAATCTTCTATGCAGGAGATACACTTGATGTCCAGTACTCCTACACTTACCTAGGAATACTCTTTAACTATAACGGTAAATTTACTGAGGCAATGAGGAGACAGATCTCACAAGCAAAAAGGGCCCTTTTCTCCTTACTAACAAAAGCTAGGAAACTGCAGCTACCCCTCGACCTGCTTTGTCATCTTTTCGATGCATGTGTTGTACCAATATTATTATATGGTTGTGAAGTATGGGGTTTCTCAAATATAAACGAAATAGAAAGGGTTCAAAGCTATTTCTGCAAGTATGTCCTCCGCCTCAGCCCACAAACAGCAAATTGTATGGCCCTCGGAGAACTTGGGCGAACTAAACTTGCTTGCACCATTAATCAGAGGATGGTGAACTTTTGGTCTAGATTGATAACAGGAAAGTCCAGTAAAATCTCACACCTTCTATTCTATATTGTAAAAGATAACCACGCTAAAGGTTCATCTAACTCTCCATGGCTGACAAAGGTACAAACTATCTTAAATGAGTGCGGAATGGGCTTTCTTTACCACATGCCACCTGAACGCATTAATTGTCTATATACCAAAACAACTGTTAAAAATAGAATATCAGCTATGGAAAACCAAGACTGGCATAGTTCTACGATGGAGTCAGGACATTGCAGTAACTACCGAATTTTCAAGAGTTGTCTCAGGCCAGAAAAATATCTTACTACCCTCACCTACAAGGAGGCAACTGACCTATGTAAATTCAGATGTGGTAATCACAAACTGCCAGTAGTAGTAGGCAGATACAACAATACTGAAAAAAGCAAAAGAATCTGTACACTTTGTAACTCCAATGAGGTTGGAGATGAATTCCATTATATTTTTCACTGTCCAGCCCTCACCCAAGAACGAACACTTTATATAGATGATAAATACCAGAGAAGTCCCAATGCTCTGATGATGGAGGCACTTTTTAATAGTGAGAACCCCCTGACATTGTCTAACTTAGCAAAATTTTGTAGCTCTATCATGAGCAGATTCAGAAAAGACAATAATTATTGTAAAGCCAAAAAGAAAAAAAGTAAGACAAAGTCATCCACCAGAGTCATAAAAAAGAAAAGGGAGGCCAAACGCAAAGACCCTACCAGTGTAAACAAGACAAGAAAAGGGCAAATACTGAAAGTGAGGAAACAAAAAATGAATCTCACTCGCTTTCCTAGTCAAACTTTGGACAAACCTCTCGCCTAGTCAACTCTACCTCTACTAAGCATCCCAATTGACCTATAAGAGTCAAGGACTGTTTATGTAATGCATTGTATATATTTATTTCCCATGGTGCTGCCACCTGTGGCTATACATCTCCATGGTGCTGCCACTCGTACCTAACATGTTAAACCTGTATTATATATTTATACCAAAGTAGCCGTCCTTCCATGTAGCTAGACAACCTTTCCTATTGTTCATTGGTGATGCCATGTAACTTTCGGCTATACCCAATCTCTTTCCTTTGCCTCTAATGGGGCTGTGAATAAACCATTGTATTGTATTGTATTGTTTACAGCCACTTCAATTTTCCCAAATCTCTAGGCCTAATGATTTTTCTAAATTCTAGGCAAAAAAGCACACCAGAAGTGGCAAAACAACTAAAACTTCAGTTCAGGTAGACCTCTAACATCATCATTGGTTTGAAAAAAAGCCTTAAGTTATTAGGGTAGCCTAGAGATGAAGGGGTAGAGTGGCAAGTCTATTAATCTATTTCATATACTGATATAGACTAACCATATTTTCAATATTCTTTTTTTCCCCCACACAGATTCTTTGATTAGCTAGATCTAGATAAAGTAGAAAATAGAAAGTATGAAAGTACGGATATTAGACTTACCACTCTACCCCTTCATCCCTATATAGATAATTTCTAAATTTTTACAAGTGGTCTCAGACATTTACTAAAAAATATGTGTCAGATCATAGAGATACTAAAGATATGTATGTCTATAGAGCGATTGCCAGTTCCGAAGTTCCGGTCGATCGTTAAGCCTTGTGTCTATGGGACCGGAACTTCGTTTTTTTTCGCTACAATCCGCGCGAATTATCGGGGTTTCTGCGCGACCGGCACGGGGTCTATGGTCAGATACATAATGCACATAGACATAAATAACGTCATGCTGCAGTGGGGATGGGGGGGTCATGCTTCCATAAAAGATATTATAGCTATTTATAGTATTGTCTGATAGTTGCTTCCATGACGAAATATGACAAGGGGGGAGGGGGGGGGGGGAGTCATGTGGTGCATGACATCATGTTTGAAAAATTCTAATTTCAGAGGAAAATTGTAGGTAAAGCTTCTTTTCAGGGTCAGACTGCCTCCTAGGCAAGAAACTCTGCTTGTCTTTAAGTCTTTGGTTACATCCATCTATGCTGGGAGGTGGGGGGTCCTCCTTGCATGATGTAATTTTTAGGGGGGGGGGGGGGGGTCAAGGGTTGCATGACCAAAACATGACAAGGGGTGTGGGGCCAAAATGGTCAAAAATAGCATGACGTCATTTATGGACGGCCCCTAGTTGGCATCTAGTACAAATATGCATTACTCGAGTCAAGTTACATAGGGAGCGAGATGACCATGGATTCTTCAGGGAAAGGGAGTCGGAGCCATCAATATCGCCCAAAGAGAATGGCGAAAGTGGTGAGGAAACTGGATTCCTCATCTAGTTCGACATGGTGGTACCCTTATGGTCCCAAGTGGAAAATATCATAATAATGGGAATTCCCTAAAAAATAACTTGGGAATCCCAGGTTATCGCATATATTTAGATTTGTAAAGATTACAATTTAAAATAACCTGTATGAGGCTGAATTAAAGATATTTAATGCTAAAGTTCAATTTCCTTTCCGTACATATTAGGGGGTGGGGGATTCCCTTTTATTGAGAGATTGGGATTCCACGATAAGTCCTTGTGACGTCATGCATTCAAGGATTTCCCCTAAAAATGCATAGAAATGACCAAATTTTAAAATGTCATAACTTTGTTTACATTTTAAATCTTCTTAAGATATCTCTAGCATCATTGGTTCTTGATCCAAAAATTAAGCTCAAAGAATTTCATCGGAAAATATTTATCCTGTAGTTATTGGTAAGGGTTCCTGGACCAGGCCTAGGGTCAACGCAGATACGAATGGCACCAGACCTTTTCTTTACAACTGAAATTGGTTCACCCAATCAGTAGGACAATCTGCTTTACATAGGTTTTTTTTTTTCTGAGACATGTTTATTCAGTTCATGAGGACAGAATATTTCAGGACTCGGGGAGAATACAAGGAGGTCGGACAAAACATTTGGTGCCATCCTCCAGGGTACGATGCGCAGGCTACACCACTACAATCCATCTCAGTATCCGAAATTAAGGGTGCACGCTGGACCCGGGGTGCATGTTTTTGCAGCAGGGTTCATACTTTTGAATAGTGCGCACCCAGCAGATGCACACATTTTTGATGGAATAAATAGCCTTATATTACTGAGGGTGCACAGAAAGACACCCGGGTGCATACGTTTCAAAGCTATGCACCTGGCGAGTGCACAGATTCAAACCTTAATTTCGGGCACTTTATGTTTTGTCATAACGTGGACATGCGGTCATGGTAATGACATGGTATTGGTAATCACCAGCATCTAGTCCCATGACCTTGTGTTCACAAGTCCATGGAACTTCCTAAATCATTGCATTACGCTTACATAGAAAAGTACGGTCTATTCGTAATGGTAAAATTACTGGCAGTTATCCAAATACCAAGTTACAGAACCGGCTTACTGTAAAATCCCGTCTATAACCCGCGGCCCCTAATCGAACTAGGGTCAAATTATTAAGTGCGTTTGCATATTAACCTAATGCATTTAATTCATAAAATGATAATACTATTATATGGAATTATTGTGAGTACGGCTGGTAAGCGGGTTTTTCTTTCACTCAAATGAATTCACGCAAACATAAAAGTGTTCAATTTATGCTTAGGGTCTGCTTATAAACGGGTTTTTACGGTTATTTTATATTGACTCTTGTATTTGACTTCGCCCTGTAGGAGCCACTTAAGCTCGTGTTGTAGAACTAACATGATAATTGTTAGTAAAGCGTGTAAGTATAGCCAAAATAATAATGAGGCCTGTGAAAACTATGGAGGTCCAGTTTAGAGTAGGAGTGACCGATCTCTGTTTGAATAGACACAAAGTTTGTAAAGAAATGAAAAGTTGACAAATTTAATCTGTTTGTCAAGAACATGAGATTGGGTTGCATTTACGAGAGTAAACCTGAAAGCTAATTAACACTCTTAAAGGGAGAGGTGTCACATCTTTTTGATACACTTACAAGAAAGAGAAGTTTTTTTTTATTATCATACAGAATCTGAATGTATCTTATGTTTTGTATACTTTACAAAATTATATCCTGGAATGTACAAAACTATTATTCTGGATTATTTGTTTAACTTTGATTATAAAATGAGAGTGTATTTCAGTTGTATGGATATTCACCAATGCTCAGCTTACTCGATCCAGGTATTTTACAAATTGTTGATTGATTTCTTAACCGTTGCTACAATGCCCGTGAAAAAGAACGCAATGCCACCCTCATCATTGATATGAAAAACAACACCACTGAAATCAAGAACCCAGAAAACCTAAAAGAAGAGCCAAAACGTTTCACGTTTGATTACTCGTACTGGTCCCACGACAGCTACAAAGAACGGAACGATGGATACCTTGAACCAGCGGGATCCAGATATGCTGACCAGGTAAGATTGACTATTTATAGTAAAGAGTATACTCATTAGACCAACACTTATACGTCAGTTTGTGTATAATGTGATTGATATAATATATATGTATGTATCATAATCGTTTTCAGAATAATTGAATTTTGCAAAACATGTTTGGGGGAAGATGGCTCGTTGTCTACATGTGTATTACCAGTAGTTAAGCTAATGACGGTTATGCCTGAATACAAATTGAATTTAAAAAAAAACGATAGTATGCCCATATAAAGTCTGCTCGATATACCATTGTATTTTGGTAACCCAATTTTCTTTTGTGTGTCGGAGCTCAGATTTTACTATGTTTCGCCAAGATAACTATTGAATGACGGGCCCATAATTTTGATAACAAATGTAAGGGGTGGGGGATTAATTTATACCTGATACAAAAACATCTAATTTTAACAATGATACTATATCATAATGTTATTATTTTCTCCAGAAAAAGGTGTTCAGCGATCTTGGTCAGGGCGTCCTTAAGAATGCCTGGGACGGCTTCAACTGTTCGCTTTTCGCCTACGGCCAGACGGGGTCGGGCAAGTCCTACTCCATGGTGGGCTACGGCAACAATAAAGGTCAGTGTACCGCACGTCTGCCCAGTGGACAGGCTACCACCAAACATAAACAAACATGTATTACATGTCAGAGGTTGCCTAGTTATCTACGTAAACATCGTTTTCTCCTATTCGACAATGTCATGTAAAATTGATACCCCTTGTAAGTAGGGTTCAACATCCCTGAAGAATTTCTTAAAAGACAAGACATGTTGGTTATACCCGAGCATATTTAAACCTGTTAAGAAACAAACCCTGCTCTTGAAAGTTGAGTTAAGAAATTGTGAGAGTGTGTATACAATATTTTTGGCTTGCGTGCTCGAGCAATATTATGAGTATGATAGTACAAAGGTCCGATATATATATATATAATCCAGGACTGAGGTTGATGCTAGTTGCGCCCCAGAATTGCCCTTTTAGAATGATCTACGGTTTTATTAATACACTGTTCATGAAAAATAACCAAAAAAAACCGATTTCATGAAAAATGTTCTTTGGGCCAGATTAAAGCGGATGATTTCTCCCTGAGCCAAGCTCTATATAAATGAGGTCCTCCTAATACACAATAATGAGTGTGTCTTATCAGGCTTCATTACATGTTACTTTCTCCTCTAAGTGGTCCTCTTTGCCTTATCAAGAGGCCTCCTATCGGATTTGCACACTAAAGAGGTGTTTCATTCTAGGAATTCAAATAGCAACACAGACTCGTGATATCCCAATGCTAGAAATTGAAGGCACCATGAATAGCATAGCAGTGCGCGTTTTCTTTTGTCTTTGGGGGGCTAATGCTGTATTTCACTGGTCTGGGAATATCCCTCAAAATGTGATACACGTACTTCTAAAATTTCCCAGCTGTATAGATACTATACGATAAGAAAAATAGTAGTGCCCCTATTATACACGCATAGCATATGAAAGCGACATGGCTTGTGAGCTGAATGTTTTGGGAATTTTTTTTAAATACACGCATAGCATACAAGGAAGAGAGGGTAGCGGGAGGAGTAATTAAAGGGAAAGGAGGAACGTTCAGAATTCCTTGTAAGTTCAAGAATTTAAGAGAATCTTCGAGATTTACATGTTCATAATTTTATCATTAACTATGATGTCTTAGAAAAAAGTTGTTACGTGTTCTTCCAAGTTCCAGCCTGTGTTGAATCATCTCCCAACTATATACACGAAGCGCCCAACTTTTGCTCATACGAGTAAACGGGATATCCTCGATCTTATCATTTCTGTTGAACCTGACATCAGTATATCAGTTCCCCGATAAGTCCGATAAGGATGCTCTAAGTGGATTGTAGAAGCATTAGCTGTATTTATGGGACGAGGTAATAAACATGTAATATGTATCTTCCCTCAATATAAATCGCACCACTTTCATTACCTAGATGGCTCTATTGCCAATATCTTAAACCGGATATTTCGTATGCAAAGTCTCTGGTTAAACAGAGTAACTAGAGATTTATGTCAGGCTAAATATCACGAGCAAAATGTCAACCCTTGGCGGAATGACCATGTCATAATCGCATGCCAACATAAATAATAACCATTCAAATCCAGTCAATGAATTATGCTCTATTATAAAGCTTATTTTATGTTGGCTAATGATAAAATAGGATGTGTCCTCGAGTGAATTATTGCACGAGGTACGAGATTTGGCTGCATGAGAGTTTGGCTCTTCGCCAGAGACCGTGATATATAACAGTATTAACACACAGAGTGGTGTAGTCTTGTCAATATTGTTTATTGGAGTCAACACATACTACATTGATACGCCAATTAATAGACAAAGTCGGGAAATAATGCGTTTCTCTTCGTTTTGGCAATCGCTTGTGATAAATCTGTGGCCGTGCTTTGATGGACTTAGAATTTGTGTGTTCAACTGGAAGTTTCGATTTAAATTTTCATTAATCAAAAATGACCGTTTCTATGCAGTAGTGTTTTTCATATCCAAAGATTGATAGTGATATTATACAGGGGCGGATCCAGGGGGGGGGGGGGGGTGCCGGACGGGCCTTGCCCCCCCCCCCCCCCCCCCCTCCTCTGTTAAATCATGTTTAAAAAGGGGCCCCCTCCCCCGTACATTCATGTTTTTGGCCCCCCCCCCCCCCCTCTACAAATTCCTGGGTCCGCCCCTGATATAGCTGAGTAATGGTAGTATATGGGTTCTTAGAATAGATAAATTATTTTTAAAAAAGTTCATCATAAATGTACATTCTACCTTAGAAAAAACGCCTAAAAACGAACAGAAAACCATTATGGTAACCGCGAAAGTGGAATGATTAATATAGGTTCATGAACCTATACATTGCCGCATAGTTTTCAGTTATAAATGTACATATAATTGCATTTGTTTCAGCTTCTTACTATCATCTTAACATTATTCCAAACTATTAATATAGTATATCAAAAAGGAAGTGACATCAAACAATAATAATAATAGATGATTCCCGAGAGTTTTGAAAGCAGATGATATTGCAAAAACATTGCAATTTGCATTTAGTGCATCAGAGCAGATCACCTTCAGTGGCCAATGCAGCAGCGGACGTCCCGTGTCGTCTGAAAGGCCAGCATCAAAGATGTATGGGTACACTAGGGGATGGAGGTACACTGACACTGTTGTTAGGAACCGAGTCAATCTATTGTACCCGACCCATTAAGGGATTGTACAGTGCTCTTAGTGATTCAACTTGAATATACATAGTCTTAAATTGAAATAGACATAAGGGGGGGGGGGGGTGAGACGGCTAATGTTAATTTATTTTCCACGCTGATTTGATATTAAATGAAAAAAATGCGTGTGTAGAGGTTGTGGAATCAGTGACCTTGCGTGGGTAGGGAAAATGGAAACAAGCGAGTAAATTCGACCTGAAAAATTGCCGATCTACATTACTATTCTACAGCTTTGGCTGACCTGTGAATCAGGATTCGCACGATAAGGTTTGGCCCAGTGCTTCGGCAATGATCCACCTTCAGATTTGAACGTGTCTGCTACATCATAATCCCAGAAGTCAGTGCATGTTCCACACATTTGGCTCTGCTAGTGGACTGTTTTATGGGAACTATGAACCAGATTGTCAAGTATCCAGTGCACAAACTTTCTTGTTTGTTCTGACACACTGTGCTTTTCCCCCGAGGTATATGCAAACCAATTGAGCGTTCCAAACATATGGTTTTATTAAAAAAAAAAGACGTATGATGTATTAAATTGGAATATACTCTATTCTACCCAATAGTTAAACGTGTTATAGTATCTAATGTGGCCAATCACATTTCTTCAGACTAATTAATAATCGAACAGCATCTCATATCTGTCGTTTACTGTCAAATGAAAGTAATATCACATATTTACAGCAACTACCATTGTATTCGGGAGTATAATTGAGGGGCTTACTAACCCGTTAAATAGTGATGATGTTCGTAGATGTGTATAGAGTAACACCGATGATTCTATCGATTTCTGACCCAGCTGAGTACTTAGGCCTGATTGGGTTGGGCCAGTGTGTTTAGTGCTAAGTACTCTGACTGTTAGTCGTTGGGATTTATTGACCCTGCCCTTCGTGTGAAGTCAACGGGTTGGGGTTGTCCAAAGGTGTAATCGATAGAACGATGAGGTGTGTGGACTCGTGTACCGGGAACAGCATGCAAACATGCAGATAACGCGGTGTTTGGTTCTATGTACGGTTGAATAGACGAGGCTCGAGGGAACTGGGGTAAAGGCGGGCCACGCAAATAAAACTCTAGCAAATCAACTAGGTGTAAACCTGGATGAAAACCTGAAGTACAAATAGAAAAAAAACTTAAAACAAAAAACTAAAGAACTACAAAAAACAAAACATGATACTGAAGGAAGAAAAAATTCAAAGTTCAACTACCTTACACACAATAAAAAACCCTAACAATAACACGACCCTATATCTCCGAAATGAAGGGAGGAGGTATAAAGACAAAGAATATCAGATATCCCATTTTAGAAGTCTCGGATATAGTTCTGAGTACTCAAAAGACAATGTTTAGCCTCGGTCCTCATTGGACAACTACAGACGCTTTTTGCAAAGGCAAAGGATCAACATGTGTGATATAATTATAAGACCACGAATATTCAGGATGAAATGAAACTTTGAGATAGATACGCCGAATATTCGATCTAAAAAGACGAGTTAGTTATAGAAGAATATGAAATTGAAATATGAAAGAAATGTTTTTGTTTATTCTTTATTTCAGGCATTGTACCAATATCATGCGAAAAACTATTTACCGACATAGAAGCAAAGAGAAAAGAGGCAAAGGCAGGACAAGAGTATCAGGTATGAAGACAGTTACCACCGTTAATTAAAATACCAGAACACGTTATAATTACTTTTATTCAGAATTTTCGGTACGTGCTCTTGAATGCTTAAAATAAAGACGGGCGCTATAGAAATTTTCAAAGAAATTAAACGATCTTAGCTATCAGATTAGCATGTCCAGTACAATGCATTTTTCTCACTGTATCGACATTGAAACATGTATCAGTAACAATAGATCTGTGTGACTCTTCTTCGATTAAAAGTGTTTTTGATAAAAAAATCTTATAACAAACGTTATTCATAAAACAATATTTCCCCCCAACAGGTGAGTTTCAGTATGATGGAGATCTACAACGAACAGGTTCGTGATCTTCTGAATCCGGCCAGTCTCAAGATAAAAGGAGGACTTAAGGTTAGGCAGCACCCAAACAAGGGTTTCTACGGTAAGTTATAAATCAAGCGTCGGTTTATCTCAATTATAGACCTGATGGCATATATTTGTCCTTAAACATTCCCGAGTTACTTATTTCACACTTAGTAATTTCAAGATTAATCAATGTGATAATTTTCTTTCATGATCTAAATTGTATTTAGCTATCTGTGCTCTCTTTGGTGTGATAACCTTTCAGAATAAATTGTATATTTCCCTAGTGATAACAATAGCGTAATTTCTTTTTTCTAAATTTATAAAAAAAAAAATGACCTGACCTTTTATTCAAACAGTTGACCAGCTGAAAACAGTGCCAGTGAACAGCTACAGAGAAATTGATGGTAAAATGGAAGAGGGTACTAAGAACAGGACAGTTGCCTCTACCGCCATGAACGCCACCAGCAGGTACACTAGATGAATATTTTTTAGGGGTCGAGGCGAAGGAAAGTATCATGGGCTACCCTGAAAGAGAGCACATGTTTAAAAATGTTTATTCAAACATAGATGAAAATCTAGTGGAACAAAATGATGAAATATAGTCCTTACACTTTGAGTAATAAATGGGTTTAATGTAATTGAGATGCTGTGTTTCTTGATCGTCAAGAATAAGTATTAAGGCTTTGAGTCAGTTTAATTCTTATGCAGCGACCGAAAGAACTTTTGTTTAGCAGGCAGGTTAGAGTGACATACATACTTAATAATACTGTAAACAAAATTTCAGTAGCATCAGCGGGAACAACTAGCCACATTGATGATCAAAAAAACAACTTGTAATTGTCCCTGTGGTCAATGTCAGGCTTATGCTTTCGCACGTATTATGTTTTAGTCGAGCCCACACGATTGTAGCCATAAACTTCACCCAAAAGGAGAACAACGACCTCGGGGAGAGTATGACGAGAACGGCCATCATCAACCTGGTCGACTTGGCTGGAAGGTGCGTCACATTTTATATCTAATTTTATAAGGTCATTCTCAAATATTCTATACTGACGCGTTAAGTCGTGAATTCCCGAATCCAGAAAATATCTTAACATTCAAGAGAATGCTTTGAATAGATGAGTCTCGTATCACCAACAACAAACTAAAGGTTCCCATAAATGTTTTCTCAAAAGAACTTCTCCTAAAAAGAATTTATAAGAACGTGATATCAGTTTATCCACTATGTCAAACCATAAATAAGAAATGGAACTATTTCGTTTGCAGTTGCAACCAAATATATCCAGATACAACAGATTCAGTGGGGACTCTTGTCTATGATAAGATCATGACAATCTTGATTCAAATAAAAATAATTATGTTTTCTGTTTAATCAATTCCTGTTGTAAAGTGAGCGCGCCGAGTCGACCGGGGCCACCGGTGACCGTCTGAAGGAGGGTTCGGCCATCAACCAGTCACTGAGTACACTCGGAAACTGTATCAAGGCCCTAGCCGACCTCAGCCAGGGAAAGAAGGGCACGCTAGGTAAGGACCTGTGATTCATAATTATCATAATGTTAGAAATCAGGAACTTATTCCTTCCATATACAATCATTATGATCGGGGGAAAAAGAAAAAAGTAAAAAAAGATATCATAATTAGGTTTTTAGTCTAATTTTAGAGTGAACACTTGATTAATTAAAATTGTTGTTATTTTTCTCTATATATGTACATGTCTTTTAATTAAAAGCAACTATTAGCCCCTATTATAAAATGTCAATGTTGTCGTTCAGAATAAACGTATGTCAGAGTACAGTATTGCTTATTAATACACACAGATAAACTTGTTTCAGGAAAACCGGTTCACATTCATGGTATGATAGTTGTAGCTAGTTCCCCCTGAAAAGATTCCGCCAACAGATATGTTGGTGTCAGAAATCGTACTTAGCTCGCCTTCCCCTTAAGATGTCATGATCGTACGCGTTTATAAACCATTTAAGAACTTAAATTTAAATTGGTGATGTGTTTAAATACAAAACAAACAATTTCAGTGTGTAAAGGTATTTTCCAAGTGTTAACTGTTAAAAGAAAAATGCATGGACTCAAATTTGTTTGTACCACCGCAATGACATATGCAAATAATGTATGCAGAAAATGAATAAATTCCTTGCATGAAATACCAAATACCACCCTATAGATCGAATTACAATTAATCAATTGCCTGATAGTAATTATGGTCGGGTTTACCGGTAGATATGTTATTATTAAGCGCCTTGTAGTACATAATGTTGTGGGGTAAACACCTAAGATCAAGTTTATACGTTAAATAAGATGTAAAACTCGAATGTTTGATACCTCAGGTAAAAAGAACGTTGTCGGTAAGTATCTTGTGGACTGATCCACACTTTTAGTTGTCAAGAAACTCATTCGCCGTCACCTGCCAGAAGTCCTGGTATCTTATGAAATACCTAGCAGTTTGAGAAATTTGACAACAGTAGCACCACTGTATTAGGAAAGGCGTTCACTCACCTCGTTAACATAGGATTCTGTTAGGGAATCAAATTTACATTGAATCAACAAGACAATGTAAAACTTTGTATTTTCACCTAAGCAGCTCAAAGTAGAACTTGGTTACTTGTAGAAATAGAAAAAAGTTCATTTGTTAGGCCATCATGCTTATGCTTTCTGCTTTGTAACTACAACTGGTACCTTAAGAATAAAGCTTTTTTACTCAAGTCCGATACTAATCTTATAGAAAAAATGTTTTAGACTCAAATGACTCAATTCCCATTCAGTGAAAGCAAAAAAGAATATAATTGGTAAGGATTTTAGCTCACTGTATTTTTTTCTGATGGAGTACAACATACATTTTATATTTTGATGTAATATTCAGTATCGAGTCTGAGCACCTAGAAAAGTTGACACATCTTTCACGATGCACTTCGCAGTTAGACACAGCTATGCATCAACACATTAGAACCTCTATCACAATAGAGCTTTCATCACAATCTTGAACGTATTCGTTACGTTTAGATTTTTGATAGTCTTAATTGTTTTTCCGAGCGTGAAAAGCTTTTATATGCATGCTATTCGTGCAAATGGGTAGCCATGTAGGGCCAAATGTAAAACTATTCGGGACGTTCTTCGTTCTGGGCCCATATCTTCGTAACTAATTTAGCTGATCAGGGAAAATTTGATTAGGGTCCTATGATCAGTGATTTTGCCTTTTACCAAAATGTATAGTGTTATTGCAAAATACTGTCAAAGAGGAATTATTAGGTGTAAAATTTATTCATGATAGACAGAATTTCTGATCAGGAGACACGGATCAAATTTTCCCTGATCAGCTAAATTAGTTACGAAGATATGGGGCCTGGTAAGTCTGGTAATTCGATTTCTTGCCAGGAGCCCATTCTACAATGCATAATAAGAGCTTAGCCCAACTATCAGACCGACACTTCGGGTTGAGTATTCAGCCTATATTCCACTTTACAAAGTTGTCCTCTCGATTTACCAGGAGGGTACAGAGACTATAGCTTTGCCGATAAACATATGATATGATTTGGGTAATCTCATATATGGGCGGTTAGGCAGAGTCCAACTTAACTCAACTCGACTGTAAACCAGTAGTTCTCAGTTGGCCCTTGACGTTCGTGCACACCACTTCATGCTATGTATCTAATTGCGCTTCTTTCTTTACTCTAGAAATGAAAAATGAATGATATATGTCCATGGTCTTGCTTCTGATTGTACAATTTTTTTTAGAGCTGGCAAATGTACCTCTAATATGTACTCCAGCTATTTGTTTCTGCAAATATTTGTAGAATTTTCCATGTCACATATTTTATATTCGTATAAACTGAAATGGACATTTCCTTTTGAATTGCATGACACCTAATCAATATAAGGTATTTTCTAAATTTTAGGTAAGTATAGCAAGTATAGCCTGCTAGTACAACTGATCTATATTAAAGTAAAACAATACCAAAGCCTTTGGTTTTCTGTTGCTCTGGAGATTCTTACAGTGCTCAAAGTAGGCTTTAAAATATAGAAATATATCCTTACAGTTAATGTGATGTTTTTCAGTACCTTTCCGTGACTCGGTCCTCACTAAACTTCTCAAAAATGCTCTCGGTGGAAACAGCAAAACCATAATGGTGAGTGAAACGACCATTCCCATTTGTAATTTTCATAGATACCTTTCCTTGACCCTGCTTTGTATTTATCATAAAATATCTTGTAGGCGTATGTATTTTACGATGCAATTGTATACTTAGTAAAAAAAACATTTAGAATTCGGGAGACATTTTAAAGTATATTCATCTAAAGCATATATAGGATCGCGTCTGTTTTCTTTGTAATTCTACCTGCATGCTCGCGAATGCCTTACTTTGAAGCCATATGTAATGCGGTGCTATATTTCTGATAGATTGCTGCTTTGAGTCCTGCCGACATCAACTATGAAGAAACGTTATCAACATTAAGATTTGGTACATCAATTTGCTTTCGATTTGCATATATAGCATATTTTATATTGGCCTAAACATTTTGCATGTTCTAAAATTTTCCAGAAGCAACGCGAATCATGATATAAAGAATTCTGCGTAATCACAAAAAAAAAATCTTCTTTACTTCCAAAATAACTATTGCATAATGCTTTCTCACAGATATAAGTAGCTATAGGTATTTCTGTTCCAGATCAGATATTGAAACTTTAAAAGATTTGAAAAAATCACACACAGAAAAAAAAACGAAGTTTGAACTGCCTTATTACAAAAAATAAAGGAAAATATATTTTCTGGTTTTAAAACTTAATCCTTAGGTTATAACTTTCTGTCTATTGTCCCTTTCAGCTGACCGTGCAAAGGCAATCAAGACCAAGGCGGTGATCAACGAGTCGCCTACCGACAAGTTGATCCGGGAACTGAAGGAGGAGAACGCTCGCCTCATGGCTGCTCTCAAGACGGGCGGTGGGCCCGCGGTCACAGCCGACGCCGGAGAGACCGCACAAGGTTTGTCGAGAAGTCTACAACTAATTCAAGCAGTATCTAATAGAATGAGCTAGAACTGCTCGATTACCCGCTAGATACTGTATTATTGTGTCCGTTCATTCTCGGATTCGGTAATCCGGGCATTTGTAGGTGGCGCTACGGTCGGCCCCTTAGTGATTGGTGCAAACAAACACCTAGCGATGTGTTGGCCTTTTGGCGCCTTCCTTCCTGCGTTGTGGCATGGAGGGTAAAAACCTTATTTTACCCTCCATGGTTATGGGTAAGGTGTGCAGAGGCTATACACTGTTCTGTATATGGAATTCCGTAGGTATGGAAAGGCACCTTTAAGTGGCCAGTTACTCCGGTTAGGTGACCAGGCCCACACCAGCTATCTGTTTGTTGTCAGGGAGGTGTTAGGCTAGGTGGCCGGCCAGGTGACCCTGTCCCTACCCGGTCTATACCTGGGCCTAGTGTCGGGAAGCTTTCACACATCCAGTTTGCACCTTTTTCGCGCTGCCTGGCTGTCAACAACCAGTGTAAACACTAGAATATATCCCTAACCTAACGTTTGTTTTTATATATCTTCATCTATGCCATTAGGTTTGATAAAATCACTGAAAGATTATACTTTTCTACTGGCGGGAAGCGGTATCCAGGGAGTTGTATTCACCAGTTGCCAGGTGGTCACGTGACCGGATGAACTGGCCCCGAATCCGAGAATGAAATAACATAGATGCTCATGTATCAAACAATGGCAATGATTTTATTTGCTTCCTCATTGTGAGGCATAGGAAAAGTACAATTAAATACAAAATAATAAACAATGTGTTGCTAAGCTAGTACATTGAAATATAAACAAACATTGGGATCTTATAGTTATCGGGTATTTAAGCTTGTTGAGTATAAAGTTCGTATTTCTTTTTCCTATGTGGGGTCCTTACCTACAGTGTATTACACATCACATTTCCTTCAAGGCAGTCATAGAAATATTGATCAAAAGTATAGTTACAGTACTGTAACTAATTTTAACTGTGGAAAAGTATGTTCAAAATCAAGTACATTTGCAGGTTCTTTTTAGGGTATTTAATCCGTTTGACCACTCAAAACTATTTTTGCCTATATCCTCCCTGTGATTAGAAGTGGAGACTGTGAAGAAGGAGATGGAGGAGCAGCTCCGGCAGAACCAGGAGGAGATGGAGAAGATGAAGAAGTCGTGGGAGCAGCAGCTCAAGGAGCGGGAAGCTGAGTACCAGGTACAACAAGTTGTATGATGTTTGAAAACCTGCTAGTGTAGATGGATCCAGGGTTAGGGTTCAGCAGACGCTACCCCTCATCTTTTGGAGGGGATATCAGTATAAAAAATGGGGAAATGATGTATGTTTGAGCGCGAATGAGCAACTTAAAAGTGGTTAGTATGTTGGCCCCCCATTTTGAGATCAAGGATCCGATCTTCTATTACTGAAATACGCTTTATAACAACGTACATGACATACTTTTCCACTATCACCCTACGGATACACATATAAAATACCATAAACTTTCTAGAATTTCACGCATGGAAAAACAGGATTCTGTCATAAAAGGGTTTCTAATTATAGGGTTGTAAAATTGGAATGATATATTTCTCCATTTTTGTTTTATTCTCAGGTTAACTTTGAGGTGAGATAACACGACAATGTGCTAAGATTTTGGATACGACATAAGATTGTATCCAAACATATAGTTGTTCTTTCTTCATTAAAATTTACAGAAAATTGTTCAGGGCTGAATAATTTCAAGATGTAGTTGTTTTGCACAAGGGTGAACATGGTGTAAGTTATCAGGTCCAAATATGTGAATCATGAAAATAAAACTCATAAGGGTTAGGATTAAGTGCCTCGTGAAATGTTTCTACAGTCTGTTTATTGGATTACATCAATTATATCGTTTAGAGAAGGTTGTAAATTAAAATACACAAGATTACTCCCTGCTACATAGCTTTAAGTTCCCCACTTGATGATTAATGTGAGAATATATATACATCAAATTGCACTAGTTCATCACAGAATGGAGAAAGCCAATACATAAGCAGACATTATCCAAATGATAAGTCATAGCCAGACATTTAATTTATTTCATTATAAGAATGATTCGCCAATCAGTAATATGATAAGCTCTACGTGTACAACTACACTAGAAAGAGTACGGCATTGTGTTTGTCGTGGCATCATAGTTATAAGGACTTTTAAGAACGGAGGTATGAAGATATATAGAATCAAATTAACCTCATTCAATAAAATGATTGGTGTTCAGTGATTATGACGCTTTCCTTTAAAGAATGATAATGTTTGTCTTTATCAAGTAAGCAGGATTAATATCACCTTGATCTACATGAACATGCAACTTAGAATCACTCCCTTTTGCATCAGTCGCCAATGAAAATCAGAATGATTTCTGACTTACTTTGGTCTACCAGCACTCATTAGCGGTTATTTTGCTTATTTCTTTTTTCTAGGCTGACTTAAAAGCAAAGGACGATAACGACAAGAAGAAGAAGGTGACCCCTCACCTTTGGAACCTGAACGAAGACGCCAGTCTCTCGGGCATGATTGTTCACTTCGTAGAACCAGGTTTGGCGTTATGATTTTATTTATGAGTTTTATATTTGAATTACATATACTGGACCATATTCAACACCTTGATGATGTACGGGACGAACATAAGAAATTCAGTAGTTTGACAAGTAGAGTAAGACTATTTCGGCTCATGTTTCTTGAAAAAAATCAATGCATCTGTTAAAAGGTGTTGTATTTCAATTTGTTCACTTTCAGGTGTCACGAAGATTGGAAATGCAAAGGCTGACCCGAAACCAGAAATTGTTCTTGGCGGTTTAGGGTAAGTATTGTGCCAAAAAAATTGTGTATGAAATAAGTTGTCCCAATTTAGTATTAGCAATATGAAATTGATACAATATTTGAATATTATTTACAATCTCTGAAAATTTGGAAGTTTTCAAATAATAATCTAGGAAGAATCTTGTTTAAAATACAGAATACAGTCTTGTATAAAATTCATCATGCTGAAGGTGGGGGGAGAACAGGCGTAAGCTTGATCCCTTTCAGGATAATTGTTGAATAATAATAAAAAAAAATGAAAGTTTTGGAAAAGGTTTCTGGTCAACAGTACTGAGTACTCTAATTATGTTGCGCCCTGATTTACAAGACCGTCATTTTTAACATTGTGTGTGTCTGTTGTCGAAGCATCCAAGTGGAGCATGCTGTCATAGAAAACAAGAAGAACGTCGTCACCTTCACCCCCTGCAAAGGGGTTAAAGTACTCCATAATGGAAACGAGATTGTAGCCAAAAAGGAACTGCACCACAACGACAGGTGAGTTTGTTTCACACTTGTTTATTCTCCGGGATCGTCCTCAATCCCTTTGGGATCGGTACTTCCCGGAGAATATAGATCATATTTTTAGGCCTGGAACCAGCACTTTCACTGGTAGTGTTAGTACACACACTCTCCAAGCACCAGCGGTCAAATTTCAGCTAACGGCAGCTTTTTGATGGCTCTGCTTGGAGATCGTGAGTCTATAACACTGTCTTCTATGGGGTTTCTGAATGTAGGTCACCCGTAACATCTGTTCGGAGATTGAAATCTTTCCAAATATGGTCATGTATAGTGTTTCCCTCATAAGTTATACTATTTTTGAAAAGTTGAGCATGTTTGTGTCTGTTGTTTGATCCTAAGGGTCAACATTTATTGGCGAAAGTATAGATTGGATATTGGAAGGACTGAGTAATGATACACCTGTTAACCATGAGCATCAAAAGGTTGAAGAGGGCAAAGGAGGATGTCGTGGCAATGTCATGGGGATGTCATTGCATTGTCCTGGTATGCCCATCCCTGAACCTGGTATGCCAATAATGGTACCTGGTATGCCAATAATGGTACCTGGTATGCCAATACTGGTACCTGGTATGCCAATGCCGGTACCTGGTATGCCAATGCCGGTACCTGGTATGCCCATCACCATCCCCATCCATCCCAGTGAAAATATTTTTGAAAAGTTGAGCATGTTTGTGTCTGTTATTTGATCCTAAGGGTCAACATTCATTTGTGAAAGTATAGATTGGGTATTGGAAGCAAGGAATAAGTAATGATAGGCCTGTTTACCATGAGAATCAAAAGGTTGAAGAGGGCAAAGGGCCCATGGCGATGCCACGACATCCCCATGGCGATGCCATGACATCCCCATGGGGATGTCATGGCATCATCATGGGGATGTCATGGCATTGTCATGGGGATGTCATGGCATTGTCATGAGGATGTCATGGCATTGTCATGGGGCTGTCATGGCATTGTCATGGGGATGGCATGGCATTGTCATGGGGATGGCATGGCATTATCATGATGATATCATAGCATCGTCATGGGGATGTCATGGGGATGTCATGGCATCGTCATGGGAATTTTACTGATATTTCCTAACCACATCTCTAGTATATCTATATAATGTCGAATACCCGGAGCTCTTTGGTTTTCTAAACCACTATCGAATCGATAATCCGTTTGGGTACTTGTTTAGTCGTTTTCTTTTAATATAGAAACTTTACCAGGCAGTTTATGACACCGGGCTATGAATTAAACCCGGGACCCTTGGATTAGTGGACGCGTGCTCTACCACTTAGCTAACTCTCCCCCATTGAGAAATGTCCATACACTTCCTAGGATCTTTTTAGTATTATTGTGAGCCCTTAATTATAGTTTTTAGTATTGTAGCTTATGGGAAGGGCTCACTCAATCAGTCATGTCTTTTGTAGGTATTTGGGCTTTGATCTGATTGCCGGTTACACAATCTTACATACAAGTAGCTACAGGCCTTTGTCCACCGGCATGCATTTGTAAGCAAGGACAATTAGTGTGCATCAAGTGTTATTGAGTGGGCAGGCCTCTCCCCTGCACCCTCCCCCACCCCCACTCCTTGAACTCAGTTCAAGGAGTGGGGGTGGGGGAGGGTGCAGTTTGAGAAGCCAGAAGTGGGTTACATAACCAGTAGGCCTACTTGAGCCAATCAACCTTCATCCCTCCACATTAGGACCTCCACTGTCATCTGCAGGTGGGCAGGTCTAGGTTTCCTAAGCCCCTCCCTGAGTTGTATGTGACAGCAGGAGTGGTGGTGGTGATCACTACTCATAGCCCATATAGCCTTCAGGTTGTAGGAAGGCCTTCAGTTTATTGAGGGAAGACCATTGCTATAGATTACATACATTAGATATATTGACATTTCATTCAATTACCTTTCAAACACAATGAAATGTCCATTGTTTTGTTAAGGGCGAACATCGATCGTTCCAACGATCGGAACTTTGATAGTCATTTGCTTCTTGTTATAACTGTTGATACGTTTCCCCGTACAAATAAAAGTTTATTTTGCACCCAAAAAAAACTTATGGGTCTCAGTATACCTGTTCTCTTGATAGGTTGATGTTTGGCTCCAACACACTCTTCGTTTTCCACCACCCTCAAGACGCAAAGGCGTTCGAAAAGGCCAAGAAGCCCGCCCCAACATATGAAGCTGCCCAGAAGGAAATCGCCGAGAACTCCGGTCTGAACAAACTGATGGGAGATGGCAAGAGCAAAGGTAAATAATTAAGGGCCAGTCTATGTCATATGAATAATTACTATAAATCAAATCACTTCATCATTGCTAGAATGTCTTCTAAAGCTTTAATGACTGACACATTTTGTTTGCTATAAATACCGGTACATATAACAATTTGAAGTTTCCTAAAATAGGAATCTTATACCTATACTATGATCACCTGAAATTGTATTGATTGTATGTAATTAAAAGGCGATCCTCCGGGAGCCTTTTACTGGGCCTTAAGTCACTTGCAACAGTTGTGATGTCACAAAAGACCTTTTTGGACAGTGGTTTTCCTATAGTATTGGCTGTCTGTAATGTCATTTTGTCACCAAATTCGGAGGTAAAGTTTACTGTACAATTTTATTGAAAACATAAAAGCACTATTGGAAAACACTTCAACGTTTGAACTTGGGCATACTGAAACAAACTATTTTCTCAAAGCATGATAAATGAGCCTTTTTTGTTAGTGAATTTAAATGTTCTTGCTGCTTTTATGTTAGCATTTCCAGGTTTCAGTAGATCAAAGGCCCAGACTGTTTATCAACAATTAGGAAGGCATGTGTGTTAATTGATCTAGCACATGATGCCCTTGGGGGCAATTGATCTGGCACATGTTGCCCCTGGGGCATGGGTGTTTTACTGATGCTTACACTGTTTATCTTATACAAACAATTACCCTAGTGAATCTAGCACATGTTGCCCTCTGGGCATGGGTGTTTTACTGATGCTTACACTGTTTATCTTATACAAACAATGACCCTAGTGAATGGTCTTTTGGTAAACATGTATACTGAAAATAACTTAGATGAAACAACCAAATCAACCAATACAGTTTACTTATCTAACTACTTTGCATGGTTTTGACATGTGAAATTTGTTGGTTTGTTTCTACTTTTTCATAAGCCCAAGCACCCAGAAAATTATCACAATTTTTTAAATCCCCTAACTTTAATTGGTAACCCAGGAAAATTGAATAGAGTTATTTTAAAGTTACATGAATTGATCCACAAAAGAATTAATCTGTGATCTTGTAAATATGCAAAGTGTTAGACCTTGAGGTCAGTAAGAACTACCAAAAAAAAATCACCTATCCTTTTTGTTTGCCCAGGAAAATTTTCAAAATTTTGTATTGATTTAAAATTATGATAAAAAATTGAGTCCAAACCCTAGATACAGGGATCGCCGATTGGGTAGCTAGGCTATTAGATGGCCGGGCTCGTGCTTCTTGTAAGATAAATGAACTTGAAATGTACTGCCGACGGACAGCGGGAGCTAGAAAATCAGCATTGTACCTGTTGCTGAAGCTCAAACGGTATTATCATTCCTGAATAAAAAAAAAAAAGAAAAAGAAATAAAAAAAGTATACAAAGTAAATTCACAATGATCTGATGTTCTTTTAATATAAACAAAATTTAAAGGGTTTATCCTAGATTGATACGGTCACATAGGTTCAATATGTATTATAAATAGCCATCATGATATTATCATGAAATATTGTATCTAAATCAGTTGGTGCAAAGCTGCTTTAGGCACTGGTATGCTGTAATTCAAGATATTTTGTAAGAGGAATGTTACTCAAGAAGTTATCTGCAAAAAATAAGAAAGATGACCTTGCAACGATAGGTCTCATATAACATTTTCTCATCACTTCAGAGGACCTGTTACTTCAAGAAGACTTGGTTCAGATTTGGCCAATGATCAAAGAAGCAAACGCCATGTCAGAGGAGATGGACAAAAAGTGCAACTTTGAGATCGCTCTAGTTTCTCCTCAAGCTCTTGGAAAGAAACATGGGCGGACAGAGGTGAGGAAAATGACCAAAATAAATCATCGAAATGCAGCGCTGGTTTGAGAACTTCTCAGCGTATCAAGTTAACTTGAGATAGACGTGAATATAATTCAGTCAGCGGCATTCCATAGATAGCACAGATCTTTTAAGGTTGTGAGCATCAAATGTGATACGCTGCTGTAAATAGAATATCTTTTAACTCTGTATATCTTTCACTACAGGTGTGTGTCAAGGTAAAGAATCTTAAGAACAACAATGAATTCCTGTGGGATCGAAACAAATTCATCAATCGAAAGTTCCTGATGACGGAAATGTACCAAAACTACACTAACGGTGATAGTGCTGACGTACCAAAGGTATTTCTGAAATTATTTTGATAGTTTCTTCTTCTACAAGTGCTAAAATACATAGGGCTAATAGGCCATAGTTTTCATAGTTTTCAAAGTGAAAGCTCCTTTATCCACTCAGACTTTTGGTTCTGATGTTCAGTAAGTTGATCAACAGGAGATTCATGTTTTAGAGTACAATAATTAATTTACATTAATAGTTAATATCATAAACATTTCATACACAGAAGTTACACGCAAATTAGAAAATTAGAACTTTAACCCCTTCAACCCTCTATTCCTGAGGATAATAGATAAAAATTTGTGCGGACTACAGAAGAAATGCTTTCTAAAGCTGCAAACCGTTTGAAAATATTCCTTTTAAAAGCTTAGACATGGTCATTTGAACTTCCCTACTTCTTGTACAATAGAAACCCTCCAGTTCTGATAGTCATCTTTGTTTCCATGTTATAGGTACTTTAACTTGACCTTGTATATTTAGAATAAAAATCATTTCTTATTCAGAAAAATGTTTAGAATACAATAACTTTTGATTCACTTGGTCTTTTATCTAGCTGTTTGAAATACAAGGTAGAAAAAGATATTTCCTAGATTACCTATGAAAATTGTTCCATTGACTCTGAATGTTCTTTTTTCTGTAACCATGGCAACCTAACAACGGTATTATATGAAGGATTTCTATGAAAAAAACATTCCATTGCAAATTTCCCATAATGCATCATTTTTAAAAAAAAAAGATATTTCTGTGAAAATCATTGAATTCTCAGGAAATTTCTATCTAAGACAAACTTTTCCACAAAATTACATGAAAAAATGTTTTTTCACCAATAATTCCTTAATTAATGCTTTCAAGAGGCTGATTTCCCAGAATAGGCAGATTTGCCCTATATTGACCATAATGGCCTTCATTGGAACACATGTTCTAAAATATCTAAACATCATAGAATAATAATATAAAAAGTGTAAGATTCCTTGGAACTTTGGGAATATTTTGGTATTTACCTCATAAATGTAGGTGAAATACTCATTTTATAATCAGAATAAAACTGTTAAAGAGGTGCCATTTTATGGGTAACACTCATGTGGTGGCCAAATATGGCCATATGGGGTGGAAGGAGTTAAGAACAATAGATTAGTAGAACTTCAAAATACAGGGTTTGGAACAACAGAGCTAAAACTATAAAAGTTATGTCTTTTTAAAGCCAGGTGTACCTCCAAAACAAAAAGATAGTAAAATTTGCCCAGGTTGTGTTCTTTGTTCAGAGAACTATCACTGTCTAACATAATACTCCATTATACTTGGCCAAATGAAAAGGTCCACATTCAGTGTAAAAAGTATCGAATCTTGTTGTAGGAAGAAGACCCCTTCTGGGAGGACTCCTCTACAGAGGTGCTGATAGGCACAGTGCACATGTACCTCCAGTCTATCTCCTACCTTATTGAGATAGAAGAGACGCTCAACGTCTCAGACTACCGGGGTGCCGAAAAGGGTAAATATAGAAATGTCGTTTTATATGCATTTAACCTACAAATTCTACAATATGTGTATGTAATATAAATACCGCATGATTAAAAAGATATTTGTGTGTGTGCCCTAATTTGGTTTTGGTAGCCTTTTCGATAAGATAAATTTGATATAATTATTCTGTATGAGCAAAATGATCGTATATTGCAAAAATGTACTGGTATTCTTCCGAAAATATGCACTGCCCCTAGAGCTATAATATATAAATTCAAGTCCCTTAAAGAAATGCATCTTTCGGTTTAAGGCTGTTTGAGTCTGGAGGCGTGGCCGTGTGATAAGAATGGTAAGATGCTGAGTGACGACACCTTCGTCGACAGTCCAGAGGAACTGGTAGGTACCTGGGACTGACCAAGGCCCTTTTGTGTTCTGTATAAGATACAAAGGTATCGCGCGGTGGGGGGTACCCTAAACCCCTGCCCCTTCCCTCGACCCCCATACTGCTCTTCCTGTCCTCCCCATATCCCCCGGAGCCTCACATAGCTCCTTAAACAAGGTGGGTGTCCGTCAGGGTCTATCCTGGTGGGCACGGTATAAAGAACCTCCCCAAGTCTATAGGGTGGAGGGGAGCTCATCTCTCACACCACTTTCAGGAGCCAGGGATACCCATCCCCCTGGGGACACAAACAGCAAAAAAAAAAAAGAAAAAGAAAAAAAAAAAGAAAGAAAGAAAGAAAGAAGAAAAAAAAAAGCGGTGGGGGGGGGGGGGGGTGTACAGATTCAGGCAGAAATATGTAAGTTACAGTATATTTGTAATGCGTATGTGAGCCTTGAGGGCTTAGGACGCGTGGTAGGGGAAGGCAGAAATGCTGAGAATAATTAGTGGGAGGCCGCAAAAACCCCAACATTTAAGTCTATAGCTACATTATCTCTTCCTTTCAGATAGGTCAAGAGCTTCACTTCAAAATCAAGATCAACAACGCTCGTGGTCTTCCCCCAACAATTGCTTCGGTTAGTTTGTTGCGTGGAGATGTTGATTCTATGCACGTTTATAAAACAGAACTTATAATCAGGCTATACATTTATGTTTATTATTTGTAAACAGAAAATCGTGAAACAATCTGTTCCTATTAATAATTTTGCCACTGAACGGAAGTGTAGTTAATATTGGTTACATCCTATATCTTTTATCATCAAACTGGTTGGAACATTGTTATAAGAGTGATAGAATAATTTGATTATCACTGTTCCATTGTTTTGCATTTGTCACTTCTAATTTAAAGAATTTCTATTTCTAGTCTTTCTGCAAATACAGACTTTACCTGGACCAAAACCCGATCGTGACAGATGAAATAAAGGGAACAATTAACCCGGACTTCAAACATGAAAAGATCTTTTCTTTCACCCCAGTCACACAACAGGCAAGTCTTAAGTTATTCCTTGCGCTTACAGTAATGCCACATTATCATGTCATTGTCATATTTTTCAACTAGACTGAAAAAAGTATGAGCAAATTTATAGCGTTCAAAAAACATGTCCGACTGGAATGTTGCGGGATTTTGATGTATACCGTATTCGGGAGTCTATGTCTGCACATGCGCAAAGCTTTGGCGGCACTTCCTGTGGGTGGACAAGCGCCACTTCTCACCCAATCAGGAGTCTGTATTGTCCAATATGGCGGCGCCCACTGGGCCTCTCCCGAATACGGTATATCGCATTCGGGAGTCCTGGTCTGCGCATGCGCACACCTACTTCCTGTGGGTGGACAAGTGACTTTTCACCCAATCAGAAATCTCTATTGTCCAATATGGCTCATTTGAGTTATTAGATATAACCACTATATAAATACTACAGAATAAAAACGATTTGGATCTCTTTTATTGATACAGTTAAGATCAGTCATATCAAACCTGTGACGGGAATACCGAAACAGGGTGGCCACTGCTCAAAACAGAGAAATATTATCTAGAAAAAGAGAGGAAATTTCGTACTTTTTCTATTGATTTGGAAATGTGACCAAAAACAAACGGAACTTAGTTCTCTTGGATTTTTGATTTTCTAATTTCAGCTACACCCCTCCCCCCATTTTGTTGTTGCTTTGATGTTTTTAGATTGGAAAACATGATGGAAAACGAGACAGGGAAATCTCAGGGGCAGCACCGGGAATTTGAGAATGAAATCTGAGTGGCCACCTTGCTCTATCCGTATTCTAAGAAGCCTTCAAATATCTTCTTGTTTCTGCCTTAATTTAGCAAACGGATCAACTCTCTCTCACTGGCTCCCTTCGTGTTTTCAGTTTGTGGACTACCTGACCCAGGAGTCGCTGGTCCTGGAGGTGTGGGGTCGTCAGAAGGCCCTGGACCAGAACAACAACCTCAACACGCGCGAACTGATGATGCGGGAGAAGACCTTCATAGGTCCGGGGGCCGTCAAGGTAAGTTACAATTTTCTATTCAAATAATCAAATAATTAGGGATGTAATAATGAAAAAGTATTATACAGCTTTTAGGTTAAATTGTAGTTGCTCCAGGGTGCCCACGCTGATTTGACGTCTGTTTTCTAAAACAGGTCCTTACACGTGAACGTTTTGATTTAATAGGGGTTTTGTAAAGTTATTGTATTTAGAGTACAACGTAATGACACAAACATTATCTTTCGAATCTGTGCCTCTAGCTAACTAGAATATTGTCAATGATCTATGTTGTTATTTGACTTTCAACATTTTTTAAATTTTTCTTAATGGCAAATTGAATTGAATGGCACATTTGAAATGTTAAATTTTGTTTTCGGTCACCTACTGTCATAAATGAATACTAGTTAAATTTATAGAATTAGATTTAAAGGAATGACAGGTCGGCAAAAATCTGGTTCTTTTAGGTGAACGAGCTTGTACCACAAAAGGTAAAATGTGTGGTTAGGGAAGTGCTTGATATTTTGCTTCATTAGTTTGCTTTTTTCAATATCTTCATTTTTTTTGCTGATTGAATAAAAGCACAATGGCAATTTTGTGTCTGTTTTACACTTAGTTCCAATTTCTTATTTTAAAAGAATTATTATTTTTGAACTATTTTGATGTTTTCATCTCCTGTATTTTTATATTATTTTTAATGCTGAAGTGCTTAACTAAAACTTACATTAAAATGCTTGGGCTATGTAATGCTTGGGCAGAGCAATATTATATAGATATTAAGTTGTATAAGTATGTATCTTTTTTTTCGCCCCGCAAAACCAAAGGTATCAAATGAGTATGAAAGCAAATCAAAGCGTATCAGGCGGAATTCTCTAAAGGACAGCGCTCGGACTTTCGCGTACGACCACAAGCAATAAACTAGAATGTATAGGATTTTGCAGACTCGCCGGGAACATTCAGAAAATTACCATAATACTGGTGCCTGCTTAGCTTACATATGATTTCCTCTATACTTCTATCATTGCGGCAACCAGCTCCCCATCTCTTGTTTACCGATATATCCGGTAAAACGGTCGTGGCGAGACCCGCCATTGGCAAAATGCGACTGCATAACCTCGCAAAACCGCCGAAAACCTGCAGACCCGCTCGTCACGTGACAGGTGATGGCCGTACTCATCTCAGAAAACATATAGAATCCGATAGAATTGATTGATTTCCTATCTGATTTGGATCGTACATGATGATTGAGGTCCTATAACACCATAACTTGATCATTTATATCGATATTTGAGCAAATAATACCAGAAATCCGATCGTCACCCGACGCCGTGTTAACCGGGTCAAGTTACACCCACCAGCCTCGCTTTCGATCCAAGAAGAAGGGATATGGGTCAATCTCTGAATATTCATCAAATTTGCATGTCTATTTCACCATGAAATCGATCGGTCTTTCTGCTCAAATATATATACAGGGGTAGATTTGGATACATAGATGATCAAGTCAAAGTCCAGGAGGAGATATTTTGCGAAATAACGCGTCTAAACGCGTAAATGCATCTCGCTATTTTCTTGGTATTCCTTCGCCTCCCCCGGTGACAAGGCTCAGACCTCAGACGGCTGGGAGCAGTCGTCCCAGCTGGCTGGTTGTTACCGGGGGCTGCGCCTTCTCCGCCTGGATACCTGGATTACGGCGGTATCTGATGCTTTCAATATATATATTTTGGACGTCTGGATACCCTTAAACGCATACAACGCATTGAAAACTCATGCGGGAACCATGCGTTCGTATCGAAGGGAAAACATTGGATCGATCTGACACATGGAGGCACTGTCACTGCTGACTGTCAGACCGTCAACATGGCCTCAAGGCTCAACCCTTCGCTGGGTTCTCTCCCCGCACGCCTGCACCGATTCATTGAAATCAGGAAACCAGGATGACATTAAACGCATCAATTGTGGAGGATATACACATTGAAACGCATTGAGGACTCCAGCATAGGCCTTAACGGTTAGTTTATATCTTTTTCCCAGCATTTGGAATGATACCATTGAAATCTAGGCCTAAACTCGGCTAGAGGCCTAACACGCAGTGGTCGGACACTGGCAATCTGAAAAATAATTATTTTAGGCCTTATTACCCCTACCAAAATGAACTCCATGTATATATCTATGTTCCCCTATATCTCAGGGTCCTATATATCATAATATAGATTGATATTTTAGGCCTGGAAACGCTTGCAATAATATTTTACAGATGGTTAGTCTTAGGCCTAGATGTCAAAGCAACTCGGGCGTTTGGTCGGACATTGGCAATCTGAAAAATAATTATTCTTCGCGTTGTATTAAGTTTCACAAATGGTATAAAGTTTGATTGGCGAAGTATAGGGTGGCTCTTTCTTTAAACAAGTGAAAGAACCTGTTCACCCTATTATCACACATTTAATCCCCTGGTTCCTGTCCTATGCTTGGAGAGTGGATGCATGGGTTTTCTTGTGAGGGGAGAATTTAGTTACATTTAGTTACATGTAGATGTGTTCTATGGCCTTTGACAATTCTTACATTAGAATGGATTTTGTGTTGTTATAATTCTTTAAAAACATACCTTAAAGGTATTTTACATAATTGTATTATAAGTTTATATGTATTTTGCTTGTATTCATGTTATTTGGTTAAAATTTAGAAGTTCCAGGATAGTTAAAACAATAATAAACAACTTTGAGTTTTGGGCAACTCTAGTAGGAGAGTGTGGAACCCAGGTGAAAGTCAATTGCCTTTCATGCTATTAGCTGACCGGCAGACCGGAACAGAGGTGTCAAATCCCCTACATTCTGTTGTTATGGTGTGCCAATTGGGAAAAAATAATTTCACTATTTTGAATTTGTATGAAATTTTTTCTCAGTTCCAGCATTTATAGAAGGTCATCAGACATGTTTGTCACCATGATGGTCATGTTTTTATGATGTGCCAAGTGCCCAAAAATTACTTCAAAGTTTTTAATTTTCAAGAAATTTCTATTCACTTCCAAGTTTTAGACAAGGTCATCAGACATGTTTATCAGCATAGCGGCCATGTTTATATAATGCACCAAGTGCACAGAAATGACTTCAAAATTTTTTGATTTTTATGAAATTTCTTTTTACATCCAACTTAGACAGGGTCATCAGACATGTTTATTAGCATGGCGGCCATGTTTTTATGATGCGCCAAGTACCCAAAAATGACTTCAAAATTTTTAATTTTCAAGAAATTTCTTTTCACTTCCAAGCTTTAGACAAGGTCATCAGACATGTTTATCAGCATGGCGGCCATGTTATTATGATGCGCCAAGTGCCCAAAAATGACTTCAAAATTTTTAATTTTCAAGAAATTTCTTTTCATTTCCAAGCTTTAGACAAGGTCATCAGACATGTTTATCAGCATGGTGGCCATGTTTTTATGATACGCCAAGTGTCCAAAAATTACTTCAAAATTTTTGATTTTCAAGAAATTTCTTTTCACTTCCAAGCTTTAGACAAGGTCATCAGACATGTTTATCAGCATGGCGGCCATGTTATTATGATGCGCCAAGTGCCCAAAAATGACTTCAAAATTTTTAATTTTCAAGAAATTTCTTTTCATTTCCAAGCTTTAGACAAGGTCATCAGACATGTTTATCAGCATGGCGGCCATGTTATTATGATGCGCCAAGTGCCCAAAAATGACTTCAAAATTTTTAATTTTCAAGAAATTTCTTTTCATTTCCAAGCTTTAGACAAGGTCATCAGACATGTTTATCAGCATGGTGGCCATGTTTTTATGATGCGCCAAGTGCCCAAAAATTACTTCAAAATTTTTGATTTTCAAGAAATTTCTTTTCACTTCCAAGCTTTAGACAAGGTCATCAGACATGTTTATCAGCATGGCGGCCATGTTATTATGATGCGCCAAGTGCCCAAAAATGACTTCAAAATTTTTAATTTTCAAGAAATTTCTTTTCATTTCCAAGCTTTAGACAAGGTCATCAGACATGTTTATCAGCATGGTGGCCATGTTTTTATGATGCTCCAAGTGCCCAAAAATTACTTCAAAATTTTTGATTTTCAAGAAATTTCTTTTCACTTCCAAGCTTTAGACAAGGTCATCAGACATGTTTATCAGCATGGCGGCCATGTTATTATGATACGCCAAGTGCCCAAAAATGACTTCAAAATTTTTAATTTTCAAGAAATTTCTTTTCATTTCCAAGCTTTAGACAAGGTCATTAGACATGTTTATCAGCATGGTGGCCATGTTTTTATGATGCGCCAAGTGCCCAAAAATTACTTCAAAATTTTTGATTTTCAAGAAATTTCTTTTCACTTCCAAGCTTTAGACAAGGTCATTAGACATGTTTATCAGCATGGTGGCCATGTTTTTATGATGCGCCAAGTGCCCAAAAATTACTTCAAAATTTTTGATTTTCAAGAAATTTCTTTTCACTTCCAAGCTTTAGACAAGGTCATTAGACATGTTTATCAGCATGGCGGCCATGTTTTTATGATGCGCCAAGTGCCCAAAAATGACTTCAAAATTTTTAATTTTCAAGAAATTTCTTTTCACTTCCAAGCTTTAGAAAAGGTCATTGGACATGTTTATTAGCATGGCAGCCATGTTTTTATGATGCACCAAGTACCCAAAAATGACTTCAAAATTTTTAATTTTCAAGAAATTTCTTTTTACTTCCAAGCTTTAGACAAGGTCATCAGACATGTTTATCAGCATGGCAGCTATGTTTTTATGATGAGCCAAGTGCACAGAAATGACTTCAAATTTTTTTATTTTCAGGAAATTTCTTTTCACTTCAAACTTTTAGACAAGGTAGTGTGGCGGCCATGTTTTTATGATGCGCCAAGTACCGAAAAATGACTTCAAAATTTTTATTTTCAAGAAATTTCTTTTCACTTCCAAGTTTTAGACAAGGTCATCAGACATGTTTATCAGCATGGCGGCCATGTTTTTATGATACGCCAAGTACCCAATAATGACTTCAAAATTTTTATTTTTCAAGAAATTTCTTTTCACTTCCAAGCTTTAGACAAGGTCATCAGACATGTTTACCAGCATGGTGGCCATGTTTTTATGATGCGCCAAGTGCCCAAAAATGACTCCAAAATTTTTATTTTTCAAGAAATTTCTTTTCACTTCCAAGCTTTAGACAAGGTCATCAGACATGTTTATCAGCATGCCGGCCATGTTTTTATGATGCGCCAAGTGCACAGAAATGACTTCAAATTTTTTATTTTTTAGGAAATTTCTTTTCACTTCCAAGTTTTAGACAAGGTCATCAGACATGTTTATCAGTATGGCTGCCATGTTTTTATGATGCAACAAGTGCCCAAAAATGACTTCAAAATTTTTGATTTTCAAGAAATCTTTTTTTTTAAGGCTTAACAAAATTTCTTCTTTTTCCCCCCAAGTTCTGGACAAGGTCAAAAGACATGTTATTCAGTTTGGTGACTATGTTTTTATGACGTGGCAAGTATACAAGAACAGGTTCAAATCTTTAAAATCTCAAAAAATTTGTTCTCACTTTAATATAGCATCTAAATAGAATATCCTTTTTTACCATACGAGTTCCTCTTTGCTAATAACAACCTCTTCTTTATACAAATATATGATTATCTTACAATTATCTATTTCAAACTTAAATAGTTTCTTTTTCATTAACAGGCGAAGAATCTCGTTATTTTAATAACGATTTCAGTTTTAAACGGGATTATACAGTTGCACTTGTTTAGACCTTATTATGCCTATCAAAATGAAATTCATGTATATATCTATGTTCTCATATATGTGAGGGTCCTATTTGTCATATAGTTTGATCTTTTTAGGGCTAGAAACGCTTGCAAGAATATTTTAGAGATGGTATGAAAAAATGACTGGACTCAGATAGGCCTAAGCCCCCTCCGACACTGTCAATGTATTATGGCGGCTCCGAAAGCAATTATTTATGATCAAAAGATTAAATTATTTGTTGAATTGTCACTATAGTGTCACTTTTACTTACCTACCATCAAAATATTCAATCTGAACTTTAATATGTCTAGGCCTAACTCACTGTCAGTGTCTGAATCATTCCCATTCAATGTTAAAACATAGGCGTCACACTGTCAATAAGTTCTCCGGTGCTGTCAGACACAGATTCAAAGATTAAATGATTTGTGAAATTGTCACTATAGTGTAATTTTTTCGGACCTACCATCAAAATATTTTATTCATTAATATCTCTTCTTAGGCTTAGCATCCTACGTTAATTCCAATGGGCGAAATTCTCATTTCATCAAATGATCAATCTCTTCAATCCCTTCAATCGGCCAACTTGTAATTCAGTCCACTTGTTCTTTCGGAAACTTTGATTACGACAAATATTGTCAATAAAACGTACATATACGTCGTATAAACGTTTTTCTTACGTAGGATGTATACATTAACTTAAAAACAAAATACAGATGTCAAGTACACTAAAATGGTATGATAAAGCAAATATATTTGATAATTGCAATGTATTATATAAATTAATCATTTCAGCAAATACTGTGGTGTATAAAACAAAAAATCTGAACAATTTAACTACGTGTCAGAAAATCCTGAAAATCTATTTATGAAGGTTGGTTACTCTACCCTTTCTACAGGTTATCACCCAAGAGTACTTGGTAAAGGTTCTTCTGATAGCTTTCATTTTCACGATGTGAACCCCATTAGGCACCTTTTTGTTCACCTTTTATTTCAGTTCAAGGGTACAAATGATATGCTAGTAAGTTGTAGTACTAAGGTTGAGTCCAGCTGTTTAACCTCTGTTCAAGGTTTCTCTTACACTGTTTTAAGAGTCTACTTTTTTGGTGAAAGAAGTGCACTTCTAATAAAACTGAACCCACGAGTGGATTGAAATGGAACCAAAATAATACTGACAGACATTAGAACATCTTCATGAAGTAATAAGTGTAAAGATGGGTGGAGAACCCAACAGTTGTGGTAAAAACAATCATCTTCAACCATAGGAAATGAACCGTCACGAAGGACCAGACTTGAGATCCAAGTTAAATATTCTCGTGTACTTGTGACACTACCAATTAAAACTCTCTTCATATCTTTAGAATAAGCTGCTTTGGCACTTACTTAGAGCATGCAATTCCCCTCCTTGTCTCCGTCAACTTATTATGTTATAGTGCTTTAGTAATTAGTATACCATTAGTGGGGACTCCGTCAATCAGTCATGTCTTCGGTCATTCAATTCTCTTTGTCTTTATTGACCAGTTATACAATGTTGTGTTATGCAGATTAGAGACATTGTCCTGCAATTGTCTATAGAATCAGGCAATGTAAAGCCCAGCGTAAGTTGACCGACTCAACACAAATGCAGCACAATTTCCTTCTGGTTGGATCTACATTGGTGAGGATTTCGGCCAAATTTGACCAGAACCGACATGTAAGGTCTGTTTAAGGCTGAATCGGGATCCATCGGGTCAAGCCTGATATGGTCCGACCGGTCGGAAGGCATTGTTACTTCCAGGGTCGCGACTGGGGGGTCCCAATGCCATAGGGGGTGCAGTTGGGTAAGATCTGCGTCGAATCAGACAGTTTGCACCATGATTTAGAATCTACGATTGGGTTACATAACCACTGCCTGAGCCAAACAGCCCTCACCACTTCACATTAGGACCTCCACTATCACCTGCAGGTGAGTGATAGGTCACTTAATACAAGGTATATTGCAGTGTGTTCATGGACATGGTAGTTGCCCTTTGCCAAACCCCTCCCCCAGCTGTGTGTGATGGCAGTAGTAGTGTTGCTGGTCAGTGCTCATAGCCGAAACAGCCTAAAGCCCCATACCCACTAGGCGACTTTGACCTGAGTCGGCCTATTTCAGGGCTGACTGGTATCAAACATGTATATTTCAATATACCATACTGACTAGTAATCCTAATTGATGCTAGAATCGACCGATTCTATGAGAATAATGAGAGTTGTGTGTCAAATGAGACCAGTTTGTACGGGGCTTAACAGTGGTAGGAGGAGTGTGCTGATGAGAAGGGGGTCTGGTGGTGGTGAAACTTTGTAGCTATTGTGCTTCTTGTTCTGATGCTAAAATAACCGGCACCACTTCTTTTATGAATGGGGGGGGGGGGGGGGATACAATCTTTTGGTCTTGTTTCAGTAACTGCTCAGCGCAGCTCTTGAGCGGCTCAGTTTATGATCTAAGGATTCCTAGTAGATGTCAAACCAGATTTCCCCCGATTATTTTTACCCCATACTAAGTGCAAAGAACAATATAGTACCCTGTGTAATCCAACTTGTGTTTCAGATACCACTGGCGTTACCCCATTAAACAACACTCCCATTGCCTTGCAAATTAATTTACTGGACCAGAAAATAACATAAGTCCACGAACTGGTTCAAATCCTCATCCACAAATACCCTGCACAGAAGCGTGTTGATTGATTTGGTTTTTATTCATGGTTTTTATTCACTTTCTGTGTACAAAACGGTTGTTTTGATTATCTAACCCCTAGGATCAGAAAGAAGGCGAAAGAGTGGAGCCGTCGGTAAGACTTTGGTTTTCGCCATGCATGCATGCGCCCCAGTTGGATTGGTTGCCCAAATGCCTTGGCACTATGATTGATAAGAATCCCAGCCTTTAGTTCAGTAATAAGTATAATGTCGGACACATTACCTAATGTTTACCAGGTGTTGGACCTCGCTGTTCTAAAAAAAACTGTTTTTATTTACACGTGGAAGAAAAATTACAATGGCTGATTGATCTTTAATCACACTAAATTGTACGGTAATAAGACCTAAGAGCTGTATGTCTACTCTAAGTGATACCATTAAAAGAAAAGGAACAATGTTTGATATTTCATGTGTAAAAAGAAATCACGCGTGCAGCGGTGGACGCAATGAAAACAACATAATTAAATCATGTTTGCCAATTACACTGGCTGAATTACAATATCCGCACCCTTTTCGATCAGAATGTTACCTCTTTTCTCATAAGCTGAATATGTTTTAGTATTTTCGCCATTCCCTCCCTTTATAATCATGAACATGTATTGTGTATTTCAAAATGATTGCATTGGGTATTTTATGCACTGTGGTGAACGGTATATTTTCAGATTTACTTAAGTTTTTAATTTCAAGTGATCTCCATACAGACATTTGATGTAATGTCTTCTTTCAATGAGAAATGATTTTGATGCAGTGCGGTCATATTTTGTTGTTTTGTGATATTTTTTTGGTGGACTGCATGAGTTAAGTCTGTTCATAAATAGGTAAGCTTTGTGGTAAGATGGTACATTCGACAAATCTACACACAATATATCGTCTTTACGCGGTTTAACTAATTGCAATCAATTTATACTTGGCCATAATAAATGGTAGTTAGAATTTCTTAAATAAACTTTCTTTAGTCTTGTTTTATCACATGCTAGGGGAAAAAGATATTTGTTTCAGATATACATGCAAACTTGAGCATATATTCAGTTATGAAGTCTCTTACAAAACTAACATTCAAATGATCATGTTTGCCTCCCTCTTTACCCATCAGGCCGACCTACAATACAAGATGTCAGTCGAGGCAAATACGTACCGACGGAGAATGGAGAGAGCTGAGGACAAACTGGTGAGGATATTTTACTTTGAAAATGCAAGCAATTATACTGTGTTGGTACTAAAAATGTTAATGAAGTAACAATGTGTGGTGAGTGTTCCTCACAATATTTGCCGATAATTTCACTTTCAATTGAATTCAGATGTATACACTTGATAAGCGTTACAAAGTTTTTAAGTTTTATGATTCAACTGAGAAATAACATTGTTTCAACGATATTGTCGTTTATATTCACAGAGAAAAATCCAGCAACTTATGAGCGACGCCAAGAACAGCCAATCAGGTGCAGTTCCGGTAAGTAAAGAGCATTGTAATATCACGAAAACTAGGGGCAACCCTGAAGTGAATTACTAATAAAACTATTTAGAAAACCCCACAAAAACAGGCAGTCCTTTAATGAGGACAGTCAATGGCAGATCAAAAGGTGCTAATGTAAACCAAGTTATGATTGATGCCTCACTACTTTATATTGTTAGAAAGGCACATTTCAAAAATGGTAAGAAGGTTATCCATAGAATATAAAAGAAATTAGAGTTCTTTCGTGAAGTGGGAATCTAAGGTACACCATCACAATAATCATATATTTACATGTAGACACTCACAGATAGAACATGTACATTAACCTATAAAGTGGACTAATTATTAACCCACGTCCAATGTATTTTTTAAAATAATATTTTGGCAAATAGAATCACACAAAAATCAATAACTAGTCTATGATTTTGACCCTTACAGGTGACAGCACTTGACACGATCATGAGGAGTGGGAACCGACTTCGTGCAGTGGCCAAGGTCATAGCACAGACCAAGCGGGCCGAGAAGATGAGTAACGGCAAAGTGACCTCACAGGCCTGTGTGCTCCAGTAACCATGGCAATAGGTCATTTGCTTCAGTAGCCATGGCAACATGTCTTCTATGCCAGTAACCATGGTAACAGGCCTGTGCACTGTTCCCAATAACCTTGGAAACAGTGCACATGCTCCAGTAATCATGGTAACATGTTGTGTACTTCAGTAAAAATGGCCAGAAGCCTGTGTGCTTCAGCAACCATGGCAACAGGCCTGTGTGCTTTCAGCAACCATGGCAACAGGCATGTTTGCTTTCAACAACCATGGCAACAGGCCTGTGTGCTTTCAACAACCATGGCAACAGGCTTGTGTGCTCCAAAAACCATGGCAACAGGCCTGTGTGCTTTCAATAGCCATGGCAACAGGGCCAAGTGCTCCAGTAAACATGACATCAGGCCTGTTTGCTCCAGTGCCCATAACAGGTTGCTGCCATGCACCTTGTCGCGTCCCATATCACGTGACCTCCCTTTAGTGTAGACAAAATAGTGTTAAATCTTGATAACGATAGTCTGATTACCCATGTAAATAGATTAGTTTACATTCCATTGCAAAGGATAATCGATTTACATCTAAAACCCCCATGCCAGCCCTCTTTGTTTTTTTTAGAAAAAAAAGAAGTTAACTTTTGTAGCACTTAAATGTGAAAAGCTACGCGTTGATTGGTTGCGTCTAGCGGTCTAATATACACCTTTTTCATTAGGGTGTGGCGCCCCCTGGTGAAGTAAATTGAAACAATGGTTTAGGTCTTTTCCTATAGTTAACCTATATGAGGTTAAGCATATAGCTTAACTATGGTAAAAGACCTTAACCGTTGTTTCAATTTACTTCACCAGGGGGCGTCACACTCTTAATGAAAAAGGTGTATAAGCCCTAACAAATGATATGTAAATGCATAATATGCATCAGGAGACTACGTTTTCAGTTATTTCCCCTTGCGTATAGCAACCGTCATAAAACGGTTGTATTACCTGCGTAGAAATGAAACCATCAACTTATGATATTCAGGAAAGAAGTGCAATATACGGCTACTTTCCCTTAGAAGGTCTTAAGGCTAGTGACATATCTCTCCCGATTTTCAGTATGTTACTAACAACACATGAAATTTCTGTATTAGTATTTAGAGCAACTGCTTGCTTTTTGAGACTGGTTGCCAAACTCTTTCAAAATGGTTATGTAGCCATTACGTCCCAACTGGTACATATTAACCAACATTGTCCATATCAACTGTGATGTTCGTACCTCAGAGAAACTGGATAAGGGATTTTGTTTAAACAAGTGTATCAGGAAAGATTTATTGCCAAGTGCAATTTATTCTGGAAAACGTTAACATTAATAAAACTTAGCTGCTGCTATCTTGTATACCATGTATACAAAGCGGATTTTATTCCCAACATATTTATGTTAATTGTGTCGCCCAAGCTAGATAACTGTTCTTGATTTTGAAAAGTGACTTACCTTTCCTCTGGTCTTTCATGCATCTTGTGTAAAAGTTGTTAATGAAACGCTTGGCTTATATATATATATCCGATTCCGTCCACAAAACCAGATATATAACGAATATATTTTGTCCTTTTTGGGCGTCGTAATAAAAAAGTTGCTTTTCTATCTAAAAGACTAATGCAATGCTCTTTAATGATAGTGTGTAAATATATTTATACGAATTATACTGTTGATATGCTCGAGGCATAATCATTCACTGTGATAATCTTAGGAAAACGACCGGTCATTGTTGTACTGCTGATTCAGTCCTTCTTGTTTTCAACCTTGTACTTATAAAATTAACACAAGGACGTACCCTGTTAACTAAATAAAATAGTTACGGCAGACATATCGCTTATTATTCAGTTTTGTGGTATCACAATCATATACTTGGCACTTTCATGTTTTATCATACTTCTGCTACTTTAAATCTGTGCAACACCGTTTCAGATAATTTGTTAGGGAGATATCGCTAACATTCTACAAAGGTATTTGAAAAAGACTAAATGTGTTAGAATACTTAATGTAAAGAGAGTAATACCCTAAATTTTCCAGATCCCAACTGCATTTGAAGAGAAATTAATAACGATAAATTACTTTAGAACGAAAGAGTTTCCTTATCCCGTAGCTTCGATGAAACTAGAAAAATATTCGCAAGAAACAACGAACATTATTTAGTTGGACTATAAATATAGTTTATATTTATTATCCTCTCAATTCATGTACATCAATTGTTAAGAGTTGAAAAAAAAAGATTATGACAGTGACAAGTGAATAACTGGTTCAAACCGTTTATTATATGATTACAATTGAAGAAAGGCATCCACGGCAATTATTTGTTCCAACTATTAAAACTCTAGGTTTAATCAGGAGTAAGAGTTGGCTCTGTGTTTCGGTAGGAAGGTGAAGTCGGAGGGCACCGGACCGAGCAACATCTCACTGAATAGAAAAGGAATTAATTTAATTTATAAGCTCACAACATGTTTACTTAAAAGGATGCAAATAAATGGAAACGAACAGGAGAAGAGAACTCAAATAATGTAGCTTAGTTTCCTCAACTTGCTATCAAACCGAACTATTTTGGATTTAGTGAGGATTGCCCCAGGACATTTCAAATTAATCTTATCTGGTCATATAACGTACTTGCCGAGATAAGCAAATTGTCGACCACACTTAATGGTCACAATAACATGATTCATAAATACAAACTTCAGTTGGCTGTGGTCCATTTTCTAGAAACTCAAGTTTTACAAACCTTACCCAGGCGGATATGATAAAAAGAAAAAAGGGTTCTATATTAAACTACAACGCACCTGATTTTGATCCAGTCGACGCAGTTGGCGCTGGCCATCATCGTCTCCAGGTCGTTCCGACCCACGTAATACGGCGGCTTCTGGTTGATCTTTTGAGGGACCTGCTCCAGGAGACCCACTGGGATGTACCTGAAGACAGTCATACAAGTTCAGTTTACATAGTAATTATGTATGGGTTACAGTATGTTCATAAATAATATATTTACAATAAGATAAGGAAGCTGCACACTGCTTGGCAAAAGCCACCAAAATTGGAACCAGTGGCCAAAGCAACGTTTGGATCAAGAAACTCGAGCCCAATGATTACATTACGGTTTGCTATTGACTATACATTTTCATATACGATAGTCCGAATACCAAGAACTTCAATTAGGGGATTATTTTTTTTACTGTAATTAAATGGTGCGTATTCCATTTCGCTACAGGGTGAAAAAAGGCATTACAACCAAAATTATAAACCAAGAAATAAAATCAAAACAAAAACTTTAGCATTAACATAAGGAAGTTTAGGAAAATATTATCTCAACTTCTGTTACTAAGGTACTCGGACATTCTTGTAATGTCTTTCCACCAGAGGTCAGGGTACCAACCAAAAGTCCATTTTCAAATTTCCTATGTTTTCCCTGAGATTTTGCAGTCCCACTGCAATTTTTCCCGGTGTCATATGCAGCAAGTTGTTCAAATTTAAAGGCCTCTGCGTGCAGAAAAAATTTGGACAACCCAACAACAAAAAGTTTAATCCCTAAAATCTTAAGAATCAGGAATTTAAGAACCTGGCCAAATGAAATCCCTTGTGTTTTCCCTGTGTTTTGGAAAAATTTGCTAATTCCCTGTGTTTTCCCTGTCAGGGATTTTTGTTGTTACCATTTTCCCTGTTTTTCCTGTGTGGTTGGTACCCTGAGGTACACATGCGACTATCAGTGCTTACCTGTGGAGGAAGGACAGCCACTCTAGGAGGAATCGTCGTGTGGTGGAGATTCCCTGCTGGTCGGCGCCCCAGTGCTCCAGGCCGGCGTTGGCGTACCGCCGTAACATGTCGAGTCGTTCTGACGACGAGATGTCCCAGTGCCGCTGTTCTTTGATCTCCGTGAACACCCACGGCTTGATCAGCGCCCCTCTGAAGATGAAAAAGATTCATTGTGATATTTGGAAAACAATCTTTATCAGGGTCTACTCTATACAAGTGACTTTTTTTTCTTTTAAATGATACAAGATATTGCACAATATATTTTTTTTTAAAAATTCCGTGGGTGAAATAACAGACAGCGGGGTAAAGAAAAGGTTCCCTCTTATTTTGTTTTTCATGAAAAAATGATTAAAACTCTTTTTTCTTTCACATTGGATATAAAAGTATCTATTATTCTTTGATATGTGTAATGATGTACTTACCTAGCAATCATGAGTCCGGAGATCCCCGTCCTCTGCCTCTCTCTGACGGCATCCTCATATGACAGGATGTCTCCATTACCTGAATGAAATTATATTGAAAATCATATGCATTGATTGACCTGGTAATTTGGTTACGTCTGATACACTTTGAAGTTGTACATCTATGATTAAATATAACGATTTTTCATTTAAATAAAATCAAAATCTAGAAAACCAACCAAAAAATCTGAACCTAATTGTCCAAAACGTTTTTGTACCCCTGAACAGACATGATATAACTATCTCTTTCAAATAGTATACGCTCATTTTTTCTATATTTCTGGGGACAAATTAGAAAATCGACAGAATCAAAATCGGGAAATAGAATATAGACGTGGCCTCACCAAAGAGTGGCATGTCCCCGGCCACCTGTCCGCACTGCTCCAGGTAGTCCCAGTCGGCCAGCCGCGTGTACCGCTGTTCGCGGGACCTGCCGTGCACCTGAAGTAAGAGGGGAAACAGCCAGCGGTAAGCTTCCTTTTACCATATGGATTATGTATTTATAAAGCTAAAAGTTGAATCAATATTTCCTTTTCACGTGCAACATCACTGATACAGAAGAAAGTTTTAAAATTTAAGTAATCTGGATTGATCATTTAAACAAAGTTGCAGCAGTCAATTTGTTCTTTCAGTTTTTGCCTTATACTGTCCACAGTCCACCAGAATTGGATGGAAGTTGGAAAGATGGTATTTGAACAAAATATTTACAATATCCTGAATCATCTGCTATGGGAAAGACCACAGTCGACAGATTACAATCTTGAAACCGTAGGGAAACCTTTCACTGTCTTTTCTTCGAACCAACTAGAGTGAAAATATTCTCTAAGAACAGAGATCTGACTTCAGATAGCAAGCTGACGATTTGGAAAAGAAAAGGAAAGTATAGAAAAAAAGCTTCTATGAAAAATTAATGATTCCTATCTCTCACCGTGACCATAGAGATTCCCCAGTCGCGTAGTTTGGGCACCAGTTGGTGGGCAATGCTCTTTTCGCCGTAGATGCCTGTACGCATCTTGAGGGTGAGAGGTACGTTCATGAGAGGAGTCATACTCTTCACCACCTGCTCCAACTTAGTGTGTCTGCCCATCAAAGCGCTCCCTTCGCCCTACACAGAAACAAGAAAAACATTTTGGGAAAACTAGTAAACTATTTGTAGTAAGTCAGCATAAATACTGCTATGAAAAATATTGTTTTTCTGAATTTGTTATGATTAAGTTGAATAACTTAGTTTCTATCTAATTAATATACCACTGACACGGTGCTCTGTATATCAGTTGATTAACATAAATCAAAGGCCAGTGGGAAATACTGATTCTTTTATTTTTACTCAACACGAAAGCCTAGACGTACAAGCGTTTTTTTTCAACTAAGCTTGTTGGGCATCCATGATAGATCACTGAGATTTGAAGAACATTGCTCAACTTGATTAAGAAAACAACTTTAAAATGATTTATCACCATCAATACTGGATTATTTTTGTTATAAATGAAATGTATGCAACTTACACGTTTAAAGATGAGGTCGATGGGACAGCCGCAGTTGATATCGATGAAATCTACGTCTGTGTTTTCACAGATCATCTGAGCGGCACGCGACATGCTGTTTGGGTAGGATCCACAGATCTGAAAAACACAAAAATACGTAAATACAACTTCGGTCGAGCTTCACGTTTATTTACTAGAATCAGATAAGGAAGAAAACAATTAAGAGAGTATCTACTAGAGTTTCACAGCTCTGATACATAAGCGTGTTTATATAAATAGATTCTGTTTTAAAACTCTACTGCTTAATGCAAAAACTACATAAGCAGCACCTCTGTAGAATATTTCTATGCATTCCACCTAGACTACTGTTCCTTTACAACTAGTTTATCTAGCGGGATCAAGCAACTATCAAATCTTTTTTCTTAGCTATCACGAAATATATATGTCAAGACTTATTTTTTTAGTTATAATCTTTCTGTTTTCAATCCTAATCGTTAACTTAAAGAGCCTGTACCTGTACACCGAAGAGGTCCTCTGAGGAGTGCCGTTTGAGCAGCGCCCACTCGGACTGCTGACCCTGGAGGAGGTTGGTGGCCAGCGCCATCTCCCCACACGTCACGTCCACCCCGTACTCCTTACACACCCGGCGGAACGGCAGGTTACCCACCTGGGGGAGGATAGGTACAGGATAAAGTGAGAAATGGGAGGACAAGGCTTAAAATAATGTTTATAAGCTTAACAGAAAAATTTGATTTGGACTATTAAGTTGTGTGGGTGGAATGCTGTCGGTTTATAAAAGAAAAAAAATAATCCTCATTTCGACGACTGAAGGTAAATTAGAAGAGTGGAAATTATATAATGTTAGGGATGATGTTCCTTTAACTAGACGTATAAGCTATACCAATCTAAAGTGATCTAGTTATTGAATTTAAAGCCATTTTACTCTTACAATTGAACTCATTTATTCTTGTATAAAGTGGATTTTATATATTTCCAGGCTCACCTAGTGTGACTAATGGGATGTAGTACACTTACCGTTGTTAGCGGCGCCAGATACAACTTATCTGAAAAGTCGATCTGCAATGAGAGACACAAAAATAAGTTGAAGCATTGATGGATTTAAAATCGATGACATTAATTTAAAAGGGGTTATATTTTGTATGTGAGTGGCAGCCATAAGGACAAAAGACATTGAAGCTTGCTGTTTCAAATTTAAGAATGAATATAACAATGATAACGCAAACCTACAGAGAAGAAACAAGCCAGGACAACTATAGTTACACTCGCCTAATACAATCAAAGGGTTTAAAAATCACATTTAGTATTAAACATACACACCTTCTTCTTTTCCTCGGGTCGAAGTCGTATGTAGCTGTCACTGGTCAAGGGACCCCACTGCTTGACTTTCCTTTCGGCCAAATAACACTCTGTCGAGGGGTCCTTACCTCCATCACACGAGGAGGGGGTCTGGACCTCTGCACCACCCTCCTTATTTACACTACTGTCCATGTTTGCTGCTGTTTCCTGAGACTCTAACCCAGCTTCTGTTTTACCATTAGTACTATCTACATCATCAACACTCTTTTTATTACCATTACCCTGACTGTCCTTCCTTGCTGCCACCACGGCTTGTGCAGCTTGGCAGGATTTCTCTGCCCTTTTAAAGTCATATTTCCTCTTCCAGAGCAGCTTCTGGACATCTCTGTCCAGAAGATTGGACACGGTCACTACCCCCTCCCACTTTTTGACCAGCTCTTCGTTCTCCTTGAGAGTAAGGTCCTCGTTAGTGTGGTCCTTGGCGAACCTACAGGTGAGGCCGTAGGAACACCTGCCGTAGGTCCTGTACAGGTAACAGGTGTCGCCCAGGTCCTCGGGCTTGGACGCCATATACTTTTTGATGTCATGAAGAAACTTGCATTTCTCCCCAAACTGGCACTCCTTCTTCTTCAATATGGCTGGACATAATCGTTCCGAAGCTTCCTGGCGTTTTTCTCTCGGCCGGGCCTTGTTTCTTCCCTTTAGTTTGGCCTTTTTAGCTGGAGGTTCCCCATCTGATTTCTCCGAGTTGTCAGCGTTACCTTTAATGGATTCTATTTCTGATGCCGGTAGGTAGTCTGTCACCAACCGACGCACGTGGTTGTGGTCTATGTACCTGAGATATCAAATCATATTACAGAATTAGAAAGTTGAATATATATAAAAGCTGATTATTATTACTAAGACATGGAAGGGATGGTCTGAACAATGTGGAAGAAGGGCCAAGTTTGAGTAAAGATGAACAAAAGTTGAAGGAAATAACGCATTGAAGTTCTTATCAATAGTGATTTGATTGTCCTTGACCTTTTCTACCGGACCAACAGGGCAATTTTCACACATAAGATTCTTATTAACTAAAGTGTCGGTCAAACATTATTTAATGAAAATAAAAAAAAGATGGAGAGCCGAGAATTTATTTGTCTTACTCTGGTTTTATCATGGCGACTCCGGAGGTGGGTTTGGTAGGTTTGGTCTCCTGCTCCACCGACTTCTCCTTCTCAGGCTCAGCCTTCATGTCTGCAGCCGCCGCAGCCTGGTCGTCCTTTTCTGTAGCCATCCCAAAGGATCTAATCACTGCAGGGAACATGTTTGTGTTATTTACTTTTCATTATGAAAGGCGCTTTGAACTGGCAAACTATATCAATTTTCTATACATATTATTAGGTAATTAGGTAACCTTTAATTTACCTTTAAAAAGTAATACTTACACTGTGACTGTTTACAGCGCTAGTTTTCAATTTGAATATGATAATTCCTTAAACTGACATATTACTTATTGGCCAATAGAAAAAAATTACTTCAAATTGAAATTAAAGTAGCAATGATATATTAATTTCATCAGAAACTCTTACAATTTTTGTTTCTAAATTCTGAACTATTTTTCATAAACAATCTTATGTAGTCAGGAGGGCCTGGAAGTATAAAGGACTTTAGGACTTCTAGGAACAGTTAAATGAGTGAGTGAGTGATGGATGTTTTACACCGTACTGACAGCCAGGGTCATTTTCATGGCAAAAACAGGTTGAGACAAATTCTGTGTTTGGTGATTGTATCTATGAGATGAAGGTGACAGGGCTGGCAAACAGAGGGGGATCAAAACCTGGAAATCATTTTTGCTGTACCTCATCCCTCAGTGAACCAAGCACCAACCGGGAATTGGACCCAAAGAACCACTTGATCAGTGCTGGGTCCCCCTATCGTAGCCTTATAATCAGTAGGGGCTACTGGGGGCCTATATTCTTTTTTTTACAGCCAATGCCTACTATACCCTGGGTCTTCAGGTTCTGTACCTTGAGTCTACAGTCTTTATCTACCATACCCTGGATAATCACACTCTATACCCTGAGCCTACTACCAGCCCTTCCTTCCAGCAGCTGGGCACCAGGTTTCTGAGCCCCTGAATCTACCAGCTTTACCCAAGAATACCCTCAGGACAAATCGGGTGTCTATACTCTGGGTCTACTAAAGTTTATACCCTTGGTCTACTAGCTCTACTGGTCTTCATTTTCTCTATCGTGGGTTTAGTTTACTAATTTTACAATATACCCTGGGTCTACTAGCTGTACTCTACCCTGGGTCTTCATTTTCTATACCCTTAGTCTACTTATTTTTACTACACCCTGGGTCTACACCTTCCATACCCTGAGGGCACTACCCCTATAATGCATACCCCTGCTCTGCTGATTGATTGAGGCCCTGAGTGCTGCCAACGTTACCTATCATACCCTGAGTCTTCACCTTTTGTACCCTGAGTCTACTAACTGTAAATACTGTAACAGGAATTTAGATATAAGAACGGCGGTGGGGCATCTGTTACGACTCTGAGCCAATTAGGTAAATAGGTAGTGCAATGTTGATAGTTAAATATATGAGACCACCTACTAGTGAGCCACTTCCCATAGGCTGCTGGTGAGAGCAGGGAGGAAGCAGGGTAGTGGTAGGGGAGGGTAGTGGCTATGGCTGCCTTAAGGGCAGGGTCAAATGGCTACTCACGAAAGAGAGAGACCAGTGCTCTTAGATGTTGACTCTATGCAAGATGGTGCAAGACGGTGCGCCACAGTGCAGCATGGTGTGACTCGGTGCGGCACTGTGCAGCACAGTGTGACTCGGTAAACAACAGAAGGGCAGTTCTATTACAATACTATACCCAGGGTCTACACCTTATGTACCCTGGGCCTACTAAGGCCAACCTCAACCTTTAAAAAAAAATTGTTTCCTGTCCAGCGGGTGACCAGAGAAATTCCCAGTCGGGAGGTCGGAAAATCTTTTTTTTTTCATATTTTTTTTTTCATTGATAAGGTTATAACTGAAAATTTTGCCAAAAAAAAAGAATTTTGCCAAAAATGAAAAAAAAGTCCCCAGTCGGCCCTAATATACTCAGTCGGGCGGTAAACAGGAAACAGACTTTTTTTTAAGGTTGGCCTAACTTTTTTTTTATTGCAGCCTCCTGGGTACTGGCCTGCTGAGCCCCTGAGATCACTATCTTTAGATCTAGATCTACCTATTAGAGATCTAGCTTAGGTCTTTATTTTTTGTACTCTGACTCTGGGTTACACTAGTACCTCGCGCTATTCCGCCTGGCTACATAAGCACTAGAATCACCCAATCCGCGTCATGGCCGCTGTGCTAATCTCGAAAAATTTGCTGACCATTTATTCACAGTTACACCTGATTATTTGATACACAAATCCCACAGAACTAATGATATCAATAACCAGAACTATTGACGACAGAGAGTAGCAATAGAAATCAGGAAACTTAAGATAACATTAGCAAAATGTGTAAGAAAACATGTAGCCTAGACCGCGCCTACCACTCTGCAACACAACAATCTCTCTGCAGTCCAATGCGGAGATGGATCTCGCTGCAGAATGCCGTAACTGTAGATACGTGTGCGTCCTTGACCTCAAGCTTGTACATCCGGTTCCCATTCAAATGTTTTGTGCCAAATTAAAGAATATCTGGCGATTGCAAAATTCTGAACTTTTGTATATTCCATATTTATATAAGCAATAACGTCGTAAAGGGTTTAGGGAATTGGGGCTCTACAAGTATCAGAACTCTGAATGTAAACAAACTTTCAAAAGTTCCGAAAATCCAAGATGGCGGACATTTAGGAGATTCTAGTGCCTATGTAGCTTAGCGGAGTTGGCCTGGGTACTAGTGTAACTCTGGGTCTACTGCAGCTTACTACATACATACCAAGACCTACTATGTTCTCTGATTGGCTGATTTTGACGTGGCCCCAGCCTTACTTTTCTGGTGTGTTCCCTGGATACATAGTAATAATAGGCTATAGATCTATTATACTAGCTACACTACAGTGTAGTTAGTGTAGTGTAGATCTACTTGTCCACATTTGGAAATGAAACATAAGCCTTTGTAGAGTTTGAGTTGTCAATAGGCCTAAATGGCTATATTAATATATTATAAGTAATCGGCCGAACGCCCCAGCAGCCTCTCATCTCTTGCCGTCTGGGGGTCTATCCTGGAGCCTGTGGTCTGTCAGACTGTCAGTGTCACTGTGGTCCGTGTGGAGGCCAGCACTGGCGAGTGGCAGCAGTTCCTGTGTCTAAACAGGGTGTAAATTAGAAATCAGTTCTCTACTTTACCATGACAAGCAAGCAAACTACAGATAAGATGAGCACATACCTATTTCTTAGTCTTGCCAACTTCTGAGATATGAAATACCGATAATAATCACACAATATTACACTCTCTGATCGAAAACGTGGGTGCCGAATGGCAACAAGGTCAAGGCCGTTTGAAACCTTATCTGCAGCCCAATAGAAATTTTAGAAACTTGTACTCAGTAGCAAAACTTAAGCAACTTAACTGGTGCAAAATGGTAAACGTACCTGTAATAAATTATTCTTTACCAACAAAATAATACAAGTCAAATATCCACCGTAAAAATTAGGGTAATCGTAAAAAAAAGATAGAAATATTAAAGAATTTAAGAAATATTATAGAAATCTAACAGTCTGCAGATAAGCTTTTCTTCGCAAAGCAAGGTCAAGGACACTTACAGTCATGGCTGAAAAAGCTCCGTGGTCGAATGATAAAGACGATTATGAGTTACATGATGTTATCGGTGAGTATTGAATCCATTATCACATACGTATAAAGTTTTAAGTAAGGGACAGACTGGTTATTGTAATGAAACGCGTCAGTACCATTGAGGATCTTGCCGAACGGTCAAAAGTAGGTCCTGTTGCGAGCAGTCTCTCGTTTGCACTCAGTCACACCCTCCCTTCCCCGTCGGCCAACGCCAGCGGCAGTTGACATCTGTCACATTCTTTTACGCTGTTTAATTGAATTTCCCTAGTCGTTAACTTTTACATCTAAGCCTATTTGCCTTCAATGAGGGTTAATTCGTATTTCGTGAAAAATCGATCGAAAATTCATTCAGGATCCACCTTCTGAATCATAGCTTTATGAGTCAACTGTACAGTCTTCACTGACTACAGTCTACAGATAGACTCGGAGACAGAGTCTGAGTGAGATGTGATAGGAATTTGCTTCGAGCTCAGACCCAGGTCAAGGGGGAATAATGTTACTAAGCCTACCCTTGTACAGATCACCAGAATTCAGATTGACAGATGAGAGATGCATTTTCGTTTGGTAGTTCAAATATGATCTCACCCACAAGCTTGCTTGTGTCAATGTGATGACGCAACATCAAATTGATCAATAACTCTTCCGTCACTGTAGCGGATCGGCAGTCCTAAACTAAAGTATAAATACTTCAAATAGCACTTAATATAATTCTGTGATCTGCGGGGAAGCCACCATGGACAGGAGCCTCTGCCTCTGGTCAAAATTATCCTCAGTTTCAGGTGTTGCCCAACAAATTTTGATCCAGCTCTTGGCCAGTTCTGGGGCAAAACTGGGCCACTTTTCAATAGCCCAGTAGGCCTAGTAAGATATCATCTAATTGGCCCACTCTACTAGTTTCATGATGTCACATCTTTACGGCAACGAGCACTGTCACATCGCCATTGCTACATCATCATGACAACCTGTGCAGCATCATTTCTCAGCGAGATTGCTGCATTTCTTGTTTACAAATTATGTGATCATAATCATGTTCAATGGAGGCCTAGATTATGTAGTTCACCTCCACTTTTTGTCTTTAGATTCGTATTCAATATAATAAGGCAAAAAAAAAAAAAAAGTTGTTGTGTTCAGGCAACCCGACCTACCCTAAATGTTTGGCCCTAACCTAACTTTTCCCTTAAAGGATCTATTGTTCTTTTTTTTAATCCAAAAGAACTGATGAGAAAAGTATGGAACAAGTTAGAGATGCTGAAGATATGCATTTTAGATGCTAAAGATTGTTTTACAGGATGTTTTGAGTATTTTTCCAACACTGCCTCGGCCTATATGGTAAACAATAAAAAAAAAGAAAGAAACAAAATCAACCCATGTACCTTAATTTTTTCGACCTATGTTACCTGAACACAACTATTTTGTTGTTGTTGAACTAATGGGGATATTAAATAGATCATATTCAAAGTGTGAGGTTATGAATTCAAAAACTACCACTACGGCTTTTCCATATTGAAGAATATTGGGCTACACCTCGATCCAGGTATTTAGTTTTGTATAATGGGATGTATAGGCTAGGAAAATGGTCAATCTCCAAGGAGGTTCTTTGGATTTTCCACCTGCCTCCTTAGGTACTTCATTACCCAGTATTCTGTCATATTAAGTTATTTGAATCTACTTTCCTAAAAACCGTCATGAAACCACTTTCTTTGCTAACTACACAAACAATGAGTGCCTACCAACCACTATTTTATCACCATCCTACGTACCATCTACCATCAACTGCCACCCCACCCCCCCTCCCCATATATTTTTAAGTTTAACTCCCACAAGTACAGATTTTTCTGTACAAAATTCATGCATTGGAGTCTCTCCATGCTTCTGCCTCTGACAGATGCAACAGACCTCACAATGGTAAAACGTCGCACCCACTACATTGTTGCAGATTCAACACTGGCGCACGTCAATATATTAACCGGAGGAGATACTGTCGCTTTCTGTATATCAATTAACAAATTTCACTTTAATGTTTAATTTTAAAAATGTTTAGATTAATACACAATGTGTGCCCCACAAGGTCTGAACCCAACAACTGCAATATACATTAAATTTACAGGTGCGGGAGCCACGGCAGTTGTACAAGCCGCACTGTGCAGACCACGGAACGAGAAATGTGCGATTAAGAGAATTAACTTGGAAAAGTGCAACACCACTGTAGAGGAACTATTAGTAAGTATGCATTAATGATTATCAAATAATTAACCATACCAAAATTGTGGAAAACGATTATATTTAGCTGCACAAGATGTGACGAATTCACTTTGACATATCGTCAGAAATCAGCTTATCCTGTCTTTTTCAAAATAAAATAAAATCTTACTAAGAGAAAATACTCATTAGATATCAATTTAATTGCAAAGATTTTTCGAGTCAAGGCTATGCGAACAAAAAAGAATAAACACTACGTAGGTTTATCACGCCTTGAATAAATACGTATAATTATGCTAATATGCATTTAAACTAAACAATCAAAACAAAATCGACATTTAGTTTTCATTCTGAAGGTTGATAAGTTTTTACAACTATCAAAGTCTATGTATTTATTCTCAGAACTTTATGATGGTAAGGTTACCTATGACAAGTTTGTAATAAGTTTTCCTTCCTTTTGCAGAAAGAGATTCAGTTTATGAGCCAGTGCAACCATGACAATGTTGTTAGTTACCACACATCCTTCGTCGTTAAGGAGGAGCTATGGGTCGTTATGAAGCTGTGTGCGGGAGGTAGGTCCTGACTTTGGAATTTGATGATTTTGATATGTATGATTGAAATATTTTATCGGTATACATAAAATTTCATTCAGTTACTTTTTGTTGAACGATAATAAATAACTATTGCATGAGCACGTAAGGACTCTACAACCCTTTTGAAAGAAATGTGTGAAGAGGTATAGAACATGGCACATCACATTGCTCCTTACAATATCCTTGTGAACTCTATTTAGAAATACTTTCACTGGGAACCCTAGGTTCCCCCAAATGTTGATGAATGGCAAGAAATACGCGTAAGATGAAATTAACAAAGGTACTCATGAATAGCCAGAACAACTAGTAATGCCTATCTTTAAATAAGCTCTTAGTCCCTATGTTGGCGGAGTTACGGAGAAAATGGTTATGTTTTATCTTTGGGTAAAACCCAGAGATAGGCTTGAGAGCCCAACGATTACCTAAAAGGATCACGTTGAACTAGAATGGCAGAATCACTTGCCAGTGTATCCAAAAATGACATCAGACAGCTTGTCTGAAACAAGTACCCATAATGATTATGCCACTTCCTCCCAATTTTAAAAGCATCAAAACTTGATACCACTGTTTGTCATTTTTCTATAAAAACAATACTTGATGGAGTTAGAGGAGTGCTATTACCGTAAAACCCCTATTTTAAGCCGCACCCTATTTTAAGCCGCACCCTTACTTTTGGGTTTGTCTGTGGGTATTTTTTCATAAAAAATATTTATGAATACCATTGGATTCAAGCTTGTGTAAACCCCTATTAGGTTTAAGCCGCACCCTTAAAGTGGAGGCCTAACTGACTCTAATTTCTGAAACTAACCCTTATTTAAGCCGCGGCTTAAATTAGGGGTTTTACGGTATATGTTTTGTTTCCATCATTCATATGATACAAGTGAAAAACGGGAGAAACGACGTTTCCGGCGCTACCACTATGTGTCAGTAACTGACACAGAATTTCCTATCAACAATTTTGCCTAGCAACAGTTCTGGTGTCCATAGTGACAGGTGCACTGTGATGTCATCAGTTGTGAGTGTGACTCTTGGTTGTTAGGTGTGTATCCAAGTAACTGATGTTACTCTTGGAGATTGGTTGTTTGTCAACAAATATCAATCCCAATGATCTGGGAGTTTATTTTACAAATAGTAAAAGACTTTGTTGATGACAGGTGGTTTCATTTTAAATAAATCATCAGGCGCAAGTGATTTGGGGTAAAAGACAATTAGTGTCTCAGTATAATTTATGCAGTAATTTTAGTATTGGTCTAAATAAATTTATGACACGGCAAAAAAGACCCACTGGATTCAAAATGAAGACACTTTAATCCCAAAAACTCACATTAATGCGAGATTGAAAGTGGGGGGTTGTGTATAGGATTAAAGATGGTAGGACTCTAGTCCGATCGCAATAAAGCGATTAATGTCACAGGACATCCGGGGCTCCGAACTTTATGTAATGACGGTGAAAAACGTGGTGTGGAGCATGGGATGTTTCCATAGATTAATTTATTAAGTTTAAACCTTGTGGTAAGATGGTGCCCAACCGGTGCATCCATCTTCTTTCTTCTCTATCTCTCGTGTTTTGTGAGCATTGAAAATCAGGGTGCTCTCTAATAAAATTTAGAATAGAGATTGTGACAGGATAGTCAACCGGGTTCAGTAAATTGAATTTTGAACATTTTGAAAGATGACGGGCGACTGTAGTGTCATTTTGGTGTTTGATGTCGTTAAAATGTCCTTGAAATCGTGTGAGTAAGTGATTTTTGGTTTGGCCCACATATTGGATGCCACAACTAGTGCAAGTGATTAAGTAAATTAAATTGCTGCTTTGGCAGTTTACATTGATCATGCATCTAAATTCTTTTCCAAATGTGGTAGAAATGACTTTGCCGGATAAATTAAGCTTCGGGCAGTAGTGGCAACTTGCTAATCGGTTGCATTTATTGATTTCACAGCATTTTAAAGGTCTGTCTTTAGAAGAGGTTGAGGCTCTTACAAGTGAGTCAGATAAGTTTTTGTTTCGGGGAAGTCCGAAGACGATTTGGCAGTCTGCTAGCTGGCGAGTCCCGCTAGATTTGCCCATAAACGACCAATTTTTTGAAATAATCTCTCTTAAGGGAGGGTTGTTCGGATTGTGTGTCGTTATGCAATAGAACTTTTTAGGTGAGTTCAGATCAATTTGGTTTTTTAAACTGTGTTCGCCAAGAGGCGAGTTTTGGTTCATAGTGGATTTATTGAGGAGATCTTTATTAAGAACATCTTCTCGATTTAGTCCCTCAGCTCTTACCAGGGCCATTCTGACGAGGTCTTCCGGGTATCCGCGGCGGATAAAATGTGACGCTAGCATGTAGCAATTTTCGAGGAACTCACTATTAATCGAACAAATACGTCGTACACGGAGGAATTGTGAGTATGGGATGCCTCTTAAGATGTGACGTGGGTGTTCAGATGAGTATAATAGGTAATTGTGACTGTCCGTTGGTTTACAATATAAAGTAGTTTGTAAATTGTGATTTAGATCTTTATAGATTGTTATGTCTAAAAAGTCCGCCTTCATTAAAGAAGTTTAATGTTTCATATGATACAAGTTGCAGATTAAAGAATCTGATAAAAAGCTGATGGTAGTCGGATATAATGTCCTCTTTTCAAAACTGTTTAAACAGATTTTCATGTACAATGAAATCAACGTCTATATGTGATTTTAAGAGGTAGAAGTTTGGAGGTTTGATATGACTTTTGTAAGTTTTCATATTGGTAGAGGGAGGTGTTCTGTTTGACTAGATATAAAAAAGGCCCAGGGTCAATTATATGCCTGATAAACAAGTCAACGCAGTTTATCAGTGCTGCGTAAGTAGTTTGGCTGATGCCGTATTGCCACTCTAGGGCTACCTGTTCTATCATACACTTGACTTGTTATCGGGGATAATAATATTGCCATTGATGTAAGCTTGGTTATATTTAGAAACGTTGGTACTCTGCCTGAACCTTGGCTGAAAACCTTGATACTTTCTGTTTAGTTCCATACATTTTAATTGCGATTCTATTATTCCTACATGGGGTTTTCATTGAAAAAAACATCAACACGGGGATAGAATTTTTAACTCTTAAGTGTTACTCATTTGTAACTTTATTAGATATTTTAACCTACATCCTGCTAATGTAAGCTCCATCCTACTTCCGACATATTATCCAGGAGTTTACGGTAGTGTAGACTTGGCAAGCTGCCAAACGCACTGAGTATCCCAATTCCTTCTCAACTCGTGTTTGTAGATGTAAACTGAAGGAATGTACAATGCCAGAACTGCTTAACACCGTAAATCGCCAAACTTTCCGACTTCAGGAATACGCACATCGCGCATTCAATAAGAGATATGTTATTCTTTTCCTGAACATTGACACCAGCAGGGGATACCCAGTTTTCGTATTAGTCTCGCATTTCTGACACGCTCATGTGATGATCCATCACATAGGGTAGCTTATTTAAACAATTAAAAAGAGAAACATCCGGCCATGCTCAGCAGATGATTTTAACGGAAATATTATTTAAGCTATGTAAGGCAGCTGGGGTCGCGCTAACCACTCGCCAAATCGCCGATGGCGAATGCAAAATGAATATGGCTACTTTGTTTCAGAATAAATTCGCCAAAATGAATATTTAGGCGAATCATTCTGGATAAATGTGCTCTAAAATGACACAAATTTGACACAAATCATTCTCAAAATTTCAATTTTCCCCCTCAAATTGTCAAAGTTTGCTAATTAATATGACATTTGGCGAATACAAATCATAATTGGCGACTTAGCGCGAACCCAGGGCAGTGTATCACCTCACTCCGTATTAGGTACACGTTAGGGTCAGCGACACGGATATGTTAATACTGAACTAAAACCATGTATTGATTTAAATCGACTACATGTATTAAAATGTGGTGTTACATGTGAAATAATTTCAATGAAAGGACATTAGACAAGCATTTAGAGTAAGGAAGGGGTGGTGCTTCTCTAATGACTCTAATTCTCTAATGATTCTGATTATCTAATGAATTATGTCAGAAGTGTGAACTAATATTAATATCTGGTGTGATGTAGGCACCAGTTTTCGGATATAGACATTTCATTTTTACGCCTGTCGGTTGCAATTATCTTTAAAATCTGGTCAACCTGTCCCTGCACATCTCTATGTGAAGACTTTATTATTTCAAGTGAAAAAGCGTGCGCACACTGGTTGCACACTACTCAAAAACTTGAGCCCGTGGACGTATTCGCGCCTAGCAAAGGGCGCACCGTTAATTTCGAACACTAAGGCATCTAGTATAACTATAAGCCAGGGGATCCAGATGGTACATAGATGTCTCATACAAAAATTAATCAATATACTTAAAATCGAGGCTACTTTTATTGATGTTATACACGTTGCCACTTTACAAGGGCGATCGATCACAATTGTACCCATAACAAAAATAAAATCTAGAAAAAAATCGGAATTGGAAAAGCGTCACAACCTAATTGTTGATCTTTGCGGTCTGTTCTCTAACATCTTGCCTAAACGTTTCCGTGTTTACAATGTAGCATAAAAAAGGAATCACGCAACTCTGAGTAGGGTCAAATCAATCAAATGTCACTTATACCATCAACATGCAAGCCTGGTGATTCTAAATGGGAAAAAATGTTAGTTTGCGGGATTAATATAATTGACATGAGTGTGACCCTTAGACTAAGATCTAGGGATCTATATCCGAGATCCGCAACGACTCGACCCATTACGGCCGATTATCTCACTCTAATACTGTCATCCCGTCCTGACCTAGTTGGCCAGCTGAATGGTAATTGGTGTAATTGTCCATACACTCGTGTTAACATGTAACGCCACATGCGTGCTACCACATGCTCTATGTCAAGCAGAATGACTTTTTATGTTCGGATGTCAAAGCACTCCTTATTTGTGAATAGATCTACTACTTTGATATAGATTTATTACGTATACATTCGATGAGATAATCCTCAGTTTTTCTGTATTTCATGCAACTGCAGTTTAATATTTATACATTTTGTTGGCCATAACATGTAAAAACTTGCCAAAACTTGTAAAAACTGACAAAAAACATGTAAAAACTCTAAAGATACAATGCCCATATTGCCAAGGAAGATTACTTACTGGTAAAAAGACACATTGATTGAACTCGACATCAGGAGTTAAACAAATATTCAGAGACATAAGAGAAAAACTCTTTGCTATAATCGGCTATCATTGTCATAAAAACTGACATCATTTCAATTTAGAAAAAGGGGATAAGGTTGAGATAAGGGCGGAAATACTTATGATTATGGTTTCTACATAAAGGAAGGGGAAGCATTATAGAACTCCAGGTCCTATATAGTACCAACCAATGTGTCATTTCACGCTAAATAAACGAGGGACATGGGGCAGTGAAGTGGCTAGAGTGTTCACCTGGCATGTGGGCGAACCAGGTTCAATCCTGGGTTAGGCTGGGCTAGGCTGCTACACCTCTCCGAGTTTTCTCCCTATGACAACAATAGGATTATCAAAAATGTGTTATCAAAAACGTGTGCAGGGCCCTTCTATGGGACCCTGCTCAGTAGTGTAGGGGTATGGTCTCTACCTTCTCATAGATTTGATCACCATCACCGCCCTTGATATGATCTTGTCAGTTGATTAGGGCAAACAGCAACCAATAACCCACCAACCATCATTAATTAAACATCTTGTTATCTTTAGGCTTTACAACACATAAATAATGTTTAGTACTCCCACACCTACCCAAAAGAGGATATGACATTGCCGAAAATTCTTAGATTATTTAAGGTGATTCAACATAAATGCTTGCAATAAAACGTGACTTCATGATTCCTGTGTCTTATGAAGGTCAAGTGGAAAAATAACTGAATTATCAAGTGATTGATCAAGCTGTATTTCTTTGTACATCTACTGATCTAGGTAAATGAATAACCTTGGTGTTCCAGGATCACTATTGGACATCATCAAGCACAGGATGCGAACTTCAGATTGTAAGAACGGCGTTCTGGACGAGACGATCATCGCCACCGTCTTGAAGGAGGTCCTGAAGGGGCTCGAGTATTTCCACAGTAACGGGCAGATCCACAGGTCAGTCAGGATGTCTCTTCATTCAGTTATAGTAATGCTAAATTGCAAAATTTAGGAGGAATAGTTAAAAATATTTTTCTTATACTTTTAAGCTATTTAAGTGCCAATTCAAAGTCATGAGTATTACAAAAGGTTTTGTTCTCCTAGTTTCTTCTTGAAACAAAAGTAGGAAAACTGATTCCCTTTTCCCCATTTTTCCATCAGTTGGGAAAGGTACCTCGGATTTATTCATTGAAACATTATCATTGAAAATTAAATATATGAAGTCTATTGGATATCTTATTCACATAGGAACAAAGTCAACGTGTGAGTCTTGAGATGCAATTTGATGATGTTAAATTTGTTTTTACTATAGGGATATCAAAGCTGGAAACATCTTGCTAGGAGAAGACGGAAACGTCATGATCGCCGGTAGGTTTCCCATCCAAACTTTCCCCACTAATAAGTGGGAATATATTTATCTATTTTTACCACCGAATAACGATACTTGAACCTAACCAAAAGTCATCCCCAATTTATAATATACACGTCATCAGTGCTCACTGCTGTAAAATATCAGTCTTAAAAATGTCTACATGGCGTTTATTTCATGTTTATGTAATTGACTGTTACAAATCATTCCTGAAAAACCGATCGACCTCATGGAAATCACACTAGTGGTGAATATAACGGACCTCATACTCCATAGAAATAACTTCTTATATTATTTCATGTATTTTTTATTTTACAAACCACTGCCGTAATAACATGCTGTGTGATCACTTCAGACTTCGGCGTGAGTGCGTGGTTGGCGACTGGTAAGGACCTAGTCCGGGACAGCGTGCGGCACACGTTTGTGGGCACGCCCTGCTGGATGGCCCCCGAGGTCATGGAGCAGGTAAGGGGACACTTACTACACTCACACCGGCTTGGTTGTATGGCACACACCGTAAACGTAAGATAAGGTATAATAAAGGCGCTCAAATACTGAATAGTTCAGCTAAGAAAAAAAATCGTTCGCGTGTCCTCGACGACCAGGAAATGGGTGTAGACGACCTGAAATTTTAAGGTAATTCTCAAGACGACCAGATATTCTGATAATAGTTAAAACCTGTAATCTTTAGTTTGCTTATTCAAACAAAGTTGGGAGTTGTCTTTATCATGTGGACGACCAGATTCTGGCTTATGGTCGTCAGTGGAAGACCAAAAGCCTTTACTAGGATATCACTAAGAACTTTTGCTCCTTCTGCAGGTTACCGGCTACGACTTCAAGGCAGACATCTGGAGTTTCGGCATCACCGCCATCGAGCTAGCGTCGGGTACTGCCCCCTATCACAAGTACCCGCCGATGAAGGTATGTAGTCCGCCAAGTGGCATTGTGGTCTCGAGTTATAGACAGATACAAAGGTTATCGAGTAAATTATAACTGTTGCATATTCGTTGGAGGAAACACATCAACTAGGGCGTCGTCTAATAGTAGAATCACTGTTTTATTTGCTTTATTTACTGGATTGTTTGAGTGATACAATTTTGTGGCATAAATCAGGTAAATGGAATTTAGATTGAAGTTTCAGTACTTAACCACTTTATGTTGTAAATAGATAAATGAAAGAAAAATGTTGTAAAATGCATGTCAAAAATAAGTCTAACCTTTTTGACATACTTAGTTCAATATTGCACTTGTAAGCAATCATAGAATATCGTCTATATTATGATAGACATTGCATTATAACGACGATGATTACGATGAAACAAGTTAGTTTAAATCAATGTTTATCTCCCAAAATAGCGGTGAGCCGCATTACCAAATAACGAAAAGAAAAAATATCCAAGTACTTATTTACATGAATATGGAAACTCAGTGTAAAATAAATATCTTTGCTATGGTTTCATAAATATTCTTTTTGATTTTGATCAAAATTACAATCATCATTGTAATTATATTAATCATATTAATCATACACGCCATAAGCATTGTCCCTGGTGGTGTTTTTCAGGTGCTGATGCTGACCCTTCAGAACGACCCACCCGGCCTTGACACGGGGGTGGACGACAAGGACCAATACAAGAGCTACAGCAAGGTCTTCCGTAAGATGATCGCCGAGTGCCTCAAGAAGGACCCCGAGAAGCGGCCCACCGCCAAACAATTACTCAAAAACGAGTTCTTCAAGAAAGCAAAGGTGAGTAAAGTCAATTTTTGTCTGTGAATGATTGTGGTTTTTCTTATTTTGTTTTTCATTTTGACTTTCAAAGAGGATTGTTTTAAATAGGCTCGAGTTTCTTATTTTTACCTAAGGGTGATTTTTTGTGCGGTTTGGGTTTGTAATTATTTTTCACAGGCATATTTTAAGGTGTACTCTTTTCATGTTCTTAAGACAAGATTGAGTCTTCTTCGCTTAATCTAGTCGCTTAATCACCTCATTATTGAGTTGACGAGTTGGTTGAAAAAACTATTGTTTATCACCTCGAAATGATTTTGGGGGATAACCAAGGTGAGGGGTCTGAACATTCAAATTTTACACTCAAACATTTCACTACTGCAAACCTCATAAAATGCCATACATTCGTCTGATATTTCTAATAGTACGTATAACACTCTCAGAACTTTAATGACAAAAAACAATTTTAAAGAGAAAAAGATTTTAAGCGACAAACACTACGGTAAATATCCCTACCGTACGCAATATAAAGATGCCAAGTCAAGGACAAAAAATACCGTAGATTAAAGAAATCCTTTCAATAATTGTGGCATTTGGTAACTTTCAAATCTTCGATTGTCAAAGGGATATATATACACCTTTGTACGTAGAAATATCTGGAGTATTAATGTTACCATTCAATCATTATTTCGGCTTTCGTCCAATCCCCAAGTTTACGAATAACGCATCAGTCATTGTATCAATGTGAAGTAGGACACAAGGCCTGTTACGTCATCAGTGACGTCACTTTAAGTTCAGCTTCATAACAGTGCTCGATCTAAAGGATTTACGGCAGCTGGGTGCAGGGTTCAAAGTTTGAAGGTTGGCAGTTTAAACCTCGGCCCTGCTGCCGAGTTATTGGATGCAGGGTCCCAACTGTAAAAGGAAAACAGGGAAAATAGCAAAAAACATTTCCTGTCAGGAAAACAAAGGCAATTTGGAAATTTGACCAAAACACAGGGAATTATGGTTGCCAATTTTCTTGATTTTTTAATTGGTAAGATTCAAGAGATTTTTTTCCTGTGTGTAAAATTGCATTTTTTTTAGAAGCTTCACACATCATTATGCCATTTTTAAACTTGAACACTCTGTGATCAGAAAACAAACATTGAAAACAAGACAGTGAAACTAACCCTGGGACAGGGAAAACTCAGGGAAAACACAGGATATTTGATCGTGGAATTTGAGTGGGGGCCCTGTTGGACGTTTCTTTCAAGATACCACTGCTGAGTATTAAAGACCGTGGTATGTGCTGCACTGTCTATGACACGTTGCAGTTTGCCCATTGCCTACCATGAATAGTCAGTTCTCGTATCTTATACATCCAATCATTTAAGCGGGAACTCATCATAATCTAGCAAATACACAGAAAGCATTGTCTCATGCTGTATGGGCTTATACCTTTCAAAATGTTGTTATCAATATTAGTATGTAATTTTAAGCATTATGTTTTTTCTCAACTCGCCTCTTAGGCAAACCAAATTTATTGGGGATTTATATAATAAAAATCTATAAACAGTATTAAACAGAACCACTATGCAAAGATTACATTTCTCTGCGTCAAATCTTACTGTTAAGCGCTATACCCACTTGGACGATAGTGAGTCGGCTGACCGTTTTGCACCAACTAAGTCAGCCGACTCCAGGGATCAGTGTAAAATTATCAAACATGGTGAATATCAATTGGTGCTTGGGAGTAGGGAGTCATCCGACTCTGTCCGACTCTGGTTCAGCAACACATACCCACACACACTCGGTCTATAAATCAAAGCACAAATTGGGACAAACTAGCATATTATACCGAATTCAACGTCCATTTGGACACTGACTTGGCTAGTCGGTAGAGGGCTTTACTGAACAGATGATAGCACTTTTGATACATATCACCTATCGTTCGACTGTTCTAAAAGTTCTGCTCTCAAAGCAATATTTCCCTACCTACTTAAGTCACTTGCCTGATTCTTCAAATGTGGGGACCTGCTTGTTAGTTATGAGTTACAGAATAGGTTTTATCCTCTTTGCTTTTATGTACTTCCTTCAGTACATTCTTGCATGGTTAGGTCTAATGAAGCTTGGTTCAAATGCTTTTTTAATGTGGTTTAAGCCATGTTAATTGTCCCTTTTATGGTGCTATTACAGTTCTACAGAAAAAACACAGCGTATTGCAGGGATCTACTGCATTCTTGACTATTTGTTTATTTAGAAAATATGTCATATCGTATCTAATCCTTCAGAATTTCCATTTAGAAATTCAGAGCCGACCCCACAGATTTTTCTAAAATATCAATAAAGACTTTCTGAAAGTAGGTTAGATCTATGGGGGTGTATTTGGCCTCCAAACATATGCCAAACAGATTGAAAGTTTAAATGTATTCTTGACGAAAATCTGTAAACAATGACTTGATTATTTAAAGTAATTCAATAAAGACTAGGACTTTTATGTATAGTAATGTAAGAGTTGTGCTGCTCTTGGAAACCGAGAGAACTCATTTTGTATTGGTTTTGATGTCGCTCCTGCTGATGAGAATGTGGTAGATTCCGTAACACAGTGTACTTGATTATTAGTTCATATTTTTATAATTAGTTTATTTCTTCAAGTGTTTGTTTCCGGAATGACATTAAACGATATGTTTTAACTTCATATTTCACTTACGTTCGAGTCCGCAGTATGTTTTGGACCCGTTTGTAGCCAATGTCTATCTATATCGGAGACAATTTCACCGAAAATATCCAATACACATTGTCAAAATACATTTATTCCAGTTCAAAATTCATAGGAATCACCTGGAATCTAGGCTTCGTTTTATCTATTAGGAAAATAGACAAACGGAGTAATTTTTAGAAAAAAATACTCCCAACACTAAGGCACATTTTAAGAGTTTAAGCGTTGAAAACAGCTTTGAGCATGCTAATTATCGTTTCAGGACCCCCGTCATTTGTTGGCTGGATTAAAGGTATGCTCATGGTGGTAACTGCAGCACATCCCTTAACCCGCTCTCCTCCTTAGAGCAATTAATCAATATTTCATCTGAAAAAGAAACGAAAAAAAAGAAAAAGTGACTATTTTCCCACTCTTTCCCGTATACTTTTTTCAAGTCATTTGAACTTTGGACAAACTTTGAGAGAGACATTTCGGTTAAGCCTCACCCTAGTCGCTATGTCCACGTTTAGTCTAGAATTAATCTCTACACAACAAGTTTGTCCAGCGGTAAAAATCCCCCACCCGTTTCCAAATAAGATAAGCGAAATACAAAAACTATGCTGAATTGCGAAAAATGTTGCAGGGCACGAATTATCAACTAACTTCTCAACGTTGTCAAAAAGTTAAAAACTGAGAATAAATGAAATAGCAGTAGACATCATGTGCTTTTGCATGCAGTGCCAATTGCACCGACTCATTTTCTTTGGTCACAAAAGAAAACATTGATTTGAAAATGCATGCTACTATGGTGATTTTTTTTCTACTCCACCTACGAACTTTCCTCACAAAATTTTCGGATTTAAACCGGACCCACGTAATTTTTGTCTGTTCAAAACAATATATCGTGTATTTTATTTCAAATCAAACTTACTACAACTACTGATATAGTGTGGACAAAATTATATCTTTTTTTTCAAACTGTAATGATTCTTTCCCTCTGTTTTCCAAGATGAATATTGGCCATTGGGTACGGATCGAATCAGCTTATGAACTTGTATCACTTGTCCTTGTTGTTAATTAAGGAAAGAGTGATTTGTATCTATGCATGATGTCTGTATCATTCATATCACGATTCTGTATCCTGACTTCAGCTGCAGAAAATTTGCCCCAACATATTTGATATAATAAGTCGAAATAAAATGAAAGTGTAATCTAACTAATGAATTTCAACACTTTCCAAGTTTAAATATCGTAGTCAGAGCACCGTCCCTTATCCCTGACATGTTGTAAGGGTAAGCTTCTTCCTCTCCTCTTGGTCGGTGTTAAATCCGTCTTTTCAAGTAACCCCATTTCCCAATCCCACAAGTACGTATTCTCTCAAGTAAAAGGTATAGTTCTGGTCTTCAGTCTCCGTCCAGGTGTTGTTGATTTGGTAACATTGTTTGTGCGACTCTCTGGAGAGGTTTCCTGAGGTGGAACAGTGTACTGATACATGCATGCGTGTTGTGTGTTAAGTCACTGATGCCAGTTTTGAACAAATATTTTAAATAAAATAGAAGGAAGAAAAAGAATTGGGGAGGGGTGAATCCCACAGTAAAGGTACTTCCCAAACTGCACTTAAAAATAGAATATCCCTGCACCTAGTATAAGTCGATTGGGTTGAGAATTATCAAGTTTATCTGTATTCCAACATATAGTCCCAATGAATATGTAAGAGGCGTTGTAAGGACAAGAGGAACTAGTTCTTGTGGTAAGGTCATACATACTGTAGAAATGTTAGTAATGAATAAGCGTTCTATTAGCGATTGCTATTTTTTGTGTAATTAATTGATTTAAAGAGATTTGGCATTGGGATTCCTCTGATAGCTAGATCTTTCAACACTCCTCATGTAACAATATAAATATGGAAATTTCTTCTTTAAATAACTAGAAATTCATTGGTTGATAAAAGCATCCATTTTTAGTACTATTGAAATGAATGATAATTGTATTTTGTTTGTAAGAAATAGTGTTTTTTGATATAATAGTTATTTGAGGATGGAGGATTTCTTTTTATTGAAAGGATGGGGTTTCCCAAGAGCGTCCTGGGTGATTGTGATTTTATTTAATCTATTCCGAAGATACACATAAAAATCAGTAAAAGTACAGTGGTTTATGATATTTAGATTGCTGAAAGGTTACTTGCTCCGAAAGCCAAATAGGGTGTTTGTGATAGTGTGACCTAAAGTTACTTAGCTGAGGTAGTTCCTTGTGTTTAATATACTAAACTGGACGAAGGATGCATGGACATTTTTCATAGCCAGTGTAGTCAAACATAATCGCATATGTAGAGCGTACTTTAAGGCACGTTGATGAAAGATTGAATAATGTTATACAAAAGTGTAATGTTCAATAGAAAATCAGTGTGAAAGTGTACCCAGTGAGAGAAATAACACCTTTCAGTTGCCAAGGTTTCTTCACCTGAAGCTACATTTTATTCCCGTTATAATTATGTCGAGATTCCTTGAGAGTGTCATTCAAGTTATAATTTATATGAAATACGTTTATGGTCGAATTAGTTAAAACGTTAAAAGGTTAAGAAATACTTGAAAAAAGAAATAACAATCAAGAGGTTTTATGAATATTTATTACAGCCAGTAAACTTGGATAAGAGGATGTTTTGCGCTTTGGTGCATGGGGGATGTGTTAGTTTCATTTTTCGGTGAAGGTGAACTATTTTTTCGGTTGCCGTATCTTTAAACTCAATCCTGTCTTGGCGATTACGTATCTCGAGCTCTAGCTACTATTTCTCTGGTAAGTGGGAACTTGGGTGGATTAGGGTAGTGTCTTTGGGTACTGTTACTAATCTTTCATCAGTCCATACCAAATAAGGTACAGTTAGGACATAGGATAATATAAATCTGTATAATATACAGCTATGGAACCGTGTTAGTCGCAAAGAAAACATCAATGTCATGAACCAAAATATGCATTCAAATACATCTGCTTTGAATTTTTTTATGTTAGTTTTGCATCTAGCAGGACATGTCTTGATATGACAGTTCTGTATGTGAGAAATGACTTAAACGGTGGTTGTATTCTCCTCTTTCCTAATTCTTTCTCAGGATAAATCCTACATGATGAAAACGCTGATGTCGGAAGGGACTCCCGTCAAACCGCAGAAGGTACGTTAACATTCAAGTTTTTTTAAGATGATATTAAATTACCTGGTTATCATAACAAACAAAACTTCGATAAAAGTATGGATATTTTCACCAGGCTTAATCTTAAATAACCTTGAAACAGTGATTTTATCTCGAGGGAATGAGGCTTATATTTGTACTGTATCGATAGTGAAAATGGAAACAAAAATCGATTTTGATAATCTTGTAAATCACTTCTCGACAGCCGATGTCTTGTTCACACTTGAAACATATGGGTTGCTCCACTGCCAAATGCTGATAGACAAAGGATGCAAAATTAATGATGATTCAGTGGTATGGCTAACTTTTGACTTCTAAATCCATCTAAATTGTTTTTTATCAAAGAATAATATCAGAAAACTGATCATATCTGACTAAATCTTCCTAAATGGACTTTTAAGTTGATAGCCATGTGGATTATGTAGTACAACAAAGTTTTGCCTAAAGTTTCTTGTACTGATTTATTCCTTAGGTGAAGCGTGTGCCCGGGTCGAGCGGCCGGCTTCACAAGACGGCGGACGGTGAGTGGGAGTGGTCTGACGAGGAGATGGACAAGGACTCGGAGGAAGCGAGAAACATCATGAACAGCGAGCGGGTAAGATTATCTATTAAAGGGACGTTCTCGTCCTTGAGTTCAAAGAGATACATCCGCCGACGTAAGCCTATGTACGCAGCAGCCGGCGACGTGTTTTTCCCTTTTGGAACGTAATCCGGCGACGTTATTGGTCACGTCACGAATTTGGCGCGCCAGGCAGGGAGTTGCAACTATCAATTTACGGCCATCTGACGGATGAGAATGTCCCTTTAAACTAAACCTCCGAAACTGCCATTGGCAAGATTTCAGTGTATATCGTTGCTCTTTGTATATGGTGATTATGATTCGAATTAATCTTGTAAATATTCTGTGCAGATGTTTGAATTTGCCGTTTTTCTTATCATATATTCATTGACATTGATAGGCAAATATATAAAGCTATATTTGTTATTGTATAATATAGATTCCCTCCAGATAATCTAGGTGTAAAGGGTTGCAAAAAAAGCTTTCGTGCACCAATGTCCATTCAGGTTGATTTAACTTATTAAAAATATTAGATACTAAAGAATACATTTACATATTTATTTCTTCAGTCACCACGGGTACTAGACGTTGCACCACAACTAGGTCCACGACCATCGGCCAATGCCTCTCCATTGGTAAGTCTTATTTTATGTACTTGCCTTAGAAACATTCATAGAAACCTTCTCGTTTTAGAATCAACCAGTTGTTGCAGAAAGACGCAGTGTTTGACTGGGTTGTCAGTTGCCAGTTCGGCATATTTCAAAAGTTGATTTTGTTCGGCACATCTCTCGCTGATATGTAATTTCATAGAGACACATATATACTTATATATGTCTATGGTAATTTCAAATATTTCAATAACAGAAACAGGTTGGTTTAAGACGAATGTTTTATGTATTCATAGCTGACATAATATTCCAAATAAACAACACTGATACACTAAAAAAAAAGATATACCTAAATCATAAATCCATTAAGCCCCATACCCACTAGGCGATTTTACCGGCGACTGGCGACGGGCAACAGCCATAATAGTGGTAAAATCGTCACCAGTTCAGACCACATCTTAGTATGTAACATTTAAATATTACATACTAACATGTGACTTGAATTGAAGTCTAAAGGTTCAGACTTTTCCTGGGTCCTATTAATAACCTAGAGTGTGTCATATTAGTAACATGGAATTATCAGGCCAAGCACCAAGTAGCAAGTAAACAAAGACTCTCGAAAGCAATCTGATTTTGAATTCAGCAGATCGGAGTGTCCAAAATAAATGTGTATTAACTCTTTCTACCCTACGTGAAAATTATCTGACAACCTTTATTAGCTCACTCTGACAGTCAATCTAATTGTCTTACACTTTCATTCATGTAAAGCGTCTCTGGATGGTTCGACCAAAAGTTAATTAAATAGTTCCAATAAATGTGTGCCAGATTTAAATCAGGCTAATTCACTATCTGAGAATTCTCAATCCAATCTGAGAACCCGTAAAATACGGTATTCACGTTTAAATTCGATAAGTCTATTCCAGTCAATAAATCACGTTGCCTAAAGCGCACTCGAGAAACCTTGTCAAATTCCATGTAATACGTTGCTTACAATTTGCTCAAGGTATCCATACAAAACCCATTAGCATATAATATAAAGATGGTATTTACATCTTTCCGAGGTCAATATGTAAGCTGTATTACCATTTAAACGATCTCCCCTTCTCCCAAAAATAAAAAAAATCAGTAGCTCCAATAGCTGTATCAGGAACAATAGTACATCATTCCTACCATGGTTTTAAACAGGCTTTAATCGATTAATCAGCAAGCAAGACATAAAAACGTCCTAAATTTGTAAATTTTCCAGGCTGAAGTCTTAAATTGGTTCAAATTCATGTAATATTCTATTAAAAATTGTTGCACAGGAATATGTAAAACATTGGTCTAAAGTTGATCTTTTAAATGAAAAAAAAAGAAGACTAGGTAAGGCCCTTGATAACTAATGATAAGTGTCGTTACTGAGAGTGTTCGCTGCTTGTTTTCAGTCGCCCACGGAGGAGGAGCCAGCTCCGGTAACTATAGAAGTTAGCTTGTGCCGAAGTTGGGCTTTTCACAGCCTCCTTTGTTATCATTTCACCTGTGACTAACTCTTTTCCTAAACAGGGGGTATCCCCTCCCCTCCCCCCATCAGGGAGAAACCTTGCTTATTTCTCCCAAACCCAAATCACACCTGAGTCAAACTGAGTTGAATCTGTATGGATCACAGTGAAGCTGTATCGTGGAGAATAGTCGGATGGTCTCCTTTTTACATGTCCTGTGTCCTATCGCATTAAGGTCACGCAACAGCGAAATGTTGGGCAAACCGCATGGTGTGTTCTTGTAAAACAGATAATTTTCTCTAAATCCAACATTCAAAAGAAACTTAAGTATTGTAGAATTTTTGTCAAACTAAATTATGTCCTACATTCAGATATGCTGTCCTTCTGTCTAGAGCATTTCACAACCTTTGAGTTGAGTCTTAAAGCAAGGAAACAATTCAAAATTAAGATTCCAAAATAGAGGTAGATCTATATTTTTCATAGGAGCTCACCTAGAATGTTTGCTGTTTTCACGCAAGAATCGTGATACTTGATGCGACAGGCCACTGATAATGGTTCAGTTTGCATGTATCATCCAGTGATGTTTTCTCAGTAGAAACTGCATTGTTCCTAGACTCTGCATTTCGGTATCAGTGAGTAGCAGTTAATGAAATGGACACGTGGCAGTTGTTGGGGCGTAACGTTTCACATGTCTATGGAGTGTTCACTTCACAAATAAAATGTGTAAAGTTATGTTCTTAGAGACGAAGAACATAAGCAAGCAAGCTACAGGACTGGACAATCCAAGCTATCAGAATGCTTAAAACCGTAAAGAAAGGTAATGGGCAAATAAATTCAGAAACATTTCTAAATTAAGTTTAAGGTGCAAAGTAAAATATCTATGTGGTTCACTTTAAAAGCACGGAAGTGGCTGAATCATTTAGCACTGACAATTTAGAATTTGGCTACATACATTTTCTAGTCGGGGGGGCTCAAATCTGTAATGAATGTGTATAATGTATATCCAGCCTTAAAACGTTACTATGCAGTCACTGTTGATGAGTCCTGAAGCTCAATTGGAGATCAGGTATCTATTTTACATTGGTTACCGATAGACGGGACGACCCTTAATCTGGTAATTAAAATATGTGAAATAGGCTTACATTTTCAACCAAGCTTGCCATGTTCTTCTGACCCTAAGAACACTTTCGTTACAGTGTATAAAATGACATAAGATTCAGATTTCTGACGAAGCAGTTGCAAAAATAAAATCGCGATCGTGATACCATTAGTTTCCATGTCGAGGTCAGGCATTACGCCCTAAAAAATATTAATTCTTTTGTGTGAATGTAGATGGATTATGTATGAATTAGCCCCTTAGAAATCATGATAAAATAATTTCAAAAAGAGATTGCCATTATTCAGGTAATTTCGGATTTTCCGGTATCTTCCTATAAACTTAACGCCCAAAGTATGATGCTTGGCGAACAAATATGCAGTCAAAAGCATGATATATCAGGTTTTCATTTTCAAGAAATACGTTGGTGATTCAGCAATATACTGTCGCAAGTAGTGAATGGAATTTTTTTAGTAAGTTGTAACCGTTGAAAAAAAGTAAAAAACTCTATGAGACAATGATCTATAGTGGATATTCATGTGAGCACTGCAAAGTATGCTAAGGATGTCAGAAGCTTTGAATTTGGTATGTCGCTATAATGTTCAGAAAGGATATATCAGTGCTTTGTTTTACTAACCTTGTTCTTGGTTAAGTTGTAAAGAACCATGCGTTAAGCTTGTTTGCTCAGACTTCACAGTTGCTTCGGTCGGTGTACATTGCTGGCTGGACCATCTCTAGATATATATAGCTTATATTGATGTAAATAGACGGAAAACCTTAACGTCTTCGCCAATACAATATACTTGTAGTTCACTCCATAATGTTTGGTTTCAATGAAAGCTCAATGAAAGGTTCCAGTCGAGAGATGCCTACATGCGGAATAGCTCAGAGATTAGTCTTTCCATAGGTTTATTGCTCATCAAGATATTAGGGAACGTCTTGTGCACACCAAAAGCACATATATAAAAATTAATACCTCCGAAAAGAAAGAAAAAAAAGACGAGGAAGGAAAAAGTAAAAGAAAAAAAAGGAAGAACGGAATGTGGTGTATAAAGCCTGTGGTCTACAAAGTGCCCTCCCAATACACTTTGTTAACGGCATCAGTGTGTGTTTCAAATCAGAGAAAAATGATTCAGAACCTTATAAAGACCTAGGAAATATATTTAAAACTGTCTCCTATTGTGTTGTAGGCAACAGAGGTGGCTCCTGCTCCTGCCCCCGCTCAGGCAAGAATATCTTTGATTAAACAAGAAATAATGAAACATTTTTATATGTATTTCCATAATGAGGTTTTAAAGTAAATTTCCAATGCTACCCGTATATTGGAAGTTGCGAAATTGTTCGGATATTGTTTGTTTGTTATTAACAGGCGTGCCAGCCGGCAGCCTGTTTCTGCTCAACACTTCAGACCTACCCTGTGACATCAGCCTCCCCAGTTTTTCTCTGTTAACCACTATAGTGAAAGCCTGTGAGAAAGGCCATCTTTCATCCCATACAGAGAGTGGTTCCCAAGGCCCTATCTCCTTAAAATTCCCTTAATACATGTGAAAACCCCTGAATGGTATTAATTTAGCGTACCTACACTCAAATAGTAGTATAAATATGTGATATGGCCATGTTTGTGATTGGTATTTTCAATGATACAAGCACAAGCCTCCCATGCTGACTTGTAAACACTGAGGATATCGACTCCTTAAACCATAATCCTTTCAAATGTTTTTTGTAAATACTGAAATTTGAATTTAGCTTAGTTAACAAAAATTCTAAAATGCTAGACATGTCACATGTATCTTTTTCATCTGTCATGCAATTCATTTTCGAATTTACAGAGGGAAAGAAAGGATTTTTAATTTTTAATTTTGAAAAACCAAGTGTTCCACACATGGGTCCCCAACTCTATGTTCCCACTGTGCCCTGCATCCTTGTAAAGCAGGTCAGGAGGCCCCCCCTCCCCCCTCCCCCCTGACCTTGCACCCCCCTGACCCTATTCTGTTACCATAGTAACAGAGCCAAGGTCCAGGCCCTGTTGGGTACTGGAGTAAGTGTCAACAGGGTCATTAAGGGGTGACCACAGGCCTTATCTGATGATCTCTGTGAAGAGCCGCCTACCAGAGGGTGGGAACTATCTATGAGTATCTTAAATCTAAAAGCCTTGACTGGGACGCCTGTTAATTGGGAGGGGCTTAGCTCTCTAAATGCCGGGATGGCCAGCTTGTATATATATATTTGACAGACATCCCTGTCTTACAACTACGTAATGCAGATATAAAATATCTAAATATTAAACGAAAAAGCATTGCAAAGAATAAATTAATAAAACGTTTGATTCTCTCACTTTTAGACGAATAACAGTTTGGAGGTTACTGAGCCCATCAACTTAGTTCTAAGACTCAGGAACGAAAGGAAAGAATTGAACGACATCAAATTCGACTTCACTCCACAACAAGGTAACAATTTAATGATTTTAAACATCTGATAATTTTCTATAATATCCCAAATGGCATTTACCCCGTCCTCTCTTGAGAGATGGTCGGTTCATTTAATGTACCTCTAGCAACAGTTATTGACTGCGCTAAAAACTCATACATTTGTGTACATTCTCGGTACTTCAGACACTCCCGACAGCGTCTCCCGAGAGCTGGTCGAGGCGGGGCTTGTGGATGGGAAGGACATGATTGTAGGTGAGTAGGCCTTTGAAGTGGGTACGATCTCTTATCTCAGCTAAGCTAAACGTCTTTACAGATTGGGTTTTTTATTCTGACAGGTTATAACCGACATGATGCACCTCCTGAGGCAAATCTGTAAAGCTTAAAGGTATAAGGGTGTTACAGTAACTAATTTTCTTTCTGTTTCTTTTTTTTAAGATAACAAATTTTAAGCAATTTTAGTAAAACCAAAAATACAAAAAGACTTGTTCAAAGCAATTCTAGTAAAAGAAAGCGTCCTAACCTTGTTTGCTACATGCTTTAACTGTTACATTTTCAGTCGCCGCAAATCTTCAGAAAATAATTGACAACCCTCCAGACTCCAAAAGTCTCACCTTTGGACTGGTAAGTGCTACAGGTTAATTACTTATCTTTAGTCTATTTCTCTAAACAAAACTATAGGCTAGAGATGTTTTGATATATTTTTCCCTTTTTTTTTTAGAAATAGACAACTACCGGTAGATAAATTTAACCAATTCGGTCTTTTTTTGTTTGCAGCATTCTGGTTGCGGTTCGAACGAAGTGCCTGACGACAAGGCGCTGATCGGGTTTGCTCAGCTCACGATAAGTGACGGGACCACCAACAGCGTGTGAAGGTTCCCGCCCCTCTCCAACACATACCGGTGGACACGGGAACAGTGATCAAACAACCTGCTGCGGGCCTCGCCCAGCGCGGGAAGGCCCCATACCAGAAAACCTCCACAGTTTCTCCAGCAGAGAAATACTTTTTTAAGTGTTAAAATTATTTTTTTTCATTACCAGGAAGCGACAACGAAATTATACTTCCTGTGTCAATGACAACTAGGTTATGTTGTAGCAGGTCTTTATTAGATTAACATACCCAGGTGGCCACCTGGAACATACATAAAGATATACATTAGAAGGTAATATATATATAAATCTCAGACATCTTCCCCGTCAACGGACAATCAAAAGATAGACGTCTATAGAAGACCTGACAAAGCACATCTTTATATACCTAGTCTTACTACTGGTTTTGACACTCTTGAAGACCTTCTAGGTATGAATGGAGATGAGACTATTACTTGAGGAGATCTTTCAGGAACAGAAAGAGAAGTGACAGAAGCCCTTTCTACATTCATGGCCTCACCATTCTTGACATTTTCAGCATTTGAGTCAATCACCCCATCTATATCATCTGCATCATCCATTTGGTCATCAGACCTTACAAACTGTTCTGATGTTCTCAGTAGATCCCGCCTGTTTCTTCTCAACACTGCTCCATTTTCAGTTCTTACTTTGTATGACCTTGGGGCCACTTCTTTTAACACCTGAGCACGCTGGCTCCATGTACCCTTTTCATCTTGCAGTCTTACTGTGTCATTTACTTGTAGTCTAGGCAAATCTCTGGCATGTTCATTGTATGCTACTTCTTGACGTAACCGACTCTCGTTAATAGCTTTGTTCCCTGAGTCTACCATTTTGTGAACATGCGGAAGTCTACTACGCAACTTTCTACCCATAAGCTTCTCTGCTGGAGAGGAACCATCAGACTTTGGTGCCTGTCTATAAGCTAGTAGTGCTAAGTATGGATCATCACCTGACTCTTTTGCCTTATTGAGAAGACTTTTTACAATTCCAACACCTCTTTCTGCTTTTCCATTACTTTGGGGATAATATGGGCTTGAAGTTCTATGTTGGAACCCATATTCACTCGCAAACCTTTTGAAAGCTTCTGAACTATATTGAGGACCATTGTCACTGATTACAACTTTAGGCACACCATGTCTGGAAAAGATACTTTTCATGTTTAAGATTACATTCTCAGCTGACGTGCTTGGTAGTATGGCAATCTCTGGATAATTCGAGTGATAATCTATAACCAACAAGTAGTCATGGTTGTTCCAATGGAACAGATCTGTCCCCACATACTCCCATGGTCCTGCATTCAACTTCTCTGCCTCTACATACATTGTTTCTTTGCTCTGGGAAACTTTATACTTTAGACATGCTTGACAATTTTGTGTCTTAACCTCAATGTCTCTATTCATGTTAGGCCAAAACATAACATCTCTTGCCAACCTTTTCTGTTTGTCTACTCCTAGATGTCCTGCATGAACATACTCCAGCATTTCTTTACGCATGCTACTAGGGATAACAATCCTGTTTCCTCTCACTAGAAGTCCATTTATCAAACAGAGCTCATCTTTAAATGTGCTATATGCTGGACATTCTCCATTTTTCCAGCCATTAGCGATACACCTTTTAACTGCTTCTAGGACTTCGTCCTTTTCAGTTTCTTTAGCTATTCGCTCTAAGTACTCTTCTGATACTGGGAAAGACTGATAGACCATGTTTACCTGTGCATTTATTTCTGCACCCAGTGCATTACCAACCTTTTCTGTGACCTTGGCTCTAGACAGTGTGTCTGCAATATACAGGAATTTACCTGGAGTCCAAGTGAGTTGTACACTATATCTCTGCAACTTTAGCATTAACCTTTGGATTCTGGGAGACATATCATTGAGAGACTTGTTTGACAGTGCAATCAGGGGTTTATGATCAGTTTCTAGCTCTACATTGGGTAACCCATAAATGAAGTGGTGAAACTTTGTACAACCATACACTAAGCCGAGACACTCTTTTTCAATTTGTGCGTACCTTTTTTCACTATCTCTCAGTGACCTTGCAGCATATGCTACTGGCCTCCATTCTCCATTTTCTTTTTGAAGCAACACAGCTCCAAGACCATCTTTTGAAGAATCAGTGGACACTTTGGTTGGGAGGGCTGGGTTGTAGAACCTAAGCACTGGTGATGAGGTTAAAATACCTTTCATGTTTTCCCACTCACAATCATGTTCAGGGCCCCACACCCATGTATTCTTACTGCTAAGCAGTGATCTGATATGAGCACATTTACTTGCAAGGTTGGGGATAAATTTGCCAACATAATTTATACAACCCAAGGCTCTTTGCACGTCTTCTTTACACTCTGGTTTTTTCATCCCCAGTATTGCTTCTACCTTGTCCTCTGCCGGACTGATTCCTTCACATGACAGCTTGTCTCCTATAAAGCTAATCTCAGACTTTTTGATTTCACATTTTGACCAGTTCATGTGCAAATTGTACTTTTCTATTCTCTCTCTGACCTCTTGCAAACGGCTGTCATGTTCCTTTTCTGTTGTGCCCCACACGAGTATGTCATCCATGTACACACGTGATCCTTCTATATCACCAAACATTACCTCCATGTATTTGTGGAACACTTCAGGGGCTGAACAAAGGCCATAAGGTAGCCTGTCATACGAGTACCTACCAAATGGTGTGTTAAAACAGGTCAATTTCTTTGACTCTTCACTAAGCTTAACCTGCCAAAATGCCTGAGATGCATCAAGTTTGGAAAAGTACTTTGCCCCTTGTATATCTGAAAAGATTTCTTGTCTAGTAGGTAGTTGTTGATGCTCTCTTTTGATTGCCTTATTAAGGTCTTTAGGATCAATGCACAATCTAATATCACCATTTGGTTTGTTCACAACAACTATTTCACTTACCCATTCACATGGTTCATCTTGTTTGTGAATAACCCCTAGGTTTTCCATTCTCTCTAGCTCTTTTTTCAGAGGTTCTCTTACTGCCACTGGAACCCTTCTAGCTGCTCTAATTACTGGCACAGCATCTTCTTTCACTTCAATATTGTACACAAACGGTAAAGACGATAGCTCACTTCTTTCTTCTGGCAGAGTACACTGCCCTACATCTTTTACAGTTACTTCTTCGTTATCTTCTTTCACAGCAAGTATTCTTTTAACTAGACCAAGATTTTCACATGACGTGGCGCCAAGAAGGCTTGAACCATTCTCTACAACGACAAATCTAATGACTGAGCATTTTCCTTCAACCTCAACTTTTAACATACATGCACCTTTGACCTGAATCTCATCATTTGTATATCCAGTGAGGCGAACATTCGTTGAATTTAACTTGGGTCTGGGGGTCAGTCCATAGTAATCCTTTTCATTGAGTAGGTTAGCACCTGCTCCAGTGTCCAGCTGGACATGTACAGTTGAATTTCCTGCTTTTAGAGGGTAAATCCAGCGACAACCTTTGCTGATCTTGACCTCTTTGACCTCTTGAGTCTTTACTTGCCCAATGAAGATATCAGTCTCTTGGTTTTCTGCTGGTGCTTCTTCATTTACAACATTTACTCTTGTTTTGCACAGGTGGGTGTAATGGCCTCTGAAGGAGCACTTGGCACATCGAAACCTATAGGCCGGGCAGCGCCTAGGCAAGTGCTTATTTCCACACCTCCCACAGTCAAATTCACCACCTGTGTCACTTGTGTTTGGCTTGGCAGAGTCTCTGGAGGCATCTCTAGGTGCTTGTACTCTGTCTTGCCGTCCAGTCTTTGTGCTGTTGTACTGCTTCGATTTGTTGACAAAGTTTACAGTTTCTGTTTCCACCGAGTTTAGTACCTTTATCTGTTTCTGAGCCGTTTCAGCAGCTTTACACATCGCTATGGCAGTATCCAGAGTGAGGCCAGGATCCCTTAACATCTTTTCTTTTAGGCGACGGTCTCTTATACCGACTACTAATCGGTCCCTGATCATTGAGTTCAACAGTGTCCCAAACTCACACGTGGCTGCTTTTAGGCGAAGTGATGTCACAAAACTGTCTATACTTTCACCTTCTCCTTGTTCGAGGATATTAAACGTGTATCGTTCATAAACTGTATTTTTCCTTGGAACACAGTATGCCTCGAACTTGCGTAGAACCACATCATAATTGTCTGGCGATTCTGCTGGCACATTCCCAACAGCTGGTGCATATGTGAATGTGTTGTAGACATCTTGGGCTTCTTGGCCTGCAACTGTTAGTAGGATGGCTACTTTCCTCGCACTCGCATCATCTGGTACGTTGATAGCCAGCAGATACCACTTCATTTGTTTCTTGAACCTTTCCCAGTTGTCTGCAACATTTCCTTCCTTCAGTCTAAGGGGCTCGGGCGCCTTGATCGAATCCATTTTTTGCTTTTAATCCGCACGATTCGTAATTACTCCTGGTACCATGTGTCAATGACAACTAGGTTATGTTGTAGCAGGTCTTTATTAGATTAACATACCCAGGTGGCCACCTGGAACATACATAAAGATATACATTAGAAGGTAATATATATATAAATCTCAGACACTTCCTTGAAATTTAAAGATTTGTTTGATTTGATGTTTTGAATGTAAATTTGAGAGAGGAAACATTTGTGAAGGAAAAATCATTCAATTATTTTGACATTAATCACCTAATATGTCTTGAGACTGACATTGTAAGTTATTTCTTAATAAGACAAAAGTGTCGAGAAGAGTCGTTAACAATTCGGTAGTATCTATTATATTCTGTTCGTAACAAAAATGTACAATTTGACAAATTTGAAAATGATTATAAGTAATTGATAATTTAATTCCATTTGTAACCTTTTCTGTGCTGGGTAGGTGGAGGTTTTTCTTTTTTCAAAGAACCAAAATTTGTGAGAGTAAAGATCTCATCGCCGTTCTTTAGGTCGGTAAACATCGGCTAATACTGACCTGTCCCGACCCCCTGACCAATAACCAAAGTTGCGTGACGGCCCCAAGTGCTAAACGCTTCCACTGTCACACTTGAGTGGGTCACTCTGTTGTGTCAAATTTTCACATGGCTGATTTGAAAATAGACGTCTTTCCATACCCTCTAGCAACTGGCTTTCATGTGTTACGAAGTGATTGAAACTCTTGATTCTTTATCACGAACTTCACTGGACTTATGATAGGAAGACAAAATGTTCTAATGAATCAAAGAAAATGTTTCCTAGTAAATAATTAGCATTTTCCATCTCTTCGGATTCTACAGTTAGCCAAATTGCACATAGTTATATCGCATTTCAATCTACATGTTGGTATTTGAGAAAAAGCTGACCACTGACTGAATTTAGAACTCCAGCACTTTTTGTCTCAATAGCTGCGTACCCAATCTCTACGTACCCAATAGCCAGGTACCCTGAACCAATAATACGTAATAATGCGTTCTATGCTGACCTGTATGTTATAGCCAATGTTTGTGAAAACTGTTGCACGACGTTCAGTCACTCTCTCTCGGTGACAACGGTATCTCTTTGTCAACTCCATACTTGGAGCTAATCTTGAGCTGCTCACTATGGCCGAGTTAACAGGAGCAGCTCGGCGGGAAGTGTGAGCAGGTCCCTGAGCTGAACACTACCCCTCTGCGGAGGTGGAGCCAACCAGAATGTATTCTCTTAACGGTGAGACTGTCGGATGCGGCGGGAGGAGCTAGTAGAGAATTGTGATAAGATTGGTGGTGACGACGATAATGAAGATGAGGATAACGATGATAATAATAATGAAGATGATGAATATGAGATTTGTGGCCTTTTTTGTAGTCTCCCTCGTAACGCATGCTAAGGAAAGGCTTTAGTGCCTGTTCAACAAAGTTCGTATTCACTTTTAAATAGCCTTATAGTTTGTTACTGTTTAAACTAATTGAACTCTGTAATGTTCAGGCAGTTCTTAACTAAAAGATTTTTGTAATTTTGATGCGAGTTGTGGCATCTATTTTGCAAAGAAATTTGAATCAAGGTTATTAGTTTTTTTCCGAGACTTTCAACGTTTTATATTATTGATATACGAAGTTGCTGGTTAGAATATATTAACAGGCTTCAAGTTAACTACTGAAAAATGATAGGCAACATCAAAATAAGCCACATCAATAATAGTAAGAGCTCGTGTCCTTGACTAAGGGTTAGGCCTACTAAATAACAACCAAAAATTAATTAGAAATTGTAATACGGGCTCACACGTACGATCGTATTTTCCATCCCAAAGGTATGAAATAAACATCAAGAAATGTCTTTGAACTAGAGACAGAGCATATAATATGCTCTGTTCATCTTTAGGTAGGCCTCTTAGGGCCTCTGCCTTTCTGTATCTCATTGTGTTAGGCCTCTGTACGCCTAGCACTTCCCCATTCATGTTTCAGTAAATAGTCTCGCTTGATCAAACCCGAATGAGATTGAAAAATCAAAGTATCATACACAGTGCATGTTTATTCCCACGGCTACATTTTGTTTCTATCGATAAGACTAATATTTTTTTAATGAAGAACACCCAGTGATACTTACGTAGGCTTATATATATCGTTAGACTTTTCTCGATCTGGAATATGTATCTACTTAAGCACGTCATACTTTCAATGTTATTTTTCTAAATCCTAACCTGAATTGCAAAAGATACAACTGTGACTTTTATCTGCTTTGTCGGAGTCCTTGATGTGAATTTGTTCGTCAGTGACTGTCGATCGGTCTTCACATTCTGTTCCCCGTCATGTTAGTAGAAAAGTTTCAAGTATAGAAAGTTTCCATCGGAATATTGCTTTACACCCTTATATTCGAACATTTTTAGTTAGATTACAAGTAAATCGACTGGTTGCATTATTCTCAATTCTGTACCCTGTATCACTAAGTTCACTGGTGGCTTTCTAAATGATTATGTTCCTTCGTCTTTTGACTATTCCATGTAAATTGTGAATCGGAAAGGTGATTATTGTAACATAGCTGTAATGATGTTCGCTTACTGGGGTCGAATTTGAGATGTATCATAGCTTTAGTTAGTTTTCAGTTTTGAGAGCAGAAAGTTCAAATAACTATGATAACAAAACAAAATGCTTGTATTTAATTGGGTTATAATTGTGTGAAAACAATATTTAATAAGATGTATGGATTGTGATCTGTAGGCTTTTCATTGTCCTATTTTCTACCTGATCAAAGTGTGAACAACATGCACATTATACAGGTGACTGGGTCTTAGAGTAGGGCATGGGATAGGAATGTGTTAAGATTTGTAGAAGACTTACACTATGGAACATTTGAAGCTATGCATATCATTTTTTGGGGGGATTAGGCACTAAACCAGTGCTATTTAATGTCACCTGTAAAAGTGGGAGAAAAAAAGACCCTGGTGTGCCGGTAGGGTTTATATTGTAATCGCTTCCCGGCCGGATAGACTGACCATAACCACCTCAGAAAATTAGCTGGCCTGTTTTGCACCTTGTAGAAAAGAGCAACGATATTTTTCGTACACGTGGCCCGGCTGCTTTTTATTTCGTGGTTCATGGGTTTTGTGAAGCAAAATATATATCTTTCTTAGAGGAGACCTCCCTCCGTGTAGTCACAAGCAAAATTTCGCAAAGACCACCAACTTTCTGATTTTTGGAATTATTAGGGCTCTGCTCATTGAAATGGTGTGAAGATTCGGTAAGAAAAATCTCATGTTTAGCAAATTATTTACTTTCTCCAGATATATGAGTAAAATATGAACGTGTTTTCAATTTTTCGGGTTAATAAAATTATGAAACATCTTTTCGTTTGTAAAGAAGAGGTTTCTCGGGGTCCATAATCACAAAATAGAAGGAACACGTTGGTCACACTGACATATTTTGTACAGGATATACTTGTATGTTTTAACCTTATGTTGTCCTGGGTCAATTCCTACAGGATATATTGTTAACCCAACCCATATTGGTGTTCCTCATTTGTAAACTAGAAGAGATACCACAACAACCATATGCAAATGGTTCAATTTTTCAAGACCAAATTAAAAGGTTTACATACATATATTTACGGTTAGATTTAATATTTTCGGAACAGTGAGACTGTAATTAATATCTTTGCGGCAGTAAATTTGTTCTATTTAATAGATTAAGTTTCCGATAATCACAAAATAAAGTTTTGTTTTATCTGGGATTAGCAACGGTTTGCTCGGATTATGATTGAAACAAATTGTTATTAAAACTGTTACCACTTATTAAATCACATTTTTGTCAAATAAAAAAGACCAAAAAAGACCGAGTTCTTGAATGTTGTTTTCTCTTTTTCTGACGAATCCACGGAGAGTTGACAACATCCAGTTGAATAAAATTATAATGCTTAACGAGTAGGATTTAAACTCACTATGAGTAGCTTTAAACTTTTATTGAAATCTTAAGTAAAAATAGAGAATACTAAATTTTAGATTTACAAAGTTGATTTTTCTTTATATTTTCCCCATCCTGTTACAATACATAGTCATAAATTGCAGTTAATATCTTCCCATATCACAGACATTTTTATATTCTTTCAATCAACTGAAATACTAAACCTATAGTAGGATACTTCAGCGGATTCTCTTTGGATCATTCTTCGGAGAGTGACTTTTTAAAATGTACAAATCTCCCTACTTATTTACATATATGATATTTGCAAATTTATTTACAAATAGATAAAAGTACAGAATCTTCAGACGTTAACTACAGCCTCGTGCTTGCCGTCATATGAACCTTGACCCTTGACCCGAAGTCGACAAGGTATCTCTCCCAACACCCCACGGAACAGGTAGACGATATCATAGTCTTCTGTGTGTCTAAAAATACGTAGGAAAGCAATAAATTTATTAACATCTTAACATTAAGAAATGTGTTAGCCATACTTTCTTCTATATTCATTTAATTGTCTCTGTGTCACAGACAGAAAAATTAAATTGTTGACAACAAATATGCAGGGGAGAGAAACTAAACTAGCCACATACTCTAGAACAGATATATATATATAACATATATGATATCTGGATATAATTGATACTTCCAAAATCAAAAACAAACTCGCCCACTGGAATTACTTACTTTGCAGTGAAGAAGACCTTTAGGAGAATCTTGCTCTTGGACACGTAGGTAATGTAGGCCTCTAACACACCCTGTGACGGCGTCATCTCAAACGTCTCAGGTGTACACGTCTCCGAACGCGACTCTACAAGGTGGAAGAGTTGCTAAACTTCAGGAACCAGTCCTTTTTTTAATTCACAAGCAGTTGACTAGTGCCATATTCCTATCATTGATCTATTTAAATCTATAAAACGCTATGGAAACTATAAGAGCCAACAAGGACAATCTTGAAAAGTAAAGTACGCACAGGGTCAGTCGTTTCCTGGATTGTTGTGATGAATGTTATCTTTTTCGGACGATCATCCCAAATACTCCCACATCCACAACCATCCAGGACATTTGATTAAGATGAATCTACTTACAACCCTTGAATACCTTGCTATATCTTTATAGTTAACTCTAGTCCCTGTTCACACCTACCTATAGTGGTGGTCCACTGGCTGGCCGAGCCGGTTGGGTTACTTAGCTCCAGCTGCATCTCCCGCCGCTGACCGACGAGACAGGTACCAAAGTCCAGCTCGGTGAGGGAGAGGTGGAGTGCGGGCAGGGTAAGACTGGCCGACAGGGCCAGGTGCTGTGGGAGGCAAAGATTTAACATCAGAAAATATTTCTCAGCTTTTTTTTCCTATTTAAAGGTTCTAAGTGTTTGGATGGGACTTTTTCTGTACACACGAGGAAAGATATTTCAGTAAATATAGGTTTGGTTGATATCCACAATTTGTGTTTTGCCTGTGAATCAGACTGGATAATGTATGCAGGCAAGCGTTTCCAAAATATTTCAGATTTTGATTTTAAATGATATGGTGGAAAATATCCGAAACCATACGAGACGACAATTAACCTAAAAGTCAGGTCAAGAGACATTGAAAGAGATATCATGTTACGACAATTTCCATTAAAATCAGTTTACCACTACACTCGAGGCTTTAGCCTATAATCTGGACATCTCAAAATATATCAATTTTAAATTAAGGTGATGTTTATTTGATAAAACCTGTTTAAAAAATAAGATTAACAAAAAAAACACGCATACCTGCGAAGTGCTATTGTTGAACTGAATGACGAGGTTCTGTCTGAAGTGGAGTTTACGCTCGTGACCGCGCACCTCAAGCAGCACACCGTCCTTCTCCTCGCCCTCCGTGAGCTGCTCCACCGAGCGGAACAGGTCTGTGCTCAGCCGGAACCCGACTTGGACCTGGGAAATAGAGGATTGAATGGCGAGTGAGATTGGATGAATACTTGATACACAAAGACATTTCATAAAATGGTAGTATTTTTTCGTAATCATAATGGTTTTTTTTTTTTTTTCTGCAGTGAAATTTAACTTTTTTGGCCAATATTACTTGTACTCAGACATCCAAGGATTGAACTACCGGAGCTTTGGTATTGGTAACAGCTAGAAAACAGACGTCAGCAGTTCAAAACTACATTTTACTGATATTGTTTTAATTGTGAATACATGTATATACTTTGCTATTAAAGCAAGAGTTAAAATCTAACTTTTTATTCTTTATATCTTTTGTGAAGGAATTCAGTCCCCAAATTTCGGTATACGCCCTTTCCTATGAAGTGTCGAAAACATTTGACATGATTTGTCATAAAGTCTAGGACCTAAACAGACCTATCCCTCCATATGGCTAACATCAATATTGTTTACGTTGACGTTTTACATTACCGAAAGGGGTAATACCCCCCCCCCCCCCCCACCCCAAAAAAAAAAAAAAAGTATGAACACTGAATCCGATTTCAAATCAGTGATACTGGTGATTCTTATTTCCTGAATTCCACACCCCCTCCCCTCCCCAGGTTGCCCACGCTTTTTCAGAAATCAAAATAAGACCTGAATAAGACCTTTATAATACTTTGTTGGGGATCAAAATAAGACAGTTTCATTGCATTTTGTAACAAACAATTTTTGACCATTTATAAATTTTTCCAAAAAAGTCAAGATGGAAATTACAGTCAGAAAAGATATATCTTGTAATGAATTCATATTGACCTAAAATAAGACCTTTATAATACCTCAGGTCCTAAAATAAAACCTTTCTAATAGCCTTATAAACTGCAGAACCAAAATAAGACCTTTTAAGACCTTATAAGACCTGCGTGGGCACCCTGCCTCCCCATTTCTCCCAGTCTGTGAGAGACTCACCATGACGTTGTGGCGGGGGTGCAGGGCGTGCTGGTCCGTCTCCAGTAGCTGGGCCACAGGCCGTTTGGTGTGGGGGTCCACCTGGACCAGGTAGAACGGGGCCGTGGTCAGCAGTTTAAAGACCAGCGGCGTCTCCGTGTTGTTGGCCAGACGCGTGCTGCACAGCCGCAGGTTTTCCGCATTCAGCTATAAAACGCAGAGATGCCACTCAGGAGAGGTGAAAAATCCGGAAAGTAGGACGGACATTTCCGGATTTTCAGTTATATATACAATAGGGTCAAAATATCATGTAGACAACGTAAATTTATGGTTGAAATGGCTTGGAAACCATATAGGAGCATTTTCAATAGCAAAATTATTGAGTTAAGTAAAGAGAACTATGAATTCCATTTTTATACTGAACTTGCAAAAATTCCGGAAATCCGGAAAAAGAAGGAAAAATGGCATCTCTGAAAACGATTTGATTGTTACGCATTATCATAGTTTTAATAAATGGTTGAAGGCTGTTTAGGAAGAATATTGGTTGTTGCCGTTTTCTCAGAATCTCTGCAATGATGAACTGATAACCTAGAGTGTAACGAGCCCTATGGGTCTCAAGTTGGAGGTGACCTAGCAAGATTTGTAGTCAGGAACGTTAGACACAAATGTGCCTTGTTGTATAGATGTTCTACAACCCTCAGCATTGAATACATACTTCTTTGCTGGTTTTACTAAAAAAAAAAAAATCTATAGATACGACATTTTCGGTGCGTTTACTTACCATGCCTCCTTGTAGAAGGTCGCTGGCGGCTGCCTGGTACTGCATGCCTTCCTCCTCCGTACACTCTATCGTCAATCTGAATAGGTAAGAATAGACCGTGAAAAACTGCTATTGGTATAGATTAACACACTGCCGTAAAAGCTATATGGAAATATCAACATCTACAAGTTATTTTCATTTATGATAAAAGCAAAGTTTTCATCCATGCATAAAAAACGAAAATATACAACCGCGACTTGATTGATATGTCATACATCAAGATGTACTTTTTTCATTAAGTGACTGAAAGTGAAAAGGACTTTAGGATGAGATGGTACCAACTTTCGATGGAAATATCACAATATTCTGAAACATTATTTCATTATTTCACTCTGATGACATTAGTTGTATCTATAGATAGGAGTACTCACAGTGCTGGCTTCACGTGAGCCGTCATATCTAACCGGAGCGGGGACACGTCAAACGCCTGAGGTCGGCTCACCTGCCCCTCAATCTCCGCCACCTATCGAAGGAAAGTTAACATTATTTTATGTGGTATAATAATGTACATTAAGAAACTATGTGTCAAAATTGCTGATCAAATTAGCAAAATAAATATATTTCTTTTATTCTAATGGTAAACTAAATTACCATTTAAAAAAATGTAACCTCCCCCCCCCCCCAAAAAAAAAAAAGAAAGAAAAAAAAAGAAAAAAAAAGGGAGTAAATACGAATTTGGTGGTAGGCACTGACACAGGGGCGTAATTTATTGTACAGAATGTACAGCAAATATAAACGTGCCACCCTTTGCCCCCTAGACGGACTATACGGAAGATGGTGCTATGCTTTGAATTATGTTTGATTATTTTGAGTAATGTAATTGTTGGGTTACCTCTTCTGCTAGACTCATGTAGCCCAGCGCAAAGGCGAAGCAGTCTGTTCCAGTGTTGACTTCACTCTCAGACATAGGAGTCAGAGTGACATTAATGCTACTGTTACCCTTGGCAGGAATTACCTAGAAGAGAAAAAACATTTGAAATATTCATGTAGCAATGAGAAACATACATCAGGAGCATAGCAACTAACTCAGAAAAATATGATTCACAATTTTAATTGGGAGAAACTTCTTCTAAAGTATCGAATTAAGAAATATTATGTAGCAAAGAAATGAAAAAAGAGATACATGTTTTATTCAGAATGTTTAGGCTCTCTCATGTCATATTCAGAATGTTAAGGCTCTCTCATGTCATATGATGCCTGCTGTAAACCACAGCAACCTAGATTTTAAGAAAATTAGAAAACTAATTCATTTACCAGTTGTTTGGGCTGAATCTCATAAGGTTCCTGACTCATGTTGCCATGGTGTTCCCTCAATGTCAAACTGATGACCTTAGGTCTCAACGGCTGAGACCGTGCCGTCTCTGGGGGACTGAAGGGGCAGTCGTCGTCCGGCAGGGTCTCCACGCGGTGAGCGGTGGGCTCGCGGCTGATGGCCGGGGTGGTGTCCGGGGAGTTGGGGATGAAGTCGGTCGGCAGGCGGGGGCGCACATGTGGGGGCACTAGAGGGAAATAAGGAAAATAAACAATGTATTTTCCTGAGAATTTATAGGGTAGTTTAATTGTAATGATCAATTTCTTTTATAAAATAGGATTTTCCACATTTACATAATTTTTACAGAACAAACCTATAAGAATATTTTGTGTGGATGGCAGTTGGTAGGACGCATAGGTAACCCAATTCTGGTCTGTTTCAGCAGCTTTGTGTATTTTCTTCTCCATCAATGTCTCTTAGTTACAATTTCTTTTTATGGAAGAAACAGACCTCTATAAGGAAACTTTTGTTTTCAGGACCAAATAAAGAAATATACAAAAGGAAAATGTAAAAGTCCAATGATGTCAATCATTTTAAAGTCTCAAACGATACTCTGTGGCTCTCAAATCTAAAATTCAAACCAATCAATTATTTCAAAACGTATTTCTCTCCTGTATTACTTTGTCATTTTAAGAATCAGATAAATAACGTGCAGTTCAAAAATAAAACATTGCAAATACAAAATCTCAGCAATATTTACAAGCCACGGCAGTTTTCTTTTGGGTTTTCAAATTGAGCTGCAGGTTTGTTCTGTTCTATTTCTATGATTATGTACATTTGAAGGACATTGAGGTGCCGTGTCACTGTTTTATAGAGAGCCTCAAATGCGTTTATCAAGAGAACTTACACTTATAGGAGAGGTTACGTACAGCTTACCACAAAGAAGAAAATCTTAACATACTGAGACCTTATCTAGAACTTCATCTTACAAACTGGAACGTCGGAACGTTCCAAAATAGAACAAGTAAGTAAAATTGAACTGTTCGTACTTAAATTAGCTGAAACGATTCTTATTCTTCACCGATTTTCCTAAACAATTTTCCAAAACTACCTCTCAATCAAATGCTGAACGTTAACATTTTTCACAATTTCATTTTTGAGCATCCAAGTAAAGGTTGTATATCATTAGGGCGTTTTAAAGTTTTACTAAACCGAGTAATTCATGTGGTTCAACTAGGAATTTTAGGCAAATCTACACGTGTTATGGTATGTTTGTCTAAGATTTATTGCAAATTATCTTATTACCTTGCATCCTTTTTAATTTAGAATGCATCGTCACTTCTTCTTTTTTTTTGTGATTCTAAATATCAATTTCTTTTTATTGTAAAGGTAACATTTTAAAAGGTTTGCAGTTTTCAAATCTGATTCTATTTCCTTGATCACAGAATACATAGATATCTAAGATTGGAATGCACAGCAACGATCCTGGCCTACGTTGATAAGACAGGATTCAACCTATTTGATACTTATCCATGCTTACTATAAAAATTGCGGGAAGCACTTGGAAGCACGGTATGCCGATTGTCGCAAAGGACACGGGGAGAGGTTTTGGATGCATGTTACACTGGGATTAATGGACTTTGTATTTGATACGCACATCTAAAGGGACATGCACCTTGTAATGTTTTCTTTCTTGTTACGGTATTTTTTTCCCGTCGGAATCTAATCACATGGGATTATTGAGCAGCCGATCTTCCAGTGGTTGCCAGACTTACACCTACCATTTGTATACCTTCCTATATTTATGGACTAACATCCTGGCTTATCATTTAATGAATGCAAACGTGCTGCAGAACAGGAGTGAAGAAAGGGGTGAAGAAGCTTTATGGCAGAATCAAACAGCAAAGCTTCAATCTGGGAAACCTTACAAAACATGGCTTCAGACAGTGATCAGAAGTTGGTGCTAGCGACCCAGTGGTCATCTTACCCTCCTCTTCCTCCTCAGAAGAAGATTCGTATTCCGACTCTGAAAACACCTCAAGGAATTTAATGCTAAAAATCGACTACGTTAGTGCAAGTAAACACTCGGTACACATAAAACAAATCTTACAATATCAAAATGATTTTTGATTGCATGAAAGGAGAAATATCTTGAAGGAAAATGTTTATATTGAGATTATTACTACTCTACGTATTAAAAAAATGACACACATCTTAGACGATGGACACAAATGGACACACATCTTAGACAATATGAAAATATATTAATTGTAACATAGGGTCAAAAATTAACTTTTGTTACATTGTCCTAAAGATCCTAATGATTAGTGTAATACCGACTTTGATTAACTTTAATTTTTCTTAAAGCATACCTTCTTCATCAGGAACAATTTCCTCTCCAGTTGCGTCAAGCATGGGGAATGCCTTTCCGAATGTTGTTACGAGATCAACCAGTTGTTTCGTCTTTGTGTCTTCGTTGAAAACTTGCCAATCTAGCCTGATATCTGAAAATTGTATAAAGCTGTTAAAGCGAATACATTTTTTAATCTCACCACACGAAAATCACGTTCCCTCGTAAGCTAGGATTTCAGCATTTAGATCCCCGAGACTTAAGGTCATTTTCTAGAAGACAACTATTTTGGTACCTCTTGGCATCATATCCGACCCCTTGTAAGATTTGACCTTTCTTGGTTTTCCTGTAAATATAATCATTTTGTTATCGGAGAGATCTGCACCAGCCGTTAGGTTTGATGACCAAAGCTTACCTGTCGGGCTGAGATTGTTGATTCTCATTTGGCGCACTACTGGTTTGACTCCAGAAATATGAGTTCCAAACCTGAAAGAATGAGAGAATAAGGTCGTTGGTTTTTTACTCATTTTTATTTATCCTGATGAATGTCTTTGCCGACCGAAACATGTTGATTCACTCTTAATTATCATATAATAAAAACAACCTTAAGACCATCTACCGGAGTTGGGTTTGATACAGTTTATTTCACTTTCATTTTTATTAAAAGCTATTCTGTGCATTTTACTAATACATGTTGCTATGACACTATATCAGTTACTTGTATGAAGGTTTAATTTCACTGCAACAGTAATAATTCTTTAGAAAAATATTTTCGTTTCTAAGGAATATTCTAAATATATTTGTTCATGTAAAATCGTATCTGACCACTACTCCTACTCCATGCTCATCTCAAGTTGTGTTCTTACCGTAGGATGGGTTTCTGTGAGGGTTGTACAGCCACCATCTGGAACTGCAGTGGACATCCCGATACTGTCATTTTCATCGGGATTTTCTGCACTTCAAGATTCTCTACCTGAAAGAAGGAACCCCAAGTTTGTTTTCCAAAATTAAAGAAGAAAAGAACGACATAGAGAAATGCGGTCTGAAGAAAATTTGTTCAAGGGTAACTCTATTTTTCTATATCAAGTATGTTTCTAGTTGAAATATATCTCCAAGGTTTGTGCCCTACAATAACTTAATTGTGCTTCAAATTACTGATGCCACATCTAATATGATTTCTTACCCGACAGTGTAACGTGTCAGTGTATTCTCCCCACATGTCACTGTAGCCTATGATTTCAATGATCTGCTCGCTGAACGGCTCGATCATCCCCTGGGCAGGGGTGAGGAGGAAGGCGGCCCCTTGGCCTGACCGCAGCATGGCTTGGGAAGGATCATTACGCGCCCCACCTGAGCCTGCCCGCGCACCAGCAGACCGGCTGGGCTGGGAGGACAGTGCACCACATCGCCCAATGAGCGCTCGTCTTTGGCTGCATAACATATTTGATTGCATATATTAGATAGTGTAGAATTACTGATCATGTGTGGTGACATATTTAATACAAGTTACACATGGAATACACCGTCTAAATACATGCACAATAAAGCTGGAACACCTTCCTAAATGAATATCGGTGACTAAAGGATTTGATCTATGCAGGATTTATTTTACCTATGAATATTTGAAATAGATGTGGGAATTAAAAAAAATCAATGTTTCTGATGAGTATATTTTTCCTGTTCTGCAAATTCAGCTCAGCGATTCATCAGTTTTTATCCTCAGCTGCTTTACAATAACTTCCTAAGCCATTTATTGTTTTATTTAGCACAATGTTTTTTCAGGGTTCCCACGCATGGTAGAAAATCAATTTAAGACCTAATTTAAGACCAAGATTCGGACAAATTAGGACCTATCAACCATTTGTGAAGAAAAATTTGAGAACAAATAGTATGATTTAAATTTGAATTATGTGTACTCTTTTGTAAGTGAGATTTGGAATTTTCATGGTTACTTCATTTTGACTTCTCAACAAAATCAATTTAAGACCTTTTTAATACCTCTGGCTCCAAAACTGTCAACTTTAAGACCTTTTTAAGGCCTTAATTTTGAGAAAATCCATTTAAGACCTTTTAAGACCTTTTAAGACCTGCGTGGGAACCCTGTTTTTTTGCATGTTAAAGATCCCACCTTTTGTTTGGAATGTTGTTCTGGGGCCTGCCTTCGGGCGGTGTTGGCGGTTTGACGGAGAAGTTGTCTACAAACAGACTGAAGGGGGCGGTGATGGCTGACGTATTACGGAGGTGAAGGAAGCGACGGGGGCAGTCAGACGTCTTACATTGACCGAAGTTTAGAAGGAGATCCTCTTCATTAACCTCCTCGGTCTTATCACTGAAAGAATAGATTAGAAATCATGTTAGTATGTGTGAAGTTGTTTTCCTACCTTGAACATGTATGATACATTCGAATACTATTATTTATGTTCTTATGTACTAAGCTGTCTGCTAAATAGAATTTACTCTAAATTATTCTTTATGAATATCAAACTAATTTCTTTTCGTATATAAATGGCAACCGGTATTATCTATTGGGATTTTTTACTTTTCTTAAACGAAAATGTGCGATATATAACAATATATTCTCTATACATAATATTCGCGGCATAATTGGATGTAAGAGGCATAAGTGTCAGGCACATGCCTACCACCGTAAAACTAGAAGGCTAGATCTAAGAGTCCAAGGAATTATATTTAAAAGTCAGAAATAAAGAACTAGCATAGTAGCACTTACCCTTGGTAGGTGGGTTTCCCGTCGATGGACATGGCGTAGGTGACCCTCAGTCCGAGCACCTCCCCGGATATGGCCAGGTAGAGCGGCTCGTCCATACCGGCCACATGACAGGCTACACGCAAGTCATTCACAGGACCCTGGGGGGAACGGGTAGGATATTAACTAAGACATGCTAGTCATAATGTTGACTTATATGGAAAACGTTGTCTCTATTACATCTTTATGTATAGATATTTTAACTGATAAATTACATCTTTATTTTTGACTTATGTATGATACCCCTCCAGTTTTCGTTTGTTTTACTTTTCCCTCTTTTCACATAATACTCAACTTTCAACATGGCACCTTCTCACTTTCCATATACAACCATACGTTGAACATGGCACCTTCTCACTTTCCATATACTGCTACCTGTTGAACATGGCACCTTCTCACTTTCCATATACTACTACACGTTAAACATGGCACCTTCTCACTTTCCATATACTACTACACGTTGAACATGGCACCTTCTCACTTTCCATATACTGCTACCTGTTGAACATGGCACCTTCTCACTTTCCATATACTACTACACGTTAAACATGGCACCTTCTCACTTTCCATATACTACTACTCGTTGAACATGGCACCTTCTCACTTTCCATATACTACTACACGTTGAACATGGCACCTTCCCACATTCCATACACTACTACATGTTGAACATGGCACCTTCCCACTTTCCATATACTACTACACGTTGAACATGGCACTTTCCCACTTTCCTTATACTACTACACATTGAACATGGCACCTTCCCACTTTCTATTACTACCACATGTTGAACATGGCACCTTCCCATTTTCCATATACTGCTACCCTATAAAAACAAGGTATCCTCCCTGTCCCACTTTCCATATACTACTACACATTGGACATGACTTCCCTCCCTCTATCCATTTTATACTAAACTTTGAACATGAAACTTACCCAATCTTAATAAACTACTATACTTTGAACAAAGCACCTTCCCACTTTTGAAATACTACGTGTATTACATATTAAAAACATGGCATTCTGCCATTTTTCATTTACCTCTACATTTTGAACATGGCACCCTCTCAGTTTCCATATACTAATGCCCTTTGAACATGACATAAATCCCACTTTCTGTATACTTCTAAACTTTGAACTTCGCATCCTCCCACTTTTCGTATGGAACTAAACTTTTAACATGGCGCTCTCCAACTTTCCATTATATACTTTAAGCAATGCAACCTTCCACTTTCCATATACTACATACTATACTCTATTACACTCACCGGTCGGTGGGCAGTGAAGTTAACAGCGATGTCCACCACTTCTCGTGGGTTGAGGGAGGCGGCCCGAGGCTCCACTGACACACTGCACACCTCGGCATCAGCGCCCTCTGCCTAATAACAGACAGAAACAATAATTGTTGACATGAGGAGTTCTACATTTTTAGATGATCTCAATTGCTACCAGTAATCTGCAAATGCCACTCCACCATGAAAGTATGTGAGCTGTAGTTTGATTTAGACAATCAAACATACGTGCATGTCTGCATTTTAACTTTTTATAAAGGTACATACTTGTCAAAAACTTCCTCAGCATGCTAATTGAAGACATTTATGAGCAAATGGCTTGGAAACCGTTGAAAGAAGTATCAACTCATTATTTTAAAGAAAACAACTGCCTAAGTTAAATTACTATGCGATGGAATGTCCATACCTGAAATATTATTCAAATAGTTATAAAAAGTTTTACTGCATATTTTGATATTGAATGTCCAGTATTTTTTGCCCATAAGATCTCCTAATTGTGTCTCACCTGGCCCCACTCAAAGCGGGTGGGGAGCAGAGTCTGGTTGAGGAGCTGGATGCCGTGTAGGGAGGGCACGTCCAGGTAGACCCCGGTCAGGTTCAGCTGACAGGTGAGCAGACAGGCCTGGGGGGTCTGCACCTCCCCGCGTACCATCACAGCACTGAAAAAACGACCAATAGGTGTTGTTTTATAAAGTTGGTAGATTAAATCTGCTTTGTATGGAAAACCATAATCATTATAATGTGAAATTCTCGCAATTATTTGGCTGCTTGGTTATCAAAGTTTGGCGTCCTGTATTATTGTTAAAAAATAACTGGTACTTCTTTGATCATCTTTAAAATATTCTATGCATAAATACACAAATAAAGATTCAGAGTTGGCTGGGCTTAGTCCATTCGTCCTTCTTACGTAGGACAATAAAGAAGATGTCTATAGTAGAAACATATTGAGAACAGTACATAAATTGTGAGACTATAATTCGTACAAGCTCTAGCTAATTCAAAGAATGTGTAAATGAAGTATTAGGAAAACCTAAATGAATATAAGAATTATAAAAGACATGCACTGTATATAACAACTTTTACTACCGAGACTATGATCTGGATGTTTGACGACCAAGTCTAGGGCAGACTACGAAATACACAAGTGCACCAGCACTAGCACCACTAATCTAAGAATCATTCAGGGTAACTAGGTCTCCATCTGAGTAAGTTGAGTCTCAAATTAGTTTGGGGAAGGTTAAAAATGGATTGAGATTGCATCACACAGACCTATGCAACCTAAAAATAGGAAAAATATAATGCACACTATACACAAAAATATATTCTAGAAAAAACAAGATAAGTGATAAAAACGTTGCGGAGGAGTGTTGTTAAAGGGTTTGTTGATGATTACTGGTTATGCTGTAAGGTACTCACTGCTTGGTAGGGTAGCCACTATAGGAAAATAATTGTCGCATTGCTAAATTTACCGAATACAATACACACAGATTTGAATAACATATACGAAAAACATTTACTTAATGGGTACAAAAGACAACGCCGTTATAGGAGAGGCAACAAATACGATTTGGGTTCTGTAATTATGTTCCCCTATTCTAAGTATGTAGTAGGACGTGAGTAGGTCTGAGCGACTCACCTAAGGTTGCCGTCCTCAACGAGCACCTCAAAGACGGTCCTCAACGACTGACTGTGACGTGGCATGAAGGTGACCATGACGTCTAGCGTCTCGAGGGGACGCAGCTCGCCGGCCGGAGGGGTGAACACAAAGTTAGGCACCAGCTGTGTGAAAGTATGAACACAAAGTTAGGCACCAGCTGTGTGAACATATGAACACAAATTTAGGCACCAGCTGTGACAAAATAGTTATCGGCGTCTTTTTTTTTTTTTTTTTTTTTTTTTTTAAGAATTAACTACATGAGATTTAGCCTTTTGGAGCAACTTCTACTCCATAGGAGCAGACGTATTGACACATTCGACTGGACAAATAATAATGGAGAATAATGCAGGCAATCTAAAAGATTACCTACCAGTGAGTCAGTTGAGGCATGTTCGGGCGACTCGCGGATGGACCACTGAGCCGACACCTGGCACATGTTGTGCATGCGCACCGCATGCGTCACCCGGTCCCCGAGTCGGACCAGACCGAAGTTCACGTCAGAGTTCTCTATCTGAATCTCGGGCCCCTGTGAATGGAAAGACAGAGTTGATTACAGAGAGATTCAATGGTGGAGGGCGAAATGGATTTCTTTATTATATATAATGCATTTGTATGCAAACATGTGGTGGGATTTAATAGAGAGGATAAGTAGTTTTCAGCACAGAAATCTGAAGTTTATACTGAAGGAAATTAGAAAAAAGAAAATAAAAATCACCAATGGCAATGGTTGTCCAAAGAAAAGTGCATTTATACCATCTGGACATAGAAAACTTAAAGACGTTTACACCTTCTACTTTGCGCTTCTGTCCATTTAATATACATTTTAAGATAATCCAGAATATAATTGTGCCAATTATTGTGGAATTTAAGAGACGGACCTTGACTTCGGCCTGGACGTGGAGGGTGAGCGGCTCCTCCAGGTGCTGGACGTGACACTCCATGGTGTGCTGGATACGGCCCGGGGTAGACCCGCTCACCGTCAGGTCAAACTCCAGCTCCTCCTGGGGGCCTAGGGCAGAAGGAGTTTAAGGGTTATAAGAGTAGTCACCACAGCCATCAACTAGGGTTTATTCAGGAACTTATGTGAGGAGAACTAAAGATTGGATAGATCAGATAACTATCGAAAAACATCGAAATGAGAGGATATGGAAATCTATGGCAGTAATTTGATACATGTATGTGAAGAAACAAAATCTCCTCAAGTCCTGTTGAAATCGGCAAACTTACATTCCTGTACATTTTGACACCTTGGAAATGGATTAAGAAACAATACCAATTGTTTGCTGTAATTCTTAAAGAGACGTTGTATGGATTATGATTTGATTAACAGGCACGTCTATCTTTATCCGATGAAAAGTTCATTTTCCTTTCTTGTAAATGTTTACCTAGTTCTCCAATCGGCGGCTCGACTTCCATGATGTACTGAGGGAGGTGAACCTTGTCCCACTGGAAGAGCACGCTGGACACGCTGGTGTTGATCATCTGAGAGGAAAGATTTATAAATAATGTCAGGCTGGGCTTTCAAACCAGTTCCTTCTGATATCATTATTATTATTATAGGTTAGGGATCACCTTTCAAAGGTATTCAATTAGAATGAACAATCGATGAAGCTATCTTTTGCTACATGGTCCTCGGACTCGTTATCTAAGTATAGACAAAATTAAGGTAAACTATTTGGCGATAGGCAATTCATCTAGAAAATATTGCCAACCATTCTTTTTAGAAAAGATTCATTTTCTGGTCATCAGATTGGTTCGAAAAGACATTTTCCAGTCCATCACGGCCTACAGATAAGGATGTTCCGCATATATTAATTTTTACCATTATTCTTTACAATTGTTAATTTATTTTAGCGGTAATCAAGCCCTTACTCTGAACTGGCGTTTGACGGAAGTCTCGACGAGGATCTGTCCGGGGATGTAGACGGCGTAGGGCTGAAGCATGACGCTGAAGGGTTCACATTCCCCCTTAATCTCCACCTCCAGGGCCGTCAGGTCGTGGGTCGCCCCAGCGGCTGAGGGAATACAAGGAAATCACGTGAGAAATGTATAGGGACCCTTGTGTTATCTACCCTTTCAAGACAAGCTTCTGTCGTCTTTCTGAAAAAGTGTTGTCAAAAAGATCCTATGATTCAAATGATTGGTTTGTGATTTCATTATTTTTTGAAGATATATTAGAAATAAGATCAAAATCAGAAAAATTAAGTATTTCTAGTTTCTTTATAAAAGGTTATACATGATGGACATTACTGCTCACCTCCTGGAGGTAGCACAATCTCAGCCACACCGTCTGAGGTAGCCGAAGCTGGTCGCTCCACGGTCGGAAGCTGAGGGCGCGGGATGTCACGTAGAATCATGTGCAGTACACTGTGGAACTTGTTGATCTGCAACAGAAAAAATTGTTGATTTATCCTACAATTCATAACAATTTTCATTAGCATCAAGGCAGAGAAAGTTTTACGACATTCCTCTCCAGTGGTTTATCAATACAGTACTAGTTTTGTTTTGATTCCCCAAGCTCGCTAAAATTTATCATTCTATGAACAAGACCCTGATAATAAACGCCATGTACTTCACAGAGGATCATATTAAAGAGGCATATTCTCGTCATGTTTTCAAAAGTCCATAGTACAAACGGTTGAAACCATACAAATTTCTCATTGTATTTCTTACTAAAAGAATATTATGGTCAAATTAATGCAGGAAAAGAGAACTATGGAAAGAAATGTTGTGCACTTTACCTGTGGCGGGGCGAAGGTGATGATGAACTCGCCCACCCCGCTGGCCGGTAACATGCCGGTTTGGGGCTCTATGCTGAAGGCGGTGTCCACGTCCTGCATCCGCTCCTGGGGCCCAGTCCGCTTACCCCCCTCCTCCAGGGCTGCCTCCGGGTCGGGCGGCTCCAGCAGGGCCTTCACCACCACCCAGGAGAAGGGCAGCTCCACGTTACTAAAACAGAGGAGAAAATGTTTGAAGTATTCTATAGTTAGGTCAGTTCATGCTGCAGTAAAGCATCTGAGTCTCAAATTATTTGTTTGACACAGTTTAGTATTTTGTCTCAAGTATGTTAGCGGACCTGTGGGAAGGACAAGGGTTTTAAAATGACCCCTATAGTTATAATGTTCTATGAGACAAAGTTAGTATTCATCGTGATCAGTGTTGAAGAATTTTGAACACACTAATACTGTATTTGGGAAATCATAAAACAGTAGAAAATAGCTTATCATATGGATATGTGTAGGGCTCTGCCTCTCCACGTAAAATGCAACAAAATTAACGCTCTGCTTTAATCAGAGATGCCACTCCTGACTGTTGAAAAAGTAGGAAAAGTAGGTAATGTTTTTCCTATTTTTTTTTCCAGAAGCAAGAAGGAGGGAAATAATCTTTTGAAACAGAGACCTGATATTGACTTTGTATTTGACTAGCTTGAAACTCACACAAAACACTCTAAACCCCACATTAAAGTGATGTAGGAAAATTGGTTTTGCAATCCAAAATCACCGAAAAGTAGGAAATCCTACAAAAGTAGGAAAAATGGCATCTCTGTTTAATTCCCATTTCACAAACCAACTGACCTGAGGTTCTTGACGTGGACGGCCCGCTGGTAGTAAGTGTATGGATTGAGCGGATCAAAGCGTACAAAGTGTTGGGCGGTCACGTCGCAGAGTTCACCCGGAGCAGCGGCTGACATGCCTCCCTCCACTGACACCAACTCCACGCCAGCTGTCTGACCCTCACCTATTGTATGGGCCAGGGGGACATGGATGAGTACATGTATGTATATATGTGAACACCTTAAATATTCTAGGACTAGTATTCATAATGAAATCCGAAATACTACCTTATAAAATGTCAACTCCGTAAAATTATACTTCTATTTCTTACTCATTAAATGGACACTTTAGACACAGTTAAATATGAATCTCAGAATAAAGAGAAAAAAAAGAAAAGGTCGAATTAAACTTCTCAGTTAGCACATGTGTGGGCATTACCCATAGTAATGAATTACCTATCTTCTACAACTGATCTCCCTACCTGTTATGGTGAAGTGGCGGACCTGACAGTTGTCACAGACCATGGTCATCTGCTGGGTGTAGGTCTCGATGGCCGTCGGGGAGAAGAGTACCTCCACGATGGTCTTGGCGCCCCTGTCTAACTCAAACACGGCCGGCCGAACCTCGAACGGCGCCATGTGAACAGAACTAGATGCCACTGTTCTCTGTTGGATTGGAAAAATAAAGAAAAATAAAAGAAATTATGAAACACCACTTTTTTCCTGAAACACTATTTCGATGTACTAGAATTTGAAGGCGTTAATATAATTATCAATTCGAGTTTTGTTCCACGCCAAAAAAAGTAGATGCATTAGCTATACATAGGTCAAAAATAGGAAAGTCTCTATGAGTCTTCCTAATCCTAGAAAAAAACCCGTACAGTTTGATGGCAAAATGAATCCGGAAATAAGGATACCAAATTCATGCAGTCTATTAGCAATAATCAGTAACGCTACTGTGGAAATAATAAAAAGTCACCTTGAAGTTACTGGCGGGCCATGACTCTCTCTTCATGATACAGAAGCGGCCAGGTCCTCCGTCATTCTGTATCATAAAGCGTGCTATCTTACAGCCTCCGATCAGACACTGGCCCACTGACATGTTCTCCGGCACTGCAAAAAGAAAGTGTGTTATAAGTATTTTTTATGGAAATGTAAGGGCAGCTGGCACAAATTTACTTAAAAAATGAAATGTCTAAGCCTTAACGTCAGTGGAATGGTTCTCCGAAATGCTTATTATCTTTTAATTGTATTTTAGTCGTGCTATAACACTGCTAAGAAATACCTAAGACATTTACTATAAATCAAAGCTAATATAGTCAGACATAACAAGAAATGCCCCTTGAATAACATAACTAACCTACGACATTAATTACTTGCTTCAAATTTCAAAGACACTGAAACCATCAGAAGATCTGTTTAGATATGAACGAGCACCCATTAAGATTTAATGGTCCGTTACTTTTGTTTTAATCTATTGATAAAAACTAAATCTATTGGATACTTACAAGTAAGGACTGGGGGAGGACGTCTGCCCTGGAGTGGGACTATGAGCGGGGCAGCTGACTGGGTCTGTACAGTCACATAGTCGTCGTAGTCGGCCAGGCTGTCTGGGCTGAAGCGGATCGTGTAGCGACAACTGATCCCGGGAGCGACCAGGCCCTGTTCACCGGGGAACTGACCGAGCCCGACTGAGAAGAAGGTGGTGCGTGGAGGAACCACACGTACAGGGCGGAGGGCACGGGTCACGTTTTTCAGCTCCAGTGTGATCTATAAACAAAAAGTATTTATCTGAGTTCAATTTTTTTTAAATTCAATAAGTGTACGAAGTTTGTACAAATCGTTCCTTTATGAGTCTTGGTTTTAGTCTGGTGTTGTTGTAATCTTTTTTAAACAGACGTATGACATTATTACATGTCATTAACATGATCTCCAATTTATTTTCGGATCTTAAAGTGATTTGAATTCGTTTGTACAGTTACAGATTTGTTTTCCAAAAACAAATATGCACCTCATAGACTTGTCCCACGTTGTAATCTGAGAAGCGAATGACTGGTGGTGAAGGAATGAAGACAGGTGACGTATCTTCCGAACTGTCAAGCAACAATGTAAATAAAGATTTGTTTAGTACATAAAACCTACATTTATATTGGATACATTGCACACGTGGAACATCATGATACATTGGGATACTGTTTATGAATGCTATATACTTACCTAAAGGTTCATGCAATACACTGACTAAAATCTTGGTATACCATACACTTAATACTATCTAATTTTCACCAGGAATTGGAACACACTCTTAGATTCCTACCCTGAATGAAAACTAATTCTCTCGTTGAAATGTGTATAACAATTCGAAAACTGAACATTGAAATCTGAGTGGAAACCTTTACCTTTCCTTTTCAGGTTTAGGCTTGATGCCGATCTCCTTGGGCACCTTCCGCTTGGCCTTGATGAGCGTGTGTTCGGCACCCCGGGTGGGCGGTACGTGGCGCGGGTTCTTCAGGTAGTCCACCTTGGCCTGCAGGTTGGTCAGAGCGGCTCGGTTCACCTCCCGCTCCTCCGGGTTGGCCTGCTGGGCCCACGACCGGGACATCTGGGCCTGAAGGTCCTATTAAAAGATTATTTGTGTTCAAATTTCTTAAAAATTACATCTTTTAGTTTTGAAATCTATAGACGAAAAACTGCTTTGAGTAGGAAAAATAAAATGAGGTGTTATATAGATAGATTTCTATACTGTTTATTCAAACTTGATATTATATGTATAATTGTATCAGTAGGTTGGACATTTTATGACTAGCATGTTTTTTATTGAAACATGAGCCATCATCAAAATATACATACATCCTTAAGCGATAGAAATGTAAAGTCACTGAAGTACATAAGTGAGGAGTACATACAGCGTTGTTGGGTGGTATCAGGGCGTAGCTCTCTTCGCTGTCACTGCTAAGGCTACTGTGTAGGCTCCGGGCTGGAGGCAAGGGGGTACTCCCATCAAACGGAAGATCGTCTTGTTTCTTTTTAGATGAGGTCACTGTCTCCCGTGCGTACGCTGGAATGCTGGGTGCTAGAAATTATATCAATTGTGAAATGTGTCAATTTTTTAATATAGTTTTTTTTATATATATATTATTTCTCTACTATGTACTGTATCAATTTCGAGGGTTAAATATTGTATTACTTTTGTTGTGTTAGATTGAGATATCCGGGTTATTTGTTATTGTAATTTTGGGCTTCTGATTAGAAATTAAAAGTTAGGATTACGTTTTGGATAAAAAACTATTTCTTAATACTTATAATTATCATTAGAATGTCAAAAATATTCCAAAAGATATTCTGTCTAGTCATCTGGAAAATAACATGTTTGGGATGCCTTTTGTTTGGATATATTGTGCACATTGCATGTTATTTTTGGTAGAAAAATGTGTATTTGTCATTATGAACAGCTCAGAGTGTCCGGTAATAAGATGTTTACGTTTTGGGCAATAAGTGAATCTCGCATGTTTGAAGACTATCTATAGTAGTGCTTAGATTAAGTGCTACGTCGTCATGCTTTAAAAAAAGTTCATGAAACTATTTATAGTGGTCTGATATTTTAGGATTAAAACTACATAACCATGTTAATCTATTGAATCAGTGAATTCACTTCTTTACTTTAACCAACTAGAATCAAGCCTCTATACCCGGTTTTATGCTTACAGTTATATTAAAGGAGCAAAGTGAGATTTAAAATGAGAACGACTAAGTGAGTAGAGTATTGCAACAAAGAACGTACAAAATACCATTTGAATAAGTGATGTATCGTACAAGTTTGTTTTTTTCGAATATTTTAAACATAAAGACTTCTTTGTTAAAAATAATACCACAATAATTTTGTGATATCAAGATACCTATCTATTTTCTTTTCCCCCGTTTCTAGTTATCTTAGAGTATATTGCTCTGATGCCTTAACTACAAACACTTAGAGGAAATAGGTCTGAGGGTATGTTTGTCTGTATTCTGAATGACGTACAAAACCCTGTGTGTGCATTTTGTAGGTGGAAATGTAAATATTGAGTGAGAAAGTGAAATAGATGTCCAATGGATACGTAAAGACTTGACAACCTAATCACTAACTTGACAACATAGATACTTGTCAATATACAGATGTGACAACCCTATAGGGTTGTGATGATATACACACTTGACAACCTACAGACTTGACAATGTACAGGAGTGTTGATATGATATCTGAAATGTGAAAGCAAGGCCCACAGAGGTCGGCCTGCCTAAGAATTCACCGTACCTGAGCCCCGACTCATCAGACTACTCGTCTGTCTGAGGTAGGGCGCTGCCGAGGGCAAACCTTTAGACAACGACAACAACAATATATTACCCACTTTTCCCTAGTTTGATATGATTAAGGAAAAGAAATACCTCGAACTCTTTTTTTATTTGAAATTGTTGATTGTCGGGAAAAGTCATTATTACACATCATTTGAAATTGTTTTTCTATTTTTCATAATCTGTTTTGTAGAAATAAAACTTATGAGAAATGATAACACATCCATCAATTTCCTGGGTATACAACCTTTTCATAATTGATTTTCATGGGTTGGAACTACTATAACTACGGTTGAAAAGTTGAAATTTAGCAAGTAAATATTTTTTTCCTTTTCACGAATAAGTAGTTGCAAATGTGAAATGGGTACCACAAATGTTGAGTCCCTACCTTGTGGTGGAGGGACGATGGGTGGTTCCTCGGTGGCAAAGTCCTCGGGTGTGATGAGGTTGTGGCTGCGCAAAAGTTCTGTGTCAATGCACGACCTGAAGTGGGAGCGGGCTAAAAGAGAGGGATTAATTAGGCATTAGCAAACTCTACTTAACTGATTCCATCCTATATCATATCTTTATGGCTATATTTGATGAACTACGTTTTGTTGGAACCAATCCTATTACGTCTATTTATAAGCGTGGCAAAATAAACTACAATTTATCTAGAATTTACCACTAGAAATGGTCGGGTAATTTCACTTATTCAAAAAGAAGTAGCTTTAAGGATCATCCCATGGAATTTTTTGCTCAAAATGTACTGACATTCTTTTTTAAAAATCGCTCTGATTTTAGTAACTTTCTACTGCATGTGGACGGCAGATTTGGTGAGCCAATAGGACCAATTACTCATCTAAAATTCCTCTGGTCTAGGATTAACATTGTTGGATTGAAGTCCATTACAAACCATCAAAAATAACAAAAACTAAAAAAAAAACTAAAAAAAAAAATAACACCAGTTGACTTACAGGGAGGGAGGCCGAGGTCGGGGAACTGGCTGTGGGCCGAGGCCACCCTGTTGAGAGCCCGCTCGTCGGCCGACATGGCCCTGGCCTGGGCCTGCATGATGTGGCGCTCTAACATGGCCACCTCGGCCAGGCGGCGCTCGCGCTCCTCCTGAACCTACACAGAGAGGGAGAGATAAGAATGAATGAAGGATTTGTACGTATCGCCTCAAACAGTGAAATTAGATTATTATTATTATTATTATAATTATTTTATTATACAAATCAACATCACGTACATACATGCTCTCCCTGTCGACGATACACAAAGACAAAGCAACTGATCAATCATTGCCACAAGCGCATTTCTGATGAAACTGTTCAAATTCAATGCAGTGATTTAGTAAGTCAGCTGATATTGGTATTGTATCCAATAAATATTTATTTCATCAAATGAATCACGATTTCGGGATTTTGAAACACGAGAAAGACATACATTTGTACTTTTTTCCTATGATCTTATTAAAATATCTGTTAAGTTTGACTATGAATTACATAAACAGTAACTTCCATAATTTCAGTCAAAATAAACATACATGGATCTACACTTCTATCAAAATCAATATTTTTGTTACCTTTTGCAGAGCGTCCACATATTTCTCATGGTAGACATCATCCCCTCCCCGTGACTTGTTGAGGTACTGGACCGTGTCCTGGCCCACGCTGTCTCGGGTGAAGAGCTCCCTGAAGGTGTGGGCGAGGATGTGGGCGATGTCCTGGGAGCGAGCCGACGACGGCCGCTGCAGGTACATCGGGGGCTCGGCCCCCTGGAGCGGCTGCGCCATGGTCGGAGTCTGCAACCAAGAGTCTGAGTTCATTGGGCCAAACAAAAAGAAATTGCTGCGTGTTTTTTCGTTGTTCCATTGACCTTTGACCTTTTTAAAAAAAAAAATGATTACGAGAATCACTAAAATAAAAAAAAAAGTATATATCATTGAAATGTTTTTTGTCCAAAACATTCACCAAATCAATGCTATTCTTTTTTTCTGTTTTTGCCTTGACCATATCTTTTTTTTCAAGGAAAATAATTAGTGAACCACTAAAAAAATTTCAGTATTGAATGTTTTGCCTCAAACTTAATTTTATTTCAAAGAAAATAATTAGAAAAATGATTTAAATTCGACTTAAATGAGCAAATGAACAGCTAGATGAATCCCGACCTACCGACCCTTTTTCTTTGGATGCATGAGCTATGATCTCAAGAACTTTTTTGGGCAGTGATCTAGAACACCAATGTTAATTCCCGATTTCCATGATAATGACTAGTCTAGTATTGTTAACAGTTAACCAATAACTACTCTTTGAAACCACTGCAACAATTTCTACCATCTAATGATCTATGTTTTGAAATACTGAGGCCAAAAAAAAAGGAAGTTGTATTCAGGTATCATTATTAAATCATAGGTCACAAAAAAAAATAGGGTAGGTAGTGAACTATAGTACTTAGTAGGTTAATTATCCGTTAATATGAGGTGTACTTTATTAGTTGTTCTGCCTTAACTTATGGATAATAGCTAGCTCCTATCACAGTCTCCGTCTCGTTAGACTGCTGTCGTCCAATAGTAGTGAAAACAATAATAATATTTCCGTATTATGTAAGACATTACACTCGCGTGAAAGGATGTTCTTTATTTATTCCTGTGCTATTGTACTTCCATGGCAAGATCTCAATAGACAATGAACAGCTTCAAGGATGGAATCCCCTTAATCAAATTCAGTTAATGCTCCCGCCAACTAAACTTCTAAAGAGTCTATCAGCTTCTAACTTATTCCAAATCCAGGACTCAACTTCTAGAACACAACCTTTCCAGGATGGTTACTCACAACAACGTTCGGCTAACTCTGACTGTAAGCTTTAAAATTAAATGGCATTATCATTTCTCTAACGTTAGGTTAGTCTAGACTCTAGACTAGAGTCTAGACTAACCTAACGTTAGATTAATTAACTGATAACATTAGACTAACGTTAGGTCTAACTTAGTCACTCAATGTAAAACAGGTGAAAAGTGGCTTCTCGATCATCTGGAAAGGGTTAAAAGTTAAATGATTTTAAAGGGTAGGCCTACGTTATCATTGCTTTCGTTTGCCATGTATTCTTAAGAAATCATTGACACTTGCTCATAATTATCCAACCAGTAGATCTAATAGATTGCATCGATTCTAGATCATAGATGTCAAACTCAAACCAGCCTCAACTGATTCAAGAGTCGCAGGTGCTTGGAGTCGGACTCCTCGAAGCATTGAATTTGAACACGCGCAATCAAAATTAACACGTTAGATCAATCAAAACAATCTACTCAACTTTTCGGACAACAGTGTGATTTACAGGCATGCGGGATATTTCATATTGCTCACCTTATAAAAGTAAGTTATCGTAGTAAACGTAAAAAGAAAATCACTGGGAGCCCTACTCGTCCGCCATGTTTGTTATGGTGCGTGTTGCTACGAGTTCTTTACCTCCGCGGTGGGAGAGTGCCGTCGTTACGTTTTATACCACTAGGTGTCGCACTGACTCAGTGCTCGTCCTGAAGGGGGCGCCACATGAATAACCTTCCCGCTCAAATTTTACCTTTACACCAGCTTTAGATGGATCAAGCATACCCAGGAATAGACGACTCCTATAACTAGGTATCCCAGAGAGTTTTCAGGGAGTTAACACAGAACCATGTGGTTATAACCAATTGATAGGGCTTAAAAAAAGAATAGCATATCTATTTTGATCTCCTGAATCGGTTGATTCCTTGATTTTCTATGATTTTTTTTGTATTAAAGATTTTAGTACTTTTTCGAATTTTGCAATAAAGAGCATGATTTTCATGCAACTTTTTACACTGATAAAATCAAAATCTGAAAATTTTACACATACTGGGATATACTTCAAGTTCTGAACTTTCCCACTATATATGTGATGAACCCCCATATAGCATGGTGAAAATGCAAGGAGAATCAGAAAAGTCATCATAATCAATGATTTTGGCCAATTTGTCAAGGCCCAACAAATCACAAAATATGACTCTAACAAACTGCAACATTTGAACATGTTCCCAAAATTTGTCATTATTGTACTATATACCATTGAACTCCTCTTGAATCAAGTTTCCCAACAGTATAAGTCTTGTCATGCTCAGAATCAGTGTGTTTCCATGAGTGATACCTGAACATAGCCATTTTTTAGGGGATTTTGACTTTTTCTAGCTGAAAAAACACAATCTCATGAAACCTAATTTTATACAACAAAAAATCAAAATCTGAAAATCTTACACATACTGGGGTATACACCAAGACCTGAAGTGTCTCACTGTATATATGATAAAGCCCCTAATATCATGGTGAAAATGCAAAGACAATGCAAAGTCATCATACACAATATGACCCAGTGACCAAAGGTGACAGATCACAAAATATGACTCTAACAAACTACCACATATGAGCATGTTCCCAAAGTCTGTCATTATTGTACTATATACCATTGAACTCCTCTTGAATCAAGCTTTCCAACAGTATAAGGTTTGTCATGCTCAGACTGAGCATAAGTCCATGAGAGTTGACTGAACATGGCTCTTTTTCAGTGTTTTTAGACATTTTTCAGGGGTAAAAGCTCACTCTCCGGGATACCTACTATAACACTTAGGCCTACCCGGTATGTGATTAGATTCCCAATGAGATTACAATATTGTTGACACTTTTTATTTTTATTTTGGACGAACTCAACAAAATTATGATGCAGTCCATTTTTGCAGTAGGCCTAGGCCTACACCTGGGATCCAAGGAAAAACTTTCAAAGTTAGGAAATATGATATTCTGGCCATTTATCAGCTTATAATGTACGTTACTTTTCTAAATGTCAATGATATCAAAGTAGATCTACAATGTTATGAATTTTATGTATTATACCAATAACACCTTTTCACAAATAGCCTAATCATTAATTAGGCCTATTTTTGTTAAGATCTGAATAAAACCTAAAAGGTAGGCCTATAAAACAGGAGTTGTGCTGGGGGTTGTCATGAGATGTTCTTTAACTATGGATAAACTGAACTTAGATGCTGAGAATTAGAAGCCACGAGTAGAGTGCCGTGCGATAAACCGGAAGTGTTTATTCCGCGTCCTAAGGTATCACTACATAGATTTCGATATACGACATCTCCCCCTTTTGAGATGTAGTTCTACAATGAACTTTTAGATGTTTGTAGAAAGTAATACAATACTTTATAACAACCTTTTTGTTTTAGATGACAGACATTCTTAGAATGTTATAATACAGATACAACGGCTTACTTTTTAGTAGTACGAATAAACATGATAATAGTATGATCTTTACAGATCCAAGCGTTTCGCTGGTCTGCTAACACGACCAGACCTAGTCACAATGGTAGGACACGGTTTCGGTGGACTGACTACCTTTGAACCTCCAATAGGTTCAGAAACTACTCTAGGGCTTTGAGCCACTCTAGGAGTTTGAGGGACTGGAGGAATATTAGCCACTGCTCCAGGGAAGGTCTGACCTTCATTTTGTGGTGGTGGTATAACCTGGAGATGACGCCTGTTGCGTCGGAAGGTGGAACCGCTTGCTGACTTCACGATATATGATCGCGGAGTATCTGTACCCACAACTACTCTGGGATCACCCCAAACTTTCTGTAGGTCAGTTTTTATTCTTACATTTTCTCCCCCTTCCAAAGGTGTGATAGGTTTAGCACCGTGTTTTTTGTTATAGAATCTTGCGTGTGATTCTTTCGCGACCTGGTCATTTTCAGACACAATTTTCAGATCGGGCCATTTTGGCTGTAACGCACTAGGTATTACAGGTAGCGTTGACTGAATTCTCCTACCCATGAGGAGCTGCGCTGGACTATATCCAGTCGATGAGTGTGGTGTCGAACGATAAGCTAGTAACGCTAGCATAGGGTCAGACTGTCGCAGAATTGTTTTGGCGACTTGAACGGCGCGTTCAGACTGACCGTTAGACTGAGGAAAATACGGACTTGAGGTTTGATGGCGAAAACCTAACGCGTCTGCGAATTGTCGAAATTCTTTCGAACTAAATTGTGGTCCGTTGTCGGTCACTAGCAGATCGGGAATACCGAATCTCGCAAAAATACATTTCAATTTCGCTGTGACCGCGTGTGTGGTAGTCTCGGCTAGATAAACGAGTTCGATATATCGCGAATAATAATCGACGACTACCATGTACTGCTGATTGTTAAAATCGAGCAGATCTGCGCCTAACATCTGCCACGGCCTATCTGGTAGGACAGTGGGAACCAGTGGTTCTTTCGGAGTTGTTGGCTTATACTTTTGGCAGTGTGCGCACTGCTGGACAATTTGTACGATGTCCTCGCCAACTTTCGGCCACCAAACGGACTGTTGGACCCTTTCTCGACATTTCGTGAGGCCTTGGTGCCCTTCGTGAATTCTATGGAGGACGTCGGCTCTCATACTACTAGGTATGACTAGACGGTCGTCATACGTTATGAGTCCGTCATGGACGCTCAGATGGCCTCGCGCGTTATAATACGGCTGCGCGATAGGAGCTACAGAGCTCAAATGCGACGGCCAACCTGAGTTGGTATATCGAAATACCACACTTAACTCTTCGTCCGTTTGGGTCATCTCGCGGATTACTGATAGCCTTTGGCTAGTCAGCGGCCAGCCCTGCTCTACGGCAGCAATATGGGCTTCAATTTCTTGTTCGATCTCGGAAATTTCACCGCGTTGTGGCGCTCTCGATAGCGCGTCAGCTATCACCAGCTGTTTACCCGGAACGTGCTGGGCCTCGGGGTTATATCGCATCATGCGAATTAATAAGCGCTGGCAACGAATCGGGACTTTGTCTAAGTCGCGCGTGTTTATAAGTGGTACGAGCGGTTTGTGGTCGGTCAACAACTTAAAATTTAGACCACGCAGATATTTGTCGAATTTCTCGCAACACCATACCCCGGCCAAACACTCTTTTTCGATTTGCGCGTAACCTTTCTCTGCCTGAGATAAGGTACGAGACGCGAACGCCACTGGGCGTAACTCTCTACCATGATACTGCATGAGAACACCCCTTAGACCATAACTACTGGCATCTGCTGAAACAACAGTGGGTTTACTAGGGTCAAAATATGCCAGAACAGGAGCTGTAGAAATAAGATCTTTAACCTTCGCGAACGCTGCTTCCTGCTCGGGACCCCAATACCAGGATACATCACATTTCAACAGGTCATTCAAGGGTTTTAATACCGTTGACAACTGATCAATATGTGAACACAAATAGTTTATCATACCAAGAGCTCTCTTTAGCTCTGTCACGTTGGTTGGCGGTGCTAGGTTCTGAATGGCAGTAACCTTGTCCTTTGTGATAGATACACCGTCTTTGCTGATGGACTGTCCTAGGAAGGTTAGTTCACTTTGACGATACTTGCACTTACTGTCGTTCAACTTTAGTCCGTTGTTCTTCAGGACGTCCAGAACTCGTGACAAATGTTCATCGTGTTGCTCCATGCTCGAGCCATACACGAGAATATCGTCCATATACACTACTACCCCATCGAGCCCTTTGAGCAGCTCGGTCATCTTAAACTGGAATATTTCTGGGGCGGACGTTATACCAAAGGGAAGGCGATTGAAACAATAACGACCAAACGGTGTAATAAAAGTTGTTAACTTTACACACTCGCTATCTAACGGTATCTGCCAAAACCCACTAGCGGCATCTAACGTACTGAAAACTTTGCCGTCTGACAACTTACACAGGATATCTTCTTTCGTGGGAATTACATATTTTGGTCGTACAATGGACTCGTTCAGATGTTTCAAATCGACACAGATACGAATGTCACCTGATTTCTTAATCACCGGCACCATGGGTGCACACCACTCTGTAGGCTCGGAAACACTACTAATAACGCCCTCGCGTTCCATGCGCTCGAGTTCGGCTTTAACTTTGGGCAAAATCGGTATGGGGACGCGACGCGCGGTCGATACGCTGTACGGTTGCGCGTTATCTTTCAGGACGATTTTTACGGGGTCGCCTTTCAGGGTACCTACCCCTGATACTGGAACACTACCTTTCGCTTCGACGGCGAGAATACGGGCAATCAACCCGAGACGAACGCAAGGCCCCCGACCCAATAAACTTGTCGTCGCCCCCTTAACTACTTGTACGAGGTAATGGTACCTTTCACCTTTGTATGTGGTACGGGCTACAAACTGACCTAAATTACTCAGTAGGCCTCCTGGGCTCTTCAGGATAACTTTACTTGGTTTTAGGCGCGGCCGGTTTGGCATTTTACGATAAACATATTCTGAGATAACTGTAACATCTGCGCCACTATCTATCTTAAAATTGATAACGTCACCGTTAACTTCTAGGTCGATGTACCACTCTGTTTCGTCAGAAATATCGCAATCGATAGAATTAACACAGAACTCAGGTTCAACACAGGGTTTGTCAACATTATCTTCACAGAAAATAGAACCAAGAAAATATGTGTCTTCACCGTCGGACTCTACGTACTCCTCGGACACCTCATCTAAATTTCTGCGACCTGAACCTCTGCCTCGGTAGTAACCTCTACCCCTACCTGAACCTCTACCTGAGCTTCTACCCGAACCTCTACCTGAACTACCTCTACCTGAACTACTTGTAGAGTTACAACAACGAGCATAATGCCCCTGCTTACCGCATTCGTTACAAAACTGATCTTTTGCGGGACAAACTTTATGACGATGATCGAGAAGTAGGTTACAATTACTACAAAGTCTGTCAGAACTTGATCTTTCGGGCCTTCTGCTGTACCGTCCTCGACCTCTACCGCGGGCAACATGGTCAACGCTCTTACTACTGACAAAATCATTTTGTTTCTTTACCATTTCGGAATTACGAATTCGTTCGATACAATTTTCGAGGGTGAGGTCTGCCTTTAACTGCAACTCTAGCGACAACTCTTTATCTAAAATACCTATAACCAGTCTGTCTCGTATCTCCTCGTGTTTGTTGTTGAAATCACAAGTCTCCGATAACTCCATGAGAGACCTGTAGAAACTTTCGGCGCTCTCGCCGGCTTGCTGAGCACGCAGATGAAACTTGGCACGCTCGTGGATGATGTTGCGCTTCGGGACGAAGTAACCGTCAAAGCGCTGGAGAACGAGGGTAAAGTTGTCGGCATCGGCCACGGGTTGGGCCGCATTCGCATCGGCCGCAGCTGCTGGGGCCACGGAAACTGTTGTAGATTTTCTCAGCCTCGCGACCCATCGCGTAGACTAAGGAACTAACTTGGACGGCACCGGTCTCACGATCTAACTTGGTGGCGGTCCTGAACCTGAGGAACCGTTGCTTCCACTCAGGCCAGTCCGCAGGCTTGTCAAACTGGAAACTCTCAGGTGGGTTGAATTTAGGCATGGTGGAACTGTCACTCACAACTGATGGGCACAAACTAGGGCACTGGTGGTAAAACTGGCTAAAACTCACACCACTGCAGACTGTAGACACAGTAGAACTTGTAGAAATGCAGCAAATCAAGCCACAATTAACTGTCACTGACACTGGCCCTGCTTTAGATTGACTCCCATGTGGCCTTGAACAAACTTGGGCACTGTCACTGGCACTGACAGCCCAGACAGCCCAGATCAAACACAGAATACTCAGCACTAAAACTTTCATGAGGCAAAAATCACAGTTCCACAACTTCTCTGGATGTTCATCAACTCACCACTTCTGACACCATGTCATGAGATGTTCTTTAACTATGGATAAACTGAACTTAGATGCTGAGAATTAGAAGCCACGAGTAGAGTGCCGTGCGATAAACCGGAAGTGTTTATTCCGCGTCCTAAGGTATCACTACATAGATTTCGATATACGACAGGGGTGAGGGGGGGGGGGGGGGGGGGGTCAGTAATCAGGTAATGGTCAAAAATAGTATGATGTCATTAAATTTTATGAATTGCCCTTATATTCTAGCGACCCCTTTTACGACTCATGATAATTATGCATACGTATTGCCTTTAACTGTGTAATATAGCAGACCGCCTTCTATAAGCTGTTACCCGTGGCCATGGGCTTCTGTCGAGAGCAGGGGGAAGCAGGGTGCTAGGCTAAATTTCCACAAACAATACAGCAAGGCCACTCGTGGGCCCACAAGCTGGGGGAGTGGCTGTGGGTGGGCAGGGTCAAATTGCTATGAATTCAAAAAGGAGAGACCATTGCTCTTAGATGATGATTCTATGAGTTTATTAAGCCAAATGGCAATGAGTGGCCGTAGGGCAGCTCCTTATAGGCCCTAATAGTAAACCCAACGGGCATGATGTGTGCATGGTATGCACAATGCACACGGTGCACGCGCACACGGAGCAAAAGAAATGTAAAAAGACACAGCAGAAGGGTATACAGTTCTGTTATACATATAATTATCAATTTTTTTATCTGTTTATGAGAATCTAGAATTTTTGTCATTGAATAATTTTCAGTAAATTTGAGATAAATCAAAATAATGATGCGTTTCTTTTATAGCGCAAACATAAGTTATAATCTTTGAATTATCACGAAATTAAGTGAGGCTGATACTAACAATAGGCTTACTCGTGTCCTAGGCATTTTAAGGCAACTAATTCTCCCCACACCCACGTTTACATCTCTTCATTAATTGGAAACTAGGCCTATAAATAAAATAGAAAGAGGGAAACGGATATGCTAAAATACCAATGTGACAATATTTGGTATGAAGGTTTCATCGAGGTGAATGAAATCGATAATAACACACACACACACACACACACACACACACACACACACACACACACACACACACACACACACACACACACACACACTACCACACAATCATTTATGCATTACAATTTACGTATCCTTGAAATTGCCATCAGGATTTCTTGATATTTTGGTAAATAAACAGAAACACCACATTTATTTTTTTTCGTACAAAATTTTATTATAGATAGTGTACATAAATTATTGGTTTAATGCTTATCATCTTCCTCATCCTTTCCATAGCTGGGGTTAGCTGGGTAAACATATCCTTTCTGGACATATCCACGGGGAGCATATCCATTGCCATGATAACTCTTGGCAACATATCCCTGGTTGTTGTATCCCTGGGCAGCATAGCCTTGGTTTCCATATCCTTGGTGGGCATAGCCTTGGGCATGACCATATCCTTGGTGAGACTCAACTGTAACATAAACGCACTATAAGTAAAATCCGGACGCTTTAATTGTACCGGTTTATACGACTTAATAAGCATCAGTCTGTATTCATGACAAGATCAATCAATTGCTGTTAAAGGGTACATAAAGATTGTCCTCCATTTGAAGAGTTTGACCATCAAACTTATATAAATATTAGTTATATGAAGAACGTGCGGAGAAGATGCTGGAGAATCTTTTCATTATTGTACTTGAATTGTACTCAGGATATTAAGCAATCTTCATAATGGATCGTTTCCTGTAGCTGGTCATATAATATTATCGTAAAGACAGAACATTGTATTACCCACGTATCCTTGCATAAAACAATTTAACAAAACTGGCGATTAAAGAACAGATTATGGAAACTAAAGAGTTACAATTTTCACCACATAAAATTACCTGAATCAAAAAAAGTAATCTTATTCTCTTCAAAGACACTCACAGATTCCATTTCAAAGCCATAGGGCAGATATAATAATGTATTTTTCATAAGCTAAGAAGGCCATCGTTATAAAGGTGTTTCTTGAACGTTGATTTACTATCGCTGTAATGAAGAGTGATTATGCGACGGGCCACAGGTCATAATACTAAAACGATCATTTTTTTTGAGGTATCTAAAATGAATGCCTAATCAACTTACCACTGCACTGGTCATAGCCATAGCCGTAGTTTCCATGGCCGTAGTTACGGCTGACACGCTCGGCACAAAGACGGCTCTTAATAAGCTTCAAACCGTCATAGCTGTCGTATCCATAGCCCTCACGGCCATAGAATTTACGGCTGACACCAGTTCCATAAGGACAGTCCTGCTCCACTCCGAAGAATTTGAAGTTGCCCTCGGCATCCTTCCATGGCTCAGGTCCATAGGTGCAGCGGATGTACTTGCAGCGGTTGGTTGGGTGCAGGAGGAAGTCTCCATCAGCCTTGCATTCTGTAAGTTTTTGTTGAGATAGTTTTAAATGAGAACTAATTTATCAAACACTCTAAGAACGTTTATATCATCTTGGACTTCCATAACTGACCCGCTCTTTGATTATACAGGGAATCTGTAACCACTTTTAATTGCAGCCATTCAAACATTTGTCTGAAACATTATTCCAACCTGGCCCGACTCAATACGAGCCATATCTTAAGGGTACCCTAAACCAGTAGACATGTCTCATATTGGAGCAAACGTTGAAGTTGTCTATATGGAAAATTATTAAGATTATCATTGAGCGGTAACAATATTGCATTGTTGCATAATTACATAACTATATGTAATTGCAACATACTTACTAATATATAGGACTTGACATTGCTTTCCTCATTCCTCAGATAAAGATTTTATGGAAAAAAAGCAACTAATATTTCAATATTTTCCCAATTTATCCAATTTTGAATTGCAATTTCAAGATAAAGCTTTATAGGAAAACGTCCACACAATAATCTACTGATACTCACGGTCCAAAGGCTTCTTGGGATCGAAATCCTTGGCGATGATATCCGAGGCCATGGCATAGGCCACAAAGGCTAGGAATACAACAGCAATCTGCATGATGTCGGTTCTGATCACTTCTACAGCTCAGCACTGAATGATGACCGTAGGCAGCTGACCCAACCCTTAAATAGCGGCAGCACACAGGAAGTGTTCATGATGTACACGTGCTGAAGGTGGGAATTGTAGGGTCGTAAACTGACGGTTAGGCAGTTGACATGAGTCAATCTTGTATGGCAAAGGTCAAACATGGTATGGCTATTCACTAAGACGAATACCTGATAACCATTTACCTTGATATTAACTCACGGCTACATGGATATACAATTAAATACCCTTGATAAAGACATACTGTTTAGATGATATCAAATTGATGTAACTTTATTTAAATAAACACAGCAAATAAATGAGGCATTTCTGACATATTTCTAACATATTCGAATTTTGGGGGTTTTAATGTGAGACTTTACGGTGGGAAAGGGCAGCCCTGGAGAACCCATAACGTGGAGGGGGGTCGGTCAGTATGGGCAGCACGTGACGGGTCCAGCTGGTCGTCCGACCTCCAGCCCTTAGGGATAGGTATGTTTGACAACTCCCTAAGGTTCTGTCCTCGTATGTCAAACAATCCAGGAATGTTAATGTCTTCTACCATATCATATCATAAAAATATAACCTAAAGAATATTACTTTGCCCCACTCCAATATGTTAAGTTTTTATTGTAATCAGTAGGAAATCAGTATAGGAACAGAGGGAAACTCAGAACAGAAGAACAGTAAAATGAATGGCTGGTCAGGTATTGATTCAAAACGAACTGTCTCTAATAGATTTGCACAACCGACCAATTCTAAAAATGTGCTGGTCATTGATTGTTCAAATGTATCCATAAACGGAGACATTATTGGATGGGAGGAAATTTCGGTCTTTAAAGCCATATTACAAAATTGATCATAATAATTCTAAAATGTTTTAAAAAAGCAACATTACTTTTGAAAGGGGTTGCAACAGGCCTGATAATACCAACTGAGGCTAAATGTACAAAAAGCACGTATGTAAGAGTTAACATACAAACATGTTATCTTAACGGTAATTGTTGATGACAGACGGTGCTTAACGACAGATCAATTAGGACTGATTAACACCTGTAATGGGCGTGCCCATAGGCTTTGCCCATGGTCTAACCTTAATGTCAATCCAATTGCATGTACCTTGATGGCCTCTTTCAATGGAAAGAGATTATGATCAATTTCAACGGAGAGGGAATATTAACCTGGGTTTCAGCTCCCATATTGAAATGTAGAATAGGTCCTGAATCATTACTTCAATTTATATTAAGATCAGGCTGGTCATCCTGCTAAAGATTTAAAGTTTAATATCAAAGTTGATTGTTTATCAAAAATCTGACTTTAAAGGTATATAACAGTTATTTAATCACATCTCCTTATATTACATTTTTCTATATTCAAACACTGGAAACAAATATACCAGTTTTGGAAATCAATAGATTAAGTAAAAACAGCGATGTGTCGATAAGAAGACCATGGAGGGATGAGGAACAATCATAAGTGATTTATATTAACTTAGATTATCTGATTATGTAACCAGTCCATGCAATAAACTTGAACCCTTCTCTGTAGTACCTTCTTTTCTCAAGCTACTGTAGTCCAGGAGCCAAATCTGAAAATCTTGATTTACCCTCCGCGGTGAGCCCCCTGGATTTTTTTGATTTTTTTCAACTTATAGCATCCTAGGGACCATGAATCAAGGCGGTTCCGAAGAATTTAGGTATGCGAACACTGTGTAATTACGCGATTTGTGGTTAATTAGCAAAAATTGAAAAACGCGTTATTTCTTAATTTCTCAGGGACTATATAAGATATGATAATATGCTATATGTCATCTGAAAGGTAATTTTTTTCCTGATTTTTTGGTATATTGTTTGTTATTGTCATTAATCATGGCAATGAGTAATTAAAGAAAAACTGTTGTTTAAGTCAAAATCATTAGAACTTAAGGATCCAAGGTTAAACTTTGGAATTGCTAAACCAAGTCCTAGGTCTACTTAGAGGGGATCTTTAGGCAGTTTTTAAAGAAGGTTGCATCTAATTTTATTGGAAATGTAAGGTAGAAATCATTTTTTGCTGATTAAATTCTAACCGACTACTGGTTCATTTTGCACATTATATTCTAAAAGGAGAGATGATATCATGAAAACAATACAATATATCCTAAAGAGATGGGAAAAGGATAATCATTGTCTCCCTAAGATGGTATTTCAGTGCTTTTTGAGCCATTTGGGCACATGCATGTAATATAGTGGCTGTTTGGAGAGCATTTTGGATCACAGTGAGAGATGTGTCACAATAAAACTATGGTTTGAGTAAGATTTCTTTCCTCAGTAAAATACCATGATCATGTCTCAGTTTTATTACAAACCATCTTATTAGGGGCCTTGCATTAAGTATATATGCATCAAGGAGGGAAAGGAGGTATGAAACTTTTGAAAATGTGCATACTTTATATTACAAATCTAATGCATACTTTTGCCCAAAGGGGGTGGGGGTCTGCGATTTTTTAAGAATGTGTGTACTTACTAAATGGAAGGCCCCATATAGTTTTCTTTATTTCATGCTGACAAAAAGAAAAAAATAGCTTGTAGCAGACTCACCCATTACCTGCCCCAATCTATGTTTCTCAGGGTATACATGGGGAACCTCTAAGTATTAGTTAAAAGAAGAGATGAGTCCCAAAAAGTGTGTTGTCATAATTATATAAAGGGTTCTGAATTTAAAAAACAGTCCTTGTATCAATATGCCATTAATTTTGCGAAAAGACCAGGAATGTTATTTGTTGGACTTGATAGGTGTGCTACCTCTGTCAAATATTTGGTTTTCACAAATTACTAGATTGCACTTTAAACTCTAGGATTCTAGACACATGTGCCTATATAAATGAGTAGCTTGGCTTGACCCTACACAAAATGGATATCTTATATTTTATGGATTACTGGTATTAGTAATTCAATATCAAATTATGATCATGGTCACAGTTTATTTCATAAGAGCCAAACTTCCAATCTTCCCAAATTACCAATACAAGTTATGACCAGACTATGATCATGCTTCACTCAGATTCATCCTTCCAACTAGTAGGATTCTGCTATATATCCAATTTTATCAGGAGGTGTACCAGGAGGACTGGGACCTCTGTGTGTGTATATACATATCAATATCATTGGCAAGACCTCAAACAAATATCAAGATCCGAAACAATACAGCAGTACCTGATATAGCTTTCTATTTCAAAATTACAAGTTCTTGGCCATTACTGGTTTCCCAATATTATCTAGTAGCATTACCACATTGAGCAGCATGTGCGCAGCACCCTTGATATGAGATCATAACCATGACACTATGGTATTAGGAGATTATACAAGATTATACAAATTTCTGTGATTCTGGTTGTAGCCTCAAACTTTCAGTTCTCTAAGCCTCACAAACAACATTATTCCCTTATCAAAATATAACTGACCATTTTCATTTCTAAACTGCTATGAACAAAGATCCAATTTCCTTAACCTACAGCAAGACACAGCTTATAGTTATTATAGGTACTAAGGGAAAAGTTAATTATGGTAAATACTCAGAGACCAAAAACTAAGGGAGTCATTACTCGAATACATAAATAATCTTCTAATCTATGATCAGTTCTAATAATACAAAACTGAATACTTAGTCTTTGATCCAAAAGGTTATAAAGCTAAATGATCACTGAGCCTATACAGCCTGGATCTGTGAACCCTGAAGTAGAAGCAAAAGGATGACAACGTTTAATTAGGTAGATTGGTGAGAGGATGTTAACAAAAGTACAGCAGGTGGTCAGCAATCCCACAGTTTAGAGCACACTATATAGGTCTGTAGTGTGTTATACCATGGGGGCTGCCCTTATCCCCCAGTTCAGGTCTCTCTGGGGAAAGGCTAGACCTCTCCACCACTGATAAGCTTCTATAGATCCACTATCTTCATTTCACTGCATCCTCTAAACAGTTAAAGTTATCATTTTATCTCACCAGTTGCAGTGATGAATCCCATGCTCCTTTTGGAATTATATGTGATAAAATGGAATAATAAGACAGTTATAAGTAGCCAAAATTTAAGCCTGCCCCACCCTCTGAGTGATCCTTTATTAGGTTGTGCACACAGTGTCTTATAGTTGGGTTAACTCACACAACAGGGAGATAAGAACCCTAGTCTGCCATCTTTATCATTCTTCTGTCTTTCCAGGCCTTATCTGTTCCCAGGTATGAGGGAAACTTGGACACTGGGGCCAGCAATGGGGGGATTTAAAAGAGTATTACGGCCTACAACTCCCACTCTCCCAATGGGAATAGGGTTTAATGATGAGTGGGTACAGGGGTATGTAAATAAAAGATTGCAGCACATTGTTGTGTCAATATGTGAATCTTTGGCAATATAAGGAGCCACCCATACCCTTTTGAGTAAATAAATCAATGACTATACTAGTTTGATCAGGCAACAAAAATTAGCTTGGCTGCAAATTACATGGACAAATATTTCTTGCTAATGTAAATTTATTGTACAGCTCCAATGTTGTCTACAGTGGACCAAATGGCCCAGAAAGCACTGAAATACCAGCTTAGGGGAACAATGATTATCCTTTTCTGGTCTCTTTAGGATATATTGTGTTGTTTTCATAATATCATCTCTCCTTTTAGAATATAAGTGCAAAATGAACCAGTAGTCGGTTAGAATTTAATCAGCAAAAAATGATTTCTACCTTACATTTCCAATAAAATTAGATGCAACCTTCTTTAAAAACTGCCTAAAGATCCCCTCTAAGTAGACCTAGGACTTGGTTTAGCAATTCCAAAGTTTAACCTTGGATCCTTAAGTTCTAATGATTTTGACTAAAACAACAGTTTTTCTTTAATTACTCATTGCCATGATTAATGACAATAACAAACAATATACCAAAAAATCTGGAAAAAAAATACCTTTCAGATGACATATAGCATATTATCATATCTTATATAGTCCCTGAGAAATTAAGAAATAACGCGTTTTTCAATTTTTGCTAATTAACCACAAATCGCGTAATTACACAGTGTTCGCATACCTAAATTCTTCGGAACCGCCTTGATTCATGGTCCCTAGGATGCTATGAGTTGAAAAAAATCAAAAAAATCCAGGGGGCTCACTGCGGAGGGTAAATCCTTATTTTGACAGATTTCAGGATTTGGCTCCTGGACTACTGGTGCCTTTTCGATAAAGGCGAAAACACTTTATGATGGCTGTCCCTTAATGGGTGAATAAGATAGCAAGAATATGGAAGTCTGCTTATATTGCAAGTTAATATCACATGAAGCCTAAAGATTGTCGTAAATGTAATAAGTGTGTGTAATACACGTTAACATAATCACCATTTGCCTAATTGATGTAAATACGCCCTGACACATTGGGTATATCCCAGGGTTGGACAAGGGTTGGACAAAATTACCATGTATAAGCCATCCTTGTCCCCTAGAGTTGGGATTACTGAAATATGCAAGAATTGTTATTTTCTATATCCCCAAGTACTGCTTAAACATTATAATTTCTTAAATGTCATAAATTGACAGATTTGCAGGTTTACTAGCCAATCAAAATACTGTATTTCAGGGCAAAATAGGGTTGGACATTATAGGTTGGGCTGACAGGTTCTAACACTGGTTCCTATGGGGAAGAGACAAATATATAAAGTGGCATTTTACAAATTTGCATAGGCAATCTTGCAACCAAATTGCTTTGATTAGTTTTGTTTTATGCAGCTGTCTTCAGGGAATAAGTACTGACAACATTTTGAGAATACTTCATGGTCAATTCTAATGATGGCGTAAACTAGGATTGGCTTATTTCCATTAACAACAGGTTATGTATATCTAGTAGACACTGAAGAACGCTGACTAGTAATGGTTTCTCCAAATTGCTTTAATTCTTAAGAAGGGTGACACATAAAGGGGAATTAAAACAATTGATCTGTTCTAGATTGTAGCTTTGTCGGTTTCACGGGACCTCTCCTCGTAGCCAGCTTTTTTGAGAGGGGGGTTAGTTTTTTGACTAATAGTATTTTTTCAGTGGGGGGGGGGGGGGGGGGTTATTTTAATTTTGGGCTAATATATATATAGAATATTTTTTTAGGGACCATATAAGTCATATCTTAAAGGAGGGTTCATCCAAGGGGGGTTCCTACAAACATCCCGAACCCCCCCTGGCCACGGGCCTGCTTTCAAACTAAAAGAACCCCGGGAAAATTTTGCTTTTGAGATATAAGCATGCAATTCATTGTACATCTTGTTTTCAAGAAATCTAATATGACCACTCCAAGAACTGCATACAGTCAAAGATGTACAGACAAAATACTTTCGGAGCCACTATATATATAATGCAATAGAGGGAAAGTGCCTTTGAGAAAAAACCCTTATTGGTTTTTCTCTTCTAATCAATTTACAAATTATTGTCTAACTTTAGAGTGTTCGCATATGTACATCTATTGCAACTTCCATTCCTGCTTCTGGAACACAGGGAGATCGGACATTTGATTAGAATGCTTGTCTCAGATTGTTTCAATCAAAACACTGGAAACCTTATCAAATATAGGCAATCAGGGTCAACTTCATTTTTATTATTGTGGTTAAGACTATGAGATACTATGATGTTAATAAGCAGAGGGAAATTATTTCTCAGAACTGTAAGAAGTATTGTAGCAATAATCCTACATTATAGTATTCGGCGTAGGCCCAGGCTGTAACTAGCCTTTGTTGGCATTTCCTCTTTTTTCATAAAACAATCTTATTTGGTCATATTAGGAAAGTCCCACGTGCACAACAGAATTATGAGTATGCTTTCAATTATAGGTCTATCACTGATCGTTATCCAACCAATAATTGAACATAGCCATGTTCTTTCAGAGAGAAAAACACAAGGCTCGCAGCATTCCCCAATAATATATATCTATATAATAAATATTAATTATATCTGGCATAAAAAAGACAACTATAGACTAAAGTTAAAAGTGAGCCATAGTGAACTATGGGGTTTACTTTAAGCATAAAAGATTAGTCGAGATTCCACTAAGTTTCCATGTGAGATATTCCAATAAAGCCGTTGCGGATCAGAGTCTTCCATCTTCTTATGATCAGTAATCATCCTTGAACCTAGATCCTAATTCAGGGACGACAGAGAACACTTATATGAAAGGTCAATGTTTATTTAGTCCAAATGCAATGATATATGTGCCATTGAGCTTCCTTTTACCAATGCCAGTCTTAGGGATTGTCCGCTGTACTCCTCACAACCAGTACCCCTATCTCAAGTCACCTATCTATCTCTGCTCACACACCCAAGTGTTATCTCAGCTCTCTAAGCCTACATGTTTCGGAGGTGCCTTCAGAGGCCGCTTGTTTCACTCTGACAAGTACCGGTGCCAACATATGCATCTTATTTGCCTTCGTTCATGATATCATCTACCTACTCTCCAATCACACCGCAGCTGAGCATAATTCAGAGAGTCTATTTTAGTATGGGTCTAGTTTCTAACAAACAACTAGCTAAGATAACTACTGCGCAATAGGACTGATACCTGCATCAGTACAATAGTGAAAAGTTAAGAATAACTTTAAAAATGAATCTAGCCCTGTATCCTTGACCTTGATCCACCCGGGGTGATGAGGTCAGCCATCCACGTTCAGCCACACGTATGCGTCAGTGTTCCAGATGTACTAATGCGCATGCACAGTAACCGGAAGTAGCCTGTTGCCATCGTCGCCATCTAGCGGCAGTCTAGACGTCAACTCACGTCTTCTCTCGCCATATGTCACATGACAGCTGTGAGCCAATCAGGGATCAAAGATGGGGGCGCCAGCTTTGAATTAGGTATAAAAGATGTGGGATTAACTGGGGCAGCTATCTCTTTTGATCAGCTCTTCTTAAAGACAAAAGGAAGTAGTCACCATGAACACCATTCTAGTTGTAATTCTAGGCTGTGTTGCTATAAGCAGCGCCAGCTATGTAACCTATACCCTACCGCCTCTCCAAACCCTTGTAAGTAAAATACTTCTTCTGCAATAATTGTGTATGTGTCTAATGGGTCACATGTATTGACGTTATGGTCCCGCGGTATAGGCCTACTATGGAAACAAAACCTATAGTTAGGGATTTGCTTTGCTAGCAATGCACTAGCATTAGTAAGATAAACATACATGTAATTTCAAAATCAATTCCGAAACCAATCATTATACAGCATTTAGGATTCTGAATGGCTCTTTATAGGCAATTGTCTTGCAACAAAGCTGCATGAAAAACTAAATCAAAAGAGCATCAGTTCACACAGAGAAATGATCTGTAGCCATGTATTTTCTCATTCTATCTTACCAAGAAGACGCATGTACATGGAATATATACGTCTTCTGATTCACCTTGAATTCACACAGTAAACATATAACTTATTACACTGTATAGACCTTGTGCAGGCGTGGTCACACGACCACTTTTTGGTGATCCCCACCTGCCTTTCATGAACACGTGGCTATTAGATAAATCTAGATATTGTACATTTTACATGAAAAAGTTGTTCATTATGATATCATACACTTATTTTAGATGAATTATACAAAAATTACTTTTCTAGAGGTTTGTGAAATGCTGATAATGAGATTTACAAATTGATCACCAAGATGGCACCCACCCCGTTTCTGGCTATTATGACGTCATCTGCACAACATCTCTACAATCATGCTCTCTCTTGCAGATTGTAAAAACCACGGTGATTACCTCCTGCACCCCACGGACAGGTGCAAGTATCTGCGATGTGAGTATCTGATTCTACATGTGGCGGGTGCTGGGCACCTCTTCCAGGGTCGGGGCTACGGCCACGCCAACAGCAACGCTTACGTCAACCCCAAGGCTTATGGCCAGGCCAACACCTACGGACACGGGCCCGTCTACGGACAATCTGCTGGTTACGGTAAGAGGAAGAACGGTTAACCCTTTCACTGCCACAGGCCGCTATAGTGGCCAAAATGGAAAACCCCAAAAATCTAAATATAGTAACAGGGAATCCCTGAGGAATCCCCTGGATCCCTGAAATTCCTCTAATAATTTCAAAATGTCTTCTAGATTGCTTCAAAAGTGAAAACTTAACAAAAATTAAACTATTTTATTAGTACAATATGCCTCATTCAATGAGATCATTTATATATGTATTATAGTTAAACAAATCTAATTATTTGAAGATATTGTGACATATTTGGAGAATAGACCATCAGACAAATGAATAGGAATATAATGGAAAATTCCTATGAATCACGACTTTAGGCTTATTTGACAGATTTCCATTGATTTCCACTTGTTTATTTGCATTGAATAGGATGTGTGCTTATTTGTGCTTACAATTTACTTCATTTTACAAGGTATATCAGCAAAACAATGAAAAATTATGCAAAAATATGCAAAAATTAGCAAATATCTGTTCAAATTAGCAATGTGGTTACCATGGCAACCAAAATCCAAGGATTTCCCAAATACTTAGGGAAAATGAAAAACTACCTTCCATGCTTTCTATAACCATAAGCAATTAACCTTGAACACTTGCTTATAAGATAGTAGTACATCTGATATTGAGATACATTGAATAGATGTAATTCCCCTAATTATCTGGCAGTGAAATAGAAGGCAATTAGGCCCCTATTGAAATGTTAATTGAAATGTTTTAAATGACATAATATTAAATGACATTGCAATGGCATGTATTATGTTCAGATAAGCATAGGTGCCTATCTCAAAGAAACATTACTATCATATCATCATAATTACCCATATCGCATTTGCTATTTAGGATATGGCCATGGCGGGAACTATGGTTATGCAGGTAATTATGCCCAGGCCGGCTCATACAATGCTGGTTACGGGTACGCTAATGTAAACCGTGGTTACGGATATCATGGTACTTACGGAGGCTACGGAAAGCTGTACGCTGTTGAAAGAAGCTGCGCTCCAGGTAGGCAGGATACTTTTAGTAATTAGCTATGTTCATATCCTAATTTTGAAAATAAGTAATAGTTCGAGCTACATCCTAGTAGTACATAGGCAATGCAATCCAAGGGTCCACGAAATCAAACATGTTCCGTCTGATATTGATTTGAAAAAGATACAGGAAGAAATCATTCTTGCGAGAGACAACTCTTTCCAATAATCATGTATACATTTGAAATGAATCGTACAGGGAGAATTTTGCCTTTAATCAATAATTTCAATTTTCATGCTGATGTCAAATGTCAAACTTTCAGACTACTGATAAACTAATTTCCATTTTATTATCTTTTTTCATATTGTCTAGGTACGTCTGTGCCTGCCTCCTCGTACCCCAATCAGGCTAGGGCCGGCTACGCCCGCTACGGCTGTCCCTTCCGTATTAACACAGAGAAGGCCAACTCAATATGCACCGAGGTCAATACTGCAGAGAACAAATACCCGGGTAAATATTCACGATTTATCATACAGTATACTAATATTATTATAATCACCACTAAATTATATATAGGCATAAGTGTGGCTTGTTTTAGGGAGTTTTAACATCCCCCAAAGTAACCCGCGCGGTAAGGCAAACGCAACATATCTGTTATCTTTGCTGTAATGACTGATGCCAAAATTATGTCTTTTGGGGTAGACTTCTTTTCCTTTGAGATCAATGAATAAATGATTGTCTTTTATGTATTTGGTTCCAGTAGTCTGTGATGTGGCTTGAACGTTTTGAGATACGTTAACGTATCGAGATGCGTTGTTGTTGCTAAAACTCCCGACTGACAGGTTAATAACATCTGTCAAAAAGACAGCCTAGTTTTGTGTGGGCCAAAACGAACACTTGTCTCATTGGTAAGGTGTCATTCATAGCAATAGTACATACATGCATTATAATGAAATATGAAATTGATCAGGCCATCATCAGTAGTAACAGTTGGTCATTGATTCATTCACATTGTTCATGTACTTTTCTAATCATGATAAAATTCATTCGTTTTTTCAGTCAGGAGCCCATATGACTTCAAAGGATATTAAAGCCATATTTACTGAAAGATGCAGAGAAATAATGTAGATAACAAAACAGGAAATACAGATTTTAAAAGTTACTGCTTTTCCTTTTTGAATAGATATCACGCAACTTTGCTATGCGGACATTTAAAGTAATAGATGCATTTTGAAGGAATGAAGTCGCAACATTTATGAAATAGCCCTCGAGAACGAAAGCGTAAATTGATGTACTTTTCATACTATTGTCATGGAAGGGATATAATACATCCAAAATTACCGTTGATACTTATATTTCAATTATCCTTTCTATAGTATCTAGAACATACATATTTGTAGTCTTTTGGTTTTAAACCCAAGGAGGGAATCTTTCGTTGCCTGCGTATCATTACACCTTTTGTATACTACTAGTACTTCTTTCCCCTCCCCCCTCCCCCTCTATAGCCAATAGCTCTACCAAGTCCACTTACATAGCGCAGACCAGTTGAATATAAGCTTCGTATATAATTATGTATAACGTATCGGTATCTATATAAAACGAGTTGTGATGGAAATGGTAAATATTAAATGGTAAATAGGACTTTGTGAAATGGTTGGTGAGAACTTGTATGAGAGGGTTTCTGCGCTGGGTATGGCAATGGGAATCGGTTTAAATGAATCTATGTTTAACTCAGTGTACAGATTAGGTCGTAGAAGCATGCGCGAATGGCCACGCCCTGTGAAAATTGAGTTTGTGTCAAAGCATATACGAAATCTTGTGCTTAGCAAATCCCCACAGCTAGTGTACATGCAGAACTATTACAGGATCTCTGTCAAAGCCGACGAAAGTCTAGAAAAAAGGGTGGGGAAATCCAAACTACGGTTTGCCATGCGCAGAGCTAGGGAACAAGGAAAGTTGGTGATTGTAACTGGTGACACTGTAACCATCAAAAATAGATGGTACTCATGGAGCGATGCTGATCAACTACCACAAGATCTTCAGAAAGATAGCCTATCGTCGTCCCTAACCCAAAGACAAACTGACAGTTATCAGGACATGGACTGGTTCAAGGGGCAGCTCACAGTCCCTAAAGAAATAGCTAAGTCAAAGGTAACACCTGTAGATGACGGAAAGCACAGTAGTAAGTGTCAAACCTCTGTTGTTGATCTAACCAAACCGAAAAAGTGTGATAAAATCCAGGAAATTCCTGTAAATGAGTCAATCCTGGTGGTTGAAGAGGATTCTGCACAAGTCACACCAGACAAAGTCGTAGTACCTGCAAACAAATCAATGTGCGCTGAACGTGTATCAGTATCACGAGATCTATCATTCATTCGTGAAACTTGTATGGATATCTCTGAAAGGGGCATAGGATTTTTCTCACCTGGTTCGGAACTGAGTAATTTCTATGACACTGTGATTATCTATGATGGTGTAATGTATAGATCCGCCGAACATGCGTACCAAGGGGTTAGGGCCAAATTCGCAAAAAGACCGGACATCTTCAACGCGATAATGTTAACCCCTCATGCTGCAGTAGCCAAATCGTTAGGGAAAAGGCTGGGCTACATAGAAGGGTGGGACCAGATTAAAGAGGAAAAAATGGGAGCGATTCTTCGATGTAAATTTACCCAGAATGAACATCTGAGAAAATATTTGATCCAAACCTCCCCATTCTTGCTGATAGAAACCACCAAAGATGAATTTTGGGCAAGTGGTTGCAATCTGAGAAGTGTACAGTTCAACAACGGCACTTGGACTGGGAGAAATGTATTGGGGAAACTACTTGTTAAATTACGGGAAGACCTTATGCGGGAAGATGCATGCAAATTGTTAAAGGAGGGTGTGAATGACAAGTAACTAGCTTGTATGTACAACATATGGTACATGTATTTATGATAACGCCCTTTCATGATACCATAATCCTTATATGCTATGCGAACTACTGACCTAGAGAGTGGGATTACAACTAAGCAAGTCTATAGGTTATGGATATATTTAAACATGTGGTAACTGTTGGGGCGCCGAACAATTTCGTTTTTGACTGTGCTCCGTGCGTGATTGAATTGTTGTATAATTGACGTGATGATGACAAGTGAATGAGTGCACCGAGGTGATTGTGGTGTTATATAATTTTTCACTATAATGTTATCTTTGAGTGTTGTTAGATCAGCTGAACATTATACCTATATAACGAAAGCAAAATATATTCAACCCCACGGAGTTACTTCTATTATTATCACGGAGACTTTAGACTGGGAAATGTATATGGGATATGGAGCTTAGTATGGGATCGCAGATCAATTGTGTTGGGTTACAAATACCCGATACATGTCATGTAGCCCTGCCGAAAATTAAGGCACAGGCTATGTATACACTGCACATGAAGTTAGGCCTATTGGCCTCAGCACCTCACCTGTATTGTCCTCATTATGTTCATCATATGCATCATAGCCTGGGATTTGAAATAATGCAATGTTGTCTTTTTCTGAATATACCTGATAGAAAATTAAAATGCGGGGCTATAGTGTTGTGCACTTAAATGTTCGCAGTCTAATAAATCATACTACTGAACTCTATAATTCATTTAATAACTATGACATAATTTGTATCACAGAAACATGGTTAAACCCGAATCTGTTAACTTCTATCATTGATATACCTGGGTATACCGCTTTTAGGCAAGATAGAAATTGTAGTACTGATCCAGCATTAAAAAGCAAAGGTGGTGGAATAGTTATTTATGTGAAAGATAACATGTCTAGTTTTGTGACTGTTCAGATAAACATGTCGTGTGTTAGTCGTTTTGTTGAGCAATTGTGGATAAAAATTGAAAAACCTTTTTGTAGAAAGCAATTACTAGGTACTGTGTATAGACCCCCAAGTGAAAATATAGATATGGGACTACAAATCTTAGGACAATCTATGGAACATATCTGTACTGATCATACACATTGTGAGGTCACTGTATGTGGGGATTTTAATATTGATTATGTTAAAACACGTGCCCGGGGATATAAGTTGTTGAAAGAATTAATGTCTGATTATGGTTTGCAACAGAAAATTAAGGGTTTTACTAGAATAACCAATAGTAGTAGATCATTGTTAGATTTGATTTTTACAGATATGGATCATGTTGAGTCTAGTGGGATACTGGAAATTGCTATCTCTGATCATCAACCTATATACATTATAAAGAAAAAGCAACGAGAGAAGCACGAGACTGCTTATGTTAGTGGGCGCTCATATAGGTCCTATGATAAGTTGAAATTACAGGGGGATATTTTAGATGATGTTGCTTGGGAAAAATTTTGGAAAAAGAACAATACTCCTGAATTGTTATGGGAAACTTTCCTTTCGATAATAATGAAACATGTAGATCAACACTGTCCAATAATGAATATGAAAGTTTATACAGACAAGCCTGCTTGGCTTACTATGGATGTTGTAGAAAATATTGATCTGCGTGATATGTTGTATCAGAGATTTTTGCAGAATAGATCAGATGAAAGTTTGTCCGCATACAAGGCTCAAAAGAAATATGTCACTAGACTAATATGTAAAACTAAGTGTGAGGTGATACGTACATTATTAGATGAAAACAGTAAGGATCCAAAAAGGTTTTGGAGATTGCTACCGCGTACAACCGGGTATAATGCCAAGTCTGTGTGAAGAGGTAACTGGTGATGGAAAAATAGCAGATGTTTTAAATTCTCACTATAGCACCATAGGCCAAAAACTAAGTAGTGGAAATGATGTTATATGGGGAAAAAGTAACTATATCACTTCATTGGAAAATAGAGATCTAAACTTCTCATTTCTGGCCATAAATGTCGATACAATAGATAAATATGTGAGAGAAATTAATATTTGTAAGCCTTCTGGAATACCAAATTTAAGTACACGACTTTTTAAGGACTGTGTGGAGGTGTTAATACTGGAATTAACATTTATGTACAACCAGTCATTGTTTTTTGATATAGTACCTGCTGATTGGACCGAAGGTGTTATAACTCCTATTCCTAAAGGAGGTAGTAAATCTGATATAAATAATTGGCGGCCTATTACAATTACAGCTATTGTTGGGAAAATAATGGAAAGGTGTATTCATTCACAGATATCGTTGTATTTTGACGAAAATGAACTGTTGGATCCGAGGCAGCATGGTTTTAGACCGGGGTATAGTACAGCTAGTGCCATATTTAACTATTTACATGATATATACAGTAATATTAATAGTAACCTTTATACAAGCTCAATATATATCGATTATTCCAAAGCTTTTGATTCGTTAGATCTTAATATATTAATGCATAAATTAAAACTGTATGGTTTTGTTGAGAAATCACTTCGATGGTGCAGTAGTTATATGAACAATAGGAAAATTAAAACAAAAATAGGAAATACGCTGTCAATGTCTAGAAATGTAAAATACGGTATTGGTCAGGGTAGCTGCCTTGGTCCGCTATTCTTCATTATTTATGTGAATGATTTATTTGGGGAAATGTTAGATTGTAATACAAGTATTATAATGTATGCGGACGACACTGTGTTATATAGTAGCGGAGAAACTATAGAAATAGCTATGAACCGAAGTGAGGTTGCTTATAGTATTCTGTGTGACTGGTGTATCCAAAATAGGTTAACTATAAATGAGAAGAAGACCAAACACATGGTTTTTAATTGGCAAAAACGACCTGCTGTATTTGAATGTAAAATTAGAGATACATTACAAAATGTTTCAACCTATCAGTATCTTGGGGTGAATATTGATAGTACATTGCGATTTGAAATGTTTGCAAACAATGTATGGAGGAAAGTATATCAGCGTTTGTATAATTTCAAAAAGATTAGGAAATATTTAACAGAAAAAATAGCTGAAATCTTATATAAGCAGAAATCCAACCCCTTTTTGAATATGCCAGTTTTGTTTTAGATAGTGCTCCTGCATATAATATCAACAAGTTATGTAAACTACAAGAACAGTGTTTACGAACTATACAATTTAATGAATGGTATCGAGTTGAACTGCCTGTATTATATACAAGATATAATATTCAGCCTTTGTCACAGCGAAGGGCTGTCCAATTATTGATGATTATGTATGGTATACGTAATAATGAGAAATATGTGAATACGGCTATGAATGAAGGCAGGATTCAAACACGGTCCAGTGACAAAATTAAATTTAGGCAGGATTTTAATTCACTTGTGCGCGTACAAAATAGTTGTTACTATAGAGGAGTGGACCTGTGGAATGGTCTGTCCACAGATATTCAGCATAAAAATACAAAACATTCATTTAACGCAGCTGTTAAGATGTTATTATATGAATGAATGTTATATTTTTACTTTTCTGAATATCGATGTAATTGAGAATTGCAAGTGATGGTGCATCTCATATCATCTGTAAATATATCATATTACTGTTATCATGTATCCAAGGAAGAACTTATATAATTGTAAGATTGGATTTTTTGAATAAAAAAAACAACAACAAAAACTATGAAGATATTTGAGCCAAAATAAGGAGATACAGAGATTTCCATACAGCATGATTTTTACCAATACTAATAGTGAAAAGGTTCAATTCCAATTCTATTTTGATGAAATAATTTGAATAGAATAATTGTTAAAAGAATAATTTTACTAATGATATAATGATAATTAGATGAATCATTAAGTGAAATACTCAAAACTAAATAACATGAAAAGTAATTGGTACTTTAGAATACTTGAATTATGTCAAATAACATGAAATATGTTAACACTTGAAAAGTACCTTGAAAATGGTCTACTTTGAGTATCCCATATTGTAAGGTTTCCCTGAGCAATTCCAAACACAATATTTTTGGAGTAATGTCATAAATTATGATCTGTCCTTAGCCAATTACCAATAGTTTCCATCTCAGAGGCCTTTAAAAGGCGACTTGTTACCCTGAAATGAATCAGTATCCCCTTTAGTGCTCAACTGTTAACATCTGACTATTGCTGACTTATGCGGGGGAATTATAGCATCATAATGAAAACTGATACCTGAGGACAGACCTTAGAGAAGAACTGTGGGTCATAAGCTGATAAGTGACTTGACCACCTGTCAACTTGAGTGGGGCCTAACCAAACAAGGGCCCTGGGTAGATGCGTCAAGGGTTGCCCCGAACTAGATCCAGTTTTCCACTCCAATCACGACTATGCAACATTGAGCAGCTATAATGAAGCCACAGGGCCATCCCTGACACCCCTCTTTTTTCTTTTCAAAGAGTCTCCTTGAGCCCCGACGTCCCCGACGTCCCATGAAACCCTCAAGACCCTGGAATATCTGGAACCTCCTGAGTCCCGTCTATCCTTTTTCCTGAGCGAACCTAGACAGCAGGCTAAGCATTTACATGGACCTGCTAGATTCTAGAAACACCACAAATGCTCTATAATAGAGCAATAGATATTTCATCCTATACTCACATTGTCATAAAGCATCAAAGGGGTAGAACAAATAAACGAAAGTATTCGGTACATATCATCCAATGATTTATGTAATAACGAAATAATATATATTATTATATTAGGCTATTGTTAGTCATATAAGGGTATAATACTGTTATCAAGGGCAGATTATTATCCCCTTTATGTATGTGGTTGAAGTAAGAAATAATCAAACTCTCATTTGAACTAAAGCTGTGCAGAGAGGATGGCTCTTATCTATGCTGTAAGTAAAAGGATGTTAAACAGTGATGCTATTGTTGGCCTTCTATAAAAACAAATGACTTGTTGGTCTCTCTTTATCTACTTCTTTTCCATCATAATTATTGTAAATCGCACAAAGTAAGACGTTTTATTACGAAGGATATTTTGTGTATTAGTCTACCAATTGACTCATGAGAAAGTCCTTTTCTTGATATGATTGCTGTTGAATCCTGATACAGGCCTTTAGATGTGTTGTTACATTCATAAGTAAGGTATTTTTACATTGACAAGTGAATATTAGTCTAATATACAACAGACCTCTCGTAACAGTGATAGTGGGTAGGTTGTAATTGACGATGACTTATACTATGTTGTCAGATACTACAGTAAACTAGCCCGTCATTCTAATATTTAATCCAGGATAGAAAAAATGAATTAAAAAAAACGCCTTTATGACGTAGCTCATGTGAAGTTTTCATTGACCAATATGATAATATATATACGGATAATCTACTGCCTACCTGTCGTAGTGTTAGTGACCATAAAATGGACTGAGCAATAATAATTATTATGGCGAAGGCACTCATACGACGATACATGATAATGAGTAGATTGAGTAGATGATCACCGCATTCTGTTCCACTACGTCATGGGCCAAGCAAAATTAATGTTGAAGAAACTATGCCTCAGCTTGTCGACACGGTGGAGAACACTAAACTGTCAATTAGAGGGGACTGGGACTGTGTAAGGTGCCACCTGGTGTATCAAGATTCGTCAGAAAATGAATTGTGTCAAACGAATATGCTTCATGCCTACAGGATACAATACTAACTGAGGAGAATACCCCACAATGGTAATCTTTTTTAGTTTGGTCCCGAATTTTCTGGACACAGACACAAATGCACGCATGCAGACACAGATACAGGCGGTACAAAGACACTCAAACAGCTTTAAAAATTCCAATAACAAAAGGACCAAGTATATACAATGAATGGCTTCTACATATCCAAACTTGTGGATATGGGCACACTTTGACCCTGAAAGCAATTGTCTGCAATTTGCTAACTCTGCTGGTTCTTATCGTTGCATAAAGTCTGTGAAAGTTTTCTTTTTTTCGATTCAGCTTCAATAGTGATTGCGTTCATCAATCGATTGCATGCATCAGAGAACACCGTATAGCTTAAAGATCCATTACGGTAAGTTAATCAAACAATGCATTGGTATTTCAATAGTCACTTCTCCTACTTGTCAAATACTCCTCATATCTTTGCTAGGGGTGTTGATGGGGGGTCCCTGTGTCGCGTGTCAAATTTAAGAAATGATCATGTCTCATATTTTCATTTTCCATATCGATTCCAAGAATCCCCCTCCCCATGTCGCATGTCGAATTTAAGAATAGGCCATGTAGCTCTGTTGATGTTAGGGGTCTTTACCCATTTTGCTGGACATACACATATATTCTTACTCCTCCAGAGTCCTAATCCCTGCATTACACTCCTCGTATTTTGCTCTTACTTATATATGTAATAGCTATAATTTCTCTTGCCGGATAGGTCAAAACAGCGCCGTGTTGTTGTTGTTGTTGTTGTTGTTGTTGTTGTTATCTATCTATTCCTTTTTTGCAAAAGGAATACTCATAGCTCAGTGGTGGATCTGGGGGGACAAAAAGGGCAATTGGGCCCCTAGACCCAAGTGAGAAAATTTTGGCACCTTAAAATTGGAAGACCTGTATAAAAATGGGATTTTTGATTTTTATAAGGGGGATCAGGGTTTGCCTCCCCCTCGAGCACTGACTCTGGATCCACCCCTGTAGCTTACTTTTAACTAAGGTGTATATGCCATTAATGATATCCGTTCTACAGTACTATGTGCATTCGTACGACACAAGGAAAAGTGAATTCTCGTAAAACCAAATGGATGCAACAGCCCATTGTACCCAAGTATTTATGACAAAGTCAACACAGTTCTGGCATTGTATATATACATAGAGTTTTATATGGGAAACGCATACATCGCCTGTGACTTTGTGCTGTCAGATACGTTGACATGGTGCCTGTACATCCCATAAATCAACCAGAACAATAATGGTGTCTGTATTTGTTGATATCGTGAGGTCTCGCCAAACTATAGTGGCATGGTGCGAATCAGACATTTCTGCCACCAGATGGCTCTACATGATGGATGGGAATTTACGTCCTGTTTGTGTTTCCATGCTTCTCTAACGTTATGCGGGACGTTGATATGACGTTAGGACGTTGATATGACATCGACGTGACGTTGATATCTCCTTCGAACCGATAAGCCCATTCACCAAATGGATGAAGCAAACAAAGAAACAACTGTATTCAAGGTTTTCTGGTGACTGAGGAAAGACTATTATGCGAACAGCCTGGGAAATATATATCAGAACTCTTTGAAACTATGATTTAGTCCTTTCATAATAATATTATTTGGTCTACTACAAGATATTTTGGCCAAAGAAATCCACTTAGATCTAATAGTAAAAACTCAGATGACACATTTCCAAGAATGGATATTTTGAAATATTATAGTAAAGGTTTTAGGATCGAATGGGATAATGTCTCTTTCCAATGGTTATGAAGAGGGCATTAAGTCCTAGTAGATATCAATTGTGTATTAGAATACAGTAGAATACAATAAAAAACGAGTATAGGGTGAGGGGCGTTTTGAAAGTTGGTTCTGTAACTAAATGTGTGTATGGCTGAATTCCACTTTAAAAAAGGAAAATTATCCACAAAAATGCAGGCATTTTCTCTTAAATCTGGCACTAATATCGAATAGATGGATCTAATATGAATTGAAATAACTACATTGCTGATATTTCAATTGTTAGGCAAGACTATATAAGGAATGTCCCTATATTATGGCTTTAACTTGTTATATGGGTCATGAGCTAAACAACAAGAATTAGTCGAGCAAAAGGGGAACAGTATTATTATCGATAACAGAGCCAGACTAAAAAACAAAATAATTGTTAGCCTCTCATATCATGCATTGTATGGAACAAAAACTACTTTTCTAAATACCGATTTACCACCATACATTAATGAGATGATTATTTAAAATTTTTTACTCTTGATCATGTAGGGAAGAATAAATTTGAAATCAACATATTCCATGATTTCTCAGGCCAAACGTACATGGATAATAATCATGGGAGATCTGAAGAATCACACACAATGTAAAATTAGCCTACGAGATGCAATGTTTAAGTTGATAAGTTGAAATACCTAATAAGAAATATGTTACTGGATATGAAAATTCAATTGACCAAGCTTAGGATACACAACTTAAAAAGACAACATCCACTTTAGAAGCTATAGGAAATCACTATTTACAAATCCTTTTGAATATGGGAATATGACATTGTCCATGCATGAGAAATCTTTTCAGACGGACTTCAGCTATAATGAGAAATTAAATGGATAGTCTGCATTAAGAAACTGGTGGAAGTCTTAAATGTTGCACCTCGGTGTCATGAAACTAAATCATCTAATGAGAACAGCCATTATGATATTAAATTGTGCAGCAATACCTGAACCAATTTATTTATTTCGGAGAGGCGTGACGTCATCGCCCCCCGTAACCATCGATACGGAGATTGTTGTACCTCCACTATATAAATCGCCCGAGCTTGACCGTTGGTCATTCTCGTTCTAACCACCAACAATTTACCATCGCAGCAGAATTTTAAGAGAGATTATTTGAATTTCTCAGCGGTTTTAAGGGGTTTAAACCGTATTTTTGCTACACATCATTCCAAGAAATAATTAATTGGACTTACCGAAGATGAGCAAGAAGAAGAATTTCTGTAAAAAGTGTCAGACTCGACACATTGCCCCGACGGGGAAGAAATGCAATCGCCTGCGGACGAGCGATGATTCTGCACCGGGCGGGTCGGATGACCTGTTCGGCGATGGTGGTGGTGGAATTGAGATGGGGAATAGCCTTTTGGGCAATTTCCCGGCGGCGATCCAATCGCCTCCGAAGGCTGCGGAGACTGGAGTCCTCAACAGTAGGATGGGCGTAATGGAGAAAAACATCTCTAAACTCGTAGGCGCCGTCAACCGGTTAGCGGAGAAGCAAGAGGCGGCGATGGCTCCTACCAGAGACGATTCTGATGATGACAGCGATGGATGGGTAGAAGTATCTCCAAGAAAGTCCAGGCCTAAGACGAAGAAGAGGGGGAAGATGCAATCATCGCCCAAACCCGTCAGCACCGCCGCCGAGTCGTCGAGCGATGAGTCGAGCCGCTCCAGCGATAGGTCCACTTCACCTACAAAAGACAAAGGTAAAACAAAGAAATATGCCCAGAAATTGTATTGCAAAAGCGGCGATAAGCCTAAGAATGTAGAAGAAGTGTTACTTGTTGGCCTAAAGACAATTGAAAAGCTAATTTTGGATAAAAAAGATCCACTCCCCGCTGTCAAGCATGTAAAACTATTGACAGAGAAAGCCTCTAAGCGATTGTACACGTTCGACACGTTTAATCAATATGATATCTCAGTAAGGGAGAGAGCTGGGAGGCTGGGACACGAAGAATTTGGCAATTTCGATCAGGAGGAGATAATGTCATCTTTTTCATTCGACAATACCTTCAAAGCAGGTAGCGGTAACAAGTCTGGAGGGGGGTTCAAAGGTAAACAAAGCCAGGGAAACGGTAGATCTTATTCCGAAAAGATTTGCTTCCGCTTCAACTCTGACAGCGGGTGTTTTGGCAAATGTAATTTGAACCATGCTTGTATAATCTGCGACAAGAAGGGGCACAGCAAAAAAGATTGTGTTCGGGCAGGGAGCGATAAGAAATAGGAGTTAGCTTTCAAATCTGAGAGGATTCCAGGCGTTAAAAACTTATCTGACAGTGACGTCACGGATGAAGGGGTTTCTTCTCAGTCGCGGGCGGGCTCGCTAGCTCAAATTGTTAAATTATACAGTAAATCCAGAGATCCTGGTCGTAATGGTGGTTTCCTCCGTGTCTTAGAGGTAGAAGGTATTAATCTAGTCGAAGGAGACGACGATTCGTGTTGTATTTCAAATATTATCTCCAGTATTGGTACGATCGGTACACGCCGGTACTTTGCATCGCCGGGGTCAAGCCCGGGTCAAAGCACCGATACCGCTGACGTCACGGGTTTCCGTGTCGAAAGTACACAAGCGGTGTCGGAGCAGGAGGACAAAAATGTCAGTCGACAAGGTAACTTTGTTCAAAATATAGAATTTCTAGCCGATACTTCTTGTCTAACTGTCGATAGGGAGGAAGACAAGGTCCTTGCCGATGTCTGTTCCAAATTTGAGGAAAATCTATCGGGTAAATCCAGAGATATTAAATATTTTGAAAATAATCTTCTGGTCTCAGCGCAATCGCCGAGTGGTCAAACTGTCAATGTATTCGAGAAATGTGCACGGGGTGAATGCACATGCGATTATTATATTAATGGTGCATTAGCGCAACTCAGACCTTGTAGATTCGAATATCTCCTTTCGTTGGGGTCTGATGAATGTAAAAGCAGATTTAGACCCATGGTAGATGGTATAACTGATGGTTTTAAAATTGTTGATGACACGGTGCCAAGCGGGGGTCTGAGTTATGATTGCAGAAATTACAATTCACTTTTTGAGGGTGAAAATCGAAAAAAAATGGACAAAATAATTGGCAAGGAGCTAGCTAAGGGTTACCTTAAAATAGTAAAAGAAAAGCCAGCATGTATTCACTCTATGGGTGCAGTCCCTAAACCTGATGGTAATATTAGACCGATAACAGACTGTAGTATGCCTGAAAAAATCTCAGTAAATAACTATTGTGAAAATATTATTGAGGAGTTCAAATACAAAAGTGTGGACAATGTAGTTGCATTATTAAATCCGGGAGATTATATGGCTGTAGTTGATATAAAGTCAGCCTACAGGGCAGTACCTATTTACCCAGATCATCAAAAATACTTAGGTATAAGTTGGGAAATTAATGGTAAAACTGAATATTTACAGGACTCCCGCTTGGCATTTGGTCTAAGGCTAGGGCCTATGTATTTTAATGAAATTTCTGAGTTTATATATCATATTTTGTCAGATATTTATGGTATTCAGACAGTAAATTATTTGGATGACTTTATTGTCATTGGTTCAAGCCTGGAGGAGGCTACCTGGGCCCAACAGGTAGTTATAAAGGTCTTAAGATACATAGGTTTCCATATTAGCTGGGGAAAAGTGACCCCACCATCTCAGGTATGTACCTACCTGGGCCTGGAGATTGACTCTATTAAAATGGAAATTCGGTTGCCAAAGGAAAAGTTGGTTAAATTAAAAAATTTGGTAGTAAAATATGGTCAAAAAGCTACCATAGGCAGGAAGGAATTAGAAAGTCTAGGGGGCTTACTGTCCCATTGCGCTCATGTTGTGGAGGGAGGCAGGGTATACTGTCGAAGGGTTTATAACCTATATAAAGTCCTTTTAAATAATAATTTAAAAGCAATAAAAATAGGACAGGCATGTAGAGACGACCTGTTATGGTGGGAAAAATTTCTGGAAAATTTTAATGGCAAAAGAAAAATCGAATACAAAGAATTCCCCCTCCCTATGGTATCAGACTCATCAATGAGGGGCTTTGCAGTGTATATGGGTAGTGACTGGAGGGCAGGAAGCTGGGACAATAGCATTGTTTTTCCAGGTTCTGATTGTAATCATATTTTACAGGCACCTACTGATATTTTATATGATAACAAAAATATTAATGAATTAGAATTGTTCCCTATAGTACGTGGCCTACAGGAATGGCTGAGCCAACTTGCAGGTCACAGTGTAAATATTTATACAGACAACACTCAAGTATTTCATATGATAAGAAAGGGAATAAGTACTAATCCTACGTGCATGAGTTGGTTAAGGGAAATTTTTTGGATCTGCAAAATATATAAAATAAGACTGGTGCCTCATTACATTAACACAAAAAATAACCTGGTGGCTGACACTTTGTCACGCCTTTTATATTTTAAAAGTGAGGACGCAGTTAAAAAGTGCATTTTGGGTGCGAATTTGTGTTGCGCTAACGCTATTTTTGACTTTTGCAGAGGAAATGTGCCTGATGAGGCGAGTGATAGCGTTGAAAAAATCCGCCGTAGGGAAATCAACACAAAAGTTAAGGAGGATGCAGTGGAAATGTTATTTGAAGGTATGTAAAAAATTTCACTGGCAGCCTCTTAAATGTAACTCTAAACAAGGCTGTTTATATATATCTTACCTATCTAAATTTATGAAAGCATCCTCCGTTATTAATTATTACCAGGCGGTAATTTATTATCACAATGTAAGGGCCAAGCCAGTAGCAGGCTGGTCCGATGTAAATGTAAAAATGGTTGTAAAGGGAATTAAAAATTCCAATTGTAATGAGGTGGATAGTAAAGAACCACTGAAAGAGAAGCATTTAGAAAAATTGTATAGGAAGGTAGATTGGTCCGACCAGTTAGGGATATTGGTATATATTGTAATTGTTTTCCTATTCAGGACTTTACTCAGAGTAGGACACACTGTGAGGTCGGAACATATGCTTCTGAGAAAAAATGTTATTTTTCATAAATGGGGTTGTATTGTAAAGGTTACATCCTCAAAAACAAAAAAGCCAGGCCAGGTACATGAGATACCAATAAATAGATTAGAAAATAAAAGAGTCTGCGCTGTGTATTTATTGGAAAAATTATTTAAAATTCATCCAAAGTCCAGGGATGATCCATTGTTCTCCACGGAAAAAATTGGTTATTTATCTTACACTGTGGTTAACAAACAATTTAAACAAATGTTGTCAAATTCAGAGATTAAGGGTAATTTTTCAACCCACTCTCTAAGGAGGGGTGGCACCACAGACTTGTATAATAAGGGTGCTTCTTTAACCTATATTAAGGAGAGAGGCCAATGGTCATCTGATTGTATTTACAAATATATTAGGCCCTCAATCTCCGATAAAATTAATTATGATAAATTTTTATCACTACGTTAGGTAATTGATTTGGAGGTTTTGGATTAAAATAAATGTAATTTATTATATGTCCAAATCAATTTACCTCTTTGTTGTTCTGTATTTGTTCTAAGTTGTTCTAGCCGCGACGTAAATGATATTAAATTGTGCAGCGATACCTGAACCAATTTATTTATTTCGGAGAGGCGTGACGTCATCGCCCCCCGTAACCATCGCTACGGAGATTGTTGTACCTCCACTATATAAATCGCCCGAGCTTGACCGTTGGTCATTCTCGTTCTAACCACCAACGATTTACCATCGCAGCAGAATTTTAAACTTTAGAATTATTGTTACAGGAAAGGATTAAAATAAATGTAATTTATTATATGTCCAAATCAATTTACCTCTTTGTTGTTCTGTATTTGTTCTAAGTTGTTCTAGCCGCGACGTAAATGTGTAATTAATTTAAAAGATCTCTAGAATAGTTTTGGTATTGAGCCGATATCAAAGTGAAATATCAAAGTAGAATTGCTTGGGATTGACAAAGATATACATGTACTTTGTCAAACAAACCTTTCTATACAAGTGTATTGTATTGCACAGTTGGTCCAGTGCGACCGTGGTATTAAAAGTTGGCATCATCCTAATGAAAGGGTATATTGTTCTGCCCTTCCCTAATTGGATATACCATTGGGGTTGGACGGTATTCACGATGAAGCGCGACCCATAGGCTCTACTTTGTAATTAAGGACAATCGCTCCATTATCCAGATACTGAGAAAATTAAAGTCTTTCAATCTTTCTCAAATCTTGCAGAAATGTTCACTACTGTTTAGCCTATCATAATTGAAATTGAAAAATAGTTTACCAGGAATACTTTCATAGGTAAATATGGCCAAATAAGACTAATTTTGTGCGAATTTTGCAAATTCTGAAAAATGTTTTAAGTAGGAAATATTTAGTTTTTTTCTGTAACTCTTTTGATTCATGATGCATAATGGTGTGATATACGTCTATATGATTGTGAGTGTGTTGAGCATAATACAAAATATCAAAATTAGGTGTCATGTATCTCTTTAGACGAATTTATGGAGAAAACTCATAAATACCGATTCAAAGTAATTTTAGAACTCAAAATGAATATTCAGCTTTTCTGGCCAAGTTCATCTGGTGACCCCCTATCTTTTTTTGCTGGAAATAAGAGCCTATAGCCTTATCTACAATATATATTGATTTTAAGATTTTCTGGGTATTCAAATTTTTTGTATGCATGATTATTTTCAGATTTTTTATTTTTTATTTTTTTTTTTACAATTTTAATTTGAAGATTTCAAAGATTAAAATGCATACTACCCCATGAAATTTTTCTTAATGCTCTCAAATTCACTTGCCTACATCCATATCCTTCTATTAATGACTTTGATTGTTTGTCCTATCTTTTATTTGAAAATAATATGGAATTAAGATATTATTTAAATGTGATTCAAAATACTTGATTTTATTCAAAATCACCAAACAAAGAAACTGATTTAAATGTAAAGTTTCCATGGTGACCCATGATTTTTTTGATCATTTTGGAACCTTTAGAGGTAAAACTTGCATTCTGGAAAATTTTAAGAAAATCTGAGTACTAGATCTATAACGGCGCGATTGTCCTTAAACTGATAGGAACAGGTAAAATCGATATTTTCAGGTTTTTTTCCCGATGCTGCTTAAAAATTGAATCTTATGATAATATTAAACAGGGTTGTATGTACAAGAATGTTTATACAGGGCAATTCTGTACTGGACATCATGTGCTAGGCTGGTAGGATTTAACTTATTTTTTTATTGGATATGAGCCAAAACGTTTGTTAAGGTTCATCAATATTTATTTGCAATTGTATGTCAAAGGAATTGCCTTGATTCATTCTGTTCAAGATGACTATATCTGACATAAAAAAGATTCAAATCAATTTCTAAACCACATCATAACAGACTATGCTTTTGCTGTAAATTGGGATGGGCTTATTCCCCTTCTATGCCATTGTCCCTACACACATCACTTCCCAACATATCCGGTTCTCAATTACCTCTCGCGAGAGGTCACGTGCTGCACGAGAATCGCATGTTTCCTCACCAGCTGGTTAGGTTCTGCATGAACCATGTGGTCTCCCTAACAACTGTTGCCATGGAAACCTTTTAGATGTGACTATTGGTAGGAGTATCTGGGCTTGTCCCTCAGCCAACTGTTGTGAAGGTATATCTCAGAAAGGACACTATAACGGTATTTAACTTGCATGCACTTGTCAAGCTCACTCAGTTCACCAACTCTCACCTTCCTGACAGCATATAGGCCTATATTCATTTACATACAACACCAGTTGGATCAACAATAATAACAACAACAACAAGAACAATCTCAAATATAGTAATCTACCATGGAAATCAATAGACTTTTCCTCCTTTTTGCCACCATTGCAATAGCTTACACAGCTCCAGTGGATTATAATACAAATTTCGAGGAAAGTGTGTACGGTGAGGAATCGGGAAAATCGAATGAAATTAAGGAAATTGAACCTGTCCCAAAAGCTGAGCCTCAAATCGCAGCATCTCCATCTGCTGAATATAAACAGATTGACTTTGAGGAAGCTGAGGAGGAGGCAGTAGAAAAACGGCCAGAAATTGATTTTTCATTGGGAGGAAAGCAGCTCAACGATTACCCTCCAGAAAAGGAGGAAGAGAGTACAAGTCCACAACCAGTATATTCTACATTGAATGAGATACCTCCAGTTTACCCCAGCCTCCCGCAACCAGCCTACCCGTTCTTAATCTCAGGCTATCCTTACGTCTACGGCTATCCATTGGACTTCAGATACGGCTACGCCTACGGCCACGCTTTCGGTTCAGATGGTAAGTTACTATGGTAACCATCATATTGCCACAGAATTAACTCCCAGCTGTTGTCATAGCAATAGACCTTAATGGCAGTGATTCATATATCCAATAAATTACGACATACTCTCTATGCTTTATTAGAGGTATGCGGCAACATAAACTTACCTTTTGTATATGAATAAAATAAGGTGATATACTTACACAATGATAAGGACATGACACAGGGTGGAGCTGTCTAAAACCCCATCAGTCTTTTCTTTAATTTTAATAAAATTGATTGAATTACTGATGATTGTGGAACAATATTGATTCATGTGAAGACGACACTATTAATTCGCTTAAAATAAGTCGATCCGTCCTGTTCAAAGAGCATACACATTTTCTAAGTTAAACAAACAATATTTCAGAAGCAAAACGATGATACTATGGTTTGATTTTGTTAATGATACATGAATAGCACATTTATCGTGTATGCTTGATATCTATCAAGAAAGGACTGAAACATCTTAATTAGTTAAACAAGAAGAGGTGGGTCCCATTTTCTGTTCTATAGCCTCTAGTTTGTAAATAGTTTATCAGGAAAAGACCATACATCATTGGATTGGATTGCTTTAGGTTTGCTTTAATAAACACTTGGAGGGGTGGAAATACATTGAACATAAAGGAAAATATCCCCACAACTCCTTTTTGACTGGGCAATCCGTATTCAATAGAAATGAATGTTGGGTTTGATTTAAGCTATTTATAAACAGCCAACCTTTGAAATACCTCCCCTTTAGAAAGTGATCTTCTGTATTTACTCTTTATAACTGTATCAAACGCCTTGGTATGAATGTATTTTTTTCTGAGAAGGTTGATAGGAGAAGTTTGATAGGAAAAAAATCTCATATCATAACATTTATTTTCAGCTGATTTCGCGTGCCCATCCGACGGTCGCTACTACCGGGACTTTGGCAGTTTCTATAACTGTGAGAGCGGACAGTTCACTGTCCAGTTCTGTGCCCCTGGGAGTAGAAACGGACCCCCTGGTCGTGACCCCAAACAGGAGCCTGCCTCCTTCTGTGACGTCAACTTGGTAGGGGGCAACCTGCCCCTCCTCCTGCCACACTGAGAGGCCTCTTGAGGACAGGTGAGGTACTTGACAAAAATAATGTTAATTTATAGTTGGGTTTACCAAATAGATTGTGATTACATAAACTTGGGCCCCGAGCCGATAAACTAGTTCTTAAAACAAAGATGGTCATGATTGTTTATTGTATTGTTTGCATTGTTTAGCTATCCATCTATCCAGCCATCAGAAGTATTATTCATGTGTTAGAACTTTGCTAGTTGTGTTATTTTGTTATACTTAACCGCATAGATTCTAGATTATTTTACTGTTTAGTTAGAAATATAGATTGTATATTGGTAATCTGAATAATTTGCAGGCGCGGATTGGGGGGGGGGGGGCGTGCCAGGCGTGCGCCCCCCTATTTTTGACCAATATTGACTTTTTAAATGTAAAGTTCCTGCCCCAGGAGGGTTCGGGGAAAAATTGTGCTATGGCACGCCCCCACTTTTTCAAAATCCTGGATTCGCCCCTGATTTGTATGTCTATATGCTTAAGTTGTATGTGTATGCTTAATGCATAAGTGTGGTTAATGGGAGGATATACCAGCTAGGGCAATTTGAATTATACATTTTCAACGTCTGAGAGAAGTATTGTCATAGTCTTAAAGGATAAATCATTTGGAATTTTTCCTGTTATATGTATACACGTTTATAAATGGACGTGGATACAATTTAATTACATAACTGATACCACAGACATTCTGTACCATACATATAAATACCTATTGTTTGGCTCAAAGTCAAACAACCACCAACCTCATGTATATGCCATAAAAAACTGTCACTGTCTTCTTTTCTATACAGCCGAACAAGGTTACTTTTTATAGGTGATGACCATAACAGTCTGGTGACAGGTGTTTCGCCGTCTCAACACCAGGAGGTATAGCGGTAGCTCGTCAGATGGACTCACCACCCGGGATGGCTCCTGCAACCAACATGATTCTTTTTTTTCCAGCAGTCAGTATGATATCAATCTTATGACAAGTACAATGATAGGATGATGTTATACATAACGAAAATTAATAACGGTTGTAAAAAGAGAATTTGTCCTTGATATAGTGTAACAAAATCATCGATATTTTGTATCAAGCCTTTGATAATGATTGTGTGTGAGTGATCTTTATTTTCGTAACTAATATTGTTTAGTGTCTCATGACCACAGATTCTATCTGTCACAAATAAAAGATACTTCACAATAACGTCATCATTTCTTGTGGAAGACAGAATTGCTAATCTTGAGACCCTAATCAAAATTATCCTGATTCAAGAAGATGAATATATAATATCATCATATACTACTATGAGTAAAATGCTCATGATGATGGATGTTCGCTGAATGAAATATTTTAGGTATGAAGTTGATATATATTTATGACTACTCTACTATTTATGATGTACAACGTTTAATATTTATAAGCATATGCATGCTTATGCACGTATCTTAAGTACTTGAAACATGATAAATTATGTACGTGAATGTAGAATTATTGTCCTGATATAGGTTTATTTGACAGTTTATTGCTTAGATATAAAACACTGTAACAGATTTCTTTTAATGATCTATATTGTGATGTCATAGCATAATATTAAAATAAACTTGTCAATGTACAAAAACAACCTTACAGGAAATCAACGCGAAAGAGGAATACTTTTTCTCATTGAAGGCCAAGGTGATATTTTCAAGAACAATTCAGGTTTTTAAAATCAGACGGTATCACAGAAAGACGGGTAGACAGAAAGGTGCTATTCATTTGCCTTGATGATACCTCCTTTCCAAAAGTAATGCTCCTTGTCAAAGGTCGAATTTCATGCGTTTAATAGTTTGGTGGCTTTATTTTGATTGCATGATTACCAAAATCAGTTCAGGAACAAAACGTTATTTTTTCACTGGAGCTTCTAGCACCGACACTATTATGAGTACTTACTTTTGAAGCAACCAAATGTCAAAATTATTTAATTGAAAACATTATTATGCGCCTGTGGTGCAAGAATGCATAACGATGTACGATATGTCGACGATGTCCTTTTAACGTTGTTTCTAAACTGATTACTGATGATATCATGTTTCCTTTTGATACCACCCGCTGATACATTGAGATGATATTTACTTCCCTTTAATAACTAACAAAATACAAACAGTCATCTTTTATATCAACCAAGCATTAAACCTCGAACACTGATTATACCATTCATAATTCTTAACGCTCATGTGCTTATCAGTAATGCATAAGTACTCAATGACCAACGACCCAGGTAATTGTCAACATATTAGGAAATTTATGTTGATAATACTTCTTTCTGTTAAAAAAAACATTGTTGGTGTGACTTACTGAAATACTGGAATTTGTTATCAAATGAACAAGAACGGAAATTACAGAGGTATCTCCTTTTACTTTAGAGCACTGGTATAATATTTGAGATAAAAGCGTTAGCTTGAACAAGAGTGTTTATATTCTGATGCTATTTTGGGAGGGGGTAATAAAGGTTAACTTCTCACACATGCCTCTAAGTTCCAGCTGTTGTTTGTTGTTACTAGTCAAGGGTGAAACCAGTCTCTGATTGGGTTGTTCAGATCCAAACGCAGACAATGCTTTGCAGAGGTCAAGTTTACGGTGGAATAAGCTGGCAAAGTTATAATAATGGCAGTGTTAATCATAGTGAGTACTTAAAGCTCCATTTGTCCATTCGTACCATGAGAGCAGGCTTCCCTATCACTAGTCCATCTGCTCTGAGTAATCCTAGAAGTAGAACAGTTCAGTTCTCATACTGGTCACCAGATGTCAGTACAGAATGAATACAAGTGTCTTAACCACCATACTCCCGAATCCCTAAGGCTCATATTGATCCAAACATGTATCACTCTCTGTCTGATACCAGTTACTACTATCCGTTTTATAACTCCCCTTATTGATTTGTATACCTTTACTCCCATAGCTGCATAGCAGTGCTGCCACTGGCAGACCAGACTTTACCAAACTCACTGGGTCTAGGTTGTCCTACCTGCCGTTGACACTGCCTATAGCTACCAATGAGCTTTCCCATTAATTACGAACCTCTTAATAATCCTTTCAATTATTACGTTTTATATTAACACACACTGGTGACCTTTTCCTCCTTTCTGACATCTCAGTTTTACCATAAGCATTCTAACTTTCATTCAAGTGTTATGTCTCACTTCTATTTTAATCATGTGCAAGAGGTTTAAATCCTACCTCAGTGCGAGCTCACAAACCCATAACATGACATTGTTGTTATTGTAATTGAGGATATGTTCTATATGAGAACTGGACAACGAACTTAACTTATAGAATAGTTATTCTACATCGTAGGCAGCCAGCACCATGGTACCTTTAATGCATAATTACAACTATAGGGCCCGTAGTTTCTATGAGACGCTAGGACCAGCCAATTCAGCTGTTTCTTCTCCCATGTACATACAGATCAAGAAATGTTTTCACACAATCTATGTATTGCTGAATTAATTAAGTAGTGCCGAATTGAAAATACACGTACGTACATTACTTCTGAAATTATTATGACTTTCAATTATGTATTTCTTTATCTATAAAGTTAAAGCAATTCAAAAGCAATAGGTCTGAAAACAGTTTTTCAAAATTCAAAATTATATTTAAAAGCTATGGGAATGTGTTGGTATGCTTTTTGGAAACCCAGTGTGAAATATTTACCATGTGACAACACGGTTGCCCAAACCCTAATGATGTTGGATGGATATGGATGAAATGCATTGCAGATAGCCACGATAACTATTTGAGATAATATTTCCAAGTAAATATCTCTTCTAAATAGATTAGGGGTTTACTATGGATATCAGGTCGTGTGTGTGTTCTAAACTGTGAGAATCATCAACTTAAAAATCATTAAAGATGCATGGGCATCATATTTGAGGGGTAGAGAGGGGAATTCCATGACAATGGTGGTATCACTTTTTGTATTCAACAAAATGAGAATTATGTTATACCTAAGTACAGGCATGACATATCACCCCTATAACAACAATATTTGCCACATATATTACATAAAATATTATTGATATAAATAATTGATAGATCAATTCAGGCCCGTACCCAGGGTTTGTTGTGGGGGGTTGGGAGTGGCGAGGTTCCACAACTGGAACCTTTGCCTATATTTTCAATAATTAGAACTTGAAAATGGGGGTGGTAACGGGACTGGCTATACGCGCGACCATCGCGTACGCGGCCGTCGCATAGGCCTATATGGAATTTCTTACAAACGCGGACACAAAGTCCGCGCATATAGATCTGCTTAGATATGCGGATATAAGGTAAAGGGGTGTGCATTGTATTTCTTAAGTTTGATATGTACAGAACCTAGAAGAAAATTATAAATAAGAGAAGAAGAAAAAAGGGGATTTATAAATGTTATAATGATGAAAAAAGGAGATACGTCCGCGTATATTACCGCACTTGTATACGCGGTTACAACGTCCGCGTATGTAAGCGTATGTAAGCAAATCTATTTGCGCTGACTTTAGGTCCACATAATATATATACAAGCAATTCCGTGTGCGCGGCCATCTGCTGCTACGTCCGCGTGTATAACCCCAGCCAGTGGTAACCAGTAAAAAGTGAAACTTTTCAGTATTTCCCTACTAATTTTAGGGTTTTTTACAATACATTTTGGAAGGGAAGATGGAAATTTGGTAAAATGTCCTTTTGGCGTGGGGGGTGGGGGGCGCCACCCCCACCTACCCCCTAGTTACGGGCCTGTTAAATTTCAATCAAATGTTATAATATAATATTATATATACTACATCACGGCACCTGCCCCCATTGATTAGGTAGCCAATTAATGTAATTAGCTCACTGACCATAGATCAGGTGGGGAAGTACGCCCATACTGTAAAGACTTGGTCAAGCAGAAGGGAACAGTCATTTGATAGACAAGAAGAACCAAGACTTAGGGCCCACTCCTTACAATGTATTTATCACTAACAACACCTCCTGTCTTCAAGTCTTCGTTTCTACAATACAAAAAAAAACCTCTTTCTACAATTTCAAACATCATGACAACAATAATATCTTTAACTAATGATGTACATCTTCTCATCTTCAGAGTTTATTTCATAACAATACCAGAAAGCATAGTATGGGTTATATTTCTCCGCTTATCTTTAAAAATGATAATTTGGTCAATCAGAGAAAGAAGACTGATACAAATGGATCTCACCGAATCTATACTATCGCATGGTGTCTGAACTGGCATTTGCTGACACCTGGTGGAAAAGGGATAGCTACGCTCCATAGTAAAGCAAGATTCCCAAAATCTAAAAAAAGATAAAAAGAAATCAATATTAAACATGTTACGGTAAGTATGTGTGTTTCGACTGCATGGTTTTGATTGGTTTTGACAATGTAAACATTTTCCCATCACATATCACCGCTAGAAATTGATATGAAGATTGAAAAAAGGTATTTAGAGCCTTTTCTTGTAATTCTTGTGACGAGATTTTATATTCTGAGCTAAAGTTATCAATTAGCAACAGGCCCATCACTATTTCTTTCCACAAAAAGAAGAATGATTTTCTTATCAAACTGGCTAGAATTTTATGATTTGCAGCAACCTACATTTTCGAAACCAAATAATTATTGTCAATGACAACCATCTTAGATAAATGTTATGAGTTAAACCAAAGTGTTTAAATGTAAAGTACAATGTAATATAAATTTGATCAAAACGAAATATTTTCATTATTGCAATGATGTCTTTACCACTTAGACCTATGGGTTAAGAAAGGGTGACTTCCCCCCCCTTTTACAGCCATTTATGATGCGTGTTAAACACATTATATGAACACCAAATTCATTTATTCATCACTGAGCATGTAGGGGACTTCGTGGTGTTTCTTTTAAATGGCCATAGAACATAATCGGCCATTTTTTCATGATTTGATGCTCAAAACACCTTTGATGTCATGAATTAGAACATCCTATAGTAATTCCCCATAGGGAATCTGAAAAGCATCAGTTTTAGCACTTTTTGACCATTTTTCACTTCATATAGGTTAACTATGGGAAATGACCTAAATCATTGGTTCCATTTACTTCACCAGGGGGCGCCACACCCTAATGAAAAAGGTCTATACCATTGTAATCTAAAAGAAAGGACAGATGTGTCTAATACATTAATTTTATTTTCACATATCACAAACATCACATTCTTTCTATAGAGCCTCAAATCAGTGAGCTATTGTAGAGTTTATAGTTATAATTAATCTTTATGGAGTTCTGTGAGACTGCCATCTAATATCAAATAACCCTTTCTTCAATGATGTATCCAATGATTACTAAATAAAGATATTCATTAGATAATAAACGGGGAGATCCATCTTTGAGTTCCTTTATATTTATCATTTGATTGTAAGAAATCTTAAAGAATTCGTGATTAAATGTTTGTTTGCTCAATAAGTGGTAGAGACTCTAATTATGGGGGCTCATTTCCACACAAAGAACACTCACTTGGCAAGAGGTAAGTTTATTATGTCCACTGTAGATACACATTAGTAGTTTCTTTCATCTATATATGACATGCCTACAATCTCATATTTAAGTGACATCAGTTACAATCCAACCAGGCATAGTTCACAATGAGCTTCCCCTTTTGAGGACCGTTAATACCCTGGCTTCACATGTGGGGAGCGTCGCTTCCCCACTCAACCAACACCGGAGGCTCTTAACAGTAGCCCCGGTCTATATCTAGTACTCCGTCTGTAAGGTTAAATCCTACGCTGATTAAGTCCTTACTGTTCACCTAACATTCCTACCTGTGATGTCCCAACTTGCTAGTCTGACTGACTTCACTATTACTCCCATCTGTGCTTTTTGAAGGTTAAAGTAGTCTGCTCAACCAACCTCAGACTCATGCCCTTATATACTGCCTGCTACGGGCGGGCATCACATCTAAATGTCCTATCTCTCACCTGTCTCTCTCACAAATATACTTCATTCATACATAATCTTAAAAGTATTTACTATTGGTTTCATATTCAAAACATGGTAATTAGAAAAGCTGTTGATCCCATAATGTCCTCCTGCCTTTAAACTCATCTTCTTTTGCATAACGTTCCCTAACAGCCCTCACGATCCTGGTATTGCACTATATTCCCAAAACACCTGTGCCTACCCGCTTAGCTCAAAGCCCCAGATGAGTCAACTCAGTTACCACTACATCTACATGAGGGCGCCAATACCTAAGCGGTTAACACAAACACTTATCTACGACAGAAGTGCCGTCTGGTGCTTTTTGCTACAACATGAGTGTTACCAGATCACAATGTCGTCCTGCCATACTTGAGAGAATTACAATATCTATCATATATTTTTAAAAGAATATAAACTGCACTTGACTTCAATACATCAGGTTGTATGACTTTATTGTAAACGTTTTTTTCTATTTTTCAGATTTTAGTTCTAAATGGAATGCTTTCATTCTATGATATGTTCTACAAGAGATTGATTGTCCAATTCTATCTGAATCCTATGGTATATGAAGTAATACTCTCCAATTCTATCTGAATCCTATGGTATATGAAGTAATACTGGATCTCATTTATCTCCATAGTTATTGTTGTTTGAAAAATATGCCCTTTTCCATAACTTTTAAAGTCCCCTTTCTTATTGCATGGGTCTATTATAGCTGGGTTGTTTTTATCGTTGAATTAAGTATCAAAATAATGATTTCTCTAAGTTGTCTTTGGTTACCATATGGGAGCACGTATGATCAGTTATAAGTTATCTTTAGCACTGTACTTCCTGTCATAACGAAATACATCAATACCCTAGTTATTCCACCAAGAATTAGGTTATGCATGCATGCATACAGGTCTACCTTATATTCAGCCTAATTACAAAACGAATATGCCATTCTCTGACAGTTTGGCAAGTAATTCTGGCTACACCAACCTGTAATTAATGTTTTATTCGTATCAGGCCAACTGCCCCAGGGCAACCCCAGGCTACAGTGGTTGACAAGCCTTAGGCATCTATCGCTACAACTTCTACTGCTATATCTAACCTCCAATAAAAGCATATCACAATAACTTAAAAACCATCGCTTGGATGCTTCTCAAAAAAAAGTTGCTGAAATGGGGAAGTCTGTGAGGTAAATATTACCACAAATAAAAGGTTCAGTTAAAAAACCTTTTTGAATTGGAGGCAGGAAAAGGCTGGCTGAGTTTCTGCATGCTATACCCTGGGGGCATGCTGGACCATAGGTCACACCATCCTGCCGACCACCACCACCAAACTGATGACGTCACAACAGCCGAATGTAGCGCTTGATGCTGGAGTCTATTGTAACTAACAGAGGCATATCAGTATAGTTCTGACCTTAACAGTTTCGGATAGGTTCAAGGAGTTATCAAGGAGTAATTGGTTGCATTGTCAGCCTACAAGATGAAACCCTTTGGGTTAGGAGTGTTTCTGGTTGCCATGGCAACTGGTTTGATGGCAGCAGAAACAAAGAAGGGTGAGAAGTTCACACCTGAATTCCTTCAAATGCTACAGTCCGTCCTCTCCAGGCTCAAGGTGAGAATGTTTCTATCACACATAGATGCCAGGTTTACAAACTCCAGGTCCAAATCGGAGTTACCCTAGGATGTTGATAAATGTGCTTGTGGTTATTTGCAACTTTATTTTCCCATTATTTGTGAACTATTTCAACTTAACTTCTATGCACTTGATACTCTTCTCAAGCATAAATCCCCTCCCGACCTCTGGTCTAAATTAGAACCTCATGAATATTCAAGCATTTCAAAAACTCCAAGGTCACAGGATTAAGTGTTTGGTATGACAATGTTGAATAGACTTGAAAGTTATCAATTAACAATTTGATGCTCATCCTATCAAAAATGCATTCATATAGAACTTTACGATTCAGAGCAGGCTATAAGTCACATAGAATACTCTATCAAACATGTCTTAATGTGTCAAATGCAAAACTAATTAGCAAGGTCATATAATTTCCGTATATTGTGGGCGGAATTAATATTAAACGGTCAAAAGATTACACTACATAAAAAACTGTGGTAAAAAATACCTCTTCCTTTTTCATCTTAATAATTGTAAGACTAATTCAGTGGACTTTTCATTAAAACAGATCGACAAAGCAGACTTGGCCAAACTCGGGGACCAAAAAGGTGCCCTGGCACAGTTGGTCAGTTCGACAACCACAGAGGCCTCAACGTCCCCCATGCCTGTTTTAGATTCACGTGAGAGCTACTGTGACAAGCAAAACCCAGTCACATTTTTCAGTAAGTGCCCTTATGTGATTAAGCATGTGGCATAGTGTTATTAGTTATAAGGCGTTTTTGTACATGTAGCTGTTGCCAAAGTATTACACTACCCAACACAGTAGAGTCATTTATCATTTTCTTTCCAATTTTATAAACAAGAAGTAATATTCTTTCCATCAAATGGGAAACACTCAATTTTCCAAACATGAGCGTTCGTATGCTTTATGCACGAATGTAAACATTGTAAGCAGCTAACAATTAAAGTGTGTGAATATGGGCAGAAATAATGGATGAAAGAGAGATAGCAATACAGTATGATCACACACACACACACACACACACACACACACACACACACACACACTCACACACACACACACACACACACACACACACACACACACACACACACACACACACAAGGTATCAGTATTTATAAACACATACGTTTAACCATGCACATACCTTTCATGAATGTCAGCAACACGTTAGTCTATGGTATAGGAATGGCAGGCCAAATATGCAAGTATTAGGGTTACGGTCAAGTATAAACAAGGTATAAACATGTTATTTTTTTGCTATGTGATACGGAGCCGCACACAACGCTTCTAATGTTACAGTGGTTCATTGCCATTCATTTCCAGTTGTGGTTTTACATTAAAAGATATCCATGACTTTATTACTGAGAATCTAAAACAACGGGACGCTACTGACACTCTACATAGCCTTAAGGACATGACATTAACATGAACACGTTAGATGTTCCTATGGTTACCTGAAGTGAGTAGAGAGTAGCGTGCTTGTATGAGTGGATATTCAGAAGCCGTAAAAATGACGAGCCTGGCAGGTACGCATTTACTGAACGTTGATATCTCTTTTGTTTTACATGTGAAAATTTTGAGTAGCTGGGACACATATCCTGTACATATTATCCTGTATATATGTCCCAGCAAATAAAAAGTTTCATGATAATCTAATCGTGAATATACCAATTAAATTACGGAAGATACCTGGAGGGTAGAAACAATATTATAATGGAATGTCGCCAAATTGTAACTTTTGGAAATAGATATTTTTTTGTTATAATTATTTATTGAGTAATTCACTTCAGGGTTGCCCCTGGTTTTCGGTGATATTGATAATGTCTGAAGAAAAACGCAATGCTCAAATTATTAGCAGCAAGCAATCTTTTTTTTTGCGTTTTGCGGGTGTCTAAAAGAACTGCAGCAAACGAACAGAGGTCGGTATAGCACCATGCACCTACTTCATTCTCCGAAGGTAGCTTCCTCATTATCAATTCTGCACCATACTGCCCAGGTGAACTATCCCCTGGCACAAATAACAGTCACCTGTCCGATCAGTGATGGTACAATGCATGGAACCATTCCAGGGGCTAAAGGATACTGTGTACATATTGTTACTCAGGATAATGGTTTGCTAGATTGATACTGTACATGTCACATCATAGTTTGGCTTTGTTTCTTCCCTTACTTCGAATTCAGTCATGTACTCTCACACATGTGCACTTGTTATATCAAATATAAACCTTTGTATAAATAGATTTAATTCTATTCATACTTTGAGCAATGGCCCTATGGTATATTGAAGAAATCAATGACTACGAGCCAATGTCATCTTTTGCGGCATGAATTCATAAAATACATCAATACCTCATTGACCCATTTCAGTGTAGTACTTAACTATAAGTTACAAAATCAGCATTAGTACCCCTAGGCACGTATTAATGTCACCAATATACATGACAATTATGGTTCACTAATTAGAACAGTAATGAATTAGGATCGTATCATCAAAGGTAGCACACAAGTTGTTAAAACAGCCTGGACAAGATGCTACAGGAAGAAATGATTAATTGCCATCGTATGATAAATATTGCAAATTGTTTTTTCCCTTTACCTTCCATGCTATTGTTTTGCAGAAGATACATTAACATGTTCAACGTATAAAACTGTCCATACGGGTTACCCTGGATCCTTTTTTACCAACTACATTGGTAATAAGGTGCTCATACTGATTATTTTGTCAAAATAGATGTATTGCCCATGTTTAATAATGTTCTTTGTTCTACCTAATACACTGTTCTTACATGGGAGATGAGTACATTTCGATAAGAATAAGGAAATTTGGAGAAGATGCTCACGTCATTAGGAAAAGGCCCATAATATAGTTTCCTTTCAGCAAAATGTCAGTATATAGGGTAAGATTTCACATGCGTTTTTTGTTTTACACATTTTGGATGAGCGCTTTGTGCAATTTTCTTTGTGCGGTTTCTCCCATATTCTGAAAATATGCGTCCTATACCTAGGTCCTAATCTTACTTAATCTCGCCCAGATTACTGCCGGGACACCCAGATGGAGGCGGGGGTGTACGTGGACCCCTGGGACCCCTACTGCGGCTTCATCCAGTGTCACCGGGACGGCAACGCCACCCGCCACTACTGTGAGAAGGGCTCCTGGACAGGATTCAAGGTGTGTACAACATGAAATCAAGGTTAATCTATTTTCTTTTTTTGTGAAGTCAAGGTTTATTATAGTATTTTTATTAGGTTCGGGAAGTATGTTTTACTCTAGTTAAATGCATGGGCAAATGCATGGGCATTCAAACGAGATGTGAGCGACCCTTTTAGAACGTGATTATCTGTCACAATTGAACTTGAAGAAGTTGAAATTGTGACTCGGGAGAAGGCACGGACGAGACAGTTCCATGTGGTTCTACGTAGGACCTTCTGATGGAAAAATACAGATATAATTGTCTGAAAAACTATTCCGACAATAAACAGATTTGAGAAAGAGCAAGGTCATCATAAGCCGACATTGAAATGTATCATGGTAATCTATATATTATTTGCAAGGAGATAACTTAGAGCTCAACCAACTATACAATCCTTTTGGTGATTTACTATCATATTTTATTTGATTCTCTGAATTTTCCTCGAACCTACAGATTTATGCTTCCTCAAAGGGCAGACAGGCCATGGCATGAAGCCCCTGGAGCTGGCTGACTTAGATGAATTAAGACTCTCTGTATGTTTCTTGACCTTCCAGGAATCCTCCCAGGGCAGACAGGCCATGTGCAGTAAGCCCCTGAAGATGGCCGATTTATGTTAATTAAGGCTAATTCTCTGTATGCTTCTCGACTCTCCAGGCATCCTCCCAGGGCAGACAGGCCATGTGCAGGAAGTCCCTGAAGATGGCCGATTTATGTTAATTAAGGCTAATTCTCTGTATGCTTCTCGACTCTCCAGGCATCCTCCCAGGGCAGACAGGCCATGTGCAGGAAGTCCCTGAAGATGGCCGATTTATGTCAATTAAGGCTAATTCTCTGTATGTTTCTCGACTCTCCAGGCTTCCTCCCAGGGCAGACAGGCCATGTGCAGGAAGCCCCTGAGGCTGGCCGACTTAGGTTAATTAAGACTAATTCTCTGTATGTTTCTCGACTCTCCAGGCCTCCTCCCAGGGGAGACAGGCCATGTGCAGTAAGCCCCTGAAGCTGGCCTCCTTAGGTTAATCAACAGTAATTCTTTTTATTTCTTAGACCCTCCAGGCTTCCTCCCAGAACAGACAGGCCATGTGTAGGAAGCCCCTGTAGATGGCCGATTCATGTTAATTAAGACTAATTCTCTGTATGTTTCTCCACTCTCCAGGCATCCTCCCAGGGCAGACAGGCCATGTGCAGGAAGCCCCTGAAGCTGGCCGACTAAGGTTTATTAATAAGACTCTCTGTATGTTTCTCGACTCTCCAGGCTTCCTCTCAGGGCAGACAGGCCATGTGCAGGAAGCCCCTGAAGCTGGCTGACTAAGGTTAATTAAGACTAATTCTCTGTATGTTTTTCGTCCCTCCAGGCTTCTTCCCAGAGCAGACAGGACATGTACAGGAAGTCCCTAAAGCTGGCCGATTTATGTTAATTAAGACTGATTCTCTGTATGTTTCTCGACCCTCCAGGCATCCTCCCAGGGCAGACAGGCCATGTGCCGGAAGCCCCTGAAGCTGGCCGACTGGGAGAATGGGCGGTGCACCATGGCCACCTTTAATCCCGAGATGTGTAAGAAAGCTGAGTGGGTCATCGATTACAATGACAAGGTATGGCATTGAGCAGGACAATAAGGGGCCTGCCACTAAGTATACAAGGATGCAACTTCATGACAGTTATAAAGTCGTAAATAACTTTAAGGAAATCTGAATGTATCCTAAAATGTTGTGAAACGTGTTCTAGATATCAAATCTTGAAGCTGAATTTTGGAGCGCTAGAGAAAAAATAAAAAATTCGACAAATTCTATTAAAGGAATTGGACAAAAATACGCATTGGCTTTATACTGGAACGTATACACATCAAAAATAACTAAACTAAACTACACCCCCTTTGATGTGTATATACTTTATGGAGTATTGCAATCGCACTTCTGGTGCCTTTTCGCATGTCTACCTACTACCACATATAAATTATTATGTTGCACACTGCCAGTACGCCTAATGAAAAACTGATAAAGGAAAAATTCTACTTAATAGCATTCATGATAGTGTCGATCAGCTGATATTTGCATTTATGATATACAGTGATATCACTGCAAATGCACATGCAATGTAAATCACTTTTTCACAATTTTCTTATAGAACGTAGTTGCTTTATCCACTGAATTGGCCTTTTCTCTCTATATGCTCACGTTAAAAAATATGCTTTTCTTCCAGGTACGCGACGCTTAGTCAACGTTAAACGTTGGATGCTTAGGCGAAGTTGAATAAGGTTCTAACAAGACAGAATCATCGTTTCGACTGAAACTGCTCAAAAGATCAGTTTTGAGATGTTTCTCCTCTTCAGAGGACTGTAAATATATACTTATCTACTGGCTTCAAAAAGGTGATGCATTAAAAATGTCCCCCACAAATATGCTAACAATGTATGACCTGAAGCCACTATTTAGTCTGGTGGTAGGTGTATAAAGCGGGCTTAACATTGTGCATACATAACTATAAACGTACATTATGGAATATATGAAATTCAGCAATTAGTCCTTGTGCCTTGTAGATGTCGAACAATGTAAAATGTCAAAGCGTTGTATATTTTTAACGACCGTTTTTGAATAAACATGTTCTTAAAACTACGTGCTGTTTACTTGATTATGAAGGGCATTGTAATCTGCCTGAATATTCACAATGATCAACTTGAAGTGCAATCTCATAGATTTTTATTTCAGAAATCGAATTATCTTGTATGATAAAACCGCTGATAATAAACGAACCCGTAAACTTTGTATTTGGATCAGGTCAAAGCGACATATTCTTTATAGTAACTCATATTTCCCTGACTCCACACGCCATATCCCATTCAGAGAACATTTAAAGTCTTCAATTAAAAGAATCCCTGAGAAATACATTCACAGTTCTCATAATAATCTCAGCTTCGCGCATCAATTAACAATTTGGCCAACAACTTCTGACTATGATGATGATATCACTCATCTACAAAACCTCGAACAACAACAACAACATCATGTATACACACTTAGAACACTTCCAACACTTTAAAATGATTCTCAATAGATCGTTCTTCTTTACGGAAATGCACTTCATTTTCCACTTCAAAACCACGACTTTTGAGCTTCTCAACAAAACGTTTATACTCAATCCCAATCCATTTCCTAAACGAATCCTTGATTTGGTAAGGCGTAACGTGTATATGCATTTTCCAGTTTAATCCTACGAGTTTGTCTATGATACGGTCGTGCACAACCCAGGTATTGGATCCTCCATTATGTCCACCATCCAGCCAGTAGACATGGTCGACACAGTCCAAGAACTCCTTAACCTTGGGGTCCTCCTGTGCCTCTGTAAGGTCATGGACGAGTTGGTTAAGCACCACACAGCCCTTACTGAAGCCCACAATAGTGGTGGGGAGGTTCACAGCAGGCCCCACGGGTCCCATAGTGGTCACATCAACTGCAGCCAAGGAGGTCCCATCAGAGGGCAACCCTGTTAGTGCCTTTTTACTCCCTCCCACCCTGGAGGAGGCCGACGCTGCAGTTTCCGTCACAGACCAAGGTGCCCTGGATATAGTCTTCTCTTTATTCTCCGGCACCATCACTACCTGGGTTTCCCCCTCTAGTTCGTGGACACGCTTCACTGCCTCCTCCATCAAACCCTGGAGGTGGTGCCAGCTGCCCTGGGCGTCTCCAAAGGTGGGCACCCCTACGGTGTTGGACTTGACGAAGTTGGAGAAGACGCTGAAGGTGGCGAGCTGCATCTTGGCCGCCTTGACCACCCAGACGTGGCTGTCCGGGAAGCGGTGGGACAGTCGCTCGGCCGTCGACTCCAGGTTCCACTGCACGTACTTCCCCGTGTCGTAGTGGGCCAGCATCACCTCTGAATACTCCTGTTGTGAAAACAAAAATTATATACATTTCAATCACACTGGTACTATTTGAAAATATTATTGTTAAAATACCGAAGCATGTTTGGTGAGGAACAGATGCACAAAGACATGTTTTTATAGATTTTATGACGACGAATAGTGTATTGCTGTGATATAACACTGTATTTGAGCATAAAGACCAAAAGTAAAAAGTAAAGGAATGATATACAGAAATATTGGTTGTTGGTTAAGTAAGGATACACACCGTTAAAATGACTATGCTGGCACCTCTTCACTTAAGCGGTAAGTGTTGCTCTAAGTATAATATCAGAGTTCTCCTCATATTCCACTTCAATGGACTTTTATATCAATAATTAGCATCAGCCATATTCAAATATAATTTCTTACTGCGCAGTTTTATTGATGCAATGTAATTATGGCAAAGTGAGAACACATGCTGAAAACTACCATAGCATCAGCTCTTACATATATGTACAATTACTTGGTAAAAAGAGAAACGAAACAGTCATACTATTTAAATAATAGGTAATCCTAAGCAATGTACAAAACAAGCATGAGAGTGCAATATTCCAAACTCATGAGCTTAACTTACAGATTTCTACTTAAGAATCACACCTTACCTGTACATCTCCCGGGAAAAAGATGACATTCCGTGAAGGTAGCGGGGCCCCAATAGGCCCATAGAAGATGACGTCATTCTTCTTATTGGAGTGTCCGACGACGTCCCTGAGCCTGGTACATCCAGGGTGGGGACCCGGGTATACGCGGAACGCCATGGAGGAAGCGTGCCGACGGGAGGAAGACCCAACGTATTCAGTAAGGTGGGTCAAGACTCTAGAAAAGGCTGCTTTCATGAGGGCAGAGGGTCCATGTTCTATAGAGAAAAGATGTAGGTCGGTTTGGTTATCATTTGAGTGTAGAGAATCACCAGTGGGAATTGCGGTTATGTATCTAGAGACAATTATATTGATGTGGAGGCAATTATCAGATTATATAGCATGGACCATATATTAGATGGTTGCAGTTGTATAGTGTATAGTTACAGCAATAGCACACCGATCTTCTGTTATTCTAATGTAATATGAAATATAGAAAAAAAGGAAAATATGGAATTCATAACCTTTATGAGTAATAAAACATGCTGTGTTATAGATATGCGTATTATAACTAATTGCCGCGGCTGAAACACATCATTGGACTAGGCCTAGCTACCTACTATTGAAACCTGGCTCACACCTTCATTCAAAATTGTCCACAGGGGGCAGATATGTAGCCGACTGCAGCCACAGGAGGGACCACCCGCTGAGGTGTACTGTAGGCTATTTATACCACGTCTTGTAATACTGATACTGGGCACGTCAATATATTGTGACAAGGTCACTGATTATAGATCCTATTATGATTCATATTAGGCCTAAATGGTTAGAATTATGGGGGCCCTATTCAATAGGGTGACACAGCCTTTTAATCTTATGTATAGATAGGCATATGTTTATCGGTTGGTGTAACATGCATTTATAAGTCCTATATATAGGCCTATTTCAACTATTTCTGTCTGTGACTCATGCTGATAAAGCTCACTCATTCATTTGGTGTCCTTTTTGGCATGGGCCTACTAACGCATTAGGCCCTATTCACTTTCAAAAGTTACTAATGAATCTCGAAAAGATTATATCCCCTGTTTTCATAACCCAATTGGTCATAATTGAAGATGACACATCTAATCAATCAATAAATTCCTAATGTTGATTTAGATCTATTGATGACTATAGGCTACCTAGGTGTAGATCAATGCTATCTGTCAAGTTAGGGACACGCCCCCTCCACTGGAGCTACTAAAATCAATCAATCTAAGCCTAGATCTACCTATATTCAAATAATTCAAAAGCCATAACTCATTGGACATTAGTATCTTGTAGGCTACACGTTTAGACTCATAGAAAAGTAATTCAAGGACGTACCATACAGCTTCAATGTAAATCCCTGCTCCTGTCTTCCAAACGTCTGCTGTAAATACTACTGATCACCGGCCTCTTCCCCGCCTCTTCCTTCCAGTAAGGTACCGTATGGAGGCAGTCTGCCGGGAATCAGCTAAGTTGGCTGTACCAAGGTCAAGGACAGTGATGTTATTATTCCACACAGATAAAGTCAACAATGAGACCTCATTATAAACCGTCACCTCAGATGTTCAATTCAGGCATTGAACCGTTCACGGCAATGCAATCAAAACTACATCTAATTGCAAAAGCCTATCCCCTAGTTGATATGTGTCAGACTATGTGTAATTCTAGTTCCAAATATAAAGTAAGAGGGCGCCACACACGAATCTATTAGTTCTAAACATATCTCTAGGGGTCACCTCAGGGTAAGGGGACCGTATTTCCAGAGAGCAACACCACGGTAACTATAAATTATAAAGAGCTACTCAATTACCTACTCAACCTGGAACAAGAAAACTTGAACTCCACCTTACAGGTTATTTCCAACCTCTAGGGCAGCACCTACTTTGCTGTAGACATAGGCCAAACAGATAATACCTTGTGCAGCTATTTGCATGTGGTCACTTTTGGTGATCATAATGATCATGCACTGAAAACACAGCCTCGTCATATAGTCGTCAAATTGACTAATTTAGCCTAGTCAAAGTGACGATGGTGAAATCAACGAGTTTGGAGGTCCTGACTCGTCAAAAACTAGTCATAAATGTGGTAACTAGTCAAAAACTCGTCAAATTCATGTATAGAATAGAAAATGATTCTCCAACCTTCTGCCCTTGCTGCCCAATGCTGCCCATCACCTTTAGTTGCCTAACCTGCCCTTATCTCTAATTCAAAGTTGTACAAACCATTTTTGCAGGAGATTACAAGTAAAAACATGTAATTTGCATCTGCATTTATTATTCGCTATGTGTGTTCACACTCTTACCTACACTTCAACCATTTCTATGTACAAAAAAGGTGTTCTAATAAACGTTTTATTCTTGCTTATTAGAAATTATATATAAAACTATTCGATTTTTTTTTATTAAGGTTTCATTTGGATATCTCATAGTTATTATTCTTTTTAAGACCTGAATTCGTTGAAATAACTCATCTTTATAAGAAATAACTTAACTTAATTCCATTAAATCGCCTACTTTGAGACAAACTTACCACACACGCCCCCTATAGTTTGACGAGTTTTATGACGAGTTTTTGACAAGTCTTGGCAAGGAAACAATTGAAAACTCGTCAAAAACTCCAAAGGTGGCCTGACGAGGCTAAACTCTTCAAAATGACAAGTCTTTGACGAGTTTAGGACCATTCAGGTTTTCAGTGTGTGGGAGGTCTCATCACAGCCACGTGCTTACCCACTATGGTGATAGCGGAACCAACGGAAGTCTGCGGCATAGGGAACCTCTCTTACATTCGCATTACAAAAAAGGCGCTCGCTGGAGAAAGTCTACCCTCATTCTGATTCAACTTCCGGTGTGGGGCCCCCAACTTCCGGCGCCTCTTCAACAGATTATGACCCAAACCCGTGTGCTCGGTATAGGCCTATAGGCCCTATATGCAGATTTAACCGGCCTTTCCGGCACAGCACATACAAAGATTGCTGGATAATCTAGGATATCTGCCTCAGACCTAGCTCCAACGAATCCTACTATACGATAGAACATTAGGCTATATCCCATTGAATGATTATTTTCATATCGATGTTATTGATAGGTAGATTAGAGGTCACAGTGCGTGATTCACGATGCAAGCACTCCGTAATGGTTGCAAATTTCAGTTGTAAAGAATATTTTTCAGAGACATGAATTATAACTTCTATAATTCTTGACCGACTTCATCCGTAACCTTTCATAAGACACAAAAGTCCTAGACTGTTTATGTAACTATAAATAGGTGGTTGGTACATGTGCCTGAATGCAGGGGACGGCCTGCAGACCCATATCTCTTCGTAATTATTTATATCTAACTCCGAAGTTGTCTTTATTTTTATATAATGAATCTGTTTGATTACATGCATTTAGCCAGGCTTAGCCTATCTACATGACAACTAACATGTGAACTTCTACTGACCCACATAGCCAGCTAACGGCATAACCACCAAGATGTCCAGTCAAAACTTGTAACAATAAAATGGCAAAAATAGTAAGATTGACTCGTGGCCAAAAAGGTCGTATGTTGTCATAATGATCAACGTAGGAGAAGAAAGAGCTAATAACACAAGTCTTCTTCCACAACTTGCCAGTGAGATGTCTCTATGACATATTATATCTAGGCCTGATTATACATTGTGAGTTGTTCTAGTGTAAAATGATAAAAGATAGAAATTGTCATAGAAAATTCCAAAAAAGGAAAATTTAATATTGTAATTCTATTAAAGATATCAAAAGCACGTCGTTATAAGTAGGCTTATAACCAAATCTTTGTCTTTGACATAATAGGCAGAGTAGCACACAGGTTTCAGACATCACATAATTTGAACTTAACTATAGGGTTATATTTGTAATCTGTAGTAATGGGTATAAGTTCCGGCAATGACTACCTATTCATCCTTTAATTATTCACATGAATTATAATTATCATATTTCTCTCACCTTCAAAAACTGCTCAAAAGTATTTTTCGCGAAAAAGAAACCTTTATCATACATGTTTATCCTTTTGATTTAAAGGAAAAGGGACCAACCGTTTATTTGATGTTTTTTTATTGATAATATTAATAAGACCACTATTATTAAGAAAAATGGCCCATAACAACGACAATTTGGCATATTTCATTCATTTCATACAACATGTGGGGCTTATTGAAAAAACATTTTTTTAAGGAAAAAATGCACTGGAAATAAATAATTTGAATGTTAATCTATGGGGTCCGGTCAATAAAGGAGCAAGAACTATTCCTTATGGTTTGAACGCAAAACGTGTTACTAAAAATGCATATGTTGTTTTATAAAGGAAAGTTGACAGTGAGAATGATAGGATATACTGATTATCATAGATATTACATCAGTTTTGGTGGTCAGTTACTGGTACGGCCAATAATTATTAAGAGTACTATTTCACGCATTAGAGTTGGATGATTTCCATCTAAATGCCCATGGAACAAATAGATATGGAAAGAACAAAATAATGTGATATATAATTCTTGTTATCAAGAGGTACCCAATGACATATAATATTTCATAGCGCGTTGTATGGGTTATTAGATGATAATCCTTGACATTGAGAGAGAACATCACAAATAAAATCTGTTACAATCTGAAAACTATTGGCGAGTATGAAGCTCGTCCCCTTGGCCCCAGAGCTCATAGAGTTACCTCTTTGGACTATCAGAGACTGACATCAGAGTCAGATGGCTGCATCTGCCAGTTCAGCTCGTTGCATTCAACAAAAAACAGAACTTTTGTTGTTGAGAGCATGAATACACATTGATAACTATCTGGCTGGTTTTAATGAGTAGTAGATGCAGTTTAGGCTTTGTAGTGTCCCATTGTTGATATGGCATGACCTACAATGGGCACCATCTGTACAATATAAGTTACTATCTCTGTTCTAATACCAAGCAGCTTGGTTTCCAGACTTTATTCACAACATCATTTACTAGTTTCGATTAATAATTTAGCTCCTGTCATCCATATCTCATAAATGAATTATTATGTTTATGTCGGCATCACATATCTATATTGTGTTAATATGTTACATATAGTAAGACTAAGGGTAATTCTGACGATTTACTTAGTAAAGCATTTTAAGTTTACATTATACGAAAAACTTACTAGTATATGAGGCACTCCTGCTAATACTAGCACACGAAAAGGGCATAGGTACATCAAAATGACGTAAAGAATATATTTCATTCGTTTAAATCTCTGAATATTTAACTGCTGATCATCATATTTCATACTTTGTATGGGGCAATTTGAATAATCAGGGGTAAACAAGGTTTCATCAGGAATTTGTCTTAGATCTCGAAATGCATGTACGTGTACTTGACAACCTAATGATCAAATGGAATCTCTAGTTTTAACACTGATTGATATGCAGTCAACTATACGATAGGGAATAGAAGGTTGGAAAACACCGATTATTACCTGAGAGGTCTATTGTTGAACTCTTGTCAAGACACTAGGTTCACGATGATCCTTTCTGGCTAGTGAACTCAAAGTAGTCGTATCATGAATGTCAGCCATTGACAAATAACAAATCAAGCTGAAGGCTGGCTGAGTAGACACAGTTGAAACTTCACTTTTGAATTTAAAATGCTCTCTGTGTGTTCTTTTTTTCTGTAAGGCTCCTGTTTTTTCCTACTAAATTATTTTTTCTTCCAACCTCAGGGGAAGAGGTAATGGTGGGTGAGTAGGGTGCAGGCGTCGTTCGAACACCTGTAACATAACACAGAATTCATTTTTTATTCTGTCTTTAGGGGAGGTTGGAGTGATGACCTCAAACCGCAGAGGTCAGGTGTGCAGTGGAGCGTGTCGCACCTGGCCCATCTGGACCCAGGCACTCTCCAAGCAGATCAGGTGGTTGTAGCGTCAGGGGAGCCAATGGTCCCTGTGGGAGGCACCTTGGCTTGGAGAGTGGGACCCTGGGTACCAGCGAACGTCACGTGGTCTGACCACGTCACGTGGCTCAGAAAGTGCACAAAGAGGAGGTATGTAAAAAAAGAAAAGAAAGGGGAAAAAAAGATAAATAAAAAAAAGCCAACAAAATGAAATTTAAAACTTCGAGGACGAAAACAACCTAGGGGTAAGCCCCACTTCAATATTTGTCTTTGTAATAAAAGTTCTTTTGACCTGAGCAAACTAACCGAACTCTTCTAATTTATATCAAATACTTTTTATGAAACTGCTGTATTTGTTTTGAAACATGATGACACCTTTATGATTAATTTTGACATATGGACGGTTGAATATGAAATGACCCAAATTCAGCGAGTAGCCGAGTTGAATAATAAGTATTTCTGAATTGAGATGTGGCATACAAATAAAACAGTTTCATCTTGTAATGGGTTTATGATAGTACCCATGTACTTTTTATTACGATTACCATAAATTGTTAAAAGACCACCCATTTTCACGATCCCTCATGAACAACAAAAACAAATTTAGATACCATTTAGAAAGCCATAAAGGGTCATTGGTGAACTGCACATCTGATCAATGCGGGAGGTGCCTTGATTAATTCGCGGTAATTGTGTTAATCAACTTCTTGGACCACGCACGGGCAACAGCTTGTTATCACACGCCAGTCCCCTGCCATGCCCCTCTTAAAACCCCAGCCACTAACCGCACATCAAAACCAAACCAGACCTCACCCATTAAATGCCCAACATTGAGAAAAAAAAACCTGTGTGAAATACGAAATTAAACTGGGGAAAGTTCATTGTGCCTGTCCTCTCACTTCCCTTCCATTTTTCATCTTTAAAGTCCTTTTACATTTTCATAAACGTTAGTTGATCACTATTCAATTCACAATATGCTAACAAGACAACCCATATCTTTTTTATAGTCATTGCATCCTATTGGGTTATTAGTTATTAATTATCAACCCCAATTATGATTTAATTTCTGCTCTTGGGGGGTTGCTGGCACCTGGATTGGTTCATTAGTTGACCACCAGGTGTGTGGGGCGTGGCACGTGTTGGGGTGAGTGTTTGATCTTGTCACAGAAAGAACCACTATTCGTTCTAGGGGTCAGGAGGGGTAGGGATGACCTTTGACCGAGGGTCAGGCCCTTTGCGTGTATCAAATGATTGGACTTAATCCATTAGGATATATGACACGGCAATATGGAGGCAGTGTTAATGAGGCGTACTAAGAATATAGTTTGAGTTTGCTAATGTAGTTGTTATTTTGTTATTGGTTCCCGCTTTTAAAAACACATTCATGGATCTATATTCATAGATGAATTTGTTTTTAACTTATCACTCAGGGATGCCATTTTTCCTACTTTTGAAGTGATTTTGGATTGCATAACCGATTTTTCCAACAACACTTTAAAACCTGTTTTAGGTTATTTTTATGTTGGTTATAAGCTATTAAGATACAAGCTTTTGGTTATACCATTTGTCCTCATGAACTTCAGCACAACAATATCATTATTAATTATACTTCATTTGGTACGTAAGCAATATTCAAGAAAGACCATACCCAAGTAATTTTAGAATAAAGAGAACAAACTCATAACCACATCTGATCCTTTCTTATGGCTCAACACGTATGCTGACCCTAAGTCTCAGTTAAAACTATACCTGATAGATACCACATTGATTTCAGACTGATACTTACCAAACCACCATTTTATCAACGACGTGAACTACCATTCATGAGCTATTACCTTCAAGATTGTGAATGGCTGAAGGGAAACGAAAAGTGAAAAAAATAAACATGTAAGCTGTGGCTGAGTTGTTAAAACTCCCTTGTATTACTCTGGTATTTTCACGACGTACAATGACACACTGAGTCAATAATTTGTGGCATGCTGGATGATAGGCGAAACAGATTGAAAGGCAACACATTGTGTAGGGGGAAGTAATGTAAAGGATAATTGTTCACCTGCTATACGTCGCAGACATAGTCATTGTAAAAGTGTAAGGGCCTACATTAGATGGATAAATCAAAATGATTATATATAAATGAATCATTATGTTCAGCCTTTCAAGAGCCCACAGAGACGATGGATTGAAATATTATCATTACTTGCAACAGAATTACACCCAGCCAAGGAGTGACGGTCTGCGACGTCACATCCTTGCCTGCACATGGTCACATTTCTATATACTACTCTCGATTTATTCCAAATTGTGTAACGTAGCCAGCAGCTACAAGAACCGAGACTTAATTGGTTTAGCAGAAAAGATCCAAAGTAAACATTATATGGGAGCAAACGAGAAATTAGGTAGCTAATCACAAATGGAATCAGGGAGGAGCAGGAAGATTCAATCAGGCTGAACTGAAAAGAAAAAGATGTGAGAAACATTACGACGATTATTTCAATTTTCCTCACCCCCTAGCTCTTAGAATTCCTATGAAATTTCCACAACTCACAAGAGACTACCAAAAAATGTAACAATAGTAATAATGAACCTTAAGGCTAATTCTAATGTATGCAGGTGTCGACAGCAATTACGTTAAGCCCCCCTATAGGCTACATCACTTAGTCTAACACAATCACAATTTCTAACGGAAATATTTCTTTCCTGTTGGCCTGAGCAAGGCATGTCAATTTGATGCATATTTATTTAGCTGACCATTGTTTTCTGAATACCAATAGAAAGGGGAAATTCTGTCCACCTCATTCCACCCCCATGAGATCCATACATGGTGGTCCCCATCGACCATGCTGAGATCAGACTCCCCATATGGGGTACCAGCAGTGGTAGTTAGTGGCCACTATCATCACGCTGCATTACATCAGCCTGCTGCAGCGTGCTCGGTTGGAGAGTGAGCCTAGACAGTCTGATGTCAGCATGCACGTTCTCCACCCGATGGCAGTGTGCACCTGCTGCTTCAAATGCCTGCTCCTTCTAGGAACACTTCTAGGAACATGTGTGAACACGTATGGTGAAGGGATTGCCATGTCTCCCGAAATGTCCTCATGCAATGTGTGAGGAGTGGCTAAAGAAAAAAATACAATGGATGTGATAATGCTAAAACATAAAAACAGGGCACATAGTCACAAAACTTTAATAAGTAAGTGACTGGTTGAATAACACCGTCGCCCCACATCCAAACCACTCTAATATATTTCAGTATTATGTTAAATTATGCATCAGAATTTAATACAACAGGCGACACACAATACACTTCATTTAAAAACACGTCTGATTCTATTGTATTATAGTTCTTGGAAAAGACTTTTTCTTTTTTCTATTGTATGAAAAAAAAGCCAAATATCTCGAAACATTTCAGAAGCAAATAATCATTCGGTAATAATACTCAAATGCTAACCTGAGAAAGGTCCCCATGCATTTCTATTTGCCCAACCTAATCACTGGAGACGATCCACTGCAGTGCAGATAGGCTGACGTCAGCTGCCTCTGGGACCCTGGGCAATATCAAACCTACCTTGTAGGATATGCCACTGGTGGGCCTACGGAGGCTTTCTTCCACTCAGGGACGTAGTGTAGGCCCCTTCTTCCCATGCAGGCACCAGCTCACTGACCGGGGTCACCTTAAGGTCACACGGACGCTGGCGTTCACAATCCTTATGGGTATACCAAGGAGATTACAGTTTTCGCAAGTCACCTTCAATCATACTACATGGACTAATGAAAAGAGAATGGATTTTGATATATGAAAGTAGCTTGCCTTGTAAGTTTCACTGGCGGATCCAGGATTTTGAAAAGGGGGAGGGGCGCGGTATTTGAAAAATTTCCGTAATGACTTTTTGGCCGAGTTTTACATTAAAGAACGCTAAATTTTCCGAAAAAAAGGCAGGGGCGCCCCCCTCCTCTGGATCTGCCACTGAATTTAGGTTTAATCTTGGGGGAACTTAGGGCAATCAAAAATGAGGGCTGGTAGTGCACGTGGTTAAACATGTTCTGGGTATGGAGAGATGGCGAGCCATTTGGGAGTTAGGTCAAAGGGGAGATAGCCGTGGGCAGGTATACATGAAGCTGGGCATGGTGGGACCATGGTTTACACCCTTTTCATAAAGGCTCTCATCAGTGCCTTGACCCCAACGATTTTCGCATGTGCCTCTGGTAGAATTACAGGGCACACCCTATAATAATAGGAATGAATAAACAAATAGACCTCACCTGACCAGTGAGCACAATGGCATGAGGTTGGGAATGTTGAAGCAGGACATCGTGCTATTTACAGTAGGGGGCAAAGAGGACACAATAGGAGGGCATGAAGAGGTCGAGAAGAGAGACTGGTAGAGGGTCTGAATTCTCCTGACATGCAATCCATATGGATGGAAGGAACCCGAAGAGCCAAACGTGGGAAATAGCCACATAGATACCAGACCTCTTATTTTCGAAATATCACTGATACATAACGCGGACCCACATCAATAAAGAATTACTATAATAAATGATTCACCGTGTATCCATGTCTACCATCAGCTACAGTCATAATTACCCTATGGCGGTTATTGCTTTAGACTATTAACTTAGGCCTAGAGCTCTTTTGTCATGATTATTTGATTAACTGGCGCATAATAGTTTTTCCTGTGCCACCCTTCCTCGTACTCACAGATATTCCTCACCCCATGGGGCCATATCTGTGGCAGACATCTCTATGGCCCTCTGGCTCCATAGTTATCGCAGACTGAGGCGCCCAATGCAGATGCCCTGTGGAACCGTTGGCAGAACATTCACAGTTTGAGAACAGCCACTGCTCTCTATTTAACCTATTAGACTGAATTGTCCCTGACGTCATGAGGCCGTCTGGCTGGTCATGGTCATGGTGCCAAGTAGTTTCCAGACCGTGACTAGAATAATTACACATGGCTTGGCCTTAAGGGGTGTGGACATTCGTTGATATGGTTTTCTATACTGCATGTGTATCGGCCATTGAGTGTTAGCTGACTCACCTGACTGCTTTTTGATAAGGACACGACTATACAAATCAAGGTACCGGTACTAACAGTAGTAGAAGGGACGCCTAGATTATATTACTATTCATCTTACACTAACGCCTATATGTTCGACCAGACATGTAGAATGAATTGACAGAGGATTTCTAGAATATCCTCACAAAGAAATATTTCTCTTTTCAAAATTATGGATGTGCGATATGACATATCCCTCAAGGAAAGAATGTAAGATGAACAGAAATCACTTGACCTAATTGTTTAGAAATTAGAATATTGGCTTTAATTGTGCCATTATTATAACTTGACAATATTCCAAAAACTATAGCTGTGAGACCGAGCCAATTCAAAAGCTACATTGTCGAAAACATAATGAAATATATATATATTATATAAAGTATAACATTGTGAAGAAAGGCTGTTTCGCAAAGGAAAGGTAACTTCAATGTTTTAGCTCGAAGTATTTGAAATTTTAAAAACAGAACAAAGGCCTTAATGGTTTGTAAACCATAAGAGCATACATAATACTTCTGAACGCCTTGGTTTCTGTTCGTCAAATGAAAAGCAGATAATATAACTGTTCCTGTGCGGCAGTACCACAGTGAAGTGTTGTGTGGTTGTAGCTTTGTCCCTTGTCACTACAGCCCTCCCCTATTTCCATCAGTGATATCTCCTCTTCTCTGCTGGGGCCCTAAACCCCTTATAAGACTCAACGAAACTTTTGCAAATAATAATAAACTTATTCTATATCCAAACACATAAGAAAGTGCAAAGGCCATATAATACATCCTTCTCCATATACTACTATATCCATCTACATAAAACATAAATAGGGGCCTACCCATTGTATTAATTTTGAAATTTGAAAAAAAATGTTGAAATGGGACACTCCCTCTGAGGCCCTGGGGGAAGTGAGAAGAATGAATCATGCTGAGAGATTAGAGAAGTTGCTAGACGCACGTCCAGACCCGCGGGGGGTGCGGGGGGAGGTGGGTAGGGGTGGGGGGGGGGGGGTGCGGGAGGCAGAATCAGACAAAGCCTCAGTGCCCTCAGCAGTAGTCGGCACTAATGTATTCATGTGCAGAGCGGGAGTGGGGAGTGGCCCAGTTACATGCTAATGTGTCTCCATTCATCCCCTGGTCGCGATGTGCGCTTCATCCCAGTAGACTTATTCAGGTCTTATTGGAGGCATTTCCTTGAAGTTCTTTAAAATATCCACACATTCCTGTTTGAATATAATAGTTCGTGTGTGTGTGTGTGTGTGTGTGTGTGTGTGTGTGTGTGTGTGTGTGTGTGTGTGTGTGTGTTTGTGTGTGTGTAATAGTAAGGGGTAAATTATTCCTCTGTCTTAATTTTCCACTTTTCTGATATTGTCGATGAACTATTTGGCATCTCTCTAGAATACGTATTATAAGTTCACGATGTATTATCTATTGAGAAAGAGTGTAGATTCGCTTCACATCGACGGGTTTCTTCCTGCTTGTGTTGTGACAGCAACTGGATGATTATTCAACGGCGAGGGGTCGAACTTGGTCAAAAACGCCGGCATCTATTGCAATGCAAAATATAACTTTATAAACGACGTCTGAATCCAAAGAAAAAAGCTATTGCATAAGTGAGTCCCTCAAAGACTGGGAGCAACTCTATGCGCGCGGTGCCTGCGCCATGCTCACTTCCCGGCACATGGGTTTTGTCGTGAATCACAGCCTCCCGCCGTACGACGACGCCGCCGCCATGTGGGGAGCCGGTCAAATGTCTTCTGCTCCACCGCCATTTGGCGCGAAAACGCTGCAAGTGCTTGAACACCACTTACAAGGAAGTAGGAAACCATAGAGTAAGTTCCTTGGTGCAGTTTTCAACACGCGCTGAATTTTTGGAGTTACAGAGAGCGAAGAACCGGTGGTTTCTGGTGGTAATATAACCACTGCTTACGGAAGCTGGGAAACTGGATACAAACCCCCAACCCCCCGGACACCCTGCTCCCACCCCCGCCGGGATGAGCGGCGGTGACGGCGGCGGTCACCCGGAACGCTGCCTCCATATATCACGACCACCTGGTGACCCCATCCACACGGCCATATATAACCGAGGATAACATAATAGCAGCAGGGGGACTTGGAGAACGGCAGCCGGCTTGGGAGTGGAGCTACAACGTCGTGGCATGTTGAGGGGGGTTACAGCGACAGGCTCCCACCACTCGGGCTTTGTCTGCCGCGCGTGTTGCACGGAGTGGGGACAGCAGAAGGAGAATGCGGCCCCTTCGCCCCAAACATGTGTTATCAATCTCAACCACCACACTGACCTAGTAAAAATACCGCCGGCCAAGGGCAGAAGGATTCCCGGCAGAATACTGATAAGATTCTAACTTCTGTGGGATATTGCCTACCACAGGGGTAAGGCGTCGGCTGTAACATGGCTTCATCATCGGCATACAACAAAGGTAACTCTTATTCTGGTGCTAGCTGGAGATGCATTGTCACCGGCCGTGGTAGGCGACAGGAACCACCTGCTAGGCCCCTCTCCAGGGTGTGTGGTCTAATGGGAGGCTTCCAGGGTGTGCCCTACCTCTACACTCCTCCACGGTGGATCTTAGTCTGGATCTTCATGACCTTTTGCCTGCAATCCGCGCTACCCGCGGCACCTAAGAGGAAGAATGTGCTGTTAATAATAGCCGATGATATGCGGCCACAGTTGGACATTTATAAGGATTTAGACACTGGTATAGAGCCGTTTCCTAGAATGTACACCCCTAACATTAATGAACTAGCAAGTAAGAGTTTGGTGCTTGGCAGGGCCTATTGCCAAGTGCCAATTTGCAGCCCCAGTCGGACTTCATTCCTCACAGGCCGGCGCCCTGATACGACCCGTGTGTACAACAGTAAGGAGTACTGGAGGGACGTAGGAGGAGATTTTACCACCCTGCCCCAGTACTTTAAGGACAATGGGTACATATCCATCGGCTTAGGCAAAGTCTTCCATCCAGGCAGACGGGCGTCCGCCAACGACGACCCAGTGTCCTGGAGCAACGACCAGTACCCCTACTACCACGCCGAGAGTGAGGTGTACTGGAGGATGAACGGCAAGAGGAACAGTTATCTAGAGGTAGACAATCACTTTGGGTACAAGCTCAGAGACGAGGAGATCGCCGAGAAGGCAATGGAGACTCTAACCAACCTGGCCCCAGAGGTCGAAGACGGCAAGAACTTCTTCATGGCGTTAGGTTTCCATTTGCCTCATTTGCCCTTTGTTATTCCTTCCAGGTATCTGGAGTATTACCCGTTGACAGATATCCAGCTGCCTAGGAACCCCAACCCTCCCTCAGACATGCCCAACGTGGCCTGGTTCACTAGTACAGAACTGAAGGGCTATGAGGACATCAAACAAATGCCCTGGACTGGATCGGAGGGCACCCAGCTTCCCAACGCCACAGTGAGGGACCTTAGGAGATATTACTACGCCTCAGTGACCTATGTTGACCACTGGGTGGGCCAGGTGTTAAAGACCCTGGAGGATAACCATTTGAGTGATAACACCATCGTGGTCTTCATGAGTGACCACGGCTACCAGCTGGGGGAGCACGGCCTCTGGACAAAGAACACCAACTTCGAGATAGCCCTGCAAGTTCCGCTCATGATCCATGTTCCAGGCCGCACTCGCACCATGCAGATCAGCACGAGGCTAGTCGAACTCGTCGACGTGTTCCCGACTCTAGTCGAACTCACCGACCTCCCCAAGTTGGACCTCTGCTCCAAGAACGCCACTGTGGGCAGCCTGACTAAAGTCTGCCGGGAGGGGTCAAGCTTTGCGCCCTTACTGGACGACCCCAGCTCTCCTGAGGGCAGTAAAGGGGCGGCCTTCTCGCAGATCTTCCGCGCGCCCTACCAGTCGATGGGTTACAGCGTGCGAACCTCTAGGTACAGATACACCGAGTGGGTGCGGTTTAATAAGGACACCAAGGAGGCCCTATGGGACCAGCCTCTGCTCGGGGCCGAGCTCTACGACCACATGACCGACCCGCAGGAGAACGTCAATCTGGCCAACAGCGAGGAGATGACACTTCGCATCCTCCGCCAAGAACTCTGCGACCTCCTGCGTGAAAGCTGGAGGTCGAAAGGAGCCCTGCCCAGGCTGGACTGGGACTCCCTGTTTGACCGTACAGGAGGAGGCCCTCCAGGGGCCAAGACTCGGGGCGACCCAGCGTATCTGTGTCTGTACCTTGGGGTTATGACCCTTTGGCTGACTCTGATGCACCCTGTGTTATGATTGACTCGTTTTATTACGTTCATACCGTACCTATTGGTTCCCAGGGCACGCCTGTTGAGTTTCTTTGTAGGAAATATATGTTTAAATACATGATAACCAAGGGCATTGTGGACTGTAATATTTTCAAAGCATATTCATTTTTGTATTAATACAGATTTAAATGTGAATGAATGCATGAGGACTATTTGATAACGTAGAACAATTCATATTTATCCCATATTTTTATGGTTGCTTCTATATATATAGCAAATGACATTTTATAGTATCTTTTCCCCGAACTATCCTTTTGTATCGTACACTCAGTAATCGGACTCTGAACATTAGCAGATCAATACATGTATAATGCATCTATATTTAGGAGGGGAGTTCGTTGACACGTGGAACATTCAATTAGTGATTAATGTATGTTGCAAGAATATTCAAAACCACAAGGAATTGTCTTTACCCCTTGCCCCCCTCAAACCCCTCAGACACCGCCCCAGCTCAGGGCTGTGGGGTACAGTGCAAGTGTGAAGATTCATACTTCGCGCTGCTAAATTTTCGTGTACAAAGAGGTAATACCCATTTTGTCATATTAAAATTTTCACTTATTCATTGGAACTATTAATACGTCATGGTCATTGATGATTTACTGATACGATCGGCAGTATCTGAGGGATTTAAGGTAGAACTGAACTATATCAGTGTGCATTTACTCTTTGGCAGTCCTCATGCAAGAATACTAAAAAATATTCCTCAAACGATGCCAAACCTTAAAAGTAGAACTTTCAGATATAACCTTGACAATGTTTCAGTTGATAACAGCTGATGATAAAGTGAATGTCATATTGACATGATGCACGTGAGTAAGAATGGTTATGTGTATCGCTTCTATTATGTGTACAGTATCACTGAAAGGTTCTAACGATGATATAGGCCGGTCATAAAGTACCTCTGAGTGATAGTATATAGGGTTTTATTCAGTCGTCGTCCATTGATAATGACTTAAATAACTTGAATGGCTACATCCAGTTGACCGGCGGTGTCAACGTCCATACGCAAACGATACATGCCTTGAAAAAAACAATTACGGTACTGTTACCCTAACTTTAGGTCTGACATCGTACCATCACACAGACTATTATTTTCAAGGGCTTGTAACAACAATCTTTTCAAAGTGAAAATTTATCCTGTCATCTAAATGTTTAAGAATGTAATTGTCATAGTTGTCCCACGGACGTGTATCCCACGGACATCACTAACTGGAGCCACACGGGCTATTGTATGGCATCTCAGTTGAGCTTACCAATTGTGATATGCATGCATGTAGTCATATTATCATGACGTGCATGTCTTATTTCAATAATAACACCACCTGACTAGATGAACAAAATCCGATAGAAAAATGATGTACCGGTATGCGTGGAGAGCCACAGCAAAACGTATGATTGTGTGGTGATATATGTAGAAAGGTATGAATTAGTGCTATTTGTATGTTGATAACATGGAAAATATATCCAAGAAAATACAAGTTTAATATATATATAGACCGAGCTATTGTTTTGAAATAATTGGGGATGTATAGATATTTGATATATAACATATTACAATCCAAGCCACGTGGATTATGATTACTCAAAACATACATGCATCCCTAAAGGGCATAATTATTATAACAGTTTATCCTATAGGGGCCTATTTAAAAACGCTTAACTGTATAAGAAACCTCATGTAGGCTGCAAAGAATCTTTCATTAGTCTGGTATTAGGCTTTTGACCATAATGTTATTTTCAGTCATGAGGATATGTCATTACGAGCAATATAATACTGGATACATAACAGTAAGTCAAAGTAAGTAAGATTGCAAATAATAACATTATTTCACATACTGATATCCTCTCCTTCCTCTAATACTCCTCTAGAATTGCCTATTTTGTTCTTTACTATGTTGATATGAACAGAGTCGCAATATAAGCTATTGTTACTGACCAGTATCGCCACAGATTCTGTCTATCATCGCATTAATTAGTAGTCACCCTAGTGACTCTCTACGTGTGGATTATCCATCGACTTTGGAAATTGAGCATATAAAAAATGCAAAGGCCGTAACCATGCATTTATCATAATTAAGGTAAAACTAGGCAGGCGCCTTCGGAATGATATTATTATCTTTGAGTTATTAGGATTAATGGAAACGCCACTTATCACACTTTTACCTGAATTTCAAAATAACATAAAAATGTCACGATACAAATGAAAATTTACATTTACACAATAATATTTTGCTCTTCACACCAAAACTCCAGCATTTCTAGAACAAGGTAATGAACAAACCTTAATGTTCTTTATCTAATACTAGTAGTATTTGGTTACCCATTGTTCCAGGTGGTCACACCTGTAATATTATTATAACTCTTTATTACAATGATACTGTTCTCATTAACCCTAAATAGCTTTCTCCACGCACACTTCGTTGGTGTCTCAATGACATCATAGTTATCCTGTTTTAGGTAGCCGAGCTAGTGGCGCACAATCTTTGGTGGCATAAAATCAACAAAGGTGGTATACATACCATCAAACTTACGTTTTCAGCTGTTTCACACTATAATCCTAAATCTGAGTAGTATCCTAACACCTATCTGTAGAATGGCTTGTATAGATATTGAGAGACATACTCCTTAAAAAAAATGAATCTCTCCATATCCTTTCTATTGAAATTGTACTAAGCCATTTGAATATTTCCCAATATCTAATAATTCACAGCTAGAACTATTTGATAACATAACAGAGTGCAAACATTACCAGCAGTCTGAAACTTGAAACACCTGACACTCCAGAGTGCAGTTTCCCTGTGCATTGCTAAATGCTATATACTTAGTCCAGATTCCCCACGTGAAAAAAAATAGTGGAAGCCATATTAAACTGTGTTGGTGCGCCGCCCACTCCTGCCAATTCATCGACGCCCTTCCCTATACTTACCTGCTCATCCGCCCACCTAACTGCCTGACCATTCACCATACAACCTGTCCACTCCCATCCACTCCACTCCTAATCCTACCAATCCCTAACCACTTACCCCCACCACGCCCAGCCCCACCCACCTATCACCACGCCCACCCTCATACTCTCCCACCACATCCACCTAGACTGCACAAAGCCCCTAAAGGTGAGGGCTCTAAATCAACTCCAAACGCCTATCGACTCCAAAGCCTATCGAATTCAAAGGCCTGTCGACTCCAAAAGCCTATCGACCGGAGAAGATGATGAGAGGGCTCTTCTACCCACTTTTATAAAGTTTTATGGGTGTCATAAGTGAAGAAATGAAATTCGTATGTCATCAGTAGACTCTCATCGTCAATTTTCGTCTCAAAATGAAAAGAAATGCCTTTCTCGTATATGCCCAAATTTATATTTGGACGATAACAAAGTAATGAACTTTTTTTTTTGCTGATTTCTCTCTTTTTTGAAACAGATATACCAACATTTAGATAAAAAGAATTTCTCTCAATTTGTGATTGTTGTTCGCCTGGTACTACATTGCATTGTAGAGGATCGGTATATGACTGACATGAAATACAAGATAATCATGATTCTGAATAGTGAACATGTCTCAATGTTATAAATTCCTCTGGAATATAAACTGTATTTCCGATCCGGTAACATTTAGAAAGTATCTCCTGTTTCAATTGGTTATGCATTTATTATGCTTTTCTTCCCAGTTTCATGTTGTTTACCCTCAAAATAGCTTAATAATTTGTAAGTTCTATATTATCCTCATAGTTTTGTATATTCTATTGATGTTCAACATACTGACTATGTATCATATGTACTCGGTATATATACCTCATTCACTGTTCTCCCCTAAATATAATGCCTACTTCGCCAAGAGATTCTTAGCTCCCATGGTCTGAGATAAACGTGTATGATAGAGCTATATAACATATGCTCAAATAATCCCTGTTGAATTTAGTGTTCTTGGAGTCAAGGAGTATAGCTTACAACTCGTATCTTATGATTAAGTGGAAGGTTGCAGGTGCATGTTGCTATGATGACAGTGCAATACGTAATGCGTTTATTTCTAGACCTGGACTGATATACTCGTGTGGATGTTTACTGTCACGGTGGCTTGATTTTTCTAAGCTGCATTGTCTTTTAGACTGCAGACGTTTTCAGTCTGTACCTTTTGTTCGTGCCCCTATGTACTGTGCACATAGAGATCTGTCTTGACACGCATGCGCTTTGGTATGCATTACTATGTGAACATGCAATGGATGAATAATAAAATGGAAAGACAAAAGAAATGAATTTTGTTGATTTTTCGTAATCTGTATGCATGACTTGATACAAACCGGGATACAAACATTGTATATTTGGTATAAATAAACCTGTAAAAATAAGAACAGAGGCGGATTCAGACATTTTTAAAGTGAATGGGGGCGCCCTCTATTGTGCTTTCTGTTCGTCACCTCCGCCGGGGGATTACAGTTCAAAAAGTCGATATTTGGCATGAAAAAGGAGGGGAGCTCTCCCCCCTTAAATCGGCCCGTTTATGCATCGCAGCCCACCATCTGGGTCTATCTTTTCTAAAATTAGACCGACATAGAACCCCGTATAGTATCATCTAGTTTTGAAAAAGGGAATAATACCGGCAAAAATCAATTAGGTTTGATTAAAGAGAATCGAGCAAGAGACGGATTGATAGGTCTGTGTTGCCAAAGGGAAGAACAACGATGGATGCAAAGGCTATCATCTATCGTCCCATTGGGGCTAAATTTAATGGATTAATTCCAGGATGTACCATATGATCCCACTCCGTCCAAATAAAAAAGATTAAAGAGAATCGAGGTGCTCCTTTCCCACTTTTGATACTGTTTATGTCTTATATGTTTCAAAATGTATTACCTGAATGATTATGTTTTCTTCTGGTAGAACTTATGAATAAGCCGCAACCACATTGTCTATACATAAAGCCTACATTGACCCTTCCCTCCTCTCAAAGGTCGCGGCTTGGAAAAGGCATTTTACTCTAATACTCCCCCCCCCCTTTGCCCCCTCCATCCCCCCCTTTTTTTTTTGGGGGGGGGGGGGGCAACATTCAGATTCCGAGGAATAATAGTACATGCTGCTAAGATCCCGCGATCATAATAAATAGGTCCAAACCCAGTACTTCTAAGCTTAATTTTGCACAGAGTCGATAACGATTAGAGACAAGCAGGAAACTGTGGCATTGAAAGCTGAATTGCGTAAATGATGAGATGCGTAATAATGTGTAATACAAAGACTTAAGATAACATGCATCTTATGTTCGATCATCCCATTATTCTAAGAACCCATATTTGTCGTGCCCTTTTATAAATCTACAGAATAAAATGTGTTTTTCTGAACTCAAAGTTCAAGACCGGGCTTCAGGGGCGGATACAGGGTTTCGAAAAGGGGGTTGATGGTCTGCATCCAGGCCTATATAATCCCCCATATAGGCTAAGTACTAAAACATTACGCATGCACATGCAATGTTTGTCTACTATGTGCAGTAAAAGTCTCTACCAAAGCAGGGGGGATGGGGGGGGGAGACCCCTTGGACCCCCCCCCCCACTACACCCGCCCCTGTGCCTTGCAGATGGGGGAATATATTTGTTATCAATAGAATACAGGCTTACGTGAATTGATATGCGATGTGTGAGAAATTTAATAATTTATACTTTAAATGATTGATACTTTTACTTCCTAAATTATTAGTTTACCAACCTACTACTGACAATGAACCCATTGGCACAAAGTCTACACCTACTGGATTTTCCTAGAACTAACTTTAGGTTCTAGCTAACACCATCTGACGGCAAACAAATGTACTATCAAAATGTGGTCAAATATCCATGGGGAAAGCCTATCTGTTTATCTAAGGCCAACCTTTCTAAAACATTACGTAATCACAGGAATGTGTCCAATGTTATTTGCTTACAATATTTGAAAAGAATTTTGGCAGTTATTCCTTTTCAGTAAGCATTTGCTCAACCTTTTAAAAATTGGTTTCTGTGGTAACCTGGAAACCAACTTTAGCAGAAATTTGTCCAATTTGGAACTTTTTCAATCTTTTGCTCATTTTTTTTGATGAAGTTTAAAGAAGCATAATATTGGTTTTGAATGTTAACGATATCAAACATAATGGAAATTATAGTTCCCTCTATCACATCCCCTCCACAGAGTCCCTCCCACTTCAACCCTCCCCCTACCCCACACCCAAGTTAAATGGTGTGTAGCTTAGGTAGAGTAAAGGGTGGCTTAACAGGGTGCACGTGTTTGATTGGTGGGAATTGTGAATAGATTGTTGGAATTTCTTTTTGTACTAGTGAAATTAAGGCACAATAATTATGTGCCTTAATTTCACTACTGGTAAACTTTGTCTGGCAATTTCTCCTCTACCCCTTTAATAATTATTATTAAAGGGGTAGAGGAGATATTGCCAGACAAAGTGAGAGATATGGGGTGAAATGGCATATATATAATCAACTGATGTATTCTTGATGCTGAAAATTGTTCCCAACCTTGGGTGTTTTACATGTTTTCTGAATTTTCAATAATGCATGAGTATATTTGTTACAGTAGAAAAAATTGTAAAAAAAAAGTGATTAAATCGACCTACCTACCCTAATTTTTCCAGCCGATATTACCTGAACACAATTTTGTGTTTGCCTTATTGAATATTTATCTTAATATTTAGTAATGAAATAAAATGTTCTCCATAAATTAACAAAAAGCCATAAAACTATTATGACATTGTGTATAAATTTTGATTTAGAAAAGATAATCTACTTTAGCTTGGACTGATAATATGATCAAGTCATGACTGTTTTCCCCAGACTTTGGCGGATTTTGTCAAAAATTGTAACCCATTTAATGGGTTACAATTTTTGACAAAATCCGCAAAATGTTGGCATTTCCATAGTAACCAATTGCAAACATCCAATGTTAAGTAATAGGCCTATGTGGGGGAACATATTTTATAAACATTCCAAATAGAAGGTTTTTCCAAAGAAATGGAATGTAAATCTGCCCATATCTCCCTAAATATTAGCCTTAGAGTTTAAGATTCAACTCCTTCGGAGCACCATTCTTTGTGCTGGGTCACATAATTATTATATCTTTATGATCGTTCTCTGTTTATTTTATATCCTATCCTTTTATATTTCATTATTTGCAAATAATATAAAATAACCAAATATCACCCATGTAGCGCGATGGTAGAAGGTAAAACGAACACTTTGAGGTCGTGCCCAGAGAGGATATAACCAACTACATCGTTATTTTGTGTCATGAAACAAGTAAAATTGAACATGTCATCCTTTAAGTCATCAATTTCTTTTATTTCCATTCGATAGGAGGGATGATTCAATTATCGATATGATAGCAAAGAAAAGACAAGTAAGGCTTTACAGGTTAGAAGAACATGTATTTTCATCATTTGGAACGCACAATAAATATACATGTATTGGTGTATAAAAGTCCACTGTAACTTCACATCTAATGCTTCTTCTTGTAATTGTAATATGGACGATGATTATAAAAGCTGCGATATTTGGTTTGACTATATTATACAGTCTATATGACTATTTATCATATTTTAACTATCCTGTCCTTGACTACTATGTGTTGCACAGGTCATATGGGAGACATGAATTTTTATACACAGATTGCAGATGAAACCGTAAAAATGTAAATTATACACCAGTTGCATATTAGACAATCATACTCATGAAGTTATACCTAAGACACAATAATAGGACCGTTAAGTAACCTTGCTCCTCTCAATGCCATGTATGATCATTCATGTCGTCGTAAAAACAGGAAGGAAAAATACTAAAGTACTTGCCTCCACCGGCCCATATTGTTTATGCATTTAATGGAAGGGTCCAAGGCCAATGTTGTTAATTAAGACGCTATCCTACAATAGACAATATAAAACAAAATGCTTTCACTTAGCAATAGTTATATAAGGGAGCTCAACTACAAGAAATCTAATTGACAAAAGATTGAAGATGCTAAGCCACAAAAGCTGCTAATTGACAAAAGAGTTGTATGTTTATTGATACCACAGACCATATATATAGTCACTCACACAGTATGCATCTCCATTCACACACCGATCAGGAGAAACGCACGCTAACACACAATACTATTTCTCATCCATTCACCTACTGTTAATTTAAGTTTCTGAGTTCGTAGTTTAGACATTACTTGACAGGTGAGGTGGTGCCATTGGCACTCTGAGCTTTCAAAATGTAATGAGTACCTTATCGTATCCATACACCTCATTTTGTACTTGTAAAAGACAAGAAAATAATGTCTCATTTCGAAATAATTATATTCATGAAAACAGACGTAATCATGGTAAAAGAGACGTAGTCCCAGTGAATGCCCTGGGCCATTATCACTTCTTTATTATTGGGAGGTGTTGGGTGAAGTTGCCAGCAGTATACCCTGGCATATACACGGCCTATCTTAGGGGACACGCCTTGTCAGTTTGTTGACACCTTGTCCGTGTTGCCAGTGGCCTCACAACTAATGTAACTGTCTCCCTACTTTTCCCAACCACCACTTTACCAGCTTTATAAAATCGTATGAGGTAGCATCCATTTGCAGGATATAAGTAGGAGGCTGATGCTATCCAACAGACAGGTTTGTTGGATAGCCTGCTCGTCTGTTTCTTGGCTAGTTTTCTTCAGTCTGACGCCAAGTGACATATAGAAACTTTTTGTTGGATAGCGTCCATTTGTAGGATAGCGTCTTAACAAATGTCACCGTATTGATTTGAGAAGTCTAAGTACTAGTCCATTCGTAATACAGCAGAACTAATAGGGGCACCTGCTAAAAACGACACAGTTCGTACACATACTGTAACACAGCATACACACATTATAATGACATTACACATTCATTGTACTTTTTAACATAATCGGCATCTAACATATGCTTATGTTCACTCTTCACATTGGTTCCTCTTAATACTTACACCCTCCTTTCTCTTACTGACAAGTGTCCACACCACACCCAGTATGCACTTACACCGTCAGCATTGTGAACTCACATTGTCTAATGTCTAGAAGCACATAGTTGAGGCAATGAGCTATTTGCACTTGGACACATGTACGCTTACATAAGTCTGCTGCGAGATGGGGCACGTACGATTACAGACATGTATACTTACACCTAATTAACTCAAGGCACAGGCCTATATACTTACACCTAATAAACTCAGTCTTCTTAATAACAGTCATATAAGTAGACGTGCCATTTTTGTAAGATTGTTGACCATTTTTGTAAGTGTACATACCGTTTTTGTTGGCCTAAGTGGTGTTCTGTTCGTATACATGCCATGGGACCCAAGTGCCATCAGAGTGCAAATACCCTCTTCAATAGTTTGGTAACTCTCCAATCAGTAAAGTGACATAACAAGCCCATTTGACAAGGAACGTCAGCGTACCTAACAATAGCCGTCATCAAACCATATTGAGAGCCACCATAAAAAAACGACGTCATTAGAAGAGTAACACGATGAAAATAATGCGCATAATGTAAACAAACGAAGCAAACACTGTGGTGAAAGGGGTAGTGTCAGCAAACATGGAAAAAATTATGCGAACGATATATGAATGACGTACAAAAATCACGCTGTTCACATGGCCGATTTGCCTGCCTACAATGTGAGTTTGCCTAATGACAAAAGGCAATTTCTTCAGTGATTCAATAAGAAAGTTAATGATCGATGGTTCAGAATATGGAAGCACATTTAAATTGGCTAACAATGGCGAGGAAACGAATGTGACAGTTCTGTACGCATGAACTTCTATAACACGGTTAAATAGCTTAATTGAGACTTACACTGAATACTGTAAAATGGACAGAAGAGTTGAATAATTCTCTTTAAATCAAATAATAAACCTATGTGAACTGTCCTATGTTCTTTGCTAGATAAGATTTACTAGGCCCACTTTACTGCGTCAGTAGTATTAAACTGAGGTATATCTACGACACCTACAAACGTGCATTTCTTTACATTAGACCTACAAATGGGTTAGTTAATCAGTCAAATAAATACTTTCCTCACTTCCATAGGGTTATAATATTGCTGTAAGTTTTTTCATGTAAAATCTAAACTAGAAATGCAATTAATCTTCCTTTGATTATGATATAACAGGATACTAATTACGTTGAAATCTATACTTATTGTTATCAGCAATGGCAAATGTACTCCTAAAATGACCCAATCTCGCCATTATATCCAAAGTTATACATGACACTTTGTCACTAGTTAGTCTCCAAGGGTGGAATTGTGCGTTGCTTAAAAGCCACCGGACTAGAATCCGAGTATCTTCTCATCCATTTCTCAGGTGTGTTCTCCCATGAGAGTAATAGCTTAAGTAATTTTATCATTGCTCCAGAGAAGCAACCAGTCTGCTCAATAGGGAGAGGCGAATGAGAAAGACAAGGGCTACCATTCCAGGAGATATGTCAGTATGAAATTTTTTGATAGTATAGGTTAAAAAAACACAGACATTTTAGTTGCCGCCTTCGTCGGTCCATACAATCAAACTAAATATATCCAACTAGTTTTTTGAAAGTAACACAGCTATCTTTTTTTTCCGGAAAGGAATGAAAGTAGTCAGCTGTACAATTACCATTCTATTTGTATTACTTCAGTGTATACATCTTATCAAAATTACTTGGAAGTATGACATGTATATTCCGATTGTTTTCTTCCATAATTTCCCTCTTTTTTTTCGCCCCATTTTCCTGTTTGATAAACGTCAAACAGTAGCATAATAGCGTATGGTCTATTTTGATATCCTTAGCGTTTTCTTTATGAGAATAGGGCAGACGTTCTTTCCATCATAATAATGCTGAGTTTACTCGTTCTAATACAGGTAGGATATGTTATAAATATACAGTTTCTGGGGATGGATTCACATGCACGTTTGCAGGCAATGATTAATGACAATATTCACTAATAATGACTGATGCAATGGTGTGTTTTCACGCCCGTCGACTTCACATACCAACTTATTGGGAAACTATATAATCACATTTACCAAGTTCAAACAAAGGTTAGTGGTTGTCTTTGATCCGACGGGAATAATCAAGTGTTGATTATACTACTATTGGCACAGTATTGATGTCTGTGCACAGGGACTTTGACATAATGGAATTTCTTAGAGTCTCCTCATAAATGTTTGTCTTTCCAGAAGACAACATAAGCGTCTGTTGGAACTAAATGTCAATGGTTTTCCCAATTTGATGAGATTATTTCATCTGAACAGTCTAAAAGATGGAAATATTGTCCATGCAGTAATATTTGAGAAGACAACTCATTCAACTCCGACAAAGTCTAAATATAATATGTTGCTCCTTTATATATGCAAATATAATACACATTGAACCATATATACATATATATGAAGTCGGCGAGGATGTCCAGCTTTCTCGCCACTAATCATTTCTTCAGTCAACATCTCCTTTGATTATTTGTGGATGGCCGAAGTATATAGTCCGCGCCATCTCGCCAAAGGTGTTGTTCATGGTTTTAATAGTTTCAGGATCAGGCTCAATCCCGTTATAATACGGACTCATATCCTTCCAGATCCGATACCAAGTATGCACTGCATAGTTATCGGTCCAGTTGAACCTATTCGGTCCCCAGAGCCGGTCCAGTTCCTTGAAGTTGGGCCGGTTCAGCTTATACTTCTCCACGTGGCAGAGGTGGGGGTACCTCCGGGCCAGATTAGCAGGAACCTGCCCTGTGTTATAAGCCCACTCCTCCATGCGGTAATCGTCCAGGTAGGAGTTAATCCACATGGTCAGGAAGAAGGAGGACTTCTCACAGAGAATCACACTGCCACACGCCTTGGTCTCCGTCTCCATGCCAATAACGCAGCTATGGCGGCGCAGATCGTCAAACGGTCGCGTCACGAGTACGTCAAAGTCTAGGTAGATCCCTCCATACTCCATGAGGATCTTGACCCTGTCCACGTTGGAGTGGGACGTGTAGAACATGGGGGCCTTGACGGGCTCCCCGAAGAGGTAGGTCGGGGGGTCCCGGTACTTGACTTTGAACCGTGGCAGGTTACGGATGTACTCCCAGTAAGGCCCCACCGGCTCCCGGTCCGTGTGGAAGTACATGACGTCTGGTTGGAGCACCTGGGATAAAGTAGAGGGGAAAAGAGAATTTAGTTTTTTTCCGCTCATGCTTGGTGTGCTTCTCTGGTTAGTAACGTGTCAGCATTCACAGATTCAATATTGATAAGTTAGTTCGCCCTTCATGATTCATGAATTCTATTGGTAAAAAAATTAATAGGCTTGCCTGGTATGATTTTTGTAAACATAAGGCTTTATGAACAAAATCAATTAATTTGTTTGAAGAACTGACAATTTTAGAAAGTCGGGGTGGGGAAAGAGCAACCTTGGGTGATCCTAAAACTTCATGAGTTGATCAAATTTATAATTTAGATACCAAAGAATTCGATTTTAGGCATTTTGGCAGACTTTTGGCGATCAAACTACAATTCAGAATGCCTTGCAGGTCCAGCAATTCCTGATTCCTTTGTTCTAGAGCAGCAGCAGAAAGCAGTTGAAATCTACTGATTTAGCTCGTTACCAGTGATCCTACAAACTCAAGGACATACAGAAATAGAAGGTTGTCACCAGCAAATGCTCGATGCAGTCGTTTCTGTGACTACCGGCAAATATAGCATGTAGACAATACCATCCTGGCAAACTCGGGCTCAGAATGAACCTGGAAAAGCACATAATAAAGGGTCATAAGATACGTAATCGTAGATGATGGTTAGATTTCGAAGTCAAATTGATAAAACCTATAGGCCTAGATGTTTTCAACAATCAGCAATCAATGGACCTCCTAAGATTTCCAAATGTTTTTGAATTGTGATAGACACAAGTATCTCCAATCAATCATTGACGTGCATTATGAGAGGGAAATGTATATTAAAGAAGTATTTCATGAGTTTCAGATACTTTGAAACATATTCTATCCTTTCAATTAACTATTGGCTGTTCACATATCTCAGATATTGAAATTACCCTATTTGAAAACTAGAATTTTCTATCTCAAAACCTGATTGGTTGGACTATGGATTGGTTTTGATGAGCCTTTTATAGAATAAAAGCAATTGCAGTACCTGACCTTTCAATCTAGGTAAATTCCAAACTTGTAATTTCATTAAACATGAAAAAGTGTTTAAAATAACGACATTAATTTTGACCTATGACAGCAACCCAAACATGATGATGATGCTTTCTTTATACAAGCATACAGATGTACATTATTAGCATACATGTATAAGTGTATGTAACCATCACAAACGGTTATGATGGCAATATTTGTTTATACTTTCCCATCAAAAAATCTTGTAGATAGCTATTATAGGTAAGTGTATTTGAAAAATGAAGAAGAGGCCAGAAATAAGCAAAATAGTTGGGCATAAGGAGGAGGATGGGGGTGGGGGGTCCCATTCGGCTGCCAAATAATGCTATATTTCATAATGTTACACGTTATTGACCATGTCAAAATAGTTTGTGTACATCCTTTACTTATGTGTCACCAAGGGGCCTTCCTTTAAGTATCTACGCATTTAATGGTGGGGTGGGGTTGGAAGGAACGGAGTCTGACGCATGTTGCTGTGTCGAATTTAGGTGTGGTGTATAGTGTCTATTTCAAAATGTCTAAACCCATGACAGTTATCTTAATTGTGGATAAAGTTATACTGTTCATTGGGTGATAGATCTTGGTGTTGATTCTAAGGGGAGTATAAAAATAGTCATGATAAATCTTTGTTTCAACACAAAAACGTGTCATGATAGAATAGATATGGATGGATAAGTAGAACCCAAAATCTCACCTTATGTGCACTAAGCACACTTAACATCTGGTTAAACTTGATGGGGACGGACTGCGTGTTGTACCAGATGTAGTGAACGATGTTGGGGATCTTAAACTCGGCCTTCTTCTCCTTGGAGGACGACGTGGTTGACGTACAGGGACAGTTGGTATTGCTGTCCCCTAACAACGTCCTTCCGGCCGAGATGTGTGACGCATGCGCGTTGTGACTGTCGGTGACGTCCGACCTGAGCTTCATGTGGAAGACCCCAAAGATGAAGGCCCCCAGGTTGAGTAGGAGGACGACCTTCAGGATGGGCAGCAGCTGGAAAAGGGCAAAGTTTGGACCTTTAATTTTGAAAGGAATATGCAAAATGGCACATGAAGGTTCATTAGCCTTAAGGCCTTAAAATTTAGGCCCACGATCTATCCACACAGGATAAATTTAGAATAATAAAAAATACCATTCATGCAGTGACTAATGTATAAGGGTGGAGTCCCCTATAGCAGATGTACTTTGTTAAATGTACCTTTAACTAACAATACAATTGAGACGTATCGTGCACCATATCAATGGAAATGGTTTCCCCTGTCTTACAGACATTTTTCATTAGCGTGCCGCCCTGCTAGCGGTGTACTCTGGACCAACGAGAGTAGAAGGGACCCTTTTACTCTCAATGTCTGAACCAATGGCTTGGGGGAATGGGCTCAGGCTAAGGTCTTGGGTACAAGGCATCTATAGGAGGGTCCGGTGGGCAGACTCATGGGAAACGTGTATATTGATTAAGGGAAAATAGGAATATTCTTTCCCCTTTGTGAAGGATGATTTATGTTCTAAATGCGCTGATACCAAACTGCGCACTCTTTCTAAAGCAATGATTTATAAGACGAATATCCAATCAGTGAAAGGGCTTGGAAGCTTTGCCAATCCATTTGAGCAGATAGGAGCCAGACATGCAGCAAATAGCTTATAGAACGACTCATTATTTTCCGGAGATTGCTTGTCACACAATCATCATTCAATGGAAGTTTGCACATGTCAGTGGTATGGGAGTTTACCGATGGCGGGACATACCACCCATATACCTTAAAATGACAAATATTACCTACCCGAGCGTTGGCCACCAGCTGGATCTTCATCTTCTCGTTTTTCTGAAAGTAGAAACATTATGACCTTTATTATGTTTGTCATTTCAAAACGGTGATGTATAGAACAAACAATTGTTTGATGCCTTATCTATATTACATGGAATCTGGTATATAAACGTATATATATCTTCTGCACATCTTTGCATTACCTCATGTTTAGAAACGTTTTGATCAATTTCTGTTCTCTGGCACAAGTTAATGTAGCTGTCGTAACTTCAGTTTGTTTACAGGCTTTATCAGAGTATTGAATAGATTGTTTCTATATTGAGGCTATGGTGACTTTCCAAGGTGAATATATAATGTTCAGGGAGGATAGGGACCAATGAGGGTACATAGGCCTTGCCCACAGCCATACTGCTGCACAATCAGGGCCCAATCTTACCCTGTCACTGATCCAAACTAGTAGATCGCCAATAAGAAGGCAAGCCATACCAGATCTACAGCCCCCAACCCTCTCACCTCTCCACTCAAGGTCATGCACTGCCTAAGGTATATTTTGATTGAAAGGTTGTACTTTAACTCGAAACTGCAATATCGTTACTTTTCAAACAGTGGACTATCAAACCCCTTTGAACAATAGATCAAGAGGTTGTTTTATAATGAAATAGGAAAAAAGTTATATCTGAGTTAGCGTTTTATAACTTACAATCACCTTTTACCCTCATCATAGCTATGGGAGATTGGGTTTGCTTGCTTGAATTACGGGTGGATTTAAGATTGTTTTGGATGGAGGTTCAAGTTTTTTGGATGTATCTCGAAGTATCTGCATCGGTTAAGGGTGAATTTACGGGAAATTTTGTTTTCTGGTTATGCAACAGCATTTCCAAACTCATGTAAAATTTTTATAAGCACAAATAAAACCTCCATGGTTACAGAGATTCTTATGTTCTTGGCTGCCGATTGTCGTACCTTCTGTTAAACGTCTCTTTACCCTAACATGTCCTTCTCGGGTTTGTCGTTGGGATCACCTGAAGCTACGCCCATCCCAAATAACTAATGGAGTTTCAAGTTGGCCGAACAGAGAGACTTAAGTTGAGTACAATAAGGTAAATAGCTTGTCGGTCAGCAATAAGAGCCATATTATTCTCGGGATCGTGACCCATGCCGCTAGGTATATAAAAACTGTTTGTATGACTACAATATACTTCTTACTAATCAGGCATATTATATGATACACGGATCAAATCAGGCTTGAGAATAGTCGTTTGTTATAAACCAAGACTATGGGGTTTGTGTAGTGTTATGTAGCGATAATGTCAGTCTTGTGCTGAATACAGGTTAGATAAGTTAGCTTGAACTGGCTTATAAAATGCATTACATTGCAAATTCTCTAAAATCATAGTAACTCTGCATGAAAGTCCTATCTAAGGTAATGCACTGGTAGTATATTACACGTCGTGCAATATGACAGTTAACTTACCTTAAAAGCTTCAGCTTGGCCTAGCACTGTCTGCCCAATAGATCCACAAAACTCATCCATAATAACGGAGCTCAGGTTCGTGAACTTTTTGCAACAAACTTGGGCTGCGCTATGCCTCTTTTTTTAGCTACTTTTTCCCGACCCCATTTGTTGACAGTCGAACTCCATCCATCTCATTTTGTGCAAAGAGTAGCATGCCCCAAGTGTGCTTAATACTCCAGATCTCCCACACAGGCTGGGAGTTAGCCCTCAATGTAAGAACAGGTACTCACCACACAAGGGCCTACAGGACGGAGAACTTAGATCAGGAAGGATGGGAACTTGGGGTGTTAACATAATACTTTATTTGCACACCACCTGGATGTTATTTACTGGTATGAACAAGTCCAATTTCACGTTCTCTTCGCTATCATACCTCTTAGAAAAATCAATTCGTAGAGGTTAATCTCGATCTGAGGGACATGCAATCCTTCAATCAAGGACTACAATACCAATTATAAGTATCATTTTGAGACTGGAAAGCTAGTGTTGAATCTGTTGAAGGATTTCAAGGTATCCTACCTGACCACTAGATGGGTGGGTTTTTCCAGATTCAAATTACAGACAATGGTCTGAGTAACGGCCAGTCTATAGAGAGTCATACCTGTCTCGGTTTGACATACTATGTTATCATTCACCCACATAGGAATTCAAGTGATCACCTACCCCCAAAGAAGGAGTGGACAGTCTATACAAATATAAAGTCTCTGATCCAGGTTTGGCGTGAAAGGTCATTCCACATCCAGGCCCACATGCTACAATTTCCCTCTGTATCTGGAGGAAACCTAATCCTTTCCGCTTAACAGTAACTCAACTATTTTCCTTTGAGAAAAAACAGTCCGTTTGTTAAACGAGTTCATTTTTCCCTCCTTACATTTGTTCGCTTTGTGTGTTTTTTCCCTACTATAACCTTGTGGATGGAAAGTCCACGTAGCTCAACTTTTACTGTGGGTCAGGCGTGCTCGGAGACCGTGACGGGTCAGTGATGTGCATCCATGTGTGTGAAACCCCACAGGGAGGAGGGACAATACTCTGACGGACACCACATCCATACATTGCTAATCGAGTTTTACTACACATAATAATCCCTCACAAAAACCATGCTTAACAGGCCTATCCTTAAAAGGCAGTAATTCATGTGGACTAGACGGTCTGCTGACAACCAAATAACTTGTGTTTGTTCATAAGAGAGGTATAATGTAGTGGAGAATAACATCCTCTATCATTTGAAAGAGGACCGTATGCTGTTTGATTTTATATAATTCGTTTTTCATTAAACTTTTCATTTTAAACCATAATTTCTCCTGGCGATTTCCAAATAAAATCCAGTGGAACATAGACCATACAATAGTGTTCTCCAGCATAATCCCATCTATCAACAAGGTCAATGTACTATAGCTTTGATTACGTTTTGATGTGATAAAGAGAACTCAATTGACTATTTATTTGCACCATACGTCATGAGTTATTAACCTTTAACTATATACCATTTATTGCCTCGACATCTATCAACCACTGTACCACAGAGAGGTAGTATAATTTAACCTGCCTTTACCATTCGGGGATAGACTCTGTGTATCATGTGTTTTATATCTCGGCGCCTGCTTCATGGTCCATTTAATTTTATCTGGCTATTTCGTGACCATAATTGTACTGTGATAGTTTTATGATGCACACTGTGAGAAAATTACCCTTAAAGACATTTGATATATTTTACAAAAATAATATGTCCTTTACTATCGTATTGCCAGTTATTCACTGATCGGTACTACAAGTGGCATACATTTGTGTGTGTTATATGTCCCCAATCAAGTAGGGTGCCAATTTATTAGAAACTATTGTCAATTCATTAAGACACAACGTAAATTAATCAAATTCATTAAGCCACAAAGACATAACCTCTAACTTATCTCTTAATCTAATATGTCATATTGATCATGGCGATAATGCAAGGAAGTGCGTGGAGGGGTCTCTACTGAAATCTGGGATTGATGGGTGCTTGGAAGTTCTTTATTTGTATACACCTGCGTTGCACGGTATAATGAATCACTAAAATAAAGGTGTAGTGACGTATACTTTGTCCAATTCAAATCTGTGTTAACTAATGGTGAAAAAGATAAGTTGTTGGCTTGTTGGCTTTCTCTACTATCAAATGAAGATCAGTTATTTATCTGTATGTTACTATACATGACTTTCACAGCTATACACAATAAAATCTTTATATAAATAGGCTGACCAGCCTATCAGTATATCACATACTAGGATTCAATGAAAAATGATCATTGGCTAATCTAGTAATCCCAGGATAATAAACTCTCTATAAAAAAATCTAATTGAATTAACCACATAGCAAGACAGACAGACAAAGACACAGAGACAGACATACATGCATTATTGTATATTGATAAAGATTGACCATAATCTGACTCACTTAATTCAAGACTTTCCATTGACCTTTTATTTTATATAATAACTATGTACCACTTAATAATTGCTTTTCTGTGATACTGATACTGTAATCTCTACTACAATCTGGTAGTTATTTGTTGATGCTTATCCAATACTAGACATGTGGTTGCCCATGCTTGTTAGCTTTATATGTCTCTCAATCAAATAGTGACAAATCATGATAACCAAGACTGTATTCCATATAATGTAAATACAATTTGTATTGTAAATAGTATTGTAAACACACTGAGAGTAATATTTTATTCCATGTACTTCGTCGATTGAAATTAAATGATGATTTTGATGTAACTGGAAAGCATTGAAAATCGGCTATTTGCCGAATGTAATTTGTCCAGATAAAGGAATAAAAAAAAGGAAAAACTTTCTTATGTACACAGAAAGACAAAATGAGTAGGAGTAACGCCATGATATATTTAAACAAAATGATCTAATGATCAAATGGTGACCTTTTTGCGTCGTATTGGTTTTAATTATGTTGTTGCACACGGCAGCTTCACTGACACGAATCCACCATCTAACTGGCAAGATGTTATTAGAATAATCATTCTTATAAACAACCACATAGTAATTACATTTAATGGCAAGACTTGCAGTCTGCACCGTTAAACTTATGGCCGAAACGAAAAAACAATATTTCCAAGATAATCCCGATAACCAACATCGCATATTATATATATTGTACAGAACAGTGAACTAGATAGTTGATCTCATTTCTCAAGCATGTGTTTTTCTCAATAATAATGGTTCTGGTACATTTAAAGGAATGATAACTACAATGTATCATTATTCTGTCAACCATAAGGTAGAATTTGTACAGTAAACCATTATGAACTGAGGTATAGACATGCAAGAAAGTGCACGCTGCTTACACTTGCTACTTCTAAAAAATTAAACCTGTTTGAGATACTTCACAGAGATATCCTATTGCAGTATACGTAATAATATCAGAACAAGGAATAAATATTTAATCATTCATTACTAGAGTGATCTTCCAACTTTGCATTGGTTTTCTATATGAAAACGGGGCACGATTCTAAGGGGGCATTTCTTGATCTTGAATGAAATAATCAAATCGGAGGATGAAGGGCAGGGTACAGTTTTACGTCCAGCTCGTATCCTGCATTATGCCACATCCTCATCGAGTTTTCTACGAAATCTATGTACCGATAATAGAGGGACGGTACATCTTGTACGATTAATTAGCAGACATCCGTGAGCATAATTACTATCTAGAGTGTTTACGTTCCTCCCAGTGTCCTTGTATTCGTGACAATACTTAGGAGTAAACCAACGTAAAATAAACTAATTAGTATGTACATTACCACTTAAATGATCCAGTTACACGTACAGAAAATGGACACTAATTATCATTACATCATTTTGTTGTATAGCAGGAGGTGACTCAATTGAAGCAATTATTCATGGTCATATTTCTCCTGAAATGAGGCACATGTACAGGATCAAACGATGACAAAATAATAATGGCAGTTAGAGTGGACAGAAGAAACTTCTCTAAGTTGAATGGTTTAGGTGCAGGTTAATTAGTCCCTCTCCCTCTCCCTATGCTCCTGCTCTTTTCACCCGATCCCTTCGAGATAAGTACACTCAACTTTCAGCAGTCAAAACTAGCAATGCTAAGGTTATCTTTGTGATGGCTCAAAACTATCTATCACGTAGATATATAGGCTACAATTTTATGTAAGCCACATAATATGAATACGAATACCCTACCACAGCGACACTAGAATTGTAAAACCTACCCCTCTCGTTTTGCATGGTAATTGAATCTTCTTCAGCCTGTGTAAATCCATTCCTCAACTTGTTAGGCAGAAGGCACCTTGTGCAATTACGCAGCTATATGTTTATATTTTCAAGTCTCCAGGAATAAGTATGCCATAATGTACACAACTCATGACACCACAAAATAGGTCATTTTCACGGTTCGTGTTAGAGATCCATAGAAAGAAAAAGAAATGTTCTTCACGATTACCTTTTTCATTCTATTAAACTGGCCAATGATAGAAGAGACAAGGTAAATTACGCAATAAAAAGGGATCTATTTATCAGAGTGTATGGGTGGAAATAGTATCCTTTCAAAAACCAGGCCACTTTGACAAAAGGACACCATTTATCTGCTACGAAGCTCTAAGAGCGACTTTGGATGGAAAATGAATGTTTGACATTATCTTGGCAATGTCCTAGCGAGACGGAGATGTTTACGAAATACTGTATTTTGTAGCATGAGATACGGCCATACCTAACTGCACTTAACTTAATTCGCCAACTAACCAATAACAGTCAAATCGATTTAAATACTGATAAAAATATTGGGAGTGTACTTTATTATGGTTAATCTGCTTTTATCTGTCTCTTGCTATTCGGTTTCCCCCCAATACTACTCATGGCTGAAGATCAAGATGCTCTGGTGGCTAAAAATGAGCAACTTGGGTTACATACATCACCTCTTTCTTACGTTCCCCTTTTAGCTGATGAATGATTTATCTATACTTCGACAAAACAGAGATACCCGTCTATTCACCCTGTCACAAAGGCAACATTCAAGTCTAGTTCCTGCAACTTATTTCAGTTTTTAAACGTTTTACTTTGCAATGTGGGCTTCTGAAAAAAGTAAACGCCTGTTCGTGATTTAGATGAGAAGATTATACTTTTTAGCCTCTTTTTCATCCAGCTACCTTCACTGCCCTTTAATCCCATTTCTTTTCAAAGCTGTGTTTGTGGGTAAACTTCCAGTCGTTTTCTTTTATCACAGTTTTATTCAAAGCTGTCTTCGTACCCAGGATATGGTTGACAGATCTCTAGTATTAAATCGCAGGATGATCGCATGAGTATTGGGACAAAAAGACGGATGGTGGTAGGTGGATGTAACTGGTCGTTAAGCCTCTGGTCGAGCCTGTGCTCTTTTCCCCTCTTTGGTAAAGTACAATTCCATCACTTTCTCCTTACTTTATTTCCACTGGCAAAAATGTATTACCTCAATATTGTTCTAGCTTTCTATCTCAAACGTGATGTAACTTAGAGAGATCCTGTTTCAATTCTTGTGTAATCTTTACAAAGAGGAGAATCTATAAGAGCCAATTACAGGAGGCTATTTAAATTTTCAAGATCTTTTCATCAATCAGGAGACTTTTCCGCATCAGTAATTACTTATCATGCAACAAAAATAAATTCTTCGATGTTCATCTTAACAAGAAGTCTCTGATTGTCCATACCCTGTCACTAAGTCTTGTTCCAGTGGTGGTTGAAATTGACCACTGTAACAACTACCTGTAGAGGTAGATAGTGACAAGTTAATCTGAGTGCATGGCCTCTCCTTATTGCCATATGCTGCTACGGCAATGGACCATAGATACTGGTAATCAAACCAACCAACATAGCCTGGTCGTCACTGTACTGCTACAACTAAAACAGACCCCAGGTGAACAGGTAAGAATAGGTGAGTACATTGGTTAATCAGAGTTTATGGACCAGTCCAAAGGTGTGCTGACACTGACCCCCACTAGTAGACAACCAATGAGAAGGCAGGTAACCAATAGTCTGGTAGTTGCCGAGATTGAAAGCTTTCTATGCCCTGGGCCCACCAAGGGATATATAGTTGTTACAATTGGATCTAGATGGGGAAGAAAGCAATGCACAGAAGAATTAACCTTACAAATGTTATGTTGGTGTACTATTAACATCTCACGGTAAACTTTGGTATACCCGTGATACTATCTGAAGAGCTTGTTTGTAAAAGAGATAGTTGAGGGAAAAAAGAATTCTTTCCATCTCCTTACAAAATAATATAACTGAATCCTCGCCTTTCAGCCATAGAGATACGTTATGTATATCTATGTTTCAGCATACTTAATTTCATGCTTTTACGGCGGAAACGACGGGACCCCTTCCCCAAACAACCAATGAAACCTGCCGAAAAACATAAAACCCAAACCGCCTCCCCCTCGACCCGTTTCAGTCTCAAATATTTACAAACCAGTCAAGTCTGTCGTTAAGAACCCAGAGATCTAGGGCGCCGATCAGTTTGTAGAGGTGTGAATAAGTGCTCATCTCACACCACAGCTTGACACGGCTACACGGGTGGGGAAGAGGCTATAGATATGTGTGTGAATTGGGTGAATGGGAGAGGGAGCGAGAAGCATGGCATGAAGTGTACAAATAAGTAACCCAACTTTAGTGATTTTTTTTAATTACATGTGATTAATAAGCAATAAACAGTAGTCTGCCAAAGGAGGCGTCAGTGATACCTCAGTGTATTGACCTATAGATTGTTAATTCAATCACAGGCAAAATTAGCTTGACTCTCATGACCCTGGGCCTCAGATATTTTCGTCTCTATTTGATTTTAGACTAGTCAACTGACTCGATTTTATGAAGCCACTTAAAACTGTCCTGCTATTTTAGTAAGTATGAAGTAAAGAACTCGTCATTATTCAGAAACAGTGGGTACTATTTCCACAAACAGCTCATACCATAGTTCACCCAGTGTTCGAGTATAAAGGTAATGCCTGTTGGACCCCCATGTCATTTTACTTCTAATTGCTTCACCAAAGATTTAAACTGTTTTGCTATAAGTATTCTTCCCCTATCACTAAAAAGTTCTAAACTAGACACGGAAATGACTGTTTGCACGACGTTTGCCACAGAAAAATACTTTCAATGCACAGGAATTAGGACCCACAAGATCCACAGAATTCGCTTATACAGGACTCTATTACCCTGTACAGACTAGGCTCAGAATGCACATTCTGCCTGTATTGAACTGCCATTATGAGCGCATTTTGAGGCCAGTCTGTAAAGGATATAAGATTCTGTTTTATTTTGCGCAGAAAGAGGCTGTCAAAGATTGAATTGAAATAAAGCTCCCAAAATTACAACAATTTGGATAGGATGATTGGTTTTGAAGTTGTCGAATTCATCATATTCACGTATGTATCTAGTTTAGACAGTTTATTTCTAAAGTTATTTATCCAGTATCTTCACTTACATTTTCCAGGCCTTTTGATATAACAATTATAGCGATGATTTAAAGAGATTGGTAATGATTGACAGTAATCAAAATAATAGAAGTAATGGCGATGGTTATTACATTAGCCATGGTTGGTAATTTCATATCCATAAATCATAAATATTGGGTAGTATATGTGCAGTCTTACACATTCTCTTTTCCAGTCTCCTAAATTTCGCCTTAGTGGTTGCTTATACAAAATTTCTGATGTTTTATTGATTTATGCTGATGGCCTAAGACGGTCGATAATTGTTTTAAACATGAAATCCATGTATATTGTTCTGAAAGTGTAACCAGAGAAGTACCTCCCTGTCTCACTGTCCTTCAGCAATGAGCCCTAAAGCCCCATACCCACTGTTGCGATTTTATCAGCAATGGTGACAGGCAACTGGGAGAATCGGCCGAATCTTATGATCGCCTGTGAGTATGGTAAATTAAAATGTGCATGTTTGATCTGAATCGGTGCTAAAATCGGCCAACTCTATGAGAATAACCAGCCAATTTTAGTGCCGATTAGTTGGCTGATTCAGTGAAATTTGCCTAGTGGGTATGGGGCTTTACTCTCCTGTCAAACCCAGAGGTCTGCCTAACCTTCAGCATTCAGCCCTTGCTCTCCTGCCAACCCCAGAGGTCTGCCTGACCCTCAGCTGCAATCAGCCCTTAGTCTCCTGTCAAACCCAGAGGTCTGCCTGACACTCAGCAATCAGCCCTTACTCTCCTGTCAAACCCAGAGGTCTGCCTGGCCCTCAGCACTCAGCCCTTACTCTCCTGTCAAACCAAGAGGTCTGCCTGACACTCAGCAACCAGCCCTTACTCTCCTGTCAAACCCAGAGGTCTGCCTGGCCCTCAGCACTCAGCCCTTACTCTCCTGTCAAACCAAGAGGTCTGCCTGACACTCAGCAATCAGCCCTTAGTCTCCTGTCAAACCCAGAGGTCTGCCTAACCTTCAGCATTCAGCCCTTACTCTCCTGCCAACCCCAGAGGTCTGCCTGACCCTCAGCTGCAATCAGCCCTTAGTCTCCTGTCAAACCCAGAGGTCTGCCTGACACTCAGCAATAAGCCCTTACTCTCCTGTCAAAACCAGAGGTCTGCCTGGCCTTCAGCACTCAGCCCTTACTCTCCTGTCAAACCAAGAGGTCTGCCTGACACTCAGCAATCAGCCCTTACTCTCCTGTCAAACCAAGAGGTCTGCCTGGCCCTCAGCAATCAGCCCTTACTCTCCTGTCAAACCCAGAGGTCTGCCTGGCCCTCAGCACTCAGCCCTTACTCTCCTGTCAAACCAAGAGGTCTGCCTGACACTCAGCAATCAGCCCTTACTCTCCTGCCAAACCAAGAGGTCTGCCTGACCCTTAGTAATCAGCCCTCAGTCTCCTGTCAAACCCAGAGGTCTGCCTGACACTTAGCAATCAGCCCTCAGTCTCCTGTCAAAACCAGAGGTCTGCCTGACACTCAGCAATCAGCCCTTACTCTCCTGCCAAACCAAGAGGTCTGCCTGGCTCTAATCAATCAGCCCTTACTCTCCTGTCAAACCCATGGAGGTTTGCCTAACCCTCGGCAGCCAGCCCTTCCTCTCCTGTCAAAGCCAGAGGTCTGCCTGGCTCTTACCAATCAGCCTCTACTCTTCTGTCTAACTCTATGGAGGATCCCGTATAAATGAGACAACCGAAATATTAGGGTTGAAATTAAGTGGTTCAGTTGAAGCAGATTCTAGGCATTTCAAAAAAATGTTGCAAGACTGTAGTGTTGTGTTTTGGTTTAACATCATAGAAATGTCCTTGGAATCATGTCACAATAGTGATTTTTGATTGGTGCACAATATTGTATACTGCATTTGTTGCAAGTTATTACATAAATGTTTTTATCACTTTGCTAATGTATATTGATTTTAGGTGAATGTATCTTGCCCGTCAAATTCATGTTTTGGCAGTATCTACGGTTTTTAGGTCTCTTGTATGGAGTGATATCAATAATTCAATTTGTTTTCCATGTGTTGATTCAGTACCAGTTGATACATGGATGCATGGGATCTGCCCCACTTAAATATATCACAGATATTAAAGTCGCGATTCAGAGGAAAAGAGATGGATGCATGGTCTGGGCACCATCTTACCTCAAGGTTTAAATCTACTAGATTAAACTAGGGATCTCTCATGCTCCTACTAACATCGTTTACAGTTCTTTTGCTAAAAAGATATGGTCCCGTCTAATATGTGTGGTTCTCTATCTTGCAATAACCTTATATATATGGGCATTCCCATTATTATAATTATTATTATATAATATTGGTGTGCCCATAATTATTACCTGTTACACCCATATTACCTGGCCTTGCCCTAAATTAAAAAAACTGAAGACTTTTAAAAGACCTCATATGACATGCATGGGCACCCGTGGGATTTCAAGATATATATAATTATTTTCTAACTAGTTCTCCCACTCTTACCGGAGTTCTCGTTAATATCTAGTTCAGTGTATTGTAAATGATATGCCCTTGCCGGGTAATCTGATTTATTTTTTAATTGTGTTTTGAAGTTACATAAATGAAATTATCAAATATGTATATTCTATGAGCAATTGGAAACTTGAAATATGACTCCAGAAAATCTTTATAATACCTTTCTGATACCAAAATATTCCATTTTCCAAGACATTTTGAAGGTGTTTTTGACTTGCGTAAACTGGTAAATACTTAGACATTCTACCAAAAAGAGAAAAAGATAGAAATGACAGAAAAAGAAGGTTACACCTTATTAATAATGAAATTTAGATTGACCTAAAATTAGAGTTTTTTAAAGACGTCGGGCCTGATACAGTATAAGTGGCAAACCCAAAATAAGACCTTTAAATACCTGCCAGAGCAGCCTGTATACAATGGAACCCGTCTAGTCATGTGCATTACAGCCTACAGAAAGTTATTCAAAACTGCATGGGCGAAAATAGGAACATTCATGACCATATATAGCCTAGAATTCTAGAAAGAAGACAAGCGACATGTCGACGGGATATTATACAGTATGACGCCGGTTGGCACGATTCGCTGGCCAAAGCTTATCCATGAACCAGACCTATTTTGGGTAGCACAGGTGTGAGACTTTAGTGGGGGAGGGGTTGGAGAGAATAGTGAGGGGTTCTAAATATACAGTGACTGAACCTGTACCTGCAGGTACAAATCGGGCACACAGGCCCTCTCTGTCGGCCACCAGACTTACCTGAGACTCGGCCTAAGGCGGGGGGTCAGGTGAGGGGGGCCAAACACACCTCCAGCAGGTCCGGTTTTAGATTGTCTCCGGGCGGGTCGGGGCTTACTCCAGTACCTCCGGGCCGCCGTCAAGCAGCCAGGTGACCGTCGGTGTAGCGGCTCGCCCCCTCCTCCTCCACGGCAGCAGGACAACAGATCCAACGCGTCGGGCTAAGCATAGTCCACTGAGTGTGTGTATGATTAATAAACGTGGAGGTAAACTATCGAATCAGGGGTACCTGAAGAGAACTCACCCCTCTACCAAACTGCCCTACGGATCTCCGGGAGGGACTACAAGGCGTGGGAGGGCTGGTTTTTGTCACGGCTTGTCGTGGTCGGTCCTTCCAGCACCTCGACCCACTAGGCGGATGTCACCCCGTTCCTGCCTGGCCGTGACCGACCGACCCACCTTTTGCCGAGACGCACTGCGCCGACGCCAGTAGGGAATGAGTCACGCCTCGGTGCACACCATGCAGGCGGGGCTCCCCACGGTGAAGCGCGCCTGGGTGACACGCGTCTTGTTGGATTTTCAATTTTGATGAAAAACAAAATACACTAAAAGTAACCAAACTAGTGGTTTTTATTCGTGCATTGAACAGTTCACCCATCTCTAGGATAAAAGAAAACAGAATGAAGTTAATAAAATAAAACGGGTTCGAGACACGACTGATTTTTAGCAAGGGTGGGTTATCTTGTATCATTGCTAATCTTGCATCACATGCGACTGACTATCGTGCATCGTTGCTAATTCAAACATTATAAATTATAAAATTAATTAAATAAAAGGCAAAATGTTTTTTTTTGCCGAACTTTAAGAACTATATGCTGGTAAAGACTGGTTTTATCTTAATGTTAAATAAATATTTCAAAGTTGGAACAATGTTTGCTGTATGGTTACTTTGTAATCAATGTGTGTTTACAATGATTATGTTTTGACCATTAAAGGGAGCCAAAACCAATATTGGGTCAAAATTTGGTAAAATGTATTAACTATTGAAATACATTCTATGACCATAACTGAGGCCCAAAATAAAATATAGACTTTGAAAACAGGCTTTATAACTTCCTCAAAATACATTAAAACATGTCCGTGGCCAATTTTGGCATTGGGCCTAATTAGTGTGTACCAGTGAGCCAAGTTTAAAAAATCATAACCCTGAAACCACACCTTTCAAAATTAAGTAAAAATTTACAGCGATTATTCAATTAACTAACTGATGACTCTGATAGTTACATGTTTCCCTTAGTTTTAGTTTTTAAATGGCAGTGACTTTTATTAGGTCCCTTAGCCATAGTGCTATACCCATGCCTCCCGTGACGTCACAAGCTTTGAATGCATGTGTTACAAGGAGGTATTCCTGTTCTACATGTCAGTGGGACTATTGCATTTAGATTTAGTTTATCAAAATAACTGAATTAAAACACTAACAAACAGATGAAGGATGAACGTATTTAGAGTCAAAATATGGCTGTTCGTGTGAACTTTAAGTTTTGCACAATTTTGTCACATTTTAGCACACCCACGTGGTGAAAAGGAAAAAAAGGACATTCTTCTTTGCCTATTCAGCACTCATTTCTACGCATTTTAGAACAATTACTAACATTTTATTGTGTGCAACTAAGTGTCTAAGGTAGATATGGCGTGTATCTAACTTTTACACAAACTTGGATGGCATCATATATTTACAAAGGCATAAATAATGGATATTAGACATGTATTTTGAAGAATAAGGGGCGTTGTCATTTCTTGCTTCGATGCACAACGATGCATTGTTGCCAGAACAACGTCTCGTCCCAACCTTTAAACAAAATGAGTAAATACTATTCTTAATGAATGGATGGAAACATAATTGGATTATATATACGTGGAATCATAGATAGATTAGGGACTTTGTTCTGTTTCGCTATAAACAAATAACGTTTTGAGCATTAGGCTTATACAGACTAAGAAAAAAAGCATGTCCATTTATGTGCGCTCTTGCAGATAGATTGGATTGTTGGTAACTAGGCCTATATCGGGAACTCTGCGCATGACCTTTACAGGTGAAGTTATTACCCGAGCGCTGTTAGACTCTTAGCAGTCATGACCTTTAATTATCAATAGTATTTCCTTTCCATTGTAGAATACAGGCTTTAGTCGATGACATAGCTCGTTCAAAAATATTGTACGTAATATTTTACAGGCATTTAGATAGCATTCAAACCAGGGAAACACCCTATTATCCAGTGTAAAAGAATAATAACATTCTTTTTTTTTATCAACGCAAAATAAAAGCACACAAAAAAATAATAAAACAAAACAAAGCGCACAAACAGAAACAAACAAACAAACAAAAAACGAAAAGGGGTTTAAAAAGACACATGCAATAAATTGGTACCTATCAGTCGTTCACCAAAAATGAATACTGTCATGCTATGATATTATCTTTTTTTAACATGTTATTAATCAGAAAAATCTCTTCCCTGTGCTACTTCAGCCAGCATCGGTGGTTCAGTGGTAGAATGCTCGCCTGCCACGCGGGCGGCCCGGGTTCGATTCCCGGCCGATGCAAGTTGTTTTGGACAATGTCAGCTATGATCTCCACAGGAGGCCTGCAGGCAGCATACAACCTGGGAGGTGTACCATAATCATGGCCGGTTGCGAAGACCTGTGGTAGATAGTACACGAGTGAGTTGGGTTACGCGAAATATCCCACGAGGCGTCAGCCGAGTGGGTATTTCAATTAGCCCAACTAACGAGGGTGCTATCTGACATAAAACACGGTAAAATATAGTGATCAAGCTTAGTGCTTTAATGCATATCAACAGCCATCTAAAAAGAAAAATTGGTACGTGGGGAATAATTATAAAACACTTTTTGTTTTGATTAAATCATTTAAAAATGAAAGCATCAACATTTTCAAAATCTGATTGGGAGATTAATAATCTGACTCCAACTTAAGATAATGATTGATACGATCCAGGCTTATCTAGGTCTGCGCAAAACACCATCAGAGGCTGGGTTAAACCAAAGATCAATCTATTTCCTCCTTGGTTCAAAACCCATGTAGGGCCTACATATAGAAATTTACAATGGCTACAAATAAGTTTGTCGATTGTCATCTTGTTATGCAATGCAATAATTATATAGAACTGTATGTCTATAGCTGGCAATACACAATGAGTAAAGGAAATAATTATAACCTACATCAGTTCAATGCTGCATATATATATATAGGCCTAAATCTTCATGATTGAATCAGACAAAACAGTATAGGCATTGTCTTTTAAATTTCATTTTTATTATCCACTGTTTCATACAAAGACAATATCTCTCAACAGTTTCATAATATGATAACAATATACTCTTACGTACAAGAACAAAATAATAAAGCTTATGAACAATACATGAGATTCCGGACCACGCCACTTAGCGGCAGCTTTGGCCCAGTATTACAAGCCAGACAAATTTGGTAATCTGCTCTCTTTGTGACAATCTAAATTGTCGATATGTAACAACATATACTTTTTGATATAATACAAAGTTACAAAATAGTTTCTATATGTATTGATAGTACAAATCTATTTATTTTTTCCTGATATATCTGTATCATATGTATGCAAACATAATTTGTCAATAATAAAAGTTTTGATTCTATTCTATCCAATCAGAGGGACCCGCTCTGTGCTTATCAGTATTACATAATTACTGTCTGTCTTTCAGTCCCCCTATTAAGCACCCCAGCCTAGGCCCAGGTCGTCACGGGCCAATGGATCCACGTGGTAATGTTTGTCTGGGTGTTTTTCTTCAGTCATGTCTGATCTTCCAGACGATAGCAATGATACTAATATTTTCCATTTTTTTGTAACATACATAACATTGCATCAATTACAATGAATATGGTTATGTTATTTATACGATGACAATATATAGTGGCTTATTGGCGTCACTGACTGTAAATATACATACGAATGCATATGACATTCACAGAAAATCCAAATTCATGCATATGACATCAAAATTGAATAATTATTTGTACCTGGTGGAATCTTGTCCATTAACAAATGAATGCTGGGTAACTGCTATACAATTTCATGATCTTGTTTTAGTTTAAACATGACCGTTCTCAAGAACGTATGAAATCATACAGAACTCAGTACCATTAAATATTCACTAGAAATGATTTTTATTGCTCATTTGAAATCATGGCTGCAGGTAATATTTCTTAATGCAAGGGTATCCTGATCCATAATTTGGTGCTTAGCTTAGGTAAATTAAATTGGGAATATCTTTGATTTTGTGTTCTAATGCTTTAAACTTTTTGATACAATTTATGTTCTTTAAAAGCAAACATATTAAGACAAAGCAGATTACATTTTCATCGAGTTTTCAACATTCCTAACTTTGCCCTGTCTAATAATGACACCCTGTAATTGGGTCCTTTCACTTGAATACTTTTTAACCAGTCAAGAGTTTGTACCCAAAGACCACCTCCCCTAACTTTTTCAATAATATTAATGTTGCTAGGGATCGGCTCGGCTCGGCGGAAAGGACTCTATTGATAATGCATGTATCTACCGTTCGATTTTGTCATAGGCACACTGTGTATATATATTTTCAATAAAATATGAGTACACATACATATGCCCAACACAATAATAGAAATTCGCCATTTATTGGTATACAGTCTATTTTTATCATTCTCGTGTCAGATTTTCTCAAGTGATACATTCCACATTGTCAAACCCCTATTATAAAGGCTCACTTTCATTTATTCCTTTTATTTTGGTAAAGTATTTATTTCTTTTGACCCCTCCGCGACATGTCACAATTATAACCGGTGTTCACTAAAATATTGCACAAAATACAAACATTAGTCTATTAAATTGCCGTAAAATCAAAATTATTTGAGATTCTTCAGATGGAAAGCATCTTTCATTTATTTCTCCCTTCAAATTAACACGAAGCTCAATATGTGGTTGGCATTCAATTACATCTATTTTTGTTTCTTTCCATTAACCAATCATCTTTATTCGTAGTAAATTTGTAATTTAGTTCTTGAAAAGAAATTTACTTACCATCTATCTTTTCTCTTTTATCAAAAGCTTAACAGTAATCAATAAGTTTGTTGACTTTTTGTTGAAACCTATAATGTTTTCCCGGCATTTTCTCGATTAGGATCGACTACAATGTAATACAAAATCAACTGCGATGACGGATCGATTCAACCTTCCAAATCTTTGAAGCTCTGTCCTCTAAAATTAGGAAGCCTAATTTTCGATCCCCAATTTTACAATTTGCCTTTTCCACACTTGATCTAAATAACATGTTTATTCTGCAATCTACAGTAAAAAGATAGTATTGCGCTACATGACCTGAGCTGCGATATGACGACGTTGCAGAGACATCACACATAATATAGTTGAAATTGTTTGTTACACATGTGTAAGATACTACCAATGTTATCTGGTCATATACAATTACATCACTCTTGCATGTGAATTTTCTGTAATATCATCATAATGATTTTGCGTAGGGGCGTTCCATTTAGTAAGTACGTGCATTTTCAAAAATCTCAGACCCCTCCAACCCCCTCTTGGGCAGAGATACGCATTGGATTGTACTAAAATGTACGCACATTTTCAAAAATCTCATGTATATTTAATGGAAGGCCGCCCCCTATACCTCAAGTCGAGTAGTGTAATTGGACCTTAACTGTCTAGAGTGTTATGTAGCACGACCCCAAGTTGGTTTCCCCCGGCTGCAGCGAGGTTGTTGGGAGCTGGGACCACTGCGGTGGACTTAAGGCCGAGCAGCTTACGGAAGGCGAGGCGGAACTTCTGCATGCGATAGGCGTAGATAATGGGGTTAATAACACTGTTCAGGTGCCACATTACCAGCGTCAGGTACTGGAGGTGGAAGGTGAACGTTGTCTTCTCCTCCTTCACCTGGAGCAAAGATAAGCATGGATAAACGTTAAAACAATCTCAATGTCCCTACCTTTAGTCCAGGAGCCAAATCCTGAATTTAGTCAAAATAAGGATTTACCCTACATAGTGAGCCCCCTGGATTTTCGTATTTTAATCATCTTATGGCATCCTAAGGAACCTGAATCAGTACGGTTCAGAAGAATTTGGGTATGCAAATGTGCTACATTAGTAAAAATTGAAAAACGCTATTTCTTTTTTTTCTCAGGAGCTATGTAATGTATGATATTATGCTATCATCTAAAATGTAATTTTTGTCCTGAATTTTTGACATATTGTTTGATATTGTCATTGATAAAGTTCTGAGCAATTACAGAAAAACTGCCGTTTTTGTCAAGCAAGCTCCAGCAGCTTTGCCATCTATAATTATGTCAGGTACCCAAACCCACTTTTATTACAATTACAGGTGAGTTGGTACCTCTTTTATAGAGGCTTAAGGCCTTATTTCAATACACAACTTTGAGCTGCAATACCAGCACAATAATTATGATGATATTACAGCAAATTTGTATAAAAGAGTGATGTAATTGTTTAAAATCGACAATGTAGAGCATTTTACCCTTGTGTTACAGAGATTCTTGTCACCAATATCTGTGATTTCTCTGTGATTTCTCTGCAATATCTTAGGTCGTGTCATGTAGTGTAATAAGCCCATTAGAAGGAATGCATATTCTTTTACACATGTAAGTAGAGTCTCCCATGAGTATCTAGGGTTAGAGTACCACCTTGGCAGCTCTTAGGGGCTTCCTTGGGAGAATAGGTCCTCATTAGTCCTTGCTGATCGTGAAAAGTAACGATATTGGTTCGGGTAGGCAGGTTGTCTATAACCTCACAGGTGTTCACATTTACCATTATATATCCTATGCCCCAGCTGTCAAAGTATGGTAATAGTTTTTTCTTTAAGGCAGAAACCCGATATTACGATTTGGTTTTCTGCTGAAAAACTGGTTTATCACTCTATTGATCCAAGAGAGGTGGTAAAACCAATTGTGTGGTTAAATTCCCTGTTGGTAACCGTATCATTCATCTCCTAAATTCTTTTCAATGTTTCAATAGTTCTTGCCATGAATATGACCATCTGATTATTGTGTAACCAATGCAACTAGCTGGTACCAAAGACAAGTTATTAGTTAATCGTCCATTTGTATCTTTTGTCTTCACAAGTTTAATGTAAGTCATGAATCGGGTCATAATTATGAAACGATTTTGTTGTATAATTTCTAAGTGCATTATTGTGTTACATAAATGGGTGTACTTGTTTTGATGAATCACATACAATACCTGGATTGTTAGTGGGGTCTGTTAAGGTAATTTTTTAGTGAAATCGTTACGCGGCGGATAAAAGCATCAAATTTGGTATGAGACACCTCTGAGGCATAACTATCAGTTCTGGAAAAACCAATATGGCCGACCTTTGCTTCTAAAATGACTAAAGAGACATGGTTGGTGTCAAAATTGTGAGATTATGGGTCAGGGAATTCAATTATTTCCATTTGAAGTCAATGCTGAAATCCAAAATCCAAGATGGCTGACCAATACTAAGAAATAACAGGATATTCAGCTGCTAAAGTAGCTAGACAAGTGGAAATGGTTCCAATATCAGTTGTTTATAACGTAGAGGGCTCAGTAGATAGAATATTCATCCAATACCACAGATTTCAAAATGGCTGAATTTATTAGCATGAGACCTTTGACAATGACCGCCAGATTCCAAAATAATTCAAAAGAAAGGATATATACTTTAAATACTCTCACAGCTAGGACCCCTTCATTGAATTTCAAAGGAGAGCCACCTTGAAATATCAAAAGAACCCCAGTGGGGGCCCAAAGTCCAAAATGGCTGACTTTTATTGAAATAATCTTATATCTCAGCTTCTGGAAAAATTTTGAATCCTAAAAACATACAAAATTTGTCAAAATTTCATTTTGGTATTTCAAGGTGGCTCCCCTTCTAGATTTAATAGTTATGCCTCAGAGGTGCCTCATGCAAAATTTGGTGCTTTTATCCGCTCCGTAACGAAATTGTTGTTAACAGACCCCACTATGTTATTAGTAAACATTCGACAGTTACTATTTAAGGAGAGCCTAAGGGTATTGAGACAATCATGATATTGTTTCTCGTGTTTCATAGGGTTTGAAGAAGAAAATACAATTTTATTGCATATTCCTATCTGGAAGCGAACTTAAGCATGGGCATTTTTCTAACGTAAAACTCAGCCAAAAAGCAATTAAAGAAAAATGTTTCCAATAGTATGCCCCCCCTTTTCAAAGTGTTGGGTCCACCAGTGATTAAGTATATATGCCAGTTTGAATAGGCTAGTCTGATATCCCACACAGGTAGTCCTTAGTGGGAGAAAGTTAAATGGGCGGGTATGGCAAGCTTTTGTAAAAACCTTAGCAAAATTTGAGGGTGCCTATTTGGCCGAACTTTCTAACCATTTTTATAGGCAAGTTATAGGCAAATGACTATCCCTAAAACAAAATCTTGGACATTTTAACTAACCCCATGGTTCATAAAATCAAAAAAGTAAGATGTCACTGAAAAAATTGGTATATCATTACAAGATGTCTTTGAATGGACACCCATTAATCCCTTCATGTTTTCTTTAGGATGATCAGCCGTAGGCCCTCCACTGGGAGGGGTCCCACAGTCATATGTTCAATTTAAGAATGTATATATGATATAATGGAAACTAGTGACTAGGAATAGGGACGTGTTAGCCTTTTAGGTATGAATCCTAAAGAACTATCAGAAGAGAGGGATATATTTCTAGTTTAGTCCCCATCAATACAAAGTGTGGAAAATAGTGACTAGGAATAGGGATGAGTTAGCCTTTTAGGTATGAATCCTAAAGAACTATCAGAAGAGAGGGATATAATTATATTTAGTTTAGTCCCCATTATTACAAACTGTGGTAGTGGGGCCCAGTGGGACCCACCCCTCGTGGGCCCCAATCAGGACCAGGGGCCAACGACTGGCGCCTAAAACAATATGATTGAAATAAGCTGCAGGTCCAAACGGGTGTAGGTGTGATGAATGTCCATTCATCAGTGTCAGAATCAGGTATCGAAAAGTAATGAACCAATAGGTTAGAAGTATATTTTATGTAAGGGCCCGAAAGCCCGAAAACCGAAAACCCGAAACCTGAAAACCCGAAAAAACAATGTTAACTGGATGTGACGTCAGTATGATCACGTGACTTGAGATGGCCAATCAGAGCCGAGTATAAGGGTATAAAAAGGGGCAGTGAGGCCCGGAATAAACAGTTCCTTATTGGTACTCCTTGTGTTCACATGTGTCTTCTTCCATTAGAATAGCCCTCGAAGAGGTTAAGATGCATAATATGGTCGAATAACATATAGTTCTCTAGGAAAGCAAAGTAATTAAGGTAATGTTCACAAGTAATTGAGAGGCAAAGGAACCGAGGGCCAATCTCTACGGCTCCCCTTCGGGCCCATCCCCACCATTTTCCTATAACCCTCCGCCTGGTGACAGAGACCCCCGGTCCACTGTGCCCAATGTCTGAAACACCCCAGGCCCGGCCGACCAATGCTCACCCCCCTCTTCAACCAATACTGATTTCCCGACCGATCCACTCATCCCCCCTCATGCACGAGGCACGGCTCTTGACCTCACATCTCGGCTTCTTGCTCAGGCTTTTTGCCCGACTCAAAGCCAAAATAACTCCCACGTCCCTTCGTTGCAGAAATCAGGAACCCCGAACTACCGAGGAACATCACATAAGCCATCATTACAATACTTAGATCACCATTATATAGTATAATGTATAGATTCAATCCCATCATCATACATATCTTTTGGGGTTTAGAGATCTATGGTGATCATAAAGGGTTATTCAGCTGTAGGGGTAGCAGTATATTATCGGCTTGTCATTCAGAGCTCTATCCATGTGTATGGAGGCTCTGTGAAGATTAGGCCCCAGAATTCCCTAAATTCCTTGCAATTAAAGAAGTTGGAGAAGAGGGGAAAATTTATCGCCTCTTTGAGATGCAAATGACGATCAATGTGGGGGGTGATAAACAAGGTTTATTGCTCTAGATGCTGGCGCCATCCTGGCTGGCAAAAGTCATAACTCCTATATCGCTGGGGTTTTGGGGCATCAGATCAATCATATTTGATCAGATTTATCGCTGACATTGCTGGTTTTTTTTTACAAGTCACTAAGGTTTATCATCAGGCAGCAGGTGGCGTTGATAATTACTTGGTGTCACCTTGTCTACCTGGACCTAGCTTCAAAGCCTCCTTCGTCACTGGAAATATTTCTCAAGTTTCGTCACCCCGTGGAGACACAGCTGTAAGTGGTGTCTCCACTAGGTGACAAACACCCAGCGATGAAGGGTAATGCCAGGCAATGTGTTAACCCTTTCCAACCATGGCAACACAGGCCATAAGTCGCCATTGCTTGAAAGGGGTTAAGTTCGTTATCAGACAGCATACCATTTTCATCACCTCATGGAGACACCGCTTAAGGGCCATACCAACTCAGCGACTTGAACGGCGACGGGCAATGGGAGACTGGGAGAATCAGCGGCAAAGTCGTTTGGCGACTCGGATATCAAGCGCGTTTGATATTTTACTGGCGATTTTACTGATGACTTTACCAGCGATTCTGTTGCCAGTCACCCATCGCTCAGAATCCACACCATACCCAAGGGGAGTCACCCAGTGATTCCATTGATACTTCAGTCATCCAACGACCCAACGCTGATTCTCCCAGTTGCCCGTTGCTCGTCGCCGCTAAAGTCGCTTTGTGGGTATGGGGCTTACAGTCGCCCGGCGACTTTACTGGCAATCATTTATTATATTTTGACATATTAAATATTGTAATCCTTCTTGTGGACATACATCCCATTTACCACTTTATATCCACACATCAAGCATTCTTTTTAAAGAAATTTAAATTCACATTAAAGATTAACTTTGGTTCCAGTCAAATATCTAAAAAATCAAGTCTTATATTATCAAATCTATATATGGAAAAAATAAAGCACTTCATACATTGGAGACATCAAAGTCCACATTTAAAGTTTGTTCATCCATTATATACTTTTAGTTTTCACGGATAATCCGACAAGAATCAATATGCATTTAACTTTTCTGGACAGAAAAAAGTGTGTGCCATATTGATAACTGAAAGCTGGTTCTTAGCGGCTAAGAAAAATTCTTTTCCCCCTCATTTCAAAATCTCAACGGATAAACCCTACCTTAAAAGAGTTGACGGTGAGTGGCACTGTCAGGAAAAGGTAGCTTGAAACCACGATGCCAGTAGTCTTCGTCAGTTTCCGTTGGCGCCTCTGTATATGATGAGTAGCATTAGTCAGGTGGGGTGCGACCTTCCGCCCCTGCTTCCAAACCACCACCCCGAGAATGACATAGTTCAGGATGGTCACAGCATTGAGGAAATAATACGGGTAGAACATAAAGATCCCCATGTCCTTCTCAGAGAGGAGAAAGGGATAAACACACGTAGGGATGGGATGCTGAATGGTGGACTTCACTGTAAAGGCTAATATATAGGTGGTGAAGAGGACCACCCAGCCTAAAGCCTGACAGGCCAGGGTTAGGCTTAAGGTGACATGTTTACTGTACCAAAAGGGAGTATTGAGACAGATAAGTCGGTCAATGGAGATCATGGTCAAGCTGAGGATGTTCCCAAAGGAGGCAATGACGTAGAGAATCTCCTTAATGATACACCAATAGATCCACTGCCTGGACCTTTCCATGGCCTCTACCGCCGTGGAGAAGGGCGTCAGTGACGCCGTCAGGACATCAGCAATGGCTAGATTAGCCAGGAGGGATCCAGTTGGGGTCTGGAGGTACGGATAACGGGCAACAGCTACGATGACCAAACAGTTGCCGAACCAGCCGAACACACTCTCCAGCCAACGCAGGGGGTAGTAGTAGCCAATACTGAATACATCCACCACTCCTGCAGTGTCCTCCAAACTGCTCGTGGAGTTATAAATAAAACTGGAGTTGCTCATCCCAAAAGTGTCCCATGACTCGGTGGGGACAGCATCGGTCGTGTGGTTTGCTGCATTAACTGAAGCCATTGAAATCCCAGCAATGAGACAGAGAGCCAGTGAGGTCGGCTTTGAGCACATCATGATGGCTTGGGTCAGCAATAAGAAGTGAGGGCATGGGGATGGCTTGAGACGGGGACTGTCCAGATGCTGACCGCGGTCGTGGCAGGTAGACAATGACATACATTATACCATCAACATGTAGCCACGCCCACCCTGAAATTAACATGATTGTCCCATTATGTGGAAGTGTATTGCCGCTGATTACTTTTTGATCGCAATGGCGCATTATGCATACATAATATGTATATTATATTAAACATATATATACACTATATGTATATATATAAGGGGTCTGGAGGGATGTTGTGGGCCTAGGGGTCCTTTCGGTTGGTGTTTGTGCAAGTGTAATGAAAAAAAAGAAATAAAGGGGTCTCGAGGGTTAACCTATGGCCTGGTTATTAGTTAAGGTTATATATTTGAGATTTGGGGGTCAACCATTTGTTCTTCATGCAAGCATTGGTGGAACACCTACCTATACCCTCATTTAATTGGGGTTGTCCTTGGATTAACAGGTTAAGTGGCTTAAGGCCATTAGGTCTGTCTCAGGAACTGTCCTCAGGTATAAAGTATCGTCATCAAGCAATAGTCGACAGCAGACTTGCAGGTGTTAACAGTTTAGTATCTAAGAGTACACTGATTTATTTCATGACAACAAGTTACCTTTATTAGGCTGTCCAAAAGGTAATTTCGAGTCATAGTTTGAGTATTACCTATTTTCGTGTCATTTACAACTTTGAGTTACATTTCAAGTATCAACTACGTTTGTGTCATTTATAATTTCATGTCATATTTTGAATAATTATTCACTAAATAGTTTATCTACACTGAAAACACAGAGTTGTCAAAAGTGGTGCCAAAAACTACAGCCCACGGTTTTTCATTACTTAATTATTTCATGTTTATTATTCTTTATTATTATCAGTTATTGTTCATTATTCATAATTTAGTTTTTTTTGTCAATGATAATTATTTAGTATCTTTTTGAAATTATTTATACCAAAATAATATTATGATAGAAATAACTCATGGGCAAAAAGATATTTTTTCAAAACGCTTTGACAATAATTGACAAGACATGAGTCATTAAGCATTTTTGTCTCTTAGTGTCTGTAAAGTTTTTCTCACTTAGTGCCCTAAGGTTGACACGAAGCGACAAAAAATCTGATTTTGTGATTTAGTGCCTTTTTGTCACTTAGTGCCATAATGAAACTTTGTGATTTAAGGACTTTGTTTCACAAAGATTGGTGTTATGTGACTTACGGTCAATTTGTAAATATGTGACACATGACTTCAGTGGCCCATAATTCACAAAATGACCCTGAGTTGCAAAGTGACCATAAGTCACAAAACTTTTGATATGGGTCTTAAGTGGCTCTAAGTTACGAAATGACCCTAAGTCATAAAGTGATGCTATATAAAAAAATATGTGAGATAGGACTTAAGTGGCCCTAAGTCACAAATGACCCTAAGTCACAAAACGTCTTTGCGAGTAAGGTAAAAATTTGCTATTAGTGTAATAAGCATTATCAAGGGTTTTTCTCGCGCATACGTATATCCTTCCCCTGGTGGACCTAGCTACTTGTATGCGCAGACTGAACACTTTGTGTCATCTCTAGGAAAACCCATATTTCTTATTGATCTATGAAATGTCAACAAACCAAAGTGTACTTATCACAGCTTTATGGTTATATACGTTTTCTTCAAAAATAAGGTTATGCCAACGTTTTGATCCATAACATGAATTAATATAGGCTACTCAGGCAAAAGGACATCAATTGATATATGGATTTTAATTATATCAGTACGTATATGTTTGAAAAATAGATTCTTGCATACACCAAATCCCAGTAGTAGCCCAGAGGTCTGGGATAATATGGTTAACGTCAGAGCACTGCAGGCCGTAGAAAGTTGGGGGGAAACATGAAGACGTTGAAAGGCAGCGTTGCTGTTGTCCGTCATTAAATTGCCCTTCACCAGCACAAGCTCATGTTTAAATTTCAGTCACATCAGCCATAATCTCTTCATTTTAAATGGTTAGTTTATGTTCAGATGCTGGATCTAACATGACACTTTTTTCTACAGGCTACTTAATGTTTAGGTTTTAGACAGCAGGGATTGAATTTCTTTAGTAGGTCTGTCAGTAATGGTGTATGCTTATCGACTTCGTCTTGTTCAATTGGCAACATAATGGGCTAGTCTCAGCAGGTATAAATCACAATAAGTGTAAATGACATACATGTACAATAGCCAGTCTATGTCACAAAACATATGACATAGGACTTCCGTGGCCCTAAGTCACAAAATGACCCTAAGTCACAAAGTGACCCTAACTCACAAAACATGTGACAGGACTTAAATGACCCTAAGTCACAAAATATAGTTAAGTCACAAAGTGACCCTAAGTCACAAAATATGTGACATAGGACTTCAGTGGCCCCTTATTCACAAAATGGCCCTAAGTCACAAAGTGACGCTATGTAATAAAATATGTGAGATAGGACTTAAGTGGCCCTAAGTCACAAAATGATCCTAAGTCACGTGACTTTGGGACTTGAGGTGGCCCTAAGTCACATAACAACCCTAAGTCACATAGTTTTGTGACTTAGTGCCCTATGTGACTTAGTGTACTAACAGGGCTCCCTTCGAGATAGGGGCCCTCTATCAGGTACATGTTTACAACCCTATGGTTGTCATACAGTTGTCAAACAGAAAGGAAAATCATCAATTACATTTTTTGGAAAGGAATTCTAACAAAATGTTATTTACCCTTATTCGGGACATCAATGGAAAGCTTTCCCCTGAGACTATGGTTACTATAATTTGGTTGTCTTGGAAACTTACATCTTCTTAGGCATAGATCAAATATTTTTTTAGGACATACACATTAAAAAATGCAAAAGAGACCCTGAATGCTAGTTGTTGTTATGTGGTTAATTAATTACTGGGGAACTGATCTTATAATATTTAACGTTATTGCCTTTATCGCTTCTTCTGTAAGTGCTAGTCAAGTGGTAGGTAAGTTCACGAGATGGGCGTTCATTTCCACAACGCGAACAACGCTTGGCTGAAAGTCAGGTTTATTTCGTGGATCACATAGATGCGTACAGAGCCAGTGCAATGATGGTTAATAATCCTAGGTTCACAAGTCCAATTGATGAAGAGTAAGCTTTCTCCTAAGAGTCCGCCTGTTCTTACATCCGCTCTCAACACAGTACAGTGGTCCCCCTCTTATGCGGCCACCCTTGGGGAATCAGTAAAGTGGCTGCATATGAGGGGTGGCGCTGGTGAGGGGGACACCACTATTTATCAAAAAGTATTGTGGACACATTATTTGTTACTCTTAATTCTCCCGAGGGGGTGGTACAGGGGAGGTGAGACAATATGACACCTCCTGAGCGTGTAGCTTGGCCTACTGAGGGGGTGGTAGAGGGGAGGGGGCGGCAAAGGTGAGACAATATGACACCTCCTGAGCAAATAAGTAACATGTTCTACTAAGGGTCAAGGTGAGACAATACAACACCTCCTTAGCGAATGTTATGTAGCTTGGCCTACTAAGGGTGTTGGGGGGGGGGGGGGGGGGCAAGGTGAGACAATATGACACATCCTGAGCGAATATGTAACTTGTCCTAGTAAGGGTTTGGTGAGGCCAAACAAAAAAAAGTAGTTGTGTTCAGGTAACATAGGTAGAAAAAATTAGGCTAAGTAGGTCGATATATTTTTTTTTCTCTTTTTTTACATACCAAATAGACATGGGAATTGTTGGAAATAAAAAAAATACTCCAAATTTCCCCTAAAAGAATTTTTAGCAGGCAAAATACATGCCCTGATAATCTAAATTATGTCCCAGGCTGTTCCAGTCACTTCTTTTGAATTTAAAAAAAAATGTGGGGAAAAAAAACTAAAAAAAGTTAGGGTAGGGCCCCAAAATTAGGGTAGTTCGGGTTACCTGAACACAACCAATTTTTTTTAGACCTAAGGGAAAGGGGCCGCCTAGGTGGCCGCTGATGGGAGGGGGGGGGGGGGGCTGCATATAGGGGGACCACTGTAGTTCCTTCAACAGTCACCAGATGTCCTTTCTACTTGTAGCTATCTAAACCCCTTCGATTCCTTAAGACTCGTGTTGTCCAAACGTAATGGTGTTCTCCGCCGTACCCATAGGCTTTACCCAATATATAGCAGTCTAGTATTGATTTTCCCCAAGCACTGACACTCGCTGGGAGATGCACCCTGTCTGCTATTGCTCGACAGTTATATTTACACCTACCAGCAGCTCATGCTACCTTTATACTATATGATATGGCAATTCCTATAATGTAGAATACTTTCTAGTATTCCCTTACTTGCAACTGGTGACATTCTCTTCATTATATCTCTATACAACTAATTTCATGCTCAAAGTGAATTACTCTTAACCTTTGTGCATCCCATTTCAGGATCACACTAATATTTATTAAAAAAAATCTTACTTGTGAGTATTTTCATGTTGTAGACATCATAATCCATAATAGTGGCTTCCTATTATCTTATTACTAGTTACTATGTATGGTCATTACACATAGGAGACTTACGAGTTGTATGTTTTTTGGCACCATTTACTTACAACTATAGGGTTGTCATAGGTACAGGCCATGACAACCTTGGGCTGTCATTTTAGGCACCATTCACTTACAACCCTTTTTGGCCTAAAGTTGTCAGGAGAAAATGACAACCTTTGGGTTCTCATCCAGCCTCAAAATTCACAATGACGACCCTCTGACAGCCCTCACATTTTTGTCACAAGGTCGTCACACAGCAACAATGGCCTGAAATGAGCCCTGCAACAATCCAAAAGTCACCTATGACAACCCAAAAGTCACCTATGACAACCCTCAGATGATTTTAAAGTGGCTCTCTGACGACTTAGTGTTTTCAGTGTAACTATATCAGTGTAACATAAAGACAATAAACAGCTGATAATCTCAAATTGTCTTGTTATTATGAGGAGCCCAGTTACAAGAACCAACATATCAGCCTATGAGCTAAGAGTTTGAATTTCAATGTTGTCACTGCTTGTTGGGCATACAGTGGATGCATGTCAGCAAGTTTTACAATCCGCTGATAAGGGCTATCATGTACTTTTGTGAGTCTTATGTGTCTTGTAAAAATGTGATATTCGAGTTGTCAAATAATGAATCATACATGATCCAAAGACCACATATTGTGATGGAGAAAACACCTGTTAAGAAAATTAGATAAATTTTATTGCTCCCAAGGATGTATTCGCATGGAAAATGTACTAGTTTAAGTTTGTTGAAATCTTGGGAAAGATTTTGTTCATTTAGCAAAGGTTTTACCCAGATTATCTTAATTCCCCATAGGTAGGACGCTTGATCTTAGTTTTCCTTTCCAGTCTTGCCTGACAGAATAGGGTGTTTCAGTAAGTTTTGTTATACGTTAATTGTCATGACACATTCGTTAGGAAATAGGCTAAATAGTTGATGTTACCACTGTGACCGATTAAGATAATTTTCTTTAAAGGGCCATACCCGCTAAGAGAATTTGACCAAGTTGGCTGATTGATTGGATCTAAAGTATACCGATTCTACCAGAATAATCATCTAACTTCACCAATTCATACCAAACACTTACATTTTAATATTACATAATGATTGTTGAACTTAATCGCCGCAGAAGTCGGTCGACTCTTTTGGTATATCCCAGGGTTGGACAAGAGTTGGAGAAAATAACCGTATAAACCATCCTTGTTTTCAAGAGTTGAGGTAACTGAAATAAGCAAGAATTATGTTTTTTATATCCTCAAGTACTGCTTGAACATTATGATTTCTTAAATTTTACCAATAATTGACAGATTTGCAGGTGTGCCAGCCAAGCAAAATGCTGTATTTCAGTACAAAATAGGGTTGGCCATTATAGGCTGAGCAGACAAGCTCAGCTTTAATTACTTTTGTAATATACAACTGTCTTCAGGGAATAAGCATTGATGCAATTTTGAAAATATTTCATAGTTTACCTTAATGTTGGTGTAAACTGAGAGGCTTATAGGTCGATTTGTGCAGCGATTCAACCCAGTGTCTGTGAGTATGCCGGTTAAATGCAAATCAGAAATATGTAAAGTAAGAAATATCCTAAAGCTATAATTATGTATACCCCCCCCCCCCCCTCAGAGTTGTCTTCATTCATTCAAACGGTTCAAAGCTGAGGTACACTGAAAAAAGTTTAGAATTTAAACACGTTTAAGGGCTAAACATGTTTCGAATCTAAACTCAAGAAATCTCTTCAGGCTCCACAGGTTGTGTCCATGAATTGGTGGATTTCCTGAGGATTTCAATGGATTTCCTTCTGGATTTCCGTAAATTCCTTGTAATTGAAGATGTTCAAAGGAGGACCAACACCAATCAAAATGAATTATGGAAATTTTATGTTTGGTATTTGATGGGGGAATCAATCAGCTTTTAAACTATATATTAGCCGTATCTATATGTTGAATACTTAACTAAGTATACTCCTTGGAAAAAATAAGGAAACCTTTAGAACCTTAACACTTTCTACTTCTAAACATGTATTAGATTAGATATGTTTAGAATCAAAACACACAAAACCATAAAGAAGAAATACTGCAAACAAGACATGAATTGTTTTAACAAAATATAAGCTAATTGTGCTCTAAATAAAGTTTTGTTTAAAGATTCAGTGACACGTCTAAACTTACTAAACACATTGGTTTTGTCATTCCCTGAAAGATATGTCTTGCATGACTAAACTACTTGTAAATTTATAGTTTAAAAGTATTCGTCCATTGTATTTTTAAAACTACCTTTTCTTTGCTGTGCTGGTGTCAGTTGTGGGCTAGAAACATTTTTTTTCTTTTTTGATTAATTTAAACCACTTTCACATAAATGTGTTCTTCCAAGTAGGTACATAATAATGATGATGAGATAAATATATACACATGTGGTACATAGTTGCAATGGTTTTCCCGCGATCAGTACTAGCCATAAGTATAGTTTTGTGGACAATCATTGCAAAATATTGGACTGATGTACTACATTAGATATTATCAAAAGACCATTTCTTCACACCAGTATATAATATAGATGTCCGGTCAACCACAAAGGGTTCCTTCCAGACTGATGGACTCAGATTTTTGGATATCAGTTGGCAACAGGTCCCATAATGCTGAACATTATGGCCTCATTGGGAGACACCATTCTGGTACACATGTGGATATGTATATATTTGTACACTAGATACTCTTTAATTTTGTACATAAATTTTGTGTCAACCAAGCCCAATGTAAGCCAGTGTACCTAAGCACACCTAGCTTTCCTCAATGCGACAGGTGTAGGGTTTTGTTTCTGTTGTATCTGTAGTGTTATCAATAGAGGTGTTTTGACACCTATATAATTATTATATAGGTGTCAAATCACCTCTATTGATAACAATAGAGGTGTTTTGACACCTATATATTATATAGGCGTCAAAACACCTCTATTGATAACACTACAGCTGTTAGATTAGCTGTAGCTGTAGTGTTATCAATAGAGGTGTTTTGACACCTAGATAACACAAGTCAAAAGGATATTATCCTTTTGACTATTCCTGCAACACCTTACAGCTAGCTAAAGGCTTGTCCCTGCAAGGCAAATAAACCCTGACAATTGTGATGAATTATAGTAATCAATTCAATGTCACGACACAAGTTCGAGCAATAATTATAGAGGTTAAAAGACGTTCTTTGTTAAAGTTATGGGTAAAGTTATGTTTTTGGACGCAATCACGAAGTACACAAGATTGCATGGTACAAGCTCGTACTGTACAAGCTGCACGAAAATGTATGCATGAGTTAGTAAACACGAAGCCGTAATGTACAATGTATCATCGACCGGAAGTGACCCCGGCAAAAGGTCAAAGTGACCGCGTAATGTTATGTAACCAATCAGGAGCCAGGTTATGGCTATATATAAGAGTGATTGCATGAAAATAAAAAGTCCCGTCTTGGTACTCATTGTGTTCACACCTCCTTTCTTCCTGGGAATGGACTGCGAAAAGATTTAGAAGAGCAGGATAGCAAGAGATACTGGTCCACGATAAAGAATTAGACCAAAGTTAAGCTGAAAAAGAGAAGTAGGAAGAAATAAGGGAGTGGAACGCGTGGGGACGAACGCGGCCGCATGAAAATGGGGACTAATTGATCAGAAGCATGAGCTCGGATTGTTAGTGGGTTTAAGGACGAAGATTTGGGACCTCGGCCTGCATGCTACCACCTTTTTAAATTTTTGGGCATGGTCCCCACCACGAGTTCCGGACTGCCAGTCTGAAGCGGTTGTTAGACACCCTGTATGAGTCACCGACCACAAGCTCGGTTTGACCCCCCTTGACCTCAGTTGGATCCTGCCTTCTGCTAGACCAAAGGCCCCAATGCTTACTTTGTGAACCTCCCCGGACTGTATCGCACCCACAGTCGACCCCTGTGTGTGGGGCACATTTCTGAGACATAAACAACAACTAGCCCGTCGGTTGCTCCACATTGAGCCTGGATGAATGGTCGCGTAATTTTGTCCCGCTATGAGAGATTGAGCATAACTTGGACAAGAACGGTCGAGAATACAAATATCTAGACAGGGAAACCCATACATCACACAATTAATTGCACTTTGTTGTCCGAGGACTGTTAACTCTTCACATGTGCGGAGACAAGAGCCTGTGTGCAGGAGTAATCACCATAGTTTGAAAAGGCTTACCAGTGCTTGGCTGACAAAGTGCACTAATTGTACAGTATATCTTGACAGTAATGAGCAAAGGTTTTCCTAGTGACGTCATGCATGGCCAGTGCTCTGCAGCAGTGTGTGGTGAGAAAGATAAGAGCAACGATAAGAGGCAACCAAAGACCCCAGACCTCACATAGAGTGACCAGTATACAAAAATGCATAGATTGTTGTCCTTTGGGCATAGAGGAGTTTTTCAACTTTTGCAACATTAGGTCCTGAATAAGGCTGACCAACTGCATGGCCAGAGCCACCTTTATTTACCACGTGTGTAGTGAAACTGTTCTCTACCAGGTGTCACTGTAAGCCAATGCTCTGTAGTTCTTAGCGGTTTCTTCTAAATGTTGATATAGATTCATTATAAAATCCAAAGAATTTTCTAGGTAGTGTAGAGTGTTAAAGAAATGTATATGGAATAAATTAAAAGTATTTTGAGTTAAAGGAAAATTATCTTTTGTGAGATTTTGAAAATGTACTTTGTTTAGACACCTTTTTCATATGCAGCCAGACCTAGGGACTAGGGTATGGGTCTAAAGGTTCTGGGACTCAATAGATTTTGCTAAGCCCCACCTCAGTTCAGAGGTCAATTCTGCATTTCTCCATGCATTATATTATTGAAAGAGGTTTAACTCCAGGCATAAACTTTTCCTCTTTGTTGATCCATTGAGATCAGGAAACACATTCCTCTCTGATTTGTGGGAACATATATCATATGATTCCAGAACAATATAAGTGAAAATGACAAAAGAATTTTGTTATTGACTTAACAGTTTACAACTGATTGAAATAGATAAAATAGATGCTAACTGAGCAGTAACACCTTAGCCCCCTTGCTCATGAACCTAATCTGATAATAGCTGTACACAGTCATAGTGAATGACTTATCTAATACCTAAAACATGAGATGCCATATTTGAGTTTCCTCTCACCCAGAGATAAACCAAATCAAAGCAACATATTTGCTAAGCTTCTTATACCCCGACATAATTCATACACTGTCAACTATAGATAATATCATTTATGTTACTATACTATTATATTGTAGATGTTAGTTATATATTACTCATACTGGAGATGACATAATTTCTGTGCTGTACTTATGCTGGACTCACGAGAAAAAGTTCTCTGGTCATGCTGAGGTGAGCCAGGTTAATAGACCAATTAAAAAATATTATTTTTTAAATTTGTTTATTAACCTGGCTCACCTGGGCATGACCTTTAAATGGCAGAATGTTTTGTTCATCAAAATGTTCAAAACTAATTAGATCCAGATTCATCTGGGTATCCGCTGTTTATAAATATTACAAATCATTCAAGGCTATGCACACACCCAGTCTCTCTCTCTTGGAGGCTGGGCTTGAAGCTGGACACATCCCTAAACATTAGCACCTGACTTTGGTCTTTTGTTCTACTTACACTACATCACTAAGGTAACCTTTAGTACACAGGGATATATTATTCTGAAACTTTATCATTCAAAAGCTCTACCACTTTTACAAAACTAGCTCACCCAAAATTATAACCAAAAACTTTTAGCTTGAGAAAGTTACTTTTAATACACACAAAAGTAACTTTCCGAGTAGATGAGAACTATGGCATGACTAGAGATTAGCATAAACCAACCCAAAGGCACGGGAAATGAGATGTCTGGCACACAGGCCACACACTGAACAACTGTTACTGTTGTGTTAGTGATAATTTTTACAATGCACATGGGGAATGAATTAAAGTATTTGTTATTATATTCTTTCATCTGGATATTGTTATCATTGATAAGCTACTGTGGAAATGGTTGAGTAATGCTAGCTTCTATTAACTTTAGGGCAGAGGTATTCTTCATTCAGGGTGTTCAAGTCCAAATGAAGACAATCATTTGCAGAGGTACAAATGTTTATTGAAAGAGATCCTTCAAGGCTGGAGAATACAAAATCCTTCACTTACATTGTAGTGCACAGCCAACCAACTGGTAAACACCTGTTGTAAATGTAAGGTCCTTTCTCCTCAGACAGCAACCGTGAAGTGGGGGGTAGTGTTGGTAAACACCTGTTGATATACTTCATACAAGCTCTATCTCACTCAAGTCTAACCCCTTCTCCATCATGACTGTATAATAGTATCCGTTTTTCAACTCCTTCCTATAGCTATGGTTCAAACCTAAAAGTTAGTCCAAAACTACCCAGCACAGGTAAATCCTACAAGTACTCGAAGTATGGTCACCATGGAATGCCCCAGTACTACAAAAATACAATCCTACCAGCTCCTGTATAGGTCATGCTTTAGTGTAACTCTCTCACTTTATCTTTTTTTTTGATCTTATACTTATCCCTCAGCTTAGTATACACAAGCAGGTGGTATCACTGCTCACACTTGTGATGATAGTTGCATCTCCCCTAGCTGCCGCTGCATTCTTCATAATTTGTTTTAATCTTACCATTATGGTTTATTGATTATTATTGTCCTGGTAACATAACGTGGTGACCGTTGTTTGCTTTCTAGCTCTGCTCCTGACTATCATTTTAATTCTACCAGCGATGATTGGGATTAAAGAAAATAATTCTATCCACCTTAGCTGAAAAACAGACTAACCTACAACTAAAGAGTATTGCACCGCCCCATTGCTGAAAAGCAGCATAACTATCACTAGCTTACAGTTTGTGCATGAGGTAGTCAACCCCAGTGCAACGTTATCACTCTTTTATGGTCGGAGAACTTTCTAATCTTTTATTTCCTTTATTGTGTACATCATATAAACTCTCCTAGCAATGAAAGTAAATAATCTTAGCTTTTCAATGAGGTTTGATATGCTGCATGTTGTTCAAGAACGTTGGGGAGCAATCATGCTTAATATAAGGAACAATAGACAGATCTACAAGAATTGTGTCATCTCACATAACACTGATAGTTAGCAAATTATATATACTGTAAGAGCTAAGCCCCATACCCACTAAGCGGTTTTAGCGGTGACAGGCAACTGGGAGAGTCGCCCGTGAAATCACTGGGCGACTGGATTTCACGGGCCGCTCCCTGTGGGTATGGTGTGTATTCTGAGTGACTGACGATGGGTGATGGCATCGCCGGCAAAATAGCAAACTTGCTAGATATTACAGTTGCCCGATGATGGGACAACGATTCTCCAAGTTGTCCGTCACCAGTAAAATCGCTTAGTGGGTATGGCCCTTTAGTCACTTGTCAGCACAATCTGGTGGCTAGCTGCCAACAGATTCTCTTCTGGTATGGAATAATGCAAGTAGAATAAAGATGAGCAGACATAAGGAGGTATTTAAACCTTAGACTCTCAAAACACTTGCCTTGAGCTAAAGATTATTAAAAGGATTTTCCTCGCGGGTTCACGTTGCTGCATGTCTAATTTAAGAAATACCTCTGTTGCAGGTCATTGTCCACTATTTATTGCCCTGTCCCCTGTTGAATTTGAGAAATCATGATGTCCCCGTATCAAATTTGAGAAATCATGGGGTTGGCATGTCAAATGTAAGAACATTTGAAGTCAATCTGTGAATATTAAAAGAAAAAAACTAGTCCTGTCTGATGTCACTAAGCCAAAAAATGGGCCATCAAATCACCCATCCAATGGCCACATTCACAATAGGTGAATTGCGGGTCCACTACAGATACATCTATTACAAATGCTATTTTACATTTGAAACTTTTTCCTATAACATATAGTCACATAGTTAATTGATTAGTGAAGGGACATACCATTAAGTATGTACGCATTAAAGGGGGCAAGACGGTTGGGAAGCTTTTAAAATGTGTGTACATTGTCGTACAAATCCAATGTGTACTTTAGCCATAGGGGGAGGGGAGGTCTGAAGTTTTTGAAAGTGTGCGCATATGCTTACTGGAAGGTCCAAACCAAAGGTATCAATTTACTAGAAAACTTAGGGAAGTATGAAAATGTACATGGTCCGAATTGAGTATAATTATGGTTGGTGGGGGATCCTATGATATTGAGAATGATGTCATCCCATCTTGCTGTAAATAAGTGAGACGTTGTGTAGATCCACATTAACAGAGTAAACAAAAGAACAAAAGCTATTCTAACAATATTTTACCATTGCCTTTAATACGACTCAAAGAATGTATTTCAACATTTATTGGAACTTACAATATTCTGTCATTTTAGCAGGCATCATTGGTTTTGGTTTGCTTTTTTTTATATATTTTCATTAATGTTAAGGGGCACATGCACATATCATTATTCAAACAAGACATTCGGCTGGAAAGAAACTATAACTATTCACATTTAGTGGCAGCTGAATTGAATATAGCCCTCATAAAATCACGTTCAACAAAATAACAGTATTTTGAATAATGCCAGTATCTACATCTTCGTATTCATACCACCATTATGAGTATAATAAAATAAGTGTATGATGATTAAGCCTACTTACATTTAATTATATACAATTATTTAAAGAGAAACATTACTAGGTATTAAGCACCAATCGAAAGTGAAGATAATGCACATGCAAAGTAATAATTCATCTATGTAATATTCCATGTTAGGTACACATTTTCCTCTCAATAAAGCAGTCCTGAACACGGTTATATATGATAATACATAATTAAGTAGAACCGCCAGCGGCTGACCTTAACACATACTGGGTCATATCTCGTTTATAGTCCATAAAACCACACATTTTCTTTATTATAAAACAATATATCATTTTCAATAACACAAAGGGCTGAAAATCCCTCAAAATATATGCTTCTTTATAACATGATAACATGATAACCACGTTGACATGCAATACACCTAACAGGACATATGATGGCATATTATCTAATATCCCTACTCAGCAAAATATTTGCATGGTGGCCGCGTTCTATATACTTATTCAAGAATATCGCATTACTTCATTAAGTAGCTATTCAAGCTAACACCCGGTAAATAACTATTGGTCAAAAAATAGAAATGCATTACACTTAGACACCAAAGTAGATTAATCATAAGCCAAGCTTCCCATTTTTGCTTCGGATGCTAGCAGCCTAAGAGAGCCTCTAAGATTGCTGCTGCCATCTCATTTAGAAGGCACTTTCTCCCTGGTGCCTCCTTTTACTATGTACTTTTCAATACATTTAGTGTAAAGATTATGTATTTCAAAAGTTGAGTTCACATTAATTATAACAATCTATATCTATAGTACAGTGTATGGCTGCCCGACTATCTGTGAGGACAACTATCAGGCTATTAGGGGATCATGCTATTATGCTCCTTCGTCTCACTGATTCTTGTCTAGAACATCCTTCCGTGCAGTCCACAAAGAAAAGATCACAATCTTCTTGAGAGAATTTGTCACTACCATGGCTTCATGTAAGGCAAATTTTCATTTCATATATGTATTTATTCTGTTTACACCCTTTCAATTACACTGTAATACAACTGTTGGCAACAGATTCCTGGGGGATACATTTCAAAATGACTTTCCCAAGAACCATCTATGTAACAGCTTCCGAATAATTTACCGATTTATTACAGTAAACGAAACTTTTCTGCCAAGCCTACGCCTCACTTCCTCCTCTTCCTCTTCTTGATCGACCCCTTTAACTTCTTGCTGTCCGTCAGGTCGGACGCCTTCTTGCCGGCCACGTTCCTGAGCCCGGCCATGGCGCCATACTCCAGGAGGACATAGACGACCTCCCGGTGGTTCTGGCGGGACGCCAGGTGTAGGGGCGTCTCCTGGTTACCGTCCTGGAGGTTCACGTCGGCCTTGACCTTGGCCAGCTCCTCCACCACCAAATGGCGACCTTGCTGAGCCGCCACGTGACAGGCGCTCTGACCTTGAACCGTCTGAAGGTCAGGGTCGGCCCCACGCTGGAGGAGGGCCCTCACCGCCTGGAGTTGGCCCTCGGCGGCCGCGATGTGCAGGCAGGTCTCGCCCTTCTTGGACCTGAAGTTCACCTTGCATTTGGATGAGACGAGCTCCTCTATAATGCGGACGTGGCCGTGACGCGCGGCGATGTGGAGAGGGGTAAAACCCTCCATGTCGGCTGTGTTGGGGTTGGCGCCCTTGCTGAGTAGTTTCAGGAGGATGCCCAGGTTGCCTGACTGGGCGGGGAAGAAGAGGGCAGTGAAGCCCCGCTCGTTCTGGTGGTTGAGGTCAGCTCCTCCCTCTGTTAAAAGGTCCAGCACGGGTACATGGTGCTCCTCCACGGCGTAATGCAGAGGGGTGGCCCCCGAATGGTCCACGGCATTCACTGGGGCCGAGTTCTTCAGAAGCAGCTGTGAGAACAGAAAAAAAATGAATGATGTGATAACATGTTGATTATAGGCCTACATGTACTTATTTTTCGTTCACTTGTTTAATGGTTTATAATATAACATCACATTGTCACATACTCAGGAGGGAGAGACGAAATTCTTATTTCTGGCCATTCGTTTTACATATTATTCTGATAATTAATAATGATGGTCTTATGTAGCTGTTATAATAGATTATGTAATTTGAGGCCAAATGGCTAATTGTATTCACACTTTGGGAAATCTTACATGCTATGTCGCCTGGGGCTGATTCTGTCATAACCTGTCTCCTTTAATGAATCCTAATTGCTCCTGTGATCTTATAGTATATTGGTTACAAGAAAACTAATTTGCCTGGTAATTCTATACGTTATGCAACATTAAATAGCCCTTCTCTACCATTAATGGTCTAATTACCTGTACAATGTGAGCATGTCCCAGGGCGGCCGCGTCATGTAGCGCGGTACTTCCGTCATCTCGGGAGTGGTCGAGACGTGCCCCCGCCTTCAGTAGGAGCGTCACCTAGCGACAGAAGGGGGAATAACTACCGTTATTAGTTTTAGAATACAAGGCTGTGTATACCACAAAATGTTATCAGATTGAAGAAGGCCAAAAGGTGCCCCCCCCCCCCAAAAAAAAAAAAAAAAAAAAAAAAAAAATAGAACAAGAATAAAAAAAAAAGTAAAAAAAAAATAAAAAATAAAATAAATAATAATAATAATTATAACTGACTTTTCCAACCAAGAAGATAGGGATATGTCCTGGATTGCAATAGGTCGTTTTGTGACTCATTTATTTATGTCTTATCTACATATAAATGTATGTTTTCTAAATGACCCTAAGATTGTGTATGCGAGTTATATGTGCCATCGCTAGTAAAAATCGGCTATAATATCAGATTTGTTTGCAGAAAGGAAACAAAACTATTGAGAGCTTTTGACATGCGCTATCAGGAGCACAATACATCTTTACTCTAGATTTTTATGGAAAAGACCATTATTATATTTATCAACAGTTTATTCTGTTCCTAAAAAAAGTAGTAAAAAGGGCATCTTTGCATATTATTTAGATTAATTTGAATTTTTTGAAAAAAAGATGATCATGCTTCTCAACCCTGTCTCTTGATAATGAAGATGAATCTCCCCAACCTGCTCCCTCATTAATTGCACATTAAATGTAAAATGTTATTAAATTACAGACAAATTGTGTCTGTAATTTCCTACTTTGTGTAACAATAATATGTATATGTATGTATGTGAAAGTGATTGCTTTCAACCACGTATATGTATGATGCATAAGTCACGAAACAAACCAGGTAGAAGCTGTGTTGGTCACCAACACAAACACCTTTTCAAACACTCATTGACATTTACATAAAGAAATGCTAATCACCTTTTCAAACACCTGTCACCTTTTAGCTATTACATCATGTAAGCGTGAAAACACTGCCTGAATGACAACACTTCAACGAGTCTGTAATATTACAGTGCGAATTCGAAACTATTAATCACTATGCCACCTAGCCACACATGGGCTCCCCACATCCCCCCATTCACAATGGCGGGAAAGGTGGTGGGCCGTATCACACCTTTAAACGGTGCACCTACCACAACCAGAAAACTTCCGACCCCGGAAAACACGATTCAGTGCTCTTTTATACACATGGTAAGTATGTTTAGAAAAACTTTTAATCTTAAGAAAATATCGAGGAAATATTGAGGAAACCCTCCCTTAGAAAAATCTCTTATCATAATAATATTGCTATCTTGCTAATGAATGATAAGATACACATACTATCTCGATGGCAAGTATCAACATACAAAACTGTTGCAATTATCTTTGAACAATGGCTGCAAACACTGCACCGTAGATCTTATCAGCAAGGAGCAGGTCCTTTTGTCTTTCTTGTCTTGTGACATAGCAATAGTTAGAGATTTGTAATTGTTCGATGCTACATATTTAATTTTACATGAAGGTCTGTACATTCAATGAAAACATTTTTAGTTGCAGTTTGGTAAACTTACAAAAATGCATGAAAAAACAAAATATCAGGATATGTGGGTGAAATTGTACGGATTTTTTGAGTGGTGTTTTAATTGTGTCTCAGATCTACAAAAAGCCTACCCACCCCGTCAGCCAGGCCCTTGGTGGCGGCCGCCATCAGGGCCGTCAGCCCACCGGACGCCGTGGCGTTGACGTCGGCGCCGCACCCGACGAGCACCTCGGCGATGTCGCGTCGGTCGTCGCTGATGGCCGAGAAGAGGAGAGTGCTCCTGTCCTTGCCATGCTGCCGGCGGTTAACGTCAGCCCCTGGAGGAGAAGTATATTGTTATTTAGTGATATTGAGCAAAAATTAAAGCTATTCCACTGGGTGATTTCGACTGCAGCCAATAGGTAAATGTGTGACCTTTGCCCATAATAATTATGGACAATGTATCTTTGATACATATCATTTGAAAGAGGAGCAGAAACCCACAACATATCTGTACTTGACCCCTATATCGACGGACGATTTATGAGTATACAGGAGTACAATTGGCTATTGGAATACAGCCTTGAGAAGAATCATGCATTCAAAATATCAAATGAGTAATACATTGAAGGCTTGATTCCACGTACTGATTGTGTCTCCTCACGACAATGGAACAAATAGGCCTAATAGTGTTACCACATCACCATTGCAATAGTCATATCCTAAACTGCACCTGTCGAGTGTATCTTGCGATTAGGTATATATCATCACTTGCAAAGCAAAGATAGACTTAAGAAAACACTTAAGCAGGCATCATACCACCCTCCTAAAAAAAAAAAAAGAATTTAAAGGAAGTTTTTTTCGTAAAAATAAAGGAATTTAAAGGAATTTGCAGGGATTTCTAGGAAAAATAAAGGAATTTTAAAGGAATATTTAGAGAACTTTTAGAGAGTTTAAACATGAAATAAGGCAAATAATATTGTAACAGGACTGCCTTCCTGTTGATTTTTTCTGTGCAGCACTGCGTTGACCCACGTCGACCAATGCGTCGACTCATGCCGATCGACACGTCAACCTGGATCAATTGACGGCTAGAAAATTTTGCAATTTTATCGCTAATAATATGGAATTCTATGCATTTTATGAGATAATGGGATATTTTCTTACTCTAGAACAAAAATAAAGGAATTTAAAGGAATTTTTCACGAAAATAAGAAAAATAAAGGAATTTTGCCTATTTTCACAAAAATAAAGGAATTTAAAGGAAATTCCTTTAAAATAAAGGAACGGTATGATGCCTGCTAAAGGCAAATCCTGACAATAACTTGCAAAAGCAGTATAATTATACGTCAAATTTCGAAATTAAAAGAAGTCAACTTAAGCAAACTCTATACCAAGGTAATGACACTATGAAGCATTTTTATCCTTTGGAATTTGAAATGAGTCTTTGAATATAATCAAACCAGTCTAGCCTCCTCATTTTGACTTTTGACTTTTGTTACTAAAGTATGTATGTTCTGATTCTGTAAGCCAGATAATTGATAAATATAGGCGTTGTCAATTACTAGAGATTGCATGAATGTAGGTTTCTGTTGTATAATCTAGTAAGGCGCTTTAGTAATTCGATTGACAACGTCACAATTTCTCCGTAGTTTGCGTCAAAACATAAGTATTTATATATTAAGTTGTTTTGACAAATTGCTTTGACGCACATGTGCCATACAAAAAGGTTTTCACCAAAGTTTCAATCTTGATGAAATTAAACACGCACTGTCGTTAGTTTATCCGGCGATGAACGTGCACGTTATTTGCCCTCTCTAACAACATCACTGTGATAGTTTACTAAAAGAACACATTAACTTTCTTTAATGACGTGGGCAGCAAGACGATCAGGTGCATTGCAGGTCATTCTGAACTGTCTGCAGGGAAATCTACCTGTCTACACTTTTAGGTCTTTTAGAAAGGATACGTTTCATGTCTGGTGATTACTAGTAACAGTCATTATCTGATTATAGTCTTCCCGGTATTGGTTTGGAACAATTGTCCCTACGATGGATAGCATATTTTTTTCCTACACTTTACCTGCAGATTAGCCCAGATCAAGATTCATGATGGCAAATGTATCGACAAATCATATTATTGCTTAAGTAGACATTTTCAATATTAAGGGCATAATTTGTGGTTTATGATAATGGAAAATTGGCACTGGATATTGTTTCATTCTGTATCTGGATATATAGGCTCTAGATAAAATTGTTCAAGTTTGTTTGAAAATTCAATCATTACAGGTTATGTAATATTATATGGCAAATATTTGTTTATTTCCTATAGTTTTTCCTATGTTTTTGTCAACAAAATCCACCAAAATTAGCCTGCCAGTGCCTAAAATACTGTAAATAAGCTAAACGTGGTATGGAGAATAAAGACATCCTTAAACATAGACAAGCAATAAAGGACAGTGAAGGGCCGGAGTGACCAATAATGAGGTTATGGACTCTAGGAAATGATTGTGTCGCATGTCACGTTTTTATATTCTTGTCGATTTTAAAAAGCCCTGTCGCATGTCGAATTTAAGGAATGACCTATGTCATTTAAGGATATATGGGGCCAAATAGACGAAGAATCTATAGAAAGAGAATTGGTTGTCGCTTTGTCGGCTTGTGAAGCAACAATGTGATAAAGCCAATGGTCCAAAATATAAGCGACCAAACGGCAACCGATTTTCTTCACAGCCATATTTTGTATATATAGACATATATGATATAAGAAAACAATTTCTCAACAAACAGCTGCAGATTTTCTTAATTGGTTCAGAATCAGCCCATAATGGCATTAGGCTCAGCGCCTCACCTGCAGCTATCAGTTGTCTCATAATGGCGATGTGACCGTTCTCCGCCGCCTCTCGAAGTGGCGCCCCCCTGTGGTTAACGTCAGCACCATGTTTGAGAAGAACCTGTACGGAAATAACATAATAAGGTGATTTTGTTTAAATGCGTTTATCATGTAACAAGTTAGTTCTGCCACCGGGAGGCGAAACCCGGCCTCCCATGCTGGAGTCCAGCACCTTACCCATTAAGATACCACTTAAGGGACTGTGGCAGGGTCTCCAGCATACTCCCCCGTCACGTCGGATTCCAAAGTAATACTGTGGAATCGGACGCGACGGGGGAGTATGGGTCTCCAGTAGGGGCAGGGGAGGTCATTTCGCTGGGTGCTGCAGTGTTCTGCCCGATATATTTATAATGGCATATATGGATTGAGATAACAACATTTATCTCAACTAGCCATGGAGCTCTGGCTAAGGCTAACTCTGTGTCCAGTGGTGGCTAAAGTATCCACCAGGTAGGGCTTGAGTAAAGATTGGAAGCAGTGCCGTATTATTATAAGTATGGTAATAAATATCGAGGTGGTTAAAAACAATGATAATGCCCAAATAATTATATATATCAGTTGTTTGTTATGACCACAACTTTCATAGAGACCTTAACAGAGGCTGTTTAAAACGCCAATCACACTTCAACCTCATCCAAGAAGCATAATTACGTTTGTATTCAGAAATAGGGGTAGAGTGCGTGCTTGCATGCGGTATGATAGGCCTTGCATGGCGACGGAGCTAACTTGTTATCATTACATTGCCATGAAGTGTTCTTCAATTATCGGGAATTATGGAAGTTTAAACCTTTGCAAACTTTATAATTACTGCATAATGCACTCCTACTCCAAGTCTCTTTAACCCTTACCTGCACGGTCTCGGAGTGGTCGCCGCCGGCCGCTACCGTCAAAGGGTTAATGCCCGAGCTGCTCTCCTGGTTCACCTCGGCGCCGGCAGAGACCAGCACCTCGGCCGTAGACCAGTGGCCGTTCTGGGCAGCTAGGTACAGGGCTCCCAGACCTGGGGATGGAATCAGTCAGGTTTATAACAATATCATGTACAGGGCTCCCAGACCTGGGGATGGAACCAGTCAGGTTAAACATTTATAACAATATCAGGTATGGGGCTCCCAGACCTGGGGAGGGAATCAGTCAGGTTAAACATTTATAACAGTATCAGGTACAGGGCTCCCAGACCTGGGGGTGAAATCAGTTGGCAGGTTATAATATATACGTTTATAACAGCTAGTATCAGGTATGGGGTCCAAGACCTGAGCGTGAATCAGTTGGCAGGGTTATACGTTTATAACAGTATCAGGTATGGGGCTCCCAGACCTGGGGGTGAATCAGTTGGCAGGTAATACATCTAACCATAATCATAACATAACTTAGATTCTTTTAGGCTTTAACGTTGCACAAACCTCGATGGATGAAAAACATACCAATTACCGAATGCATTACTCTTATAAAACTAATTGGATGTAAAAATTACAATAAGGAGTTTGACGTCACTACAAGTCTATACTGTTTAATAGGTTAAGGTACGTCGTAATGGACTGATGCACTAATAGAAAACAACAGGATGCATTGGTGTTATAAAACTTATTCCGTGAGAAATTAAATAATGAATTTGACGTCTTTGCCATTTTATACTGCCTAATAGGTTAGGCCTATATAGGATGAGTGGTAATTGCATTGATAGAAAATAATGACAGGTCAAAATCGGGGACGTAGCCAGCCTTGAAACCATAGGGGTTCCAAGTAAAACTGAGGGGGTTCCAGGTTAATTCAAGTGGGTTCCACCAGCGATTTTCTATAATATTTCTAATATAATTATTACTTAAATTTTGGGAAATCAAAGGGGGTCCCAGACACCCGCCAGGAACCCCCATGGCTACTTATTAATCAGAAAAATCATTAATTGTCACTGTGTTCAGTTTCTCACCTTTAGATGTGGTGGCGTGGACATCGGCGTTGGCCTGGAGGAGCCCCTTGACGATGTCCGTGTAACCCCCGTAGGCGGCAAAGTGCAGCCCTGTCCATCCAGGGTCACGGTTGACCAGCCCTCGACCTCCGACCGACTTGACCGAACTGGCCCGCGAGATGCGCGACACGCGCGACGTCGCACCAGGCGACGAGACGCTCGACATGACCGACGCGCCGGAAACGGAAGCGCTGTCAAAGCCGTCGTTGGGGTCCTCGCGACTTCCGCCCGTGATGAGGGTCATCTTAGAATCAGGGTTGGCCCCAGCGGATAGGAACTTCTTGACAAGGTCTTTATGTCCATAACGACAGCACAGGTGGAGGGGGGCTACTCCATTGGCTGTGGTTAGGTTCATTTCCGCCCCGGCATCAAGTAGAAGCGTCACAATCCGCGGATGACCGCGCCGCGACGCGATGTGCAGCGGCGTCTCCCCGTCACACATGACGTCATTGACGTCGGCGCCTGCGCGGATGAGCAGGCTAACTAGGTCATCATAACCCATTTCCGTGGCAGAATGAAGACATGTTGTACCATCCCCAGTAGACGAACTGACGTCCGCCTTGGCGGCGAGAAGGGCGCGCGCGATGTCTCTCTTCCCACAGAAGGTTGCAATAAAAAGCGGCGTGTAGCCTTCGAAAGTGGGCAAGTTGACCTTTGCCCCTTTAAGGATTAATAGGTCCACGACGTGGCGGTCTCCTGCCTTAGCGGCCACGTGGAGGGGGGCGTAGCCCTTAGTGGTCTGAGCATTAGGGTCCGACCCCCTCAGGAGGAGGTGCTCTACTACTTTAACGTGGCTGTGGAGGACGGCCATGGTAAGGGCCGTACCCCCGAAGTAGTTCCTCTCCAACAAACGCTTCTTCTTCTTGGCCAGGGCCTTGACCACCTCCAGGTTGCCCTTCTCGGCCGCCAGGTGCAGTTCCGGCAGCACCTGTCCATCGTGCTGCTTGGTCTTCTTGGCCTTGGTTAGTGTGTTGGAGAACGAAATGTTCTTTTGTGAGGGCATGTCTGCAAAACAAAATACGAAGATATTAACACCCTATTCTCTTCCTATTAGGACTCTTATTGGACTTTACTCAATCAGATAAGGACAAAATCACTTTAGGCCGTTTACACCTTTGTCTGCACAACACGTTCTATGCACACAGTAAAGAGAGTTCTCAGCATGACACAATAGCTTTTATAAATAATATGTCCTTAAACACATTACGCTGTCCTAGGATGTACCAGTGTATACTGTTCCGGCCGGTACCGTTACCGTGCATGCGTCAAGTGTCCCTAGGCAGGTAATAGTGAACATACTTTATCATTTTCTTGTTTTGTTTAAGTATAAAAAAGTCAAGGCATAAGGTGATCTATAATATCATTCACAGAGACAGGCACCGCTTGTTTACTGACGATATCAACAACTTTTAAACCACCTGAGTCTCAGAAATCACATGTTCTGGTCCCTGTTCTCTGAATCGTTCATACCTAATCCGCAAGGCAAACCAAAGTTATGTATACATGCCTTTAAGCATAGAAAAATATGATGTCTTGGACCTAACTCTAAGCAGAACTGTAGAGAAATTCTGAAGCTATATCTCAGCCTTCAAATCTCGCTTCGTAATTTTAATATTCAAGCATTCCCAAAATATCTTGTCTTACAGGAAAAATAGATATCTTAACTCATTTTATAACTACATTTTATGGTACCTTTGAAAGTTTTGAGGGAATAAGTCCAATTTTATACGAGTTTCGTAGGACCTACAATAGTTAAAGTATTGTGAAAGAGGATTGCCAAACCGCAGCCACACCCTGCACTTCACGCCCATCAAAAATCTACATTCTTTGGGATCATACATCTTCTTTTTGATCTTTTCAGGGACATATGGAGGATTTTGGGTAGAGCTGGAGTGGGAGGAGGGGTAGAAACTTAGATAGCAGGGAACTTGTTTTTTTAAAACAGGAACTTAATTGGCAGCTACCCATCAAAGTAAGGACATAATATTACCTCACTTCATAATATGGTGTTGGTATACATATTTTTCATCCAGTATGTCGAAAATGTATGAGGGACCAGTGTGTTGTTCTGAATTCTTTTGAATGCGAATAGTCGAGGCAGGCAGTAACCTTACAGCAGTGGATGCATGAGAAGATAACTTAACTGTTTAATTCATATTTCAAATTTCCCACCTGAGAATGTCTTCCTCATTCCTAAAGACTGTTTTTTGATGATCTTTTTTAAATTACTTTCAATGGTATGGACATCTACAACTGTTTATGAGTAATTAAGATCATACAAATACCCACCATCATTATGTAAAATATGCCTTGACATTGAGAAAACCCATTAAATTTACTCTTAGAATCGTCAGGGAAGTATGTATTAACAAGGCCTGTGCGGAATGGAAGATCTGGTAAGTGTAAAGTCCCTGCACACTTCCCAGTCCTACTGTGGTTTCTAGAGCCTGACAGCTAACAAAATAGCCTTGGCTCTGGGCTCAAACTTATGAGTTTGGCAGGCATAGACATACAACGTTCGGTATAGGTTCGTACAAAAAAGAAAAGATGGACGAGACAAGTATGTTCTTTGAGAGATGGGAGGGCCTACGTCATGAAGACAAATGGTTTTTTTTTTTGAACAGTCAAAAATAAAAAGAGGAAGTTTGCCTTCTGAATCTAACTTCTTTAGTTTTTTTCTGTGAATGTTCAGACACACAAATGTCTTTGGTGATGTCAAAAAAGAAGATGACGTCTAATGTGATATAGGGCTATTTCTCACAATTTGTGTGTATGATTCATAACGTACCGTTTGTGATATCTATACTGTTAACATAAACACTGATGAGACTCTCTTTTATTCATAAACATAGTACAGAAAAACACAGAAAAAACGAATAGACCATCACTGAAAGCTGTGCCATAAACACTTGGATCAAAAAAGAGACAAAGGTTACATGCTTGAACACAAGGCTTACTACATAGGTAATCTTAGAAACTATCTCATGCGAATATCAAGGTGTCCAAACCTCTCAAGGTGTCTAAACTTCTGTCTACAAATAAATACAGCAAGCCAAGCTACGTAAGTAAAGGAAATATTCAAACAAACTACAAGGATATCATCTTATAAAAATGATTTCCAAAGTAAAATTTTAAAAAGACATGGCTAAAGGCAGTAAAAATCCTGTTGACTTCAAGGTCTATTGCCACACGTTTAGCCGAGACATAAAAGTGCAGTAATCAAAAAGTGGAAGGATCGGTTTTGATTATTTGTACCTCATACTATCTAGATGTTTTACTATGGTAAAAACACGACGTAGAGATCCACGATACCGCATTGGTTATCCCTTTAGTCATAACCGTTCTTTGTTACCTGTTTTGCAGGTTAGTTTAACTGTAAACACCATGGTGATGTCAGTACTTGTGATCCTAGTCTTGATGGCCAGTTAGGATACAAAATTAATGTCAAAAGAAGGATGTAATAGTAACCAATTTCAAATGTGCAAATCGTAGTGTTTGAAAATGCCAGGATTAATTGAATTATTAAAGTTATGTGGATAACCAAAGGATTTTGATAAGTCAGTTTAATATGTTGATTAAAAAAGCAGGTGTTTATATACAAGTATGTACTTTGAGAAGTGCTTATGTCTTTATCCTCAATAAAATTAATGACCATTACTCTATGGTTTTATATAGTAAATTTGCTTTATCTCACATTTCGGTCACAGTTCTGGGAAGCTTGCGTGTGAGGATCGAATCCAGTATACCACGTACCAAAATGTTTGTATATTATACATAGGTTCTGATCATATATATACCGCAGAGTTTTGTATGTCGTTTTATCATTATTCATATCGTATTACCTTTGATATAGTAGAATAGTGTCACACACTTTAATATGATGTTTCATTTGTTGTAAAAGAGTAGGGTTAAGAAATGAGAAAAAATAAAACTTATCCTAAAACTAGTTTGGGGATGAACATGCATAAAGTCCGTATAACTATATCAAACCGCAGAGTGAGGATAAGGGATTGGAGGTGGCGGTGATCTTCCGTGTGAAAAATAACCAAATGAGTACGTGTTGGGAGTAGGGTTGTTGGATTATAAGGGGATACTTAAACTAATGAAAATGGTGCATACGGAACACCCACAAACGGTGTTATCGTAACTGTACCTGACAGATCTGAGATCTCCATTGTCCTCGTCCAGGTGTCCATTATAGCCTAGTAGTTTGTGCGATTACAGAAAGGGAATATGAGAAACTTAACCTACTTCAGACTACTTATTTTGATGATGTAACAGGATAGTTTGATGTAGGGACGATATATATAATAAAGATACATTAATAAAGCTTTCCATTAACTAAAAAAACAGACTGAACTTCGAATGCTGTTTCAATATTATGTCTAGGTTTAAGCGCGGGTTATCCAAACAGAACATTTAAATTTCCTATAAGGTTACGTATAGGTACACCGTAAGGGTAAGCCGATAGTTGACACCCCTATTTGGGATATCCTTGTAGCTGGGCACACTTCCAGGAATGTGGTAGTAAAAACAATAGCTCATGGAAAGCAATTCACAACTACCAACTTCCTTCAAACACATTAATTTTTAAAATCAATTTTGGTAGTTCTAGTTGAATATTTCTCAAAACATGAAGAAATTAACCTTTCAACACCAATTTTTCAAATTGAATTGAGATGGTGAGTCACTTTTTATGACAAACAATTATACTGACAAGTGTACCAACATAATTCTATGGGTGTAATCTGTATAATAGTCTTCGGGCTATCAATATTTTAAAGTCTTTAAGGAGACATATTAGATGTAACACAGAGTCAGGGATAAAATTTATGTTTCAGAATTTAAGGGAGTATAGGAAAACACATACCGGTTTTATGTTGCTGTTTGGAAATATTTCATAAGAAGGCCCCAAGATGTGGCACTAGTATGTCTCCGTCTTTAGAAGACCACGGGTAAAACGTACTCCATGTCCGATGCAGCTGTAACTAACCTCTCCTGAAAATAGATCACATCAGAGCTTACATAATGAAAAAAACTGAGCAACGTGAATGCGGATCTACCATATGTAATCCAGGTCATGATAGCAAAGCTAAAGAACAAAATAATAAATGGTAATTAGAATATCACCTAAAGAATTCCTATGTTAGAAAAAAGTACACATGGAAAGTAGACATTTTTCATATAAAAAGGGTATGGTCTTGTGACACAAAATAAAAAAAAACAGGTGTTTGAACGGTCTAATAACACATTTATACAAACATATGATTACCCTAATCCACATTGGAACTGATATACTAATTTGGATGCAGCTTTAATAGCTTTTTGAGATTCACGAACCGGATCTATCTAAAGAAAGGGGGGAAATATGTTGTACGGTAGAATGTCATTAGCTTATGAAAGATTATCAGTCAATAGGGTAAACATGATAATCAGGACAAATAATCCCTCTATCCATACATGTTGAATTAATCAATTAGATGAAACCAGGATGCTTCCATATGTTGGTTTTGCCGAATGACTAATAGGTTAATTTTAACCTTGCGGGACTTCCACAGTCACGGCAGAACACCCTTAGATCCAAGGCAGGCTGAATAGTACTTCACTTACAGTTCAATTGAATGGCCTCTCTATCAATGGGGGGACAGCATGCCCATATTGAATTACACTTGTGCTGCTTTAGTACGCTAGTCAGATGAGCAAAAACTGGTTGTTATTTGTTGATAAGGACCACTGGTATTGTTCAAATGAACACGTTCCTGAAATAGTTACGTATACGTGGACAATTGATGTCACTATTGGGACTGAGGAATCCCTGAAGCTTGTGTAACTAAGGAAGACTCAATGAAAGATCCTATAAAATGGTAGAGAGACTGCTGAAACCTTTTGGACAAAACTGTCTTTTAGATGAATAGATAAAAAGGGACGTTTTTTCTGTTTTTACATGAAAAAAAGCATTCTTTTGGCTTTAATTGAAAGTGGTCTTCCAGCCCTAAGCTTGCCTTAAACTATTGTATCCTTGCCACTTTGCATGTTGAAATAAGGATGTCATGTGGACAGAAAATGGCCCCTGAAAGCAACACTGTAGGAAGTGCCTTTTATGCCTTTTATAACCACTAGGGCATCTAAAAGGACCTCAAATAACCTCAGGTGTATCCTCAGGACATGCTTTGGGTGTCCACTTCCTGTTTCCTTAATTGATTAACATGTACATATGACTTGATATCCAAGGTATGCTACAGGGGTAAATGTTTTATCATAGTATTTTCCGTTGGTTTGCCATTGTTTTTCATTCCAACAGTCCATGATATAACTATTAGAATATAAGGCAGCCATTGTATATATATCAGTGGGTTGAATAAGACTGAAGAACTTTCCATATTATGTTTTCAACACTCCGCTGGTGCATTATGTAATTGCTACTGATTGAATAAGTTGCTTTTGTAAGATAGAGATAGTTAAACTTACATTATGTATTATCAGGCCACATGTTAAATGGGACTATTAGTTATCAGTTGATTATTTTAACATTATCATGTTATATTAATGATATGTGGAAATTCGAAATAAAACAATTCCAATGGGTGTATTAATTGTATCAGTAGAGTCCCTTAAGTAAGTATATACGCATCTGGAAAAGCTATTGTACTGAGTACAGTTTAAATGTATGATTAGAGCATGCATATACATACTGATGTTTGCACATGTACTAACTGTTTATTCATTAATGACATCATTTTTGCTAAGTGGACTCCTGTAAGACCACGAAGTTACATAGAGAAGTAAAGAGAGAACATCTTGTTAAAAAATGTTTGAATGCATTGCACAATTCTGTGCAAGAAGCCGATAGTATGGCAGTATGAAAGGGCACTATGATCCGTCTCTCAGTGATACTGAAATATGAGTGTTTTCAAACTCTCTAAGCCATGTCCTCAAGTCAGGTCACACAACTACATGTGAAATAGAAATGAAAACAAGCGAATCTTAGATTGGGCGTGCCATATAGTCTTGACCTCTCTGCACGTGTCTATACTAATACTTAAACCTCCAACATTCTAAGGCTGTATTTCAACTGTCCGACTTTACTCACGATTTGGGAAATAACCAGTAGGAATAATAGACACGCTAGATATCATTAGAGATGGATTTAAATTGTCTTTCAAATAGTATATAGCATGCATGGGTTCCTGTAATTCTGCAGGTGAAAAGTAACAATAATTATTAACCAAGTCTTGGTAGTCAAAATCACCTCATGGAATATAGGTTTGAGGCAGTGGTTGGACCTATCCCTTCACGGTGATCGCGCAGCGGGGCACAGAGATATCTAAAGCCGGCCATGTAAGCCCCAACCACAATATTGACAAGCCCATATTACCCAGCCAGATGGCACGAGCCTTCAGAAGAGGATTTCACACCAATAATGGGAGTGTAGTGTTATATGTCTGTGTCTGAGTGAGTATAGAATAAACATATAGGACAATAAGGATTGTTGTGATCCATACAAAGCTCCTCCCCTGTGCCCCTGCATGTTCTGGAATGGCAAAATACCAGTATGCAGAGACGCATACTTTGTCTCCATACATTCCTAAATATGGACATCCATGTGAACAGCTGGTAAAAAAATAAGCATGGTGGAAAATAAGTGTGGAATGTCACAAATGAGTAACGCCCCAAGGAAATCTTGAAAAACGCAAGGTAATCAAAGTTGAATATAAATTCATCAATATGAATGTATGTGTAAAACGTTATCATGTAACTTTTCTTGTTTGTTCAGATAACAGAAATAATAATAAAAAAAGACAACTCATTGTACTTCTATCCTAGGGTATAACATAGCAGCAGAACTGAGGTATTCAAAATCACTTTGCACATTGTACCATCATAAACTAACTTCCAAAATAATAGGATCTAATGGGCGTTACTATGTTCTGGGAAAGGGAAAGGAGGGGGCGGGTCACATTTCTTGTTAGGAACTCACTCTATAAGCTGGGGGCCCGTAAGACATTTCTCTAGGGAAAGGTATCAATCTTTTTTTTTTACGAAAAGGAGGGGTCAGTTGGTCCATTCAACTCTGCCCCCTCCACCCACCCGACCCCCTGCCTTCTCCTGGATACTTGTTTAGTCCAAATACTGCCCCAATTGAGATTTGGCCCCAGGAGCTGAGAGTCGTGACTGTAACCTGCCGACCTACCCTGCTTGCTTAAGGGCACCCTCAACCTGACCTACACACTTTTTGAAGTAGTTCTCCAGCCTCGGGCCACTGGAGGCTACAATGGCCTGTGATCTTCACCAGTCAGCAGGTCAAGTTTAACCTCCAGGGCCTCTCACCGTGGGGGAGGAGCCATAGATGTTATCATACAGCTCGGAGAGTTTGGTGCGGTTTGTCTCCAGGCTTTGGGAGAATTGCCAACACAACTTTCCGGGTCTTCCCAGAAAGAAAGCCTTTTACATGGAGGTCAGGCCAAGGAGTGGTAGGCTAAGGAATTGGAATATAAGCATCGCGATAGTTAATATAACTTGTGTCTTTATTTGGATGATTGATGACAGTAAAATCATAATGTAACAATCAAGACGTCACTCCACTGGTACATTACATAATTGTTACTCGTTGAATAGGTTGCTTTTGTAAAATAGATTTCCTGAAGATAGTGCCCCTTACATTATCCATTATCAAGCCACATATTAGGTGGGGGCAAGACATTTTTATTACTTAACTATATGAACGTATCATATTATACTGATAATAAATTATGTGAAAAGTGGATATATAACAATTGCAGTCTTTAATTGGCAATTAGGCGGCCATTAGTCAACTGAAATTTGGCATAAGAATGGTCATTTTCAAGAATTTCTGTAAGATAAGTACACAGATTGTATGCCTGCACATTATTTAATGTTCTCTTTATTGTGTAACATTACATTATACAGCTACAGTTATGTGAAACACGCACCACTAAATGAAAGCGTAATTCCTCATGCAGCTTAAATGATCATATTACCCAGGTCAAATACCATAACTATTCCAAGTAATTTCTATTAAAAAGTAGTCATTAATTCAATGACTAAACGTAGCACATGTTTTTGCACGGATTCAGTGAACATGCTTCTTGGTTGGCGTCAAACTGATTGAGACCCTATGAAGTCTATATTCCTTTTACTACCGAGTTAAGAGATCGGAACAGATAATTATGGTTAATAATTGCCATATTATACATAATTAAAACAAATTGTAGGGTGTAAAGTCTTTAACCTTAATACTGATAAAAAGTAACAAATCACCAAATTACCGGTGGTCAAAATGTGCGAGTGGAAAACAACGTTTAGACTTAGCAGTATTAAAGGTGCTGCATATGTGCAATGAGGGATACCTCGATTTAGGCACCTACAGCATTGTAAACGCTTGCTGCAGCATCATTGAAAGCGCTAAATGCAACCTGTTAGCATTTTATATGTTATGGTAAGAGTGGGTAGGGCGTGTACACAATGTGAATCAGTGTCTGCAAATCATCGCTCTTTTGCATCTTTTTATATTTATTTGCTATGTAAGAAATATTTGATAACTGTTAAAGTTTTGTGAATTAAAGATTATGAGATCAAGATCAAGATATTGTCTCTACCCCTTTTCCAGAAGCCATAGCCGTTGTCTCTAACTTGCAAAATTAAGGGGAGATACTGGAGAGATGATTTCCTTTTCAAACTATTGTTAAGACTTTCGAAGCATTGGCCTAGAAGACGTGCATACGTGGGCATAGGTGCCCTTAGGCGAACCAGGTAATTACACACAACCAAGGAATTTTCCTGGAGCTAATCTAAGATCTGTACTTACTGAGTCATGCCAAAGGTCATGTTTGCAACATGAAAATCAGCAGTATACTCCTCCCCTGGTAAAACTTAAGTATTGTAATCGGTATCTCCTTTACATTGTTGGGGAATTGTTTGCCTCAAATACAAAGCTTGCCTTGTGTTTGCAGTGTCAAGTGAAAGCAATACATTTTCTCTCTTTCAGAAATGGAAGCTATAATGGATTGGGCAAATAGTAGAACTAAAATCTGGCTGTTTCTAAACATCAGTAAGTCTGATCTGTTGAAACCATGAGTTACTCTTAGCTATGAGCTAAACAGCCGTCTTCTGTTCAGGAGGTTCCTTGAAAGGGGGGAGGGGCGGTTTTAGACAATTTTCTCCAAACTGGGTTTAATAATAATAATAAAAAAACACACGAAATTTTAATACAAATGGGCAGGGCCCTGGCCCCCTCTAAAACCGCCATTGCAGCTACCTTTGCATTAATAATTATTGCTGAAGGGCATGCATTACTTACAGTAAAAATACTATCACCACTCCCTGTAAAGCCTGTGTTAGGCAAAACACGAAGCTTGTTACTTGAGGTCTAAATATTATACAATTTCAGACATTTCTATACCCAAAAAAGTAGTTACTGAGATCGGACCATAGAAGACATGCCGGACCCTTAATTTTGAGCCACGCCAGTTGAACTGAACGTTAAGTGTAGCCGGCTCTTACAGCTTTGAGAGAGGATCAAGGATAATCAGAATAAGTCTCTCTTGTCAAGGCAGTGTGGGAATATCGTAAAACAGAGATGCAGCCTTGAACATAGCGTGCGCCTTCCTACCTATGACATGGTTGAAGGGATAGAGTACCCCTGTGACCTGCAGAGTAGTCGACCTTCGACCAGGGAAAGGCATGTGAAAAACACACATAGATTGAGTTCACACGACAGCCTTATATCAATGTCAATACAACAGTATAGGACAAACAGTAAGCCTGCCACTGCCAGTTAGTCAACGATATAACAGTGGGTAGGGCGTGTCATCAGGATCACTATAAGGTTGTTATAAGTATTAGAATAATTGAATTAGATCGTACGACTACTCTAATTGTTAGACTAACATGTATATAATCCTAAGCCCTTACACACAAGGGTGATTTGAGATTAGGTAATTTTACTTGTTCTGAAGCAATATAAATGGATAATAACATTTTATTGTAGTATTTGGCAGGTAGTCAATTTTTAGTTGACTGCATTTTAGTTAAATGTGTGCCCACGCCATGCCAACGCATCTAAACCAATAAGCCAATTATGATGGACAGGGCAAAACATCGTGCCTCCGACATTTAACATCCGTATAACATTGTTACTATAGGAGAGTGAGAATTTAACTATACGGTATAGGAACCCCTGTATATAGCCCTTTTAAAAGTTAAAATAGTTAAGGTTGCTTCAGGCCAACATCGCTTTAAACCTATGCAGCTATTTATAAACGACAAACAAATATAATACTCCAGTATGTGTATACAAATGCAGGTTCAGGCAATTCCATTGATTCCTTACAATAAAGCTCTTAGAAACAGGCGAACGGATGAATGACCAGAAAACGATATTGCCCTGAGGAATTGAATATTGTACTGGTACAGTAAACTTCCCTACTTTACCCTGCATCAGGCTGGATACACTTTGCTGTTTGCCCCAGTGGTTCGTGTGACTCAGGGTCCAGTCAAACAATATGTCTAACCCCCATTGGGGTGAAAGGAAGTCACGAATCCATGACCAACTATCTGGATCACCTAGATGAATTAATTATTGAAGGTTTCAATATTTGACGGTTGTAAGTTTTGGCATTCTGAATCATAATAATGAAAACCTCTGTCATAATAATAAAACCCTCTGCCTTCTACCAGACCTCAATTTTTCATATATTTCTATGATCTTACAAAAACCAACATATACGATTGAATTATCAGATTTTCATGATCAGTAGCTCAATGTCATACACCACAAATTATCATAGGCCTTTAGTTAATTGTTATTCTCGGAATACCGCTCATTCTGGATAGGCTCATCTCCTTTTTGCATTATATTCAAAGATTCAAAGGTATATTCAGATTTCAAGAATTTAGTACTGGCTCCTCGAGGCCTAATCGCCTCCCTTTTCATGAATCATATATTATGCAGACTGAGCCCATTACAGTCTAGACTCAGAATGACTCAGAATCATGTCTGTTTTGAGCCATCAATATGTAAATTGTAAAATTCTGTCTAATTGCCTTTGACACAGCACCCTCCTTAATATCTTTCAACAAGGCCATATCAAAACCATTTAACAAATTATATAAACACACCTCAATAACAAATCAAGGATTGAACATGTTTCTCTGATGCGTTGTGAGAGTCCAGAAGTCATCGTAATATTTGGAGCCTAAATCCGTTAGGTACTTGCTCCAACACAGCGAGTTGCTTTAACATTCATAAGTAATGCATGGTGGCATTTGCAATGAGCATATTAAGATGATAAATTTTATCATTTTAATATGTGGCCGATGTTCCGGTATCCTCTAGCCGGGTATGTTTCAGTGACTTTCAGATTGTTCTGATCACAGGTGCACGCACTTCTCAATTCATAAGTCATAGATTGACGTATTCTCCTAATCTTGCATAATTGAATGGATGGGGTTTCTTTTTCAAAATATAATTACCAAACAGTGGTTTTCCTGACTTGTGCCTGTTAAACATGCGAAAATGAATATCGCGCCTTATGACATGAACCATGATAACCTGGCTGTGATAAAAAAAGTTATCGTGCCTTTCCAAAGTTGTAGGACATTGAGACATCCCATTTACACAGCAGTGACGTCACCCATATCGCAGTGGTCTGCAACTTCCTTACAATAATTATAATCATATCGCACACATATCTGATCTAGAGTCGCACAGGTGTAAAACTCCCTTTTCAGACGAGCCCCAGCATGTACATCACCATGGGGGCATTTTGAGACTAGTCTGTAAAGGGGATGTTTAGGAGAAGGGCATTAAAATTGGACCCTGACATGTACCGAGCCCAGCTAACGCCATGATGTAATCCATGTAAAATAGGCTACCTGGCCAGGTGGGGTTTACCCCGGGTCAACAAAGAACGCTTCCCCAGGTCTGACAAACACCCAGGTGTCGGGGGTAGGCCCTTACTAGGCCAGTGGGGGGAATATTCAAAAAGGTATAGAGAAATACTCACAGGGGCAGGTCTGCCCATATGTAAACGATATCATATATATATATATATATATATATATATATATATATATATATACATACGTATAAATACTATATATATATCTATAGTATTTGTCTGACTGATTAGGTTAATCAGACATTATAATAATCATGATTTTTGTCTAATTAAATTCCTTCTGTCACAAATGGTATGATCTCATTGTAAAATTGAATATAGAAGGTGGCTGTTATGCGTTACTTTTCGTGAGACGTGACGTGAAAGCACCAGTCAAAATAACGACAATATGGCTAGGGGACTAAAGACATAAGTTAAGTATACGATTAGAGATTCTGTCTATCATGAAAACATTTCACATCTGAGTATCCCTCTTTGATACTATTTTGCAATAATACAATCCATTTTGGTAAATAACAAAATTGCTGATCTTGAGGCCCTGATCAAAATTTCTCTGATTAGCCTAATTAGTTACGAAAACATGGGCCCATGGTATTGCAGTAAATAATTGGCCAATCAATTTGTAACATCAATTTGATACTTATTTGAAATGAAGAGGTGATGATGGGATAGTTATGAGGTGGTTATCAGATACATAATCACGATGTTATTCAAAGTGATCTATTTCATATACAGTGATCTCCAGTGGTTATGTATTTGATGGAAAAATACTGTGGTATCATTATAGCAAGTCGATCTCATGTTGAATGCATCATCGTGTATCGGTATGTCTATAACTATGTCTTTCCTTCTTGAGTATCATATAACAGGATTGTAACGTGAGAAGAAACGTATTCAAATGTTAAAAACCCAGAAAATGGATTTGGCTTTAATCGAGTTGACACATCTTGCCCAACGCGAAATTTGCTCATATAGTCGATAAAGCTGAATAAGAATAGCAATTAACAGAACCACTAGTTACTGTAGTTAGATCAAACACACCATTTGTGACTGAAAATACCTCTATTTGTATTTGGTCTGTGAAGACCCATTCCTTGGTTTGAAACAGGTCCAGTCCCCACCACAGACGTTACTACCACCCATTCCCAGCTCGTTTCTCTCAGCTTTGTCCTTCCTTAGCAGGGCAACAGACCGTGGTCGGCCGTTCCAGGACACTAACTTTGGAATATTTTTGTTGTTGCTAAACCTAACTCATATCTTACATCTACATCCTGGTGCTGGTGATCTGTTGAGTTGGATTGATCTCTTAGATTTTGAAGACCTTAAAATAGCTATGTCAATCTATTTCCACCGACAAGATTGACCTACATGGATTCATATTCTTGAAGCAATTTTGCACTGAATTCCGCATGGCCCATTTTATAATATCATATTCATTCTGTTTCATGATGAAGGTGGTCGGACTGTGCATATGAGTCTAGTTGTTACTGCCGAACATTAAATCACTTCTCAATACATCACTAACATAATGCAATCTTTTCACTATTATAAACCACAAAATTAAAAGTATTAATCATAACCTATGTCACACAGCGTTTTCACCTTATAACAAAAACACCTGTATGTCTCTACTTAACATAACATTCCTCTTGCTTTCTACGGTTACGCTAGGGCAGAAGAAAAACTCTGAGCTAGTTGTCAAATCCTGCTTCGTCTTACCAGCCTACCCGTGACTCAGAGCTGTACATAGTCTGCGGGCCTCTTTGCAGCTAAAAAGACCGGGCGGCCTTTAAAAAAACGTCTTTGCCGTTTGTATCATAATGACATTTGTGGTTAAGCACATGTATATGTGTCTGCTTCCAAAAGGCCTATATTATAGTTACATTGATATGTTATTTATTTCCTGTATGACATGTGTCTTTCAGGATCATTATGGCGTTGTACCTTTCTATTGGCAAGTTACAGGTAAATATATATATTCGTATCTATAGGTGATATGGTAGGATTCTTAACCAAAATCCGTCATTGTTGGTCAGTTTATTCTGAAAGGGATGGGGCTACGGAAATGTATCTTCACAAATATGGTTGAGCAATTTCATATACGTATTAGTCATCGGATAGGGTTTCAGTTTATAGGTTAATCCTGTAATAATTCTGTCCACTTGCTTGAATGTTTCTTTGTAACCTCAGATTCTCAGAATAATGTGATATAAACCATGTGAAATAATAGAACTAAGTCATATATGATTTGTTGTGAATACTCTCGTGAAAGTACGATGTCAGTACGTGTACACACGTAAGTTACAGATCCAAATAAGCACAACCCACATCCCAGCAAGTATGTTTCTACCGAAAAACATGATTCTAGTCAAACCGTAAAACATGATTCTAGTCAAACGTTACAAAGCCTTCTTGTGTTGGCTTGGAATTAGTATGCGGGCACTGCGGTGGCGTGTTTTATATTATACTATTTTATCTAAATCTTGATTTACTCAAAATATCACCCAGTGCATGCTTATATTAATTTCATGTGATCATGCTTTAAGAGAAAGGCATGATATAGTATTTGGCAAGGTCGCATTACTAGCATAGGGGTGTATAGTATATTCAGGGCTTGCTTATTTTACGTCTTATTTTCTTTCAAATTAAAGCTCAATAGCCCATTAAGCATGTGGGGTGGTGTAGTGGTCAGCGTGTCTGCCTGTTGCGCGGGCAGCCCGGGTTCAATCCTGGGCTGGGGAGGGCTGGCTGCTTCTCCCCTCTACATGTCTCCCAGTGGCAACAACTAGAGAGTCCCCGGCTGTTGTTTGTGTGGCCCTGTCTATGGGACCATGCACATTAAAGAACACCTACCTCGGTAAATGTGTAGGGGTATGGTCTCTATCTTCTCATAGATTCGTTCATTCAGCACTTAGCCCAGCAGGGGGGCGGCCAACTCCCCTGTTACCTGTCCCAACATCAGATGGGTGTTACCTGTCCTACCATCGGGGGGTAGGGCTGTACTCTCACCTGGCCAGGTGAGTCACACCAGGCCCTAGTACCACCTGGAGCACAGGCGTTGACCTGTGTTTACCACCTTAATCCCTGACTAACCTGATCCGACAACTTGATCTCCTAGGTTGTACTCTACCCAGTTTTAGATAACACCTATTGAACTCCAGAAGTGATACTTTAAATTTTCCACATTAGGGTTTCTTTCGAAATAAAATTGTTATTGGTGAAGCATTAAAGCTATAGCCGCCACAATAGACCGGGGGTTTTGTATATCCTTACTTCTAGGGAGAGTTTTGATCCTATAACTTAACTGTCCAAATGCATGGCCGATAAAAGTCTCTACTTTTATCACTCTTAGTTGATACCTTTTAAACGTAATGTCGATGTAGATCAAAGTCACATTCATTTCCTCTATTTAACTGCTATACATTACAGACAGTCTCATCACACAGCTTAATGTAGGCACCTATCCACGACTTTTAACAGCGATTCTTTTGTATTGTGCCTCTTTCGCGGATCGGCCTTTTACCAACCTACCTATGGGTCCTTCCAACTTGCGTGTCAGGACAGTGTCTACAGTGTCCCCACTGGCCACTTGGTGAAGGAAGATTGCCCTAGCCTCACTGTAACTATAATCAATTTTACACGGCAGTTTTTGTATGTGACCGCCTCAGCTATTGCATGTCATGTTGGAAGACTGTAAACATATGTATGACCTTGTATGCATTTTATGTCATATATAAATATATTTTTGGTGGCCATTGGGTCCCACAAATGTTTTTATAGAATGGTATATGATATAATTATTTCATTATCCTATATTTGGAAATCAACAAAGTCAGATGCTATAAGTGTCGGGAATTTATCACCCAAGGAAGCTTGTCTACCCTTGAGGATAAATACATGTGGTGGACGGCTTATTTACTAACATTGAAACATCTTTAGGCATTTACTATGAATATTGCATCATCTCATCGTTAACTATGTCTTATGGTTTAAGTTGAATGTAAATACTATGACTCTTGAACTTGAGTAGGGTTTGTTTGCACCCTTTAGGAATGCATCAGGCCCGTGCCCAGTGTCTGCTGTGGGGGGGTGGCGAGGTTCCTAAAGTGGAAATTTTGCTTATAATATCAGTAATTTTAATCTAAAAAGGGGGTGGCGCGGTTCCACAAGTGAAACTTTTCAATATTTTCTTCCCATTTTCAGGGTTTTTACAATAGTTTACTAAAGGGAAGGTGGAACCTTTTAAAAAATTCCTTCTGTTGGGGGGGGGGGGGGGGTGGCCCGCCACCCCCACCTCCCCCCTTGGGTACGGGCCTGTAGCATATATATTCAAGTTCACGTCAAAGTTAGGTTTGAATTTTCTGATACTTCGCTGGTAAATAAAGAAGTAGCTTACTTTGCCCATTACTTATCCATAGGAATTGAATAGCTTTATCACTTACTGAGCTAGTTCTTAAGCAAAATAAACAATCTATTGCTGTCAGGGTAACATTTGTAAGTTTATCAATCTATAGGACTAGTTTTCCTTCAGTGTCATAACATAGTTATGAGAAGTATATAAAGGTAAACCTGAACATAGCTAACGTTAATTACCATGAGGTACATCGAATACATCGAATACATCGATATCCTTGAATCAGATACTACCATAAAACACACTATCCATCCCCCTCATCCCACGCCGGCTGTGTTGTGAGTCAGTTATTGATGTGCACGATCCCAATTTTCTGATCATCATAATTACCCTCAGCGACGGCCAACTGCAGGTACTATGACCCCCAACAGTGAGAACAAGATTTGACCATTAGGTCAACTCCACCGAGATGAGTGACAAGCTAAGCTCCCAATATAATGGTCTGCATGTGTGCCCATAAAATAACATCTATTCCTAATACCTTGATGTGGTTTGTTTGCTTGTTTGTTGGGTTAGTTTAACGTCCAGCCAACCATTCAGGGTTCTTTCCAGGCTGCACAAGGTAATGCTTTTCAGCTAGTTTTATGCCACGTGGGCAGTGACCGAACATATGAGATGAGGTGCCCATTTGTAGCAGTGGGACTCAATGCCCTCTTTATAGTGCTGCCTCAATGAGATGTCATGTCATAGGCCCACATGATATCTCACCCAGTCACATTACACTGACGCGGGCTGACCAGTTAATGTTTCATGGTTATATCTCCTTGATGTGGATTGAGTCTTAACTAGATAAAGCAAATAGGAATGTATATCACCATTGACCTGTAATACCCCTTTCTTAATAGAATAATTGAAAAACCTCTATGTTCTCGTTGACTAAGACCTTGAACCCTGATACCGAAGCACAGTCTTATACATACTAATTCACTTAGTAGGTGCCCCTACCTGATAGGCTTTATTTTTCTGCTATCCAGACAGACATAGTACCAGACAAACATAGTAATAATCTGTCTGTCTTTATAGCAACTAAGAATATATATGTATATGATGTATCTCATATATAATTGTGTGTGTGTCTGTGTGTGCAAACTATACTGTTATATTAAAAATAACCATAGTTTTCAATGATAATTATTGATTTGAGAAAGAATCTACTAGGTATTAGTAAAATCTTATTACTCTTAACAATATTAACCACATCTAACCACATTCCTAGTTGAATGACATTTGATGCATACAGTTTTCTTAATGATCTTTCAGGAAAAAGATGGGCACGTGGAATTCATCTGCTCCTCGGCCTGAGAGACATATTATTCCTTAAAAGACCCAGGCTATCAGCTTGACACCTTTAATTCTGTTTACTCATCCTAGTATCAAATTGTTAGAATAAAAACTGTACACAGATCAAAGTAGATTTTCTCATGCAATAAGTAATTATTATATCTAATGTCACTCCTATGACAACTAGACCATCCTACATACAATTGGAGCAGTGACAAGATAGTTTAAAGTACTTCTCAACTATGACCTCACCCAACATCATTATAACATTTTGCGCACTTAGCTTCCATGCACAAAATCCGTTGCCTTAGCTGTTGTGAATTATTGTGTCTTTAGTCATCAGTAGAACATAATGCATATCAGATGAGATCAGTATCTAAGATTACAATTTATCAGTATAGTTTTTGCAGTCAATTTAGAGTGAAATAAATGTGTTTTTTAATGATAATCTTATGTTACTTGATAATAATGGCAGTAACGGTGTTTTTGCATCAGTATACAATTAATATGAAAATGTACCTATAGTTATAGTGGCTCTAGGGATGCATTGTATTTAGAGTGTATTCTGTGTATTCATCAAAACATCCATTTCCTGTTCAGAAGAATATTCAATGGGCGCCCTGATCATTGACTGATTATCCACCTTCGGCAAACATTTGGGATGATATTCTGCCATAACTAGTGGCCTGCAAAATGTCTAGACTGTATTGATTCTGACATGGGTATTGTATTGCCCAGGGAAAAGAACAAGGACAAACAGAAAATGTGTTTGTATAATAAGATATCATGTTTGTATGATCATGAATTAGAAGATAGGTATTTTTCATTATGCCGTATACTATTCTACCCGAAAGCCACCGGGCATATTCGACGATTTTCAACTGACATTTCATAAACGTTTTCAGAAGGGATCCCGTTGTGATCAGACTATACTGTATACTTTTAGTCGGACGCTCATGTATTCCTTTTAAAGCTAACGTTGAAAACTTAAGCTAACACTTACTGAACGCAGACCTTCTTCCCTCCCCATGCAGTTACCCCTCCACAACAGAGTTAATGGGGCATAGCAGGGACAACCCCCTAGTTCCGGGAAAGTCTGGGGTTAGGGGGTCAGGGTTATTCTTGTCCGGTAATTTCCCTACCTGTGTACTCCCCCACGAAACCACGGTCTGTATAATCTGACCAATGGAGGACCATTGTCTTAGCGTGGTTGTCCTTTTTGAGTATTTGCTTAGGGGATTATGTCTAATTGGATAAAAGTAATCTGTCGTATTAATCTAGGGATTTACCACCCGGAAGGGTTTAACAGTAGACATGAATGGGGGTATGGGGGCTGCTATTACAATAAAGAACAGACTGTGCTGAAAGGAATACCGTAGTCTATAAGATGGCGGTTTAATCCTTCAAGTTCAATCAGTACATAGACAGACTTGCGGTATATACAATTATGATGTCGGGAACAAAACAATTATCTTACTTATATCAATTATCTTACTTCAAAAAAATGATATGATTATATTCAAAAAAGGTCTGATACGAAACCACAAAAAAAACAAAACGGATGACTAAAAGGATAAAAGCGTCGATCCATCTTTCCATACCTGGATTTAAGTTACATTTACAAAAACCCTGATGGACTGCCCTTGTCCGAAATGTAGCATTTTCTTTCAAGACGCAGGTAACATTGCATGGGCTCTATCGTAAACTGAAGTAGATGTAAACTAATTGACCTATGGAAATATCAGCCTCCAAAATATACCAAGGTAGCAATTTATCAAACATCCTGGTATCATACCACTTTTCACTGGATCATGCAATACAATACACATGTCACATTTTGTGTTTCTGAATTAAAAAGAAAATCGTATAAATTACTCCACTGGTGTGATCCACATGGTGCAACTTAGCAATGCGGGACCCGCCCACGTTTTGTATACATGTATATATAGCGCCCACCTGACTAATGCTTGTACGTGGGTTGTGTATACCTGTGTTTGATTAAGGGCCAGGAGTCACGGCCAAGCCAGCTGGGAGGGCATGACTAAAGGTCCACGTCTGAGAAAGTGGAACAGAATACCACATAAGGTGTCCAAGTTTCTGGACAATTGGATAATATTGGCTATAGTCAAAGTTACTTTCATGTGAGTATATATGGAGAGGATAATGGTTCCTTACTAGTGTGAGCATAGAGATACATAAGATCTTATATATGTCTATGGTGTGAGTAACGAGATTGACCCCTCCTCGATCCTCCTTACCCCTCCCCCTAGTTTCCCACATGTACACCACACACTGCTCCTAACACGACGTCTACCTCAGACCTACATCCACACACCTTCTTACCTCCCAGACAGGTGTGCAGAACTCACATAGCAGCAGTGTCTCCCCTACTGAGACTCCCCAATAAGGAAGGTATCTGAAAGCAGATCTCATTGCCATGGTGTGGGCTGACAGACCCTGGAGGATGGAGTATACAGGTAAAGGACTCACCTGGAGGGTGCAGGCGGCGCGTCCCTACCTGCTGGAGGACGCCGTGAGACTGTCACGGTGGCTGCACACACCTCCCCCAGACGACGTGTATTAGGGAGTGGGGGGTGTGGTGGTGGTGGTGGTGGGGCGGGGGGGAGGGGTCGTCACGCCTGGCTGCGCGCCAAGTCTATGTAACGCCTTCAGTTTGAGGTGCAAGCGTTCAACACTAGGGGGAAGCACCTGAGATGTGGACTTTTGGACCCTATGGAAAGACAGCCGCCTTCCATATCATACCACCGTGGGGGTAGTGCAGTGGGGCTTCTGCTCCTGGGAAGATTGTAGGCCTTCAGTAGACCCTGCTGATTGTAAAAGGTGACAATAGGGGGGCCCAGCACTGACCAAGTAGTTCATTGGGTTCGATTCCCAGTTGGTGTCTGGGTTTACTAAAGGGTGAGATGCAGCAAAAATGATTTCCAGATTTTTTTATCACCTGCTGTTTGCCTGTCCTATCACCCTCATCTCATAGATACAATCACCAACTTAAGACTGACCAAGTCAAAACACGTGTCTGAAAAGTCAGAATTCGTCCTAACTAACAATCACTCCACATCATACCATCCCAATGCACATGTGTATGGTAAAAAACTAACCATACAATCTGATATTGCAATCGGAAAGTAATGTGATGTTGAACCAGGTGCGGATCAAGAGAATTTCAAAAGGCGGGGCGCCCTATTTGTACAAATTTCCATGGGACCCTCCACGTCCGAAAACTTTACATTAAGAAATAATATTTTGCCAAGAATGGGGGGGGGGGGGGGGGGTCCTTGCGCCCTCTGTAAATCCACCACCGTGAACCTATAATAGTGGCGGATCCAACTTTTTGAAAAGACTTGTTCCCGGGAAGGGGGGGGGGGGGCAAATAGAAAGAGGGGGCCCACACCCCTATTTTACCAGAATTCTACATTATATAAGCTGAACTTGGCCTCCGCGTCCCCTCTAAATCTGTAACTGTATGATATTATTGTACTGACGCGAGTGTCATTCCACTGGATATAATCTTAGCTAACTTTTAAGAAAGTAAGGATCAGGGCTAAGAGTAACTCTCTGCTAGGACAGAGAGTCTAGAGGCCACATCATCGTTAAGGTAAATAGGGGTGTAAGAGCTGGCAGACTCAGAGTGTAGTGACACATTATTATATGTTTAGGATTTAATAAATATCATCCTTTCACACAAGTGTTCTGTCACTTCTTGATGAAGAGCTACATTCTGAGATGACCTACGGTCGAGACAGGAAGGAAGACTGGGATATACACGAGCTAGCATACTGGAATGATTAATATGGACCAATAGTAATTGACAACCCTATGCATAACTGTAAAGTAAAACTCTATAGTTCTATATGGATTTTCCATGTAAAAATGGGCCTTTGTACCACATGGTCATAGTGATAGGACATTGTAGATTATTTTTCTCCAAACTAAATTATGTTGTGCCAACATCATTTATGTAAGTCTCTGGTATTAGGCCTACTCACCGTTATTCTAAAATCCGGACATACTGCTTGTAAATGTATATATATATAAAGATAATACTTAATAAAATGATTGATAAGAAACGTGTCTGTTAACATGACACATCTGTACATAGGCAGATGGGTAGGGAAGGTCCAGTGTGAATTTCCATTTTGCCAGAGAGTACTTGTATGGTTTTGCAAACGAAGCTATCGCCATCTAGTGCAATGAGTTTCAAGACATTTCTATAAAGTCTGCCTTCACGTTAACGTTGGTTCCACATGGTGGCGCTATGGCAGCTAAATGGAGGCCGAATGTCTTAACATTTCATTATTACTACCACATAGAAAACGTACATACACTAACGTTAACATTTCTGGCAAAAAAGGTCAAGAGAGTCAGAATGAACAATATAAGATATAAGAACTCAAATGACAATAATTATCTATACCTATCCCACGAACCTGAGCAGTCAACCACCTTGCCCACCTTTTGGGGCTTTTGGTAACTGGGCCACTTTCCTTCATATAGGTTAACTCTAGGAAAACCCCCAAAAAGTTGTTTCATTTTTAATCCACCAGGGCAGCGTCACCTTAAAAAAGATGTATATTGCAATAGTTCTTCCACTGAAAACTAAGTTATTTTTATTCAGTGATGCATTATGGGTAGGTGAGCAGCCGCACATCATACCATTATTGGCAATTTATATGACATCCAGCTGTTTGTTACTGAACAAGCACTTTGTTTCACGGTGATATTCAATTCTAGATAGAACTTGCATGACCACGGGACCAGCAGATCCTTACAGTGACTCTGAAAGGAGTTGTTCCATCAGTGGGGTTGCTCATATTGCCACTCTGCTACAAAATCCTGTCACATGCTACTTCCTGCCATGGAACAATGGAAAACCTGTACTACGGTGCAATTTTAACATCTCAATATGTACATAAGTTACGATATAACCAGCTGCAAGTGACAGACCACAAGGGATCTGGTCAAAATGATAAAACTATAATTATGATGGGTGCTGTCTTGTCCTAAGGGCTGTCACTATGTGTATTGAATTGAAGAAGCCAATCTATACTGCAATAGCCAAGGTCTCACGGAACCAAATGTTTTCCTGTATAGTTTAATATAGCATGTCTTAAAAAAAAATCCCAAACATTGCAACACCTTTAAGTCACTCAGTAACCTATTGAGACCTCTTTGGGACACAAAATATCAAAATTTGAGGGTAGGTTGACCTTGAAAATTCTTCGCAAGAGCCTCCCTGGAACAGATATTTTGACCCTTTTTCCTTCTCACATGGCTGATTTGATGTCATCTCAGACCTTGTATTGTTCACTGGGGCTAGTTCATAATGGCCAGAAGTGTTATTTTTGGCCTTGGATGAAAATGGATGAATGAGGTTGAAACTTTTAAAAAATAGTTCAAATTGTCTCAAAGTTGCAGGGTGTGGTCTTTACACATGTTGAAACTAGAGTAATTCCCTTATGCTGGATCTCCACACAGCGACTAGTTTTACTTGATCGTCAACGACGATGGTGAAGCCCACTGGTGCCGTATTGGCAGACAACTAAATGCACTAATCGTCGACGAATTTCCTGAAAAAATCGGACATGACCGATATTTTGCCAACGACAAGCTGTTAATTGTCGACGACGATTAACAGGACGAAGGTCCTTCGACGATTAACAGCTCATCGTTGATGATTTACAGCAACTAGTCGCCCCGTGGGGATTTCTCAGAACTTTAAAAAAAAAACCTGGAGAAAAGACAAATTTTGATAATTTTCTGTGTTTTGACACCCAATTTTTGCACTTTTCTCCCATTGTTTCTCGCAAACTTGTTTCACAATTATCTAAACGACTCTTGTTCCTTGCTCAGTGATGGGGTAGGAACATTTCTACTAATTTTCATGCCTTTGCTGTGAATATTTCTATAAAAACAGTGATGTGAGGACGGTAGTGTCATACTGCAACAAATGACTATTGAATTCTTAAGGGTAGAGATTTAGGAAAACCAGTCCTTTTGTAGGTTAAAGCAATGTGATGATGCTGAAACTGGATATTATTATGGAAAACAGGTGATAGTTATGAAAAAGTGAGTTTATTGAGTACAAAACGCCATTTGTAGTGTCATATACCTTTCTGTCCTGAGGTGAAGAGAATGACTGGCTTTGAGTGGCTGATAATGAAATAAAGAAAACTGACAGAATTGAATGAAAATTCACAGGGCACCCCTTATTATGTCTGAGTTATTTTATTAAAAAGAATCCATGATGCAGTAACTATAGAAAATGTCAGTAGGATTTTGAAATAGACTCTGTGCCCCATGAATTTGGTCGCTGCAAAAATGCCGAAATGAGGGTAGGTCAACATCTTGGACGCTTGCTCAAAATTTTCAGGATCAACCTAACCTGAAATTTTGATTATTTTGTGTGCCAAAGAGGCCGCAATAAGTTTCTGAGTCAATTTCATGTGGGTCAACGTTCTGAATATTATTTTCCTCAGAATCCATTATATATTTTTTTAATTTTCACTGTTTCACGCACAAGGACACAATCTTCCAACAGCAGTATTAAACTATACAGGAAAACAATTTTCGTGAGACCTGAGACCCCTACCACAATAAAGTTCTTCAGGTGGCTGTCAGATGGAGATGCCAGTTGTATACTGTATAATGATGTCATGCTGCCACCTTCTGATCTTGTACAAGACCAAAATAGAAGTTATAATATATTCTAGTATGAACACCAACATGTATTATTCTCAATGTATTTATGTTTCTAGTCATTACCGGTACTATTTAACCTACACATATTTAGCAATTGCCATTATGTATATAACATGTGAGTTCTTTTGCCTTGCTGGGCTGTGAATATTTGTAATTCAGAAACGGTATACTCCGCCGTGACTTCAGATTCCTCTGTTATACACACTTACACGGTTCCGCCACTTGCGAGCCCACAGCGGCCACTCTGGTGATTACACCAACTGGACTAATATCTTGCAGGACGCTCTTGAGAGAATGAATTTACTCGCGAATATGATGTCATATCTCCTTAAATGGTAAACCGTGTAAGTGTGTATTGCAAGGGAGATAAGGCCGAGGTGTGACATTCACCCAATTGAAGTTCCGAATTTTGGGATTTCATAGAGAGCTATTTTTTTTTAATTATTATTATTTCTTTAAAGCTTCACATACATGTATACGTGTTCTTCCAGCTTTTGATATAGAGGGGAAGGCATTTTACTAGAGGTTATAAAGAGGTAATAATAGAAGTAGAATTGTGAGCGAAGTAGGTGGTTGGATGAGGCTGATGATATGATGATACATTGTATATCTTATGAGGAACTGCAAGATTCACAAAATGCTAGTTTTTCTAGATTTAACAAAATATTAAAATTATTTTGACAATTATTCACGATACAAAAATAGTTCATCTTAATTAATATACAAGACTTTCAACTATCACTGTATTATTCTTTATTTAGAATTATTTTGACAGTTTCTCTGGGATTGGCTTCTCCTCTGACAGCTCCTCTTTGATTCAATGTAATACAAACTACCAAAACTTTCTTAAAATTCACCCCTTTTCTTGGCTCTTTCACAAATAGTACCAACAATACATGTATTTGAGGCAGAGATGAGAAAATGTCTAGTAAATTGTAGTTTGAAGCATAATTTATAGGAACAAATTAAACAGTAATGCTAGGGCAATATTAGGAGGAAATTCGCGTTGCTCTATGCTTTGCAAAGGATTCTGGGATACGCCAATGATAATCAGGCTAATGGGGTGGAACACTAGTGAAAATCCCCCAGCTGCTTTACACAATGAATGTCTGTGAATTAATGTAAGGTAAAAAGATTGGTTGTTTGGCTGGATATTGGTTGTTTGACGTCGTAATTCAGTGGCGGATCCAGGTTTTTGAAAAGGGGGGGGGCGCGCTATTGAAAATTTTTTCATCTTGATTACCTTTAGGACGAGTTTTACATTAAAAAAATGTAAAATTTGCCCCAAAAAGGGGGGGGGGGGGGCGCGCCACTGTAATTAACTGCCAGGGTCATATCAAGGTTGGTATCTATTTGTAGTAGTAGGGCCCAATGCTCTCTTTACAGTAATTTTGAATCATAGGCGCGGTACTCACGGCCACAGTGCAGTGACAGATTAAGAGGAGGGAAGGGGGGGGGTGCAATATGTGAATTATGGGTAATCTCTACCAAATTCTTAGCTACATTTCCGTTGCTTACTGTTTGTGGTTTCAATCAATTTTATTAAAGTAGTTATTATAGGCAAAACTGTTATAATGAAGGCATCACCACACCATAGTTCCAGCACAAACTTCCCTTGAGATTATACCCTTCCGCTTCTTTGGGGCCAATATGTGATATCACGGCCTAGATACTTCCTTCTCCCCGCCCACCCTGGTATGCATTCCATAAAAAAACGGCGATATACGATAATTTTGATGACGCAGCTATGTCATGTCGCGATATTTTAAAAAAAGCGTGTCCATAAAAAATATCGCCACTATATTTTACCGTCATAAAAAGTTGCCGCCATCCTGCATTACCGCCGCGATATATCGCGGTTCGACTGACGCAAGAGCGCGGGAAACTTAATTAGGTCATGGCGGCCACCTGTGCATTTTACCGGAAGTCACCGTCTATTTTGCCGGCGTTTCGCTGGTTCTTGACCGCGTTCGTATGTAATACTACTGCCATTGCTGGGTACAAGCTCATACGCTGGTTCTCCGCAAAAGGCAAGTTTTAAGCTATGTGCTCATCCCGCCAACAAGTGCGGGACGTTGTTTTGACGCCATCACAGTCACCGAGAGAAGAAGCATCATAGATGAAACCCGCCGATTTCCTGCCCATCGTTCTCCTCTTCGTCCTTCTACAAGTCGCCACGGTACGTATTAACATTTCTAAGGTGTCAGTGCATATTGTAAGACGTGTGTAGTTTAAATCATTTATGAACGCAAAAATAGTATCGTATCTGTCTGTCTTTTCCCGACTGCCCCCCCCCCCCCACCCGCCCCGTAGTACCCTATGTTTCGGGACGGGTTTAGAATACTATTTTTCAATCCAAGCTAACTTACTAGGGTTTTAGTATAAGGTGAATCCGTACGCGTATCTACAGGAATCGTGTTTGACTTTATAAGCTACGAAATGGCTCCGTCCCCCTCTCAAAATAAGAAAAAGGGTTTGTCACCATGTGATATAATGAACTTAAGCTGACGTAATTCTCCGCAATTGTAAATAGAATACCGCCTCTCATAAATAGTAATATATAGGCGTCAGTACCACACTGTATGAATTCTCCAAATGGCGGTAACGTGCATCATGTAAAATAATATATATTTCCTTTTTTCAGATGTCGTCCTCAGTGGGTGGCGAGTCTCAGGACCCGTCCACGACGGACTACAAACTTAGGATTAGCTCGATCATGGACGTGCTGTCCAGAGGTGTAGACGCGAAGGACAAGAAGAAGCTGGAGGCGATGTTACAAGATGCACGGGAGCAGTATCGTCGACAAGAGGAGCTCAACTTTGCCTATTACATGGGCAAATACACCAAAGCCACGAAAAATGAACCTGAAACAGATACCGTTATCGTCGTCGATGGTGAGGACTCGCCACTACCAGAAATGACTCTGCCCAAGAAGAAAACAAAAGAACCTGTCGCGTCTACCTCCGGACAGCCATTAAAGAAAAGCCGACCTGCCGCCGAGCTAGATGAATCCGATGACGACGATATCCCTGTGAAAGTCAAACCTCCTCCTAAGAAAGTAAAGGCAACCAAGGTAGTCGAGCCAGACCCTTCTCCAGAATCAAGCCCAGCTCCCAAGAAGAAAAAGAAACAGGCAGTTACAAAGAAGGTTGTGACTCCTGCAGTTCCAGAGAAGAAAAAAGGACGAGGACGTGGTAAAGCAGCAGCCGCTCCTAAAACGCCAGCCCTTGAAACCCCTTCACCAACTGGTCCCGCCTCCGGGAGAACACCCAAGAAGGCCAAGAAGAAGAGGAAGTCTGCTGCAGGTAAAGGCAAGAAAAAAGACCTGGGCTGGTGTTCCTCGGACACCGATGACGAGGGTCCACTGACGCACTCGTGCTATGAAGACAAGGAACTGGAGCTGCTTTACAACACCGCCAAACAGGATGAGTGAGTAAAACTGAAATAAAAAAAACACTAAAAGACCCACATATATATGTATCGCAGTAGTAACAGCAAGGAAATGTCTGAGCATTGGATGAAAAGTAAAAAATATCACAATACTTTTAAAGAACAGTCTGTATTGTTAGGAAGAAGTTTTATTTAAAATATCAAGTAATCTAAACGCCGTACATAGTAATCATCAATAAGTATCAAAATATCACTGAATCAGAATATCAAAATGTTGACGTCGCGGTAAACTAATATTTTTTTTTTTTCATTATTCAGAGACGCTGTCCTCGGGAGGTGGGCAGAGACAGCAACCCACGACCACAAGATGAAAAAAAGGAGGGCCATCTACAAAAAGATAAAAGACAACCTCAACGCGCAGTTTGGAAAGAAACGCCGGAAGAAATACCTCTACTACAAGATAATCGATCATAAGAGTAAAACCCTATTTAAAGTAAGTAACTGTTAGTGTGGAGGTGCTTTATTTGCAGGACTTGTAATAATAATTTTATCTAATAAAGAAACAAGCTCCTAGTGTTATGGTATTTCCCAAAAAGTCATCTTTTTCCCTCTGTTTGGTTTCATTATGCTACCAGTATTGTAATAGTAATTTATATCACCACCACTTAAAAGACGTTATAACCCAAAATTAATTGAAGTTCATATTATTTAAATTTCTTTTATCATAGAAACGTCGACTGGAGAAGGCATACCAGTATTGTAATATTAAATTATATCACCACCACCTACACGACGGTACAACAAAAAATAAATTGAAGTTGATATTATTGACATTTCTTTTATAATAGAAACGTCGACTGGAGAAGGCATACGGCTACAGTGGCGCCCCTGCCATGCCAGACAACGTCGGCCTCACGGCGACACAGCTCCGGTGCCTGGAATTTTGGGGGGTAGAGGCTTCAGGCTGTAAGTATTTAGATATCTATTATCGCCTTAACATGTAATGCATTGAACCTGACATATCTAGTAGATTATTTACATCTATTTAGAAAAAACACTTGACGTTAATATATCTTATTGAGCTTGATACTTATCGTCACGATATTTTTAAAAATAATGTCAACCAACATCTAAACATAACGACAATTTTAGTAAATGAAATAATTCCTCCATTATATATTAAATCATAAGGTCAAAGTTTTGATACAAATCAGTCATTGCAGGGGCTCGCAAGACAAAGTTAGACCCCTCCTCCTCCTCCGATGACGACGACGATTCCTCATCAGAAGCAGAAGCCATCGCCATGGATGAGTGCTTGGCTGATCAGAAGAGACTGCACGACGAGTCGAAGCCGACCCGGGGGAAGAAGAAGACTGACGAGGAGGATATCCTAGAGAAATACAGTAAGTGTAATATGGAATAGTTGTTTTATTTTAAACAATGAATGTCGCTTGCTCAGTGTATGTTGCGCGATATGAAAAGCAAAATAATATTGCATTGATTGTACTACTTTTCTGTCGTTATTTTCAGCTCTCGATAACAAAAACATATCTTTATTACTGATAAAACTTGTTTATATTTTAGAATTGAAGGGTCCTGCCATCGGGACGATTACCGCAGCATCACCCAACCCAGAGGAAATGAAGAAAGCCAGTTCCCGTCGACCAGCGCGGCAAGTCCGTACAGCTGCTGCTGCTGCTGCTGCCTCCGCCGCTGCCTCTCCCGCGGCCGTCAGTGAAGAGGACGAGGGCTTAGATACACCCAACAAAGGTGATTATCTATTTCGGAGAATCAATGTGTCTTAGAAAATAAAACTTAAAAAATAACTTGATCCTATACCTTGTGAAAGTAACTTTAAAATTAAAATGATTTGAAACGTTAACCTCAGAACTAAATAATCACACACAAAATATATTATCAGCAAGAAAAAGCAAACATTTTTTAAATTTTTTTTAGTGAAGAAAAGAACCCCTAGAATGTGCGTCCGAGACAGGACCTTTCATATGGTAACTCGTTCAATTGAACGTCAACTGAAGACTCCATCAATATCTGTTTCTCTACAAGAACTCGACTGGAGTCCAGCCCCTGCCGGCCGTGAGCTGTCGTTTGCCGAGGAGGAGGAAGCAGAGACCCAGGACCCTACAGCAGGAGGTATTATCGTCGCGTCATTTATCCCTGTTAAATATAGTGATAATTGTTCATATTTTGAAGAAATAGTAGGGTCAACTTTCATCAGGCGACAAGTCGTAATGTTAGCCCAAGAGTCGATCTTCACATTCTTGCCGTCACGATACTTATCACACCTTCATACAAAACATAGCGTTACTTTTGAAACATATATGTTACAGTCTCTTATATTATAGTATGTATTGTATCTCATGACAAACGTGATTTATATATCAAAGAAATTCTAAAAAAAAAATTATTCTGTGCAGTTATTTTGGTATTTACTTACCTTACAGACCCCCTTGACGCGATGAACTTTGACGAGGATGCCGACATGAATTACTCCGTGCATGTGCGCACACCGGACATTCAACTGGGCCAACGTACCAACGTTACAGAGGATCCGCCAGAGAAAACCCAGGAGACTGAGGCCCGTACTGATGTGAAGGACAACGCATCAACAAAACCACCTAGGTCTCCGCCAAAGTCTACTGCTACTAGTGCTTTCACCACAAGTTCGGCAGCAGAGGGCCGTATTATTGAAACCATGTCAAACAGATTTGATGTGGTGGAATCGGGACTCATAAATTTCCATACTGACATGGGTGCGATCAAGCAGGAGTTGGTGTTACTGAGGTGTGACGTCCAGGGACCGGCAAAACAACCGACTGACCAGCATATCGCAGAAGAACTTAAGACGATACGGAATGACGTCAACACTCTTGGGGGCGAATTTTTCCAAGTCAAGACTGGCCTAATTGATATTGCAAATGAGTCTATTACTGTAGGGAAAGCTTGTCATGAAATGAAAGCTAACATGCTGGGCATGAAGGGCGATATCTCCGCTGTGAGAAGTGATGCACACACCCTCAAGTCGAAGTCGTTGGGACTAGCCAGTCAACAGCAGACTCTTGTGCAGGAGATGGGTGCTGCTAGAGAAGACATCCGTAATGTCGCAACAGACTCAACCCTAGTAAAGGAGGACGTACAAAGCGTAGATAATAATGTTTTAAGTATGCGTGTCGACACTGCACTGTTAATCAGGGAAGTGGGTATCCTTAGGGGCCATATCGCCACGGTAAAGAAAGAAGTGTCTTCTTTGAGAAGTAGTCAAAAAAAAAAAGAACAAACTCTGGAAATAATCAAATCAGCGGTATTGGGCACCCAGGGAGTGATAAATTTAGAGCATGTGGAGATTAAGTCTGACGTTGACGAGCCAGTACCTCCAACCCCTGGTCACGATAGGCCTACACCGATATCTCGACACCAAGAGTCTTCGTCTATTGGTGGCACCAACACCAGTGAGGTTGTTTTCCGTCAGCGTGACGGACAACAGACTTACGCTGGCAGCAGTGACTTGACTGTCCCCCTGCCCTCGACGTCAACCCCTGTAACTACTAGCGCACGTATTACACTTTTTGCAGACACCCCAAGTCAGGAGGAAACGCAGGATCCCAACGCGTCTCTTATCCAACAAGAACATGTCCTTGCAAAGAATACTGAGCCTGACTCGGACTTAGAAAGTATGCAGTGGCCGTCGTTCCCCCACGATTCTCAGCAGGACATTGCGGCTGAATCACAGGAGGTGTCAGCAGAAACCAGCGGGGCTTATTATCCCGTAGTGCATGAGGATGCTGACGGGGGTCAAACAGTGACTCAGGCTTACGTACCCGGTCATATCGTGCGGCAACTTTCAAAAGCAGCTTCACCTCAACCTTCTTCTAGTAAAGCGGCAGAAACACCCACATTAAGACCAAGAGCAAAGAGTCCTGTAGTTAGCCCAGAGCCCAGGCGAGGTTCTCGTATGAAAAAGCCTACTCACCCCAAAGACTGAACATGCGTCAATTGTATACAACGTTTTTTTATCACTATTAAATTGACACTGGCTTTTATGATTCTAATTAATATCGTTTTTGCCTGCATACAGAGTTAAGGTTGTGTCATGTAGAGATAATGGACAGAGATATAACAATTGATGTTGAAAAAGACAATTTATTCAACGGTATTCTGAAATAATTCGGAGGTATAAGTATTTGAACCAGCAACTGTATTTCTGGAAAGGACGAGTTTAAATTTGTATAAAGAAATTAAGTCATTACACTTTGAAAACCGGTTTGAAGTGTTAGGTTACTCGAGTAAAGAAAACGTTGTTGTGACGATATTTTTCAAAGTTTAAATTCTGCTGCGACGGCAAGTAAGATTCAGTTACAAGAATGTTACAGAGTGTTTTGTCTGATACAATAAGATTACATCTCTGATTTGTCAAAGTTTAAATTCTGCTGCGACAGCAAATAAGATTCAGTTAGAAGAATATTACAGAGTGTCTTGTCTTATACAATAAGATGACATCTCGCATTTCGCCAGAAGTTCCAAGTTTACTACTGAGGGTATGTTTCTTAAATAGTCTCGATAAATGTTCGTGTAAAACTCGACAATTTGAACGTTCTGATTTATCGTCCTCTGACATTCCTCGCACCGCGAGGACGTCGTCCCCTGCGACCCCTACCCCTTCCTGCTGGCTGGCGGAGTGCTTGAGGCATTGGCCCCCCGTACTGGGCGTAGATGTAGTTATCACGCCTCTGGACTCCCTCGAGGGAAGGGTTGTCCCTGGTATTGGGGCCTTGGTCGTGGTCAGCAACTTCCTCGCGGTCGATGTTACGGTTGTTGAGGAGGAAGCGGTATCGGGCGTTCACCTGGAGCGTCATTTCCAGGTCGGGGTCGCGGTTCTGACCAGGCTTGAGTTTGCGAAGGCCCCAATCGATACACCGATTGTGCAGCACACAGCAGGCTTTCACGACCCAGGAGGCCTGAAGGGGATGCATCTCGATAACCCCTCCACCCGATTTGGAGAGGCATCTTAGAATAAAATAGAAAACATAGTATTTTCATTTCTGGGAAAGTTATGTAACCGGAAAGCAAGATTATAAAGTGGCGCATACAAGACAATGGATGAATGACTACTCTTTGGATCCGACAGTTAGAGTTATTATTTTGTGTTGTAAATATTGGCGATATCTTTAATTAAGATGCATACCTCCAACGCGACTTGAGCTGTCCGATTGTACGCTCAACTGAAGAACGCGCGCTTGTCTGGGCGAACTGGTAGTCTCTCTGCCAGGGTTCTAGTTCTTCCAGGTTTTGGGTACGGAAGGGCGTGAAGACTTGGGGGGTGAGAGCATAGCTGTCGAAAGAAATAATAATACAACGTTAATATTACTTAGAAAATATTTTGCATTGTGTATATAATATAGAGAGACTTAGAGAAAGAGAGATATATGTGTTAGAAGTTAGAAAATTGAATTTGTAAAAGTAATACTGCCAGTGCTAGTGTCATGTCTAATATAGAGACATATTTCACAAATTTACCCCGTCTGTTGAAATGTGGTTAACAATATCGTGACGGTAGGGTAAAAAAATGACGTGTGATATTTGGCTTTTATGTTCTGTATATTTTTTATCGCCGTTTACTGACGTTTAACCTACCCGCCGTCTCCTAAGAGAAAGTATGGTCCTAGTCGACCATGGTTGGCGATCTGCTGTCCCAAATCTGAATAATCCAGGACAGCCTGATCGTGGTGGCAGCCAGACATACCACTCTCCACAAACGTTATTCTCTCATCGTGGTCACTGGCTATCTGTTAACATATAATTGTGAATATATTTTAAACTTGTATGTTATTTTGTGTTTTTTTATGCATTGTGGTGCTTGACAAAAGACGTTTATAAGAGATCAAGGTTATGAAGGGTTAAAGAGAATAAAAATGTAATTGTCTGTACACTATTTGCTGAATTCTATTTGTCATCATTTCTATATAATTATACTCACAAGAACGTTCAGAGCATGGTATCCCTTGCGGCAGACGTACGCATGCTCATTCCGGACAGGCCTCTTTATAGGGATGTAGGTGCCGTCGATACACCCCACACACTGCGGCATCTTGTGTCGTTCTGCGAAGCGGAGAGCTGACTCGTGTAGCGCCTCACCCTAAAAAAAGATAATAAGACTTTAACGTTGACGATAATATCGATCATTATGACTGAATAATTTAGTGAGGATTATTGCCATATTTATAGCGAATGCAGCTAACAGATTACATTAGGGGTCACCTTCTGAATATTTTTGACCGCATATTTTCCTTTTTTTTTTATGGACTGCTAAATCAATGAGGGTAATGATTTTTATCATTTACCTTGGGGAACTTGATGTATTTCTTCCTGCGCGAAACGAGGAACTTGATGAAGGGTAGTATGGCCCTACCGATGCTGGAGGTGGAGCAGCCCCCCTGGGTGTCGGACACAACACCATAGTAGGAGCCAGTGGCCAAATACCGTAGACAGTAGCACACCTATAAATCGGAAAAATTATAAAGAATGAATAGCATTAATTTGCAAGTACAGTTAGGATACACTGGGGTTATTTTATTTTAATGGTGATAATTTTTCTAGGCCTACTTCCATAAATTATTGGCGATACTCTGAATTTTCGTTATTTTGCTGTGGGTTATTTTCTTTCATGTAGGCCTTCCATAATAATATAGCGACATTCTTCTCATTTACCTTGTGGAAGAGGGGGATGGGCTTTCCTCTCTTCTCATGTTCACCCTTCCCAGGGCGAAAACGGCTGGCCTCGAACTCTCGGGTGAGTTCCTCCACGCAGCTAGGGGGAAGGCGAAATCTTGCCTGGAAGTCTTTGATCCTCGGCCACCTCACCCTTGGGTCAATGCGTTCGCGGTAGACCTTCTTTGACTTGCACCGTTTTTGCCCCCACATACGGCTGTAGCTTTTCCTTTTCAAGTAGGTAGCGAGCGCAAAATGTTGAAAACGCAGACACCTGCTGGTCTGAGGTGACCTGGTCTTCCTCCTGGGTGCTGAAATAAAAAATAAATGATAATTATTACTTCACTTTTATATAACTTTGACTGTAGGTTAAGAATTTGAGACTACAAAATTAGAGTGGTTGACACATTACGTGCAAGAAGTTAGAAATATCACTTGAAATAGACAGAATTACAAAATATCACCATTTATTGAAATTCGTCTAAATTCATCTATTATCGCTCACTTTGACCTCAAATCATTGTTTAGTAACTCTACAATACTGTAGGGGCCTTTATATTCAGACCAAACACTTCTACAGTGATTATAGTATATAGAGGTAAAAACGCTGAAGCGCGGTAAGACACAAAAATATTGAAAAGTCAAGAAAAAGCTCATGTGGCTTATTTGTGTACTCACCCATGTTGGAAGTATCCCAGAATGACTTGCGGTTTCCCTTGAAATCGATTTCAACGTTAGAGAATAGGTTTAAAAGGGGTTGTAAAACACCACGATACCAAAATTTGGTATCGCCGATTTTAGCGGTTTTGGACTATCGCGGGGTGCTGGCGATATATCGCCAAAGTTTTATGGAAGCGCAAATATCGTGGCGATATATCGTCGATTTTTTATGGAAGGCATTTGGGCCTCGCGATACGCGGTAACCCAAAAACAAGTATCGCCGATGTTTTATGGAATGCCCCCCAGCTGGTTTGCATAGACCTAAGTAAACAGACGGCGGTCCGACTCGACTACGGTGCCTGTGGTCTGAATTGACAGACGACCTGTCCGACGGAGCACCGACTGAGATAGAACAGCTTCATGAGGTTACAGCCGTCAAGTGGTCATCTTCAAGAACCTCAAAATCACACAGAATACATTGCTATACGGTCATTGTCTGCTCAGGAACCAATAATCCAGGTAGGTGACTCATCGACTGAATGATTCCATGGGTCTCGTTGGAAAGTGCTGCATCCGTGTGCACTGGGATTTAAGCAGGGCACACCAATTATTCTGGGTCAAACATTTTACTCTGCCGTTGAAACTGGGGTGTAATGCTAGGGAAACAACTCGCCACCAGCTTTTCGTATGTTCCTACTTGACAGATCAGTATTGGTAACATCTGTTAAGGCACTAAGTGACAAAAGGCACTAAGTGACAAAATTTTGCCACTTAGTGCCTTTTTGTTACTTAGTGCCACCCTCAAGGCACTAAGTGACAAAAGTGTCCTTATGTGGTAAAGACACTAAATGACAAAACTTTTGCCATTTACTTTTTTTTGTCATTAATTATTTAATCTCTTTTTATTTAGTTTATTTTTTTTTATTACATATTATTTGGATATTCATTTGTTTAATGATCTATGATTTATTATATTTTACTACTAATTAATTAATTTTGTAGGGGGGGGGGGTCTTTGATGCATTTTTTTTTGTTACGATGGTTATGTACACCATTTGACATATCAATATAAAAGAGTATACTTCACCTTCATGGTGTGTCCCTAGTCGCTGTATTTGTTTTAGTCATTCTTAGCCTATAGCAAGTACCACTAGACCTAGTCAGTAGCAACATATACTTTTCTTATCAATGTCTCTGTATGACACATGGGTCAAGACTGACCTCGCAGTTGTCAATAAAAGCTATTATTATTATCATTATTATTATTATTATAAAATGTTGGCCTTGTAATCTCAGGAATCAGTTGCTTTCTCATTGCAAGTCACTTCGTGATATCTTAAATTTTTAGAGTTGACATTTTCCGGAATGATTGATAAAATATTGTATATCTATTACCTGTTACTTTTTGTTTCCCAATAAGTCGATTAATCAACATTCACGTACACCAGCAGCAAATAATTATTAATAATTTCTCTTTGTATAATGAGATGTGTGACATTAATTCCATATCAAGAGTGCACTCATTAACAGGTGCAGTCTAAGCTTGACGTTGTGTCCTCCCAGAAAAAAAGAGGCCGTCCAATAAGCTCTTAACGTATTGAATGTCCTAAAAAAGCTTATAGGCCAACCTGTATACCGTTTGTGCACTATATAAACTATGATATCGAACAGTTAAACAAAGTTGTTTGTGCTTTTCATTGCAATGCAATTTTGTGTCCTACTGAAAATTGCTCTCTTCTTTTGCAGAATTAGCATGTGTACTGTTCAAAATCGCAGATGGAATATTCATAAACTGAAATCTCTGCTTTGGAAAAACAACAAAATTGTGGCAGTGGTCATTCTCTTGCTGACCTGCTTTAGTTTCTATTATATATTTCAATTACCTACACCGCGGGTTCACATCAATTACTTTAATGCCACTCAATCTCAGCTTGACACGTTTATGTTTATGTTCTCGGCCTACGATAGGACTAACAGGTCTTACTTAGGGAAGGATTTCAAGGAGGTGAAGGTGCTTGGATTCGCACATTCGATAACGGATTACTACTTTTATTGCTATTTCATTCAAAAAGGAAACGTTCTGGACGTGGTTGAAGCAGTGCCAAGATATTTCAACCTATTGCGAAATCCTGATACAGAGAAACGCCTTAATGGTACTGTTCTGTTAGCCACTGAGTTTTCCTGTCGTTTACCCATACCATTAACACCAAATGAACTGTTAGTCAGTTTGTTACCAGGTGGTTTAGAAAGCAGACTTGATATTGTAACTAGGCATGCTTTACCAATACAAACAACCGACCGTAGTCATGGGAAACCATACAGGAATTTTACAGTCTGCATCTCACCCGTATACGGTGATCTTCATACTAGGGACTTAATAGAAATGGTTGAAATGAATCGATACTTTGGTGCCAACTTCTTCAGCATATACGATTACAGCATCCCTAGTTCTATGGACAAGATTATTTCGCATTACAAAAGAGAGGGGATATTGGAGGTTATTCATTGGTCTTTGAAAGAGACGTTGTTGCAGAGGGTCTTATACTATGGTCAGAACCTTGCTATCAATGACTGTCTGTACAGGCAAAGAGGAAGCTCCAAGTACATCATACTCACTGACATGGATGAGGTTATTGTACCATCATCCCATGGCTCATGGGGCAAAATGATGGTAGACATTCAGCAGGACCATTATGCCAGCTACATGTTTCGCAATGTTTTCTACAAGTACAACATTTCAGGCTCCAAGGAAACACTGAAATCGGAGAACATTCTCTGGTGGAATGTAAAAAGTGCCTGGGATCCAAAACATAGATCGAAACTACTTGTCAACTCACAGAAGACATTTTCTGTTGGAGTTCATGAACCATTTGTGTTGGCACCTGGAATGAAGAACTTTGTTGTCCCTTTGGATATAGGGCACTTGGCTCACTTCAATGCAAATCAATCAGCTCTGGTTGAAAAGGTCAGGGAAGTCGATAGCTTTTGGATCCATGTTTCGAAGGAAGTAAGAAAGCGTTACAATTATAGACTTAAATTAATTGCACCTTTGTAGCATTAAACATGGCACAATAGGGTATTTTCCAGTTGCGTTTATCGGTCTATTATCTTCGCATGAACGTGTTACAAACACTATATGTAGGACACATAAAGTAATTACACTTGACCTAGGTATACTTTCATGTAGACATGATTCAATATGTAAACCACGACAATTAACTTCAAGTGCCTCTATTTAATTTAATATTAAGTAAGATCTTACATCTGTAAAACAAATTGTATATTACTGAGTACTTCTTGTTCTGAATATCATAAAATTAATGTGATTTAAGACAAATTTTGAATTTGTGTAAATGCCCGGCCTGCTGTTTGGTTTTTGCTCGAGAAAATTGGGGGTTTGAACAGGATTCAGGGGACTTGAGTTTAATATTCAGGGTCCTGAGGTTTCTCGGGTACTGTGAGTCGGGCCGTGCACAACAAAACTGGAGGGGAGACTGTCCAGTGAGCTATTCTATTCTTGTGTCATTGTTCCTTTGTATTGTTACATAGTTATGGTCAACTGTGGAGGATTGGGTTGTCTTTTGGCCATCCTCAAGGCATCTTCCTGGGGTCCACTTTTAGGCACGGCCAGTAGGTGCTTAAGTAGCTTATGATCTCTGGGTCCCTGTCAGGGCCCTTTCTTGGGTAGTAGTAAGTACCATAATCAGATAACGGTCTAAGATAACAATAGATTAGATGTTCAAAGTTGAGTGCCTGGAAGAACACTGATCTATTTTGGGCAAATGGTTCACCTTTTCAGGTGAATGCTAATTGGCTAAATCATGTCACGTGACACATTCACTATATATCGTATTTACCCCATAAATATTGGCTTTTGTGTTTACCTCAATTAGTTTCGTACTTTTGTGGTATTTTACATTTTGAGTCACTTTTCGAGTATGTTATATTACCTGAGTATTGACATTATCTGAGTACCTATTTAATTTGAATACCTACATTGGTCAAGTATTACATTATTGTATCTCAAGTCATTTAATTCCTATAATAATAACAACAATTACCTAATTATTACATTAATTTTGTAATAATCTTATACATGAATTCACGATTGAAAGAATGAGCCTGTATGACAAAACTTTTGTGTAACCTCCAAAATATAAACCTAATACAAGGGCAGCAGAATTGAAATTCTCACATCTGTACAGTAGATTATCCCAGAATAATTATTGTAAGCTCCAGGACCTAGTGAAATGTGTAAACTTATTGTTGAAAATGTATACATGTCACAATAAAAACATCCGAATTTTATTAACTATTGAGTTAATGCGTCTTTGTACACCAGGTGGTATACTTTTCTATGGTGCAATTGTGCACCACTAGATGTCCCCACCGTCTCCTTGCCAGACTTGAGGAAGTCTGATATAATATGTATGGATTAATAGAGGAATTAGTAAGTTTGTTGGATATCATCCTAATAGGATAGTGCCTTTAGGCTGATACTAACCGACAAATGCACAGATTTCTTTTTGTGGAATAGCGCCTTTTATAGCATAGCATCTTAACGTCTTTTGATGATTACTCAAAGACTCTTTTGGTATCATGTGCTCAATACACTTTTTCCACCAACCTACGCAGTGAACCTTCCCATGGAAGTCCTGTTCCCAACGGTTCCCATTGAACGCCATATCCCAATTGATTGTTCAGGCCTATTCCGCTAGCAGGGCGCCACTTTATTGAAAAAGGTCTATAATCATCTCCAAAAGCTCACCACAAGAGGTCAATGCGTTCAGTCAACACTCAAATATATTTCCCCCTTTTAAATATTGCATGCAGCGACTGCGCTTAGCGGCTATACAAAGGTAACTGTGATCAACAGTAACTGTAACATATGTATTGCTAGATCAGAAAAAAACCCTCTTGAACACCAGCTTAATTATCAATAACTTGTCAAAAAAATAGAGGTCACCTCTCAGACTCATGGTACGGTTGCAAAGAGAGTATTGGTAGTTAGATGTGTATACTCCAGGCCTTTTCCCGTAATATTCTTTTGGTCGCAATGAACCCATCCCACTTCGTTGATATCAAAAGTTAGTTATGTAGTATTATAGTCCATTTCCCATTGAAAACAATGCTAAAGCCTGGCAGCCAGGCTCATAATGTCCAACCCTGAGTTGCAATGAGTAAAGTTTTTTGATTGGCTCACAAACCGTGTAATGATGCAATTGATTTATAGATTTTCACAAAATGGTATATCAGTGGCGGATTTAGTGGTTGGGGGGGACTTTTTTTGGTCAATGTTAGACTTTTTTAATGGGAAATTCTGCCAAAAAGTCATTATGGAAGATTTTTTGTAATAGCGATCCCCCCTTTTCAAAATCCTGGATCCGCCACTGTATAATTATGCTTTTTTTTAAAGTGAATTTTGTCCAACCTCAATGGTAGACCCACGTTAGGAGGGGCTTTTTAACGTCAATGTTAGGTTTTGTTCGGACGACGGTGAAACATTGCTGATAAAATGAAGAACGTTCGCTCCGGGCAGTATGGCATACTTGACACTGATTGGAGCGGCACACAACTGCCACCTTCTCTCACCAGGGGGCAGGGTCAACGTGTGTCACATGACACAACAAACCCAAATGGAATTATGACATCATTTTGTGTGGTCTGAATACCCAATGTCCAGTCACCTATAACTCAATGGATTATAAGTGACAAATAAACTGAGTTCATAGGAACTGTATTCTCCAAGAGATTTCCGCTATATATTATATCTATTCTATATCTATTCTATATATAATTATATATATATATATATAATAAATAAATAAGAAAAGAACACGTTTGCCATTACGCTATGTACCAAACATTTTCAAGGCTGTGCGAAGCATACACTTTTTTTTCAGATTGTAAAATCCTTTAAAAGCCAAAGGTCTGAATGTATACACTACGAAATAATTGTTTAAATTTATATGTACCCAAAGTTGTATTATTTTCTTTTCAAAGTTTAGTTGCATTTTGATACATATTCTTTTTGGGGGTGAATGATTTATTCTAAAATGATCCCATGATTCTGGTAACGCCGTAGGTTATTTTATTACAGAGCGCACTCAATCAAATTTTTAGTATGAGAAATATAATATATATAAATTCAATATTTTAAATAGTATACCGATTTAACCTAGGTAATTGAATTTTAATGACTTAAAGAGAAACACTCATGAAAGGAAGCCCCCCCCCCCCCCACGAAAATGAATTCTCGTACTTTTGACAAATCCGAGGAGAAATTTTGCAAGGTAAAATATGGAGGGGGTGGGGGGGGCTGATATCTTGCCCCCCCCCCCCAAGAAGACAGACTCTGGATCCGCCCCTGGAAATGTATGGTAGGAGTAGAATATAAGGATAGATAAGGTTGCCGGAACAGAATAATATCTTGTGACTAACCTTAGAGAAAATCTATGAGAAATATTACCTTTTTCGCGGGCCTTTCTGTAGGTCATCCAGCGATTTGAGAATAGAGCAGTCCAGCTTTATAAATGCTTTCATTACAAACAATTTCTCGGCTTGGAAACTAGCTTATTAACTGCTTACCATGAAGAAAATGGTCTCATTCACTTTGATAGAAATATTGATGTATTCCTAGACTGTTAACACCTCAGTGACCTGCACTTACCATATAAGGAAGCCACGACTTCAGTTTTTCAGTCCTCTTTTAATAGTATTCATCAAACAATTAAATGATTATGTTTCCTTTATTAGCCCAAGAATTCCAAGTAGGGGGAAACGAACAGTGAAGAAAGAACAAAATAACCATATCATTTTTTTATGATTTGCAGGAATTGCTGGTATGTTGGGCGCACTTGGTTGGGGAATGTACACGTATAACAAGAGAGGGAAGATGTCTACCTCCATATTCCTAATGCACCTTCGTGTGAAGGCCCAAGGCATGATTGTTGGAGCCATGGCCCTGGGAGTAGGATACTCCTTAATGAAGGACTATGTTTTCGACAAGGAGAAGAGGGACAAATACTTATTAGGGAAAACAGACAAAAAACACAAAGACAAATAGCTATGGTCAAATAAGTTTCCATAGCGCACAGGATAACTTCTAGGCTTTTACAAAGTATTAAGTTGAGATTTCAGGCCAGTGTTTTCCATATAGAAGAGGAAAAAAGCGATGTTACAATGATGGTGTTATTATAAAATGCATAAACTGTATGTATTGCATGATATTCATGCTTTGGATATAATTATTGTGTAGCCTTCTTAAAATGGGTTGTTATTGGTATAAACCGGCGATGTATATGGAAGCTTGTTTTTAAGATTTTACAGCTTTCGATCCCGAAGCTGTGTTTTATTTTGGATAATTTAATAGTTCAGTTGTTAAGAAATTCATGTGCCAACGTGTAGCAGGCTACACAAACTTCAGACGTCTCACTTGGGATCATAATTCAAAAGTTAAAAAAAGATACTTAAACACACATATGCTATATTAGTACAGGAAAACCTTAGTTGAATATCTTTGATGAATACAATTATGGCATCGTTTGATCACGATTATGTGTGATATGTGAAGAATGCTTCAATGAAAGTGAAACATGTTAAACAATGTATTGTCAAATCATATTACTTGATAAGAATATCTAGGAATGACAAAATTATATTCTTTATTTTTCACGGTGATTCAGATTGTGAATAATAAATGAAAGATAACGGCCAGTGCTACGACATGTTTTACAATGAAACATTCTAGGTGATAATGCACTGTTATTGATCAGTGTTTCTGTTGAATGAAACCTCGATGTATCGTATGACCTCCATGAGGAATGTTCTTATTTCTGATAACATATTTATATAAAAGAATACAAAACAATATATTATGCGAACATATTTCAGCTCTTCTTTGTGGAATCATCATATGAGTTATAGACAAAACAAAACAATGTCTTATAATGATGAGAATGAAATATGATATAACTAGACCTTAATCTATGATAGGTCGAACTACACTAGATACATACAGACGTAATAAAACGACAACTTTAAGAAATAAAAAGCAGTTGTGATTTTGAGATGAAGCTGCAATTAAAAGAAAGTCTTTGGAGAAGAGCGTTAGGGACGGATCCACGTTTAGGAAAATCGCTGGGCGGGTGTGTTTACCCCTTCAACCCTCTATTTCTGAGAACATGAGGTAAAAAATATCTGTAGACAAGAGAAAGTAAGCTTTCAAATGCTGCAAACCTTTTTAAAATATTCCTTTTAGAAGCCAAGATATGGTTGTATGAAGTGCCCTACCTCTTGTATAATAGAAACACCCCAGTCCTGATTATCATATTACTTTCCATGTTATGGCAGCTTGAACTTAACCATATTTAGTAAGGAAAAGAAGGTATATCTAATTATAGAAAATGATAGAAATGCAATAACTTTTGATTCAGAAGGTTATTTCTCTACCTGTTTGAAGTATTAGGTGAACAAAGATATTTTCTACATTATCCATGACAAATGTTCCATTGAACCTTAATATTCTTTTTTCCGTAACCATGGTAACATAACGACCTTTCTTAAACGTAGAATTTCCCAGAAAAAACATTCCAATGCAAATTTCCCATAATGCCTCATTCAGGAAAATTTGGTTATTTCTGTAAATGCCATTGAATTCTCTGTAAATTTTCATATAAGTCAAGTTTTCACACAAAATTACATAAGAAATAGGTTTTTTCCATATAATTCCCTAATTTTTGCAATCGAGAGGGTGATTTTGAGGTTTAGCCATATTTGGCCTAAATTGGGCATGATGTCCTGTACTTAAATATCCATTCTAAAAGAACTAATTATCTTTGAAAGATAATATAAAAAGCTAAAGATTCCTTTGAGCATCAGGAATATTTTGATATTTACCTTGTGACTGTAGGTTAAATACTCATTTTGCAATTAGAAAATAACCATAACATTAGGTTCCAATTTATGGGTAACAGCCATGTGGTGGGCAAATATGGCCTTATGGGGTGAAAGGGGTTAAACATAATAAAATGCCAAATATTCGTAGGCACTTCTCCCCCGTTTGCAAAGTTTTCAGGCTGTATTCCACTAGTCCATTTTCAGTCACGATTTCAGAAATCGCCTGTCAGAATATATCATTAGGTAGGATAATTTCCCTTTCAATTGGCATGTAGTATACTTTTGTTCCTGCTGTATTCCTAATACGAATTCAAAAGATTATTGCCTAGTGGAATACAAGCTTATCTTTCCGAAAGAACTGACCCTCTCCCCCTAGTGCCGCTCCTGATGTAACTACTGCATTTGCACATCCAGCTTTAAGAATTAACATACCACAGCCCGTATTCATTTATTGATCAGAGTACAACATCGTCTTTCCTCAGTGAACAAGGGAATCATTACACATCTTTCACACGATTCATCCTACATGAGTGAACCACGGAATCGCATTGAATTTACTTTCACAAAAATTGTCATTCATCAGTGAAAATGCTGGGACATTTCAAACTATTTTTTGCCAAGTCCTCCTTCTTTAGTGTACCGGGGCTTCATTTTGAATTATCCTTCACACAATTCGTGCTTCATCGGTGAGCTAGAAAATTACTTCAAAATATCTTTCACACAATTCGTTCTTCATCAGTGAACCAGGGGTTAATTTTGAAATTTCTTTCATACTAGTATTTCACCAGTGACCATAGGACTTGTCCTCCACTGGGGAATCAGGGAATCATTTCTAAATGTCTTTCATCAATAAACTAAGCGATAATTTTGAAATATCTTTCACGCAATTCACCCTTCCTCCGTAAACCTATTATCTTCTTTGTACAAAATATTACACAAATGTATTTCCTATTGTATAACGTCTGGAAGACATTTTTTAAGACATATTCAAATAACTTGGGATTTACAATTATTTCCCAGCCTGATCTATTAAGTCTGTGGACTCCTTGGGTTTAGGAGGAGTCATTTCCAGGTTTTCCTCCACCATGTACGGCTTGGCCCAGTTCTGTACCTCCCCTGCAGCAGCAATAACATAGACTATGGCACCAAATGTGTAGATGGCGGCAGCTACATAAAACACACTCTGCCATTCTTGTTGTGTACTCTGAAAACAGGAAAATGTACAAATGTTAAAAATATGCTATTTATATAGATTCAAAATCTAGTGCTCTATATAACTTTGAATTTTCCTTACAAGTTCATAGGACGTTAATTGTGTATAATATATTGTCGTACTTGCACAATGTAATGAAAAAGTCAAACGTGTTAAAAAAAACTATACAACTGTACGGTTTCAACATCTCCAAAATCTAATGCTCCACTCTTTTATTTCCTCAACACAATCATACATTCAAGGTTTGTTTTTACTTAAATGATATTCTATGGAAACTAAAACAGAAAATCAACAATTTAGGCTTAATACACTTGGGGAAAGACTTACATTTGGAGTAAGAACAGCCACAAAGTAGGGAGCCAGGATGCCAGGGAGTGTGGCACAGGTGTTCGAGATACCATAGAGGGTGCCAGCAAAAGGTGGGGCGATATCCACATGGTTCACCATCTGTCCTGAGTACTGTTAAATATGAGAGTAAGAATGGTTCATTTCAGCGATATCAGTAATATGGTCATAAGGTACATTTATATCAGCACCATGACATGAACCGCCATTCAGGGGCAGATACAGGCTCTCGGGGGGGGGGGGGGGGGGGGGGAGGGAGGTACTGCAATATGTGAAGTATTTATGTCACCATCAAAAGGGGGAACTGGACCCCCCCTGGATCTATCCCATATTCTTGAATTCCGGACGCTTCAGGTTTGATCGTATACCTGTCACATTTCATTTATACATAAAAATGTATAAAAGTGCCCGTTTATCAGAGGATTGACAAAAGACCCTGCATGCCTTTGTCTCTTAAATCTGTTTTACATGAACCTATCGTTTATATTCTACACACTTTTTGCGATGTAATTGAACTCATTTCTAATAAAATATAACATTTCTATAAATCAAGCCTTATCCCCCATGGCGATTTCTGATATCACAATTAAATAAATATGGAGACGTAGGAAAAGACCTGACTCTTACCTGGAAGCCACTAAGGCCAATACCGACAGTGAGGAGAGCTACGGCCACGTAAGGCATCTCACAGGTGATGTAGCCAGTTATGACGAGGAAAATCCCAGGGAGAATCATACCTGCAGAGAGTGAACATGATTTGTCACAAACATGCGTCTCTCAGTTTGAGTTTGTGACATGTATGTTCATTGTTTGTGACTTGATCTTGCAAGATGTTTCATAAAGGTTCGTAGGATAAGCCCCTTATTGTATCATTCAATCATTCCATCTCCTTTAAAATGTAAAAGATTCATGCATTTTTAATGGCTAATTCTATATCATAATATCCTTCACCGCTTCAACAGTTCAGAGATAATATCTGTTGCTAGCAGACGGAAGTAAAATTAAACTTTGATAAGAGACAACTTAGGAAAAAGATTTTTTTTTGCGACAATTTTGAAAAACAGTTTACCAGCACAAGCTGACATCTTTCTGACCACCACCGTCCTCCAGCCCCGTGACCGAAGTGCGTCGGCAACATTCCCCGCTATGTTAATAAACGCCCAGAAGGCCACGAATGGAATAGCAGACAGAGCCCCGTTCTGAAATGATTAAACTCACAGAAAAATGTAATGGACAAATACAGATTTTTCAAAATTACCTGAAGACGTATCCAAAGCTATGTCAGGCCTCAAAGCGGGACCTTTAAAACCTTTAAAACCTTTTTTTGCCTCTGGGACCTTTAAAACCTTTATTTTCCTTGCAGCGATCTTTAATGACCTTTTTTTTCATTTTGAGTGATCGATAAGTGTAAAAATTGGTATAAATGACTAGGAATCTTGACAAGGAATCTCGACGAAATTGTCTTGAATCTGTGAAAAATGATGCACTTCAATGGTAATAGGGCTAATTCAAATGTATAATGAGTCATTTTTGACCCAAAAAATTCTGACCGTATCATCAGAGACATTGTTTAAAAACAAAATAAAAATTCTGAGAAATAGAGATTTTGAAATACTGAATTATTGTTGACCGCTTTTTGAAAAACCATTTCTAGGGTCTACCTAAAATTCTATGGTCCTGTTCAAACCAACAAAGAGTGGTTCGAGAAACCTACTGACCAACTCCTGCTTACTGTCTTGGACAGGATGTTGTCGATTTCAATCCAAAAGTGAGAAATATTGTTGAATCCTTTAAAAGGAGTAGTACCAAGCATAAAGGAACAATGAAACATGTGGCTTTTGTCTAAATTCATAAGGAAATTAGTTAAAACTATGCATTTTAAATGACCTTTTTTTCCCTTATCCGGCCTTTATTTCTTAAATTGTGGCCTTTTAAAGGGACCTTTTTTTTTCATGATCACCGCTTTGAGGCCTGCTATGTATTATATTAAGGTTTGTTTGGATGCATAGCAAATTCCTTAAAAGAGAACACAGCTCTTGAAATCCTAAAGTAAAACAAAGTGCACAAAGGTAGAGATTAAATCATTTACTTTGTGCATGATAATTGAAATAGTGTAAAGGTCACCAGTTGAATACAAGATAATAAGAATTCTTCTAAATTACCTAGCTGATGCCAATACCTAGTATAAATATGGCAGGTGCCGCTGGTAGGTGTAAATATACCTGATGATAATGTTCACCGGGGTACACTTTCCAACAGGCGTCGATGCCTGGGGTAAAATCAATACTAGACTGCTATAAGAGCAGGAATGCAGTGTAAGAGAGGGAGAGAGATCATTAGCGTTTGGATAATACGGATCGGGAGATTCGAAGGGGTTTTAGATAGCTAAGCAACCACAGGGACATCTGGTGACTTATACGGTACTATCGCACTACGGCTGGAGGTGAGGCTAGGCGGACTCTGAGGAGGAAGCTTACTCTACCCTGAATTGGAACTGTAATACCTTGGAACTTATTACCATCACTGGCAACTGTACGCATCGCCGTATCCACCAATAAACTTACCATACTGCCAAGCGTTGTTCATGTTATGGATAAAGCGCCCATCTCGTGGACTTACTTACCACTCGACTAGCACCCATTAGGAATAATATCAATGACAGTAATTATCTCGGACAATACACTATAATTATAATTAACCAAAAACAATACAATAGCGTTCAAAAGATGCTATAACATACATATAAGCCCTATATATTTATGAATCATAACATAGGACAATCCAACTTTCATGCATAATTGTAATGAGCAACAGAATCCTATCATATGTCCCACACAGAGTTATAGTTTTTCTTTTCGATGGTACAACTACACAAATAGTACATTTTATATCTCACTTTTATATATGGCAAGTGTAAATCTATAGATCCTTTTGGAAATTAAAATGCATTCTAAAATGGGGAGCATGGCTGAAAAAAATCAATTATGTTCACGATTTCCTCTTAGATTTAGAGAAAACTCAGGATATGACTTGAAGTTCCCTCTACTTGATATCTAAATAACTTCTGTAATCAATAATCTGGATGGATGGACTTTCTCCCTGAGCAGCTCACCTGTTTGATGTCAAACTTGAGCACCTCCCTCATGTAGGTGGGGATGTTGGTGAGCATGGTGTAAGTGCCCCAGTTGGCACATGTGTGGCCGGCTATGATTGCCCACACTGCTGGTGACATGAAGATCTGCCGCCAGGGAATCGACTGGCCGGTCTGAGAGCATAAAGAGATATGTGAATAAGGATGGTGGTCCGAGGGCATAAAGTGATAGGTCATACGGATTGTTGAAATGCCCCAAGGGATGTTAGTCTGGGGGGAGTTAAGTGGTAGGTCATAACCTAAGGGATGTTGGTCGGGGGAATAAAGTGGTAGGTCATAACATAGAGGCTGTGGGTCTGAGGACATAAAGTGGCAGGTAACTGAGGATGTCCGTCTACAGGCATAAAGTTTTATGTGATAGGGCATGTTGGTGAGCATGATGTATGCAATTATACCTACCACGGATAGCTGATTTACTGTATTTTATGCACCTGCAGGTTAATCTGGACCGATTTTGTCGAAAAAAAATATACAGTTATTTGCTACAAATCTTTCTGTAATGATTGAATGTTCTAACCATCTTAAAAATAATAGATACATGCAGGTTGAACGTGGAAAAGTAGGCAAGGCTAATTTTCCATCATGTTGAACCATTGATTCCTCAAAATTATTGTAAATTTCTATACTTAAGCCTTCTGACTTGTCGACATATCACCCAACATGCATCCTGATATAGGCTAACCTGCAGGTAAATCTCAATAAATTGACTATCCGTGGTTGGGAGAATTTCCATGACATGAGCATTCCGTAAATGGGACACGTACTTCATTCGAGGCATGGGTCATAGGTTGTTTTTTTTTGGGTGGCTTTGGTCTTTCATAAACTCAAAATGGGACATGGCATTACTCATTCTGAAATTGACACCAGTCAAAGTGACAAAGGGTCATAAGTGAAGTTAATTTTCTTGTCAAAGGTCTTGAATTATGCTATATAGACTGTTCCTCTTTGTATCATACTTTCTGTATTGTGTATTCCTAGATTGATTCACGTTTATTTAAATAAATTGATAACATTGACTTGACTGTGCAACGTTTCTTAGCTAAAATGCATATGAAAATACAATACTTCATCATAATAGTCCTGAGCTACATGAATTGTCAAAGCATGTTGTGGTTTTGTACCTTTTGGATGTCCTTTTTGGCTCCTATGGATGTCACAATGTATCTGCGTTCTGCATCACTGATGTAGCGGTGTTCGCTGGGATTCTCAGCAACCAACACCATCCACAAGATGAACCAGACAAAGCAGAATATGCCTAAAATGAAAATTGAAAAAAAGAAAATTATAAAATCTTTACAATCTCATTGAACTGTAACTCTGTGAAACATGATGTTATCAGATTACAATTAATCCGATCATAAATTTGTTTGTATCTATATAAGATAAATGTTTTCAAATTGCATTCAACCTCAGCATGTAAAAATTAATGATTTTGCCAAAAATCATTCTTCTAACAGGACAACCAGTGCGGATTCTATAGGTCTTTGTTACTATCAACTACTATTTCTTTTGAAATTGGACTTACCAAAAACGTAGAAGATTGATGGCCAACCACCTGCAAAGCCATAATCACATAGCAAGCCAGAAATTGGAAGTGTAATGACGTTTCCAATTTGGGCACCTGCAGGAAAGTAGACGTAATATGATATACATATTATGCTTAGTTTTCATCTGGGGCTACTAGTACATGATGGTAGGGGTACATCTAGGAGGTGTGGGAGTTCCAGGGTCCTGATTTCACCCTACCCCCTTTGGCAGGAACCTAACCCAGCCAATGGGTTGAGGTTCTTCTAATGTTTCAGCAATGTTATTTTGATGACTCCCAATTACTTTGCTGAAACTAACTGTTGCTATATTACATTGTCCTGATCTTGTTAAGTTCTTGTAACAATATTACGAGGTTAAATTTATAACCTCATTCAACAAGAATGCCACAATAACGTTCTATTTATGTGAGGTAGAATAATTAATCCCCAGATGGATGGAATAAGCTCACTTATAATCCTGGAAAATGGGTGTCCATTATGACTTCTAACATATCACTGAATTCAAGGCTTCAGTGGTAATAGCCTAGTCATTCACATAGTTTGTTCTTCTGGATTGCATCGAAGTACTTACCAGCATACGTAAAACCAATCAGTTTACTGCGCTCCAAAGGTGGTGCCCATTTTGACCAAATGCAATTCATTGCCGGAAAAACCATTCCCTAAGGTAGAAGTGAATGAATAGATTGGCAAGTTTACATGCAGTTATAGTCATTTTTGAAAACAGAATATGAAATTAACATGGTTATTTCTTTATAATCAGGCATAACTTTATGAAGTAGGCAAAAATTATTGATAATTTGTACATGAAGTCCTCTGGAGTATAGGCCTAGGATGTCATGTACATGTGGAAAATTTCTTTATAGAAAAACATTTTGTAGGTAACAGACTATGTCATCCTTCTTTGATAAATCATCTGTGCATGATCATGTATTTTCACACCTAAATCGGCTAACTATGGATGCATTGGAGTCACTTCTGATGCTACTATATTCACTATATATATACTAATATTTCTTAAATTTCATTTTTTGACTTACCTGTCCTAACCCTTTGATTACTCGAAGTGCCACCACCATAAATGGGTTGAGAGTCGCACCAACTGGTGTCAGAAGTGTGACCACCATGGTTACAAACATTGCCCAACCAAGAACATATTTACCTAAAGTGCCATGACATTGGAGAAATCATGATGATGAGTTAAAGTAATATGTCACTCGACAGAGTGTTATTGATACATTGGCCATTTTCAGTGGCGGATCCAGAGGGGTGGCCAAAAGGGGCAATTGCCTCCCCTAGACTGAGTGGATTTTTTCAGTTAAACTACGTTTGTTGATTTGTACAAATCTGACATTATTTATTTTCACTTATTTATAGGGAGGGGGGCTGGGTTCCCCCCTCTTTAGATGACCAACACTGGATGCGCCACTGATTCTAGCATGATTCCTTGTCTAATACTACTAAAGTAGCTGTATCTAAAGGCCATATTCCACATATGAAAAATGCGCTGACAACACTGAGCACCTCCATGGTAACATTCTATGTTGGTGTAATCTGATTTCGGTATCAGTTGCAAACGTGCAATATCAGGAACCAATATATATGTGACCCGATCTGACATAATGAGTCGCAAGTCGCGGAGATACGAATTTGAGTTAGTAAGATATGTTCCTCACCTCGAAAAGAGCTTCATTTTGATACCAAGATTGTGTTCGTACGATGATTAGGGCCAAAGTTAGGTTTTTCCCTATACGCGGTAGGCTGGAAACTTGATTCTGAGAAAAACGCGTTTGAAGTTTTTATGTACGGTTTTGGTTAGACTCGGTCGGAATTCCTTGGATACCACTAGAAGTTTATCTCCCACCAACTTGAGACTTGGAATATACATTCTAGACTAGTTGAACTACAAAATACTGTGAAGTCATGCTTTAGAAATGGAAACTTTAATCATGCCGGCCTTGTAAAGATAGAGTACAATTCCTGTAAATCTGCACCTGAAAATGAAAAACTGAAGCAAGAGGGCAAGCTCAAACAGTCACAATACCTGTTCTAGAAGGCTGAATTGAAGTCACAACGACTTGTAAAGAGTCTATGGGAATGTTCAAGTGTATTTCAGCCTGTTTTGCCATAAATAATAAGTGTCATAGTTCCAGGTAAGTTGGATAAAAGTTCCATAAAGTTGAAAGATCACAAAACGTCAGTAAACTGTGAGTCTAAAACAACTCAAAAGGCACAAAAGTACCAATAAAATATTAAAATTCGAACTATATACAGGTATTCTAGTCTATGATTCTAGTTGCTAGAGGATTTAGACCGACCACGCCCCCGCCCCCGACTTTGGCTGCGTTTACGTTTGGGTGGGGGAGTGATCTCAGGGGAAGTGTCTGAGTCTGAGTCTGTTTCCATTTCACGTCGCATTTGGGCTGCTGTCTCTCTGTCTGAGTCCTCTGAGCCCGAGTCATGGGTTTTTCCTCGACCCCGACTGCGACCTCGACCCCGACCTCGCCCCCGACCTCGCCCCCGACCTCGGCCTCGCCCCCGACCTCGCCCCCTTCCTCTACCACGTCCCCTTCCTCGCGCCTCCTCCTCCTCCTCCTCCTTCCCTGCATCTCCACCTCCACCTGCTCCTGAGGGCCCTGGACCTGGATCTGGCGATGGGTCCCGCCGCCTTGGTGCCTCTGCTGCAGGCTCAGGTTCCGTGGGCTTGGGGCACGTAATGTCTTTGGTTTCCTCTGTGCAGAAGTCTCTGATGTTTTTGAAGAGGTACCACTGCCGACGAAGGGGAAGCCCAGGGGAAGGTGTGGCCGGTGGTAGGACCTTTGGGACGGCTCCAGGGTCCACAGTGAGGACATCCACTTCCTCTGGCTCAGAGTCAATGTACTGTCGGACGGTTACCTTCCCGGGGCTGTTTGATGAGAAGATAAAGTGGTGATACTGCTTGATCCCTTTTATTGGCTGGGTGAACGGGGTCAGGAAGGCTTGCCAGTTATAGGTTGGGACAAAGACGGCCCCATCTTCTGACCCACACAGCTGAGGGATGTTGACTTCTTTTTGGGTGCTGTCCCGGACCGTCTTGGCCAGGTCAGCAAGGCAGGACACCTCGGCACGGCGAAACCGCTGCTTGAGGAGACCGAAGCACCAGTCGGGGGCAAACTTGGTGTGGCCGGTTATGAGAAAGTTCAGAGTGATCTGCTTATGCAGACCAGTCAGGACCCGCCACATGAGATAGCCAATCACGTACTTGTTCTTGTTTTGCCCACTGCAGTTGTCACAGTGGAGGTCAAGGAGGCGTTCACCGAGGGAGTAGTTGGCAAAGTAGTGGTGGAGGTAGGAGATGACAGCGTTTGAACCCTTGCTGCCGCAGTGGGACTCATCAATAAGATAGTTTACTTGACGGGGGATGGCTTCAGCACACACGCCAAAGATGCCTACTTTGCGTGGGACGAGGAAGTAGAGGGGCCCTGGCTGCATGGGGGAGGAGGGGAGGTGGACCTGCTGTGCGTAGTCGAAAGATACATGCACCCGGATGTCAGAGGAACAGGGAGTGTGTGGCCCGAGCGCCGGCCGGCCTGCCTCGGCATACGCCTGCTTGGCAGCGGTAGTCAGTTCCTGGTAGAACTCCCGTTCCTTGGCCACCACCTCCAGGTGCTTCTGCTGCTTCTTTAACTTTGCCTGCTTAACTACTTCGGGGAGGTTAGAGGAGTAGGAGATGTCACGGTTGTTCCTCTGACACTCCCAGCATAGGTCAGTCATGGGGCGAGAACACACAATACGGGGTAGCAACTGGCGCCAGAGGTTAAGGAAGGTGGTGACGGCAACCTGACGGTGGGCGTCCCCGATGGCCTGTAGATAGCGTTTATGCACATCTACCTTCCTTGTGCTGGAGGGGAGGAGGAGGATGTCGTCGCGTTTGTGCGTGGAGACTCGGCCGGGGAGGACGAGGGCATAGGTTTCGGCGTGGGAGTTGATGAAGTCGACCACGCGGCGGATGTCTGCGAGGTCGAGGGAATGGGTGTTGGCCTTGCGTCCGCCTGACCTCTTAGTACGGGGTACGACCCCGTTCTCCCGATACCACTGGCTGATGGCGGTCATCTTGTTGATACTGCAGCTAAAAAACAAGAACACACAACTTACAATTGGAAATGGAATAATGTTGGACATACCAGGTTCGGTTACATAAAAATAATGTTTGGTTACATAAAATAATTATTGTGTACATGTTAATAAGTTACAGCAGGAGACAGGTTTAGGAACTACTTAGACAGAGAATGTTAGCTGCAGAGATGAATAATTACCTGTAGAGAAAGAGCAGGGTGTCCCGGCAGACCTTCCTGCCCCCGGCGGTGTAGTGGCTTCGTTGGTGCTGCCTGGCCCCCTTGCCCTTTTTCCCCTTCTTCCAGGTCGACAGCTGTACCGAGGTGTCAGTACAGGCACTTGTAACGCCCAACAGGAGCATGTCCTTCTCCCCTGGAATGGAAATCCGACACAGAACTTTAGTGATGTACGAGCGACTGACTTTGTGAAAAAAAAAAAAAAGTTTAAGAAAGTTTACGAACATTACTCTCGGCTGGGTCTACCCCCGCGGTCACTGAGGTTACTTGGCCGAAAATCGTATGTCAATGCCACAGAGGAAAAGTTACAGCCTCCAGGAGGTCATACAGGTATTATAGATGACAAACTATCTTCATTTAAGACGGTTAATAGGATGGTTATTGGCTGCACCTGGAGTCAGCTGGGCGACCTCCTGCCGTTTGTCCAGACGCTCCGCCGTTGAGAACTGGACACAACACGGGCCGTCGTTGTGGTACTTACACGAGCACCTAAACATGACGAAAGTCCACATTAATGTCAAAGATATGTGAGGGCACCCCTATAGATTGAATTAGGTTCATTAGATGGCCGCTAAGAACTTTTAATTAGGCCTGAGAGAGCATAACGGTCAAGGCCGTCCATCGTTCAAGTGCGAGACGCCATTAAGTAGGTCACGGCGGCATACTTTCAGCAAATGTCGATTTTGAACATAAAGACAGATAGAAACATGAAAATAATTACGGGATATCTTAGAAAACATGTTTGGGCAACTTCTGAGGGCCGGACAGGTCTAACGGTTTGGTATTTATAGGAATTTTCAAACGACACAACTTGGGCAATTTCGATCGCAAGTCGCAAACAAGCATGGCCTACCTAAATTTCTGGCAACTGTCACTTTCCTCCTGCAGCAGTTGGTCCGTCGGATCAGTGATAACCAGGGGCTCATCCTCGTCCTCCTGTGACTCCTCAGCCTCCTCCAAATCCTCTATGTCCTTTTCCGACAGGGTAGCATCCTCCTCCCCCTCCGATAAGTCCCCATCGTCCTCGGCAAAGACGAAGTAATCCTCGACAAGTTCTCGCCATTGCTCGTCGTTGGCGCCGCCATGAATATTCTTGGGGGTAGCCATGTAATCCTAACAATGTTTGGATCCAAACTGCACTTGCAGTTCAAGAAATAACACGCTAATTAACACGTTAGGCCTCATTCAACGCGCACCTGCTTCTGTCGGTCGGACCTTTAAATTTTACAAACAGTGGCGCTTCCGGCACGCCGAGGGGGTCTCAGCCAATCGGAGCGCTCGGATCGCAACACGTGACCTCCTTGACAACGATTGTTTACGGCGACGGCTTTCGCGATCCGCCTTCTGATTGGTCCATCCCCGTCCCAATTCAAAATCCGACGATGCGATTGGCTAGAAGAGGTCCCGCGCTTTTCGGCGGTACCAAAAGTTCTTGGGTTGTCGACTCCTAAAAGCGGCTCGCAAGTCGGCAAAGTTGATAAAAATCGGCGTCTCAGGAGCCTTTTGTTTTAACTCACTGAAGCAGAAGAACGACTTTGGGGGCCATTCTAACACACTAAGAATATTAATTTCATCAAAATATTTTGGGAAATGAAAGTCCTGATATAAAAGATTAAGAAAATGCAAGAAAGTCATTTTCGATGGTGGGGCCGATTTCCGACTTCAGAGGCCCATATCTCAGTTTGACCGCGCGCGACTTGCGACTCATTTTGTCGGATCGGGTCACATATATAATTGGCAGTAACTATTTACCAACATGTTGCTAAACTTTGCTGCTGATGCTCGCTTATTTTAAATAAGCTCCAAAATGGCAGCACACTTTCAATATGTGGAATACAGCCTTAACAATGTGATATGATCACATGCATAGGGAAACTTATTATATCTAATTTCTACACATACTTTTCATTTCGATTATGAGTGTACTGATATAATTAATTAAAACAGCATCATGTCTTTTACGTGTTCATGTACCATATATTCCATCCATACCAGGATGCTTATATACTTTTTTTTTTTTACATAACCTGGGATGAGACATAATCTTAAGTTCAAAATTGCACCTAGACTGGCACGGTAAATAAATGTATACATGAAAGTTCTGCTATGAATCAACTCACAAAACTGTTCATGAAATGACCAGGCCCGTAGCCAGGGGGGTTCGGGGGGTTCGTACGAACCCCCTTTTGGACGAACCCCCTTCTAAAATATCCGAACCCCCCCCCCTTCCCCAATGGGATGAAATAAATGATTTTTTTGTCGCGGGTGATCTAATCCTTAGGCCTATAACCACTCTGTAATTGGATCTAGAATCTTCATCCGAAATACTGATCAACTTCATTGCACTGATTTAACAGACCTGTAGTCAAGGGGATTCTGGGGTCCATACGAATCCCCCCCCCCCCCTGGATCCGTCCCTGAACTCCTTCTAAAATATCAGACCCACCTCCCATCATAGGATGAAATGAATGATTTATAAAAATTTCAATATTTTTTTGTGACAGATATGCTGATCTTTTATAACTTTAAATTAGAGAGAAATTTCAGGAGAAAATGTGACAATATCTACAAAAGCTGGCAACATGATGTGTAAATGATGACATATCACTATATATTATATACCAATGCCAAAATACATGATGAATACTAACTGGACACTGCCATTCAGTATTTTTGGTGTATTGGCACAGTGGGCAGTATTCGTGTATACTGCCCACCTTGCTTTACTGTGTAAAATGTTTTTCTCCTTATTTTGTGAATTCTGAATGGATTTGCATGATTATTTTTTTAATTTCAGGTAAAATAATGCAGTCTAATTAAATGGAGATAGTGATAGAATCCTAATATAAGAGAAAATAATGAATATTAGGGAAAACTGCTTGACACCAGTCAAAGTGTGTGCATAATCAATACATTGGAATACTGCCCACTTTGCTCCACTGGTAATTTCCTTTCTCTTTTGCTTATAACTTACAAAATATGGTATATAATATAAGGAAAACTTACCTCGGTTGACAGTACAACCCTGAATACTCGGTGGGATGTCAGAAAAATTACTGCTCTCAGCCTAACGGCCTCGGGCAGTAATCTTTCGACACCCACCTCGTATTCAGGGTTGTACTGTCAACCTCTGTATGTTTTCCTATAAAACTGACAACCCTTCTCAAAAAACGAACCTCCCTCTGAAAAAAGCTGGCTACGGGCCTGAATGATGTATATATTATCAACATATATAATCACTCACCTCCCCACCGCTCCGCCATCACTCCCCCCAATACTTGGGTCAGCATGTACCCCCAGAAGAAGGCCCCAAGGACTATTCCCTGAGTCTTCTTGGACCAAGTGTAATCCCCATCTGACTATAGAGAGAGAAGAACAGGGAATAGCTACATGCTGTTGAAATACATGTAGTTATTATTTTACTTGTTGTCTTATTATGAAGAGCCCATCCATCACATTAACATAAAGTCATTAAGCTTATACTTAATAATTTATTGTTTTCCCCGAAGGTCAAAGTTATGTGGTACCCAGAATAATTGATATCAATGGAAATGAAAGCTTATAGTCGTGATCCAGCTTTAATTATAGATAACCAGAATTAAATGGTAAGAGGATAAGATAAATAAGATTAACACTTGTTCCAGCAAAAAGAAATGTAAAGCAAGGAGGTGTGAATCTGATAACTGTATCTTTTGTGCATATTCAAAGACCTTTCTACATGATCCTTATACAAATAATTACTTACCTTTGTACTGTTACTTAGTCTGTTGACGCAATTATATGTCGGTGTGTTTTGGTTGTCATTGAGACTGGTATTGTTACTGAGACTGTTGTTATCAGGAATGCCCAAAGGTGTCTCTTCCATCGCCAGATGAGTGTGGTTTATCATACAGACCATAGCAACACTCATATTGACTCTCAGAGCATACAGGTTGATGAAGCCTAGGCATCCAACAAGGGCCAGTAGTAATCGGTAGGAGCATAACAGAGGCACTGGAAACAAAGAAACGTGTCTTAATTCAACCTTGAAGTAGCCTAAGGTACAGGGAATATGATTAAGCCTCCAAGGTAGACTTAAACTGATCTTTACTATTTATATGAATTCAGCGTCTTCCTTTATTTCTTTTAGTATCTACTAATCAAATCTGATGCACATGATATTGTTTAGATTTGTCACCCCTTTTATCTAACTATGGTCTCACAAGTTTTAATATTGTATCACCACTTGCAGTGCCACTTGTATCCCAATGTGCGCTATTAACCCCCTATATATAAGAACAAGTATTTAGAACCGAAACATTTTTCAAAACATTTTGCTGTCCCAATTTTGGCCACATGTTTTAAAGACCCATAATCATATCTAAATCTATATTGGGTTTAGGAAGAAAATGTTTAGCTTATCTTGTGTTTTGGGCATTTAATTTTCATTCTTTACATGTGTACTATGCTGCTCAGCATATTTTTGAGAATTTTAGGAAATGCTTTTCTCATGTTTAGTGAATGTGGTATGGAACCATTTATCTGCCACAACAGTACAGTATTTTACAAGTTTGGCATGATTCTAGTATGATACTAATGGTGATCACTTTGAAACATTTGTAAAGTCCTGTGGCATGTTGCTGAAGCTTTTTTGTTAAAAACACCAAAGTATGAGAGATTATAGGGGAACTCCTTTTTCTATGAGAACTGTGTCTATTTTCACTCACAATCAATCCATAAATTATAGATTATTTGTGATGAGGTGATAAATCAAATGAGACTGAGAATAGGGCATAACTGTTTACAGATCATAATCTACTAATAAGGTGAGAATGCTAACCACTATAAAGGCCGTATTCCACATACCAAGTTTGCTGCCACTTATGAAGATCGGCAGTGTAAATAAAGGTAAAATAAAGGTATTACATCAATAAAAAATTCTCACAATTCTCTTTTGAATGTTATATAAGATCTAATGTTTCATGTCATATTCTCAGAGGAAACCAAACAAATACAAAATCAGCAGCGTCAAAATCTTGGAATACAGGCTTAAGGGTTCTGTTTTCACGTTTTGAGTTTATGAAAATGCCCCTGTCATGTGTCTCGGTCAATTCTAAGAAAATACCACGTCACATATCACCAATAGTGGGGTTTGTTAAAGTTATTATCATTTTAAAAATTTCCTTGTGTCTCAATTATAGGGTTTCCCCTATTGTTGAAAACAAAAAAAACAGCCACATCTACACCCGACTTTCATAGCCACTACAGTTGGTTCGAAAATGGGTACCAACTGCGGTCGGAACCTCCGGGGGCTGTAACTGTGGATCGCCAATTTGGCTAAAAACAGGGGGCTGTCAAATGATCAAGCGGAGCTGTCAATAATGTATTGTCCACTAGATATATTATATTAACAGTTTATTGTATGTCATTCAACAACTTTATTGAACTATAGAAGGTTAATTATCCATTAGTGATAGGGTGCGTAAAGTTGTATTTAGTTTTATAGATAATAGCTAGCTCCATTCGCAGTCTCCTCCTCATCGACTGCAGTTGTCCAATACATAATTATAGTTCCCACATCATGTAAGACGTGAACAGTCGTGTGAAAGGATTTTGTTTGTTTATTATCCAATGTATAGTCATTCTGTGACAAGAACTCGATTGACCATGATCAGTCCCGAGGTAAGAGCCCCCTCAAACACATTCAGTCAACGCTCCGCGCTCTAACACAATTTCTATGCCTCAATCCAGAACCAAGACTGCAGGTTGAAGGTCCAACCTTCCCTGGATGTTACTCACACAGCGTTTACAGCTACTCTGGCTGACTAAGAGCGGAACACATCATTATAAGTTGGTACGTCACACCGTGACTCCTCCCCAATTTCACTACTGTCAAAGTGAAACATGGCTTGCACGTGCGCTTCTAAAGCTCACGCCTTGCTGCCCAAACATGGACTGGCCACCCGCGTCAGTACATTATAATGCTTCTTAATCAAATTCTTGAGTTCCAAAATCAAATAATGGCTACAAAATTGGTCAACAAATGCCTTTTTGGATGCCTGAAAAGGGGGGGCTGTCAGAATAGACCTATTCCTATCCCCAAAAAAGGGGGGCTGTCCCTGACATAGCCTGAAAAGGGGGGGCTGTCAGAGTATTCCTATCCCCAAAAAGGGGGGGCTGTAGTTTCGCAGTTGGTATCTACCTTCAAAAAGTGAGTGCCCCCCCCCCGGGTACATACACTACTACACCACGGGAGGCCGTCATGAACGCAGTGGGAGCTCCGCCACCACCACCACCACCGCCGGGTGGGAACTTCACGTTCGGGCATGGGGCCCTCTGACACCGGTGACACATGTACTGTCAATCTGAATGACACACTTCAAAACCTAGTAGCACTGTCATCAGAAGACGATGCTCACCATTTCTCTAAGTATCGGAAATGCAATGCACGGCAAATTTTTGAACTCATACATTAAACAGACTCGGCCGTGTCTGAATCCACTTGCTCCAAACATTGTCAAGGAGTGTATGTCCTACTCCACCACTAACCCTCCAACAGCAAACTATCATTATACTCTCGCCCGGTTTAAAACGACTATCCTAAACTTTTAAAACGGGCGCGGAAGTTTTACTTCACCAATTTATTCTTTGATGTGCGTTCATGTTACAAGCCCTCCTGCAGGAATAGTATTATACACATCGTCCTAGCACAAAGTATAGTTTCACACTATTGCATTGCAGTAGGTGAGGCTTTAACAAAACAATCCCCCCTTTCCAGCTTCAACGTGTTAATTCCATTAATGCACCTACCTCTAATCTGACAACCTGTATCCAAAGGTATGCTACCCCGGTACCCAGGTACCCCAGGTACCCCAACTAGCGATTTTTTTTTTTTAAACGTGTTTATTTAGCTGGATGAGTTTCAGTTTAAGCCACTTGTTTCCGGCCCCGCCCAGCCTGTTGGTTTTTACATTGCGGCGGTATACAGGAAAACAATGGAGATATATACATAAATAACTGATACACTCAACAACATGGTATCGGTTCTGGTATATGGTACAAGGTAAGTATAATTAAACAATTCCAAACTCAGTCTGTAATGTCCCGTTTGTCAGCATTTGTCCTATGTGCGTTTTGAACAGATCTTTAGAATCAATTTGTCTAATATTTAGGGGAAGTCCTCCACCCCAAACCTTATTTGTCAGAAAAGAGAAAGAACAAGACTGATTCATCTCCTTTCCTTCACTTAAGGCCAGTTCTTTAATTAGGTCAATTTGGTACACCATCCAGCTGATTACAAGACAAATCAGTACTAATGGAGACAACAAGGATGTCAACTGTAGCAAGTTCAAAATCAGACAGACTAGTGGTCTACCTTTAAACCTTCATTATGTGTTATTGTTGCTTTTGGCATCCATGCTACAAAGATAGCCCTATCAGCGAAATTACTAATGTTTTTAGCATTATGTGGGGAGGTGTATCAAGTAACAAGAGTGCACCAATTAGAGAGGTATCCTGGTTAGCATAATCGGGTAATAAAAAACAAGTTGTCAAGATCAACACACAGCCCTATCAACATCACAGGTGATGACAGCCCTTATGCAGGGGTGCTACATAATAACCGTAACCAATTCTCTTTAACACGCTGAGAAACTTATATCACATATAACAAGGCTGCTCTAGTATGATATAAATGGTTAAGAAGTAGCCCTATCAACGACACAAGTAACATCAATCCCTGTGCGGAGGTGCTGTATGGAGCCATCCGCAGACAAAGAGTTTACCTTATCAGGCTGGGAATTTAAGTATCACGTGAAAAATGTTTAGAAATGATATCAGAGGTGTTGTACGGAACCATCCGCAGACAAAGAGCTCTCCTTATCAGGCTGAAAATTTAAAATTTCACGTGAAAGAAGAAATGCTTAGAAATGGTATCAATGACTAAAGCATAGCCCTGTGGCACCAGTAACATCAGTTTCTTATTTAACGATATCAAGCAACCTTTCCCTATGGGATATGCGATATATAGAATTATTCATTAAACCAAATTGATTCCTGTCAATTTTAATCTACACACAAATCTTGGCAGTTTTGGGACCCCTCCCCGGCCAGCGACACATGTACATGATTACAGAGATGCCAACATTCTGGTAAGTGTAATTAATGGAGGAAAGCGGGGGGTGGGGGGGGGGGGAGAGGGGGGCAAAAACATGAATGTACGTGGGAGGGGGCCCACCTAACAAACATCATTTTATATTTGAGGGGGGGGGGAATCCCTGTTTAAATACATCATGTAGTATTGGTAAAGTTAGAGTGAAGGCCTTGTATTGATTTCATATCAAATATAATTTCCGGGTTTCAAATACTTGCAGGCCTAACCCAACCTTTATAACTTATAAATTAAAAGTTATCCAAACCAGTATAAATAAAAAGAGGCATTTTGTTCCAAGCTGTAGATAGTTTACTACTTTAATTTACTATGACTGCTTCCAAATTCCTGTGCATTTTTTCCAAGGGCTCAAAATTTTATCAATAGTCACTTAATGCCAATGTGTTTAGCACGATTTATTCTAGTGTTTTCCTGTGGGCACAAAATTAATTATCAGAGGACTAAAATATTGACATCACTGCGCGAAAATAGACCTTTTATGACCTTTGATTTTGTAAATGGAGCCATTGAGGTTCATTAAAGGCATAGGAAATGTCACCTTTCCAGTACCTTTGCAATGTCTTTAATAAATTTGTAAAGGTCACCTGAAAAAGTTTTGGAAAGGTCTTGTAAAGATGACCTTTCCATTACCTTTAGCACACCTCAATGGCTCCATTTACACAAACTTAAAGGTCCTAAAAGGTCTTTTTTCGTGCAGTGCATGTTTTGAATCGTACAGATTTATGTCTCAAACTTATCAACGTATATATATCTGGTTTCAATACATATTATAGTAAAAACTCATAAATGTGGTGAGTGTCATGTTGACACTGGGCATTCGACAAACGTTTGCTAGGCCGGGCCTAACGAATCTAGTGGGTTTCGAACCCACGAGGGGCTCGAATAATTCATTACAGCGCCAGTGTCTTGGCTCACCGTAGGGACCTCCCGATAGAGGCCTTTTATATGAGAAGGACAGGGCTGATGCAATACACGGCGTCCTACTTATAGTATAGTGTAGACTGATCTTTCCTCCAGCGACACCTGGTGGATTAAATTGAAACATGGACGACCATGAACGAAAAAAATGTACTCAAATGGGGATTCGAACACGGGCAGGCCACCATCCAAGTACCAACCGGTCTCAATGTTGCTTAACTTACCCGGGCTAGGGACCATCCAAGCAGCAACCGGTATGAACGTGGCTTAACTATGCAGTTAAATATATATATGAAATGGGTCGAGTGATTCCCCCATCCTGATCAGATCATAACTTATAGATTAGTGTAATTGACTGTATGGATTTAAACATATCAACCACGAGCCATCAAGAGATAAAGTCTAGTATTGATAGACTTGGATACCTGCCAAACTGAATTAAACCTTCTGCATACCCAGGATGATTATATTAAGCAGTTTGGGGTATTTAGGCATATTTCCTGGTACTGACATGTACAGAACGGTCAACCAGTTTTTTGGGGGGCGGTTATGTGAGTCTTCCCTGACAAACAAGGGGTGCACGTGGTCAACTAGAATTCAGGAGGGATCGGTGAGAAAAAGAAGGGGCGGGTGGTGGTTTGGCAGTGGGTAGTAACCAGGGGGGGTATCGGGACCTACCCAGAATGCACCGCGCGTCACCTATATTACCAATCCTCCAGTTGTGTGGCCCTCACTGCACACCCGGTCTTTGCTCTGTGCACATCCCCAGGAGCTCAATGTCCCTGACCATTATGCCCAAAATGAATAGTTATTTTTTATGTCAACTTGCTCAGACAGCCTACATTATGTGTCCAAACGTACCTGAATCAATCAGAACACTGAATTTGGTCTATTTACCCCTTATCTAATGAAACGACCTGTACATATTTTGAATCCACCAGGACGGTTACAAATGTGTGTCACAGATGCACCCTCCCCCTCCCCTCCTCCTATCACCACCCTGAGACATACCACCCGTGGTTTATGGCTTATCAAAGGGCCGCCTGGAGGAGGGGTGGGTGTAACGGTCAGTGGAGGCCCTCAGACACCAGCCACACAGGGAAAATGAATGAAGATTTCCTCAGATACACGCTATGTTTGAATGGTTCTCCTGCTTTTATTTCTGGAGACCTATGGGGACCTTTGTAACAAGGGGTGCACGTGGTCAACTAGAATTCAGGAGGGATCGGTGAGAAAAAGAAGGGGCGGGCGGTAGTTTGGCAGTGGGTAGTAACCTTGAAAGAGACCCCTTCCCAGTATAAAGTGGAAAAGGAGAAAGTGGAGGATCGGATTCATATGGGGAGTCCCATTGGTATTGCAAATATAAATTTATACAACATTTTGTTCACACTTTAATGTCAGAAACAAATTTCACATCACAATGTACTGAGCATTTGTATTTTTCATTCTTAGTCTTAACACCAAGGAAAATGTACTTATTATGTGTTTTTTCCATATGAAATATTTATAGTTTTACATTCTGAATTTGTAGTCTTATCCCCGTCATGGGTAGCGCTGTGGTCAGGGGTGTCTGGTGACCAGCTGCAGATGGTTAGTTATGTGATCTGGGGGAAGAACGGGGGTTGGGCGTGTGGTCTCTCTTCTTGTGGAGCATTAAATTATTCCGACAGTGATGATAGAAAAGTCTTGAAATGATAAATGAAAGTTGGATTTTTTCTACGGAAAACATTCTTTAACATAATTGTGAACAAATTGATATGTTAAAAGTCAAAAATGAGCAATAATTAAGATAAATACAAAATCGGAGAATTAAACAAATAATAATATTTTAGTACTCGACCCTCCCTTTATGCATGCAATTCTTCGCGCATGAATTTACAGGTTTTTTTTCTCATGGACCACTTTCATCTCTGGAAATCCCCTTAGCTTATTACCGGGGTGCTAAACACTGGCTTTCCCTACCAAGACATATTCGTGAATTACATAATATTGATATAAAATAGTACTGACGATGACAATTAAAAATTATGAACAGAAAAAAGGCGCCACCACACCACACGTGGCTTATTGCCGTATGACGGACGATACGTCAAGTTTACCAAGGCATTTACAGGATTCGAACCTGCGGAGAGAAAACACATCAGGTCGTCAATGAAATGACTTATCCATTTCACCGCCGACCTGATGCTGCAGGTGATTGATTTTCAGACGGGTAGGTTCCTCCGCGGGCCTTACAATGGGGTCAAACATTGCCATTTCTCCACGTCTTCACAAATCAAGGCTCCTGCGCCGGTAAAACTAGTTATGTGTCAGGATAGACTGGGAGGGAGGGAGCGAGAGAGCCCTGCGTGATGGAGGATTAATCTCCAGGGCCCGACCCGGGGGCCCGACCCAGAGACCGCCGGATGGTGTAACCCTTACCGGGCCACGCCCCACCACGCCCCGTTGCACTGCGTAAGTAAACCCCGGTCTCAACCGATGATTGGGACGGAATCTGAGCTGTGTTGCAGTTTGCCCCATGAGTTTGCCCCAGTCTGAGAGGCGGTCTGAGTCTCTGTGGGTCATTACAGGGGTGTGCACCTGGCATCCGGCTTAAAGCCTGCAGTCTGTAGCAGAATGTATTGAAGGGGGGGGGGGGTGTCGACACTCAATCCGGCCTTTATTTGTTTATAGTTACCAATCTGGGGCGGATCCAAGGGGGGGGGGGGGGGGGGCGGCCGGACCCCCCCTCCCCCCCCCTTGCCCTATTAAATCATGTTTGATGGGGGGCCCACCCCCCTGTACATTAATGTTTTGCTCCCCCCCCCCCCCCGCCTCTACAAATTCCTGGGTCCCTCCGCCCCTGTGTAATGCCCACTAACGGCCGCCCATTCACACCCCACAACACCCTGGGGGGTGGGGGGCGGGGGGGCGCTGACTTGTTGGAGGTTACTCCCCACTGCCAAACTACTGCCCCCACTTTTCATGACTTACCTCTCTGAATTTTAGTTGACTGCCCCCTATTTTTGGGGGCTTCAGGTCACCGCTTCACGAAATAAAAGTGTGTCAATACCAGAAAATATACAGAAAAATTCAAAATTGCTCAACAAAACTTCTTATAAAATAACTGTATTTTTTTGGGTGAAATAAAGTAACAATAAGGCTAATTACCAAGTTATTGCCCCTATACTGTTCTCTGCATATTGTTCACCGCCCCCCTATTTGCTGACCGCCCCCCAATTTTTACGTTCCCCGCCCCCGCTTGGTGGGTCCGTTTCAAACCCAAGTCGCCCCCCCCCCCCCCGGGCTCCCGCTCCTACACTACGTAGGTGACGGGAGCCGCACAGAGCCTGACCCGTGAAGATGGGTTAGGGTCTGGGTTAGGGTAGACTAAGGGGTAGACTGACCCCGTCCGTTTCTAGTCCCACACATGTCTTCCAGTGGGAGTTGGCGAGGGTGGTCCCTTCCAGCCATTATATAATTTAGGGTCATCCGCCCACAACAGGGCCCTCCCGGGGGGGGGGGGGGGGGGGACTCTTTGAAGGTTACTCCCCACTGCCAACTTTTCATGACTTACCGCTCCTGAATTTTAGGCGACCGCCACCTATTTTTGGACACCAAAAATCACCGCCCTCCCAAATAAGAGTGTGTCAATGGAGGGGGGTAGACTGACCCCAGGGGCGGATCCAGGGGGGGGGGGGGGGCGGACGGGCCTTGCCCCCCCCCCCTTGCCCTGTTAAATCATGTTTGATGGGGGGCCCACCCCCCTGTACATTCATGTTTTTGGGCCCCCCCCTCTACAAATTCCTGGGTCCGCCCCTCTCACCCCGTCCGTTTCTAACGGCTATCATAAAACATACCAGTCTATGATACCAGTCGATATAGCTAGGACATTGATAAACGTTGAGACAACGTTGAATATAGGTTGATTGGTTTTGTTAGGTTGCAACCTAAGTGCAACATGTTGCATCAATGTTCATTATCAACGTTAACGTCACTTCAATTTACAAATTCAATGTTCAATTGACATTGAAGCAATGTCATTTCAATTTAAAATTAAATACAACCAAAAGCTAACGTTGATTCATTTTGCCCAGTAGCGTAAGCATCCGCCACTGGGGCCCGCGTTAGCTAGTTCATCCTTGGAGGACCTGAAACTGCCTATACCCCCCACCCCACCACCCCCCGACCCCACCAGGCCTTTCTCCCCTTGTCACCAGTGTAAAACCAGTGTATCTTTTTCATCAGCTGATTCCTTATTGTGTTTCGATAATATGTGTTTTAATAGCGCTATTTATAGCGTGTGAACATAAGTGTGTGAGATAAAGAGTGTTGTTTTCCGCTAATTAACTAAGTTCTCACGCTCGCATCGCGCTAGCTTCTACCTGACGTCGTACGTCATGACGTCAGATATCAGAATACGTCGACGTCTTGGACAAACAGATAAGCGGAATTTCAACCGGGGCCCAGAAGGCTCTAGAGCACAGTCACGGAAACACCGTACCTCCAGCTGGATCCGACCTGAGTGTCACCGTCACCGTCACCGTCACCACCACCGTCACCAACACCGTCACCACCACCACCGCCACCACCACCACCACCGCCGAGCCCTGCGTCTGTTTACTCTCTCTGGTCCGACTCAGGGTCCGACTCAAATAGCTAGACCAGAGAGTCGGACCAGAGAGAGTAAAGTTTTTTGTTTTTTTTGAACCACACTCTTTTAACAAAGTTCTCGGTGTAGGTAATATATATGTACAATATTTGTAACTCAGCAAATATAACACTCATTTATCATCTACTGTTAATGAGTAAGGGATATTGTCTATGTTAAGAATTTATCCCGGTTTATATTATTATAATAATTAAATATATTATGTCACTTGAACAAGTCAAGTAGTTATACAAAACGAGTAAGCAGGACTATGTTAAGCCTGCCTATCTCAGGTGTTAGAGTCACGTTACATATTCCTCAATCCATATCTTTACCATGGTTTTGAATTGTTGTAGACTTTCAGCTTGATATATGTGCATGGCCAATTGGTTCCATGCCAACGCCCCTATATAATAGGGACTCTTACGATATAATTGTAAAACCACTTTATCTAAATGGAATTTCAGGGCAATAGTACCTCGTGTTACCCTCGTTGGTTTAACTTTCCATGCAATATTTGTTAATCCTCGTCTGCATGGCTAGACCTTACACGTGTGTGTGTGTGGGGGGGGGGGGGGGGGGGGGCAAGGGGGACAGGGGTCAAGGGGGACAGGGAATGGGGGGCAAGGGCAAGAGGGGGAGAGAAGGTGTTTTTTTTGTACATTTTGTAAATAGTTTAGTTTAGTTTAGCTTAGTTTCTTAATTTATAGTATTATACATAGTTTGTTGTTTTTTTGTTTGAGTTGTTGTTTTTTATGGGTTTTTTGGTCTGGGGATGGGGGCAAGCAGGACAGGGAAGGGGGAGGGGGCAAGAGGGGGAGAGAAGGGGATCGGGTGGAGGGGAGGGGAGGGGGGTGGGGGTATGGAACGGGTGGGGGGGATAGGGGGAGGGGGGCAATTAACCACATCCTCCTGTCCCCCTGATGGGATGGGAGGGTTGGGAGGGGACGGGGTTGAAGGGGTAAGGTGTGAGGTCAGGTGGTAGGTGGTGAAAAGGGTGACTGGGTGGGGCAGGTGGGAATGGGAATGGGAATGGGGATATATCTGGCCATGGGTTCTAGTGGGGGTTAGGGTTAGGGTTAGGAGCGTTAATACTTGGGGGCTACCTTTGCAGGTTAGGGACGGACTGCTATTCTTGCACTGATGCAGCTTTGTGCAGCGATGCAAGATATGACAACACCTATTATTTACCATCAGATCTGTCTAATAACTCTATTTATGTAATATCAAAGTATAAAACACGTTACATTCTAAAAGAAAACTAAGATACCTTATTTTTGCCCCAAAATACATCATTATGTACCTTTAATGCAACAGAATGCATTCAAAATGCTCAGAAATAAGTACTGAATCGGCAAAAAGATACACCATCTTGTTTATATTTGTTTACATCACATGGTATAAATACTTTAACCCTATTGGACAGAAATACTTAAACACAGATTTCAAAAAATCTGTACGGTGAAAATCTGTCTAATTATCACATATTATCTAGATTATACTACTCTTTATTTACATATATTTATTAAAATTCGCCAACAAAGATTAAATGATTTATTTCAATTTTTAACATTTGTTTATATCACGTGGTATAAATACTGCAACACTATTGGTCAAAAATGTTTAAACAAAGATTTTAGAACATCTGTACGGTGAAAATCTGTCTAACCATCAAATATTATCTAAATTATATCATTATTTATTTTGATACATTTTTTTGGATTCGGCAACAAAAATTGGATGAATTATTTCATTTAGAACTTAAAATGCCTGTAGTGATGCAAGATAACAATACACCTTCGATGCAAGATTTAGCAACGGTGCAAGATATGGCTATGTTGCTAGTTTCAGTCTTGTCCCTAACCTGCTTTGTACTAGTACTTGCGGGACCCGGACTGAACTGCTTCAGGAAGACTGGCCGTGCGGTGAACTACTCATCCCATGGCCCATAGCTATACACTTCACGTTCTTCAGGACACTCCAACATGCATTAATACCAACACCTAGCTACCTCCTGGTCTTCAAGGTTTTGAGAGCGATGCTGAACCAGTCCTCGTACATTTACCGCCCCGACGACCGCAGACGCAATTAGGGCCGGTCTGTGGCGTCGGATCGGTTGCTGTGCGGGGTCTACCAACGGCAGCTGGAAATGACCGCTCGAATTCCCCAGACTGAATGGGCCTATCCTAACAAGAAAAAATCAGGGCTGTCTGAAAGCTCTCAGGACTGACAATACTTGGCATAGTCGGCCCTGTTGGCCCACAGGCCAAAAAGTTGGTCGCCAACACTGTCCTATCATAAGTATACACTGTGTTTTATTCGAAATTTTGGTTCTTCCTTATGTATTATTAGCTGTTGCATTTAGAGCTGATGTTTGTGTGCACGTGCACAGCACGAAGGTGTATGGTGTGCAGGTGACTGGGCTATATCTATTACAATTTACATATACAGGTTGTCGTGTGCAGGTTGCAATTGAATTGTTGAGATGTTTACTAGTACTCAGTCTCTGGTACAGCTGGTACCTTCTTGTCATGCTATTTTACTTTTATGTAGCGCTGCTGACAATATATCTAAAGACCGACAGATGATCCAATTGGAAGTTTATTCCTAAATCATGGTAGTCGGCTAGAGTGATGTGATATTTATATTTACAAATATAGTAATCTTTTGAGATAGAAGTTACTCTTTACTCGTAATTTAAAGTGTGCTCTATTCTATTTCATTATTATATACATTCTAGTCAAGGAAAAAATCTTGTCATCAAGCTAGTCCTATTAGTCTTGTTAATTGTGGTTTTACGATAATAATGGAGTGATGATGTGAAACATTTTAAATGCCTTTATATTTGTAACCTATAGAGTGTACCTAGATTGTACCGATATATTTTTAAAAAGTCAGTTTTACATTTAAACAACCCTGCTTAGCAGGCAGGGGTAAATAATAAGATCGAAGTGAAAACAAGAAGTGCCAAGTACTTTGGAGAACAGTTTTTATAACGAATTGAACAAATTATGGCAAAATGGCTGACTGGAGGGGATAATGTCTGGGCAGCTGGGGTGTTAGGCCTCGCCTCCCCCACACCGATACGCAGGCTTCACTGCCCAGTCTGGGGCGCCGGGAGGAGGCTGTTGGCGTTCTGGTGCTGGGTCGCAGGTCTGCGAGCGCACCACAACTAATCGGACGGCCTGCTGACGTGTGGTGGTGACAGAGTGCTCTTTGTCGTCTAGGTGCGCTTTAGAGGATCTGAGGGCGTCACTTTCCCACACCAGGGTTTTGATTAGGCGGTGGTATCGCTGGGAGTGTTCATCAAGGACGCGATCCTCATCACTTGTATAGTCTGGTGTGAGGACGGCCCTCATGGCCGACCTCCTATCCTCGTCCCACTCCTGATGAACAAGCTCGTCCAGTGCGACACGCCGTCTTTGTATCTTCTGCAAAGTTATTAAATATATAATATAGTTAAGACATACTTGGCCAACAACATCAAACACAAAGAAGTTGTTTAGCATTGGATCTTACTTGCTGGAATTTAAATAGTGCAACTCAGTATTAACAAGGGTTGCAATATTAATTGGTCACTCTAGATCTAATAATAAGTGTAAGTTCAATTGTGAGATGGCAACTATAAGAAAAGTACATGCTTAATAGGATCGGGGCTTCACGAAATAATGCCTGCACGAGTGCCCATTCTCTTTCGACCAAAATTGATTTACCTGGGTTATATGGTGACGGAGGTTGGCCTTTCTGTTTTTCTCCTCGATCTCCCCGGCCCGCTCTCGCCTCGCCCTGGTTTGCTGAGTACGGAAATACGTCTGGGTAGCGACTATATAAATAATGATTTGAAATCAGCTTACAATTCAAGCCACTACTTGAGAAAGGATATAAGGGGTTCTTACATGTTAAATCAAAGCACGGAAAAGGACAAAAACGTTCTATAGGAATGGTAGAGGAAATATATATGAAATACTTTGACATTGTATGGAATTATTTTACCAGGTTTTTAATTAGTGTCAAAGCGTATTAGCCCTAAGCTTTCTTCTTTGTGATACACACTCAGAGGTGTGAAAACACTGTGATAGGACTTTTTATGAAGAGAGACTGCCACTGTCACATTTGTTGTGACCCTTTATATTTTGTAATACCTTATGTTGTCATACTTTATATTGTGACACTTTACATTTGCAACACTCAATGTATATGATATTAGTTCTACATTTCCTATTTGTATAACATTATCTCCTCCGGGAGTGAGCCTTTATTAATAAATTATGGATTAAACCTGTATTACCTCTCCAAGTCATCTTTCATTTAATAGACAATTATGGACACGCATAAGCCAAGCGAGTAGTACAGTTACATCATAATTATAACATTTACATAGGTATATCAACACTTTTTCCGATAACCTGAATTTAGGTATTAAGTCAAGATGACTAGGAGGAGCGTGATCCATCCACTCATGTACCTGTACAGGTAATTAGTTAACAGGGAAACTTGCTACCGATCAGACTTACCTAATACCTCGGGTCTGGGGGCATCTTCGCCGGTGCTGACGTTATCAACCAAATCCTGGATAATCGCAGCGTTTTGAGGATGGTTCATCCCCGCCCTGAATGTAGGAATATAATCATTATGTATTATAGTCATGAACGGCATCGCTTGGGGTGCACGTGCTCTATCACTACAATTAGATTACAATATTAAGGGAAAACAATATTAAGGTCTCCACTGTTCACATCGATCGTTATCACCTTATATGATCTTCGAATTCATGAACCTACCCAGCAGTAAGCGTGAAGCCAGCGTTTTCCCTGCACCTGCCCTTGTAAGCGGAACGAACAGAATACTAGAAACAACAAAAGAAACCAAGCATTAAGCAGTGAATTGTAAATATATTTAAGATGGAATTCGATTACTTACTAAATGATATGTCGATAATTGATAAACCAAGACTATGTTTAATATGTACAGTTTTATAATATAAGGAGCCGTTGAAACATATTTCGCAACTTACAGCTATAGCATTACTCGGCTTCGGTTCGTATGCCAAGGATGTTTGGGCAGGCGCAGGCTTGGCTTGCTGGATAATGGCCAACTTTTCGGCCCTTGCTCTTACCGCAGACGCTTCACACTCGACCTTTCGGCACTTCGCCTCCAGGCGATCCATCTTAGCCAACACATCGGCCATGGTTGGTTTTGAAATGGCGGAGGTGCATGAAGAGCCAGACACTTCCAGGTTCTCGTCAAAAATATTGGTCACGTGAAACACATCCATGGGGAACAGGGAATCATCCGGAGACAGATCAAGATCTGTTATTTGCGCGCCACCCCATTTTGGGCTGCTGGTGATCATCCTGCACGGGCTGATACTCGGGTTGGACAGGACAGAGTCAGGACAGTCAGTTGATGCGTTCATGGTGGCAGCAGGTTTTCCAGTGATCTATAGCCATATGCCACGCCGTATTTATACATCCCCGGCTGGCTCTCCTGTGGACACATGATCTGGCGAAAGCGATCTTTTATCGATGAGGCAAGACTTTTACCGTAAGTTACGTATGTCCCAGGGGTTTCAGCGACACCATAAGTTACCATAAGTTACGTCCTAGGAGTATGAGCGACACCATGACCGCCGCCCCGTTTGAGGCCTGTTACGTCACGTGTCAAGAAGTGGGCCGCGGTACTCCTATGAGGGACCTGACCAAAAGCTAGTTGACATGCGCCACCTAAGATGGCCAACAGCTGGACGCGGTCATCATAGACGCGTGTCCCAGTGTGAAACGCGACAGGTACTCCTATGAGGGACCTGACACAGAAGCTAGTTGAAATGCGCCGCCTCAGATGGCCAACAGCTGGACGCAGTCATCATAGAGGCGTGTCCCGGTGTCAAACCTGTCATGTCCTGTCCCATCAGTTTCATTACTTATTCAACTGCCAATCCCTTGCCAAAGAGATACCGATGTACATATCTCTTACTCACACATGCCTGTGACATGAAAATGCCCTAACCATGGAAGCGCTCTTCTGAACTCAAAACCATGCAACATTATACAATTTGACAGAATTAATTTTGCAGCATTATGATGGCCAAATTCAGACAAGAACGTGGCCGAAAAGCTGGACCACAAAACAAAAAAAAACTAAATCCTCTAAAAACAAAAGCATGCGGCTCCATGCCAGAGAAGAGCGCAGGCCCGAAGCCTAAGGGAAAAGCATGAAATGCGCTAGCCTGCGATGCATCCCCTCCCCTGCTCAACCACCTCCGCTGTATAGGAATGGCAATATCCAGGGACGAATACTTTGTCTACAACTATGGGTAGTGCGGCAAGGTACACCTCTCGGGGCATAGAATCTCAGCTCTAAACAACTTAGTCGACATGTTAAAAGTATTTTAGTCTCAAGGTGCTACCTCAAAATAACTACGCTGCCCAAGCCATGTCACTATTCAATCCCCATCAAAGGGGATACTCTGGATAACCATTACACTTAATTATTTTATGGTGCGGGAGGAGATTTCCAAAATAGCACGCCCCCCCCCCCTTTTTGAAAATTGATCTGTTTCATAGTCTTTAGTGTTATCATCGAGTAGCTAGCTGACTCTAGATCTAGATCCTTCTATTCTTAATCTGGGATTCCAAGTAACTATATATCGGCTAAACGATCTCTTTCCTTTGCCTCAATTAGGGCTGTGAATAAATTATTGTATTGTATTGTTGTATTGTAAGTCGTTAACGTGTGGTAGGAACCCCCCATCTGCTTTGGGCTCGATGAAGAAATAGCATATAGGACTTGAATAATATTCGCCATCGCCATAGACAAGTCAGGAAAATGAACCCTGAATTCTAATATATTGAATACAATATCGTTCAGCCCGGCAGGTGCTTTGTCTTATAGAATGAGTCAAAATTCATGGCTAATCAATAATTGTGAAGAAATTTCAAGTTATCATCAGGCAGTGATTCTGTTATAGAAAGTAAAATAATTTCGATTTTATATTTTTGCATTTTATATTTTTTCAACCAGAGCTCGAGGCCTGCGGACGGAGTTGCTTATATTAATGTAAAGACCGGTAGATGTCCCCAGTACATATTAGGATATTAAGTATACGCTAGCTGGCATTTCATTTACTCACTAGATGGCTCAGACTTCAAGTACTTGAAAGATAACGCTAATTTGGGTCACGTAATTAAGGTTAACGCTATCGGCAAAGTTAACACAAGATGGCACTATTTACTGCAAATGACAACGTTGATGAAGTCGAAAGGTATATATGGAATGGAATATGTATATTGTTCTTAAAACATTTAGTCTACAGTAATGCCTAAAGACTCTTATCGTTTAATAATATGATTTAATATGTCAGGATGTAAGCATAATATTCTGAATCTTTGTACTTGAAATTGAACTTTTATAAACACCTTTTCCATAAAGTTAGTGTTTCACTTGAATTCCTTGATGATAAGACAATTCCTTTAACAATCAATTACACTCGATTACCTCTCTTTAGCCAACCGAGGTTAATTTTTGTAGGCTTATCATGCTGGAAGTGTTGCAGGACTCCACTTGGTTGCCCTTTACACAACCCATGAGCCGATAATTAATCAAAGATAATTTAAAATAGCACTCTTATTACTAGGTAAACACTTCACAGTATTATGCACAAATCAATGCAGTGATTGATGAGAAAACAATGATAAAAGGCACTAAATCGCGAGAATACTTTCTTTTATTACGATTAATTGTTTACACTAGTACTATGACATATGTTGACAGAGTTGATGAGGTAAATGAATTCAATTGTACCACCCAGAACTGATGATAAAGGGCCGATGACAAGGGGGGGGAGGGGAAGGGGGAACTTCACCCCCCCCCCCCACCTGTACATATTCCGGGATCCGCCCTTGGCCCTGATCCACCAGGTAGCGACCAAAGGAAAAATTGCAAAGCGATGTCGACGAGGACCAGCCAGGTTCAGAAGAACTATATATTCTGATCAATTTGGAAGCCCTGACCATGAAGAGCTATCTCAGAAGATGGGCGCCACTGAAATCATTAAATAGAAGGTGATTAGGACTAGACGGAGAAGGAAAGTAGATTCTGGCACAGACTGCTCGGTACCGGGAAAAGATGTAATTAGGATAAAAAGTTAGCACTCGATCAATAATTAGTAGGTTATTGAAAATGCAAGTATACCAGAAAAGGAAAGATGAGACGGTTTCTTAGATAATTAACCGAAACATGTACACGCTTTACAGGGATGTTGCTGGAAAAAAAAAGAGTTTCTTTCTTACCTCACTTGGATGGAGGGGGTGATGGGTGGCCACTCTTTTGGGTATGGGCTCCCAGCTGACTTGATAATGCCCGCAGCACGAGCGGAGAGAGGGAAGCCCGGGCCAGGGGAACAGACTGCCGACGATCATACATGGTAGTGGTGCTCATTGCGCGACAGTATGGATGAACGGTTACGCGATTTCTTTTCAAAGGAGGCCTAGTGTCAGCACAATCTTTAGTGATTGTCGCGGGAGGATTGACCTCCCGAGAGGGTCCCGGTGACTGTGGACTTTCGATGGTTTCCAGAGGAGGGGTCGACATGACTCGGATGTTTCTTCTCTAAGTTTTATGTGTGAATGGGCGCTAGTTCGAGTACATTCAAGTTGAAACTAACGCAATGTGCCTGCACCCTAGGCCTGTTGATAAGAAAATGCAACACATGCTCCGAAACTGAGGGTCACGTTGTCGGTTACGTGAAAAAATGTGCCCTGGTGGGTGGAGCAGGGTTGCGATCGATGTAACTCATGATCATAGAGATATACAGTGAGTTGGTAGCTAATCACAAACAGGATGAAGAGCTCAAGGATAATTATTTTAATTTATTCTATACCAACTTCGTAGCGCCTATACCTTCGAATTCATCAGTGTCCTTCCCCGCTAGCAAATTTGGGCTAATGCATATGGTCAGCGTTATTTCCCTGCAAGGACATAATCCAAAATTATTTCCCCCGCTTTAATCCCCTCTTCATGGGTTAATAGGATATTTTCCAGGGTTATTGTATACAATAAAACAAAAACAGACCTCGGGGATGACTCAGCCAAAGCCGAAGCCCTGAAGACATAGAGTCGAGTAGACTGACGTCACACAGAGGCCGCGCGTGGCGGGTGGTTCCATACTCCAGGGCCGGGTCTCATTAACAGGGCCGGCTACTGACCCCCCTGCTGGCCCTGTGGCCAGCTAGGCCAGGGGGGACCCCCGACAACAGACTGGAGGGGTGTAAACAGTCAAAATATTTCACTAATTTATCCTATTTTCATAATATTTTCTCAATTTCTTTAGTATGATGGTTTTCTATATGATATACCCAATGTGTAGGTGGCTCCGTTTCTAAGTGCAGTACCTTGGGTTTGAAAAGGTAACCACTGCAAAACGGACCCACCAAGCGGGGGCGGGGAACGTAAAAATTGGGGGGCGGTCAGCAAATAACTTTTGAGGCAAAATAGTGGGGCCCTGACCAGTATCCATAGAAAAATATAGGGGCAGTAATTTAGTAATTAGCCTAATTACTACTTTATTTCACCCAAAAATGGCTATTGTAATATTATAAGAAGTTTTCTTTACCAATTTTGGTTATTTATGTATATTTTCTGGTATTGACACACTCGTATTTTGGAGGGCGGTGATCTGTGGTCCCCAAAATTAGGGGGACCTAATTCAGGAGCGGTAAGTTTGGCAGTGGGGACAACCTTCAAAGAGTCAGTGCCCCCCCCCCCCCCCCCCCCCCCCCCCCCCCAGGAGCGGGAGGGACGGGCCCCGTTGTGGGAGGATGACCCTAACCCAGGGGGGGCTGGGGGCTGAGGGCTAATCAGTTAGCCACTGACCACCGCCTACGACACACGAACTGAACTAGCTCCCGACTCATCAACATGTCTACAAACGCACCTTCAACCCCAAACCAAGGGGAAACTGAACCGCATAACGGCCTCTCTGCTCAAATCCCTAAGAGGAAGAGGAAGAGGAGCACATTGGCAATCAACGCTGCCTCGCTTGACTCAGTGAGGGAATCAACAACAGCTCAGTTCACATCACTGCACGACCGTTTCGACCGGCTAGAGGCCATGCTCGGGCAACTAGCCCCCGCCAACGACCATTGCTGCCGGGGGGCTTGCCCGTCAACCAGCCGGCGCACTTCTTCGGAATGTGACACCTTTTCTGACCCCCTCCAGTCCGAAGAAAAGGAGGTGGAGGATGACCGGGACACCCAGTGGGCGCGCCTTCTCCTTGTGAAACTTCAGGACATTGGTAATCACGACGTCAAGGAGAGGCTTAAGCGGCACTTTGACAACCTGACGGTTGAAGCGCTGCGGACTGGGCAGGCGCCGGCAGCTGTAATAGCTGAAGAAAAGGACTGCGAAATTCCCCAGGCGTGTGCACGTGGATTTTTCCAAGGCATTGACGCCGATGGATTTCTGATAACGGGGGAAATTGACTATGAGTCAGAGTGACCAACGTGTACATGTAGTATTCATGACATGCTGTGTGTAGGTACTACGACAGCACCGGGTAAAGGATCTGGACAGTTTGGGCCCTGTATTCTGTCACCTGCCGAGATTTCAGCCTCAATTTTAGTGTCATTTTAACTTTTCAATATCTCGGGATCTACTGAAGGTAATTGGGCTTAATTGCAAATTGAGCCCCCTCCCAGGCTACTGCCCTCATCGTCTATGCCGTACCTCACTCCCCATACTGCCCAGTCTCAGCATGGAAGCTCGCCTGCGACCAGGTCCCTGCTCCACCAACAGCCCCGGCCTTCCTACTGCCGGGACCACGCCCCCTCACAGCTCCCCCACTAGTGGCAGTGATGAGGGAGGCCCTAACACGTGTGGGCAGCCCCCATGCTGCTCGTGTGACCATGCACTCCCTCCGCCGGGGGGCTGCGTGTGTCGCCGCACAGGCCGGGAGCACCCTGGAGGAGCTGTGCCATCACGGAACGTGGGCGGGGCGCTCTGGCCTCTCAGCCTATGTACCACCTGAGCGCCTTACCTCTGTCCCAGCCCACCTCGCGGCGGCCCTTGGCCCCATAAATCGGGACAGAGACGGCACCACGGCCAGGATGGCCAATACTGCCTCATAGTGAACACTTAGACTTAGGACTCATATTTACTCGCATCTACTCACTTTTGCTCGCTCCTACTCGCATATAACCATGTCTCTTAAGTAATAAAATGCCCAAACTTGTATACCATGTGTTTCTCTCAATTACTCAAACTTGGTAGCTCTAATAGCTGAAGAAAACGACTTCGAAATCCCCCAGTCGTGTGCACGTGGATTTTTCCAAGGCATTGACGCCAATGGATTTCTGGTAACGGGGGAAATGGACTATGAGTGACCAACGTGTTCCTTGGAAAATTCTGTATAAGAAAAAGTAGACTTTAAATATGTAAGATAATACGCAGCTCTTCATATAAAATGCACAAATTTATGCATCCCAATTGCCACAGAGCCTTTTTTTTGCATGTATGTTATTGTTTCACAGTATTTTTAAAAGCTTTTTTGGTTAATCTGACTATAAATTGCATATTGCAATGGTGTATTGAAGATATATATAAAAACCTATGACAATCGTTTGGAGCAGGTATATTAATTTTCTAATCTCCATTTTCACTTTTTTAGTGACATTTTATAGCCTAATCTCTGACTTTTGCATAAAACTTTTGTCCAAAATGCAATTATTGAAAAACAGGATGTGGTTCCTCTATAGGCTATAGAAGAACCAGCTGTCAGACTCAATCATTTCCTGATCAAGTATTGCATTTATAAACGGAGCTACCTAAATATTGGGGATAACATATAGATAACCCTCATACCCTTGAAATTATGAAAAAAAGGGTTGATAAGTGAAGTATGTCGATTGTTTACACCCCTCCAGTCTGATGTCGGGGGCCCCCCCAGGCCCGGCCGGTCAGAAGGCCCGGCAGGGGGGTCAGAGGACGGGCCTGTAATGAGAACCGCCCCCCAGTGTGGAACCACCCGCCACGCGCGGCGTCCTGTGTGACGTGAGCCTACTGGAGTCTTACACCACAGAAGTGCCGCGTTATCGGGGGCCGGACACGCGTCGGGTGATTCAAATTAGCCCCCAGTCCCCCACCACGGGAGTGGTCACTCCCGGCACCCGGTGCCCTGATTGCCGACAATAGACCAGGGCAAAAAACCCAAGCCGATTGTGTCTAAAATAAACATATTTATGACATTTTAATATGACCATGCATGTTATGACATGCTTCTTTCTATATGTTGTGAGTTTCATATGTAGGAAATGAATATATTTAGAGAAAAGCTAATGTTTACAACCGATTCCCTATGGTGCAAAGAGGGCCCACATGGCACCGTTTTGAACCATTGGGACCCTTGAATGACATTTTTGAATGACATTTTTACTACAGAAGGTGACTAAGAGACACTTGAATAAGAAAAAGGATTAAGATAGAATAATAGGTTTCTGCACGAAGCCACTAAAACTGGAGGGCGTACGTGTACACGATACGACACGAAATTATGGTGACGGAACAATATATAGGAATTTGTTTTGGGTAAATAACTTTTTTTATTACAGAATATGAGTTAGATGCGCTCGATAAAATAAAAGGAATATGATATAATAATTGTTTGGTCGTTCGATATGATTTACAAGATTAGGAATTATTAACAGATTTGAATTGTTGCTTGAATAAAAAATAACGCCGAAAATTTGTAGCGAAAAAATTGCCCTCCCCGGGGACAAGTCTTTCTGCTAAGGCTCCAATCTCAAGAATGGTACTCTCTGCCTCGTCCTCCGTCAAATTGCACGTCTTATATGGCCGCTTGCAATTGGTGGTTGGGGACGTCAACGGATTGCCAAGGTTGCAACTGTAGGTAAAAAAGACGAAGCGAAGGGGTAAAACAACGGAGAAGCATCCAGAGATTTTTAAAAAAACGAAGGGGGGGGGGGGGAGGTGCCTACTTAATTGTAAGAATTGAGGCGCACATTCAGGGATTAGAATTTTTACATTAAGAAACGTTAATAAATTAATTAATCAATGTTTATTAATTTTTGCATTTATAACGAATGTTATACAGCCGTAAACAGATATATACATATGGGACATTTGGCTCAAAGTTTAACTGATTTAGGGTAAAGGCAGACTCACCTTGGACTGGTTTCCGGGTTGCATTCGGCTTTCTTTTCATATTGAGCTCCCGCGGGGGGCTGAACATGGGTGGCAATTGGACCATTATCATCCGAGATGACCATCGGTTCGATGACCATTGGTTCCTGATCAGAGAACTGAACTTTGGGACATGTGGTTGCCTGGCTGGGACTTGTTTCCTGGTTGCAGTCCACGGCTTTCTTTTCTTCCCCCTTTTGACCGTCATCGTCCAAGATGACCACTGGTTCGCGATCAACTACTTTGGGACTTGTGGTTGGCTGAATATAGATCGGATATATATAGAGTGCGTGAGTGCGTGACAACTGTAAATTAAATGAAACTGAAAAACGCTACAAAACCCACCCAACGCTACGGGATGCGGTGGGTAGGCGGTAACAAAAACAGGCTATTACAAATTATCTTTTAAATATCTTTAGCAAAAGAGAATTATTGAAGTGGTGTGATTTAAATGTAACTTACACGGAGCTTAAGCCTTAGGCTGCGCTTGCCCTTAGTCGGAGTAAGATTCCAAGAGGTCATCCTTGCTCGGCTGTTGATAGATGAATGAGCTACTCGCTTGGCTGAGTGCTACCAAGCGCCATTAGCATAAGTGCAGAGATTACACACAAACCAACCTTTGTTCTACTAGATTTAGGGGAAACCAATCTTTCAGGTCGAACCACACATGCATATGGCCAGTGTCAGGAGAACTGCGGAAAGACGCGCCCATTAAATTGGTGCTTACATGGAGTGTAGACACATTAAGACGCCGCCAAAGTTGAGGGTGTTAAAAGTATTATGAGCTAAACGGACTTTGGTGGAACAATATAGTTAACACACTCTGATCAACACTTCTTGACACCCCAGAAGGCATAGTAAAATAGTAGCAATAATACAATAAAAACTGCGTGTGCAATAAGTCAGATTATAATACTGTGCACTTTCGGTGTTAATGGTGGGGGAAAACTTACACTTATTGAGGCGGTATATAGCAAAGCTATTCAACCAGGCCCGAGTCTGTCTAATGTATGAGATCAAAATCTTCCCGTGTTGTGGATATACTTTCACAAGAATACTTTGATGAAAAATTTGAAAATAACTTGAAATTTTTCAGCCCAAAGACCCATGACGTTTTGGAAAAAGAAAAATTCAAATTTGACTCGTTCCAAACTGAAATGAATGCAAAACATTTGACACTTGATAACTTGCATGTTGATTACATTTTGCAGGACGAAAACTCTGAACTACCCACAGTGGCAAAGGCCATATGGAAATAAGCCCGCACAGCCTCCATCGACGCCATCAAGGTCAAAGAGCGACAGCAATGGTTTGCTGAGGCGGTGGCTCATAACCTCTCGAACCTTGGGCGGCATCCCTCGACAAACTTCCCCCCTTCACGCTGCACCGTGAACTGATGGGCCAAATCATCTCCATTCGCAGAAACGCCGCAATGGATATTATGAGGGCTACAGAAGTCTTCCTCAGAGATGAGTATAATAGATTAAGTGGTATGGCTGCGGGCCACATAGTAAATGTGGAACATTTAATCAATCAAGCTTTCCCCAATGAACCAGATCGCGCAGGAGACGTGTTCGAACGGGCACAGGGGGTCATGCGAGCCACTGTGGACAGGGAACAATCCCGTGAACACAGGAACTTGGAAACCCGTAATCAACAAATGAGCTTACATCGGCCCCCACTGACTCTAGTTAACAAAAAAGATGACGAACAAACTGCCCCTGGACATGATGAGAAAAGGAATAAAGGTTCGATTGTTGAAAAGTGTTGTGATGAGTCCAATGTTCCTAAAAAGTCAAAAGGTTACACTGATGTTGAAATGTCTGGACAGAAAGTAATCAATCTGTCAGATAGAATATTAAACGATGCTGAAGAGAAACTATTGTGTAAGGGTCCGAAATTTTGTCCCACTCAGGTAGTCACAGACACAGGTGAAGTAAAGAAAGATCTAGACAACTTCCATAACAAACTGAGAACAAAACAATTCTTCCAAAAAACTGCTTCGAAAACAAAAAGTACTAGTAGTAAAGCAAATGTCTTGGACAAAATAAGCCCATATGGCAATGTCACCTCCTTTCTCAAATTGAGACAAAAATCGGCATGGAAACCACCAGCAGGTTCCCCAAACCTCGAAACATTTGCTAACGTTAATGACATACAATTGGGGAAATCACATTTCCCTCAAAACAAGAGACAAAATAATACCAAAGCCGAACATAAAGCATTACAGTCACTCTCAAAAGACTGATCAATCACGATTAAACCAGCAGATAAAGGTGGTGCAATTGCAGTAATGAACACTACTGACTATATTGCTGAAGCAAACAGACAATTAAATAATGAAATGAACTACCAAAAACTAGACACTGACCCGACCACCAAATATCACCAAGAAGTGCATGAATACTTGGAAAACATGGTAAAAGACGGAGAAATAAGTTAAAAAGATCATCTCCCTCAACCAATCAAAAACACCACACATATACTTCTTACCTAAAATACATAAAGAGACCTACCTACCACCAGGTAGACCGATAGTATCAGCAAATAGTTGTCCCACTGAGAAAATATCAGCATTCGTAGATCACTTCCTAAACCCGTTGGTAAAGGATAGAAAGTCATAATTATGTACGTGACACGACTGACTTCATAAATAAAATTGAAAACCTAGAGATAACAAATGAAAGTATCATAGGTACACTAGATGTAACCTCTCTGTATACAAATATACCAAACGATGAAGGTCTAAACAGTATCAGAGAAATATTACAAATGAAATGTGGCAAACTTGAGAAAACCACAAAATGACACTTTGATAAATCTCCTAGAAATGGTATTAACAAAAAATAATTTCCAATTCAATGGAGACGACTATCTACAAAAAGGGGGAACAGCCATGGGAACAAGAGTAGCCCCTACATATGCGAACCTGTTCATGAGCCAGTTAGAGGAAAAACTGATTGAAAACTCAGAACTCAAACCAAAGATATGGCTACGATATGTAGATGATATATTCTTCATCTGGCAACATGGAGAACTTGCACTAATTGATTGTTTAGAGTATCTGAACAATCAACATAAGACCATAAAATTCACAGCAGAATACTCAAAAAAAGAAATAAGCTTCCTTGATACAAAAGTCAAAATAGACTTGAACAACAAGCCATATACAGACTTATATGTCAAACCAACTGATACAAACAGTTATTTGAGCTACAGCTCGGCTCATCCATCACACTGTAAAAAAAGTCTCCCATACAGTCAATTCTTACGCATAAAGCGAATATGTAAAATAGAATCAGATATGGAGAAACACCTAAAGAAAAAGAAGATGATTTCAAAGCAAAAGGGTTATCCTCAAGAAATCCTTGACAAAGCCAGAGAAAAAAAAAAAAGCAAAGACAGGAAAACACTCTTAGAAAGCAAAACATCAGTTCAAACCAAAGAGACAGAAAAAGAGAAAATTTTCCTAACTAGCACATACAGGTAAGGGTACCAATATGTTCCAAATATAGTAAGAAATAATTGGGACATCCTAGCTCGATCATTTACAACAAAAAACATACATAGAGCAGACCTAATGATCGGATATAGAAAACCAAGAGACTTGAGAAGCTACCTAGTCAGAGCTAAAACAGACTATAAAGATGAAAACTTGAAACGGGGTCAGGGAAAATGTACAGAGCTAGAAAATAAATGCAATAGGAAAGATTGCACATACTGCAAGCTGCTAGACAAGACAGGTAGCATCGAGAAAGATAAAGGATTGTTAACTTGCAAAAGAGATATAACATGCAACAGCTCAAACGTGATATACTGCATAGAATGTACCAAATGCAAATGCACATATATGTAGGACAAACCAAGAGAAAAATAAAAGACAGACTTCGCGAACACATCTACGGTATCAAAAACCAAAAAGATACGGATGTATCATACCATTTCAATACAAATAGACATCATGGGCAAAAAGACATGAAAGTATACATACTCGATTTCATTTATGCACACCCAGAAAGCAAAAGAGCCAAATCACTACGAAACACAATAGAATTCAATTACATTCAAAGATTAGGCACTTCAGCGCAAAAGGTATGAATATTCTGGATAAAAGATATGGTTAGAAGCTCACAATTGCCACGTCAATTTTTTTTTTTTCAACAATAGGGGAAACCCTATAATTGAGACTCAAGGAAATTTTAAAAATGATAAATTCTAGATAGAACTTCTTCCATATGATCACATATGAACTAGAAACTTCCCAACTTATGTTGGCAAGCATATACAATCAATTCACACAAATGTTTCATAAAAGAAGACAACATTTGTCATATAAAAGGTAGATCATACACTAGGCATAGGCAAACCAAAACAGGCACTCCACCTAGTGAGAGGGTTGAGAACAACCCAATATAAAATCAGTGATTCACAAATTCAGCTGATGGGCCCTAACCGGCGAAACCACAATGAAATTATTCTGCCATTAATGATGTGAGAATTTTCTTTTTTTAATTTTCAACTTTTTTTCATTAACTGAAATGTAAAACTAACCTTATATACAGACACAGAATACTAAACTGAGTCAGTCTCACAACCTCTAGGCCCTCAACCAATGAGACACAACCTTACAGAGGAACTTAGGCCAGTAAACAAAAACTGACCAATGAAAATGCAGAATAACCTATTAGGCACATCACAAAGAAGTAGTGGCACCAGATTTGATTTACTCTAGTTCATTGTGGTCCTGACAAGGGAACCAAACAGCCACGTCTACACCCAACATTGTTACAGTTATTATATTTAAGAAATCGTTATCGAGCTGATAAAAGCACCGATTTTGGTATGAGGCACCTATCAGACAGAACTAGGAAATCTGGAAGGGGAGCCACCTCGAATATCAATAGGACGAGTGTGTAGCCAGGGTGTGGGGGCTTAAAGGTCCAACCTTTCCAGGATGTTACTCACACAGCGTTTCAGCGAACTCTGACTGACTGAGAGCAAAACACGCTTTTTTAGTATAGTACGTCACACCGTGACTCCTCCCCCATTCCACTATTGACAAAGAGAAACATGCCTTACATGTGCGCTTCTAAAGCTCACGCCGTAGTGCCTACAAACATGGACTGGCCACCTGCGTCAGTACAGTCGACGGCGGCTAAGTTCGAGGATAGATGTGATGGTGATCTATCCTTGATTAGTGTCATACCTTTGAGGTTTCTTGTCACTAAAATTTTAATAAAGAATTTAAAAATCTACGTGTACAATAGTATCCCGCACACAATACTAAGATGTTTCAATTTGTTTTTTTTGTTTTTTATTATTAATTAACCACTTTCACATACATGTGCTCTTCCAAGTAGGTGTAGAACAATCTTGAAATATCCATATGGAATATAACTTATGTACATAATTGCAGTATAAAATAGAATGATTGACATTTAATCTAATATAACTTAACAGCTAAATTGTAGAGTAAGTAGTTGCAATAATAAACATAAGCAGGCTGGTATACAAATAACCCAAAATAGGTATTTGTGCAATTGACAACAGTGGCTTTCCCGCGTTCAGTTCAGCCATAGCAACATGTTATTTCAACTCAAGAAGCGTTTTATTGACTCCACGATATAAAATTTTGACACTTTTCCGGAAGCTATCTAAGGACTCTGATTTTTGAATTTCTGTAGGTAATAGATCCCATAATATTGCTCCTCTCCATAAAGGCGAGTGTTTGTAGGTCTCAGTTCTAGGAATCTTCAGTTTAAAGACAATTTTCATGTCTCTACGAGTTCGGACATTTTTGTACACATATAGTCAATTTTACATTCGGCATGCAACATGTCAGTGCTGATATCAACTGCATGGCGGATATTCAAACATCATGTTCATTACAATGGATTCCATCATACATCGAGATATTTGTTATTATATTCAAATTAGAGAATTTAAGGATGTGGTACTTCCCATTTTCTGATACTCAATTATACACACATACACCAGTACCAGTGACATTAATGCTATGTACCTTGTGAAAGTACTCGACTGTCTACCTCTAAAGATCAGTATCAATAATCCACCAGTGTTACCAATGCAATGGATCTTACTTACCCTACCGACAGGTCGGCAAAGGTCTAATGAAAAGGAATACCATTTATGACGGTTAGTCTGTCCTTTCTTTTATGACACAAGCTAAGCAACACACTTGTGCGGTTTTGTCGTTCTTGGACACATTCCAAACAACTTAGTCTTACCCTAATTTGATAGATCTTATTCCTTACCGAATAGGTCAACGACTTGATAACCCCGTTTAACAGGACTTACATTACTTAGAGTTGTTGTTCTTATTTATTTCGTTTCTTTATCCCACATACGAAATGGACAGGAATGACTAGTACGTAATCTAGTCTAACAATTCATTGCGCTACAGCTTAGCAAACAAATCACATGCACAGTTTTGACCCAACTTGATCAGACAAGGTAGTATCATCTCCAAAACGACTGGGAAATAACATACAACATGTTTAAGAGTGGACTGTCACGGCTGTCGCTTAGTACAGGATCGTGGAGACAAATAGTTGACAGTAAAAACTATTGTCTTATATACTGCAAATCACACAGATTTTATGGATGGTTACGCCATATTCTCAAGGAATTCTGCCTGCAGGACACTGTTAGCCCAAAGAGCATTGCTCCAGTTTCCATTACAAGAGATGACATATGCGCCATCATCAAGAATGGATGTAGGTAAGTTTGTCTGTCATCATCTATCATTGACACGGGGGCATGCCTTTTAACTAGGCAGGAGCACTTCATTTCGAAAACACTGATGAGGGTGAACAGAAGAAATGAAAAAGACAGAAGTGTCAATAAGCTCCCTATGGCGACAGTTCAAAGTGATGGGAGACAGTGGAGAATTTCTGACTGACCTCGCTTGTCCGGGTCAAACGACTCGGTGGATGACGGTCAGCTGTAAACGCTTAACCTACATTGTGTGTGTTCCTTTTAGAGACAAACGACTCAAAAGACAAAGGAACAACTCGCCGCTCTAGTCAAGTTACCAATGGAGCGCGGACCTCTACCCATATCAAGGTAGGAGAGGGTTCATGCAGCTACGCTCTGATGTGGAGGCACACTGTCCCGATGGACGTGCACATCAGCAGCTCACACTCACAATTTTCACTTGGACTTTTGGAACTAAACTCCCGGAACAAGGATCCTCAGAAGCAAGTGTTGGTGATGTAGACGTTACTCGGAGTCTCAGAGAAAGCCTTTTGGGAGTTTAGGGGTCAGGAAATTAGTGCTTTCAGTGAAAACCATTACTGAGATTTGAACATAGACTACCCCCTATGCATCTATAGTCCAAGAATCAGAAATCTTAACACAGTTGAATACAAAACATTTTACCTTAAGCTTGCTTGCAACAGAATCGTTGGTTGAATTTACTTCTTTATGGTGTAAATACTATTTTATTTTTAATGATTAGAAGTAGCAGGTAGATTTTGAACACTTTAATAGTATGTTTTAGGCGGTATGCATGTTTAAATGAATAACATGTTTAAATGAATGACATGTTTAAATGATACATTGATAGACACTTTCATGAGAGTATAATGTTTAATATATTTCCCACTTTGAACTAAGGCATACCACTTGGTCTACACTAGATTGTGCAACATAGTTGACAGAACATGTTATGTTGATTATCACAACTTTGTATCCATACATTAACGATGACATCACTATTGTCATATAGGCCTACATAATCGATGTCCCTGCCATTTTGTGCGCATACCGAAGGCTTGATGATAAATCAATCGCAGCAGAGATCTTAACTCCTAACTGGTCATTGGAGAAAAAGAAAGATGCTGCTTTATTCTTTAAATATTATGAACAAGATGCAACACCATAGTCGTATATACCCCTCCCCTCCCCCCAGTATACGATCACTACAGACCAACGTGGCAGGTTTCGGATCCAAAAATGAAAAAAGAGGGAAAAATCAAGGTGGGGGGATAGGGTGGTGGCCGTATGTAAAATTTTCGTCTGCCCTCCGGGTCCAACTTTACAGTCAAAACATTAATATTCAACCAAAGATAAGGGGGTCATTTGAATTGGTTCATGTATAGAATGTACAGCCTTGTCACATGTTTGTGGACATACACTCTGGACTGTTATTTGACACTCGTATTAATGAGCATCTGGGTTTGATTTTCTCTGGCACTTCTGTTGGGGACATACAGCACAGACTTTGGCTGCTGTGACCTAAAGTCTTAAAGCCCCAAAGGGTGGTACTTTAACTTACTTCACATTATTTTCAAACTAGCAGCTTTGCAATAATTTTTTTAATACATCACAGTTCTATATCAATCTACAAAAAGGACACTGTTATATTTAGATAAAGGGTCTATCTAGAACTAGGAAATAAAGTAGGAAAATGTGATACTTCAAAGGGTATGAATATAGGTGTGTGTACAAAATGTATATAAACTACGTATTTATGTGTGTATACATAATGCTATAATTATTACCTTGTGCTCATTATTCAGGGATGGGGTTGCAATTAAATTAATCAATCATATAGATTACATTTGTTTTATCAAATTCACTTGGTGATTTCAACAATTGTGCTAGTCACAGTGGTTGTCTATCGATACTGATTCCTCCTGCTTTTCAGAAATCAGAAAACAGAAAAAGATTATGTATCTGTTTGCTGAATTATTCTTGATTTCCCGCTAAATGTGGGTAATACTGAAACCTTTTACTGTGTATTTCAACTTTTTCCTAGTTTCACCTACCTGGTGATGCTTTCTGGATGTTTTTTCCTTCCTCCATGGTATACCTTGAGCATAAGTGCCTACCAGATGCGCCTAGCTTTCAAACCCCTTGAGAGAAAATAAACACCACTAATAGGTGACGGGATAATACCTTCCTTTCTTCTTCCCGGGCCGTGTATGTCCTGTTTGAAAGCTAGGCGCACCTTTTTCTAAGCTGATCATTCAGTGATTAAACCACTGACAACTTTTCAGCTGTTACATCCACCTTGTAGTTATATGAATGTTCAGGGATATTTTCCTCCAGGGTCGATGTGGTTATTTTGAATGATCAGAAATATTTTCCTCGATGTAGTTATGTTGAATGACCATGGATATTTTCCTCCAGGGGATGAGGGTGTGTGAAAGGGTAATGTTGTAAACCTCAGGGTCCCAGGGTAACATTCACAGTGGGGGTCCCAAACAAACTATTCCACTTATTTTTTTAGTTTTTTTTTTAGAAAGGACTTATTATTCATCACATTCTCGTCAAATGTACTCAATTTATGTAGTAATAATTCATGTTACAAATGCAGCTTTATTATTGGGACAATAAGGTGTTAGCATTTAATATTATTCTTTTTATATACATGTAGGATTGAATGTTTGTGTGCAAGAAAGAAAAACTAGCTTGGAGTGGTTGCAGATTGTGCACCCCCAACAATCAAGGCCCCTGTCAAGTGTGGCAGAGACACAGAAATGTAGGTCACTCCGACCAAAATATATACCAACAGCCTGTAAAGCTGTCTCTAGGTTGTACAGAGAGCTAAGTGTGAACCTTTCGGCAGCTGCAAATGTAGGATTTTGAACAAGAGATGGTCACTATTCATCTTTTGGCCGATTTTTACATTAATAAATCTAAATTTTTCCCGAAGAAAATGAAGGAAAGGGGGAGGGGGGGACTGAGGAATCCTCCTAAACTTAGAAATAAAAATTTCTTATTGCTTGATTCCAATCTGTTGAGAGACGTTTAGGTCAAGAAGTTGACAAATAGAGTAGTATGGTCAACGCTATGATCAACGCTATTGCAGTTATAATGGGAGGCAATTTCAAAAATAGGTGGGTGAGGGTGAGGGAGGGGAGTAGCGCTAATTTAAAAACTCCCGCCAATTTTGGAGAGAAAAAATCTCAGACTTTCCAAAGCAAATAAGAAATAGAGAGAAAATGCTGTTCTTTGGTATTTGGTTATTGTTGACAGTCTGCGTTCTCTATGCGCTGCAGGGGGATAGGAGCTGGCAGTAGGAAAGGGAACGGGGCACAGAGTCTAAGGGTTAAACATTTGCTGGCATCAAGGGGCATAAATATTAACATGTTGGAAAAACTTGTTACATGGTTAAAGTGCTGCTGACCGACACCGACGGTAGGCCTACCTCTGTAAGCGAACTCATGATCTGCTAGAGTTGCACTGAACCTCTGCATTGCAAAACAAATCTATGTAAAGTCCATACCATGGATCGCTGATTTACTGTATTTTAGGCACCTGCAGGTTAATTTTGACTGATTTTGTAGACAAAAGCTCATTGAAAACTATAGAAAATTAAAAATTATTTGCTATAAATTTTTCTGGAAGAATTGATTTTCAAACCAACTTGAAAAATATCAAATATCTATACATGTAGATGCCAAATGGAAAAATAGTCACTGCTAGTTTTCCATAACATTAGAATTCCTGTACTCAAGCGTTGTAACTTGTCTACAAATTTCCCAACATGCACTTGATTTAGGCTAGCCTTACAATAAATGAACTATCCGTGGTGGGGAGAATTATCCATATCCCGCCTGACCATATGACCTGGGACCCAATTTATTGTTATTGATATTGCACAATACAATGTATATTTAATGATTAAAACATCAAATCGGTATATTACATGTTCGTGTTACTTAGTTGTTAATGCTATGTTCACAATATCAAATAGTACTAGTTATCCGAAGATTCCTCGATCCCGACCACCGCTTTTAAATACTTATTATTAGAGCTTTTAGTCACCCCATCCCCCAAATCAATGGTCTGGACTTCCCTCTTTGCCCCCCCCCCCCCACCACCCCCATCCCCACTATAGGGTGGGGACGCACTAGGCCAAACTTTGACAAAAAATCTTAGATATAAAATTACAAACGTCTGTACATTTAGTGCCCCCCATTTTGAGATTTCTGGATCTGCACATCTTTTGCTTACCGAAAATGTGAAGCTGCCTACGCTTTTCTTTTATAGAGATGGGTCTCAGATTAAAGAAAGTTTAACTTTGCAGATTTAAAAGAAATATGTTTTATATGTTTCTTCAGAGAATTAAAGCCTGCTTGTTATTTTAATGATTTTTTTTTCGACATTAAATCTAATACTTAGATCCAATGAATCAGTGACGGATCCAGGGGGGGGGGGGCAATTGCCCCCCCCCCCTCCCCTAGACCAAAGGAACACAATTTTGGTAACTTCTGGTAAAACTGTGTAGATCTGGTATTATTATTTTTCATGGGGGGTTTGCCCCCCCCCACCCCCCCAAGAGCACTGGATATGGATCCGCCCCCGGTAATTGTTCTTCTAAACAATTATAGGCCTATGGTGCGCCCCCTTGGCCATCTCACATCTCCCATCAAATACCTGATATTAGCTCATAATGGCAATTTACCACCGTATTGAGATAGTCTGTGTCTATATTGATCTACTTCATTAGGTCCAATCTGTGTGACATAATGGAGGGAATAGAGGAAAAGTATATAACAAAGAAATACATTGTATTGATGCATTGATCTTGATGTATATAGGAACATTTGAATAAGCAAAATAGGGATACCTATGGTCCAAAGCTAAAAGTGATCGGATCAAGGCATCTATTGGAAGGTTCACTGCGCACACTCGTGAAAAAGATGTATTATCAGGGAAAACAGAGATAATGGTGGAGCAATGTGAGTCCACCGTTTAACACTAGGCGGCAAGCCTGTGCCACCATAGGAGCCTGCTTGTGGCCATTGACCCTTATACTCGACATGGCGACATGGCATGTAACATGGGGCTCAGTGCCATGAGATAAAATAAAACATGGGGATTTTTTTGTGACAGTCATTCCATATATTTCTTATATTCGAAATGAAACACAGGGAACCTCCATCAAGGGTTCCTTGCTTATTCAAATGTGGGTGTGTATATCTTAGGGATGAATCAAATCAATACAGCCTCATCAAATTTTGACAAAACTCATCTATGTCAAATGTTGTGAAAAAAGAAAAGGGGGACGGAATTGGATAATATGATAAGATAATTCACAGGATAGAAGAACTAGATTTTGATTGATATAATATTTTGGTTTTGTGTGCGGTACGCTTGTATTGGCAGAATCTCAATTACCTATTGTAGAATTTAAACTCTCTAAACCTCTAACTGAATAAGGCAACATCGGAATTTCTTGAGTTCTACAGCGTTGCACATGCCTTCATGGCACAACACGAAGGGTAAAACTTGTAGCGACATGGATATTTCTGTAATCAACTAGCGCCATCTGAGACGGGCTATGGGAACCCCCGCCCTCCTCACCCCCACACCCAATTTATATCAGCAGTAGATGATGCTACCTCAAGTGCTCAAGCCCCATTTTCATTCCCTGCAAAATTGTTATCACAATACTTGTATTCATAATCCCACAACACTACCAATTTTATGTTAATCCTACAAACAATAACTAACATATTTTACAATAGTTTTTACAAGAATTCTATTAAAAACATCATTCTACAATCAAATCTTCTATATAACTGAACTGCCCTTTCGCTTTGGTCTACATAATCACATCTTACCCATTCCAAATAAGGTTCTTTATATATATATATATATATATATATATATATAATATATGCATTGGTTAATGTGACTTTGTAAATTGGTGCCAGCCACAGTTAGTAGCCATCTAAATAATCTAAGTTAAACATAACTATATTCGTCCATAATAATTATGTGGACTGATAGCCTAACAACTAGAAAGAAAACGTCGAATTAGTTGAACATTAAAAATACAAATTCATTTCATATTCATTCATACTCCGGGTGGGTCCATATTTGGCAGTGACAAACCATTTTAAAACCGCCCCAACGAGTTCAATTTGTACTACAAGACCTCTTTAGGCTGACCTATAGTAAATTAGTAGTTAGTTTGCTTTATTTGTAGGTGAGAATGGAGCCTATTTGTCCCAGTGGCAGCGCGCAGCAGGGTGCCCCAATGTGTTTGCCTTGTCCGTGGAAGCATTTGCTTGGATTTCCCTGCGGAATGTTGGTTATTTCCTTGTGAGATGGTGAGGTCACATCAGCTTCTTGGAACACATGGAAACCTAAACAGGTCTTGGCCAAAACAGGGTGAACTTTTGTTTCTCATCGCATAGGCGAACACGCATTCTGATGGTGTTAAGCGTTTCTTTGCGGCGGGTGCAGGGTTTAGGATATGTTGGGTCCGCATCTATAAAACGTCACATTTCCCTCTGGCTGTGTAGTTAATTAGAATGCCCATCTAAAAAGTAGAGATGGAACTGTGGTGTGAGTATTTGAGTTCGGATGGACGTATGCACAAATCAACTCGACACGTCTCCATGCAATTTACTTATTATTTTTAAAAGTTATATTCGTTGAACTTTATTTGAGTTGTCTATTCATGATCAAGTTTTGTCAAGAATGATTAATATTGACTCTGTCTGAGAGAACCATACTCATCTAAAATACAAGCCCTGAATAAGTAAATAAATAATATCTCCTGATTATTAAAGAAACAAAGGCAATATGCTATATCAATTCAAAGCTTTAACCTTAAACTATGGATATTTTACTTAGTATTTTTCAAACGACATCGTCATCTATACCACTAATCCCTATTTAGTCTGGCCTAACCCCTTGTGTAGTACAATTCTCTGTTTGCACAGGGACCTGAGTGAGAATGAAGACACTTGTTGTCATCTTGACCTTAATTTTTATTTCTAAAATTCCAAAGATGCCAAGCTTAAGTTTTTGTTTGGTGTTACAATCTGGGGCCTTATTGAAAGTCGATAGGCTGTCCAGGCTGCTTCCTTTTAAATGCCATTGATGGTTACCTGCTACCATAAAACACTTACTATTCTGCCAATCTTTATATATGATACTAAGCGATAGTATCATATGCAAGGCTAACTAGAAGAGAAACTGGGGTTAAAATGACTTCAGTAAATGCTGGATGGTTTGAAAAGCTATTATTAAGTTTCATATCATCACTACGAGGGTTATAATGAAATCTGATATGTTTATAAATGTGTAGGATTTATAGCTTTACCATCACAATTGGTTCTCTCTGTATGCTGCACATGGGGCACCTACTTGTATGGAGGAATAAATAAGCAGGTCGGTAGGAGGGACGTATTTAAGTTCTATTGATGCTTTTTCCTGGTAGGTCTCCTTTTCAGCAGAGTAAGTATACAGGAGACGTCGTGTAACGACTGGATCTAGACGTCCTTAATTGCCTAACCTGTTTCTTAGTTTCCCAGCTTAGTTGTATATTATCAAAAATAAATAATAACTGAAAAAGACAGTTTTTAGTGAGTGATTGTATAAACAATGTCAGAATGATTATTTGATTTTTTTTGCATGCTGTATCGGTTGTAATTTTACAAATGACTATATCAATATTCTTATATGTGTTGTTTTCATCTGGAACTATTGCTATAGAATTTTAATCATAATTGTGTCGAATACTATTGAACTGACCATGCATGGAAAAGAAGGAACGCAATCTGGAAAATAGGAATTTATTTGTCATTCCTAAGACATATTTTTCTTGTTGTGGGGGAATGTACATTGGGGTTAGGAATCAATAATCTTTTGCTACTAGTACTGTGAATGTCCTTTTGATCAGTATTAAGCTGTTCTTGTGACGTGAATTTTAATGAGAACACAGGAAATGTGGCGTGCTTATAAACACATAACCGCAACATATCTCCCATGTTGGCAGACCAGGAGAGGAAAACCGGTAAAACAGGCATGTGACCGGCGGCCCAATATCATCTGCTGAGCTGTAACGGAAATATTAATCGTCTTGGACATCCTGCACCGCCGTAGTCCCTGCAGACTAGTATCTGACGGTCCGTGATGTCAGAAGTGAACCTGCAGGTTCCTGTCATTCAAGAATATTGTATTTTACATTCGTTCGGAGTTAAGGTTCTCAAGCCATAGATGGGGTCTGAGAAGGGATAAAAAGCAATGATGTGCATCCATGGTTTCCTAAGACACTAGACTTGTCAACTCTCCGGGATTTTCTCATATTCACACAGATCAGCAGGTTAATTCAGTCACTCCCTTTTCTGAACTGGGAAACAACTAACTATTTACAGAGAACGAATTTTTGCCTTCCAGCAGTATATAACACGATAAACTCAAAGTCAATTGCACAAAGTGATGAAAATACATAACATTTTATTCTCAAATACTGATATCAAGTTCTTAGATGATGGCGAAAATTAGGTTATACCGAAACTATTCATCTATAATACGTCATAATTTATGTGCCCGTTATATGGATAACCTTATTTTACTTCTGACACTGGATTTCCCATACCAGGTTTTGGTAAGCACACAACTACAAGGAAACCTATGCTGTTTAAAGCTTACTTTCTGGTAATTGTCCTCCATATCCTAATACAGGTTCAGTTCTGAATAGTGACTTGCCTTTTCAGGTGTCAATCACAATTCACCCTACCACGGATAGCCAATTTCCTTTTTTTTTTTTTGCTAATTGTCCTCCATATCCTAATACAGGTTTCCCTACATCAGATAATTATTTCAAAAAGGACTAACAGTTGCAATTGGTGAGGGGGCCCTGGCCCAGTGGTCCAATGTGCTTGGGCAGAACTTTTTACAAATTATACACTTGTCACAGAATGCGCATCCTATGCATCCTATGTTATCTATAGGCCTAATGCGTATTCTGAGGCCTAGTCTTTAATGGATATGATCAGAGATTCGTGTAACTATGTTTCGAATCTTCATGTTGGCAGCGTATTTCCCTTGTATAGCACTGTTAGCATACTGCTATATCCAAACACTGTTCTCCCCATACTGTGTCCATGCAGTATTGGATGAAAGAAAACCAATTCCTCGGTTATTGTGTATTGATGTGGTATCTATTTTCCCATAAACATAATCAATATAGACACAATAACCAAAGCCCAGATAAGTAAAAAGAACATTCTCACCGTAACATAACCACAATTTTTGATAAAAAAAAACACATTAAATTTCAGCAACCAACCACTCAACCAAGGTGAGAGAACAATCAAGACGGGGGCTTCAGCAAGTCTAGTAGGCTTTGACAAAGAGGCTTGGTAACCTCAGAGCTTGTAAGCCCTGGGTAGGACACGTCTGTCCTGCGGCTGAGGCCTGCAGACAGATGCACGGTTTGTGGCCGCAGACCTCTGGTCTACCGACTTAGTGCCACCCTCCCACACCCTGTCTGACTTCACGGAGTCACAGACTATAGACTTAAGAATAAGTTATATATACTATAGATCTTGTGTAGACGAAGTCACGTGACCACCTTTTGGTGATCGCAACATGCATAGTGGCCACGTAGATATTAGTGAAATCTCAAATTGATGAATTCTAAATAATAGTTTATCATGACCTGTATTTATCATACAATTTTAGCATGAAAATAATGTCATGATGTTTATACAATATAATGTAGGTTCTCAATAGTGACTTGCCCTTTCAGGTGTCAATCACAATTACTTGTCTGCCCACTGGGCACACCAGGAGGAATCTGACCATGGTCATGCTATAATGCACTTGCTTCAATTTATTCCTGACACTTTTTTTTTGTATTTAAGTTATTATTCATGAAATAAGTAAAATCAAACATCAATTGAAAATCACAGGAGTCAGCTACTTATCTACAAACCTTACGCACAGAACTATCTGAAATTTCTGAAAAAATATATGTGAAATACAACTATATATAATACTGCTGCGCATAGGAGAGAGTTTTCATAATTCCTACTAGAAAGATGGCATGGGAGGTCCACGTTTGAAAAGGTCAAGACTTAAGACAAGTATAAATTTTGTGAAAAAAAAACTTAATAAATTTGTATGGGTGATTTGTAATTTGAAAAGTTATATATTTTCTCAGAGAAACCAATCGTAATGGTCGCACTTGTCAATCCTCCGTTAAAAGTTAAAATGTTTTTGACCATGCATTATTGACGTATCAAAGAATATTTTTTAAGAGAATATATAAAAATATTACCGGAATCTAAAATCCTGCAAGGTAGTATAGATACAAGTTCTTTTAACACAATACTTGTTTCAGCTCAAGGGCTCACCTGGTTGCCGAGTGATGTCAACATTGAGAGCAGTAAGGGCTTGATATGTGTGACAAGTCGTCAATCAACACCTTTAGGGGGGTATCTGCCCCAATGTGAGGGGGAGAAGTGTGTTAATTAAGGTGGACACCTCTACCCGCAGTGCCCACAAATCTCAGAAACCAACCAAAGGTCATAGGAGCCTCCGACTGTCTGGTTTGTGGGGGGTTTGGTAACAGTATACAAAGACGGAATGCACATAAGGACTCTCCTTTATCAGAAAGGGAGTCCCAGTATAGGCGGGTGTGACATAGATTTCGCCATCAGACTGACTCTGAAGATTTACTGAATATTGGGTCTACATGCTTATTTTATATACATCTGTCCATCCTGATAAATCTAACCATGGATCCATTAATCAGTAGATACTAATTGTTCTAACAATAACTGTAGTATAAAACAACTTGGGACGACTTTGTTAGGACATTATTCTGCAAACATACACTATCCAGCAAATATTTGTGACTTTGTGGGATAGCATCACCACAAGATGCTATTGAACTATTGAGGTTGTAATATCCATTAATTAATAGGGTGCTATTCGCAATTAGTTATGAGTTAGTCTCTATAGATATTCGCCAGCTCCAATGGCAGTCTTTCTCCGCTAAGACTGCAAGTCCATTCCATAGTATGATGTATGTAGCCCCTCACACTCTTCACCCTTAATTTAAGAAAAGTTTACACTCTTATCCCAGATGTTAGATTCTACACAAGAATGGCTAAGCTAGCTATGGACTGACCATCCGTGTCAGTACAATATCCCAAATTTTACCTATTCCAACTAATATTGACTAATATGGCCCATATTTAATGGTCATTGATCATTGATGGTCATTTGAGGGATAGGGTCCATCCATGAGATAGCCTAGAGCTGTTTGTAGACTATTAGCGTCTTTAAGGTGCTGCTATCCCAAAAAACAGTTTGAAGGATAGCATCTGATTATGGGATAGCGGCCTTCCATTAAGTACGTACCACCAAGGGGGTGGGGGGTATGAGATTTTTTAAAATTTGCGTATGTTCCTTTATAAATCCAATGCATATTTTGGCCTAAGGGTGGGGGGGGGGTCTAAAATATTCGAAATTTTGCGCACGTACTAAATGGAAGGCCCCATAACATCTGAAGTAGATACACCATAGACCCATTACCAGTACTACACCATAGACCCATTACCAGTACTACACCATAGACCCATTACCAGTACTACACCATAGACCCATTACCAGTACTACACCATAGACCCATTACCAGTACTACACCATAGACCCATTACCAGTACTACACCATAGACCCATTACCAGAACTACACCATAGACCCATTACCAGTACTACACCATAGACCCATTACCAGTACTACACCATAGACCCATTACCAGTACTACACCATAGACCCATTACCAGTACTAAACCAGAGGCCCATTACCAGTACTAAACCAGAGGCCCATTACCAGTACTAAACCATAGACCCATTACCAGCAGTCCAGAAGAGGCCAGTAATGTGTGTTAATTCACAGAAGGTGTCAGTACAGGTATCTTCATTACCTGACCCTGTTAGCTCCCCACCTGTCCGCTAGGGGAGGGGGAGCAGAGTGACTGGCGTCGTGTTCAGGTGTGTGACAGGGAAGGGAGTTGTGGTTAGGGGAAGGGAAGTAGAAGCTTTGCACAAGTATGGCGGGTCTTACTTCAGCACAGTTGCCTTAACTTGGTCGGGCCAAACTGCATGATGGAAATGAGAGTGGATCTTCCATTCCAAGAATTGTGTAAAAACAAAGATGGGGGATTCCTTCGTATAAATAGATGGTTAGATTTGTCAAAATGGCCCATGTTAATATAAGAGTTGATGTATTGTTTGCTGTTCATTGTAAATTTGTATGAAAAGTATATTTGAATGAAAAATGTATAGAAAAATAATACGATTGTAGGACACAATCCTTTATATGAAACTTAATATTCACAAATGATTATAAAATTTGTAGACAGAATGAGTTGATTTATTATTTTCTTAGGCTTATTTCTAGAGTTCCTATGTAAGAACCGAGCTATCCATTCCTATGCTTATTAATCATGATTGCAACAAAAACAGATAAACAAGCCATAGCGGTCACACCAACTACAGAGACTCCCCCATGGTGGTTCATATAATAAAACTTTTAAAAGGGACCATAATTTTGCATCTATCTAGTATTTCTATCTGTAGGTGTGAACCCGGTCCCTACTTCAGTGACTCTCACCTCGCTTCTGTTTGTACTGACAAATAGGCCCCATGTAAGGCATACAAATGTTCAATGGAGCCCGTTAGACGTAGGCCTTCGGGCCTAACACGGGCCTAGAAGAGGGCCTGGGTCGGCAGATTTAACCTTGTAGTAGAAAGGGGTTGGTGGGAGAACTACATTTCAGCAGCGGATTTATAATTTTATAGAAAGAAATGGGGAAGGGGGTATCAGGAGTATACATGAATAATTAAACACTCGAATATCAAACTTTTGCACACACATATTTCATTTCTCTTCTTTTTGTTAGAATTGATATCCTCTCCAAAAGATTTATATCAGGATTTTCATAGCAACCCTGGAATTACATGGACATTAATGAGCTTTTCATCAAGTGATTTTTTGAAATAAAAAGATGATGTCCTTTCCTTCTCTCCAAAGATCCTGATTGGAGAGTCGTTTAATTGGGCCTCTTCTCTTTTAGTAGGCCTATACATTATCTTACAAATTTGCATATGAAACATGTCATTAAGTATTAACCATACATTTTGTGGAATTTAGATCAATAAAACAGTTCCTCTAGCCTGTTTGATATATAAAAAATTGAGACATGTTTTGCCGAGGTAAAATTGATTCATATTTGCACTTTGTCTTTACCATCATGTATATTTTCTGTAAGTTAAATTTGGAGTTGTAGAAAGGCCAGGTCTTGACCTGAAATAATTTCAGCATAAATAAAAATGTTAAAAATAAAAATGGTGTTCTTCATTTCTTATTAAATACGAAGATATTTCATATTTCTACCCATCATTGGATACCAAAACGTCTAGGGGAGGTCCCAATTAAAATACCTTGCGCCACTTGATCGGGACAATTAGTAAGAAAAAACGGATACATTTTGATCAACCACATGTAATTGTCCCTATACACGGCAATGGAGCACGACAAAAGTGCAATCCCGTGTTACATCGTTCACAGGTGATGGATTGTTCTTGTTTAACAATAGCTGTGCAAAACATTGATTTATATGGATGAAGAAACAATGTATATAAACAAACATTATCCTTTTTAGAAATGTCCTATATGACACTGAAACTTCTTAGTGCTAAGAACGCGTCGATCAATTTGGTGTTAAAGGTCGCAATTTTTTTCTACGTTTGGACGGGCGCCATGAACACCTGCCAACATTCCAGGACCTTCAAGATTATGTTTTAAATGACGATTTATTTAAAATCTATTTAACGTTTTCTCTTTATTGCTTTATGTAAGTTTCGACAAGTATTTCCCATTAAATCTAATTCAATTTCATGTCGATAACGCAGTTATCGTTTCGTAACATGTACATGTATCTATAGGCCTCGTGTAGCACCGATCGTTGACTTCAGTTTTCCAGGTGCATGGTTAACAACGGGAATTAAACCAAGGCATGCCAAGAATGTGACTGTATCTAACAATGCACATTATAAGCTTAAGTAATCCTTTTCCACCCACTTGCAATTTGTATCTGATGTAATGTGGCCTGACAGCTCGATGTTTACCAGATTCCCCAGAGCTTTCATGAAATTCTTTGCTTAACAAAACGCTTTCCCTAACGGAAAACATCCATTTTGCAAAATGCAAAGAAAGTTGTCAGTTGAACAGTGATTTTTTGATGTCCACAAGTTACTTATCCCATACATCTGATCCTTTTTACACCAAGATCTTTGTAATCTATAAGGTATGATATATCAATTTTGCAGATCTGGTAACGTCACCAAGGGTTTATCTCGTCTGTACCCTAATTATTTACATAATATATGGTAGGTGAACTCAATGTGCGTGTAAGCATGGGATACCCATTCTAACCTATGCTATGTCCATGTCCTTTTCTTCGTTTTTTTCCTTAGTAGGAGCGATTATTGTTCTGAATATTTCCCAATGTTAAGCATATAATTATAGCCTTTATGAAAACAATAGAGTCGTTATAGGCTTTAATTAAAGCGTATTTATTCTTGTCGATTGGATATTGATATTTTTATTCAACCAACACTCATAGCGAGACATGAGAACGACCTATAATAAAGACAGACGATATTGGAAGAGAATGACGTCTGAAAATAATATTACTCTAGATATATAATTATATTACCGCAATAATTATACCTTGGTTGCATCAATACAACACTCCTGACATATACTTCAGTATCTAAGCTTGAATTCCCTCACCCACAGTTATGATTCGTAATTTTATGTAATTACCAGTTTCTTCTGCGTAGTAAAGACGGATATTTGATAGCTGACGTATGTGGATAATTACCATGGAAATATATAATTTGCCACAATTTGGAATTATGGTTAATAGGCATGTGTTGCATCAGCAGTAATTTCCATACTTTAGTCCATATTTGCACGGTGGTAGGTTGGATTGCCACACATTAAATTTTGATTCTGACTAATCTTGGTTTGGGTTGGCCTAGCAGTGCAGGGTACACGCTGGGACCACGCTCCCACGCCTGGATGACTTATGGCTACCATTTCCCCCCGGATTAACCGACGTCAGTAGAGATCGCGTGCCATGTCATCGGGGTGGGCGACGTTAAACCCTCATCTCGTGCCATCTCGTGCCTTCTCACGTGATCTGGATAATCCTCCTGGTGGCCTCCCCCACCTGCATGGTGTGTCTATCCTCACCTGGGCCACACCTGGGAGTGGGGGATCAGGGCATACAGGTGTGTATTACTTACCTGTGGGGAGGGGAATAAGGGCTTAAAGGTGTGTATTACTCACCTGGGTGAGTTGTCAGATTACTGTCGTGTTTATGCAAGGTATGCGCGAATACTTAAAGATGTCTTGGGAGGCAAGGGGCCATCACCCAGGCTTTATGTATGTGATCTAGCACTGCTCATGATAGTGTGCACAAATTTCTTACAGATTACACCGTGGAATGATATAAATTTCATAAAGCATGATTGTGACCAGTCGTCTTTTGTGAAAAATAGGCACGAAAGTTTTTGGAATAACGTTTTTCCAACTGTGTAATAACAATTGATGTGTTAGGGGCTGATAAAGAGTTTTGTAAATAAAAGAGTCGGAGGGCATTAACCTCTCTTTTTGGTAATCCATTTCAAGAAATAAAGTAGGGATGTAAGAGTGGCCCCACAAATTACAACAGCCCCTGTGATAATTTGTTGCAGCTATAATAGAAACTCTTTTTCAAACGCTCTCACCGGTGTTGGCATTCACCAAAAGGGGGTACAGGAGAAAGCTCGATATACAACTGTAACATAAGAAAAAAGTTTGCCGTAAACTTATTGTGGTAGAACATTTTAAAAAGGTAAGACTTATTTTGATATACACATTCAGGTCAATCGAGCAAAACAAAAAAATAGTTCTTGTAAGTTTTTCACTGACAGAAGGTTTTGCACCTCAGGATGCTATTGTTTAAAGTATTCAGCACATTTGTTATACACCAATGTTTTCTCAATATATTTTCCTGCTTTCTTTTCACTGTTTTAGGCTTGAAGGTGGGGGTAGGTATACATGTCTGGCCACCAGAGGTGCTGGTGGTGGCTGTAGGCCTAAGAGGATCAGTCTGCAGTCCTGGTAGTGTCTTCTCCGAGGTGGATTTAGGTGGACAAACAACGGCTCTACAGCATACCAACCAACCATGAACCCACGGCCCAAGAGGAAAAAAACAATGTTTGAAAATATCTTGAGGTAAAAAAGCATTAAAAGTAGGAAGAGGTCAGACAAGTCAAAAGGCGAGGGTCCTAGTCCTGACAAGTTTGGAGAGAGCTATGAATAGAAGATGAGACAGAACTATCATGTGGCATTCTGTTCCAAATAGCTTGGTCATTTAAGGAGACTGTTTGCTATGAAGGATAAATGTGAAATCATAGGAAATGCCTCCGAAATGAAGTAATCCTTTTGTTTGACAAATTAGAAAGCAACCATGTGAGGTTTTCCGCCATAATCATGGATGATTAAGTAAATGGATTTTAAGTCTTTTTTTCCCTTTAATATCTGAATGAAATATGCAGCGTGGGAGGGGGAAATGCGCCAGGTTTATTGTACTTCCTGAGTACATAAAAATAAGTAAATTTCATAGAGGCCATCATACAAGACCCTAATGCTTAGACATATTGCGTACCCAGAATAATATGTCCAATTGTTTGGCATTTGAGAAATTGTTGTTTTAATATGACCATGCACAAAGATAGTGTAATAATTATGTGGATTATAAGTATAATACTCCAAATATGACAAGAAGCTGTAAATGACGCAAAAGTAGTTGGTACTCAAGATATGACTTAATGTTGTAAAAGAAATAAGTAAATAGTACTTGAAAAGTGACTTGAAAATGTCTGATGCTGAGCATCTCAAATAATAATAATTATTTGAGGTGGCATGATTTATTTATTTGCCACGAACGGCACAAACTACTCTAATCCATAATGTTTTAAGAGTAGGCTGCTTGTGACATGATTTGTCCTTAGCCAATCAGCTACAATGTATCTTTTGGAGGCCTTTGAAGGCCTCAACCCTTACTGAGTCCAACCAAATGACAGGCAACGTATTTACATAAGGATGATCCTGTTTCACTAAGTGTGTTTGAAACATCGTGCTCTAAAAATCATGAAGTCGTCTTCAATAATTTGCATTGGAGGTGAATTTGTTCCAAAAGTTCTAAAAAGAAGCCTTTCCCAATTTTGGTCAACAAGACGGTCTATGTAGAACTATCGTCGTGTTATGCTGATCTCAACATTCTAGACACAAAAAGAAAGAGGAGGTTGCTGGCTATAGGTTTTCTGTCTACACCACAACTATGCACCACCTTCCGATACAACAAAACAACATATTTTTTACATAGGTCTGATGATAAATTTTACAAAAACATCGGGCATTACCATGTCAACCTTCCTGGATTTTTTGTTCAAGGTTTTATAAGCACGGGCTTCTAATCATAATAGAATCATTCTGAAATTGCATATAAATAAGGAACCAATGATAGTAGGGTTCAGAAAGAGTTATCTCAATTGTAAGCACAAGTATTCTGTTCCAGTTTGTCTTTGATAATTTGATACAGTTGGTAAGCATTGTTTCCTATGGCGAAACAATGTAGTTGAAGTTTGGCAAATTGTATTACAGATTTTCTAAACAAAATTGCTTGATTCATTTAAAGATCATTCTAATATTCGATTTTGAGAAAAGACTTGTAACAACTCCTATAATATAGATAATGTATTCAACTTGGATTGTTACTGGGATGGACTTATTGGAATGTATGAACCAAGCTTTAAACTTTAAGCTCCCCAACACGGTAGGACCCATCCCATACCCTGTATATATATACTAACCAGACCCACCCCCTAGGCCCCACCCCTCAGGCCTCCTGTTGCTAATGGCAGGTGAAGGGTCACTGGATGCGCCAAACGTGGAGGCTCCCGAGTGGTCGGTCTGTGGGGAGGGACGACCTTTTTTTACGGCAGGTGGTGGGCCACTGATCTGCCCTGGAGGAACGCTTCTCCACACCGTTGACGGACATGACAGGTAGATTCACCTGAGGAGTAGATTGAATAGTTAGATACATGGGTTTGTAAGATTAGGATATAACTCTCTCCGAAAACACACTGATAGAAGATTTTTTATTACTAAGTCTTGATCAGCTTACTCTTTAGATAATTACACTCCTTCACAAAGAGTAAGAATGAGATAATCATAACCCCAAATGCAAAACAATACAACCAAGAAAACAAAGACAAGCAAGCAAACCGTGGTCTAAGTGATTCGTCCTTTATCTGACTGCTAAAGGTAAAGCTACCTAAAAAAGGGCATGGAGAAGTCAACTTTACAAGATGATCCTTAAAATCCTGGAAAGGTCTCGTAAAGGTGACATTTCCATTGCCTTTAATGAAACCAATTACAAAAACTAAAGGTATTTATTGGTATATCTTCACAAAGTATTATACCTACCTAAACAGTTTCCATGAGAGATGAATATGAACAGATGGCTAAAAATACATTAAATTCTGATAATAGGTCATTGAAAATCTGAGAGGGGACCAGAATATCAGCTAGGTATGCAATATTGTTTCTGTTTACTGCATCTTGCACTTTCCATTAAAACTTCACCTAAAGGACGGAATGACCACCAATGGAGTAAAAATATTGGTTTACTTAACGCTATATGTCCACAGATTTCACAATACCACACTCTGCTGGCTGTCCCTCAGGCCCCTTTTCGCCTGGGAACCTCGGCCTCCCCCCGACCCCTCCCTCACTTAGGGGGCATGTATTGTTACAGAGACCATTGTTTGGGGGCCCTCTGATCTGGGTTAATTTTTCCCTGACACAAGGCCCACTGTGTCAGGCCTGTGGCCATGGGGCTGATCCTACTGTCGTACTAATAGACCCAGGTCATCCTCGTTGTCTTATTCTACATGGCAGGCAGACTGTCAGCTTTCTAAATAGAACTGGTAACCGGTAACTTTCTAAATAGAATTTCAACAAGGAAAAGACTGTTTCTGATCCATGTCGAGTGATGATCAGCGAGGTTATTTATTGACAGATTCCATGTGCTTTATCAATATTTAGCCAGTTCCAATATATTCAGGGATGAGTTGTATGACGTTCCACTAAAGATATTTGTTATACAGCTCCTCTAATATGGGCTCTGTAGTGGATTGACATATTGTTGTACATGTTGTCTCTTGTAAATCCGTTACATAACAATTACATTAATGATATTGCGAGTTTCTTCTAAAGTTATATCAAAAATGGTTTACGGGAAATTTGCTAATCTCATTTTCAATGGAAAGATTCATAATGGATTTTACAACAGTCTCTCTCCATAAAGCCTGGTTTTGACTGTCGGAATTATGGTAATTACTTATGTTTCACCAGAAATATGACAAAGGACCATGCATCCTACATATCATTTGAATTAGAATTTAAAGGTTCAGCAAAGGTTCCAGCAACTTTTTGTACAGCACTCTTTATACTGTAAGTTTACAGCAGAATGTACTGTTAATTTCCTACAGCAAAATATGCTGTAAATTTACAGCAGACAGAGTGATGTAAATTTACAGCAAAAGTTGCTGGCAGCAAAGGTTCCAGCAATTTTTTCTGTAAATTTACAGTACTTGCTGTATTTTTTTACATTATGCTAAATCAAACATTTTACCACTTTATCTTTATTAATTTCCTTTCCAAAATCCAACTCTATGTTGGTAAAAGGTTTAATTCCAACCTCAAACCAATGTGCTTTAGATGAGGGATGTATTTATGCTAAGTGTATTAGCAAATACATGCATGGAATGGTGTTAAGATGAGGGACTTCCAATCTAACACAGACCTATGAAGGCAATTTGCTACCACAAAGGTGTCTCAATCAGATAATTATCTCTGTATCTTGAAATTATTAAGACAGAGTAGGGATATCGATTATGTGATATACTAGATTATTATTTAGATGTCTTTATCATATCTAACTCTAATTATATTATATATAATTCATCTTTAAAAATATAGTTTTAATATAAAAACTGCCAACATTTTTAACTGATGATTTGCCCCGCCTGGTGGAGAATAAATTTACAGAAAAAGTACTGTAAAATTACAAAGTTGCTGTATTCGAGTAAGTTTACAGTATTAGTACTGTAATTTTACAGTGGATATTGCTGTATAATTTCAGACAGCAAAAAGTGCTGTAAATTTACTGCAAAAACTGCTGTAAATTAACAGCAACTTTTTACAGTGCAGGTTAATGAGTGATAATGAATCTTTACAATGACTGAGGATAACATACATGTCCTATGGGTTTGGCATTATTATGGAGTGTACACTAGTTTTGGTCTAGAACTTGTAGAAAGATGCGGGAAAAAGTAATTGAAAGTTGGAGCCACACGAATATATGAAATGCTATAAATTACATGTGGCAGAGCATAATGGTTTTGTTTGCACTGACTATTTCCTAAAGGCAAATCTTTATAGATAGTACATTAATATTTTTGCATGCTGTTGGATGCTCTCACAATATAACATCACGGAATCTTTAACAAAGAGACATATCTTTTTTCTTTTGAATGTGAAATACTATAGACAGTTATTATGAGTTGTACTTAGTTTATAAAAAGATAATATATCCATCAAAATAGAATTGCTTTCTCATGCATGTACTAAAAAGATAATTTGAAAGTCAAGAATCTGTGTCAGTTTTTGAATCCAAACTATTTTTAAATCAGCGTGCAAACCGGTAACTTTATCTGCACTGCAACTAGGCGTGTGCATATATTTGTTGCTTTGAAAATCCTTTGTATATACATAATATATGTAGATAATCCTGTAGATAAAACTGTAGACTATTACATATCTATGTATGTATAGATATACATAAGCACTCGATTCACTTCCATTTTGATTAGGCTACAGGATCCCTCAATTTCGGAAACAACTTCGCCGCTCTTCTATAGTTCATTGTTGTGCATGGAATTTCCTGGAGGAGTTGCATTGATGTCTCCAGGGAGGGGGCAGGTCGGGTGCGGGGGCGTTGGGAGTGGGGGGGGGGTGGGTTGACATGCATGGAGGGCAGGGGGAGAGCAGTCAGGGTTGTCTGCATGTTCCCGAGGGGTCTGCTACTTGCAATTGCTTGTTCAGGCCCTATTACACTACGAGACATGAGCTGCAATAATTATGAAGATGTCGCAGCGAAACTGCGTTATAGGCCTATTAGAGACAAAAATAATTATGTTTTCATGTACATGTAAAATACTCCTAATTGCAAATTTCACACTATTATATCAACCCTGTGTGCGCATTCCCTGTAATATCATGATATCGCGCAGATATCGCACCTAAAAGTCGTATAGTGTAATAGGCGCTTTACATAGGGTAAAGAGAAGGTCATTGAAGTAACCCAGGGGCTATACAGTTATGTAAGCCAAACGCAATAGCATAACTGAAATATGTCACGAGAAATGATAGCAAAATGTGTCCAATGTTATACACAGACATTGGTCAAATAGTTCCATTGCTGTATTTTACGAAAGAGGACTTGATGAAAAAGGCCCTACCAGTAGCACACACTCTTGTAAAATCTGCAGGTAAAACACATTTGGTAAAAAGGAATACCACTGGTCTTTCCTATTCAAATCACTCCAGTTACCAAAACAGGATTGTGATTCAATTAGATTGAATTCGGGCCATTTTATTCTTATGACAATTGGAACTTGTTGTCCCTCCAATTTAAAAAAAATGAGGATATTCAGTTTTTGGATGCCTGGACGATGGGTAAGTCAGTTAATTGAATTATCGGATGTTGTAGGAAATTCTCGATGACACAGTTTTCTCTTCTCATATAACGTTAATTAAATGGAGTAACTGGGATACATGATACACTCTGTCCAATCTTAGGTTGTTAGGGGCCCATGGGGCACGAGTTTGTTGTGAAGGGCCTATATATTATATACTTGAATTCCATCATTAGTTTATCGACGTGTAGGGTTCATGGTAGTGGAACAAGTGGAATGACGAAAGGGACTGACGGCTCATCTGCAGTTTAAATCAGTGTACAAAATAGTTGTCATTAAAATACATTTGACAAATATGACAATGTATAATCGAGATGAAGCAGGTATAACACAGGACATATGGCTCCCGTCGTTAATTCTAAAGATGTAATAGGATCCAGGAAAATATGACACATAAGAAATTACTGTATGGTTAAACCATTTAATTCTTTTTTAATGTTAGTGTCAAGGTTTAAGGCTACAAACATGGAACATTATCGGCTCATCTAATAGGTCTGTAGAATAAAAATCAGTGTCAGAACAGTGCATCAGAAAAAGAAAACATTGTAATCAACTGAAGAGTTTGGCAACGAATACCTACATTACCTCATCTAACGACGTTCCTTCACGTCCTTCCCGTCTACAAAAAGTATTGGACAGGAGGAATCCATTTCAATTCATCTTAATATAATTTCTTACTAATTCGGGATGCTTGTATGAGTAAGGGCTTAGATAAAGTGGTATGGTATAGAAGCCAATTAAATATTTTCACAATGTCCATAATCGCTTTAGTCTTGGTTGCTCCAGTTTACATTTGATGGATATTATTAAAAGCAAATGATTTGAAAGGCATATTTTTATCCGCACATTCCTGCTAACCATCCTACACATATTTTCCCCTGGATTATCAGTTCCGTATAATCCTGATACGCTTCTATGAATTGCCTGAAATATCTCATAATATTCCAACACTGGAAAGTTCATATCCCCAGAAATACCTCCTCATAATCCACACATGCTGGCTGATATTCGGAAGAAGCAAACATAATATTGACATATGTCTTCCCGCTGGTGTCGCATGAAATATGTTTTTCCTGTCACCTAAATTTGTCCAGCCAAAGGCTGTAGGTGTGTGGGTGGAAGTTTGTTAAAGCTTAAGTTGAGTTTTGGAACTATTGAATGGAGTCCATGAAAATGTAAGAAGATGATATTTCTCAATAAAAAAGTAATCACTAAGTAAGTGTAATTCAAACTGGGAGCTATTACCGAGGCCACTGATCTTTCTTCAGAAAGTAAATAGTTTTGTGGAAGTTTTTAGAATACATTTATGATTCAATAGAACTGCATTTATATTAGTTGAATCATTGGTTGTTCAGTTACAAGATTATATAAACCAGTCCATAAAAACCGAAATACAATAATCAAAATAATATAGAAAAAGCAGTAAAGTAAAAATGTTTTTTTCGATGCATCTTTGCCTTTGATACACAAGTCTTTTTTTTATTCATTCTGTACCACCCATTTGAGCATTTGGAGGTTCGCCAAATAAAATAAAATTTATTTCATTCGGCGAATAAAAAGCACCGGCAAATATAAAAAAAGGCTTATAAAAAGAAACCACATTGTGAATTTACTCTATTTGACCAGGATGGCTTCAGATTAAGAAGTTTTAAAAGTCAAAGATGCTGCATTTAGGGACCCAGTATATTAAACTGAAAGGAATACTCTTCTATGAAGTACACATATAGGTCAGGGACAAAGACCCCAAACCATGGGGTGTGCCCTGACAAGGTCAACGCTAATTGTGAGGTATATAAGGCTATAGAATGTGGAGGAGCAGAGGGGTATAGGGGCAGTCTGGGCTGAAACCACAGGGGGTCTGGGTTGATGTTGAAAGGGGGGGCGGGAAGAAGTCCGATATACAGCCTGACTTGGGGTTGGACGAGAAGACAGGTGTTACTTTAGTCTAGAAACATTCCATTGCAGGGATCCTAGACTAGATAGGATCTCGAAGCAATGATCTAATAGTGATTTTAAAAAAGTGTTTCCGTTTGGTTGCTATGGGGAGCCCTATCTAAGAAGATAAGGCAACAAACAAAATTTGACGAATCAATTTATGATGATACTTTATCATTTTGTTGAGGTAATTCTTAGGGAAATATTGAAAAAGAATTCTCTAACATTTCCTTACTCAGTATAAGTTAGTGGCTGAAGCAGGATGGAGGGACAATAGTAACACTTTTAACCCCAATCTAGACCCCATCTATCATCTCTGTCACAATATATCATAATCAATGTCTCATTTAGCGGAAAGATAGAAATCTGATAGCAGTTCTTCTAGAACCAAGGACAGTTATTTACATTCTGAGAATAAAAGGGACGGTTACTCTCCCTTCTCATTGAATTAAGTAAAAAAAACGAGCCAAAGAGGGGTAATTTGGCAGCTTGTGTGTGGATTTATAAACAAGAACCAGTGGGGTGTGACTGAAATCAGTGAAGTGTGACTAGGTGTGAAAGGTGTGCGGGGGAGTTTCAGTAACAGGGAACAGGGTTTCACGAAACCCGAAGCTCGTATCACGACGTTTTATGATATGACATGGCAGAGGAAGTCAGACCCCCTCCCCCCTTGAGTCCATGTCACGGAGATAGTCCCTAGGTAGAAGGCAAAACCACCCGTGCTAAGAGTAAACAAAGGGGATATTTGTGAACAGTGTGGGGGCGGAATCAAATTATGTCAATTTTTTGTTCTCTTCTATGTTCAAAATACCAGTCAGATTTATCCCATTTCAAACAGGAGTAAACAGGTTACAACTACGTAAACTGTTTACTTCAAGATCAGCATACCAGAAACACCTGAAAAATGTTTTGTAAATGTACATAGGAATTTTGATATATTTTTGCTTGTAAACAAGGAGTGCTTTAGAACACAAGTGTAGTAAAAGAAATTTCATTTCCCTGAGGGCAAATAATTGGTGTGATACAATAAAATGTTCACGAGAACATTTAAATCCTCAAAGAACCTTTGCAAGACGGAATTCGAAATAGTATAACATACTATACCAATCGTTTTTCACTATAGTAATATGCCTAGTTTGATTATCATGATTTCTCCTAGTTAAGAAAACTTTGCCTCATAATTTCCCATGGTGAAAAAGTCCTCAACAGTAATGTTGCTGCTTTTATGGATTGTTTCCTCCTCCTGGACATTTCAAGAAAACTAAAGTTTTGTAACACAAAAATTGTATTAATCATTAGAACTGCTCCAAAATATCTCTATTGACAACCGAATCAGGTAATTCTATACCGTATTTGATTATCAATTCAAAGGTCTGAGGATATTCTCTTTTCTTTTTATGTCATAATATTCTTGGTATTTCGGAAGGTATTTCGAAAATGCTATCATGCAATATTTTAGCCTGCAGGGGCATGAGATACAGGGAAGCAGTTAGATGTATCCCGACAAACTGAAAAAAAACACACATTCTTTCACTCTATTTATATTGATTGAACTATGTAACCTGCCCACCTACACACAGTTGATATCTAGTTAGATAACCGTCTACTTTAAAAAAAAAAGAATTATACAAGTACAAATCCACTCATACATTGGCAAATCTATCAAAGTAAGACTGCAGTTGCAATACTACTTTTCATCTTCAACACTAGAAATGTCAAAGATAAAGCTCCATGAATTTCGAAGCTCTCTGATCTTCGGCAGGACACTCGGTCATGTTTCCAGGCTGTCCCCTATTTGCTGACTGGAGGTGTAGGCTTGCTGCCCACCCACAACCTTTCCTGCAGCCCGCCCCCGTCAAGTTGACCAACTAGTTTTTCCGACAAGTTTTTCAAGTCAGTTCTTAAAGTGCTGGACGATGGATAAACAATATCTGTGAGACTCTCAACCACTTTTGTGGATTGTAGAGGATAGAATATGGTTAGAATTAGATGTGACTGGGGTCTCTGGCTTCGCAATGATAATTCTATGTAGGAAATTAACTAAATGTTGTGTTGGATTCTTATATTATGCCCTGCTCTCGTACAGTTTGAGAAACAGTACTTTGGTTGCCAATAGATGTGTACATTTTCACTTAAATGAAGTTATTTAGACTGAATAAATAATTATGATGTTTTGACATAGCGCATACTTGGCTGTAATGCAATTACGACGATTCATACAGTTATCAAATTGTGTTTAACAATTGTTTTCCGAAAACGCTAACGTCATACAAAAATGACGCTATGTCATTGAAATTCTGTCCTCCGTCCTAGAAATAAACAACCCATTATGTGATTACCTTGGAAAAAGAGGAAAGATAGATTACTCTAGTATTGAACATTTAACCCTTTCACTGCCAGATATATCAGAATGTAACTGATATTTACTGAGATATTGCCCAAAATACAAAAATTAGTGCATAAATTCCCTAAAACTCAAATTTATTTTAGATTCTTCAGATGAAAAGCTTTTTTCAATAATTTTGATGTAAACATTCCAAATGTTGGCACTGTGCCAATAAGGCAAATTTCTTGCTCAGAGTAATTGTTCATACTATCATAATTTGCAGGTTACCATGGTAACCGATAATTCATAAAATAACTATGACACTCTTTATAAAAATAACATGAAAACATTATCTTTTTTGTGCAAAAGACAGTTTGTGATTATCATAAATGAAAGAAAAGTTAGAGCAAATTAAAAATCATGTCATTTACATAAATTCACCCATTTTTCATGATTTTTAATAAGTATGGCAAATTCAAATATAAATACATTGTTTATGGTTTCTCGAATCGCAATTTTAACATTTTTGGGTGACTTGATAATTCGATGTTCAAATACCTGTATCTCTGGTTCTAATTGGAATATCTGAAAAATTCTTTCAGGTTCTGAAAGCATAATTTGCATTCTTTCAATGGTGTTCCTATGGGATTTTACTATAGGGCCCCATATGAGGCCTCTGGCAGTGTAAGGGTTAAGTATACTATCTTTTTTATGAATAATATAGACGTTCTAGACTGGAGGCAAGACGAATACTAGACGAAACTTTTACCTGGTCGGTAGGTCTGATCTTGACCCCAGGAGTCAAAAGGGGATGTTCTATTTTAGTTCCACTTTAGAACTTTCATCTTTTCCTTTTTCCATGATTTTTCATGAAAGAATAGACCCAATAGTCACTGCTCATAGTCAACATCTGTTCATTTTTCCCGTGACATTGTTGCACTTTCTTAAAGCTCCCCTAAAGGTTAAATCTGTAATCGGGATTGTCACATCAGACATACCGAATTATATACCTTGTCGTAGACTGTCAAATTTAATTCAAACAGAAAAAGGAAATTCTATTATTAAGAATTATCCTATTAGAGGATGGTTGTCCCGAAGAATGTGCCCAGAAAAAGAACACAAGCATTGTCTATTCAGATAGTATGATCTGAGTTTTAGAACACTTGTACCTTGATCCAAATGTTCTAGGTTCAATTCCCAGAATTGATATGAAATCGGTTCATGGGTTGTGACCAGCCACGTTTCGTTCTTCTTATTCACTCATCGTATTCCCGGAGTGGTAGGAAAATAGTTATCAAAGGTTATGGATGTTGGTCCTCTATATGCCACAAATGTACCCCAATTCCATCTCATAGAAGAAGGCAGTGTTTTCCAACTTTTTAAGGATTATGCCCACAAACTCGTGCTCCCCTCTAGTGGCGAAAACTGTCAACCCCCCCTAGGCCCTAGGGAAATGTCTTAAAACCTAAGCTTGATCTAAAATATTATTCAGAGCTTAAGAGGTATTATTATTCTTTAACTTTAAACCAAAGTTTGATCGATTTACTGACTTTACCTTTGACCTTGCCAACCCTTGTTGTGCACTTGGTCAGTAAAAACATAATATTATTGTTTTACAAATTTCACCCTTAGAAGCTAATTATTGATAATTTGAAAGAAACTGATGTACGTTATGTTGAAATGTTCAGCTGCTTTGGAAATTACTGGGTGATTAACTTATCTTGCATAATCCCAAAAAGGTATGTTTTTTTCCTGTTTGTCAGACATAATTAATTCTTCACTTAACTCAGTAGATCACCCCGGGATCAATGCTGAATGTTTTGGTTTATGTTCACAACGTATATGTAAGTATATATCTAATGATTTTTAAAAGATGTTTAGATATCATTGAATTTTTATAGTGCTCAGGTTTTAGGCAAAATCAGGGGCACCAAAAGAGCCTCGTTTAACATGTAACACTTTCATCTTGTGATAAGAGATAAAGCCAGTAGAGTATACGTCACTGAATAAATCTATAGGATCTCCCTGATACAATTCATGGAAGAAACAGTATTTGATCTCTTATTTTCTGTGACAATGCCCCAATGTGACGTCTCATAACTAGTACTCCTAAGTTAGCACTGGGACCCCCACTTTTCTGTTCATACATTGGGTTTGCATTTTGATGTTTTGAATAGTTAGTGGGCATTATCCTTAATGTAACAGTAAGAAGGGTTACCAGCAGGCAAACCATATATGAGATATATAAAAGAGTTGTGCCTGATTTTAAAGTAATTGATATTGAAGAATGTAAGGCACGTTATAGATTCAAGATTCAAGATTCAAGAAGGTTTATTGACTAATGTAATAGTTTACATTTATGTCACCGTTGGGTTGTCATTCAGACAATGATAACTTATTTACAATATTATATACGTGGGAAACAAAAGTACAAGTTGCATTTATTGCATTTTCTTTGAGATCGTTCGGACACCTAGGATCAACATTTAGAATTTCACATATTTTTTCCTCGTTTGATAGTACATCGAAATGTTTTACATAATTGCTGTATTTTTTTTAAGAACTCTTCTCTTTTACATTTAATCTCTGGTTGATCACACTGAGTAAGCATATGGCGTACATTTTGTCGTATGTTACAATGTTGACAAAGGTCATCACTTGCTTTTTTTCCCCTATAGCTACGATATCTACAGTCCTGGGAGCAATTGTAATCTGTCCGTAATTTAGTGAAAATAGTTCGTACTTTGGGTGAGTTGATCTCTTTTAAATAACTACACATGGCATAATCCCCAGAATAACATATATTTCTTATCTCACATTTCCTATTATTTTCAACATCGCTCAGGAAACATTGAAAGCTTTGGATGTACATGTCTTGAAGTCTTCTCTGTATGGATAGCTTAAGACTATTTTTTCCCTATTCCAGGGGAGAAAGCCACATGTTCCTAAACCCTATTTTCCATAGGAAATATTCAACATTTTTCAGCCATCTGTGGTTCTCTCTTTTCATTGTTTGGAATGCTAAATTCAAGAGGGGATTCTTAGTTCCATGTTCTAGTCTTAGCCAGTACATTAATGTTAACAATATCTTACGATGTTCAATGGGGTACCTCCCTAGTTCTCCCAGTGCTAGTCTTGTACTAGAAAACTTGGATATTCCTAAGGCATGTTTGCATGATGTAGAGTAAAAACACTCTGCAGATGACTCTGAATTGCTTTCTACCTCTTCTAATAACATAGTTAATGGACTTCTGTTATAAACAGACAAGATCTTAATTTTGTCAATGATATTACCTAACGTTACAAAGGCTATCTCTTCTTTCTTATGGAATCTACATGATACAATATCTATGTTTCTTAATCCCAGATATGAAAAAAGACTGCTTAGGTCTGATTTCAGTGTCTTGCTAGAAATACTGTCACATTTGATTTTGATTGTACAGTTACTTATATAGAATGACAGATTTTTTGTTGGATTACATTATCTTACTCCCTCTGCTATTCAAAAGAGATGAGATCAATTAATAGTAACCTATATATTGTAACTTGTCAAACTAACATCATTCATAATTCCTCTTTTATTACAATTTGTAGTTTTTAGATTAACTTCCCAATCGATTTTTATCCTTGTCAGTTTCATCCGAAATCTTTAAAATGGATCACTAAAGAGGTAATGATAGACTATTTTTCTGCAAAACGTTTGCTCTAGATATTCATAGTTTCTTATTATCAGATTCTGGTTTGTAATATCATCCTTTCAGACATTGCACCTTTAAGTAGTCTAGCCCTCTCCGTTGCTGTCAACCATCCAATAATTCCCAACATCTGTATTGAAGCAAAACTCCATTTCGCGTTTCAACCTGCTAATCATGATTCAATGCTTATTCACAGGAAGAATTGCTACTTTTAGAGACTTGCTTCCAACCCCTCATCTCTCATTCTTATTCTCCACTGCTTTAACTCTGGTATTGATAGATACAAAATGTACTGCCCCATAACGACATAGCCATATCATAAATTTGCGTCTAATACCCGGGAGAGTTAAATGGCCCACTGGGTTAAGTTACTAAGAAAAATAAAATGTCAAAAAATGTTAGCAAAATGTAATAAGGTTCTCTGGGTTATAAGTGTGTCCCCCTCCCTAGTAAGTTAAGTTATTTGACAAGGCATTATGAAGACTCCCCGTGCTCTTCATAGGACGTTAACATAGTTACTGAATGCTATCAAGGACCCAAATGAGTCGCGTGACACTTTGCTTTCAGTCGAAAATTGCCTCAAGTTGAGCCTGACTTGTAAGGTGGGCTAGGCTTTTAGGGAGGGCGGGGTAAGGGGTGGTAACCATAGTGACCGTGAATAAATCAAAACGTTATTTTGTTGTTATTTCACATAGCGTGAGGAAATTCTTCGCATTCCTTGAATACCAACGCATCACAATGTAAACCAAGGCTTGTCATCCCTCAAAATGAAGTACCATAACTGCATTAATCAGATGGGTTTTGATAAGTTTCGCAATCATTTACTTTCTTATAAAACTCGCCACAATGAAAGGCCTATCGAACATGGAAAGAGAGCCTGGTTGGCTGTGCTTTTATTCCGTGTGATATATCTCGGTATTTCCTGACAAAAAGGCCATGTAAAAGTGGCCTTTTCACAAATATCCAGCCAATAAAAGGAGAGCGGGGGCATAATGGTGAAGCAAAAAGGAGGGGGACGGGAGAAGCATTGCCTGTTAAGGTATTACATTAACACAAGTGATAAGGGGGCTAGAGCAGCCATGCATGTGATGGGAGAAAATGGCTTATCAGAATGTGTAATCGGGGTGTCCTACCCCACAGTTAGCCTAGGGGTGTCAACGTTGTTCCCCAGGTGTGGACGTGTAGGTGAGGCCAGGTGGGTTATATAGTTACCTGCAGGTTACCCACAGGGGCCAAAGGTGGGGAAGGGGGGAGGTCGTGGTTGGGAGAGGGGGGGTGGGGATGGTGTGCAATGCATGGAGAAGTAATGTGGTCAGGTGAGAATGGCAGTCAAGGTGAGACAAGTCGTGTCAGCCGAGATGTGGTAACAGAGTCACTAAAAGACCAACTCTGCCGCCCTGCTAGACAGCCCTTGACTTAGACAATGTTAAAACATGACAAGCGATCTCAGAGTTTAAACTGTTAAACGTGTAACCTTTGATCTGTGATTAAATGATAACCAAAATATGAGAGCAATAGGAGCATATCTATGCGCTGGGGTGATGGTTTGATATCTCAACAGCGAGGCCTGCCTTTAAGATTTCCTCCACGGTTGACTTGTTCTCCTGCAGGTGCCAGGGGGAGAGGTAGCAAAAGGGAGACCACGGGGGCCACCACCTAGCACTACCTGCACCATCTCAGCACCAGCACCACCACTGCCTACAACTCTACTACTACTACGACCACTACCTCCAGCCCAACCCGCCCCGCGCCAACCAAACGGTAGTCAGCCAGTCATCGAGACGGTCCCCTACACAGAGGCTCTGCCTGCTCCTGCCAGCAACAAGCAACACCATCCCGGCAATGCTTACAGCTGTGGGCCGGACTCAAAGTGCACTGGTTCCAGCAGCATTGCCCTGAGCCCCCTTCTGGAGGATGTCCAATGGCCCTGGAGGAGGCAGTGGGTGCAGAGGACAACAGAGTGGAGTTAGCCTCCTGGAGGAGCAGGCCTAGACTTACCAGAGAGGAGTGGATGCTTTCTTGAATTGCCTCTGAGAATTAAAAGATCGAATCTGCTGGCAGATTTACCTTTCGACCATTGTGAGGCTGGTGCAGTTTGTTGACAACTTTGTTGACAACTTTGTGACAACTTTGTATAATTCACTTGGACTTTCTCCAATATACTCCATTGGCCATTCCAAGTAAGTGTGATCAACTGTTGGGAATCTTATCTTACTAATCTCTTAGACGAATGTGTACAAGTAATTCAAAATCAACTTCTGTTTTTCTTACAACTTGGTGTCATGGAGTAACATGATCTCGTCTTAACCTCCTCTCTTGTACTAAGGGTATCATAGAGTTAACAGATTCTCTTCTTCAACCTCTCTTATAATCAAGGCGTCATCATTTATTCTGCTCATCACATAATTATGCACATGTTTAATGTGATGTTGAAACAAACAAGATAAAAAGATAAGGTAGCTTAATTGTAATCCCCATATCAAGTACATCACGGAGCAAGGGGTGATGACTGGATATGTAAAATGTACACTTAAGGGGAGGACATGGTTGAAATCAATAAAACATGACCCAAATCATGCTATTTATTTGGGTTTGTCCGGGGTCGATGTGGTGATCGATAACTCAGTGATGCCATAAGGCCTAGATCCTGGCAAATACCTGTCTATGTCACCATAGCAATGGGTGGTTTCAGGTGTCATGCCTGGACCACTCATGGGGAACCACCATCCCCTTCACCACCTCTCCCACCACCTTAATCTCCATCCTTTTCCTCCACACTGGAGTGGAACCCATCCCACTGAATCCTCCCCCATTCATGCAGCATCCAGGTGCCATTTCCTAAAGGACATTCCAGCAGCCTTCCACCACTCTTAAGCTCGGATTTAGGGCATAACCGATGCCACAAAGGCATATTTAACTTATGTCTGCTTAAAATAGCTGCAAAAAATAGTTTCAAATGTCTTGGTATTGAAGAAACCGGCTTGGCCCACTCTCGTGAACTGGGAAAATTTATAATTGATAGAATAGATACATTAGATCAGCAGGGTCCCTCTCTAGTATACACTTCCTTCTTTTAATTCATTTAAAACCTTTTAATTGTCAATACATCTTTGCCACTACTCGTCGTGCCGGTCTGGCGCACGACGTGCTTTATATAGGCCTATAATATAAAGGGATTGCGGAGGTGGTGGAACGTTTAGCAGTTTAGGCACGGTTATTTAACTCTAACTTAGGAAAATTTAGAGACCTGACAAGTGTAAGATTGGAAAACATACAAAAAGAGCGAATTATAAGTAAGTGCTTTGATATTCTACGTTAATTACACTCAACTTAACATACTTCCCTAGTTAATTTGTTATTTTTCCCTCGAAATCTTTTATCTATTACTCCTGTCTAACTTTGATATAATTATCAAAAGAAATAATTAATAAAACTATGGAAGGGAAACACAATAATCCCAAAACACTGTACTTATATTGACTGTACATTGTTCTGTGAAACCGTAACAAGTATCCTTGAATGAAATCCTGATCACACATTCAACACAGTGTCAATAGTACATAACCGCCCATTCACCTAATGTCATGATGGATTCTCAGTGGTCCGTCGATCATAAGTCTATCGATCTGCGCGAGTATCGATCGAGTGGGTAATTGATAGTCTGCTGGGGATAGGCGGGTGAGTAGGTAGGTTGGGAGAGGTAGGTAGGTAGGTAGGTAGGTGGGAATTCACCTGAGGATCCAGGTGAGGGAAGTTAAGGTAGGCAGGCAGGTATGCGGCCCTCGTGACTACCATGGTCCTTTGTAGTTGCCGCCCCCACTCATATCGTCCCAGGTGTTAGTTTAGACCTGGGCCTAGTTACAAAAGACATTGCATGATTCTCACCTAACATGAGCAGAGTTACAAACCACCCTTACTTACTCTCCATCCGCTAATACATGAGTCCCTAAGCCTTGTATTGACAGAGAACCCCGCTACCTAAACACTACTCCACCCCCTACTCAGGAATGTGCCAGGGAAGAACTTTAAAGTTTTTTTTACCCACGTTTTTAAGGATTCTTTTCACATCTAATCCTCGCGAGAAAAGAATGATGGCCTATGAGACATAACTTCTTTGGAGTTGTATAACCTTCTGATAAACACCATTATAAGAGGGATTGGTCTCGTAGTATACTGTGAATCCTGATGTTTTTATCATTTAAGTTTTCAATAAATCCCATCATTTACAGACAGGGCGCATCCTAGGCCGTGTTTTTTTTTGCATCAACGCCTCTGACGCTGTGGGCAGGGCTAAAGACTTAGTCGGCCCTGATCAAGAAGTTGTAGGAGGGATATGAAATATGAGCATGGCAATCTGATCCGTGTGGGCGTATACGGTGACTTTCCGATTGTGGGCTTAGACCATGTACTTAGATTTAAAGTTTAGGGGATCGACAAAAACTAAATCAAAGGTGCGATCTATTTATCATTCCACACTGTGTGCAGGTACTTGCCCCCTCATGGGCCCATCCAGAAGGATCTGTTCAGCGATTAGTTAGCCACACCTACAAGTGAGAAAGTAATCTGTATCTACATTTGACAGTCAGATTATTGTGTTTTTAGTTGTCCATCTTTGTTACCTGAAAGGCAAATCGAGATCTGACCACTTATCATTTGATTTGGAATGCAGCTATCGTGAGTGGGTGACGTGCAAAAAAAAGCATAAATTCTTTTGAACTGGTATAAAATGAGGCTGAGTGGTCTCAGGATACCTGAAAAGAATTAAAGAGTAAAATCTATTACTCAAACCGTACAGGATATATATATACTTAATTATATATGTTCAGTCAGAAGACACAATTGCAAGTTTATCAAGCCCAAAATAAGCAGATAAGTTAATGGAAAACTATAACAATCATGAAAAACGTCAATAGATTAAAAGCTTACCTCACTGTGAATGTTATACTTCTCAGGAAATTGGCAACTCTAGCTCTAACCAATACAGAAGCTAACAACATCATTCTTTGAAAAGTATAAGACAAACTATATTGAAACTTACTTATTTACTGCTTTAAATCTACACTCTAGTGATTCATGACATCAGAAATACAAGTATTCCGTTAGCTGGATGTTAGTTTTGCATACACTGAGACAAGCACATGGGCGTCGGATAACATTGCATACCCTTGTCCCCCAAGCCCCACAGTCAATATAGACTTAACCTTCAGACTACCCATCTAAGACTTTTATTAGATTATTTTCGCTCCCAAAGCGTGCAGTGGAATAAAAATCAGGTAAACAGGGTAAAGTGGGTGAGAAGAATAGTACAATTTTAACAACTTGTACCATCAATCTGTATTAGGTAGCAGATTCAATAGTTTTAAGTCCATTCAGGTAGACAAGGATTCTCTGCTTTTTGATTTTCAAGATTATGAACTGTAACCATACATTGTCAGAGGTAAATCTAAGGGAGAGTTGTGTCTAATATCCGGAAATCGTCATCTTAAGATAAAACATACCTTGTGACATATGTAGATACATCTGTAGATTTGTAACAGCCTGTCGGGGACCTGTCGGATAGAAACCGCTAGGTATTAACATAGGTCTCTAGCTAGCATCCTTTGCTGATCATAACAGTTGACAAAGCTCGTTTTTGGATGGAATAGAATTATACATTTCCTGAGGTTTAGTTACACGTTTCCATCTGGTCAATTGATATCAAAGGTCCAAGACCATCAGATTTAGTCAATATAATTCAGATAATCCACCCAATTCGTTGCTTGGATTCATATACAAATCCTTGAAATTCTGATATCATTGTGAAATGCTTTGACTAGTCTCACACTGACAACCCTTACCAGAAGCTACTTCATCATGTCATGATAACCAGTCTTCTTTTTTCCTAAGTATGTTACCTAGATTGCCACAAATTGGAATAATCTCAAGGAGTGGCATTATGCTACCATTAATTCGAACTAAAATCATGCATATATTATGCACAAAGGTGTACAGAGGTGGGTCAGCCAGTATTCCTGGATAAACTCCCATTGGCATCTATCATCTAAACATTTTCTGGTCATTAACTGGACCCTGAATTGAGCATAGTGCCTTCTGATCAATGGACTAGTACTAAACTGATAAACCTAATTATAAGTTGACTTCACGGTGAATAAGCTCTCATCATGGAGCCGGAGCCTAGCAGTCTGTATGTGAAATGAGTTCATCTAAAGAACCCACATCTCTGACCGACTTTGTTAAATGAATACTGAGAATCTGAGACCTCTCAGAGCCCCTGAAAAGATGGGTCCTTAGTTGATGGGTCCATACCTACATTCCGGGGATGGCGGGAGACCTTTCACTAGCCTGAGGGCCTTGAAAAGGGCCATACAGGATCTGGGGGTATTGCCACCAGTAGGATAGGGGCAGGTGTCACCAATGGGGTGTCCATGGGGGGGGGGGGGGGATGAGTGGAGGCTGGGCCCTGGATACAGGTATGGTTAGGTCAGCTGGGCTGACTTATATACTCCTCCACCCAATCACCAGGTAGGTTGGGTAGAGTTAGGTATGTTATACCTCTTGGGACGTTTGCCACAGACGGCCTGTTAAGCTAATTCGCTGGTAAGGTATTTTCTTTGAAGTTATTTCTACTTTGGGACATATAATACATAGTAAGGTATGTACTTTGTTTTGAAACCTTTACTGGCTTAGTCTCTGGTTAGAGGTAAACAATTTTCATCTCAAGATTTGCTGATTTTTTTTTTCATTTAGCTATTTGTAAGTCAGGTCCAGAAAAGTACTGCCTGAAATTATATCATTTACTGTAGGTCTTTTTTCGTCAGAGGACCTGTCAGAGACATCAACTTATGCGCCTTCTGATAGCGTGCCAGCTTTAAGAACAGAAAAGGTATTTTCTATGTAACACAAAGAAAAACATTCTAGAATCGTTTAGAACACTAACGAGAAACTAATCTGAGTTCTTGGGCATGGAATTCTCCAAACCTATTTGTCCATTTACACTAGTCCTGAAACTTACGTTTTTGTGGTAACAAGACCGTGAAAAGTACCGTAGTCCCTGGATGGTCCCATTATCGTGAAGATCTAGGGCCCAAATTATCATGTGATGCAGTGCGGCGGAATAGTCATTTGTCATTGTCATCGACTACCTTGTTACTAGTTATTCAGTTGCCGATTTTTTCATATTTTCATTTCGTATTTCGATGACAAATTATGATAATAGCAGTTCGTTTATTCCTTATTGCTATAGGTATATGTCTTATATGCACATACCTGTGCATCACAATAGAATAATTATAGGCTATTGCTAATTTGGATATCAACCATTTAAATTTAACAGAGGCTGATGTTTCCTCTTATGGATATAATATATATATATATATATATATATATATATATATAAACACTTATATGTACTATAGATTATCTCATCTAACCTGTCGTGTTAAAATATAAATGAATTATATTATTCAATATATATAAATATAAATATAACCGTTAAATGCTATCTTCTTATATAACGACTAGGAAAGCTGTCAGGCAGCTGTCAGGTCTAGATGCCTTGGAAGTAGCTATAGGTGTAAATTAGAACAATAACCTAGACTAGTACATGAAGGCAAAGAGCCAAATTCGAGGTCAATGAAAGAAGGTCTCTAACCTGTTTGGTGGTAGAGGTCACCCAAATGAGCTAGCCCTCTGGTGGTGAAATGAGGAACTATCCATTGAGTCCCCGTTCTGCCCCCAGGTTCCATGTGGCCCCTGAAGATGGCGCTGTTTGACCCCCTGGATATAGAGGGTCAGTAGAGTCTCTTCACTGTAGGCAAGGCTGTTCTTTAGTGAGAGAAGTGGCTTTTTAAAGCCTGCATTTCCCTTGCTAAAGTGCCCTGTCCAGTTGTTGCCAATTAAGGAGGTATAACACACCAACATATCAGTTATAACTATATATATAATTATATATAGGCCTATATATATACCACCAGGCGGTACTACCATAACAAGTTAGCAGCACCCACTGCAATTTCGTTGTTAAAGAGTAGTTATATTATTTCTATGAAAGTCACATGAAGGTGATAGTATACCTTCAATAGTGAACAAAATCAGTATGTGGAATACAGCCTTTATAAACAAAGATACTCCGAAATATACTCAGGAACTACAAATACAGTTTCCAGACTTAATCAATTTATGAACGGAAAGCAACAGAGAGGTACAACACTGGGACAGAGGATCCTCACTTTAGCATTTACTCCCTCAAGTTATCTCTTATTAATCAAAGACTAATCATTGATGAACCAAGACAAAAGGCTTGTGCATCAAGAGCAGTTCTGAATATTGATTTTTATGATGAATATTCATCTGGCGCAAGACATTGGAAAATCTACTCCCTGTAAATAAGATAAAATGGAATAGGGATCGGTTGGTAGTCCCAAGCTAGACTTAATTTTGATTAAACGAGTTCCTGATATTCAGAATTACTCATGCCCCGTTCCTATGCCCCCTGTTCCCATTACGTAAGCCATACCACCTTTATCGTTTTATCAAAGCATTCTTATCAAGATCGGCCAATTATCTGTCTGGAGTATAAAAAGACCCGCCATTCCCCCAACCTTACCATTGTGGTCACGCATCAGGTGCGCCCCTTTTTAATGCTATTGCTCATATCTTTAAAATGTCTATTTTTACTGTAGCCTCGTAAGCCAGTTCAACGGCCTTCCCAAGCACACATGCACTGCCTTCTCAAGATTTCTAGACCCCAGTGGCAACACTTAGACAGTCTTGAGGTCTTTTTGGAAAGTTTCTTTATATTTCATCTAACAATGGGAGGTTGTGACATGTTTACATTCCCCCCGGAGGAGCCCTCCGGGCAGAGACCTGTTAGAGCTGTCAGCTTGGACCATCCACAAGGGCACTGGTGCATGAACATCAAAACAAACAAGCCTCAAAGTAATAAACGTACCTGATTTTACAAATTCCTTTTAAATAATGATATCATTTCTTATTGTTGCGTGCTCCATGTGTAAATGTATCGGTATCAAATTTGGTTGCAAAGAGAGTTTCTGAATGAAAGAACGTGTACAAATTGTGTAGCTTTATATTTCATTATAATTATTGAATAAGATGCATACTGGATAATACAGTGGCTTTGTATATTGCATTTGTAGTGGAATTTTCATAGATTCAGCAAAATGCTGTATACTTATATACTCGAAGTGATTCTTGGTAATCCACTTTATGAGATTTCATATGTTCGCAGTAGAATTGTGCTGTTCTTATGTCATAAGATGAAATTCAACCTTGAGTAAATTTTGAATGAGCCATGGGAGGGAAACCTATTCCTATATTTACCTGAGTGTCTCGATGTCCTATGCATATAGATTAAAAATAAAACCTGGTAAATGTCATAAGAATGTCTATAGTTTCTTCAGATTTAAGATCAAACATATCCCACCTTCCCTGAAGGGTACCTCAGATCTAGTACATCAGGGTTGTGTTTGGGGGGATGGGAGCAGGACCAACACCGCGGGTGCTGAGGATATTTGCAAATGAGTTTCTAAGTATATGTGGAACACCAGCAAAAATACTAATGAAATAATATGCTGAGGTAGGAGTTCTTTGCCCAATGTTGAAGGATGGTGACCATTGGGACTCAGTACCTGGTACTCTTGGCCTCTTAGTGTTGACATAGCCCACTCTCAGACCTGGCTGGAAACCGATTGGAAGGTGGCACTGTAAGGTGGGGGAATCCCACAGCCACACTCACCACAATGCTACCACATGAGGCCACCTCCGATGCCCATTCCCCTTACCTACCTCCAAAATATTCCCCATCTAAATCCCTCCCCCAGCGACCCAGTCAACCACATATAAGGCTGTTTTGACAGCTTTTTCCCATCTTTTTTTCTCCTCCATTTAGGTCTCTTTTTATGCTATTTACAAAGAATTCCCCCAAACAGCCAAAGGGGAGTAAAGCATACGCCAGCTGACGATGGTAAGGTGAGAGGAAACCACAGAAAGGGCCCACTGACACATCCAGGACCATATTGCCCCCTCAATGACTACCTTTCACTTACAACAATTTTTGATAGAAACACTCTGTCCCTGCTCCAAATTCTCCCCAGTCTGACTGCAATTTGCAGGGTATAGAGTTTCATTATAAATATGACAAGAATGACTTGCCACACTGTTACTTTTCAAAATATCTTTCAAGCTTGGTGTTTGCCCCCTCTTCACTATAGGCAATTGACATTCCTGTAGGCTCATCTAGGCACTGCCTCGCCTAGGCCTGCAGGTATCGTGTGGTTCTAGGCCAAGTCAGACCTAGGAGGTGTCAGGAGGCCAAACACATAATCCTCGGATGTCTCCTCACTCCTAGTACGGTCATTTAACATCCTATAAGGGTTACCAAGTAGAGAAGTCAGACTTTTTTTTACGTGTGAAGTGCGTTCATCCCTCGCGTTCATCCAGTTTTATGGAAGGCTTTCTGGATCATGTTCTCAAACTAGTGGGTGATGTACTGGGATGGTGATTGCTGGGGTATGGAAGGTGTTAGGCAACAGATTTATTGAAAGGGAGAGGGTTGTAATTACAGCACTAAGCGTAAGAGAGCTAGCGATGCAAAGTGTTATTGTCGGGGTTGGGAGTTATGGGATAAGTGGCCAGTTGAAGTAGATAAAAAGAAAAGATATGGAATTATCAGATTAAAAAATAGATTTTACTAAAGAGGTTGGCGATAACATAGGCAGACTCTACGCAACAGTTAGGTTGGCTATTGTAAGATGACTGGTTTAAAGGCTCCAGTCTGAGATGTCCTTATAAGCTACTATGGTTGAATTGAGTAGAATTGTGTAGCCGACCCATAACCAAATAATTATATTTATGTATAATATACTTTGTGTGCTGCATAATATATAGGAGAGATCCAGACAAATATGTGGCTAACCTAATTACTGACTTTCCACAATTATAGTTAATCACCGACAGGTGGCAGGAACCCAATAATTATCATAATGATAAAAGAAATCTTAAAGTCCCGATATTATGTCGGCAAGCATTCCGAAGGGCAGCATGCTTTTCGGCCGATTCGCAATATTTTTTTTATTTTCTATTTCTGTAAAGCTCATGAAAATATATAGTAATGACAATAAGTAGACACATAGATACAGAAACACGTACATTAAATCAGCTCACACCACGGCATGTGCATTATTCCTTCTTTTCGTATCGATGGGTCAGAATATAGAACAACAACAGATTTTGTTTTTGAAAAAAGTACACAAAATAAACCACAATTAAAATATACGCATGTTTGATACAGCTAGTACTGTGATGTTTCTTTTCTATGTGAATATTTTTTAAGAAATAACATCTCACTACATTTCTCTTTTAAAAAACGTCACACCCACCGAGAGGTACAGGTAGTAAAGCGGAAAAATAGTATGACCTTTAGGGGTCAGAGCTTATGTCACAACTTAAATAACTTCCCTACTCGTGTGCGCACGCACACCACCATCTCCAGCCCACGACCGGAAAACGAGCAAACCAGGGCCCAGGACCAAACCTGGGTCTCAAATTATTTGTCAGGTCAAAGTTCAGCCCGCCTCTGACTCTCGTCTTGGCCGGTAGGAGCGCGGTATGCCCCAGCAGGTCGAGCATGCGCAGAAGTGACTTGGTCATGCTTGGGTGGAGCCACTCTTGTCCTGGGCAGGAGGCTGTCGGGGGCAGCTCTCTGCCCGACGTCAGTTTACGAGCTGCCCTGAAAAGTACCCTTTACTGTCTCCATGACGTGCCCCTGCCCTTTGCCCCTGTGATCTTTGGCAAAATTTCAAATTCCTCACTTGTTTGACTTGTTTGACTACATCTTCATAACAAAGGTTACACTGGATAGGGTAGACTTAAGTGAAGAAATTCCATCATATTGGATTTTGCTAACAAAACCAATTTTCAATCATATATATTGCAAATGTCCTAGAGCTTATTCAGATATACCATGAACTTAATGTTAAATTCGGAAATTTCACGTGCTTTGCATGATACATCAATTTCTATTTGGTCTCTTGCCTACCTGCACATATAATCAAGTGTATTAGATTTTTAGGGGCCAACGGTGACCAACTCAAGCTTAAAGGTTCTTCCGGCCTGGGTTATAGTCAATAAAGTGCGGGTAATAATACCCCAATCTTATGCCTTACTCAATAAAACATAATCGATTTCGGTTAGTGAGACCTTTGTAAATTGAGCAACAGTACTGGAAAAGTAACAAAGGATATAAAAGATAACGAGCTAGTAATAATAGACATACAACTTGCCAAGTATTCTGAAGTGAACGGATATATGTCACACTTTAACCGGACCGTTGGACTTGGAATTAATATAATTATTTTTACAGCTCCAGTTTTTAGCAAAGACTACCCAGGCAAGCCAGGTTCTAGAGCACCCTTGAACGTGAGGAACGGCAGGTTGGATTCGATATATGCAAATTAAAAAAATGCTTAATAAAAAGTGGCAATAGTGACTGGTATAGGAGGGTACCGATACACAGGCTGGTATGTGAGCCTTTTGATGAGTCTTAATCGTACGGTTTGTAGGGGGACAGTTCTATAGGCATTGGCACAGGGTTCCCACAAAGAGGATTCGATTCGCTGCAGAGATCTAGAGGAATGCTCGCATATGATTGAGATCACCCAAATGTCCTAGATCTAAAACGGTTGTGTAACAGTAATGAACGATTACGTTACAGAGGCAAATACATAATATTTCAAGAAGGGGAGGGTATCCGCATATTAGAGGTTAGCCTAACTAAAATGTTCTGCATTTGCAAGCACATGTACAACTTTTGTCATCCCTTTTTTCAAGGGCAAGTCCCCACAAACGAAAAGGTGGGGGACCCCTCTGTATCCAACCCTATTGCGTGATCATAAGATATGTTTTTTTTTTCAGATGACTTTTTTGTGGACTGGTTCTATCTCTATTTCAATATCAGAAACAAACATCCTTGCCGTTTAGTTCTGATACCTTTATGCACAATTTTTTTTTAAACGAGGACTAATCTGTGGGGTTAATGTAATCTACAACCTTTTTTCATTTCTATGTTCCCAAGCCGGATTTTAACTGAGTGTCTTTAAATCATTTAATGTGACAGCCGTTACAGTTTTAATTTGGGTAATTTGTTAGCTTCGATCATGTTTGAAATATAAAATTATATTTCTTAAAACGGTGACATTCCGAGATTCTTATAGTACTTTTAGAGATTTATGTCTCATTCACCTAACTCGGACAGTAGGCCACGAATGGTAAAAAAATAAGTCCTTGAAACTAAGAAAAAAATGTTTGTCCATACCTACACAATAGTTTGAGTTTGACCCGATATAAAGAGGGTCGGCAAGGGGAACGGTGAAGAGTCGGTGGAGAGGTAGGGGGGTGGAGGGCGTGAGACTTCACCAAGGCCATAAACAGTTTTTTTCGGTATATTGCCTTTAAATTGCACATACGCGTGGGTTGTTGCGATGATGGCTAAGGAGGTGTAGGCCTAGGTAGTTAGGATAGTTAGATTATAAAAGAAGTCCAGGGTGTTTGATAGGATTTGAGATAATTCTTGTTGGCCAAGGACTATATGTACAATTTGCATTATAAGACTGTGTTGCAATACTACTAATTCTAATTATTTTGCGCCTGTTCAGTCCCAAAGCATCTAAGAGGGAATAACGGCATCTTATGATAAGTAAAATTGCATTCACCCATACGTTTTCGGCATGTTCCGTTTTTATTGGACTGTAAACCATCGCCAAAAAAGGGAGAGCGGGTCCGGACCCCCTTGACCACTTTCTGGATTGTCTCTGGAACTTAGAGTACATATTTTCAATGATAAAAATACCTCAGCACTAAAATAGGAAATAGCAATATGTTCATAGCACCTAGAGCTTTCCAGTGAGAGGCCTAGGAAGAACATCATTTCATGGACATCACGATTGCAGCGTCATACAATACTTTGAAACTCTTTTATGATAAATGTACTTTGAAACTGCGTTTTATTGGGCAGGATGCTTAGTAATCTATCCAGGATTAAGGGCAAGGTAAAGGTCGGTAAAATAAGCATTGCAATAATACATACCATCCTAGGCCTACAATGATGAACAACGCTTTTTCACAGCATGGTTGTTTTATAGAGTGCACGTGCGCCAGTAACTTTCTTATTTGTCTACACCTGGCATGTTCTATGATAACAAATAGCCTAATTACCGACACAGGTGCTGATCCCTTAAATGAAATTCATAAAAAAAATGAGGTTTATTTTTGGCTTTGTTTCTAGGCAGGTCCTTCAAAACTATTCTAATTTTGTGAAAGTGCCATTCTTGGTAACCGACTTCAACATAGACTGCAACACTGACATATTTTATGCTTGTCTACATACCTTGCTTCCATGTGTACACCTCATTTTCCAACTTCAATCTTTAAGTAATGGCAGTATTTTTGTTTCAAATCAGCCTTAAAAAACCTGCTGTCCCAGTATGTTGCAAGGCATCTATGTTAGCTATTGCGTGCCCAAATCTTCTGAACTGGGAGCACTGCACTCTCCATACGTGACTGAAATATCATAAATGTTGAGAGAACTGAATTGAATGCTGTGTCTTTGGCCATGTTTTTAAGTTTCCAAATGATCCGTTGACGTTGTTCCCCTCTGGCACAAACATCTCTGCCCTATTCCTATGCAAATTGATAACCTACAAAAGTGAAGATGGTCATTCAGTATTGAAGAAACAGTGCACACACCTTGCCTTGGGCACCCCTCCCACTCCTGCCCATGTCACATTCTTACCCCTTCAAATGTCAGGATAGTTTTACCAAATCTTTCGCTATGTAGTGATGAAGAAGAAATGTTTTCCACAAGTTCCTGAACTTGTCAATGCTTATTTTTATACTGCATTGAAACGCCAACAAACAAGTTTTTACTGCCCAAAGGTCAAAAGCCTATACAAGTAGCAAAACAAACATAATCTATGTTTGGTATTTTGTCATTAGGTTTTATACTTTCTATTGAATGGACCGCAATACCCAAAGAAAATCATCCTGCTTTGATTTGTTTTATGGTGACGGGTTATTACAACTTCTTTGCGTTATGATATAATCAATTGTTCTGTAAAAAACATCTTTTTTTTAGAATACTGCACCACTAGTGTTTCTACTTTAGAAAATAACGATGGCAATGTATTTGATTTTATTGTCATCGATATCCTTTTCAAAACAATTCTGCCACCATCTTCGTCTAAAAAAACCGGTTCTATCGGAAAATAAGTCCCTTTTATAATATGTCAGACTACTTCTTGCAATAGCTTTATCAACTCATGGTTATGAATAGAGAATATTCAAGTATTTTGAAATTATTGCCATACTGAACCCAAGTTTTGACTCACATATACATCTTTCATTTCAATTGATTTAAAACATGTATAAAACTCCTTGTAATATGATGTTCGGGGTGCGATAAGTAAACTTTTAATGTGATCTACAAATCCTATGTTATGCTGAGTCCAATTTAAGTTTATCTTTGTCTTCAATTCATATTCTTGTCACCTTTAATGAATTTTGTAATCTTTTTATTGAGAAATGATGTTGATTACGAAATAAAGTCCTTAGAAAATTGAATAAATATGTGCTGTAGCCAATACCTTGAACCTTGTCTTTCAATGATACACATCGGTTAGAGCGTACTTGGTGACTTTAACGACTCAGCAGGGGTCAGATAATAAAAGGAGAGTTATGGGAAATTGTATATGGTGATCTTTTGTTGAAGGTGAGAGAAAACAAGTGGGCGGTCATAAAAGGGTGACAAGTGAGGAATTCCGATGTACTTTATTTTGTGAGCAAATGTGTTTTACCTACTGCCTTTTCTTCACTTATCACTACACTCTGTGTGTGAAAGCAATCTGTCACACTTGGTGGATCAGAAGTAGAAGTTTTAATTAGGGTATGTGGATGGAAGAACAGGTTGATGTGGAAAGACTGTTGGTACACAGCTAATACATAATGTTTTAAGCAAGTAGCAGGAGCGGTTGAACACAAATATCATATATCAATGATTGTATTAGTTTAGAATTATGGCGGAAGTCAGTATAACCGTTGGCCACGGTTTCCTTCACGGTGTCAATGGCTTCCAACGTTTTGTTGAGGGAGGCAAGAAATCATCACAATGGGGATCCCCTTAGTCCGCACCCATGTTTGGTCAGGGGCCAGGTACTGCTCACCGTGACCTACTTCCTGAGCTGCTCAGTCAACAATGACTGCTCACTGTCCCACTATCGAGGGCAGGCTAGTACTTGTATACATATATAATGGGTTCCCTATTAAAAGCTAATATTCTCTAAGGTAAAATATTGATAAACCTGTAGATTATTGCTCTCTTGGGTGGAAAGGACAACGTCGTCAAACTTGTATAGAGCAAATAGGTTTACTGTATGAAAAGAAATGATACTTCCACAGTCATTCGTGATTAACAGCATTACTATTGTGCGTTGCCATATTTATTTTGATAATATGGAACTTGATACTCATTAACAATTATCTCTGCATGAAGATTTATAGGTTCCATTTCCTTCAATCAATCAGATGTAAAGTTAAATTACATTGATAAGAGATGGAGTATGAGAACATACTATTACTTTGTTGCTAGATATTAAGAGCATTGGGGAGGAGCTATAGAACCAGACCCATGTTACCTGGCTCTGTATCTACCATCAGTGCACTGGACGGGAGTCAAAATCGACTTTCAGTCAGGAAAATGAGGGCAAAACATGCAAAATTGGCAAAGCCCCGTTGACTCTATTCTAGCTGAAGTTAAACATTTCATGTTGCCTTGATTGATTCAGTAGCAGTTGTCATTGTATTTCCAAGCTGACATTGATTGGGGAATAATAAATCCCATTCATGCTGTTAGAGGCAATATCCTTCAGAATTCCTCTTAGTTGGTTTTATCTTGTAATCTGATGTTTCCTTTTTGTAAAAGTTGTTTTCAAAACGTACCATGCTATTATTATAAGGATAATTTTAATAATATTATTATTCTGTTCTCAGCACAAACTTCATTTTAGAAAATGTGGTGGGTGGCATAGCTTCGGACAAAAAGAAATAGAACTATGCCATAGCGTGGCTAGATGCGGTATAAAAGTCTGCGGCCAACATTTACAAACTTAAAGTATTGGAGCAGATTGCTCATTTACAATATGTTATGCAAACTATGGCTCACACCCTTGTAAATAAATTGTCACATGCCTACCCATATTAACATATTTTACAATTTTCGATATAGGTATTGCATACAGTTATGGAATCATAATAGAATTCTATGGTATCTTCATACTTCGGTATCATAGAGTAAGTGTATTTCTATTTGAGTTAAAAATTGATCAGATCTTTAACTACCGACTACGTGGTATGCATGACATGATTTAGAATAAAGCATTTTCCCAGCTTTGTTTGTTTAAATAAACATCTAATTTAAAACTATGCCCACTTTTAGTAGTATAAAATATAAATTACTTTAACCATGGACTAAAAGCACCAACACCAGGCCCAAAACAAACAAGTGACAGTCAGGGCTCGTCCCCGTTTTCTGATCGATGAAGGTAATTTGGACATGGGAGAATAATCCCAATTGATTTCCAACAGTCAAGTTTGTGCTCTGTTTGTGTGCAGACAACTGTTGCTATGGTATAGCTCAAAAACAGTCAATTAGAAATTTATAACTTTAATGGGCCACGACAACGTCTGCTGGCTTTACTTTGCTTAGCAACAAAGCTTGAATATTTCATAACAAAACAGCTGACTTGACACAGAACCTAGACTCCCTGGATACAATTATAGGTTAGAGGGTAGAGACAGAATGCCCTGAAAAGCTGGCGGATCTAGGTATAGACTGAGGAAGAAACGGCCAAGGTGTGCAAGCGCGCGATGCCCGGGGAGAGGACGCTGCTAGATAATGGTTGCTGCGTGATCACACTATTCTGGACATCCAGGTGGGTGAGGGGACAGGCGGGGTATTGTAACCAGGACACAAACATGGATTTGTGCCTCAGAGACTTGGGCCGTTTTATTGCTCGTCAAAAAACACCCCAGACCCTGTGGTGGGGCTGGAGCAGGCACACAGGAGCAGACTTAAAGACTCAAGTAGACTAATGCTAGATACAGACCTGTCTCTTGTCGTTGGCTGCCTACTTTATCATTATCAAGGACAGCTTGTGACACTATAATATTATATAGGTAGACAGAATTAGCCCTAAAAAATGCTATGGATTGCATATTATTATAATGGATCGACCGTACAATTGACGGCATTTATGTTGAGAGATGACTGGTATTTCTACCGGTCTATTTTCGATTCATCCATATCAGCAAGATATATTGATGAATTATGATATATTATATATCAACCCAACGTATCATTACTATGCTGATATATATTATAATAACAATATTATAAACGACTTAGGGCCTACACTTACCATGCTGCTACTATTCTGACCTTATTCTAAGTCATGGGCACAATTATATTTCGACTGCAATGTTATTCTGTGAGAGATACCTATACTTATACAATATAATGCCAGTTCTTTAACTGCTGAAATTCCCTATCCACTGGTCCAGGACCTAAAACAAAGGTACCTCTTGCAGACCAGCCAGGCTAAAAACACCTCTATCGTCCTCCCTAAGCTGAGATAAAGAGTCCATAGTATGCAGAGGATTCAACTAACAACGTCGTTATACGTTCCCCTCCCCACTTCACCAGATCCTCAAAGTAGACAGACGAAACAAAAATACAAACAGCCAAAAAGCTGGAAAAATGTGCACTAAAGGAGACAGAATTTAAAAGATAATAAGAAAAGAAAAGCAGAAGCGACCTCTCCAAGCTTATGATATAGTATAAGGTCTATGATCCAGAAGCATAATATAAGGGATTGTGTGGAGGATTGAGAGTAACTGAAGCGTGACAATTTCCGTACACCCCCCGTCTGCCTATTGCCGTAGTTCACTTAACCGTGGGGGCGACTTCCTGTATTAATGATATGAGAGATGAGAAAAGACTTATCGAAATAGTGCCGGAGATTTGATAAATTATCATGGATAGGACTAGGGAACAGGGAGGGATATTGGGTATAAACAGTTTCTCTTATAGTACATAGATAAAAAATGGACCAATATACTATTGTGAGTCCTAGAAAGAACTAAAAACTATACATTATTCACATGTAACTAACCTTTCATCATTATTTGAAAAACTCTATTCCACAGTTTAACTGTAGTTAGTGGTAAGTAAATACTTGGTAAACCAACTGAATCTCCACTAAAAATCACTAGACATCCCTATTAATTTTATAATTATGCATCGCGAAATATCTTTAATTAACTAACTTTGAACCTATATATACATCGTTTTTTTTCCAAAGGTATGGGTGTTTCTGCCCAATATATTGTTTGTATGATCCTTCGTCAATGATTCCAGGTGAAATTGTTGACTGTACCAGGTCTGAAGCAGTTGCAAATGGTTTAGAAATTTCTGTGTGGGTTAACCGGTTTTACCATTAATTACATAAGCGCAAGCTTGAGGTAACCTACAAGTTATCATTCCAGTGATCCTCTATCACTATTCAGTCCTATTTCTACACATCCACCGTTTTTTCCCAGCATTGGCCCTATTTGGTTCTCTACATATAGTTCTTTCATTGGTGTTCTCACCTTACTGGTTTAAAAATAAGTTGTTGACGTGCCATCCACAAGGTACACACACTCTTAGGATGGAGGACATTATATGCCCCTTGGTAAATAGAGAGAGGGGAAAAGGCAAGCGTTCTGCAAAGATCAAACTACTGTTATGTACCGGGTTAAACATAGTTATGAGTTTGGATGGTGGTCCTATTAAATTTTGGCTAATCCAATAGGTAAAGTCTCTGTTTTAACTGGATTATTATTCTTAGAGAAACGTTGCTCCTTTTTAAATAAGGTTTCTTGGGAAATAGCCGTGCTACCGGTCATATACTTAACGTTTTGCAATACACTAATATGCATGTATAACACCTTATCCCAGTCATCACAGTCATAATTAAGATAAAGCTTCTCACATTGAAAAGACAAAGTTATCACGATATAATCTACCAATGAATTAAAAGTCGCAATTAAATACGTCTGTGCTTTAAAATCAAAACACTTCAGATGGAAATACCTGTCATACCGATATCTCAAATAGGTATTGGAATCTATAGTTATATGCTCAATACATGACCGCCAACAAAACTTGGGCCAGAAATATTTTTTTCTTGAAACATAATGATGAGATAGTAGGGAAAATACTTATGAAAATCGAGTGTTTGCTTACACTGGAACCATTTGGAAAATACATGTAAACCCTTGGTCATTACATGTGCATGGTAAATAGGCCAGAGATTGAGACTATATTTTTCCTCAGAGAATATCACAAACGTGTATAAAAGTCTAGGATATAAAGATATATAACACATCAGGTTTTGGGATATTTTTCTCTGGATCATCCATGCGAATATATAAACACCGTCGTTCAATGAGAGCAAATTTGTGTTGATGGATATAAAAAGATACCTATCATTATGTAGTCGGAACATTTTGAAAGATTTAAAAATGATTGTAGCCTCAATGCAAGGGACATTATATATAGGCATATCATTTCAGGAAAAACGTCTTTGCTCACGGATTGGCAACTAACAGAGATCTTTTTTTTGTAGACGTGTGACTTCACCCTTTCAGTAAAAATAGTTGTCTAGATCTGGTATGAAAAACGGATGGATTATGTTGTTTGTAAGCTTTGGGATACTGGACGGGAAAACATCGAGATCTACCTTTTGCCTGTACCTGGTTCTCGGACAATTCTCCCCTGGGATAGCTACCAAGGAAAATGTATGAGGATCACTACCCCTGGGATGACTACGCACCAGCGCAACTACCCCAGTAGCGGATTCAGTGGGGGAGTCCTGGGCGTCCTGACCCCCCACCCCCCACCCCCCACCCATTTTGGTGGACGCCTAAACTAAAAAAAGCGGACAAATGTTTCGTGTGTATGCTCGAATGGACACCGTTTTAGTACTTAGCCTTTATAAATGCTGCCCCCCCCCCCTTCAGTGGGGTCTGTTAAGGTAATTTTTTTGGGTGAAATCTTTACACGGTGGATAAAAGCATCACATTTTGTATAAGACACCTCTGAGGCATAAATGTCAAATCTGGAAGGGGAGCCACCTTGAAATATCGATAGGACAGATGTGGGGGCCAAAAAACCAATATGGCCGACTTTTGCTATAAACAGTCTTATATCTCAGCTTCTAAAATGACTAAAAAGACATGATTGGTGTTAAAATTGGGAGATTATGGGTCAGGAAATCCAATTATTTCCATTTGAAGCCAATGCAGAAAACCAAAATTCAAGATGGCTGACCAATATTCAGAAATAACATGATTTTCAGCCGCTAAAGTATCTAGACAAGTGGAAATGGTTCCAATATCAGTTGTTTATAACCTAGAGGGCTCTATAGATATAATATTCATCCAATACAATACCACAGATTTTAAAAAGGCTGAATTTATTAGAACAAGATCTTTGATAAGAACCCTTTGATAATGACGGCTGGATTCCAAAATAATTAAAAAGAAAGGATACAGACTTTACTCCTTCGCAACAAGATTTCTTGATTTCATTTGGTATGATGATCCCACAGGACCCCTTCATTGAATTTCAAAGGGAAGCCACCTCAAAATAATTATCAACACAACCCCAGTGCGGGCCGAAAATCCAATATGGCCGACTTTTATTGAAAAAATCTTATATCTTAGCTTTTTTTTTGTCAAAATTTCATTTTGGTATTTCAAGGTGGCTCCCCTTCTAGATTTAATAGTTATGCCTCAGAGTTGGCTCATGCAAAATTTGGTGCTTTTATCCGCTACATAACGAAAATGTTGTAACAGACCCCATCACTTTCGGAAATCCTGTATCTGCCCCTGCTTGGTGCATGCTTCTTGACTCCTTCTGATCCAAATGTCGGTGATTGTTAGGGATATCTGAAAAAGTAAATATTTTCCTGATGATCCAGACAATCCACAACTCTCATTGAAAATCTTGTAAACAACAGTTGGGGTTAGCTAGTGTAAACTCCTGATTAGATGTTTGGATTTTTGATCCTGGCAAAGTTAGTGTAGGGACAGGATTGAGAGGTTCCTTGGGCTTATTCTTGGGACTCAAGAGTTTTTGTGTATTGGTTCAGGAGAGATATCCACCATAGAGTCAACACTAAGATACTAAAGAATTAGAGAAGTGTTGAGATCTAGTCTATTTTTGTGCTTTAACAGTTACTTGTGTTTGGCATGTATGGTCACCCTCGAGGTACCTTCATCTCATGGCCACACTGTTAAAACAAGTGTTTAGAACCTAAACACTTTCCTAAACACTTCGGCGCATCCAGTTTTGGAACACTTTATTTCCCTAAACATGTTTAGAATTATTGGTGTTTAGGGTTAAGTGTTTAGAAATGTGTGATGTTTAGCTGTTTACCCATGAAGTGTTAAGGTCCTCAAGGTGTTTAGAATCAAAATGCTTATGCTTTTTTGATGTTTAGCTGTTAAGTGTTTAGAAATCTATGATGTTTAGGTGTTTATCTATGAAGCATTTAGGTCTTCAAGGTGTTTAGGGTAAGGTGTTAAGTTAAACAGTAATATACCATGATATGTACAGTGTTCTTTCATTCTTAAGGATGAAAACCATTTTAAATATAACAATAATATAAAGTAGTGTGTTAAAAAACCCCGTAGATTTTACATGTAAAACACTGCTATGGTACTATGCCATACAGTTTACACCAGATATAATGTTAACAGCATTTAAAATTTTATTTTTCCTGTAAACACACTACAGGATCATTGAGCCAATAACCAAGTATGTCCTTCCTTCTTGGTTAAGCCTTGCATGGGTTGTTTGATTATTGGAGGTAAAACCTTCAGGGTATAGGTAAAAAAGTTCTTGAACTAAAAAGGTGTCTACATGTTAATCCTACTGAAAAGGTGTTTTAAAACTTTTTGTAAATGTTTTAGGGGTGTTCTGGTTGGTTGACCGTACCTAGAACAGCAGGCCAATGAAGTGATTATCTTAATGACGCTACAAAAACTTAAAAATCTAACATTTTGAATCACAAAGTTCCAAGTTCCTAAGTGTATGGAAAAAACATTTTACTAATCCTGGCCAAAAATATGGACGGCATGTTGCAAACCACTAATGGTACAACTACTTCAAAGTAGTAATTTGATAACTTCAGTAGCCGAGATTAGAACCCCGGGCCCCTCACATATGAAGCCTATGCTCTACCACTGAGCTATGGAGGCCTGTAGGTAGACACAGCCCAGCTTTGCTACTTAACCCTTTAGACCCCACGGATTGCATTCATAAATTGCTCGATTTCCCCAGGATTTCCATGGATTTCCTTCTAGAATTCCAGAATTTCCCTCTAATTATTGAAGTTTAAGGCTTAACCCATGCTAAACAATTGAAGTTTTTAGAATATGGTTTGTAACATTGATTAGGGAATCAAATCAGCTTTAAATCGATATATTGGCTGTTTTTGTATGTTAGATACTTATCACAGTGTCCCACCTGGAAAAATATGGAAAAATTATGGAAAAACAGCCATTTTTCCGGGCGGCCACGGCCGGATTGGGGAGTACACCCTCGGGCGGCCATGGCCGGATTTGGGTCTAAAGGGTTAACTGAATAAGTAGGGGTATGAGAGTATTGAACTATTGTCTGTCTAATGTTGAATACCTGTATAGTAGTACATATCCTACTCATTGGTGTTGACTCTGCCAGTGTGCACTGCATGCAGTCCAAGTTAGCTCAGTTGGTTAGGCTTCTACCTTGAATGTAGAGAATGTGGGTTCTAATCCCAAAATGTCCATTTTTCTATTCCATAGTATATAATTGATATTATGTGTTTAGATTCTAAACATGTCTCATTCAAAACATGGTTAGAGGTTACAAGTGTTTAGCTTTTAAACACAACTGATGTTATGCGTTTAGATTATACGCATAGTTAACCCAACACATGTTTAGAAGTTACAAGTGTTTAGGTTTTAAACAGATATGGTTTAATGTATTTAGATTATAAACATGTTTATACCCTAAACATATTTAAATTCTAAACACCATTTTAACAGTGCACCCTTGATGCACCTTCCTGGCGCCCAAAAGTTCAGTCTGGGTTGCCTTTGAGTCAGGAGGCGCTCGAGTCACCTAAGGATCTCCTCATTCAACTTGTGACCCATCCTTGAATGCATGTGCCAGCCATATTAGTCTACTTCTCAAGCATAAGACATCAATGAATCTGATGTTCACAGTTGAGTGCTTTGAAGGACAATGGTGTATTTTCAGGTAATAGTCCACCTGTTATAGGCAACAGGTATATGCTGATTGGCTACAACATTTCCCGTGACATATCAATATAAATCCCATGCTTGCCCCATAAACCCCAGGTTTTGTGTTATCTAAATCATTTTCATTCATTTCATGATATTTGATGTTTTGAGTTACTCCAAGTATTTCGTGTATCTACATAATAATGAGACTTTCCCTGATAACTACACAATTATTACAGAAGCAAGGTAGTGATATTGTGTATACAGCTGAAGACAAACTTCCCCAAGTGCAATTACTCCCTGCAACCACGTATACTTCCTCTGTTGGAAAATTGCCCCCAGAGTAGGGCTATCCCCTATCTTGAAGTCATTTACCCTGTATATCATTTTGGTATGATCTTAATTCTGTGGAGGGAGACTTTATTATACAATAAAATTGTATGCAATTAAGACAATGGTGACAGTTTTAATACATCTGATGGTGGTCAGGAAGGCTGCGACTAATGGCCAGGGACATTACAGTCAGTGGCCTCTATTTTGGGTCATTAAGGTTTGTAGCCTGTTTCTATGTAGCTTGGGCTAGATAGGGAATATACCCAGATATCCTCATCAACTGATTAGCTAATCAATTAATCTTGATGAGCCTCTTAGGTTATGTCATAATAAACATATACGAAAGCAGGCCCGTAGCCAGGGGGTTCAGGGGGCTTAAAATGGTAGCTACAAAAACTATATTTATTTTAGGCCAAAATTCAAAAAACGACCCCCCCTGAAAATGAAAGGTTAGTCAAAAAACGAACCCCCCTCTCAAAAAAGATGGCTACTTCTTTTGCAACTGACCAATCTAACTAGCACTTTGCATTGTCTAAAGTCAATGCTGTCTTTTCATCTTCTTTCACAGTCTCTTCTATACAAATTATGTGAGGAAAACAGGTCTGCTCTGCCCCTCTATGCTGTCAACTTGGTCACTGGTCAACGTCTACCCAAAGAAACAAGCTCTACTGTATCGGCCGTTAACTATAATACCAATATTACACGACCTTGTTCCTTATTCAGTTATTGTAGTGGGGTCTGTTAACAACATTTTCATTACAGAGTGGATAAAAGCACCAAATCTTGCATGAGGCAACTCTGAGGCAAAGCTATTAAATCTAGAAGGCTACCTCGAGCTACCTTGAAATACCAAAATGAAATTTGGACAAACTTTGTATGTTTTTAGCATTTGAAACTTAAGGTATCCAAAAGTATTGGCTATCTTAGGTTAGGTCTCTTGTGCAGATTCCAAAGGTAAATAATTGAATTCCCTGACCTCTAATCTACCAATTTTGACACTAACGATGTGTATCTAGGCATTTAAGAAGCTGAGATATCAGGTTATATCACTAAAAATATGCCATTTTGGATTTTTGGCCCCCATCAATTGCAAGGTTGTGTAGATATTTCAAGGTTGCTCCCCTTTTAAATTTAAATAAGGGGTCCTCGGGGATCATCATGCCAAATGAAAATAAGAAAATTTTGGTGAAATTGTTAATATTCCTTTCCTTTGAATTATTTCAGAATCTCGCGGTGTTTGTCAAAGTTATCATGCTAATAAATTCAGCCATTTTGAAATTTATGGTATTGTATTGGACATACATGTATTATATGCATTGAGCCCTCTAGGCTATAAACAACTGACATTGGAACCATTTACCCTTGCCTTATACCTTAGTATAAGGCAAGGGTAAATAAGCTAAAAATCTCAATATTTCTCAAGATTGGTCAGCCATCTTGGACTTTTGATTTTTGCATTGACTTCAAACACAAATCATTGAATCCCCTGACCCATAATCTCTCAATTTTGACACCAACTATTGTCTTATGTAATCTTTTTAGAAGCTGAGATATAAGATTTTCTACAGCAAAAGTCGGCCATACTGGATTTTGGGCCCTCACATCCACGCTATTGATATTTCAAGGTGGCTCCCTTTCCAGATTTCATAGTTATGCCTCAGAGGTGCCTCACACCAAATTTGGTACTTTTCAAAAACATTACCTTAACAGACCCCACTTATTGAGGCTATAGGGAGGTGTATGTTTCAACGTTGCTTGCTTGCTGCTAAGTCTTAATAAGGTAGTATTCAATGAATTCTAATGTCACCCAATTAAATCATTTGTGCAAAGTGGGCACTCATCCGTGGTTGTGACAATCACTGATTTATTATCAACAGAATTATGTATTTTGACTCTCAAATGGGCAAGGATTTATAGATAAGGAGGAATGAATGACGTAAACCAGGTCCCTAGACTTCTTGTGACGACAGAGGATATTGAGTTATGAAATTGACCTTTCTTGAAAGTACAATCAATTAAAAAAAGATACACCCACACTATTTTGAATTCCTATGTCTCTGCCACTCCCCTGGGCATTTTTCTGTCACACCTTAAGAACACGCCTATACCAAGAGTGTACTACGTACATATACAAACCATCAACACAATGAACACAAATGACTTAAATAAATGACACACCCACACATACCTGGGATCGCTCGCATGAGCAACCAATATCTACACACTTTTTTTCAATTTATCGACTACTTACCCTTTTTTGATCAATACACCTACACACCTCCACCGCACCCAAAGGTTGGCATTCTAATGAGTCCTTAGTGTCATAATACTAGTAAAAGGCATATTTTTTGCTGTAACCGTACGGCCAGATATATAGCCATACACTGCTTGTGTCAGTTAGGTAGGGCCCTGAGGCGATTGCGTGCTAGGATTTCTACTGAGACTCTGAGTGTGACACTGATTGAATACCACATGGTCATTGACATTCGTCTATGAATAAACAGATTCTCTTTTCCCTCGTTTAGTCCCACGAGACTTAACATATACACACCGTCAAATGGAGATGAGTTTGAGTTCAGAACAATCCTCACTTGATACATTTAGTTGCACTTAACGTTTTTGCAGGGTTTTTCAAAACGTTTTTTCTTGGCAGGAATTTGGTTTATTTATCAAAAGGTTTAGGTTACCTAATACACACACCCTCAGTACTGCTGATTCGAGATACTTCGGAAGGATGACGTGTCATATAGAAAAAAAGGTTTAGGTAATCTTTAAGGCAAGCTAGGAATTTTTAATAGGAAATGCTATTTGTACAAGTCGAAAGCGTAGGATATGCTCATTATTAATGCACTGTATACTTTTTTGCCAACTATTAAGGAACATATGACAAAATATTGTTGTATTTATTTCATGTGTGCATGTATAGGGGAAAGAAAAATTAAGATTTTGCCCTGTTAAACTGAAACAGATCTTTTCAAACCATAACCAGAACTTATAGATCAGATTTAAGTATGTTATTATCCTGATTATGATATCTATAATGTAGACTTAGACTCCCAGGTATAGAAACTAACAATCACTTCATGATACCTATTACAGTAAATTGAGAACAAAAATAAGGACACACATTTAGCTTGGTTCTGCCCAGTCTTAAGAATAAACCCTCCAGCAAATACCGAGTGCATAGTCAGCCTGCAAGCTGGAGACAACAGGCCTAGCAGATAGCACTCAATCTGTAAGACCCTCTCCTCCGGGGACCAACATGTTAGTCCAAGTCCCAGTTTCCACCTTATCTAAGCACTCCAGGCGATGAGCAGAAGACGGGTTATAATTACAGACTGAGCAGTTCCTGAGCTGCTCCCGATTGTTTCTGTCTCAGGTCAGGTCCGACCCTGACAGGGCTGTAATTGTTTTGTTTAGACTGCACGCCATACCTGCCTTGGGATTGGGCTGGCTTTTTCTGATAAGGCAAAGAGGGGTTGTACTTTCCATTATGGTTTCTGTCCTATGGGAGTTCACTTAAAGGAGTTTCATTCTTATTGAAGAAGTTATATTCCTTTGTATCTGATTATTGAGTTTCAATAGTTTATTTGTTTCTTGTAGAAAAGTCCAATTCAAGACTGTCCTTTTAGGGTACATATTTCAATAATTGAAATAAAATTATAGGTCCCCCCACGAGGGTATTGCATTTAGTTTGCATCTTGTTTAATACAACTAACTATGTGTTCATTACTAGTGTTCATTGACCTCTGAACTACATCTCTACCCTCTCTCTATAGTCATAAGACATAATTATCTAAAGAGGTTTTACATTCTCTTATCGACCATCTGCAGAAACCATTGCTTAATGTATTACTAAAACGTATGACATATTCTTCACGCGTAATTTCCTTTTGGAGTAACGTAGACACGTTTTAAGTTTCAGATGAGTTATTAGTTTTGTTGTCCAAAGGTGTTGATAGCAACTTAGCGTCAAACGTAATATGCCTTAAATAAATCGTCACTTTTACTCACCCCCACTGCAATGAAGGATAGAATAGCTTCACGTCTATGTTGACAATGAAGCTCGATGTTTTTAGATCATTTATAAATTCATTCATAGTCCCTTTTTTCATTTTTCAGACCGCAAGAATGGCTGGAATTCATTATTTAGCTCTCCTGACGCTCATCCTCCCATCTGTAAATACACAAGCAGGTGAGTTTTCCAACTCTATTCTTATTCTGCGGCTTCTGAGCATTAAACATGGAAATTTATCTGACTGCGGAACAATGAAGCACTGCTCTTATTTGAGTTGGGATTATATTTCATTAATTGTCAAGAAAGAACGTAGTTTTCGAGCGATCCCGTTAGTGACTTCTGCAAGTCTGTAAACACTTGTAAATCACAAGATACATCTTGATTGTAAACATATCTGGAGAATAGGATATTGCGATGGTTACTTTCGGTTTGCTTGGAAAAACGTGTATGTTTTCGGTAAGATTTTTGAAAGAAAAAGTCATTGGTGACTCACCCTACTGCGTCGAACTGTTTGGGATATTGTGATGAATGATATAAATTCTAATGTCACATAATGTCGGAAAAGATAATTTACAAACACGAAAACCTGTCGATACTAACGCTTATAAACAACATGAACACAGTTAATTATAGTGAACTAATGATATTAAATGTTAGTCAATATACTACTAGCTGACCCATAACAATGTGTATTACTATGGAGATACTGATGTAGTAAAATGTAAGTATTGATTATGCAAGTGTCAGTAGACCTTTTTGAATGGACTGGGTTCTCATATTCAGTAATTTCCTTTCTCTTGCAATATAATTATATATATGTTACATTTTTCATAAACTTGTACTACCTATTTGCAGTATGTCACCGACAGGCAGACATTGCATTTGTAGTAGACTCGTCTGGGTCCATCAATGATAGGGACCCTGAGAACTTTAACCGAATCAAAAACTTCATAAAAAGTGTCGTAAATGGATTGGACGTCGGAGAGCTCAAAACTAGAATAGGTATGTAAATTTGAATAGTACTTCACATTTGAACAAAGTTATCGTTTTTGTTTATTTACGAAAATAATCTGTTATGTATTCTTTAAGTATCTGAGTAGTTATATAGATAGCGGGCGAGGTATTAGAACTATATACAAACCAGGCTTAACTGAGTAGATTTTCAAATAGTTGTATTTCTGATTATACTTGCAATCGTTATCAGTTATTCTCTTGTACATTTCTTTTCATAACAAATTCATATGTTAAAAAGTGGATAATTTCAACTCCCACATTTTGGTGGACTATTATTAAACATTATCTGTCAAGACTCTCAATAAAACAAGTATAAGCTTAAGACATTCCCAACTTCCCTTAACCAACTTACTGCTGTTCCTCCAGCGGTCGTCACCTTCTCTAACCGGGGCACCGTGGAGTTTAACCTGAATGATACGAAGACGCGACAGGAAGTCATCAACGCCGTCGACCGGATCAACTACGCCGGCGGAAACACCAACACTTCCGGCGGGCTGTACCGCCTGCGCACTGAGGTCTTCAACCCCATCAATGGCGACCGACCAAACGTTCCCAACACGGCTATAGTCATCACCGACGGCGTGAGCACGACAGATGCTGACAAGACGATACCCTATGCCAATCAAACAAAGGCAGAAGGAGCCCGGATTATATCCGTGGGTATTGGAGACCAGATTAACATGGATGAGTTGGTGGCTATCGCCTCGCCTCCCACACCGCAGTTTCCTACTGTTTACACTGTGGATGACTTCAGTACTTTATCGCGGATCCTGGAGGATCTTCTCATAGTGACGTGCTTGACGCCAACAACGCCCGCTACTACCACGCCAGCCTTACGTCCAGTTGGGGGTAAGTGGAAGGGATGGAATTGCATATGATTAATTACATAGCATGTCATTTCATTGTGTAATGATATAGAAATATATATGTAGTTGTATAGAAAGCTGGACATATTATACAGGTAGATAGCTGAAAAGAAGGATAAAATGATGGATATTCTTTTGTGCCTCGGCTATCATACTTCCTTCGTTAAAAAGAGGCTGATACAAATGTTAGATGATAACTTCTATGATGTCGTTGGTTAACCCACAGTTGTTCTTGTGGTTTGGGGGTTGACTACCACATTGTCCTCGTGTCTGGCCATGGGCACAGGAGTGCATGAGGAGCACAGGAGTGCATGAGGAATGGGCAGAAAGGGGGGGGAAGTTCTGAGGTTCTGCCTCATGCATGAGGGTTGGCTGTATAGCACCTCGGAGAAGAGGGATAAAGGGGAAAAGGGAGAACGAGAGGGTGGGGTGGGTGCCTTAGGTTCGACTTCTACTGTGTGACTCAGACACTGACTGGGGGAAGGTATTCTGGCTTCTCGCCATTCAGGGTAGAGTGGTAGTGTGTTGGCCTCGTGCCTGACATCTCATTCCCCATTGCTACCATTATCATAGTCTAGTTGTTCTGCTGGCCTTAATTCATCTAAGTCCATTCGTAGATGATAATCATCCTAACTGTACTGTACAGGCATGTCACTTGTGGCTTGTGACCAGCTATATCTATGTCTTCCAAGTTCCTAAGTGATTAGGAACAAGAAGGAATTTGGTGTTGACATTTTGAGTACCAAGTAGAAACTGTTTATTTCATGCAGAAACTCAGGCTTATATGCCACAACAACACATTCTGATTGGTCAATCAAGGTCACATGATCATTGTGAGTCCCTGTGATGTCACTTCCAGTAACATGTTTCTCATACCCAACAACTCATGATCCTGTGCACCACCCTTACTTTTGTGCTGCGTCGCAAACACTCATTACATAAGGAGAATATTCGTTATCTCATATAGAATTACCCGCATAATCACAGATATACAACCATTGCTGGTAAATGAACAACTTGTACATTTATTCCTCATTTCATCCCAAAAAGCTGGTGCCTCAAGAATGATAAGTTTCTGAACGCTCGTACTAACAGATCCAACACTTCTTTCGGTATATTTTTATGGACTGACTGTCAACAGTTAATTTCTGAGGATTTAAATTTCATTTTTCAGCATTTTTATGCGTTAAACGTAAATAACCAATGTTGCTTAAGAGATATACACAGCCTGGCCCCCGTTCATGGACACCAAACCAAGCCCAACCCCCAAAATGGACTTCGGACTACATGCCTGACTATCTAAAGGCAATGATAAATTACTCAAACTGGAAGACTCTTGGCTTGTTGGGCTTGCCAATCAGCATGGCTATCAATAATATAATAATACCCCATTAACTATATCAAAATTAATTAACGTACATGCAGGAACAGAGAAAACTGACTGTCTTACTTAAGCCACCAACACTGAAAACACAGAGTTGTCAAAAGTGGTGCCAAAAGCGACAACCCAAGGTTGTCACAGGCTGTGTGTGTGTCTGTTACACAAAAAATCTTATTTATGAATATTTTCATGTTGTAGATATCATAGTCATTATAATGGCATCCTATTATGTTATTACTAGTTATGAGGTGTGGCCATTACACATAGGAGGCCTATGAGTTGTATGGTTTTGACACCATTCACTTACAACACTGGGTTGATATAGACAGAGGCCATGACAACCCTGGGCTGTCACTTTAGGCACCATTCACCTACAACCCTAGGGTAGTCAGGCAGGACTTTTGACTTCTCATTTTCTTCTGTGACAACCCTATGACAACCCATTCTTCATTTTTGCTTCTCTGACGACCTTTTTGGCCCAAAGTAGTCGGGAGAAAATGACTACCTTTGGGTCGTCATCCAGCCTCAAAATTCACAATGACAACCCTCTGACCACCCCAAAGTTGTCAAAGGATTGTCACAAGGTAGTCACACAGCATTGATGGCCTGAAATGAGTCCTGTGATGACCCAAAAGTCAGCTATGAGAGCCCAAAAGTGACCTGTGACAACCCTTTGACAACCTTGCAGTGGCTCTCTGACGACTTTGTGTTTTCAGTGAAGGAAAATCCTTGAACTGCTTACTAAACCTTGCACCAAAATTACATTCAACTAAATCCCTCCATTCACAATGGCCTACTCACAATTACAAAATAAATTTGATGTTCAAAATAAAAACATAGATTTTTGTAAAAGAATCCGTTACTTTTGGAATTCGCTGTGAATAAATGGGACTCCATCGTGTTGGCTGCCTCTTGGTGTTACCATAATATTGTTCCATGACCCTCAAAAAAGCTCCAGGTTAAAACCGCAGTACAAACAAGGCATGGCAGTTCGTGCGTCTCAAACCTGGAGATGCTAAAAAGAGTTTGGCGTGTAAACTCTATATCTGGGTCCTCAGTTCTTATTCAAATTTAGTGAGTCAGTTCCAGGAAATCCCTTGTACCAGAAGGGAAATTCTGGTATGTTTCATACTTTACACACAGGTGTTTCAATGAAACGTCTGTACAAATAATAGAGAAAAAAAACACCTAGTATATGACCTATTTCTAAACATATGGAGAATACACTATACAAACAGAAAGTTCTATTAGCAACAATATTGCAAATTCTTCCTTTTCTGCTTTCTTTTATTTTGATCAAGGGTAGATACGAAGAATGTTACTTGTTTCTGGTTCGCTTTCCAGACCAGTTTCATGCTGGGGTCATGTATTTATCAAACCCAGTCATACTTCATGCATCCAACTTCTCGAGTGGTCCAAAACTAAATAAAAGCTTTTGGTAGTTGTCTGCCCCGCTTGCACAAAAACATCCCAAGTTTCTATTTGGATTAATAAGATGAATGAATGGTAACCATATATGGAAAAGCATGTCTCTCATTAGCGTAAAAGGTCCTAGTATACAACCCTAGAATAAACTGAAGGAGAAGCTGACTTACAAGAAAACAATATACCCGGGGATCAAACTCATGCATAAAGTAATACTCCTAACAACGTTGAGCAAAGTAATAGGCCTATGTTTCCCCTTTCTCTAGCTAATTAGTCATAAACCGGTTAGTTTTAGTCATCGATCCGCAATTATAATGCTCCCTTTTCGGTAGAACCTTTAACGTATCACACACAATGCTTACAATAACACAGTAACACAGACACAGTGATATGAATACCATTAAAATAGACGTGTCTCTCCATAGTGTTAGAAAGAAAAGGGGCGACCGGAGGCTACACACACGTGGGAACAGGTTCAGATCTATCTCGATTATGGTGTTGTTTTTTTTTGCTTTTTTTTTGCTTTTTTTTAAAAAGGTCTTTGTGACGTTCGTCGAGGAATTCCCATGGTTGTACAAAATGGCCCCTCATAACTACAACACTCAAGGTCCCTAATTCACACGAAGGTCAACTGCTAACTCCTTCCAGATCTGGCGTGTGTAGACATTAAACCCTATTAATGGTGTTTATATTGTAGGGAAATAACAGCTTCAAGTTGTCGCATATGCCAGACTACACGCTCTACTTAATATGGCTTGGTTGTAAATGAGATCAAGATACTGGAAATCTTTGTGACGGGGCTTTAACGCCGTTCTAACTCCAGCGATTAGTACTGCCTACTTAGTGTCATATAGCTGTTCATTTTAAATGGTTCTTGTGATAACACAAATTATCCAGTGGTTGACTTTTGGACATGTGATTAGAATGTTATCTAACGACTTTAATTTACAGCCTCAATTCTCATCTCCTGCGAGGTCTTAAACTCTCTATATAGCTATTTGTCATGCGTTAGAATAATTATTTTGAACTTAGAGCACATTATGATACAAATAATATTATCATCAAAGTTCAGGACTTCTTGGTAAATAACTGGAAAACTGAAATAAGTCATCGTTGACTTATTTATTTATTTGGATGCTTATTTGTTTGCCTAAATACGTAAATTGGGTCTTATCCAACTCTCATTATTCATTAAGAATTCTAGGTGAGCTATCAACCTGACATCCTTGGAGAACGTTGAAAACATTGTAGCGGTTTATTTATTGTTGCCAGTTGACGCGCAAACATACTTCATTTCCCCACATCCTAACTTTTTTCCGTCGATTTGACTACGGCCTTGACAAGTTGGCTAATAAACATGAATCCCACCTGCCTCCCAGTTGCATGACTCGTCACCACATCCTGAGGGTGTTTTACCACTGTTATGTGGATCCTTGAATCGAGCATATTGACCCATTGTCTAGATCCCTTTTAAAAGAAACCACAAGTTCCAGGGGACCTGGGGCCGTGTTTGAGGGGGAATCCTGGATCCGCCTGATGGTCAAAACAGGTTCTGCACCAATGCCTTAAAGGAATGAAGAGATTCGATGCGCGCAAAACATGGCTTTTTATATTGATGTTTCCAATGAAGACATATTGACTATCGCATCCTGATACTGTCTAAAGGGGAGCTGGCGATAAACTAACTTTAGGCTCTTGTTATATATCATGTATTTTTGTTATTCTTATTTTGAAAGTGTTATAGTTGTTTACCTCAGGTTAGGCCTTCGTAGATAGAGATCATTTTACGACCTAACCTCATCTTTTTTTAGATTGTGTAACAGCATTCATTGGCATAATTCATCTTACGTAGAAGGACATTATGTGTTCTTCTCTGTATTTACATAGAATATACCATAAAAGATTGATCCCATAACTACTTCTTGACACTGTTCTACGTTAACGAGATCATTCAACTCGTGATTTTGAAACGGTTGATAGCTCGCTTATGTATAAATGGTCAGATATTGTAAATAGTTTATATTCTAAATATCTCCCATTTCTTAAAGCAGTTACCTACGAAACAGAATTTGTCTTTGTATACGTTTATATGGCAGTAAAGTGGGGCGTTAGACACAACATCTCAGAAATTGTTCCAAAATTAATATTAAAGCTGAAAGTCCAATACATTTTTCAGTTCTTTCAGAGTTAGCTTTCAAGGGAATCCTGAAGCAATACCAGGTCAAAGATTTGCAAATGCTATGAACTATTCAAATGCATTCTATGGCCATGACGTAAGTACATAGTCAAATAGGCCTATGGGCAATGGAAAATGACTTAAACTTAAAGAAATACATTAGCACTTTTCCTTGTTCAATTTTGGTGACCCACCAAAATAGGTTTGTTTACAAACATTGCTGTCTAGTAGCTGGATTGTCATAGGTTTTCTGAATTCAAGTGAAATTAAAGTTAATTTTCACGTATCATACTATACCAAAAACTATGCTAAGAGAATATATTTTAAAATGGTGACTCTGCTTAACCCGTAACAGGGACAAATAAAAACGCTATATATCATAACACTCAAAAGTGATTATGATGGAAAGCTAAATATTCGAGGTGATAAGGTAGGGAAGGTCGACTATCATTGATATGTAAGGTAACTGCATACAGCCCCCTCCTTACAAAGGTAAAATGCAGCGGGCAATAGATTCGGGATCAAAAGAAAACGATTTTTGATCTGCTCACCCAATGTAAAGCAACGTAACGCTCACTTTCTTCTATGTTCTGATAACGTTATGTGACGCATGATTAAGTTGATTATTTATATTTTTCCATTTTCCTCTCCCCCACAGATTGCCGTGAACGGGTGGACCTGGTGTTTTTACTGGACGCCTCGGGAAGCATAGAGGCCCACAACTTTAACAAGATGAAGGACTTCGTAGCTGAGGTCATAGAGGGGCTTCCCCTGGAGAACGGTATAGCCCAGGTAGCCGTAGTCACCTTCTCCACTACCGAGAGGCGGGAGTTTCTACTGAATGAGTACAGGTGAGTCATTATGAGCAGGTCATTTGAATAAATTATATGTGACATAAGTGTTACTCAATGAGTATGTATGAGTCATTGGGAGCAGGTCACTGGATTGGTTAAGTGGTTACTGAATTAATACAAGTGAGTCTTTGAGAGCAGGTCATTGGATTACATTATATGTTAATAAGTGGTTACTGAACGAGTACATGAGAGTCATTGGGAGCAGGTTGTTGGATTTATATGTAATATTTATAAGTGTTTACTGAACATGGACATGGGAGTCAAGAGGGTCATTGGATTACATTACGCAATATAAATGGCCGCTGAACGAGCACAATCATGTGAGTCTATTGGCCCATATTTTTAATCTTACATAACCTCCAATGACATAAGTAAATATTTGTATAAACTTGACTAAAATGAGTCTGATTCTTTAATTACGTTTCAGTCTAGTGACATATGTACCACCAACATTAAAAACAGAAATACATCGCAAAAATTCATATTACATACAAAAATCCCCACTTTCCGTTCAGAGACCGCCGGTCGATGATCGAGGCGGTGGAGCAGATCCGCTTCACCCGGGGCAGTACGAACACGGCAGCAGCCCTGCGGTTCGCCCACACCCAGGTGTTCAGGCCCTCCGCCGGGGACAGGGAGACGGTCAGGGACGTGCTCGTCCTCATCACAGACGGCCAGTCCAACGACCGCAGGGACACACTCAGGGTAGGACATCCAGATATTTGTTTGCTTGATTTTAGTTATTTTACTTATCCTCACAAATTAAGATAGCAAGTTAAGCAAATTAAGATACTAGTTGATACCAATTATACCAGCAGTCCTTCGACTAATCCTTCTAGATAGTAGTATTGTAATTTTACAGATCATTACGTTCTATATAATTCCATTAAACTAGATCTTTCATGCCTTGTAAAGTTGTAAAGATGGGTAAAAATTGAGATATTACCTGTTTTATATGTTCTATCCTACCGTAGCATACTAGAATCACGTTTGTTTAAGGAGGAGAGGCACCACCTTTGGTTAGAGGGACAGGCTTGACACTGTTCCGTTGTTGAACCACTTTGTCCATCCATAACCTAAATAAAATTATAAATGTTTGAGGTACAAGACATTGGCAACATCTAACCTGAAGGTCTATTCAAAACGTATCTATAGATCTGGAACATAAGAAACAACTAACAAATCTGAACATTTTCTGTCACCTCCTGTTTAGTTGTTTCCTATGTTCTTGTAAATTTACCAAAATGCAACTCTAATGGCATATGCCATTCAAAGTGTAATGACAATAATATTTATTATGTGTCCTGTTAATGTACAACACTTCATATAAAATAACATTCATAATATCTAGCCAGAACTCTGAACTATCGCTATGTCACAATAAATTAAGCAAAAAATGATCATGAGTTGTTTCTTTCTGACCAGATCTATACCCTAACTCTCTTGCATTGGCATCGTAATGAGCATGCTACAGGGGCTAGACATTATTCTCAATGTCACGGCAGTTGAATGTATCATCAGCTGTTTCTTTACCTTCTGCTGTGAAATGGGAACCTACCCAAGAAGACTTAGCTATATCGATCTTTATCTATCATGACAGTTTTCCTTCCTATCAACCCCCCAATAGCCTATGATGTCATGTTCACGGAAACCTTAGGAATGCTATTATCCTCTCAGCTAGATTTATTTTCGCTTAGCTCTAAAACCATCACCAGCATGACAGGCAATAGAATATCATATTACAGCAATACCCATACTGACGTAAAGCATTTAATCCATTAACCCAGAACCTACCCCCCGAACCCTTTTGTACCTCGACAACAAATAGGGTGTAACATTCCCACGTTTACATTAGTCCTCCATTCAACTTACTCTATTCAATTTCCCCGTATCAAACCAACTGCTCATGACCCCCAGATTATCACTGCGATAAGGATTCCATACATGCTATATATGTTTTTAACGGAAACTCTTTCAAAAATCATACCTTTTAGCCCATATTCAACAACTGTTGATGCTGCCAATTTTATATATATTTTTTTATATTTGGATAAAGGATGTCATAGAATCAAGCATCCTTTAGGCCCCTATTATTAATTATATTTTGAAAAACACTTGCATAACCTTTCTGATGGTATATAACATATCTATAGTCAACTTTTATTTCCCATATGTAGATTTACAAATTTGGCAGCAAAAATCGGCATGTTGAATACAGGCTTTGTAAGTAGATATCAAACCGGTGACAGGACAACTACCCCTGGGACAACTACCCCTGGGACAACTACCCCTGGGACAACTACCCCTGGGACAATTACCCCCTAGGACAACTACCCCTTAGGACTATTACCCCCTAGGACTATTACCCCCCTAGGACAACTACCCCTTAGGACAACTACCCCTTAGGACAATTACCCCTATGGGTAGGACAACTACCCCCATAGGACAACTACCCCTATAGGACAACTACCCCTTTAGATAGGACAACTACCCCTATATATAGGACCATTACCCCTTTAGGACAATTACCCCTACAGATAGGACAACTACCCCCAATGATAGGACAACTACCCCTATGATAGGACAACTACCCCCCTTGATAGGACAACTACCCCCATATGTAGGACAACTACCCCTATTGGTAGGACAACTACCCCCCTTTGATAGGACAATTACCCCCTTTAGTAGGACAATTACCCCCTTTAGTAGGACAACTACCCCCATTGATAGAACAACTACACCCATTGGTAGGCCTACCCCTCCTTTGCCTGGCCCTGAACATTAAGGGCAGGTTCTACCAATGGGGGTAGTTGTCCTACCAATAGGGGTAGTTGTCCTACATATGGGGGTAGTTGTCCTACCAATAGGGGTAGTTGTCCTATCAAGGGGGGTAGTTGTCCTACCTATGGGGGTAGTTGTCCTATCAAGGGGGATAGTTTTCCTAAAGGGGTAATTGTCCTATCTATAGGGGTAATTGTCCTATCTATAGGGGTAATTGTCCTATCTATAGGGGTAATTGTCCTAAGGGGTAGTTGTCCTACCCATAGGGGTAATTGTCCTAAGGGGTAATTGTCCTAAGGGGTAGTTGTCCCAGGGGTAGTTGTCCTATGGGGGTAATAGTCCTAGTGGGTAATAGTCCTAGGGGGTAGTTGTCCCAGGGGCAGTTGTCCCAGGGGTAGTTGTCCCAGGGGTAGTTGTCCTAGAATCTCTAAAACCATTTAGCCAATATTTCCGATGGCAATTCAGACACCGGCAAGTATATATCAGCTAGTTGAATCCAACCATTTCCAAGTTGTGGCATGATGCTGAGGCATAACTTATCTACCCTGACACCCCTGACAGGAAGCCAAGCGGGCCAGAGACAAAGGCATTCACGTGATTGTTGTCGGCATCGGTAGTTGGCTGGACGAGTTCGAGCTGGACGCTATTGCCACCTACCCCCATGAACGGAATCGGTTCCGCCTCAATAACTTCGATAACCTAGACGACAGCTTTAGGGATCGCATCCAGAGGCTGGTTTGTAATAGTAAGTAAATATTGAATTTATGAATGACATGCTTAATTTGGTCATTTGATGGAAACATACCCAATTTATTAAGTATTTTAAAGATTAAAAACAGGCAATTGGTTGGAGTCCAACTTTTTGACCATTTGCTCAGGTCTTACGTGAGCGGCTTAATCATAAATACTTGATAGACTGCAGTAATAGAATGCTACTTTGGAAAATAAAATGACTGTTATATAATAATTAAAATAGATATAAGATGTACAGATGCTCAGAATTATCCAGATCGTGATATCACACTGCTATTTTGTGAATTCCTCCAAATATTACAATTAATTACATTAATAGGAAGAAGCGCATCATAAAATCCAAATTGACTGGGCTCAAGCTCAACAACATGTTTTGACGATTCCTATACTTCAATATTAATGATCCTATTTTAAGCTATAAGTATAACAGTTTTGTCGTATATTTGCAACCACTCTCGAATTCGGTAATCTGACCATTTGGTAAAGGTGGCGTTGATGTAAGGTGTGAATGTTGGTAAATACAACCCCATAGGCACAATGGTTAAGGAATCCCTTTATCAATATTATTTTGACTAATCTAAGTATATATATAGCACCTTCTTGTAAAAACATTTCTTAATTTCATATAAAAGAATGGCGATATTTTTAAGGTCTAAGAAATTATTATTGTATATAATTATTGCTTTTTCCATTTTGATTATTACGTGCTGGTCATCATTACGTTTTGAAGGTGGTTGGTACTGCGGTATGGTCATTTACGATCAGGTCACGTGTCGACACGGTCCCTGACCACGTAGAGTTTATGAACAGATCGATAATAGAGCATTGACCCACCTGAGCCCACCTGGGAGAACAGAGGCTTTTAACTCTACCTGAGGATGTATTACAGGTGGTAGGTAGGCCTATACACCTAAACCCATGGCTTGGAGGGTTAGCTCAGTACAGTCCTACCTCAAACCCAAAAGAGACCGTCCTCTATAACTAATTACCACGCTCTAAAAGTATTTGCTCATTTCATACCAGGCTTTTCATATTTGAAAATGAATTTTGAATGCCAAAATAATATTGTTATGATAAAGGTACCTGCAAAGTTGTAATCAATTTAATATAAACTGCAGGGAGTAAAAGCAAATTACATGAAAAAGCTGCGTTTACATCTGCTTGGTATGGCGCCGTCCAACCATGAAACGGTGTCTGAGGGTTCGAGAGGAAGTGGTATCACATCTGTCTGCTCATCCAATGGACTCAGTTTAAAGGCCTGGCTCAGATCCTTGTTGAATTTTGTTATAATGTTTCTATTCTTTTAATTTACAGATGAGAATGAGTGTCTGAGCAACCCTTGCAGAAATGAGATTAAGTGTAACGACATGATTAACTTCTTCTCCTGTGCCTGTTCTGAGAGGTATGGGGGTGACATCTGTGATCAAAGTAAGTCAAGAAAATAATCCTGTGTCATAAATGTAAGCTTTTATAAACAAAAAATATGTTATATTACAGCAAATAGTAAAACAAGAAATAGCCTCTATAGACGACATGCCTTCCAGCTTTAATCAACATGGCTTACGCTCTATTCCATCTGATTGATGAATGCTTAGATCTCCAATTTCAATAATGATTGCTTTATTGTACAACAAGATAGGCCTAACATTCGTAGGCCTATATCAGAAGAAGGACATTATCAGTTGCAATTGTGAATAATAAATTATTGTCATTTAAAAAAAAAGGGTTATTAGTGATCTGTTGTGCACATTGATGTTATCGCTATGTTTTCGTACATCCTTTCTTGTTTCGTTTAGTGATATTATTGTTCATTTGCTTGTATCATTTTCACTGATATCTTATTTTCGTACGGTAATGGCAGTGTGCGTTATGCACAAGAAAATGCTTAAAATAAAAGAAATTAGCATGTTCACAGTTTATTGGGGAAGCCTTGTCACTCTGACACTACCATCAATGTGGAAGTAAATGATCCCCTAAATAACATAAAAAATACTTCATCGAACTCCTCCAGGGTGTGAGAACCATGCCGACATAGTATTCGCCGTCGACGCTTCAGGCTCCATGGGACGGGAAAACTTCAAGGCCTCCATCGACTTTGTGCGTAACACCATCAAGGGGCTGCGTATCGGGTCCTCCGAGTCGGCACGCCACTCCAGGGTGGGCGTAATGACCTTCGCCACCCAGGTGGAGGTGCTCTTTAACCTGAGAGACTACGACAGCAAGTTCGAGGTACTGAACGGCCTACCACCCTACTACACTGGAGGGACTACTAACACGGCCGAGGCATTAAGGTGAGTGCCTGGCGAGCTGGTTAAGGGGAACGAACATGTTGGGTGTGGAAAGTGAAGAAAGTGAAAACTCTCAAAGTTAATTTATAGTGAACTGCAAACCATGGGGGTTTCCCATTTATCATGCTTCGTGTTTGAGGTTTTAGTCTTTAGCTGCAAGATAACGCGCGTTCAGCTTTAATTTTATGTAGTTTTAAACTGAAATGAACCAAATAACCTAGCACAGTGAGAGAAAGACATACCGCTATTTTCGTCATATTACATATGCCCTAAGGTTGTTTTCATAGTATACCACCTTTGAAAAGATATAAGCAACGCTTTTAATTCGCACTTGAAATAAAACTATGAGGGCTGGACAGAACAACACTTAAAATGAATCATTGCCAACATTATGATCAGCATATCAACCCATATAATATAGGAAACTAACCCATTATTATAAACACATCTTCATTATATTCTAAGGGTGGCCAACCAGCGCATGTTCACTGCTGAAAGGGGCGACCAGCCAAATGTGCCAAACGTGTTAGTCGTACTCACTGACGGCAAATCGAACGACGAGGAGGAGACCTGGAGGATGGCCATGGAGGCCCGGGAGAGGGGAATCACCGTCATCGTCATCGGCGTCGGCCAGAGCGTCAAACTCAGGGAACTCCAGGGCATGGCGTCGGCGCCCACCGACGCCAACGTCATCCAGGTCAGGAACTTCGGGGAGCTGCGGGGGATCGAGGACAGGATCATAAGGTCGCTGTGTAATAGTAAGTGTGTTTAATTTAAATTGTTATTTTGTTTACCTGATATTGTCTTCTGTGTAACAGTGTCAGAGGGTAATTACCCCTGTGAACAAACTACAATTGGGACTATAACCCTCGAGGGCAACTACTCCTGTAGGACAGTTACCCCTGAGACAACCCTCCCAAGGACAACTAATCCCCAGGACATCTGTCTCTGAGGACAATTACCCTTTAGTGCAACGCAAATGTGAGATAATTACCTCCTAAAACAATTATATTACCTCTATCTGTCTATATGTATATATGACAACTGCCCTAACTTGACGGTGATTAACTCGCTTAATAAGACAAATTTCCCTCTATATTGTCACAAGTACATTGTGTAGGGGCAAAATCGTTAAGTCCATTATGAATTAGACGGTACAATGTTTTTTTTATAATTATGTAGGGTTGATTTTTTAGTTATCATAATGATAAGGGTAGTAGTACTAATGATGAGAAACGCGGTTCTTCTATTGGGGGTAGATGTCGTACTGATATATGCCCTAACTGTATGGATAGTAGTTTAGCAGCTTGGGTAATTGTTGAATAAGCAAAGTTGTCCTGCAAGGGGAGTCTTCGTCCATCAGGTGGTTTTACCTAATCTAAGGGACCCATTGTATGTTCCCTCCCACACGGCACACAGCCCTATGCTGAATACCAGCTTGACTTTATTTTCGTTTTACCTAAAAGGTATTTAAATGATTCTTCCGCGCTCCTATCACGGTGCTTAGGTATGTGGTTAAGGGAAAAAAGGACTGAAGCTGCCAACAATTACCGATCACACTGAGACAGTTTATGGTGTAGCCTATAATTTGCAAGACGTGACTGATTAACTTTGCAGCAGCCATTACCATGTGTTTTCTTTGTTTAAAAATGGTCAAATGCCTGGTAAATTGACTTCACCTGAGTTCATGCTATTTTTGTTTTGTCAAAAGAGAATAATTGTTATGGTCTAACTAGTACTTTGGTGGGTTCGTTTGGTTCACTCATGTCGCTTGTATGATATCATACTATAGTTCTTAATTTCAGCTCATGTAACTGGCTGGTAGAACAATGAGATACTGTATAAGGCTCTTCATTTTTAACTTGCTTTTTTGTATTTTTAGATGTCACATGCGAGTATAGGAATATCTAGAATGATGTAAGCAGTAAGGCTTAATAAGATACATAAATCCAGACACGATCGTTTATACTGGAATTGTGTCACATATCTATAGTGCCTTTAGGACCTGCAGGTTAATTTGCAAATAAGTTGTCAAAGAATTTCCCAGTATGTATCTTGATCTAGGCTAGTTTTCAGATAAAAAAAGAGAAAAGATAACAAGTTATCAATGGTAGAGAGAATTCACCAAAGACAATCTATTGGTGAATTAGGTCATTAGGGTTCTGTACCATATGTGCAAAAAGACCACAGAGTCCTTTTCAGATTGACCAGCAGGAAAATCGGACGACCCCAGGATAGCTGTACTGGACGATTCCTTGAACACAATTCCGATTTATATATATCTCATCGACACAAATCTATCCTTCCGACGGCAGGATGTGACATATGCACTGAAGAACCTCTAATTTATTGTTGTAGCTATATCAATAATATTATAGAGATATTGACTTGAGATTTCTTTTGTCCAGATGTTAACGAGTGTGACCGTAGGCCGTGCCGTAACGGTGGACGTTGTTTTGACCTCATCAACGGCTACACCTGCCGCTGCGGCAACGGCAACACCGGCATCAACTGTGAACGGAGTAAGTACTGTATATATTATATTTATATCATTTACGATTAGGATAAAAGGATGATAAGACATATCGAATATTGCACGGTAGATTTTATATACCACTAGTCTAAATCATATTCATAAAAATGTAATGTTAAGTTTTCCGAAACGCATACCTTTGTGTAAGAAGGCTTCTAGATAAAAAAAAAACAAAAAAAAACAAAAAAAAAAAACACGAGGAGTGGATCTTCAAAGGGGTGTTCAATTGGTCTATTTGAATTTGATTTGACGATGTAGAGTTTGCAAATAACGATAGGTAGTTGAAAGGGCCGGCAAAATTCAGTCAATTATAATTATAAAGTAATTGGAAACTTAGTACATAAATACATAGACATACATATCTTTATGATACATAGTACCCATAGTATACATGCTAAGAGAAGTATTATGAAAATGATAATGCTATTCTTGTAGCTTCTACTAAATTACTTAGTAGACAGGGCACTCTTTGCCACTCCGACGAATTTAAGATATTATAACTCTACCTACAATGTGTTACATAGTCTTCCACTAGAGGGCACCCCATAACCAAGACCCCGCGCTTCTGACGGGCACTGGCAGTCCTTACCCTAGCTGCTTACCTTAACCCATGGATAGACATCCATATTTGAAATTGACTTGACAGCTGTTAAATTATCAACTTGTTTCTTTGTTCAAACGTATTCTTTTTAAAGAAGGCAGTTGAAATAAAGCTGATTTTCCCCCTGTTCCCCCAGACTGTGACGGGCGTGCCGACGTGGCCTTCGTCCTGGACGCCTCAGGCAGCATCCACCACGAGCGGTTCCCCATCGTGCTCGACTTCACCAAGAACATCATCGAGTCCCTGGAGGTGTCCCCCAGCCGGGCCAGGATCGGGGTGGCCTCCTGGAGCAACGGCCCCAGACTCGACTTCCAGCTCAACAAATTCCAGTGAGTTTAACTTTGATGGGGTTCGTTTTACTGAGCAACACTCAGACGGACACTGCCAATTTGGGATAATTGCTCGATGATGGCTGGGGGTACCTTAAAACTAGCTTTCATATATACGATACACGAGTTAGAAAAAGATGGAGATTAGTTCTATTAAAAAATATAGAAAGCGTTCTGCAACTCTGTGTACATAAAGTTATTGATGGTTTAATATTAGCATTTAACATAAGATCAAAGAGCAAACAACCGAGTTTATCTTGCTTGCAATTGTGGGGCTGAGTTCCACACTATAGGTGGCATGGTCCAGAATGTTTATTCTATTATTTAATAAAACTTACGTACACCTTATCAGCTTATGCCTGATGATTATACAGATCATATTTCGTGCCTATCAATTCTATCAAAAGTTTAATATTATGCTGATATTAAATGCAGATTCCTTATAAAGGATTAATTCCACACCCAAATCCCATATGCACTGCGAACATTGCCTTGCAATTGGTGATTGCCACTCTTCGTACTTTGTTATCAAAGAACAATTCAAATTAATGCATCCTCAAGATCATAGGAGCAGGTAAAACAAACATTTCCCATCCCTAGGTCCAAGCAGGACGTGATCCAGGCCGTGCAGTACATTCGTTACCTGGGGCAGCGCACCAACACCGCCTCCGCCCTTGAGCTGCTCCGGACCCAGATCTTTAACCCCCAGTTCGGGGATCGGGACGACGCCCCGAACTACGCCTTCATCATCACGGACGGCAACTCCAACATTAACGAGCAGGAAACCATACGACAGGCCATCAACGCCCGCCAGGCCGGCACGCACGTCTTCGTGGTGTCGGTAGGAAGGCAGATCAATAGCATTGAACTTAAAGGTGAGACCAGCAAAGAAATAGAACCTATTGAAGAGTTTGATGATTTTCCCCGATTGAACAATGGAGGGTCTATAGAACTTTTGTGGATACGATCACATGAGCAGATCTTATTGATCATTATGCAGTCTCACTGATAAAGTGATTTTTCTATAATTTATTTGTTATTAGACTATTTTATGTTAATAAAGTCAAAATAAAGTTGCCTATGGAAATGAGTCCATCACAGAAATGCAATGAAGTCAAAGATTCAGAAAATATGAATGGTCAAACGCTAACATGAGGGTCAGCAGCGTTCAGAGATAATATTATGTGAGGTCATCCGCATATGGTCTACGTGCTTTTACCTACAATCCATTGTACCTTTTTAAGGTATTGCTAGTGAACCCGCGGATAGGAACATCTTTAAAGTGGAGCGCTTCTCGGATCTGCGGAACATCATCGACATGATGTCACGGGCGATTTGTGATGGTGAGTACTTATTAGATATAGACATACCGTAATATATCGACCAACTAAGCATATGCAATCGAAGTATTACTGTTATTTTACATGGAAAATAGCCTACTATTTTAAAGTATTATGATTACGTTAGCGACGGACCGAAATGATACTAATTGTTAAATGGATCGTTATCTGCAATCAATGATCTGATGTTATATACCATAGATCCAATGACCCATCATAAATAATTGTTATAGTCAGTTGTTCAAAAATATTTTTACAGTCGATTTGTTGATAATTTTCGTAACCATGAAGAATTAATTTCCATCATGGCTTAACCTAAATATACAAACAAAATAGGCCAATTGGCTGTAGGTACACTATAATAAAATCAACGTTATTTAACGACTGCTTCAGCATCTCGTCTAGATGTTTGATGGGTTAGGTTGGAACTAAAATTTCCTATCTCTATTCATTTTTTCCCCCACTTTTCCCACTCCAGAGTTAAACGAGTGCCTGTCCAACCCGTGCCGTAACGGCGGGCGGTGTGTGAACGGCATCAACCGGTACACGTGTCGCTGTCCGGAGGGCCGCGTGGGCTACAACTGTGACAAAAGTAAGAACCATATATACATGTATATACACCCTTTTCAAGAGTCTGCGCAGTGGAATCTAGCTCCCATAGACCCCTTGATCCCAACTCTGTCACCCTGGGCCAATCCAATTCCCAATACGTTGGTGTGTGTCTGGGATAATAGGGCGCCACACCAATGAAAAAAAGCCAGTCTATAGGTCTACTACTAATACAAGGCAAATTAGAAGTAAACTGTATCGAACAAACTCCATTTTGATGGCCTGACTATTGTTGATTAATCAAAAGAATGATAAGATATAAACGAGTTAGAATAACATAAACCGCCATTTCATAAGAAAGGTGTGGAAATAAAAGGCCATATAAAAGTATCATACTCTTTTTTTTTTATTAAATGTATCCACTTGATTCCCCTGTAGATTCTCCCCTTAATCCCTAAACCATCCACAACTCTTCTCCTTCTCCTCCTCCAGGTTGTCGCCGCCAGCTGGATGTAACCTTCCTCCTGGACCTGTCAGGTAGTGTGGAAGACCAGTATGACCGAACCATCGCCTTCACCCGCCGCCTCATCTACGGCCTCGACATGTCCTTTGGCCGCACCCGCGTCGCCATCGTCACATTCGGAGATCGTGCCACTGTCGCTTTCAACCTCCTGAAATACAGAGAGAAGGAGGAGGTCATCAATGCACTCAGTTTCTACCCGAACAGGGGCCAGACCAACACTCAGGAGGCAATTAGGACAATGAGAAGCGACATCTTCAGTTCGAGCAGGGGGGATAGGTCTGGAGTGCAGAACGTAGGAATTTTGGTGACGGACGGGTATTCGAATGTTGCTCGTTATAACACAATTCCGGAGGCACGTGCGGCCAAGAATGCAAACATCGCCATGTATGTCGTGGCGATTGGCGATGAGGTGGACATGGGTGAGGTAAACGCTATTGCCGGTAGGGGTTCCGAGCCCCCTGACAGCTACGTCTTCAGGGTACGCAATGATGGCGAGATAGACCGGGTGGCCGATAGTCTGGCTGACCGACTATGTCAATGGTGAGTCAATCTTCATCATTATCATACTGCTAGTTCTACTGGCCCTTATGGGGAAAAAACAATGTGCAAAACAATGCCTCACACCTAAAGTATTGCTTCCAAATGTTGCATGTTATCAGACAAAATAGTTATTATCAAAATAATCTCCGTAATCCTGCCTAGCCCTAACCATATCCAAGCTTTGCATGGTAAAATAAACAACTAATCTTACTCTAAGCCTGAAATATTGTCCATTACGGTCAATATAAGAGACTAACACTTGAAGCGTCCACTGTTAATTCGACTTTGTAAGTTGGATTGACATCGCCACACATTTGTTTCGTAAACCATTGTAACCCTTGATCAATCTAAAGGGAAACAAAGCTTACTGTAGCTGTAATAGTAATAGTTTTAAATATTTCATTAGGATGTTCTTCTGGCAAAGTGTTTAGTGCATGCTGTGGTTACGGGATTTCCCCGTATTGACATCGTAACTATAGTTACATTAGAGTTGAGTTCATTATAGATTAATGGCGTTAATTTGTATCTGTGCACATGCAACAGGCGATGGTGAGTTTCCTCCTATCCTTAGAACACCACCTAATACCTGTACAATATCCCCCTTCTTACAAAAATAATAACAGTTTTTTATTTCAATGTCCAAATAGTTTAAATATTCCAATCAAACATTTGTCTATCATGTACAACTTATTCAACATATTTTTGAGTAATACGTTTTAGTTTTAAGGAAAGAAACATGGGACAGAATATTTTCTACTCCTTGAAAGAATTCTTTGTTCATCAATAATTCCCATTTCCCTTTTTCTTCCATTAAAAGAATCCCAGTATGGTCATGTATAATGCATTGCATTGGTTTAATAATTTCTATTATGGTATGATATTTAGGGACTGGTGAGGTTTGTATAACCAACATTATATTTTGCCTTGTGATCATTGTTTTTTTACACCTAACTTCCAATTACAATTCATATTTCGACCATATGCAAAAGAAGTTACATGAACAAGTTTATTGTCATTGTGCCGAATTTACCCAAATAAATCCTGTGCGTTTATAAATTGACGTTTTAAACAAAGAGAATTATAACGTTAATATGAAATCACTCAAGTACTAATACATCGCCGCAGGCATAAATCTGGTCAAGTGATTATTTTTGCATATGGTCTATTTCCAACAACCATATCCAATGTCCATCCTGTTTCACTTCCACCTCTGAATATCACATTTTCCATACTTACACCACATGTCACTTATATATGCCCTGATTTATTAGGGATTCCATGCATCAGATCCTTCCATCTTTTTTTTCACAAATCCTTGCTATATAAAATGCATATACCATATATGAATGAAGAACACGTCGAGACAATATTTGTGAGGATGCCATGTGATCCACTAGTACTTGCATGTGCGCTGAAGCGCGCTGGCATGTTGACAAGCGCATGAAATATGCCTTTGTTCATGTTTCCTTTAACAAGTGCCCAAACCAGTACATCCCCTGCAATCCCCATTCATATTTTTGTACATAACCCTTTGTAAATATTTCAGTCTGGACCTCCATACACCACGAATGTAACTTAGAACATGATTTATAACTTTTGAAGAAACAAACAGTCACAGACTCTCACATATAAACACAGGACAGACACATAGACAGAAACAATTCCCCGTCAAAACGCCCAAACTAGGATAACAATGACACAGTTATTTTATGTGAAACCCTTAGAACCTGAATGATGATACTTACATCTTATTAATACCTGACTATCTAACCTTAATCTCTAGACATTATCAATTTTGTTTAGAATCTCTTATTGACCCTCCATCGTTAGGTTAAGCTCGCTGAATCATGTTATCTTTGTGCAAAGTTGATAATTCTTTCATATAATTTCCTTCAGATGCTGTTACAAGTATTACCCGACGCGCGGTGGCCGTCAGCCTGCCAGGCTGCTTGCATCAGGGTCTGTGCCAAACTTAGAGCAGGCCTGAATGCCGGTTAAAGGAAACGTTACCAGCTAACATTGTTATGTCGACAAACTTACCAACATTTTGACTGCACCACGACCGAACTTTGAGCCACCTTTGGGTACAACTTAACTGTCACCATCCAACGGCCCATAGCCAATGGCCACTAGGCAATGGCCATCTCCAGCCTTCAGTCAGTTGCCGCTCACAACCATCAATCAGTGACCACTAAACAGCCATCAGTAAGTGGCCACCAAACAGCCATCAGCCAGTGGCCACCAACAGCCGTTGGTCAGTGGCCACCAACAGCCATCAGTCAGTGGCCACCAACAACCATCAATAAGTGACCACCAAGAGCCATCAGCCAGTGGCCACCAACAGCCGTTGGTCAGTGGCCACCAACAGCCATCAGTCAGTGGCCACCAACAACCATCAATAAGTGACCACCAAGAGCCATCAGCCAGTGGCCACCAACAGCCGTTGGTCAGTGGCCACCAAAAGCCATCACTCAGTTGCCACCAACAACCATCAATAAGTGGAAACCAAGAGCCATCAGTAAGTGGCCAGGAGTAAAGATTATCGCTCAGTCTTGCATAGAAGTCATGAAATTAAAGGCTACCGTTTTGACCAACTTGGTCCAAAAGAACAGCCTAACTCAAAGTGTCATCAGACTCTAATAACCATAAGATTTACATGAGGCATAATGGACCAACAGGATAAATAATGATGGTATTTGATTGAATTTTTAGAAATTGACCAACAAACAAACCAGCTCAACCCATGGGTTGCTACCCAATAGCCACTGTCCAGCTGTTACTTTGGAACTGATGCCATGGACAAAAGGGACTATACATGTGTCAGCACTTAATTTTGGTCACCATTGAAGGACCATCACTCAATGACAACCAAGTTAAGAGTATTCACCCAAACATTTTAGATGTTGAGAGGTTACCTAGATGGTAGTCAGAAATTCCAGATCTTAACCTTGACGTAACCCACGGTCGTTGGCAGGAGTTCCTGGTGAACTTAAACTATTTGCAGGCCTACGATGGACAGACTCATACGACCAGATTTAGAAACAATACACCTGTTGTACCCATAAGGTGGCACTACGTCTGTGCGCGTGCGCGAGTAACACCTTTGCTGGATGTTCTAACAATGACTTCCGGTCGTGTGTGCCCAAGTTAAGGTCTCAGTCTACAAAATGCGTCACGTTTGCACGCGCCCTTGGGACCCTATTATGGCAGGCCCATTGAGGGCTCTTGAAAATGAGACTCAAAAAACTGTTGAGCAGCGTTACTGAGGAATGGGGCTCTGTTCCTGTGATATTTCAAAAAAAAATATGGAGTATTCTAAAATAAACTTAACAGGTGCCATGAATTAATGCTACTCCTAACACAATGCTATATTACAGAGAATTAAAGGTATCCAGAAAACCTACCACGAGGAGACTATTAATATAGTTAGTGGTCTTCCTCTGACGCAACAACTTGCAAGTATATCATTATATAGGATGTAATTATTATAGCTTGATTATGATTATGACAATTCATAGAATGCAATGTGGTGAATTAAAGTTGAAATCCCACATGTTCAATCTCCCGAAGTTCTGATAGTAACTGCTATCAATGATACCTTTAAATCTACTGATGAACATATATATATATATATATATATATATGATATAAGCCAAGACTACGACTACCTTACAGGTTGACAGACTACTTTTTATTATATAAAAAGGGAATACTTACATAATTTACGGTGAGATTTTGTCGTTTTATACTAATATGTATAGATCAATTTACACCTTTGAAGTGGCTCTATTGTATTCTTAAAACCCAGATATATAAAAACTAAATGTTATTCGTGTGTCTAAGTTAAAACCTACGTGAGAATATGTTATCTGGTTGATCCTTACGTTGACTGCAATGGTGACTCATCGATTTTGAAATCGATGTTATCGGTTTAAATTGATTAAAAATCTCTTTCAGATATGTAGTGTTAAAAACATCCCTTATACCTGCTGTTTGATTGATCAGGTTTAGAGATAGTTTTGTACATGTGTTTTACTTCATTCTCTACCGAAGGTGCTTAAATGTAGTGACTAGATGTTTGCATAACAGCCCTCTGTTCTCCAGGATAGACCGTTTCGATGTTTTCATTATTTTCTTCTACTTGGACGGCACTTCAGAAGACTATATAAAGCAGCCCATGTCACATCAATCCAATTTTTAGATAAAGTAACCTGAAGCATGAGGTAGTGACATGGAGCAATAGAACATTTATTAAACTTTAAGTTTCTTTATTGAATTGCATGAGGCTATGTTGCTTTTTTTTAAATAATCTCTTGTCACAAAATTATGTCTTTCTTTAAGTACCAACAAGCACAAAAGACAATGTGATTTGAATGACTATTATTAAACTATATGATATCACTTTAAATTCCATGTATTTATGGTTCTCTCTGGAATGCCGTCCACGATAGATATAGGTTTATCTCTTTTGTCGTTTTAATCAACTCCCAACACATTGTGGCTACTGTAAAGATGGTTCCCTTTATACTTTCCCGTTGACGACTAGGACTACTAGGATGTACGACATAATATGTCAGATTATTCGAAAGAAAAGTAGGACAAAATGTAATGGCTACGCAATCGTTATTATCAAGTGGCATTGCACAAGCAGATGTTCGAATAAATGATTTTGAAATCAAGATTCAGATTATCGGGTTTATAACAAGGATTACTAATATAGGTAACTATCACTTAAAGATGAGGATAACAAATTTATTTAGGTGAACGTTTAATAATAGTGGGTTGTGCAGACCTATAATTATGATTTCATGGAATGAAAATTAATGACGTCATTTGTTCCAGTAAGATTCCTTATTGACATGTCATGTTAAACCTATTTAGCAATACATTCGTTGAATTCTTTGTTTCCTTTTTTAATTTTTATTATATGGTTCGAAAATATAGAATTATATACATATTCGGACGCATTGAACATATATACTAGCTGATCATGATATAATAAATGCAAGTCATTGTATTAATACTGTACAGCGTGCAGGGAATACGCACATAACACGCCTTAACAGTATAAACATCAATTGATAACGGGGAAGCGGGTTACTTGTTTGTCAATGGCTTACAATGTATCTGATGCACAAGCTGAGCAAACTAAACAGGGAAACAAGATTTAACGCTGGTAATGCAAGCAATTCAGGAACAAATTGGAAATAAATAATCGGAATGTGTGAACCCTTCTCTGGAGTAGCACTCAAATTTCAAGATATTCTAGCTTTGTATCAAGTGGCATTTAAAAAGAGCAAAAATATAATTATTGGGCGCATAAGGCCTGATTGACAATGAATAAATCGGAACACAATGAGACCAGAACTTGAACATAAATTTGCACATGATTTTGTAACGGTAATTCAGGCAAACGTTTTGACCAATTTGTGTTCCCAGAATAACATACTTCAGGATAGACTCCTTCATATATGTTACGCTTTTTATGACCCCATATAGCATTATTTTACCAAGAATATGGTTCTATGCAACCAGATTTACTGTCATACTTGGAAGGTGGATTGAATCTCATGAAACCCATGCTATGCTTGCATTAAGCATCGTGAGTTTGTGGAATACAGCCATCTAACAGCCGCAACAATATGACGTTTATAGCTGGACTCTTCATAAATGGGTTTTTATAGTCTAAATAAAAGAGTAAAAATAAAGAATATAAAAACATATAGTCTAAACACCTACTTAAGTATTGATCGAATAGGATTTCTCTACATTGAAAAGCGGAAGGTGATTGGGTTAATGCAACTGTTTTTCCTTTTCCATATAAAATCATGGCCAGGATATCTATTTAATAAATGCTTACGGTTATTGGTACAGGAAGGCTATATAGTTTGGAATGTTGTTAGTAATTCACTGATCACCGATCGATATTAGAATTTTTTCGACTATTATGATAACTAGAAAACCGTGGACCATAAGTAGAAAACGTTTCTTCTCTCAGTCATTCATGAAAACAATCATATATGAGATTACCGTTATGTGTGTCAATTATTCACACAAAAATGATTATTGCAGTTACGATTAGATATAGGCTTAAATCGAAAGTACCCTGGTCTATGATGTACATGGTAGATTATGAGAGATGTCAGAGCAACTAACAACTGCCCTATGTAAACTTCCCACAATGTAGGTGTGCAATTCATACCCATTTTTTCATTAAACTAAATTATGTTCTCAAGCTAGTTGGTTTCGAGTTCTTTATCCTATCTCATATATATATTATACCCCCAAAAATGCCATTAATATTGGATTCGCAGAGCCTAGCTTTTTGCATATTATCAAAACAATCAAGACAAATTTCAGAATTTTTTATTCAATTTTTATTTACATCGTGCTTATGACTTTCATGCTACATACCAGACTAGAGGACTGAATATACTTGTCAAAAATTACATCTTTCTTAAGTAATTCAAAGATGACTAGACGTTAGTAGTTTATATAATTATTCAAGTTCCCTCGAACAAATTCTATACTTTGGCCCATTAAGAATAACGTGCTCGTTAGTATCCAGTAAGTTCCATTTGTCTCAGATACTTATTTCAAGTGGCAATGCAAATAAAAATACAATCATTTAAATTTTAGATGAGTATCTTAACGGTCTTTAAAAGATGGCTTTGGTTCACGTAATTCTATGATTGTATTTATGTAAGTTGATCACGAGTTTCATGTAATAGGTAGCCAGAAGAAAAAGGGGGAAAACAACATAAAACATAAGTTAAGATCTACAAATGGCACCCTAGGCCTCTTTTTGTAGCAGTGAATTGGAACGGCTGCTCTCAGTACATTAATCCTCGTCATACCAAACCGTTTAAACCAATTCTGCGGCCGACATTTTTGAATAACAAATGCGGTTAGAGTTTCCACACTCAGATCACACTTGATAAAATATCGTAAGTGTTTCGTACTATATACCACTTCAATAATCCATGCAACTAGTAATTTTGATATCATGTAAATTACCAGGAACTGCATTAACATGTATCATATGAGGAACCAGAGCATTAAGTTGAAATCAAATCATCTATCAGAGGCCATTATGTTCTGGATAGTCTCTCAGTTTCTCGGAGGATAGTCGAGTAGATGCTAGTTTTATTACGAGCATTCCCAAATGATCACTTTTGATTAATCCACCTCGATACCTGCATGACACATGGACGTCTCAAAAAGGTTAAACGTATACATACTTTCTTGATTTAATCCGACTCAACCATTAACATCTTGTAAAGACGCAGTAGCTTATATAATTGGACATTGACTTATATTATTTTCAAAAGCAGTAAACCCCGTCTTACAGAGCATATGAATGCCTGCGTTGAACAGTGTCTATGTTAGGTGAAACTATATACACAATAGGACAAATGAAAATAATGTGGATATATTATAGGCTATTTCTTAAACATGTGCAATTGCGTGCATCTTGGCCAAAAACCAATATCGGTAATTTTATAATGCTATAAAATAACGCTGGGCGAGATAGAGGTTAAAGAACCTAATAGCTTTTGTACACAATAAGGGTTATGGCCACGATAGTTAACAGGGGACTTATCATATACAGTAGACATTCATACCATCTAAAGAAAAATCAACCCTTATAAATTGATTTCCCCTTTGAAATTACCATTGGGTATCATTGATATCTGCCACAGCTTATTGTCACAGGTTGTAATCTATTAGAAATACATGGGCCATACGTAACTGGTAAGATCAATTCAAGATACATATGCACTATTATGCATATTATGCAAAAAAAAATCGCTTGAATTTGATCAAGACCATTAAGTAGTCCCACGTGTTCTATATTGAAAGGCAAGAGGACACAAGTTTGAATTCAGACTATTTCACACCATATACAATTCCAAGCTTATACGATATTTATCACATCAGACAAACAATTTCTTCCTAAAACAGTACCCTGGTCTAATACAGTTACAAACCCTCCCCCTCCCTATTCATTTAAATTCTTCACCCCCTGAATCACACACGCCCCTACGTAGAGTCGCTGTCCTCCTCCTCCTGCCGCTCCTCCTGGGTCGACTTGACCTCTGTGTACTCGACCCGGTCACGGGAGTACTCGTAGAGGACGTAGACCTTCTTTGCGCATGCCCAGAAGATGATGCCGAAGCCGGCGACGGTGACGACGAGGGCGGTGACGATACCGGCCAGCACGGCCGGCCCGTTCTGCTGGATGCGGTACAACAGGTGTTGTAACACCTGCAAGGTATAACCATGATGATGAGGATTGTTGGAGTTTATAGACTTTTTTTCATTAAGAGTCTGGGGCCCTGGTGAACTAAAATGATGGTGATCTAAAACACTGTTTTAGGTCTTTTCCTATAGTTAACCTAGGTTAACCTAGGTTAATTATAGGAATAGACCTAAAAAAAATTAATGTGTTTCTTTTTGATTCACCAGGGGGCGCCACATCCTAATGAAAAAGGTCTAGATCTATTGTCCAGTAATCTTTCAGCTATATCTGGACCAACTGATGGTTTTTGGCTTGTGCAAAGTACTGTGGTCGGATCTAATGAGGTGAGAATGACAGTAATATAAGGTGGTCTAACAGGCATCACTCAGTAGGAAACCCGGGTCGACTGTGCAGTGACAGCATACTAACCAGTAGACCACCCCTCCTCCAAGGTAGAAGCATGCTATTTTAAACAATAGTTATAACATTAAGGGAACATTAACAGTATAAGGTGTATTAACGACGTTGCAACAGATAGCTTTGGGAAGTATTGTAATGAATTTGGGAAAATAGGAGCTGTAACGTCTGGAAGATAGAGGCATGTTACTTAGACAACGTTTTATAGCATTAGGTTAACACTAACTTTGTAAACTGTGACAGCAGTGTAAATTACAGACACTGTAACAAATAGACGGAAGTCATGTACTGAAAAGATTAGAGAATAATAAGTATTGTAACACGTGGGGGAAAGAGTAATGTTGAATGAATTGTAACAGCTGTTCTAACACTTTGAAGGGCAGTCAGATAAATAAAAGAAGTATCAAATACTGTACATAGGAGGTTGGTTGGAATAATGTTGGGATTGTAGACATAAGTTATTTCTAAGGGAATATAATGGTGAGAAGGCTATTGACAATGTTGTCTTCCATGATGAATCTATGATATGAGACAGAAGAACCTTGCCATCAGGAACCTTCTCTTTGAGAAGGATAGCAATGAGTATTTCAAGTTCCAATATGCAGGGTCCACGCACGAGGCCATTGATAACCCTGTCTGGAGCATAATGGGGACTGTGTGGTAGATGTTTCAAGGTAAGCTTACAAAACGATGTTGATTCTAATGATGTATGCACTTGAGGAACATTAATACAGGAAACTAGCATGTTTATTAGAGACCACTTGATAACTTAGTTGTTCCTTTCAGTAATCAAAATCTATAAATATAAAATGCATCTTTTCTATCATAAGATTAAAGTGTATCTTTACTTAGTAGCCTATAGGCTACTTCTGCATCCATTTTATAACAGTGTCACACTCCACCCAAGTTGAGGGAATTACCAATTATCTGACGACATTACAAAGTATTCAGCTGATTCAGCGTTCAGAAGTACATACTACTCACCTGTAGGTTGAGCACAGGTGAGTCGGAGAAGGCGGGCCACTGAGTGTTGTTCTGGTTACACACCTCAGTCGAGTTATCCATTACGCCCTGGAGAACCCAACTCCACTGGTTGTAACTGAAATACCAATCATATTGTTAGGGTCATAATTCAGATCAGAAGAATTGCTCAATTTGAATAACTGACCATTCTAGCGAAACCAGCATAATTCTTCACTTCTATAGATATGCTTATCAAATATGTTATCAGTCTATTTATTCAATGCCATAATAATATTATATTTTATCCGTTTGAAATAATCAAGATAGGTCCATCTGAGAAAAGAGAAGTTGGTCTAAACCTTGTAACCATTCGGAATTTAATTGTGGTTTTGACCGTGCAAACCTTTTAACGAATTGTTTTACTCACTGTGTAAATGAAGAAGCGTCCATTTCATCTGAGCAGGCTACCCACATACACCTCAACTGTTGACCAAGCTGTTTGTCAAAAATGAAATGACCATGCCCATTAAAGTTGCAAGAGTTGTATACTTATCAAAATTCATCTCATTAACTTTGATTTCTAATGTGAAATATTGATATATAGTTTTTAGCTACATGCATACACCTGTGAAGTACGTACCTCTAGACAACCTTCTACACATTCACCATCCTTGTCAATAGCACAATTTGGCTGAAGGAAAGAGAAAATGTAAAGAATATAGAATAGAAAGAGCGGAACAATGCATTGGGTTTAGCGAAAAAAAATGTTTTCAAACTATTTTCATGTCTTTTACGCAAATCGTATATTTAATTTCCGAATACATAGATTAAAAAAAACGGTTTGGATGTCCTTTAAACAGTTTAAAGAATATTAAATAGGCAGTACAACGAACACTTTCCGCCATGTATAATTGTAAAAGATCGATGTCAAAACAGCGAATAATTGGGTAGAACCAGAGACTTTTTGGCAATACTATATGAAGTCCTTTACCCCAGTCTCGTTAATAGAGATAACCTCATCCACCAAAGCCACGTGGGTCATCTTCTTTATTCCCAGAATGCATCGGTCGGAGACGTTGAGCGTGCGTGCATCACAGAGGAGCCGTAATGTAGATACCACAAGTCTCCTCTCCTGAAAAAATATATATAAAAAAAACAACATAGCATGATATATTACTGTACTGACAACCATCAGAGAGAACTCGCTGGAAAATGGACTTGAAGCTAGCAGAAAGGTAAATAACAGAAACTGAAATAAAGTAATATGAACTAATATGATGTACATTGAGGTCATGCTGTTCCAGCCCCCACCCCACACAATTCTGCCAAATTTTGAATGATTTGAATGTTAAATGATATTCCCCAAAGGAGGCACATCAGATTTTGCATAAGATCGCCCCCCCCCCTCCGCCTTTCTGAAATCTCTGGATCAATTCCCAGTTGTGAGGGTTTTATGAATGACCTAATTCTTATGATCATATAACATGATTCAACTTTGTCAGGGATGGATCCAGGAATTTTTTAAAGGGGCAAGGGGGGGGGGACGCTCATATAAAGAAGGGCACAGTAACGCCTCCGGGGGCTTGAGATTTATAATTAGAAAATCAATGCTTGGTTCGGAAAACGGTAGGGTATGTGTGTGAGGGGGGGGGGGGGTGGTCCTGTGCGCCCTCCTATAAATCCGTCTCTGTGTCTATTCAGCAGTGCTGTGCTGCATGATCAACCAGCCATGCGTACGCATGTAGTACCTTGAACATACCTCAGATGGCAGCACTATTACGTCAGTTGATGGTTTTGAACTAAAAACAACAAGAGTGATAATTTTTAATGATTTTATTGTGCTATGTAGCACCGCTGTCAGTGCCGGGAAGATGCTGGGCTTGGTCCCATGTTTCCCCCCTCCACAGGGCGACCTACCCCGTCCTCCACGGCCGGTCCAGCACCCCTGTCAGTCCCGGGAAGATGCTGGGTTTGTTCCCACGCTACCCCCGTCCTCCAGGCGGCCTGCCTGGTCCTCCAGGGCCGGTCCAGCACGCCTGTCAGTCCCGGGAAGATGCTGGGTTTGTTCCCACGCTACCCCCGTCCTCCAGGCGGCCTGCCTGGTCCTCCAGGGCCGGTCCAGCACGCCTGTCAGTCCCGGGAAGATGCTGGGTTTGTTCCCACGCTACCCCCGTCCTCCAGGCGGCCTGCCTGGTCCTCCACGGCCGGTCCAGCACCCCTGTCAGTCCCGGGAAGATGCTGGGTTTGTTCCCACGCTACCCCCGTCCTCCAGGCGGCCTGCCTGGTCCTCCAGGGCCGGTCCAGCACCCCTGTCAGTCCCGGGAAGATGCTGGGTTTGTTCCCACGCTACCCCCGTCCTCCGGGCAGCCTGTTCGGTCCTCCAAAGCTGGCCCAGCACCCCTGTCAGTCCCGGGAAGATGCTGGGTTTGTTCCCACGCTACCCCCGTCCTCCGGGCAGCCTGTTCGGTCCTCCAAAGCTGGCCCAGCACCCCTGTCAGTCCCGGGAAGATGCTGGGCTTGTTCCCATGTGCACGTTTCCCCCGTCCTAGGGCGGCCTGCCCCGTCCTCCAGCCCCCCCCCCCCCCTCGTTGATTTATGCAGGAGGATTTCCCTCGGTCCCACTATTACACTGTTTAAAAATCCGTAGTACAGATGGAGTAGCTGGTCCTACCTGCCACCGCTGGTTACTGGTAGGACACAGTGTGGAGCAACAGGTCTGCTCGTGCCGTCGAAGCAACAACGATTTAAAAATAAGTAGGGTAATCATTGCATACTCAGCATAGGGCAGCAAAAGCAATTGAACAATATTCACTTTTACAATAAATGAAGACGTAATATTACATTTTTAGATGACAATTGTGACTCTTGTCTTCTTCGAATGTGGACAGGTTTTTGTTGAGGTATATAGAATGGTATACAACAAAGTATTGGACTCCTCATTTAGTTCAAAGGCAAAAACAAAAGTGCCTTTCTTCAAAACATGAAAATACAAAAAGAGCTAGATTTGATGAGTTGAGATAATCATTGTTGCTATTTGTTATACAAACTTGTTTTGCATTTTGAAGTTTTAAAGAATATCATCAGCTATATTAAAACATTCTTTTTTTTTCAATTTGAATATCAGTCGGACTAGATTAAGTCTTGAGTTATAGTTTTGGAAAATAACTGCAACGTTTCCAACATAATTATATACACGTTTGTTCTGATAATGACAAATATACATGGTGATGGAAAAAATGGACGGATCAATGACATCCCCTCGACTATTCTTTACGGACACCTGTTAGACCGAGCACTAGTGTGATTTGTGTGAATATTGATATTTCACGAACGTTAACTTTGACCCCTTGTCATTTCATGATTTTTAAGAGATAGTATAACTTTGGAGCTTACGAATATAACATATATAGAATGTAAATGCAGTAACGGACCAAGTAAATGGATCATTGTAGTGTAAAATAAGGGTATTTTAAACAGTTAAGGGGAGTGGGTAGGACATTTATATTTGTATCCTTAGGGATCCAAAACAAATAAGAGGTATCAAAAGTAAATAAGAAAAACATTAAAAAAACAACACACTGCACTCTGTGAGTCCATACACTCTCCATAATGTCAAAAAAGAATGTACTAAGTATGATTATAAATTTTAGCATCATGCATTTTCACCTTCGAATAAGGCATTTTCACTACACAACATTTTTTTGCAAACCTGATGTAGGTTGACAAATCGAAACATGTTGATTGACGAATGATTATGACATAACCAATCTACATTCTCCACCAAAGCTGGGAGTTGGGTTTTACACAATATTTAACATTGAACATTATTTCATGTACCTATATCATATCATTAGTATGAAATTGATATCTACTGTCGATCTACACATCAGCTGTAGAATTGATATGTTGGCAGACAGAAGGCGGTATCAGACACTATCCCTTATGTATAAAAATAAACTTAAGAATAAAACTAAATGGCACACTAACCATGAAAGAAGTACTAGTAATTCAGAAAGGATAATATTCTCTACTGAATTGGTTACAACATCCAAGTATGAGAATAGCCCACATTATGTTGGAGCCCATTTCTGAAATGATGTACCACCTAACCTCCAACAGTCTTTACATGCATCAGCTTTTAAGCAAAATATTAAAATGCTATAGATGCATTCATCTTTGTCTCCGTGATGCACAGTCATGTGTACCTATTGGCCAGGTAAAAATGTGACTTGTTTACAATCTTTTGCCTACTCTCAATTTAGACAGCCAATCTGGACAATATGTGACTTGTTTACAATCTTGGGCTGATTCTTAACTTGGACAGCCAATCTGGACAATATGTGACTTGTTTACAATCTCAGGTTTATTCTTAACTTAGACAGCCAATCTGGACAATACAGTATCTTTATTATGAGTTATCTGGCTTAATCTTAACTTATAGAGCCAGACTTGGATTATTTCTAATAGTGTTCATTTTGCAGTTACCTGGCTTAATCTTAGATTATACAGCCAGACTAAATGTAATAACATATCTCTTAATCCTACCTACATGGAAGAACAATGTTCAATGAATGTGGTTTAAAAAAAAAAGAAGGAAACTCACGGGCGTCATACACTCGTCGGGGATGTCGCCGAGGCAGTAGCCCAGGTCGCAGTACTGAGTATACACCTGGCTGTCACCCAGGAGGAGGTCCTTGTCCAGGTCATACCCCAGGCACCAGGTACCGTTACCACACCTGGCCGCCAGGGCGTCCAGCACCATGGTGTAGAAGAAGGTGTCGGCCAGCTCCTCCAGTACAACGCCCGCGCCCAGGTAACCCTCCTGCTGCTCCACGTTCAGCCGGCACACCTGGGAGATGGGGAAGGGCCTCTCGGAGCAGGGGAGGGGTGGGGTGGTGGTGGCAGGGGTGGTGGTAGGAGGGGTAGTGGGTTTGGGTTGGGTTGGCTTTGGGGCATCACTGGAGGAGGGTTTGGGCATGGTATCAGTATTAGGAGTAGCGCTTTCTCCAGGCGTTGTTTCTTGCACTGATGAATTGTCTACTCCTCCAGGCGTGGTCTGACTTTCCTCCAGGTCCCTGTTTGCCCTCCTAACCCCACCGCCCGGGAGGAGGTCATCCAGGGCGGACAAGTCAGTGTGGAACTGCCAGACGCTGCCCACAGCCAGCAGGAGGAACACCACACACACCACCGCACCCTTCAACCTTAACCTAGACTCCATGGTGTCCTCGCGAAACAATCTCACAAAATGGCAATATCCAATGGTTCAATACGGTAAATAATCCTGGTTTAAGCGGGACGTAAATAAGCTATATAGGTTGGTTTAGCTCATATGTTTGCTACCCATGATGTGTCCACTGCTGGGTATGTAACCAGAATGGACCATGGAGTAATGCTTAGGACGTGGCAGGAAACACCCCTCCTCCCGTGGCTGAGTCACCGGACCGTAGAGTGGTAACCTCCCTTTAGACAATGATTACTATAGGTAAGGAGGAGACTCAGGGGGTTGGGGTGTACTTTCAAACAAAAACGAAGACCAAGGGTAAACCAGTTAACCAACGTGTAATATGAAATACAATAAACCTTATTGGAATACCAATTAAAATATATTTTTGACACCTTAAACTCCCTCTACAAATATTTCGCAATGGTCTTTTACGCCAAAGACTACTTCATCTGAAACTTATTTCATAGCCTATGAAATGAGTCCCTAGTGATTATGTCAATAGTAATCTTATAAAATCAATATGTTTGACCTCAACAAACTATAAAACAAATATTTAGCTTTATTGCTTTAAATGCAGGAATAGGAAAAACCTAGACATGGTTTCTCAATTGTTGTCGCGGGAATGATATCATGTATGGCGTATTTTCCTAATAAGTGCCCCCCCCCCTACCTATACCGCCAACCCCGAGGGCGTACAACAGCTGTTAGAGTGGGGCCGTCTCGCTCGCAGCTGGTCCACAGGGGCAATACACAGGAGGCGAGAATCAATGGGGAGTGACCACGTGCACCACCTCTGATTTTAACATGGTTGGCCTTTTTACATTACCCCGAAGGAAGATGCAAGCAATTTTATTGTTGTAGACGTTCTTTGTAACAGATGGGGCACATAATTATTTTGTTTGTTTGTTAGCTAGACTGTTTTCGCATAATACCCAGCATGCTGTTGTATAATTTGCCTGATTATATATTAGTAGGTCCGAGTGAGAACATTCTTTAATGATATAAACAAAATGTGACGAAAAGTGTATGAATATATAGGCCTATATACGTATTGTTTAGACAAACGATTAATGGAATAGAATATAGCATACCAAAAAGACAGACTATTGATAACTATTTCTTTGTGCACGACATGGAAACATTGGTAAAGTGAATATGTAAAAACTCAATTTCGAAGCAATAGTTTTACGCGATGAACTATAATTATCTGGTCATTGTTTCTCAAGAGGGCACCAGCTCGTAGTTGTTTGGCCTTGTTTGCCATAGAAAAAATTTACTTTTTATATACTACTTTGGCACCGTAAATACAGTTTTTGGTATTCGTACACTCACAAAAAATCTGCTCGTGCATGGAGTTTATAACAAAGTATAGAAATCAAACAGAGTAGTTGAATGTTAAGAGAAAGCAGTAGTTACTTATATCTCTATAATCACTATCTAAGATACAATGCGTGTATTTTTAAGAAGACAAACGTTATACTTTTGTGTGTGAAGAAAACACTACTTTTATTGCACACTTCCCATTTTGCTTGAGATCTTGTGTGTGTCCATTGCACGATTTATTGTTTATAACAAATGTGAGACGTCCTTTGGACAAGCATGATTATTCATTTAGGATAACATTATGAAGGAACATACACTATGACTCTACAATACAAGCATTTGATATGTTATTGTACATGTATAAATATAAGGGGGTAAATATGAGCCAATAATAATGTTATAAATCCTTCGAATACGTATATACAACAAACCGTTCCTAACAAACATCCAATCTGTTAAAAAAAAAAACAGCGCGAATTTTCTGGTTTTTATTTTATTATTTTATGCAAAACTTTCGTCTCCAGGGTCGGGTGGCGTCCCCTCAGTTGGGGGTACTATCATGTCGTCTGTGATGGGCGTATCGGCGTCATAGAGGGCGTTCAGGATGTAGGTGGTCTCCCCGTCCTCGGCACCAGCACCCAGGCAGGGGGTCCTCAGAAGGTAACCCCCTTTGACCAGCACCACCAGGAGGGCCGAGATTAAGGCCACCCCCAGTATACACCCGATGACTATACCTGCAATGTCTCCACCACCAAGACCTGTAGTGTAGAGAAAAATAGTTATACATCACTGCTTGTCATGGGTTTTACTTTGTATTACTTGAAATTATTTTTGAAAGACAACATTTACACTCAGATCACAAATTTGTAATTCAATCTATTCTGTTTGTGATCGGTTTCCTCAACATATACTCTTTATATTTTAGAACCATATTGCAATCTGATAATGCAGAAACGACACAAATAAAAATATGTTACCTTGGTTTTTGTTCCCACCATCTTGATGCTCTGTTGTGGTTTGAGCTGAAAGTAATAGTATTATTTCAATTGTTTTAGTATACTGGTATCGTTTAGAATGAATCTGTTTGTGAAAAAGTAGTTTATTCCTGCAATGTGGATGAAACACTTGATATCAACCAATATGACAGGAGTCATTTAAAGGATCTAAACACTATAAAACCTCCACAAAGATCGAGAATTAAGGCTCTAATCTATCCCTAGCATCTATCCAGGATTGGGTAACCAGAGGGGAAATCTGAATGGTAAATAGTTCTTACCTTTTGAAGAAAACGTCGAAGATGGTGAAATTTTAGAAGATAATGATGTGGGTGTAGTTGTTGTTGTTGATGTGGTAGTTGTTGTTGCTGTAGTTGTTGTTGATGTTAATGTGGTAGTTGTTGTTGGTGTAGTTTTTGTGGATGAAGTAGTTGATAATGTTGTGGGTGAAGTAGTTTTTATAGATGAAGGTGTTTTTAACGTAGAGGATCTTCTAGTTGTAATAGTAGACATAGTTGTAGATGAAGAAGTAGGCGTGGATGTAGATTTTGTTGTTGATTGTGTTGTAGATTGTGTTGATGATAACGTTTGCTTGGAAGTAGATCCAGTTGTAAATTTAGTAGATGAGGGACTCGAAGGGGAACTTGATGAACTAGTTGTAGTGGATGTGGTACTTGTTGTTGGACCTGAAGGTGAAAAAGTGTTTCTCTCCGATAGAACCTCTCGGTACATTGTGTTACATGTATAACATACAAATCGATACACTGTCCTCTTTCAGGTGCTTTTTCATAGGAAAGCGCATTATGTTAAAGCTAAAACTAATCAATTATTGATAAAGCTATAGCTAATAATCAAGCATAAGGAATTGGGGCGGGTTTATGAAGTATATATAGGGGTAAATAACCGTGAACATATTATTAGGAACATAGTATTAACTTCATGTAAGATGCACAAGAATTTATTAAAGATGCGTCGTGTCTCTGCTTTATTTTGTTAAACCATCCTGACATGTTTTAGAAAATGCACTGTAAAATTTAATGATATCTTCTATATCGGACCTTGTTCTACGTCGTTCACCAAGAGTCGCCACTTGACCTTATTGTTGACCTTTGTGCTGAAGGTCAAGGAGGTGAGACTTAGTTCTCGACTTAGTTTCGTATAATCTTCCACAATATTGCCTTCGCCAATTATGTCACCCAGTCCTAGTGCAATTTTCTGAAAGAAAAAACATAAACATCCCAGTCCTCTCTTTTGTTGGCTTAGTTTAAGCACCTGACCTGAATTTGTTGGCATAGTTCAAGCACCTCCGAAAAGCCTACTCTAGTCTGAGATACCATAACAATTATGATAACAAATGATGTCAATTTTGACTATAAACTCATAAAACTGTTCTTTTGGTATGGCCATCACAGTGAGTGACTACCTCCTTTATACTTGATGTCCAACCAACAATTCATTCATGAATTACCTAATTGTAGATCCCTATTGATTCCATATGATCAGCTTTTCAACACTAGAAGCAAGAGGCAGTGGGTATTATTGATTTATGTTCAGGGGCATTGATTATTTGGTATTCAATCTGACTCTTGATGATTACACGTTCTTGCATCAGACAAGTGTGTATTTTCCAATCTACAATATTTCTAATATATACAATTTGTAATTCTTACCTTATCGGCCCAAGACAACCAAAACCTTGTGTAGTTTTTGTCTGACACCAATCCATCACAGAGCTTAATGTCCAGCGGCTGACCATCCTGGTAGATGGAGTATTCTGACCTGCCTTCTGCCAGGCGGACCTCATACCCTCTGGCATCGTCCACTCCAGGAGCCAGGCTTACTGTAATCCTTGCACTCTCCTTCGTCATAACATCAAAGATGACAGACTTCGCGTCCAGAAGGACCACGTCTGCACTCTGCTTCACGTTATCATCACCATCAGTGGTTAGCAGAATGGTATCCACTGAAATAGAGGACTGAAGTATGTGAGTTTAAATGAGCAGGTAATATATAGGAAAACAAACAGAGGCTGACAGTACAACCCTGAATATGAGGTGGGTGTCGAAAAAATTACTGCTCGAGGCTGTTAGGCTGAGGGCTGTAATTTTTCTGACATTCCACCAAGTATACAGGGTTGTACTGTCAACCAAGGTAAGTTTTCCTTATATTATATACCATATTTTATGTGTTATACAGAAAATAAAAAGGAAATTACCAGTGGAGCAAAGTGGGCAGTATCCCAATGTATTGATTATGCACACACTTTGACTGGTGTCAAGCAGTTTTCCCTTATATTCATTATTTTATCTTAAATTAGGACTCGATCACTACCTCCATTTAATGAGACTGCATTATTTCACCTGACATTAAAAAAGTAATCATGCAAATCCATTCAGAATTTATAAAATAAGGAGGAAAACATTTTACACAGCAAAGCAAGTGGGCAGTATATATATAAGAATACTGCCCACTGTGCCAATACACCAAAAATATTGAATGGCAGTGTCCAGTTAGTATTCAAAACATATTTCGGCAATTGGTATATAATATTATCTCTACTGGATAAAACATGCAGATCGGTTCTAAACTTCTATTTGTTGAACAGTTTATTTCTCTAAATATATCCCACAGAATCACAGGGGTGGCTCCAAGGGGTCCTAACCCCCCATCCTTTTGACCAACCCATGAACTACGAAAAAATAGTGAATCCCCTTTTAGTACTTATAGCCTTTATGCTGATCCCCCTGTCAGAAATCTTCTATATGCCCCTGCAGAAGTAAGATGCCATAGAATTAAGTGATAGAACATCTTTGGTTATTAGAATGAAGAAAGATGTAAGATTGTTTTCACCATCCGCAATGTCAATCTCCCAGTTGCCATGACAGTTGAACCAGGTGGCCACGCCCACAGCGCTCAGAGCGGGAGTAGGCGGAGTGAGGTCGAAGTAGGAAAGCAAGGGTGATGAACCAAATATACCTCGCCCAGCATTCAAAAATAGTCTGTGACTAAACACATTGACATCTATCCACATGGGGGAAAACCTTTAAACAATAAATGATATGGGAAGTTATTTGTTGGTGGGATCTACACGTGTGATGCTTTAGGTAGTGCAAAACAAAAATAGATGCTTTAAACTAAAGGTATGTATTCTTGAACACCCAACAAAGTAAACGATATTCTAAAAAATGTTTAAAATTTAATAAGTCAAAAGTTAAGCACATGTAAAAGGCAATTCAGATAGGGCAAAAGCCAGCTAATTAATATATTAGTACCATATACTTTGCCAACTCATTTGTAGTTTAATGTACATGTCTACTAAACTCAATTGATTAAAATCTTATGTTTATTAGTCACATTATGATAGAACATTTCTTTCCTATTGTAACTGATGCAACACTTTTACTGTCCAAGTCTCTCTTCTTGATAACAACTAAGCATATCATGTCCGCATCTATTCCTACCTTTTGACAGTCATAATGTCTTTAGTCATTTTGGCGTCCTTTACATCTGACCCTCTTCTTATCTCCGACCAGGTGTTGCTGTATGACCCAAATATGACCTCTATCTTGTTGTCTTTCTCGTCGTCCAGGAACAGGGCCAGGTGGGCATCCCCACAGGTGCGGATAGACAGGGGTAGGGTGAAGTGGGAGGGGTCGTGGGGCACCACCCTCAGTCGGTTATAGTCGTGGTCATTCGGAGAGATCTCATGAAGAGTATTACCTAGAAAGAAGTGAAATTGAGTTAGATAAACAGTTATACTGGTTTCAAGATTTGATTTTTGATCACAAATCATATCAAATGTTAAATACCACTCAATCTATGGGAAGCAATCTACCATTAATTATTATTTTTGCACGCAGGGGTGGAAAGGAGGGGGAGTTGTCAAAGGCTTGAGCACATTTCTAAGTGATTTGAAACGGTAGTAGTAGAGCCAAGACAGTATATCTAAATATGTACATTAGTAATGGATGACCCCTAAATGTCTCACCACACAGAAAGGATGCTCTGTGTGGGAATTAAGCATTGCAAATGTTTTAAGTTTTTAAATGATACCAAGCACATCAAAATTGGATAGTTTTCAAGGAAGTTACAGGCTGTTGAACACAGTCTTCCTGAAAATGGCAAAAAAGCCTGGATGTTGAATAGTTATCTAATTAGTAAGTAATGAAATAAAATGTCCCCATAAATTAAAATGCTATCATATGTATAACTTTTGATCTAGAAAAGATAATTCATTTTAATTTGGATTGATAATACAATGAAGTCATGATTTTCCAAATTGGTTACAATTTTTGATAAAATCTGCAAAATCTTGTCATTTCCATGGTAACCAAACATCTATTGTGAGGTAATATATGGGGAAAAACATTCCATTTACATTTCAAATCGAATGTTTTTCAAACAATAAGGAACATTTAGAGTGGGATAGCTAAATTCTACACAAAAAGTTGACATTTTCATCTATATTTTTTACAAATCTACCCACATCTCCTTTAATATTAGCCGTAAAGCTTAAGATATAACCCCTCCGGGCATCCTTTCTGTGTGTTGGGTCACCCTTAATTAGAATGATTAATTATTGTTTATAATTATGTTCTCGATGTGACAACTTTTAATTCTTTACCTGCCTTTTTCTAAGTTTGTTTACTTATGTAGAACTAAACTTTGACATAGGTATTGATATATCAATGATACCTTTTGAATACGTAAGAACATTTGAAATATTCTATCATTATACACTAATATATTTATGTTGAAATACGGTGTTGAAGGGAGATGCTGAAACTTGCCTTTGAGTTGAAAAAACTGCCACTGCACTATATGATATGGACCACTCACATACTGCATTCCCGGTGACACCGCTCCGATACGCTCTGTCTTTGAATTGTATTTAGACCTGCCATGAAATATAATCCAGTTCTGTTTAAGACTAGATACCATTGTTACATTGTCTGTACATAATTTACAAACTATGGGTATATTTTTCAATTTCCTTTATTAGCCATGAAATATTGCAGCAAATATTTCAGAATACATTATATCAATTATCGGAAAAACTTCAGATCTTCAACAATTATAGTTTGGCCTTTCGCTTAAAAAGGGTAGTATGAATAGCGAGACAGAAAGGCTTCTATAATGTACCGTTAACATCTATTATGATAAAGCTGGAAAAACAACATACGTGAGAAGTTTGTTCTTGTGTTTTACTCCTCCTGTCCCAAATGTGAACATGTCACCAGTCCAGTCAACCCAGAGGGTCTTGTAGAGGTCACAGCTGAGTACCCCTGAGGTGTAAACGTCCTTTATCACAACGTTTCCTTCCTTAAGGGTTGTCCTACAAAGAAATGGTAGGTGTTTCTTTTTTAGCATTTTGTTCATTTAGCATGTCCCTTTTACATTTTGAATAGTATTGATGTTTTATAACTGATTAAAGCATGAAGAGAACTCTGGGATATAAGGATTAGAATGTTGAGTAAAAGAATGGCAGTTGGCTTTAAATAATAATTATTGTGGGCTAATTGGAAATTGGCGGTTATCAACTCTGGAAGGCTGGCGCCCCCTTCTGGATCCCATCTCGACCTCCAGTATAAGGGGGGGGGGGACCACCTTCTCCCGTACCGTTGCCTGCCACCTATATAAACACCTCCGCACCGGCCGCTTGACCATCTCCCTGCTGCTTTGCCCACCATCCACGCCCACGTGACCCTATTATTGTATAAGGCTACTTGAGCCGAGAATCTGTATTTTATTTCATTACTTTAATCACGTTGTTCCTACCCTTTTATTACTTATGCTTTTATGTGATTAAAGTTAATCTAATCATTTTTCTCTCGTCAGACTTCCCTTTGTCGATTATGGTGATGATAATTTTTATCTCACTAAAGCCTCACCTGTAGCCCATGGTCAGGGTGTAGGTAATAGGCCCCTGTACCCCAGGGGAGAAGGCGAGTGCGGCGTCCGAGCAGGCCTTCACCCTGAACACCATCCCGGTGGTCTGAGGTACGGAGAACCAGTGTATTCCCGCCTTGTCCTGAACACCAGACACAAAGGACACCATCGACTCTGCAATGGGTAACATATGAAGGGATATTGCTTTCATATTCCTTATCATCACTGACTTTATCTCAAGAGGAGATGATTAAATCAATATAAAGTTAAAGTGTGTATAACATGATTTTTTAGCAACAAACTTTCAATGACTTATCAATTAACGTAGTTTATTGTCAAATATAATTATTTAGATGTAAAGCGTCTCAAATTGATATTTAGGTGATCATAGCATACATTTCCATGATAGACTTAAAGAAATCGTTCATTTTTGAGTTAAAGGGAGCCAAAACTGACAAATTCAATGACATTTTCCAAATTCAAATAATCACGGAAATTCATTCCACAAGCCTATTTATGGCCTATATCAAATTGTAAACTATGAATTATATGGCAGAGAATCATTAAAAAACATTTTTCTTGCTCAACTGAATTAATGCGGATCCACAAAATGGGGTTTGCTTACATCCCTTGTGGAATTCTAATTTGGTTTTAGCTGGTTATGAAATTGTTGTCAATTATATTGGTTTTGGGTCAAATGCTCTAAACCCAAAAGAGGGTGTGTCAGGAGGAAAATGTACATTAACATTTTCTAAATATACTTTAAATCATATTGCATCCTCTGAACTCGGAGCCATACACAACACGTAAATAACACTCTAGACAATCTGTTAATGCCTTAGATGCCTTCAGGGATTCAGAAAAATGCAAGCAATTCCCACCTTTTAAGTAGTCGAAGGCCCATTCTGGATGGCTGCTCTTAGAAGACTTGAGGGTGATAGACCTGACGGTTCCTGTGATGTTGGTAGTTATGAAGTGTTGCTGTGAGCTGCTCCCATCACTCACAGCGAGCTGCTCGTCCGTCCACCACACCGTGTACGTCCTCAGGGCTGGGCAGTTCAACAAGCCTTGGTGTTCCACGAACACTTCCTGGCCCTGTGTATTGTGAGCAAACTATTTTCATTGGGTTGCATAATAATTGCTTTCAAATAGGTATTTATGCCTATGCATGTAGAAAATACAGTACTCTAGAGGTTAAATATTTAGAAATAAAAAGATCTTTTGGGTAATTGTTCCATCGATGTCCATCTCTAGATATATAATCAACATACAATTTGCTGCACCTACAAAGCCTAGAATGTCGCTTACACTAAGAATCTCTTTCCGAAAGATTTTTGATGCTTAGTAATTTTAATATAATGGATCTATTCAAAGGGAAATGCAACTATATTTTGCTTTTCAACACCTGGAATATTTTATCCCAACGAACAGTCGAAATGTATCCAAAATACAGTATTCTGAGTAAATGGTATACATATATATGCTTTCCCCAAAAGTGTTATTTGACATGCTAAATAATGCTCTGCCTAACGTACATCATCCTCAATCTTTTGGTTAACCATTCACAACTGCTACATCTATCACATCTTAAATACTTACACCAACTTCTATGGTTGAGCCTGTGTTCTCACGTGCCCCAAAGGTTATCTTGTAATTGTTAGCCGCCTGACCCACACTGGCTACTTCAAATACGACTTCAGCATCCCTGCAGGCCCTGACTTCTAGCGTAATGTCATTTTCATTTGGTATAACTAGGGCTTTGTCTCCAGAGGAGGTGGACTTATCAGAGAAGATCCTATACATGTTACCTGTGTACATTTGTTAAAGAAAAAAAAGGACAAATTAAGAGTATGTTGTGTGCAATATACCATATCTTCATTATTGAATGTGGATTATGAGTGATCGGCCTTACAGGCTAAACAAATATGTGGGTGATTCTATCACCCATCATTGAACTGTTATCCTCTATTTTTTATTAGACAACTTTAGGGCAGTTTTGGTCCCCAATAAGGAACCTGGATCCTTATACAGATTCTACTGAAAAACAAAAGCTATAAATGTGTTAACAAAATTATTCATATATGACTTACTGTTATGGATAGAAAATCGCCAGCTTGCAGATTCTCTTGCATCAGTCTTTATAGACAGGGCGCTCAGCTCTTTACTAACGACGAGATCAACAGACAGCAGGGGATGGGTACCAGTGGCCATACCCTCCCCTATCTGGGGTAGATGGAGAAATCAAATAATGTACTTGAAACATCATTGATTGTGCATTACTTACTCTTAGATAAGCAGACTTTATAATGTTAATGGTATCTATAGGTAATTATGTGTACACCTTGTGGTCAACTAAACAGAAACCCATGTATTATGTTTACAACAAGAACAAACTGTTGGCATTAAACTTACCTGAAACTTTCCATCCTCCCAACTGAACCACATTGGAGTGAAGCTGACAGAGTTGATCACTGATACAACTGTTACCTTCTTCAGTATAGTTCTCTTCAGGGGATCACTAATCCGTAGTTCAGTCGAATTAACCGTGACCTCCAGGGCCCCCTCGGTGATAATCCCTGGGAGAGGGGAGAAGAGCAGGAGGACAGGTAATCCTCCAGCCTTAACGTCCACGATGATGGATGAACGGTCATTGATGACATGGAGGAAATGGTAGTAGCGAGAGATGTCACTATCCTCGTTGTATGTCACAGCGGAGGCTAGACAAGCGGACACAAAGAACAGATAAATAAATAGCATGTGTGTACATGTATGAACTAAAATAGCTAGATGTGAATGTACAAAGCTAATTGATATTATCCTTATTTTTTAATCGTTTTGATAGGGTTTTAGTAAATGACCCATATAACCATTAGGACGGAGTTCCCTTTAGACCAATGAAAGAAATATTCGTTTGAAATAAAAACATGGTGTGAATTGGAAACACTTATATATTATATCAAGGGCTGAATGATCAGAATTAGAATATGGAATTCACAAAAGCAAGCACTTACTATCAGCCATGGATTCCTTTAATCAAATTGAAGATTAATTCTTATTTCTTAAAACAAAATGATACACTTCCTTCTATCAAATACAAACTGAAGCTTTATTATTCTAATGGAAACTCTTACCGTGTGAACCACTAAAGTCCCATAGAATCTCGTCATCTGGTGACGTCAGAGTAATGTAGTTGATGTCAATTGGCCTGAGACTGTACCAACGTAGGATTTCCTTTCCTGTTACATCATTCTGACGCAGGGTTAGGTATGACTGAGTCCATGACAAGTGGAATGTCCTGGGTTCATAACAGTGAAGGATATCTGGGGTTGGCTGTACAAGAAATCATGTTAATCAAGAGTGAAACGTCCAAAATCGAGTCAAGTTAAGTCAATAATTGCTATGATATCAATAATGCATTGGCCATTCTCTCATGATTGAACCATTATGAAAGCACACATTTCCGTTGGGCCTTTTATTGTGGTCTAAAATATTTTTACTTATTATTTGAACGGTTTGAAATGACTTATAAGAACAATTTATAAGAGTAACTCTATTAACAATTTGATGGCAACAGGGAAGACACTGTGTTCCCGACAGTTTGCAGCTTACGCCATGTCTAAGTATTATCTTTTCACATTAGAAGGTTAAAGTAGGGTGATAAAGAATTACAGGTGAATACCAAAATACCTTAGGGGCCTTCCATTTAGTACATATGCAAAAAATCACAAATTCTAGACCACCCCCCCCCCCCACCCTCCCCTGAGGCTAAAATATGCATTGGATTTGTATAGGAACGTACGCAAAATTCCTAAAATCTCAGACCCCCCCCCCCTGGTGCGTACATACTTAATGGAAGGCCCCTTATGGTACCTTTGCGAGATACGAAATCAAAATTGAATAAGAAATAAAAAGAATCATGAGCATATTATTTAGCCATAAATGATATGCATTATAAAAGATAAGTCACATGCCTAAACAGGCGTTAATGCTCACATACATATTGTTACTTCAATTTCGTGGTATGTAACAGCCCACATTGTTTCCATAACACATACCTGTGAGTATAAACCCCAGTTGCTCTTCACCCAGCTCATTGTGTTGTGCTCACCCCCTACAGTTAGCTGTATATATGCCTCTGAAGGGTCTACGCCTGGAACAGAGCTGAGGGACAGGTGTGCCTTTTGACAGGAGAGGACCGTGAACTGGAACGAAGGCAGGGCCATCTGCAACAATGGTCCATCGGGTACGTCAGGGAAGGTACGCACTGCGTACGTATTGCCTGCACGTAAGGTTAAAACAATGTTAAACATTTACTTTAAAAATGATCCTTTTTATTAGTGACAAAATTAAATTTTCTTCCAATAATGATTAATCAGTAGATATCAATAATAAAAGATACTCATTCATTTATCCACGTATGTTATTTATTATCAAAAGGATTTGAAAAAAATTGCAATTTTCATTTCAGATTGAATAATCAAAAGCCCATTTATATAAAATTCATCGGAGCAAAGAAAAGGGAAATGAGTGGCATGCATTATTGGTGATACCCAGCATGGTGAGAAAATATGAAGAAACTATAGGTATCTCACTTACGTGTGTACGTAGGAAACTCCCACATAGCATCCCCCTCCTCTGAACAGAAGTACAGCTCCAACACATCCAACCCTTTTGGTTCATGATAACCAATGAGGGTTCTTTCATTCACAATCACACCAAGACCAAGAACAATCCTGGAGTTGGCCCATGACACCCATAACTTAGTAAACCGACTGACGTCCAGGATGGTTTGGTTTATTTTGGCAGAAGCCACAATGATGGCATCTATAGTTCCCTCATCTGTCCTAATCAACCATAGAAATAATCTTCAATAACAATTATGCAAATGCTTGTTGTAAATGAATTCTCATCTGTAATTAATTTGTACTGACATAAATCAAGCCATACACTATTGATGGAGACGCTACCGAAGGAACACTATAGTACTTTTTTTTTTTTTTACTTATAATGAACTAAGTGAATTTCAACTTCATACTTTTTCGACCAGAAATAAACAGGAATGATCTGAAAAGGCACCTTGTAATTTGCACGTTGGTGTTGTTGATTTTGATTTCATGAACCCACATTCTGTTCCAGAGCCTGACCCTGATCGTCTTCTCTGACCGCACCTCAAAGTTGAGGTCCATTTCACCCCCTGTCCTGTAGGTGGCAGGCAACAGGCACTTTTCTCGGGATTCTATCATGGCTGATACAACTGAAAAATAGTATTTTTACGTTAGATCAAATTTAGTCACTTGCACAATGATGATGGTCATTGTCATTGATGCCGAATCTTTGTATGTCGCTCATGTTAAAAAGAACTTACAGTGTGACTTGCAAAATTAAAAAAAAAAATAACAGACGAAAACGACCGATTATGAAGAAACAATTGGATTCCTGTTTCAAGAATGTTAGAAATAGACCGTAAGTTTAGTATTAATTTTACCCAAGTTGCTTTAGTACTAGGAAGAATTAAACGTTATTAACAGTTGCAATTTTTTGTTCATGTGTTTGATCTTTCTCCATTCAATAATGTTATGAATGTTGTTACTGTCGGCTTTCCTGAAATCCCAGTAAGCTTCTTCGGCGTCATCTGAAGATACAGCAAAGGCCAGCCCATTGATGTCAAACGGTTCATCAAATTCGTTGGTATAGTCAATGATGGTATTCTGGTTCACCTCAGAACCAACCCCTAGCCTGAAAAACAATAAAGTATGAAGCCATGTAAAATCAAGTTTCTGAATAGAAAATTTGTATTCCTTTAAAAAAACATAATCGTTCGTGAACTTTTGATTATATAGACAGCGGGGACCCATTACAATTCAATAGATGTTTTCCCAAATACAGTCGTGCAGTAATATTACTTTTCGATGTAAAGTAGTTGTAAAAGATGTTTAATGTAGGTCAATTGAGTTTGTTATTCGAGTGTCTACCAAAATAATCCGTCAGAGATAATATATCTGTTTCTCCATATATGTTCACCCACCTGAGCAGTGTTCTCTTTGAGGTCTCCCTCACCACACTTAACCATAAGTCGACCATGTCCCGGCCAAGGCCGATGGAGGTAGTGTGTGCTGAGCTCAGCACTACCGTCCAGCCAGGCTCAGGGTTCCAACTTAACTTAACCTCTGCGCCGTCTGCTGTGAGGTCGAATGTATACTCATACGTTTTCCTCTCTTTGTTGTCTAGGTTTGCAGTCAAGAGGATCTTTAGTGAAGAGCTGAATGACTGGAATGAAAATAACAAGGTAGACTAGTGTTTCGTGAATGATAATCAAGGGTTTTATAGTTAGTTATTTCACTTGGCCATCTACATTTACGTGATCTATTGTGTGTGTGTGTGTGTGTGTGTGTGTGTGTGTGTGTGTGTGTAATTATATAACTCTTACAAGAGAAGAGTACACTAATGAATTAGGTAAATTAATGATAATCTTACCATCAAACTGAACCTAAAATATGACTTTTCCCATGTCAGCCACACTCGGCCGTATTCACCTTTATCAGATTTTGATGTGACTTCAAATGCTTTATCTGAAAATCAAATCAGATTCCCATACAGTTCTACAAAGAAAGTACAAGGTAACTTTCGATCAACTTTGAATAAAATTTTAATGCTCTGGTTGTATTTATGCTGGATATTTTTCAATTTTCCCCCGACAAACATACAAAAGAGTTGAATGATATCGAAATTGAAACTGCCGAAGTACTTGATGAATGATATCATACTGTCCTAGACAAGGTTCACTATTCATACAATGATAGATTTAGAATTTATTTCAGGTAGAGGATCCCATGGTACAATAATGACGCCTATCTATATGTTCATGATAGATATCATATCAACTCAACTTACCAGGTCGAGAGGAAAAGTCAAACAGTGCCTGTATGTTGACAGCATCCTTGTCTATGTGTAACCCTATTGCCTCTATTGGATGAGAAGAGCTGGCGCGAGAAGTGTCCCAGTCTATAACATCATTGGCGCCCAGAGTGTCTCCTTCACCTACCTGGATCCGACCATTGGCCCAGGATATCCACAACCACAGATCTTTGAGATATAAGAGTGTGTATACATACTAAGAACTATCATTGTTTATTTTAGACAATAATAAAGTTATCTTTCTGAGCAACGACCTCGTTTCGACAAAGAACTATATATCTTACAGATAAATTTCTAATTTTTCCAGACTCATTTCAAGATAAAGTTTTAAAAATTTGTTGACATTCAACCACCAAACAATTTAGATCTATTACATAAAGTTTTGAAAGTACATTTTGAATCGTAAAGTGTTTGTAAACACTCTGTAAGCCGGTAAGGGGGTAACAGAAATGAATAACAAAATCACTTAATTGTTATCAAAATCTATGCGTAAAGTGAAATCGGAAATTAATGATAATCAACTTACAAACTTTTGGGTTTAGCCCCAAGGGCTCCCCCTCATCCAAGTTAACACTGCTGTTTCCATATCTGAGGGTAGTCTTATCAGTGGTGAGGATGACCTGGTAGGTGAGGTCTGGGGTCACATGGATGACATGAGATAAGAGGATCCTAGTCTCAGCTCCAGTTTTAACCCTAAACATGATGTGGTCAGTACTGGCCATGGTCAGCCACTGCACCTCACCAGGCACCAGTCTCATTTGAACTGCATCTCCTGAAATAAGTGTGAGAAGTGTTTTTGGTAGTGTACCTTTCACAACTGTAGCAAGTCATTTATTTTGTGAGAAGTGGTTTTGGTTTTAGCAAATAAACTTATGAGTTTATTCATATTACCAAATTCCCTGAGGAACTTTTTAAGGTTCGGTAGTGTTTGTGATTGGAATACAGAGCTCAAATATGAGATTTTAGATAAATCGTTTGTCATTGAGTGACACACAATCAATATCGATTTAACAGTGCTTTAGGTCTATCTGCGTGAGACGATTCAATAAAAACTTGGCAAATGACGTCCAATTTTCAGACGGATACCCCCAAGACAATAACCCCCCGGTCACTTACCCCCTTTAGATGTCGGGGGGGGGGGCGGTGTTTTTAGGGTAAGTGTCCGGGGACTAAGTGACTTGCGGGTAAGTGTCCAGGGGATACTTGTCCCCACAATATACCAATAACATTATGCTAAGTCAGATTTTCTTGTTAAAATTTAATGGGCCTAGTAGCATTTGAAAAATAAAAGCATTAAGCACACCTCACCTTCATCTTTGTCAACCTTCCACTCAGCATTAGTTGTTTGGTCTTTGGAGCTAAATGATACCGATCCAATTGAAAGTGGTTTGGGGTCTTTCCATTTCATGAATTCTTTCTGCAGTGCCTCTCCCCCAGAACCTACCCGAATGGTACCTCCAAACCAGGTGATCCAGAACGGTCTGTACTCATCACAGGTAACAAGGCCAGGGCGGCTGACCTTAGCCTGCGGAAGGTCATCTGTAAATCTGGATGGGAGACATTTTGTTGTACTTATTAAACCACATTCATCCTTGATGATCTTCCATGTAAGTGAGTAGACATACACAATATCAAATGATTAACACAATGTAATCAGAAGCACTAAGTTAAGTGCATAGACATATTGCATTTATTTAATATTTCAGTTCAACATGTTGGATATCTGGTATTGGGTATTGTGCACTAAGTTAAGTTCTCATTAGGAAGTATACAGTCTCAAGATTATAACTCGATTTTTAGGATTATAGTCACTTTATTAATTGACTAGATTAGGGATAATTAACTAATCAATTAATTCAGAAACACATGTAACCAGTGTTTGGTTCTAAAAAATCATTCTTAATGTTATAATAACCTTGTTCTGTTACTGTTCGAGTGATCTTAAAATCTATAGATATATGGAAATATTTTTCTAGTGTAGCATACAGATTATTGGGAAAATGAGTCACTGAAATGGTTATTTTGGTAAATCTGATTAGATGACATAGTCTTACCTCTTAATGGTAGACTCGGGGTGCTTGGGACCTCCCCCTATAGTGACGACATAACTGTCTGAGAAGGTCCCGTTCCCTCCATGCTCCGGACCCAGGAGGAGAACGCCCAACTCACAGGTCCGCAGACTGAACTTGATAACGTGACCAGTTAGCAGCACCCAGGAGTGTTGGCTTGAGCCGTCAGGGGGCGTGGTCAACTCAAACTCCTCCCCTGTAGAGGGTTTATAAGGTAAAGCACATAAATCTCAGTTGAATTTATATTCTAATTTGATTTCTTTACAAACCGGTCAAATGCTCTATCATGCAACAAGAACATGGGGAGAATCAAACAAGCAAAGAAATTCCAATTTACATTAATTTCATTACCTAGAGAGACCTCTATTCAGCTACTGGGGGAGGTTACTGGGCATTTGGGCAATAATTTTAATATGGCCATTGTTAAAATTAGTTTCATTAGATTTAGACTTTCTAAAAGCTCACCTGCGCTTTCACTGAATCTCCATGTGCCATTGTTGTCACTTGGGGTTGCTATGGTAACGGCCGTGATGTCACCCACAGCCTGGGTGGTGACGAACATGATACCACGTGACCCTACGTCACGTGACAGTCCCACCTCCAGGTCACGTGACGACCACCTGACCCAGAAGTCACGTGACTGCTGACAGTCCAGGGCCCCGTCCGTCTGAGTCTGGTAGAGGATGGTGCCATCTGGGGTTCTGGCATTGGGGAATATTGGTTTTTAACTTTCGGGTTAATTTACTTACCAGTAATAAGAACACAAAATAGATAGAATAATATTATCAAGCCTTCTAGTGGTGCCAAACAGAGAGTTAGAGTTAAATGAGTATGGACATTTTGTGATTGTATTTATAAGTGCCTTACTAACTGGAATTTTGAAAAAGGTCTATAGCCAGTTGTTTGGTCGATGTGAGCTTATTAACTGAGTTTATAATAGTGATAGATTGCAGGGGCGGATCCAGGGGGGTCCAGGGGGTCCTGACCCCCCCCCCTTTCTTAAATCCTGTATGCGCCCCTGGATTGATAGGGATTTTTGTGCGGTGGGTCATGTATGCCTTGGTGTCATTGCTTGGTTTTATAAATATAGACTAATGAAGAAGACAGGGCGCACCAGAACACTCGCCCCCTTACATGAACGTCAAATCCACATGCTATAACCCTACTGAGCTGTGATTTACCTGATTGATGAAGCTGTGTTGCCGTCCTCTCCAAGGATGACCTTCAACCCTTTATCTGTGTCCTTGACCCCTGTGGTGAGTGTGACCTCAGCCTGCTGACAGGCCTTGACCTTGAACCTCAGATAAGCACGATCATTGATGGTCAACCATGTCTCTTTAGTGCTATCGTCCGTTGAGACATAGAAATCCTCAGCTGGTAATACAAATTCATTGAATGTACATCAAATGGCAATAATTATATTTCGTACCGATTAATTAACTTTGAATACGTTTTTTATGTGGCACTTTGGAATTTATAAGTTGCTTGAATAATGTTCATTTCCAAAAGATGTAATGGAAACAAATATAACAGCCTGCCAATCCATTTTTTTAACATAATATCCTTCATGGGTCTCATCAGTTATATAAAATTTCTCCTTTTTGCATTTTGCATATATATTTCATTTATCCGCCATTAACAGTCATATACTAACAGAGTCACACACCATCACCCCCAAACACACACGACCCCTAGATATTTTTTAACATAATTGCATCGAACAATTTATTCATTAATTAACCACAAATAACTGACCCACCTGAAGCAGCAGTAGCAGGTACCTCCCAGCGGCGGTCAGTGCCCTCATACCCCCACAGACTGGCTGCCCTGATGACCGTCCCAGGAGAGGTATGCTCCAGGGTCACCATACTCTCCCTGCTCCCCTCATCATACCTGCCCTTCCCCACCTTCACCACCTTAGAGTCCCAATACACCCAGAAGTCTCTATCCTCAGTACAATTAAGAACCCCTGGAGTCTCAGCAGTCTGAGAATTTCCCCCTTTAAGGTTCTGAATGCTGGTTTCGTTGTTATCTGTTCCTCCTAGTCTGATAAGGTAACCAGTTGTTGTATACTTGTCTGGTACTTCAGATAAGAGGATGGTCATATCTTGGCAGACTCGGATGGTGAAGGAGAAGGAGTGGCCAGAGAGGGTCCAAGCCAGGTCTGGTGTATTCTTTGAATGGTAGTCGCCGGCCACAAAGACTATGAAGGTGTCTAAAAACGTGCATTTATTTTACATGATTTCGTAACAGGACTGGGCAACATATTAGCATTATTAAACACTCTTGAATCATTAAGTTACTTTTGGAATGCTTATTCAGTTAAACCCTTTTCACAAAATGATGATAAAGTTTATGCCCACTACATAAGTGCTATTCATACTGAATAACATCGCGTTCAGTACAATATTTTTTCGTAGAATGTTATGTTGTACATAAATAACAAAACACATGACTGAATCATTGGAATAGATAAAATATGTCATGATGAAAACGTTTGTACGTACAAGACGGACAATAGACTCTTCCTTCGTAAACATATTGCACAAAACATACATTCTGACGTAACATACAGACATTCAATGACAACCAGCCAAGAATACTTAGTGTCCTTTTCCACTATTCATATGGATCTTAATTAGAAGTATAGTATTGTGATGGCCAACAGAAGCTAGCTGCTGTCCAAAGCAATACATTTGGTAATTAAGGAAATTGGTCTTGATCTATTGAGTGGAATATTGTTACTTGCCTTCTTTTAATATCAGTCTATCCTCAGCTAGAAGAATAGGATCAAAAGTGTTATACACTGCAAGAAGGATGATCCTTATGATAGTATCGTGTCTTAGATAAATATAAATCTTATGATAATTTGGTGAAACGATCATATATACTTTAATTTGATTTCTATTCATTCCTTAGTATCTAATACTAGTTATTACTTTCACAGTTAAATTGTTGAATAAACAACAATAAAACATCTATGTCAAACATCTCACACAGGACATACCGTATTCAAGGTTCCCAAAGGTAGCCTCTCCTTTACTTTCAACTCCGATCGAATTAAGTTGTGGTGCTGATTTCAAAGAAGCTGTAAGTACTTTGGGTTGTCCTGTTGAACTTGGTATCTCTACTGACAATGTTTTATCGTCCCAGGACACTAGGAATGTACTGTCATATAGCTCTGAAAGAATGTCGGGGGTGCTCTGGTTGACCAGCGGTGAACCATCCTTGTCCAATATGTACGACCATTCATTGCTCAGCTTGACCTTGGCAAACAATAAGGATATGCTAGTATTATTGTGCCTATTAACACATTTGCTAATTCAATTGGTTTTCAGTCCAGCAAAAGTAGAGGAACGAGTTAAGATCGTCTTTAAACTATTTTAACATCTGTAATAGTTTTCGTGTGAGCTATGCTTTCTATACACGTTAAGATGACCACACTATCTATAGTTGGAATGACAAAAGGACAATTTTAATTAAATTTGATTTGCGTTTCTTGATGGGATTTACGGATAGATTTATGAATAGATGCTGTCAGGAGAAGACATTTATGAAAGATAATTGACTTGCCTTTTCAATGCATATTTGGGCAGTCGATACGTGAGAGGAGAAAACGGTATTTGAATACAAGTATTCCTCATCCCTGTAGAACTTACCATGTATGCTAAATACTCCTTCGCTCCAGGGACATAGGCCAAAAAGAGGTTAACATCTGAATCTGATCTTACAGTGAAACGTGAAGATGACAAACCAAAGACATCTGTCCAGGTGGTAAAGTATTCTCCCCGAGTGCTGGTTATCAAAGCATCAGCTAAACGGAAAATTGAGAATAAAATTTACCTTGTTTTCTCACATATTACGTTTTACAAATACTGTATCTAGTAGTTGCAGGGGCGTATTAGGGGGGGGGGAGGTCCTGGAGGTCTTGACCCCCCCCCCCTTTTTTTGCTGGATGTATTCACGAATGCATGCGGTCTTAGAACTTAACCTCTATGCTGATCCCTCTTTCAAAAATCCTGTATCCGCCTTTGAGTTGTATGTAAATTTGTGGTTTTTTGCATGTAGTTGAACATGATATTGTGTTGATTGTATAATAATATCGAATAGTAATAATTATGAGCTCCTGTGACCAGAATTTCACTTGACCATGCAAGTTTGTTAACCAATCGGAGGCATGGATGGTCTGGGACTAGACCATAATGTACGAGTAGCTTTAGGGACATTAATGAAAGACCTGTAATTAGAGATGAAGAGAGAGAAAACACAAGTAACACGATAGGTCCCGAGTCATTACTATAGACTCAACACTAGTATAAAAGAGGAGAAGCATCACAATGTATTTAAAAATGTATTTTTAGATGGATTTCAACAGCTGAGACCTGATATTCATGACCATTGCAATAAATGCAAGTAGAATAAAGGGTTATGAACATCAAATCCTTTACTTACCACCAAAATAAGAATACACATCAGATGGCCCCTTATTAGAGGAAAGCAGAAGGTCATCACTTGTCTCACATTTCAGCAGGTGGCAACTGTTGTTTTTCATATTGATAACATTTGCTCCAATGTGGCAGGCTTCTGTTATACAATGTGCAATGCGGTGCCCAATCAGATGGGCCACCTGGGGACAGTTCGAGGACAAACCAGAACTGACCTCAGACACAAGTGTAAAACTGTAGTCACAATCAGCAGCTGCAAAAAGAATTGTTCTGTTATTCGAAAATTCGGTTTGAGCTATAATTTTTTTGTATTAAAAATGTTTTGATGGATTGTAAAGCTTTACACTGATAGATAATAGACCTCTCATAACTATAATATAAAAACACAAAACCTATCATATCGTAATGATTGGGTAATTACTATTTTCATAGGAAGTGCTTTGTTGACACTTGTGAATAATGGAATAACTTTGTTATGCACACCTCGATCCCTCGTCTACATTATACTTGTTTGACGCTCTTCTTTTTCGTGGACTTACTCATGAAGTCTGAGATATTTTGTGCTGGAAGCTCTTTTAACAGATGTTTAACAACTTACTATCATGCTGATCTATCTGCCATATATCAGTCCTTTCTGAATCTAGAATTATGTGGTTAAACCCCTGCCATTCAGAGGGCATCTTGAAGAGGAGGTAGGATTGTTGATACAGGTCATTTGGGCCAATCTCTAGAAGCCCATTCTTCCAGGCTACCCAAAATCTGAAAAGGAATAGCATTGCATTTGATTTATCTTGCATTTGCCGAGTGTCCGGTATAAATAGTCGTTATAAAAGTAACATTATATCAGAAAAAAAGAGAAAATTTCACTCAAACAACTCTGTGAATGTCTCCAATAAATTTCCAAGATATTGTTCTCGGTAGGATCTTTAATTGGATGAGTGTAGAGCTGGATAATAGAGATTTTTGTTTTGGTCTTTAGGGTCTTTTGTTAAATCACAATGTTTCATTTAGCATGGTGTCTATGATTGGCAGTTCAGATTTTTTCAAGTCTAAACCTTCATAAGATCAATCGAAATTGAGAATTCAACAGAATGTTAACTATCATATGAATATTGTGCGTACCTGGTATATTTGTCGTACATTTCTGACGTGTCACCTTTAACGAGGTTAGGTACACGCATTGAAACAGGTAGCAACGAAGTATTGGTAGGGATGATCTCAACCTGGATGGAATGAACTCGGACCATTATAAAGAACATAAAATCTGTATCATTAGAATATGTAACTAAATGGGTTATAAATTTAGAGTGAATGAAATTAAAATCTTTTCGTTATATAATTCCTGACGTAATCAGGTAATGAGGCAATCATAATATTTCAATCTATCAAATTTATTTGAGATGGGGATTACAAATTCGTCTCTGAAATACAGGTATCATTGAACCAAGTATAAAATATCCTCCCATAAATCAGAACATAAGCACAGGGACATGCTCGAACTAAAAAGATCAGAACAAGAATGCCTCTGAATGATGACGATCTGGAAACCTCGCCCAACTAAACTGAGTATTTAAGCAAGGAGAAGTTGCAAGACGTATCAAAATCGTTCTGTTTAAACAGACCACCAATTTTTCCTGGTTACCATGTTGTCGTAGCCGCCTATCACCACTGTGACTGACTGCGGGTGAGTTGTATCCTCAGTAGGTGATAGACAGAGCTGGATTCCATTATCAGTCCTTGTCCCGAAGGTCAGAAAGTCACCAACCACTTTGAGGGTCGGCTTGTTGAAAACGGTTGACATGCCTTGAGTTGTCGCTCGGAACATATTCCCTGCAAAAGGATATTTCAATCAAGTGCTTAGAGTTAAGTTGTAAGATCTGCCAAATTAATTATCTCAACAGAAAACTCACTCGGCCTTGATATGAATTAAACTTGAATAAATTACAATTATCCTTTCAAAGAAATGTTTGATGTGGCTACCATGATGCAGAGCAGCAAAGGCTATAACAACAGTTAAAAATTGGCTTCATTTAACACCCCTTGTTGCCTCTCTTTTCATCAGAAAAGCTGGCATACATGGCATGATTCTATCTGCTTTAATACTGACCTCTTGACCATGAATATGAATTTCAAACTCTTCTATAGAAAGAAATAATACACATAATTATGATATTATATGCATGTTGGTGAGAAGCAACAGACAACCAGTTTGGAAGAACAAATTCTTCTACTAAATAATGAGGCATATCAATATAATGCATTGTCTAGCACAGATATTTCAAACATAGGTTTTATAGCCTTATATTCAATATAGAAAGTAGATATTAACCTTCATTCCTCGCCATTGTCCATTGAGCACCTTTTGGATCTTTACATGAAACAACAACCGTCTGAAACTTTACATCCAGGGGTATTGAATGTTTTATAACGGACTGAGACCCCTGGAAGGCTCCTCGCCCAAACTGAAACTCGTTTCCTTCAAACGACAACCAGAATGTTCGGTACTGGGAACAGTTGAGCAGGTCAGGGTAGTACCTCTTTTCGAGCTGCTCAGAGCCCCTCCACAGAGTTGTGTAGCCTTCCGAGTCCTGGATAAACAAAAGCATATATGCATTTATAAACCCTTATACAAATGGATGATTCCCCTTCAATGTCATTTCATTTCTCATTGAGTTTTCCAAATTAAACGTGCATGCACTGGTTACTGGTTCGGGAAATACAAGATGATAAATGTATACGATATGCATGCAATTTCACTCCAACGCTCAATCACATATATATAGTTGCTAGTAATATTTTGCAAATTACAATAAATCCCGTTGCAACCATGGTACTTTTATACTTACAGGATATTTGGTCAGACTCCTAACATATTAGTAACAAAACTTAAATACTCATGATACATATATAATTACAGGAATGGGTTTAAGGTCAGACATGCTGTCATACAATCGGGGGATCTGTCAAAAAATCTACTTCGCAATACGCAGATCTTTAACGCGAATGTAAATAATAATTTCCGACCTTTTCCCCAATATTTTCCAAAACCAAGTAACTCCTGCCCTACCTGTATTTCCAGCACATATGCCATTGGTCTGACGTAAACGGAGGACGAGGAGAACCTAAGGACGGCCCTGGAGCAGGCCTGGACTTTGAACATCATCCTGGTCCTGTCGACCAGGCTGAAGGTGACCGCCTCCTGGTGATGGTCGGGAGACGTGAACACGTGGGATAACTGGACTGCAGTGGAGAGGTGGAAAGCGTTTAGATATTAAGCGATTGTTGTTGTTATATCTCATCAATATCGAGATATTCTCAAGAATGATGACGATTAATCTCTCTCACTCATTTACTTGCATCGTTGCTTATTTCATAATATGAAATTGATATCTTATGACGTATAAATGACGTATAAACATAAATATCCTGTCACTTGGTAGCAGCAGACACAACATGATGTTATTCACTATACAAAGGTACAATTTGAAAAGATTAAATGAATTAAAACAAGCTGTACCTTCATGCTGATATAAAGACCACGTGGCATTCCCCTGTTTGGAGGCCAACCCCATCGTTTTCAGGTCTGTATCAACAACCTTTCCTGGGGTTCTCAGCAACCAACGTCCTGCAGCTGGACAATTCAGGTCAGCTGCCTCAAGACGTATATATCCACCACTGTATTGGATTTTATAGAGCTTTTCTATTTCACAATCTAGTAAACATGTATCCCGCACTATGTCTATTAGTTCTGTGTTCGTTTTATAGTCACGTATTGAGAACAACTGTTTTGATGTTTCACCAGGAATCCGTACGCCTAGAACAATCTCAAATGATTTTGCAGATGGGTTCGTTATGTCAGCAGATATGAGAATATGAGCACTTGTACAGGAAGCAACTCTAAAATAGATAGTGTGATAAGTCCATGGGTTCACGGCGAATGATACATCAGTGAAGGAATTAGTTTCCGCTGCAGAGGTCATTATTTTGTGGTCATTGGCTGAAAAAAAGTAAGTGTTGGGAGACATTATAAAGTAAAGAATTCTTATTTTTATTAAAAAATTAATATTAATAAACGTATCTATTTTAATTTTCTTTTTGTGTGGCATCTCAACTTCGCGGGTAGAAACGGTATATAATACAACCTGAAAACAGGGGTTGTCAATTAATTACGTACGCGCCAAAAGGGTGGGGGATATGAATTCCTTGAAAATGTGGTACTTTCCTGTACAAATCTTTAAGGTATTGGGGGGCGGGGGGAGGGGAAGATATAGAATTCTGGCAAAATGCTTGCGTAACGCCCCCCTCCCCCCCCCCCCTACTCATTGCAAAATGACAGGATTCCATCTGAAATAGGTTTGATCATTATCGTTAACCTTATCTATTTACTGTCTTATATGGATAACAATAACAGGCAAAAAGAAAAAGACAATTACGTTGAAAACCTTGGAATTTCCAGTCAGCTGCATGAACCCCTTCACTAGTGAAGGCTATGAAGTTCACGGTAAACCTCAACTGTGTGTGATTCCGGCGATTGCCCACCTCTCCATTCTCATCTAACGTAGCCGTTGTCACAAACCCATCCTCCCACGTCACCAGCACCTTCCTGTAGCCCACACACTCATCTGGGGATGGACCCAGGGCTGTCTTGGGCTCCTGGTCCAATGATATCTTATAGCCATATTCCTCCAGGACCTCCACTGACTCTGTGAGGGCCAGGGTGGCTGTGGCATTGCCGCAGGTGGCCACCTCCAGGGTGAGGTAGTGCTCCGGTGGGGCCGACCTCCAGTACTGGTGGAACCCTCCAGTGGGCTCTGTACGCACCTCCAGGGATCTGACTATGTAGTTATGCATTGTAATTTTAGACATGAATGTTCAGATTTACGACGTCATTGACATTTAATGTTATGATAAAATGAAGATAACATTAATTTTGTTCCTTGATATATTCATCATATCACATTATACCTAATGTGCTTGATATTTATTTCAAAGGTATTATGGGGGTTCAGATTGACGGACTCTGTCCTGTATTACAATTTGCTTGCTTCATCCTATCAGAATTGGATAATCATAACCGATAGAGTCAACGTACATAGAACATTTGCAATAGAACACGCCACGCATATAATTATATTTCACAACCCTTTTCTGTCTAAAATCATCACCAAATTTTACATTATTGTGCTATGATATTACTCGTGACACGTCGGAACTGATTAAGGAGGCTCAAGTCTCCACATACCTAAGCTTGTATCCACCTCCCACCTACTGGAGACATTGCCTTCAGACAGAAACTCCACGTATGTTAGAAACATGTCGGAATACTCCATAAACAACCATCTATCATGGAATCCGAGGAGTCGAATTGCAAAGCGGGTACCACTCCAGGAAATGGAGAAGGCGTTCTGCTTGCCAATGGTCAGCATATCTGGTTGTAGTTCGTCTTTTTTGAGAATCTGATGACAGATATTAATGAGGTCAGTTGCATCTGGGGCACCAATCCTAATAGCGAAAGTCACAGACTGTCATAATCACTGGTATTCCTCTTACAAGTCTGAGCTAAATAGCAACATACTTCATGTATGGAATCAGGTCGACATTTGTTTCAATGATATGTTTTTATTGCAATTGATGTCGCGTATTACTCATGTCTACTAGACCAATACGTTTTTAGTAGACTAATCTGAACAAAATATGAACAAGTTTAGTGGCTCTGTGCCAAGCAGTTGTGATTTCAGAATGAACAATCTTTAACACAAAGATGATTAAAAGAAAGGTTACCTGTCTCCCATTAGAGTTTGTGGTCTGTATAAGCTGGAACCTCTGGTTGTCCTCGGCCCCCAGGACGGCCGTATAGGTGTAGAACGAGTTGACCATGTTCACCTTTACAGGTACGGTAAACGGGGTCACCCGGAACTCCAGGTAGTCCTCCGGGGCCGCCAACTTGGCAGTCGGGGAGGTGGTGCCTGTCGTCTCCAGGTGGTAAACCTCCCCTGAATATCGGTAAAATCGATGTGAGTAGTATAGGACATGTGGGTTTGAAGGAGGCGCCTGGAATGGCTACTGTCATTTGAAGGCGGTGATCTTCCCAATTGAGATATCACCCACAAGTCGTACAGGGAAATTCGCTTATGAAGTAAATATCATATTTACCGCCACGTTAAAATCGGGCTATAGCTTTTGAATTAGAATATTTCTTTTTACTTTAATAAAGTAAAAGAAATGTAATTCGATAATAAATTATAACTCCACGGGAAATCCAAGCTTATTGTATGTATTGAACATCACATAATTATTATTATGTCTTTGTATTTTATTTTCTGTAGGCCCTATGCTTTTCATCGCCATCAGATGTGCAATGCAACCCTTATTCTTATTCCTAGATATGTTAGTTTAAAACAAATTACTGACCTTTGAATTCCATGATCTCCCACACCTGCCTGTTCACTGACTCGGTTAGTGCCAGTCCAGAAACACCAATCGGGTTAACTTCTGCCCACAGAAGGACCCGGTCTCTGCCCATCCGGGCTCCTTGACCCAGCTGTATATGACCTTGACCCCAACTGACCCAGAACGTCCTCATCTCTTGAGAGTTCAATACATCAGGAGTATCAAGCTCAACTAAGGGTTTCCCCTCTTGTCCATTTTCATCCAGTTTAGTAATAAGTGTCTTTGTGTTTCTATAAGCTCCTATGGTAATCTTATACGCATGAGCATACCGAACGTCCGGGGAAGAGGTCAAGAAGAACTCAGCATCGTATTCTGCTTTCACCCGAAAGGTGGCGCTCGTGTCAGTGTCTGATAAGGTTTTCCAGTACTCAGCTCCAGGCCTAGTAAAGAGTATTCCTTTATCTATTCTCGATACAGTCCCTGAAGTATGAGAAACGAAATGCTAGTTTAGTTTTCTAAGAAAGAGTTTTCTGTTGGTGAGTAGTTTAATAGTGCAGATTTAGTAGTGCTACTATCTCTAGACAAATAATTATGTTAATAATATGCCATGCCAGAAATACGATTGTAGTACATATTTCCACGATTATCTCTTAATTATTCATGTCCAAAAGAACTTTAATATTGACTATTGAGAAGAAGCTACAAATAGAATCAATTATATAAAAAACAACTGTGATTTCTGTGATTTCAACTATTAATAACAAGCTACAAATAGAATCAATCATATAAAAAACAACTGTGATTTCCAGGATATGTAATTTCCTATAACAAAATAATATGGTTCAAATTGACATCAGAAACAACTAAAGTAACTGTTTTACAGTTCTAAAGCCAGAAGTTGACAAATTCTTTACAAGTCTATAAACAGAGACTTGTTACATTTTTTTCTATAAGGTTCATACTTTTTATGAACTAAAAAACTTCAGCTTACCCTGCTCCTGGTTAAATCGCCAGTCACAATCAGCGGTTTCACTAAAGCAAAGGAACCTCATATAGCTTAGAGGAAAATCCTTTTCAACTTCCAACTCAAGCAGGAGGTCCGTTCCCAAAGCATTCCTTCCCAACCTTACCCTTCCATCTCCCCAGGTCACCCAAAATGGCCTCTGGGTGGTTTTATCCAGAACATCTTTGCATGGTTTGTTCACTTTCTGGTCAGTTGCCCAGCTTTTTATTTCACAGGGGGTACCTTCGCCACCTATGGTTATTTGGTATCGGTAATCATTCGACCAGTCCGAGGTGGATGAAATATATATATTGGCATTGGAGGAGGCACGGAGTGTGAACTCAAAAGATTGGAGACGTGTGGTTAGGGTAAGGAAGTCACCAGAACCAAACATTATAGGTAGATAGAGGCTATGATGCGGTTCTATAAACATAAGAGGTATTGTTATGTAATAAAGTTAGGAGCCGTAGAGAAAATAAACATTGATCATACTCTAGTTGGTTTTAAACATTTATGAATATTATTACAATCATAATGATTAAATTATGTTGTTTAATCTAGACATACGCTGTATTACATCCAGATTGTGGGTAGCAGGTTTTCGCATGTAAGTGCTATATGTATGTACTTAAACTTTATGATACATTATCATTATAAATTATACCACATTGATTTCGTTTTAAACTTTAAACCTTAATACCCAAAATCAATACAATAGCGAGAAATATGATAGCCATTAGAGTAGAGAATAGCTACTACACTGGTGTACCTTCGACGTGGTGCAGCTCCCAGTTGGCCTCATAGGTTGACGTTAGGGAGATGGCATTGATGTCAAGGTAATCCTTGTCAGTCAGCTGCATAATCCTCTCAAGTCCAACTACCTGCCCCTTGCCCACGCGAATTTGTCCTGTATGCCATGACACCCAAAAGTACCGGCCTGGCAAAAAGAGTATTGATTAGGCCTATACTAGTTATTGATCTAAAATGTAAGTTTTTGAGTTTTTCAATTGTTCCAGGTTTGAAAGCATATTATTCCGGCTAGAAATAGCAATTGTTCAAAGTAGTAATTCGTCACTTACGAGAATTATAGGAAAATTAATATTAGAAAAATAAGAATATCCATACTCATACGATCTATGGGAAACTTAAATCTTTGTAAATATAGGCGTTTTGAAAGTAACATTCGCCTTGATTATACATGCCAGTTTTTGTTGCAAAAGGGGGAGGGATTAATGACGTTGATGAAGTTGGTCAGACATGTCGAGTATATATGAATCCCTTATTTGGATTGCATGATGAAACTATAATAATTATGATGGTACTGAGCAGCTGAGCTCTCATTGGTTGGTTGGTTATTGGTGTTTAATGCCATAGCAACATCTTGGATTATATCATGGCGAGAAGGTTTAGACAATTCTGTCTTTTTGATGATCATATCTATGAAATGACCATAATTATCTAAGAGGAGCTCGAGGTAGAGACCATATACCCCTACACTTTTACCAAGGCAGTTGTTCTTTAATGTGCAGGGTCCCATAGGCAGGGCCCTACACACAACAGCCGGTGACTATCTTGAAATCTCCCCTCCACCCTCGTGCCTCCGCTGAGCTCTCATTTCTAATCATAATCTAAACATTATGCAATTGGTTTCATCAATTACCGACTTTGAAGAGTCTCCATACCTTGTGTGCTGCTCAGGATCCCTGGAGTACTAGCCTCAGATGCCCAGCTCTCGCCTCCTTTAAATATTCGGGACCTTTAAAGCAATGATACTTTTAGAAGTTATCGAAAATAGAAAACACAATTGAAAGAAGGTAAAAGAATGGGAAATTAGTCATTGACAAGGACTACTTACATTATTCTAGCCAATCACACCATGTTCTTACAATATATCAATAAGAATATGAACCTTTTTTTGCTATACAGATTTTATTTCGTTTTTAAAGTAATTTGTAGGTTGGTATTCCAATGGGTACGTTTCAGATTTCTTTTGGATTGCATGATTTAAGTTTTTAAATCATATTTTGAGTTACTTCTCTCCATCGTCAGGTAGGCCCAGGTCTATCTGGTAGTAGTTGTAGGAGGCCAGGAACATGTAGGTGGCGAGTCGGAGGTGGACCCCTCTACAGGCCTTAACCCTGAAGACGAACGAGTTGGTCTGTTCAGTCATCACCCAGGCCGTCTTGTACCTCTTCTGTTTACCCATGTCAAAGGTCCGTATAAACACACTGCCGCCTACAAAGGAGTTGCAGTCACAATGTCAGCATGTTTATTGATATTCATTGATGCTGGCTTCATATGAAACAAAGCAGCCTTGCAACCACTTACTTCTTAATTGGTATTGGATAGCTTCACTAAACAATAATATGTTAGTGGTGTTTGGAATGTGCCAAATGGTTCAAATGTGGTCTTGCTATCTTATCAATTTGTTCTTTGAGCTGATAGTTCCATGTTGTTTTGAAAATGGTATACATTCTTTATCAGAATGAAAATATGGAAGTAAATCATCATGTGAGTTAGTCAACTCATTTCGGCAATTATTGGCCAGTATACGACACACTTGATACAAGGGTGATGTGGCCAAGATCTTCAGATTGATATCACTCTCATGCTATAAAGACCAGGATCCAAGCTATAGAACCACTGTTTGAAATCTCCTCTATAATCACTCACCATGCCGAGTATTAAACTGCCAGTTGACCATGCCAGTCACTGGAGTAGCCTCCAGGTGGAGGGACTGAGCCCTCCAGGAGGGGTCGCCACTGTCCCACCACAGGAGGGGCACCTCAGACCCTCCCCACCTATGAACCTGGATCACTCCCTCCTGGAGCATAAGGAAACAAAGCGGTCTTGTTATTATAGCCTATGGTAAATAAGTCACATGTACAATTTGTACGTTTCTGTACATAGAACTGTTGTCTACTTATGTGTCAAATATTGTTTTGAATGCACAGGAACTTCATGAGTAGTTTAAGTAGGCCGACGTTCAAAAGCATTAATGGCATAAATTACATATAAAAAGTATGCTGTGGGGATGCTAATGTTTCCTAATCAAATCTTGTGATTAATTGCGATCCCCATAGCAGTACAATCTCCAACTGATAAGGCCCAAATTGATACTATAATTATAATCACAGCAATATGAAACCCTTGTTGGGAAATGCAACATGCATATGGTATGCTTATTGTCTAACACTATATGAGAATCAGTTGGTAGGATTCAACATAGCTCATAACATTGTTCTTAATCACCATTTTTAGACCATTTAATAAACTACTCACGGCCCAGGATAAGGTCATGGGGATAAACACATCGCAGTGTGCAGAGTCCAGTATGGCTGATGTTGACACGTTCTGGACCGTACCGTTGGCCCATGTGACAGATATGAAGGAGTCAGAGTTACAGGCAAAGTTTACATTGATCATAGAGAGGTTCGAGGATCTGGAAAAAAATTGAGATTCAATTAATACATTTAGACAGTGTTTTGATTTTATGTAGACTATTGTGAATCAATTTTGTTGACAAATAGACAGGATTTGACTTAACAAACATGTGCCGTATAAAGGTATTTCATTCATATGGTGGATACTCACCTGTGGAAGAGAGCAATAACACCTGGAGAATTATACAGCCTGACCTTAAATGTGAAAGTCAGCACCTTGTCAACGTTTACCCAATTGTTTAGGAAAGGGGTTGGATGCAGACCGAACGAAGACACCACAATTGCATTATCTGTAATACAATTGTATGCTATAAAGGCATATTGATTTACAAGTTTTTCTTGGGGACTATAACATGGAATTAACAGAAACGTATTAAATTTATAATGAACCTCATTTTGAATTAAATATAAACAAAGTATTCAAATGCAGAAAAATCATAATACTTTCATTTGATCAAAATATATCAAAGTAAAATATATTTGAATTAAAAAGAAAAAAGGCAGCTAAGCAAATCTATGTTTAATAAAAAAGAATATCGAAAGACTAGATTAAAGTACCATCAACACTCCTCATGTGCCAGTCCACCTGCTTGTTCCCAAACAGGGCCAGGGCCCCTATAGAGTGGTTCTGGTCCGGCCTCCAGGTGAGGAAGGTCCCTGCGTCCACCTCCAGACCACGGCCCACTGCACAGGTAAAGTAAGGAGTGGTGGGTGTTGTATGTATATTCAACAGGTGAGCCATTGATTACAATTGGAGTTAAAATTTCCAATAAAGGAAACACTCCCCCCACCCCCAACATTTGATTTCCTATTGCCATGCAAATTAGGTGAGTATCATGTCTCTCCAGATACTTGTTTGAATGACCAATGAAGTATGATATACATTAAAATTAATGTCACTTATTATAATATGTAACAAGTGAGATACCCACCACAGGAAACTTCTTACCTATGTGCGTCTATACCTACTAATAACCCTAACTTAATCTAGTATATGTACATGCATATATGGTGAGTATAGATACATGTAGAAACAGACCTTTAATCCTTTTAGGGTCCCAGCTGACCCAGAAGAAGCGGGTCTCATCAGGGCTGAGTATATCAGGGGTTTTCACTGATTTGACCACCTTCTCTCCATACCCCTTACGGATAATGGTCCTGGTGTTGTTTCTCTGACCCAGAATGAGCAGATGGATGTTCTCCTCATCAAACTCCTTCTCACTCAAAACGATCTGAATTCAAAAACGGTTGAAAAAAACTACGGACACGCTCTGTATCATAATTACTTCTTACTTATGGAATGTATCGGGTAGATTATAAGAAGACATTTTCATCTGTTATATTAATCTTTAATATCAATGGTAAACGTTTTCAGATTCTTTGTGGTACGTTCAAGTGTTCTGTCCTATGCAGATAACTTACACAGTTACATACAATATACATACATATATACAATACAGAAAACGCACACAAATGCATCAATACATTAATAGACTTACACTCATACATATATAATTCAATTACTTAATACAGGAATATATAAATGGAAACATACAGACAGATAATCATTCTTCCTCCTAACATCAAAATAGATTCCTCAAAAGATTTTGATTAAAATGTCCATGATTGAAATCATATAAATATACCAGACTTTACACTCTTCAAATGATTGAACCAACTAAGTAATCAGGTAAACCTCCATCTTACCCTCACGTCAGAGACAGCTTTGACCCCGAACACCAGGTGGGGCTTCTGAGTCTCTGTCAACCAAAGTTGGAAGTTCCTGTTGCCATTCCTCGACCGCATAAAGAGGTCCCAACCTAAGGGAAATGAGATAACAGACTGATCAGTGAGAGAACAAATCAGGAGAAAAGCATTTAAATGAAATGAAAAGAACATTGGACAAAGGGGTTGCAATAGATGTACAGTAATTATCACATTTGTCAGCGTCGATGCTATTTAAGGAAGGGTGCATGCTACGGTGATTTGATTTATGGCTTATGAAAATGGCATTTCCAATATGTTGTTTTCTCATGATCGAATCCTTTAAGCACAGAATTTGGTTGACGCAAAACATTTGACTCTTAGACCTTCACAAGAGATGTAATTCCCTATTATGATGGAATAAAAAACAAACACATATGAATCGGAATGTGTGAACGCGACCTCTTTTTCTTTAATGTGGTCTTGTTGAGTCTACAATTAATTACAATAAGCTGAAACTATGTCAAAACCAATTGATTTCCTTACAAAACAGTTCCCACTAACCTGTTTCACGAAACAGCCTCCAGGTGGCGGCAGACTTGGCCCCTGCACTAAAACTCACAGCGTTAATCTCCACCAGAGGGCTCTTATAGCTGAGCAGCTCGTCCTCCCCGAGCTGCTCACCCTGCCCAAAGTGAAGCTCCTCCAGGGTCCAAGTCACCCAGACCTTGGTGAAGTTACCACAGGTCAATACCCCTTTGTGGTCAGTTGACCCAAGCAGGGCCCCATCCACGCCCTGGAGGAGGCTGACTGAGGTGGGGGTGAGGCTGAGCTGGTAGCAGGAGCTGGAGTTGGTGTCCTGAGGCCGGTAGGAGAGGAGTAGACTGGCCGTCCTACAGGCATTGACCTCCACGGTCAGCCAGCCGTGGGACATGGTGAGCCAGAGGGTGTCAAAGGTGGTGGGGCCTTTGGGTACTTTGAATGTCAAGTGGCCAGACTCTGCAATAGTTAAAACATACAAATGTCCATCAGTATCTAGTGTCGAAAACAGGGATCTATAAGTGAATTAGCTCGCAGTGCCCTACTTTAGGTCATTATCTGATCATATCTATTGTGAAGTTGAGGGTAAGTTTGAAATAAAGTGTATACATATCTAATGACACCTTGGGAGTTCAGAAAGTAAAAACCATTTTATAACATGATTGAATTCTCCATGTATGCATCTCATGTTGTTTGCAGTCGAGGGCGCCAGGACGTGGAACTACTTGGGCATTTTGAGTGGGGGCTTCCTGTCATCAATTAGCATAAAAACTACTCTTCCTAGGGATAGAGTGTATAATAAATACCTGACGTATAATTATGCCAGATTCTGACAATGCAATAATTGCATTTTTTGTAGTTTTTGCAGTTTTTGGTGAAGTGATAAAACATTGTGTCCGCAACACTTTTGCCAGTAGATTCCACATCGGAAGGTATCTATTTGCACAGACACGCTATGTGTTTCACATGGCAACCGAGCACAGGCCCCCACCGCGAGTACAAATCATTACCCAGCCAAGGATGTGACGTCACAGAACGCAATAGGAACGTCATCGTTACGCCGCTCTCTGGCTGGGCTGGACTCCCTACAGGCCCGTACCCAGGGGGGGAGGCGGGGTTGGTGCGCCACCCCCCCACCAAAAGTTCCACCTCTCCTTCAAAAATTCATTCAAAAATCCCTATAAAAATCATAAGAAATTGTTGAAAAGTTCCACTTAGAGACCATCGCCACCCCCATTTTAAGTAGAAATTATTGAAATCATAACTATAAGTTCCACTTAAGGAACCTCGCCACCTCCCCACAGCAGACCCTGGGCACGGGCCTGCCCTACAAGTTATAGGCTAAACGACAGCACATGGACCTGCATGCAGGGTATGCATTCCTTCCCAATGTCTCCCAGACACATTCGTTCTGTTTTTCTGTGTTCCAATATAGGGGCCTACCTGCAGGCTAGCTCTCAGTACATAATGGGCATTCTTCTGTTAGAATATTGTTATAAAGCAAAAGGCTGCAACAAATCATATCAATTTTCCCATGTTTTTGTCGCAAAAATATAATAATCTTATACGCTTGCCATGTAACAAGGATCAAAAGGGGAACTTGTATACAAGATCTACCTTCTTTACTAATGGTTACATTGCACTTACCGTATGCATCCTGCGAATATCCATGTGTTAACAAGGCAAGGAGAACCCTGAGAAATAATGCTTTCTGAAGCATGATTAATGTGTTAATTCGTACAGCTGTGCCATATGAATACTTCTGCCCGCATGAGCTTTACCGAGTTGCAACATAAGCCACTTCACCTCGTGATAATGCTAATTGTTGGAGAGCTTTCGAAAGAAAGTCACAACTAGGGATGAGTTTAGCAACATCGATTTTCACACCCCCTAAGTGGTAGATTATTAATTGATTTCCCCATAGAGTTCAGTATCTCATGGTCCTCATTTAACACCATACCCAGATCTATGTTATCAGTACATATATACACCGCCGTATAGTCTTTGGATGGGATATCTCTATCGTTATCTCCCTGTACCATGCTGCCGGCACTTCCCTCTATTTTCTCGAGGCTCTAGAGATAATTCAAGACGTGCGAATCGAAAATATATGTATATAGGAGAACGTATTGAGTCATTAACACAAGTGATGAAATACGGTTTGACTAAATCTTGATATGATTGGAGAAAGTTGGATTCTGAAAAATAAATGTACCTGATCGAGTTGCGGCTGGAGCTAGAGAAAGACTAAAGAAATCCAAGTCACTTTAGGATATATAAAATAGATAAAACAACAAAAATACGCAATATATATATATATATATATATATATATAGTAGGAAGTTTTGTGATTTGGCAGTATTGTGTTCGGAATCAGCTGTTGGAATCTGCGCTTGCTAATACTATAATTATGTCTTTCAGTATCATCAGGAAGCTTTTAGACTAAGCATTCATTTCTAAGTAATTAGCTGAACACCCCATGTAAACTCTAATCTCATATACATAAGATATCAGCAGAATTAAATGTAACGTACTTCTTAAGGGTTTTAATTGTTCTTCCTAAAATACAATTGCAACATGATAAAAATCTTAATTAATTTCATTCTGTTGTATTTCAGATTTACTCAAGCATGCAATTACCAAAATAATGATTCTTGGCGCAAATTCCATGAAGTACAGAGTAATGCCACTGACCTTCCCGTCGATTGTTATAGGTCGAAATCAATATTAAGTTTTCTTTTTAAAAGGCAAAATTGTTAGTCTACGCAACGTTTAAATACCATATGATAATGACTGCAGGCTATATTCCCTGAAAATTGTTTTATCTTCATGTGGTTGCCATCGTGGCATCTATAGACATTGTAATGATTATATCATGAGGTAGAAGTATCATCAAAATAATTAATGTAGCTTTACGCAAAACATTAAAATGGGTTGGCTCTTTCTCATAGCACTTATACAGTTATATGTATTCAGGGGCGAATACATATCCTATAGATGGAAGGGGAGTCAGCACACAGGCTAAGTACTAAAATGTGCATTTTTGCGCATGCACTTGTCATTTCCGCCTCTTTTCCTAGATTCGGGTCCACCAAAAGGGGAAGGGGATCAGGACCCCTTGAAACCCCCGATCCGCACCTGATATTTGTTAAATTTGTGTAATACATTTAATTGAAAGTTAATCACTTTTTGAAACAAGTATTTTATTTGATGAAGGATTCAACCTTTATTATAGGACAAAGAAAATGTGTAGGACTGGACTGACAAATCCTTTTGATATAACATATGTGTGTAACTCGTCTCTTCAGAGCGAACCCGCAGACAGACACTGAGAAGCTGACCATGACGAGAGATCAAGATCATTTTTAATGTTTCGAGCAATTGCCTAAGCTAATGACTATATCTAATCAACAGCATGGCTTGAGTAGGTACTCAGAAGTGCTCAATTATACAGATCTTCTTGTTAAACTATACTACGATGGGTCGTGTTTAATCAGGGCAACAGTAACTGCAGGAGCGACCATTATGTCGGGATACAAGGCTATTAATTCAAAATGTGAATTACTCTATGACGAACTGGTCTTTTATATCCAATTTTGATGAGTGTAATAAATGACTTTCAACTTGCACAAACTCATTTAAGTGCACTCCCGCAATCGGTTCTACACTAAGAAATAATATTATAGTATACTAAGAAATTCAACAACTAGTCCTTACTACCTGTATCTGCTACAACATGCCTTTAAGTCTTCTAGACGTCCCTTGAGCTGCATAATTGATTCGTCCTCATTCGATCAGGTAAACACATCCAAACCATCTGTGACAATGAGTGTATACCTGTCAAAGTCCGATGTCTACTAGATATGTGTTTTTCTGACCATCAAAACGTCTTGTGGGGTGGTATTCATGTTGTTTTCTTTCGTATGACAATAGGTCCTCAAGTAGGACATGTCATTAAAAGTAACTATTTGACATACTTACTGTTACTCCCACATGCACCACCGTCAATTTATTTCATATCATTTCTATCATATATACATGTATTCAAATCAATCATGCCTATAACATTGTATAATTACGGGCAGTTTCCAGGAATCATTGATTATTTTGTGGCTGCAAAAACACCATTATAACAAACAAAAGAAGCCCTCTTCGTATAACCAATTCAATATCTCCACGTGGAAATTGCCTTTAAGCAGTTGGAATACCCGGACAATAGTGAGTAAATCCGGGGTAAATCTGGTAAATAATTGACAATATAGATGTCAGCTAGCATTACCATGTCAGTCACGCCTTTCAAAGCTACCGGCCCTTCTCCGCCCTGGAGGGAGCCTGGCGTTATCTGGGAACCTAATGCACGGCCACGAACCTAATCAACGGGTGACTGGGGCCAGGGGAAGCAGCCGCCAAGCGGAGTGCCTTTATTCCTGAGTCAGACTGTGATTGGAGAGTGTCCAGACAGACTGTGCCTGGAGAGTGACTGATAAGCAGTGGCCAGCAGAAAGGGAAGGGGAGTGGAGTTAGGGTGTACCTAATGTCGATTTTTAAATCTGCTCTATCTTGTGTGTATTCACTCCAGAGAGAGTGTTTGCATGTTGTAAAGTGATGATTCTGTTGCGAAACACAACATTGTATTTTATAAATGTATATCGGTGTTCTCTCTACGTATTCGTTGTCAGAAACAGTCACACAAATGAAACCGTCAGACCGCCCTTAAGGCAATCCCGTTAAGGGTGTTTTATGATCATGGCGCCCGCCCCCTGCTCAGGTCGCGGGTGCTTGCAGGTCGCCTGAGGTGAGCCCACCGGAGCGACTGACGTCACCGCCTGCTCAGCGGACGCTCACCGGACATTCGCCGGACGCGCATATCCGCCAGCAGCGCGTCCTCCTGTTAATAGTCTCAGCACGGCCTGCAACAGTCATTCATTGGTGCGCGGTGGAGGACGATGAACGTGTTTGGTGGCTGAAGCGAAGCTAGGCTTATAGGACCAACCAGATTATATTGTATCTGTTGTGTGTGACTTTAAAACCAGGAGTTGGACTTGGAAATATTCTAGGAACATTTTGGACTCAATTCTAGGACTTGGAACCCCTCTACAGGCATTGTGTTAGAAATTAGAATCATTCATATCACAGGACTCAATTAGGCAAAGGAACATTTAGGACATTTTAGGACTGTTTAGTTTAGAATTATTGAAAGGTTTGTACGAAAGGTTATTTGGAAATTACTTATTCATTTGTGCCACTGGTTTAATATCAATAAAGGATGTACCTTACTAATCACTGCCAAATTTACACAGCGAGTTAGGCTTTACCCTTATTACAATTTGTCTCCCCGACACGTGGTTTAACACAACCATTTACCCCCTGGTTTACCACTCTTAGTTCTGGTTAGGACTTCTGTCCCCTTCTTTATGAGACCAAACTTTATTTAATGTGAGGAGCCTGTGTTTGGGAACATTCTAAAACCCTGACGCAAGACTTCCTCACAATTCATTCCAACGTTAAGCAATATATTTTGGTTTCAATTCAGAACAGTACACGAACTGTTTATTGCAATTTTTGACAAAATGACGGAAAATATATTATAGGTATTCATAGATTTCCAGTTATTCTCCGGGTGTCTATTCAAAACGCATTACATTTCCAGCACCAAAGCTTCAGTACATGTATACTTATGTACGCCGGTAAATGGACAGAGGTATACTATTAAATTTTGTCTTCAGGCATATAACTTATCCATATTGCGTGTCATTCATTCTACAGTTATTATTCTCAAGGTTACGGAAAATGTTTTGAAAAGATTGTTGCAAAGGAATCGTAAGAGAATACTGTAGACTCTGGTTCAATGTTTGGTTGTGCTAAAGAAAATTGGGGTTTCAACGGGATTCAGGGACTGGAGGGATTTTGCGTATTGCGTGTCAGGGGGAATTAAGATGCATCACAGTCAGGAGTAGATCCAGAGAGGTCAAGTGGCAGAAGAAAAGAATCTCTCAACCCTCGGAACTTTGCATGTGTGCACCCAATTGTTCGATTTTATGATACCATGCCAATACATTCTTATCCTTCTGAACATCGGACCCGCCTATAATTAAACAATAATTTCCCGATAAAAATCAGGAGTAATTCTCGGTCAGGGTTTAATTTAATTATAAGTTTTCACAGGGTGTACACAAGGTTCCCCATAGTCAAGCCCGTGGGGGTGGCCTGGCCATTTGCCGGTGTGTGGCCACCAATCCTGGGTCCCCCTACAGACTGCCGTTACCCCTTTATACCACGCTCCTGCCTCACTTTTTCAATGGACCACTAAAGGAATCACGGGAACCAGGGTGATTTTTCTACCCCTCCGGAAGTGGGTATCTACTACAACCTAATGTGCACTGGTCTCGTGTTAGGATCCCATGTCGCGGACCACAGACTAATGGTATGTTGATGGAAAGGAGAGGGACACATGTACAATGGGCTCGTGGAGGGCTAGTGGAGGAGGTTATAGGTAAGGTACTACAGCTAAGTTTTAGGCTGATATTTGGTGAGATGAAACTAACCCTTTGGCATAATTCTAAGTATCAATTTGAGACAAGTAATTATTGTTCTGTATTGTGTTAATGTTTAAACATCCTTTATCTAAGTTGTATGATGAATAGACTGATAAAAACTAGATTTATCGTAATCTATTATGTCTTAATCCTTATCTCTTCCCTTGGCCTAACACTGTGTCCAAACGCACTAAATGCAGTTGAATATTTTTATCAGTATAGGCCTATGAATATGAAAACGAGTGTTCAGACTTTTCTAATAATTTCACTAAAACAGGAAAATGCTCTAAAAACCTATAATATTGAATAGCTGATTCAACTATTAGTAGAAAACGACGCGCAAGTCTGTAAATTATACGGGTTGGTATGAGCTCACTGCGGGGACGTGTATCGACCGAGGCACACATCTTTATAATTTTTTTCAAAACTGTTTATATAAGAATACAATATCATGCATTAGGTAGTATCCTTCCTGTTTTTTGACATGACGTTATAACTTATATCAATCACCAGCAATTATTCACTGAAGAATCTGAGTATACAAATTCTGAGATGTATGTGCTTGTGTTGTTTATATCATTTGAGGTGAGATTACATAACGGTATTGCAAAAAATGTAATCCTCTAAGAAATGCTTATTATTTTCTCAACCTATTGCACACAAACTTTCCTTAACAAGTATGCACGTGTAATGTATACTTTAGTGATCCACTATGGACAAAAAAAAATCTCAACACAACAAAATAAGAAATACATGTATGTGTTCGTATACAATCCTTGAAGAGGGGTGGGGGCATGGATCCCCCCAGGCGCAGGGGTAAAATAGGGTGTGTTTAGGAGGGGTTAATCTCAGGTCAAACTACCACGCATGCGCAGTAGTCACTGCTTATCTTGAGGTTCTTAGCGGAGGGATAAGACCAACAGCTGGTGGCCGATCTTAGATAGAAACAAGACAAACGGCTGTCAATAGGGAGAATTAGCTACTTGGTCTGAAGGCATCAATATAATGGGTGCAGACCAAAGGCATCAAGGCTTCATAAGGATATTGAATAACAAAAAGGGCATCAATGCTTCATAAGGATATTGAATAAAAAGAGAAAATTAATGAAAGACACGAAAGGGGAGACAAAGAAAGAGTACAAGGTTGCATAAAGAAAATATATGAGTTGATAGGCGCATTGGATATTCTTTGTAATTATACATAGAAGAACCTTTTGTAAAGCCCCCTCGAAAATGAATAACTTAATAATATTATGATACATGGATACAATGCATGTCCTGCCATGATTAGAATATTCTTAGCATTAAAGCAAAGAATATCATAAGGCCAACAAAATGGTTTATTCTAAGGATTGACCTCCTAGATTATAATATGATAAATAATGAATGCCAAACTATCCTGCCAGATTTTGTATTACTCTGGCACCTCCCGCCAGAAATAATTGCTGTGCACCTGTGTTACCAAACAAACCTGCCAACTAAGTATTTCCTTTCACAACATGTATGAACTGAAAGAAAGCAATAATTGCAGAGTGTTTATTTGCTTAACCACTTTAAGTGATACCACACTGAGTCCCTGTTTTGATAATAAACTGCCCAGTGTTGGATCCAGTGTTAAGTGGAATTAGACTCTCTAGGCGGTGGTCACTCGTATGTTTCGGTGTCACATGCTATATAGTATGTAGTTGAATTCGAGCAAATGGATACGGGACAAGTTCTTCAAAGTTTCCTTTGGGTTCTGTCAGATCTACATTAATTATACTGTTACATAGTAGTCAACTGCTTTCACAATGTATCAGTAGATTATGGGGCATGTTGATAACATTAATTATTGGCGAATGATAAGTTGTGATAGCCAGAGTCTCTTATGTCAGTTAGCCTCTTTCCATGAGGTTCTCTTCATCAGGTACCAAGATAGCAATGCCGCGTTTAGATCTTGACGTGAAAGTTATGCGGTTTAATCTGAATGGCAAGCCATAACATTCCAAAAACCATTAGTAGTATCTAGAAATGTGGTATGCATCTGCAGCTATCAAATCCACCGACGCATTCTCGGTGGGCAGATCCAGGGGGGTCCTCACCCCCTCACCCCCTCAACTGCCCCAAAACTAGGGCACACACACGTGTTGCGTTCCTATATACCTAGTCTTTGCACCCCTCTCCCTTTTATCCTAGGTCTGTCACCATCTGAGCTAATTTACTCGACCCCCTTCTGCAGAGACCCAATCCCCAAAGCGGGAGACAGATGCCACCTTGTAAACCTGCTCACCCAATTTACTGCCTCCTGTTTCTGAGCAGCTCAACCTGCCCAGAAGTCAATATCTGCCATGGAGGGAGGGGTGAGTCGTCATATAAAATGCCGAGTCAGCAGGTTCCCACAAAGTGGTGGGTGTTGACACAGGGTGTTGCTTCATTTATCACAGGATCTAGGCTTAATATCATTCAGCTTCACCCACAGGGGGGGAATGCAATCAAACCAAAGCTTGCCATCAAGGTCAGCAATTATTCAGGCAAACAAGAATCAGGTGTCCCAGTCGGCCCAATTCAAAAAATTTCCATTGTAAAGCTTTGTTGGATACAGATTTATGCAAACTATCATAATTGTATTGGGTGTACAATTACCCCCCCCCCCCCCCCCCCCACACACACAAAGCCAAATTAGGCATAGAGGGGAAAAAAGACAAAATGTAGACCATCCCCTACTTTTGAGATCACAGATCCATCCCCAGGACAGTATTGAGAGGTACAGCTACAGTTTCATAAAGGTTTGCCTTGAATATCCTTCTATCTCCATAATGATCATGCATTATATCTAATGAAGCAAGGGAACTATGCCAGACAACACTTAATCTTACTAGACTTCAGATAGTAATTGGTTGGCCTTCCAGCAATTAGTGCAAGATAGTTATCCATGTATTTGATTAGTGAATACAATATTTGACTTCTCCCAAAGTTCAGGTTAGCATAATGGAGAAGGAATATATTTCATATGTATACATCTGTTTACTATACCCTGCACCTGGGTTTCACCTGAATCATGTTTACCAGGAAAAGTAAACACACATTATGAATCTGTTTATTCTGCATAGGCTATATTTTGTGCTCAGTTTATTTTCACCAATAATAAATGATAGCTGCACCAACACACACATATGGCTCGGGTCTGCGAGCCGAGATGTCTCTTGGTTCAACCAATAACACCACCAAGGATGGTAGAAATTCACACCGACTCCCATATCAAAAACCAAATACCAGTTTGTGAGCAACAGTCACCCATAATACAAGCTTAAGTAAAATACATTGCATTTCCAAAAGCACTTGTAGAATATTCTACAATGATTATTATGATAACATAGCAATAATTGAATATCCATGTAGTATGGAACTAATACTTTTGGGACATGCTTTCCGCCATTCCTGGATTAAGCTGATGCATTCTCAAAATGACTCAGATGTAGAAAGGAAAATGTTTGTATCTTTAGCACACTTAATCGATGTATATTCAGTTATGTTATTGATCTCATGACAAACTGTAATCCTGTTCATAATATGATAGCATCATGCCTGTGACGCACCATAGATTTAGGTAACTAAAATTATGAAAATTGAACGTTTTTCATTTAGTAAGAATTATGTAACAAGCTGTGTCATAGGTTACAAAACACTTCGTATGAGCATACATTACCTTAAAAACGAATTGAGGCAATTAGACAAATATTTTACAAGGGAATGAACGTTTTAGTATACGATATTTTGCAATACCGGAACACAAGTTGTGAATGGTTTTCTTTTACTTTGAAGGCAGAGAAGTTTTGTAATGTTTAGGAATGGATTAACCTAGGAGCAGATAACTGGTACATAAAAATAACTACCACCATAAAATTATTATTATTAAATCATACATAATGGCATTTTTTACCAGGGAATATTAGCTAACTGTGGTATATACTCTACGTATCTAAGATAGATAGACACCGGTCCAGAGGTGCCAGAATTAGTTGACCTTCTCCCTGTGGGCTAATAATACTGTGCAGGTTCTGTGATCGTTCATAGGGTTATTGCCAGGTGGCCATGGGGTATGGGGTCAGTCAGTGGTCAGGGGGTTCAGCAGTTCAGTCCAGGAGATTCCCACCCACACTTTGAAGAAGCTATTACATTACACGACTTGAACTTCGTTATGGCGATGTCACAGAGAAGACACACATATTACAGATACAATTTGTTGTCACACCTATGTGAGATACCCCAAATCGCCAATTTGTTCACAATTATATCATTCCTATATTCCCCACCACGGATAGCTAAATAACAGTATTTTATGCACCTGCAGGCTAATTTAGACTAATTCTGTCGAAAAATTGCTGGAAAACCTATAGAAAATAAACAAATAATTGATATATTTCCATCTATAATGAATGAATGTTCAAACAACTTCGAAAATATTAAATATATATGTATACAAATTAAAAAATAATGATTACTAGTTTGTCAACATATTTAACAACAAATAGTGATATTATTAATGAAAATTCCTATGCTAAACCCTTATGGTTTGTCGACATATTACCAAGAATACATCCTGATCAAGGCTAACCTGTAGGTAAAACCAAAAAGTCCTGCTGTCCGTGGTTGGGAGAATTGTCTATAATATCGCGCAAATATCGCAGCCCAAGTCGCGCAATGTAATAAGGCCTGCAGGGTGACACGACCTCATACCCTGGAGGTGGCCAGCTGTCCGGGAACTGACCATCACATGTGTTCTCCTGTCGCCTTAAGGCAGCAGCATGTCAGGGTGAGTTATTATAACTAACAAACATGAAGAAGGCAGACCAACTTATATATGGGTGGCGAGGTGTTTGTTTGCATAATGCATGTGTCTAATGGATGGTATATGTGTCACTCACTTTAAATAGATATCCACTGGGCACCCCAGTCACAGGCAGTTGAAATTGCAAGTGCATGTAGCAGTCAGGTTTATGTGTCTGTCAGTCGAAAAAGATAATACATGGCCCAATCCTTGGAGTGGTCTTCCATAAGTAGCAATATGCGTTGTTTGAAGATGTTGGTGTTCGACGCTTGTGGTTTATGTTTTTGCTGTTCTTTAATGCTGATCAATACTTCCAGAGCTGAATAGAGTCTTCTATCCCATTGAGTCATAATGGTTATAAAGTCCACAAACATAGAATCAGTTAGACATGTTCCCTTAACATGACTGCCTTTTAACTTACACCTTATAGGCTCTACCTAGAAGGTGAAACTCACACCCAAAGTTTCACGATTACCTAGAGTCAGTGAACTATAATTACTCCCCTAATGAGGTGCAGAGACCTATGGTTATATTTACCGTCTGAACTTTAGCGTACTTAGGAGAGGTTTGGTGGCTGTAGTTTCACAGTCTCAGGTAGGATTATGAGTTTGGATTAAATTAAAGATAATCTTATCCCGTATGCTATCTATCGTCCCAGACTTAATCCGATAATTAACTCAATTCATTATGAAAATTGATTTCACTAAAGTATCAAATTGTTATTACTTTCAGAACATTACTCTCTCCAACAGCTCACCTTTCGAATAGTCTATAACATTGAATTGGTAAAGAAATAAGCGGTGATCCTATTCAATCGAGTTCAAAATAACAATCAGAAGATGTTACTCAGCGCGCATTTACAATTTGTTTGACGTTTCAAAATTCTTAGGTATAATCATATTCTTTAAAGTAAGAATATAATTATCGTCAGACATGGAAAAATGTTGTAGGCCTCCTATGCTTACTTTGACGCCACCGTTCAAAGCGAAACAAAAATGAAATCAGATGATATGTGAATATATTATTATGTGTCGATATATAGCTGAATGATAGTAATTCAGCTCAGGCTTAGTATAACTATGCCCTCATGTTGTACATGTCAGATAGCAGCCTGAGGCAGAACTAAGAAAAAGCCCTAACCAAACCCGTTACTGCCATGCGACAAACCACCAAGTTTGTTTAACTTTTTGGCAGGTAATTGACACCAAGGTGGGCTTGTTATCCCAGGTATCACCCACACCCACCGCCCTTCTTTTTATCATTCCAAAGTAGTTGTTTTTATAAACTGACAAAGCCTGGGTAGTACTTTCCCCCACCTTTCTGCAGGTCCGACACCTAAAAACATGTCCTGCATGGGCCCTATCTGGAGGTCCCATCTCTGGAGTGGGTCCTCCATGGGTCTGTGTGAGTAACTCACCTACCCCAAGGAGCAGGACGAGTAAACAGCTCAGAGCATGTGAGCATGCTTGAAATAGGCGATCTGTGGGCTTGGTTACCACGCATTACATGCTCTCTGAAGGTTGAGTAAATAGCAGGGACTCGGGCTGGCGCTTAGATAAACACACAACCTCGTGGACAGGGGGGTGGATAATGCACTGGTGTATCGGAATAATGCACAGGTGATCCATGGTACACAGGGTTTTTACACCTGCCTGAGGAGGCGTGGGAAAGTATGACTATAGGTAGGGGGTCCTTATGTCGGGTTACTATTGTTTTTGTCGTAAATGTTTTACAAATAAATCTAACCTGGTAAAACTTATTTCCAGCAAATACCAGAGTGAATTGTTACTGATGTCAGTTAAATATATTATTCCCACTTCTATAGGTACGTCCAGTCCATTTATTAGACTTATCAACATGATTGGTTAGAATTCTAAGATATCTCTAGGATATCTAACTGAAAAGAGCAGTTCAAGCAAAGTGACACGATGTCACTATCTCCAAGAGTGAGGAGCATACCTCATTTTCTTTTAGGCTGGAAATCTAAAGAAATAAATGTGGTAGTCTAGGCGTGTATCACGCTATTGGAGTTATATCACTTAATGTACTTATTCCATTCAGGCGAATGATATAGGAATATAACAGAGAATGGAGAGAAACGCCAGGAATAAGTGCATAATAGTCAATAGTTAATGGCAATCCAAATATTTATAACAAATTCATATGATAAAATACTCAATACACAAATACAGAATTTATGATAGAGACAAACTTGATTCGCACGAAATGTAGCTTTAATCTTATGACAGTACATGGAAATGAACGAAATACACGCGCTGTAAATATACGAGTAAAGATACGTTTTCTACTTTATATTCCTTATTGTTATTATTGAAAATACAGTTACTTCTTCCAAGACGGGGAATATCCAAATAGGGAAATACAAGTTTTATTAATATCAAAAAGAATTCTAGCATAGTTATTAATAATTGTTGTTCAACAACTAATTTGGAATAATGATTATAATAGAACATTGAACTAATTACAAGGCTTCAGGATTCATCCAAGTCACCAAAGAACTCAGCAAGTATTAAATTTATTATGATTTCTTGAACTATAATCAACATGATCTACGCCCAAAATAGGAAGAATGAAGAAAATTGACTCATGAGTATCAGACATGAACTATATAAACAATTTACTTTATCTTTATGAAATTTTGAAACTTAATTTGAAAGCTTTCAAAACCCAAAACACTCATCAAAAAAGGATGGATGACCAGAGATGTCGTATTCCATTCATAGACAGTTTTAATTCAATATATATATTGGAGTCTGCTGTTCAAAATCATTTAAATTTTAATTATCACAAAGTCAAAAAATCAATTGTTATTAAAAATGGATAATTTTGATATGTTCAAAGAAAAGGGTTTGCATATAATGCATTTAAATATTCGTAGTCCATTTCTTAAAAATAAATTTGAAATGTTTAAGCAACAAATGTCAATCTGTAACGCTGATGTTATAAGTATTTCTGAAACCTGGCTAAAGCCACACATCTATGATAACCTAATAGATATTCCGGGTTATAAAATTATCAGACAGGATAGATCTTGGTTTGATCCTCTATCAAAAAATCGATCAAAAAAGGGAGGTGGACTTTGCATTTACATTAAAGAAAATATTACATATTGCTGTAATAATACCGAAAACCTAAACTATTCTAATGAAAACATTGAAATACAATGGATAAAAATCAAAAAAAGTCAAAACAAACCAATTTATTTGGCAAACGTATACAGACCACCACAAGGGAATCATCAGATTTGTATTAACACAATAAAATCATGCCTAGATGACATAAATGCTGCTTGTAATAGTGATATTTTTATCCTGGGTGATTTCAACATTAATGTTTTGAAAAAAAGTAAAGAAAGTAATGATTTAATTAATACTATGAACAGCTATGGCTTCAAGCAATTCATCAAAGAAAATACTAGATATGGCTTAAATACTAGCTGTATCGACTTAATTTTCTCAAACTCAAATTATATAAATAATAATGGTGTCATTGACCTTAATTATAGTGACCATCAAGCAATTTTTATTACTAGGAAAAAGAAATTTATCAAATATGAAAAAATTGAATTCTATGGAAGATCTTACAGGAATTATTCATGTAATAATTTCCAGGAAAAAATAAGACTTATTGACTGGGTTCCGCTATTTGGAATGAAGGACCCTAATGATTGCTGGGACTATATGTTTAATAACATTATTAAAATTTTGGATGAAATCTGTCAAAATAAAAAATTCAAAATTAAAGAATACAAAGAGCCATGGATGAATAAAGAATTAATGGAAATGATAATTGACAAGGACATTATTTTGAAAAGAGCAAAAAAATCAAATAATCGCGAGAATATTTTAGAAGCATCTAGAATGAAAAATTTTGTGGGAAAATTAATTGACTCAGCTAAGAAAAACTTTTTTGAGGATGAATTTTGGGCATCAAAAGATGATCCGAAAAGATTTTGGAAAAACATATATAACATTCTGCCAAAAAATCGCAAGAAAACTGAAAGTATAACTCTAATAAATGAAGAAAAAAGAGAAATTGAATTAGAAAATACATCAAACTACATTAATAGTTTTTTCACAAATATTGGTCCAAATTTAGCAAAAAAATTTGAAATAAATCCAAAATATTACGGACCTGAAGTCAATGAAAACATTGACATTTTTGAAATAAAAAAAGATGATGTCAAAAAACTAATTCAAGAGATCGAAATCTCAAAATCATCTGGACTGAACAAAATTTCTTCTAGATGCCTAAAAGATGCTCTTTTAGTCCTGACAACTCAACTAACATTTATTTTTAACCTATCTATAAAGACAGGAATTTTTCCAGATAAATGGAAAATAGCTACTATAATACCCCTATTTAAAGGCGGTAAAAAAGATGATGTTAGTAACTATAGACCAGTATCATTATTACCTATCCCCGGGAAACTATTGGAAAAATTACTTCATAAACATAATTATTATGAGTCATCTTGAAAATAACAATATCCTTAGTAGTAATCAAAATGGATTCAGGAAAAATTATTCTACTGGTGGAGCAATTTCTGAATTAACAAATGACTTATTTTCAGCAATAAATTTGAAAAAAACAACAATAGCTACTTTCATTGATTTCAGTAAAGCTTTTGATACAGTTAATCATTCAATTTTATTGTACAAATTAGAAAAAATAGGAATAAAAAACAAATTATTGAACTGGCTCAAAAATTATTTAAAAAACAGAAAACAAAGTACTCTATGTAACAATATACTATCTGATTAATCAAAGGTTATTTGTGGTGTACCTCAAGGTTCAATATTAGGTCCACTCTTCTTCTTAATTTACATCAATGATATTCAATATGTAATCAATGATATTAATTTTCAATTGTATGCTGATGACACTGTATTATATTGTTCAAATGTGAACTACTTAGAGGCTGTTTCATTACTACAAAGAAATCTAGATGTATTCTCAAATTGGTGTAATGAAAATGCCTTATCAGTTAACATCAAAAAAACTAAATCAATGACTTTTGGTAGCTCACATTCTATTAGAAAAGCAAAAAATACTAATCTCTACATCAATAATGGTTTGGTAAAGAAAGTAAATACCTTCAAATATCTGGGCGTGACTCTAGACCAAAAGCTCACCTACAAGGTTCATCTAAAAAACTTAATTGCAAATATTTCATATAAGCTATTACTATTTGGTAAAATAAGACATCAAATTAACATTGAAGCGGCAACGATTATATACAAATCAATGATTCTGCCATTCTTTGATTATTGTGATTTTATTTTTATGTACAGCAAACTGCATGAATTAGAAAAACTGAATAGATTACATGTTAGAGGATTAAGAATTTGCCAAATAACCCAAGGAAAATGTGAAGAAACTACGTTATTCAAAAATTGTAATATTTCTAGTCTTAATCACAGAAGACAAAACCATCTGTTGCATTTCCTATTTTCTTATAAAACAAAAAATCCTGAAATATTGCAGGAACCAATAAGAAATACTAGATCAAATGATGGTATCTTATTTAATATAAAAAAGCCAAATTGTGATAGTTATAAAAGAAATATATTTTATTCAGGTTCAATTGACTTTAACAATCAAAAAGCTGAAATCAGAAATATTGAATCAAAAATTGAATTCAAAAGAATTCAGAAAAAAATTATGAATAGTTACTACGGTTAATGAGCTATTGATATTTGTTATAAATTGTAAAAAGTTTATCATTAATTATTAAAAATGTTAAAAAAATGTTAAAAATGTTTGTAAAAATGTGTTGTAAATACTTGGATTTAATAAGACTACTGTAAAATTTGTTAGTTTAAGTGATCTTACCATCTAATATGAATGCATTTGTCAAAAGAAATATTGTGATTATATAACAACCTTATAGATCTCTAATATTGAACAGCAACTCCATAAATTTAATTTTAATTCGAATTTAAAACTAATGACTCTAATCGAATATCCAAACAATGAAAGGACACACATATCATAAATTTGTATTTGAAATGTTACTTACAAACTATTGAAAAAACATGATTGTATTGATACTGGTGCAACAAAGAATACCGGTTCTACCGAGAGTTGACCAGTTTAATAAAATTGTTAATAAAAAAAAAAAAAAAAAAAAAAAAAAATTAGTGATGGAGCATGGTGCGAATCAAGCACTCCCCCCTGTTGTCTATCCTCTCGCAAATGATACCTCTCATGGGCATCTTTTATCTGTCGATATACAACAAATTGTCTATTCCGAAGCCGTTGAGTATCAGCATAGAACTGTAAGTACAGTTATATGGTATCAGCGATATTATCTTGTTTTGATTCAATCTTTGGCCTTTTACTTTCGCTATCTTATTCATTATTCAACGTTATAGCATTTAACAATGCATGCCCATTAGCATCTGACTTAAAAGGGGGCTAACATGAAGTAATTGCGTAGCACAACATATCAATAGAATTATGTTTCAGTTTGGAATGACTCAGTTGAACTTTAACTGGTTCCTTACAAAGCATTTAGGGCCTATTGGTGTGATCCTCTAAAACATGGAAGCAATATGATCAGGTTTAAGTTTCGTTAGTATAACCATTCCAGCTAATTATGGCAGAGCGATGCAAATCAAACAGGTTAAAGTAAACACGAAACAATATTCTAAAATGCGTTTCAATTAAATAAACTGTTGGTGAATGAATTCAAAAAAAATCTTTGTTATGAGTCTTGGGTTCCTGAGTCGCAGTAGGGGGGCAGTGGTGCTGGTGTATTTACCTTAGGGTCCCTGTATGTTTAGAGCTAGTGCAGGAAGCACTAAGTATGTTATGTAAGAGGGTGATAAATGCGGAAATCTAGGGTTGGCAGGCGTGACACCTACGTCAAGCAAAGTGGTCTGCTAAACGTCAGGTATACTTCTTGAGAAACGCTCATTTTCCTCATACTACTATACTTATATACCTTTTATTTGATTTCGAATACGTCTGGATTGTGTGCATGAGATACCTTCAAAGAAAATGATTAACCTATATCAATATAATTGTATAATAGCTAGAAATGTATTACGGGGGTGTACATGAAACAACTGTTTCTTTAAAACTTCTGGTAAAAGCATATAGCGGATCATGGTTTGATGCCTTTTGTCAATAGATATAAGTTATATCGAGAATAGGGGAGATTATTTACATTTTTGCTACCATCAATAGAATCATCTGATATTAATGTTGATTGCAATGATAGCCACATATTTTAATCTACTTTTCGTATTATCATCTATCAAATTACATAGCTTGGATAATATTATGAATGTGTGTAGGCATAGCTTCGCCTTCGCCTATCACAACCACAACATACTTTTTTTTCTATATCTAAAAGCATGAAAGAACGTTACAAATAAACTCATATATGTACATCTTCGACAAGAGTTATTTTTTTTAAAGGTTTTTATTGGTAATAATCTTCAAGGTTTCCCTTGGTTTTCAGAGTTATTACAGTAACAGTAAATATATACATATAATCAATATAATGTTATGATAATCAAGTATTACATGGAAGACATTGGATCATCACCATAATAATGGAGACTTGATAATAATGGGCGCATAATAATCTATTTGACAATTAACAGACAATTTGAAAATACGGTCAATTTACATTTTGCAGCAAGTCAAGGTATTTCGAATACAAATGTTTTACTTTACGGTTAAAAAAGTATGTTGTTTCACAGTTCTGAATGTCCCTTTCCAATTTATTCCAGAGTAAAGTACCTCTATAGTATGGACTGTTTTTGAAATGTGTTCCAATACGTGTCAGGACTATAAATGTTTTCTTCTCAGCTGCACGCGTTAAGCGGTTAGGGACAGTAATATTAACCTCATTTTTGCTATACAAAAACAATAAACATAACAATTGAACTATTCGACGTTGCTCCAAACTTACAAGTTTCATTTTACTATGTAATACTTCTACTGGACAATGTTCGCCTCTATACACTTTTAAACATATACGCGATGCATTGTTTTGCGAAATTTGCAGCTCCCTTTTTTGGCCCAGGGAGGACGATATTAGTACAAACCCTGCATAATCTAGATGAGGCAAAATTGTCTGTTTGTAAATCATAATTGCAGTTTTCTCATTTACATCATTGCTGAACAACCGGTGTAAATAGGAGAAAGGCGTGGTTGGGGTATAAAAGTTTTATTTATTAGATTTTTTATAGAATTATATGTATAAAAATGAGATATATGATTAATAATTTAAAAGATAACCGCCTAAGCGGAATAAAATATGAGATAATTGATGAATGGAGTGGGTGGGTGGGATTTTGTAGATTTAGAAGGAGTGATTTTGGGTTGGAGTGTAATGGTGGAGTGTTGTGAGAGGAAGAAGGAGGTAGAGGGAATTATGGGATTTTTTGTAGGAGTGTGTGAGAAGGGTTGTAGGTGGGGTTGGTGTAGTGATGATTTGAGTATAAGGTTTAGCACCAGGTGTCAGCAATGAGCCCACCTGCACAGCACCCTGGCTGGCATGTGTAACCCATTGCTGAACAACCGGTGTAAATAGGAGAAAGGCGTGGTTGGGGTATAAAAGTTTTATTTATTAGATTTTTTATAGAATTATATGTATAAAAATGAGATATATGATTAATAATTTAAAAGATAACCGCCAAACCAGCCGAGAATTAATATTGTGGGGGGAGGGAAAAAGGGGGGGGGGGAGGGTTTGAGGGATGAAGTGAGATGTTAAGATATTTGGAGATTTCTAGTTCATTTCTGTATCGCCCGAACCAGGGCCATTGTCACATCTCCAGTTTGGGTGGCGATATATGTCCGATACGCCTTCGAGCGCCAACCCCCGTGGCGTTGAATGTCCAGTTCATTGCACCCACCCAGGTGGGCCTGCGTCGCAGCCGTTTTCCGAATGCTGTGCAGTGACAGGGTCTCCTTTCCTGTCCCCACCGCCCGCATGGCCGCCTCCCACACCTTCTTGATGAGGGATATGGGCACTGGGCGGTGGTCCGCGAACATGATCAATGGGTCGGTGTGCGTCCGTGTGGGGGCCGTTTTGATATTTGCCTCCAGAGCCGCCACCGGACACCACTGCTGCTCCATGACTCGAGGCAGGGTAACCTGCTTTGTTTGGGCGACCGTTTGCAGGTTTTTCCCCCATTTGACGAGAAGCGTTGCCCCCGCCGGAGTGATCACCAGGTCCCCCCTCGTGGGGTGCCTGACAGGGTCGAATGTAGCCACCGTGTAGGGGGCGACCTCCGACTGCCTCATCGCCCCGTAATATATAACAAGTATGGCTGCCCTCACTGCCGTGCCCACCTCGTCGGGCGGTAGGGCCGCCACTGCCGCCGCCAACGTGGTGACGGCCAATGGGGGCTTGACTCGTGGGGTGTATGTCTTGTCTCTGAGCATTGCATCGACTGCCATGCGGACCCTTAGGTGCTCCGTAGCCTCCACCCGTCCCCCAGACAGGCGCAGGAACCCCCTCACCTGCGAGAGCTTGTTTCTGATGGTCGCTGGCGCAGGGGTGTATAGTGCTAGGTACTCCAGGAAGGCACAGATCAGCTGGTGTGTAGGGGTCATGGGGTCCTGGCCCACCCGGGCCATGAATGCGATATATGTCCGGACGGTCGATAGGTAATTGGCGCGTGTCCCCGGTGCACGCGCCGTTTCCTGCCGCCCTGCTGCTTTCTGGAGGAGCGATCGCAAGTCCGGATCTGGAAAGGAGGGGGCAATCGAGACTTAGTGGGTAGTACATGCAAGGGGGGACACATGTGAGGGTGTAATGTTTCACAAATGCATCAGCGTTGCTACTATCCCTTCCCCCTTTGTGGGCCCGACTAAGGGCGTCAGCTACATCATTGTCGATCCCAGGTATATGATCATAAGACAACCTGACATCCATTATAGCCTCAACCATCCAGACCGCCCTCGCGCAGCTTTGTAGGACCTTGTTCCTGGCGCGTCCCGTTCTAAAGACGGAGACTGCAGCCATGTTGTCGCAGCGCACCATGACGTGGGATCCCCTGTCAGCCTCCGATATAAAGGTATGGAGCGCCACGACAACGTTGAGGGCCTCGAGCTCGGTGATGTTAGCTGCGGGGTCAGCGTCACTGACGACCTGCTGCCCGTATGCATACTGCCCATCTGTCCCTCCGATGCCGCTTAGGCACGCATCAACCAATATAACCTTAGAGGGGGGGCGTGATGGGATGACTGAAACGCCATTCCAGTACTGTGCAAACTCCAGAAACCAGGCCAGATCGGCCCGGACCTCCCCATCCACCTGTATACGATCGCCTTTTGCCGCCCTGAAGGCGTCTAAGAGACGAGAGATGAATGTACGGGCAGGTCTAACACATTTTCCTATGAACAGAAGGTGGCCAAGGAGAGATTGCATTTGTTTGGTTGTGAGATATTTCCTGTTGTATGCTTCACTGACCTTTTCTCTAACCTCCCGAAGCTTCTGGTCCGAGATGGCAAGGGACATCTCGCGGGCATCTATGATGATTCCCAGCCACTTGATGACCTTGTCTGGTGGTTGGGCTTTTTCCTTGGCCTCTGGCAGTCCGAGGGTGCTGAGGAGGCTGGCTGCAGCTGCATAGTGGTCTTCCGCTGCTGCCCTGTCAGGGGATATAATGACCAAATCGTCAAGATACATATGACATCGTATTCCCTGATCTTTAAGAAGTTGAGTGATACAATTTGCTACCGATTGCATGTGGTATGACGATGCCCTGGCCCCGAATGGCATGGACAGGTCGCAATAATACGACCCGTCCCATGCGAAGCAAAGTAGTGGCCAGTCCAGAGGATCGGAGGTGAAGTTCTTATAGGCCCTGGAGACATCTATGGAACTCATGAACGCCCCCGGGCCCATCTCGACCAGGTCGGCGGCCAGGGCATCCACTGACGGCAGAGCATGGGGGCATTCCACCCCGTACACCCCGTTCTTTACCACATAGGCATTAATTGAGCGATCACATGGATATGTCATGTCAGTAATAACCCTGCGTTTTCCCCCCATGGCCTTCTCCCTGGACATCAGAGGGGAGACATGGCACCATGGGGCGAAGGGGGGGACGTCGAAGGGACCAATGATGCCGTTTAGCTCGCGTTCCTTTGAAATAAAATCGTCAATATGATCGGGGTAGGCGGTGGCACTAGGGTGGTTCTGTACGTCCGCGGTGTCCGAAATAGGGCCCACATACCCGACCGGGAATCCGTACTTGATAAAGTCCAGTACTTGGTCTCCCCCCCTTATATGTGGGAGGCGGCTCTCCCATTCCATTATGTTTAGGTTAGACGGGACAGGGACCCGAGCTTTCATTGCATTAGGAAGGCCCGTAGCGCGGACCGCGTCATATATCTTAACCAGATCGCGTTTCCAGGGTGCCCCCTGCATGGCGGGCCACTCCTCCCTCCTATGGTGGGCCACCACCTGTGGGCGGGTATCTGGGACTTGTTTGAATGGGAGGCCCCCCTCGCACCCTCTGCGTATCCTATCAAAGTCAGGGCTTACCCGTGTGTGGGCGGTATCTGCCGCTGCCCTGCGGGTGTCGCCATCATCATCACTCGCGTCACTGGTGCTGTCGTCGGGTTTTGTGTGTGCGTAAGGCGTGCTGAGGTCGTCGTGTCCCCGCACGCCTACTGCACGTTTTTTGGCTGCTGGCTCTGCTGGTAAGTCGGGGCGGGGGCGGCCACGGGTGCCCTCCAGGAACGCTGGTCGCCACGCGGCCCCCCGAGAACGTGTTGCCCCATGTAGCCCTGGGCTGGTTGCTGCTGTGGTGGCTGGCGGCCGGGGGTTGGCTGCAGCTTGCGTTCGCAGTCGATGACGTTGTGGCCCGTACACTGTCTGTTCAAAGAATCACAAAAAGCACAATAATGCATGTAGCGCACCGGGCCATCGTCATGGTGTGACCTATGGCGGCAACCTCCCCTAGCGTTAAACTGGCGACACACTACCTCTGCCCTATGTGCGGTGCGTTGGTCCCCTGCACTACCCCCAGGTGGGGCCTGTCTGCCGCCCCCGGTCATGGCGATGCGAACCCTGTGGTTCTCAATCACCTGATGGTCCTGCCATGTAAACTCTCTCCTCTCTATGGCATCCCAGACGAACTGGGACCAGCGGCGCACACACTCCCATGGCCTCTCCATGATGTCATGGGTGACGTCCTGGAGGTGGACGAGTATGTCATCCCTGTCGTCTTCATCGTATGCCCTGTCATCCCTTAGGAGTTTTATGGTGGCATTAACATATTCCATGGGGGCAAGGCTACAACGGATGTCAAGTTTCTGCTTTAGAGTATGGCAGCCCTCCCTGACCACATACATGTAAGGTTTAAATGTCATTTGGTCAGTGTGTAGATCAGCATGTAGTTGCTTACCGTCTACCTGGGGCGTGTCAAACCTCTCGCGCCGCAGCACGCTCTCCACGTACTCGGGCCTCTCCCTCCGCAGGTTCCGTGGGTCAGGCAGGTGGGCAGCCCCGGCTCCGTGTCTGTATGAAGTATTGTCTGGGGGGCGCCTGTTCCCCGGCACCGGAGTACTGGCACGCTTCTGTGAATTATCAAGTGTGGCATTAATGAGCATGTCAAGTTTTTCGTTAATGCCTTTTACTTCCCCTCTTACCTCCAACACATCCTGTTCCAAGCAGTTCATACGGCTATCCCTATCAATGGCCGACGCGGTGTGATTTGCACCGGTATGGTCATGATCCTGTACCGACCCGCCGCTATTATTGTCCCGTGTTACGCCACCTGCTCCCTCATATCTGGGGTGGAATGATACCTCGTCCTCGCTAATAGCAAAGGATTCCCTTATGACCTCCTGTGCACGCTCTTTGGCCTTACGGGCCCTGCCCCGTGTCTTGGGTGGCATTTTGAGACGAAGAAAGTCAGTATTTTGGTGGGAATTTATATGCTACTTAGCTGAGTACGGTGTCCCGGTATCGGCGGTTGACGCGGGGCGTAGGGGTGACCTGAGATAGCGCCTTGGGCCGGATGGCGGTAGATATTTTGTAGATTTAGAAGGAGTGATTTTGGGTTGGAGTGTAATGGTGGAGTGTTGTGAGAGGAAGAAGGAGGTAGAGGGAATTATGGGATTTTTTGTAGGAGTGTGTGAGAAGGGTTGTAGGTGGGGTTGGTGTAGTGATGATTTGAGTATAAGGTTTAGCACCAGGTGTCAGCAATGAGCCCACCTGCACAGCACCCTGGCTGGCATGTGTAACCAATTTCTTATTTTCGATAACTGAAATATCTTATTGCCCACAATTTGCTTTGTCCTTTTATAGGACATTTTATAATTTAATACTGGATCTAAGATTATTCCCAAGTAGGAATAACTTTTTACAAAATCTATACAAATATTACCAACTTTGAACGGATTTGGGTTAATTATGTTCTTTAAGACATTCGATTGGCCAACTACGAGGCATTTTGTTTTTGAAATATTCAGTGAAAGTGCGTGTGAGTCACCCCAGGCTACAAAGCTATCTAGATTGGCTTGCAATTGTGAGGATACAGAATTCCAATCGTGGGCACTATAGTAAAGAACACAATCATCGGCGTAAAGATTTATATGTACATTCCTAATTTTAGAAACTACATCATTAATATATACAACAAACAGAATTGGTCCTAGTATACTTCCCTGGGCTATGCCAGAAAGAACTTTACGCTTTGGTGACTTATTACCGTTGTACAGAACGGACTGAGTTCTGTCCAGGTAACTCCTGAACCAGTTAATAGAACATTCGGAAAGACCAATGGTTGTTAATTTATTCAATAGTAATTCATGGTGAATTGAATCAAAAGCTTTTCTCATATCGAGCAGTAAAAGGGCAGTTACTAGATTATCATTAATTGATTTGTGAAGATCACTAATTAAAATAAATACAGCCAATTGGGTGGATCGACCAGGTAAGAAACCATACTGATGATCTGACAGATATCGAATGTCAAATAAATGTTTCAGTAAACGTTTATGAATCAATTTTTCCAACATCTTTGCCGGGAGAAGAGTCTGTGTAATGGGGCGCCAATTAGACGGACTAGACAAGTCGCCTGTTTTTGGTAGAATTATAATATCTCCATGAGCCCATTTTCTTGGAAAACATGACGTACTAATTGATGAACAAAATAAATGATGCAATTGTTTGCTTATGGACAAAAACGCATCCTTTAGGACATGTGAGCTTATCCCTTCCACACAGCTATTTTTGGATACATCAATTTCTTCAATCAATCCAACAACTTCTTCTCTTGATACATTATCAAAATTAATGTCCCCAAATTGAGTATTTACAAAAGGACCTATATCAACACCCTTATTATTAGAAGTGCCTATTTCAGTGAAGTATTTATTTAAAAAGTCACAGGTTTCGGATAGTGGAATTTTATGGCCTGACATGGGGTCAATAAATTCAACATCTGGAACGACGTTACCACCACCTTTTAGAATACCATTAGTCAGTCTCCAAAACTTTTTCGGATTACCAATACAATTATTAAGAGATGCTTTGATGTAATCTGCACGAGCCCTACGAATCATAGCATTTACTAAATTTCTTTGTTTTCTCATTGTTGTCAGGTTAACATCAGTTGGGTTTTTAGAGTAATCCAAAACACTCCGGTTTCTGATTTTCATCTGGTCAGTTATAGCTTTAGTCATCCATTCGGTTTTATGCTTCCGTAGCACAACAGTTTTTAATGGGCACATTGTTGAGAGCACATTGTCGATGCGGCTATATATAATATCCCATAACATATCTACATTGGTTGTATCGTAATAAAAGGACCAATCATAGGATAATAACAAAGTTTGTAACAGCGAAGGATCATAATTACTCATCAATCGAATGGTTTTAGTACTATATTCTACTTTTGTGCGTGGCTTTTTTCTGAGTGCGTATGTCGGGAAATGATCAGAAAGGAGACTTATGCACCGGCCTAGTCCATGTATCATATATACATAAATGCTCCCTCGGGCTACACATTACTCATCATACTTTTATCTGCAGATTGGCTGACGGCTGTCGCCGGTAGGGACGTCTGAACGCCGAGTCTCCATTGGCCTCTGAGTGAGCTCACAGAGCTGCTCATCTACTCGGACCTGGCAGCGGTGGGTCTGAGCAATTCGCGGCGCCCCTCTGAGAGCGGTGAGCAGCTCCTACAGTAAGTGACGGATGGCCTGAGCAGCTCGGAGCAGCTCGGACAGAGACACACAGCAGGCCTCATGTCGTCCCACCACTAACCTGCTCATTTGGGGGCAGCCAGCAGCAATATGGGCCGCGTCCATTTGTGCAGTGAGTGACATGGAGTGGTATCCCGCAGATTTATTTTCTGGAATTGTTTTGTTATAAACAACATTATTTCTGTGGATGATAACAAATTATTTCACTTTTCGTCTCTTTTTGGACTTGGAACAAAGCTCGTCTGCTGGGAAACTATCTACTGCTGAGCTCTTGACCACGTGCATTGGAATAATATAGCAGGAGAAAAGTTCACAGACAAGGATATATCGGCAAGATGTTGGATTTAGAATATGGAGTGTGAAGCAAGGAGTGTGAGTTTTATTTGGATAAAAACATCTCAACACACCTCGGAGGCCGGTGGTTAATTAACTGTATAACATAGTGGAACCTTTTTAACTGCAATCAGGATCAACTAACTAGAAGTCTATCCTAGTTCAACTGACATTGGGGGAAGGGATGTAGAACCCTCGTTTGGTTCTTTGTGCCCTAGGGTGCTCTCAGAAGTATCCCAATGTTTGCAGTTCCCTTCTGAAAGTAAAGCCCACTGGTTAACCCAACCCCTCTGTGTCTCAGATCCTCTCATTCCTCTGGGAGGCAAAGTTACACAAACCAAACCCAACCACATCACAATGCCTTTGTGCAGAACAGTCAAAGACTCGGCTCCTCCAGGTGCCAATCAGACCCTACCGGAGTATACCCACCTGCAGACCAACTGGACTCTCCTCCAGGGTGGCGGGAACATCACCTACAGTGACCAGGGCAATGGGACGCTGGTGAAAAAGGAGCCGTGGATCACCATCAATGAGCTGCAGATGATCAAAGTGGTGGTGTTGGTGGTGGTAGTAGGGATCCTGCTTCTGTCTACCTGTAGGATAGTATTCAGGACGTTCTCAAGGTACACAGGTAGAAAAGGAGATGGGGACTGAAAATAACCTCCCACTTAACAGACAACAAACTTGTATTATGCCATGAGAAAACTAGAATCCCCGCTAATAGGACTGGAAAAACACTACCGCTATGTAAAGTGCAATCTGTGGTTAAGGTATATAGCAACGCATTTCAGTTTAGGCCAGTCACATATGACGGTATGGCGTGATGATATTTTATGCAATATAATATGAAATCTGTTCGTATGTTCATGATTAGAATGTTATACACTTGATATTATTCGTGATATAGACCTATAATTATAGAGAATATGTATGCTAACTCATTTCATTTTATGTTTAATCCATTTTTCTCATGGTTCACACTAATATATTTAAGTCAGGTTTGGAGAATTCATCTAGAAAGGGTTTCTTATTTCTGAAAATAGAAAAATTGTTTTGTACATTAAACGCCATCATCTGATAATCAATTGCTGTCATGTAAGTTTGATTAAATTTTGTATTTGGTTTCTATGCATTGTTTGGATGTTTCAATATGGGTAAGTGAGATCCTGCCCTTGCTGTTGGTGTTCTTCCCTCCTATGACTGTGATACCTATAGATTATCATCAGTGACCTCGTCCCTCCTGCTGTGAACTCTGATTCCTGATCTCATCATCTTTGCTTTATGAGTATGCTCAGTTTAGTGAGTAATAAACGTGGACAACTTATATGACTTTGGCCATTTATTATTGCTGTGTTGGGGTTGATGAAAACAGATCCAGGTTGGGTTGCTGCTAAAGAGCCAGTTGCATGGATGATTTTATAGTGAAATACTTTGGTGTGTATTTAGAAAGGACAGCTAGTAAGGTGGTATTCTGAGGATTTTATCATATTGAACAGAGACAGGGTAAATTAAGTGCCTTCCTTGAACTAGCATTTGACGGTGAACGGTTGCAAAAATGTCTCCCTCTAAATCATAATTCATTATTTGGTCTAGTATTAATTTTCAAATGTAGTCACCTGGAAGTATTCCCTATTGGTACTGCTATTTCGCTCTTTTGATTTTCTAAGAAAACGATGTCAGCTTATTATCAGAATTGTATTCTCTGGAATAATAGTAAACCTTGGTTATATCAGGAATACCCAACCCTACAGTTTCTACCTTGTTTTTCCCCTGCGCCCCAAGCCCTGTTGCAGTCTTCCCTGGTCGGCCCATCTCCGAGCCGTATCCCTGACCGTATCCCTGGAGCAGCTTTCAACATGTCCACTTACATAAGTGTGTATATAGCTGGGGGAGTATACAAACCTGGTCTGTGTACTGTGAGCATGGGAAGGGAGTGACATGTTACTCCTTATACTCCGACCACACGACTGGAGTTCTGGCCCCCTGGCATGTATAAGGCTAAGGTGAAGTGTGGAACTCTAACTTTTACCAAAACCACAGGCTTTTGGCACCTTTACCAAACTAGAATTAAGACACCTTTAGGTTAGCATTATGGATTAGTGAGTGAGTGAGTGATGGATACTGACCGCCAGGGTAATTTTTCATGGTGAAAACAAGTTAAGACAAAATTTGTCTTAACGGAATTCCGACTTTTCAGACATGTGTTTTGACTTGGTCAGTCTTGGTGATTGTATCTATTAGATTAGGGTGACAGGGCAGGCAGACAGCAGGGCATCAAAACCTGGAAATTATTTTTGCTGTACCTCATCCCTTATTGAACCCATGCACCAACCATGAATCGAACCCAATGAATCACTTGGTCAGTGCTGGGTCCCCACCAATCATTGCCTTTTATGATCAGCAGGGGCTGCTGGGGCCTATATTCTTTCCAGGAGCAGCATCCCCACCCCGGTACCCCCACTGGGGGCATTTTGGATTGTGATGTGCTTTTACCTGTTGCCTCCAATAGTTTTCGCACACGGGCAGTTTATCTGCCTGTTGGATTAGTCTTATAAAGGGAAATTCACCCAGGGGTATTTATACTACAGGGTAGATGTCTTATATAGGGGTAGACTTTCCAGGGGTATTTGTCATGTCGCTTCGCTTGTTAAAGTCTGTTGAATATTCGGAAAACTTGATACTGAAAAAACATTATGAACTCAACTGTAGTTTAAAGGATTTATTTTCTGAGGAAACTTCTAGGAATTAGGAATATTTTGATGAAGGTTATATATCCACAAAAAGGGAAAACGTTCATATTGAGTATTATTTGTTTAAGCCAGGTGAATTATTTTGTCATTTACATCCTACTAGATATAAATTGATGCTCCTTGCTAAGCAGTGGTGGGGTCCGAGTTATTACGCTTCATCACCTGTATAACATTTACATGAAATTTACTGCTACTCAAGACGTGTAATTACCTAAGTACATATAATTAAAGGCACTTCAAAAATTAAGTAGGAAATGGACATCATGGTAAGAATATCAAAGGTAGAATTTATGTACATCACGGAAAGACGACTGTGACCATGTACGTAGTATTGTTGCAAGACAGGTCAACTGGGTCTGATTTCAAAATACCTTTAACACATAAATCCAACTAGTGACAATTCAAGAAAGACATATAGTGCGCATGTTGAGAATATTCTGTAAAATTACACTCACAAAGTGTTGCGACGATCCACGAACTTCAGTAAACGAATCAGACATTCAGGTATCAAGTTAGGAACAAGATGAACAATATAATTAGTTATCAAGTTTGGACAAAGAATGTGCCTTGTCTCCAAAATGATGACTGACTGTTTTTTATTCCTTTACTGATGAACTTCCAGGAATGTTTCAACATTTGCTTTTTCACGACACTGGGCTACCATTTACAATGCTCAGTCCTGTAATAGATCTATTCTTGGACGTCATATGATATCTATAGATTGACTCTATTCATTGATCTATTGGCAAATTACGCACAAGAACATTCATGTTGTAAAGAGTTGTTTCCATGTTCAATGGGCCTATATGTCACTAAACGATCCGTCCGATCATTTATATCTTAAAGCACATATATATTTTATACCAACATACACAACAGGACACTGCATACACAATTGCTTCAAAGGTTGGTTCTCTAGTCATGGATCTACCTACTTGGGTAGATAATCCAAATTCCTAAAAGGGAATTTATAACTCCAAGGGGGAGGGGGCTTGGCTAGGGAGTTTTAGCAACTCCAGCGCATCCTGTAACGCAAACGTAACGAATCTCTTATCTCTGCTGTAAACACTGATACCAAAGTTATGTCTTTAGAGGTATACTTCTTTTCCCATGTTTTGGATTTGGGATACGTCAACGTATCGAAATGCGTCTTATTTGCTAAAACTCCATCTTTGAATGATTGATTTAGTGGTTGTAAAATATTGGTATTTTTGAAAAACAGCATCCCATTTGTTAAAAGTTAGGTTTCGTGACAATTCATTAACACATTTAGAACTTAGCTGCCTCTGAATGTGTTGCTTAATGAATGCATTTCGCAAGATATCATTTTGCAACGTTAACGTAATTTTTGAAAGACATAAACGTGCCTAAAGCTCCATACCGACTAGTCCCATTTGGACCTCTGTAATCTTGTATTTCTATGATCTCCCGTCAGTATACTATAGTGCAATATGCATGTTTTATCTAAATCGCCGCGAATATCGCTGGATAATTCGGCCAGCAACATGTTCTTTGCAGTATAGAACACTGATGGGCATTCACAGGAAACAACGATCGCCAAGGCTTCACTACACTTGGCGAAACTCCTCGAAGTGAAGTGACACTCTAAAGCCAGATGGCACCACATTACCTCCGCCATTTAATACTTGGACAATTCCTTACCGTTTGTTAAAAGGAATAATTGAGACGTAAGCAGGTGAAAAAGACTAACATCTGTAGAATCACCATTGGCAAGCTAGGCATATTGTTGCAAGCAAAACAAATAAACATAAAAAGGACGCGTCCAATAAGGCCAATAAGGCGACCGTGAACATCACAGCATAAAAATCGATAACGTTTAATCGTAGAAGACGAACGTTTTTGAATCGAAACAAGTGCGGTTGTTGGGGGTACGCTATTGGAAAATATTTACCCTTAATGACGTTGAGACCGAGTTTTACATTACAAAATGCCAATATTCCGCCCCTCTTCACCGGCCACTGTTTAACTTTAAAAAGACCAATACCCTCCCTTATCGGCCATCTTTAATTCTTCGTCAGCGGTCTAGATTCTGACTGACCATACCGTCCCCTAACCCTTGATTACAGCACGTGATGTTCAATGTGCCTTGATTGAACCAATCAGGGAGGCCGGAGATAATCGGTATTAGTCTGAGCAGCTCGCAGGTTACGTGTGGATGGGCTGAGCGTACTTTGATGAGCTGCTCTTAACGACCCGTTTTAATTAACCCGGCCGCCCGCTCCCCGACCATCATGGACGGGAAGTTGGTGTTCCCTGACGGCAGGGTGGGCATGATGGAGGCGTCGGCCACCCGCAGACCCTGCAGGCCGTGCACCCTGGAGGAAGAAAAACGCAATTGCAAATGTCACCAATTTTGTTGTCATATGATATACAATAATAGTTACTTATTATACTAAAACCGTGGAAAATTGACATCAACTGATATAAAGTTACTAAAGCAACGTTTAGGAATGATCACATTAGAAAGCAATTCGCATTGCACAGATCACTTTCGGCTACATGTGGCCACATGTACTCGGATAATTTATCATTAACCATTCAAGTAATGCTTTCTTTGAATAGCATCTAGGCAATTCAGACCTCTGTGGCATTAATATGAGCTATATTTTCTAAAATGTGCAGTATACCTTTAGCAAAAATGACCAGTCTCGTGTTATGGTAACCTCTGATATGGCAATAATACTGCACATGGCAGCAAAAAAGGGAACGTTAAGATTGCATGGACATTAATTTTTTTCCTTTTTTTTTTAGTTTGTCCTGAAGAGGGAATTCAATCTAGTATATCTCGGCCCCAAATAAGATTATTTCTAAATGATTTGCACTATTTTGAAAGAGAGGGTGTAAATCCCAAATCATTTATTTCCCCCATAGGTCACCGTTTCTCACGATTGGTCACATTATCAAATTTCTTCAACAACACCTTTTGACTCTTTACCTCAGTTTGGGGTCGACCACGGCTGTGGGGTCTCCTTTCGGGCCCATGGTGCAGGTACCCACTGGGTGGTACACGGTGAAGGTGATGCTCCTGGTGTAACACTCCCAGTACTCGTCACTGTCGTACGTGTGGTTCTTACACTGGGGGTTTATCCGCACCAGGCGTTTAGTGCCCAGCTTCTTCAGGGGTTCCGACTCCATGATCTTATGGCCGAATCGGATGCCTGTATAGGATAAAGGGAATGTGTGGTATGTGGATTTGTGTTTATTTCTTTAACCTTATGGCTAAATAATATGTCTATATATAACCTGGGGAATGATATTTGCTATATATATAATTATATAGACATATGACTTTTGAAGTAAAAACAAGATTATAGTAATTATATTACTTTTTTTGTTTACTTCACATTGATGTTTGGCACTTTTATGTGCAGATATGTAATGAAGGTTTAGGGTGAAACTGCCAGGGGGGATATCTTCCAATGTCATAATCATTACAATCTATATAACAGGTATACTTTATAATAAGAGATTAATGAACTGATAAAATGTTATTTATCAGTTCTTGCTATAACAGTATTGTTTAATACCAAATCACCACATATCATGATATTTTACCTAATATGAGGACAACTTTAGCCTGCATTGGTAAACTACTCACTATAAGAGCACCTTACCAGTCAAGTTAGTTGTTTACTGAGGATCAGCACCACTCTAAAATAGTTTGACAACTTATAAGGGCAACATACTCTTTAAGAAGTCACCTTACTCTCTAAGAAGGCATCTTACCATCGATAAGGGCGATTGTGTCCTGCTGGTCAGTCGGGCGCTATGGGTCATTTATAATAGTCTTACCATCTATGAGGGTACCTACAGGCCCATTTGCTGTGGCCGTCATGGTGCTCGAAATCTGCTGCGTCACTAGTCATTTGCAATTACAGGTGCAACTGATAATGCAAAAGACAGGTCTGCAAGCAAATAGATCAAACCTTTTGGATTGATTCGTTTGAATTCAAGCTGATTGCAGGGGACAAGTGAAGCCCCATTCGCCCTAGCCGATGATTGTGTCGCTCGTAGGTCCGACAATGTTATCATACAGGGAAGACGATGGTCTCAGGGACGATAAAATTATCGCATGCAAGCGAAATTGAAGAAGTTGCATTCGCCCTGACAAATGACGTAGCTACCGATTGCAAATGATAATTTTTTCAAGTACTTATCCCCTGCAATCGGCTGGAATTCAAACGATTTGATCCAACATGTTGGATCTGATCGCTCACAGATTTGTCGTTTGCATTATCGTTTGTACCAGAATTGCAAACGATAAAGGTCGTAAGGGATCGCATGTACCAAATCTGCCAGGGCGAATGGGCCTTATTTGAAAAAAATATCGTTTGCAATCGCAAGAGCACCCTTTTGTCAGTGTGAATGGTACCTTACCGTCTATGAGGTCACCTTACCAGTGCTTACCATCAATGAGGATGTCGACATACTACTGGTCAGTGAAGCCCCATTTGCCGTGGCCAATGATTGTGTCGCTCGCAGGTCTGACAGAGTTATCGTATGGCGCCGATAGAATTATCACATGTAAGCGATATTGAAGAAATATCATTCACACTGACAAAAGAGGGTCCCAACAATAACAAATCATATTTTTTTCATGAACTAAATCCCCTGTAATCGGCTGGAATTCAAACGATTCAATCCACCATGTTGGATCTGATCACCTGCAGACGTGTTGTTTGCCTTAACGTTTGCACCAGAATTGGCACCTTACCGTCAATGAGTACATCGATGTCCTGCTGGTCAGTCAGGTACTGGGGGTCAATGATGGGGTGGTCGAAGGGGTTGACAGTCCTCAGACGGATGGTTCCGACACTCTTAGGATGGAGTAGGACTGGCCACAGGGTGATACCATCTTTTCCCTCCAGATCGTGGTAAAGGGCGTCGTATACCTGGTAGGATTTGAAATTGATTTTCATCAACTAATTTATACAGTTGTTAAATTCATATGTTACAATAAATACTAATTAAACATTTTGGAGATGTCAAAATGACCTGAAATTATCACTAAATAATCGTGAAGAACAATGATGGAATATACGCCTTCATTTCCAGTTCAAACCATAACAGTAAATTACTTTTTCATAAGAGTTAAAAAACATGTGTTGTCACAGCTAAATATTGCCAAACAGGTACTCCATCTAAATCAGACATAAGAAATACCTCAGGTTTGTAACTGAAGAACTGCTGCGGTTTTTTCTTCCTGTCATTGCCATATATGGTGGAGTACAGAATGTACTGAATATATGGGTCAGGTCGGTCGGCAGGCTGGGACTTGGTCCGTATGAAGCCAGTAGCCACTATCCCGGTCTGACTGAAAATACCTGAAAAGGAGAGGGATTAAAATCATTACCTGGCCGGTAACGTTAAGAAAGATATACTATATGTTTATTATCTCCTTTGGTTAACAATATCAACAACGCCTTAGATAGGTCATGATGTTCTCCGTTGTGACTTTCATAATTTCCATCCAATTCTTATTCTAGAAAATGTCTGCGGAAACATACATGTGTCTTTTATATTGAGGTTCATTAATCGACACGATAAAGCACAGGCAACTAAAGTTTAATGGAATGAAAAAGAGCATGCAGAAATAATGCGATTTCATTAAGAACCACGTCCAGCATAATATCGATTTGTTTGGTTTCATGCAACTCGGACTTTGTCAGGTGAGCTAAACACTTCAATTCAGGCTGATCGATAGAAACTGCACAACATCACGAACACTACTGTACTGTATACATAGTTTCATTTTAAAAAAGCTCTATACTGTTTTCTTAATAGGGGTAAGCTCCAAGTTGAGTACCGTATATATGACCCACAAGAGACCTTGCAAATGCTAGCCGCACACCAAGGTCTCATTCCACATGTCATATATATCGTCCACCCTAAATATTAGGGAGTTTCAGATCCAACAACCCATCTCGATACGTCAACGAATCCCTAATCGACCTAATGATATTTAAGGGTAAATGTGCCAAATTTGATGATTGCAATTAAATCATGAACGATTGAGGTATACTTGTACACACATGAAAAATATTTTTGAAATACTTTATAAAATCTTAGATAACAGACACGTTACGTCATGCCTTGGACAGGAGGGTCTGAAACTCCCTATTGAAACCAGCCTCATCGCGCCCTACCTGAGCCGAAGAGGTTGTACTTGAGCTTGTCGGACGAGCCGATCCTGTCCTGGACCATAGTGACGGGCTTCTCCATGGTGTAGGCGATGGCGTCGTTCATGATATGGTCCTGGAGGTTCTCCCCCACAGGCAGGTCGGCCACCACCGGGATCTGCGGGGAGAGATCCAGATATAGCTATAGGTATCACAAAAGATCGTATCACCTTTTTCCAATGTGTTTTGGAGAGAGTACATAAAACCGCCAAAAGAAAACCTTTAAGTTTCTGTAAATGGGGCCATTGAGGTGTGCTAATGGTAATAGAAAGGTCACATTTACAAGACATTTCCAAAACATTTTCAGGTGACCTTTAAAGATTCATCCAAGATCCTGTAAAGTTATTGGGAAGGTGACATATCCTAAGCCTTTGATGAATCTCAAACACCCCATTTACTCCGAATTATTCTGAAATGGGTTATTCAATAGATTTTTCTCATTGCTAGTGCAAGAGGGAAAGCAGATTTTGGATGGAAATTCAATCATATTGTCCTGTATTCAATTTTATCTTTCTTTTTACAATTATGATAAATTGCTGATATAATTCAACGGCCTCTTCATCGTGATATATTACCTATTATCATAAGGATCAATGTCATACCTTCATCTCCTCCAGGTGTTCCCTGGGTCCCACCCCTGACAGCAGCAGGATGTGGGGAGAACCGATGGCCCCAGCTGACAGGATCACCTCCTTCTTACACTTCACACTGAGCACCCGCCCTCGGTGAATGTACTGCACGCCCACCGCACGCTTACCCTCAAACAGCACCTAAGGGGTAGAGAAATGTATTGAAGAGGATAATAGGTCTGTCCATGTGACTAAAAATTTTTTGGATACAACACTAACACTGAGAATATTTTTGTATAAATGTGCTGCATGCCCACCGCAAGCCCAATGCGTGCCAAGGGAAAATTACAACGTTGGGATAAATAGATCTCAGTAGCAAGATAATTAAAGGAGAAGATTGTGTCTTGAGAGATCTATTTAGCCTACCATTATTGACCAAACTAGCATACTCATCAATTTGTTCATAACAAACGGTTCCAATGGTTCCAAGTCGATTTTTGTATCGTACATTCAAGAATGTACGATGCAAAAATCGACTTAGGGTAAAGTTTGCTCTTTTTAGCTTGGTGAGACACCAGAGGGCACCACCTAAGCAGCCAAGAGGCAGCGAGATTTTTACTTATGTATTCTATCCAGTCACTTCAACCTGTCAACCAAAAGTGGGTGATAATATTTCCCTTTCTTTTATTGTAAAATATCAAACGATCTGATTATTGTATGAAGAATATCATAAGTGAATGCATCCTTTTGGCACTGGACACATGTGCCACTTAGCTATCGCTATTATTGTATCAACTGTTGGAGAACTAAGCGTTTTATCATTATGGAAATAATCTGCTGATCAATGCAGAAGACCGGGTAGGCTATACTGGTGAGAATGGTTACCTTGGAGGTGTGGGCCTCGGTGAGCACGTGCAGGTTGGGGCGGGACGCCATCACCGGCTTCAGGTAGGCCTTGGCCGTACTCTGCCGCACGCCCCTCTTAATGTTGGCTTGGTTAGCCATCATACCTTAACAGGAAAAATTTATGTGGACGCTATTTCATGGATTTGTAAACACACAGACACATGAACATTTCTCTAAAAAAGTTGATATTATAGAAATAAGGGGTGGGCTAGCTGGCAAAGTGGACAGGTCTAATTGGAAAGGTGACATATCCTAAGCCTTTAATGAATCTCAATGGCCCCATTTACAAAATTAAAGGTCTAAAAAGATCTAATTTCGCGCGGTGCGGGGAGCTGTAAATCGACCCTACCAATATTGTCGTAACCGTTGAGGTCCTTGTCCTCCAGTCCGTGCTCCTTGGAGGCCTCCAGGAAGGCCGACACCACGTCCTTGTAGATGACGTGTTGGCTCACCAAGACGGGGCCCTCACCCCCGCGGTATTCTGTAGACATGTACAGAACATAACTGTTTAACAACTGCTCTTAATTTTAGTATTTCTCAAATACACACGGTAATCTTCAAATACATAGAAGGACTTCAATATATCTTTCTCTAGAGAACAACCTTACAATGCGCTGAGCCTGACTTATACCTTGCACAATTGCAAGATATTTTTCAGGGGATCAAGAAATTTATCGGGTCTTTCTCACCCTCTTAAGTCAATACAATCATATATATATAGTTATATACATATAGATATACCTGTGTTATTTTGGAAGCAAGTAACACGTAAATGGTTCACTTCAACACAACTTGAAGCATATTATTTTGGGCATTGCAAAGTTCGAATGGGGCTAAGGATTTTACTATTCTGCAAAAATCTTCCTCAGATAGAAATAATAGATTTCAGACAAACAAGAGGATTTTTTTTTACAAAAATACCAATATATGTATTCTGACCTTTTTCAGCGTCGACCTCTTTGGACACTTCCTCGATCTTCTTGAAGTAGGGCAGCACGTCCTTAAAGCCCCAGCCCTTGTTTCCCATCTGCTCCCAGAGGTCGTAGTCGTGCCTGCTGCCCCTGATGGCCATCTGACAGTTCATCATACTCGACCCGCCCAGGGTCCGCCCTCGGGGCCACGGGCTCATCTAGAAACACACCAACAAATGGTATCATTGTAATACATTTGAAAATATATAGTGTGTGGCCATCTTTTTCGTGTTTGTTTTAAGAATAAGGAAGAGAAAATAGGCTACACAATAAGGGAGGGACTTCATCATTTTGGTCTAAGATGAATAAATATATCAAGACAGGGATGGTTTCAGAGATTCCAAACGGGGAGGGGGCGCTCTTATAGAGAAATTCTCGGCGCCCCATCCATGGTCTAGGGTTTTACGTAAAAATCCGCCCCTTTATGAGAAAAGCGCTTTGCATAACCATTAGCATTTTACAAAAGCAATATCGCTCTGTGTCCAAAGTTCTAATATGGCTTCAATATATTCAACAGGTGGCGCCACCTCGATGATCCTGGATTGGATTGCTTACCTGCTTACCGGGTGAGTGAGGTAGTTAGGTAAGTAGGTGCAAGTTCTTTTTGTTCACAGACACTTCAGATAACAATCGAGATAAGCTTTTATAACGGCTGGTATTTATTATCTTGGTATCTTAAATCATTTCATTTTTCGATATTTTGCAGGTTATTATGCGGGACATGCAGTTGATGCAGCCTTTTCTCCTTCCACAAATATAATTTTTTTTTTAAGAATTCCCTGAAACATCTTCAACCAGGAGACCTCAAGCACACAGTCCTCTTAATGACCAAAAATGCATCTATCTCTTTATAATTATACCCTGGGAAGTTACTATTGCACAAAAAAGGTCCTTCAGACTCACCTCATTGATAAGACCGTGGCAGCTCTCCGTCTGTTGCTCTGTCTCGTAGTTCCAGTCGATGTCGGTGGCCCTCATGTTGATAAAGTTGGGCGGCACGTCGGCGTGCGGGAACTCGTCGTTGTCAGGGCCTGCCTCCAGGACGGCCACCGTCACGTCAGGGTCCTCACTGAGCCGCGTGGTCAGAGCACCGCCAGCCGAACCCGCCCCCACTATAACATGGAAAACGAACAATAATCTTCAGATCCAGCACGTTCTCAATTATTAGTAATTTTGTGGGAATAGATTCAGTGAAAGTAGCAGTATTAGGGCCATTTTTTATTTTTATTTTTATTTTACCTATTTTATTTTATTTTATCTTATATTTATTTTATCTTTTTTCTTTTTTTTTTTTTTGGGGGGGGGGGGGGGGGTAAAAGGGTAGACTTATAATTATGAGGTTATAGATATGGCGATGGCATTTTGAACTAGTATTCAATATACTAAGCAACACAATGGTTGATAATGGTGTATACAGTTGACATAAAACATGCATTTGTAATATAAAGGGAAAATTATAATCCTCAATACCAATATTTCCAGTGGCTACGCCTATTCATAATACATTGTATGCAGAACTTTTGAAGATACTTTCTTTATGAAATTGAAATATGGAAGATTATGTTAATTCACTTTGTTCAGATTCAAAACGCTCTGATTTCAATTTTCTTGTTCTTCGTCACACATATTGAATCTTTTTTACTTTTAGTATTTATAGAAATCCAGTAAATCAGCATCATACTAAAGAATGTGAAAGTTGAGGTAGAGAAACGTACCCACGATATAGTCATAAGATTCATGTGGCAGCTTTTGTAACCTTTCTGGTTTCGAAGATGTCCACAGTTGCCATCCTATGGCTAGGGCAGCGACGACAACAACAACCACTTTGGCATTCATTGTCCTTTATAAGATATCTACCGAGTCCTTACTGCGAGGATGAGTATGCTGAAAACAAAAAGAGCAAACGAGGACAATGAAGGTTTGAATATGCAAGAAAATCCTGCTTATCAATTTTAAAACTTGTGTTATATGCAGTATTATAGGACATTGCAATCGGGAAATTTGGATACAGAGGGTAGTAAGGTGCAATATTTATTGATATGCGTATTATCAAATCTATAGGAAAACAAGCTGTCTAAAGTAGCCCTAGATCTTGGAGAAAAAGTCTAGTCATCAAGGCAGAGTATAAATCGTAAAAGCATAGTAAAAACATGTACATGATTGTGTTGAACATTACTTTACCGTGAGACTTTGTGGCCATATGTTTATTTCACGAGAAAGAACTGTCCACAAAATATAGATGTATTGCATAGCTTGCAACTATTTGAGAGCGCATTAAGATCTATATTGAATGAGAATAATATTCTCATTCAATATATTATTTCAGGCATAATATTATTATGCCTGAAACTAGGGTCCAATAGCAACTGCTTAGAAGATCAAGTTATCTTGAAAGCTATTTGAAAATGAATATGAAGGAAGAAAAAAATCTTCTTTTACATTAATAATGGCATTAATCCTAGAGTTGGGCATATCAAAAACGACTAGAGTCTTACAAGACAGACCACTTGCTTAGGATTTCAGTCAGCTGTTCCCTAATACAGACCGACACCTGTTAATGTTTCTATCAATGCAGACTGACTATAGAACCATCAGTGTGATTGTACTCCGGAGCAATAACACTTCAGGCTTGAGTGTGGCTACACCAAGGAAAGTCCAGATAGGAGTCTGCCTCGGATCACGTACACCAAGCAATAAACCTAATACTTACCACAAGTTAGGATACTTGTGCTTTCCTCGTGAGAAGAGCCTGGAATCAAAAAGCAAGTAGGCCCTTTTATTTATAGGCAATCATAATTTGGAGTGGAAGCAAGTGACAGACAATGCAGAGATTGTGTGCCTTTAAAAACAGGCAGAAACGGGTTACACCCGTCTGAAAATTGACGATGTTTGTCCCAGTTTACAGACACTGTCCTCCACTTTACCATGGTAATAATCCTCATCCCTGTGATAATGATATTGACGTTGTTCCCTTGATAAAGATGTTCATCGCAGAATTTCCAAATTCAAATTGAAAATATTCAATCGCTATATAACACCTTTGGCACGTTACAAATACATATAGTGTACGAAATTTAAATGTTGACTAAAGAATATTGCACTATAATTTTCACATGCACCGGTAGATTACATAGCACAAGAGGTTAATCATAATCATTTAGTACCTGGAAGCGTCAGTATCTTTATTTATTGTGTGAAGAAATGATTTACAATGGCTTTAAAGTCTTTATTATAGCTATGCCTTTGAATATTGGTTTGACGTTACATGCCTGTTGAATAAAGAAATTACAATTTCATCAAAACAATGTATATTCTTTTCGTGCAGGTTTTCAAATATACGTGTGTTATAGCATATTGATATGTGACACAGTGGTGTATCAAAACCAACATGGAACATAGTTGCACAAATTCATAGAAAAACACGAAGTGAGTCATACTATCATAAGTATCTTTTTGTTAATCACAATGTGTCCCCTTCGAAAGCTGGTGTACAGCAACTCTTCTCCCAAGTGGTTAGATTCTCTAACAAGTGGTTAGATTTTTTTCTCAACATTAGACGTGTCCTTTTTTTAAATATACATGGTTAATTTGTTTCATTAGCTGGAGTATTAGGAGTTATGCAGAATTTCCAAATTCAAATTGAGAATATTCAAATTCCAATCGAAAACAAACATACATTTTAACAATTCAATAGAAAAAAAACTGCGTTTATTCATCTAACATTTGGCACGTTGCAAAATTGATGTATGTATTAGTAGCATATGAAATTAAATGCTGACTAAAGGTTATTGCAATATAATTTTCAGATTCACTGGTAGATTACATTGCACATGGATACAGACCAGGGACTTACCGGTAGTTATACCTACTGGAGGGTTGCTCCTGAGTCTGGCCTCCTGGTGGCCCGCCGACCTGGATGGTGACGAGTGGGGCAAAGAGTCAGGACGCGGCCTTTTTCTACACCTATACAAGTTGGAACAGCACTCCATGGCTAAAAAGAGAGCAGCACATGCAAAAAAAGACAAATACTGGACCTTGATCGGCTAGGGCTGTGTTACTAAGCAAAACAAGGCCGGGAAACTGATAATCTGCAAAAATGATGTATTGTATCTGTTTAATAGCTCTAAATATCCGGCTGGTGCTAGTTTGCAATTAGAGGGTCAGTGGACCTCTCTGAGATGTTATTAGTATAATTATTCACAGAATACATGCCGTTATATGTATTGTTTGCTGGTACCTGTAGATACTATGATATTAAGGCCTGTTAAACATGTTATGTCCTACCCTAAATCTCTGTCCAGACCCTTATCTTTTTGCATGGTAATATGCCGCATTAGAAATCGCATATAAACTTGTTACAGTACTATGAATCGCCAAGAATATCATATTACTATGATTAGAATGATATCTGATTCATTATTTGTCCGGCTGATGAGCATGTACGCTAACGAATCGCATTCCAAAATTATTGTTGATGAACAGGATGAATTATAGATTAGCCATTACACTTTTCATGCAAATAATTAATGCCAAAATATATGACTGTAACATATATAACTATATTATACTAAACAGTGCTTTCTACTGCGGAAAAATATCTAATAAATCGGGTAATAGGAAACGGTCAGTGTAACCGGTTGCATTACCAATAGCTCCCACCTGGAACTTATAATGGGAAGAAAACCAGTATTAGGGTCGCCTATTAGTTCAGTAGAAATCTTGCATGCAAGCCCCACTAAGGTTCAGGAAAGTACACTTTCATGCATTTTTAAACCAATACTAGATTAGTATGATAATCTTATTTTTCTGATTAGGGCAACAATAATGTAGGTACATAGACGTACTATATCAGAAACATTCCCTTCTTCCGGTTCCATGTATGGTACACCGATAACACATGCGTGTCCCAATTATAGTACTTCTCCTAACTAATTGAAGGCTACTACTAAATTGAGTTTTTATTGATTTTGGATTTGAAGTGGCCCATTTATACACATTTGTCACAATTAGTGAGGCGATAAGCTGTTCATTCTTTCAGTAACCATGCATGCCCCTTAAACCAGGATAGACACTCGAGACATACTCACAGATACAACGATGATAACATTATCTTCAGAGTGTACATAAATCAAGTTGTTTACCTTTAATTATTACTTGATTTTCTAAAACAATGCTTCCTGGCTCATGTATTTTTCTTAATCTGCAAATGTATAAGAGCCCAATTTTTGTAGCTGATATTGTATTAAACAAGTTAACAGTCGGACCCGTCTATTCATGCAGAGAAAATGAATATATCTTGTGGTCGTAAAGAGTAAAGATAGTTGTGTTGGCATCGGTATAGTCGCCTCTTTTTATAGCGGAGGCCCAGTGTATAAAATCGGTTACACCCGTCGGTTGTTTTCATTCTCAGCTGCAGATGAGCGTTACATTAGCATCTTCAAAATTTCGAAGTTGTGTAAATTTAGATAAGATTCTTAACCGACAGCAGAATAGTATCAATGGCTGGTGGAGATATTTAGTTCTGCAAGTGGTATCTTCTGCAAACGCTCTACCCCAAGGAATGTGGAACATCCATGCACAGCCATGAAATAATTAGGCCTATTAGTCAAATGGCCAAATCCCAGCCTTTGTGTAGGAGATCTGTGAATATTCAATATCAAGCATATTACATTAAAACTGCAATCGCATTATTTCCTACCCAATCAGTTGTTAAGTTTTTCATTCCCTTACAGAATAATGATGTTGCTTTGAATAGTTGGTGGAGGAACTATAAATTCGGGGATGGTAAAACTGTCAGTTGAGAGCATGCCGTTTTTACCAGAAGTGATGGGGCTGCCTAAACACGTACAAAAACTAAATCTGTTGACTTGTAGTTGGTTATATAACAAAAAGTATTATTTTTTACGCTACGTATTTCTATTATAAACATAAAGATGATATTGCATAGAATTCCCCTGCCCCCACGATATGTAAGTGTAACAGGGCAATGTGAGCTAGTAAAGAAAAGGTTGAAGGTAACTGCCCTCACGTTATAAAACCGCTTTCTGGAACTTTGCCAAAGATAATAGAGAACTTTTTGAGCCATGGATTGGGGTGCCGCGTCACTCACTGTGCACCGCAGAGTTCCTGCATTTTTATCGAGTCGGTGTATCACACAAATACAGACACAGTCACAATATGAAGAGTTATATACATTTTATATGAAATATATACATGTACAATTTCTAACTTTCTAGCACTACATTGCTTTATGCTCTCCATACTTTTCATCACCTTTTCTATAAAAGAAATCTATTTTTACCATCTGTCCTGCTCACATTATACCCCTCCTTCACCGGTATAGGCATCTAGCCATCAAACTGTCTTCATAAAACGTACTTTTTTGGTCTACTATATAACGCTACTGTACTGTACGCTAAAACACTGGGGTATTTTGCCCCTTGTGTTGGATCATATTCAACGCCATCTGTTGCAAGGTTGCAAAATCAAATACGGATCTAAGAATACAAACATAGTGTAATTATTACCATTTATTTGGTCTCATATCATTGACACATCCAGCCTTTTGAAAATGTGAAAATTTGTTAGGGGTGTGGGGGGGGGGGGAGGGGGGTCATTCCCTTGACACCCCCTACCCCCTCCTCAACCCCAGGCATTTACCTTTTGACCCAAAGTGGCCGAATTTCACATTAAAAAAAGTTGGAGAGAAAACTTTCTCCTGCACACACCCCTCTCAGCGCCCCCCTCTAAATCCGCCACTGACTGAACGGTTTGCTGATCTACATTAATAATTTTATCTATTTCCCTCAAACTCGACCCCTATAGGTAACATAAACAAATCATAAAGATATCACAATACTTTGTATATCAAATATTTTGGATACTATGATTGACATCTAAAGTGGCTGACACCACAGGGATAATCCAGGATTCAGGGGGTCCTGACACCCTTCCTCCGTTTTGGGGGGACACTGTAACTACACAAGTAGGTGGACTCCCCACCTTTCAATTCTATATCCTGCTTTCTTTTTCATTTGAGGCATACACTGTCTAGCGGGTAGTAAATCACGCAAATTAATAAGTATGCAAGTCCCTATTATGTAAAAATTACTATTCTATTATGGTATTTTAAGAATATAAGAGGTTAATGCAAAATTATAATAAGTGCTGCCATCTGAAGTTGATTGTTATAAAGCACAATGCAATGTATATTATTAGCTAGGCAAATCCATAATCATGAACAACATATAGATATGAGACATGATACGCAAGGGTTCTAACCCCGTTCTTTTTTGTTGATAAAAGTGTGAAGATGCTGATGCACTTAATGAACTACTAGAGTTTGTATTTGGCTAGGACAACGAATAAGTCATAACTTTCCGTGTAAATAGTTTTATTGCTAACAGTTACATTCTGGTTTAATGAACCAAGCAAATTTATAGTACATAATCAGTCATGTATTTGATTATGTTTGTTCATGTCATTATAAGGTTTACTTATATATGCCTATTTATGTATTTTGGAGTTTCCTTAACCAAAATTATTCAAAATGTATTGCAATCCTTATCAAAGGTGAGTACTATGTCAATAGGAAACCATCCTTGAACTCATTTGGTTTCAGGTGATAAGATGAGTGGTTTCCATCGCCAATCCATGACTGTAGCATTAGTTTTTTTGTGAGCTGACTTAATGATTATTTTTATCTAAATCTGTCTTGTGGACTCTGTTTGGTCATTTCTCATTTGGTTTCAGGTGATAAGATAAGATGAGTGGTTTCCATCGCCAATCCATGGCTGTAGCATTAGCTTTTTTTGTGAGTCGACTTAATAATTATTTTGATCTAAATCTGTCTTGTGGACTCTGTTTGAGAAAAGCCTCAAGGTAACCCTATTCGCGGTCTTGACGTTGCCAAATCTCGGGATTGAGAGCAGCGAGATTCAAACAATTTGAGGAGCAAGGAGTAAATTTGTGAAAAAATGTTTAAAACCAGTATGACGCGACTATTTATTTATTCTTATCTAAGTTTATTCATTCATTGAAGTTTAAAAAATCAATTATAAGATTTAAACACTTAGGTACATTCGCATCATAATCCACATGTTCCCTGGAAGTGTCCAACCCGCGTTTCACATCCTTAAACCTGGGTTGCGAAGGCATTCCCTTTTCTTGACACACACAGCCGATTTTATTATGATAAAGATTACCTTGCCAAAAATTAGCTGCCAGCTACTAGGTGGCCCACCAGATGGGTGTTAAGGATAGTCAATGGTAGATCTACTACTTGTCAGACAATTTTGAAGGTCAGATTGTACATCATGTATACAAAGATACAAGATGCATTTCAATCACCAAGGGAAGATCCGTAGGGGGGGGGGCAAACTTGTTGGTTATTATCATAATGTGTAAATGAATATAGGCCTACTGGCAACAACGTCACGTTTATCATTATGTTCTATACTTAATTCATACATAATGCATAACATTCATCTCAAAATATCATCTATATCTTTCATACCTCTATTGGGAGAGCATTTAATGTAGTGAAATAGTTTGATTCAATAATATAACCCATCGTGTCAATACATGAATTATTACATTTTCATCACATTAGTAATATGATCCAAAGTTGAGAACTTTGTCCTGAGTCATTTCATTTGATATGATATATATCAGAATATACATATATTATATAATATCATATCATATAACATGAACAAAACAAATATGATACATCAGCTTGTGTGTGATGAAAACAAAATGGATAGACTTCAGTGCTGCATTGTCAAATTTATTTCTATTTTTCATGTTCAAAGTGGTCGTTTTCTCCCAAGTGATCTTGACAGTTGTATGACTAGTTATCCATGGTCACACAGCTCAGGTACATTGCAACATCGTGAAGGGCTGGCTTGCTGAATAATGACAAGAACATTTATCGATTATTACCACTTACATGAAAACACAGGTATCATTTCCAACTGTTTGGAGACCGATCTCCTCATTAAAAGTGAACTGTTATCTTAATATCTTATTTGTTACCACGGATAGCATATTTCCTATATTTGACCTGCAGGCTAGCCTAGATCAAGATGCATGCGGGGAAGAATGTCAAGTTTCAATGCTTTAGGATAGAAATTTTCAGTAATCATGGCGGTATTTTTAATTTAATATGATACAGAGGTCTATCATTGACGATATTTTTTTGATATCCATAGAAATTGGATATTTTGAAAGTTGCTTTGAAAGGTCATACAATCCAAATAGATTTATAGCAATACAGATAGAGTTATAGCAAATATTTGTATATTTTCAATAGTTTTTAATGTGTTTTTGTTGACAAGATTAGTCCAAATCAAATTGCAGATGCTTAAAATACCATAAATGAGCTACTTGTGGTAGGGAGAATTGTTAAGTTAGTTTCTAGTACTCTCATTGACCCATATCATTATGAGCGATCACCAATCCTACATAAGTGAGCAGGACACCTAAGGCCCATGTCATTTCCTATTTCCAAAATATCAAAAGGTCCTAATCAGTTTTTATGTTTGTATACAATATTAAAAGATTCTCTTTGCAAATTCTGCTCCCCCCCCAACTTTGTTTACTTGTGAAGTTAATGACACTCTCTGAAACACTAAATTTATGAATGATTGTCAAACAATAGCATTAGTGTAGAGCCCTCTAGATGGGATATGCCAGAATTAATGAGTTGGGATATGGATTTCTATGGGCCCAGTCAAAAAGATGGAGGCGTCTTTGAGAGGGTTCATGGTGCAGATTCTTGAAATGGTGTATTGAATGAAAATGGTTTATTGATACACCATAACCAACCTGTAATAGTAGAGCAGGTGCTTCTTCCACACTGACCATGCACCAGGGGTCGTCAGTTTGGGCAGGAACCCAGGAAGCAATCGAGGGATATTATGCTTTTTATGGCCGATGGTGAATGCTTCAAACTTTTCCTGGATACCATTGTCACCCGTGTTCATTAGACATGCACATATGTCATTACTTGGTGGTGACTGAACCACAGATTCTGTAATTAATACTTTGCATCGTGGTTGTTGCACATAATTATTGACTTTCGAGAAATATCAGTCACAGGGAAATTTAGAATAAGTATTGGAAATGGTACTTCGGGAAATATGTTTCAAACAATCATGGTTATTGCATCCTTCACTAGACAAAAATAAACCTTTTATGACCTTTGAGACATTTTTACTGTCTCCTACTTACATCCCTGATTCAAGAGTTATAAAACTGCCCATGTACTTCACTAAATAGCCTCAAGGTATGCCACATCAGGCAGACATGGCCCTTTCCAGACCTCATTTAAGCTTTTTCAAGGTTTTTAAACAGTATTTTTTGATATTTCTTCTTGAAGAATAAGCTTTAAATACATTATTTTGGCATTCATTGAAAAGATGCCTCAGTGCATATGGTGTTTTTTGGCTTGCAATGCCTCAAGTCATCTGGCATCTTTTGGATGGTGATGCCTCAAGTCATCTGATGTAGTAAAAGAGTTAATGGCACTATTTACAACATTTGGATTTATCAAAGGTCAAATTTTGCACAGGTTCGATTTTGAGCAAATGTTATAGCCCCATGAAACTTTAGAATGAGTATTTGAAATAGACATGAATGTGTCATACCATGGTACTCCAAACGAATTTGTTCCAACAGATCCAAAGTATGAAGGTCATGAACCACATCAAAAATGCTGTCATGTGTTGAAGAATTCATTATTTTATCCAGAACCTTCATGGGTGTGGTGGCAAAATCAATTGACAGGTTGTCTGTTGCTTTCTGATGAATCAAAAGGAAATTTTAAGGAATAACAATTCAATAAGAAATCTTGTTATTAATTTTGATGTTTGAATTATCTTTATAGAACTGAGTAACAATCCTTGAAATCCAAATATTTTGCAGAACATTAAAGGCTACAAAAGAATGGTTTCCTTAAACTGAGAACTTTGTTGCTTATCTCCACTTCCATTTTATAGTTGTATCATTACCTTTGTTTCATGAAAAAGATAGGGAATCACTTTATTTGGTCCAACCCTTGGGTTGAAGAATGGAATTCCATGGACCACTGTTGCATAGATGACATGAGCTATGTTCTCTGGGTAATCAACAGAGAGTCCAGAATTCTTGAAAGCAGTGACACAGTTCTTCTTCATTATGACAGTGGCATCTAGGCAGCCAGTAATACCAATAATAAGAAACAGTTGAAGCAGCATGGTGGGTCTGGAATGTATAGAATTAAGTTGAGCAGGAATCTCTCCTCCCTGGGAGAGTGCCCACCAATAAACTTCCTGACTATTTTAGTAACATGTACAAGTTTATGCTTATCTGATTCCAACAAACTTCCCTGCAAACTTCTTAGGTACCAGATGTGCCAGAACCCATTTAGGAATTTCTATTTTACAAAATTGTTCTTATTCATAATGAATATAAGTTGTAACAAGTTTTGATATGACATTGTTCAAAACAATTTACAATCAAAGTGAAATTTTGTAGGGTAAAACAAGGTTGTATTGCGGAAAGTGGTAAATCACACATGTTTTATTAACTGCTATTATAAAAATAGAAAAAATATGTTAAATTTAAAAAAAAGATTGATAGAATTATACTATGATATAACCTTGTCATCGCTATAAATCATGAGTTATATACAAAAACGTATTGTTTTAATATTAAATTCCCTCATCTCGTATGTGCAGTATAACCCTGGGTTTAATTCATTAACAACTAAATCTATATTCTCTAGAAATGTATCTAGATATAATAATGAACGTTATCCCCTTATTTTGCCCTATAGGGCTTAGAAATACTGTCTATCAAAAATACATTAATAAATAATAAGAAAAAAAAACAATTACATAGTCTACTGTGAGGTCAATCCTCTTCTAGAAATTTCTGAATCTTTTTGTTTGATATCTCTAACAGTTAATTAAATACAGCAGGAATTAACATATTGATAGTATTTTTGACTAATGAGGTAAAACAAGTTGCCTTCTCAAAATGCCTTCAGACAGTTGTACAGATGTAAACCAAGCAGCTGTTGAATTTCTTCTGCAGGTCTTGTAATGGCGCAGATGAATCTATTTAAATATTAATGGAAGTCATATTCTAACCCTATCTAGAAACATCTAGTAAAATGGACTCACTATTGTCCATTAACATGATCCATGCTGGTAAATTCACCTCACACCACTAAGATAAATGTGGTGGTCTGATAGTATTGTCATATCAATTATTCCTTTAAGCTGGTACAGTACATTAAGTAGAGTAAATTGCATTGCACACAGCAGATGTTATATTTTTATCATGGGTTTATTGTCGTAGCTACATTTTGTACGATAAACTCAGTTTTGCAAAATTTTATTCCCATGTGTGAGGGCCTTAACAAAACATTTCTTTCAAAACATTCTTCGCAATTTTGTTAACAGTTTTTTAATCTTCTTTCTCAGGGTCCATTGTTAACAAACAAGAAAATAGACATTAGTGATTATTGTACATTTACTTTTTTTATAAGGGGCATACATGTTTTCACATTTAGATTAAGTGCTTTCTGGAAGTGCACCAGTTTGCATCCATTCTCATGCATGAATACACTTACCCTTTCTTTGAAATAAACATTGACTTCTTGCATTGATGTCTTTAATATCAATTTAATTGCCTCCAAAATAATGCTTATGGTTGTAAACACTCCATCCGGATCTCCTGCATCATAGTTTTCTTATGAATGAAAGATATTAATGCTGTCATCTGAGACACAAAAGCAAATAGCATCTATTTGAGGGAAATAATGGTGCGAATCCACTGCTGTTATTTGACTGCAACTTGCTGGAAGGAGTTAGGAATACTGTATTAATGCATCCACATTTTTTAATACAGGCACAAGTTTCTGACATGATAGGCAGTGAATTCCTAAAAGATTTTACAGATTCACAATATTTTTGCGACTACATTTACAAGTGAGATGTTACCAGATTGTAAATTAGCTATCCAATTCCTAATTGTAAGTGTAAATATGTGGATGGTAAACATATCACTTGTAAGTAAGTATTACTTGTCCTTACAACAATGAAAATAGGTAAAGAATTAGATTTTCTCCAGATTTGACACATTCCAGAGCTTGATCAATTTCATAATACAAGGTAAGTACCTGTAATATGTGAATTAACTAACAAATTGTGAAAACAAGGGCCATAGATAATGAGATATTGAAATAACACAATTCTCCCTCGCAACTTGGGAGCATTTACATATCTGCAAATAAAGGTTACAAGAGGATCCCATTCCTAAATATCTAGGTATGTTACCAATTGTAACTTTTGGCACCAATAAACCTGTCAATGTTCAGTACTCTGGAACTGCATGGCAACTCCCAAAATAGATTAACACGCAATATGACAGTGTATATTGATTATTAGTGCTATTCTTTTCAATTCAAAATACAGAACTACAACAAAAGTGTTGAGATATGTATTATAGAAAAATGCTACAGATGCCCAGACCACCTGTAAAATATCCTTGTAACTTTTTCAGATACGATGGGTAAATTTGGAGAAAGTAATGTATTAAGAATGGTTTCTGCATTTTACAGGATAAATTTACCAAACTTAGCCTCTTTCTGGATAACTTTTACCGAATTGTAAATCTTAGGAATGGGAAGTCTGCAAAATATGTGTTTTGTGGATATTGCAGGTTTTTCTAGGAGTAAATCCTACTCTGTAACTTTTACATACTCGTAAATTCAAATTAGGAATTCACCAAGGGTCTAACACAGCAAATCATACATCGAAGCATTCCTGATGGAGGTCTTTGCCGACCAAAACATGTTGATTTGAATTTAATTATCAAATCATAAACAACACTTAAACTGGGCCCATATATTTGTAACTAATTTGGCTGATAAGGGAAAATTTGATCAGGGTCCCACGATCAGAAATTCTGTCCATCTATCATGAATAAATTTAACAACTAATAATTCCTCTTTTACACTTTTTTTGCAAAAACACAATAAATTTTGGTAAAAGGCTAAATCACTGATCATCAGGTTGCGGCTGTGACGGGAAAAACGGGAATTCCCGTTTTTTCAGGACGCAACCCTTTAAATCCTTTAAAAACATTCCGTTATTATTTTTTCAATTTCAATATATGACCCTTTATGACAAACGATTATTTGGTTAAATTAAAATTGAATTTCCTCTTTAAAATAATGGTTTGAATGGGTTTTTAAAGTCTGCTTGGAAAAATGGGACGTCCTGTAAAAATGGATCACAAAATCGTCCCGTTTTTTCAGGACAGTCCGTTTTCGTGGTATGATTTTTGTAACTTTAAAAAGATAAAAGTTCATAGAAAAAGAATGCAATGATAGAATTTGAAAATGCAACAATCATTTTGATGCAAATGATGTGTACTTTCATGACAAATAATTTTTGAATTTAGCAAACTCCTGATTTTCTGAGCATTTTTATTCATGTACAAATATTAATTGTGAAATTTTATTTATGAAATTATCAAAAAGGAAAATATCATGTAATTCATGTTTAATGCAGAATTTAATAATTTTTGTTGTTTGGATATGCAGAAGTATTATATCATGTGTATCTTGTATGTTATTCATGTATAAATTCATTTGAAATAGCCAGATAATACACTTTTTCATAATTGCCTGTTTTTTCAGGATGTCCCGTTTTTCCAGGACATCCCGCTTTTCTGTGATTGCCCCAACCTGATCATGGGACCCTGAACAAATTTTTCCTGATCAGCCAAATTAGTTACAAAGATATGGGCCCTGGTCCGATACAATTTATTTCACATCGTAAAAACATGAAGCAATCATTTTTAATCTTTATTATTATGAAATGACTTAATTATATAATACACATTTAATAGTGGGTTCTGATCTCATGGCATGGTATACCGCATTTGGGATTCCTTGAGGGCGCATTTATAAGAAGCGTGATTCGGCCTGTCTACTTTTTGCAGTACTACCTGTGGGTGGTCAAGCACCCCATTTCAGCCAATGAGGGGTACCCCCTTGTCCACCCTTTAGCCTTGTTGTATTAGAATACCAAAACATGGCCGTGCTCAGTGCCAATCTCCCGTATGCGGTATAGGCATAACATGCTTTTACAAACTAATAATTCCAATACAAGCTACTTTAATTTTACATTCTTAATTCTTTGGACAAATCCGTGGCCTTGTTAATTAATTAAATAATTAAGTCAAATGGTAAATAAAATATTTGAAGTCCACTCATAGTTGCAGTCATGTGCCACTAACACAGTGTCAACCCAACGATTGACATATGCGGTGTTGCATCAGCTGTGCACTATTCTGCAAAATGAAATGTGCATAACAAAAGTATACAGTTGCTTCACTCTCATCTCAGAATCTTCCACATCTATCCAATACATATTATTATAGTACTGACCGAGGTGTGTCTAGCTATGGACTTGGCTACCCCTTCTCCGCACAGTCTTTGAGATTCACTGCCTATATGCCATAGCGCTACTTTATTACGTATGATCTTTTAAGCTAAAAATATCAGTAACATCCACGTGGGGGCAAAACTTTTGGTGTCAATAATCTTATATATCAACTTCTGAAATGCCTATTATGACATGTAGTTAGTATCAAAATTGAGAGATTGAGTGTTAGGGAATTTGATTTCTTTTATACATTTCGAGTTTATTTGGTAAACTGAAATCCAAAATCATTTGAAAAAAATACCATGTTTCCAGCTTCTTAAGCATAATAGATATATGTGGAAATGGTTCCAATATCTATCTTAAGTATCTTTGTTATAATGACATATATGGTGTTTATTGATTGCTAGTTAATGTACTGGGTTGTACTACTGTACTTAATATCCTAATATTGAAACATAAATTGTAATTTAAAAAATCGATTCACCCTCAATACTATCTCATTTACTATCACTCCCCCATCTACTTATTGGAACAGTTTATAAGTAAAGATTTTGTTTACTTATAAACTGTTCCAATGAGTAGATGTTTAAAAACCAGAAAAAAGCTACTGGTTTACAAACAGACGGTTCTCCCTCTGGTTGAATATGCCAGTTTTATGATGTCTTTATGTCGTCAACATCACTTGGATAAACTACAATGGCTTCAAAATAAAGGGCTGAGAATATCTTGGATCCCAAATCAATATCGATTGATGAACTGCACATGTATTCATTTTATTTTGGGTCAAATGTACTCCTCAATATGAAATTGAGATCTTCCAGCACAAAATATATTTCGGATATTAGAAACAAGTGGCGGAGGAGGGGGGGGAGTGATAGTAAATGAGATGGTAATGATGGTCCTTTCCTTTCAGTCAGGGAGAGGGTATGGGGGGAAGGGCATATGGATTTACAGGCACAACAAAGAAAACACAACAATAGAGTTTTTCAAGAAAATGATAATGAAATTCTCAAACCTTTCTTGAAAATCTTGGGAGTACCGACAATTTCTTGGAATTTCTTTTGAAATTCCCTCTTGTATCTTGAACATCTTATCTTAGCACTTGCGAAAGACAAATTTAACATTTTTCAATACTATATTATATGGGCAAACCCATACATTTCTGTGAATTGTCACTGTTGATACCACATGCAGATGATATATATTGAATAAGGATGAACAATATCACTGTTAGAGGCCTTTGACCTTGATTTACACTGTTCTCATCAATTGAGGAGATTTCAGGAGAATGGCCCTGAATAACTTATCATCAGTTTCCAATTAAGTAGAGTTACTTGTTTTGTGCCAAGGCTACCGATCTATCCTTAAGACAAATTTAAGATAAAAATTAGTTTCGTATGCCTTTTGAGCTTATCAATGCTTCCTGAAGGGTGCGTTGTTCAGAACCTTATCTCAAGGTGTCGTGTGCAAAACCTTTGTACAAGGTGCGGTTTGCTGAGTCATCATACGCTCCTTTTTATCTGCTCCACCCTGCAGCTACTTTCTCACTCCTTATTGGACCACCAACCAAAGAGTAAGTATTTCTAAATTAGGTACAATTTCATTTGTGATTTGAGTTGCACAGAATGAAGTTATTTTGTAAATTCAAAACTTTCTGTACTGAACACTTACTTTCCATAAGCTATAGCCACCGTATGAATTATTATGCAAACTTCTGTAATATGATACATTTCGAAACTTTGTGTGTGTGTTAGTAAACTTTGAAAAAGCCAGTGCCTATTATATTGGCTTTGATAGAGAACCATTTAAGTAATAGAGACACTGTCCGAATTTCAGAAAAATTCAATACACCCAGGGCCCGTCAAGATGAACGGCATCTTTAGTCTACTTTTCATTGGTCTTCTTCCAGGTGAGTCAACTTAGATATCTCTATGTTAGGACTAAATCTTAATACAAATAATAATACATTATTCTAAAAGATGATAAATTTTCATAAAACGATAAATGACACAATACATTTAAACATGATGGAACAATCACAAGCGCAGCAACTGATTTCTTGCTGGTGCAGAGAGATATTAGATCAAATTAATACTGACGTTAATCTAGATCTGGATTTTGAACTGAGTCTAGTCATACAGTGTTAACAGGATTATTCCTCATATAGCGCGTCACAAGAGCTATTAAACCTAGAGTGTCGCATAAAGCATGCTTTTACCCACGAATTCGTTGTTGAAAACAGGACAAATGCAAACAAAAAAATAATTATATTGGCGTTTATCCGCATTGTAGATATTTGGGTTTCCAAACCTTAAGAACACGTTCTTCGAAAGTGGTCTATACATGAGTATTCATAAATGCCATTTCATATGCAGTTTATGTATTGCGCGCTTATCTATGTATCTTTATGTTACAGCGGTCTGCGTTTGCAGCCCGTTGACTGAGGACCGTCTGGTAACAACAAATACCAGCAGAAAAGCAACTATGTCTGCAAATAATCTGATAACAACTAATACCAGCAGCAGAGCAGTGGCACAGGACCAACGTAAGTTGATCGAAAGTATTTCTGCCATTAGTCTGTATTCGTGTCGAGAAAAAATTCGAGAGCGATAAAACTAATGGCTTTTGTGAAGCATGATTTCAGTAGTTTATTACTTATACTTAACTGGAAAAAAATTCCTAACGGATCTCAAATCTCGAAATCAAGTTTTACCAAAGACATCTCTGTCTGTATCTACCGGGTTCTAAAATGAAAATGGAATAGGATCAAACCTTATTCTCTGCAGGTTCAAGCTTAGGTCTATTATGCTACATCTGCGCGAGTAATAGGGACTCGTATTGCGGCGACCCGTTCCACCTTAATGGTGACCTCTTGTACATATGTGGGTCTGGTGCAACACACTGTTACGTAAGTATTAACAATTATTATAATTATGGGATTGTATAACACCTAGCCGCTGTCTGTGTTAATAAAGGAAAAGGGAGTGGACGGGACTGGGGGGTTCAATATAATATGTCAGTGTCTCAAGGATTTTTCATGGGGTGTCCTGGCTTCGTGTTTGTGGCTCGAGTCGACTGTTAAAAAAAATATAAGGGGAGAATTGAAGATTGCCCTGTGGCTTCATTAGTTATTCATTGTTACATAGTTGTGATTGAGGTCGAGAACTGAATGTACTGTGGGGCAGCCCTCGACACACCTTCACGGGGCCTTCGTTCGGTCAGGGCCGTGCACACTCGGGTCAAGTGACGCTCAATCCATGAAACTCTATTAGGAACTCTTTACAATTTTTGTGATTGAGGGGGCTCAAAGGATGACCCATACCTATCAATTAAAATCATAGTAATGTGATTTTATGCACTTATTGTGGAATTCAACCAGCTTTTAAACAGTGTATTGGTCATTCTGTGTTTTGAATACTCTTAAGAGTGTTCTCTTTGGAAAAGGATGGAAAAATTGTGACATATTTTGAGTATTATCGAGTACTTATTACTTTTTATGCTTTTTCAGTTCCAAGTATATTTTAGTATTTCACTTAATAATTCATTTATCTAATTACTACAGCATAATGATACCCCTATCATGAACATCAAGTAATAATAATGTTTCTAATCACAGTCAAACGCTATTTAGTTACATTATGTTTCATCATGGAGACTTTGTACCGACTCTAGAAACAAACATCTACCTTTTAATTCCTCACACCTATTTTGTTGTTGTTCTTTTTTATCAACAGAAACAGAAAAGCGGCTCTATTATCAAAAGGGGATGTGCTAGTAGATGCATTGAAGGCACAACGAAGACATTATTCTGCTGCACTTCGGATAGCTGCAATGGCGGGATTACGGTTTCTGTCAATCTGTTATTCACATTGCTTCCCCTTGTTTCGGGATTTGTAGCCAAATATATTATATAAATGTACAAGGATGTACAATCTGTAAACTGCATGTTATGCAGAGAATATTTTTTGAACGCCGTCCTTTACTTGTACTTTTCATTAGAGACATAATGCAGTTGAAATTTATGATGATGTTCCAAAGAAACATTGTTTTCATCAACATTGTTTTCATCAATAAGATGAGTAGAATAACAGTAAAAAAATACCAAAATGTCTCTACAGAACCACGTAGAATCAACACATTAAGCTGTGATTGCACCATTAGAAACGGTGCACCATAAATACAACGTTTATATTTCTTTAGAACATCTTGCAGCATCAGGTTAACAGATTTCTTAAGAGAACGCTTAAGCTAAGGAGAAACATCCCAATAATTAGAATCGGTTATATATATATAGCAGGGATTGATTTCTGCTCGTATCTTGAGCTGTTGCTGGACATCCGCCTAGTTATGTCCGTGTATTTACGTGTTGTATCACACCCCTTTTACAATTACTTGCTTTTCAGTAACTTTTGGTTTGTCATACAACTAAGACTTTGCTTTGCTTGGTACCTTTTTTTTCATGACGTGTCCAACCTCAGTAGTGTCATTGGAAAAACACTTTATCGATGGGAAACGATAATATTTATTTTGTGTAATAATGATCAGTTTACCAGTATCTATGTAAAGAGACATATATATGTTGTTTATACTTAAGAAAGAATACGTACTGTTGAATTAGTTCCTTTTTGTAATTGTTTGAGATGCAAAATGTAATTTTTGTCAACCCGATTAGGCATGCGGCAACACAAACGTTTATTTGATCAATTTTCTTTTGTCACTATAATCGGATTGAAACTGACTTCATTTCCTCAGAAATTGGTCCGGTTCGATTCAGTCGTCCACTCTTGATCCACTGAGTTCAATTAGAAACCATTATCTACCATTATGTTAGAAGAGAGATACGAAAAAGAACCACAGGAATGTTGAAGAAGATTTTGTGAAATGCAAATGTTTCTATGGGGAAATGTCGATCCGTCACAGTTGGATAAAAGTCAGTCCAAAAAGATTAAACATGTTGTCGATTCTGAAATGAATTGTGATGGTTGAATTGTCCCAGCTTGGATTAAAGCCTTGTTTCCACCAGCCGATTCTACTGATGATTTAAGAAATCATTCGTGGGAATATTGGTCAATCATGAGCATGTTATATACTATTAGAAAGGGTTTATAATTCTCTTTCAAATGGTATATGATACAGATAATCTTTTGTCATATAACTGGTTAAAAGCAATAAATTACCGAATAACTGACGGTCAAAATTTGTTGGTGGAAATCAGTCTTTAATCTTCTATATTTACAATCAGCCCACATCAGGCGGCATGATCTTCGGGAACCGCCCGTTGACAGATTTTGAAAGAGGGACCGACTATTTACTGATTCTGAAAGAGGGACCGACTATTAACTGATTCCAAAGTAGCAAAAGGTGTAAAGTGAAGTGAGCCGATCTTATAAGTAGTTTTCTTTTTGTTATACCGCTGGTTTGATGCATCTAAAACTAAATCCCTATAAACCGTTCAGAACTGGATATTTGACCCTTTATCATAGCTAGAGAAAGTACGAAAATGAAGGATACTATTGAGCAACAAGCTAATTGAATGTTATGCTATTCTTAAAATGTACCCCATGCAGTGTATACCTTTTTTCAATGTGTGTGTCATTCTTTTGTAATGTTGTCTTTAATGATTCAGTTGAATAAATAGGCCAGCTGAAACGTGATGTTGGTATGTCCTGTATTTTACACTCATACTTACATTAAATTTTACAATTTCGATCGTCGTTAACTGGTTTAATTAATTGTTCGATGTTTTGTAATGTAACATGCTTTAGGGTAAATATGTTTATAATTTTTTTTTCGAGGTTTCATTCTTTGATTTTTTCTTGTGTAAAAGTCGATTGCGAAGTAAGTTTTACGCATTTGAGCTTTTAAACAAATGGGTTAGTTAAAGTTAATTCTGGCAAATCCAACAGTATAACTTATCAATTAGATACAATGAAAAACCTACTTCTCTGAACATTTTTTATTAATAAAGTTGACAGACATAATCTGATAATGGTTGCCCTGCAAATTTGTGTATGGTATCCAGTAGATATAATAGATGAATACATGACAAACAGATAATTATGGTCATCATACTTGATATAGCTGCTACACGTACGATAGATACACAGTGGCAATTTATCAAAGTATCGCCATCGTCATAATTCAGGGGGGAATCATTGAGAAAATATTTCTTTTGCAATATACCAGAAGTATTATTCAATTCTTTCCCCAAAAATAATTATTATGATGATATTAGATTTACGATTCATACATCCTTTGCAAACATTATTATGGCTTCACAAAGTCACATAGCCCGGAACAACAACACTTGATGAATAGATTTCGGAAGCATTGATCTCAAGCTCAAACACACGTTACAAAAATTCATAAATTACATTATTTGATTCATCAGGGAGATATTGATAATTTTTGAGACAGGTTAACTTTAGCAGGTTTTGATTAGCTGGATAAAGTCACTTACATTGTAGTTACGTTTACTGACGCATCCATACTTTTGCTCTAATTTAGTCTACATAATTATGTTGTAAACTCTGGCTATTATTCTAGGCTTCTGTTGCCACCTAGGTTTTCGGGCAACAAGTCAGTCTTTCGAAGTAACGTGATTAATATTAGATACATAATCAATTATTTCCTTGATTATCTATCCACTATTCTAGGTTAACTCCTTTAGTATGATTCAAAAATACAAATCCAGAAATGGATCACACTGAGTCGGGATCGGAGACTATACAATGGTTTAGATGTATACATTGGTTTTGATCTGCGTATATGTAAAAGGGGGATTATCAGCATCGCTGACACCCTCCTAGGGACAGATAGAAGGGTCAGGACTGCCCCCATACCACTCTCGTTCTGTAGAACCAACTTTCTAATCATTAAGTGAACGCGTAAATACAGGGTTTAAAAAGTAATTCTAACCTGTGAAACTGAATGGAACATAATGTTTCTTACTAAAAATACATATACTTTGTTCAGCACAAATTATTTCCCCTCTTTTTCATCTCTTAAAACGGGCAATCTGGCCCTGACTAACTCTTATAATAATTTCCAATGTTGTCCGCTAAATCCTAATGCCCGCAGCTATTGGCAGAGCTGTGTGAGCAGGTCGTCAGCTGCTCGCTGCACCTCCCCGGTGCTGGCCACCCTGAAGACGTGCTCACTGTCGGGGTCGGAGGCGATGCCGTTAATCTCGGCCATGTCGGGGTCAGCGCCCATCGGGGCCACGAACAGTTCGATGTCCCGGTCACGGGCCCGCTCGGCCTAAAAAAAGGGGACACGTGAAATAGAATACTATAGTACTGTAGGTTTAAGAAAGCAACGAGGGGTGGAATAACCCTATTTTAACAACATTTTTTTATTGTTATTTACATGTTCTGCCTTGTAGGTATCATCCGTGCAAAATTCACAATTATTTATAGCCAACACTGTCAATTGCAAATCAATAAAATGATTCATATATAAATGTCTCACATAAAATAATGTTATTCCATTTACAAATACGATTAATGTATCTAGAATTTGCTTTTGTACTTTACCCACTAATCACTGAATAAGAAAAGAAATTATTAATTATAAATATATATGACTGTTGGCCTTGGGACAGGACTCGTAGTTAATTCGATTACGTGGGAGCCCTGGGTATTTGGGATATTGGACAGGTGTGTGGATTCATCGATATAGAGCATATCGATCAAAAATCTGACTGTGATCTTTGGTTAAGGGTATCATTGTAGTATCTGTTTGGGTTGTAGGGATAATCTATACATTTTAATTGTTATGTATTATGATTAATATTAGCACACATTCAAAGGAATATATGGGCAACTACTCAGGTTTAGGTAGTGAATATATTATGGTCAGCTTACTATACACAGTGACAACAAGATTGAGGTAGCCAACAGGTGACAGCACCCCTCCTTACTTCTCGATCATACATTAGTTTATATGCGGCCACCAAGAATCTTTATTTTGGGAGGGACTTTGCGGCCTGGAGTTTTAGAGAGGACCGGGAGGTGAGTGGTCACACATAGAACAACGGGGAGGCAGCCTGGAGGTGTTGAGAGAACCGGGAGGTGAATGGTCGCACATACAACAAAGAGGAAGGGACCTGGACGTGTTGAGAGTATACCGATAGGTGAACAGTCACACATAAAACAAATAACAGGGGTCCGCCTGAAAGAGTTGAGAGGGTCGGGCGGTCAGTGGTCGCACAAAGAACAAAGAACAAAGAACAAAGAACAAAGAACAAAGAACAAAGAAGCAGCAGCCTGGAAGTGTTGAGAGGGTTTCGAGGTGAATTTTCACATATGCAACATAGAAGATGCGGCATAGAAGTGTCGAGAGGACCAAGAAGCAATCAGTCACACACAACCAAGAGGGGGCGGCCTGGAAGTATCGAGAGGGCCATGAAGTGAGTGGTCACACCTATAACAAGGAAGGTAGGTGGCTTCACTAAAAACAAAGAGAGAGAGAGGCCAGGGAGTGCCGGGGAGTTAAAGCATCCGCAGCAAATCAGGAGTATAACCCTGAACCCACCCCCCTCACACGCTGCCACATCCCTTATGCTTCCATGGGAGTAGTTAGAAATATATATATATATAATATATAATATATAATATAATACATACATACATACATACATACATACATACATACATACATACATACATACATACATACATACATACATACATACATACATACATACATACATACATACATACATACATACACACATACACACATACACACATACATACATACATACATACATACATACACACAAATACATCCCTGTTCTTATCCCCCACATACCTGTGTCTGCGTCTCCTCCCGCCTCATGTTGGAGCCGCCGTCGGTGATAAGGATCATGGTGTTGGCCACCCCTGACCGGTCCCCGCGGCCCGACGTGAACACCTCGTCTGTGGCCCGGCGGATGGCATCCTGGGTGTTGGTCTCACCTCCTGCGATTCTGTAAGATATTTAATAGTTACCTACTGATTAATCAACAAAAAAGGGAAGGGGTGGTGTTATAACCATTGATTCTAATGTCTATTCATAATAAATCATGAATGCCATGGACAGTTACTTCCTGGAGTCCACCAAGCAATATTAACCATACATTTGAATTTTGAAATTTCGGACGCGGTGTCGCCATAGGATTTGCACTGAAACTCCGCGTCCAGTTCGTTCGCGTACCTGAATGAGATGGCGTTGAGGATCTCCTCCTTGGTCTGGTAAGTGTCGAGGTAGAAGTTGACGGTGGACGTCGCCGCGAAGCTGACGAGGCCAATGCGGGCTCGACTGAAGCGGACGGGGAGTCCGTACACCACCCGACGGGTAAAGGCAATAGCGATGTCGTACACCTCATCGGTGCTGCCCGAGAGGTCCAAAACGAACACCACGTCCATCTGACGGCGGCACTCTACAGTATGGAAAAGACAAGTTGAGCTATATGGGTTGGTTACTGAGATTGGGTTCTGATATAGAAATGGTCTTGTTAAAGCAAACCACAACGCAAATCAGTTATATATTGTCAAATAAAATTTTCAGTGAACTTTGTTTGTTGACAAACCATGTATGATCATGCTTCATCTGATAACAGAATGGTATGCAAAATTCTATTCAAAAACAGATTTAGACTGTCATGAATACTCATTTTCTGACTTGTTTTGGTCTGTTGTGTGGTCCACACAAATACCTAGATTGTTTACCCAAAAACTGATGATGTCATCAAAATGTCATTTCCGGAATCCCCCCCTGCATTTTCACTCTGCTAGCAGAGACTCTAATGAGTATTATTTTTGGTGGAGAATGATGTGGGAATTGAGAGGAGGCAAACATGGATGAGCCTGGCTTAGTACAGAAAGGAAAGGGGAGGAATTGACCTATTGACCCTGAAGATGACATCACTGATTATGGGGCAGTTGGGTCACGTGGGGGGATTCCCCAACAAGTTGATTGCAGACCAGAAAACAAAAACAAACAGATCCTCTTTCCAAGGATCATAATTATCAGACTTCTAGCCACCAATATTTGATTTTAACTGGCAATATGATTTATATGAGTGTAGTTGAAGATGTCAGGATCGATTTTGAAAATTTAAAAAATTTAAAAAAATTTGATAATTTTGCTTTGTGGTTTGCTTTAATGAACAAGACAACTATGTTGTGAACCGTTGAACTTTAAGTATGTTGTGACATCTTTTATTGATAGAAAAGAAACTGCCACGGGCATGTATTTCCCTATATTCTTTCTGCAAACAATTACCAAACACAAACGCAAACAATCAATACACTGCAATGATTATAGTCTTTAATCTAAGCATTAAATAACCATTTGTTATGAGCACACCACCTGGGACAAATTAATTTGTAAAATTATCGAAAATGAAATGTTAAGGGTTTGTAGCATACTGCTGCATGCCTTAATCATCCGTCACCTTTCAACGCACAAGATGACTAAAATATTTTTAATTGCAAGTCACCCTAATTATGTATATCACATACATTAAAAAAACATAGTATTTAATGAAAACTTTTAGTCTGCATTACCCAAATGGCTGTTACCCCTGCACCCCCATGACCCAAACCCCTGACTCTATATACTACTCACGCCTGGTGCAGGTAACCCCTGTCCAGTCGGGGGCACACAGACAGGAGAACTGGCGGTATCCGTCCACGCACTGACCACCGTTACTGCATGGGTTACTGGAGCACTCGTCGACGTCTGTAAGGGTGTAGAATTAAAGGTTTCGATGAATGAAAAGTTTGAATTTTGTTCGTAACAGTTGCGCCATGATTTTAATAAAACAAAATTAAAAAAGATTAGTAGTAAAAAATTATGAGGCCATACGCTAATTCTTGTTCGTCTTGGAAAGGAATACTCATCAGCCAGTATAATGTACTGCCAAACCTTTTGGTGAAATGGGTCTTAAATACTATAGATAAGTTCAACTCTTACATCTATAGACGGCCATACATATAGAAATTAAGAAGAAACCATACTCCTTTCAACATTGAAAATAAAACCCTGGGGTACTACACGAGTATTTTTGCAACGTCAAAGTAACAATGTATCGCTAAGTCACATTAAGAGTATGGCATAAGCATTGGTTAAATGTCAAATTGATATCTCATAATTTAAATCCCGTAATATTCAGTTTGCGATGAAATGTCTTGTATTCGCAACATTATGTGAGATAAGATTTACGTTACATTATGTGTCAGACTGCTTATCCTCCCTAAGATTCTCAGAACCCTACCATTGCACGTGGCACTGAACATGGTTGCCATCAGGCCTGCGAGGTCCCTGTACGAGTCAACAGTGTACACGTTCTGCCTCTCGGGCTGGCTGGCGATGCCCCTCAGCTCCAGCAGGTTCAGGTCGGTACCCACGGCCACCACCACGATGTGAATGCCCTTGGTACGGGCGTCGATGGCGTCAGGGATGGTCTCAACAGGGTTGATGTTGGAGTTACCGTCCGTCAAGATGACCAGAATGTTCTGGGCGTTGTCCCGGTCACCGTTAGACTGGGTGAACATCTCGTCTTTGACACGTTTCAGGGCGCTGGACGTGTGGGTCCTGGGTTTGGGAGAAAATGTGTGTCATTGGATATAATTGTAGTGAATGTAAAATTGGTTTGAATGGGTTTGGTGTTTCCATTATATTCTTTAGAATAATTTGTATATGTGGAGGTCTAAGATAAACAGCAAATCAATAATACCTAACCAAAAATCGATCAACGCTTTCTAAATTGCAAAGCAACCGCCTGTCACAAAATCTAAAATAAAACCCAAGCTTAAGCACATGTAAATCGTCCATGTTGCAGGGATGCCAAATTAATATCATACAGCACGCAAGTCCGTCTGGACGCGATGTCGCTATTGGTTTAACACTGAAAATTCGCGTCCAGAGCGATTTCAGCAGGTAGCTAGCGCTAATCGACAAAGTATTCCCTCTCCATACATTCACTACTTTTTCTAATCAAAGCCATATCAGTATTCATAAACGACGGAATTGGAATAATACAAATATAAATGTCAATCATCCTCTCACCTGCCGCCAGTGAAGGTAATGTGCCTGACGTGGTGCAGCACGTCCTGTTTGTTGGCGTACTTGTTGAGCTGGAACTCCACCTGCGCGTTGTCGCTCCACTTGAGGACGCCCACCCTGGTGCGTCCCTCCCGCACCTCCAGGGGGGCGATGAGCGACTCGATGAAGTCCACCACGTAGGGGAACCGCTCGTTACGGATACTGCCCGATGCATCGATGGCGAACACGATGTCCAGCTGACCGTCACAGGCTTAGGGAGAAGGGTATGGATTTCTTTTCATTGTTCATCATAAAATTATTTCTCTTCATGTTAAATGAAACAAAGAACAGTTGTAGGCCTATGTATCTATCAAAACATAGACATACAGATACACTCATGTATATAAATACACCCAAGAGAATTTAGCTCATGTAATACAAAATGTGCTATGCTCTTATTTGTCTTTTTTCTCAAACGCATCATGGAAAGGTGGTGCATTTCCACTTCCAGGAATCTACTCTTTATCAAGTGAATACCGATTAATCAATGAGGTCGACCCCGCATATATTATGGACAACAGTTTCAGGTTAGATAATGCACGTTCGTTACGCTGTTCGTTGAAAATCTACACTAGACTTCCAATTAAGTAAGACACCCCATATAAAATAATCATGACTCTCTCTCAGTGTACATACCTCTTTGACAGTTGACGCCGCTGGTGCCCTCGGCACACCGACACTCGTAACCCCCGATGAGGTCGACACACTGGGCGTTGTTCTGGCACGGGTTGGGATTACAGTCGTCTACCTCTGTTACAGAGAAAAGGGAGATTTAGTCGTCATTTTAGCTATTAAAAATAAGTATTATTGTTTAACCCCTTATACCCCACTTCATTTGGCACAGACGGGCTAACGTCCACAGAATTGGTCAAATATTTTACCTTTTTCCCGGAGAATCCAGCATAATTGAAATATTAACTGACGCTTTACTAAATCTATCAAACATTATTGTTTTCTATTGGATCTTGCACAGGACAGTACATCTGCCTTCATTGGGTATACGTAACGTTCAATTAGGTTACCTATCGCTCAACACATTCTTTTTGGTAAAACGTTGGGAAAATGTGGAAAATGTTTGAAAATGTGGACAAATATGTAAACTGATAAAGATAATTGAACCTGCTCACCGTTACAGATGGCGTCCAGAATGTTATCCTTAGCGCTGAGCAGCTCGTCGAAAGAGTTGATCCTGAAGGTGTTGGCTGTTACAGGTTCACTGGCCATGCCCTTCATCTCCATGTCCTTGACGTTGTTCCCTATGCCCACGGCGATGAGGTGGGTGCCGGCGTCCCGGGTCTTCATGGCCTCGTCCCAGGTGGAGGGCTCGTCGTTAGACCGGCCGTCAGTGATCACGATACCTGGGGAGAGATAGGTGGGACCAAGGTAAAGGGATGGGGAAGAATTCCTAGCCACGGAACCCTATTTTCTATGTTTGAATACACTGACAGGCAACTTATAATTCTCTGTTGTAACTGAGATGTGTGAAAATACACAAAATAGTGCTGCTTACTTATTCAGGTTTGCACTTTCCATTTGCCCACTTAATTCAGATATATCAAGACTGAAATTGTTGTATTAGTCTATTTCCATATCTCCCTCCACCTATTCTAGACTGCAGCTATGAATATAGGCTATATATACAAATAATATTATATTATCTAACTGTAGCTATTTTGATTAAATACAGATATCAATTTATAACATACAATTAACTGTATACTCTACCCTGGAGCTATGAATATAGGCTATATACAAACAAATATTATCTAACTGTAGCTATTGTTATCAAATACTGAAATCAATTTATAATATACAACCAACTCTATACCTTGCCCTATTTTGTTTCAACTTTGTGTTTACTTTCTATTTTTCAAAGAAACTTTCGATATTGCTAAGTGCCTGTGTACTGACCGATGTTTGGCCTGTCGGACCGGTCGCCCCTGTTGGGGGTGAACATGTCCTGTCTCATCAGGGCCAGGGCCCCCGCCGTGTTGGTCGTACCGCCCTGGTAGTAGAACGACATGGCGTTCATGATCAACTCCTGGAGGAAAAATAAAGATATTTTCAACAGCTGTAGTTAGCAGTTTGGCAGTATGCAAACGAATGACCAGCGTCACAAAAACGTGTATTTCTAGTGGTAGGAACTATGTATTTTCCTTGTCAATTGCATACTTACTGCATATATCTGAATATTGATCCATGGCTGAGATAATTGCTAGCTCAACAATCATCTCATATATTATTGCCATACTATTGGGAATTCCAATGCCATACATGTTTAAGTGAATGCCTTCGCATATCCCCTGATAATTCGAGATCATACCTCTCTCCCTTGTTAAGTTGTTCGATAAAATTCACAATGCTACCTGTGTACACAGCACATTTTAGCGAGATTATATCAACTTCAATGGTATCACATTTTCGTAGAGAGTTAAGGCTGTATTCCACAGACCGATTTCTCTGCAGGTTTGAAATATGGGCAGCGGGAATAAAGGTTATAATTAAGTCCCAACATGTTATATATCACTAAAAAGAGCTTGTCATTTCCCTTCTATATAGTAGGCATTGTTCTATGCCATGGCTTAGGAGAAAATCAAACAAATACAAAATCGGCAGCATCAAAACGGTATTTGGAATACAGGCTTTAAGTTGGTGAGCAGCACATACCTCTGAGGAGAAGCTGTTGAGGTAGAACTTGACGGCGGGGTTGTTGGAGAAGGTGATTAGTCCGGCCTTGCTGTCCACGTGCAGGTTGAGTCCCTGCATGATGGCCTTTACAAAGTCCACCTGCTTCTGGAAGTTGGGCTGGCCGATGGAGCCGGAGGCGTCCATGGCGAACACCACGTCAGACGCCATGCGACACCCTGGAGGAAAGATATAATGGTGGTGAGTGAAGCCCATATTCCAGGAGGGGCCTTCCATTTAGTACGTACGCACATTTTCAAAAATCTCAGAGCCCCCGCTTGGGTAAAAATATGCATTGGGTTTGTACTAGAGTGTACGCATATTTTCAAAGATTTTGGACCACACCTCCCTCCTTGATGCATACATGATTAATGGAAGGGCCTTTCAGAGGCGATTTTGGTTATTGCTAATTTCTTAGCGGATGTGTAAGAGTAACCCGTGCTTGTTACATATTATTTGAATTATGATTGAAAATCCTGTCTAATGATATAATTATCTGATTATATAATAATTTTGTCTGTAATTACGCCATTAGGCCTATTTCTATTGGGATTTTCGAAATCGGGAGTTAATGGGAGAATGGAATACAGCATTAAACCAAGATTTTGCTATTGAGGGTTGTTGAAGCAATCGGGGATTTTACCATTGATTAACTTCTTAAATATGAGTTTGATAACTCGAAGGTGGTATATAGAGTATCATAATTTCAAGCTTTTAATGAATCCAAACAAGTTGCGTTAAGGAATGGTTATCATAGTCTCAATGATAATGATCCAATGCAGCTGCTATAACCAAGCGATAATATTATGTTCAGTGAAACAATGATTTGTACATTTTTCCTTAGATTCGCTTGCACTATGGCGAAATACACGATGCATGTGATTACTTTGGTAGTTATGGCATACTTCATTTCCTTACTCATCTTGTAATAGACAATAATACATTTGGAGAGTCATACATTTGGAGTGTTTTGATCAACAATAGCACGTAGATACTCACGCCTCTCACAGTTTTCCCCGGAGTAGGTAGAGGGACAGAGACAGATGTAACTATCTATACCGTCGATACACGTGCCTCCATTCCGGCACGGGTTTGACAGGCACTCGTTTACGTCTGAAATCAAAAATGAAAGTTGTAATCGGTATTGTACAAGCTTAAGACTGGGGTGTAATAAGAGTTGCAATACGTACAGCAAGTGTCTGTTTTGTATTATAAGTATTACCTCATCTTTCAATTGATCGAAGAATATCAATTTTTCATATTCATTAGGCGACATTCATTAGGCGACTAATGTTATTTAGTGGTCCTGGCCGCTGTTAATGGAAAGGGCTCATTAATACTATTTGCCTGGAAACTAAAATCTTCCTCACCCAAGTAGGAATGTGGTTTTAAAATGACTTCACTAAGACCTTCCCTGATATAAAACACCCCAAACTCACTGTTACAGATGACGTCCCTCAGACCATCCCCGATATAAAACACCCCGAACTTACTGTTACAGATGACGTCCCTCAGACCATCCCTGATATAAAACACCCCCAACTCACTGTTACAGATGACATCCCTCAGACCATCCCTGATATAAAACACCCCAAACTCACTGTTACAAATGACGTCCCTCAGACCATCCCTCACAGCAAACACCCCAAACTCACTGTTACAGCTGACGTCCTTCAGACCATCCCTGATATAAAACACCCCGAACTTACTGTTACAGATGACGTCCCTCAGACCATCTCTGATGGCCTCCAGGGCGTCGGCGTTGTCGACGTTGAAGACGTTCTTCTGGTAGGGGTAGGTGGCCATGCCGATGAGCTCCTCGTTGTCTGTCCACCCCCCGACGGCCACTACCACCGTGTGGATCCCCTGCTGCTTGGACTCGAAGGCCTCACTCAGAGTCTCCTCCTACAGACAGGAGGAGTTTGCAATTTGTTGACTCATCAATTATAGAGATACAGAGAGTTACGGGTACAAGTAAATGTGGGTAATACTTTGCTAACCAAGTATGTGGCATAAACGGTCTTTATTGTAACGTCGCAGAATGTCACAGAACGTTAATATAACGTTGCAGAATTTCAACGTTCATAGACTGGATTAGAACGGGTCAATAAGATTATGTTCATAATCATAATTATCATGTTTTAAATACCAATATTATTATATTATAAGTTGCATATAAATTATTATTAGTGGCAGATTCACCTTCACGTGTAGCTGAATCAGTATATGATTTCTACAAAATAATTAACATGCTGCATACATTTCCCGTGCGCTATCCTCTATATTTGATTTTTCAGAACAATAATTATGTATAAGAAATTGTTTGAAAATGTGAACCCACCTTGTTGTTCGAGGCCCCATCGGTTACCATAACTACCACCGACTTGGCCTGAGACCCACGTCCGCCATTTCCAGCCTGGAGCATGCTTACCCGAGCATTTCTACATTCGCAAAAACAAACGATAAAGGAATATTGCTGATGAGTCCACCTAGGGTTATATCTGTGGAGGACATATCTCATACTTTATTGTTCCAGTATATCGTAAAATAGTTCTGATCATCTCTTAAACGGGATTTCAAAAAAGAGTCCCCAAATAGACTAGGTATCAAAATGCATTTGCATGCGCAAATGCATTTTTTTCTCTTTATCAAGGATAAGTCTTCACTTCAAAGAACAAAAAAGGGGGGAAGGGTCAGGATGTGTTTTTCTCTTTATAAAATACATACTTAGGTCTCCACCAAAATGGGTGGAGGGGGGGAACCTTAATAAGGTCGTTTTTTCTCTTTATAATATATAGGTCTCCACCAAAGGGGGCGCGGGGGGGGGGGGGGGGTTAGGACGTTTTTTTCTCTATTTATGTCTATTTCTATCATAGTAAAACAAACAATGGCCCATGAATCCTAACCTGATGGCCAGGCCAGTGTTGGTGCGCCCCCTGGTGTAGGGGATCTTAAGTACGGCGTCCATGACTTCAAGTCTGTTGGTGTATTTGTTCAGTTGGAAGACGGTCTGAACATCGTCACTGAACGTAGACAGACCAACACGAACCTGGAATGAACAGATTTTGTTCAAAACGTCATCACTTTCTTCTATGTTAGGTCTTTACAGTGTGCTAGATGCATCAATCACTCCGATCTGTGTACATGTTTTGAGAAAGTCTGGTTAAGGTTGTGACTGTGTCGAACATTCTTTCAAACATGACATTATTATACAACAGTATATGAGAATAGTTATTTCCATTACGAAAAAGATAATGATATTTGATCGATTACAAAAATACATTGATATATTGAACAAGATGAACCATCCTAACTTTATGCCAGCAAGATACAAGGCACATAACCTGCCAATGGGTTTTCGTGAAAATCAAGAAGACAAAATCTAATATGCTAATTGTGTGAGCCTTTTATAATATCAGCCTGTATCCCCAGAATCTAGACTTTCCATATAATTATCATGTGTCTGATTGATGTTGACCTTTCTCTGGATCCTTAGATAGATCTAGTATGCTCAAGCATGATAAATTCCAAGATATTAGTGTCATACACAACTTTTGGTTGATTAGATATTTCATGGTGACGTACCCTTCCGTTCTCAATATCAAGGTCCTGGATGATATTTTTAATGAATGTTCGGATCTTCTGGAAGTTGACTTCCCCGATGGAGCCCGAGGCGTCCACCACAAAGACAACGTCAGCCACAGTAGCACACACTGTGGGAACAAGATGTAGGTTAGAGTAAGAATTACTTATTGACAAGATGAACCTATGAAGATCAATATGACTGTATTTGATACGTTGATCTGAATGCGCACTTTAGTTCCGTAAGTGTTCTTGGCTTCAACACAACCATAATGTACTATCATTATTACCAGGGTAAAGCCTCAACCTTTTGTATTACATGTATCTCTATCTAATTACCTCATAGCATCGTTCAAGGAGGCTTGGGATCAGTCAGTGGTTTTGGCACGTGTACAACAAACTATGGAGCTTACTATGGCACATTACCATCATAAAAATTAATGACGTACTTTTCATAATTTCTATCAGAAAATAATCGGAGTATGAGAAAAATTGCATGCAATGAATCTATATATAATACCATAGAACTACGTACAGTTCTATGATAATACTGAGTATGTTAATCTAGGAGCCAATGATCAGGCGAAATGTGGGAAACAAAAGTGACATCCTATTGTGAACTTACCCCCGGGGGGCGGGGCGGTGGGGGCGGGAGCTGGGGTCGGGGGCATGGTCCGACAGGAGGCGAAGATCACAGCGTCCAGAATGGTCATCAGACTACTGAAGTCGGTCACGTTAAAGTAGTTCTCATCGAAAGGTTGTGTCACTAGAAAAAGTTAACAGGCTATGTTAGCAATATGCGGCTAATCATCATCCGCGCCAGAGATGATAGTCCGTGAGAATTAACTGACTCTGCTATGTAGGTCATTAATTATTTTCCGGTGTTATAAAATTACTGCGTGCTCCGGGCTAAAAATAGTGTGGCGTTTTTTGCTTGACTGACCGGGGCCGTACCTAGTGGCAGCTACAGTGCAGATCGAGATGATTCGCCGTTATCGAGCATTGAAGTGGCAGAGTGGCTATGTTAGTGAAAATCCTACTTATATGGGTACATGGAAGAATTTGCATGATTTGCAACAGTTACAGGCCTATACCTATTTTCATGTGACTTTTATAACGTTGTAAAAGCGAGCAGTAGAATTAGATTTTGATAATTATTTCGATATTTCCATTGCATCATCGCAAATCCAATCACATTATTAGACGTAGATCTATATCAATAAACATTGCATTATTTTTCATTACCTCAATTCTCAAAGACGCAATTATCTGGATTAACTGCAGGCTAAATTAAGGTGCATTGTGGGTAATACGTCGACAAGTCAATTTCCTGTTATAAGCCTTTAAGATATCATAATTATTCATCTATGACATTTTCCTTTGTTTGAGATTATAAAAACGTAAAATTAGGAATATTTTCTTTTTTTAACTGTATGTACTTCATTTTCTGAAGTTAATTTAAAAATATTTTCATTACACATTACTATTTTGCCATAAGATGCATTTATTCTATTGGTTTTCCCATGCCTATGTCTACAAAATGTGCCAAAATTAGCATGCAGGAGCATTAAATACAGGAAAACTTGGAACTGCGTCTGCCTGAATTACGTCAACGTTAAATATGCATGTGATAGAACTAAGTACAAACTAATGTATTCACATGCGTCAATGTTGCATTATCGTATTGCCGCAGACCACTCACCGATGTCCTTGAAGACGGCCTGGTTGACCTGGTTTGTGACGCCCACCCCTATGATCCGAACCCCCCGGGCCCTGATCTGGGCGGCCACTCCGGGCAGCTGCTCGATGTCCCGGGTCGGGTTACCTAGAGACAATCAAGTTAGAAATAATTAGTAACAAACTTTTGAAAATGGAGGGGAAATATTGTATCTCGTTGTCATGATGGTCGTTAGTTTTTGGCATAACAGGGGATGAAAGTAAGAGGGTGTTGTGTTCTACTGAAAAGAAAATTGATTAGAGACTGTCGTCATTTACAATCTGTAGAAAAGCTTGCAGTTCGAAGAAAAATGATAATCATCATATATGTTCCTAACCTCATGGCTGATGCTCTTCCAAACAGGAATGATTTAAATCTGTATCTGTGTTTTTGCCAATTCGATGCGAATTTAATACGTAAACATTTTCGCATACAATCGTGATCTCTCAGAGGTTAGATGAACGATTAGTGTACCTTTTCTTTTTTATACATAGGCTCACAAACACTCAAGAGGAAAACATTTAAGATCAGCTCAGATCTAACAGAAAAGGTATAATAAATCCATAACCAACCTCAAATGGAGTACTTGGGCAGTTATCACCCCTCTCCAAGACCCCAATATCAGCCCTCGGCCGGCCTTTCGGGCCCTGGCCTCGGGCTGATATTGGGGTACCGGCTCGGGGTGATAATCACCCTCCTACTCCCTTCTCGGTTGTTTGTATGTATATATGAACTCCTTATGAAGGCAATCTAAGCTGACCGTCAGTGATGAGGAGGACGAGGTCCATGATCTCGGGCCGGTCTCCTCCAGCAGGGGACAGGATGTCACTATTGGCCACCTTCAGGCCCCCCGTGGTGTTGGTGTTCCCACCCCGGTACTGGATGCGGTCTATGGCCGCCAGGTACTCCTCCTGGGTGCTGAAACACAAGATATGCAATCAGATTACAGGTAGAAGTATGCAGTTAAGTGTTCATGGTGATCACTTACAGTGATATATTGCATTTTGTTATTTCAACATCAATTATCTTGAAAAGGAGGTATCAAGATACATTAGTTGCATCCCAAAGCTTTCTTCTCCGAGACCTTCAATTTGCCATTCAGGATTCTGTAATTTACAGTGTAAATGCCTGGCAATAGTCTAGGGGTAGCAAACACAATAATAATAATGATATTGTCATTGTCATATTGAAGAAAACCAGTCCTGTTTAGTCCTAGAAATGTGCAAATTAAATGCACTCAAAATGGGGACTATTTTCTATTTATCATTGTCCAAACATGATTATCAATAATATTGTCAATTGCTATTTCCTATATTGACCTATAACTTTTACAAGTACTATCCTAGAGTAATCAGAGTGCTATCCTACTTGTACTGGTCCATGGTGAAGTGGAGCTCGGCCCTGTTGCCGAAGGTGACGGCCCCTAGCCGGGTGAGGTCCCTGCCAATGTTCAGGTTACTGATGATGTTCTTGACGAAGGACATCTGCAGTGCCCAGTTGCCCTCCCCGGTGTCCTGGATACTGCCCGACATGTCGATTACGAGGGCAATGTCCACCACGCATCGCCCTGGAGGAGGTTAGAGAGTGCAGCTTTTAATAACTGTAGCATAATTATATGTTTGTGGGTTTTTTCAACTGCTCAATATCATTGTATTGATATTCCATTTCGTTTGTACAATACAGGTTCCTACTTTTACTTGTACCCATCTGACAAACTGTTTTACACCTCAGTCTAGTAAAATGAGCATGAAGTCAGCATGGCCTCCTGTCAAGACTTGGAACAAATATAGGTTTGATCTAATCTAAAAACCCAAAACTAAGTACATTACAATCATCAAATATTTCATCTGTGAATTTTACCTGTACCTCTTGTTAGTTCTTCTGAGCAATGCGATAAAACAAACTAGAAAGACAAATAAGAATTACACTTATACACATGTATGTTTCTGAGATAGAATTGTAATGATACTGACCAATAATCTACGAATCATACAGTACTGTTTTTAAGGTCAAAATTGGTATCGAGATCTTATTTTACTTACTCTCGTTAGTTTGGGCATCGGATCCAACGAAGACTGCTGCCAAGATGACCAGCAATTGAAAGGAGGCCCGCATCGTTCCTGTAAAGAAAGCAGATCAAAATGGTTATTATTGTGAAAATTAATTTTAATGTGACATTTATTAATGGGAGTGCGAAATCAGACGGCATATCTCAAGCAAGAATATGACTTTATTATTGCGTTATTTATAACGTTCTGTTTAGTTCTGCTTTTGTTCTTGTTACGCTTTTTTGATAGCACCCAAAAGCATCTTTATAACCCAACATTGCGACATCGCACTGTGATGTTATTGTGGCGTTCTTGTAACATTCTTTCATGTTATAATAACATTATTATAATGTTCTTTATTAGTAAGCCAGTTATACTAAAAAATTGTTAAATATGATGAAATTAAGATCACAAAATGAATTCTGTGATAGTACATTTGCTGATCCACAGATATCCAGCTTCTATCTCAATAATTATAGTAAACTGGCTCGCACTAGTGGTATATATCTGAACCAATATGAGTTGAAATGCTGACAGGACACTTACCCCCCGGACACTTACCCCCCGACACTTATCTCCCAGACATTTACCCCAAACTTCAAAAGCTATACACTTACCCCCAAGGACACTTACCCCCTAGGACACTTACCCCCCTGCACACTTACCCCCATGGACACTTACCCCCTAGGACACTTACCCAAGTTCTCCTGCTGACCAAGTTCTTACCACATAATGTCCTGTACATAAAAAGCCAAGGGGGAGGGAGGTAAGTGTCCCAGGGGGTAAGTGTATAGCTTTTGAATGTAAGCCTACAATAAAAACAGTTGATTAGGTCACTTTGTACCATATAGGATGTATGCTGTTCGTCATATACTATGGTTGCTTCATATATTTAGTTTGAACTATATTGTTAAGAATCGGCAACGTTTCTTTTGTAAAAAAAATGACAATAAAATTAATACAGCCATACCATACTAAAATATAAAGTCACGTTTCGATCTAACCAGTTATGAAACTGGCGTGCCAAAACACTTCCATTAAGAGTTCTTTCACATACACTTCTCTGTACAGGCCTTACTGTATTTTCTTTCATTCTTTGTGTCAAAATGGAACGTAAACCTCAAGTGGCATAGTTGGCAGCTGAATCAGTCATGTTAAAAGATTCAAGTTGATATATTTGAATAGAACCTTTTATCTAGCCATTCATTTGCATTATGTATACGGTATACGTGTAGAAGACCAGCATAAGTGAGGTATTTGTAGCAAGTCTGGTTGATCGGGCTTCCTGGCATTTGATTGGTCAATATTTGACTTGGGTTTAGCCCTCCCGCAGTGGCAGTTAAGGGTACTTAACATGCGCGAGAACGGGTTCGCAAACCAGTGGCTATTTTTAAAATTCTATCCCCAAGGCCTGATACGTACAGTACTTCCTCAACAACACTTTCTTTCGGAATTTGGTTCTACCTCACCTTATTAGGCCTTCTGTTGATTTATATTCATAAACTTTCAAGAAGAGTAGGTAATACAAATTTATTTATTAACCATTAAATGGATGCCTTACCCCCAAAATAAACACGATTAATCGTTGTGTGATAAGGTTCAACTTCTTGCAGAGCCCGTTTAATATATACAAACAAATCACAAATAGATCTATACAAACCTAGGTTCATAATTCTGCTTTATGAGGATAATCCATTGACAACCTTAACAACAATCATTTAGGGGCCTTGCAGGCACCTACGTCCGAATCAAAGAAGTGGGAGGTCAGAAAATTTGCATGACAATATGTATACGTTCCTTTATATATACACACATTAGCCCATTTGGGGGGTGGGGGTGGGGGTGCGGAACCTTTGAAAATATCCCTACATACTTAATGGAAGGCCTCTAATTGGCTTTATTTCCATAATCTTGAAAGTTATGATAGCCGATGAGCAGTATACACATAACCACTGAAATACATACTGATCCTGACTTAACCTATACCATAATTGAATACACATTATCCGGGTTCATGAACTCGCCGTTCCCTCCAGCTACCATCAGTATCATAATCCCCACAGGTATGGTCTTTTCATACAGCTTAAAGCCCTATTACACTTTACGACAAATATAAGCTACGATACGACGATGCCGCAGAGAAGTAATACATATTAGAAATATAATTCCTTTTTATACATAATATTGTAACATGCTCGAAATTGTGCCAATTTTTAACAATAGTTATACGATTCCTGTATTCCAATCTGTCCTTAATATCATCATATCGCGCCGATATCGCAATCCAAGTCGTGTAGTGTGAAACTGCCTTTACACATGGGCTGGTCAATGGTCATTCTGTATACGTCAACCTAAAGGGAGGGGGGTGGTGACCGTAACGTATTTACCCATCGTGTACCGTTGTACCCCTCCTACAAATGCAAATATTGGTCATTTCTGGCCCCGTGCCCCCTATATCGTGCCCACAGACCTACCAACTGCTCCCAGACACTGTCTGTCTGCGGGCTTTTCACGCCTCAAGTTGATATTACAAGTATCCGGATCCTTGTTTAATAGAGTTTGTTTGTCTTGCTACTTACTACTTTGTTTTGATCAATACTGTCAAGTAACAGTTAAAAGGTTAGTTGAAATAACAGGAATGAATGTATGACCATATGTGTTCGGAGCATTTCAATTTACTTGAACCATAAACCCATAAAGTGCATATTGTTTTCTAATCAGCGATGTATGTACTGCAATGCACTGAAAGGTAATGTTTGCAGAAAATTAGGTAAATACATTCTTGACTTTGGTATATCATATTCTGATAACATCCTGACATTCATAAATTCATTTTCTATCCTTAAACACAGATTAATTGATGTTTAGAGGTCTGCTGTGAATAACAAACTATCATTTAGTTGCATGGTTGGCAAAACCAGTCTAGAGAACAGGACCCTTTCACTAGTGCTGGGATCTTTCTGAAGAGAGAAGGCAGGCCTCGTTTTTTTCAAGGCAGTTGCCATCCCAATGGTTCACATCAGTTATTACCAAACACTTTTTTTCCGTCTGAGGAGGAAGGGGTTTTCGTTTTCAACAAACACTTTGTTTTGCATGTATTTATATTCGTACACTCATTAGACTATTTTTCATAATGAATTGGTGAATTTAGAGTATTTGTGTATGAAAAACATAGCATCATGGTATGGAGCAGAGGCTATGAGAACATAGTTATAATATCATAATCCTGTGATCGAATTCTTCTAATCCTGTCATTTTGATTAAGACTGCCATCTAGTGGAGACCGTGACCGATTATTCTCTATTTCGGTTCGAAATCAACACAATTTTTACCAAGAGAATCACCTTAGTCAAGACAGAGGTGTCTTATAAATCTATAATTATTATTAAGGGAAATACTATTTTATAGATTTAAACAATTTTTATGTCGAATTATCTGCTCAAAGTATGGTGTAGGCCTATATAAGCTGTTGATGGGGGTGGTAGGCAATGACCAAGCTGCTTAATTGGGGTATACTTATAGCCTATAAAATCAATTGAGCCAAAGGGTTTACACTAATGACTGGTGACTTGGCTTTGAATAGCTACCCCACTCTAAAGGCCTTACATTCTTTTTTTTCTGATTCGGAATTGGGGCCATTATTTTGTGTTGATTTTCTTACTTCAATTTGCTAAGTTCCGCCTTGGGTAACGCAAAGCTCAATCCAATATGTATAATATATGACTGACATCGTGCTCGCTTTTCTCGATTTCACTTTGGGTTTTTCAAAAATATTGCAAATATTAATAATCTAAAAAGAAAATACGTGTGATTGCAATTGGTCACATGTACCTACAAACATTGAACTAAAACTTATTATACCTCAGGTATGGGTGTTCATTCGAAAGTGTTTTATGGTTTAAGATTTTGTTTCTCAAGCTATGGTAAAAATGTTGCAAAAATCTAATAAAGTTCCTTGTGGTAAACAACTTTAACGACTCTTTTATTTTCCTGAATCTAGTTTTAGATCGATGGTACAATAACACAGCAATATACTTTGCAAAAATACAAAACTAGTTTATTTCAAATGAGCGGTGAAGTTATGCTGTTTGGAAAAACAACATTTTGCTCGCTCACAATTGCTTTGTTGTTTACACAATGGATCAATACACATTGTTGAATGAATCGATACACGACGCAGAGTCTCAGATACGTTACCAGCATGACAAGTATCTGCCTGTGGACACTGACTTGGTACCATTAGACAATTTTATAAGGTTTCATATACTGTTATTGATTTTGTTCAACTAAGTAGGTCGCGACATTTGAAAGAATTGGTACTATGCACAATGTCATATGAAACGGTCCCTTGGTTTTTGTATAATAATTGACTGTAAAGCTTTATAAATCTTTTGTGAATGTATTGTTTGTGTGGGGGTTAAGACATATCGATAATGAGACGTCATTAGCCAAACGCTCACCGCACTTATGACACAACATGCATGCATTTTCTATCCGTACCTTTTGAGCAGCCTACATATAAAGCCATTGCTAAATACTCTAGGTCCCTTTAGCACCATTAGCTTTGAGCCTTAGGGTAAGCCCAGGCCCCTCCTTCATAGCACCTGGTAGCCTGAGACTCTTGAAACAATCCTACTTGTTAAGGCATGGGATCTAGGGCTCCCAGTTAGCGGGAAACATTGGATTAACTCCTGCAATTACGTCGACGACGAACTAGTAAGTGCGATTTGTTGGTAAACGCTATATCCTCATCAACAGCTAAAAACTGACAAAATGCGCATTCTGAGGCTACAGACTGTAAAGGGTGATATATACCAAAAATAGCGGCAATCACTATTCAACCTTTTTCCTCATGAATATTTGCCTACTTAGGGACCGGTCTACCCAACTTAAGGACTAATTTTATTTCGAGTATTTCGAGACCCACTGACTCAGTGACTAAGAGTTCTCCCATAGGCCAATATTACAGATCATAACAACAGTTTTTGTTTTAAGAATCTCTTTCTATGACTTGGCTGCTGTTTGTTTGAAATTGGAATATCTGTTTATCAAGCCCAGGTTAGATCGTCGGTATAATTTCCAAATTTCTCAAGCAGTATTCCGAGATAACAAATTCAAAATCAATACAACCTTTGTCATCCTATTTTTTTATTAGATATTTTCTGGCTAAATGTTTCTGAACGGGGTACCAAACTGACACAGTATGTGGTAATTGATATTCTACAACTAGATATTGGCGCTTAAGGTGCAGAAAACGTACAAAGCCTAGAAGCAATTTACAATAGCCAGGTGGGTATTTTTTTCACTTACCTGTGTGCATGTCGCTACTGGTTGGAGGGATCCGGCTGAGTGCAGCCAGCAGGAGGAATAGTCCACAGGTAAGTAGAGTGGGCACCACGTGTTGGGGCAGGGACTGACCGGTCTGCTGCGGCTACCTGACCACTGGTCAGCAGAGGTAGTGGTTTGGTCAGTCGGTCAGTGTGGACACAGGGCGGGTTCACCAAATAAACCTGCCTCCCACGCCCAGTCCGAGGGGGTCCTACTCAAACAGCTAAGTCCTTCTATCGATGGCTGCCATTGGTTGTTTGGTCAGATACGATGGCTCCGATTGGTCAATTCGGGGTCATGTGACCCGGATGTACGGTTCGTGATGGCTGGGGTCTGTTTTTACACCTTTTGTTCAGGTGTGTGATGGTGAGGGTAATGTGACTCATGATTCAAACTTCTCAATATCAAGCTTCAACTGCAGGAATTATTGATCTTGGAGTTAAAATTAGCAGGATCGTGACACACAGCAACAAAGGCAGCGTAATTCAAAACTATTAAACGCGTATAGAAATAATCACAAAAACAATAAGGATTTCATTTATATTTTGTATTTTTCAAGTATTTTAATTATTTACAACAAGTCTCAATCCACCGGTCGGTAATAACTTTCATGTACTCGTTTTACCATTATTTTAAAGATATATAAAGTATGTCCACATCACGACCACATTTACAATTTCACAGACTGTTTACAGTTCATTAGTTCGAATTCATACGTATGCCAGTTATAAAAGATACGTTACATAATCGAGAAAGTTATTTCACAAGTTTGTTCAGCGAATATAATCAGTAAGGTGTTCACCCTACCTACTGTCTCTCTTCATAAATGCATCATGGTTTTGGGAGTTAAAAATACATATTTGAACATTTTTCTCTATGTACAATCATATAAATGCAATAATTCCCTGTTTTTGTATTTTCAGGAATAAAGGGTTTTGCAGCAAATAACCTTACTTAGTTAACTGAATAAAACATGAGTACCTATCTACACATTCAACACACAACTCATTGGGGCCTTGTCCAATCATTAAACATTTCTAAATATCTAAATTAAGTATTACTGTACTTTGTGGCTGACTATCTGTGTTACAATATGTTGCTCTAAACTTGTCTTTAGCAGATTAAACTATGGCTTGTGATTTTCCGATAGACAAATAAGCAGCTATGGTCAATTTCTAAAACATTGATGTTCTACTCGTAATGTGTAGGTGTACCAATTAATGTTAATTTCAATTCAATGATCTTTTAAGTTTAGGCAATAGTTACAGTATTACAGAAGATATTTTTCCTTCAAGTCTGTACGGAATGCAGTGTCTCCTTATGGCACATTAGAAGTCTATCACTTGTTGAAGGTGGCATTAGTAAATGTTATCAGGGTTTTAAAAACATGCTATGTGTGTTTCACTCTAACCCTCAAGTATAACTGCAGTGTACAGCATTTATCAGCCCCAATACATATAAAACAGAAAAAGAAGTGAATTCATGCATTTCACTAACATATAGATATTATGAAAGTATACAGAAACAAAGTCCAGCTCCATTTACAACCAAGGGTGTGACATTCATTTGCCAGAGAGAACCAGATAGAAATGATAATACTCACACGGAATCTTCAATTTTCACTATTCTTTGGATAGATATGCTAAAAAACCAATTGGCTGTCCAACCTTCCTGACTGTCTACTATATAGGTACATTATTATAGTGTAAGTTATGATAAAGTAGACACTTTCAAGAGAGGAAAGGAGATACAAGAGTATTTCTGTTGAAATGAACTTCAGTTCAACACCAGATATATCACCTAAAGTACCTATTCATAATTAAAGAGCCTGTCTTTTGATATCCTTCAACAAATCAGTCTCATGGTCTCTTAGATTATCGATGATACTGGCATTTTATGAGGCCAGACCGTTCAGTTTTTAAATCTACTTCACTTAGAAACATTACTCCAGTAGAGAATATACACTCATGTTGTAACTTCCAAAGTCCTAGGGTCAAACTATTGAAAGTTATAATGTACGATGTTGGCAATTTGTCAATATTGCCTTTCAATCTCTGGTTCTTAGCTATACACGTCCACACTATGTACAAGACAGGTACCTAGCCTGCACGGCTAAATGTATTCTGCTTCAAACTAAGCACTTCACAGTTTACTGATGTAAGTATACATGTATGTATGCACCGGACTCGGTGGCACTATTGATTTGTTAAGTCCTACCACATATACAAACAAAGACCTTACTATGTTGTTTAACAACATTCATCTACAAACAAATGGTTTTGTAAGAGCACTAAGAGGGTATTTATGATTCATAACTGGATTGTTAATCGTCTCAATACTTTAGGTAAGTTTTATGTAAGTTCCACTGGAGGAAATGACCTTAACCCTTGTGAAGGCACCGACGGATCGCAGAAGTGAGATACAGATGAAATATCTACCATTTACATTTATATACATGTGCATTTGATATGCACGCTACAAATGGCAAGCTGGCAGTTAACTTGGCCTATTGCCCCTTAACATATAGACTTGGTATAAAAATCACAAATAGAATATTAAGTAAGTAAGTGTGATAACAGCCCAACAGGCGTTTTACATAGTATTGCTACATCACTAGTCTGAAGTGCATACAAATTTACTTCACGTTCTCGTCTTAGGATATTTAGTTTGTAAGTGTTTAGGCGTCCTTGATAAATCCATTTCGCAATTATATCAAACCATTATGTCTCAATCAAAGATATCGATACATAGATGAAAGAGTTTTACCCTTAGGAGCTGTCATGAATAAAGAATGTAAATATCTCGATTGACGAGAGAACAATATTCTATTAATCAAATATTGGTTCCGTCATAATCAAGTATCATATTAAGTGTTCTTTATGAAAGACAAAATATCAAATAAATCATATATAATTATCAAATATGTTGAACATGCAGTATAAAGTGCCTCAATTACAAATATTGTGTCTCCTTTAGGCATCAATGAACAATCATAGTTTAAAGATTATTGTAAAATCTAAAAACAAGAACACTTTTTACAAAATGTCCAGTAATACGCGACAATGATAAATGTAACTTATCTCTACTCTCTTACTAACGAGTCTTTCCAATTCATTTCTAAAGCATTTAGTACAGAGTTCAATAACCCTTATACTTCAAGAGTTCCCCAAAAGAGGATACAGAGTCCATTGTTATCACTTGAATCGGAATGTGCGTGTATTGCATGCCTTGAGCTGCTCGTGAGCAGTTAATTAAGGCGTGAGCACATTGCTTGGAGCAGCCTGAAGGCCTGGTCTTCCGCCCCCTCGGCGTCGCTGTACCTGTACAGGTAGCCAGCGCTCATGGCAGGGTTAGAAGCCAGGCGGGCTACCTCGGCCATGTTGGCATGTCCCCCATAAGCCACCACGTACACCCCCACCCCACTCTGCGTTAACCTGCGGGCGGCGGCCTCCGCGCCAGCGCGGTCCCTCTCCCCGCCGTCGGTGAGTATGACCACCACGTTGTCCACCCCTGGCCTGTCTCCTGTGCGCCTGTCGAACATCCTACTACTCGCCGTTCTCAGGGCCTCCACGGTGTTGGTGCCGGTGCGGTCCTTGGAGTAGGCCACAGCGGTGAGGGCCTCCCATACGTTGTCGTGCTCATCCAGGGTGTAGAGCACCTTGGTCCTGGAGGCGTAGACGGCCGTGCTGAGGCGGACCTGCCCGGAGGACAGGCTCAGCCCGGAGATGAAGGACCGGATGAAGGCTTCCCTCAGGGGCTTGATGTTGGCTGCACCGTCAGCAATGTCTACCAAGAAGGCAATGTCGGCCTGGTTTCGGCACACTGCGGGAGGGACAGAAGAGGGGGTTATAGCATGCAGGTGTAACATACAGCGTAGTTCATGTCAGTGTGAATAATTAAAATGACGTTCTTTTTGTGGATAATCTCCCTTTTAGATTTAGATTTCTTTCAATATTCAAGATTACATTTAGCTAATGTATAGCATAGGAATGAATATTGCATAACTTTTGTTGGAACTTTATTGATGTAATCAATATGCATATGGCTATTAGTAATACAAAAGTGCATGATATATATCTATCAAATCCGATATATTTCTCTGATATTGAGATCAATATTCAAAAAGATCCCATATGACTACACCACAAAACCTACCTCGTTCACAGTTGACACCGGCGTAGTTACGGGGGCATTCACATCGGTATACTCCCATCATGTCCACACACCTGCCACCATTTCTGCATGGGGACGATGAGCATTCGTTTACGTCTGAAAAACAAAATAGGGAACGTTATTAAATGAAATAAAGGTATTCTACCTCTTGAGCAAAAAAAACAAGGTAGCCTAATTCTGTTTTATTAATGAAATATTATCTTCAAGTTTCCCTGATCTTCCAGATATAACATAATATTTACATATATACATTTCCATATTAATTATTGCATTTCTTGCAACAACTTCTTATAGATTCGATTTTCATTTTTCAGTTATTGTTTAATTAGCGATTTGATATTGGCAATTTGATTACTCTATGGGTGAACAAGGATGCGTGCAGGCTGGTTGACTTCCAATTGGACAATAAGATAAAAGAAATCATTGATCAGTTCCTGCATCCCAACAAGACTGACTTAGAGCGCCCCTTTAAGAAACCTGGCGAAAACTTGATTAATTTTTATATAAGGATTCCAAACCCCAAACCTTCATTATCTATATCACATATTGTCCTGTCCTCTCAACAGCATGTCAATAATCAGAGCTGTATTGATCTGGAGGGTAATAATGCCTGCCTGTACATGCTAATGTCTATTTTTTTTTCGTATATCTCAGTGTAATTGATGTAGAATAAATGAAGTACCGGTGAAGTACAGACTGTAGGTGCACCCCAATTCGCATGCACCTATATGTCACGGGCTAGGTTCCTTGACTATGTGTGAAAACCAGCTGCAGGACTATAGCAATTGCTTCATGTCCCCTTTGTTTGCATTATGTATCAGGGGCGGATCCAGAAGGGGGTCCAGAGGGTCCTAACCCCCTCCTTTTGGTGGACCCCTAAACTAGGGAAAGAGGGGAAAATGTCACATGCGTGTGCCCAAATACATGCATTTTCAGTACTTAGCCTGTATGCTGACCCCCTCCTTATGAAAATATCCTGGATCTACCTCTGTTTATAAACTACCCATGCTTACCGTTGCAGGTGGCCTGCGGCACCCCGGCCACCACCCCCGGCAGGTCCCTCAGGTACCTGGCCCGGAACACGTTGTTCTCCGGGGGGTAGCTGGCGATGGAGCGGACAGTGTCCATGTTGACGTCTGTGCCCACCGACACGGTGATCACCTGGATACCCTCCATCTTCACCCTGTGAGACAAGGACGGTAGGTGTAAGTCACAAAGGCATGCATAAAGTAGCGACTATGATCTATTGGTTATAGGTATACTGAATAGATTAAAAGGCACAGGTAAAGGCACAGCTATTTGATTTAGAATATTCCTTTTGTTTCACCTTTCGCTTATCCTCATCAAAATATGAATTACAGTTATCCTCATCAAAATGTGAATAAAGTTACACGAAATAAAAATGACTCAATAACAGAGATTATCACAATTAGACTCAATTACTAATGATACCCCTTTAACACATTATTTGCCCAAAAAAAACTAACTATATACATACAATATATAATAGTTTCCTTTTATCAAAGCTTTGTTTCTTCATCGCATTTCTGGGATGTATTACGATGGTAATGACTTCATTTAATGTTTGAATATAAATAACATAGATTAATACTGTGCCAAACATGTAAAGATAAATTCTTCTACTCACATAATGGCCTCGTCGACCGGGTTGATGTTGCCTGTCGTCTGGGTCCCGTCAGTCAGGATGATGGCCACCTTGGGTACGTTACGTCGGGCCCCCATGTCGGTGGAGAACATCTGCTCCCGTACCACACGGAGGGCCTCTGGTGAGAGACAACAGAACCAAGGTTAGGACAGGTGTGGCTTAAAATTGTCTTTTAAACCCTTAGACTGCATTGCTTCGAACCATAGCCATGTACAGGCGCGGATTTAGGGGAGGGTCGTGCAGGGCGCACGCCCCCCTTTTTTTGGCCAAAATATTAATTTTTTTAATGTAAATTTTTTTTTATAAAAGCACGCCCCCCCCCCTTTTTTTTTTTTTAAATTCCTGGATCCGCCCCTGATATACGACACGTATGGTAGGGAAACAGAATCATCATACAAACTGCTGCAATGGTATTAATTTAGATTTATCTTTGCCAATCATGGAGTCACATATTCTCTGAAATTGTGTATTGTAGAGTGCAATTGGTCATAATCTTAATTGTGTGGGTTGCCTTGTGCATGTTAGAGAAAGGTGAAAATAAGTAAGGTTATATTAAATTTTGTTACATCGACAGAAGGAAAATAATTTTCAATATTGTTACACCTGTATTATTCAATAAGATAATAATTGTTTTACATATCACTGATTATAGTTTAGTTATCACAGAGAGTCTCTTACGTCCGATGTTGGTTAAGCCCTCCTTGTGGCGGATGAACCTGACGGCCTGCGTCACGTCCACCCGGTTGTTGTACCGGCCCAGAGGGAAGGCGATCTCCACGTTGTCGTTGAAGCTGATGGCGCCCACTCGTGTCTACAAGAAGAACAACATCGAATTCAGTTATTTATAGCTATCATGTTAAGGGATTGGGTGTTTCTTTTGCATTTTTTTCCAGGCAGAAGGGCCTATTCTTCTGTATATTGTCTGCTGACATGAAACTGGCAACGAGGAAGAGCTTATTGGTGTGTATCGTTTTTATATATGAAACTGGCAAGGCACAATGAGGTATTATTCTGCATAAATAGCTCTGTATTTTTAAATGACACCGGTAAGTCGAAATTACCTTTCTCTTGTGTACTGTTTTTGCATATGAAACTGGCAAGCAGAAGATATTCTTCTACTATATATATGAAACTGGCCAGGCAGGCGAGCCTCCTCAGGGGAGGATCTAAGAGGGAGGAGGGCGGTCAAGGAGGTCCCTATTCCTTCCCTCTTCCCTCTGTTTTTTTGTGGACAGTTTAACAGTTTAGAAATGCCGCACACATTATAATTTATAATGACTTAGTACTTATTCTATCATGCTGCCCCCCCCCCCCCCCCCAATCCCTTACCCTTTCAGAAATCCTTGACCTGGCCCTGTTTATTTGGCGAATTTTTTTCTGTATAAAACATTACACAGTAAATATATAGGTTCATATCGAGTGAGAAGGGGCAGATATAGGATTTCGGAATGGATTGGATCCGCATACCTAAAAGTAAGTACTAAAACGTTATACATTCGCATGTACACATTCTGGGTCCGGCCCTGGGGAGTGGTAAAGTCCAAAATGAACCACTCCAGTGACTTTGTGCTGACCACGGCGACTACTCACCCTGTCCGAGGCGATTTCCAGGTTCTCGATGATCTTGACCATCTCCTCCTGTGCCTGCTCAAATGTCTTCTTCCTGATGCTGCCCGAGACGTCAAACACCATGACCAGATCCATCACTCCCGAGCACCCTGGAGGAGAAGGGGGTTTGATGTTTAATAAGAACTCGAACAAAAACGTCACGTTAATGATTGAAAACAGCTATGTCCACAGGTAGTAGTTCACTATGTGTGGGTCATTGAGACATTATATGATCGTCTACATACCGTATTATAAATGAGAAAGTCATACAGTGTTTGTAGAACTCCATGTGATATAAGGAATTCAATATTATTGACTTTGCATGCATGCACGGAACCCTGAATGCTTATTAATTTATAATGTTCTAAAATGACCACATAATGAAATATGCCAAACAGATGTCTATAAATAACCTGATGAATCATAACAACAATGATATATTATGGACATGATATTACATGTGCGATTTTTTTCATTTTCTTAAAATTCCATAAGAAAGGGTAGGATCCCAGAATCTTACCAATATCAAAATGAAAGAATTTTCTTTAAAACTATATAGACATGATATTATAATTTATAATACTTACGTCGTTCGCAGTTGATGCCTGTGGACTCCCCTCTACACCGACACATGTACCCTCCCCGCTCGTCGGAGCACCGGCCGCCGTTCAGACAAGGCGAGGTGGCGCAGTCATCTACATCTGTGATAAGGGAATAAGTGAATCAGTACAACTGTGTGAAATAGTATGGGAAGTGTATTACTATTAGCAAGAGGAAATCAATTAGAATTTTACTGCTGAATATATATAAATCTGCAAATCGATAAACAGTATAAGTGTGGTGTAATTTGTAACAACAGAATTTGGGATACAGTTACAGGTAGTCATACGGAAAGTACAAGTAGTACTTTTGGATAGTATATGGAAGAACAAAGATGGATACACCGACTAATGTCGGTAGTCCAGGGATTAAACCTTATGGATTAATATTCAATATCGCCAGCGGCTCCACAAACTCGTTTTAAAAAATACTTTTGGAAAGTAGGTAATGTGAAATAGTAGTCGGACTGTAGTTGGACTGATGGTTGCATATACATCCATAATGAATTTCCGTTCTCTCAGCTAATTGCCTCTCATGCCAATGCATAGCAATAGCCCTACAAGTTTTAATACTTCTAATAGGCCTATACACCAAAGATTAGAGACAACTGCATCAACTTACTATTACAAATAATCTGCACCAAGTTCTCCTTAATGCTGGCCAAATTGTTAAAGGAGTCGACCACAAAGACGTTGCTCTCCGTCTCAAATGAAGCCATGTCCCTGAGTTCCGGCTCAAACACTGACTGTCCCATGCCCACAGTGACCACGTGGACACCTGCCTGGCGTAGTGCCAAAGACTGTGTCCAGGTAGCGGCCCGGTCGTTGGAGCGGCCGTCGGTGGTGACCAAAGCGATGTTCGGGTAGTTAGAACGGTCACCGTTACCCGAAGTGAACATGTTGAGGCGGAGGTTCCTCAAAGCAGCTGTGGAATGAAAAATGAAATGGAAAGAAGTCAATTAAAATGACAGAATTTGTATTGGGTGATATGCCAAGAATTGGGTTACCTTGAAGATGTAGTTTGAACTATGTGGCGACTGGAGCTTTGATGTCAGGTAATATTGCAATTTTGATTTACATGTCAGGTTACAGGAGTTTTTAAATTATTAGCATTTGTTTTCAAGAATATGGGGTACTGATAAACAGTGGTTATAGTTGAATGAAATTAACTTTACAAAGTTGGAATATGCATGATGGCGATTTAATGGAAATAACTTAAGCGATATTAGCTACAGATTTCTAACTAATCTCAGGCAACTGGAAATTTATATTGACTTTTGTGGAATGGAATATTTTTGATCAAACTGCTTGATTCTTTTTGAATTTCCTAGGTTATCTTTGGGATCAATATACCGTATGATATTCTACCCACCGGCAGTATTCGTGCCCCCGTTGATGAAATAGGGAAGTGTCATGGCGTTGAGGTAGTCCAGCTTGTTCTCGTAGTCGTCCAAGTTGAAATACTCAGTCACGTTATCACTGAACGTCTGTAGTCCAAGGCGCATGCCCGAACCCACCGGGAGGTCCTGTACCAGGGCCTTGGAGAAGTTGAGCAGTTGGTAAAAGTTGGGGGAGGTGATGGAACCCGATGCATCAAGACTGATCACGAGGTCTCCCGGCTGTCTGCAGACTGTAGGATAGTATGGGTAACATTAATCTCATGTTCTGTCCTTTACTTTTATTATAGATGCGTCTTCTGGGGATCTATATAATATATATCTTTAATTTCATATTTGCATCCATATGAAATCAGAGACCCACTGAGTCTAAGTTTTTTTGCAAATGACACTATGAAAATATTATTTTCATAGTGTCATTTGCAAAGAAATTAAGACCCACTGGATCTCTGATTTCATATGGATGCAAATAAAAGATCAAGTACCTCATGTATTTTAATGGAATTGATATAATGTGAGAATGATACATTATCCAACAAAATAATGTAGTATTATTTGTTCATACATCATTTATTCAGTGAATTGGTATCAAAAGTTAAGTGGAAATGCCCACGTTCCGGACCTAAATATACCTATATAAAGCACTAGAAACTGGACACGCCCTCAACATTTTTGAAATGCAATGCAGTACAAGTTATGGAAAAATACATTTTTGTTCAAAGGATAACACAATTAAAATCAAGATCGCCTTTTTTAAGATATATATTTTTACTAAAATTGCTGTAATTTCCAATCATTCCAAGTTTTAGGACCATATATTAGACCCATTTCTGGAATATTTGTTTACCTTTACATATATAGGACTGTATTGTTGAGTAAAAGGGAGGATTAATGCATGAAAAAATAATGGGTTGTTGTATACTCACAGGCTTCACAGTTGACGCCGCCATAGTTCTGGGGACAGATACAGCTGTAAATGCCTATACCGTCCAGACATCTGCCGCCATTACGGCATGGGTTGGACGCGCACTCGTCGACGGCTGAGGGGTAGAAGAATAGGTACGTTAGTCACTGGTGGAATATCATACAATTATGATAAACTTTACACATTATGGAACAATTTTCCTGAAATCTTTGTCTGGTATTTTTCTGGTGCTTCATGACACCAAGTTGAACCAATTGATTTCATTGATGTCATCCTTAGCGCCTACAAATGATATATACACCTGCAGTATAGACTAATGTTTTACAAACCCACCAAGATAATATTGGTTGAACATTGAACTCACAGTTGCAGATGGAATCGACGAGCTGCTCCTGGTAGGAGAGCAGCTCAAAGGTTGTCCTCGGGTTAAAGACATTCTTCTCTGGTGGGAAGCTGGCGATGGCCCTCACCTCCGTGTTGTCCACCACCTCGCCGACGGCGATCACTATTAGGTGGATGCCGCGACGCTTGGCTTCGATAGCCTCGGCGAACCTGTGGAGAGGCAAAATAAATAAGGCATAGAATTTGAACTAATTAAAGGTTTTATAAACAAAAATGGTACAAAAATAATAATTGTAACGGTCATTTATGAGGTATAACGAACTGATATTGCAATTCAAAATTCCTTTTGGAGTTGCAACGGAGATATTCAAAACCTTTTTCTATTTTGAAAAATATTTTCAGACTTGAGTTATCTAATAATCTAATGACCCCATCCAAACAAACAGCCTTATGTACTTGCTGCGGATATTTTCTTTGAGATAATTATCATAATGACACTGACACTGACACTGACACTGACACACACACACACACACACACACACACACACACACACACACACACACACACACACGCACGCACGCACGCACACACACACCAAGCTATAATCATGATGTGCTAGAGCTACTTAAACTTCTTTTATTCGGGATTAAATGATACAATATTCAAGCTTGTCGTGAGAACACCTTGCACATAATTTGCGCACCTCTGTCCTCACTCAATGCTGGTCATACTTAGTGGTTTTCGTGACTTCCCCAATCAGCACCTATACTCTGAATGAATGCATTCTACTCGGATAATGTCTACCCCCAGTTTTTGGTGGGGAGGGAGTAGTGAGGGCAATGTTTAACCTCTCAGGGCACTTGGGGGCCCCATAACTCATGCGGGTATAATAAAGAAGATGGGCTGGGAACGAGGATTGAATATGTATATTCAGAGATATAATCTGTGTTTCTTGACGGTTGAATTTCTCGGAACTGAAGGCCTACTTGCTGAAGTAATGCAATTATTAGTTTGGCTCGGTTTCCAATACAAATTTCTGTTGGTAACAAGAACCGGTTTTGATAATTATTGTGCCATCCACGATTCTGACAACTAACTTTTCGAAAGTCTAGATGCGATCTTTGTGGATATTTCCATAAGGTATAACATCAGCAGCTGACTTCAATACTCATTCACAAATATCATGATTATTTCAATATAATTTTGGCTAGATTTTTTTAATGAGCATGGACATGTCAACATAATATGTTGCATGACATTATAAGTGTAGGACCTAGCTAGTTTAACAAAGGGGAAGGCATATAAGTGGCCGCCCCCGCCCACCACGCCCGCTATGACTATACGCGCGGTGATCATCTATTTGCGCGGACCTCAGGTCGAGTGTGTAGGTGTAACTAGACGTAGAGCAGATATAATAATTTCCTAACCATGTATAATTGCCTGAAAAAAATAGTACTTTTTGTTTCGTATACCTATTGGCCAGGATGATAAAACAATAAGTACTGTTTAATAATTACACAATTATCAAGTAAGTGTATTTCTCCCGATAAACTTGGTTTAAACTCACGTTTCAGCCTTGAGACGATCGTTGGAGCCTCCGTCAGTGATGATAATGGCCACGTTGGGGTAGAAGGGTCTGTCCCCTTCTATCTCCCGGCCCGTGAACACGTCCTGGTACAGCCTGCGGAGGGCCGCGGGGGTGTTCGTCACCCCACGTTTAAACAGGAGTCCGTCGATGGCGGCATAGGCCTGCGTCAAGTTCCTGATACGACCAAGGCGGATCTATGGAAAAATGGGTTTACGAATGAGACTTAGCTTGATAATCCACTTAATAGATTTCCTTATAGATATACATGTATTAATGTATTAATTCAGAACCAACTTAAAGGAACAACAATCGTATTGAACAATCAGAATTGTTCAGTGTGTGGTATTGGACTATCACTTTAAGCTCATCAACAGTGCTATCTTCCCAATCATTTTAGAAGATGTAAATCAGAGTATAAAGCATGCTATTCTTATGAAATAAGTTTGCTTTAGTCTCGTTTATAAGTGATATAGTAAACCCACAGTATAATATATGAATGGTATTTTTAGGAATAAAGTATAGCATTTAATGTAAATTATTGTACCCACCATGACGTCGGCTCTGTCGGAGAAGGTGATGACCCCGAAGCGGGACCCTGATGATTGTTGGATGTTGATACTGGACACTACTCTCTTCATGAACTCTCTGGCCCGGACTAAGAAATCCTGTCCGATACTGCCCGACGTGTCGAGCACGAAGGCAACGTCTGACGCCACGCGACAGTCTATTAGGTGGGACGTAGTAATGACGTTATTGGCATGGTTTAATGTTGGAAAGGTTGAAGAGACAGAGTAAGGACGTTGCAGACATAGGCTACTTATGCCCAAATTAATAAGAGATTAGTTCAGTTTTTAGAAATTTCTACTCCCAGGTAAAGGTTGTAGTCAGGAATATGTTGACGTGTTCAGTTACGTTTGGGCTTCTTAACCTCCCTAATAAGCATTACCCCATTCCTTTCTTCCCCAGATTTATCCCTGCACCTTGGGAAACAGTGGGGGCGGCTTTTCAGATTAAAAGTACCCATCAGTGTAACTGGCGAATGGTAGCAAACTAATCACTTTTTACCTATATGGCAGGTGGCAATACTATCACCAAGAACCTGGCAGAACAGTAACTATACGATTTCAAAAGGCAATGCCTTATATACGGTCATATATACGAGTTATAATACCCTTAGAGGTTTTTGAAATTGTTTGGCAGGGTACATGGGAATCAACCTTTAAGCCACCTCTGGATAACAGAAAGAAGTGAGAACGGAAGACCGCTCGGTCAGTTCTTCCCAGGCTTTTAGACACCCTTATATTCAGCTTTCCCTTGACCATTGACAGACCCTTAAAGCTGCAAGGACTGTATTGTCCAGGTCTACTTTCGATTTTGATACAAAGTAGAGACTATTTTGGACTAGGTGTTAGCAGTAGGTTCTTCATGGTCACAGGGATATAGAGTTAACCATTGTAGCTTTGCTCTGCCATAAACCCGAATGCCTCATAACCTTGAGGGCCCAGAAAAAGCGCCAAGAATCGACACTTTGTATTGCAATTAGATACCTTAAATCTGTCAACCTGACCGTATTAATTTAACATTCTAGAGGCAATATGTTAGGCAAATTACCTTTTCAGAGGAAGGGTTTCGGCATAGAATAGGCATTTTATATGCACCTTGCTTAAGTATTTGAAGTTGTATAAGATTCCAAGTAGATTAACCATATCATAGTCAAATCAAATGACCAAGTATATTTTGGGCATAAGCTCCTATGCTAAACTAGTTATCATTAATTTTCAGGGTGCTTCTCACATTTTCTAGATCCAATATAGTTATAATAATCATCATGGCAAAAGGTCATGTGATAAACTATAGCTATCATTTCAGTTTGCTGATAAGATCATACCGACCAAATACATGTATAGCTATATTACCGTGACAAACAATGCCAATGTGCTAAACACCCCAATAATCATACACAACATACTTAACAGCTTCAGGTTACTTAAATAATAATAATAATATGAATTCCATACAAATAGCTAGGCATGCATACCTGAAATGGGGTTACATAGAAAATAATATTATTATGAATTCCATACATAAGCTGGGCATACATACCTGAGATGGGTTGTGGGATGGCTGTAGGTACTGGTGCCCGGGTGGGGGCTGGGGTGGGGGCGGGGTTCGGGGCCGGTGTAGGTGCAGGCCCGCAGGTGTTGGGCACCACGTCGTCCAGGATGGAGGCGAGTCGGGTGTAGTCCTCGGCCTGGAACACGTGGGTACGGTCCGGGTCGGAGGCCACGTCCCGCAGCTGGTCCATCTGTTAATACAAAGAGTATGAAAGTTATGAAAAGGGTATAGTGCAATGTACAAAGAGAGTGAATTTTATGGAAATGGTTTAGTGAATTTAGAAAGAGTGTAAAAGGTTGTGAACAAAACATGGTTCAGTATGGTCATGTGATAAACTATAGCTATCATTTCAGTTTGCATAGGGGGTGGTACCTCACCCACATTATCGATAGCTGATGCGCAAGGTAAATTAAATGAATTAATTGGTTGGTGCCATGAAAATAAGTTAACGATTAATGAGGACAAAACAAAATTCATGATTGTGAATTATACAAAGGTACCTCTTAAAATAGATGACAATATAGTTATAGGAGAGGTAAAATTAAAACAGGTTCATGTATACGAATATTTAGGTATAAGACTAGATAATAAGCTTAACATGAACACACATATAGATCATGTTATGAAAAAAGTACAAGGCAAGTTGTTTATTTTTGCCAAAATACGAAGGTTTATTTCGCAAAAGACAGCACTGAGAGTGTACAAAACCATGGTAATGTGTCACTTTGACTATGGTGACTTCTTAATAGATTCTGGTAGTGCAGATAAAATTAAAAAATTGGAGAGAATACATACACGAGCCATCAGAATCATTGAATATAGCAAAGATAATTTGCTAAAATCTAGTATTGAGAATCTGCATATTGAATATAAGCTAGAATGTCTGAGCGTTCGCAGACGAAGGAGTCTATTGAGAATTATGCATAGTCAAAGTAGGGTGGCTATTAATATATATGAGCCTAAACATAATAAGATCCTTCGCAGCACCACTAAGGTGAAAATGAAGCACAAGTTTACGAGGTTAGCGAAGGTACAGAAAAGCCCGTATGTAAGGGGGCTCAAAGAATGGGATCTATTGCATCCTAGTATTCAAGGAATATCAGATGGTAAGCGATTTAAATACCTGATAAAAAATATGGAATTTGTAAAATAGTAAGGGTTATAGTTATCCTAAAAACTAGTTATGGTATCATAAATATGTATACAGTCTGTATCTGAGGAATAGGAAATGGTATCCTAAAACATTAGTAAAACAATACAATATGTGATGTTTGCATAATCATCTGATATGTGTGTTATATATTACTTATTATATATATATATAAATACCAGTATTGTAAATTCATCTATATCAGCAAACTGTTCGATGGAAGATCTTGTATTACTCAGGAATCGAATAAAAAAAAAAAAAAAAAAAAAAAAAGTATAGGCCTTATATACAAAGATTGTGAAAGGTTACATAAAATCAATGGTCTAGTGTGATATACGAAGAGTGTGAAAAATCATGAAAATGATCTAGTTTAACTAGACACCTTTTTTTTCTGTGGGTCGCTCGCATTCAACTTGTTTGAGTGTTTCAATGTCATAGCTTTGAGCTATCCCAGCTTTATCAATGCATTATACAATGAATATACTAATGTTAATAATTTCCTTAAATTCACATATTTAGAAAATCTAGTTCTTTCCATACCATGAACGCGGTAATATCCCATGTACTCACCCTAACTTTGTTGGTGATGCCGACGACAAAGATCTCAATGTCTCCCTGTCCGCCCTGACCAGCCCGGCGGGTGAGGGCCGCCTCCCTGGACACGTTCACCGTCTCAGAGGTGTCCTCTCCGTCGGTCAGCAGGATGATGATGTTGGGTACGTCGGGCCTGTCCCCGTTCTCTGGGGTGAAGAGCTGGGTGCGGGCCAACCGCAGGGCTTTACCGATCTCAGTCTCTCCTCCTGTGGGCAAGAACCAGTGGGTTAGGGGAGATTTTGTTGTCATGTATCAACTGTATTCACCATGCGGTGATCTCCCATGTAAGTAAAACATGGATAATCGCTATGTGAGAATACTAGTAAATTGTAAGACCAGTTCACATGAGATTATGTGTTCCTTGTTTGCATTCATTATTAGAAATGTGTATAGACCTGGGTTTATACTTTTGTAGCAGATTTAGGGAAATTAGGGAAATCACATCTGTCTTAATCTACCTTTAAATAGCTTAGTATAATATCAAGGCCAAATCTGTATGTATACATGAACTGGAGATACAAGGAACATTAATTAAGTATACTCTGATTATATATAATAACTCCGGTTGATGGTCTCAAGGTTGTTTTATTACTTGATAGTTATGTCCGAATCAACATGTTTTGGTCGGCAAAGACCTTCAACAGGATTCTAATAATATAAGTCATAAATGCATGTATAAAGCCTCTTACCGCTGTAGGGCAGTCTCCTGATGGCACTGAAGAGGCTGGCGTTGTTGTAGTACCTGTTGAAGGGTAGCTCCAGCACCGGGTCTGTGGCGAAACGGATCACACCTACCCGAGTGTTGTCTTCAGAGATGGAGAAAGGCCTGAAAATGATAGAAAGGAATTATAGAGGTACCAGAAAGGAATGGTTTCCACATACCGTTTTTGATGCTACCGATTTTATAATTTGTCTCACATCCAGCCTATATGGCTGTAGGTGGGCTCATTGCTGCCACCTGGCTGCTACCCCTTACAACATTATTCCCCCCCTTATTACCATATACACTCCCCTTACAACATTTACCCATACACCTTCCAATACTTCCTCCTTCATCAATCAACAATCCTCCATTACACACCCCTACTACAATCCAATATCTTTATCCACGGCCATCGCCCTCCACGACGCGCCCACGCCCGTCTACAACGGACTGCCACCGCCCGGTGATAAGTACAAACATTCCTATCTACTCGGTAGCGGTGCTTTGCCCGCACTTGCAGTAAAATATGCCCGACTCCAAGCGCCGCACCCGCGCCGCTAAGAAGAAGGCAGAACTGCGCATTTCGGATAGCATAAGGGATTCTATGGGTGATGTTAGTAGGGAGGAAGATGAAGTTTCATTCCGACCACATTATGATGGTGAATCTACGAGATACGAAGACCAAGACCAGTCCAGGTCAGGTATACACCCAGAACAGGATGTGTCTGACAGGGTCCTCGCCCTGGAGGGGGATATGACACAGGTTAAATCGCATGTTGAAAGCATTGACTCTAAGCTTGACCTTCTTTTAGCAGCATCCATCGCAAAGGGCACCACCCCCCCGGCTCAGCACCCGACACCCCCGGCAGCACGCCTGGCGCCATCACGCTCGCCGCTCACGCCGATCCCCGATCCGCGGACGCTGAGGGCCTCGCAAAACAAACACGGATACGTGGACGACATGCTCCGCAGGGAAAGGTTTGCCCAGGTCTACACCGAGGGTAAGATACTACCTCTTGATCAGCCCCATCAGGGAATGCCAAAGCCGTATATGTATATTAGAAGGGAGGGTATCGAGACCAATAAGCAACGTCTAGATCTCAGATCATCCCTCTCTCTAGCTGAGTATACTAGTGCCACCATTGCTCTTATCAGGGACGAGCGCGGATGCTCGGCCACGGACAGGGAACACGTCCTGGCCCATCTTCAGGACGTGACATATGATGCCATTGACCGCCCATGGGACGCGGTCCGCAGGTGGTCGCAGTTCGTGTGGGATGAGGTGGAAAGGGGAAACATAACGTGGGGGGACGACCAACGCATCCAGAATCAACGCTTTAGGATGGCTATATCAGCGGCCCCACGGGCGCCGTCAGCGTCGGCAGAGGCTAGGCAGCGTACGGAGACCATATGTCGTCAGTATAACACCAGGGCGGGGTGTAAGCATAGGTCCCACCATGATGAAGGTAGCAACAGGTACATGCACTTATGCTCATTCTGCGACGCCATAGGGCGACAGTGTACTGGGCATAATGTCATTTCCTGCGAAAATAAATTGCGCCAGGCCCCCCAGCCTCGGCATGCGTCTCAGTTTCCCCCCCCACAGTTTGCCCCGGCACCACAGTTCCCCCGCCACCCACAGCCAGCGGATCAACAGTGGAGGGCCCCCTCTAGTAATGTTCACCCTCACTTCTTCCAGCACCAGCCAAAAAACGCGTGAAGGGCGCCCGTGCCGAGCGAATCGCTACGGGCGCCCCAGCTACGCTGACATCACCGGGGGACGTCTCCACGTCCATACGACATGGGAAACACGACGCCGATTGTGACGCCGCACCCAGCGCCGCCCTTCCCCTGGTCGACACGGCTACGGTAGGACCTAAGTTTTCTGACATTAGGCGTTTTTGTGAGGGTTCTCTCCCGTTCAACCGCCCAGTCGATGTGCGGCCACAGGCTCTTGCGGCTCACCGACGTGATACATGGCCAGACATGGATACAGACGGGGCTCACCCTGAACTGGTACATATTTACTCCACGGTGCGTGCGTCGGGACTCCCCAATGCCATGGGCGCGCGTATCCCTCTTCCGTCCAAACTCAACATCGAGGCGTGGGAGCGACACCTCACCGCTCTGGGTCGGAAGGAAACGGTGTTGGACTTTATAAAGTTCGGGTTCCCTGCGGGGTATGCGGGACCCCCGTCGGACACCGGTAACATTCCAAACCACCCGAGTGCGGTGGACTACCCCACCCACATCCAGGAGTTCATCAATAAGGAAATGCGCCTTGGTGGTCTGTTGGGCCCCTTCGACCACCCCCCCTTCGAACCGTGGTGTCATACATCGCCCCTGATGTCCAGGGAGAAGGGAGACACCACCAAAAGGCGCGTCATCACGGATATGACTTTCCCTCATGAGGCAAATATCAACGCATACATCGTAAAAAACGGAGTCTATGGCTTTGAGCAGCAGCATTCACTCCCTACCGTGGATGCCCTGGCCCGGGACCTACAGGACATCGGCAGGGGTGCTTTTCTCTCCACGATCGATGTAGCCCGTGCATATAAGAATTTTGTCTCCGATCCGCTCGACTGGCCACTGTTGTGCTTTCGTTGGGATGACAAATTCTTCTGTGATCTCTCCATGCCCTTCGGCGCGAGGGCGTCCTCCTACCACATGCAGTCGGTGGCGGACTGCATAGTGGACGTCCTACGGGCCGACGGCATTAAATGCTACATGTACCTGGACGACCTGATCATATTATCTCCGGACCAACAGTCCGCGCTTCAACACTACGCAAAGGCGCGAGATCTCCTGGACGAACTCGGCTTACCCGAGGCACGCGACAAGGCTCAGCCCCCAGCCAAACAGGTCAAATGGCTGGGGGTTCACATTGACGCAGCAGAGATGTCCCTGTCCATACCACCTACCAAGCTACGAGAGGTCGTCCAACAGGTCCAAGCCGCCCATAATATGACATATATCACCAAGCGCAAGCTACAATCCCTCTTGGGCTACCTCCTATATGTAGCAAAGTGCGTCCGTCCCGCACGTACTTTTGTGTCACGCATTCTCAACACCCTCAGGTCCGCTCGTGGGGTGCGCATAACCATAGACGAGGACATGCGGAGTGATCTCCTTTGGTTTATGCAGTTCTGCGAGGAATGGAACGGCATCTCTCTCATCCCTGCTGCCGTCCCGAGTAAAGTGGTGCTCGTGGACGCCTGCCTCACCGGTATAGGGGCCACCGATGGAGAATGGGCGTACGGCCAACAAATCCTCCACAAGGCCGGGGGCGACGCCCACATAACCGAACTGGAGGCGATGAACGTCGTCGTCGCCCTACACACCTTGGTCACACCCAACGATCGCGGACGCCACATTAGAGTGAGATGCGACAATCTGGCTGCAGTCCAGGTCCTCCAGTCGGGGAAGGCCCGAAACCCCATCCTACAGGAATGCGCCCGCGCCGTATGGATGGTGCAGGCTCTCATGAACGTGGAACTTACATACGACCACATCCCGGGCAAAGACAACTGCGTGGCAGACGCCTTGAGCCGCGCTCACCTGGGCCCGTACCACAACGCGGAAGCCTCGTCCCTGGTCGAGCACTATGGTCTCAAATGTATTGCCCCGTGCACTTTCTTCATAGACTACACTGTGTGTTATTTCTCCTGTAGATTCGGCGATTCGGTCCCTGATGGCATCAGCCGACGTGCGGCAGGAGTCTGCACGAGCCCCAGGAACGCGCCGAAACCACGAGTCGACGGTCGCGACCTACATCGCCTTCATGGCACGGGCACGGGAGGACCCGCTGGCCCCCCGCTATCAGCTGGTGTGCGCCTACCTGGAGTACGCCGCGTCCCATACTCCCGCGCCGGCGACGCTCCGAAACAAAATGTCCCACGTGAGGACGTTCCTGCGCTTGGCTGGCGCTCCAACGCACGCAGTCGACCACCCCAGGGTCAGGATGGCCCTGGATGCGTTCGCCAGGGACAAGACATATGTACCGAGGGTCAAACCTCCCCTGCCGATCACGATGATGAGAGAGGCGCTGGCACGTCTGCCGGAAACTCCCATCGGGGTGGCGGTGAGGGCCGCCGTCTTGGCGATGTATTACGGGGCCCTAAGACAATCGGAGATAACACCGCCATCCATCAAGGCGTACGACCCAACGCGACACCCCACAAGGGGAGATGTACGCGTTACGCCGACAGGTGTGCAGTTGACTGTGAAATGGGCGAAAAATATGCAACGCGTCGATCAGCGCCGAGTCGCTATCCTCCCCCGAGTCGCAGACCCCATGACTTGCCCAGTAGCGGCAATAAACGCGAACATCCAGGCGGTCCCCACGCGGAAAAAGACAGACCCCCTCATCATGTTGCCGGACTCACGGGCCCCTCTGCCAGCATCACTGGTAAAGAAGGTATGGGATGCGGCCCTCGCCGGGACGGGGGCGAACCCGGCTACGTACACTCTACACAGTATCCGCAAAGCGGCGGCGACTCAGGCCCACGCTTCTGGGTGCAACGAATTGGAAATTCAGAGACTCGGGGGGTGGAGATCCGCGGCATACAAGACATATATCGCCACCCCAACTGGCAGGGTGACACATGCCCTCGCGGACTCACTCTATAGATAACTTTTATCTATTTTCTTAACTTCCATACACCACCATTTTCACATTTTCCCCCTTCCCTCCCCATCATCTTCCTTTCCCTATCCCCCTACCCACATACGACCTTGGCACCTTTTCGGCCATTTTTATATATATATACTTTTCTTTCCAATAAAATATATCATATTATCAAATTTAATCTTATAAATAAAAAATTAAATTTTCCCCAATTTGTGCCTCGGTCGTTCTTCTTCCAGCCGGTTTGCAGTAATGTGTCTCACATCCAGCCTATATGGCTGTAGGTGGGCTCATTGCTGCCACCTGGCTGCTACCCCTTACAACATTATTCCCCCCCTTATTACCATATACACTCCCCTTACAACATTTACCCATACACCTTCCAATACTTCCTCCTTCATCAATCAACAATCCTCCATTACACACCCCTACTACAATCCAATATCTTTACCTCCCACCCACCCTACAAATATCATTAATCATCTCCCAACTCATCTTTCATCTCACCTCACCCATTTTTATATATATATACTTTTCTTTCCAATAAAATATATCATATTATCAAATTTAATCTTATAAATAAAAAATTAAATTTTCCCCAATTTGTGCCTCGGTCGTTCTTCTTCCAGCCGGTTTGCAGTAATGTACACCTGATCTGTTTATTTACTACACTTTATCATTGTAATATCACCGAAAACCAGGGCCAACCCTGAAGTGATTTACTTAATAAACAATTAAAAAAATATATTAATTTTGTTATGAGTATGGAATACACCATATCATATCCTATATACCATCCGAGAGAGAATTATTATTGCTCTATTCAAGCAATTCCCATTGCTGATTATTAAAATCGGTAGCAAAATTGGTATGTGGCCTTAACATTGATGAAATATATACTTCGAACGAATCAATGGTTTCGGTTCTATTTCCCCTGTAAGAAATGAATTTCATTGTCGTTGATTATGTAAGTACATACATAATAATGATTGTCTCTGGTTAAAGCGTTTGGAAAATAAAGAAGAAGCAAAAAGTATGCTCGCTTTATTATAAATGCGGGTTGAGATTTAAAATGCCTTGCGCTCACCGTAGTACATTCAGGGTGAAGTTAAGAGCAAGTGGCCAGTTCTCGCCTCCCTTATACTCAATACTGCCAGAGTTGTCCAGGAGAACTGCAATATCAGCACGCTGGCAATCTGGACAATTAAAGCCATTTTATTAACTCCATGGTTACACTTGAAAATAAACAATATTAATGATTCATCAATGTGTGCTAATCACCCTTATCATTATGTAGTCTATACATGTACAATATTATTGTTCAGTTTTGTTAAAAACCTGATGGGAGATTATAGTTCTTATTTTATTGCATGACATTTGTGATTCATTCGATTATGCTTCAACTACAAAATATGGTTGTATGCGGTTAGTTTGATAAGTAAAACATGGAATGGGGACAACGTTCACGATCGTAGTTCGTATCGTAAAGGGCATTCAGTTAATTAAAGGAGAATCCTACATTCGTTTGAAAGAGACAAACAACACTACAACAGAATTGACCTATAACTGGCCAAACTCTGGGTGCGACGTTCAGTAAAGCCCATTGGCAGTCGTGGACATACCCCAGAAATTTTAAAGACCATTAATTTTCAAGAAGGTAAACTTCAAATGGAAGGAAAAGAAGATAGATTTAATCAGGCAAAATGGAAAAGAGCATATCTAGATGCATTAGGTGTTGAACAACCTGGGAGCGCTCTGCAGGTCTGTTGGAGCGTGACGGAGGCGACGGAGGACAGGGTCTGGAATGAGGGGGTGATCCAGTAGTTCATCCCCAGGATCTGAGGGAGTGACGAAATCAGACGCAACTCGGTCACGTTCACCTGGAGGAGAATAGGGAAAGAGGAAAATAATATATTTTTCATAATAATCAATATATATAATCATTCCAGTCAGAAAATCGTATTTCTTCGAATGTAAGGCCCCTTATTCATTGAGTCGATTCGGACATTTCCAATCGTGTATTCCTGTGATCGGCCGCCAGAAAAGCTAATGAATCACTAGTAATGACTGAAAAAAAACAAAGCTATTTGGCCGTATTCAATAAAGATAATTTACTAAAGAAATATCCGACGCACCTGATTGGTGATTCCGACGGCCAGGATGCGGGTGCCCATGTTGCGGGCGTCTTGGGCGGCTGGGACGGTGTCGGCCACATCCCATGTCGACTTGCCGTCCGTCACGATGACGGCTACATTGGGAATCCCCATACGGTCTCCCCGCTCCGGGCGGTACACGTCACGAGTCATCGTACGGATAGCTTCAAGTACAAATGAAATCATTCATCGTTTAAATCAGAGTAACATCGATCTTCTTCTAAAACAACATTGCTGTGATATTTCTTGTAATTTTTGTGTGTAATTATTGACAGCAGACGCAGCCTATATATCAAAGTGTAAGCCCAAATTGTGCAGCGTTGTTCACATGTTTCATTTAGGTAATGACATTATAGCTAGTAGATGATAGAACTCTTCATGATATTATAATGATTTTCCAAAATAATTGTTTTTGCACTTTTTTGATGAGAATATAGTTTACCTATTTCACACTAGCAATAAGATGGCTTCCTCTCCACTGATACGTTTTTGATGTGGGTAGTAATATAAAGCATGACTTGCTCGATCCTCATGGATCTACGGCACTATGCCAAAAAAGGCACTGACATTAAAAAATCTAAAAAAAAAATTCACCTAGTGTCACTAATCGACAAAAAGGCACTAAGTGGCAAAATTGTGTCACTTAATGCCTTTTGTCACTTAACATCCACCCATGTCGGTTTCATATCCCAGCTGTATACTGACCTCCGGAGGTGTTGGTGTTCTGGTTCTTGAGCTGCAGGTTGTCGATGACCCTCAACAGACTAGCTATGTCATTGTCCATGTTCAGGTGACTGACCACTGTCGCCCGGTTCCCGAACACAATGATGGCCACCTACACAGAATATTGTGTTATATAGATACATCTTTAACATGCATACAACCCTGCATACATTTTCTTGTATTAACCATAATTGTACTTACATCATGTTATGATATCATTGATAGTGTAAGTTTCAATTGCATATGATAGCATATTTGTATATAATTATATTTTCTAATAATTAACTAACATTTTGGGAAATTAAAATGAGTTCCAGATATTTAGGAACCGTCTCCCCTGACCAGTTACGCCACTAAAATGATTGTGTCCTCTCTATGTCAATTTGTATGGACTTAATCCAACTACTTGATCCCAAGTGGTCAGTACTGGCCTTAATCCAACTACTCAATCTAAAGTGTCCAGTACAATCCTTAATCCAACTACTCAATCCAAAGTGGTCAGTAATGGCCTTAATCCAACTACTCAATCCTAAGTTTTCATTTCTCGCCTCAATCCAACTACTTGATCCCAAGTGGTCAGTTCTGGCCTTAATCTAATTACTTGATCCTAAGTGGTCAGTAGTGGCCTTAATCCAACTGTTCGATCCCCAGTGGTCAGTATACTGGCCTTACCTGGGTGTTCTGTGGTCCGATGGGGCCCAGTGACCGCACCAAGAAGCGGAGGAATGTCTTGATGAGCCCCCAGTTGGTGTAGGACATGTCCTGGGGGTCTCTCTCCTGGATGGAGCCCGACCCGTCAATGATGAACGTCACATCCGAGGCGACGGTGCAAACTGAAGAGGTATTGGAAGAAGGTTATTTTTTAAAATTGCTATATTTCACAAGTGTAAAACTGTTGTATTGAAATATTTGGAATAAAACTCCCTAAATATTTAAATCAACTATTTAGTTTTTGTTTCGATCATCTAATATTGTATTAATAGCATACCTTTAATAGTTACCATGGCAACCAATAGCATTGACAATGTTTAAGTCAATCAGTTAGTTTTTGTTTCCATGCCCTTTTCTACCAATAGCCTCCCTAAGTCACCGTGGAAACCGATAGCATTAGCAACATACATTGGTTACTAATACAAACATTACAATCATAATTATACTATTTTGAACCCGTATAGTGGCTTATCTCAGTCATTGGCTTTAATAAGGCCTACCTGGTAAGGTGGAGGGGTTATCGTAGGGACAGGTGTCGTTGACCAGTTGGGTGAGAATGGTGCCCAGACTGCCGAAGTTGTCCACGGAGTGGTAGTAGGAGGGCCTGCTGGCCAAGCTGGTCAGTAGGGCTCTCATACTGGCCTCGTCTTCCCTCGATATGCGCGGTACCACACCCACAGTGAAGAAATCTACAGAGCGCCCATTGGTATATTCCCCAGTCTTAATACGTCGTCCAACCTATTATATTCAAGGAAATCAGAAAACTTGGTTAAGAATAGGTAGTTTACCGTCACATTAACATTAATCTAGACTCCATTGGATATGTACATGATAATGGAACTTAGTTTCGGTTTTCGATTTTTCTTTATAGTTGAAATATCTTCTAATACGTGTCATTGTAGGTTGAAGTTTTCTTTTGTTTCAAGTTTATTGAGTCCTCTTTCCTGTATTATTTATGTTGAGATAGATTTTTATCTTGAAAATTACATTAAAAATTGCAATTGCCATCCGCTTCCTATCTTAATCAGAATATAATATAACAGAAGCCTTCAGAGTATAAAATAACAATTTGGAACTCCCTATTAGGAACGCTATTTTATCATGTATGCAATCTACCTGAAGACCAAGGGTAACCCTGAAGGCGATTGCGAAAGAAAATCATCTAAAAATCAAAAATCAAAAAAAGACTCACCGAGAGGACCTGGGCTGGGGTTCCGTCCTTGGGCAACCCGTCACTGATCATGATGACCAGGTAGCGGGTGTTGGAGTCCCTGCGGGCCCCGGAGAACGCCCGGTCCACTAGATTCAGGGCAGCCAACATGGAGGTGTTGAAACGCTCTCCAGGGCGGGCAATGTTGTTAATGGCTGCCTGGATGGACCTTGCGTCTCGGTACCTGTCAACAAACCGGAACAGTCTATAGACCCATCCTCTAAGAAAGGCTGACATTTTTTTCACTTTACAGCCATTTATGAGGCATGTCAATTACACCTTAGAAACTCTAGCTTTATTTACTGGATGCCTGGGGATGTGGAAGACATTATGGTCTTTCTTTTAAGTGGTCATAGAATATAATAGGTTGATTTCTAATGATTTGATGCTCTAAAGACCTTTAATATAATCAATCAGCACATTTAACAACCAAATCCTGTAGTAAATCCCCACAGAGAATCTCAAAAAAATCACCCATTTAGCACTTTTTGACCATTTTGAATTTTTATAGATTTAGCTGTAAAACTATAACTATGCATAACAGCCATTAACAGTTTACACCATTGTAATCTTAAAGTGACAAACTATAGGACAAACTATAGCATAACTATCCACCCCTACCTGTTAAGCCCAAATTCCAGTCTTGCGTTGTTGTCGAAGGTGATGAGGCTGAACCTGGCGCCATCCTCTGGGTCGACGGTGACGTGATCAATGATCCTATTGGCGAAGGACTGAATGTCCCCCCAGGCCTTCTCATAGCGGATGGACCCCGAGTGGTCCAACATGAGCACCACCTCCATGTTCTGCTTACATGTTCCCGTGACTGTAAAATCAGTATTACTAGTGTGAGTTTAATCAGGGGTGGTTGGGGTGGGGGTGTTCAAGGGGGTCCTGATGCCCCCCTCCATTTGGGAGGGGAAATTACACTTGATAAAGATGAAAAAAGTCGCACATATATGTGCAAAGTGCACAGTGTTTTACTAATGGCCTATATATGCGGGCCCCTCTCCCCACTTTTCCGAAATCCTGTATTCAGCCGCTGTTTACTGGTTTACACATGGATTATGTACCTATGATGTTATATTATGATTATATTTTGTGGGTGTAGTTTAATTCATATATAAATGGTCATGTTTACAGTTCTATTGTTTTATATGGTGACATAGAGTCAATCATCTATCGGATTAACTGGTGCAGATATAATATAATTATGCAGATATAATATGATGCAGATATGATATATATATATATATATATATCCAGTCTCCATTATTATGGTGATGATCCAATGTGTACATGTCTTCCATGCAATGCTTGATTATCATAACATTATATTGATTGTATGTATATATTTACTATTTCTGTAATAACTCTGAAAACCAAGGGAAACCTTGAAGATTATTACCAATAAAACCTTTAGAAAAAAAAAATTGTTTTGTATAAAAATTGATACTTCTGCACAACATATTAACTAAGTTTCAATAAATGAATAAGTCAAAATATAGACACACATAACTAACTAGTATCGTACTCACATGGGTCTTCAGTACCAGGTGGGAGTGGGTTTGGACGTGGTATAAGTTCAGCGTCATCACCGGCAAAACCACCAGTCAAACCCGCGTTAGAGCCGTTGCCGCCGTTTTGGAAATCCGGAGCGACTTGTTTCAATGAAAAGATACAGCCTCATTCATAAGTCGAGAGCTATTACACAACGTAAATCCAGGACCTTATAAAACTTGCACTTGGAATTTTACGGTGACTCGTATAAAAAATGACCTGAGTTGACTTCGGTTCTTATAGGGTTGCGCCGTTTTTTTTGTAACATGGTCGAGACTTCATTATTTTGTCTAGGCTACAATGCTTCATGGTTAGTACAACTATAAGACCATCCTGGTTTGGATTATCAGCGACATTCTTTACCTTAACGTCTAGTAATAGTAATGATAATACACTTTTCATCATCTAATATGATACCTGCAAAACAATAGTGGATCAAAAATGGTCAGTAACTTACCTACATCGATATCCACTATGTCGCGATCGCTTTGAGAAAATGCGATATCGGCGGTGAGGAACAGCAGCACCACCGTCAGTAAACGTTCACACTGCATGGTGCTGGAAGTAAACAGGAAGAAAGGTGAGTATAAAAAAACCAATAACTGATACATAATCAACATGAATTCTACTTTTGGTCGAAAGAGGGATGAAAATAGGTGTATGGTGGTTTGCAGATTTATATGACTTAACGCTAGTTATAAATAGTCAACACGTTTGTGATTCCATGGAAAAGGGAACAAAAAGGGGAAGATAAGCTAATTGCCTGCCGTGATAGAACGTCTACTCCACCTGGTGACATGATAAAAAGGTAAACAGATATTATCAATTCATTTCAGTATCATCAGATCATAATATTGTTGTAACACTTTTGATGATCCAAACTGCGTTGGGGTATTTATGATTATCATTCTAGGTAGCATCTTAGGTAGAGTACCTTTCTCAATGTTATGGCATAGTTTCTACCTATAAATACCAATCATTTTACAAGTTGTACGAGGTATTGAATTAACTAAATCATATGCACTCTCTTTACCGATAATCTCGGATGATGTAGCCTACTGATTATATGAACTAAATGTTTCCGCATAACGATATATATATGCGAAGTTCTGTGGTGCCCATAATAATATGTACTTGTTACCGCAACTCTTGAGGTGCGTTCACATTCCTGGCTGATTCTGATTCCGATCCAATTCTATAACAGACTAATCGCAAGCCGACAAAAGTTGGAAGGCGCACAACTTGGGAAAATTGGCGGTTGATTGATCTGTGACAGAATCGGAATCCAGTGCCTGGTCTATTAGGAATGGTCCTGTACAATAAAACAGGCTGAACAACAGATCTGGAATAGGATGTAATCAGAATTGGAATGGACTGTGAATGGGGATGGCAAAATGTGCTAATATCACTTTATATCCATTTCCTTTCCTCAGATAGGCCTACTGCAACTGTGATGCCCGCAGACTTAACTGCTCACCCAAAGGACTAAGCCATTAAAGGGGTCGTTTAATCCTGTGTACGAGAGGGCAACCTACCTCATATTGTATTATCTCCAACTACAGCGTGTAAGATCCACGATTAGTAACAGGTATGTAGCGTGGGACCTTCCCTTTATAATACACCTGTGCTGCTGATCCCTCAGGTGTCTTCTGATCCCACCCCATGGCACTGCTGATTGATATAGTCAGGTGGAAGGAGTGGGCGGGGGTGAGGCCAGGACCCAGGTGAGTAATAACCAGGCGCGAAGGTGTCCTCCCCACTACTCCTTTCAGGCAGCGCTCCATGGTAAAACTAACAACAGATCATTCTGTCAATACCATGTTCCCACCCCAGCTCCCCTTACCTATTAGCACCCAGCCCATCCGTCTCTGATAACAAGCTAGTTGAAAAAAGGAGACGGAATTACGAGAAGTGATTCAGAGTTACTACTGCGTGACCAACTCTGGTATTTACGCGTATGTCGACTTGGGGTATCCCCATTGAGAAAGGGAGGGGAATTAGGAAGAATGCTCATGTAAATAGGTTCTTCTTGCATTCTTTCGGACGCAGTGGTTGTTCTCCTTTCAACCCGGACAATAGTCAGCCTCAATTCACTTTCCCCTTCACAAAGACATGTTCTGTCTACATACAGGGTGGTTCGACCTTAAGGTTGACGGACGAGATCTATTCACCTTAAAGTTACGGTTAAGTGTCTGTGGATGAGGTGCTGGATTCAACTAATATAAACCCACAATATTCAGGTGAATGTAATAATGTTCTCATAAAGGGCAGATAATTCGTCATCCTTTTCCAATGAAACTGTCTCCTATGAGTGATACCAGGACTGTAATCCCTTGGATGACGAGGTATAAGCCTATATCTACACCCATGCATTAAGGGTTGGTTATTTATCGAAATCAGGAGGTCTTGTTCTTAAGCCAAAGTACCAATGTATCTGCCATAATATGGCCTTATTGTTTCGTCACCAACTCTCACGACCTTTCTACATTTGGTTTATTGCCAACTTCTAAAAGTCCAGGTTCCAGGTTGAACAAGTTCAGAATTTAGAAAATGTATTTTATCATCCAAAGTGGGCTAAAAGCCAAAGCTGTCCAAATCCTAAACAAACCTTTCATTCATAGCTAGCGAATGACCTACTTCATTCAGGATATGACTTTTTTCTTATTTCATATAATACATAGATTATATACTCCTCGCAACATTGCATTGCTGTCATTGTCTAATAATAGTATTATGACATATACCTTGCCACCCTAACTCCTCCCCTTTCTCCCCTAAGGCTGAACCGCTCAGTGACGATCATAATAGTTGTTGACAGCCATGAGGGCGGTTCCTGTCATAGTAAACGAATGGGATAGCCTCCCAACCCCTTCCCCATTCATGTGAGCCAACTCAGACGTCGTTTGTACATCCCACGTCACCAGCGGCGACGTCGCCCAGTAGCACTTCCGGAGAGACGACCGGAAGTTGCGTGGGCAGTGATGCGCATCGCATCTTTAGAATATTCCAAATGTCTGAGATGCCAGTGGGAGCAATGAGGGGGCGGTTTTGTAGAGGGGTAGAGTCTGCATGTTTTTGTTTGTCTGTAGCTATATTGTTCACGACTCTTCCCCGATTTAGGTAATGGATTATGTGGGTGTGTTGTTTGTGTCCCTCTAGTCTGTTAAGTCAATTCACACCTTAATTGGCATATTGCCTGAAAGCATTAAGTACCATAAATTATACCTAATTACAATTATCAAACCTAATTACAATTATAACTGAATGTGTCTATACTACAACCTCTTTTGTCGGCCGAAGGGTTATATATGTACACGTCTTTTAAACAAAATGTCTTAACTCGAGATCTTGCGTTGGGTTTATCATTTGGCAAGAAGAGGTCAAATGCGATACGTTAACCAAATCTATCAAGTAAATGCCTGCTAGTTAAATCCAATATCCATGGGATATTTTTAGAATGTGTCATGTCAGGTCGATTTAAACGGTGAATTAAACCTTTTTATCTCTCGGGGGAGTAATGACCTGTGCCGAAGATGGGATAAGCATGTAGGCTTGAGGGAAGTTACCATCAGACACGACCACACCCAGTAGTGGTCAACCTTATCCGGCGGCACCACCCGAACGGTCACAAACAACGTCATAAAAACGTCCTCGTCTAGACTGCCCTGTGGATGTCTGTTTAATTTGTCCATTCTTCTTCCGTCACACGCGGTAATAATTTAACTTTCGAGAGCATCTGAATGTTTCCATTTAAGGAGTCTACATAATGAAGAAAAGCATTTTAGAAGACACACGTTCCTGTAGCTTTAAACTACATAACATGGCGACCAAATTCCTTACTAAATGACCACACACAGTAAGAAGGATTGTCTTAATTTACGTAATGTTTGGGATGTAATATAGGGAGGGCCCTGGAGTCATATTTTTTAAGATTTGACCCTAAAATTTATATTTGAGGCATTTCATCGCTGAGATGTGAAGAGGTAATTCTGAGAAGGTTCAGCCCAGTACCCCGGGCCCAGTACCCAGAACGAGAGGTAGTTATGAGTGCACACATACCATCCCCCTCCTTCGCTGATCCTCTGCCATTCAGGGTTTATATCTTTACCCATTTGAACCCCCTCGGAGCACTCAGGTATCCAAACCCTGATCCCCTCTGTTTACCTAGATCATCCCCCACCTGTTCCACCTGTATATCATCTGTTGATCTGAAGGTGATGAACTCTTTAGCAGACCAAATTTGAAAAAAAATATTAAATTGAATCACATCCATGAAAGAACGTTTTGACTCAATCGATGTTAAGCTTTTACATGCAGAATATTCAAATACTTTTTACATTCTCCGATAGTTACTTTCAGAGTTTCTTTGTGTAATAGTTTTGATATCAAATTTTTATCATTTAGGCAGTAAATCTTTTTTTGAGAATATGGGCTAAGGGTAGACCACAAAAGTACACCTCTTACATCACGTAAACGCTTCTTTGTCACACTTCGCACCCTTGTTCTTAATAGCTGTATGCACAACTGATGCAATATTTGGGCTGAGAACGGGTACAAAACATGACCGAACAAAAAGGAAAGAACGAGCAAAACTGTATGTTTTGATCCATCACTGCAGCAGCATGATATGACATAGGACATTCTATGTTTGCCCATAAGGACATTATGTATGTCATTGTAAAATACAGTACGTTCAGGGTGGATAAACCATATTGTCTCAGAACATATCCATGCATTTACAAAGTTTAGATAAGCCTAAATAGCCCAGGAAAGAAGTATTGGGTAATCAGTTTTAAAAAGACAATAGGCGTTCAAAACATTAATAAAGCAATAGTTCGTCCAACTGCTACATCACACCCAAAGACAAAATGTCACGCTTTAGTTTGTCCAGGCTATTAAGATTATTGTATGAAGATGTTATTTCTACATTTAGGGTAAGGGCATATTGGCATTTTGTCAGACCTGTTATACCATATATATTCAAATCAGTTAAGTATACTATCACCAGACCATGGTTCCCCCATACCTGCAATGTAATTCTGAATGCTCATTTATTCACATTATTTGTGTTTTACAAATAATTCAAATCATTCAACTTATAAAAATATCATGGCCTCAGATATTTATATTAACCTCTATCACTGACAAAACAAGCTATGGGGCGTTCGTGGACAAGAGCTGTCCTGGTTGATAATCCTCCTCCATCTGAAGTGGTACCTGGGCAGGTGAGTAGGTGTGATCCCCAGGTGAGTGGGGTTGACCCTCAGGTGTGCTCAGCCCCTTAAAGGGGTAGAGTATGATCAGGTGTGACCAGGTATGGTCAGGTGCGCCTTACCTAGCTGTCTGAGTGGGGTACCCTGTGAGCAGGGCGTCTTAAGGGTTGGGGACCCTTAGGGACATCTCCACATACCTCCAGCCTCTTGTTTGACATCATCCTACTGCCCTTGGCATCAGGAGACCTGATCAATTGGCCTCTGATGCAATGGCCCTTGGTGAATGAGAGGCAGCAGCCTTATAGCATAAACTACCCTTTTAGATGTGAGTGCAAAGTAACTGTTTATGTAATACAAGTCTGAAGCACTGGAGGACACAGTATGCGACGGATCTAGGTCTACAAGTTAAACTGCCAGCAGTACTGCATATATGTTTTTCTAAAACCACGGCTTATATTAGAATTGAACAAACAAGGCTAAATAGTTAGTTGGTCTAACATTGTTCCCTGATACTTTATGCCCTATGTCGAATTTTCCCGACCTTCCCTAAGCTTTCTTTTATCATTTTCAAGCAATGGATAGAAGATTGTATAAATACCAGTTTAAGTTGTATTTTAATATACACGTTTCTTTACATGTGCATAGTAAAACATAGCACAAAAAACTATCAAAATCAAAATAGGAATGGTATCTGTGAACGTCCGTATACATCCTCTATGTTGAACGCTTTGTTTTCGCCTATATCAGACAACCCCTTTAGTCAAATGCACAAGGATTTCGAGAATAACACCAACATTGGCACACGCTGAAATAACTAAACATAATCGGCCGGTAACCTGGAGAGTCTTGGCTACCTTTAAGGCTAGCATACTACTTAAAGTGACATTGATGTTTGACAACGAGGATGAAAGTATGTTGAGTTTCCCCTGGCTAATTTTACCTCAGATGGCTTGAGGTTTTACAAAGGAAAGTGCTATAAATATGTATCTACCCCTCGTATTGTTCTTATTTTCGAAGTCTATGCAAAAAAACCGTTTACTTTAGCTTACAGAGGACCCAAATAATAGGAAACGCTAACCGCTTTAACTGCTTTTAAGCAATAGCCCAGTATTAATTTTTATGAGTATCTTGACCTTTCTATGACACATTTTGTTAGTGACGCCAGACGATATCAGTGATAGGTGGACGAATCAAAAGTATAATAGTTTTCATGGCATAATTATATCAATACACTATCATATGATTCAGGAAAATGTTACTGCAAATAATCGGGAAAACTTTGTAAACTTGGGCACTTAAGAATCATAATAGGTTATTTCTGACAATAGGAAAGTCTTCTTTGTGCTGTACTATGCCAAAGGCGTTATGACCGAACGTTATACTTCTCCCTGACACCTCTATAGACTGTGGATACTTTACTGCTTTACCAGACAGACAAAAACAATGCCTCAACCCAAACCAGTTACAACTTGTGAACCATTGTGGTTAGTAAATCAAGGCCATTGTTACCAAAAATCCTAAACCAACCCTATACATTGATAAGACATTACATAATAATAGTCATGGTAAAGAGTGTTGATGATATTGTCAAGGAATACTAAGTAAAGAAAAACAGGCTGAACAATCAATGGGTTGTTAACGTTCCACATCTTTAAAATGCAAAGCCACTTTGCATATATATGTGTGTGTTGTCCTTCATATTTCTCCCTGATGAGCTGTAAACAATCAGCTTATCTATCTTAAATTGCAGTTTATAGTTTTCTCTAATTCAGCCAAATTGTTTAGGCATATGAAATCCTAAGATTCGAGTCCATGTTTATTATGAAACTTTCCCATTTGATGATCCCATGACTGATCTTAAGGAATTTCTGACAGTTAATGTTTTTTTTCCTCTCTGCCCTTTTCCAAAAGGTGTCTGTCCCTTAAATTGAGTTACTGGATAAACGTAGCCCTAAGGAGTTGGCAATCACCCGACTTGAGGACACTCCTGCCTTAAGTGCCTCTGGTCTTGTCAGGACTATCAGAGAATTTCACGATGTGCTCTCTGTGAAATCTTATCTAGTTCTTATCAAAAGAGGTTTTGTCCCTGTTTACCCAGATGATTGAGTAATAATGCTCAATCATCCCCAACCCCTTGGGCTGTTGTTTTTGTCCCCATTCACCAACATGCCTTGACGTTATGCTTGAGTGAGTCCCTCCAGGGTGCCATACTGTCCAGGGTCTCATACTCCCATGGGGAGAATGGGGCTAGGATGTGCCTGGGCTAGGACCATTTATATATAATGTAGTATAGATCATCATCAGCCCCATCTGTCAGATCAATCTCCCTTAAGAAATCGAGGAATACCTTCCTCAGCACAGTTGGGTCCCATTATCAGCGACAAAATGTGTATACACGACCTCCCCATGTGATTCTTATTTAACAATGATATTGCCAGTTCATTGTGTAGATTGGATGAGGTGATTTTAAGGTTATGCTAACACCCTTTATTAGTTTTAAGGTACCATCGCCCCTCTTTAAGAACCGAAAAAGGCTCCTTTTCAATTTTAGTGTAACAAAAGTATAGTGGTACTGTATTATGATTTTGTTGCACCACTGTGTCCTACATGCTCATACATTGTCATACATGTTTGTGGTCCTTCATTGTTAGGTCGGTACCATATATTCAAAAGTTATGTTTTAAAATTCAATTTAAATAGAAAATACTTTTATTACGTCCTTGCAAAAGTGCCTTTCAAAATCAACAGGGTGGATTAACTCGCGATTTGAAATAATACTCCTCCACTTTAACCGGATTTGTGACGTGGCGCCCGGATATGTAACGATTTGTGACATGACTATCTTACATTATATTGCCATTTGACATGATTTCTTTACAATTTCAAGATTTCTCGCATGACTGCTTTTCATTCTAAAAGGTGTGTGGGGTGTTGATATCAAATATGACCTGTAGTGTCCTTGGTTGTGGATGGTAAGAGATCTCAGACTGCCAAGGTTTTACCAGTCTGGCAGCCAAACAGTACATAGTGGGCCCAGGCCACATTGGAGGTTAACAGCTTACCAGTAGTTAAGCACAGTTTCCGATGCCTCGCGTGTCTGTACATAATGTGGCAGCATATCTGAACCACTGGCCGGCCAATCTCTCATGACTTCACGCAAAGCCAAAATACCTAGGCTGTTAGTTGTTAGATAATAATAAATGATAGGGTAGGATATAACAGAAAAATTAGAATTTTGCTGTTGCATAATCCCCAACACAGGTTAAGGAGTAAATTATTAACCTTGTTGGACCAATATAATACCGGTATGTTCACTGAATTCCTAAATGCCTGCTTTGGATGCAGACCTGAACCATTAAAACAACCATTGGTTAAAAAGATAGCTCATGAAATGGCTTATCAAAGCAACATTCTCAAAAGTAAAAATCAGACTGTGCCCGATTAAAATCATGGTTCTTAGAGGTGAGTCAACCGACCTCTATTTAACACAATCTGTATTTAATTAACATAACTAATTATTTACCCAGCCTCACATACCAATACTATGTAAGCTGTTTTTGGTGTAAGTGTGACGCCAGGTCTTAGATACTCATTAGTTTACATTAGAAAAACACCCAAGACATCGCTTAGAAATGAACCAGGCATGTAAATACTGGTCATTGACATTCTTTGATGTATTTCAGATGAGATGTTATCTAGGAGCAGATTCGGTGTAAGAGCAATTAGCGATGGTGCAAAGATTAATAGACCCTGGGAGGCCCAGTATGTTTATTTACCCAATCCAGGACCCCACCTCACTTAGTTATTTACTGAGGCAAAAATAAATGAATAATGACATATTTCACATACATCCGTCTGTCCCTGCCAACTCATTTTTGGACATGTTTTCAATTATTGCCTTTTAATGATTCACAAAAATACGTTTCTTGTTCATAACATTCCGGCCATGCCTCTTCCAGATTGACTCAATTTAGAAGAAATGCTAATATAAGTGAGAGAAGCATAATATGGCTGATATGTCAAGAAAATAATGATGCATCACGTTCTGTATTTTCTGTTGCCCATTAACATGAACTGAAAAAAATGCTTTGAAACCACTGAACAGTTACAGCTTGCCTAAGGCATAATGCACTGACGCTATTTTTCAAACAAACAGAACACTCCCTCAGCATAACGAATTGATGACCTTAGAAATTTTGTTTTGCTGCTGTTCCGTCGGTATTCTGTATGCATTGCGTTGGAGCATTATGGAATTTAGTTTTTCTGAAGAAAAAGAAAGAGGCTCACAGTTGATTTATATTCTTGAGAATGAAGTGTGGCAAACAGTTCAAAGTCATAAAATTATTCATAATTATTACCAAGCTTATTAACATAGGCCTCATACGTAGAAAACCTTGATCATCCTATGGCATTTAAGGCGATCATTGCCACGTTCACTGCTTGTATCATAGGTGTGTCCCAACTGGAGGTTAAGGCGCTCTTCCCAGGACATAGTCGTTCCACATTTGCATGGGTGAACACTAATCTGTGTAATCTGCTGAGTGTCAACGACCTGGTAACCCATAGAGCCGCTATAACCCAGATTAATTAACCCTTGAAACCCTTACTATACCAATAATGTCTCATGGGTCCTGTCCCTTATTGGTTACATATGGCATACTATGAAAATTAAGAATTGGAACTGTGCGAACATGTGATACATAGATGATCCCCCAAGGCCCATATTTCTGTAATTATCACCAATTTGTGAACTATGATAAGCACTCTATTAGTAGCACAAAAAGTATTTACACCTCTCACTACTTTTTTGCCATTGATGCAAACCACCAACCATGAAGACACTCATAACAAAACACTGATAGGGGACCAATTAGCATACTCAATTACGTAAATATGGGCCCTGGTATTGAATGATGAGTCCCCATTAGAAGGTGGTAACACCTCCTCAGGGGTCAGGAATGTTATCCGTTGGCCATCTGCGGGCGGGGTAACAGGCTAACAGGGGCACAAATACTCTTTTGACAGGCCTCGCATGCCTCCTGCCTCTTACGTAGGGCCATCCAGGGACTACCCCGCGTATGGCGTACTAAAAAGACCTATGGCAATGTAGCATTGAAAATATCATAAGTAATTGGTCCAATTAGAGTCTTCCTTTTACCAACGTGTTGGGAGACTGGAACCGCGGCGGGAACTCGGTAGCAGGCGTAGAAAAGTGTAGGTTGAAAACAGGACAACAAGGATGGCCACACGGCCTAAACTTGTGTCATTGAAAAGTCAGCGAGGCTCTCGCCCTAGGAATGGACATGAATGCCATATTGGTGATGGGTTGAACACTTGACAAACATTGGTTTCCCAATATATTACTAATGGCAACCTCGAATTTGCAATACATATATGTAAGCAACTATCTAATATAACTTAAGATGCTGTTTTAGGCTAACATAAGCCATGTTTTAATGATGATCACACAGTGTTCATTCTGTAACAGTGTGTCTGGTTTTAGTTGCATGACATCAATACAACGATATTTTACATATTATATCATAAATCAGTTTGTTGCAAAACTGGTCCCTTCAATGACCTAGGACCTCAGTGACAGTAAACTATATCTTGATAACACTATTTTCCCTACGTCAATAAAGGTATGTAACATATTCAGCATCAACAAGATGGGGAATCCTGTATATTTAAGAATAGAAATAGCATTGTATTCAGTCTTGGCAGTGGGGGCTGCATTGGGAGCACCCTTTGCGTGATCAAGGTGGTTTCAGAGCTAACTACCAGCTACCACGCCACTGACATGCGCACTGGCTCCATGACCCTTAACCTTTTGGTGATCCATAATTCCGGTATAGCATCTAATCTTGGCCAACCGAAAGTTTTGGCTGCTTTAGGTGATGGTACATAATTGTTTATTTACAATAGACATAGATAAATCTTAAGAATTTCTAGCAAACAACACTCCTGTGAAAAAGAAATAGTCACAGTCATAGATTTGAGATTTATGACTCTTAACATATGATTTCGGCTCTACACACTTTTCTTACTGATATTGGTGAGTAGGGTTGGTTCCCTTCTAATGATGATTAATGACAATTGACCTAATGTTGTTTCTAGGGTCTTAATTGAAAACTTATTGGTCTACTTATGATCTGAAAGAGCATAATGTATGCGTGAAGACCACTACTCTGATAATAAAGTTCACAGATAAAAAGCAAAAATCTTGAAATACCACAGGGTAGACAACAAGCCCCATACACGCAACCCCCAGGGTCCAAAACCATTGCACAGTCGTGTGGTAAGATGCCAAACTATTTCTGTTTTTATATTTTATTTATATTTTGGAAAACATGCCATAGATATTTTATCATACAATTTTTTCATCCTAAAATGTATGACGATAGTTAAACATTTTGTTCATCATTTGTGTGTAAACAATTACACTTTACTGACTTATGATAAAAAGACAGTGCCGGTCAGAAAGAAGTGCCACACATAATACCCTCACTCTTCTTTAGAAATCTATACTGTCTGTGTCTACAGACCTCTTGCGTATTTTCCTTTCAAATAACTCGAGTCAGGCGAAATAGAGAAAAGATTCAGACCTGTGTGACCGAGTTATCCTAATAGCTTCACGAGTGTTTCTTCCATTATGTTATTACCCTTTCTGACAAACCACCCCCATAATATAACATTACACATTTTATTCATAGTCATTATTTGAGATACACGGACCTCTAAGACAGTCACCCAGTAGCAATGTGGGTGTTGACTCCAGTTTACCTAACGTAGACAGAACAGGTGATTCAATAATTGCGAATCCGACTCTTGACAAATGCGCTGTGGTCTAACCACCACTATCTACCCACCACCCCATACAGTATAACAACCATCAGGAGCTGAGGAACCAATGGCGGGTGATTCCCCTTCATACCATCCTTGAATATTTGAGGTCTAATTTCGAGAAAAAAAAACTAGATAATTGTCACCAAGGGTGGTGAAGGCATAGTCTGAGGGGTTAGGTTAAGGCTGATTTCAGCGTTTCATCGTTTCACAGTGCTATATCCGGATTCCACCCTTTCAGATAAAATGAGTTTTTATTTTTGTGTGGCTAGCTGAAGAAAAATTGAAACTTCTGAATCGAGAATATACGACAATATACGGGTGTTTGTAGGAGCAGGGGTTAAATGATATTTCTTTACTACTTCATGAATTAATCATATAAATTTGTTAGTTTTATACATGGAATTAACTACAGGTACGATACGATCATATCTATGTTGTCTTATATCATTAGTTATCATTACTCTATTTACATACCTCAAGATCTTTCTCATATCTAAACTTGAAGTCCATGTCTAGAACGTTATAGAATAGAATCATAAGAACCAGTGCTATTTCTATCACACAGAAATGTCAAAGGTGACTGAATTGGGCATTTAGTTGTGACAAATTGCTACCTCCCTAGCAAATAGAGACAATTAAATAATTTACTGTGTGACCTTATAAGTCAGCTTAGCGGTGTCACATAAGAAGCACCTCAAATTAGACATATGGCAATGCGGAACACTGTGGAGCTTTAATTTCCAGGCCACTACAAAAATGTAAACATGCAAAACATGTGTGCAATTGCAAAAAAAAACACAGGTCTCTCAGTGCAATATGGCGAGAAATGCGTCATTAATGTGCAACTTTTAATTGACTGTCCAACCTGTCAGAAGGACCATCGTATATCACAGTCAATCAATAGTTGCTTCTATCCATATAGTCTTCTACTAAACTTATTTGCAACAGGTGTGGAACTTATAATTACAAATTTGAACTTATATAACCAGGTAATTTATCAAAATTGATATTGCGGTATTTTTGTGCAGACGTGGTCACGTGATCATAATTTAGTGGTTACCATCATGTGCTCATCATGAAATAAATCCAAAGTCTTTGAATTCTAATTGTTGATAATGTCCAATTATGGACTCATCAGGTTCATTATCTGAAATGCAGCTTGAATGTAGGCCCGATTTTCTATATATCTCTGAGTTGTGTCTCAAATGATCACAAATATGGTGACTATTCCACTTATGAAAAAATAACGTCATCTGTATAACGTCACAAGTAACGCCACTATGACATCATCTGCGGAACATTTCTTGGTATTGGGATGTGCAATCACAATGGGAGGCTCAACAGGTAATCCCTAGAATGATGATACTTCTTTCTTTCCATTATCCTGGTCTGTACCTGGCGTGAATCACACACAACCTGCGCTTTGGCAGCTGGTTTTCTGCCTCATAATATACTAGTGATCTTTGAAGTAGGACCCTTTTCTCTCCCCGAGTTCTGCCCCTTTGAACAAACTGATGAGGTTTCATGCTAAATTAACCGGCTGCAGTCTAGTGTGATATTAGCAAATATGGTATGTTCAGTGTAATAAAATGATGAGTTACACATCAAGGAACCTTGTTAAATGGCAACGTGTGTACTATAACCTTCATGTCTATACTTTGCCCCTTTTACTTACGTAAGATTAACACTCATCTTTTTCAATTGACTTCAATGTTCACTCATAAACATTTCTATAAATCCTTTTTATATCACATTATAAAGTTTGATTTTAAAGTAATTATCATAAGGTATGTTAAACTATCTTGAGGTTCTAGTATCGTTAGTGTAGACTGGCAGTAGAGGGCCTAGTCATCGTGAGCCCCGACCCAGTTAGTTTTATTATGTCAGTGTCTCTTGTCGGACCTTACACTAGGATTTCAAATAGTCAAAGAGATGCAGAAGTGAACCTACTTAAAAGGATGCTTTGAGTTTGCAAAGCTTTTCATGATTACGAAAGGAAAGAATGTCAGGAATGGGCCTCCAAAATCATCGGGGGCAAATCTTTTTGTGAAGTTAATTACAGATAGCAATGTTGGATAGATTGACTTTTTATTAGAAGTCATACCACAGTGATTTACCTGTACGTGTCAAAATGCATGGGGGTTTTTAACCGACAAGATTCAGACGTTTTATGATTATGTATTGAATAACATCAAAATATCTTGGTGCTGTATTTTGTAATTGTTTCTTTTTAAATGGATATTTGTGATACGTTGCTTGTAAGATTAAATTGCCAATTGGGATACGGATGTCATTCATGAAATGTGGACTATAGTAGTATTATATCAACTTGTTCCTTGACCTCTCATTCTGGACGTCCTTGTTTCCAGAAAATATATATATGTACGTAAACGTAACAGTCCATATGGGAAGTACAATCTAACTTCAAACTACAAGAAAAAGACCTCTAGGCCTACTATAAAAACGCACTGGTAGCCATCCTTTCTACGTCCCCCATCGTCCTTATCCCTGACTTGAATAACTAACTTGTGTTCCCTCCCTTCTCCTGTCCCAGCTATCTACCTCCCCTCAGGCAGAGGGACACTGACCCCTGACTCTACAATGTCCTTTGAGGTGTCCTAAGCCCACTGCCTGCTAACAGGTTGTGCTACCTGCGCCTGGAATGCAATAAAACGCAGCCAATTTGTCTAGGCCCTATGTATACACGCGACTATACAGAGGGGTCTGCTAGAAAGGGGGCTGGGGTGGAAAGGGTGGGAAGGTGGACTAGGCACAGTAAATGTGTGGGTCACTGCATGGGGATTTATTAAGGTAATTAAGTTTGTCCCTGCTATTAACGTTTTACCTCTTTACCTTCTGCGGCTAATCATTAGTAATTATGTAGCTATGGTGAGGTCCTTGTTTTTAGAAACTGACTTATGTTCGTTTTTTATTAACAGGAGCGATTATCCTCTGCCGATTCAAGAAGGCAGCCGGTGTATGTTAATCTTGCGTGCCTCACAGAAATAAATAATTCTATTTTATGGGTGAACTAGTCCTCGACACTCTGCATTGGAAGACTTTTAGGTGAGGGGTCAACACTAGCTCAGACGAACATGTTCAATTGTACCTTGCCATTCCAGACATAATCTAGCATCTAAATAATTCTTTGTCAGCCCTGTCCTATATATTATGATTATCTCATAAATCTGAGGATATAGGAATGTACTTTTGCAGACACACAACGGACACTAGGCGCCAAGGAACTGTTATTGTTTAACGCCGACTAAAGACATTGATTTTTATGGTCGAGGAAGGCTGCTTTGGCTGCATACAATATTATGAGTTAATTGACAATTTCCATAGATATCCATGGAACCTTCCTCTCGACATGATGGGCCAGAAACCTGAGAATATGACTCATCTCATATCTTTGCTTTTATGAAACGTTAATATTAAAGATGAGCTACGCAATAACAATTAGTTTTTATCAAAATGGTACTAATCGGAATACTTCACATAATTGTGCACTGTTTACTGACATTCACTTTTACCAAGACCACTTCCAACAATAGTACAGTAATGTATATATAATCTCAGTTCGCCCATGCCAAAGTCCGTGGATAGTACCTCCATCCGGATAATACTATGTTATGATGACGTGGATTTAATGTGGCGACACATTATCGTACCCTAAACCCTGCCTCCCTTCAGTACCTAAGACTATATCATCTTTCACATACCCCTACTAGCTGTCTGCCACAGGGTACTGTAGTGGATAGCTTACACTGTTGTGACACTTTAAGCTGTTGAAACCGATCGGAAGGGGGTTGACGTTAGATGATACTGTAATGGCTATAATTCAAATTGATAAACTTGGACGCTGAAGGAGACCAGATGAAAAATAAAATGTTTCCCCCACAAGAAAACTTTTGAATAACTGTACCGGAGAGTGACATTGCCTTAAATAAATTCCAATATGTTAGGCACTTGCTTACCATAAAAACCTTGCCCTTATTCGTAACCCTCAACCTCCAATTGTGTCCCAAACAAACTGGGGTAATTTATCAAATTGATACCTGGGGCATGGGCTTGTTACCTGCAACCTTGACAACTCCCGCGTCAGCCTCTAACCACTGACAGCTGAGATTTGTGTCTCCCACCCTCATCTATCCTTCATGAAAATCGATCAAAACCAGGTTAATGGTGTCACTGTTGTTGACACTGACGTCATGATTTGTTTGCAAGGAATCCTCAAAGGAAGTGTTAGTGGTTAGGTGTCAGTTTAGGGAGGAGCTTGTTGATAGACTGATAGGTACAACTGCGCCATGTCCATCTAAAGCCCACATTCCACATGCCGATTTTGCTGTCGATTTCGAAAATTGACAAACGGAATTATGGGTCAATAGCTACATATCATATATTACTAGAAAGGTACTATAATTGTCTTTGGAACGAGATATAGGATGTATGGATTCATGCCATATTCTCAGAGAAAACCAAACAAGTATAAAATCGTCAACATTCAAATCGGTATGTGGAATAAGGCCTTAAGTTGGAAACATCTCAAAGCTGTTAATCAGGCTGGTATCTTACAGGGAGATCTGCGAGTTATGGATGTGCTAGAAACAATTTCTCTTAGGGCATCATTGATCTGATTTATGTCTAGCTAAGTATGTTACTCGTTAAGACTCCCCTCAAGACTTACCTCTCTAAGGTATCAATCATTAGCTTGTGTTTACGTTTCGCTTGACTACACAGACTACCAATGTTTTGAAACTGTCAATGCCTAAGTGAATATCCATCGTCATCTGTCACCGCAAAGACAGAACCAGTTTGCTGAGACAAAGGGGAAACTAGATTAACTGATATTATTGGTTTTTAAAGTGAGCCTGTTAATAATCAATCAAAATTGCTAAATACACCAAAATAATAACTTTCGGATGATTTGTCAATCCGATTTTCCTGTCATTCATACTTGGGGCCTTCCATTAAGTATGTACGCATCAATGGGGGGAGGGGGTTCTGAGATTTTTGAAAATTTGCGTACATTTTAGAACATACCCTATGCGTATTTTTGCCCAAGGGGGGTTGGGGGGGTCTGAGATTTTTGAAAGTGTGCGTACGTACTAAATGGAAGGCCCCCTACCAAAGGTGAAGTAAGAATAATTTTGTGGTCAGGTGATCCAAGAAATTATAGTATACGTCGCATGAACAGATACAGCCTTGCTGAGAAGATGAATCAATGGAAACCCTTTATGTGTACACGGATCCTTACCTAAAGTTTTCCTTAACCCTTTGAAGCTAAATTGCTGACCCAGAAGGAATAGATCAGAGAGAAAAGGTATCTGATTGGCCGTATTCTAGACGTTACCATGAAGGTATTCCAGGTATCCCATTAATCAACCTAGTCTAGGCCTACACAAGGGGGTGACCCTCCATGCTGGTAGGTGGTCACGCTCTGCTGATTCTGCTGGCACCACAGCTGATGGTATGTCCAGAAGAACACCGCAGCCATCCCAGAGATAAATTATCTTGAAATATTGATATGTTCGCCTCAGCAAGAAAATATCTTTATTTTTCATTGATAATTACAAGCGCAATAGAAAGCATTGGTCCCCGTTTCAATTCTGGGCTTGGTTTTGTTCTGGGGTCGTAGATAAATGGCCATAATTATGACCTCAGCAACTTTCCAGGAGGTATAGGGTTGCAAAGGGAGATCAAGGATTTCGGAAAACAGATTGGGGATGGATGGGGGCGGGGGCGGGGGCGGGTTGAATTGCTTTTTATGCACGCATGCGCATCGTGTCCTTCCCTTTGTATACTTGGGTCCGAATCAAGGCAAAGTTTACGGCAATGTACGTAAAGAAATCTAAAAATCCCATTACATAGCTGGTGTGAGGAATGTTAATCTATGGGTAGTAGTAAACTCAATAAGGACTGCTTTAAATGGGTCCTCACTTCTATACTTATTCCACTCTTAAACCGTATTATTCTCATATCCTTCGTAAATACATGAAAACATTTGAATTCCTATTACATACCTATGTCAAATAAAAGCCATTCTTTATGTGTCGTCTGTGCAGACTAATTAGCCTAAAACAAGCTATCCTTTTTAGCCGAAACATATATGTGGGCCTGCCCCAACTCGTGTTGCATTTCAGTTTTTCTCCACTTGCTTGACTCATTTTTCATCTACCCTACGTAAATTGCTACGCTATGGTCTAGCGCTGAATGGTTATGTTCTTTTTGTGATAGGACCGAGGTGCCTTATTTGATCGTTTTGTCTTACAGGAAAGCCTTTGAATAAAAGAAAAATGTTTGGCAGTGATTTCACATTTTAGCATGAAAATTGGTATTTAGGCTCATATTGACAATGATCACAGAAGAAAAATGCTTAATATTACTGGTAAATGAATTTAGTAAGGAAAAACCGACCTTAAAGCTAGCTTTTGTAATACCTGTTTACATCCAGATAGATGTATACAAGGTGATCCAATCCTGCGCATTTTAACCAATATTACGTCAATATGGTTATGAAATGGGTCACTTTTGTAATATAAATAGATCTAAAGGTGACATTAAACTATTCAAGAAATTGTAACTGGCCTCGATGAATAAAATAAGTGCAGGGAAACACCCAGCTCAATTGAATTGCCGGTTAACATAAATAATGTGAAATATAGTCATAGCAATTGAGTTGTATCTCCAGGGATGCCATGTACGGCTAAATAACCTGAAAAGGTTTATTCAGTAGACATAAGAATGATGAATTACTAGCCACGGCCCAAACTTCAATACCACAATGTAGCAATGATGTCCCACTTAGTTGACAATGTGAGAGTCATTGATATCAAAGACGTCTTTGAGTCAAACAAACTTTCTGTGAGAGATAGTATACGCCTGTTAGTATATGAGGGACAGGCTGATATATGTGTTTACGGAAAACGAAGGGAAAAGTCACGTTCGATAGCTTACAAATATCTTTGCTTTATTTTAGAAATATTGATCGGAGCCCTTCAGTTTAATTCATTAATCCATGGCAATAACCAAACTTTTTTTGCACTTATTTTGGTATAATTTTAGGCCTTTTTTTAAAACGTCAAAGGGCAATGACTTGATCATTTCATGGAAGTATATTTGTTGTTTGCGGTCGTTGTGGTAAAAGGTATGGTTGGTATGTAGGAATGTCAAGAATGTGTGGTTTTGTATGTGTACTATGTACACTACGAGGTGAAGGTGCCAAAAAATAATAACCGTAATACTGATAGGTATGATCATATAGGTAGGACGCTGGGTAGGTCATGTTGTAATTACCTCTGTGTAGGTAATCCCATCTGAACAGAGCAAGTATTTTTTATTGTTTCTAACTGACGAAAGGATGCCATGATGGTATGCCTGCTATGTTCCTGCTTCGTGGTCAGTGTTTTTTATATCATGGTTAATTTCTTTGCTTAAGTGTGGGTTTTTAAGATGTTTTGAAAATACCTGCAGTGCAAAATAAGGGTGTGGTGCCTGTCATGATTGCAATGTCAAGTTTTCTTAACTTCTTAACTTAATTATTCGCTTAATTTTTGCCTTTTGCAGTAATCATCCACGCCCAACCGCCAACGATAAACACTTTTTTTGGGTCTGAATCAAAACTGAGAGTTTACTGTCGGATTTTAATAGTTTCTTCTGCAATGCAGAAGGCAAACGGTTATATCATAATAATGTTACACAGTGTTATTTATTCCTATGCTGTCAAGTATCGCTTCATTTTTGAAGCAGTAAACATTATGAATGACACTTTAATAGTGACCCTCTGAGTGACTGTCAAGACTTTGTGAAACATTCTATCAGTAGAGAAAGATTATGTCTTCCTATACATTTCAATTCATATCTAACCGTCACATTTAAACTACATTAAAATTTCCCAAACTGTATCTTGTGATCCAAAACAGACAAATCCTACTTTTCTTTCCCGATGTTGTTAAAAGCTATTTCAGGTCACCTGTCCTGGTCCTAAATCCAAAGGTAACTGGCCCTCATTGTACAAGACTCAAGTATTTTTAGTAGCACTCACGAAATCTCTACACTGATCTCGACGACTACTTAGTAATTTGTCGCTGCACGGTCGGGTGACAGGGCATTCAGGTGGGCCGATAGTATTAAGAAGATACAGGTGGGTATGAAGTACCTGGGCCATTCAATCAGAAATCTGAAGACGGCAGTTTCCTTGAACTGCATAGGAGTGAGTGGGCTGTCAATAGAAGACATGCTGTGTGGACGAACACGCCTCTCCGGCATGCCGAAAAGTAGAGCTTTTTTGGGGATGTAAGAAAAAATGCCAGTTATTTGAAGAAATGTGCTTTTCGACACGAGGAAATTCCAAGGCTTTAGATTATTGCTTTTAATGTCAGGAACCGGATCTTGATGAAAGCCATTCCTACTTCTTTGGACATGACCAGTCGATGATTATGTGTCCAGCGAAAAAACGGCTTTTCGCTTATGAATGCGTTCAGTTTTTTTAGTAGAAGTTACTCAATTTGAAAAACGTGTATCAATATAAGCTGTCGTGCCATACTTAGCGTCGTGAGGATTAGATGTAATTAATACGTCACAGAAACGTGATATCTAATTGGTTTACCTGAAATGGATTAGTACTAAATTCCACCGTAATGTAATTAAAATGAACTTTTTACCCCAAATTCCTTTCTATGCTCTGTTGAAAACATCATAATAACTCAAAATGCGACCCGTAGGCTAAGTGATGGAACAGAATAGGTGATAATGTAAATGTAAAAGTTCTCAACTTATCATTATGTTGAAAAATCACTGAGAAGGTGGGGTCACTTTACCCCATGAGATATAGAACCCTAAATATCTTAGGGTTTGTATAACTAGTCTCTGGGCTTTCTCTGCCTCAACATATGATGGTGCTACTACAATAAAATCATTTAAATAATTTACTACTTGTAAATTATAAATATCAGATAATATACTGTATACGAATTCTGAAATTTGGTTAAAGTACATAGGTCCTAGGCGCAGACCAAAGGCTAGTCTATTATCCTGGATGTACACTTCCTCACCATCAATCTCCCATCTAAGTCCCATATATTTTTTATGGTCTGGAAAAATTGGTACTGCCCTGTAAGCTGATTTAATATCTACCACGCCCATGTAGTCTCCTTCATGTAGAATTGAGAGAACGTTTTCTACGCTTTTGTATTGGAATTCTTCAATTATATCCTCGCAGAAATTGTTTACAGAGATATATTTTGGCATACTGCAGTCTGTAATTGGTCTGACTCCCCCATCTGGTTTTGGAACCGCTCCCAGACTATGTATACAATCCGGTTTCTCATCTACTATATTCAGATAGCCTTCTGATAATTCTTTATGAATTATTTTGTCCATTTTTTCAAAATTTGAACTATCATAAACTGACTTGTAGTTTCTGCAGTCGTAAATTAACTTGGTTTTTACAGCGTTGTCATCTACAATTTTGAACCCATCGGTTACAGCGTTAACCATAGAGTTAACCATAGAGTTAACCATAGAGTTGGGCTAAAGCGTTACCAATAAAGAATTCGCACTGGCAGATGCCTTGTGCGCATTCCTCATGAACCCAGACTATTCTACCCGAAGAGGACACAACAGAAAAAATAATTTTTTCTGAAAAATTCTCGTAACTGGATCTGTCAAGCGAATTTCCAAATAAATCGCATACCGGCTTGTCCGGGGTGACATCGTCTACACGAATATCACTACTAGAAATAGGATTATTAGCGAAATCCTTACCATTTTCGCGAAAATGATCACTGCAAACTGAATTTTTACTCGCTTCCTCCGCATCCGCCTGTGTACTTTCCGCCCCGTTAACCGTGATGTCATCAATAATCGTACCGGCATTCCCCGCGCCAACGGGGTCAGGCGGAGTACAGCAGACGTTTGCGGATGCGCATTTGGATGCGTTTTCAAGCGCATCTTCAACAAATAACCTATTAACATGGTTAGAATTACTATCAGGAACACCCTGGATTACCGTAAACTCATCACGGTGTTGTACTTTCACCGTAGGAAGAGGAAAACTACGGTCATGAAAGCTAGGACACGACTGGCTTGCTAACCCCCGGGGCGTGACGTCATCGTTTTCAGATAAGTTCCCTGCGTTACGCAGTTTAAACTCAACGAAGCCGAGCAAGCCAGATTTAGTTTCCCCCTCCTATTTTTGGTCTTTTTTGGGACCACTGCGGTAGCAGTCCTTCTTTGCGTGACCTTTAGTCTCACAGATAATGCAACAATGTGACATATTACATTTTCCTTGACATCCCTGGTCCGAATTGAACCTAAAACAAATCTTTTCGCCTCCGCCTGTACTGGCGTTACGACGATTCTTGTTTTCCCTGTAAGATGTCTTACCGGAGCTAGCTTTAAACGTATTCTCAAAGCTAAAATGGGAGAAAATCTCCTCCTGGTCGACTGCGGCAAATTGTGCCACCCCTAAACGATTCGCCCTCTCCCTTACAGCTCTGTCATACTTGTTGAAAGTATCAAACGTATACATTTTCTTGGTCGCCTTCTCCGTTAGTACTTTTAAATGTTTCACAACTGGTGACGGGTCGGCTTTTTCGACAATTAATTTTTCCACTGTCTTAACACCAAGCAAAATTATATCCTCTACACATTTAGGATCATCACCCTTGGCAAAATACTTTTTCTGGCCGAATTTCTTTGTTTGTTTTTTACCTTCCAGATGGTCATTGACCGAAGAAGTTGATGAAGATCTGCTGTCGGACGAGGACGAGGAGCTTGAACTGCGCAACGGGGCCTTCTTCTTCGCCTGCCGTCTCTTCTGCCGTCTTGGTTTGACGTCCTCCCATTCTGATGAGGTTTCTCCATCCGTTGACTGTGCAGCCGTCGTGCTGGCCGTCACTTTGTTGCCTCCGGCCGTCGCAGCCTTGACCAGAATTTCAATGTTCTCCGACATTCTTGTCACCGTCTTCTCAAGCTTTCCAATCCTCGCACCTTGCTCAGCAAACATCTGCTCTCCCTTCAGACGTATCGAGGACACGTCTTGGGCTTTGCCCTGCTGCTCCTTCAATTGCACACCCGTAGACTGTGCAGCCTTGCACCTTTTCCCCGTAGGAGCGGCGTGACGACTTTTGCAAGTACGGCAAAAATTAAAGCCAGCCATCCTCTAGAATTTACGGAACTACGTACAAAATCTTCGTAACCGTCCTCTCACAAGGTAAGTGGAAGACTATTCCCCTTTTAACCGCTTTCCCCAGCCGGTTTGAACCTTTGACGAAGTGAGCAGGTCGGTGGTGTGGGAGCAACTGAATAATAACGGTTACGTCCCCAGTTTATATAGTGACACATCAACAGATCCGCGTAACCATGGTAATGGAAGAGGTTACGTCACCGCCCTGCTCCCGGAAATAACAATTTTAAGGTATCGGACCCCAAAATATTACAAAATGACCTGCTTTAACCCCTTCCACCCCATAAGGCCATATTTGGCCTCACCACTGGTGTAGCCCATGAATATGGGTCCATTTTTATGGTTGTTTGTTGATTACAAAACAGATATTTGACCTACAGCTTTAAGGAAAAGACTATTACATTCTGTGAGTTCAAGGGATTTTCCTACCATTTGTTTCATCACATTATCTCACTTAGTTCTATTAGAATCTTATGGCCAATGCAGGCCATTATGGCAAATTTTGGCCAGATTTGGCCATATCTCGAAATCAGCCCCATAATTCTATCATTTATGAAATTATTGTGAAAAAACTAAGTTTTTATGCTGTTTTATGAAAAAATCTTACTTAAATAGAATTTCTCAGAGATTCCAATGGTTTTATGATCGATAAAATAGTTTTGGTAAGTATTGCATTATGGGAAATTTACAGTGGAACGTTTTTTCAGGGAAAATCTTAGTATTTGGAAGGTTGCCAGGTTACCATGGTTACAGATAAAAGAATAAAGATATTGAAAATAATATTTTTCATGATTTCTTTAGAAGATGTCTTTATCTTTTAAATACCGCAAACATTTACTAAAATAAACAAAACTATGCAAAGTTATTGCATTTTCAACATTTCTAATGATTAAAACACATAATTTTATGTTTTAGTATGGTTGAGTTCAAGCTGCAAATACAATGAGATATTGAAGATATATAGATTGAAGGGTTTCCTAGCAAAATATGAAGTATGTAGCTTCAAAAACCGATATCTCAGGTTCTAACAGGAATATTACAAAACAGTTTGCAGCTATTAAAAGCTGAGAACTTTTACTTTAAGTGAAATTTTCATATGACTTTCTCAGGAATGCAGGGTTGAAGGGGTTAAAGGATAACATTGCCCTTTTCAATTTACATGCCAATATATAATAGAACCTTATTACCTTACATGGGCAACCACGCCATACAGTAATAGGCCTGGCAAACCTATAGATGGAACATGAAACATATGACATAATTTCCCACATCGTAGGGTTCCGTTCCATATCCGATGGCATGCATTGTTCAGGAGGCCTTAATTGTCCCTTTTGGCTGCAAAAAGGGAGTCTGTGATGAATGGTTAACTTACATACTATTTTGAATTTTCTTAAGACCAAAACAGGATTGCTACGCCCCAGGCCATTGGGACAATATAATGTGTATGTCCCACTGGGTCATTCTGATAACATCACCTTGCTAATTCCCACCGCTCAGGTTATTCACCCTCACACAAAGCCAGGGTGCGCCCCATGGACGTTGGAAATCCCATGTATGTATAATGTAGGAGTGGTGATCTTTGTCTGAGGACACAGACTCCATGTTATCGTATACATAGATACGGTCAGTCTGAATACAAGGGCTTTTATACATAGCCTATCATCGACCAATACAGATTTATATTGTACTTTTTTGCCATAAATTATGATGCCAAAACAGGGGCACATATATATATATAGGTTTTCGGAGAGGGTTAGTCCTCACACAGGCGAAGTACCAAACGTTAGATATTATTTTGTACACATTTTTGCGTCTTTTATTTTTCTCTGTTTCAAGTTTAATTCCCTATCAAAAAAAGGGGGGGAGGAGTGAGTACGCCCCACCCCCAATCCACCCAGAAAGTACGTTAGAATTTGCCGTCCTTCTAGCTTTTTCATGTTTATAAACAATTAGATTTGCAAATTTGAGCGATGCGGGTATGATACAACTAGTATACGATAGCTTTTTTAAACATTCTTTTTTTACAGCTAAGACAAGTTTCATCATATGAGCCGGTACCCGAGTCATGACACGTAGTTCCCTCACTATTATTCACTTTACTATAGTATAGTTACCGTCATGCCTGAGTGACCAAAAGAAGGGGAGGGGGTTAAGGTGACCTAGATCTCCACATGTACTACTATTACCTTCTGTGTTCTCTGGTTTATCAGCCGGGAGCCAGTCAAAGGAGGAGCACAGGTGTAGACTAATGGTGCAAGGTACTGGAGACAACACAATGCCCAGAATGTTTGATTTTTTACTGGGTTACATACATTTAGTACCGCAACCGATGTTTTGACGGGCTCCTGGGAAAACCGCCAATATTTGGTGGAACCGGAAGGTTCGACGCCTACGCATGCCCAGTAGTGATCGTGTGTAAATGACTCTTTGTGTTGTGACTTTTTTCCAAGAATAAGGAAGTAAGTGAATAAACGTCTAAATTCAATAGAATTAACAGCCTGTGAATACCTAAGGATTAACACACCCTTATCTGCGTGTTATTTTATCTGCGTGTTGATATTGAAGAGTGAATTGTAGCAAAATTATTTCAGCTGATTGTGCTGACAAATACTACTATGCGGGTGATCATTTTGTCCTCTGAAACTATGGGTATAATTTAGAAAACACTTAATGGCAGGATGTGTAAATCTTGAAAATAACGGATATCAAATTAAGATATTAAGCTTTTTTGTTCAACCTATGTATCACTGCTAACGCTAAAGCCTACAACCCAAAATCAATTTACACTTTCAAATTGTACATGTCTTCTTATTGAATCAGTGCCTAAATCAGCCAATTACTGCAAAAAGGTTCAGCAGTTTTCGGTGCCGATTCACACCACCGATATGTATACTACATTGATTGCCATGTCCCTATTTTGATATTACTCGGTGCTGAAATCGGCCGATTATTCTAGGTGAAACATTCGGCCGTCTCTGTTCATATTGCCCCAGTCGGTATGGGGCTTTATAGAAAGGAAATATTTAACGAATTGCACAGTAGATTATGAAAATCAATCACAGTAATCAAAATCAAGTTTATCATTAAAGAAAAATGTCTAGCGAAACCGACAAGTCGTTGTTAGATAAGGGAAGAGTTAGATCATGACTTGGGATTCAAATAACCCTTATGATTGCAGGTCATAAGCACATGTACGTACATGCATATAAGGCATAATGGGCATTGCTATAACTATTCAAAGGTGTGAATTTATGGAGCAAATCACATAATTACGCTGTCAAGAACAGCGCTATTAGATTAATTATACTTATCTATATATATGCAGTAGTAAGTGTATATATATGTGACATCGTTACGCTTGGCCAGTCATACTGATTGCGAAATTTGTAAGTAATAGGAAGTAGTGTACATTTATGTGGGAACTAAAGGTGAATGATCCGCATTAAATCAACTTTTTGGGGGATTTTCTATGTTTAGATGACCTTTATCACTTAAGCTATAGAGAAGTATTTCCGTTGTGAATAACACAGTTTATCAATAGCAATGCACCATCTCTAGCTGTGTAAGAGAAGCCTATACGTGTATGGGAACCGGTAAGAGGTTATCTTCCTATCTACGGGTAAACCTTACCCATGTTTTTAATGCCGTTTAACTTTAACAATGATAATTGCTTTTTGCCTGTTCAAATATGCTGATTTAGTAGTGATAAGGGCATGTTGCAGACTATGGTATACAGACATACCGGAAAACTAGTGGTTAAGTAGTGTCTGAGAATTTGGCGCCCTGTTGTCATTGGTACTTAGCTACGTTACCCCTGCCCCTTCCCCCACCTGCCGACCACTTCCAACCCCCCTAAGAGGAGACTATTATGATACCTGAGGACTTGAGGTGGGAGGGGCACCCCCCCCCCCCCCGCCCATGGCCTCAGGTGAGGCTTAGTACTCACCTGAGCCTGCAGGTGTGACCAGATTGTAAGGACAATGGGGGACTATAGGGGGTGAACGGCTTCCTCAATAATCCACCTAAAGGCTTCCCTATTCAAACCAACTAATACTGTGTCCAGGCCTAAATGTGAGATTCTTTGGAAAAGTAAAGACTTGGAATAAATCTCCTTGAGATTGCTCCTTTCGAGATAGTTTGCATTCGGTAGATTATCCGCTGTATCTAATCCTCATAAATCAACCTCCCCCTTCACACAAACATATATGATTTATGTTTATATATCTGAAAAGTATACCATGTGTTATAGTGCAATGCACTACACTATGTTTAATTATAGCTATCCTATTGATATTTCTTCTTTTTTTTGGTATTATTATCAATTTTCTTAATACAAAAAAGAAGCACGTACTGTACTCCTTATTGGAAATATAATGCGCATGCACCCATAGCCATATCAATGTGTTATATTGTCTATATACTTATTTGCTTTTTGGCCTATGCCTAACTCAAATTGTTAGTCACCAATGGGGAAAAAAGGCTGCTAGCTTAGACATGAAAAAATAATTACTTATCATTGATTATCATTGCGTCTTTAACATATGAAACTAAACAAAATAAGTGTAACCTTTTTCTTTAATTTTAATAGCCAAAAGTGTCGGTGCGATTATGACCAACCTATTACCATGACACAAAATGCTACAGGCCCTTATGGATTTGTGCACAAAGTGAAAGACGTTCTCACCAATTTGGGTAGTATGACCATTGTTTAAGGACAGACATATCCTACCTGCGGGTTTGACCTAACCTTCCCCCGCCCCCATCCTGTGAGTTTTAACCACATGAAAATACAAAAATAAGAAAGAAAAGGCAAGACAGGGGGCCAAGAATAGCCGTGCGCTATGCTAGCAAAGCCAGACAAGCACCTAAATGACAATGTAACACTGACACGCCGACAAACAGGTGAGATTTAGGAGACGTGTTAGTTTCTATCTTTGATCACTGGTTTCGGTTCTTTGATCTGGGTCTGAGTTTGGCAGCAGTGTCTCCAATATTTAGCCACCTTGTGAATGGGGAAAGAAGGCATGGACAATGTTGTTGAGAGGGTAATAATAGCTGCACAAAATGATGATAATGGATTTACACTGCATAAAATACTCTTTTTCGTCATATTGAATTATGAGGAACCAGAGTGCCTGATCCACTAATATCTCGAAATAACGATTACAAATTAAAAAAAAAACATTCTGCCAATTGAAGATAGAAAACAGAGTTGTTATTTATGATGTGCTTCCGGTCTCCATGTATTACAATGCAGTACTTGACGCATTAAGAACGACATTTTTTATATCAATTACTTTACTTTGATTTATCAAAGCTACGACATGATGTTAACCCAACAATTCTTGTTGATTTGCATCATATTTCAAATCACTATTTTTACGCCAGTTATTTTCTTTGATATGCTTTATCTAGGCATTTTTTTGGAAATTGCAAAATTAGTGTTGACATTATATATTGCACACATAGATGCATGCATTCCAGGAGAGAGGTGTATTGTGGAGGCTGGCGGGGTAGAAGGGTGGCCTGGGCTAATGTGACTGGTACACCTAGCTCCCAGACAGACACGCAAACGTGCAAACGAAATTAGGCGGAAAGAATGCACATTCCTGGAGTGCATGCATGCGTAAAGAGAGCTCTCCCCGGCCACCCTTTTCCGTTGTTCGCGGCCATCGTTCCCAGGGTGCAAAATTCCCTTTCTCCTGGTAGATTCCATACAAATATACGTCTCGTCTTACACTCTGCTAAGCAGTTCAAGAATATTATCTTTTCAGCCTTTTTACCCAATTCCCATATTGCTTGCCGAGAAATAACTTCCACCAAGCTTCCCCTACCTCCCTTTAAACCAACCAAATTAAAATCATACAAATAACTGCTAATAAGGTAACATGTGCAATTTGAAAGTGTAAATTGAATCGGCATGGGAACTGGGCTTTTTTTCTTCCTTTTTTTAAAATTTTCAAACACGTTTGCTTCAGAAAAGAATGTTGTAAAAGGTTAGGATTATATTGGAAAATGTATGCGTGGGAACGTCTGTAAGGAATTCTAAAAGCGTCGGCAGGGAAGGGTAAATTTCACTGATAGCTTTTGAATTGCACTACCTGGCATTCCTTGACTATGGGTGAGAACTGTGTAAATATTGATAATTTTATCATGAATATGATATCAAGGTTTAAAGGTGTACGCACGGCATGGCCATATTGTGGCGTGCCATGTGTACCGGGGCTTCCTCGTGTTTGGTTGTCCTCAAGTTAAGGTCACAAAGGCCCATAAGGCCAGGATAATACCGGAGGATCTGGACCCTGTCCAAGCCTACCGCCGGGTGCACCCCACCAAATATATCTGAGGGACAAGCAGACAACTGCCACACATACACGCATCTAAGGTATTTAGAATAAGACTATTGCAGCTTGCATACAGTGGGTGGTAGTTTTACTACTAATAAGCATCTTTCCGGATGAATTACACTAAATAATTTTGCTTACCTTAACCTTGGTCCTCTGTCCCCAAGTAGCATGTCTCAGGCCTTTAAAGTTGGTTGCAGAGCAAACTATGCAAAAGAGTTCTCAGTGGGGGGCTAATGAAATGAATTGCAGGTCGTTCAATTGCAGCTATTGTGTATTGCAAGTGTAATTATCCGTTGGCGGCTGACTCTTGGCTGTTAACTACTTCTGCTTGCGCACTCTGAGTAGCAGCAACAATGCAAAGGCCTCGGTAGCTGTCAGGGGTTGGTGCCTATCTTTGAGAACTAGCTGGTTCTGTCTTGCCCGCAGCTCACCCCGAGCCCTTATACCTACTCACCTGGATAGGGGGCGGGGCCAGGCACCTGTCCATCACCAACAGATAATTAACAAAACGCCACGCCCACTTCCATATATGGAATGCGCTGGCCACACATGCAAGGAAGCATGCCACTTTTTTCCCCTCTAATCTATACGAAGACCCCAGGGAGTGTTTGATACGGAGTAATTCTGAACATTCTTCTAAAGGTGAAAGGGGCCAGGTCCAGGGTGGCCGGTTAGTTTCTATGGGCTTTTATTGAGTTTGAACAGTGCCACTCCTCAGGTATCGTGTAATGCTACATGCCGCAGATACCTTTCTTATTTAGGTAAAGAATTAGATTCTCCAATTACTGCTAAATGAACGGAATCCATCTGATCATGTGTATTTATCAGATCAAAAGTGTAGAGTTTCTGGTTGTTTTGGGATGGATACCATCCACCACTTTCACGGTGTGCACGGTATTATTGACGAAAGGGGTATTTTCACTCATGTACTACGTAGTGTCATTATGAGAAAATGCAGCCAAATAACGAATACTCTATCAACTCGTACTGCCTCATCTAACTACGTAGAACTAATTTTTTATATCGAAACTCACATGCGAAACCTAAGTGTATTTGATTGTGTAAATAGCGAAGATTGAATTATTGCTTCCTTTCTATTTTTTACCTGCCAGATATAGGCCTGTCAAAGTGTCTCATCATATACTACATTATTTGTATATTGTAACCTAAGTAACTTAGAATGAATAAACTATATATCTTAATGATGCTAGACCATGTGCTCTTTCTTTGATATATAGAACGTCTCCGAGTAATACCGTCACATGCTATATTCTTTTTAAGCGATTCGCAGGGAAGTCGCCACGTGTCGAAATGTCACGTGACGTCGTATGCCCTCTTGGCATTTTTTATGGTCGAAGCAGATCCTCAGGTCTGACAACACTGAATTCAATAATACCACTATAGGCGAAAAAGCTATTATATTCAGACGCTTGATCTGTATATAGAAGAATACGTTACGTGCATTATTACAGATATCTACACTTACAGGCTACCATAATGCCTTTGGATAGTGACTGCAAGATTTGCGAACAGGTCTGTAGAGCAAAGCATTCTGTGAAAATTGATTCAAGTGATATAATTAATAGAGCTTTCTGTCTACTTTGCAAGCAATTTTCTAATCTCGTACAATTGCATGGAGGGATGCCTTTGATAACCGTAATAAAACGGTGGACTAACTAAGGAAGTTTGATTATAAGTTAGTTTATTACAAGGTCCAACGTTATGGCAGTGTGAACACTGAAATAGTGAGGATGAACTGAAGGTGCGTTTATGGTAACGGGACAACTACCCCCTGGGATAACAACCTTTCGAACAACTACCCCTGGAACAACTACTCCTGGAACAATTACCCTTGGGACAATCGATATCACCCCTAGGATAGCTCCCTCAATGACCACTACTCCTTATGACAACTACCCCTGAGCACAGTTACCCCAGAGGGTAGGACAGCTACCTTTATTGAACAACTGCTACCCATAAAGGACAATTATCCCTATAAATTGGACAACTACCCTCGAGACAGGACAATAACCCCTTTGGAACAATTACTCCTGTAAATAGGACAATTATGCTCTGTGGTAAGACAACTACCCTTAGGATAGGACTTGTAGATAAGACAACTGACCATAATAGGACAACTACCCCTATACAATCCCCCCTACGGGTAAGGCAACTAACCACAAGGGTAGGACAACTACCCTTAAGATAACACAATTACTTGTGTAGGTAGGACAATTACCCCCAAAGGACAACTATCTCTGGTGGTGGATAACTATCTCTATGATATAATTGTTTGTGTAGGTAAGAAAACTACCCCTAGAGTAAAGTTAGAAGATTAATTTGAAATACATAATCTTAAAATTAGTACCAAAATGTCCTGATAATGGAATCAAAATACTCAAATACTGTTTCATTGAAAGGGACATCAATGTTGACATCGATAAAGAAACATTGATAGTTTATGACGTGTTATTCAAGAGATATTGAAATACAAAAAAAACAAACTATAAAAACTTGCTTTTCATTCATATCAATAGTCCTAAAGATTAGTCATCCTTAGGGACAGTTGTTCCAGGGGTAACCTAGTTGTCCTTGGGGTAATTATTCTAAGGGGTGGTTGTCCTAGAGGATAGTTGTCCCCAAAATTGTTATCCCCAGCATAGTTGTCCAAGGAGTAGTTTTCCCAGAACTGTGTTTATTGATACCTAACCTCCTATAGCTAGCATCAATCAATATGGTAACATGGCAGTTTATCAATTTCAACGAGGAAGAGGTATTTCCCCCTCAAGCTAGTGATCCACGTTGCGACATTTTCCAAACCAACAAAAGAATTGTGACTGGACCGATTTATGAACCAACGTTTTTTTGTCGGTTGAGAATCAGTTTGGCAATTAAACCGGTTGGTCCTAAAATTGGTCCAGAATCGATCCAAAATCAGTCCCATCCCCATGATCCATTGGAAAGTTGAAAACCGATTGTTTTCTTGTCATCTAGACTATAAATGAATAGAAATACTATTTCAAAAAATCGGTTGGTTTATTTATCGCAATTCTGCAAATATTTGTACTTTCATGCCTAAATATATTCAATACAATCATAAATGTATGATATTTAATTTATTTGATCAAAAAAAGTAAAATTGAAAAATACTTATCGAAAATCATTAAAAAATATATCATTTGAATGCTTATTCATTTAGATATATTTTGATCAAATTTTGATTTAAAAATACCCAAAAATGAATGGAATAACATTGAAAATACATGGACATAATGTAATCGGTCCAGAATCGGTCCAAAAATATTAAACAGGTTTAATAATTTTGTTGGACCATCATCGGTTTGAAATCGGTTGGAATAATTCAATATCACATTTGTCAGTTGGAAAAAATCGGTTGACATGATCCACTTTGCGATATTTTTCAAAAGTGGACCGATTTTAGACAAATTTTGGACTGATTTTGGACATAGAAAATATTTTGATAATTGGTTGAAGATCGGTTCAATTTTGTTGCAATGTGGATCACCGCCTTAACCCAGTAAACACATCAATTACTGTAATAATATGTGACGATTAAGTATCTACGTTATTGATGATATGCAGTCTAAGAAATACTAAAAAATCATCATCATGTATGATATATTGCATGTACTTAAAACAATGTGAATCAGACTTGGTCAGTATCAGATCGGAAACACCATAAAAGAGCTACTCAGTGGACGTAATACCTGTTAGTGACTTTATTTCTAATCCTCATGTTCCCAACTTCTACAGGGTAGTCAAGTCAGTGTGTACATGGCTGTCAGATGGGTGTGGGGATGATGGAGGGGGTGGCAGCGTGTCGGTGAGTGGTTGGTTGGCGGGGGGATGCAGAAAGTTGGATCACTCCCTATTACGACATGCCACAGGTCAGGCCACTATCCGGTGGGCAGGCAGGTGAGGTGGCACCTGACAGGCACCTTCCTCACTCCTCCAACATCCCACTCACCTGCAATAGCCAATTTGCAAGTGAGCTCTCGAATTTAATGTGCGTCTTATCTGTACCAATAGGTATTGTCTTAATTTGACTTGAAGTATTAACTGAGTGTGTAGTTAACGTTATTTATTTCCAATTAAATCTATGAATAGGAAAATTGTCATGTATCGGCCTTGTATCACTGATAAAAAAGAAATGATACACACCAGTATATTTTTGTTTAAAGCAGAAGCTGTCGTAAGGTTTTGTCATGAATACAAATTTAGGTACGTCACACATAATTATATATACATATCCATACGTACACGTACACACACAATTATCTATTTGTGTTTATATGAATTTGGAATGACGTAGCTGGCAAATCTCGGATTACCCTAAGGTTATTGAATTAGACATACCTCAGAAAACTGTATTTTCTGACTGAGGAGTGATAGCTTTATCAAGATAAACTTCAACCGAGTCTTGTTCAGCATATCTTTGATAAATGAGAGTGGTAGTATGCTTACAAGCTGACTATAGGGCCCAAACCACTGGGGGGCGGACCAAAAAACATCGGCGAGAGAAAATGATCATTTCTCGTGGCTTTTTTTGCCCAGAAAACATTCACGAGAATTCTCGCGGTTTTTTTCTCGTCCAGAAAATATCACGAGAAGTTTATGTGACCGCCACGAGAGGTCCACGAGAGGTCCACGAGAAGTTTTAAGCATTTTTCCACGATCGCAAAAAATCGACATCGTGGGTATTTGTTGGTCATTCTAACGTGTTGCAGTGGTGTCTAATTCAACTTTTTCCACCAGAGGGAGCCTGTAGGACTTTCGAAAAACATGGGTAAGTTATCTATCCTCGTTTTCTTGGCAGTTCTATTGATTTTAGCAATCTGCCTCCAAAACCGCTCTTCCCAAAAGTTCTCGTGGCTGTCCAATATTATATATAATGTTATAAGACCTCTTGAAATATTAATATAAGGCTACAAATGACAAATAATAGTGATAATGAGCGATAATAGGTGAAAAGTTAACATTTTTTTTAGACAAATCTTGTTGTTACATAACATGAGCCTTACACCTTATTTTTGATTGTCCCGAAGTATTACTGAACATAGTACCGAATCTATTTGGTAGAATAGTTAACCTAGTGGACATTTTATGAGCATGACCATACCCTCAATGACAAATGAGATCTATTCTTTATTGATCTCTTGCAGCACCTGTCAGAAAACGACCAGAGAAGAAGTCATCGCGAGCTACTCCATTTCAACAGTTCGCTTTGAAATCCTACCTGTTGAGAAGAGGCAGGCCTGGGTATCGACCCAAATGGGGTGAAAAGAGATGTAAGAAGTTTAGGACAGTTAAAGAAAGGAAGGACCCTCGGGTAGAATGGCCCCGTATTTCCGACTTTGAGGCCCGCTTTCGCCTACCCCCCACCTGTGTCGAGCAGCTCACAGACGAGTTCGAGCTGAGTCGTTTTCGTCCAGGGAAGGGTAAAGAGGAGAAGAGGGGTGCCCCTATTCCACTGTTCCATAAGGTAATGAACCCCGCTTAATTATAAAAAAAAAATGTATTATTATTATGTTAAAAACCCTGACTAAAAGTGCATGTTTTATTTTTCACTAAAAATTATAAATAATTAGTTAATCTGAAAAAAACATCTAACCTCATGAGTTATGATACAATCCATATCCCTGAAGCCTAAATATTAATTCATTTTCGATTTTCTCTTGTAGGTGTGTTATGCTCTTAGGTACATGGCAACAGGTTCCTATTATGGCATACTTCGTGACACACAGGGCGGTGTGTCCAAATCTACCATCGGTCGAGCTGTGGACTCTTTTGTCAAGTTCCTCGTCTCCCGAGCGAGGAAACGCATCCGTTTCCCCAAGGTACATATTTACTAGTTCATGGCGGTTCACTTTTTTAGAAATAACTCTTTCATTTAAACTAAGAAAATAAAACAATATTCTAGCTTTTTAATAACTATGTTAAGAATGTAAATCTTCATTATTTGATAGCACTTGAAAATTCTTATTGAATGTGACATATATATTATTTCAGGGTGAAAAGCTACACGAGTCTGCCGTTCGCTTCTCTCGCCGACATAACATGGTGCAGTGTGTTGGTTCCATTGATGGGACTTATATTCCCATCAAGAGGCCACTCAGGAATGAGTTTGCGTATGTCTGCAGGAAGCAGTACCACGCCCTCAATGTCTTGGTAAGCATAATGGAAGCATGAAATTCAACTTAAATACAAAAACTTTCTTTATTCTGTTCTTACAGTCAAAAGTAGTCTTGAATATCATGTACTCATACATGGGACTAAAATCTCATTCGAGGTACACTGAAATCCGTTGCATATTATATGCTGTACGAAGCTGTAGCCTAGGTGATCTTAACATCATTATCATAGAAAACAAATCTTCTTTACAGATAGCTTGTGATCACGAAGAACGAATCACCTTCGTGGAGCCTGCGATGGCTGGATCACACCACGACCAAGGAGTCCTAGACTACTCCGACTTAGGTTACCAGATAGCCAATAACGACCGTCTAGGACCGTACTTTCTTCTCGCGGATGGCGGGTAAGTTAACATAGCGAGAAATTCTCAGTGGACTTCAATATAGGACAAGAAAAGAATGTGGTTTATCTGGCAGCGTGGGTACTTTAACATAGCGAGAACTTACAAATTATTTCGTCACCACATCACATGAGAAGAACTTTCTCTGTAGGTAGGCTCACAAAAATTCAGTGTCCATATTAAAGTTAACATATTAATCCTTAACATAAAAATCTTGTCTATGTTTTTGTAGACTTTCTATCAGGCACAGAACATAGAATCAGTGTTAATTACACTTTTCAGGTACGCCCTAACACCACAAGTCATGACTCCGTTTAGGGCCCAAATGCTGGAACAGTTAGAGCCATGGGAGCAGCGCTACCAGGTAGCTCACACAACGGCAAGATCCGCGGTCGAACGTTGTATCGGGCAGCTGAAGTCACGGTGGAGGTACTTGATAATTGTCTGACCCAACATCAAATTTCAATATATCTCTATAGATGCTGTACTTAAACCAACTTTTTAGAACATGGATACAACTTTTCTTAAACGTCGATAGTAAAGCATGTATAAATGTTTTTTTCAAGAGAAAAAATACAAAATCTCAAAAATCTAAATAGGTTTAACGGCCTGCCTATACCAATTTTTCACTGTAGGTGCCTGTCCAAGTCAGGAGCCGGCGTGATCGACATGGAACCCCTACAGGCGTCATGGCTTGTCAAGGCATGTTGTGTTTTACACAACATGTGCATTGACTGGGGACTGCGACGCATGAAGCGTGGCCAAAACCGAGACCCCGACTACGAGGCATTGATCCTGGTGGAAGCACGGGAGGCATTCCTCAAGAATCTGCCCAACGGCGAGTACGAGGAACAGGGAGACGAGGACACCCAACAGCTACGAGAAACGTATGGTGCTCGGCACGCCGGTTCTCGTAGGAGGATCTCGTACATCCACCGCAACTACGGTGGTCCAAGGCCACCAGTCCTACGTGCACCAGCCGCAAGAGGAAGGGGTAGAGTTCGGGGAAGAGGTGTTGGTCGACCAAGAGTCCCACAGTCACAGCGTGCCCGTTAATGAACCCAGAGAAAAAAGCCACTGTTTACATGTCAGATACCATCGACGTTTTATAATCGAATAGACATAGAAGTATAACAATAAAAATATATCCTTCAAAATGTCTATCTGTTTGACCTTTGTTTCTTGTAGAATAATGTATCACATTTCCATTTCAGACATCGATTTAATCGTACGACTATTTAATGAATAGTAGCCAATTGCAGTACAGCAATACAATCCTTTCATAGGGAAGTAACAAATAGTGAATTTGTACCCCTTAAAGTTAAAGTGACATACATTCATCGTGAAAGTAATAGTCTGTATATTTATTGATGTTATGGAGTCATTTCTGAAGTGCACAATGTGTTTCACCTACACAGAACAAAATATCTAGTACAAGCTAGAAAGGGACCTGAATCATTCAAGTATAGCACAGTCTTAGTTCTATATCTGAGACATATCTAAATATAAAATTCTAGTCTACATAACATCCGATTAAACTGAAATGGCAGTACATGGAAATGCATCCATAAACAAGATAAGTTTCAATGTATTGTACCCACGAGAAAAAACTTAACGAGATAAAAAGATTACTTGTTCTTAGGGTTTCTTTTAGCCATCGGGGTACAACAACTACTAATTTTCTGCACTATTTCAACTGGCACTAGAGAAACCACCTCAGACTTGTTTTGGTTTTCAGGGTCCTCTTGAACTACAGGGATAAATGAACCGGCAAACTGAGCTACGTTTTCGCTAGAGGGCCACTGAGAACCGTCTATTTCCTCTGTCTCTGGTACCAGTACGTCTGCTGTAGGATCCTGTGTCTCCTCTGTATCAGCAATCTCATTGTCAGGATCCACACTCTCCTCAAACAACAACGGTTTCTGATAAGTTTGTTCCCCCGGTCTCTGCTTAAAAGTGACCTCACTTGTATTTAAGGGACTTTTAACTATTTCACCAACCACCCTACCCTCTTCCATTGCTACATTAGTATTTCCAACATTGGCATTGGGCGTTTCAACAGGAGAATCCCTATCAGTTTTTATCTCGTCATCACAAAGAACTACCCTGTCCGTTGCTGCAGATCTGTACAGAAGTGCATTTTTGATAACCTCTAAACTTTCTTCAATATTACCAACCGATCCTTTTACACTTGAAACATCTCGCTTCAAAATGTCTACGTCCTGCCTCAAAGCGGCTATTTCTTTTCTCGTACGAGATAACTCTGTTTTTGAACTATTTGTAGTGGCCTCAACGCTATCCATACTTTCTTTCAGGTTAGACATGTTGTCACCCACATTGACAATTTTTTGGTGTGTATCATCTAATGCGTCCTTCATGTTTACGCATTGTGAAGCAAGGTTAACACACCGCCCCTTTATGGCCTGACTGTCAACCTTCACCTGAGCTATCTCCCCTCGAATCCCCGATATGTTCTGTTTTGTACACCTCATGTCTACTGAAGATGTGTTGATCTGTTGCTCCATGCTTTGGAGCGAAGACTGACACTTAATAGAATCTGAACCGAGCATAGACAGATCAACCTGTACAGCCTCGATAAGATTACGAACGACGTGAACCTCTGAAGGCAAACTGGAGATTTTCTGAATATCACACTTCACCCCGATTACCTCGGCATGCATACATGCAGTTTGTTTATCGTGAACTTGTAGGTCGCTCTTGATAGACATCAGCCCAGTAGACACAGTGTCCTTAATGCGTTGATCCACCAAGTCCGAGGTCCTAAAAGGTTTACTTAGAACGTTAACGGGCTTAGGGGATGTAGGTATCCCTTTAGGTACTTTACTTTTTTCCTCTTCCGTTTCATATTCTCTGTTGTAAGCTTCCTGTGCCGCCTTTGCGGCCTGGAGATCCCTTTTCATTTGGTCGAGCGGGGTGGCCTCATAAGCAGCTGCTGCTGCAAGGGCAGCAATTGTATCACAGTCTAGTTTTGGAATCGGCTGTGCACGTCTTGTGGGTATGTGCCTACCCCCTCTGGAGTGGCCAGAAGAGGTGGACGGCTGCTGGCCGTCATTAACAAAACTTCTTACACCCTTAAATTTGCTTTCGTTCAAGGGTAACTCGTGCAACACTTGAGGATCTGCTTTCTCTGCAGTGTCTAGGCAGGACGATATTTTGTTAGAGTTTTTAAGTTCATCATCCACTACTATGGCCTCTGAGGTGTCTGAATCTCCGTTAGTGGAAGGCTTGGTTTGCTTTTTCTTTTTCGGTTCATCCACTACTACCACATCCTCCGCATTGTCAGTATCCTTTTCAGACGAGGGCTTGGCTGTCTTTTTCTTGGTCGCTTCGTCCTCTACTACTACAGGCTCGACACTCTCTGAAATTTTTTTAGTGCTTGGCTTGGTGTGTTTCATCTTTTTCTTAGGTTCGTCCTCGACCATTTCGGCATCATCACTATCAGCATCCTTCGGCGTTGAAGCCTTAGGTACCTTCTTCCTATCATCCTTAGGCGACAGCACATCACCGAGATCCACATCTACACGGACGTCCTTAGTTGGGGATTGTACGTGCACTGAGTAGTCAAGGGGTTGGTCAAAAGCGTCGTCCATAGAAGACATCGATATATCTGGAAGGGCTTCAGAAAATTAATAAAAAATAATCATTATTCAATAATTCAAAAAATTTTGAAAAGGTGGACACTGTTTGACATTTTTTATAGATAGACTGAAAATTATTATCACGAGAACTTTTATATATTTACTTCACGAGAACTTTCATAGATTTGGTTAAATTATTTTATAGTTATGTATCTATTGCAAGGAACCTTTTACATTTAATTGACATCTCATAGACGAGAAATTACACTTAAGACGTTCATAATTTGTAAGTGAGGTATTTTCAAATAATGTATATTAGTGTTTAGAAGCCTTGTCAGGATTTACTTGTTTAAAAATTTGACATATCATTTTTTGTGTAGTTACCTGATGCGCTATCCTGACCTGCCTCTTCATCTCCGGAGTTATACGAGAGGTGACGTCGGCTAGAAGTACCCCACGAGAGGTTCTCGAGAGTCTGGCTGATAGTTTTCTTTGATGAAGAGATGCACTCCTTCTTCGCTCTGATTCGCTCGGAAGATCTTGTTGGTTGTTGTGCAGGGGTAACCTCACCGGTTGAAGAATCAGGGGTTCTGGCTGTAAATAACAACTTTGTTTAATTACACTGAAAAATAAATAATGTGATGAGTGTGACAAAAATATTTACTACTTATCATTGTGTAATTACGTAGGAACAAAACTGTAACTCAGATTTGCATGTACCACCGTTATATATCTATATATTTATTTAGATCACTACTTCATTTTACACTCTTATAATTATGAACATTTAAAATGATAGACATTATCAGGGGTTATTTTACCTTCACTTGCAGCAGGCGTTACTTTAACACGAGAACTTCGCCTCAGCTTAGGTAGCGGTGACTCGCCATCAGATTCCTCGCCCTCCGCTTTCTCCACATCGTCTTCTGAATTGGTCAGCACATCCCGGGATTTCTTGGATCGCACCTTTCTCGCGGGGAGACGTTTCTTCATTCTAGCAAGCTCTTCCTGGGTAGGTTCAGGAACCGAGATTGTATTGGAGCCTTTCCTGCCTAAAAAGTAAAGGAAATGAAATTGTTACTTTTGTAGAAAACTGCAAGTGGTCTTTTTTTTTTAAAGATTGATTGATTTAATTTTTTTTTATTGTGACTTATGTGCACCTCGGTAGGCTTTTCATATTAATACTATTACTTCCAGCAGCAATTTACTAATTCACAGATGTGGAGTGTGCACGTACTCATATGTCAGCATATTACAGTTCTAGTGAGATATATTTATATATAATTTGGTATAGTATTAGTTTCGGAAATGATAAAAATTATTATATGTTGTATAAATTAATACTTTTTCCCTTACTGTATTTTGCCTTTATTCTAGCCAGCACACCTTTTAACGATGTTTTTCCCTTAGTTTTGTCGGGGGTATCTGCGTCTTCCGGCGCTGCTTTCAACCGTTTCTGTTCTCGTTCACAGGCTGCCATCTCCCTCGCGTCATCTGAGGATCCAACTGTCTCGTCTTCATCAGAGGTCGAATCAGGATCCAGCTTCGTTTGACGTGCCCCTGCAACAACTGGAAATTGAAGTTTCCAACCTATAATGTCTATAACGTGCGGACAACCAACTAGAAAAGATATTCACTCAAACACAAAACAGGACAAGATTTTTTTTTATGATTCTTGATATTTTTACATTTGCTGGGGATTTCTTCTCGTTCATAACTTAGGCTACGGAAGGGATCCATTATACGGAAGGGTGCTCACAATATGTAGTTAATTTAAACAAATTTTAAAATAAGTCAGAATGAATACATCGAATGAAACTTACATCCTGAACACTCAATACCCCAGAATTCAAGGCACATTATCTGGGATGGGTTTAGGCCTTCGTTCTTGGGCATTGCTGCCGCCCCGCTTGCCCCGTACTTTTTCACAAGTTCCTTGTGCTGTTTGAAAAGGCAAATAAAAATGTCAATCAAAGTGTACCTATTCTTATTGTCATGAATATAAGTTTCTTGTGGCTGAAACTTTGAAGGTTAAGTGACAGTACAAGTACAACAAAACAAAACAATTTACTACAGAGGGTCTGAATACATATTTAATTAAGTGTAAGGGTTATTTACGAGATGATTAAAACATTTCACTTTGAATTCTAAAGCAAGAGATTTACAGTTTCTATGATATAATTACATCCCTATTTTTTTCAATTTACGACGAGATATTTTGTACAGGAATGGCCACGAGAACATTTTAAAGATATTCATTTGACTTACAGCGCTCCTACTCGTGGACTTGTGGTCTTGCGAGTGTATATATAGGTATTTCTTCCGTCGCCGATTACCACCAACAGAGTTGACCGCCTCCTTAATTTTCTTGAACAGGGCCTTACGACGTTCATTCTTCTTCTCCTTCGTGATTTCTCCCTTGAAGGAATTCTTGAAAGCATCGCTATTGAAAAGGGATGAAATAAGAATTTTTTTCAATATATACTTAGACCTATCAGATTAGTTTTAATTACGCTGATTACTGTAGGCACGTTTTGTAGGAGAGTAAGATTTAATTTGCCCCCTATTGCAACTAGTACATGTCTAAAATTTTGGACAGACATTTCTTTAGGATGGTAACAATTATTACAGATTTGTATAATGGCTTATCAGATTACCAAGACATACCAAGACATTTTAATATGAAGAGATAAATCTTTTTTTTTTTTCTGACATATACTTACACGTCCTCACGGGCGGCGTCGTACATTGCTTTGTGTTCCTCATGAGTGAATGCCACGCCAGAAGGGTCCCCGTCCTCAGTATCGGACGAACACCAAACCACATCGTTACGACGTGGTCGACCGTCAATTTTGGAGACTTTCTTAACTGTTGATTTCTTGACAACGGCGGGAGATTCAGCTGCCTTAGTTGTAGGAGGGTCAGTCGATGTACTGGCTGAACCTGCTGCTGCAGCAGGAGCTTTCTTCCTCTTACGGCCCCTTGGGGTAGGAGCAGATGATTGGGGGGTAGCGGGTACGGGACTGTCTTCTGCGGTGACTTTGGGGATGGTTTTCTTCGTCTTGGTTACTTTTTTTGACAAGGGTTTGGACTTCTCTTCAACTACTTGAGTAAGCTTTTCCTTCTTCTTGCCCTTCAGTGATAATGCCGACGGCTTCTTCGCCGTTTGGGAGTTGTCATCACTGTCATCTACAACTATAGCTTCTTCCTTTTCTTTCTCCTCCTTTACAGTGGAAAGTTTAGGCTTTGGCTTACTAGTCTTACCTCCAGGGCGGTAACGCGAGAGTATAGACTCGAGATAGTTGTCGGCTCTCTGACGTTTTTCCTCTTTTGCCTCCTCCAGTAACAGAGCTAGTGAGGCCTTATCGTTCTCACTGACATCCCCACGAGCAAGAACGTCGGTTATCGATTGGATTTTACGATCCAGTGCCTTAACCTCGGGGTCAGGGGAATCCGCAGACATCTAAATTAACAGAAAAGGGCACTTGGTTTGGTCGGTTATTGATACACAAGACATTCAGAAAGCACGAGATGGTCTACAGACCTATTCTGGAGGTTGGACAGTACATACGCAAATTTACTACACATTTCGTTCATCTAGCATTTACAGAGATGTTACACAGAAACTACTTATCAACTATACTCTTACAAGTTCATTAAATTCATTAGTTTAACTCACCTTGCACGGAAGATCGGGGAGTTTGTCGGAGAAAACCAAGACGAAGAAGTACTCCCGATAACTTGTCAACAACTCGTCTCGCTTGTATAAGTCAGTATCGATATGTTAATCTACGTCAGCCAGCCGAAAACAAGCTCAATAACTTGTTCCCGGCGAGAGTGAAGTGTTTCCTCATACATATAGGCCGATACAAGCGAAACGCGAAGGTACCGGAAGTGATATCTCGCGCCAAAATGCTGAGCTCAGACGCGGGTCAAGACGTAACGTCATGAAATTAGACGAGAAGTTCAGGGTGGGTGGCGAGAAAATTGGGTGGGCGAGAACTGTCCACGAGAAAAACGCGCGACGAGAAGAAACGGCCCACGAGATGTTTTCTGGGCGGGTTTGGGAAAACTTATCGTGGCTCGTCGCACTAATCGTACGAGAAAGTGGACTTCTCGCCGATGTTTTTTGGTCCGGCCCCCAGGTGTTCGTGACAGGTCCCATCCCGGGGGCCCTTCTTTCCTGCTCCACCCCGGTCAAGATGGATCCGGCCCCTGGATGCTGGGATGAAGGTCTCCCACCACTAATTTGTTTGGCTGTGTCAGCTCGCCGACCATGACTGGTGATGGGGGCCCTCCCCGATCTCCACCCTCCCCTTACACAAACAACAACACCTCCACTACGCCCCTCACACAGCCTTAATGCCTCCTCTCACATATTATCGCTCACCTGCCTTCCTGTTATGGTTTAGCTAGGTTTTTTCCCAAAATAGACAAGCAGCCCTCCATGCCTCTTTCCCAGGGCAAAGTCATTTCATGCCTTGTGCTTTACATGTTTTATCATTATTAAACAACATCGCCTTGGAGCCCAGGGGTGAGGTCGACTTCAACTCACTATTCGTGTGCAAATTGATCATGGAAATGCCTCCTTGGTTTTTAATAAAATTGGTGGAATTATTGTCATTCTTTACAGGGATGTTGTTGTGCATACCTCGTGTTTTTTCTCCGTGAATTTATGTTTCTTTGCATGTTGTCAGTGTCAGTTTTCCATGTTTCACATTCTGACCTTCGCATGCACGTCCACATTCATTGGATGATTGTCCTTCATGAGTGGTGAATGTTTGTATGTTGACGCTTGGGTGGTATCGTAAGTCACTGGGAAGTGCTTCCCACCAGCCAACTGCGAAATACATGTAACTATCTGATCGTTTTCTTACAAGGAATACCAGGGCTGACGCTCGTTTATCAGTCTATATACCTTTTAACCACTACTACTTAATGCATCAACTAAAACAGTCAGTATCCGAATATGCATCTCTTGATCAAATTAATTAAGCAGCAGCAGATATCTCTTCAGATTTCATTTCAACTTGATGGTCACTAAATAGAATACTACAATAATTGTATCTTATATGAAGTTAAGGTGTGATAAGAATGTACAGAATGATTCTACATAGGCCGCTTTCACACACATTTGGGGGGAACCCCTATTACATATAACCAAACAATAAGTCGATGATCACTCCATACCTTATTAAAAGCGAAAATTCTACCACATTCTCCTCCAAACACCGGATGGGTTCATCACTATTGCCTTATAAACCTGGGTATTGGGCTAAGCTTTACACTATTAATCTCTTGACTGAAAGTAATCTACCAATCTTGCTTCATCAAATCCTGGGTTTGGTGTAAAATCCAGTGTCATTAGTCTTTTTATCCAGTCCTGCATTGTGTCGTTATGACATGCTTAATACTTCCTGTTTCTTTTACTTCATCAACCATAATTCATAGCTAGAGGATACATATATAATACATATTTATCATACCCTAGGGTGATACAGGATAAGTGTTTAATGCATCATCAATAAAGACAGGTTGATAAGTGTTCTAACCCTATAGGGTGACACAGGAAAGCAATTCCAGCAGTATAAATAGTTTCGCTCGTTTAGGGTATGATGAATCCATAACCAACCAGGGAGAAGGTCCTCAGTCAGTTATCAACCCCTGGTGTGTCAGGGTTCAGCCTAAGGGTGGCCTTGTGGGCCCTGCTTTCAGGCTGATATTCCTGACACACCTGCAGTTGTTAACCCACCTCTTACCTCCTCCCTGGTTGGTTTTACATATATGTCAGCGGGTTATGAGTTATGGTTGAAGACAATCATACCCTATAATATAGGTTAATACAGGTTGGGTAGTTAAGAGTTTAATACATCAATGAGATGTGTAGGGTGATGACTGAAGTGATACAGGAAGGTGATACAGGAAAGTAACTCACATAGTACTCAATAGTTTCCCCAGTGTATGGAGTCTGAGCTTTGGAATTTAACTTTAAGAAATATTGCCAGGGTGTGAAAGATAGATAAGAAACTGGTGTGGGGGTCCTTGATGGGTTTATCAACCCTCAGGGTGTCAGGGACATCAGCCAACAGGCGGCCGTGCAAGCCCTGCCCTTGGGCTGATATCCCCGAAACCCCGAATAACCCATCTTGTACTTCCTCCCCGATTGGTTATAATTAGCCCTATAGATTTTTATATCTATGTGTTTTCTCTGAATAAACAATTATATCTACACTATCATATAATACATGTACAAGGCATACATATCTATCGTATATCATCGCATGATGCACAAAGCAATATTCTTCTTCTCATGGATTTTCAGTTATCTATTAACATTAACAAGTAAAAATCTCCTCAATATTTTACCATATCAGTTTCAAGTGCCTACACTTAAACACATCGGTGATTGAAACAATCGTATTTTCTTAAACAAATCCTCTTTAGGATAGCTTTAGAATCACGCAATCATATCCTGGATCACTGCTTTCGTTTTCTCCGACCACAACTTTCCTGCATGTGATTCAAAAGCCTAGTGGGAGGATGTTCGCCACAGAATCGACCACACCTTTCGTGGAAGATCCCTCTCAAGTTTTTGTAGGTTAGAAAGGACCAATTCTAATTAATACGTAGGTGTTGGAAGGCGGAAACGAAACTAGCAGTATATTAGAAATGAGATCAGCAATAAAATCGGATGATCTTGAGGTTCATTTACTGCCAACCAGAATATTAAAGCCCTCATAAATTCATAAAACATGCACCATAATTATTAAGATTCTTCACTTGCGAGATACATATGTCCAGATTAAAGGTTTGGGCTTATTATCTGTTTTTAATTTATTCCTATATACAACCTTATTCAAAAACATTGGGAAATGAGTAATTTTAAAGAATTGGTAAAAACATGTTTCACGATAAGTCGCCTGACTTCTGACAAGTTAACAAATTACTGAATAATTTTGCTGAGCATAGGACAATATTGAAATTATTCAAAATTTAATATTGAGGCAAAAAATGCTATACAATAACCTTTGAATGGCCAAAATCATATAAGTGTTACTGGTCAAGATGACCTCATCCATCAGGGTGTGCAATCCATCCCTCCACTACAGCCCAACCTGACCTGGAGGGCCCCCAATATTACCCGTAGAAGAGGGGCTAAAGACCAACAGGACCTACCATCACCTCTAACCCCGACCCCCATCCCTAACTTTAACCCCTCACCCCCACCTCCAACCAACCAACCAGTCCCCTCTCTCACACGGAGGGCAGCACATTCCGCAAGTTCCTGAGCTGTTGAAATAGGGGCAATTAGGCAAGTGATAGGCAGAAAAGAGAAGGTTGGGAGTGGGAGGCTGAGGGTTTGTAAGGAGGGAAGGAGAGGGTAGCTGGACGGTGAGGGAGGTGAGGTTTATTATGCTAATGATTGGGTGTGGTCAAGTGCAAACTGGTTGGCGAGGCTTAAGGAAAAGACATCACTTTTTATATACCAGTTTGTGCCAACCTTTTGACAAATTTATAGGGAAAATTCTCACACGTGGTCAACAAAAGAGTGGGAATTTGTCAAAGTGCTAAAATTGGAAATTGTGTAAGATAACCTTCATCAATTGAATTCAAACAACATTTGAAAAATATTGCAAGTAATGATGATTTTAATTTCCTGAGTATCATTTTGTTAAGAGATGTAAGATTTTGCCTCAGGTCAGCTGTGAATAAATTTTATGATGTTTATAATAATATAATAGAGGTTTATTATAATAAACTTAATAACAATCATAAAGGTATATATTATCAAATTCCTATTTGATAGACAACCCATTATCTCATGATTGATCAGAGATTGGGAGATATGTAGTCTTCGGGAATTATCATATCAATGAAACGTAATTAGTAAAACGTGATCCACTGATACTTAAAATAGAACGCTGCACGTGAGGAAAGTAGAGTCGTGCATCACAGGATATAAGCAGTGAGGGACGGAAGGTGCGAGGGGAGTAGATGAAATCTGGTCAGGGTGATTGCCCCAGGCTGCAGGCGACAGGGCCACTTTTGTGAGGGCTTCTGGTTTTTGGCCTGAAGGTGCTTAAAGGGTGAAAAACACGGCTATCTAGGGGGCGTTGTACATGGAAGATTAGTTGTCAACAGTTGACAAATTAATGAACGTTACTTTTTAAACGAATTTACTCTATCTGTAGTTGGAATTAAACTTTGATTATGGAATGTATAGTTCAGAATTATATGCTTAATATTATTTCAATTCTATCTCCATTGAATATATCTAAACTTTTGAAATTTCATTAATTGGGACCGTCCACATGAGTCCAAATGATTTTCTTCATCTTAAGAAGTGCCACAGCATGCTTTTCTTGTAGTTTGGTTCAATATCAAGAACTGTAAACTGTCCATCCATGCATGTATTTTGACGAAGACCGGGTAGCTTGTATACATGTAAAGCTCAAGTCTCCAATGTACCCCGATCTCATGGTAAGCCGATTTGTGTTGTAAGCCGTGTTGTACATGTATAGTTTATCTTTTATGTTAAGTGCATGCTATCAATCACCGATGAACTGACTGTATCAGCTGTGTATGGGCTATGTTAATTCATCTTAAATGATATATAATTATTTAGAATTTATGTTATCATCTATTTTTTTTAATTGATTAATCTGAACAAGATTTATACGACACATTGTTCTGCTTATTGAGAGTTGAAACTTGATTAACTGGTTTAACTAAGGCCATTGTTTTTAATGTTGGAAACTGACAAAAAAGGAATTTCATTTAATTAAAATGTTTTAACCTTAGAAGGATGGACTCTTACGTGTAGGGTCCGATCAATCAATTGTCTCCAAGCAAGCTCCTGGATTCTTGGCTAAAGACTAAAGCATAAGATTTACGGACGCATCTTGGGGCGCTTTGCGACAAAGTATCATTTTAATATTTCTCAATCATCAGGTTTATCTACACTTTAACACTGTAAGTAGAGTTAAGTTGTCAGATCTCCTGTCCAAAATAGCCCCATTCCTCCATCCGGATAAAGGGTCTGCCCCCTACCGGAGGGGTCAAGAGTTATCCAGCTGAGGTGAGAAGGGGGTGTTTTAAAGGGACTTGTGTGGTCAAGGAATGCGAGACGGGGATGACCTCAGAAGCTCAATGAAAACCATGTATGACCGCTACTTAGCGAGGCTCCAATGCCCACCAAATATATGCCTTCCATTCACAACATGAACTCCCTTAACATCTACCAGCTTTCAGTTTGCTACTAATAATAGACAAAGTGATTGTACTGTTTATTTTCATTGGATGTACAGTAGCCATTTACTCGTCTGAAGAATACGTTGGGTGTTCATGTATAGAGACTGTGTAGGATATATTATAGGCCTGTGGAGAGACCTATAGAATGTACATATATCATCATTACATCGCTCTAATACTGTTTGCTTAACACACTGACTCTTTCAGCTAAAGACCTTAATGCAAGTCTGATTTTTATACATGTAAACTAAAGATAGGATAAGAAAGATATTTAATAATGAGTGGGTGACGTTGCTTCTGCCATTCATTTTGCACCAAAAGGTGAGTTTTATCTGTGGGTATGAAATAATTGCCATGATGCTCATACAAATCTGGATTTGTCTTTGCTAATTCCCAGATTTGTCTTTGCTAATTGTCAGTGCGAGTTTTGCACCACAAAATGGCAAACTCTGCAGGATTCGTGACTGTCGTGAGCCTGAAAAATGACCCATGAGACAAGATCCATGTTGTTTGTGTCATGACGTCCATACGGGCATATCTCGTCAATAACCCCTATTATGACTCTAAAGACAGGCGTCGTGCCTCAAGGGCCAGGCATCTTTTTCTACTTTGAATTCACAATTCCTCTTTCATAAATCTTCTAATGCTTCTCAAAACGCATGCAGAAATTCATGATTGTCATAAGGGCACTCAGAAATAATGACCATGAAGGTGTTAGTTATTTCATGCCCTCAGTAAGCCCAGCCCTCTTTGCACCAACATTAAAATTTCCATGACATATTTTCAAAATTGTCTCTGTGCTTATTCCATGAAGATAGTTGCATAGTACAAAAATGTCAAAAGCAATTTGACTGATGAATTCATAGCTTCTAGTATTGTAAAATGCAGTTTTATAATATCATATTGGCTCCTTATCCGAAAGGAACCAATGTTGATGATCTCAGTCCAAATCTACAATGTCCAACCCTATTGTGCCCTTAAATAGAGCATTTTGATTGGCTGGCAAACCTGAAAATCTTTCAATTTATATGAATTAAGAAATTATAATGTTTAACAGTACTTGGGAATATAGGCAAATATACTTCTTGGTTATTTCAGTTATCCCAACTCTAGGAGACAAGAATGGCTTTTACAACGATTTTGTCCAACCATTGTTTAACCCTTTGATATACTTTATCTCGGATGGGCTTATTCAATTCAAAAGGAACGTTATTCTCAAAGATATGATACAGTTGTATGATCCACACTATTAGAACATTAAAGACTCATTTTAAAATGAAAATGAATGCAAGTGGGTATAGAATGAATATATAATTTGTGTAGCGATACATACAAAATGCATTTTCCAGAGCACAATGATGTCATCTCCCCCATCGCCATAGCAGTGAGCGATTTGTTGACAGGTCAGTATAAAACACACATTGTAGGGGCATAGTTGAAGCCCTTGGAAAAGTATAAAGTGTGAAATCTGGCTAAAACTTCATTAAAACAGTTAATGTTATTGTCTTCCTTCTATTATTGTGGGTCCACACAACTTCTCAGTTGTTTACAACAGAAAGTGATGACATCACTATGATAGGATTTCCCCCCACCAACCACTTTAATCCAGTTCACACTATGTACACTTTGTATTTATTTCAACAGTGTTCTCTCCAAGTTTTCTAGTAGATTGATACCATAGGATTACTAATTAATTTGTCTACATTACCAATAAGGTTGTGGAAGAAATTTTTCTAATAAAGTATGTTATTAGAATGAGATGCATCTCTAATATGCCAGCAATTCATCTAGTGTGAGTGTAGCCTTAGTCCAGGCTCCACCAGTGAAATGTACATGACACTGTGGTCAACCATGTACATTTCACTTGACCCAGTTCTGGTTCAATGCACACTGCAATTAGCTCAAGACCAGCTCATTGATGGCAGGGGAGTATTTATGAATCAGTGCACTTGAGTGGCCCTCTTTCTTTAGTAATGTATAATTAACCCTTTCACTGCCAGATATATCACAATATAACTGATATTTACTGACATATTGCCCAAAATACAAAAATTAGTGCGTAAATTCCCTAAAACTCAAATTTAGTTTAGATTCTTCAGATGAAAGGCTTTTTTCAATAAATTTGATAAAAACGTTCCAAATGTTGGCACTGTGCCAATAAGGTAAATTTCTCAGGAGGAGAAATTGTTCGTACTATCATACTTTGCAGGTTACCATGGTAACTGATAATTCATAAAATAACTATCACACTCTTTATAAAAGTAACATGAAAACATTATCTTCTTTGTGCAAAAGACAGTTTGTGGTTATCATAAATGAAAGAAAAGTTAGAGCAAATTGAAAATCATGTCATTTACATAAATTTACCCATTTTTCATGATTTTTAACTAGTATGGCAAATTCAAATGTAAATACATTGTTTATGGTTTCTTCAATCACAATTCTAACATTTTTGGGTGACTTGACAGTTCGATGTTCAAATACCTGTATCACTGGTTCTAAATGGAATATCTGAAAAATTCTTTCAGATTCTGAAAGCATAATTTGCATTCTGTCAATGGTGTTCCTATGGGATTTTACTATAGGGCCCCATATCAGGGCTCTGGCAGTGAAAGGGTTAAAATGCTTTATTCACTTTAATAGATTATTTCTGGAATATGCTGTATTTGTGGGAAGGAGAAGGTCTTCCAAACAATAAAAGTTATGTAAACCATATTTACAGAATCTAACCCACTACCCCCTTCTCTTAAAATGAATATCTTCTGCAAGTACTTTGTCAATATATGACATCATCATTTCTTGGGTGTCACATGGGGTATTTCCCAGAAGTATTTTAGTCATTGAGCAAACCAAAGCAAACCCAAAACTTTGAAACCATTTTTCTCCATCACAATGTGTCTAATGGTACATAAAAGAACATGGAGGGCATTTTAGAATCACATATGAGTGTGTTAGAAATGCTTATAAATTTTTATGAGTTTGTGACAATTTTTGTAGCTGGATTGGTTGTGGGTTACTTTAACTACAATCATCAGCTAGCCGTGAAAATTATAATAATGTCATAAAGCTTTTAGTGTACTTCATTTTATTCATTCAAGGTAAAACTGTAAGGTTATTTTCCCTCTAGCAATCTAGATAAATCAATCTAGGTCAGATTCACCTCAGCTTCATTAATATGTATCGAATGATCATTTGAATTTTGCATTGGTGCCACTGTATTAAAATAGAAACTCAGAACTGTTGCGTAGTTTACCTGCAATCTAATAACATGGTGCAAGATCCTTAAATAAGTTACCGTTGGGATTTACCGTTATATATCTTTTCTTCGCCTCCGCGATCTTTGTGCATTGAATCTACCAGGAAGGTATTTTTTGTTATTGGGGTCATCTTTCATATGGAATTCAGGCCAGAGACGTAACTATTAAGGCAGTGTAAATTAATCAGTGGGTGTGGGAACGGTTTCAGATCTCAGGAGACCAGCCTTTGTCGAGTCTTTCCCTGTGGACGTAAATTGCATCCTAACCAAAAAGTATACCTGTCAGTTGTTATGCACCGTTCTGAAATCACCCAAAAGGATTTCCTTTAAAGAAATCTATCAGGCCATGCTCAAGGGGATTCACCTAATGTATCCAGGGTTCCTGGAAAATCGAAAGGGGTTCTAGCTGATAATTCTGGCAAAACCCATAATTATATGGTTCTTATCATACAACCTCAACTTTTCAAAATCTGAGGGGCGTCTCATACCCCCTTCGAACCCCAGTTGGGTACGGAACGAAGATTCAATCATTATATATATGTGCGCAATTTGGATAATGGATATAAATATTCCGTATAGGTTTTCTTTTTATCAGAAATCACCAGCCAATTGCGTGTCAGGAAGAATAAATACATGCCAACACATTCAAAGTTCAAGTATATATTCTACATAAGCCACCTTTCTGAACTGTTTTCTTTACTCCTCTGCCTGAGGGAATGTTCATAGAGAAAGATAATTGTTGGGAAAAGACATCAACAATAACATAGCTTTTGGCATGGTTTGCTCATAAAGGATGAGCCAAGAAAAAAGATAACAGATCACAGGACCAGATAAGATTTCTCTCCTACTCGTGATTGATTTCCAACCAATCGCTATTTACCTCACAGATTATAGTGGGGACGATCCCATTGCAAATACACACAAAAGCACTGATGGATGGCAGGATCATGTCACCGTTATGACAATAAATATAGTCCTAATGGTGGTTTTAACTTTCTAAGAAACTGGATTTGTATCTTTTCTGAAACATGTCTCAGTCATTCACAGTTGATGATGATGTCGAAGCATTGTCAAGTATATAATCATTTGACCAGGTGCCATATCTTCGTAACTAATTTGGCTGATCAGGGAAAACTTGATCAGGGTCCCACGATAAGAAATTCTGTCTAGCATGCATTTATTTTACAAATAATAATTCCCCTTTGACACTATTTTGCTATAACACAATACATTTTGGTAAAAGGCAAAATCACTGATCAGGGGACCCTAATCAAATTTTCCATGATCAGCCAAATTAGTTACGAAGATATGGGCCCAGATGATTTACAGTCTATTTAATGCTCTAGGTAACGATTCATTACATGCCCAACGTTTTCCAAAAGAAATCTATTTTATCTTAAAACTTGCGGAAGTAGAAAACCGGCAGTGGTCTATGGCCAGAGGTCACTCATCTGTATGTACTTGAACCTTAATTATCATTCTGTAATGATCACCATGTTTGTAGGTATGTTTACTAAACCAAACAGTAATGAAAATACCACCTTCAATAATATCACTGGAAAAATATATCACCATGTTGTTCGTTATGGATTATTTTGTCATGATGTATTTACTTTTAGTTATAATATGTATTTAGAGAGTTTAAATTACTGTAGTTGGGTCTAATTCTGCCTACCACGAATTGTTGATTTTCTATATTTTAAACACGTGCAGGTTAATATGGACCAAATTTGTCGACAAAAACAGATGGAAATCTATATAAAATATCACATTATTTGCTCTACATCCATTTGTAATAAATGAATTTTCAAACAAACTTACAAACTTATTAACATAATATAATGGATACCAAATGAAAAAAATTTAGTTGAAATTGATTTCTAACATCTCTTACCACACATGATCCCATGATTCTTGAAAATTTATATTACAATCATATTACCCATGATTTACTTTGATCTAGGCTAGCCTGCGGCTAAATAACAGGACATTTTATGTACGCTAGGAGGCGACCAAAGAAATCTTAAGATATATTCTCACCGACTACACTATGAAAACTGAGCATAACTATAAGGAGAGCGACCTTAAGCTCATACCCTTATAGGTGAGAAACATACATTTGTAGTCCTATACTATGGTGGCACCATCTGGAAGCTGTTCGCCAAATCGATGCTCCGAAGGCGAATAGAAACATTCAGAAAAAAATAATTTAAGACAGTTTGTGATTATAGTGCCACGTCGCCTGGTACAAAAATGTCAGATAGAGACCGGTTGGAGGGGGTCCGTAAGGTTTTGGGGTCCTGACCCCCTGCTATTTGCGTCGAACAACCAGGCTAAATGTAGATGACATGTTTTATGGGAATGTGCGTGGATGCAGAAGGAATGTCATCTTACTTACATGATTCCAAACCCCGCCCCTCCATCCATCCATCCTACCCTTTCCAAAATCTCCTATATGGCCCCTGGGACCACCAGAGCTGCCAATGTAGGAGGGCATATAATTGTTACATAAGTATTGCGCTTTAGATTCAGGCAAAACAACTTGCCAAGATGGATAAGAAATATATAACTGGCGCTTTCCTCTTGCAGAAAGCGTGCATTATCATGAAATTGTTCTTTTCACTTTACAATGCTTTTGCCAAAGACAACACGCACTGGGGCGTAAGGGTCTGTCTTGTAGGTCTGAGGGCCAGATATCGGTGACCTGTGCTCTTAGAGCTAAGGTCACTGTCATATATCAAGTGGTAGGTGCCAAAGCATTCCTTGTATGCTCGCCCACTCAGGCCTAGTACTTATAAACACCATGCAACCATTTATCGTTAGGCTACTATACGTGTAATCCATATATCTTTAAAATAAAGGGGATCATTTTGAAAGAAGATGAGCGACTTCACCCTGAATAGATACCCTTAGAAAAGTCATCAGAGCTTTGATACATTTATTCTGTTGCTGTTTTTTTTTATATTTACTAAAAAAAATAACGGTTTCCAAAAAATTCCACCATTGCAGTATATGATATGATAATAATGAGTGCCAAGCCTTTATCATAAAAAAACGACAGGTCCGGTAAGTCAATCCTCATTATAATCACATAGAAATATGCATAATTATGATACTAATAATGTTTAATTATCATATCCCGTTCCACACTAAATACAAATATGATGATCCTCAAAGTATTCACATCCTCCTCACAGGAAATTGAAAAAACTATAAAGCTCTGACTAGCAATTTCTATAACCGTCCTATCACTATTTTTGTGTTTATATAAGGATATGAGCATATTCATAAAATAAATTTATTATTAATAGTTTGATGATATAGTTCACCTGTGTCTGCAAAAACTTTATATTTGCAAAGTAATATAACCGGTTTCGATTGCGAAACACTACAACAGGAGGTGCATGGTGCAATCAACATTTTGCTTGTGAGGGCAGAACGCAAAGTAATGGATTTGAAAATTTCATTTTCTAAGGAAAAACAAGGCCAAATGACGAGGAATAAGGTTAATGAATACATTAATAAATGTTACAACATTTACGATCAACCTATGTTCATGACATATCAAAATGTGATTGGTTCTGATTTCCACAAAATTGTATGCTCGCCTACCCTTCTCTAATACTCATAAACATCATCGTATAGTACTTTTCAAATTGATTTCATTATATTTGCTGTATATATTGAGTTCTAAGTACTCGGTGATGTAAAGCAAGTCAGTGAACTTGTCCGTTGCTACATTCTCGAACTTTCGACACGTTTTACCTAAAACCTTTTAAAATATTACTGAAACGACCATTCCCAATGACTAGTCTAACTTAGGATGAACATGTTGGACATTAACCGTACTACTATTGTTTTATCCTAGAATATTTCACAAGGATGCCTACTTTGAACAGTGAAATTAGATATTTCGGACTTCCCATCCCAATAAATAATACGCAAAAGCTAATCCTCAAACTATACAATCATACATACTACTGGACGTGAAAACAAAAAATGATATAGCTCTTCCTTGTAATAACCTAAGACCAGCCCTATCTTTTGATCGTCTAGACAGTCAAAACGACCACCGGATATTTGTAATAAATCATAACACATACATATCTAAAAAAATGTTGCACGTTGTGCTCTATAAGCACAAAATTTAAATCCTGTTTCAGTTCCTCCTACGAACCGGAACTTCATGCATAAAATACAATGAAATTCACGACTGGTTTGTGAGAGCAGATCATTTCAGTCCCTTTTCTATTGTAAATGAAGGAAGATTTATTACAATGCCATTATAATTCAAACCAACGCATTTTCAAAAAAATATATATGAAACTTTGCGGTAGACAGGAGGGTGTAAAGAATTGGGTAGGGCATGTAAGCACTGTCAGAAAGATATATAGAATCCGCCTACGTCTTGATCGTCAATCCAACGGTGATATTTCATGCTGAAATAATCAAAATTTGATTAAAAATGCACCTTAATTTAGTTATAAAGTTTATCGATAATTCATCTATAAATTTCTCTAATTTTGAAGTTTACAGCAATAATTGACAAACACCAGTTCCATGAATAAATGTCATATGTACAAATTTCCGATTCGAGGCCTCATATGTAAGAGTACAACTCCATTGATTATTCGACAGTATTTAATGAAATAAGCATCTAATTTCTTTAGATATACACTGTATACATAGTGGTCATAGAAGTCCATTTCTGAAAACTTGATGATATGGATAACAATTATGTCAATCCTGAACCGAGCTATAAAACCAATCGGGCAATGATATCCATCAACCCTGGTATCGGGATAGTTTTGTGATGAATTGTCCATTCATCTTTTGCGGTACAAAATGTCAAGCTAGAAATCGGGTATAATCAACTCGTTTTGTGAAATGATCAAATAATGTGGTAGTTGCCAGCTAATAATGAAATAATGTAATAGAACAAAATGGGTACCAAAGTGACCGAAATCTGTAATTGGGTACGAAAGCCCTGAAAACAATGGTGACTGGAAATGACGTGACGACTGTCGTGTGATCAAAGTGACCAATCAGAGTTGACCTCTAGCATATAAAATGGGGCGTGATTTCCCGAAATAAACTGTTCCATCTTGGTACTCCTTGTGTGTTAACAACACATCTCTTCTTTGTGATACCCCACCTTCCAGTTAACTTGAGCCAAAGACCTTGCAGAGTAGAAGTTAATAGACTAAAAACGGTTTAGACAGAAGTCCATAATTACCTAAAGATAGACACTAAGCCCGAGAGCCTGAAGATTGCCTGAAAGCTCAAGATGGCCCGAGAATCTGCTTTGGCCCGGAAGACCGGCATGGTACGGAAGCCCAAAATCATAGGCAGTCGGCCCGGAACTGCGGGAACGAAGGTGCGACCCACTCAGCGCTACGCTATCGCCCTTTGAACGCGAGTGACGACCTGGGTTCCCCCAAAGTCTGGATCGACCAGTAGGCTGGCGGAACACCCGAGACTGAGACGCCTACAACCATAAAGGGCGAACCCCCCAACCTCCCCCCGAAAGCCCGCACCGAATGTCCCGTCCGTTCACCCTCATGCATGAGGCATGACTCGCAATTCTTACAAGTCGGTCTCCTGCCCGAGATTCCACTCGGGCCGAGACCCAGAAGCCCAAAGACACACTTTTTCATTGTGGAGCACTGAAACCCCCGACTCCCCGAGAAATATCACAGTTTTAACTATTATATTATATACCTTGAGAAGTCCACGTCAGGCTGATTTATCGGACGTCAAATTACCCTGACACCAAGAGACCCTTTCCCAGCATTAAATTCTATTCAAAGCCCCCCTCCTTCCTCAGATATATCCATAACCAATTGGCATGTTAGAAGCCCTTACCCTCAGTTATAAACCAACACCATTTCCCTCGGGAATGTCCTGTCCCCTCCTCGCCCCTCAACAAAAACCCACACGACCACCTGGCCCCTGGCCCTGTCTGGTGCCATGACAACAGGCTCGACTCCAGGCTTGGCAGTCAGCTGCCTACCTGGCTGGGCTCCAGGGGGGGATGGCACCTCCTCCACGCCCACTCCAGGGCAGCAGACTGCTCCGAGACCAGGCAGGGGACGATAATAGGGAGGGGAGGAGGTCATCACGGAAACCGGAAGTTGTCAATGACTCGGGTCACACGCAGGAGCAAGTTCATGACCAAGGTGATGACGTCAGAAGTGAACAACAGTGTTGTTTGTGGGTGTAAGTATGTTGTTGATCTAATAGTTTGTAAGTTATCTTATTTATTCGCAGTATGTTTTTAACTTTAATGGAGCAAAAAGAGATTTCACTCAATATATTTCAAACTAAAATAACTCCTTAAATACATTACACGAGCCTAGGTGAGACATATGCATGGTAAAATATAAGCGTGTAAACTGGTAAGACGTCATTCAAAAGCTTTTTTTTGCTCAATAGAGAAATGTTTCCATCACTTCTGGAATTAAATGGCGTAACTAATGATGATACATTTTGGTCGTTCTCTGCGTCCTCTGCATCTTTAGTTTTTGGTTTGAAATTAAGTTTTCGTTTGACTGTTTGTCTCTGTTCACGTTTCTGTACATGTACAACGTTTTTGTTTGAATTGTTATGGTTCCATTTATCAAATTTTCTATACTGAAGGCAAAGGGTGTTAAAGAGTCCAAGAAGTGTTGCTTTGAAATTATTGATTTTCAAAAAAAAAAAGGATCTGGCCTACGGATGGAATTTGGATAAAATTAGCTCCAGGGAAAAACACTTTGCACGCCTCGTCTAACATGTGGTGGGAGATAAAATCATGTTAGCATGTTATTTACATGTTGTATTTTCCACTCCACCCTGTCAGTCATGCCACATAGTTGAGGGCCGATTCCATGCACATCATGTAATGCTACACAATATAACAATCTATCAACATCACGATTAGGCCTACACAAAACACATTCTTACCCTGGTGGAATCCCCGCCGTATTAGTAGCTGATTAGAAAACAAGCAAGACATATAATTGTATTTGCCCTGCCCATGCTATAACTATATCAAAGCAAGTAGTGGCGGTACCAGTCACCTTGGCTTGCTTGTTTAGGTATTTCTCATTCAGTTTTTTACAGTGGCAGAAGATGGGAAACAAATATGGCAGCGTTACATGCTATTGTTTTTGAGTAAGTGGTTACTAATAGGAGATATCTGATCAAGTCGTGGGCTCTATTTCATTTTCAATATCTGAGGTCTTCATGAAAATGTTCTGGTAGTCGAGTGATGCCATCTATTCATGAGCATTAAAGTTCAAGGTTAAGGATGTCAAGATCATAGAAATACTATACAGGATGGTTGAAAACTTCTTGCTGAAGTCACCAGACTTGAGCTGTCAATTTTACGTTCTTTAGATCAGGAATATAAAGAACTTATGAAATAGGCCTACCTCACTCTTTTTTCCCCATTAATTGATAAGAAAACGTCTGCCTGTTAATGTGTTATAGAGTTGACAAAACCGATGAGTAGACATAATTTGAAATGTTTCTCAAAGTGAATAATACGCTAATTAAACACTTTCTTTTCCAGCCTTTATAGTGATGAGTTGTTAAGGACTCTGACTGTAAAACAAAAGGTGGGCACTCCTGTGTGATTTGTGTAACTTTTGATGAATTTGTCTGTACTGAACTGAAGCCATGCATGCTTATACAGATTGAACCATCTAAATCAAATAAAGGTTTGAAACTCTATTTGGTTAAACTAATTTATCGTTGGTCTTAAAACTTGAGTTGAGGCCAAGGAGTACCCCTGCGTTGAACAACCCTTTTACTAGCTTTCAAGTCGAGTAATTAGCTTATCTGCCTCCCCAGTGCACATGACACCAATTTTTCCTTGCATGAATAAGTATATCGATTCTAATGTAAACGAACAAAATTAATCTCATTATCGATCTTACATAGATATTACAGAGAAACTGCATAATTATGTACGTTAACCATAATTTGTAATTGACAAGAACATAATCCATGAAGGCTACCAAAATATCCATTATCATTTACAAAGAATGTACCATTAATTATCTATCATCATCATTAATAAACACATGATTTTTACGAAACTTCTTTGCACTCATAAACAGGTATGTACTTGACGGATCACAATGTACTTGTATATTTTTTTTAGAAATGAAATTACTCGTTTATCGTGTAGCTTGTAGCACTCCCACTTCCAAAAAACTGTGGGTGGAATGCACTTCCTATCTGATGTAGGTGCTGATGGTTCCAGAACTATATCATGTCATGTTACACTTTATCATCATAATTATTGATATTATATAGAACTTAAGGCGTGGCTGTAACATTTAGGTAGTAATGGTGTTTTGGAGGACACAAAGAACTATTCTTTATTCACCATTAACAAAAACATTATCTACAGGGCATGCATAGACGCAGGAAGGTATGTGCAGGTGCATAGAACTAGTGCCGCCCACCACTATAAAAGGAAACATACCATTAGTTTTTAAGGCGTTTGCATCGAGAAGAGAGGGGGGGGGGGGGTAGAATAGGTAAAAGTCATGGTAACACTTCTTTTAAGTGGCACTCCTAAAGTGTGAGAGAATTCGGTTACTCTTGCAGTGTTATTGGTGCATTTCTGAAAGGTCACTGAACATTTGACTTATATCTTAATCATGTGTTAAAAATAGAGACGGTGTTAAGGCATTTAGTCGTATAAAGGCCCTAAGTCACAAAATATTGCCCTTTGCCACCCAGAGTCACCATCAAGGCATTAAGCAGCAAATGTTACAAAAATTTGACAAAAGTTTAGGGTTAGTTAGGGCCATTCAGCATACCTTATCTAACAAAACAGACCATTTATCTTAATAACTGTAAAACCCAAAATTTTGTTTAGTGCCTTCCATTAGTTACGGATGTATTTGTTTTAGCATGAACTATTCATATCTATAGTATCTATAGTAATAACACTCGTAATTGAACTTTGTGAAATAATGATAGAAATAAATATTTAGGGGTAAGTGTCTAAGGGGTAAGTGGTGTGGGGGGTAAGTGTCCAATGAGTAAACGTCCAGGGGGTAAGTGTGCAGAGGGGGGTAAGTGTCCTGTCACCATATTGCACAGTTTCTATATGGTGAAAGTAGTTCCAGCAGTAGAAAATAGTGCAATGAATTGTCCATTCATCATTTGTGGTATGAAATGTAAAGCTAGAAATTGGGTATAATCAATTAGTAATGTGAAATGATCAAATAATGTGGTAATTGCCGGCTAAAAATGAAATGATGTAATAGAACGAAATGGGTACGAAAATGGACCAGAATCTGTAATTGGGTAAAAAAAAGCCCAAAAAATAGTAATGACCGGAAATGACGTTACGAAAAGTCACATGGTCAGAGTGACCAACCGGAGTTGACCTGTTACTATAAAAAGGGGTGCTATGGCCCGAAATAAACAGTGCCTCCTTGGTACTCCTTGTGTTCACATGCCTCATCTTTGAGATGACCTGCCTTCCAGTTAGCCCAAGCTTGAGATCTCTACGAGTAGAAGTTTATAGCAAAGTAAAGTCTAATTGCGATCAAGAATTGCTGAGAAGTTAACCCTTTAGCGCGAAAGCCCCAAAGACCGGCATGGTACCGAAGCCTGAAATACTAAGCAGCCGGCCTGGAATGACAGGAATGAAGGTGTGCCCTGCCCGGCACTACGCTACCACCCTCTAATTGTGAGCGACGACCCGTCTTCCTTGACAGGAGGACTGGCTGGCAGTCAAAACGAATGCCCAAGACCAGCCCGAGCCCGAGACGACCTGCCCTGACAAGCAGCCTCTTCCCACTCTTCCCTGCTGTCCGGACATCGAGACCTGACCCCCGACCATCTAAACTATGCCCCTTCTTGTGCCTCTGTAGTAGTAAGGATCCTGGCCAAACCAACCCTCCCCCCTCACCCCCCATCAAAAAACTCCATTGAACATCCCTTCTGTTCACCCTAGCAAACCAGGCCTGCCCGAATTCCCAATTGGCCCGAGACCGAGAAACCCGAAAACTCCCCCCCTCGTGGAGACCGAATACCCCAACTGCCCAAAGAATATCACAATAGTCTTGCTTGTTTAATGTATGATAGACCCATAGCCAACCAGGGAGATGGTCCTTGGTCAGTTATCAAACCCAAGTGTGTTAGGGATATCATCCTTCAGGCAGCCCTGTGGCTCCTGCCTTTAGGCTGATATCGTGCCTGACATACCTTGGGTTGATAACCCACCTCATACCTCCTCCTTGGTTGGTTATACATGTATGTCAGCGAGTCATTAGTTATGTTTGAAGATAATCATACCCTATAGTACTGCAAGTTAAGAAATTAAGTTTTAAATACATCAATGAGACCGGAAGGGTGATGATTGAAGTGTTATTACACTGGAGGGTAATACAGAAAAGTAATTCTGGCAGTTGAAAAAAGCAACAGCGGATCAAATGTAGCCAACAACAGATCAGATGTTCAAAGTTGAGTGCTTTTATGGACACTGGCTTATTTTCAGGTAACAGTCTGCCTTTAATAGGCCACAGGTACACACAGATTGGCCACAACGTATCACATGACATATGCCAAAGGATCAAAGGTCAAAGGTCATCCAAAATAGTAAAAATCTAAAATACAGTCATCATCTAATTACTCTGCATGCAGTATTGCTAAAGCTTAGATATTAAATGTAAATAAAGATAATCTTAATATATAACTAATATTTATACGAGTGACCTTTACCAAGGTCAAGGTCATCAATCTTTAGGTCACCCATATTGCACTCTTTGATATAGGGGTTTATATCATACTCTCTAATATAGGGATACCCCCCAATCTGGCCGTAGTCACTTGAAAAACTTCCATTTTGTCATAGTTTTTCCAAGATACAAACAAACAGAAATACCTACAAAATGGCAAATATATAATTTAAAAGCGGGGTTAATTCCCTAATCAATGCTTCAGTTTGATTTCTATCATCTTGTTAGGGGTGGGTCAACATGAGAAATTCCTCAATTAAATTTAATGCATTCGGGAGGGAATCCCATGGAAATCCTGGGGAAATCCAGCGATTCATAATCACAATATGTGGGATCTAAAGGATCAAGTGATAATCAAAATGAATTTATATTAAAAAGTTATTGAATCAAATATAGTGATAGTGAAACAATTGTAAACATGTACAAGTCGATATATTCTCACTCGCCTGTCTTGGTATCTACTATCTACGTAGATGAAACGCTAACTTGATTTATATAATACATCCACAGCCTCTATTCTGACTTGAGCCATTGACTTGCACCTAATGCCTCTGGCGTCACACCACCTTGCCCGCGGGCGGTACAACTAAATCCCACTTAATGCCATCCTTACCTCAGATAACAATCACCGTTTTTCTATACAACCACAGTTGTACATGTCTTATTACAGTGATAAACCAAAAGGCTTAGTTTACAAACAACTTAGTCACCATTAATGATCCATTAAGTCGGAACCATTTGATAACACAGAGCAGCTAAAACTTTGTCCTATTAAAATAAATTGTTTTATTATAATATTATTATGTTCTTGCTTTTTACCCCTAATCCCCAGCTCTCCACATAAAGCCAGTATAGGCCTTTATCTCAAAATCTCGGCAATTTAATGTAAATGTTTTATTTTGGTATGGAATTCCAAAGTCTGGATTGACATGCATGTTTTGCATGACCAACGTTATCATGGTATGTAACATACGTCAACACTTTTCTCGTGTTTTCACTAATCAATAGTGACAACCATGTACCTCACCCATGGGGATCTGTCCCCAACCACTAATTTACTCGACATACTTTACCTAATGGTGTCAACCGCTAATTACTCTAAGCCAACAGATTAACCGCGAAGATATGTAAAAAGACTAACAGATTGATTAAGTCATAATCTTGATTAGTACTAAAAGCTAACATCATAGTGTGTATAATTTACCGATTAAGATCGGAGCAAGGGGAAGGGTGACGCCAAGAACACGGCTCATAATAATTATTCTGCTTATAACCCTAATGGAAATACCTATTTGAGTATGAAATTGCTTATGGGGTGAATTTAGGAGTACAAATGTTTGAGTACTGATAAATTCTAAGGGAACAAGGTTCTGGGGATTGACAAATGTAGTTATGGCATGTTATATTTGCATACAAGTTATTCTGCTTACCTAAAACTGAATGTTTATCTGTGATTGTGCAAGTAATTGTACAAAGTCATTAAGGTTCTCTTTTTGAACGAAGGTTTGTAACATCCCACAGCAGTAATGGAACACGCGCAAGATTGGGATTACCGGGTATGATGATTATGATACTGGAAATCATGTTACGGGGCATCATGCCAATCGTGTTTTGTGATTTTGTAGTAGCCAATCAGCATAAGACTTGGGGTACAAAATCTTGATTTTGTTATGGATTAAACAGAATCTTCTGGGTTCCTTCTTCCTTCTTGTGTTCAACTTTTGCTAGCTGTCAGTCTATGAACCCAAAAGCAGCATTTGGATAAAATATGTCTCCGATCCCCATAGCAAAGGCATTAATATTATGGGAGAATACCTGCATTAAGCTTGGATTTCCCTTAGAGCGTCTCAGAAAGTCACATGGTGTTATTAGAACCTTGCAAAACGTCACATTGACGTCTTTCATTGGCTCAGTTGGTCTGGTTTTTGTTTTGTTAGGCCACCTGCCTATTAGCAGGGCAGAAGTCATCATGTCTACAATGTTTATCAACATGCCTGTAGATTTTTATTGACATACCACCAATATAGAGTCCAATTACCAATCCCACATGGAGGAATTTGGACGGCCCTGGCCACCACTTAGTTGAGCATGTTAACTGGCTACTAAATGATATTATCTCTTAAAAATAACATGATAGGTACAAACAGTTTAATGAAAGGTATCACGATAAGCTAAAGAACGTTGATATCAACACCTAATTATCTCACATACCGACGGAGACCGGGGGTAGAGGCCGTGTCCACCACATGCCATCTCCAGGGCTCTGAAATGCGTTGCTGCATGTCCTTTGTAGATATCAATCCCTTACCAAACTTTGATTACTTTATCCTAAGTGGTGCTTCTACGTCCAAATGACCAAGTCAAATTGAAAGAAATTTGCCGTGTCAGGGGTTCCCATACATGCATATTACAAACATTCAGAAACAATTCCAGACTCACGAATGGATGAAATACCTGTGATATCACAAATTGCCAACGTGAAATTCAAATTCTAGTGCAATTGTGTGGATTTCTTTTCATTGTGTTTCGATCCTATTAACTTCCAAACGTTTTTTTGTTCTTCCTATATTAACAAGTATATTGTATGTATATCCATATGTTGAATAATGATGTACCAGGGGCGGATCCAGGGGGGTTCTTGGGGTCCTGACCCCTCTCCCGTTTTTTTTTTTTTTGGGGGGGGGGGGGGGACCTAAACTTGCTCAAGAGATACTGTGAATTATTTATGTATGGCTTAAGCATACAATTTCACACACATGCAATCTTGCGGTTGTTTTGGAACATGATTTTTTTCACGTGGCCTTTAAATCCTCTCAACGAAAAATTGTAGGTGTTTTTTGGTCGGCTCTGCGGATATAGGCAATAACGTTTCTGTCCCTGTTTAAGGAGTTTCGACTAATTATCTCATGGAGGAGTGGCCGAATGACTTATGAAACGACCCCCTGGTGACAGGTGCCACTTGACGTTGTGACATGCAATGTTAGGGCCGCTTCCATGTACACGTATCCCCGAAACAGGTGCCTCCAGGTTTTTTTTGGTATTTTTTTTAGTTTTTTAAAATATTTTTATTCCACCAGTTACCTACCTGGAGGAATGTAGCCTGGGGCAGCCAAGTTAATTCTCTGCCAAAGGTGATGTTTAGGTTGACTTTGTCTTTTTGTCTTATGTAACGTTGCTATTAATGAACTGCAATTACATCTTTGTTGAGGCAGTGAGGCTACAGCCACACTCGCCATCTGTGGCCCTTTGCACAATAGTGCAACAATTTGCGCATGAGCTGGAAGTGATCTATGGTTCCAAGTAGATTCTGAACATTAAAAAACTAATGTTGACCGTTTTTGAAGATTATTTAATATATTATGATGAAAATACAATCTAATTTTATTTTATAATAAGAATGCAATTTAGAATCTAATGATGTGAACAGGTCGGTGGTGTGGGAGCATCTGAAAATAACTGTTACGAAGCGACTTTAGATAGCCGGATGACAACAGATCTATGTAACCACGGTTACAGAACGGCGACGTCACACCCCACTCTACAGAAATAACATTATAAGGTCTCATGCCCAAAAAATATTACATTATTAAAAGAAATTAAAAATTGGGTAATTTTGCTTATAATTCTTGCTTTTCTGATTCAGATTTAATCACATTAGGGGAAAATATGATAAAAAGAATGTTCTTAATACCAAGATACTTCTAAGAAATCCAACGGAGCAGAAAGACTTACAATTGTTTCCCTTTAGTTTAATATCTATCATTCAGGTGGCGCCCTGAACAGTTGTGTGTGCCTTTAGATATTGACAAACGATGATTATTTGTCACCATGATAAGTATAGAGTATAGAGTATAAAAAAGGGTAATCAATTCTGTTTTCTATAGGAGGATGCTTAGGGATTACCATATATAGCCAGTTACGATTCTTATGCATATGATCTGATAATATTATCTTATCCAGTAGAGACAGCCAGGCTCTACGTACGTAGCTCACACAATGTACACTAGATGGTGTAACAGTTCTGAAAGAGGTGGGCTATAGTCCTACTTAACCACTAATCAAATTAGATATCCATCTATGAACAAACATAGGGACAAATAGATAGAATTAATTCATCAAAGAATATTTTTTTATTATAGATAGAATTAATTTATTAAAGAAATTAGATTTTTTCATCATACAGATAATTATTATGATTTTTGGAAAAAAAGAGATTTGCCTCACAAATTTCAATGTTGCAATTGGCCTTTAGGAAATTCCAATGGTCATAGAAGATGTATCTATTCTAAATCAAAGTACATTTAACAATTGCCATTACAATTCATGAAATCCACTCATGTCACTCATACTGACTTTGACATAAGCATCAATTTTTGGATTACATTCATACATAGTGCAGGCCAGGGGGGCAAAATACAATAGTCTTATTACTGTGACGTACCTCAGTAGTTTCGGAGTTTCTGATTTATACGACAGAGGGATGTGGGGGTTATTTTGGTTTCAAGCCGGATGAAGAGCCCGAGCAAGAAGCTGAGGTGTAAGATCAAGAGCCGTGCCTCGCGCACGAGGGGGAATGAACGAGACGATCGGGAAATCGGTATTCGTCAAGTGGGGAGGTGTACGCCGGTCTGTCGGGCCCAAGGTGTTCTGGACATCGGGCACGGTGGACCAGGGTTCCAGCTAGGACACGGAGGATAATGGAAAATGGTTGGGATGGGTCTGTGGTGACCGGATGGGTTCTCTTGTTCATCCGAGGGATGGGTGTACGCTCCGATCTTCTGTGGGGCGTCAGGCTGATACTCGCCTAGTGGGTGGTAGTGTGGGGCCGAGCTGGTCGGGCCTTTATACCCAGTCATGGGATGGCTGCTTACTATTTCAGGCTTCCGTACTTGTCCGGTCTTCCTATCCCAGGTCGTTCCTCGGGTTATTTCGGGCCGTCGCACCGTGTCTCGGTCCTCTGTGCTCTCGTACCCAGTTCTACTTTTTCTCTAATTATCTATGAACTTTACCTCAATTACTTTGATTTGTCTAGTGAACTATGTGCTATTTAGTCATCTTATTGTCTTTAACCCCTTGGAGGGCTATTCTATGGGAAGAAGACACATGTGAACAAGGAGTACCAAGATGGAACTGTTTATTCCGGGCCTCACTGCCCCTTTTTATACCCTAATACTTGGCTCTGATTGGCCATCTAATATCACGTGGTTGTTCTGACGTCAGGTTTCGGGTTTTCGGGTTTTCGGGCTTTCAGGCCCTCACAAAATATACTTTAATTCATAATATTCTATTATTTTTGACACCTGATTTTGACACTGATGAATGGACATTCATCACATTACCCTGATTTGCACATTTCTAGCTTAAAGGGCTTTAGTCCGAGACATAATATTGTGGGCAAACTAGGGCAATAACAATTGCTCAATGTGTCCGCCATCTATTCTTGATTTATTCTATTTCAATTACCCAGAAATTGACAACACAAAAAAATAGGGATGGCATTTACAAACAGGAATTATTGTCCAACGAGGTAGATGGATACTTTATTCACCTGTTTTTAAGAGGGAAGGGCAATGGTGAAGGCACAGGGGCTGAACCCTGATATAGAATCAAAATCGATACAAACTCTCTGTTTTAAACTATGTTTATTATTGTATATAAATCAAAGCAACTCTTTACACAGAAATTTGAGCTGTAGGCCATTAATGTGAAATGGGAGGCACGGCTTCCATCATCTTAATAATTATGATGTGTATTTCAATTTTCGAAACCATTTAATTCATTGAGAGTATGATATTTACATAGTCAAACGCACAGATTCCACAACAGTTTAGAACTTTACTCAGTGGTGCCATCTTCTGCTAACCAAGGTTACTCAATTTGAGGTGAGCGCAAGATTTTAAGCACTAGTTCTTACAACTTGTCTGTCACTTATTATAGTGAGATGTACACGTTTCCTACGAATCTGCACAGTCCACCACTTTTCCTATTTTTTTTGGCTTTTGGTAACTGGGTCACGTCATCTAGGTTAACTCAAAAAAGGTGTTTCAAATGGATCCACCAGGGCGGCGCCACTTTAAGAAAGATGTAAAGCCTACTTTTACGACTCTTTTCAGTTTGTTCACCTACCAATGAAAATAATTGACCTCGAACCAGGAACCTCATTTTCCTATCCTAGGCAGGTAGGTAAGAGGTAACGGCTCCATCTAGAAGAATCTGAGAGAAAAACCAAGAAGGACCCTGTGAGTGTGAGTAGACATCTATGAATTTTCATTGCCTTTGTGGTTATGTTACGCATAGTCTAATCATTGCTACATCGTGTAACTCATACCGTTGCATGCGGGATACTTATTGTCTACCAACAATACGGATCTTAGCCATAACCTAAATTCAAAGATATTCTAGTGTATCAGTATTGTATATATTCCATCCATATATTATTATACATTCACTGGATATTTGGCTATAAGTACAAGTCCAGCTGTACACGCTTTCCAAATATCAATAACTAAGAATAAACCCTTGGCTAATGAACAAAACCTCCTCCTCTTTTAGCATTTGACCTCCACGAAGGACCTTTAGATTAAGTTATGTATGTGTATAGAATCGTTTTCCATCCTCTATATTACATATTAACAATAGGTGTAATTCCTTTAGGTTATGCATTAGCTTAGGCCATTACAGCTTTCACTAGAATGACTTCAATTACCGAAATTACCCTTTTGTGGGCAGGAAACGTACTACTCAAATAATTCATAGTAATATATAAAAACAAGTATAAATCTTAAGTATACATGGACTCCATGATCACCGTGCCATGATGCTGGATGCATTTCACTTGTTTCAAGATGTACCGGGTATGTCAGCTAATTTTGCAAAATCAGGTCAGCCGGCGTTCATAGAGGGGAAAAACCAATATAGGTTGCTGGGTATTTCATTGGCTTTTATTTTATATTTAGGGTTTACATGTTTTGTTAAATTCATTTCAAGTTGTTTTAAGTTCAAAGAAATAGTAAGATATCGTCGGAAATATATGGGTGGCTACTGCCAAATTGGGGGCTGTTCGCCTTTTCAAAAGTGTGGTGCCCTGCGAAGCGATGTGCCCGAACTACGCAATTGGGATATGAGCTCCTATGCTCCCAGGCCTAGGCAGTCAGGAACAAGGGATCTGTTGGCGGTTTCACTGGGCAGGTTCATGGCAAGGTGTTAAGGGCAATACCCACTAAAGCCCCATGCCCACTAAGCGACTCTACCGTCGCCGGGCGATGGGCGACTGTGAGAATCGGCGGCAAAGTCGCTGGGCGACTTTGCCGCTGATTCTCACAGTCGCCTGGCGCCCGGCGACGGTAAAGTCGCTTAGTGGGTATGGGGCTTAAGGGTTAACACTAAGTGCATTCGAGGAACTAATATTCATGAGTGTTGTATACTGAGACGTTTCATGCAGCGAGTATATTTTACCCCATTGTTTTTCCTATCTTGTTAATCTCCATAATATTATGTAGAGGGGTCGGGGTGGCCAACGTCGTTGAGGCATTGGTACCACTTGTTGGCATTGGCACTGCATGAGTTCGAGTCACATCCAGTGCAGCATGCATGGAAAATAGAACATTTGGATGACCCCTGCACGGAATTGTGCCCAAATCTCCACAGGACTGCAATGGGAGATCAGACACACTGATTGAATTGTATCCTATATAAATAAAAGAAAAAGTCTATTCTCTGTCTGGCATGCCATAGATAATTAAATTGTACATCTATTGCGTTTTTAAGATCCATGATAGATTTTCCCGTAATAGGTCCAAAAAGATTAACGCTTCATGCAGTTTAGGAACTGTTCACCATAAAGTGGCATGGGTCTCCATTATTAGACACTCTGTATAGATGCAATATTTAAGACTATTTTGTTCTTTTATTATGAGAAGTTACTTTTTATGCGGCAAAATAAACTCAAGGTGGTGGCTACGTCTACGGAACACTTACTTATATTTTTCAAGAGCATCAAATTAGTTGTTCTGTGAGACGTAGGTTTGTCCATTGAATGTCTATCAATATAACCAAGATCAGTGGCGGATCCAGGGGGGGGGGGGCAAAAGGGGCAATTGCCCCCCCTAGACAAAAAATGAGGGGGTTAGGGGCAGATATATTGCACCCCCTAGAAGACTGACCCTGGATCCGCCCCTGAAGATGTAATATGTAACGAACAGCAAACAAAATCCAATCCGCATTATAAATAGAGTGTACTTGTATCATTTTTTCCCATCAATTAATACGGAAATCAGATAATCTGAAATACTCTGATACTTACTACTTTTACTTTCTCTTTAGGTATTGTTCTGATGAAAACTGACAATTCTGACTTAAAGCAGCGTGGGCATTCTAAGAAAACCTCCCGCTCATAACCTCCTGAGGTGCCCCAGGGCTCTATAGCAGTTGTATAGGTAACTCCCTTGTGCTAGAAAATTAAGTTAAGTAAAATTCACGTGACATGTGTGAAGGCTTCGTTGCTTAATGAATTCAATCACGCAATTTAAATTTTGGAGAATAATTACACAATAGCACTATTTTATACTTGTACGTGGTATCATGATAAAAACTATCTAATAGTTTTGGATTGACATTCAACTCGGCTCCAAGTCAGGGGAGGGCCCTGACAGAAAATAGATTATTCAAAGATTGGAACAAAAGTAAAATTGGTACCGGTAGGACCTATCATACTTCAGTAAGGGGGCCTTTTAAAGGCCGTATTCCACATACCGATTTTGCTGCCGATTTTAAAAATTGGCAGCGGAAATAAATATCAAGAATAGAAATGTTATACATCATTAGAAAGGTCTTATGCTTCTCTTTCAAATGATATATAACATGTAAGGATTGATGCCTTATTCTAAAAGAAAATCAACCAAATGCAAAATCGGCAGCATCAAAATCGTTATGTGGAATACGGCCTATCTAAAGGTAAATGCGAGTGTTTGGGATGATTTTTAAAAACGTGACAAAGTTCTGAAATCCATAGGGTAGTTAGGTAGATGTATAAGGAACATAAAGAAACTTTAAAAATCGCATGTCACTGTATCAATTTCAGAGATATGAGCATCTGAAAAATGACCTTTTGCTATTGGAATCTATGGGAAAATGTAGTTTTTTCAACATTCAAAAATAAATTACAGGTTTGTTTTCACTTTAAATGCTGAAAATGTGTGGGTAGGACCCTGATGAGTAGTTTAGGCCAAAGAAAACCTAAGGAAAATCTATTTTTATCCCTAACATTAAGGAAAAAAGTGAAGGAAAACTTAATCAACCACATTTGACTACTAATCCTTATATTTTTTCATTCACAAAATCACATTCATCATTCCTAAGTGCTCCATGAAATATTTCTGAAATTTTAAGGAAATCCTGCGATAGAAATAAAATGCTGTGGTTACCCATATTCACCACTATTAACATTAACTAATGAGGTTTAATATCCACTGATTAATAGGGTGTTATTTGCAATTACTTAACAGTTAATTCCAGTAGATATAAGCTAGCTCCAATGGCAGTCTTTCTCCGCTAAGACTGCAAGTCCATTCCATAATGTAGTTCACCATTACGGATGACAAAACATTCGCATGAAAGGATTTAGTTCATTAGGTCCAGTATGTTTTTTTTTTGTTTTTTTAAAGAATTTATTTCATAATATCCATCAGGGTTTCCCCTGGTTTTCAGGAGTATTACAATGGTATGGTAATGTATAAGAGATGATGATATAATTTTGTACATAAATTACAAGCCTACATTTAGATAGGTATCATAACATACTTTTGTGCACATAACACCAGTTCCTTCTTATAGCTAATATAAACAAAATCATATTAAGTCACGGTACAAACTTTGCAACCCTTTAACTGTTTTTTTGTACAAATCTCTGTCATCACAGTATTGTAATCCAATATTCAAGTCGTTCCATAACAACGTACCTTTATAATATGGACTGTTTAAATACATTGATCCAAGTCGAGAGGGTACCTTGAATATCTTTTTTAAGGACAATCTAGTCATCCTAACTGGGATCACAATGTTATTTACATCTTTACTCAGTTGAAACATCAGGTATAACAGTTGTACAATTCGACGCTGTTCAAGACTTATCATATGCGACATCTCATGTATACGATCAATGCTAACTTGGTCAATTAGAAACACATTTAAACAAATTCTTAACGCATTGTTCTGTAGAATCTGCAACTCTCATTTCTGCCCCAGATTACAGGAATACAATATAAATCCTGGGTAATCAAATAGTGGAAGTATTGCCTGTTTGTAGACCCTAATCGCTGTTTGTTTGTCTATGAACCTCCTAAGTTTAGACAATTGAAATATTTTATTATTTACCTTATTTTTTACCAAATTATATGTCCGTCTAGGAGATAACGTGGTATCAATATCCATACCCAAATATGTGTAGTGCGATACAAAATCTATTTGTCTATTACCTACATTAAATTTCATTGGTGCAGACAATTTCTTAAGAATATGCCTTTTGGTATGTAATATCAGTCTCAAGAACATCTGTTGACAATGAACAGTCCGAAGGGGCTTGTCTGCTCAACCCACCAGACAACGCTCCTAGCCTGCCTACCAATCTATCTTCGTAATTCCGTAACAGAACCAGGCTTCTAGAACCAACCTTTCAAGGGTGTGTAACCAACAATAACAAGAAGCGCTCTGCCTGGTGCTGCAACAAGTGTTTACATACTTTCCCTGACATAGCCCCCTACACTCTTCACCCTCAGTTTAGGAAGAGTAACACTCTAAGCCCAGATGTTAGTTTCTACATAAGAATGACTAAGCTAGCTATGGACTGACCATCCATGTCAGTACAAACTAACTAAAATAAACCATTCCAAAATAAGATGAGTTACGTAAACCAACCAAAATATAGAATAATCACTTGAGGAATTAGTCGCTCATATGCTCCAGTGATCAAGAGAATAGATTCACAGACTTGCTAAGTTACAGCCCAAGCAAGCTGTAAGTAACCTTTGGATAGAAAACAAATCAATTAGCCTAGAAGTAACATCCTTACAGTAATAAACTTGCAAACTTAATCCTGTTAATGTTTTGATAAAAACACAAAGTAAATAGCCATATGCTAACTGTACTTAGTAATGATCGTTAGTTGTTTGAACTCCCAAGTCCCACTGGTAGACAAAACAATGAGATATAATTAAAATGATAAGGGAGAAATATGATCCGTTCGCACGAGTAGGATCCATGATAGGATTCCCATATTCATCATGATGTATTACCGATTACTGTGTATGTTGTCGATATAGACCAATTTCAAGACTAATGGTTATCAAATTCTTTAGTTCTATTCTGTCATTATTCATCCCTGTAGCATCAGATTTAACAACTTCTTGTCGATCCCGTAGCTACATGTATATATTTTGTTTTACTTTGTTATGATGCATGAATTATAGCATACAATAATGATGATTACTGGTGACACTATTATACTATTTACCGGTTCGATCTCGTTATTATACATAGCAGACAGTTCAAATGTTTATGCGAATACCTGCACGAAACGGTAAAAGGTGAACTCGGCCCCTCTTGATCACATTTCTTATGTATGGGATCGTCCGGGTTCATCTTAGGTAAACGATTGGACATATTTGCAACACCTTCCCAATCCCTTGCCAGAAAGGAAACATAGGAAGGCTTGTCAATTACTTGCAATTAAAAAAAACCACTACAATGATAGCATATTTAACAGTACCAGGCCGTGATTTCTTTGTGGTGAGTAGACCCTCATACCTCTACTTGGCTAAGGTAAACTTTATACAGTTTATACAGCTATTATCATACACACTGGAAACCTTTGCAAAAATCTCAGTTACGAAATGGCGTATTCAAAATCTGGAAACAGCTTTGAAATCCATGTACATCTATAATTTACAAAGTGAGTGTTCTTAATGTAAATATTTTCCGAAACTATTATGAAGAGTAAAACTAGATACATTCTTTTCGTATTTAGAGCTTTTCAACACTTTAACTTGATCTATGAATGGAAATTCAAGGACGTTTTACCTAATGGGAAGTTTGAAATATTTATGATCAAAATATTTGAAAAGTGTACCTATTTCGCCTGTGGTGTCTTAGAAAATCCTTGGACCTAGCACACAGATCGTCACTGATACGGGTAACTGGAAATAACCTAATAATTTTTTTTTTTTTTTTTTTTTTTTGTTCACTTTATTTGAAAACTGTACAGCTCAAATACGAGTATCTGGTCTCCCGCTATACAGTTCTGTGGTATCCATTATAATATGCTCGTGATAACACATTAAAATAATGAGATGATAATGAGATATATGACAATGGTTTACGAACCTGTGTTGGTGTATAGAATAATGATATGTTTACTTTCATTGACTACCTTGGATATGAGCATGTCCTTGAAATACACAAATCATACAATAATCACAATAATACACACATAGAATTAACCCTTAAGAATACCCGACGTAACCACGAGCAAGGTAAAATTCAGGGAGTTAGCCGCGTGTACTACTAAAATAATCATATTATATCAAGATACTCTTTTATCATCTTTTTAAAAACATCAATATTTTCACTATTACGGATCCGACCAGGCAATAAATTCCATGTTTTCTGACCAAAATAACCCACTGTCTTTGCATACCAGTTTGTTGCAGGAATTTGTAGATATAAGGCAGGTGCATCATGCAGTCTAGTTCTTCTTCTAGGTACAACTGGTTTTAAAACTCCACTTTTAATACTCCTATAGATACAACAAAGTGTATAATACTGCATACGCTTGTCAAATGGTTGTACATTCAATTGATGATGAAGGTAATATACTGGAACATCCCTCTTGTTTTTAATTCGCAAACAAGTTCTTAGGGCATTATTCTGCATAATTTGTAAGTTATACAAATCTTGGTATGTCCTAGCAGATAGAAAAATATTTCCATAGTCTAAATATGTCAACACCATTGATTTGAGAACCACCTTCGCTGCAAAATCAGTCAGATAACTCCTTATCCTTCTATACAAATATAATTTAAATGATACTTGCTTAATCATTTCATTATAATGCAGTTCAAAGTTCAAATGATTATCCAGTATAACACCTAAATATTTATAAGAAGTTGTCACTGGAATAATATCACCAGACAGCTTCAGCTGTTGCCCAACATAATTTTTGTTTCCAAAATTGACAATTTTGGTTTTTTTAACATTAATAGTTAATCAATTAATAAAACACCAATTTGAAATAGCTCGCAGGTCAGTTTGTAAATTTTTGTCATTAATTTTCCTGTTAGTCCCACATGAGTACAAGACTGTATCATCTGCATAGTACAACACCTTACTATTTTTGATACAGTATGACATGTCATTTGTATACATAATGAATAACAGCGGTCCGAGGGTGCTACCCTGTGGTACACCCGTTAGGACAGCTTTCCAATCAGATACTTCACCATTAGCTATTACTCTTTGTTTCCTATTGTGTAGATAACTCTTGAACCAAAGAACTACCGATTTGGATAATCTAAAATTTCCTAATTTATTTATTAATTGAATATGATCTATGGTGTCGAATGCTTTAGCAAAATCGATAAACACAGCTGTTGCATAGCATCCTTGATTCATTTTACCTGTCACCTCATTAACCAAATTAAATACTGTATCTGTTGTATTTCGTAATTTCCTAAATCCATTCTGTTGTTGGTTTAAAAGGGAGTTAGTTTCTAAATATGTGGAAATTTGTTGATGTAGTAACTTTTCTAAAATTTTACCTGGTAGGGGAAGTAAAGATATTGGTCTATACTCACCCACACTATTGGCATTTGGAGTCTTAGGTATCGGAACAACATTGGCCAATTTCCATCCATCAGGAAATGTCATTGTCGCAATAGATCTATAATATAAAAATAATAATTGTTTCGTCAAAAATTTGAAGGCATCTTTTAAAACCCTACTAGATAGGTGTTGTATCCCTGATGATTTAAATATTTTTATTTGTGAGATGTATGTTTGAAGTTGTTCCTGATTAATGTTTATGAATTTAAAACAATTCAAATCAGTATCAACCAGTGGCAATCCAGGTACAGAATTTGGTCGGTTCATCTTCCTCAATAAATCTGGCCCTACGTTTGTAAAAAAATCATTAATATTTGTAGCAACCTGAGTACTAGGCAGAAAATCACCATTGTCATTTTTTAGCTTTATATCCGAATTAGTCTTTTTATTAGGCAAAACTTTTTGGATATTCTGCCAAAACTTTTTAGGATCATCTACATTATTATTAAGTTCTTCAGTGATAAAATCAGCTTTCGCTGATTTAATCATTGTATTGACCATGTTCCTAACCTGTCTGGCTATTCGTATGTCTTCAAGGTTCTTAGTCTTCACTGCTCTTTTGAGTAAGGTATCTTTGTCCTTTATAATTTCCAGGAGCTCATCTGTAAACCACAAGGGTTTGTCCTTCCTAAATTTAAAATTTTGTATAGGAGCAATTTTATTTGCTGCCTGTAAAATTTGTGTCTCCATATATTGCCATATGTCATTAACATGGTCAATTTCATAGAAGATATCCCAATCAACCTCCAAGAGCTCACGTCTCAATGCATCTTCTGAATAAGCAAGGTATGACCTTCCTTGGAATTCAACCTTTTGAAAATTTTGTTTAACCTTTTTCCTTATAATAAAAACAGGTAGGTGGTCACTTACGTTCACAAGCAAAGTGCCTGTCAATGCAATTAGTTCACAGTTTGAATAAATATGGTCTAATAAAGTGTTCACATTTGCATACCTGGTAGGACTCTTAATTAACTGTTTCAATGAATTTCTTTTTTCAAAATCACTTAATAGTTTTTTCGTCCTGATCTTTTTCAGGTAGTCTATATTTACATCTCCACCAAGAAACAAATCATATGTTTTCCCTTTTTGAAGTGTACTTATAGTACAGATAACATCCTCACATTTTTGAATGAATTTATCTATTTTGCCGGTTGGTGGACGGTATACCCCCTGGACGTAGATTCTCCTGGTCTCAGGAACCTGTATACAGACAGTCAAAATTTCTATATCTGGGGAAATTTCATTTTGAAGGTCAATATTCTCATCTTTATTTAAACAATCCTTAATATAAAAACATAATTATACCTCCACCTCGTCCAGCTACTCTATCCAGTCTGTGTATCGTATAACCTTCTACAGCAATATAGGAATCAGGGATTTTGTCGTTAAGCCAGGTTTCAGACATAAAAATTATATCAGGAGTCAATGTAAATATATAATGTTTTACTGTATCAAATTTCCCATATAGACTCTGTACATTCCAAAATACTATGCTCAACCCTTTGGCTGCAATGAATTCAGCCACACTTAAAGAACCAACAGTTCAGACTAATATTTTGATGTGATGAAGAAGATGAGTGATATTGTTGATGATGACAGAATACAACATGGTTTCCCATTCTATTCTTATACAGCATATTATTAACTTCCTTCTTTAATTAGGTAGCGTTTTCAATACTGCTTGGCATGGATTCAGTAAGGCTAAAACCTGTTGTTGTGCTGTAGACAGTTCGTTCCTCCAGTGACTAGCCTCGAGTAACACATCACAGAAAAACATATTCTCCAGTTCTTCTAAGGTTAGGAACTGACAACACAAATTTCCTCACACATAATCTATCATTCTATTATTTATTAACCACGACTTTTACCTTCATGATATTTATTTAACACGATTTGTAACTTCATTACTGATAATAATTTCAAAGAGGCAAGTGGAAAAGTTTCAGTTAATAGCCTCAAAAAGAGTATCAGCCTCTAACCTTGAGAATTTCCCTTTTTAAACACATTCCTAATGTTTGTAAAATATTAATCATTTATGCTATTTACCTGTTGTAAAGTCCTTTAACTAAATTCACCCTTTTGATGGAGTTCTAATTTCATTTTCGGCGAGACTATTTCACTCTCCAGTATGAGTTTCATTGAAAATTGAATGGAAGCAAGAGCCAGATATCTGTTAGGAGAGTGTAACTGCTCCCCACGTGTTGGTGTCACTCACAAGGCTACTGTCACTCTCCCTACTGCTCCTGCATGCATCAGTGACTACGCTGTACACAGACCTGCAAACTTCCATTTATATTCATAAAACTACTCTTAAACATCTTAACATAGATCTACAGGTAGGTGTCCTTATTTATGGAAGTTTCGGTAAGATTATCTCTATACTAATGCCGTACCTCAATTACCCACGGCAACCGTGCGGCCACAGGTCCCCCCTCCCTCCCGGCTGTCATGCGTATGGCCATGATTGACAGGTGCCTCGGCCCCTCGCACATTCAGACCGGGATTGGTTCCCCACCTCTCCCGGCAACCTGGGCTGTGCCTCCCGGTACTTTTCATGGCTCACGGCCGTTTCACGGAGGGGACCCTACCGGTGGAGGTGTAAGGGTTCACGCCGTCAGCTTTTCATAGGTGTGCGATGCTCTCCTTCCCCCCCCCCCCCCCCACCACTGAGAGCAAACAGACGCCGTATTCTAAGTCGTTTTGAACCAGAATTCTTTTTTAGTTTTATGATTTGAACCAAAAGATCAACTGATCCTTTCTTGAACTAAACTGAGCAAAGGTTCAAATCGACACTTGGAATACGGGGCCTGATTTTTATGTTATTTTAGATGGATCTCTAGATCTTAACAGATGAGATGCAGAGGACATGCTGCTAGGGCCCAATCATTCATATATGGTTGCATCTTCCAATAAAAGGGGAAGACGTGCTTTCTAGATTGAAAATATTTGCTTACACTTCAGGTGCCGAAGGCACTTGTATGGTATTTAATATGTTATGAATATTGCTACTGGAAATGGTTCTATCAAACATACTTCCATTATATGTGCATGAAACGTTTCCGAAAATATTATCATCTTTTAGTTATACGTGTATATGTTCCGTACTTTTCTTCATAGAATTCCATTGACCTATAAACATCTTATCCATTAACAGTACTGATTAAATTTTACTCTTGAATGCATTCAATGAATCGCATATTCTTGCCGTGCCACTATAATTATGCTGCCCTTGAGGACATGTCGATATTAATAGATTTGGTTAACGTTGTGGTGAAGTTAAATGAATAACGCTGGTGTCTCTATGAATATAAACTTGACTATTTGAATCTTTATTAAATTAAACTCTTGCACTGAAGTTTATTTTAAATAACGAACAATAAATCTAGTATTTTTTTCATTAACAAGAATGCCTGACACGGGCAGCAGAGGCCCATGAGAATATCACAGTTTCAAAAAGTGCTGAAACAATCATATCGAGTTCACTATGGCACATAGCATAACCTATAAAAAAAACTATAAATTTGTGTGAGGTGATATTTCTTAATCATGGCGTTAATTGTTACTAATGATATTTATTTCCTTGTTTTCCTTGTTGTTCATAGGAGAAGAAATTTAACATTAACCTTTGAAAGTTAAACCGTGAATAAAATCTAAACTCTACTGCCCATATGTTTTGTTTGTATCAACATGATAATATCTGACCTTGCATGGCTAGAAATATTCCAGACACATCGCACGATATTGATTCCTGGACACTGGCGTATCTTTTATATCGTTTTACGAACACACCCATCAGCGGCAGCACGCAGTAGAAGCAGCAGAGACTATGCAATACTGAAGACCAAGCTAGCTGCCTCTGTGAGACAATGGTGTACCAGTTTGTAAGATAAAACATTCTGAGAAATGGAATTAATAGGTTAATCATTATTAGTGGGTTTCAGAAGTGAGGAGGAGGGAGGGAAGCTCCGCAAAAATAAAATTACCTATAGATGGGTCGGTATACACCTGTACTGCCCACCCTGCTTTACTGTGTAAAATGTTTTTCTCCTTATTTTGTGTATTCTGAATGGATTTGCATGATTATCTTTTTAATATCAGGTAAAATAATGTAGTCTAATTAAATGGAGATAGTGATAGAGTCCTAATTTATGAGAAAATAATGAATATTAGGGAAAACTGCTTGACACCAGTCAAAGTGTGTGCATAATCAATACATTGGAATACTGCCCACTTTGCTCCACTGGTAATTTCCTTTCTCCTTTGCTTACAACTTATAAAATATGGTATATAATATAAGGAAAACTTACCTCGGTTGACAGTACAACCCTGTATACTCGGTGGGATCTCAGAAAAATTACAGCCCTCAGCCTAACGGCCTTGGGCAGTAATTTTTCGACACCAACCTCGTATTCAGGGTTGTACTGTCAACCTCTGTAAGTTTTCCTATATTTCTATTGGTGTCCAGGTGGTGCAATGGTATAATAATAAATCTTTTATTTCTCCTTGGTTGCCCGTCTCAGTCTTTAAGCTTCTTTGTTGAGAGGCCTCCCCCAGTCGCTCGCCTCTCAGCCAACACTTGGACACAGGTGGGAGTGTACAGTGGAAGTCCCTGGACCATTGCCTAGCTGCAGCCAGGCAATACTCTAGTTGGACTCCATTCATAAGGTTTGAGTTTTTACATTCCTTAATCGTACTGATCTTACCTGCTTACATGGATTTATAATTTTCTGTGTTATTGTCAGTGACCTCCTGACCACTGGATGGAAATAAATCAAGTCACGATCAGCTGTTTTCAAGGTCAACCAGGCAGATGTGTCCTGAATATTTTTAACCCGTACTAAACTGACCGTTAAAAAGTAATAGATAGTCTAAATTTACTTAAGGCCTGCTGCTATATTTGTGTTGTTTGGTTTTTGGATACATCTGCATATTCACCCAGTCTCTCAAACGGGGCTATATCAATATACTCAGCTCAGCCTTATAACACAGGGGATATCCAGAGTCAGTGCACGGCGACTATCGATACCATAGAACGGAATGCCTTTTGATTCTAGGACCCCTTTATTGATTCATAGTCGAGGCGATGATTACTGTTTTATAGTAATTCCCCCATTCGTACAGGTTCAGGGGGTGGATACAGGATTTCAGATTTAAAAAAAGACAGGGTTCGCATTTAGGTTTTGTTTTCGGTATGTGAAGTATAGGCCTAAGTATCATTCAAAGGGATCCGACCCTGGCTTATGCATATATAGATTGACTATAACCTCAGTCATATTACTGCGGCTTTCTAATACATAATTATGTGTCCTCCCCCTACTAAACCAGTCCTTAATTAGCTTCTTGTAATACCAGAAGGCTACCAAAACCTCACCGTACAAGCACACAGTTTATGACATCCTTTAGACTATTATGCTCATAGCCCCAATGGTAGTCCCCACTATTATTGCCTGGGGCTTGTGTTCTCGGCGACGGCTTCAACAATAATATTGCTTATACATGTCGTAAACTGTAAACGGAACCAAAGCTACCGGTAGGCCTATCCTGCGGTTGAGTAGTCAAATTGTCATACACAACCGATCGGATTGCCTGTTCGGCATCATTGGTTGAGTAGACTATAGCTAATGGCTAAGCATGGAAACTTTTTATAATAATATAATAATATATATATTATGCTAATTATTTTGATGGAATTAATATGGTAAGCATTCTGATGCTTTTGATGAATGTGCTCATGTATTCTCAAGTGAGGAAGAAAGACGTTTGTAAGATTGTAAGACGTAATATATACTTTTAACTTGAAAGTATTCAAAATAAACCATTTCAAAAAAACAAAGAACGGGGTCACCGTGCTCATTCAGCCAGCAGAACTGAATACCCATTCATTTTAAAAACAGAAAATGGCTTAATATGGGTATTTGTTTGTTTATAAATGTACTGAAACCTTTACTTTAAAAGTACTTTGAACATTCTATGATATTCCTGACACCCTTACCTGCTTACAATGAATTTGATGCATAATATATCTTTATATAACCTGTATCAAGCATTCATAAAATTTCTAGATAAGTAGTCAAATTTGACATTCTGATCTCCAGATCTATTCCTTTTGGTCAATTTTCTTTTTTCATATATATATATATGAATCTCACAATAAAACCATAAGTATTCTTTGCAAAATCTGAGGAAGATTGAAGAACTTAAATATTCAATTTTGGAGATATTTCGAGAAGGGCGTGATTGTAGTAATTTAGAATGTTATTTGAATCATGCCCTGACAAAAGGACAGACACTCAAATCAAAGATCTAGTTTTAGATTTATTTATAAATATGAGGCCTTTCGTTTTTGTAGTTCATTAGTATTTTTAATGGGAATTCCTAATAATGACGTAATATTGACAGTAACTGGGGAACCCCATCTGTTTGTGCAAATGTTTGTTTATGTGTTATGTTTGTAATAGACGTGGTTACTTGCTTATCTAAGCAGAGCAAGTTCTGCTGTGAGATGGTACTCCTCTATTAATTTTTCCTGTAAGGGGCACAATTTCTAAGATGGCAAGCGAGAGTCTGAATCCATCATGCTCTGAGTCTCTGAGTTAGACTCAGACCTAGACCGTTCAGACATCTGTTTCACCTCTTTTATATATGCCCTAGAACTTTCTATTTCTTGCTGGATGTCCTGGGTCGAGAGTAAACCAAAGCAAATATAGAACAGTCTTCCAGGGAAAACTCTGGTATATTTAGAAGGGTATATTAAGTGTTGCCAACTGACTGCCTAAAAAGGCATGGGCCACGGTCAGTCAGACTGTGGTATTTTGGGAAGGCCAGACTCCAGACATTGGAAATATACAGAAAGGGTCATACTGATCAGTTGAGTTATTTATAGACAAGAAAGCCATACGTATTATAGGAAGAACGTGATTGAAAGGTTATGTTGGAATTGTCTTGCCAAAAGCATATACAGAAAGAGTGTAACTTGAGGTCCCTAAAGCAAACCATATAAATTTGGAGAGGGTTACGAAGAATGTCATGTGGCAATTCCAAGGGGAGTACAGAAATATTAATCTCAAAATTCAGAAGATTCCCAAAATTAATTTCCTTTTCTGAATAAGTAATTTAGGCCTATACCTCGACATTTTCACTTGTTTTCTCTTCTTGGGTTTATCTAGAATGCATAAGCAAAGTATAACGCACTAAAAATTGGCGTTTTGTAAATTTATTTGCAAGCGAGTGTTCTCCAATATGTTTTGCAGATAAAACATTCTGCTGATATATGACTGGTCGAACATCATGTGCATATAAATCCTAAGATAAATGCGGTACTGTGTAAAGTCTCTAAGGGTTATTTTTCAAGATATTCAAATTTCGCCGAATATGTAGATATCTTCACAATAATCATCTCAGTTGCTTCTTATAATCAACTAGATTTTACACCAGAGAAGATGGGCTACATTTAGCCTTCGCACACATAGTAGTTCCTGACATTGTATGGACAATATTGTTGATATTTGAATATTGTATGATCGTATCACTGATCTTTTTGTTTAGATCTCTATCATGACGGTTCTTGTAGATCTAGGTCAGTTGTATGCATCATATATATTATAACCATACAGACTTGTATTATTATATTATCATTTGTTTTATGACTGCTTGCTGCTTACAATTTGATATCCTTCACCCCTATTATGAAATATTTCACAGTTATGTTGAAGCATAACATAGCCTTCATCAGGGCTTTTGGCGGAATAGAGTTGTACAAATAAGGGCATATTGTACACACACAAAAAAAACAGTGTACAGGTGTTTAATAACCGCCCTTTTCATGGCAAAGTAGCGGGGTGGGTTATAACTGGTGAGTACATGCCATCACAAGTGAACAATAAAAAATAATGGTTGACTAAGTTTGAGACTACTGCTAGACTACCTTATATGAATAATGGCATCAGTTCAATACATGGCAGCACCCTAGTAACATACAGTTCTAGAGTGTACAATCATGTTTAACAGAATCTCTGCGTAGAACGTTCAGTTTGACTAGAGTATTTAGGTTAGTTTTCTTTGCTTGCCTTTTATACGTTATTTGCTTTTCATAGGATTTTGTTATATCACGATATACGTTCATTGACTAGCACGTTGTTCGAGATTCAGGACATCTGAATTTCTAGAAATCAAGGCTATTTGCTACGGTTGGCCAAATTTGCCTTAATTACCAGTAGAGTGTTATCCTCTTTGGTTCTGGTAGGGGTTTCCACTCTAACATCTTTACAGCGCCTTGTCATTTTTATGTCTACAGTGTGCATCTTGTCTAAATCCGTAAATAGGATAACCACACTGATGACCTAGCGTTCTGGTACAATATCTGAGTCCATTACCATAGGTCTGCAGGGCAAGAAAGGGCTGGTTTTGTTTTTCAGTTCTATATAGGGTTCTACTTTCCAAAGATTTGTAGTAAGTTTTTTGTATATCAATTACATAAGTTTACTGGTGGGGGAGTACAAGATTGATGACTTTTTAAAATTTTCTAAACATATTTTGCATGTCATTTGTGGCCATTTATCATTTTGATTGTATTTTATATCCCCCCCCCCCCCTTTGTTCCCATTAATTATTATATTCATTAGCAATATCACATGGGAGGATGCTCATATTTTGAAAACTTGTGCTGTCTTTGTCATATTCTACTCCCATTTATCTATTAAAAAAATTGTGCCAAGCCCTAAATCAATTTTTGATAAACAATTTTGGTATTGAATGATAGAAAAAAAATATACTGAATCTAAATATACCACTTTTATTTTTATCATAACATTATTAACAGCGCTATGTTTTTAAGACAGGTAGAAGGACCAGGGGGGGAGACCAAAAAAGATTCACGAATCCAAATTTCAATGAATAGTCACGATTTCAAATTTTGGGTTCGTGAAGGATTCGTGGTCATGAATCTCATGTTTGACTTTTTTTTTTTCTTTTTCTTTTTCCAAACTATTTCAATACACTCTAATGTTCTTCTCAGAGACAATACAAAGTATCATATTCACAGATAAATACTTTATTGAAGTTATTTTGCATGTTTAAGAATGTTCGTGGATGCTCAAAGGGTTTGTGAATGTTTTCTGGACACACCCTAGGTTCGTGAGAGAAAAAACATTATCACGAATATTCGGTCGCCATCCCAAATATTTCAAGATTTTCAGTCCTTTCTTGCCCTGCAGACCTTTATAGCTTAAAGAATTTGAATGTAAGATCTTGTAAACTCGGTGGGCCGACTTTAATGAAAAAGTAAACCACGAGATCGATTGCCATTCTTTATGATCATTCTTTTGAGTTCCCCCACTAAGATTGGTTCACTGAATGCTAGGACATTGTACATACCGGTGCTGAATGGGCACATTGCTGAGTCATTGTATTTTGGAATTGGTCTGTGAAACACTCAGTTACCGTTTTGTCTAACAGTACATACCACATACAAGTGAAACCCACTCTTTTTGGCCCTTTTGGGCAGACCTGTAGGCTGTGGTAGGGCTGTGGTCTAAGAATGAAACAGTCTCAGTCTGCAGTCTTCTGAGAAACCGCGATTGATGTTATCTATTACTGGTATACACCACTAAATTCGACTGCAGTTGGGCTTTTTATGACCTCTAGGATTTGCGATATGGGACTGTAATAGATGTTGACAAGCATGGTTTCTTAAATTCGACAGCGTGACATGAGAAATTATATTTTATTTGACAGGTTGACAGGTTGACATTATGCTTTCTTAAAATCGACAGGGTGACATGGGGACCCCCATCTACATCCCCTCTATTCTACTGTTCAAAAAGAGGTTATCCAATCTGTGTAGGGCTAACTTTCAGCACTGGGACATAACACCAAACCGTTGTAGAGATCGAGGTTCAAAACGGATAAGGTTGCACTTTTTAGGTTGCTATTGTTCCTAAGTCAAGGCTCTTGCTCCTGTTCATCCCCCCGGACACCCATAATCAACAACTACTGGGGTAATATATTATTTCCTTTAATGCACAGGAAAAGTGGGGAACGATGGTTTCCCTGCATGGTTGTTCAGATAAATCCTATAGATTTAAGTATATAACATTTTGATTTAAGCCAGTGTCCGCTTCTCAAACTTGTCATTTCATTCGTCATTTCGATGTTAGCAAATATCTATATTCCATAACTTTGCAGAGAAAATATTCCGGAGGAATGTGGCAGTATCTCTCAACAAGGATTCAATGGTAATATGCACTTTTCATGTGCCTAGGCATAATCTATGCATTCGGAATATTTGAGGCAACACAAATGAGGAACCACTGTGTGTAAGGAAACATCTGTAAGAACGTAATTTGAAGAAGTTACCACAGGCCCTTGCCTATACATTGCCAGCATGGCCAACCCTACAAGCCGGGAAACAAAGTGTGATGATAAGAGTAGGAAAACTGACAGGCCACCATCAGCCTTCAAGAAATTCATCAAAAATACCTTCTTTAAAACAAGGTGGACGAAAATGGAGGTCGTGACCAGCATTTGTCTCTACCTTCATATCATACCCTGGGTGAGTGAGACTTAAGGAGCTAAAGCTTTTCATTTTGTTACTTTTTATGCGATGTCTGATAATGATTCTAACAATATCGACCTGAATATCTAGGGGTTTCCATGCAGATATTCTTTATATTTTCGAAAGGATTGTATACCGGAATGTTTATTGACTAAGTATTATGATTACGAAAATGTGTAGCAAATATTTGTCTTCATGCCACATGCATTTGGAAGAACACGTTTAAATGTGAAAGTAGTGAGTGAGTGACGGAGGTTTAACGCTGTACCGAGAGCCAGGGCCATTTTCACGGCGAATGTGAAAGTAGTTGATGAACAATAACTGTTGACCGTACTTTGTCCATTTACCTTGAGGTAGATAGCCAAACTATATATTTGGTATCATGATCCTGATTACCTGCTGTTGATTAATGAATATCCTTATGCTAGAAAGGATCGTTACATAGTTCTACTGTTCGAATTGATAATTACACACTGTGCGGCTTGATATTGATATATAATATAAGCAGCAAACAATGGACCGTTGTCTAAAGTTTATTTCATTTTATTGATGGAAATATCTTTTCCAAAATAAGTGATATGCATATGGGTCATTGTACCAGGAAATGTACAATTGCGGATTTTAGGGGTTTTTGTCACTCTACATGGTCCTGGATCTGGACAGTCCATCTGACATGATTATACATAGTGTTAATTGATAGAAAACACCCTAAGCTTTCAGAATCTATAGCTATATAGTTTCATTTATTGCTTATAATTGATTTGGGCATTATAAGACTTTAAAGTCAAAAAATATGTAAAAAATAGGGTTGTTCTACAATTGTAAAAATGCAAACACGTGTGTATCAGCAAATCATGAGCAGTTTTTAGATACAATAACTTTAGATTGGAGCTAAACTACTCCTGATTCATTGCTAAAATATTGAGTTATTTTGGATGGATATTTTACTTCCTATTGCACATGATACAAGGCATGGTATCAAAAACAAACATCCGTGATCATTATTTCAAGATATCATGATGTGGTGTAAAAAATACATTAGCTTTTAGCATATGGTACCAAAATGAAGGCATAGGGTAAATAAACAATGACCAAAAAAATCATAATCCTTATCTTACATGCTGAAATTTAATGAGAGCTTAATTGATTTTATACTGAATTTGATCACGGATGTTTGTTTTACATTATTACCTGCAATTTCTTAAAACTAGCATAATAGTGAATAATACAAAGTTTGTAGGTGTATTAGGGTAGACATTCATGGATAAAAATGGTAAAAGGCTTCTTCTTGATTAATCCATTGATATATATGAAAAAAGAACTATCTGTGCAAACGTCCGTGATCAAAACAAACATCTGTGATCAAAACCATGTTACTAAAAAAACATAATAATTTCAAGCTTTAGGGCATTTCCTATATAAATTATTATCTCAATATTCATATTATGGCCAGCGTCATTAGCTATAACTGAAAAACATGTATGATACCATTGCTCCTAAGTTTTGATCACGGATGTTTGTATCAACTTGTCTAATTAGCATACTAAATATATTTCATATGATATAATTGATACAAAGGCAAATTGGTATTCATCATACAATGCTCTTTTCAAAATATTACATTCTTTTTAATAGGTTTAATTCATTTGTGTGTCTCTGTTGATTTTCATTTTGATCACAAACGTTTTCTAGCATATTTACTAGAAAAAGATCATTTCATATTTTCTAAATATTCTAATTCCTTTCCAGAAAGATGTACACATGATATATCTTTCTTTTTGCAAAGGATATCATTGAAAAGGAATATTTTTTTTTTCAAGTTTTGGTCACGGATGTTTGTTTTTTATGATGACTGCTTTTACTTGGCTTAGGATAAACCTATTTAATCAAAGTTACAATTCTATATTATCCAATCATGATAGATGTAACAAAGAAAATAACTTAAAATGATACATTTTGTGATCAAGAAGTAGGTAAGATTAATAAAAGCAATACAACAAATGTTTGTGACTCAAACAAACGTTCGTGATGAAAATAAAATGATTGATTTTGTATTTATTTTCAGAAATTTGCCAATCAAAGATACTTTTCACAATATATAGATATTTCATGAATGGTAAATACTTTTTCAAGAGGAATCACTGAGAAATATATCATATGAAACACCATTTTGATCTGGTAACAAACGTTCATGACCATAAAACTAACATCCGTGATCAAAACTTACTGTTTGTTATCCTAAATGGTTGTGCAAAAAATATGCTCTGATACAATCAACTGATATGGAAATGAAATCAGAACATATAAGGGCAATTCTTAATTCATAGTAATCTTTGCTTTTAACCTTTTTGGTAAAAAGTAACAAACTCAAACAAAATAAATGATTTAAACTGCCTATATTTAATTTTCAAAAGCCAATCACAAAAAAAGTATTGTGTCATTCAACCTGACATTCTATATGATTATAGATAAACATCTAAATGATAGAAACAGCATGGATAATGCAGTAGGCCTTTAAATTATTATGGATTGGAAATTATATTGAGTTTTGGTCACGGATGTTTGTATATTCACAATAATATTTCCAGAGATCTGAAAAAAACTTATAAACAAAGGATTTTTCTGGTATAATCGAGTTTTTTTGATGCATAAATATGTATTCTTGTGAAATAAAAAGATACTTTTCATAACTTCCCAAATCTTGAAAATCATCCCTCTCAGACCCAATTGTACATTTTTCGGTATTTTGACCCATATGTATCATTTCCATATCAATGATCAGTAGAAACATCATAAAATGATATTTCTGTCTAAGTATTACCAAAAAAATCAAATTAGAAAATAATCTGTGATACACTTTTCAAACTTATTACAGGGCCTGTACTGTGGCGCCCTCTCTACCACACTGCTGGATCTGGAGTTACTAACCAACAGCTCCACCTCTCAGATAGGGCTGATGTTTACTGCAATCACCTTAGGGGCCTTGGTTGGTGCTCCCGTTGGTGGTCTCATTCTCAGTAAGGTCGACTGCCGTGCATATAATGCTGTTATATGTTGCATTTTTGCTTGCACTATAACTGCATTGCCATGGTCAGACAACTTTACAAGGCTAATGATTGTGGCTACTATACATGGGATTTTCCAGGGTGCTCAGGATTCAGGTAAGTTTATTTTGATGTTCAATAAATTGAAAATAAGAGTTTCAAGACATAACGAATACATTTTAATGACTTGCACATTTTGGTAGGATATGCACTCATATATGAGATTGTTAGTGTGTTCATTTTTACATGCACTTATATCATTATGAGATAGCAAGTATGCTTAATTTTAATATTACATTTCATTAATCTACCTTTTCCGAGGAATTACAGAGCTTCTTACTTAATTTGATGTTCCCAATAATTCGATCGACTACTATATAACTTGTTGATGCAATCCACTTCCATCACTCTGACTCATAAATAGAAAAAGGAATAATTCAAAGTGCAAATTCAAACGATCTGTGCCTTTATTTTGTAGGATTGAACGTCACAGCCCTGCTGATCTGGGGATGGGACAGAACATTCTTTTTGCAAGCTTTCCATAGTTTGTTTGCAATTGGCACTTTTACAGGGCCATGGCTGACCAAGCCATTTCTTGCACCAACAAAGCATGATACTGATGCAGATAATGACAGTATGATTATAACTACAAGCACCGTCCTTCAGGTAACGGGGAACATGACTGAGGAGGGAGATGCTGGAGGAAGCAGAGTGTATATATCTTACTTCATCATTGGTATCATAATGTTTGTTGTAGGTATTACATATCTTGTAATCTTTTTAGTAACTAGGAATGAATGTGCATGTATGAAACACAAAGAAGGAAAAAAAGAGACAAAAACATCTACCAGCCAAACCAATTACAATCGGAATCCAAACCAGAGTAAACTTTGGTACATGATACCCATGGTTGTGATGGCTTTTATGCGATTTGCGTGCTATGTTGGGTTAGAGTTGACATTTCCTGGATTCCTGATGATATTCTGTGTGACTGGCCTTGGCTGGGATAAGTCTGACAGCTATATAGCTGCTACTACCTACTGGGGCAGCTTTGCCTCATCCAGGTTTGCTGCCATATTCCTCATCATGGTGTTCTCCCCAACCACTATGGTCATTGTTGATGTGGTGCTCATGGTGCTTGGTATCTTAGTGTTGGCAATATTTGCAAACTACCATCATTTTGTTATCATACTGTGTTCAGCAGCCTTTGGGCTGGCTGGCGGATCATTCTATGGTTGTTCACAGAGCTGGGCTTATAAGTACATGCACATTTCAGCCAGAATAGGCACGATATTTACTACTGGATCTTGGTTTGGCATGGCAGCCATTCCGGCGTTGGCAGGTTTCCTTATTGATTCTATTATGGCCAAATCTTTCATATATCTGTGCCTTGTGGTAACCATTATTCTTGCAATATGCACGATAGCTTCAACTCTAATGGGACTGAAATTTGGTGCTGATGTGACAGAAACGCAAATAATAATCGAGGAAGAAAAAAAGTTGCAGTCCAAAGAGGAAGCGTGATTGATGATATCTTCGACACTCCTAGAAACTACATTTGATACTAAAATTAATACAAATGATCTGTGAGAATACTCCATGTAACTTATACAAAGAATTCTGATTATCCAGAATCGGGCTGAAGAAGCAAAGGGAGCTATAGATCTGGTCAGCAAGAAACAGCTCATTTTGAGTTCCTTTTATTGTGACATAACAGTAGTTAATAGTTCTGGCAAGATATTATGAATGTTACTTGATATAGAGTGTTGTACAATTACAGGACACATATTATCATCATACTTTGAATGTGCTATTATGGTTGCATTTTGGTGAATATACGAGAACATAAGAATAGATTAATTAACTGGAGGTGACAGAAAAATCAAAATGTACAGGTTTTTTTTAGTTGTTTCTTGTGTCCCAGATCTATATAGCGGGGTCGTTGGCCTCCTCATAGACCAACTTGGTCCGCGCTATCATGCACCAATAGGACTGTAGTATTCATGTAGTTTGTATCGTTATCACGCTAACACTGGTTCTCTGATTGCGAGGTGGGTGATTCTAATGAGTTACTCATACAACAGTAAAAGGCAAAATAACATGTCCTCATTTAAACAAGATTTTTTTTACAAGTTATGTGGTTAATCAAATGATATTACTGATTATCCCATTATTAACATTAATTTGTTTGTACATAGCAGGGCCATTCACCTTAAAAGGGGTCACTCAAACACTAAGACTGATACGTTATCGAAGTATGGAACTGCCATTAATCAAGAATCATTCTAATGAATTGATTTCATTCAAATGTGTCAAAATAGGTCTAGAAAGCAAACAATACGAGTTATATCTGAAAAGCCTTTTATCTATCATTATCGAGATTTTGAGAACAATCATATGTACATATTTGAACTTATAATTATTATGTGAAGCCCTGTCTCGTTATCACTTTTCTTTTGATTCATGTATAACACGTGTAAATATACGTCCTTCAGGGTGTGCACTGTTAATACTCGACACGATCTGAAGTACCTGGTACTGTGTATTAGGAATCAGCATGGCCTATTTATGACACCAGGTAGAAGCACTGTATACCTATGCGTCCCAACAGGTCAACTTAAAGCAGACTTGTGTGGTGTATTCAGGCGCCATCTGCAGTTCGATGTAGGCAAATTAATGCTGGCTTAGTTAGGTCAGGATAGCTAAGGTGTGAGGAGGATGTGGGAATATGGATTCCGAGTTGCTGACATGGATGTGTGGTAGTATTAGGTGGGCAGTAAAAGTAATTTCGATATGGGGGTAAGTAAGCGGAGGATCAAGTTGGAATCAGTACAAAATTGGAAGGTGAGAGCAGTCAGTGATTTAAGGGGCACAAATCATGATGCTTCAGTTTAATAATAATAATCAATTCCTTACTGAACTAACGAGTAACATACTGAACATTTTGATTTATAAAGAGATATGCACAGTTTTGATAGAGATGCATAATCCTTACAGCGTACAGTCTTTTGAACATGTTAGTTTATAGAAGATCGATTGATTATCCTTAGATATATTTCTAATTTCCCACTCCCTCCTCGGTTGTTTAAATGTTATAAGCTTAAATACTAATTCAAAGTAATATCCGCATTTCTTATAATAGACATAACAATATAATACAACTTTACACTTATGTTAGATATGATAATAGGTCTATCTACACAATATTGGACCATTTCAAAGGATAAAGTCCTCTACATATGAACATGCTCATATGGAGTCTTCTATATATTTGTTACTGAAAACATAAAATGTTTGTTCCAAAAGTAATATAACGACTCCCATATTGCATCATAACTAGAACACGTTGTTGATATGAAATAATTGAATTGCGAAAAGTGCTATTAAAAATGATAACGAGGAGATGAAAGAAGAAAACTTAAAGGTACTTGGGTGTGTTAAGCCTTTTTTATATTGACCAGCCAAATTTCTTTTGATGAAAGTTTATATCTATAAAAGTAAATGTGTGTGTATATATCTGATATATGCATATATAAATAGGGAGCCTGGTTTTCAGAATTATTACAAAATCTGATGGATTTATATACAAATGATGACATAAACATGATATGATGATCTATTCAAACACAATAATAGATTATGACATACTAACATTGCGAGGAAGAGATACTGAAAACAATTATCTCAAAAATTACAGTAAGTCACGGTATGTATTATGTAGTCTTTTAACAATATTTTTAAACATGAGTGCATTCTCACAGTATTGTGATCTAACATCCAATTCATCCCACAGTATAGTGGCTCTATAATAGGGACTATTGCGATATCTTGAGCAAATTTGTGCAGGTACCTTGAAATTCTTTTTTAGTGACCTTCTAGTTCTTATAGTTGGAATTACTATATTATATATGTTTCTACTAGACAGGTACATTAAATACAGAAGTTGAATGATACGACGCTGTTCCAGGCTAACCAAGTGTACATCCGCATGCAACCTTTCAATTCCTTGATGTCAAATTGTTTCAAAAACAGAATATCCTTTTTAGTTCTTGATACACCTCCAGGCCCATTTCCAGAAATTTTTGTGGGGGGGGGGGGGGGGGGGGGGAGTGACCATATCCAAAAAGTGGACCTTTTACAATAATGGAATTCAAAGTATAGGAAGAGGATTGATGGCCAAAAGAATTTGTTGTGTCCAGCTAACATAGGTAAAAGAAAAAGAAAGGCTAGGTAGGTCAATTTTTATTTTTATTGCTTTTTAGACCCAGGTAATGTTGGAAATGAATACAATATTATATAAACCATTTCTAGCGACTAAAAAACATGTGCTTGGCATCTATACGCTGTCCCCTTTCTGTTTGAAAAGAATTATGAAGAAAAATCCTGAAATAAAGTAGAGTAGCACCCAAAATGCTGGGCCCTGACCTAACTTTTTTAGGATTTGGTTTCATTTTAGGAATACAAGAGGGCTGACAGGGGTACCAGAGGGACGAAGAGTCGAACACAGGTCGAGAAAGGTGTAAGAACAGGTCTCAAGGTAAACAGAATGTCTCAACACACAGAAAGGATGTTCACTGCCGGAATTAACCATTACAGAGAATTTTCTTTAGCTCTCTAATAATACCAATCTAATCAAATTGGATAATTTTCAAGGAAGTTACAGACACGACTGTTGGTCTTCATCAAAATGGCAAAAATGTGTGGCTCCTGAAAATGTATCTAAAATTGTATCTTCGTTTTAAAAAAAAAAAGAATGTTTAGAGTGGGTTAAGGATAGACACCAGTGGTTGAGGCGTGAATGGTGCGTCTCCTTTCAGTAACAAAACCTGTAAATTGTAAAATTTACATTTATTTTTTGAACATCCATATCTAACGAAGTATTTATTCTAGGCCTTTGAAATTTTTGGCAGAACTTCTTGATGTGCAAAAGGAGGGAAGTATGTCTCAAAATTTTGATTTAGGCTCTAGTTCGCTTTTTATGAAATGTAGAAAATGATACTTTAAAAAATTCTTTAAAAATTCCCCATTTTTTGCCGTTTTTGACCGTAAAATAAAATTTAGGCCCTTAATCAAAATTCTGAGATACGCTTCCCTGCATATAGTTCTTATGAAGGCTTGTGTGAACGCTTTTTCATGTCACTTGAATATTGAGCGAGATATATATGTTCAAAATAATAAAGAGAAAAAATCAAATGAAAAATTACAAAGTCTCCATTCTGAATTCTTTTGACAGTTGATTATAGAGAAAAATATGAGCTTTTAAATGATGTATAGCATGTTAAGATCAAAGCGATATTAATGAATTCATGTGTGGTTCTCTGAAAAGGCCGTCGACCACTGGTGTCTATCCTTAAAAGAATCCTACACAAAATGTTGATTTAAGACATTTTCATCTTTTTTTCTCACAAATCTGCCCATATCTCCCTTGTTATTACCCTTAGAGCTTAAGATATAACCCCCTTGGAGCATCCTTTCTATGTGTTGGCTCACAGATAATGAAGCCCTATTTCCAGAAAATGGACCTGGCCTAGCAAAGGGTGGTTGACGCATATCCCACGCCACCTCCCCCCTGGATATGGGCCTGACCTCCCAGGTGGTGCCCTTAATGGTAGTGAGCACCTTTAATTCGGAAGATGGACGTTGTTTTAGATCGAATAAAATACACCGTGATCTGGCTGACACTGCATCATTTTAAGCATAACAAGTATCTTTTGCATACATGTATAACCCTCGTAATGACTGCTCTTTCCTTAAACTATTAAAATATTGTGTATATGTCAAGTGTAAAAGAAGTGAAAAAGAAGTGAAAAAAAAAAAAAATAAAAAAAAAAAATAGACCTTTTTCAGTAGTGCGGTGTCCTGCTAGACGATAGACCTGGGGGCTATTCCATAAAAGGATACGAACATTCATAATTATTCATATTTCGTTCCAGAAACAAGATGTGCACAAATATATCATTTCTGCGAACTGTTAGCAGCAGACCAAATGTGTACCTAACTTTCCATTATCTGCGAAGTGTAATTTAGTGTTCATGAGTCATTTTTAATATCAAAATATTTCATTCAACATAATGAATCAACGATAACCGATAACGTAATTTATATGAGGCACTATGAAAAGGTATATTCTATAAGGAATCCGTTGGTGACAACCAGTTTAAAATCAGTTGAGAACTCAAGGAGATATAAAAGAAAAACATAAAATTATTCAAAATCCTATATTTTGTGCATTTTCTGCATAGCTACAAGACTTAGTTATCATTCAACTTTTGACATTACACACACTTTTCCTTACGAACACTATTTGCGCAAAAATTCAAGGTAGTAAGTACTATGGCAGGTACGCACATTTTTTTGGAACAGCAACCAGAACCTTGGAAACAGTTTGGGTATGGTTTCCTATGGGACCTGGCTCAAACTGTTGGACACTAGGCGTCTATGGGAGGCCTCACTGTGCAGGTTCGCGGGAAATGCTACATTACACGCTGTGCAAGGTTCGCACATGATCACCAATACTATCTTTTCATATTTTCTTTTATTATTATTAATCTTTAGTTCGCGGTCGAAACATCATTGTTTTCTAGTAATACTTAGTAAAGTTACTTGTATTACTTTCATCATTTACTGTTATCATCGTAAAATTAAATGTATTCACGTAATGGCATGATCTATATTTTCGAATCGCAATGACTGATACATGCATGGGATTAATATCATTGTCTGTATAAAACATATGTATAGATGTCGTGCTCATATCGGACATTCAAATACAAGGTTAGGTTTGTTGGGCATGAAAATCGTGCATCCATCTGCGCATCGCTCTATCCATCTTGGCTTTATGCATTTCATTGAAAATTAAGCCGACAAAGAAGAAAAAATACTTGAACAGAAACGTCTGGAAACTTTAGTTGTCAGGGTTTTAATTGTGTCTATAATAACAGGATAATTTCATCGGCGGCACTCATCTTTTTGGCTACTGGACAATTGAATATCTTGTTACTTAGTGAACCTTAGAGGAAAATATCCATAGATTACATATATCATAGTTTTGATTAATATTGTGCAGGAATTATTGTAACCCCGTCCAACGATGGTAATGCTAATACGATTACATCAGTTTCTGTAGCACTTCTCAATCTTTCAATTCTGTCGATACAAAAAAAAACCATGGGAGCTAATCAAAAATCATCCACAATATCTCATGGCGGTGATTTGAGGCACACACGAAGAAATATCCACCCATAAAACATCCATGAGAATTCGTGGACATGAAAGTTTCTTGCAAAATCATACTAAAATCATTCCCATATTGCACTTATTCACAGATAGTACGTTTTAAAGTTTTTTTAGAAGGACATTGGAACTCTTTAATGGTTGAAAAAACTGAAAATAATGAAAACAAGAATCCACGAGATTTCATGGTTACCAAACGATCCACGAGAACAAATTGTGTGATCGTGGGTTCTCATGGCACATAATTCACATGGATGTTTTTGGGTTGGTCCCCCAGATAAGTAGTATCTACTTAAGTGGCCTAGAACTACGATTAAATGTCCTTATTCCCAATACATGCCTTGACCTGACCTACATTATGCAGACTATTCTGGCGTGATATCAGGACCCACATGTGCCCTATGAATGTGACCGCCAAAGGCCCGTTCCCACATATCCCTCCAATAAAACATTATTACAGGCTATCTGCCAAATCATAATGCATCACAAAAAGGCTGGTGTAACATTATTGTACTCTAAAGAATTGTTTAGAATTAGGAGCAACTAGCGAATAGTAACTTTATGTTCAAAACTTTCTATCTTTCCATTGTGTTTAACTGTAAATAACTTTTACCCTTGATGATCCTCATAGTTATACCCATATTCATGAGGATAATTTGCTCTAGGTTGGCCTTCTTACATAACTTCATTATCTTATTCGATGTTTATTATAAATCAACCAACAACAGCATGTTGACTGGGAGAGAACATTATCTTTATTTCTAAAGATAAATGACTTCAGAATATAGAATTCCACATAACAGATCCATGTATAATGCAAGTATATTTAAGTTTTAAAGATGGCCTGGCACATGTACAATAAAAGTCCTATTACATTGTACATAATAATACCAGACAACTGTGGTCTGCTTTTCTTAGTTTCCGCTGTCCCCTTCACACAGCCCTTCCTTCTTTTATCTCCATCTCTTATGCTTTCCCTTAATTCCTATTGCGTTCCACCACTAGCATACTCCTCGCCTCTCCACCACATAGTATCTGTAAGGTCCTAGAATGTTAATCTAATGTGTCCTGAATTATCTCTGCTCGTCTCTTAGTTTGGCGGGAAATGTCTCCCTGCAATAGGCTTGAAGAATACAACTGTGCAGTCTCGTTAACACGTGTTCTACTCACACTACTAAATTTGTTGACAATATATCTTAATTCACGCATACCTAGCCCATAACCATTGACACATCAAATTTAGAATCATAGGCTGGAGATTATTCCAATGTCTAGATCATTAAACTTAATTGGTTTCGGAAACTGCATCTCTTTAAGGTCTGTCTTTGGATGTGTTATTACTGTTAACAAATCACGATAAGTACAATTTTATATCAATGTCCGCAGCTCTGTCTAAGAGTTAAATATTTAGGGTATGTATATACCATATGCTGAATGATTATTGTTAATTATATATCTTTGTACGTTAATATGTTGTCTTCACAATGGGAAACAAACGTCCTTCTAGAGTAAACTTCTTTTTGGTAGAACAATACTGGTGACACATACAAAAGGCGCCCAAATTACTGATATCTACTGTAAGGTTCTATTCGTGCATGTCATTGATTGTGTGACGTTCCTCTGTAGTTCGGGGTTCCTAATTCTACAGCAAATGGACATGGGGGCTCTCAGTCAGACGAGAGGTCCGAACAAGAAACCAAGATGTGAAATGAAGAGCTGTGCCTCGCGCATGAGGGGGAATGAGTGGCTCAATTTGGACTTTGGTATTCGGTGTTGGTGGGGGGCTGTCTCAGTCCGCCGGAACCGGGGTATCTCGGACATCGGGACAGGGGGAACGGTGCATCCACTACCAGATGGAGGACATGGGGGAGGTATGGACACGATGGGGGTGGATTCCTGCAGTCCGTCGGCAGTGGGCGTCCTTTCTCATGTGCCTCTCCAAGGTGTCAGCTCTTCGGCGTGTCGAGAGTATTGGGCCGCCGCTCACCTAAAGGGTGGTAGCGTGGGGCCGAGCCGGTCACAACTTCATACTCCCAACCACCGGGGAACTGCTCATGATCTCAGGTTTCTGGGTCTGTTCGGTCTTCCGGCTTCGTACCGTCGGTCGGGCTAATTCGGGCCTTCGGGCCATGTTTCCGTCCTTTGGGTCTTCGGACCCCGTACTACTTCTTAATCTATTTTCTAAGAACTTCTACTAATATTATCTCATGTTTTTAGGTTATCTAGTTACTTCCGATCATCTTATCAACTTAGACCCCTTTTTGGGTGTTACCAGTGACCCTGGATGTATAGTCTACCGAATTCCTCAAGTTAGGTAAATGTACGGGTAAAAAAAGCAATAAACATGCGAGAGAAGTGCAGATTTTCCGTAAATAGGCAGTCATATTCCTGAAACCCAATATAATTATTATACTTTTGCAATTCTTTCACATGTTTTCCGTACGTTTTCCATACATTTTACCTTTAAAACACCTTATTTTACGGAATATTATGTAATATAGGCTGATTCCTAAAGTAATGATACATTGATACCTAAAATTATGAGTTTTTTAACGAAGTTACCTTATCTATCAAAATATAGAGGATATGGGACCTCAGGTGGTCCCGTAACTTTTAGACCTCAAATTTCTTCGCACATTGATAACTATGTTTGCATTTCCTGTATTTTTAGGTATCCGTAGATGTTATAATCCAATGTATGCTATCGTATGTGAAGCCACAATACTTTATCTTAATACCCACGATTTTAGTTTTCGCATTTATAGAAATGTATTTTCAATTTCTGTATTTTTTCTCATAATTTCAGTACATTTTCTTCATTTGCGATAGCTATATGGCTCCGTAATCAGTAATGTACATTAGGAATTCGTTCATAGCATTGATGCCAAACATCCAATCGACAAGCAAAATCATACTCTACTTATTCAATTACCATGGCCATTTGGATGATTAGTTAGTGGATACTATTCATACAATGACGAAGCTCTGACCCATAAATCACTAGATAAATTGAAGTTATCAAGGTAATATTCAATTTAAATATTCAAGTTTCTCATTTTCTGCTTACATTTCTTTGAAATATGTGACATTTTACGTGATATGGTGACCTAGATGGATATTAGGTAATTTGTTCTGAATCCATTATTGAGCGATTTATTGATAAAAACAAGTACAAAATACACATTTTCATCCAAATTTGCACATGGGTAGAATTTTTTTTAGAGATCATGACTATATCGACAGAACCCTTCTATCTACTCATGATCATTGCATTATGGGTAATCTGGCATGGAATATTCGATCATAAAGGATGATATAATAAGCAATGGTACCATGTTTCCATAGCAACAAGATGATAGAATGTTAAGATTGCATGGATAACAATGTTAAGCAATGGTACCATGTTACCATAGCAACAAGATAATAGAAAGTATTTTTTTCCCTTAAATTGAAAACTAGCAGTTGATTGAGGATCTGTAGGAAAAAAGTATAGTGTATTGAATAATTAGAATAGAAAATAAACTGAATATTTTTGAGTAAAACTGCTTTATATAACTAGGTTTGATATCCAAACGAAGCACATGAAATAAAACAGGGGTGCTAAAGTGTCTATGGCGTGAGAATTCAACTTAGCATATCTCAGCTCCTACTGGGATTATTTTCCTGAGAAAAGAGTAACGACTACAAACAGTAATACCATTTTTCTGTAACCCGAGTGAACTTTTCCACCAGTGTTAACATTCTTTTCAACTTTGGGTCTGTAAAGGCCATGATCCACTTTGCGATTTTGAGCAGACCGATTTTCTTCTCATGCATTTTTCACATATTTGGAATCAATTTTCCTGATGAAAATACAATAATTATTTTTCTGATATGCATTATTCTAAACTCTTTGGAAAAGTGTATGTTGTATAAGGTTAATGACTATTTAACAAACCGATTTTCAAAATCGGCCCAAAATCGCAACGTGGATCATTGCCGTAATAGTAGTCCTATTTATCCGTGGTGCTGTCACTGCCGCCGCCTTGGTCTCCTTTTCTGACAGATCTCTTGTGTAGTCTTCCATGACTGCATCATAACTTTTCTCTGCCATTTTCTGCCTTCTGTGCGTACTTTCTATCCTGTCTCCTTTGTAAGGCACATCCTCATGTACAACTAGTCAGGACTATCATAGAACCACTCACAACATTTTTATAATGATCAGGGATAAACCTATGGTCACAAAGCGGATACTCTATGCCTTGTTGTGGGTATGGCCCTTTAGTTTTTTTTATTTTCCCCTTCTAATTTTCTTCAGTTCTCTTTCTCCCTCTTCCGTTCCTCCTCCAATGTTATAACATCATCTTGTACATGCATTCACGTCATTAACGATTTCATATACCGCTCTCCTGCTAACCATAGAGGAGAGCGTCCTATGTGACCTTTGACCGTTAGATTTAAAATAACTGGGTAATTACACTTTCTTCTGATTCAGGTTGCCCTGTTTCCACCAGTCGATTTTACTACCGATTTGTTGGTAACTTATTACTTTTAAATGATAATATGGCAAAGGATTATATCTCACATACCATTTGAAAGAGAATTAAAAACCTTTTCTAATGGTATAATTATAACATGTTCATGACGAACCAATGTTCCCACTGCCGATTTCTGAAATTGATAGTAAAATGGGTTGAGGGAAACAGGGCTTAGTCATGCTCTGGTTGCTCACTGGTTCATCTTAGCCCCTACGTAACTTGTCACGCTCTGCTTGTACTTTGACTGCCGATTTCCATAAGCTGTGTTTAATCAGAAAGATATTATCTTTCTGATTAAACACAGCTGTTGTAGAAGATAGACACTTTAATAATTTTATAAATTCAAAACCGTTCTCCTTTTTCACTAGTAGTTTTGGTTATCTTTATACACCTATTCAACTTTCCGATTAGAAATTTCAAGAAATTTCTGATAGTGCAATGAAAAAAGAAACTACTGATAAGATCTGATTTTATCACCCTGACCCCGACATCATGCTCACAACGGCTGCCAGTTGGTTGAATATCTACTAGTGCTCACTTGCCAGACAGGGACCAGTCCGGAGTCTGACGTTTAGAGAAAGTACACTTCTTGTCCACAGAGCTAAAACTAATACTTTATTCAAGATGGAGGACTCAAAATTATCCAGGAGCACCATAAGACCCCAGGAAGAGATGGAGGTGTTGGGGGACGGGGATGATAAGCTTAGCCCCCCACCTACACTGTTCAAGAGATTCCTGAATGCAACTGTTCTAAAGAAAAAATGGACCAGGATTGATATACTGACTAGTATGTGTCTCTACATCCACGTTCTGCCATGGGTAGGTGACCATTGGACGTTTCTAGAAGGTAGCGAATACCATAGTTTGATTTTGATACCACAGGCGTTGGCACATAATTAATACCAACTCGTCACGACCGCTTCGTTGGATCGGGATAAGTTGGTGTGTGTCATTCCCTTACGACGGGATTGCTGGCATAATTCCCAACAGATCCGTCGGTTCAGGAATCATGAAAATGTTGAATATTATCAACTCAACTGTCGGGTCTGTAAAGCCAGTATCCAATATTGTTTTTGACATACATGTTAAGGTGGTAAACATGGTACAATACATAAAGTAAATTCAATCAAAGTGGATAGCTTCCTTTGTAGCATAGAACATATTCTAGAGATAAAACATAGAAAGAGTACTATTTTATCAAATATTTATCATTATATGTGGTTTACATATTGCTGTATCTTAAAGGAAAATCAGAAAGCAATGCTAGTCATAATCAGGTAATAGTGCATGCATACTCAAATCACAATAGGCACTTAATTTGCAGAATTGTGTCCTTTGTAAGACAAGACTCCTTACTTCATTTGATAAGTAAGTTTGAGTAAGTAAGTACAGTACTGTCTAGTACAGTTAAATAAGGGGCCCTTGATGGAGAGGGTGGTGGGGGTCCTATTGTCGCATGTCAAATTTAAGAAACGTCCATGTGGCCCTTTCGAATTTAATAAATTGTGATGCAGCCCTGTCGAATTTAGGAAAGTGTAATGTCGCCCTGTCAAATTTAATAAAGTGTAAAGTCAAATGTCACTATGCCTAAAAAGGGCCGTGTTGCTATGTCGAATATAGGCGTCTAGGGCCATAGATAAGGTTTTTGGAAAGGGTTGACCGGGTCAGGTCACAGCATATAATATATACATATCTACATTTATAGATAAGCCTGGAGGGCCACCCTGTGCTGCAACAGCAGTAAACATTATCAGAAATGTTAAATTACACAACTAAACCCACAAACTACTATGTAAAACTTGTCATCTAGTCTTTTTTAAACTATTCCCATACTAGATGTTACAGTTTGGATGTTTAAATGGTTTTCCAAACTGACCAGAATCTACATCTGAATGGAGGTCAGGATGATTGAGTTGTCTTTTTCTCTCTGTTCAAGTGGGTGATCATGAATAAGGAGAGTGCGGTAGGCAGGCATGGCAAAGGGGGCAGGCAAGACTATTATTGAAGAAATGGGAGGGAACATACAATCAAGCGTAAATAATTCTTTATGAGAAGGACTGCCAAGAATCTTCCCGAAACCAAATCCATATCACGCGAATAAAGCATTACAAGTTGTTGTCTCTTAATAAGGAAATTAATTCATAATGGTTTGTAGTGACTTCGAGATTTTCAATTCTCCTGGAAATAATTATGAATATTTTGGTTATTTTCTTCATCAGAAGTTCAATAGATATTGATGTCAATCACTGCAGTTCTTCTAATGTGAGGCGTATTAATTCTTTTTCAAATCGTTATTGCTGAATGTCATTATGTCATGTTATGGGAAATTCATAATGAAAAAATTATGTTTAAAAGACTAAGGTACAAAACTCTAATTCTAACCTGATATTCCTTGAATCGCCGGCATTTTAATTTGAAAAAAGTAGAGCTTGAACCAAATAGAAGTAAACCACACATATTGTATGCAGAATGGTACTAAATGTCAAGTTTACGATGGTTTCTACATAATCTTTACATGAGGGTGGTTGCTTTATCTAGTACAGAATTGGCTATTGAGATTGTGTTTTTAAATTATGGGAGCTTTAAGAGGTAATATAAAACTAAACACAAGCAGATAGGTTCAAGACATCATTCAATAACTGTGACCACCATAAGTGCAAACTATTTAGAATAAAGGTAATTTGGAATATTTCTAAGATACTAATTCTGAATGCCTATGCTGGTAGAGGACTGGATCAACTCAATACATTCATTTCAAAGTTCTAGCCTGGCATCACAGTTTCACGGCAGGACATGACCGTCTCACAGCCAGTGGTGGTAGGGTGGCCTGTGCAGCCACCTAACCATAGCTGAAGGAGGGGAAGGTTTGACGTCGGAATAGCTGAGAGTTTCTACTGTAAACTCTTCAATGTAAATCCCCTAATAAAATATCCCTATTGACTTAAGATTCGGTACATTTTGGGATTAACTTATGTGTATCTGACTCTTGTTTACAGTCATACCTACTATTAGTATTCATCCAGGTTGGTGGGATGGTGACTCCCCCCCCCCCCCCACACACACACACCAAAAAGAAAAAAAGAGAGAGAGAGAAGGAGGAGAAGGAAAGAAAAAGGGGAAAAAAAGAAGAGGCATTGACTAGATGTGTTTGAGGGCCCCTTGGCCTCTCAGGTCCACCCTCACTCTCCTCCTTTAACCTGAGGGGCCCCCTGGCCTCTCAGGTCCTCCCTTACCCTCCTCCTTTAACCTCAGGGCCCTCTGGCCTCTCTGGTTGACCCTCACCCTCCTTCTTTAACCTGAGGCTGCCCTGGCCTCTCAGGTCAGCCCTCACTCTCCTCCTTTAACCTGAGGCCCCCTGGCCTCTCAGGCCCACCTTCACCCTCCTCCTTCAACCTAAGGGCCCCTTGGCCTCTCTGGTGACCCTCACTCTTTTCCTTTAACCTGAGGCCCCCCTGGCCTCTCAGGTCCACCTTCACCCTCCTCCTTTAACCTAAGTGCCCTTTGGCCTCTCTGGCGACCCTCACTCTCCTCCTTTAACCTGAGGCCCCCCTAGCCTCTCAAGTCCACCCTCACTCTCCTCCTTTAACCTGAGGCCCCCCTGGCCTCTCAGGTCCACCCTAACCCTCCTCCTTTAAGCTAAGGCCTCCCTGGCCTCCCTAGCCTCTCAGGTCGACCCTCACTCTCCTCCTTTAACCTGAGGCCCCCCTGGCCTCTCAGGTCCACCCTCACCCTCCTCCTTTAACCTGAGGCCCCCCTGGCCTCCCTGGCCTCTTAGGTCGACCCTCACTCTCCTCCTTTAACCTTAAGGCCCCTTGGCCTCTCAGGTCTACCCTCACTCTCCTCCTTTAACCTGAGGCCCCCCTGGCCTTTCAGGTCCACCCTCACCCTCACCCTTTAACCTGAGGCCTCCCTGGCCTCCAAGGTCGACCCTCACTCTCCTCCTTTAACCTGAGGCCTCCCTGGTGTGATGAATGCCTATTCATCCAAATACGTAAAGAGACCAAATAAGAGAAAATAAGGTAATATGACAAAAAGTATATATGTTCGTAAAAGGAACGAAAGTGTGAAGGAACGAATATGTAAAAGAACGAAAGTGTAAAAAGCCCGAGAAAGAGGCCCGAATATGTAAAGGAACGAAAGTGTAAAGGAACGAATATGTAAAGGAACGAAACCCGGAAAGATGTAAACCGGAAGTGGTATGTAAACCGGAAACGAGAAATGTAAACCGGAAGTGACGTCAGTTGTAGATCACGTGACCGAAAGCAGCTAATCAGAGCTGACCTCTAGGGTATATAAAGGGGCGGTGAGGCCCGAATAAACAGAGTTCTTTAACAGTTCTCCTTGTGTCCAGACGTGTCTTCTTCCCTTAAACAACCGCTGAGATGAGCCGATACGAGTTAATTAACCAGAAGTTAGAGAAAAACAGTAGAAGTTCAAGTAGAAATTTAGGACGAGGGCCCGACGGCCCGAGGAACGGGAACGAGGAACGGAGGACCGAGGTAGGGCGCGAAGGCCCGAAACTGTCCCGGATGGGGTCCCGGAAGTGTAGGCGCAGAACGGCACGAAGGACCGGAACACGGAGCGGAGACCCGAAGTCCGCGAGGACGACGGCGCGGCTGGCTCGGCCCCACGCTACCAAACAATAGGCGACCGTCGGCCCGACGGCCCCGCGGACCGGAATCCGGGGTGGACCGCCCTGTCGAGGTGAACACCGGCCTGGGAGATAGAGCGAGACGAACCACGACCTCCCCTTACCCCTACCGTAATTTCCCTTCCCCACAGTCCTCCGTCTGACATCGAGCACCGATTCCCGACCGATTCGCTCAGCCCCCCCCTCGTGCGCGAGGCACGACTCTAAAAACACATCTCGGTTCTTGGCCCGGATTCCCCATCCGCCCGAGACCCGAACAATCCCCACGTTCCTCTGCTGTAGGAATCGGCAACCCCGACTTACCAGAGAACGTCACACTGGTGGCAGCGGTGGTGCTGAATTAGCACATACGGACTTGTGGATGCTGAGTGTTTCGTCGAAATTGGATACTCATGGCGACAGCTGCAGTCTTTGATCAGATGGATTCTGACATCGCCTTCAAGGAAGGTGGGGAGGAGAAAGGAGGTGCGAAACCCGAAGTCGAAGGGGAGGACACGACCATCATGGATAGGCGGTTTAACTTCATAGGAACGTCCACCCCGACGGATGAGCAGAATGCGCGGGCTCAACAACAACAGACTGGCCAGGTAGGAGCGAGTTTGAAGAAGTTTAGCTTAAGACCGGAGAAGTATGATGGAAAACCAGACTTCGAGGGATGGATCAACCAATTCGAGGAGTATGCGGATTTGGGACGTTGGACGACCGAGGAGAAGGCGGCGATGCTCTTTCTTTCGCTGACGGGAACGGCACGAATGTACTTTGTCGGACTCCCGGACAGGGAACGACTCCGTTACCCGGCGAGAGTGGAGGCGTTGCGCCGGAGGTTCGGTCAGGAGAAGGATACGTGCAATGCTCTGCAAGAATTGGCGGGATTGAAGCGTGTGAAGAACTAAACAGCGAAGGAGTTGGCCGATAACGCCCGGCGGTTGGCATCGAGGGCCTACTTCTCCAATGACTATGCCAGCCAGGAAAAAGCGGCATTGCACGCGTTCCAGGCTGCAGTAGGGGAAGACCTTCAGCTGAAGTGTGCAGAGAAAGGATGCAAGACGTTAGAAGAGGCGGTGGAGGTGGTAGAGATACAGGAACGATACTCACGCCGCCTCTTGCGGGCAGTGAAACCCGAGGAGGACGCCAATACACAAATCATGGCCTTAAAGGTAAATACGGGTGACCAACGCAGCGCCACCTGGTGTGATTTTATTTTCATTGCAGGAATTTCTTAAAATTTCACCCAGACATCGTGGAGTACTTAAGAATGACAAATGTGAAAATATGAATGGAAGAAAAGAAATTTCTGGGAAGGAAAATTAGGTAGTTCTAGATAATTATACAGATATTTCCCATTTTTCCCATATTTTGGAGGATAAAATGAAATTTTGCACGGTGACCTATGGTTTTCTTTCGTTTATATCACTCATAGTGATCCTACCAGCACATCTGCAGAATTTAAAGTAAAAATCACGGTTATTTATTATTAAATGTGGAAAAATTTACATTTTGCCAATTGGCCCTAATAGTAAAGAGTGATATTTTCATATGGACATATCTCTAAAATTGATATGGTGACATATGATTTTTAAAGTGTTTTTATGTTACTTATGCAACCCTCTAACTACCCTGTGAGTTTCAAAATTTTGTCACGGTTTTCAAGAAATCTTACTTAACACCCGTATTTACCTTTAAAGGGAAAATTGGAGGAGATGATGAAGGAATTGGCAGAAGAACGAGAAGCTAGGAGACAGGCAATGGCCCGGAGAGAGGCTTACAAAAAAAGAAAAGAAGATCTGGAATGTCACCAATGTTACCAGAAAGGCCATTTCGCGAGGGATTGCTCTCAGCGTCAGGGAAACGGACAGTCGCCGTCGCAGTAAGCGCGGGGCCCCCTTCGGGCGCGGCGAGAGAAGTAATAGGCATGGGAGAATGTGGACTTTATGTGGCCGGAACAGTAGGAGAGAGTGTCGTCCGTTTTTTAGTCGATACCGGATCCATGATTAGTTTGCTGTCGGACCGTCTCTGGAGAGAGTGGGGACAAAAATGGGAAGACCTGGACGGATACAAAGGACGCCTCTGCTCCGTGGATGGTAGTCCGTTGCGATGCTACGGATGTACGAATCTGTCGGTACAATTGGGAACACGTGTGTTGCAGTGGACATTCATGGTAGCAGACATCGGTAGAGATGAAGGAATCCTCGGAAACGACTTCGCGGTGAAATACCGGCTAACAGTTAAGCCCCATGCGAGTGCTGTCTTCCTGCCCGCCGAAGGAGGGGGAGAGGGGGAACGAATCCCAGGAGTGGAACGAAGAACGGATGGGATTCGGGCAGTTACCGTCGGAGGACAGGTCGTGAGAATCGAGGGGACGACGGAAATACCCCCACTCCAGGTGACCCGAGTAACAGTAGTAGCGAGAGCAGACATGGGACAAAGTGGACAGCTGGCTGTCATCACAGGCACTGGATTACCAATGGGACTGGAAGTGATCCCAGGAACGGTGACGTTGGGAGAGGAGAATGAAGTTTGGGTGGCCAACCGAGGGACCGAGAGGGCGAAACTGGAGACCGGCAGAGTCCTCGGAGAAGCCACCTTCGTACAAGAAGTACGAGGTACGGAAAACGATGTAAAAGAACCACCCGGAGCGCTCACCGAGATGATAGAAGAGGCTAGGAAAGGTCTAACCCCGGAGGAAGAAGGACAATGGTGGCTTGACACGGACGCCAGTGACGTGGGGACGGGAGCCGTGCTATCACAGGAGCAGAGAGGGGTGGAACGGGTAATAGCTTACACAAGCAAAACCCTGGAGTCGAACGAGCGAAAGTATTGCACCACGCGGAAGGAACTGTTAGCGGTGGTGCGAGCTTTGAAACATTTTCGGTGCTACATCTACGGTCAACGCGTCATCGTCCGATCGGATAATAGCGCGGTTAGTTGGCTGCAAAGAAGTAAGGAACCGATGGGGCAGGCTGCCCGGTGGATTGAGACCATCGACTCGCATGACGTGTCGTTCCAACACCGACCGGGTAGGAAGCATGGGAACGCCGACGCGTTGTCCCGGTATCCGTGTAAACAGTGTGGAGAGGAACACGAGGGTACCGAGAAAGTAAGAGTAGTGACGCGGGCCCGGGGGTATGAGCCCGGATGGTCCCCGCAGGAGATGAAAGCAGCGCAGAGGAGGGATCGAGATATAGGACCGATTATCGCACGGATGGAAGAGGATGCGAACCGGCCAGGTTGGGAGGTCATATCTCCGGAATCCCGAGAAACAAAGATCCTATGGAGGCAGTGGGAAAGACTGAGCCTAATGGATGGCGTGCTGCATCGGAAATATTGGGAACTGGAAGGACATGGTTGGAGGAACCAACTGGTCGTCCCGAGAGAGGAACGGGCCGAGTTGGTGAGAGAGTACCATGGAGGAGCGGCGGGAGCGCACCTGGGAGTCGCCAGAACGACGCCCCTGTTGGAACGAGGGTTTTACTGGCCGGGACTCCGAGAGGACGTGCGGAAGGAATGTCGAGAATGTGACTGCGCGTTGTTAAAAAGAGGACGAGGAAGACGGGAGCCGTTGCATCAGTACATAGTAGGGGAGCCGATGGAATGGCTGGCCATGGATGTTTCGGGCCCGTACCCAGTCACGAAACGAGGAAATAAGTACTGCCTGATGGTGGGGTGCTATTTCACCAAGTGGCTGGAGTGTTTCCCGATCCCGGATCAGAAGGCAGTGACAGTAGCGGACAAGCTGGTCGAAGAAGTAGTAGCAAGGTACGGCGCGTTTCGGGAACTACACTCGGATCAAGGCACGAATTTCGAATCCGAGGTGGTCGCTCAGGTCTGTGCACTGTTTGGAATCCACAAAACGAGGACGACGCCGTATCACCCCCGGAGCGACGGATACATAGAACGAAGTTTTCGCACTTTGGGGTGCTGTCTGAAAGCTAGCTGCCGAGCGACAGGCCGGGAATGGGATGAGATGGTCCTGCTCGTGATGATGAGCTATAGGGCAACGCCGCAAGCCAGCACGGGAGTGACACCGAACATGATGATGCTGGGCCGACAGACCATGATGCCGCGGCAAGCGATATATGGGAGACCTCTAGGACCGGAGGAGGAACCTCGACGGGTGGGCGACTACGTGGAAAGCCTGGAGAAAGGGCTAGTCGCGGCCTATCGGGAGGCCCGGACGGGGCTGAAGCGAGCCGCCATTCATCAGAAACATGAGTACGATGGAAAGGTGACTCGGCGGGAATACCACGCCGGAGAACTGGTCTGGGTGCACAATACGGCAGTGGATAGGGACAAGGGAACGAAGTTGCGATTTCCATGGATAGGCCCTGCACTGATCGTCAAGGTGCTTGACCGAGGACGGGTGGTAGTACGGAAGAAACGAGGAAGACCGGGGGGGGTGGTTCATGTGGACCGCCTGGAACCCTACCGAGGACACGCTGCGCCAGCCTGGATGGTAGCTGACCAGCAAGGATACGAGGCTGCACAATAGATGCTTGGGGTGGGGCGCGCTAGGTCACGTGATGGAAGCGGGGAACCCCCTTTTTGTGATAAAATCGTTCTCGTGTCTCGATTCCGCAGGTGGAAGAGGACCAAGGGAACGACCAAATAGGCGCTACACAGAAAGGCTTTGGCCAAAAAGGACTGATCAACCTGGGGCCATTGAGTCGGGGCGGTGCGTTGACCACTACAGTAGGCGTGCAGGTCGTTAGGCTGTAGAGGATTGCTACCTAGCTGAAGATTGGTTCTCTTGCGGATGTAATATAGGTGGGAAATGCGGGGTTGGAACGAAAAACGGCGTTCTGGAGCCATGGCGGCCCGAATGTCTAAGTAGTCCCACGTAGCCGCTTTCCGGTCAGTCCGAAGGAACCACAGCGTGGAAAAGATGGTTAGATTACGACGAAAGACAGACCCGGCGGCAAGCTGACGAAGACTTTTAAAGTAATGCTGACTTGGTAATACTGCGTTACAGCGTCCCGGAGACCGGAGGAGAGTAGATGCGGCACTCTCGGGAACACCGGAGGAACAAACGGACGGTTGTAAAAGGCGAGGCCTGAAACGAGGACGGGCTTTAAAGTAGGTCGTAAAAGAAGTGAAGATGAAAAAGAGAATGGGGCGGCGGCGAGAGGATAATAACGACGAGCCCCTGTGTTCTCCGGGAAGTGTGCGGAAGCACTGTGAGGGCCAAGTGACAAGGCATGAGGAGGCGACAGAGATGAAAAGACCGAGGACGTCCGGTGGGGCAATAAAAGGCCTAGGAAGAAAACGCGTAGACGGCGAGAGGTCGCGAAGTAAACAGCAGGCGGGGCGGTGACCAGTGGCGGGCCCCGAGGACCGGAAATAGTAGGGGGCGCCACCGCTGAGGTGGTTGGTGAGCTTGACGCTAGGGGTCACTAGTGCAGGCCACGCCCACTTCCGCCTGCGGCGGCTTTAAAAGGCAGAGCGCTCGCCGGAGCAGGTCATTCTGGTCAGCCGATCAGGATTCATCACATCGTGCAGCAGACAAGCAGACCAAAGCTAGAAGAGAGCAGAGGAGTAAGACGAGCAGCATCACCACGAGGCGGAAACGAAGAAGGCTGACGGGACGAGCTTCAAGTTTGGAACGAGCCCCGAAAGCCCGGAGAATCGATACAATGAGCGGACAGTGCTGGGAAGGACAATGTCACGGGAAGGAATTCAAACACCTGACCAAGCACATCCGAGGCCAGCACGAAGGAGTACGAAAACAATATTACATGTGCCCAGTGTGTTCGAGCCGAGCATATTCGACACACCAGGACTGGAAAAAGCACATGTGGGAATCACACGAAGGAAACCTGCTGAGAGGGAAGCCGAGACAGGACCCCCTTCTGAGACTGGAGTATGCTGCGGCATTCGCTTTGGACCCGAAAGGACGACCGCCGTACACCACATTCGCTCCTGGGGACGAAACAGCGGCCCGGGTAGCAGATTTGGAGCGAGACTTCGCTGTACGTCATCCGGAGGGATTCTATCCCCCCGAGAAAGCGGTGGACCCGGAGGCACCGGACGGACCGCGGCGGAGGGTTCGTATACCATATCACCCGAGGGCATCGAAAGGGTCCGATGACAGCGACGCCGAGTAGGCTGAGGAGGAAGCAGCAGAGGAACAACCGGAAGCCGCCGAGGCCGGCGGAGGGTCTCAAGCAGCCAAGGCAGTGGGAAAGGGACCCTTGGCCGGAGTTGCGGAGCGGTCGACGCCCACGCGCCGTTCCCCTCGGAGGGCCGCGAAAGGGGTACGAAAGGAAACCACTGAGTCGCCGCGAAGCACGAGAGGGCTGTGATCAACCCGAGACCACTTATGACGGAAGAACAAGTGACTGGAATAGTACAGAGTCAAGTGAAGAAGTTAAACGCCCAGGGGGAACCTCGGGAACCGAGAGGACGAGGACTCCCGGGCAGGGGAAGAGGAGGAAGATCCACGCCAGCCCCGAAGCCAGGTGGCTCGGGAATACCACCAGGGGCCGAGGTGGTGGAATTAATAAGCTCGTCAGATGACCAACGTCCGAAAATCAAAGGAGAGGAGGAGGAGCCTCCGGCCTTTAAGCGACCCCCGACACAGGGATCCACGGCGGAGGAGCCGTCCCGAAAGAAAAAGTGGAGGAAGCTGAAGAAAATCCCGAAGGAGCTTGAGGAGGGATCGAGCTCGGACCAATCAGAGTCGGGCCGGAGTACGTCGGTACGAAGCGATCGGTCCCTGGTCATCGCCGAATCGAGTAGTGCAGGAGAACTAGGACCATCGCAGCCCGAGACCTCGACAGGATCGAAACGGACCGCGGGACTGGAACCACCTTGTGGCGACGCGCAGTTCACTATGATGACGGTCCACAAGAAGTCGGTCGTTTATGAGTCGCGACACCCAAGATACCCCGGGTACCTAAAAGGAACACTGAACCGGGAAGGAGCGTTCAGGGGTTACCATCAGGCGAGGACAGACCGGGAGCTGGAGGACAGTATTCGGGAAGCGAAGGAGGGCCGGTTGGCGGAGAGAGAGGCGCTATACCTAGGAAGATTTATCTTCGAGATGGCGGAAAGACAAGGACTGAAACCTTCGGGCCGAGTTGAAAAGGTGAAGTACGTTCGACACGCAGTAAAGACCGAGGAAACGGCGTCGATGGCTTCAACGCAGCCGTTGTACTCAACCCCAACCCCGACGAGGGCGGACTCACCCCTGGAGAAGATGGTGTGTAAGCAGCCAGTGGTACCGCCCCCGGGACTGAAGCGGATGAGGGACATCTTAGTGGCACCGGATACGCCGGAGACACGAGCGGCTGTAGACAATTTGACCCGAGCCAGTCTGGGAAGCTCGTTCTTTGGGTCGCAGGGATCAGAGGAGACCCCGGGACCGCCGTCACCGGAGAGGGTGAGATCGCCACCAGGACCGGACACTCCACTCAAGGACGAAGACAAGGACGGACGGGCACTACAACCAAGAGTTATGATACACAGACTGACGATGCCGGCTGCTCAATCCATGGATACGGGAATAGATGACTCGGAGGACATGGAGTTGGGACAGGCCGAGACCAAAGGGTACGAGCAAGACAGGCAAGAACTGGACGAGTCAGGGGCCGCTTCGGACTCAATGTTCGGGTCCATGATGGAGACACCAGTGGCAGGACCATCCGGAGAAACGCCGCGACTCCGGTCGTTAAGGACGCAAGCCATTCAACAGGTCTTGCAGGGACACTTTCCGGTAACGGCACGGGCAGTACGGGACTGGGAGACCGAGGAATCAATCACGGTGCAACTGGAATGGCCTCCCAGACAGGTGCGAAGGATGACGGCCAAGACGAGAGCGATGGCTTCGGCGTCATTGGCGTTCTTGATGGCGCTGGAAGCGAACAGCGAGCCACAGTCGTTCGATGAGGCAATGGCACAGTTCCCGACGGCAGCGCTGGGGCCGTTCACCCGAGAGTTACCAGGAGTCGATAGGGTAATCAACGAACATAACCGAACCATCCAGTTGGCTCAGACTTTAGTGTTATACAAAAACGAGGAACAGTTAGACGATTTGTTACGGACGACGAAGGAGGTAGAGCAACAGAGCGGAATAGTGGACCAGCTTCTCAAGCTCCCGGCCAGGGGGGAGAAGCTACCTCTACCAGCCCGACATCAGGAAGAAGGATGAAAAGCCCCAAAGAGGAGAAAACGGTGTATGCTGCTCGGAGTCCTGCACGGATGATAGCGTGACGGAACCAGAGGCGGAAAATGGTGCGTCGCGAGTTCGGGTGAGGAGGGATTACGGGGCGTTGGCTCCTCACCCATAATGTCAAACCCCCAGGGAGAGGACCGGGCCGAGGTGGAGGTACCTGAGCCGCACAGGAGTCCGAAGCCCGGATAAAAACTTTCCTGGAGACTGCTGGACGAGCCCGAACTTTGCTTTAAAAACATCGGGAACGGACTGGCGGGCTCGAATTTTCTCATTTGAAGTATACTTACCAAAACAAACCCGGTAGTTTCTTCATGGGAATCTTCTTCTTGCGGAATTGAACGAAACCGCATGTGTTAGGAGGCGTTGACCGTAATCGACATGCTGGAGAGGTCCATGGGTGGAACGAACTTACCAGGCCTTCGGGGCAATACGGAACGGGAGGAGGCGCTCGGCGATAGGAGTGGAACTTTTCCATTTTGTTATCCCAGCATTTATCGAGAACCGGTTGCGTTGGTTGGGACCAAGCAGGTTGGATAGGACCATCCGGTCGCGGAAATTGGAAAAATAGCGGGCCGGGCGGCCCAGAGAACGAGAAAAAGGATAAGTAACGGAATGTCGGAGCGAGAGTCACTTGGTCGGGGGGTCGGACGGACACCCGGCACCCGTCCGAGTGACCAAGAGGAACGAGAGTAAACAAGGAGGTGGAATTGAAGAAAGGAACTCAGAACGAACGAACAGTATTGTGCAAATCTTTGAGTCGACGGTCGTGCCGGGGTAAATAGGGTACCGGTGGACCGGAGACTCGCCGCTGGAGGAAGGGCTGGCACGGGCCAAGACTGGAACCCTTCTCCCGTGCTGCCTTGAGGGATCTGGAGGCGAGAGGAACGGCCTCTGTCCTCTAGCGGCACCTAAAAAAAAAACAAAAAAAAACAAAAAACGAGCTTTTCTATGGTTCGTCCGGACTTCTTCGGGCCTTGGCCGTCTTGAACTTGGATGGATCGCTCAGAATGTTGGACCGGATGGGCCCGGATTCATCGTACCACCATCTTCTGTGTTTCCTTGTCTTCAGCCTCTTACCGCATATGGAGTGGAACTTTTCGACCTGGATGCTGGTTTTAGCATGCCAAGACCGATGCAGCGAGTCGTGTAATGACTGCGGAGAGCGGTAGATGTCTCCCGAGGGACCGGGGTGCGAGCAGGGACGGTAGTTGAAAGGCCCTCGCTCGTGCCCTACTAATAATAAGTAAACAAGACAGAGTTAATAGACTTACACATACTATTTTATATATTAATATCTTACCTGCAGTAACGACCGTGACTGCTTCCATGTCGTACTCCCTGATGTCTTCTTCCCGACGGACGGAACAAAATAGTCTTTGAAACATATAGGGAGATGGTGATTGGAACAACGGCTTCGGATGCCTCGATAGGCGAACAAGGTGGTCTGCAAAGAACGATGGAAGCGATCCTTCATCCCTGCCTTGGAGTTTGCTGTCGGATGAGTTCTTCTCTAGATCCGGTATCCTGAAGCTGGCTGAGATTGGCCCATTCCGTGTCTCGAAGGTGGACGTCGGGTGCAGATCCCAGTTGAAGTCTTCCATCTTCTCTTTCTACAACTTCTCCTTCTCCTTCTAAAAACATTCTCAACTTACCTACTTCGAACCGCCGTACCTAGGAGCAGCTCGGAACGACTCGGAACTGTTCTACCGGCGCGTGTCAAAGGCGTTCAAGTGGCTTCATGTAGATGGGCATGGCACTGATGAAGACTGTGGCCTTACCCCAGAATCAAACCAGACCGAATCTTAAACTTACCTTTATTACAAACTATTTGTTGGTATTACAGTCTCAAGAAAATCGTCAATGAACATGGTCCCTCGGGAAGAAGAAAGTTTAGTAAGCAGAACGGGGCCCGAGAGCCCGAGAGACGAACGAGGGCCCGAGTGCCCGAAGTGAGAATCCTCTTCTTGAAATCATCTCATCAGTAGAACGAAGGAGTCTCCTTCTCGCCCCAAGAAGGGTTGTCTTCCTACCGTTGGCCACGGGGGGGGAGGGATGAGAGGCGCCGGCTCCTGTCATCAAAGAAACCTCATCAAAAAGAAAACTGTCTACTCATCTGGTCTCCGTTCCGGTTGTTGTTGTGCCACTTGGGCCCGGAACGATGACGGAATACCCTATTAACTACATTGAACTCCTGCTCAGATATCTTCCTTTGCCTCTAAAATCTTTGAGTGTGTCGGCGTGGTCGAAAGCCGATCGTCTCCTACAACTGATGCTGGGTTAACCACAAGGCCACGTGTCACAGGGACACTCCGACATGGCCGGCGACTGCAAAGTCAAACTTCGTTCCTGCACGGAAAACGGACACCTCATCAACAATTAATAATTCTAGTTTTCACATACTTACCTTCATCCCAACTCCATCCAGAGTTTCATTGCTAGCAGTAGCACGAACTGCACGGCGCTATCTTCTGAAGCTTCCTCTTGAGGCTTTGACGGTTGAACTAAGTTCCTCTCCACATCCATTGCCATTTCTTCTTTGGAACCGGTGGGTACCTCGGCCTCTGGCTCGAACATGTTGTCCTTGCCAAACGTGAAAAGGCATTGAGAGGCTCTGAATGCCGAGGCGACAGAGGGCACGAAGTCTAAAAAGAACATTTCTTTCTATAACATTCCTTCTACAAAAACTTCAGTCTTTCTACAAAACTTCATCTTCAAATCATCATCATCTAAAGAACGCAGAGAAGAGTGATAACCGGGAGGACGAAGGGTCACGACCGGCCCTTGCCTCCGGGCAGGAGAGTCGCGACTGACTCTCTGGCCAAAAAAACATCAGAGAACGTCTGGACGACGAAAAACGGACAAAAGGTCGAGAGGACTAAGGGTCACGACCGATCCTTGCCTCTGGGTGGGAGAATCACGACCGATTCTCCGCCCGAATTAGGGAAAGGTCTGGACGACGACGGAACGGGGGTGTTGCGGGTCACGACCGACCCATGGCCCCGGGCACGAGGACCACGACCGGTTCCTCTGTCCTAACGAGGGTAAAGTAAGGAAAGAAAGACTGGGGCTAAGTACATAGAGCCCAGAGGAGAGAAGCGGGGGCGACGGGGTCACGACCGATCCCCGGTCCCGGGTGGGAGAGCCACGACCGGCTCGCTCATCCTAAAGGAAAAAAGGCGGAGTAAGGGTCCTGATAGACCCAGGATAAGAACTATGACGCAGAAATATGTATATATAAGAGACTAAGATATGTAAAAGGAACTACATGAACTTTGACGTGAAACGAAAAACGAAGATTGAAGAACGAAGAAAGAAGAAAATAAGAATTAGCCGGATAGGCCCCGGGGGCCCTCCGAAGTTGACCAGAGAGGACAGAGGGTGACACCTCCTCCTCTGCCGATAAGGAGCATAGATTGGTAGTTGAAAAAAAAAAGTTTCTGGTTTTAAAGTATATTCTGTTGTTGTTGTATGAACTGCTTTGAGATTTTGTAAGACGTGTTTTCCCACCTTTCAAGAAGGTGCGGGAGGGTGTGATGAATGCCTATTCATCCAAATACGTAAAGAGACCAAATAAGAGAAAATAAGGTAATATGACAAAAAGTATATATGTTCGTAAAAGGAACGAAAGTGTGAAGGAACGAATATGTAAAAGAACGAAAGTGTAAAAAGCCCGAGAAAGAGGCCCGAATATGTAGAGGAACGAAAGTGTACAGGAACGAATATGTAAAGGAACGAAACCCGGAAAAAATGTAAACCGGAAGTGGTATGTAAACCGGAAACGAGAAATGTAAACCGGAAGTGACGTCAGTTGTAGATCACGTGACCGAAAGCAGCCAATCAGAGCTGACCTCTAGGGTATATAAAGGGGCGGTGAGGCCCGAATAAACAGAGTTCTTTAACAGTTCTCCTTGTGTCCAGACGTGTCTTCTTCCCTTAAACAACCGCTGAGATGAGCCGATACGAGTTAATTAACCAGAAGTTAGAGAAAACCAGTAGAAGTTCGAGATAGATAGGCGAAATTTAGGACGAGGGCCCGACAGCCCGAGGAACGGGAACGAGGAACGGAGGACCGAAGTAGGGCGCGAAGGCCCGAAACTGTCCCGGATGGGGTCCCGGAAGTGTAGGCGCAGAACGGCACGAAGGACCGGAACACGGAGCGGAGACCCGAAGTCCGCGAGGACGACGGCGCAGCTGGCTGGGCCCCACGCTACCAAACAATAGGCGACCGTCGGCCCGACGGCCCCGCGGACCGGAATCCGGGGTGGACCGCCCTGTCGAGGTGAACACCGGCCTGGGAGATAGAGCGAGACGAACCACGACCTCCCCTTACCCCTACCGTAATTTCCCTTCCCCACAGTCCTCCGTCTGACATCGAGCACCGATTCCCGACTGATTCGCTCAGCCCCCCCCTCGTGCGCGAGGCACGACTCTAAAAACACATCTCGGTTCTTGGCCCGGATTCCCCGTCCGCCCGAGATCTGAACAATCCCCACGTTCCTCTGCTGTAGGAATCGGCAACCCCGACTTACCAGAGAACGTCACACTGGCCTCTCAGGTCGACCCTCACTCTCCTCCTTTAACCTGAGCCCCCCCCCCCCCCCCCCTGGCCTCTCAGGTCCACCCTCACGTTCCTCCTTTAACCGAGGCCCCCTGGCCTCTCAGGTCCACCCTCACCTTCCTCCTAAGGGCCCCTTGGCCTCTCTGGTGACCCTCACTCTCCTTCTTTAACCTGAGGGCCCCCTGGCCTCTCTGTTTGACTCTCACCCTCCTCCTTTAACCTGAGGGCCCCTTGGCCTCTCTAATCAACCCCTACTCTTCTTGCTTAAATCTTTCCAAACATAAACAACAAAATTCCTTACAAAAAAATTATACTTGAATCAAAATTATAAAGGAAAAAAAACATTATTCCCTAAGGTTTCCAAAGTACCTCAGAATGCCTCAGAGAGGTTATTTATCTTTCCAAAATTCCCTCAAGGGTAATCCTCATATCCAACAAAATTCCCTGGAATCATTGACAGTTAAAATCAAATCATTAGCGAAAAAACATTATCTCCCAAGACCACTGTACCTCAGAATGCCTCAGATACCTTGAACGGGAGGTTATATTTCCCTAAATTTCCTCATTGGTTATCCCCATGTACAACAAAATTCCCTGAAGTAATTGATACCTAAATCAAAAATACTACAGAAAAAAACATAATCCCCCAAGATCTCCAATGTACCTCAGAATGCCCCAGATTGCTTGAATGAGAGGGGTTTTTTTCACAAAATTCCTGGGGGTGGCCCCCCATAACCCCCCAATGGGAGGTGAAACCCCTCCTATACCGTCCCCTTGGACAACTCTGCCCTCCAACAAATACTATTTATATAGACTAGTTACAATATTTTTCAAATCTTGCCCCCCCCCCCTCAAAAATTCATGGATCTGCCTCTGGGTGTAGTGGATAAGGTCCTTGCTTGGCAGCAGGAGACCTTGGTTCGAGTCTAGGCAGTGCCTGATACACCACCTTGCCTTGCCATTGTTTCCACCCCCATAGATTCGGACATACCAAGTGGTACAAACAAAAACAGGAACTGTTCTCGATATAGCTGAAAAATTGCTGAGTAGTCTCCAAGTTCATGCCTGTGCATTGGGTTTAGATTACAATGGAAATTCTAGTCACAACATTGTATCTAAACATGAACTGCCAGTAGGAAAGGGTTTTCCATCCAAGTGATTGCAGACATTTTATGTTTGGCTTTGAGTGCAAAGACTGATTTTAATGATTGACAAGAGGCTCCGCCTCTAGGCTTTTGGAGAGATACCACAAACGGCACAGACACTATAGGGGCATACCAAGCCCTGAAATCTGAAGGGGTTCCAACTGTGGGGGTTCCACCTAGATATTTGGATAAAATTTCTTAATAATTATATCTTTAGTTTAATTATATAAACTCTGAGAAATCTGAGGGGTTCACAGCAACTCGGAACCCCTCCCCCCTCCTAGATACGCCACTGGACACTCACTCCAACACTCCACTGCAGCACAGATTTACCGCCACCTGTCACCACTCTCCAAGCAGAACGTAGTGTAAAAGCAAAATCTGCTTGAAGAGTGTGTCAGGTCACGGCGGCCTGGCTGCCGCGCCCCTAGGCTGGCATCCGACCGGGTTTTACAACAACCGGCCGGTATTAGGTCCCAGCCGGAAGTACTTTTAACATGTGGCGATTCTGCTCAATCCTTGGGCCAACTTTTTTTTTGTAAATAAATGATCAAATATTCGATCAACAGATCAGAAATAAGTTATTTTAGGGAACCATTGTCTTATTGTTGCACATCTATTGTATTTTAAAGTTGTTGCAGTACCCTATCTTTGGGACTATTTCCTCTCGCATTGTCACATTGGTGACAGGGCACTACTTTCTGTCGAGATCCGAATCTGGACTTTGAGGTGTAATTATACTCAATCTAGATCATATAAAATTCTACTTTTTGGTTTATCTCTTAGTTTTATCATATTGTATGACCTCGTAAAAGGAATAAGTTGTGGACTTCTTCTTAATATGTGATCTCCAAATGTAAACAAACCGTAAAAGTTACGAAAAAATCGCAGATTTAAGATGGCGGATGGCGTAACGTTGGTTACGGCGACCTTGACCCCTTCACCCAATACTTGGCCTGTGTTCTCCGACCTGGCCTGCGCGCTAGGCTACCGCGCCCCTTGTGCCTAGCTGTCGTAGCATGATAAATGTAAGAATTCTAATTTGCTTTTGATCCAATCATTGGTAAGGTAACATATGAACTGGCAAATCTCCTTTTTAAGAAGATGGGATAATTATTGTTGTGTCGTTCCGTTTGAAAAACACTAATTCCCTTTGTGACATTACAAATCTACAGTCTAGTGGAGGTGAGGCCTGTCGCCGTGACGACCGTTGGAATGGCAATGTCGTTGTAGCGACGCTTGTCGATGTGACGAGGCTCGACGCGATGGTTGAATCTGAGGAAATCTGGGACACAGTTTTTGATGTGTTAATTACATTTTACTTAGTGTCATGGTGATGGACGAGGCTGCCGATTCCTTTTGTTGCATTATAAGTCTGTCTTTTACCTGTCTCTTCGGAGAGTGACGACGCAACCCGTTTGTTGCCGTTGCTACGTTCGTTACCGTGACGACACTTGACGAGGTTACAACTCTGGATGTGTTTTATTTTACGCATTTCATATCGGAACACTATAATGCTTGTAGCTTTTGAAATCAAATGCTTGAAAAGGTATGGAGAGAGAAAAAAAAGATTAATGAGATATAGGTCTCATTTTGCCGTGAGTTCCTTCCGCTGGATGCAAGTCGGCAGGTGGAATAGTCTAAGCATTAAGGCATTGGGGAAGGCTGAAACCAGCGAAAAAACATGGCGGTTCATGGACGAAATCTCGTTTCCACAGCGTTTTTAAGAAGGGGGAAATATTGGACACAAACCATGCATCAAACTATGGTTAATTGCTCAACCCAGGTACTGGGAGATAAAGGGGGAGATACTCTTTTATCAATAATATAAATATTATCAAAAGGGAGTCATTGAATATAATTATATGTCTATAAGTATATTTCCAAGATAAGGTTAGACTATACAGTGATGAGTGGCTAATTTAGAAAAATTGTAATATCTCCGACAATATTTATCATGACGGGATAATCATAATAAATTTCATGAATTATATGGCCCTAGACCCCTAAATTCGACAGGGCGACATGGCCCTTTTTGGGCTTAGTGACATGGGACATTGCTATTTCTTAAATTCGACAGGGCGACATGGCCATTTCTTAAATTCGACAGGGCGACATGGCCTTTTCTTAAATTCGACAGGGCGACATGGCCGTTTTTTAAATTCGACATGCGACATTTGGACCCCCCCATCAAGGGCCCCAATTATATAAGTCTCAAAAAGGAAATGGGAGTCATCGAATATATACATATTCATAAGTGTATTTCCAAATTAAGATTAGACTACGGTGATGAAAGGCTAATTTAAAAAAATCTCCAACAGTATTGATCATGATGAGATCAATATTTTAATTGAAAGATGATAGTTTGTGCTTCTGCATAACAGAGACAGTATTTTATTGACACATATTTACACTTTAGGAGGGATTGTCAATAGCAATCAATTTGAGGGAAATATGTCTCAGATATATGGTTATTTAGGTAACGGTCTGATCTTATTTTACAAAATCATTTTCTAGGAATTAATCTTCTATTGCTATAGGTCCCTAGATTTCATGAAATGTACAAAATCATTCAGGTTTTATTAATCTAAACCTAAATCTAAACAAAAGATCTTAGACATTAATCCGTCCATGTCTTCTAGATGTTTTTTGATGCTATATCATGCTGAGTTTTAGTCATGCAAGATAATTATCAATTATTGTCAAAGAAGCAGCACAGAACAGCCCTGCTTCGTACTAGTCTCACCTTTAGGTAAATAATGGCTAGTGGAAGAGTGGTGAAAGACTCTCGGGGAGTTCCTGAAGGCAAATGTAATGTCAGAGTCGGGCCCTTGTGCCATCATGACTCTAGGATCCGCTTATAATGGGCCCATCCTCAGGTGTATCATTTCCGAAAATGTTTGTTCCCCAAGCAAGACAATACATTTGACCAGTTATCTTAACCTATTATTTCAATTAATTTATTTTCAAAAACAGGGTCTTTACTGTGGAGCTCTTTCCACAACTCTACTGGATCTGGAACAGCTCACTCACAGCTCTACTGCACAGATTGGCCTGATGTTTACAGCTACAACCGTTGGGGCTCTTGTAGGAGCCCCCGCAGGTGGTCTCATCCTCAGTAAGGTTGACTGTCGTGCATTCCTTGGAGTTGTCTGTTGTCTGTATGGTTGCACTACAACTGCACTGCCATGGTCTGGCAGTTTCATGACACTGATCATTGTGTCCTCCATGCATGGTGTTCTTCAAGGTGCCTTGGACTCTGGTAAGTCAACACTTATTCCAACTGAAACAGCCATTGCATTATGTATAGGCTAAAAAGTAAGGTCCCTGTCACGGCTTGATATCAGAAGGTAAAATTTGCCCAAGTGTACTTCACTTTGAGCCCATTTTATAAACAACTGCATGGCTAATGGCAATGAGTCAATATTTCAAAAAGGATATAATTGGAAACCAGTCTATAAAGCATAGTTAGAAGTCTGAATAAACAGAAGGGGTTGATAAAAATACATGTATATTTCGGTTATATAACATAAGGTCGTATCTCAAAAAACACCAATTATATTTTTTATTTTCTAAGATGATTCCCTTACCCCTAAGGTATCTGGAAATTTGGACTTCTTCGAATTTTCCAAATACTTGGAATCCTATTAAGCAGTAAACAAAGGTTGTATCTGTACAATTTCACTTTTCAGAACCATAAGGTCGTATCTGAAAGAAGCAAATGTTATGTTCTTAATGAAATGTGATAATTTATACAAAATAAAGATATCTTATGATTTAATTGTTTATGTACCTATATTATGTTTACCTTATTGTATAAAATTTCTAAAATTAGTAACAGATATAAGAATATAATTGCAAAATGTTAGATACGACCTTTGCTTACTAAAGAGATGGTCTGGATGTTGAATAACATAAGGATGTATCTAGGCTGCAATTAAATGTGGTAATATACATATCATAATAAATCATTACTATTTTGGAATAATCATATGTAATTTGTTATAGCATAATTCATTATTGGTTTTACAGTAGTAGTAGTAGTAGTAGTAGTAACTTTTATTGACAGAATCAGGAAGTCAAAACTGACTTAATCTAATCTATGAAATAATACTTAAGTATGATTTCCTGAAAGAATGTCCAATGATATAATGAAATAAGATTATCCAGAATAGAATTATCAGTTGTTCATTTTGATAATAGGCCATGTCTCATGACTTTCTCCAGGTCAGAACGTCACCGCTCTACTCATCTGGGGATGGGATGCGTCGGTTTTCCTCCAAGCTTTCCACACTGTCTTCGCTATTGGCACTTTCATTGGACCATTCATAACAAAACCATTCCTGGCACCAACGTGGTATGAAAAAGTAAATGGAAGTGCACCAGCAAACTTCTCCAATGGGCTCAATCAAACCAGTGATTTAATTGAGAAGCTTGTAGTTGGAACAAGTCGTGCCCATATTCCATTTCTTATCATTGGTTTAATTATGTTTTCATCAGGCATACTCTACTTTGTTATATTTTTTATTACAAGAAAAGAAGGTAAGAATGATGTTCGAAGTGAAAGAAATGAAAACGCACCCAAGAAAGATGATAAACGCAACCCAAACCAAGGAAAGTCTTGGTACATGATACCCATGGCCATTTTAGCATTTATACGCTTTGGTATGTATGTTGGTATAGAATTAACCTTTTCAGGATTTTTAATGACCTTTACTGTAAAGAGTCTTGGTTGGGAGAAAACGGATGGTTTGACGGCAACAACTATCTATTGGGGGTCTTTTGCTGCTTCAAGAATCCTTAGTGTCTTTTTAGTTACCGTTTTATCACCAACAATAATGGTAGTTAGCGACATAACTTTAATGCTTTCTGCTTATATAACTTTGTCCATATTTGTTACCTATCACCCAATGGTCATCAGGGTTTGCTCTGTAGTAGCGGGCTTAGCTGGGGGATCATTCTATGGATGTTCCATGAGCTGGGCTTATAAATACATCAAGGTTTCAGAAAGGGTTGGAACAGTTTTCACCTCTGGAGCTTGGGCAGGAATGGCAGCAATTCCTGCTTTGGCAGGTTTCTTGATCGACTCAGTGACGCCCCTGTCCTTTGTCTATATGTGTTTAAGTATTGTCGTCATCCTCTCAATCTCAACATTGTCTGCTACAGTCATTGGTCTCAAGTTTGGGGCTGACGTGGCTGGAAAACAGTCAGTTTCTGATAACACTATTGCAGACGAACCAAAAGAGCTGGAGAACCTTTTGGATGGACAGCCACGGAATGATATAACACCAAAGAATGATAGGCAATGCTGAACCTCTGATATTCTCAAAGAGTATCAGTCATGGCTAGTTCCACTCTGATGAAGGAAATTATTTTACTTCCTCAAATTTATTAAAGAATAGTCTAAAAAAATACCAGCGGGGGCCACCAAGAAAAAGTGACAAAAATGGCGTCCCACGAAAAGTGTTAAAACCCATGATAGCTCCATTTCCTATCGTGGGACTTAAGCTTCCAAAAGTGTTCATGGGTTTTTATTTCAATTGTTTTCAAAATGTCACGATCCCAAATTGTCCCAATGTATTTCAAACATACATAAAACAGTATTCTAGGTAAATTTACATACATAAATAATAGTTTTAGTATGATCACCACTGAGCTTTAATGTCCACGAATTTTTCGTACATTTTTTCTGGGCAGAATTTCTATCGTGGCCATGAAAAATTGGTAAAAACGCCTTTACGAAATTTCGTACATTTTTGTTAGTCGGCCCCCCGGGGGTGACAACCAAAAGCATTCACGAAATTTCGGGGGGTGATTTGATGGCCACGATGAGAAGATACAATCCAGAAAACATCCGATCAATTTCGTGGACATGAATATTTATGTCCAAATTAAAAATCGATCCTTGAGAATATTGTAATGATTTGCAAGCTTTGCTGATTGTAATCTAATTTGCTTACTCTATTAAAATGGCTTAACTTGTAAATGTGTAGACGGTTACAACTGTTTAGCTCAAGTCATGAGACTTAGGATGAGTTTAGAAAGACGATGCATCGCTAATTTCAATTTCATTTATCACAATATCATAATAATATTATTATATCACATCTTTGATAATGGTTTCCTTTTAAATAGTGGTTGTAAGTTGTGTTTAGACGTAGGTGACACATTTTCAACACTATGTCACCTGTGATAAGTGGATTCTTCTGGATAACAAAATGCCTAATTCCCACTTTATTAGTCCAAGCTAACATCCAATATGGGTCAATTGAGAACTGGTTACCATTATCTAAAAATTGTCATTCCAGTTATATTGTGATGAATCTCTTAGCACAAACTTTGAAGCCTTGTTATTATAGTGACATGAATTTTAGGGGATCAAAAAGTGTACCATATTAAAGTCTTGTATAAATTGTCACTGCCTTGATTGTCATTGTATACCTGTAATTATTTAAGTAACAGTACAAAATAACAAGTCTTCTAATGTTAGAACGAGTCTCTTACATAATGATACAAAGGTAGGAATTATGCATGAAGCTACTTGGAAAATTTGGAACAATACATGCAACCAGTAATGACGTCACACAGGATCATATAGATCATGTGACTGGTATTAGCCAATCAGTACAAAGCACATAGCTATATAAGCACGAAAGCGAGAACAAAATAAATAGTCCCTACTTGGTACTCAATGTGTTCACTGCTTTTTCTTCCTTGGTTAGAGCTATCGCAAAACTCAGATGATATTGTGACGTTCTCTGGTAAGTCGGGGTTGCCGATTCTTACAACAGAGGAACGTGGGGGTTGTTCGGGTCTCGGGGCGGACGGGGAATCCGGGCCAAGAACCGAGATGTGTTTCTAGAGTCGTGCCTCGCGCACGAGGGGGGGGGCTGAGCGAATCGGTCGGGAATCGGCGCTCGATGTCAAACGGAGGACTGCGGGGAAGGGAAATTATGGTAGGGGTACGGGTCGGCCGGGGTTCGTCTCGCTCTATCTCCCAGACCAGCATTCACCCCCACCGGGCGGTCCACCCCACGGTTCCGGTCCGCGGGGGCGACGGGCCGACAGTCGCCTATTGTTTGGTAGCGTGGGGCCGAGCCTGCCGCGCCCTCGTCCCCGCGGACTTCGTTCCTTCGTCCCGCCTGTCATGCCTTCGTGCCATGCTACGCCTCGGTCTCCGGGACTGTTTCGGGCCTTCGTGCCTTACTTCGGTCCTTCGTTCCTCGTTCTTCGGGCCATCGGGCCCCTACCCTAAGTTCCTACTATTTATCTCGAACTTCGACTGCTTTATCCTAACTTCTGGTTAATTACTCGAATCGGCTCATCTTTAGCGGTTGTTTCAGGAAAGAAGACACGTCTGGACACAAGGAGAACTGTTAAAGAACTCTGTTTATTCGGGCCTCACCGCCCCTTTATATACCCAAGAGGTCAGCTCTGATTGGCTGCTTTCAGTCACGTGATCTACAACTGACGTCACTTCCGGTTTACATTCTCGTTTCCGGTTTACATTTCACTTCCGGTTTATATCTTTCCGGGTTTCGTTCCTTTACATTTTCGTTCCTTTACACTTTCGTTCCTTACATATTCGTGCCTCTTTTTTCGGGCTTTTTACACTTTCGTTCATTCTTACATATTTCGTTCTTTTACACTTTCGTTCCTTTTTACATATTTCGTTCTTTTATACTTTCGTTCCTTTTCGAACATATATACCTTTTATAATATTACCTCATTTTCTCTTATTTTGATCTCTACATATTTGGATGAATAGCCGTTCATCACAATATCGAGATAACCAGGTTGGGGCTACGACGGGAAAAACGGGACGTCCCGTTTTTTCAGGACGCAACCCTGTAAATCACTTCAAAACATTCCATTGTGATTTTTTTAAATTCTAAATATTGCCCTATGTTACAAACAATTATTTGGTCAAATTAAAATTGAATCCCATCATTACAATACTGGTTTAAATGGTTTTAAAAAGTCTGCCTGAAAAAACAGGACGTCCTGTAATAACAGATCATGAAACCGTCCTGTTATTTCAGGACGGGCCGTTTTCTTGGTATGATTTTTGTAACTTTTAAAAATTAAAAATCAATAGAAAAAAAATGCAACGATAGAATTTGAAAATGCAACGATCATTTTGATGCTCAAGATCTGTTCTTTCATCATAAATAATTTTTGAATTTAGCAACCTCCTCATTTTCTGAGCATTTTTATTTATGTAAATATATCAATTGTGAAATTAATATTTATATATTTGTCAAAATGGAAAATGTCATTAAATTCATGTTAAATGCAGAATTTCATAATTTTTGCAGTTTGCATCTGTAGAAGTATTATATCATGTTTGTCTTGTGTAATATTCACATATAATTTTTTCTAAAATGATTAGATAATACACTTTTTCATAATTGCCTGTTATCACAGGACGTCCCGTTTTTACAGGACGTCCCGTTTTTCAGTGGTATCCCCAACCTGATAACTATGCACGGAGAATGAGAACCACCTATAACGTATAGTTAGGCCTATTATCACCTCCTTTCCATTACCATCACTATTAGTTACTTTTACTGACTGTGACTATCACAGGAAACAAACATATCTACTAGACCGCTCTTCACTACTACTGCAGCCAATATAGGCATCATCTACCTCATCCTCACAAATTCTACAAAACACATAAGTAATATCAATAATGTTCTGGAATGTAAGTGACCACATTCAAGTGTATATCAAGGATCAACTTGACCGTCATAAAAATTACCCCAAAAAGCGTATCAGAACAATTATCCCAGACGATGAGAGAAGTAATCTAAATCTCCGGGATGAAAATGGTGATGATATTCCAGACTCTGCTGCCTCTTATTGGATAAATGACTTTTCTTTAGAAATATAGGCCAACTAATTATTGGCCTGACCAGCCCAGACCCATGCCCAATCAAACACACAAAACCCCATTTTTCAAACTACGGGATATTGAATGACCTGATGTGGAGAAACAAATCAAAGACGTTAAGATCTATAAATCTAGTAGTTTTTCATTGGTATCAGTAAGAATTTGGAAGTTTGTATTTCACAAATATCAGCTAATATGACCTGTTGACTACCAAAAGTAACCAACCCCAAATCACCAGGCAAATTTAGAACAATATCACAGGGAAATTTCACAAATGTCCTACTATCTCATCATGATTGTCACACCCTATGTACAATAAGGAACGACTAAGTCTTTCTTGTATATATAGATTGCATACACTTTTCACCTACGTCTCTCCCTAGATGGCCTTGTAACATGGTTTGGTGGTTCAAACACAAGGTGTCACTTGCGTCCTGTAACTGCTCCAGTCAAGATCCTGTTCCCCCAGCATCTCCCACGTAGGGAACAGATGGAGGTCCAGCTGTGACCCTTTACATCGGCTCTTGGTATGGGACAAGTTATGAAGAGAAATGCAATTATAAGCATATGGAGCATTTTGAATGAATACGGTATTTAAGACTTAACTTAACTTAAGGTTTCCTTGTCTGCCCCTCCCCCCCCCCTCATCCAGCTATTTGACGAATGGTTTTAAAGGAATGGATGGTGACATGAAGATTAAGTGCTGTGTTGTATCTTATATTTGATTCATAGCGATTTCTTTTATATTCTATTCACTGTTAATGATGAAAGAATATATATAAAAAGTGCCCATTTAGAGCTCTTTTTTAATGTGCGATGGTCCTACAGCAAAGCAAAATACAATTGATACTCTATACATTCATCCTATTAACCTTACAGATTTCGGATCAATACTGACGTTCACCCTTTGCAATCGATATTGCTTGATTTTATAAGCCTTCTGATTGGCAAAATATGCTGCGAAATGAGATACAGAACCAACAATAATTATAGTGCTGAATCACTCCATTAGACTCTGGATCGTGATGATAATGATTTTCCATAATGTCGTATCCTCATTATGTATAATCATACTTTGTAATAGCTAATGTTGTTTGCTGACTGTGTGGGGAACTATTGTGAGTGTATTGTACATGAAATGATATGTGCAGGACTGCGCAGTTAATAGGATACAGAATCGAAGAAGGCACCCCATTACTGGGAATGTGCCAGAAGCTTGTTAAAAGTAATCAAATAGTATATATACATACATATATATATATATATATCATATATAATATATAATTATATACATATATTATATATATATATCATATGTGACCCGTTTTGGCGAATTGAGTCGGATGTCGCACAGGGACGAATTTTAGTTAGGTATACCATCAGAAAATACCAATTATTAGCTTTAAAACGAGGTATAGCATGTCTAGATCCGATATCTAGGGCCTGAGATGCGACAAAAATAAATAGAACCGCGCCTATACGGGTACAAGAAACTGAGATAAATGAGTTCAAAGTTTTTCTTACCGCGCGCTACCGCGGTACTCTGATAAAACCCTAGCAACGTACACTTGTAATCAATCCTTGGTCCTGAAACTTTACATAGTCATTCTACACTATTCTAGCTAACAAATACCAGGAATACATGCGTTTATAGACATAACTTTTATTCATGCCGGCGCTGCAAAAAGTGACAAAAATCCGGATCTGAAACAACAACTTAACCTAGAACAGCAAGCATAAAGGATCACAATACCTCATCTTGGCAGCTTAAAAACGACTCTGTGATGACCCTATGTACCCTGGGTATCCATAATGTGTCTATAAAAGAGTATGAATGTTCTTGAAGAGATACCACTGTCTTTTGGCTGGGAGGCCAGGGGATGAGGTGGGCTGAGGGCCTTCATGGAGGACAGCTTCAGGGGCGACAGTCAGCATCTTGAAGGTCTCGGGGGCCGAGTCGGCATACTGCCGGAACGTGACGTGGCCCTTGTTCTGGTTAGAGAACACAAAGTGATGATACTGTTTTATGCTCACCGCAATGGCTTTTGTGGATCAAATAGTTCACCTGTTGGGGGATGGCCTCGGCACAGACACCGAAAATGCCGACTTTGCGGGGGACAAGGAAATAAAGTGGGCCAGGCTGCATAGGGAAGGAGGGAATGTGGACCTGCTGGGCATAATTAAAACTGATGTGGACCTTCGTGTCAGAAGAACAAGGGGGTTGGGGGCCAAGGGGAGGGGAATCGGCTTCCTTGTAGGCAGCCTTGGCAGCCTTGACCATGTCCTGATAAAAGGCCCTCTCCCGAGCCACCACCTCGAGGTGAAGTTGTTGCTTTTTCAGCTTGACCTGTTTCACAATGTCAGGTTGGTTACTAGAGGCAGAGATATCCCTCTTGTTGTGCTGGCATTCCCAGCAGAGGTCAGTCATAGGGCGGGAACACACTAGGCGAGGGAGAAGTTGGAGCCACAGGTTTCTAAAAGTTGAGTCAGCCACACACCTGAAGTTAGCCTCCTCCATGGCGTTTCTGTACAACCTGTAGATGTCGGCCTTTGTGGAAGAGGACTGGCCGAGAACCGACAAGGTAGTGGCTTCGTTGGTGCTGCCTCTCCCCTCTCCCCTTAATCCCCTTCTTCCAGGTGGACAGCCTGCTGCTATTGTCTGTGCAGGTACTGAAGATGCCCAGTAGCAACATGTCCTTCTCGCCTAGAAAACAAAGTAGATTAGGATATTAATAATCTGTACATGATATGCATGTGACTCAAGCAATGAGGTTTCTGGTTTGACCCATGAACTAGGTAAACACGCCCTAAATACTAACTTAAAAACGGTCTGGTTGAGTGTTAATAGTTGTCTGTTTTACTTCAAGATGTTGTCCTGGATTATGGGGTAGTTTTGAGCTAGAATGACATAGCTACATGGTCGCGGCGACAGGTTTGACCTCCTGCCAATGCGCGACCAGCTCTGTCGTTGTGAACTGTTTACTGCACTCCTTTTCTTTGTAGTGCTTGCAGGAACATCTAAAGACAACAACATACATGATATTAGACTTAGTTCACCTTCCTGAGGGTCACAATGGCATGAGACATGATTGATAACCGTTACAGACCGGCCAGATCAGCTGACGCCATTATGTAGGTCACCGGACAACCCCGACGGATCATCCCTGTTTATTGCACGAAATCAACTTTGAAACTTGATAAAAACTAGTTAGGCAGTTACAACACATACTAGGGCACAATCGTAGGCAGTTTCATCAACATTGAAAGGGATTTAGGCACTTTGCGTACTTGTTTTAGAGATACGGCAACCGACCGCATGTCGGCCGTTATAAAGTTTTTCAAAACTCACATGAAGTTTTCGCAGTCGTCCCACTCCGCCTGTAGAAGGTCGTCCGTGGGGTCAGGGATGACCAGTGGCTCATCCTCATCGTCTTCCAGTTCCCCTAGATTCTCCTGAACATCTTCTTCTTCCTCGGGTGCCTCGTCTTGCTCCTCCTCCCCCTCAGCGAAGAGAAAGTACTCTTCGACCAAAGTCCGCCATTGCTGTGGCTCGGCTATATAAATTCGCCCGATTTATGGTATTCAGGGCATCCGCGACAGCCTCCTCGCGATCAATGTCATTCCAGAAGGTGTTGGGAGGTAATCCACATCAAAATCCAGCAGTGATCCAGGATTAAAACAGCTAAATCCGTCGGAGAAGTGATGTCGCTAGTCCGTCCTGCTCGCCATGGTCCCTTTAAATTTCGTCAACAACTGAAACCGGAAGGCACGCGAGGCCTCTCAGCCAATCAGCGCACCGCATTCCGCACACGTGACCTCCTTGACGACGAATGTTTACAGGACGACGATCGGGAGTACACGTTCTGATTGGTCCTTGCAGGCGCAAATTCAAAATCTGAGGCTGTGATTGGCCAGTTTACTTCGCGCCCTTTCAGCAGGTACCCGGAACGTGGGGCTGGGATGGGATCCCGACCGACAGGCGAGCCGTGAAGTTATGGAAAAATGATGTGAAGCGAGGGTCTTTTGTTTCAGATCACTGAGGCGTTGCGCGTCTTTGGGGCTTAGTTAGAGGGACTTAGAGATGGCTTTGGGGCCTAACAAAATTTTTGGGAAGACTTCTGATATAGGAGATATGAATAAAAGAAAAAAAACATTTTCGATAAAAAATGCGAAATGCGACTTCAGAGCCCCATATCTCAGTTTGACTTTCCGCATCATTCGACTCATTTCGCCAAAACGGGTCATATATATATATATGCACTGATATGGATCAGCTAATATGCCTTGGTTTATAAAGTGAATTCTGTACAATATTTGCACTGGAAATGTTGTCGGAATGTTGTGTCAGGGCACCCCAATAACACTTGCATATATTTAGATCTGTCCCATTTTGTGACCGTCTTTGAACTGATTCTACACCCGAACACAGGTCGATAAGGTATTTTGTCTCGAAAAACACTTGAGTCATCACATTCTTTGTTGCAAAGCATAAAGGAACGCATAAGCAACATATCCCTGTTTCAGGATACTTTCATAACATGATAGATAGGAAGAAAATACGCAGTATGCTTGCAAGGAATGTTGTATAGATTGCTCTTTATTGTCAATTTCTGTCAGAACATAGACATTTCAGACATACTAATCAGTGGCAGGTTTCGGAAGAAATTACAAAGACAGTAAAAACAAGTGTGCGTTTCATAAGGTAACATAGATAGTTGTCATTGTCAGCTATGGGACCTTTTTAATTAGAGCCCTTATCCAAACAGAGGTGTTCCTTATGAAACACCTCCTTCTTTTCAAACATCTCCTTGACTCACTTAGGGAAAGAGAAATCGCTGTATTCGCGGACGTTTGCATGAGTTAGGCCGCAGGTTTGGAGATTTTCTAATGATACTGATATTGTTGCCTGTTTACATATATACGAAGATGTAAAACCTAATCTGTATCTCATCTCATCATCATGTTTTACTGTTCGTCGATAATTGAAAGGTTGGTAATAGGAAATAACAATGAACAATGTTTCGCTAGGCCTACAAAAAAATATTTCATTTTCTATATAAATGCCTTTCAAATTGGAACATGTTGAAAATCAATGATTGTATAAACTGAATATGTAACTGATGCTGGAATTTCAAAAAGCATTACCTCTTTTATATTGATAATCCTAAGAACATGATCTTCAAATAATTATACCATGCAGTAGAACAAGTTAGTTGTGGAAATGGGGGAAGGCATATACCTTAGGTAGTTTGTTAGAATTTTCAAACATAGGCCTATATATATATACATGTTAATCATTTCAAGAGCATATCTTACAAGGAAAATGTCATCTTTTTAAATCTACATGATATCCTTTGTATTATTGATAAGTCTCAATAATATCATATTATATTATATAGTGCATAACTATATCGAAGAACATCGTCAAATAAGTGTGTTCAATAAATAAAAAATAAGAAAAGAAATTAATGTTTGCTCCCAACTTTCCTCAACTGCAGTATTTCATGCCTGATCGGAAAGCTAAGATCATCTATTTTCATATGCTTGAAGAATTATTCTACCTCACAGGTGGCAATACGATATCGTAGGTGTCCGGAAAAATGTTTGGGAAAATTTGAATACTTTTGCTGTAATTTGATGACAGTAGGCCTACCTTTAAAGCCTTTATTGTATATCTCTATGACATCAATGTACGTAAAGCTCAATGTATCCTCTTTCTTTTAGTGGATCAATTGTCTTGTTTCTTTGTAAAACCTGGATTAATTTGAAATTGTGAAATGAAAACGTTTTCAATGTTGCGTCTTAGTGGCTAGATCTTATAGTGGTAATAACCATACTGAGCAATGATTATTATATCTGCATAATGTATAATCAGAATGACTTATACTTCGTTGCTATTCATGAATATGGCTATGTGAATAGAAATCGCCGACATAAGTTGTTATAAATTAGTATGGGAAGATCAGCTTGGCCTGTATGGTAAAACATGGGGTAGAATCTATCTGGTAATTAGGTCTCCAGATAGAGCTTAATGTGTCCACCGCCAGGGGGAAATATGGAGCAATCACCTGTTAATTAGGCATATGCTCATTACAGCCAAGACCATTTCAATTCCTCATCGGATTACAGCCAACCGCAGCCCATTGAGAACAATACAATGGTTTTACAGTCGTACATTACACTGAGACCACTCTAAGACCCCTCCTCTACCCGCCACAACCCTCCCCTACCAACACGCCAGCCTCTAGTTAGAACTACATTAGGCTGCCACTTCTCCACTTCCATTTATCACTCATTCTAGGTTTCATTTGTGCTTTATTCTAGTTCTAATCGTTTTTTCCCCTCGGTTTTATCGGTTTTATTTTTCTTCAACCCCCCGGCGGGTACTTGCCTTTGAGAGGATTAGCGTGGTCGAGGATTGCCTCAGTCTTGATTGATGATACAGGTGCGAAGCACTGAAGATAATGTGCTCCTGTCTTTTTTAATCAAATGCGGCCACCACCACCTGCGCCCCCTAGCGACGCTTCACTCAGGTACAAAAACCTTTGAAGTGGAGCCGACTGCTCTGCCTCGCTGAAAACACCCATCTTTCTTTACAGACTGTTATTGTTTGAAGCTTGAGACGAATCTGTTTCAAATATTTAATTTCATTTTCATTAAAATGTGTTTTATCCAGTTTTAAGCGATAACATTGTTATTTGTGTGGTCTGTGGGTTTGTACTGCATGCTTGTAATTGAAGCCAGAACTTGTGTTTCTTGTTTTGGTCTAACCTCAACGGTCCTGGACAATATTACAGACCACCACGTTTAAAAAAACAATGCCTTTGTCTCAGATTTCTAGGTAAAAAATATTATTGCCGGCCCACTTTGGCTTCCATGGAGAAGGATTAATTTGGATGATACAAAAAGCATCCCTCTGTGGTTGCAAATTGAAAAGGTACAGGCTTTACTTTATAATATTGTTAATGTGGTTCATATCACTGTGTTCAGATTGATGCTACATGAAAGAAAGATCAGTCCCCTACAGTGAATCGAAGAAAAAAACAATAGAGGCTAATATTGATAAACCCACTTTAATATTCTTGTGTTCCACAGAGACTAAAGGCAATGCACAGGTGTTTATAATGCAATAAAGAAATGTATAATGCGAAAAACGAGTCGTTCTACTGAAACCCTTTTCTTTTGCTATATCCAGCAATACTCCGTTTGAATATACATCAAAGCTACATAGATACCATAGTCAATAAGCCTATTTCACATTGTGTATGTAGTTGGGGTTGCACAAGGTTTAAAAAAATCATCATAATAAACCAGGTCATAGGTCGTTATGTTAGTTCTGGGCCTATTCTGTCAAAGAAACATTTTAATGCCGAAGGGTTCGTGTACTACTAGAATGTGAAAGGTGAATTATAGTGAATTCTTGGGAAGATCCAGGGCAGGAGAGCTTCTACTAAAATATCGGCATGGATGCACAACGTTTTTGTTTTGTTTAGTTTAAGTCCCGTCAAAAAATGAGGGGAGAGATCAGGACCCCTGAACTCCCCAACTTCCATCCCTGGATCTGGCCCCGCTGGATTATGAACCCTTAAAATGAAGTCTATTTCTCAAAACTGTTACAAGTATGTCAGTGAAAGAGAATTCAAGTACGAACATTGATGTACTGAAAAGATAAATCCATAACAATTTCCATTACATTTGGGGAAGCATATATACAAAGACCTAACGTGTTGAGCCCTACGTGTCTGAGACCTGTTCTACTACCCCATCCACCCACGAAAAAGTAGATAATCTGATTCCCTGTTGGGATTAAACAGCGTTTTGACCGAATATTCCCGGTCCCAGGGGTGGACTGACACGATAATGGGAATACCACTGATTTCCCATGGGAGGTCCTAATACAGAGATTATCTTTTTAACAGTACCCTTCTCCCTAGCCCCAGGCGTTATTAGTAGGTGCTAAAAATAGAGGCTAATGAAATCAAAACCCTTAATATCCTGATAGATTATCTAGACTAAAGATCCATATGTGGTTTTCTATTCTAACAAATTATAAAATGATTGTCTTGTTGAAAGTTTGATCTGAACGTCTGAGTATGAATCTACAACGGAAATTAACAAAATATTCAATTCTGCATTACTATATTATTTTGAAAACAGACTTCTAGTACATTACAATGGAAATAATACTCATGCCACTTTAGAAATTTTTAAAGCAGTCAATTGTAATAATACCATAAATCTCTCTCTTGAATTAATAGCGAGTGTGTCTGAGACAAACACGTACGTCAACCTGGAATAGAAATATTGTTATTAATCCTAACATAAAACTTCTGAATGTCATATCATCCTCTGAATTGAATACAACAACCAAAAGGGGCCTGAGCAGGGCGTGTTAGAGATACATCTACTTCAATATCAGTGGATTCCTGGGGCAGGGGGTAGAGTGGCAGGTGATCCCGGATCTCACACATCCTGGAGAACTTTATCTGATCTGCAAGTGAAATATTTCCATATCTTGATCCTTCACAGACGATCTTCTGAGTGTCAAAGAAGTGCCCTTAATTCAAAGCTCAGGGCATCGGTAAGTCAGGTGCATTTTAAAATTAACTGTGCAGATGCGGTCATATGGCAAACTCATGGGGCTAAACATGATATCGCCATAACCACATGACAGTATATAAACCTAAAATTATTAAATTCTAAAGAATGATAATTCTTGATAATTGTTTTCATGAGGTCAGCTTAGCAGAAATACGACATCTTAATTGATCGCCAATATGGTGTCCAGCCCATTTTGGGAGGTGCGACGTCTTGTGCGTAACATCTATATCCTGACTCCTCTCACATCCAAACCTCGTCCTAAAAATCAACATTTCAGTGGCAATAAATCGGTTTTAAAAAAAGACAACCAAGAGAGGTACAGTACACCCGGCCAAAAAAAAACCAGTATGTGCCTACATTGGTATTCTGACAACGATATAGTCGTACAAGAAATGTACATGGGCCAAGCAGTTAAGTGCATCGACCGTATGGTATAGATGGAATTACCTGATTGCGTGTATCAGCAGGGAGGGCAAGTGTGTTCTTAGGACCTGGTGCAATCAAAACCTGTTGCAATATATTTATGAATCAAAGCCTGCATTTCTTTGTGGAAGCTTATATGTCAGTTTGACCTTCATCCTAAAATCAAACAAAGACGACAGGATCTTTTAATCGATATTGAGAAAATGTGAAAAGCCTTGGTTTCACATACAAGGAGGAATGCATTTCAGCCTTAACATAGTCACGTACTTTGATGGCAAAATTGCATGCTGGGCACACCTCAAATGTGATAAGAAGACTTAGTCTAAATCTCTGGGACCAGCTCAATTTTAATTTCAATTTACCAAAAATAATCAGGCTTTGACAAAATGTTAAAATAACCCACAATATTCAAAAGGTGACAAATAAGATGAGTATCTTGCAAAACATAGTACCTCCTCTTTGAAAACAACGTCTATTGGGAAATCATTATTTAGGCTCCTTTTTTACAAAAAGGGTACGGTATGATTGGTTGTTATTTTGTCGGGATCATTGTAATTAAGACAATTCAAAAATTAAGGAGGTATTGTGAATAAGCTTGATACAAATTCATGAAGATTGATAAACTTGTCTAGCGCATTACTTTTTTCCATTTCTAAGATTTTCTTCGAATCAATGTGACACAAAGGACGTCTAGATGTATTAAAACGTTTTAAATACCTCACGTGATCAAGTTATACCGAAATATGTTATTCAGTGCATAGTATACTCAACTAAATTCAATAGTAGGGGGTGATAGTGCATTGTGCGCACTATTCAATAAATTTATTTTATCAATCCTGTGCATAATTAAGACTATTTACGATTTTGTAAAGTGGTTTAATAATGATATACTCATCGGAGCAAATTCAATGATTAATTTGGAAAGCTACGGATGGAAATATTAAAAAGGATGTACATAACCATAATGTGAATTTACTTGAATATGAAGGCAGGAACCAAAGAACGGAAGCTATTATGATTAAGTGTCAGTTAGATTTTACAGTTGATTTGACGGGATGGAATTAGACTCATGGAGTGTTTTATACAACAATTGGAATTTGAAAACAAATTATCTTTCCTACAGACTACAGTGATTTGTGTTGCTTCAATAAACAATGAATCACCAAAGTGCAGCAGGGTCGCGGCTTGTGCCAAGGTGAACAATGTAGATTGGTCAAATATGTCCTGAATCCAGACTTACCATGATGCATTAAGCATGAGTCAGAAATGATTCATCAGACAGTTGTTTTCTTTATATTATTTCTATAGCACCTGCCGCAGGCTGGCCATGGTTATCATTAGCTGGATAGATAGAGCTATATTAACCCTTTTATCCAGGGTGTAGCTTACCTATCCACATATAACTAATGACCTGACTGAGCCTAAGGCGCCAAAAAGGCTGGACTCATCTCAGTATCAGGGAGGAATTGGTTGTTCAGATAGGTCAGATGGGGCTTGCAATGGGGATCATTATTACGGGTAGGAAATAGAAACTAATGGCTCAAAAAGAGATTGGAGTGGGATTTTCTCATCGGATTGCTTCTTTATAGACTAATGATTGTCTCATTACATGGTCACTGATGGCAAAGGCAGTTTATACTAACGTTATTATAAGTTGTTTGTTAAGATCCTCCAGGGCATTTATAATGTATAGGAACCTTTCAAGAGACAGGAGCAAAGTTTAATAAAATAGTAACACAAATTGAAAAAAGGAGACTTAAACCTGGAACATTATGCCAAGACGAAAAGATAATTATTATGACACGTAATTCTTACAAATGCTATAGTTCATCTTACATCAATGCATGTACTATTTTAAATGACATGCCTATACTTTAATATTCAATGAGGTCTGCCACTACACATAGATAATTATATACACAGAATAACTAATCACGGTTTAAAAAATATATTAACCTACTGATATTTTCCCTCTCCCATATAGGCAGATGTCTTCTGTTTGATAAAACAATTTGAATTGCACAAATGAATATCAAATTATCAGTGTGATATAATTGTATCTCATTTTCAAGGCACATTCCGGGAACTCTAGCTTCACAATGAGGCTTCTGTTTTGCATGAATTACTATTTCACTATTCATCTAATTTCTTAAGTCTATCTATAACTATCACACTTACCAACTACATCAGAAATAATCCAGTCCAAACACCATCCATTGACAATTATGTACACCTTCTTTAACTAGTCACAGCGAGTCGGTGTGGAGCTGCTCATAATTGTCGGCCTTCCGCCAGACCTCAATCGGCCTGCCCAACGGCCGAGGGCAGCGCCGATCGGTAAATGATCGATTAGCTCATTTGTACCGAGTTCTCGGCAGACCCAGGCCAAATGGGAAGCTGGTCGCTTATTGCTTTCTGCCTCATTGGTTTGACTGACTAGAATCTGCAACGTCATCAGGCCAAGGTGAAAGAGGACCGCCAAGGGGAAGGCTGGTTCCTGAAGGTGTGAGCATTGAGAATGAGAATACTAATAAGTTAGGTCTTGAATCTTTTAAGTATTTTGTTCTGTTTCCGATATTTTTAGCGAAGAAAGTTTGGGAATGCTGTGCTTATTTGTAGCAATGAAATAACACATGCATGTTAAAATGTTTTCGTGTAACTGAAAGGGTTGAATATCAAAATGTTGGAAATAATTCTTTACTTGAAGTTACACCTCGGCCCCATTTCATTTGTAATTTGTACAATGATATTTGGAAGGTGGCCTGCAATAAAAACAGTTAAACAGAAAGTCACTTGTTTACAAACATATATTCTGTAATAGTATAAAAACCATTTAAATGAACTTTTCTGCGAACTTATATTCAATATGGTTTCATGACTGCTTTAGTATGCAATTGACGTCAGTGTTTCAAAACATACATGTAAATTGAGAATCACATGAAAACCAATACCTATTGCAATGCAAGCAGATGAATATCAATGACATATACGACTCTGTTTGCACGCTAGCCAAGAGAACTTTAAAACAGCCGCCGGACAAAAAGGTACGACAAAGTATACATGTATACAGTTGTGTACATCGTTTGCCAGCTTTCTCCTTATTGTCTGCGTCCCTGCTCTGGGAGTGGAATGGAAAATGGATTTTCCGTATGGTAAATCTCAATGGACTGTGGTGGACCGTCAAATTCAAAGACAAATGGGAGGGAGGAGAGAGGCCGTGTGGGTATATATATCTGATGTAGACCTATTGATCCGCGTCCCATAGAGGCTATAGCCCGCAGAGGAATATGGCATAAGCATAGTCAGTTTTTGTCCGCTTTGTTTCGATTTCCACTGATGCATAAACATACGCATTTGTATTATATCTAGTAAGACCCTGTTGCCTGTGTCGCAAGTCCTTTTGAATTATAAAACTTATTTATACTGCTCCTTTTGAGCTTTTAATCTTGATACGGATTTCAAAAAAGGCGTTTGAGATTATGTTTTTTAGATAAGGATTAAGGAAAGAATATCCCCGCTGATCACGTAGGGCGACTTTGTCAGAAATGTTAGAATCAATGTGCAATAAAAGGTTCTTTTTATTTAGTATATCCTTCTTTAAAGCTTATGTGATTATAAGTGGAAATTCACTTTGCTCTCATTCTAAATTATGCTAGTTTTTCAAATCATGGACAATCATAGACATAACGCAACAGCAATATCTACAGAGACATAACCTCGAGCAAAACAATATTTCCTGAAAAGTTCGGGCTTTGAATACCTACGAAACTGACGCCTTAAGAGAATCTATGAAGAAGGTTAGCTGCAAAATGTAGCCGACTCCCTTCACCTTTATCATTGGGATGTAGATTAAAAAGTGTAACGTGGGTATTGCTTCTGCGCCGTTGGGAATTCTTCCTTTGGTAAAGAATTACCCACGTCACTGGTGGAGTCACTGCGTCGGCTTTGGTATCTATAATATTGCTTGCTTGTCCGGTCTTTTTGAAAAAGAATGATTTCCTTTATCTCCCCTAGGCCTATGTTCGTAAAACCTACTTACCTAGCTCCCACCTCGTCAATTTTTATCGCACTCTTATTTCTCATATTATCTAGTCTAGCTAGCTATATCTAATCTTTTTTTTCTAACATTTCCCATTGTGTTGATTATGACCTGTTTCAGAGAGCCGCTATCGATTTTCCCAGCACGTACCTCCTTACACCTCCCCTGTCTCTATTCAACAGATTACTATGACCAAACTCCCTATCCAATTCTCCCCTGTGAAGCTAGGTGGCGCCCATGGCCCCGGGCTTAGGAAATGAAGCACTGGGACGATAATAGGAGCAGTTGAGGAACTCCAGACGTGCAGCGCCACCTCTAGGCGTCGGGCTGAACCTTGACCCAGGTGTCACGTGGTGCGGCCCGGCAGAGATTGCTTCCACTTCCGGGTCAGGTCGAGTCTGCGCGCGCATACAGGATACAGGAATAGTTGTGACAAAAAGAAGCGTCAGAAAATTACTCACCGTTAGTGCGGACATTTATATATGTTACTTAATGAAGAAGACCTCCTGAGAAGTAGTGAAAACCCCAAGGAGCTATAATTATTTTCGTAATTAATCAGGGTCACCAGGTGATTTTTTTTTTATTAGTGTTGTATCTTTAATAATTATGTCTAGGATCAGGATTTTCTACATTCAATAACCTGATAACTATACTTAAATGATTTCTTTAGGAATGAAACCCTAATCAAAATTTACGTGATTAGCCTGATCAGTTACGAAGATAGTCACATCTTTAGGGAATTGAATGTAAATCAAAAGTACACTAATAACCAGAATTTTATCCAACAGGTAACTGGGTATTGAAATCAGCTTCTCATGCCTACTAATATGGGGACATATCTGCGCCCTTATTTTTACCAAAAAATCAGTTCGAAATATTTTTCAGAAATTATCGAAAGCGTTGACAAATGTCTTCTTGTTGTTAACATTGAGGGGACTCAACTTTATCATTAATTTTATCATAGTAGTATACGATATACCAGTATATGAAAGGTAATTACCCAATAAGAGTAACCATACAAACTAAGGCACCCATTTTACTTCCAGAGTAAAGTTACTCGATGGTTGACTATGCTGTTAACTTTAATTTAGGTAATGTTCGTGGGGCTTTGTATAGGGGGTACATCTTAAAAAGAGTATAACCGCTCTTCTGATAGTCATCTATCTGGATATCATAAAAATCAATAACTTCACAGATTTCCTGAAACTTCATCTCAGGCTTCCAATGTCAATTCAATTATGGTTACTATAAGGATCGCTCGGCTTGTTGTCACAAATCGTCACTGAAATCGTTAATCACACAGACACGTTAACAAGTTTTTGGGATAGGTGATGCAAAGTCCGGTGTTAAGTTGTAAAACAGAGGAAGGACATTTTCTTCTAAAAACACTGACATTAAGTCCGACTAAGCTGTCTTTCCAATTTCCGCTGAACGGAAGGATTTCAAAGTGACATGTGTTCAAACATTTCAAATAAGTTTCATTTAAATTTCTCGTTTTTCTATAGCCATTATTTAATAAGTTGTCAAAAGGAATTACGGCGAAGTGTGCTTAAAACGTAGATTTATTTAAAGCTCGAACAAACAGTTTGGAATTGGTTATTTTCGGTAAACATGTAAAATGTGAGATTTCTTCGATCAAATGGTGTGATGTCTTGATAAGGCCATGCCTTGATACACTTAGTCATCGGTATTCTTATTTTCTAGAAAAGTGCATAGCTGAGTGAGCTAACCCGATTCTTCAATAGTTATACTTTAACTTTTGAGAGATGGCAATTTGATTAAAATTCACACCTTTCTGAGGACAACCTGGCCAGCCGCAGGATTAATATTTATATACATTAGCAAGATTAATAAATGGCGGTGCTGATGGGAAAGGGGGCATTCCAAGGACAGACGGGAACCCTATCGCAAACAAAAATGTTGTTACATTTTAAGTTTAAGTGAGTAGTATACAGAAAGGGAAATTTGCTGCTTAAGGCGTATATTGGACTAAGCTGCTGATCGACGTCACCTCAATATGCTATGCTCCACTATAGGATGTATTTTTGACACGCATCAATACTATAAATTCTGATATTATTCCATATAGGCCTACAGGGCGTCATACAAATGAAAATCCATATTCACTAAGATTCTCTTTTCTCATAATACTATGAGGCAAACTATTGATACCAATCCCTATGCAGTTATACCCTTTTCATGTACATAACATAAGCCATGTCCTTATAAACGTGACGAATAATACATTCCCTGTTTAATGTATTATCATTAAATATGACACAAGTACAATAATATTATAGAAATGCATTTACAAATCTATACGCAATCCTACCATATGTGAAACTTATTTCTTTACCACAGTGCTATATTTGAAACCCAGTAGACTGCCACCTGGATATCGTATGGAAATGAAAGCTGTTTTCCCTGTGGCCTTGATAGAATATCCTGAAGCAGTGAAGTGCATTTATTTTAGTGAGTAAGTTATGTGCAGAGTTCTTGTTTTACAGGCGAGGCCGTGTTCACAGGCGGAACGCTGTTCATCGTGTCAATCTTAAGATGATTTGCTGCCGGGTTGAGTGATCCCTTTTCATATGTGTGAATGTTTTTTTTGTATCCACTTTCTTAAAAACTTAAGCCAAGTGCCGATATTGTAAGCTTAGAACGCCGATGGGGAGATAACAAATTTACGGAGTTATGTACTAATAAAGTTATTAATATTGTGACCCCCCATCACATAGTGAGGCATAAGTGGCAGATTTGAGGTTTTGACCTTTTGGTAGATCATTGGAGAAGATGACATAATCTTTCTAATGGTGAAAGAAGTATGTTTCTATCACTTATAGAAGTCGACCTATGATTGTTTAAAGTATCAGGCATCAGACAAGGGTAATTAGAGAAAAATGGCCTTGAATATTGTACTTAACTGTATGGTGATCCAAATCTCTATAGACCAAGTTTATGACAATCCACAAAGCCTGTGAAATATGCATCTAAAATCAACTATTCCTATAAATGTCTTAGCAAACAATATTGCTGAGGTGTATATCAAGTGATTTTTGCAGAAAACTCAATTTTTGACTTTTTGACTTTTTTTTCTCTTTTCATGAAATTAACCTTACCCAGCGACCATTGCCTCATTTAGTGGTGTGGGGTTACTTATATCAGACGTTCAGTATAGAACTTGTGTTTTCTCAATACGTCCTTCAAGGTAAACATTATGGTAGAGCTAAATTATTCAAGGGAGATTTCTGCACATTTATCCAGTCCTGTCCCTCTTCCTGAAGGTTAGAGCCTCCAGTGATTCTTATGCTTTTAGTAGGTTCACCTAACATGTGAAGGTTACCCTTACCACCACAGGGCCTGTTTACGATGTGGCCATGAGGAGTGGTCATTAAAGGTTATGGGGGCATCCAAAACGTGACTGGCCTGGGGACAGGCCTTATTAAGGCTCATGGTGCTGGCTAGTGCTAGTCATATACAGGAGTGATGCTATATGACCTACCCTGGGAAGAACCTGGTTCATAATTTCAGGGCCAAACTCAGACCTACTTCTCGCCTTTTAGAAGGAAAGGAATGCGTGAATGTGCACCAAGATCATATTTCATATGACCTGGCACATAATGTTTTTTTAGCTATACAGTATATTTGATGATGCCTTAACAGGTAAATATAATTATATGTTCACTATTTCATGTAAATATCCGAAAACCAGGGCAACCCTAAAGACTCTTAAAAATTCCAAGTAAAACACTTTTAAATAAGAATTTAATTGGCCATACAGTATAACGATTGTCGTAACTTTAATATGACACCTAAGTGAAATTAACCATAATTATGACTAATCCCAAAATAATTTGATTGGGCACACTTAGATCTGCATCGATTTGGTAATCTAAAAATGGTGGTTCATTGGGTTAAATGGATTCATGAACTAGGTGTAACACCTGTTTAAGCATTGCGATGGACTGTCATTTAGGCTAGTGGAAATAACAAAGCACCTTCATTAAACATTGAAAGAGTAGCTTGTTATCTGTCAGATCACGGCTTACATTTCTAGAGCTCCTCTAATAGATGCGAGTCATTTTCTTGAGAATGCTTTACCTACTGGAATTTTGGAGAATATGCATGTGCCTTTTCAAAGGTACATGTAGCCTATAGAGAATATAGTCGGCCTTTCTCGTTAGAGCTGGCGGGAAGGCCTGAAAATTGTTTTTTTGGATCATTCTAATCCTAGATAAGGAGTGTGATGTAGGCCACATTATACACAGATCAGCCCACAGTCAGGGGTGGATCCAGAAATTGCTAGGGGGGGGGGATGGCACAAACATGAATGTACAGGGGGAGGGGCCCCCACAAACATGATTTAACGGCGGGGGGGGGGGGAGGCCCGTCCGCCCCCCCCCCCACCCCGGATCCGCCCAAGTGCAGCCACTAGTACAGGCCACTATCTGTCAAGGTAGGGCCCCTCGTACAAGTTACTGTCTGCATAGATCAAACCACTAGTGCAGCCCACTGTTTGCAAAGACCAGGCTAGTATACACTGTAAAAAGTTAATGTTATTCTACAGCAAATTGTACAGTTAAGTTACAGCAATGTTTTCTGTTAGAAAATAAACAGTTAAACTTGCTGTAGGATTACAAAATTTGTACTGTAAATTTGAAATTACATGATGAGAATGTATTTTTACAGTACATCTTACTGTAAAATACAGTGACCACCAGGAGTGCAAAAGCAAAAAGTAAAAAAAAACGTTTTTGGCATATTACCTTTTAACCATATTTCCAGGTGAATTAATTACATATAATGATGTCAAAAAGTGAATACCATACACACAAAATGAACTGATATTTTAAGTTAATGAAATACATAGTAATAATTGTAATTATTATGCGATAATTATAAACTGTATGCATAGACACCTTTTTGGTGTAACATTTAATTTATAGGTAAGTAATGATCTCTCAAACCTGCTGCAACATCCCCCAATGCATGTATGTGCTAGTAAATCTAGCATAATTACATCCCACAACCTCTATAACATTGGTTTGTGGTTGGGAATTTACATTTTATTTGAATTATGGGTAATATTTTAGGTTAAACTGATGATAAAAGGCTTTTAATTTGAAGCGCTGTAAAATAACAGTAAGACACCTACAGTATCATGCACTGTACAGTTTACAGTACATCTTATGCTGAAATTATACAGCAAAGTTTACTAGAAACTTTGTTGCCAGCAAAGTTTACTGTAAATTTACAGCATTTACTTTTTACAGTGTATATAGCGCAGGCCCATCTTTGCAAACCTTTCGCGTTCTGGCCAATGTCTGTAAAGATCAGGCCACTAGTACATGCCATATTTTGCATAGATTTCGAGTTCAGGCCACTGTTTGTATAGATCAGGCCACTGGTATAGGCTACTGTCTGTAGGCCTATAGGTCACCCCATCAGTACAGGCCAGCTTCTGCAAAGATCAGGCCATTAGTACAGGCCACTGTTTGCATAGATCATGCCACTATTACAGGCCGCTCTCTGTATAGGTTATCCCATCAGTACAGGCCACCTTCTGCAAAGATCAGGCCATTAGTACAGGCCACTGTTTGCATAGATCAAACCACTATTACATGCCACTGTCTGTATAGGTCATCCCATCAGTACAGGCCACCTTCTGCAAAGATCAGGCCATTAGTACAGGCCACTGTTTGCATAGATCAAACCACTAATACAACTCAAATCCTGTAGTCCAGGCCCTGCCCATCCCCGATCAGGACAGTCCTCCCGGTGACAGTCGCCCTTCTTGACGCTGCCAACTTACTGCTGCCTGTACTAGTCGCGTGTCTGCCCAGCCGCCATATTGCGGTCGTGTGCATTATTGATGCTCTCAGTGCAGCGACTCCAACCACGACCCAGCCACCCTGTCCCACTCCCCCCTCCCCGCGCCACCTACTGCCTGAATGACCCTACCCTTTTCTACTGGCCATCCATGAAGCCTGTCTAGCCACAAAGTCAACGTGAATGATACAGGAAAGCATCATTTCTGGTTTGTTATCTACGGATAGGTTCTCTCTGATCTTATGTAGGTGTTGCTGCATGTTGGTTTTGGTGGGGCTTCATCCTGTCTGTGATGTCCTCTGTTCATTGCACGTGTAGCAATGCGTCTCATGACTTTCATATCTGAAACGATACGTCAGTGTGTTCTTTTGTTTATCTACATGATTGTGATATATACATATTACGTTGGCTACAATTGGATTTCATTTGGACGATTGATTAAAGAAGGTAATTCAATTCATGAATCACAAACTGTGCAACTGAATCCCTCTATATCTGTCTCAAAATTACAAAAGTTCCCGTCCAGCGTTTTTCATTACGTGTGTCCGCTGTCTTGTTTTCTAAACCCCCTTGCCCGTTTACAGATATGGAAATTCAATCCGTTTTAAAGATTTAGATTCACATCACTGTACTTTTCCTTATGTGCAGTTCCCTTCCTCCCTTTCTAGATACCCTCCCTAAACCATACCCCTGTCCCCCACACGGTTGCCCTCCATCTCTCCCCTCCATCTCTCCAACACGGTTCCCCTCCATCTGTTCCACATGTCTCTGCCAAACGGTTCCCTCGCCATCTCTCCCCACATGGTTCCCCCTCCATCTCCCCCCCCCCTTGTCTCCCCCACATTATTTCCCCTTCGTCTCTCCACACATGTCTCTCACGCGGTTCCCTTTACATCTCCACACAGTTCCCCTTACACCTCTCCCAACATGTCTCTCCCAGATCCCCCCCCCCCCTCGTCATCCGTCCCAAATATCTCCCCTTTCCGGTTCCCTCTGCATAATATCTCTCCACAAAGTTTTCCTTCTATCTCTCATACCTGCCTCTCCCACACTATTCCCCTTCTATCTCTCCCACATGCCTCTCCCACACTATTCCCCTTCTATCTCTCCCACATGTCTCGTTCACACTGTTCCCCCTCCATCTCTCCCACATGTCTTCCCCTCAGTGTCCCCTGCTCCTCTACCCCCGGCCGTCCCCAGCCTGCAGCATCACCTTCCCCAGTTCCGATCAGCCATGGCCGTGCTCGTCGGTCCCAAATGCATCCAGCCGTTGTCATACGCCAAACGCACACCGGCCAATCAGAATGCGCTTTGCAACAGGCTTGGTTTTAACGACAGCCACTCGCAGCAGGCGTACTGTCGTCCCCATGGCATACACATCCCCCCTATCCACCCTCCCATCCCTCCACCCAACCCCCTCCCACCCAGCCTCAACCCACCCTCCCACCCTCCGCCCTGGACGTCTGATGCTGCGCGCGCATTAAAGTTATACATCGGCTCTTCCGGTGAGTTCGGCGCCGATTCGGAGAAGACGAAGGCGACGACTTTGCAAAGAGTGCCCGACCAGAAAGGTAGCTACTCGAGGAGAACTTAGCCCCAGCCCCACCCTCTCGACTTGTACGACCCAACCTCTACCACATCCCACCTGACGACCCAACCTGTAAACCTATCAGCGCTGCCTCAAGGTAAGCCGCCTCTCCTCCAGTAACTCAACCCCATTCGCTTGCAGCGGTGAAAGGTGTGCCATACATGGTGCACCCGGGTACTTGGGGCATGTTCTAATTATCATCAGAAAGGTGAGCGGTCACCTGAAAGGTCATAAGTTGAACTTAAGGGTGGGTTCGTTTAAGTTTAGATGGTTACTATTGCCAAAACGTTAACCATTGTGGCATGCTGGGGAAAAAAAACAATAAGAGGTCATTCGCTACGACCTATGCAAGATAAACGTGTATAGCTTTTTAACTACATAGATTTCTTTGACTCAAACTGTGATATAAAAGAAAATACCTCAGGGTATTTAGCAGTCCATGAGAAACATTGACGATAACCGTTCTTTTGTTGGAAAATATCTATGTCTCTAAATCAAATATCTTAAATGCCATCGATGCCAACCTCTTGAAGTGCACCTGACATGCAAGTTGACGCACTTAAACATGTGTGTGCAGGAAGGGTTTGAAGCTATTAAGATGTAGGCGTTTTCCCAGTCAAGATGCTGTCTCAACGGAGGTTGATCTCCTTGTGGGGTGAGCCTGGGCACTGCACGTCACCTTATAAACGACGATCGGTGAGGGGGCGTGGTAGGTTAGGGCTGGGGGGACAAGGGGTGGTTACAAGAACAACACACGGGGGAGGGGGCTGGTGTGGTCGGGGGGGGGGGAGGAGGAGGAGCAGATTGGTGATTGATTACCCACTGGTAAGGCGTGGGCGGGAAGTATAAGAACATGCATTACGAATCTCTTGGATCACTTTTTGTGTCATATTCCAAGCTTGTCTCAGTCATATCAGTGATCAAATAAAGATTATTTTATGTAACATAGATGTGACTTCGGAAGATGGCCTGTACAGTTGAATAAGCATTATATATGATCATAGAAAAGAGAGTTCAACAATGTTATTCTTCTATTAAACCATCTCAACTTTATGAATAACTTGTCTGATGTTAGGCTTATCAAACAGCTTCGCCGATTATATTTTAGATTGTGTTCGAATCAAAACAACCATATTAACTATGAAAATATACTTCAACTTCGATGGCAATGTAACTTTCTTTTTGTAAACAAGAAAAAACGAACCCTACTAACGATTGATGTAAAATAATTATATTCATTGTTTTCCGAATGAAATCTAATTTACAAAATAATTCATAATAAGTATAAACAATAGTTTGTATTCACATTTATGTCATTGTGTTAAAAAGGTATAATGAAAGCGCGTGCAATACATTCAGAAACATTCTACCATCATGACAGGTGATTTCCCGCAAGACCAGAAGCTCAAAGGGAATGCAAATACTATGAAATAGGAAAAACATAGTTCTGAAACCACAACCTTGGCAGCTTTGAGAAATTCCAGAAACACATCATGCAATAAACCCAAAAATACTAAATACAAGGGGAGTGGCCTTGTGTACGTCCTTGTGGGGAAAGAATTGCTGGAACAGGGCAAGTGGTGGGAGTGGTGGTGGGCGACATGGGGGGTTGTGCTATATGGATTTGGGCCGGCTGTTCGTGGACTAAGTGGCACTGATCATGAGCCAGCCGACCTTGGCCACGTTACAGGCTTCACAGAGGGGGTTTTAGCCAGACCCACCACCTGCTCCCACCTGTAGCCGTGGGAATTTCCCTTTCAAGGTAATACAGGAGTTTTATTTAGTCTGCTATTTTTGGTCTCATGTTGTGTTAGTTACATAATAAAGGAATGTATCATGGAAAATGTGAGTAAATATGATTTTATCTGTTAAATTAATTTGGTATAATGTCTTGCAATACGCCTAGTTCTAAAAGTCCTTTATTAAAGATCAAAACGAATTTATGTCTGTTGGTCTGATTAAACTAATCGTACTTCTTCTCAAAAGTGTCACAGCCAATGGTTGACAAGGGGAGGCTGCTAAGGGTAAACCTATTTCCTATTCTATTCTTATAGGATACATGATATAATCATGCATATTTTTACGTAATTGTATCACTGTACGAACAGGATTATCTCACCGAGGGAAAGATACTATAGGATTTACATTCGCTCAAACGAAGTTTAAAAAACATATATGAAACATCAACTCCACTTCGGGAAATCTATTCAGCAGTTACGCAGATGTATAATCCTCCAAGGAACAGTATAATACATAATGCTTTGACACTTGTCTCCCGTCCTACTATTCAGAATTGCATTTGTGAGTCTCCACAGCTCCCTAAGGATAATGCAATAAATATTTCAAACGGCCATAGCAATACATTGCCTTCCGGCAGGGACAAAATCGAATTCTGCAAGTAAAATATTTAATATGAAAAGCCTTCCTCTCCCTGCTCCAGTTCCTGATACAATGTATCATAATTCCAAATCTCAGTGTATGGAAATTCCTTTTACATCGCATATTATATTCGGCCAGTTTTTCCGGTAGTCTGTTCGTAGTAGTACACACTGGGGGGTTGATTTCTAGGCCGCCGTGATGCGATATTTGTGGCTCAGGGATGGGCTATAAAAACGTGTATTTGGAGCTGACATGGCCTTGGGTTGACTTGGCCGACATGCAAACTTGCCAAAGCACACATGCCATGTATGGCAGGCCGAATGTCAAATAATCTGTAGCAGATGCATTAATGTTACGATATATACCTGCATCTGGCTATCATTAAATGAAAACATTATGGTATAAACTTGATGGTAAATAGTTGCATATCAAGCTTTAGGCTAAAGCCATTTTAATTTGCTGTATACCATAAATCGTAAAGAAACATCATACTTTTCAGTTGCATAAAAGTTAAGTGTGAAAACTAATAGTAGGTCTAATGTGAGCTCATGGAATCTAATATTCATAAGTATTCATGGATCTGTGGATGCAGGAAAATTGTTTTGGGTCCTGCAGAAAAATGCCAGTTGTTCCCCGGCCTATGACATTCGACATGAACGTCCTAGATTCATTCCTATATCTTCTGATCCCAGAAATAATCTTCATTTCGGGATAGACATACCATGGAGGAAAGCCGGGGGATTACGTTCCTCATTCATATGGGATGGAATTTAATAAACACATCGTTTCATATTGATGCTTGCAACCATCCATGGTGTCCTAGGCCTGCATACCAGATGTTTCATAAAAATACCTCAACTAAGTTAAAAGGCATGCCATATGACAGTTAAACGGCATGCCATATGACGGGAAAATCATGACTGTTTCTGGGGACGGAGGAGGACGCAGAATTCAATACACCTGGTAGTGGTGGGTTGCGTTCTGTTCATGTTTTCATTCCTATTGATCGTGCGTCCTCCAGATTAACCCCCTCCAGGGTGGGAGGGGGGAGGGGGAGGGGGTGCCACCATAGGGGATTCATCCTCCTGTGAATGTTTCAATAAAACATCACATGAGAGGCTGTGGCATGCAGGGGATTCCTCCTGGCATGACACGTTATGGAGGAAGCTCTTCCAATCCTCCCAACCTCTGACCCCATCACACTTCCTTCATCTCCTCCCATCTTTTCCCCTGTCTAATTTTATCAACTTGATTATCATTGCTTTCCTCCAGAGGAGAATGGTTTATCGATTGCAAGTTGAGATTGTCTGAGATTAAAAGAGATTGCAGCAGCAAATGCGTGCAGCGAGAATTAAAATTTGAGGAAATGTGTAAAACCGAGTGTTCTTAATGTTACAAATTGTTGGTTTTCCTACTGCGATCATGAAATGAAATGACAAAATTTTGATTATTGGAAACTATTTTGGGATTTTCTCTTGAAATATTAAACTGGTTTCATATTGTTTCCTTATAAACTCATTCGCGTCTCTTTCGGGAATTCTGTATTGGCATCTTTGCAGCGCGGCACCACATTATTAAGCAATTTGATATTATTTGCGAATAAGAGTTTAACACATGGCCAAAAATGATCTAGGAAAACATTTTGTTTGATAGAGGGGCAGTTATACTAAAGGTTTTTGAATTGAAGCAAATATGCTTGTTTATTACATAATTTTAGTATTTTTTCACACATAATTATGCAACAGCGATTCTATCAATTTGGTTTTAATATTAACATCTTCACGTGTTAATACATGATGTCCTTTGTGCTGAGTGAGTATTGACAATATGTGAAAATAAAATGTATGCTATATCATGATGGTGGTGAGCAAATAAAGACATCAGGCAAATTATAATACCTTAGGGAAGTAACCATGCCAGGTGTTTTGGTCCGACTGTGATATATATACTGGGAGGGAATAGGCACTCCCTGGTGATATGATCATGTTTTATGGACTTCTTGGTTTATACTTTCTACTCTACCTCTTCTTGAATGTAACATTTTGATTACTTCGTAGATTCTTATATGGCTTCGGAAATTAGAAATGACGTACACAAGAATTTAATGTAATAAAGCATGCATATCTATTTGTGGATTGACAGGTTCCATTAAGCAGAAGTAGTGTAAATATAACATAAACTAGGATGTACCTTAACTTTTCAACTTCCATAAATATTTATCACATATTTACCAGGCAGCAGACTACACTGTTTACTTACTTTAAGCTATTCCCCTTATGTCTGGTCTCCTTTTGATACCGATCTCATTTATAGAAAGAACATCAATGTCTGGTCACACTGCTGGTAAAAGTTTGACAGAGAACAGTCCTAACTTTCGTCTATTAGCTAGTTACAGTTTGCAATATCTATATTAAACTAGGGATAGCATACATGGGAGTTTTATCAAACTTCTAAGCCCATTCAGAAATACAGTTTCATAATTCTTTTTTCAGGATTATTTGCGAACTAAATACACTGTAACTTATAATGATTTCATCCTGTTCAGATAAAAGAACATTGTTAGTGGCTTCTAGCCGTTGCTATTAAATATGTTGTGTTAATATACAAGGAGGCAACCAGGTGGGTGTCATTGACATTGTTCTTACTCCAGAGATACATCAGAGCTCATTTTGTTCTCAATTCAGAGTCTTAGAACTTATTTAAATTTGTTTTGCCCTTTTAGAGCAACAACTACAAATTAAAGCTTTTCCTTCTGGCTTTTTGAATAGAGAACTTAAAGTACAACATTTCAATCATTTCTCCTGATTAGATAAAAAGATGAATATTCTAAAAGCTGGCCAAGTCAGAAAAGTAAGTAGTTTTACTCCTGAAATGTTCTATGATTTAAATCGTTGGTGTTCATGATATATGATGTCTGCAGTGTATTGACACAATTATTCTAATTCAATCACACGTGCTCTTAAAACAAGCAATTGGTGAGTGGATTGAGGAAGACAACAAGATTTGAATTTTAAAAAGGGGTACTCCATTAAAAAGGTGCTGACGTTTCTGCTTGATTTGATTTGCATGGGATTGCCTCCCTCCCCCTCCTGCTGATCTGGGAGTTCATACTTTGACCTGAACAATAAAACTGTCTTTCATCAAAAATGACGTTCATTAGTTTCACAGAAATAATGAATTTCCGGCTGAAATTGTAGTATCAAAAGGATTTGAAAATGTTTCAATTGAATGAACGTTTTGGTTTGTTCCACTGGCGTTTTATCAACTTTATGTAAGTGGTTGATTACAAAGCTTAAGGTTTTCGTGTTATTTCTTTGAAAACAGGCACATGTATATTTTTACAACTTCTTATATCTATATCTCCAATGCCGTACACAGGAATAGGCGGTTATACGAAAATATCTATATATCATTAAATAGTTTAGATATCAACAGCCATGCATGATTATACAAAACGTAATGGCAAGTAAAAAAAATATGCAGTTCGTATATTTTTTCCGTTCGTATCTACACAATACAATCGATATAGATGATAGTGGTGTTACTGAAAAACTATCATAACAGAAGATCAGATAACTGCTACGACGGATAACTGCTTTGTATTGGGAGAGATGAAGTATAAAGAAAACAAGGCACTTTAATTAGTCGTTGTGTAACTTTCAATTATTCATATGTTTAAGTATCTTAAATTAAACCACGTACTTGAAGTATTTTGAATAATTATTTTGTTTACATATTTCAGTACTTTAAATTTAACCACATATTGAGGTACTTTGAATTATTATTTTTTAATCATGATGTTAGTAAATAGCTGGTTACGACCTAATGCGGCAGTCTGAGGGTCACGGCACTTGAAGTTTGACGTCACTCGTCACTCCTAATTCATCTGGTTCTAAATAATTGATGTAATCGCTTGTATTTAGTGTAAACTTCACCACATTATGGTAAAATTATTGACCGTCGTCCAAGAACGTTTACCATAATGGCCATGTTTTCACCGATTCAAGGTGTTATATATATAGTTGATTCAGTGCGGCACAATCAATTACTATGCAGCCTTTTCGGATGATGGAAATCTACCTGATCTTCATTTATGCAAAGCTCCCTGACACATTAAGTCCATATTCCAACTTCCCTCTATTACGGACCCTGTCGCCTATTCCTGTATACATACTGCCAACCCTTTTTCTCCCACCACTCCAGCCAGCCTCCACCCTCCCTCCATACGTCCCACCCTTGACCCAGTGCTGTTTGCCGTCCCACCTGAGGCCTATGTGGGTCGTGCTCAGGTGGTCTTGGGCGGGGGCGGCGGGGGCGTCAAGGGCGGCGGGGGAGCAGGCAGGGGCGGCCGTCAAGGGCGGCAGAGACCGGCCTTTCCCGGCCGCCGTCCCCGGGGAGACCCCCTCCTCCTCCCGGCGGCAGGCCGGCGGGGACCGTCTCCAGAACGTGCCGACGGAGACATTTCCCCCAAGCCCTCTTTCGTCCTCACTTTGTTTTGACCCAGCACGATCTTGACCTTGGGCTGAGACGTGTTAGGTATTCCTAAACAGTGTCCCTGCCAAGGTTATAAGCTATGTCTAGAGCCCAAGCGGTCTATCAAACTGACGGACATTCTTGTAGGCCTACGCCCCTTAATATTGTACAAAGATTATACAGGTTGGGACAGGCACTTCTCATAGTTAAGTTATTGACAGGTAATTTTTCATTCTTAATTTCATAAGCCCTGTAATACAACTAATTTGCATTTTTTGTATGCGTAAATTTTTGATGCCGAGATTTATTGCATTTTCAATCAGTCGGCTATTCATCAAATGTAATGAATACCTGACCACGCGCTGACTAATATCCGTATTCATCAATCACATCCCATGCAAATTATAGATAAGAATATGAATATTTGATTTTCAGAAAACTCGAAATACATCTCAAAATGAATAATTTATTCCAGAAGTTTTGAACTGCAAAACTTGGTCAAATGAAATTCATTTATCAAAATATTCAGTGACGGTAACTTAAGAATGTTGGAACTGTAAATGATCATTTACATGCACTTATCAAAGACACAAAAATGACTCAGGTATGATATGATATAGAAAACGTATGTCCTGTAAGTCTGTGTGGATCGTTTTAATTCCAAGCAACCTGGTTGACGTACAAAGCAGTTGAGATTTAGATTTTAATGTGTAATTTTGTCCTCTTTAACATAATAGAAAAGTAGATGATGGAATTTACCCAAATTTGATTTTTCACTAATGCTCCATAATAATTATGTCTTCACTTCAACCCTAAAATCACCCAGCAATATAGTCGGCCAGGATCTGACACGAACAGTCACCCATCCGTGAAAGGTAGTTGACATTGAACTGGGCTGAAAGTCTATCTTGAATCAGTTGCCAATCGGAGGCGGCTTGGTCGGTACCATCACACTTTGCTCCATTAAAACGGCTCAGCTGCTGGCAATGACTTGCACACCTCACTAGAGAGGCGTAGAAGGAGTGGAGAGGGGACTCTATGACCTCTCCAGGGGAGCCAGTATAGCGGCCGGGTGCCAAGCCTACCCTCCAGGGGAGCAGCTCCTGCCATGGAGTTTACCCTTGGGCATAGGGGATTGTATACCCCAGACCAGACCACAAAGTGACGGTCACTGGGTCAGTTGACAGCGGTAGTGGGATGGATGGTAAAGGTAAAGGTGGGGGAGGGGGAGAATTTAAGGGGGGTAGCACAGAAGGAGCCTGATGGAAATTGATGGGCTGGAATGGGTTGGTGGACGCTGGAGGAGGCTGTTAGAAGCTCAGGTGTGCATTCCGTGTTAGACACTGGAGGATGGCACATTTCTAAAAGGGTTTGAAGGATGTTGGTGATGTTTGAAGTGGTAGTTGTACTAATGGAGATGGATGGAGTTGATTTTTTATGGGAGAGGTAAAATCAAGGAAGGGTTGTGAAATTTTTTTCATGGTTGAAGGTTTAATTATAAAGGATACTTCGAAAATTACAGGTGACGATAGAGATCAACTAGATACTTTGGACAGGGCATTAACGAACAAGCACATCCCACTTTGGGTATATCCCAGGGTTGGACAAGGGTTGGAGAAAATAACAATATAAGCCATCCTTATCTCCTAGAGTTGGAACTACTGAAATAATCAAGTATTGCATGTCTCTATAGACGTTGCGCAGATGACGTCACATCGGCCAAGAATGGGATGGGCGCCATATTGGTGATCAATTTCAAATAGTTATTGCTCAAAATTGAGAACCACTACATCACATATTCATTCTAAATGTATCTTATACAAACCCATGAAAACATTACCAAAAATTCTTTTCCTTTAGAATTCAACTATTATAGATAAAATTCAAAGCCATAATATGATCATGATCACCACTGATAAAACATTAGGATTTCTCAAATTTTATCAGCTGACAGATTTGCAGTCTTGCCAGCAAATCAAAGTGCTATATTTCAGGGGAAAAAAAGGTTGGACATTATCAGTTGGGATGACAAGCTATAACATTGGTTGCTATTGGAAAAAGACTAATGTATGAAGCCATGTTTTGCCAATTTTTGGAGTAATTTGTCAACCGAATTGCTTTGGTTAATTTTGTATCAGGCAGCTGTCTTCATGAAAAAAGCAAGGAGGCAATTTTGAAAATATTTCATGGTAAACTTTATTTCTGGTGTAGGCTGGGATGGGCCTAATTGTCTTGATTGTTTGGAATTTAATTGTTCACGGAAAGTGAACTTTACCTTCCAATATTTACTTAATATGTCTCATCGATTGCCTGCAGAGACATCTATTAGAACTTGGTTGTGCCATCCTATACCAAAATCAAAGCCTCATATGACCTAATCGTCTCTCCCATGACCTGTCCATGCCTTCAAAATAATAAGAAAATCTCTCCTGCATCCTTCTTTATTCTCTTGATCAACGTTCATCATAATTTCTTCCTCCAGGGGCCTGGTTCGCCTCCAGTTTCCAATCTATGCCCCCATTACTAGACACCACCTCCTTTTACCCACTGCTACTGCCGTGACAATCCCCATCGTTCTGATGAAACCTTTTTGTGCGGCCACAAAAACACGTATCCTATGTACGCCCGCTGGCTAATGCCCCCTCTTTTTAAGCCGTGTAATATACTAAGTACGCCTGACTTGCCTCAAGGCGGGATTGCGTTAGCGTGCAGTGGGGGTATAAATATCCCCCAGTCTTTGGGGGGTCTCCTCTCCTATTTGTGGTTCCTGCGCATGCGTCACATAGATCATTGCCTTGGTAGCTAGGCTAAGATCAAACCAACGATCTGGCCTTAATTTACTTTTAACTAGAAATAATTGCACTCTTCGTTCAGATATAGTAAGACTGATAGCATTTACTTCCAGTTTATTGTTTGCTGTTCAATAGATTGTTGATCTATTTATATAAGTTGGATAGAGTACTCTGCACGATTTCTTACCTGATAACATTACCGTAACATCTATTCTGAAATATAACAGGTTTAAAGCAATGCGATCTGATGAGGTTTTAAAATCAAGAACTGTATTTCCTCATTAGTGGAATTGGTCCTCTCAAATAAATTACGTACGATTAATAAAGTAAACTTTTAACATTTCACCATGGCGTTCTGGTATGATGGAAAGATTTCTGTTACATAAAGCCTGTATTCCACATACCGATTTTTATGCTGCCGATTTTGTTTTCGTTCGGTTTGCATTGAGAATATGTCACGAAACATCCCATATACCATTCGATAGAGAATTATAAAATATTTTTGGTCATATATACCATGTCTATATTTAACCTTTACTTTGACTACCCATTTTTAAAATCGGCAGCAAAGTCGGTATATGGAACACAGGCTTGATGGTCGGCCTTCAGTCAGCACACCTTACTTTGAGCTAATGCAAAACTGGAACAAAGACGAAAAGATGACAGAGAGAAAGTAGAAATGCATTAAGCCAAGTCATGTTCTTCACCTTTGAAAAAAAGCGAGATTCCAAGTCAAAAGCGGTAAATGTCTGAAATGTTGAATATAAGGAAAAAAGAATTACGAATCGTGCCAAAAAGGAATGTTACTGAAGGGTGGGGATCCTTCGTACCAGTTGTTTATTTTAGGAAAGTGTTTCAATACACTGTAACAAGATTGGCTGTGTTTTTATACATGTAAACGAAACGCTTTATGTAAATTATAATTACCTATAAGGTAAAACACTAGCCATGAAACTCAGGTGAACAATTAAGACCATGAATTTTCTTCATCTGAATGAACTCAGCAACTTAGAATAAACATCATTTCTTCATTTCATAATGCTTCCTCATAATCAACAAACTTAAATATACTGGAGAGTGAAATGGTCACCAGAAGAACAGTTCTGTTGATAGAAATTTGAGTGAGTGAATGTTACTAGTTAGAAAGAAACGGAATTTGGGCAAACACTTTACGTTTCTGGCAGAGACTCAGCCTAAAAGGGTACCTATAGTACCTCAGCCACCTGAGCCTCTACCCCTTCACATAGGCCTAGCTTTGACTGTCAACATAAAGCCTAACCCACTGCTGCGTTCTAGATGGGGCCTAAATGATTCAGGCCTCACCTACATTAGGCCGCCAATAGAAAAAGGCCAACTTGGCACTTGCATATGTTGTGATAAACCGTGGCTTGCCATACTTTACTATTAGGGTAAGAATCCCTACTTAGCTTAGTGAGGAGCAACGGCACCAAGGGTTTACTATAAATGAACATCACCTGTCCTTTCGTATACTTAACTCAACTTCATGGCAAAATAGAATGCAAAGTTATTTCCTCAATTGACAGTACAAATATATAGCGAAAGGAAATTACATAAGTAGACTATTTAGCTGGTATATACGTCTATATTAAAGTAAAATGTTTTAACTTAAATATGGGTCTATTTCACCGGCAACATTTCAGACCGTCCGTAAACATGAATCAATATTTACCTATAAAAATGTATTCTGTATCCAATTGCTTTTCCAGGGGTGCCAACCAAAAAACCTCCACGATACACCAAAATTTATCGTGGGTTGTATTTTAGGGACCACGATACAAAATTGCTGTCCAGAAAACATCCACGATAAATTTTGGATGTGACAAATCTTATTAAAAGCATTCACAATGTAGTTAATTTCATATATGATACCTTTAATGCATATTTTAAAGACAGTGGAACAATTTGGGATTAGAAAAAAATGAGTAAAATGAAAAGAAAAATCCATGAAATATTGTGGGTCACTAAAATGCCACGATCACAAATTTCGCAATTGTTGCTATTTTATTGTATCGTGGCGATGATTTATCGTGGATTTTTTTTTTTGGTTGGCACCCCTGGTTATACACATTATGTGGATGTATTTAAAAATATTCTGAACGTCATTACGCGAGTGCCCTGTAATTAGAAGACACTCATTTGCATTATTCTGTTATGTGGATAATTTTGTTAGAAGACAATCAGTTGCATAATTGTTTTGTGTAATATGCATTGTATATATATAATGTTGTGACGTCTGATGAATAAGTAAAGGAAATATATCTTTCAAATTTATACAATGTTTATTATGGTAATGTAAATAAAGGCATTCACATTTTAACTCTGTGTAACATACCATTTAGAGAAGCTCGGAAGGGAAAACCTTATCCGGAGCATATATTATATGAGCTTTTGCAAAATACATTAGAAGGTTATAGTCTGGGTCATACCACGTATTACATTATTTCATAGACGGTGAGGTGGCAGCCAGATGCCAGAAGGAGAACTCTATGAATATGGAATCAGGCGCCTGGTATACAGAGCCAGTGGCAGGTAGAGAGGGCCGGGGAATGGGTCATAGACTCAGGCTGGCAGGTGGCAAGGTCCAGGTGTGAGTCAGAATAAGAGAAGGTATAAACTTAATAGATTAACTCGAGGGCAATAATAGGAGAAATGAAAATGTAGCTATCGGTTTTTGGAACAGTCATCAAGATAGACAAAGAAGTACTTCGAGCCTATTGATTGGATAAATTCATTAAGAGTCTTTAGATGAGGCAGTTCATATGAATTAGGACTCTACCTAAAGGAACAACAGGTTCAAGCGAAAACTTATTAGAATACAGCATGAGGAGAATAAGCTGTTTGGTCCCGGGTGTTATAAAATACCTTTTTGAAATTAGAAGTTTGAATTCATTTAAACTATAGCTTTATTTTTTTTCTGAATTCACGGTATTCTTGTTCAAGCTTTCTTTCTTGAAATAGCTTGATTCAATTTGGTAGTTCTTAATCACTTACGCTAACTACTAATCTTCAATAATCTAAAGGAAACTAGGCCTTTTACTAGAGAGAATGTGAATTATAATATCAACGACCAAGAATTCAAGTAGGCTATAGGATAAAAACCTATAAACATTCACACACCAAGTATATATGCGAGCTTATTCTAGTCCGAGGAAGCATTGAATTTTGCTTTGTTCACGCAGGTGGTTGAGATGAATGTAATTACATATAAACGAAACAGCCAAGTGACGTGTAGAACAAACGCATCTTAAGGAATACAAGTAGAATTCAGTATAACGGACATAGGAGGGGGAGGGGGGTCGACATCGAGATAAAGACATAAAGGAAAGGTAATCGATAAGCAGATCTATTTCTATCACAAAAATAAACAGAAGAAAGACATAATACAGTTTGGTGGACAGTTGATCTGCATGCATGCATGCATGTGTAATGGGGATGGGGAACACAGCATTCCAGCACACTGCATGCCTTAAAAGCCACGGGGATATATCAAAAGCCTGATGCAGCTGTTGTTACAAATAGTAACAGACACTGTGGCACACGTCGCTATGGGAACTAGCAGGTACACGGCCTGGCCTAATTAAGATAGCTGTGCACAGGACGACATGGTCGTGGGAACCGACTGCAGCGCCATGCGGCACAGCCCTTTGCGTTTTGTAGTACAAGGGCGGCAGCATCAAGGCTAGTTTCCACAGGGTGTTTAGCTTGCATTGGATGGACGCCGACTGAAATGCGCTGACTAAATGCAATGGGGCGCCATGATGGCATGCAACTAGATACTCTAAGCGCTGCAGTTTTTAGCTGAAAAATTTGACATTTCCGATTTTTTTACACTATTCCTTAAACAGTTAGTCACTTCACAGGTCCCTCCATAATCGCTCCACGGGTTCTTGCTTTGGTCAGTCAGTCATCCGACCAAACCACTGTAGTTATTCGTCCCTTGGAAAGGCAGCTTCAGGGAAGCAGTGGGTTGGCGTGTGGCGGGTAGTGAAAGTAGGACATCAGGTGGTGTGCAGCAGGACAGGTGGTCATAGAAAGCAGGCCAGTGCTACCCCCTGCTTGGTCTCCGAGACGACTCTATAATTCATGGTGCCTATACCTCAGCGAGAGACCACATCAGAAAGGCAGAGAGCAGGAATGCAAACTGGGTAAAGGATGCGGGTATAAATAGAATCGGGCACATAGGACGTTTTCAGGACAGGGGTATAGATAGAAGGAGTTACACTACTCACTGTATGTTTGTGGACGTAACCTTCTGATAGCCGTACCTTTACCTTTGTAGTCGCATCAGATACACCCGTAGAAGATATCCAAATAGATTCCACATGAAGATAATAGAATGGTTGACTCGGAGACTTTTATTTTTAAAAAAACATTGAAAGTCCGTTGTATTTTCCACTACATCATTGAGACGACTGCTTCTTCTGGTACAATTTCACGTGTTTTCTCTTAGATCAAACTAATTATTAGAATACAATAATTAGACTGGAGTGCATTTTTGTTGTGATTATGTAATCTAGCATACGCTAATCAAATCCATTGGCGATCCATTAGACTGTATACCCTCATAGGCCGTATAAGCTCCCCAGCCGCTGGGTACGTAGGTTGCGGCGGCGGAGGTTATATACCATAACCTTGGTTCAGCATAGGAGAATAAAACGTGGATTGTATGGGTGACATTTGGAGACTTACCATGAAGAAATTAGTTTTTGACTCAAAGAAAAAAGTCTTCCATACGAAAAATAAAAGGGCATATCCCTACTTATAAGAACGCATGACTGTGGCACGGGGAAATAACATCAAGGAGTCTTAGACATCATGTCATGGAAAGTAACAGATGTCATTGGACAGCAAATGTGACGGCACGTGGCAGTTTATGGTAGGATGGGAATCATATATGACAGAAATGGGACAGCTATGACAAAGGGCATGTTACTTCTACCCTGTCAAGACAGCAGTCGTGTTTGTAAAGGCTGCTTATTCTATCATAGATTTTTTCGTTTCATAGAGTTCTCCTGACACCCTAGCATACCCTTATATCTGAAGCACTATCAGTTATGCAATTCTCAAAATATTACACTGTTCTGCATACTTATATTGACACAACAAGTATGCTTATAATGTTTGACCATAAGATAAACGAGGTGTACTTCAATTCTAAGATGGGATTTGATTAGAGCAAATTGTGACTTTTTATCTAACTGAAAATAACTTCTACATGCCTAAATATCGATAGCAGACGGTTTGAGAAACAAGGTAATTGCAAGGGTGATTGTTCAGAGCCAAGAGACCGACGGAAGTCTAGTGTCTCTTGAGAGTTGGGTTGCCAATGGGCAAGTAACAATAACAATTAAGACGAATGGGAGAGCACATAGGGTGACCTGTTAAGAATTTTCAATTTTTAATAGTGAGCTATCCTCACCCGATAGAATAGAAATATGTATGTCAAGAAAATGTTTTATTGGCAGCCTAATGAAGGTTCGCCCTGAATCATTAATTTTAGGATTCATCTAGGCTGCAGCAGTGGTTAGGCTTTACATTGACAGTCAAAACTAGGCCTATGTGCAGGGGCTGAGTCTCAGGTGGCCGAGATACTTATAGGTACCACTCACTTACTTAAATTTCTATCAACAGAGCTGTTTTTCTGGTCTAGCTGAAATTAATTAACTTCTATTGACAGCAGACAGTTTGAGAAACTAGGTAACTGCAAGGGTGATTGTGCCAGAGGCAAGAGACCTAGGAAAAGTTTAGTATCTCTTGAGGGTTGGGTTGGCAATGGGGCAAGAGACAATAACAATTATTAAGACTAGCAGATGAACACACAGTGTGATCTGTTAAGAATTTTTCAATTCTTAATAGTGAGCTTTCCTCGCCCAATTGAATAAGAAAATGTATGTCAAGAAAATGATTATACCGACAGATTTTGCATCTGATTAGAAATTGGTACTTAGCTCTAGTGTCGTGGTCAATACCAACAAAGAGCTCAGGACGGGGATTGAAAGGACAGAAGAAGGGTAGGCCTACAGGTGCTGGGCAGGTAGGCAGACAAGTAGCTGCTGGGCAGGAGGTAGCTGGGCAGGAGGTGGTTGCTGGGCAGGAGTTGTTGCAGGTAGGTAGGTAGGTGCTGCAGGGCAGGTAGGCCCATAGGTCTGCATGTTCTGAGCAGGCGGGTCCCATTGCTGACTCTGCCTCTGACCCTGGCCAGCTGCAGGTAGAGCCATACATCCTGGGCCATGCTGGGTCTCTGTGTGTCTTCTCCCTCCTGGAGGGGTCTTTGCTCTTTGCCCTCCAAACTCTCTTTTCCCCTCCAGTGCAGTGTCCATCTGTAAATCTCTCGCAGGGACACATCTGCCACCCTGGCATTAAAAGCGCCCATAGGAGTATGCCTAGCTCATATCCAGTGTCACCTCTAATTAGGCCAATTACACAGGCCAATTACAGTCAGCATAATGCCATGAGGGCACAGTAAGATGCACAAGGGTATCTTTCCCCTGGTGGCCAATAAACCATCATCAAAATTGATAATAACCATACATCCACATATCAAAAAAGGGTTCTTCAAATACAAAAGAAAAACTAAAGCATTCATATGAATAACATATCTTCCTGGTATATTATATCTCATACCTCGACATTAGATCATAATATTCCAATACGTGCATGCATGCTAATGCGTAGTATTTACTGCTTATACTATGCAATGCTGACCCTTCCCATTTCGAAATAACGTATCTGCCCATGGTCAGGCAGGATAGTACAGCCTGTCTTCACTGTCCGCCGTCCGGGTCAGAGACGACCCCTACAGAGGCCCCCAGGTGACGCCCTGGTGTGAGGGGAATGCGGTTAGCAGGGTAGGACTGTGTCGGCGGATCTGAGAGGTGACTAATAGAGAGCTGCACCGAATACCGCACGTCTCACAGGGTAGAGGGAGCCAATTGGAAGGTGTGCATGCACTTTGATAGGCCAAGAGTAATTGGCATTAATGTGTACGGGTATTTTATAATGACATGATTGTTAATGACCACCTCTCAAACTATTATCCATCCATCATAGTATTGTATGTATAATTACAGCTAATATTCCAAATTAGTCTTTTCAAATAAGCCATGCATACCCATAGTATGATGTTTATTAGAAAGCTTGCAAAAAAAATGAAGCAGAAGGCAAAAGCAAGTAACGGAGGAGTAAGGGAAGGGGTTGAGATGTATGAATAACGATGAGTATTCCTTTTGCACATGTAGGTACAAATTGCCGCGATCAGCAGAACATGTAGGTACAAATTGCCGCCAACAGCAGAACTATGCAGTACCCATGTGTATAGAAAGAGGCTAATTGGAGGTGGGGTTAATTACTTGTACATCAATAGATGTGCGAAGTATGTAGGGGTGGGAGGGTGGGATAGATATAAGAGTATAATTGGACCTAAAGACATGTATCAGTTAGCATGCCCTTGTAAAAACGTTTAAGTTTGTTAAACAAGGGTCACCTATGTACATTTTCAGTAGTCCTTTCTCGTAAGTATTGTAGGGGTCTGGGCCCGAATGCTATACTGCATGAAAATAAGAAAATCAAGAAGAATATGCTGATCCTGCATTTATGATACCACCAATAGAAGGTAGGGTGTGTCCCACCAGAACCATAGAACAAAGGTCAAATTGTATAAATGTACAATTAGCTACGCTCACTTTAACAGAAACAGTAATACTAATAAAGCAAAGGCTAATAGTAGCATAATTCTCTTTTATCTTATTGTCTACAATAATGAAAGAACTTAGATTTCAATCAGAAATTCCAGGTATACTATTGCTACCATATACTAGCATGAAATATAACCATATGAACCGGGGTGACTGAAGCCCTACCAGGGGACCTGAGAACGTGTATTAACACATCAAGCCGCGTGATTTCCCATTTCGGGTCTTTTTATTATACTTAGTGTCTCATCAAACTGCGATCCGGCAACCTCGTTCTGAAATAACCAGCATGCTCCGTATTAGATCTTACTTAATACGCGTACAGACAAATGATAGATTATATATTATATGTCTAAAATGAAGTAGGCCTATTTTGCCATCTTCTTAACAATCTTCACCAGTGTGTATGTGTTGCATATAGATTAGTACAGATAAGAGGAAACCGTCCAGTAATATACAGAAGGAATATAATTTAATTTGGAATAAGTGGTACCATATAAACACCTTAAAATACTTCCCTCGTACAACTCAATATACTGCAAGTCGTTGGGAGCAGCTCCCTGAACGTAAGATGAGTGCTGTGAATGTTTAATCCCCCTCCTTAGGGAGTCAAGGCTTAATCCTGATGACATATGGACGGCCGCCCTCATTAAATTGCTGAAGATTGTTTTTATGACGACAGGTGGGATTGGGGTACTTGTGACTAAGATTGCCCAAGCCTTGTTCCTATTTACTGATCTTATATTGATGTTGTGTGCCACGTAGGAACTGAATAATAGTATATGTAAGTTTATTGATGGAATACGTTTATTTTGTAATTGGCTGCGGGATCCTAGATAACTATGCTTAGAACTTCCCCCCAAGGAAAAAATCTTTTTTTCGTGCGTGAAATCATTGAAATTGTAATCTTTATAATAAATCGTCCAAATGTATATACGTGCTATTCGTCTAAATATGTGTACATTTTCATGATATGATATTCCTAAAACATCTACTATACCCTTGTCATAGATAAAGATGATATTTGCCATATATATTGACGGATAGACCATGTATCATGTCAGAAATGTCAATGAGTAGAACGATACGTATACGAGTCGTCCGACTATTCTTAGATAGTGTTAGAAAGTCTTTTTTTACACATGATGAAAATTGACAGATTCCAACGTTGCAAATTAAATATGTAAGGGAAATTAATTTGGTTATTGGCCTGCTTGCAGAGATAGTGCAGTTTAACACGGCTCTGTACCCAAGAAAACGTTCTGAAATATTCATGGAAAAACATTCTTGTTTATGGAGCGAGATTAATCAAGTTGCATTGTCTGAAGAAGTACAGGCTTCGCACGATCTGTGACTTTCCCAGAGGAGGGGGAAATCTCAGGTATTTGCTTTGCAAGATCTGTACATTGCCAATTGGTCTGAACACGATGGGAAGCCAAATGGTGAGGCAGTCTGGGATCTCTCCCACGAAGAGTAGGAAGGGCCAAGTAAGTAGGGATAAGGCGTCAGGGTCAGTCACCTCCCCACCACTCTGCTCGAGTAGATGGGGCCATCATTGGTATGGAGGCTTAGGCACAGCCTTCTGCAAGCCTGCGAATTGGTTCTGCATTAAAAGTGCTTCGGGAAAGGAAAATATAATGGGTTAATTTTTGATATCATTTTATTATACATCTAAGTTCTTAGTCAGAATTAACATCGTCCCTTTTTTGTAGTTTTCGGAGTCTTTAGAATTTCTCAGCTCCAGTTACCAATTATCAAGTTTTTCCTTCTTGATGTATGCGGATTGAATAGTTTTAAAATATAAACAGCAAAATAAATTACACTGTTTTGATTGATCGTAAATAAATTATTGAATAAATCCGAACTATTAAATCCAGTATGATTTTCAGGTGTTCTTATCTATCTTAAGCTTCCAATAATAGGTCCCCCTCTCAACCCTTAACCCTCGCCCAGACCATTTCACCTTTAACCCCAACCGTCCATTCACTACCAATGGAAATCATTTTAGCCTGATCCGATTGTCGTGGTGGTAGGGGGCCGACAGTTGACCGATGTGATCGCTCCTAACGTTGAAACGGGTTGGGCCTGAGGCGAGTTAAGCCGGTGGGTCGGCCACTACCACCGCTTCCGGCCGCTACGCACTGGGGGCCGCCATATTTTATAATTTGGCAAGGTGAGTTAAGTGCACTGTGTCAGTGGAGGGGGCGGGGGCTCGGATCGGACTATGGAACGGACCCATGCTGTTGTTGCAAGGGTTGGGTGAATATAGCTCGATTTTGATCGACGCACCTACGAAATAATGTGTTTTTATTGAATATTTTGAGTATTTCGAATTATTTGGAAATGCAAGTTAAAACTGGGAGACAGAATGGCAATAAAAGTCGTTATTCTATAGATCAGTCGGTATAATATTATTCCCTAGTACTAAGGAGGTTTTAAGCTGTGAACTCGGTATTTCTACTGTGTTCCTTCTTGTAATTCCATTTCGTCGGAAATGTGTTTGAAATGCATTATTGAGCACCTACAATCGTGTTATCTTCAGGGTAACGCCCTTATTGTTATCACACGATCCACAAATATCCCCAAGATACCCCAAGACTGGAGCTACATCACGTCCCTCCAAGACGGACTTCTGATTAAATATTCGCGGCCTATATTGAATAAGGCGCGGCTCTGTGGGTTGCTTCTACTCTTCTACTCGGATCCATGTCAATCAGAGGAGAGTGGGGCACCTAATCTTCTGTCACTACACTCGGCCGACAAAGGAATTGGCCTGCGTATACTCCTTCAGTCACATTCCTTTCTTTACAATTTCCCCCCGCGCTCCGGCCTCCTCCTTTCTCCTGCCTCCACCCCACGGACTCGTGCCGTGCGTCAAATCATCAGGACCACAAACCGGAAACGGCCTGACCCCGGCCCGATCGGCCCCCTGGTGGCTTGGGGCGGTACTAGAAACAGTGTGGAGGCCTCGTTGATACACTTCAGGAGCTGCTCATGACGACTAGCAACGACTTACATTGGCTCACAACGACTCACAACGACTCACGACTCGCAACAACTCACAACAACTCACAGCAACTAACAAACGACTCATACTGACTCACAATGACTCACAACGACTAAGATAGGCTCCTATCAGACTTCTTTCATACTGACTATCTTAGCCTTAGCACACGGTGTGAATACTCCGACGATGTTACTAGGACAATGTATGTCAAGGCGTCGTAGATAGATTTAGGTACATATAACTTCTCTGCTAGTATATTTCTTGTCTAGGTGGAGGTTTCTTGAAGGTTATTTAAGGAAAACTTGCACATTAATTCATGAAGTGCTGTTTATTGTGTAATTAACTTGACTTAGGTATTATAAAAATATTTCAAAAGTAAAAATTTGAAAACGTTGAGGTCTTAGGGAATTATTCAGGAAAGGAATTTAATTTGGGGAATTCCCTGAGTTATGGGCTGCTCAGTACTCCCCTTGCTACGTCACAGCTATGGGAATTCCTTCTAAAATTACTTTGGGATTCCCTGATTGATGAATGGTTGCAGATGGATATATATTTTAATTCATTAAGAGTCACATTAGGCCAAATATATATACTTTGGGTTTAGAGAGCATAACCCTTATTGTAAATTCTACAGGGATGGAAATTCCCTGGTGGCAGATGGGATTCCCCAATAACTCCCCTTGCTACGTTATGAATTAGGGGATTTCCCTTAAAGATCAAATCAAAAACAGTTTATTGAATGTCCCATAATTGTGTGCAAAATGGGAATTTTCCGTCGATTTTGCTTATATTGACATGCTGAATTGAATTCATTGAAAAATAACTTTCCTGAAGTTATGTGCAAGTTTTCTTTTAAGTTTTTTAAGGGCCTAATGAGTATACCATCCTCATAATATGTCTCACTTTGGCTCACCCCTTGCGTGCGACTAGTTGTTAACCTTGGATCAAAACTAGGACATAATATTATTATTAGCTAAACTTCTAACTGAACTCCTACTTGGATGACACTCCTACAGCCATATTATGTTATTAGCTGTTATGAGATGCTTCCTTTCCCTGACCAGACACATACTCTTCCCCCCTAACTTTCGGGGCTAATAAGCGTAACGACCAACATATGATTCTACCGCCCAATATTCAGCATTCTTTCGCCTAGCCTAACAACCCAACAACGCCGCATTGCGCTTGCAGATCGCTCTGCCTGTCATCAGGCGCGAATTGAAGCGGCGAAGTAATAAAAAAGAGTGCATTGCCACCGACAACAAGTAGGGGATGGTTGGGTGGGGGAGTGGTTAATTTGGTATGCAACAATGCATCAGCGAGGGTGTGTGGAATTAATTTGAGGACTTCATTGGAGCAGCGTTGGCAGATGTGTTGTTGTAGCCGGCGGGTGGGGCGGCAGTGGCGACAGCAGCGCCGCCGACTCCTCCTGTCAATTGGCACAGCTCCTGGAGGCCCACTGTGGGGACGCCCATCCAGGTGCAAAAGGGCCTGTATTATAGAGTCTGGAGGGAAAGTGTGGTGGGGCGGGCGTTTGCAGGAAAAACGTGAATAGATGACGTTTTTAACTGTTGTGGCACAATGGCCTCTGACGTCAAGACGAACGGTGCTGGAATTCATATTAGAATGGAGGTCTGTACCTGTTTGCTGGAGGCTTATTTCATAGATGCACAGAACGGGCCATGGGCCAGCCATACACATACATCCCAGAACTTTGAATGTGTTATTATATCGAAGTAACTTGGATTTCCCAAGGTTCCCATATTTGATATGGATTATAATAGAACGCACTAACTTTTGATGAATTATTCCTACCAAACTACTTGGTACAAAAAAGCTAAATAATTTATTTTCATTCCCTTCCTGTTAGCCTAGCTGGCATTGAAAACATCTCCTGATGTAATTTCCCATTCCTCTATACTTCTCATGGCTGGTCGCCCGAGTATCGGCCCCTAGTCTATGTACTACTCAGACCTAGGCGCTACCCTGACTCAACATTCACACAACGTCTGGGCAGCACTGCTCCATTGCTTATTGATTACATGGAACAATGTAGATAACACAAAGAACGCATATATATAAATACACACCACCTGCCAGCTATAACTGAGATGAATAATGCTATGCTATAGGCGCCCTAGATAGAGGCAGATAATATGCCGTTGATTGAGATCTAAAGGGGCAGTAGTATAGGGGGATGTCGCTTTGTCTCAGTGTTCCGCACTCTCCCATGGGGCATCCATTAACGTCTATATAAGTGTATGATCCTTATTGCTTCCTGGTTAGTGTTAGCCCTTTATTCCAACCTGTTTGTAATTGAGGATCCTTATGTATGGGTCCATTTGAATGTTTTGAAGAACTACTGAATAATTCCGATTAAGGATAGACCCCAGAGATAGGAGGGTGAATGGCGTGGCTGTCCTTAATTACTAACATTACATTTGTTTCTCATAGTATTATAAAACAGATAACATTATTATGTATCCAATGGATAACATTATCTATTGCTATCACTTTTATAAAAATGCATAAAACAATAGGTCTGTGAGTATTTTGCAAACCTGAAAATCCTGATATTCAAATTTATTTTTTGAACATGAATGTCTCACTTAATACTTAATGTAAAAACTTTGAAATTTCTGGTATGTGTTTTTGAGATATGAGAGGAGGGAACAGTGTCTCAGAATTTTGATAATATTATTGGCCCTAGTTCTAATTTTATTAAATGTAGAAAATGGTATTACAAAAAAGTCTAACAAAGTTACCGTTTTTTACTGTTTCTGATCATAAAATAAAATCTAGGCCCTTAATAAAAAAACCGAGACATACCCTAGTTCCCTGCATAAATGAATCTTATGAAGGTGTGTGTAAAATCTTATTCATGCCAGATGAATATTAAGCAAGAATCAGAATCTTATCAATGTTCAAAAGATAAAACTAAAAGAATCAATTTTTATTTTATTAAATCTGCAATTCAAAATGCATCATAACTGTATCTAATCATTATAATAGAGAAAAAGGAAGGCATTTGTGGGCTGCCCATCTCTGGGGTCTATCCTGAAAAAGCTTTCCCTTTTACCCAAGCAAACATAGAAAATACTTACATTCCAAATGATATGGCAAATCATTATTGACTGCAGTCTTCACAAATAATTTTTACTGATATAAATCTCCCCACAGAAAGCACCATGTATATATTCGTCACAAAAACGCACCTCTAATGCATAGGCCAGAAGTCTGCAACTCAAACTTATGTCCAGCTGCCTCCAGATAGAAAAAGCCCTAATGTATCTTCACCGTTCGAGCAAAAGAAAGTTATAATGCATGGCGACCCTGTGGCAGGGCGGGTATTTCGGAGGTTATTGGCCATAAAGGGCCTCAAAAGGCGACCACAGTCACTGACATAACTCACTGGAGTCTGTGGGGGAGGGTAGGTTCGGGGAGTCCTACCAGAGCCGCCTTGGGACTTTAAAATTGCCCAGATCGGCGCCACTTGAGTCAACTCTTAGACCTAGGGGTAGGATCGGTCTAATATAACTTGGCAATACGCTACATTTCGGTGAATCTAAAATGTTTCTGAGTTACATTGGATTCTAAGAGAATGGATAAATAAACTTTAGTTGAAAGAAATAGAACCTGGAAAGAAAAGATCAGTTCATCATCGAGTAATTTTTTCAACTTAAATTGAAAACTTACCTAAACAGCTGCTAAAGGTCCCACTATACGTGTTTATCTTATTGTAGTTTACAAGTGTTAGACACGTTCTAAGAGATATGCCCTGGCACAAAACAGTTTTGGTTGCAGTTGAAAGCTGGTAAATTGAGACTTTAACAAGATTCTAAAGATTCTGTTAGCCGCGCCCTTTTTCAACTTTGAAATTAAAATGTGAAGCTGTTTGAAATAGGACGAAACCTTTGGGGTACAAATATCTGGAGGATAACTCATTTTTGCTATTGGCTTATTTGACGTAAGACCTTGGTGCAGCGCTCATCCTGAACCATAGTATATTCATCTGAAGTATTTCCACACATGGTTTTGAATAATCCCACGAGGAGTGAGCTTGTCTAAACTAATTTTCTTTTCTAAATTATTGATTAAACGTATTTTGAAGAATTGTTGTGTAAAACTTCAGTGTGTTTTCGTGTAAGGTACGAGGTTCTGAAGCCACCATTGTGCAGATCCTGATAGAACGATACGGCCTGCAAACTTCATTGTCCGTACAAAAAGGTAAAACTGCTGTCTCCGCATTTACTGACAATAGGCTCTTCACACTACGTTATCGTTGGGACCAACCTGAGAATTCAAAATGTCTGATCGCTTTGTAGATACTTTCATCCTTTCATTTGATACAGACCAAGATGGGTGGAGATCTTATGACACTTGTCCATGGAATGTTCTATAGATTTTGGAACTTCATTGTCATCACAGTTTGAAGCAATCATTTTAGACACCCACAGGCAAAATATGGATATGATGATATTGATGGGGTAATGGACAAATTGCTTGTCTACCATATCCTTTTGTTGTGCTTCAAGTATAAGAGTCATTCCTTTCATACTTCTACTCTCCATGCATGCATTACGGTCCTGTTCCCTCTCCATTGCAATCGTTGCTGATCCAATTGTTTTACCTCCTCACTGAATTCAACTTCGGTTTGATAACTCTAATTTCATAATTAGCCCTAGAATCGTTATTTCATTGAATAACACACTTTAACAAAATATTTTAAGTGGGAGGTAATTTATCTTTTGTTAAGGACAATACCAATATTAAGGCATGGATAAACTGGTCCCTATAAAATAGAAATGACCTTCAGGCGCGATCGGTTCAATGAGTCGGTGCAACCATCTATCGTAACACAATGTCATATTTAGAATTCTCGGATATCAAATTTCCTAGTATTCCCTCATTAAATGCACTAATTATTCGTCGCATTACAGACAGTATTTCCAGAGGTACACTTAATATGAAGCTACAGTTAGGGCTGTATTCCACTAGCCGACTTTATACTCGATTTCATAAATCTGAAGTTAGGAACAGGGGTAATTATACTCATGCTAGATATTATTAGAAAGGAGGTTTAATCATTTTTCAAATCATATGCAAGATGCATGGTCTTTCACCATGTTATTTAAGAAATAAGCGAATTAGCATATTGCCCTTAGTCCAAATCGCCCGGTGGAATATAGACTTTATTAACATCACAGCGGGACTGTACCCACCGACCTACGGTGGCCCACACAGCTCTGTGTGAACACACCCTGTGGTGGTGGTGTGAGGCTCAGTGGGAGGCCCTTTGTAGGCTTCAGTAACCGATTAGTGGCGTCAGGCCGTGCCTAACACGAACTAATTGGCCTGCTCAATGTAGGAATGGCGAGACAACCGCAAGTCAAACGGCGTGCGCTCCTGGCTATTCTCAAAGCAGATCTGACAGCACTTAAGTGTGATGGCACCTAGATTCTGTCTATTGCGATTAATTTCATGACTATATGTTTGACTTTCGACATGAGTTAATTAAAAAGAAGAAGAATTATCATGAGGACAAACGTAAGACATATATATCAAATAATCAGAGCACTGAGTTTTATTCTTTTATAAATAGACTAGAATGGTTCAGATCTAAGAGTATTGAATGCACAAACAGCCCCAACCAAAAATTGTGTAGTATGAACGGAGCGTTGGTCTCACAACAGTGAATATTAAGTCGCCACATTCTGCACCCACTTGGCTTTATTAAGCCCTGGGGAGTAGTCGCTAGAGGTGGGGAGATGTTGGACGACATGGGAATGCTTTTTGCCTCTAATCCCTGTAGACATAGATATTGTACGGGTGTGAATAGAGGTAGGAAAACAGCCTGGTAGGCGCCCTGAGTATGGTAAAGAGAGGGAATTCTTGGCAGTTTTGACTATGTGCACGTGCATTTTGAAGTGGATTGAAATATGACTATACATGCACTGGTGATACATCGGAAGGAAGTATCTAAGATTCTCTTGTCCATCATTTATAGCCATTTGTAGTTGAGACAAAATGAATAACGATTCAAAATGTATTGCTTCCTTTTCCTACTGTTTTCCCACTAATTCGCCCTCATTTCTAACCATGAATATATATGCAATGGTATCATCATTCCTTAGCACCTTGCACTTGTTATTCAATGAATTATTAAAAGGGTTATCATAATCCGCCCAGGATCTATGTATTTTAGCCAAGCTCCACAAAAGGGGACATAAAAACATGCAAATTAGATAGATGCGTGCGCAAGTGTCAGTTATTTGAAAGATCAATATGTCCTACCCCTAGCGGGATGAAGTGAAACCAATTGTGCTGGGACCCGGCTTGCTCCTGGGGATTTGGCTAATAAGGCGCGTATCAGCGACAAATTAAGTTATCAATTGTTTTGTAGCAGAGAAAACTAATAAAAGTGGTCTTATTTCTACCGAGCATGGTCTTAATACCGCTATCAGATATTCAGACATGTATGCGTGGGAGGTGTTGCAAGACCCCAATAGTGTATCAAACGCATGGAGAGGTCTCCTTTCTATGGTAGGGCGTACAGTATGAGATGAAATGCTGATGCAATGCAAATGAATACGTCCATATACGCAGTAATTGAAAGGGTATAGATACAACGGTGCTGCTTTGGGATATTTAGTAGGATTTCAAGTCTAGTGGTTTCCCTTTATACTAGAATAAGTGGACATTATTTCCATGTACACATACACTGTCCAACGCAAAGTACGGAACGTTAATATTTTTTCAGTCTAACTGTTTGATTATTTAGTATGATATAGAATAACGGTTGTGCTTATATGCATTAATATTGTAACGGAGGTGGAATATATACCTGAAAATATATCGGAAAATATATCGGAAAATATAGCACTCCTCATACTGTGGCTACCACTATGTCCCCTGAAATAGGCCTTCATAGTGGGGGTTGGGGGAGGGAGGGAGGGAGGTAGTATATATAGACGCTGTAGCCTTAGATTAAAGCTGCACTTCCATACATGTTGGGGTGGCATTGAACTGGCTTCAGGGCATTCTGTATAGGAGGCCCTGAGAACGCTATAGCTCAGGTATAATAAGTGTCTAGTCTATGCGCCTCCCCAACATAATTCACTTTCCCTGGTATTTCAGATTATATACAGAGAGTGGCATCAACATTTCATTTTTTCACGACTATGGTGAAACCGTGGTATTGTGTATGTGGTTTTCTTTTTGCATTTGTCCCATGTTTACAGTATACAATCACAGGGATAAAGAAATTGGCGGTACATTATTACCTCGAGCAATACAATTGGGAATGTCTAAAATTCTATAAACCAGTTGGGGCTACCACAGAAAAACGGGACGTCCTGGAAAAACGGGACGTCCTGGAAAAACAGGCAATTATGAAAAAGTATAGAATCTAACTATTGCACATGAAATTATACAAAAATAATACACAAAATAAACATGATATGATACTTCTACATATTATATTCTAGATACAAAAATTATGAAATTCTGCATTTTACGTGAATTACATAACACATTCCATTTTGGCAATTTCATAAAAAAGAATTTCACAAATAATATTTTTACATGCTCAGAAAATGAGGAATTTGCTAGAAAATGACTTGTAATAAAAGAACACATCTTTTGCATCAAACTGATCATTGCATTTTCACATTCTATTGCTGCATTTTTTTTCTATTGATTTTTATTTTTTAAAAGTTACAAAAACATACCAAGAAAACAGCCCGTCCTGAAATAACAGGGCGGTTCTGTGATCCGTTTTTACAGGACTTCTTGTTTTTTCAGGCTCACTTTTAAAATGCATTAAAACTGTTATTGTAATGATGGGATTCAATTTGAATTTAAACAAATAATTGTTTGTCACATAGGGTCATATTTTGAAATTGAAAAAAGATTGATGGAATGTTTTTAAATGATTTAAAGGCTTGTGTCCTGAAGAAACGGGACGTCCCATTTTTCCCGTCGTAGCCCCAACCTGATAACGGCATAGACAAATATAGTATGAAATTATTGTCGCTATTCACCTTATTCATGGAATGCCTGCTGGAGCTAGGGCAATATTGGACATATTTTCGACACATTTTATAGATAAATACTCATATTTCCGACGACTTTTGGTCACACTAATTGATACTTGCTTTTCATTAGTTCGACTTCTGACAGAGTTAAGCCGCGGCAGGATAATGTGGTATGTTGCATATTGGATGAGTATGAAATGTCTGAAATGTAGGCTTAATGCATACATGTGTGCCCTAAGGCTATATATTTATGAAGACGATCAATGTGCTGCATATCTTTGGTGCGCCAACATCGCATAGACATTATGGAATAATATTTACGTACGTATCAAGAATATTTAGAATGGTATTGCAGCGAACACCATATGCCATGTATATGACCCTAGCGACTCATAAACCAAACCCATGATTCTTAATATCCTACCAAATATTGATATTTTCATCACAGATGAATGCAGACCTCAACATTAAACATTACCAATTAGATCCGTTGAAATTCAGAGAATTTCGGGATTAACTGTGCCAGGAATATTGATGTAAGTGAGGGAGGTCATCTCTGGTGAAATTCAAGAATGTTTCATAAAGTGCCGTATATCTTGTTAAATCAACATTTAATATTTTTAGAACGCTTGCTTCAAAAATAATGCAACCACCCTCAGCCCATGCATCGATTCAAAGTTGTAGGCATACCTTTAAAATTGCGCCAGTCTGGATAGTAACCCACACAATATTTAATTGAAGTAATAACCTAGCCAGCGCTGATAGCTCGGGTATTAATTCGGCCAGCGGAGGTGGGCACCAAATGATATAGAATGAGCAGCTCAGGCTCGGCGTGGCGAAAAGATAAGGCGGTGAGCAGCTCGGCCCATTAGCTGCTAAGAGGCTCAGTCCACATGGACCTGGCCGGTCTAGGCTTCACAGGAGGCGGCGGCAAGTGTTCCCCTCCCCTGGGCCCCCTCTGCGCTACCTGACCGCCGCCCGATGTGTCGGCCAGTTAGTCGTCCTCATGAGCGCCGCACACGGGACGCTGCTATAGAGAGAGGGAAGAATAAGGGAGGCGCTGCCTTCATTAACGGGTGGGGGTGTAGTAGTCTATTAGTATTGGAGGGAGAAATTTTCTTATTGTCAAGAAGTGTGATTTTTATTTCGCCTGGAGATATTTTTGATTGAAACAAGTACCTCCTGGTCTAGGTTTTGAGGAAAGTGGCCCTGACAATACCCTGACAATTGCTGTGTTTATGAACATTGAACGAAAATTCATACATGTGTTAGCACTGATCTTAAAAAACAACAACAACAAAATGCATTAAGAACTAGATCAAGTGACATATGGACCTTCCAAACTGACAAGGGCAAAGGCAAAGAGTAGATGGTGAAACTAGTGAAAATAAAACGGCATCCCGTGGTCGAAATTGCGCTTCAATAGAGTTTTAAAAAAGGGAGGGCCTTTTGTATAGGTGTTAAACCATATATATCATTTTTATATTGATTATACTTTTAGCTTCCTCTGGCCGTCGGACTGGGGAATAGTGTTAGATCTATATATTCATATCTATATAGCCTGATTCTTAGATCTAATATGAGAGGAAATGATGACCGCAGTTTTATCCCATTACTTTCGTGAAAAACACACTACCTGTCCGTTTTTCGGATCTAAGAAAAGTAGAAGTATATGTTTCAGAATCTACAGAGTATAGTTATGTATAACCTCGACTGTAAAAAAACGTGTGTCCTTGAGAAAATCAGACCGGGCAGTTTGGTTATCTATACATAGAGGAATGTGCTGACGACTGCTGCTCCAGGGTTAAGGGAGCTAATTTCCCAGGGGGGATCAAGTCATTCCCCTCGTCCCCCAGTGGAACCGCTCCCTCTGTTCTGTCATATTTGGATCAAACAGACCCAACTTGAGCCAGATTCAATGTCCACTGCTTCCCTATGTGGGCACCTAGCCCGCGGCGAAAACAGAACTTGATTAGCTTCGTCGGCTCCGGCCACAGTCCACCAAAGTCAGTCCCCTTCTCTTTCCGCCCACCCTGATCCCTGACCCCGCCCCCTGACCTCCTAACCCCGCCCCCTGACCCCGCTGGCCCCGCCCCCGCCCGGACAAGCTGTGTTTGGCTGGCCGTCACTCATGCCTGTGGGAGTCGGTGTCTCTGACAAATTTGTGGTGGCCCCGGGTGACCGTCGGGCTGACGGGGTGCCTAATTAGCCGGCCCGTGTTCGCCCTTCGCCCGCCAGGTGGGGCGAGTGACGCCAGAGGCCTAAAAGAAAATGCTATGCGGGCGCGTAAAGAAATGGGATGAAAAACAGAGGGAAATGTTGGCTCAGACGTTGGCAAACTATTAGAAAAAAATATAATATATACGCATATGTATGGGAAGAAAGAGCCAGGGGAAAACTTTTTATAAGGCACAAGAGCACCATTTGACCGCTAGTGCTAGACAGCTTTAGGCTGACCGTTCTAGCTATTGGCATGGATGTTGTTTGTTTGGTAAGATTAGAGAGTTTCTCCAAATACAATAGTAGTCACCAGACTGTTGGTCAGTGTTTGTCTGATCCATCCAGCCATCAGGAGAATTATGACCGAGGCTCAAAGAGGAACCTGCCTCGGTATACTTATGGTTATAGATTTATTGGGCAGGACGATGATAAGATAAGTGCATTTACCTGATTAAAAAAGTAAAGTGATTAACGAGACAACGTACAACTTGTTCATGTGAAGATGGTTTAGATCTTCATCCTCTGCGAGACCATCGGGGGCGGATCCAGAGTTTTTTTTTAAAAAGAGGAGTGCCCCATTGGAAACACTTCCAGGGGACCCTTCAGGCTTGAAAAAATTACATTAAATATTAATCAGTAAAAAGTTGATATTTCGCCCAAAATGGGGGGGGGGGCTTCTAAACTCGCCACTTATCACCACATACGCTCTATCAGCATAATTTGAACCAGTGTCGAATAACTTTTCTCCCAGTGGCTGGTTATTATTAGTTATATATAACCACCAGAAAAGAGTTCTGAAGGTATTACTTACCCTCACTGAAGTTACTGGCTGGCGTAATGAAAATAAACATCTTTGAATTGCAGTGGCCCTCTTGCTGACCCTCGCTCTCCCCTTTGGTAACCTGAGATTGCAGAGGGAAGACAATCACCAACCCCGCGTCACCTCCCCGATCAAGTCACCTCTCAATGACATTCGGTCAAAACAAAGTGATTCTATGTGAAATAACAGCCACTGCGATATCCCTGCTTCCTGGTCAGAGGATCTGAAGTTAATTCCTAAGTATATTGTGTCCACACCTATGGGAATACGAACCAGATAAGTCTAGATTATCAGTAGATTACAAAGAGATCAGAGTGAAATCACAGACCTACTGCCTGCCCTCCCAGGTCGGATATAGATAAGAAACATTGCCTAGAAGCTCGGATGACGTTACTGCTGTGTAGATTAGGAGGACAATCCCAGGATCGACCCCGAGACGCCCGGCTATATCCCGCCCGATCAGGTGACAGATTTGTGCGCATGCGCAGAGTGCGTCAGGTGACTCAGGGCCCGTAAAGCATCATGGGAAGCACTTAGGTGGCGTCGCTGGCCAGTAAGCCGTCTTCATTCTTTTGCCGGCGCTCCCTTTGAACCGGCGATTCCTCGGCGAAATTCGTAGGTTATTTCATGGGTCTTGGTCCCTGCTAGTGCGAGATTTAGGGCGAGACCGCACGGCATTCAGCGTGGGCGGGGTACTTTTACAGAAATAGCCAGCCCTACAAAAATAATATTATATGGTCCTATTCTGTTTCATGAATAGAGTCATCATTCGCTCTCTCCATCTCTCATTTCCCTTATTTCACTTTTCATCTAATTCCCTCGTCTGTCGTAGTCTGAGTCATACATTCTTAATTCCGTTTTAAGATGATACAGGTCTTTCATGTCTACATAATCATATAATCCAGGATCAAACAGTATGACCCTTATCTGCATACCCCTGTAGCTCTCTATTGTATACCCTTTGTAATACAACCAGCGCCCCCCAAAGGACGTCATGGTTTATTAAACCCTCCATTGGGAACTCTCCAACCACATCTCTTATCTTATACCCAGGGGGGTTCACAGCTTACATTTTACTGACATCACCTTCTGTGGCTTTCCCATTGATATACACCCGGTAGGTATGGGGTGAGAATAATGCTATTGTGGTGCATACATGCCGACGACGGGAGAGGTACTTTGTGCCTGTCGCCTTGTGGTGTCCCATTGGACAGCCTCGTGGGCGGTGGTTACAGAACCAATTCACATGGAGATAAATAATGCATTGTTACCCGAACAAGCTCTTTTTATCATCGTAATTACACGGTCGTTTGTCCTATTTACACCCCGTTCTATGTGAGTGTTCAAACGGGTGTCTTTCTTTATGTTCACTGTAAAGAACTACCTAATCTCGGGTGAATTTGTATAAAAAGGCACTGGATGACTCAATGTATAACAGTTATGTCTGCAGCCCACCTTATAATGGGCATAGAATCTGTGGCAATGATATTATTTAGGGCAATACCAGAGGTGGATTGAAATGATAAAAACGTCAAATGTATAGATCGCGTCCTTTTTTGAGTCCGGATAATTTCCAGCATAGCATGTTATCAATTCAAGAACGCAGGAAATTATTGATAATCTGCACATGTATGTATATTATCTATACCATAACTTTTGTTTGATTTCCTTTATAATCTAAAAAGGAAATGTGTTTTGATATGTCTCTTAATGAAGCAGGCGATACCAAGATATATTACATTTCCGTTACCAGTCTCTCCTGATGGATAATTTCCCTCTTGTTTTTAGTTCTAAACATGTCCATTTCCCTACCCTCTCTCCTTCCTACCCACCTGTTTGTCTGTATGTCTGGCTATGGGGCCGCCTGCCTGTCTGCATCACACCTTCATTCAGTTTACTCCTTTTTAACAACTCTATTCATTCTACTTCATTCACTTTATTTTTTTCATGTTACTTCATCCATTTGACTTCATCTTACTATTTTCAATATACTTCGTTTATTTACTTCGATCATGTTACTTCCTTCATTTTCAATTCGTTCATTACTTCATTCCTACACCCCAGCATTTCTTCTCCCTACCCCTCCGTTCCTTTTCCCCCTCCCCCTCCTCAACCCCTCTCCCCTCCCACCATCACTGTCAGGCCTCACCTCCCCTCCATTCCTTCTCTTCCCTCCATAATGCATCTAATTTTCCTAATTCAATCTCCACCCACACCTGATTCCTATAGTCATTACGTTTAATCGACGAAAGGCTTCACTCTCCGATAATAGATTGTGATCGGCTTTGTTAGTTAGAAGTAACCTGATACTAGCGACATCGGTCTACACAACCTGTTCTTTGTCTGACGTTGTAAAGCCCCTTCAAAATATTGAAATCTAAGAATCCCTAAAGTTACACAAGGTAAGATATCGTTGGGAGGCAATATCAGATATTGCAACTTTACACTAGGGAATCCTTTCTGTTTCACGCGACACTTGAAACGAGGCTGAACCATTTCCAGAACTTAGTCTAACTAGCATTGCTTTTTCATGATTTTATTGTATGGGGACTGTACTTTAAAATCCCATTGTAGATTGTAATAACGTCAAAAACGGTGCAATTCCAAATCAGAAAAAAAAATCAAATCTAGATATTTCAAATGGCTTTTGTGCTCTGTGCCCCGTTGCACAATGGGTTTCGTAACAACGAAAATATTGTAAACAACGAAAGTGTTCGTTGTTGCTTAATAAATTATTTGCAGGTATTTTCGTAACAACGAAAGTTTTTTTAAACATTTTTTTTTCTATAGTTAGAATGCCCTCAATGAGTTGTTACTTTTAATGCGTTTTCTCCAATGTCTTGCCTTTTTATATCAATTTACAGAATTCAATTCCATCCATTAGAAGCCGAGATTTTTACTATTTAAGTAAGAGTGGAAATATTTTCGTAACAAAGAAACTTTTCGTTACTAAGCAAATGTTCGTTATGCTTTCGTTGTTTTATCTTAGTAACGAAATTCTATTGTGCAACGGGCCACTGGTAATCCAGTACGGATGGTTATTGGTTGAGAAGAGTAAGAAGATAGCTCGGGAAACCTCGTCTTGATTTCCACTTAGTGCGTTTGAAGCCTCCTAATAGAGTCGCAGAGATAAGCGGCTTTCGATAGCCCGAGTCTTCTGCCGGCGTCTCCAGCATACATTACCTGCAGCCCCTCCTGCTAGCGCTGCTGCTACCTTGTGGGGCTGCCTCCAAAGGCTTGAAGAAGTCATGGCCGCCCTATCTCGACCACTCAAAGATTCCAGCAGATTGAATTCCGAGCAGGGCCGGGGAAGCCGCAGTCCGGCGTCGGTGTAATGTCAACAGACCCCCGGTAGGGCGGGAGGAGGGTTGGGTTTCAGCCATCTTGATAGTGTTCAGGGCTCAGGTCTTTATCTCTAATGTCCTGTATCCTTGATATTAAATTTTGATGATCGTGTGGATTTTATGACTATGTATTGCATGTCCAGGTATGTGGTGCTTAGTAAGCAAACCGGATGATTTGGATTTTTTTTTTTTTTTTTTTTTTTTAGATATTTGATCATCTGGAATGCTTTTTAGATGTCTTTTTTTCCATCTCCTTAGTTTCATGTTTCTGTCTATCAAAAGTGTGTGATCGTTCTTCTCAACAGTACTTCCTTTCTCAAAGTGTCTCGCTGCATAATTAATGAAGTATGTTTCTTTGTTCCCCTGTCAATTTGGACTATTACATTCGCTACAGTCCGTATGGCCCTGGCCCTATCTTTCTTCCTCCTTTCTATCTATTTGGGTTATTATTTTAGTCGGCTAGAATGTCTTATTTGTGATCATGTCTCCAATTATTTCTGCTAATCTTCTAGTCCCTTGTCCTAGTCTTATACACCCACGTTCTTCAATTCCTGTACACATCATCCAGACTGTCCCTTTTTTCTCCGAGGGTGGCATTGTTCACTGCCTTACCTGCGTGCAGGTAACCACAAGGCAGTCAAATATTCATCCCCCACAATCTCTTGCTCAGCCACATTTGCCCGGACACAGGCTGGCCACAAGTGAACAAGAGCCGAGCAACTCGTTTACTCTGTGACCGAGTCAGGTTTCCTGTACAGTGGGGTGAAACCATGCATTAGGCAGATTTGACAAAAGTATTTTGTTACATGAGAAGAGTCTCGGACTTACCAAGAACTACAAGAGTACAGTACACTTATATACCGTTGCATTTTGCGTTCTGCGTCTGGTTTTATGAGCAAGTATACATACATGAATATGATATACAATGTACGTCAAATGAACTGAGAGAGTACGTGCAATGGAATGCATGTACATCATAATTGTGTGTGTGTGTGTGTGTGTGTGTGTGTGTGTGTGTGTGTGTGTGTGTGTGTGTGTGTGTGTGTGTGATTGTATGTGGAAGATGAATGGTTATAATTAGAAAATTGACGTATAATCAAACAGCATAAGTTTGGGAAGATTGATATTAGAATATAAATCCCTTTAACTTGGTTTAACCTGGAACTACAATTAAAAAAAAGCTACATTTGTAAAGGCAGACCAAATGAACGTGAACTGCACGGTGATACATTAGCACAGATAGAAATATACTGTTACAAAAATCTTTCAGATTACAGAGCAATATACACAGTAGAGTTATGACCAAGGAAGAATAGATTATATATAATAACATAAAATATATACAGCTGTTCCTGGTGGATAGTTCACAGGTGTTGTGTACAACTTTATGTCCCAGACATCTCAGAATAGATGGCAATTATTTGCAGCGCATTGTCCCAAACCAGACACATATATGGTTCAGTTCAGCCAAGACAAAACATCATAAGGCAAGTCTCATGGAAAGAGAGTGAACAGGTATTGAAATGTGGTATTGGTGCCCATGCCACGGGTGCCAATTGGGTAGTGACGACACCCTGGCATTGCCTGCCCCCCCTCCTCCATATCAAGTATGCATTATGTTTAATCCTAGAAAACTCTATTTTGTGTAGCAATTTATAATCAGCTATTGTCTCTATTAAAGGGCACATTGTACCGCCTATGTAGCATTGTGCCGTGTAAGTTTATTCAAGAGAGCCTACGTATTATATAAAAAGCCTCCGCAGAGATTGCCGTCTGCAATACTTTATTAACCCCCAACATTGAAGCAGCAATATCTTAACAGAATTGCCTGGAGATGGATCTAGATGCCTCCAGGTAATCTGTTGAAACTCCTGTGTTGGCTTATCCCCCACTGAGAGGAAGTGAACGCTTTATCAGATCAGGACAAAGATTGCTCCAGCAATCAGTGCTCCTAGACTCAATCTGCAGGTGTGTCATTACAGGTGTTTTGGCCGCAATCCCACCCACCCACCCCACACCGTTTTTGGCGGCCATATTGAGGACGATGAATTCGTAATATCTCAAAGAAGGCAGCCGCTGGTAATCGGCTTAACGCCGCCTGACGACAGGCTCTCAGACGAGGAACCAGCGCGACTGATCAACCTACAGGAGGCAAATAATACCTCCTCCCTGGAGGAGGGGGCTGAAAGATGGAGAGAGACACATGGCCCCTCTGGAGCCGGGCTATTAACACGACAAACATGGGCGCAGGATCACCGCCTTCTTTCTTTGCCTCCTCTTCTACCCCCACCCACCCCCTACCCCATATCTAGCCTTTTTTCACCAGCCTTCGCCAAACAATGGCTGCTACTTCATATACATGGCCATGTACTTTTCTCCTCCGTCTATCAGCCACAGAGGACTTGACATGTCAAATCTAAAAGAGATAGATACATGTTTTTCTTTTCAATGTATGAAAAAATATTGGTAAAGCATTTTGTTGAAGTTATTACATTCCAGATATCAAATGTTCAATATGCTTATGAAGTTGTCTATGTTGAACTGGTGATAGTCAATAGGAAAAAACTGAAAGTAGTGCCAATATGTGACTTCGGGTATAACCTGCAAAAAAATGATAAGGATTATCAAACACGTTATGACTAGTTTTCCCCTCTCTAAGATAGTTCCCAACATGTCCAGAGTTCAGATAGATAATGACAGTTCTGATAAACGAAATGAAAGTAATATAAATGAAATTTACAATGAGTTTTTTTCTGGTAGTGTAGCAGGCAATTTTGATGAATACAAAATTAATATTGAACACCCACACTAACGAATGAAGCACACACTTACACATACACATACCCACCCACTCCTGACCATCCATCCACCTTTCCACCTACACACAGTACACACACACACACACACACACACACACACACACACACACACACACACACACACACAACCTAATCACACGCGGGCGCGCTTGTCTACTCGCGGGCACGCACATACAAAAATATACACCTTATTCAAGATAACACAGCTTTGCCACCCAATGCACCAGAGTTGACACCAAGCAATAATATCCGATGCACCCAGACAAACGCCGGCAGGATGTATTGGCCCGCCGCTAGTCTCAATCCGGCCTTCTGATGTATAATTCAACTCCAGTAGCAGCTGCCTACTGGAGGAACACGTGCGGCGCGTCGCCCTGTGTTTATCGTCGGCAGGATACAATCGTCGGGCGATTAGCGTCGGGCGGCGGGGGAGGGGTCGTTTTGCCCGCCCTGTAATAGGCGTCGTGTCGGGTGGTACGCGCAGGGTCGTTCGGCCCAGTCTGTAATAGGCGACGGGTCGGGTGAGGAGGGGGGGGGGGGATGGATGGGGGGCTCAGGGTAGGCGCCGGGAGGTCTTAGAAGTGGCCGGGCCTTTGTGTAGGGGTATCCTCCAGTGTATGAGGAGGCCTGACAATGCTTGTGTGAGTTTGCGAGTTTGGTATCCTCCTTTAAGTGCCTCGGCTATTATGATGTAGGCACCTTATGAGACCGGTCTTATTTTAGTATTGATCTTCGAAAGGACTGGAAAACTTTTTTTTAAGAATTTCTTCTCCACAATCATGTTATTCATACCAAGTTTCGTCAGTTTCCTTGGCCTTTCTCCAGCCTTTTACCCAACACAGAGAGGTCAATGTTTGGGCACTAATGACTTAAAACATGTAATTAGGAAGTAGTACCTAGGTCCCTTAGGAAACCATCTTTTCTGACTTGCGACTTGACAGTTACTTATTACATGTTGATGATAAATGGTAATGGTCACATGAGGCATGGTAATTCTCATTTTCCTCAACGAACGCCTGCACTCCGGAGGGCATGTCGAATGAATTGAACTCGCCTAACATTACATAGGTGCCCACCTTTTGCCTTAATAAGATAAAAACCGTTCATAACCATAGCATTATGTAATTAGGAACTTGGGTGTCCCAATGCTGTACGTGGTAATGATCCGAGCATGGTCCAACGTTTGCATATTATTGCCCAACACTTTCTGTACGATATTAGTAATTATACTAACAGCATTAACACCTTATCCTCTGAGAAGTTCTTCTCGACTTCTCGAGCTCGTGGGGCGTCAGGTACAGTTAACTGATTTCGTTTGGGGAAAGGCTCCACGGGAAACCGCAGGAAGTGTATCGTTCGTTTCAAATCAGGCACTTCAGCCAGGCGCTTTAATTTACTTAATTGGGGTAATATCAGGGACTAATTGCAGCTAAGGGAGAGATTAAGTGGATTACCAACTTCCAACCACTACCCCTTCATCTAATCCCGCGCGCCCACACGTGACCGCTCATCTCGCCAAGTCTCGCCAAGTCCCGCGAGATCTTGGTTCAAGCTGCTCTTGGTTTAAAAAACGATCATTTCCCCATGGCCCCTAATTCTGTTGACGTAGGCAGTAGCCACAGGCTATTTCTTCTACCTTCAAACCCCTTTGCCCATAAACACTTGAACACGATCGAATTTTCACTTAAAAACTCATGAGCCTTCAAAGTAGAAAGGAATCGAGACTTGGCATTCCTGCGCCCAAGGTTTTCGACTTGGAGATAATGTGTATTGATATGGGAGTTATTTCAAAACACACAAGACAATATTTTAGAAAGAATTAAGTCATCCAACATTGCTATCCAACATACTTCTTGCAGCATGAACTCAATTTGGTCCTCTGTATGTAAAAGTAAGCTTTTTAAACGTACAGCATAGGCTAATGCCTTCAGTTCAACTTGAATTTATCTGGATAGTAATGTTATTAAATATCCGGCCATGAACTTCTGACATTGGCTGGGGGAGAATCAAAAAGAGCTATATCTTTCAAAAAAGCTGCTACCATCTTGTTTTAACCCGACGAGTCATCCAGTGTTGTAAAACCCTCCTCCCGTGCCAGAGGCGTTCCCTCGCCTCTGCACACCGGGAGGCACGACTTTCTTAAGCGCGTTCTTTTAGGTCGACCGCAACGCCATGCAGAAATAATTTAATCCACTCCTGTTTCTGTATTTCGCAAGGCGAATGCTTTAAGTCAAACCAACCAGTAGCTGAAACATCAATCTAAACGGTATCTTGTAATACTATCTTACTGTAACGTCCGTTAAAATGGCATGCAGAAATGATTTAATCCACTCCTGTTTCTGTACTTCCCAAGGCAAATAGTTTAAATCAAATCAACCAGTAGTTGAAACATCAATCTAAACGGTATCTTTTAATTCTATCTTACTGTAACGTCCGTTAAAATGGCATTGCATATAGAATTATGCAGCTGTTTATGCATATATTGATACTTGATGAACGGCTCGAAAACAAAAAGGAAAGGGATAGATGTTACAATAGATGGGGATCAACAAATGCCAAATGAACCTTTCGTTTCTCATTCTTCAGAGGGCTTGTCAATTAATCAAACCAGTTAGTTGAATTAATCTTCTAACAGCTCCTACACCCACGTATCTTGTTTATCTGTTCCCTTCATAAATTTATATTGCCTTTTAGCTAATTCGTTCTCTGCCTTTGCATTATAAACACCAATATACCTGCATTCCATGAGCTGTCAGGAGTTCACTGCACCTACATTACTTACCACAGTCTATTCTATACAATATACATGTATACATCCACATACCGCGTCGACCAAAATAAACCTTTAGAATGCACTGATGGAAAGTTCTGCTGCCAATAGGAAATCAATACCGAAACACATGCGCTTCCCTATGCATTGCTATGCCATCTAAACACGCACATGCATCCGCCTTGATAAGTTCACGTACAACAAACAGGCTTTGTGTGGTCGTCAGTTTAATTAGCCAACATGTGAAACATTAATGGATCTTTGTGTAAAATTTCTCACTCTCTAAATTTTCCAATACTTCTCTAGTCATCCAAAGTATAAGTTGTCTGTGGCTAAAGGTACATGGGTATAACACGTATATTATTGAAGATGAGCAGTTCCTGCTTGTCTGTATGTAGACTGAGTCACTCATTCCGACTCGGTAACTGAGCAGATCAAGTATTCATGGCCTCTAAAGCAAACATAGCAACGTTTGTTTCCCATCTTCCCAACTGGGAATGGGTCTGAAAATTTAAGCCATTCTCACCAATAACGTTTTTTGGAAATTGATCTCGATAGTCAGTGCCGAAAGGTCACGGCACAAAGAATAAAATGCCTGTATGTGCTTCCTACCTTTGAGATGGGGCTGGCAATGTTCAATACTATAGAATTTCATCAAAGTATGGCCATGAACAATAGCATACGAATTTTTCAATCAATATTCTCTCATGTTAAACTTAAAGGATATTTTTCTTATGATACATTTTCCTTTACAATGGAAGTTGTTTCACTTTTGCTTTGCCTGTTTTGAACAGGGTAAAGAAACGGTATATCTATTTCAAAATGTTTCAAATCTTCAATGTCAGTTTACGGTTTTGCGAGTCAATTTTGACCAGGCATATATATATATATATATATATATATATATATATATGTATATACTCAGAGGCTTTAATTAACTGTGAACTCAGGCTTAATGCGTAATGATATCACCTATTCAAATGTCAAGGTTTGTTCTAAAATATAATTTCCAACATATAAAGCCCTTTTAAAAACCTTGAATGTACCCTCGGGATAAATACAAAGTGTCAATGAATATCTGAAAGAAGAAAGTATCAAAATACTTCTATGTGTCCAACCTATCCAATTACTTTTATGTGCAGTCTCTCTGTTTTGGCTCATACAAATTTTGAAATAACACGCTGGAGTCTTTCCCCCAGAAAGCCCCTGCATGTTTGCTTAGGTGTTCACGTTAAAGTTTTAATATGGAGATAACTGACACTATCCCTGGTTTATGGACACAACCGACGGATCGCAAAGTGTCACGTTATCCTGAAGGATCGAGGAGGCTGTCTATCCTTTACCTATAATAAACGATTAAGAACGTAAATTAACACTAGTTGTTCTATTATAAAATAACAGTAACCCACAGCACAGATAACAATTAACATAAGCACCTGAGTGCCCTCCCACCTTTATTGCCCTTAATTCTCCTTAAAATATAGCCCCCCCCCCCCCCAAGTAACACGAAAAGACAAGAGAATTTCACGGTTATATTTCCATGGAAGCTAGCTCTTCCAAGAACTGTTTTACTGACATAGTCACTTCAAACAATGATTTCTTATTATTTGACTTGCCATTCATGTGCAGTCCATCACGAAAAGTAGACCCCTAGGCCCTAGGCCCTAGGCCTGCCATTATCACTTTTCAAGAACATGTGGACGCCTATGAGATGTTGGAGGCGATAGCTCAATAACATATATACCCAGTAACTGTTTCTGATAAGGTCTTTCGGATCATGCTTTGGATTGGAAAGAGAATAAAAAGAAATTAGAAGTTGCCAATACAGTGTGCCTAGTTGAAGTGTTGATATTAGATCCACCCTTGAAATGCTGAGTTGGCTAAACTTTAACAGCCTAAGCCTTCGCTGTCATATCAGGTAGAATTTCATCTAAAGGTTATCATACGTTCTGTTAATCTGTACCACAGGTGTATAGTTCTTTTTACTTTGGTCAGGCCCCCCGCTCCTTCATTACGTCGTATTATTTGACCGAGTCAACCTTTGTGGGAAACAATATCCCACTGTTAACCTTTTGGACATTGAACATGTCCTCATGCATCGTGAATGAATAACAATATATTGTCAGACTACTTTTTCATAGAGTTGGCAGTTTGCAATATGTTCTCATGAATTATGATTTGGAATTAATCAGGTGAATAGTATTATACACGGTTTGAGAACAAACAATGACTTTTGAGTTATGAGTCCTACATGAATAGTCATCAGGTCATGTTATATGAAAGACATTTGCAGATTGGCGCACAAATTTATAGTGATGTACGGACAGCATATTTTGTGAGGTGTTGGACATATAAAAAGGTCGAGTTTTCTATGAAAAGCATGCAAAATCATTAACAAAATCGAAATGCTGTCCCTTGAAAATATTTAACTTTACCATAAGGTCCTCTGATACATGAACACTACAATATGAAATCCAACTTATTAAGTTCCCAGCACCTCACACTCATATAGGTCTATATTAAACAGCTGCAACTAAGAAGACGGGGTGATAGCCGTACATGAAGACTGGCACGATGGTCGGGCTAGTGAATATTTGATGGGTATTTACGATGAGTAGAAGGGGTGTATTTGTCAGTAGGTGTTTGTGAGACTCATCCCGTTTTCTCCAGGACCGGAAGGCCCCCTGCTACAAAGCTCTGGCCTTCTCTACCCTATGTCTCACCAAACCTACACCATTTCATTTCATATGCATGATAAGGGAATAATTTGGTACCTTGGATAGGTTTTACGGTTATTTATTGCACTCAGAGACCAAATTATAGTGTATGTCTATTGATAAAAACGTGTAGGCCCTACATACTCCTCGTATGGTTCATACGCTCCGAGCAGCTATTTGTATTTCACATGTTAGGCCTAATTGTTGCTTTGTTTCTTGCCTACGAGCCTTAATTACATCTTAATCCTTACGTAATCATCATAGTGTATAGACAATAAAGCCCGTATTCCACATACCGATTTTGCTGTCGATTTTGAAAATCGGTAGTTGAAATAAATGTTGAATATAGATAATAAACTGATTATGTTATACATCAATAGAAATGTCTTACAATTTTCTTTTGAATGGTGTATAAGATGTAAGATCCTATGTCATATTGTCAGAGAAAATCATACAAATGAAAAATCGGCAGCATTGATATCGGTATATGGAATACAGCCCTTAGATAAATACCCACATAAGGAGTGGATCCAGAATACTGAAAAAAGAAATGGGGTCCACCTAAAGGCAACATACTGGAACGTCAAGCATTCGCCTCCACAATAATAATTATGCAGTGTCACAACTCCACTTTGAGTTGTTCAAGTCGGAATCAAAGGGTGGTCAGGACTCCCTGTGCCCCCACCCCCTCTTGATTTGTTTTTCTTTTATTATTATTGAAACCAAACTACTAATTAAAATCGACCCGTGGGTCAACATTCGTCCCATCCCACTTGTCCTCAGCTGATACCTATCTTTACGTCGGTCATGATCGCCGACATTCGCCACCAGATGACGCCTTTATCGCCGCTCACGACCTTTGACCCGGCGGAAGTAATCTGTCGACGAGGCTGCGCAGGTAGTCCGGATTACAGCGAGACCGGAAGCGATGGGCAAGGACATGCGCACAGGGTGTTGACTGAGAGGTCGTTCTCCTCCCCGAGGAGTCCTCGTTCTCCGTCCCGATAACTGGTCGTCTTGATTAACCTTTGCCTCGTAAAAGACCGTGTCGTAATTCACCAACCCACATTTATAAGCGCGGCCGCCTCATCCGGAGGCCAATGATGATGGTGGTGTCATAGCATTAGATGGTAGTTTGGGAACGATGCCATTAGCTGGGCCCAGATAGGACGTCAGTCATTGTGTATCGCTGTGTGCACAGTGGCAGGGTCTCCAGAAACAATGTAGCCTATGCATATTCGGGACGATTCCTGGCGAATGGTTGTCGCATGATCTCATAAACCCACTGTCAATGTTTGTACCAGCAGGTAATTCCCAACATTAATTTTCTGCTGATTCTGCTTTGTGTTTCATTAATTTACAGACGCCGTCGGTCAACATTTTAGGGATGTCTTTAGATGGCGTTGGTGAAAGTAATTGTTCTGCTTCCCTCAGATATCATTAAAATGGTTTGTAGTACACCTAGGCCATGGTAACCTTTTAGCGGTTTGAAGTAGTTCTCGTGAAATAGGCCTAGTGCCAATCTATAGTGTCTGTGTATGAATTAAAGTATAAGACGAAATGCCAAACACTTTGGACATAATGTGAAAATAGTTCATCGTATAGATGTCCATGGTATCAGTGTGGGGATACATTTAATATACATTTCAGGTTATATTAATCCAGCTTAATAATATGTCTTGTGTCATTCATGATACACAATTCCAGACATACATAAACTAATGCAATGAGTTCTATAGCCCTGCCTGCGCACAAGAATTGCCTTAAAGCATAATACATAATGTTTAATTTCATTTTGTTCCTTTCTTTTCCAACTCTTTATCCATCGATTTCCCTCTTCTCCTTTTACCATTGCGAAATTTCCCTTTCTATTTCTGATGCTGCAGTGTCCATTTCCGACCCTTTCCCCGCCCTGTGGTAGCCCCTGCTTGTCCCTCCATAAAGCCGTCCCCGCCGGAGGCCCGTATTACTGTCACCACCCCGTGTTGCCCCAACCCCCCTCATCCGGCCTCACGCCCTCGTTAGGCCGACGCTAGGCCGACATAGGCCGACGTTAGGCCAGCCGACCACTCGGCCTGGCGCAGAGGGAATCCCCCCGCGGGGTCAAGGGTCAACTAACAGGAGGAGTCTGCTGACAGGCTGCTTGTTCCGGCAGAAAACACAACATGCCTAGTCTGAGGCCCGGGACCCAGCGGGCCCCTTGGTATGGGGCCGGAGAGGGTTTGGTGGCCACCTACTGGCGGTGGACAGTACTAAGGGAGCACCCATGGAGTGAGAGGAAGATTCTCGTATAACGTCATGCAGATTGTCTGAAAGTAGTATAGTAAATGTAGAATATAGGGATGGCTTTTAAAAAGGATAGTCTTTGAGTAGGGAATTCTGGTTGTAAAAGGACAGAAGCTGTATATCAGACAGAAGATTTGTAAGTAGTACAGTTAATTAGGGATTTTAGAATGGCTTTTGATACAGTCTTTTCAATAGATTTTTCTGAGTAAAGAATGAGAAAAGGATATCGTCGTATCATGTCATACAGAACGTTTGTGAAAAGAATGATAAATTGGTGATGGGTAAATGGCTTTTGAGACGAAGGGTATTTTTGCATAAGCTTTATCAACATAATCATTTCGGTACCTTCCCGTCATGAAAATAAGTGAATCAATGACTTATCCATATAATATTCATGGAAATAAAATGGGAGCATTGTATTGTCCCGAGATTGGATTACTAAATATGGACGTTTTACTGCACCATGCATATTAATAATATTATCATACTGTGTAGATTTACACAAATATCCAGAAAAAGAACTGTAAACAACCGGTAAAGCGCTCTTCTTTTGTCTGTTTTAGACCTTGTATAATTCAATAAAGGTAATAAACAATACATTCTAATGATACAAAGATCACATGTAATCTATGAAGTCAGGTAAAAGGATTATGAAGGACCAACTACGCCAGCACAGCATGGTACAGCTGGTAACAGGATTAGTGTATTGGGGGGCTTACCCCCATTCCAGGATCAATGGCAATACCATAGGGACCTATTTGGTGCATATTCCAGCAGGGTTATATTTAGTGTACACACTGGCAGTCACATGGTATGTTTCAAATTGGTCTTCCAACCCTTATTAAATCAGGGTTTAGGAGGGGACCCCTGAGACATGGGCCCATTTGCGTTGTTTATAAGGGATCGTAATTTAAATGAAATGTTTCTACACAGATTTTGTACTATCAATAGTACTAGTGTGATCTCATCTATATATCCAAATACAATTAAACATGATAAACGGTCGCTTGGGCACATACCAAAGTTCCAAGCCAGGAGCTTTTTCTGTTATCAATCGCCAGGTTGGTACACCGATAACCTATGCCTGATACCAAAATAATGGGTCACAAAAGTACTTCTCCTCGATATAGTACAGATAGTAAGTGTTTTAAGGATAGACAACTGTTGATTAGGGGTGTTTTGGTGAGGTCGCAGTAATATACACACTGTGTTGCAAGTTTCTTAGCTTAATTAAAATATCATGTATCATTAAAAAGATGATTAAAACCCCTAACAATTGATATAAATTACATAAATATATTAGTATGGACGCCTATGTAATGGGGCCGGGAATGTGAAAAATACATTTTTGACAACTAATTTTTGAACAACGATATCTCAGCTAATATTCCATCTACATGCTTGAACTTTTGAATATATGCAGATTAAGGACATCTGGAGGGAACCGTGTCTCAGAATTTTGATTGAGGTCCTATTTTTTATTTTATGAAATCTAGAAAATTTAATTAAAAAAAATGATCAAAAGTTACCCGTTTTTTAAATAAAATAAGAACTATGGCATAAATAGAAATTCTGAGACATGGTTCCCTTCGCATGAACATTATTGACAACTGGGTGAAATTTGATGATTGTATCTTTCTTAATTACTGAGATATCCATGTTCAAAAAATAAAAGTCAAAAAAATTCTTCTTTATTGACAATTTCAATTTTCAGCCATTCATCAAAATAATATTACTGTGGCTAGACAGAGAAAAATATTACCTTTCATTTGATATATAGCATGTTAGTGTACTTTGTTTAGTTTCCAAGAGAAGAGGGATTATCTGAGATGCGCTCTATCAACAGTTGTCTATCCTTAAAAGAGTTTTGACTAAAAGGCCTCACAGGTCTCCCATAATAGCCTATACCTCACAAATAAAGACGAATAAAGTTTGGTTTTAATCGATAAGATAAAACAATTTCACAACACGTAAAATTATATGCATACCCTCTTAGATGGAATTTGATAGACATTTCACATTAATCAAATGCATTCAAAATAGGTATCTTCGAAACTAGTTTCCGCTCCTGAAACGTCACATCCTAGCAATCTATTACTCGGGAATGAATCACAATCTGATGATAACTCATATAAATAATTCAGAGTTACCTGCCAAAGAAGTTATAATGCATCGGAACATCTGCAGATTTCGGAAAATAGGAAGTTCTGTATTGTCCTATCTCTCGCATCTATCAAATAGCAATCTACGTAGCTCGATGATGGAGGGGATGGATAGGTCTATGCCTTGAATGTACCAAACAACTGGATCCTATTTTCTACTGCTGCAATAACACCAATAGTCCTGGTTTCAAAATATCTATTCTTGTGAATCTTGATATAAATATTCTAGATAAAAATTAATACTCCTCTGTGTTCCTCATGGTTTTGGCAATGTTGACAACATCTATCAAGTTGCCACAATGTGTGGGGGGGTGGAGGGGAATTTCACAATACACCCTTTGTGTGCTGGTGGGTGTAGGTGAATTTTTCATGTGTTGTTATAGGAGGGATGGAAATAAGTGGAGTATGAAGTATGGGGACAGGTACATCAAAGCCTATGATGTATGAGTGGTGTGCTGCAATGATCCTGGCCCCCTCACCTGCCTCCTGCAGGATCAGAGGTGATAGATCTATGCAGACTGCATTACCACTAAGGCCATGGGAAGGGATGGGATGGGGGGTACTGAGACCTCATGATATTTGTTGTACAAGGCTTCATAATTATGATTGTGTCATCAATCTTTAGGTGGAAGGCCTTTTATGGATAACAAAGATAACGATCCCTCTTCTAGAAAATATTTTATGTCGTCATAATGTTGACTGTAAAGAAAATCGTTAAGACTCCGTCGTTGACATTGAATATTCATTCTTTTCCTGGGAAAGGTGTTGGTTTTATGTTAGCTCATGAGCCTCTCTCAGTCCCTGTGCTTCCATTTCTGTCATTGAATATCCTCGACGGTTTTGCCTTTCCCGTTTTGTTCCTCTTCATTTCATGTCTCCTATTCATGCCTCGCATGAAACCGCTCCCTTGTATATGAAATACGTGCTACAAAAGAATCACTCCTTCCTATGTTCTTATCAGTAGTATAAATTGGATATAGTTCCAGGTTTTGTGAACAAATTATCTGATTATACTTCTCTTCCTTTTCTTTTATATTAAAAGTTTAGGACGGATTATATTCACTTATCAGATTATGTTAAACACCAAACCTGATTTTTCAGAAAGACCCCATTGCTTGTATGTCACTTTCTGATAAAGCATGTGGCAACCATTGATATGTCTATGAAAACTATGTAGCTCGAGTGATATCTTTGAATGATTTCAATGATTGACAACTCTTTTTGTCCAAATTTGTAGTTTTTGATTGAAAGGTTTAGGGTCCTTATTTCAAGAACTTCAACCTAAAATTACTCTATCACAACCCTAACATTAGTCGCTACAGTTGTCATAGAATTGTCACCGTGATGTAAAATAATAAGAAAATTTAGAGGAACCCCCGATCCCTCCTATCTTGTCACATTGCCCCTTTCTGGACAACTTCAGGATGGCCCTCTGACAACCATATGATGATATCAGTGTCTGAAAACGTGTTTATACTATATTTAAATAGGTATTATTAGAGTAGGAAAAAATGTTCAGTTTCTGCATTATTTCATTTCAACTCGATGACCCCTCAGAATTTAGAGCCACAATACTTGTTCCCTTTTTTCACAAAGGAGATGGCTGTTAGCGTTCTTGTACCTGGAACGTACAGTGATAATAAGCAGAACCGAAAACGCCTAGCTATTCATCAAATCTATTCATCGTGTCAGTCCTTTTTGGTTGAGAGTAACCCCCTGCTTCTGCCCTTCAGGTATCACGTACAGTGGCGGGGGGTTGTGGTGGTGTTGGGGCCGCCATTAGCTTGCATTGGGGAACTCAATCTCCTCTATCTTTGCCATTTATTGGAAGTTGTGGGCCTTGGAAACGAGATAGGTGATATTGAAAACAGATTGCCTGTTATATTCCCCACGCATAGGCCAATTTGAATACATGAATACGTGTACTCTAAGCTGGATATGGTGTTATCTTTTTTAATTTCTGCACCTGGTGTATGTAATCACTTTATTAGAATTCAGGCGGAATAGAAAGTTAACACATAATACTTAATAATCGACGTAAATGACACGGCAAGGTACGTCAAACAAATACATAGTTATGAAATATCCGTGCAATATCTGGTGAAAAAATGCACCTGATGCAGAAAGGTTTATATCATTTGGACAGTGTTGCAGAGGTATGCTTTACAAATGCGTTCCATATGCCACCTTTTAAGTAGGTGCTTTACCATTCCTGAACAATACGCGGCAGACACTAATAAGCCGTTCAATTGCTGGTATAATGATACGTCCAGGTCTCAACAGTATTCCATTTCCCAGGCAGAGTCACGCTCGTTCAACCATACCTTTTTGCAGCCACCCACTTTAGGTTTCATCATTTTTGCTCTCTGCCGCTTTTTCCTTTTTACCATGGAAACTCCCACGCTACCGTTCTGGTTATTACCCGTCTGGCTGCCTAGTTCATGCCTGCAGTTGCAATGCGTTAAAGCATTGGTAAAAACCCCACCTGACCCCACTCATCGTCTGGGCCTCCACCCCAGTTGCAGGGGTCTCCTCCAGCGTATGACATTCCCATGACTCAGATACCAGCCATAACAAGGCTGTCAGCCCCTGGAGGCACCACTGACACAGTGTCACAAGTCAGTAACCAGCACATCCCTCCCCCCACTAGCCTGGTGTCCTCCAGGGCAGGACCCCTGACTCTCCATAAGGCCTGCTCGACCCCCACCCTCCTGCCTATTACCACTGGTACCACTGCCCATGCATAAGGTCACTGGAGGGGGTTGGAGTGGGGGGAGTGTATTGGGGGTAGGGTTGCTAATGGTTTAATGGTATTTGTTTCAGCCGGTGATGGGGGCAGAAGTCAATCAGCCCCAGCCTATGGCTGGTCAGTCTGGGTACACAACCAACTAAAAGCAAGGGGACATGGGTTGTCACAAGCCCCTCCATCGTCCTCATCTGTCTCATCCAGTTTTGCCAATGAGATTCTGAAACCTACAGAATTTCCCTTCATCTTTAATTCAAGCCAACCCCAAAACCTCCCTCCAGCACTATTTATTCCCCTAGGCCTGTCATTAATGTTATAGTAACTGTATGCAGATAGCAATACCCTACAGGTACCTAAGGTAATCCCTCAATAATTTATTCCAAGATATTGCATTTAAAGGGATGAGGAATCCAAATACAACTAGGTTCCCACATCTAATTACATGGGGAAATATGCAGCTACAGCTGAATTGATCATAATTCTCTTGGCTTTCAAATCAGCAAATCAAATCTCAATATTTCCTATCTGTGAGGTTGTCCTTGAGCTTAGGTTGCGAATCCAGTGTACGTCATTCTTCCTTTTCACCTGAATTTGTATAGGAATACAGAAAGTGTGAGCCTTATTTCCCTGGTTCTTTTTTTCTTGAGGTCAACCAATTATATTCGCCAGCATATGAAGCATTGAAAATAATCCCGTAATGCTAAACCCTCTGTATTTCGTAAACAAAAGCACGCAGTATCTCTCACTGGCCTTTCTATACCTTACCAAAGGAATATCCTGCAGTATTTCAGCAGGTGAGGAACATGAGCTGGTCCATGGCTGCAGGGGTCTTTGTGAGGTGTGCCTGGCTGTGGCCAGTAAATTGAGATGTGTGTCATGTTTACACACTGTTTGTACAGAGTATGGCGAACGGGCACGGTCAACAAGGCCTCTGTTGTCAGTGGCCGATGACACCAGGAGGTGGTTTGGGCCGGGTTCACACTTTCCATCTTTTGCCAGCTCATAACGGGTAACTACACCATCAGAAAGTTATGGGTGCAGAGCTAAATTGATAATGGACATTTGGGATAATTGTGTGAATCATGCATAGGAATTTAGAATGTCAGAAAAGCTGTGGGAACAAATTTATCATGTCCAATTATGTTGTGATCTTTGTAGTAATTCAAGAAGTCGTAAGGTGTGAACAGGTCTTTAGAATGTGGGGATGGAAGTTGTTGGCTGTTAGGTGAGAGGTGTTGGCTGTTAAATGAGGGGTGTGGAAAGTTACCTGAGAGATGTGGTTTGTTAAATAAGAGAGGTGTAAGATGAGTATTTGGATAATGATGGCCTGTGGCCCTGGGATATCATACCCCTAGCGCCCAATGACAATGAGTGATGCATTATATGGGAAAAAGATTCCTATATTATTCAGAAACCTATTACCGAGATCGAAAGAAAGTGAATTGTAAAATGCTTCGGTATGAATGTATGTCAAGGGGAAATATAGCCATTAATGTTGTCCCCGTAACTGGTAACATGTCTTACAAACAAGTTGGCCTATCTTTCTTTTTACGATGTCATGGGTTACCAGGTCCTCGTGTACTTTTTTCCCTTTTACCTGTAGATGGATTGCTTGTCATGGGTTGTTGTTTATGTATACATTACCCTCTGTCATGCATGTTTGTCCAATGGCCTACATGTATACCATGTTACACAGTTTCTTTTTCCTGGTGTCCCTTTCAACTAACACTTACATAGTCGAATAATACTATGTCACACTCCCAAAAGAAGACGAATGCTTTGACTCATTCTTTATTCATTTTGGTAACCCGTAATTGTCTATTGACCTACATTTATCCTTGCTTAACACTACCCTAACTCATTTCCATACGAATGGGGGGAAACCCCAATCCTGCATGTAAGCATTATAAAAAAGGATGTAGTGAGGATATAACGACGGGAAACCTGGGCAGATGGCACCCCTTCTGTGTACTCTATCATAATGCAAGCTGCAGCCAATGGGGCCTCGATGGCAGTATACAAATTGCAATGTGGTGCAAGCCTTGCACAATGCTCTTCAGCATGGCCGCCTATTGAAGGGGTGCGGCCGTGCCGGCCCATTAGTCCCTGCAGTCAACAGGAGGGTAAACAGAGAAAAATCACGGCCGTCTTTTAGTGGTACCTCTTCATCGACCCACTCCCCAGGCTACCTTGCCCATTGAAGTGCACTACGTCCTTCTCTGTAATAAAGAGCTCCATTTCTCCCTCAGCATTTTCTCATATTTCTGGGATGACTGAACAGGGGAGACACAGACAAGGTAACTGTACTGCATAGAAAACTTGTTTCAACCTTAAAATTTGCCACATGGACGCTTTTTTAACACTTGATTATAATATGTATACTTATATTGCTCATGGTTATTTTACGATTTTTCGAACTTGGTGCAGTATATATGTTAGATGTCAAAAAAAAAACACAGTGCAAATAATGTATGGGTAAGACCCAAATGTAAAGATGACTTGAGTAGGCTAACATTTTACTTTGACTGTTGACTTCATCTGCAAGATCCAGCATCATTTTTCTCGTAAACATCCATAGTATAGACGGAAATTTAGTATCGATTGGATTTGGACGAGGGTGTATAAAAGTCGAAAGACCAGAAGGTATGAAATATACAGTAGTACCTTCCTCTCCCCTCCACTTTCTCCCTTTTTTTGACTGCGGTAAAGGGAGGGGACGTCTGGGTGCTGTTGGACCCAGGCCCTGTGAAAAGACACGGTGCCTCAGGCAGTGATCGCAAATAGTTCCTGTTTGCCGACAGCGGATGTACACCGTAGACTGCATGTAGTGCTCCGGCCTTTGGTGGGGTGGGACAAAGCGTAGGTGTGTCTCGGGCCGGTAGGGGGAGTGGTGTGCAGGAACGGGTTTTGTTACCATATGGTGAATGGGAATAGGTCCACCTATATATGTGGGAAGGTATAGAAATGTATGAGAAAAATGGCGTGGCGTGGGTGGAATCTATTAAAATGTGCATACTGTTTGTATTTTATATTGGATAGGGATTTCTGAATTATTATACATTTGTGGAATCGAAGAATGTGTATATGAAAGGTGATATGAGCAATTTGTGCGCGGGTTCGGTGAAAAATTATGAAAAATATGTCTCTTGCATTCATTTGTGTGTTGAAATATGAGAATATGATGTTTCATTATTCCATACTTGTTTTCTTTTTGTTCCTCAGCTTATGAATTCAGACATGCAGGCTTTCGCTTTGTTATGAGGATCATAGGAACGTTAGGTGAATATGAATGGCTAAAAATCAAACGGCCATCCACGCATTCATGAATGATTTATACACACCTTCTAATGAACTTACCTATAAAATATAGAACCACATATCATACTTACAAGCATACATACATGTATACAATCATTTTCTATGCTGATTGCACATAGCTAGACAGACAGAGAGATGAACATGCATAATTACACGCACATGTAAATACACACATACACATATAGATATGTGGCAAATGTCCTTTACGACTTTGAACCGAGAAGATCGCATACATAAGCCAGCTGCAGGCCGTCCCATGTTTTCTGTGTGGGAAACGTACAGTGTGCGTTCATTACTAAATATAAAACTGGAGGCAGTCGCTGCAGATGCTCCCGGCCCTATGGCGAGCTGCTCACATATAGGTAGGAAAGAGTGTCTACGTGCGATACGTGGAGCGTATTGTGAACTGCTCGGGGCCGACACAACAGTCTGTCACGGAAGACGCGTCAGGTTATTGATCCAGTGGTCAATACTCACAGACAATCACCGACCTCTCCTCTTCACCCGGCTCCCACTGCCCACCTTACAACTACCCACCCCACTTATATCCTCGACCCAGCTCCCACTGCCCACCTTACAACTACCCATCCCCATTTATACCACCCGCTCGTCTCCCACTGCCTATCTTTACAACTATCAAGTCCCACTTATACTGCCCGCCTGGATTCCACTGCCCATCTTATAACAGACCACACCCACGTATATATCCTCCGCCCACCCCCAACTGCCTACCTTAAAACTACCCACCCCAAGTTATACTGCCCACCAGGCTCCCACTGCCCACCTTACCACTGCCCGCCCCCACCTATATACCCCCTGCTCGGCTCCCACTGCCCACCTTACAACTGCCCATCCCCACTTATACCGCCCACCAGGCTCCTACTGCCCACCTTACAAATACCAGCCCCCCCCCCCCCCCACACACACACACACGCTTATACTGCCCACCAGGTTCCCACTGACCACTTCATAACTGGACATCTCCAATTATATATACTGCCTGCCAAGATCCCACTGCCCACCTTACAACTACCAGGTCCCATTTATACCAGCCACCCAGCTCCCACTGTCCACCAACCTTACAACTACCAGGTCCCACTTATACCACCCGCTCGGCTCCCACTGCCCACCTTACAACTGCCCACCCGCACTTATACTGCCCACTCAGCTCCCACTGCCCACCTTACAACTGCCCACCCCCACTTATACCCCCTGTCGTGTATTGTCCCTGGGGGCCTTGCCCACCAAAACCATTGATTGCAGTGGAGTTAATACACGCAGGACGATGTCGTAGAGGAAATATGATAGTTATTTTGCCATATCACTTGATAATATAAAAATGAAGAAATCTAGGTACATAATCATGGTAACAACGTTATCATATATAGTATCTACACACACATACACACACACAAACACAGTCATATACACTCAAGGGCAAACGTGTGTGTGTGATCGCACAAGCATACAAGCACATACTGATGCTTGTGATATCAAACAAATAGTACTGCCAGTTCAAGGAGCACTGATATGGGTGTTCTAGACTGTTTACGAAGTCATTCACAATTCAGAAAATTTCTAAATCAATATAATACAGACTATGCCCATTGTGATTGAGCCGCACTATACAGTCAACCCCTCCCTTTCCCCTCCCATTCCATTTCCTCCAGCACCATTGATCCATCCCTTGTCAGTAGCCACTTCTCGCCCATTCTCTTCCTGGGCGAGAACAAAGGTAGCGCCGTCTGGTGGGCTTAGGGGTAAGCTCAGCAATCTGCCCACTTCCGGTGCCAGACTTCCGGCCTTTTACAGCCCCGTCAGGCCTGGTGGGGAACGTCTTTTAATCGGGAGTAGTAGTTTGATGTCTATAGGTGACGCTGGGGGATATGATCAAGAACAATGGGTGGGAAGTATGATTTAAAAGGAGACTGAATTTTTGTTAAACAAAATGATACATGAAGATATTATGTAGGACAGATTTAAAGAACTTATAATAGAAATTGTTAAGTCTGGATGCAAAATATCGTGAATTGCCTCCCTTATTCTCTTTGATTGTCGAGAAAGGCGTCATTATTTGTGACTTGAAAGAATTCAGATGCAGTATTGTGCTGATTAAAAGAAGATACAAGTAGAAAATTATGTTACGAATAAATGTATGAATTCAACCTTTTTTTACCTGCTTGTCAGTAAGAAATATTGATACAAAGTCGGTTCTAGCTGGCACACCCATTCTAAAGTTGTGATTTAGCGTCTCTCCCTAAAGTCCCTCCAGTACCTGCAAAAGAATCAGTCAACCGTGAACGGCACTAAGTGATCGGAGCACGGGGTTTACCTTGTGACGTCACACCACTTCCGGCGGCGCACGCACCGGGGAAGGTGTAGGTGGTGATGCTGCTGTGGTCATCTCTAGTTAATGATCCAGCCACCAGAGGGCATGAGCTGCGGCATGCCGGGACAAAGGCACTATACCCAGCCCTCTTGTCCAAGTGACTGATTCCTGTGCAGATTCCTTTATCCCGAGACCATGGAGGATCTTAGCGGTCTTAATGTCCTATTACCAGGGTATAGAAGGGGCCGCCTGCTGGCCCACCTGGCTGATTTACATATTGCTCCCTGTGAACTGGGATTGACTCGGGTCTGTGGCATTATGGGGCTCTGCAATAGAGATTGTCAGACCGGCAATGGAGGAGTAATGTTTAGGTCAATCGGAAGCATATAGATATTTAGGTAACGATTTGTAGACTGAACATATTCTCTGCATTGGTTGCTGGTTTGCAAGATACAGAAGCTATACATGTAGTGAAAAACTTTCAATGGGATTTTTATGTTATGTTCTTGTACAAAATCACTCATTTAAAGCTCTATAGAACAACTGGCAATACGTTATAGGTATGTGTTTCCGCATTTACTAAGTTTATCTTCATCAGACGTTTTGAACTAGTTCAAATATCAGGAAAGCCTAATACAAAAGGAAAAAGGAAGTTATATACAACAATGTAAATCACAGGGTCTATATAAAAGTTCTAACCGAAACATCATATGAAATTAAATTATCGGGAAGGGATAACGGCAAAATGATAAAAACGTCTGCTGAAAACACACAAAAGAGTGCAAGTCAGCAACTTTGAATTCAAGTAGTCACTTTCGAACGAAACTTTGAAACATCCATTATCCTTTCCTCTATCTAATCATCCTTTTCTCTTTTATGTGTTCTTTATCATGATATTTAAATCAGAAGGTGATGTGGCTACAATACACTGACAATTAACAAATTGCGGCATCCCATTGGTCAATTGCAATGTGATTAAAAGCTATACATGAATTACATACATACTAATGTATTGCTTCACACACCATTGAAAACCTAGATTTTTCACATGTTGGGGAAAGGCACAATTCTACATAGTGCAATGCATCAAAGTATGTCAGCCATAAAATAGGCAATTCAAGTAGGGCATCAGATAGAAAAAAGTAATCCAGGATAGAATGTACAAAAACTCTGGTTTCTCTGATCATGGCGACGGACCAGTCCCAGAGGCCTCACCTGGGTCCATTCTACCTGTAGGAAATTGATCTAGTGGGGATGGATGGAATCTGACAGTTAATATGGAGCTCCAGTGTAAAGAGGGGGTGAGCATTAATCATGTCATAAGCACTAAGTGCACCACGTTCCATGCTGCCCAATGCAATCGGTCAGTTCGGTCTGCTGCCCAATAGCATTCTCTGACAAAAGGTGTGAAATTGTAGCTTTCCATACATTAGTGGTAATATCCTGCATGGAAGTTGTTTGATTATGTTCTTCATAGGGATGCTCGCCCAAAGAACTGCAAATATAATACATGCATATGGGTTTAACATCATCAAATTAGGGCCAGGCCAATAGAGCCTATACAGGTCTATCCATAAGGTAGTGCAGAGTTGAACGATGCATGCGTTATAAGCAATATTACAGTATACAGCTTTTATCATGATCAGATAATCTGTAGAGTCAAAATGTTGGCTATACATTCGGAAATATATTTTGGATCGAAATGTCTTGTGTATCAAAAATGGTTCCCTTATTGTACTGATTTTTTCAATCAAAATAGTCACAAGCGTAGTTATATGAAATAGCTATATGGGCTGTCCATTACAGATACAATAAAGATGCAGATAAATAAAGATAATAAAGATACAGATAAAACAGACTAGAGCACCTGCGTCCGATTTAAGCCTGCAAGTATTGACAATGTCCGTATTTAAATACATCACCCCTTGCATTGTTTAGTATGATTCATTGTTACTTATCTAGTAGATGTATGGCAACAGGTATGCATATATATGCCCCCTTCAATCCTACTATAGTATTAGTTCTGCACTGAAAATAACGGGCAATGCGGAGGCGGCACCGCGGGTGAGGGTATTTGCATATTCTCATGGGGCCCATCAGGTAGACCAAGTCTGGTCACCGAGGTCTGAGTGACCACCCAGCCCCCACTGCCCACTGGTCAATCAATGGTCATCCCTCACCTCCCACCACACACACTGACCCCTCTGCCCATGCAGCCTGCTCATTACATAGCAAATCCTACGTCTGGTTCTCATGGAGACAGATGCACTGGTCCCAGTGGAAAATGATGGGTACCATGGTAATAGTGAAAAATCGGTTTATTGTGAGATGTTACAGAAAAGAAAGGTGACATCCTTGGTCATTAAAAGAAAACTACACCATTGAAGAATAGCTCGCTCTTTTGAATTCCCAAGAATTCCCAAGCTTAAGTTTATAGAAATTCTTTCATATCTCTGTTCAAAATAATATAATATCTGTGGTTGTGTGTCTGTGTGTGTGTGTGTGTGTGTGTGTGTGTGTGTGTGTGTGTGTGTGTGTGTGTGTGTGTTATTATCACCTCTTACATTATTTTTCATCCTGGTGCATACCCCGTATGTCCCACAATGGCAGATGTGATGCAATACACGGTTACCAAGGGCAGCCCAGTGGAGAATCTAAGCGTACGGATCTAATAACCCAAGGATTGCTGTTTATAAAACACCTTTTATGACTCACCTGAATAGAAGGTGTTATCTTATTCATGATCTAGTCTTCCTTGCATTACCTTGGGTATTACAGAGATTAAGTTTTTGCGGTGGGCAGCTTTCTCAGGCTTTGTCCCATATCGCGGTTGTACAATCTCGAAAGCCCTTATAAAGGTTACAGTAGGCATTCATTAATCATTGAAGACCTACTGGAGGGCTCTATAACAAGTGGGCTAGTGAGAAGGCAACAAGCGAGAACAGAGATTCGAATATTATCAACCACTTCTCCCCACCACGAATACATCATTTCATGTATTTTAATTTACTAGCTGAGTAGCTTAGGCTTAGGTTCATGCTGGGTAATCTGTCGACAAGCATCAAGGCTTAAGTATAGACATTTCATCAATTGTGCCGTTACGTGTGACTTAACATAAAAAAAACATCATTAAGTATTTGTGTCAGTTTGTATCTATCTGTATCGTATATTTTCTAGGTTGGTTTCGAAATTTTATTACATATTGATATATAGCCAGTAGCTACTGTAAAGTTTGTCCTGTGATCCTGCCCTTCCAAGAATACTACTCTTAAAGTAAGTCAGAATTGAGTTAGAATTGACAAATTAAATTGATCATAATTAAAGAGATGTAATTTTATCACCCCATAATCAAATGTAGATGACAATTCCACAATCCTATTGTTGTCTACTAATTTTAAGTGCGATATTTCTATTTTTGGTTCGGCATTAGATTTCTCCTTATCCATAATTATTGTCAACTTGAGTAATACAAATACAACCGATGTCCTCATGTGTGACCACTGAGGTAAGATTCTAATTACACAAAGTGAAAATTACTGCCGTGGACCACTTGACAAGACAGATTATGTACCGAGTATGTGATAAGCTTTTGTTACTCTACCTGTGGTGTCATGTGTTAAAGTCGCTTAAAGGCCCTAAGTCACAAACGGGGTGGGAAGGGGTGTGGGTGGGCAGAGCTGGGTCGGGAGGGGTATGAAGTGGTAGGGAAGGGTGTGGAGAGGCAGGGAGGGGTAGCGAGGGGTATGAATTTGAATACTCATGTATTAGGTGAATGTTAGAACGTAGGTGCTCAAAGCTCCATACCCACTAGGAGATCTTCCCCATGAGTAACCGGGAAACTGAAATATTTAGCAAGTTTTATATTTCTTTGGCCATTTTCCCAGCAATCTTCCTGGTGACCATGTTGCCCATCGCCCTGAATGCACACCATACTCACAGGGAATCACCAGTCAATCCAAAGATTTTTCAGTTGCCCAAATAGATATTACAGTTGCCCAGGGTTGAATATTTATACAAGAATAAAACAAGCTATTACTACCTTAATTCGTCCCTTAAAGCTCAGGCCTCAAGAACTATACATCTCAAGCACTTGAACTACCAAATTCATCAAAATACAATGGTCAAACAGTAACACTGGTTAGAAGATTAAGCTTATTAACCAGCAGTTTGATTTCACCGTCACTCCGTGCAATCACCTCTCCCCCACCCCCGACCATTCACCATTCACCATGCTAAGTTCATCATAAAGGTACAAACTGTGCACTTATTAGAAAATGACGATTTGGATTCATTCTCTGCTTACCTCACTATGAGTATTGAAGATTCACAGGAAATGTAATCGTGTTTTAATACATCAAATACTGGTGAGAGAATGATGTAAACGTGGGTGGCCTTATGAAACTTTTGCATTTTCTACCCTCTATTATTTATAAAAGGTGCAAGGAATATTACTTCGAGCTATCCACCAAACATTGACACCTCCATCTGATATAATGCACGACAATGATGTTGCTCTTGGTGATATTATAATACAGAAAGTACCCCTGCTTGTGAGGTGAGATCGTTTTCCCACATTTTATTACTCCGTTGATGCGGTATCTTCAAAGGCTTGTTTGAACATATTTTGACTATAATATTTCAAATGGGAAGACACTGCCATCTGGGAATTTGTATTTCAAAGATGCTTTGAAACGAATTCATAGTCAGTATGTAACGCGTTTTACGATCAATAACTGAAATACAAAGTCTCTTAATATGATTATAAAACCGGTATTTTTTAAATTAGAAATTGATGACAAAAGTCCCTACCTGGAACATTTAGAAACTACTCTGCATTGCATTTTTCCAATAGCATAAGGTAACTTTGCAGCCTGGGAACCAGAGGCCTTTAAACAAAAATTACACAAAGGCTGATGTGTTCCCTAAAGTGTTAAAGTTCTTACCGGAGACTCATGAATACTTGAGGTGGCCTTTATATCAAGTTACCCTTTCATCAAAAAGTTCTCAGACAAACTTTTTTTACCAGTTCCCTCTTTGCACTTATTGAACTTTCTAAAGGCGTTTAGAGGTATGCTGCGAGTTTGTCAGAACGTGTTAGGGTGAGTGAACAAACCTGTCATTTAGACTTTCATAATTTGTGAGGCTTATATAAGATACATGCAATATAACAATCACAGTTTCTGTTGAATAGAGATACTCGTGAACGAACGGTTTTCATTGGGTAGATTTACTAGAACTTATGTAAATTGGTGCTATGGGCATACCGTTGATGGAACAAATTATTTTATATGAAAAATAAAGATTTACTAGAAAGATGGTAATTATTTTAAACATTTGTAATTGGGTCCTCGGTGAAAATATAATGCCAGCTGCATGTGGGGACTAACTCAATTCACTGAACGTTCGTTAAAAGTGGATCCTTTTAAGACTATACCAGCAACAGCCAAGCACAACTTTCCTCGATCATATTCACTCGAAATTCGCATGTATAATATGCTGGAAGCTCTGCCCTGGAGTAAACATCACACATGAAGTTAATAGACTGGAGGCAGGTGACAGGCCGGTTTAGGGTACAGGTGGGCCGCTCTGGCCTGATTACCAGGTTTTCTGGTCTCATCAAATTAGCGCCGAGCAGGTCTGGGGACTGGGAGCGGCTCACTGACGTCCTGCAAACTCACCCGGGGTGTGTGGGGCGCAAATTGTTAGTCGGGAAAGGAATGATTATTTTTCAGCGACTTTATCTTATCAAACATTTCATGCAGAGAATTTCTTTGCAGAACCTTAACTTATCATACGAGGAAGTCGATGTGTGCTTGTCATCCTCTAGAGTGTCTCTTGAATGTCTCCTTGAGAGTTATGTAATGGTAAAAATTACATTTTTGAGATTATTTATCAGGTTAGTTGGGTTGAACAAAATTCCCGTGCAAACTTCCTATCACATGGAACGCCTCATTTCAATTGATTCAAAATGTGTACCATGCAAGACCAAGTTTATGAGATGCAGTCGTCTCTCCTAGGAAAATACTTTATATTTTTCAGAAGGTGCATACAGAAAATCAGTGCATCGACACTTGGCGTTGCTTACTAATCGGTTACCCCAACCGAAGCGGTTCTAAAGCCATACGTGGGGAACATACCAAACAGCAGTCAGCTATCCTCTTAGGGGCAGAGGGAGCGTCACGGGGCATAGGGGAGGGGGTGGAGCGCCAATAATGACTTAGTACCCGCCTGGAGGGCGTAGGAGCTGGAGGAGGGAGGAGTTGGAGGTTAGGAGGGGAAAGGCGGAGGGGCCTAGTGGTGTGTATGTGTGTTGTGGGAGGGCCCAGGACCCGGATAAACCTCGAACGCGCCCTGCCTACCACCACCCCTCCATTGAGGGCTTCACGCCCTTCTGTTGGTTCCGCGAAGCAGTCTGCGGTAAAGAAATTGTCACGTGACCTTGGCGCATGCGCATCTGAATAGGGCGGCCTTCATTAGGGCACAGGGTGGCTGGAGAAAGCCTATTACTCTCCGTCGGGGGTATGCGTGCGGGAGGATAGGGATGGCGAGGCTGCATAGAACTAAATACACTGGGACGGTAATGTTGTCAAACTCTGCCCTAATTAAGAAATTGAACGTTAGGTTTTGGCCGAGAGTGCTGTCTATTCTTGTAGTGTAGTACAGCAGGAGTTAATCCAGATCTAGGACAAATTTTTAAAATCTATGGCGGCTGTTTAATTATTGAAGCGTTCCTGCTTGGTAGGCGCAATGTCTTTATTATGTGTCAATGAGTTTCTTAGCCTTGGTTAAAGTAAGCCATTAAATCTCTCCTTGAACTAATTAGTCTCAAGACTCCACTAGGCAGAGGCGCACTGGGGTGGTCTGATTTGAGGGAGACTGAGTAAAGGCCATATTCCACCTTGCGTTCAGGGGTACTTGCGGCCGCTATTTAAGGTGGCCGCAAGCAGTTTGCGGCCCAGATACCAACATGTTGGTATGCCTGAGTAGGTGACGCAAACGCAGGCCGCAAACGCAGGCCGCAAACGCAGGCCGCAAACGCAGGCCGCAAACACCCATATTCCACCTTGCAGAACCCTACCACAAACTCTTTTGCGGCCGCCACAAACTCATTTGGGGCCGTTTGCTAGCGTCTGGTGGCCGCAAGCAAGTGGAATATACCCAACCGCAAACGTATTTGCGGCGGCCCTGGACTCGTTTGCGGCGGCCCTGGATGCGTTTGCGGCGGCCCTGCGGTGGTTTGTGGCGGTTTGCGTTTGCGTTTACGGGATTTGCGGCCGTTTGCTTGCGTTTTCTCGGGTGGTTACAAGCCGCAAACGTATAGTGGAATATGGCCTTAAGGATAGACAACTGTTGATAAGGGCTGTTTTGCAATTGCCGCGGTATTCTGTTCACTATCCCTGTGAACATTAATACCTTTAGCTATATTATATATAATTGGATAGCTGAAGAAAAATTCTATTTATTGATATGAATCATATGAATATGCATGAATCGGCGTCTTTGTAAGTAAGCCTGGACTTTGAAAAAAGTGTTTTTGACAGATATTTTTTGAACAAGAATTTCTCATTTAATAATTTATACAGATCCTTGAAATTTTGAACATGTGTGCATGAGACTCATTCAGAGGGAACCGTGTCTCAAAATTCTGAATTAGGTCTTAGTTTTTGTTTTATGAAGTCTAGAAAATTAAGTTGAAAAAAATGACGAAATTCTTCCCGTTTTTTGACATAAAACTGAAACTAAGGCCTAAATAAAAGATCTGAGACACAGATCCCTCCATTAGAATATCCTGATCATGTACATAAAATTTCAGGCATGCAGCTTTGATATTAAGGGAAATATCAATGTTCAAAAAATAAAAGTGAAAAACTTGCTTTTTGTTGTAACATACTTTTCATCCAAGTAAGAAAATAATATCACTTCTATCAATAGATGGAGAAAAATCTGTCCTTTCATTTGATGCATTGCATTTTAAGATCGACTGGATAGTTATTGAGATATCAAAGTTTTTATACAATGGCAGTTACCAACAGTTGTCTATCCTTAAGTTGTTATCAATGCTTAAGCCCTGTTTCCACCAACCGATTTTACAACCGGGAAATACAAGTTAATCATGAACATTTTATATACCACTAGAAAGGGTTTCTAATTCTCTCTCAAATGATATGTAAGATATATAGTCTTTTGTTATAATTGCTACTTAAAAGCAATAACATACCAACAGATCGGTAGTAAAATCGGTTGGTGGAAACAGGGCTTTACGCCTTAAATTGTGCGATCTGAGATTTCAAGGATGTTGGGAAGATCTAAATGGAGTTTTGGGGGTAGAATACTTGAATATAAGCTGAATGCTGCACCTGTATGTGAAGCTAAATTGATAATATAAAAATAGAAATGGTATCTCTTTGAAGAAACACTTCATATTGACTAATGATGTTTAATGTTTTCTTTTTTTCAAACAGGGGTCGGGTTTATTACCATTTGTATTCGATAATCGTGAAAACATTATAAATCAGTTATAAAAAGTGTTTTTGTCAATGTAACTGACAGATCATTTACTATGCACGTAGGGTACAAAATACCTTTTTCTTATATCTGCATACTATAAAAGATTATAGTCGCGTGTGCAATAGTGTTTTTACTTGTTTTTATCGGTTCTTCTATTGTATCGATTCGTGACTGAGGCATTCATTGTTATTTATTTATTTATTTATTTATTTATTTTTCTTTGAAAAAGTCTGACTGTCACATTTATTCACAGCACAAAAGGCAATGAAATTCGCAGATCTATAAATCTAACAAAAGGATTTTTGTGTTCACTGTATACACACATCCCCTATTCTGAATCAAATATCTAGTGGCGCTTCCAGGGGGGCAAATGAGGCAATCCCCCCCCCCCTGTTTGTAGGGTAGCGTCTTAACTACCCCCCCCCCCCCCCGCCCCCCATTAGACCAAGGGGACAACATTTTGGCATCTTGAAATCAGAAGATCTGTGTAAATCTGGTGTTTTTATTTTTCAGTTTTATAAAGGGGGGATCAGGGTTTTCTCCCCCTAGAGAACTTGCGCGGGATCCGCCCCTGATGTCTCCAATATTCAATACCCCTTGTCCCGAGTTGTCCCAATGCGACGTCATATGACTGGAAACATCTCCTTGCAAACAACAAAAGTCCAATTTCCATATAAACTATAAAGGTTTTTACTGAAGTGCTTGTTATATCTAGTAAATCGATTAAATTGGAAATCAGTTCGAATCTAATCGAATGGTATGTTCCATTTGAGCTTAAGGAATGAGAAAGTTCCCTAGGGCTCTAACGTATATGAAAAGATAATTATCACATCTAAAAATGTTAGGCCTATTGCGGGTTTGTCGACGCTCTAAGTGGAAACGTGGTAACACTAACACACACTACAGACACAGACACAGACACACAGACACACACACACACACACACACACACACACACACACACACACACACACACGATCCAAATTCCAATGCAGCTCCAACCTAATTCTGCAAAACGAGAAGTTCCTCTAGCCAAAAAATGCATTGCCCCATAGCTCCCCTTGCTGACGTCAGCATTAATTGACATTTAATTGCACATAAAATAGTCTTGCTGTCGTATTCATAAAACCAAACGCCCCTTTTAGGTTAAGTCGTAATTGCAAATCAAAGGGTATCCTAAGGGATGTCGGTCCAAAAGAAGCCTCACAGAAGACTTTCGAAGAAATGCACAATTCTACATTAATTTTGTTGTCTTTCTTTTAAGACAACACTAAAGTCTTGTTCGCCGTAAATTGTTAACTTTAATAATAGAAATTTCCCTTCTGAACCGTATTGCTTTGGCAATTATAACAATATCATAAACGTCAAGTTCCTGTGCGATGCAATTAAAAGCCTCTGGAACAGAGAGAATAGAAACGCCTTCCAAATCAATATGAAGGGGTGTTGAATTCAACAGAAACTGCTGATTTTGAATGCTTACTAACAGCTTTCATTCCTGACGCTGAATGCGATTTCAGCTGCGAATTATTCATAAATAATAGAGAGTAAATGGTCATGGATTTGCTTGTAAGGCAATATGCGTATCTCATTGTCGGCACCCACCTTAACACTACAGGGTGCATTAAGCCAAAGCCGAGCCATTGTTACAAGTGCAGTGTAATGCCTTCGCTCTCCGATATTACGTCAAATTGGTTAAGTAGACTAGGGTGGGCAACATAACTGCAGTTGGCGGGCAAGCTGATCTGAATAGGATAATAGTGAGAAGTCGTATTGCCAGTTGATCTATATAAGGAATAGAGTGATTTGTGGCGTGTATTATACTTGATTTATAGTTAAAACATATAAAGATTACAGTATCTATACGTTTCGAGAGTTGTATTTCTTAAGGATTGAATCGACCTCGAAATGTATACAGTAAACACCATGTTTGATGACATTCAATCAGAGAAAATACATTAGTAAGTGGTGGAAATACAACTGAATAGTATGCAAGTGGGTAGTGATGTACACTAGACGGTTTGAGAGGTGGTGCCTATAAGGAAATAGCAGGGACAGATGGAGCTTCGTTAACTATTCAGTTCACACCCAGAGTGCACTGCGCCAATCCCCACCGCCTTCAGGTGAGTCCTGGGCCCCTTACCAAACAGCCTTACACCCCAGACCTTACTGCACCCCATCTTTACCCAGCTCATCTGTCTCTCCTTACATTCAAGATCCCACTGCACCCTGTCTTCTACTCTCATATGTCTCCCCTTACAGCTTAGACCTTACTGCACCCCATCTTTACCAACCTCATCTGTCTCTTCTTACATTCAAGATCCCACTGCACCCTGTCTTCTACTCTCATGTTTCTCTCCTTATGTTCAAGACCTTGCAGAACCCCATCTCTTCCCACCTCATCTGTCTCCCCTTACATCACATACCTTACTCTACCCCATCTCTGCACACCTCATCTGTCTCAAGATGACATTCAATATCCTACTGCAATCCGTATTTACCCTCACATTTTAACAAAGACCTTACAGCACCTACTGCACCCCACCTCTACCCACCTTATCTGTCTCCCCTTACAGCTCAGACCTTACTGCACCCCATCTCTACCCACCTCATCTGTCTACCTTTACAGCTCAGACCTTACTATACCTCATCTGTCTCTCCTTGCATTCAAGATCCCACTGTATTCCGTCTCATATCCTCATCTGTCCTCTACCTCTTCTGTTCTTCCATATACCTTATCTCTTACAAAACAGACTTAATCACAGGAATGCAGATACAATTTACATTAAGGCACTCCACTCCCTCTTATTTTTAGATGATGTACATAATCACAGCACTGTACTATACCTTCAGTCTTGCTTGCTGTGATATAAGATATTCGAGCAGGTTCGGCAGTGCTATGAGGTGCATTTAAAATCATTTCTAGGTCTAACAGCCGGCGAAACTTATTATTTTGTTTCACCAGTTGTGACATCAAAAAATGCTGAAATGCACTTTGTTGAGGAAATTTTGTGAGAGCTATACAAATAATTATAGCCGTAATATGGCACTTCTTGTTTTCCTTACTTCTTGCTGTTTTTGGTTTGATCTCTGCAGTGTCTACCTTCCTCATAACCTTATATCTGACATGTCCTCTGGATCCAACATCAATCAATCGGTGTCTTCCCCTCTTTAATATTGAACTCACCCACCCACTCCAACCCTTACTCAGACCCCTTTACAACCCCTGGGCCCATCTGGCGACCTCTGAGCCCATCTGGCGACCTCTCTGGCGATCTGGCGACATCAGTGATTAGCGCCGAGATGCCTTTACGAGGGGCATCGCTGATTGGCCATTGGCGACGTGTGGCGCTTGATGGGGTGGCCATGAAATATGGAGGGAAGGGCTGCGGGCTAGTATCGGCAGATCCAGGTTGAGGTGGTGGGGGATGGGTTGGAATGGCGAGCCAAGTGTTATCATCTGATGAATATTCATGTACCGTCACAAGCATTTTTTTTTCTGCAGGGGAACCAACATTAAGTAAAGGGAATGCCATGTTACAAATATTAATCATATATTTATATTGAGACAAGTAAAGGATTTGATTGACCTAAATCTTATCTCATTAGATATAAAATCCGCAATTTCAATGACAAATCAAGAAAAGCACAGACGATAGAAGAAAACTTGCAAAAATGCCTAGCTCTATAAAATCATGTATGACTGTGAGTATTACCAGAATAGTGGTCTTAATAATTATCTATACACCCTGTTATCACTTATGTACATGTAAATGCTGTTACATCAACACCACTTATTATCCGTCTGAAAAAAGGCGAACCCTCAACTGCTCAAGGTAGTTACCAAAATAAAATTGAAAAATAAAAAGACTTACACTCGGTGACCCCTATATAAAAGGGGCGAAGTTGGGAGATGGTTGACCCTGGTGTGTCATTTCTCCTCATCCAGCAGACCCATCGCCCCACTCCTTAATACCTGCCGGCGCCCGAGACAAGGGCCTTAATGTTTCATGCTTATGACGTCCTCCGCCGCACCTAATCCCCTCCATTATCGCCCTCCCAATACCACCTAGCGGGAGTGAACTCCCCTCTAACGAAACACGAGGTAGGCACGTGTACAGGTTCCAAAGCTAGAATTGTGATTATAGAGGTATACTCTAGTTGGGTAAACCTATTATATATAATATTATGAATATAAATGCAACAGCAAATATCTTACCCAGAACGAACACAAAAGCGGATGCACAATAATGATTAACTTTGGCTCAAATATTGAGTTTTTGATTGATATATTGCTCCTTGCATGTCTACTGGCAACAGAAAATCAAATGATTTTTAAATATCTGCATTTTAAATGTGCAATCCCTCTGAGTAGCCAAGTAGAAGACACTGTGAGGGGAATTTAAATCTTGAATCAAGGGTTATCTATTGGTAAGCCTCTCTAGACATCCCTCCACATTATTGATTCATGGACACCACCTATATATGCACCTTACGAATGTATTTTCCGGGCCTAATCTCAGCGACCTTCTCGGGAATATTCTTTTATTTAAAAACAGAAGGACCTTTTTGATAGTAATCTTCTAACTGGTTTTTATCAAATGACTATGAAAATGACAGCTACAGACATGTACATTTATATAATATAAACACGAACACCAGAAATCATCCATATGATAAGAGAAATAATTACACTACCCAAGTTTGCATAATTGTATAAGTTGTCTGCATAAACAAAGCCTTGCAGAAAGAAAGCGGGTCTATAGAAGCTCCCTTCTCGGTAATTTTGAATAATTCATCAGGTGAATTAGTGCGGATGAGAGCTGCTCATTGAGCATGTTCTCTGACGGAAGTAGATGCAATCTACCTGTGTCTATGTGTAAACTGAGATTAGTATGCTTTGGCAATAACTGTTGCGTACATTTATTGATAGAAGTTGCTGCTGGGTAGGTAGGATACCATAGCAGACACGTAAGAGAAATTAACTGATGTAAAGTTATGATATTAGGTAATGGTTTATCATATGACAGAGCATGCTTGAAGGAATGTGATGAAAGGGATTGAGAAGTAGACAGACAGAAATGTATATAAAAGGTAAGAACTCGATGGTGTTATTGATAAATAGAAAAAGAACATTCATGGCCACCACTCTGTATCTATAAGGGGGGAGATAAGCTCAGTGGAAAGGCACTTGTGTTTTAACCTGAAGATTGTGAGTTCAAATCATAAAGCGCTCCACAACATACCAAAAATCCATTGGCGTGTTGGATTATCCCACGTGCCTAAAAGGACCTCAGATTGATCATTCCAACTTCACAAGGATAATGTCGGAAACCAGCCGATCAGGCTGAGCATTTGATGCCTGATAAGATATGTAGAGAAAATGCCAATGACTGGACCCCTGCCCCACCTCCGTAATATATTTTAGGAAACAAGTCAACCCGCTTCATGTGTAATTGGTTGGGTATAGAACTGTTCACCACTCTGCCTCTAAAATAGTACTTCTTTAACCCGAACTGACACTTATGCAGATCGTCGTGCAGTGTATATATGAAGGCGTAATCTAGGCCTAAATCTACTTTGCCTAATCGGATCAGGCCCATTCCTGTCTACCGACCTAAATGAGATCAGTTTGAATAATTAACTACCTTATATTAGGACTACACCTTAAATTGCTCGGGATGTCATAAAAATAAAAACTCTAGCGATAAACCGATCCCTATAGAAAAGATAACGTTCAGAATTGAAACTTCATTATCATTGAATATGCCCATAAACGGCGTTGGTTCGACTAATTTACACCACAATATCGCCTGAATCAATTTCGTTGTATGCGACAATTAGTTTTATACTGGTAGAGGTATTATATAGAACTAGGAATTTGAGGGTTTTTTTGTGTGAGTAGCCTTCATTATTTAGGCGACAATATCACGTGAATCGAGTATGATAATATACAAAGCAATATGTTATGATGGAAGAGCTATGAAGAAGTGAGAATTTAAAGTGTGTCACGTACACTGTACATCCTTATTGGGCGACATCGCCCATAGTTGTGTCATTTAGGTCCAAAAATAATTAATTTAATGATAATGTCACGTACATAGTCTAGCTAATACAAACGACGTCGTGTACCCACTGCCCATTATAAAGGCGACGACTCATACATAATGGGCCACAAAATTTGTTGACTCCATAGTTAAGAACATTTAATGCTCTAATTTTTCTTGTATATGTAGGTTCAACTGCACAGGAATATTTCTCACATACTAAGCCTGACTACTCTCGTATGGGATGGTCAAATGGTACAGGTGTCGTGAAATATCTTGTTATACCATAGTTAATCCACTTCCTCGAACTTAGTGTTTTACTAGTAATGATACACTGAGATATACAGGATGTTTACTCTCTTACCATCCCCCCCTTCTACTCGGACTAATCTTATGCTGGGGCATCCTAGTGATTTATACCCGGCTGTTAGCTATATTTTTGTGTACATAGTTATTCACAGATGGGTCGGTTGTAAATATTTTCAATCTGTATATTATACCTATATACGTAATGTTTGTCCTCTGTTCAAATCAATAGAATGTGTTAACATGTCTACTCCAACAAGTTGACTTTATAAATAACTCACGAGGCCTTCATTTTGCTCATCTGAATATAAGAAGTCTTTGGAATAAATACGACCAGTTAAAGCATTACCTACTTAATAACAATTTTTCTATACTAGGCATCTCTGAAACCTGGTTAAATGTAAATATACCCTTGAGTTTTATTGATGTGCCAGGCTTTACATGTATTAGAAACGATAGAATATGGTATGAAACACAAAGCAACATACCCAAAAAGGGTGGCGGCGTCTGTTGTTATATAAAGAACTGTTTAAACTTCTCTGATACTGAATTGAAACACCTTAACAGATCTGACAAACACGGTGAGCTTCTATGGATATCTGTGTCCCAACCTAATATGAAAAAGATTGTTGTATGTAACCTGTATAGACCCCCTCAAGGAAATGTACAAGTTTTCTGTGACAACCTCGAAACAAGTATTGATGCTCTAAATCAGAAATTTAAAAGTAATTATGAATTGTTCTTGCTTGGCGATTTAAATATAGACTATAATGATTCACACCATATTAATACAAAATCCCTAAAATGGTTTGAGCAATCAAATTTTCTGGAACAGTTGATCAAAGGTACGACTAGATATTCTACTATTAACAGTCGTATTGACCTCTGTTTTACAAATTGTAAGCACATTAAATCTTCAGGTATTTTAGACATAAATCTAAGTGACCACCAGATGATTTATGTCACAAGAAAACACCGTTCCAAAATCAAAATGAAATCTACTTTTGTTGGTCGATCCTATCTTAATTTTAACAAAGAGACATTTCTATACAATTTAAGAAACAATGATTGGGGACAGTTATATAATTCAACTATTGTAAATGACAGTTGGGATATTTTTATTGGGGTAATTAAATCTGAACTTGACCGCCAATGCCCAATGAGAAGCTTTAATATTAAAAATGTTAAAGATGCATGGATAACAAATGAGATTCTAGAAGAAATAGGGGATAAGGATCGACTTTTAGCAAAAGCAAAAAAATCAGGTCTTCCTGATGACTGGGCAAATGCCAAAAGAGCCAGAAATGATGTCAATACACTAGTTAAAAATGTTAAAGCCGACTTTATTCAAGAAAATTTAGAAGACAATTTAACTGATTGTAAAAAATTTTGGAAGACTGTCCAAAAAATTATTCCAAATTCTAAATCAAATAATTTGCAGAACACGAATATTAAAGATCAACACAATTCGATCATTTCTGATAAACAAGGTATGGCTGATTTTATGAACTCATTCTTTATAGACATAGGACACAATTTGTCTATAAATTACAATGCACCATGGCGTTACAATGGTATTATAAATGACGAACTAATTCCTGATTTTATGACAAGTGAGGATGAGGTCCTCAAATTATGTAAAGAAATAAACCTGAGCAAATCATCAGCCATAGATAATATACCAACAAAAATTTTGAAAATAGCTTTTGTTGAACTGAAACATCAATTAACTTTCATATTCAATCAATCATTTTCAACTAATATTTTTCCACAAAAATGGAAGCTTGCTACCATAACACCTTTATTCAAAGAAGGTGACAAAAGCTTGTGTAATAACTACAGACCCATTTCACTATTGCCTTTACCTGGGAAATTAATAGAGAAGATTGTACATAACAGAATTTATTCTTTTTTAGAACAACATAAGATTTTGCATGAAAACCAAGGAGGTTTCAGGAAAAACCATTCAACAACTAGTTCGATTGCTCTATTCTTGAATATAATTTATGAAGCCATTAACCTATCATCCCTTTCAATAGCAACCTTTATAGACTTTTCCAAAGCATTCGATACAGTTTCCCACCATATTCTAATCAATAAATTAAATTATTTAGGTATTAAAAACAATGCACTTAGTTGGCTTGAAAGTTATCTTTCCAAAAGACAACAAAGATTGATTTTAAACAATACCTATTCCAACTACTCGACTATTAAATGTGGTGTACCCCAAGGATCAGTCCTTGGACCTCTGTTATTCTTGGTTTATATTAATGATCTATACAATGTAATTGATTCATGCAAAATATACATGTACGCTGATGATACTGTATTGCTTTCATGTGCTGAAAATGAGCAGTTAGCTCAAATGAATATGCAATCTGATCTCAATAGATTGTATGACTGGTGTGTTTATAATAAACTCACAATCAATATTAAAAAAACTAAATGTATGCCCTTGGGGACAAAATACAAAATTAGAAATTGTAATCCAGACCCTCTGTTACTAGGAAACCAATCTATAAACTCTGTCCAACAATACAAATATCTAGGTTTGATAGTCGATAATACGCTGTCTTTTAATCCTTATTTGAAATATATTATAAAATCAGTAGCTTATAAAATTGGACTCTTAAACAAAATTCGAAAATACATCACTATACCCGCAGCGTTAACCATATATAAAACAATGGTATTACCTTATTTGGATTACGGAGATATTTTCTATCATAATACAAATATGAGCCTATTAAATAAACTACAGAGACTCCAAAACAGAGGGCTTGGAATATGTATAAACTACCACCAACGGAATTTAAATCCTGAAGATTTACACACCTATGCAAATTTGCCATACCTAACTAATAGAAGAAATGCACATGCACTGAATTTTATGTATAAACAAAAATCCAATCCATTGTTTATTGACAATAGAAATATCTGTACTAGAGCACATGATGCTACGCTTTTCAAAATAACACAGCCAAAATGTGGAAAATTCAAAAAGAATATTTTCTACTATGGAGCTGTACAATGGAACAATCTTGATGTACCCCAACGGAAAATTGATACATACTGTAAATTTAAAAATGAGCAGAAGAGACGGGCCTTGAATTTTGTTTAAAAGATATACAATACTTATTTGTATTTGAACTGTTACAGGGGAATGGGCTGACCTGTTACAAATATACATTAACTAAGAAACTTGTACTATGACCCGTAAATATCTGTGAATATGTACAAACTGATGTATTACACAACAATGTCCGTATATATTGTTTATAAGTATGTAAATATCAATTTACTTGCCATGTTAATTTCATCTATGCAAAGGAACCCGAAAATGAAATGTATACTTATAGTGGACTGATTAGAAAACCGGTCATGGCCGAAATCAGCCACTCTAATAAAGAATTTAAAAAAAAAAAAAAAATACATGACATTGTGTACATAGCTCGTCCCATAAAGGGGCAACGTGTGCAAATTGGTAGTCTGAGTAGTATATGAAAAGATAACTTTGAATCGTGTTGCCTGCATAACTTGGCGTATACAGACGACGTCGTGTACACACTGTCTCTAGTATAAACGATGTGTAAAATTGTATAGTTGGTTTGACATAGGTGGTAGTTATATTTTTAGACAGAATAATTTTTTGTAAATGCCTGGTTCGATGTTTGGATGATCTTAAGAAAATTATCCACAAATTTTGGTAGCTACATAGTTCAAGTATCTCAAGACACTTTCCATAATAATTACATAATTGTAACAGTAGTACCCCGATAAAGGCCATGGCAGTTCCACCAACAGCCAACCCTCGAACCCAGTCACAATTTGAAGAAACAATCCATATTCATCTATTCACTATACCACCCTGAGGAGCCACCTCTCCTTCCCGGCTATATTTCCAAATTCCCTAAGGCATGCTTCCAGCGAATGACCTTGAATGGTTGCTTTAGAATGAATGTTAACAACTGCAAACAATTAGAAAAAAATTATAACCGTAGACAATTTCTGGCCACAATGTGGATATCTTTTTCAAGAGAAATGGTTGACGTAAACAAATAACAGTAGATTGAATTGCCTTGGGTTGCCCAATCGACTTGGGGGGAACTGTTTGCTTGTCACTGATTGTAAAACCACAATTTTAATTTTTGAGTCGACAATTGACATGTTCCTTGGAAATTATTTTTTTAACAATAGTCCAATATCTCTTGGGGGAGACGAAGTGAGAAGAAATATTTGAAAAAAGATAACAATCATATATTTATGAACTAGCAAATAATCTTTTTATGAAAATTCAATATGAATATCTGTTTTCCTGCTACAACTACAAACTGATCTCCTCTATCAAAATGGAATAAAAACTGCCTAATCATGTCATCATTAAGCTGATTACGAGGTCATTGAATATTTATGACGCACCTGCTGATGCAGATGTTCTTGAGTGATCATTTCACAAATCACAGTTGTATGTCGACGTTAAAGGCACACTGATTGCTTTTTTTAAATCTTCTTTCTTCGTTGATTATTTTTCAGTTTTTACATACATTGAATTAATTGGTTCTTCTTATACGAATATGTTATGATTTATAGAACACATTTTAACATTGGCTACATCTATTCAAATGCAAGAAAAGGTCGCTATCTTATTCGTAAATGATATTTACAGTGCAAGTTGACGAAGACAGTTGTATTTAGGCTATGGGTTAACTATAGCTGTATTTCACATGTTATACATTAATTTCCACTGTTATTCAACAGCTTTAACCAGTATGATAGAGGCTGAGTTCAGCCTTTCGAACGACCCTGCTTGTATAGTAATCATTTATGTAAAAATGGACATACTGTTACACACGGACATATTGCTTGTGTATGCGAAAGATTAATGTCAATGTAGATACTATTGCCCAATGTGGAATGTAATATCTGATGGCTCTGTACTGCTATATGGAATTAGTTCTTTCTTTCACCATGAAAATAACTACAGCTAGGTCTAAGATACAAATATAATTATTTGTTATAATATTATATATGATTTCAAAGTGAGGAATGTGTTGATGTGCATGTTTTAGGGTATACCAAGCCCTAACAGTTGGGGGAAGACCAGCGGATGCGGTGAATTAATTATCTCGCGTGGGTAACCACCACTAAAGGAGCACCATTATGCTAATCATTCAATATTAAATCATATACCTCCCCACAAATTGTATATAGGTACTGGCAGGGGAAACCTCATAGTGGGTTTCATACTGGAGTATCGGAAGCTGTACTGACACGCAGGAGGAAGCCTACAGGTTGCGTGCAGTCTCCTGCACGCCTCTCATCCCTGCCTCCAGGGCCTGAGGCAGCTCTGTGAAGTCTGACCACCCTGGGCTGCTGGAGGCATTCGGGTGTGTTCTGGGGAGAGGTCGGGGGAGGGGTGTCCTTGTGTGAATATGTAGGAAGGCCTACCCTTAAGGCCGAGAACCACACCCGGGTATTAAACTTGGATATGTCCTTGACAAGAGGGAAAGAGGCGGGTAGCGTGGAGGCACGCCAGTGGCTGGGTTGTTATGACACATGCACAAGGAAGGATGTTTATGAAAATCCTACATTAAAGCCTTTTAAGGGCTGGCTACACTGTGTATAAGACTTAACTTGATTCATCTGTGGAACCTAATAATGGCCTACTTAAGGTATCTACAATCATCCAGTTCAGCCGAGAAATACATAAGATCACATGACCCGACAAAGTTATTGAGTTGAGTTGTTTTGAGTTATGGTGTAGTCGACCCTTTAGACGTCTATATCTTTGATGTTAGAACGAATCACAATCTTATACAATAACTGTGATGGGATCGTACGTCCACAAAAGTGGATATATCCCTTCTACATTTTCTTCTACATGATTTTGCTGTAGTCTTCCCTGTGCATGCCTATGATTGTTTCTCTAACTCCCAAAATGAGGCTAGGCAAGTTTAAAATACAATTTCAATCAGTATGAAATACGTAATGGTCAACAATATAAAGTTATCAATTCAGATTTAGGTAACATATAAAAGTCATATCTGCTAAAGGTCGTTTATTTTGGCAAAGAAAAACTAAATGCGACAGTTAATGTCAGACTTCTGACATTTAACTCCATCTACTGTTTACTTACCAAACTACTTGTATCCTTAACTTATCAAATGTCAAGCTTCATCTTACAGAATTATACTTTTCCGAACAAACAAGGAGGCAGAAAGAGTGCGATAAGTACGTCGGTGACGTATGTAGTTGTTGCTGTAAAATTGATAAATATTCAAACAGAAATATCCCGGATCCTACTTTGTTTGCTAAAATCTGTCAGATAACACATATCCTTGTATTCTACCCCACCTCTGCCACATCATACCAATTTACAAAATGTAAAATCTGTACTTTGTTGCTTGGATGTTCATTACTTATACAGTCAGTAGGCACTCAGTGTCGTCCTCCAATGGTACTGTGTGGGAGAAGACATGAAATATGAATATAATTCTGTTGAAATGTGACATACCGCAGATGAGTTGGTGTGTTGTATCTCGTTTGAACCTATCAGTAATTCCGTGCATTGACTTCTGACAAAAATATCAAATGTATCTAATAAAAAGACTGAAGTGGTGCGATGCTTACAAAAACATATCGGGTGAATAAGGAATGAAGCACGCATTGTATGTACTTAAATTCGTGTTATTTTCAAATACAAACATAAATTTTTACATAATTCTGCCATGCTACTCCATATATTATATACATTTTCAACTTCAATTGAAACTTCCTGAAACTCTTGGACAAATAAAGTGATAAAGAATATGCCTGGGTGAATCGTATGGTGATTTTTGTCGTCTAACAATTACTGTATATTTGCTCATGGGATTTTTGTTTTATTTCCAGGGGTGCTACAAGCTCAAAACCGTGACTCGACTTCAATCTTTAAGGTAGGCAAAGCAAAGTATGAATTTGCCCTTGTTCGGCATTAAAAGAACGTGTACAACGTATTGTTGTCATCGACTGTGGATAACATTTTTGTTTTCGGGACAATTCTAAGTCTTGTTTCCCTTTCTTTGAGTATATCATTGTCATCTTGTATACACAATTATATGTTTGAGATTGCTAATTATTTAGATCTCAAAATTGAAACTGCACTTAGGGACACACTAGGCATCCGGACTCAACTGCCTAGATCTTTATTTATTGGTTCACATAGCGTAAGATAGTTTGTACAAATACATAGGATCATCAATCCCATACAGGCACATCATGTTAATGCCACTATGATATTCTTGGAAGGCTGTGGAGTGAAAGGCGTATGGAAATGGATAATAATGTAAAAATTAGTGACCTACCCACGCTGAAGCTCAGGTCGATGGAACTCTAAAAAACACTCATCCAGAGCCTCATTAGCAACTAATTATATCTTAGGTGTCTGTTAATAACAGAAAATAATCATTACCATACTCTATAATTTTGTGGGTGTTTTCCCAAAGACATATCACTTATTTAGTCTTTAATCAATACCACATTACGTAAGCAACCTCTAAGTGAGCACTTTTTTTCTGAGTTTTACCTGGCAACAACATACGAGAGCCACTTAGCTGGACAAATTCCTGGTCATTGATTCTGGCAGTGAGAAGTGATATTGACAGTAGATAACAGGCTGTGGCCTTGAGGAGGTAGCGTGTCGCCTGGTCCTGGGGTCCGAGGGGCTTGTTACTGTGGGGAGTCTGTGGCCAACTCCTCCTTATAACAAGTCTCCAGTGAGCCTGGGTCCTCCAGGAGATGTTTTAGTTGCTGTGTCAGCAGTCAGGCCGACTAAGATCTAATTTACACTATGCAATGAGTTGTTTTTTTCTTAAGAGGCACTCCACAGTGATATTTGGGAGTATATTTGGGAAAAGGTACCTAATGACATATTTGGCCACCCTGTGGTCGCTAGTTCTGGAGGTTTGTTCATATTATTATGAAACAATAGTTTGACATGCAGCTAAAAGTTATGTTTTATAATGTTACTGAAGTCCCAGAGATTCCTCTACTATTTGTTTTATCATTCTACGATATTTAGTTCCTTTGCAATCTTATGTACAATATTGGCCAATATGCTCAATTTGGGCCAAATCTGGCAGTATCTGGTAGAAATTGACTCTTTGTTACATTAATCATGAAATATATGGGGAAAAAACTATCTTTTAAGTTATTTTGTGAAAAATTTTGACTACATGAAATTTTCTAAAGATTCTCATGGCATTTACTAAAAAATCTAAATTTTCATAAGCAATGCATCATTGGAAAATCAAAATGGAATGTTTTTAGCAGAATTTCTGCGCATGATTTAGGTTAGCAAGTTACCATGGTTATGGTAAAAAGAATATAAAAAATGAAAAGAACATTTTTTTACAGGTAATGTAGAAAATGTTTTTACCTTCTCAAAACTGAAAACAGTGAGTGGAACAAGCACTCCTATCAATAGTTATGGCACTTTTAATATTCTCAGAAATAAGAAAACTTAATTTCTTGATAAACATAAGAAACTTTAAGTCGCCATAACATGGAAGTAACAACAGCAATTGGGAATAAAGGGTTCTCAATGTACAAGAGGTGAGTAGTTTCATACATGTTTATCTCAGGTTCTATCAGGAATATTTCAAAATGGTTTGCAGCATTTGAAAGAGTAGGTTCTCTACAATAAGAATAATGCTGACACATTTCCCCATGTTTCATGTGATTTTGTGACCTCATTAATTGGCATTAGGTACCTTTTCCCAGATACGCTCCCATTTAATCGAATGCAATATCTTATTTCAAAATCTTATAGGAAAGGAACTTAAGCATTCTGTGTACATTGACCCATTAATACTTTTGTATACTCACGTGCCCTGGAGTTACTTGACTCTACGGTCCATAGTTACATAGTTTAGTTGAAGAAATTACTTTACTTTCAGAATCATTTATCTAATTAATACTCAATATTATCTAACAATAATTAAGCATGCACCATGAACACAATGTATTTGAATGACACAACATGTGGCTTCATCAAAGGAGAACTAAGTACCTCAACCATCTGAGAAGAATGAAGGCAATTAAATTATTTTGTTTTGTAACATCAATTAGTAGCAACGTGTCTATTAGCGAGGTGGGTCATGGAAAGTAATTGTTCATGTATAAGTTACATGGAACGTTTGATAAAACTCTTATAAAATGGATATCAAATCTTCTTATATAAGAAACACACTTTTTTTCTTGCGATTCCGTGCCGATGTTCTATCACAAGTGGACATTATTGATCATGGGTATCGCCCTTTGAAATGACAAATATATTGGTAAATTCTATTGGTGATATATTGTTGCGCTTGTGCATTGCTGCCTGCAATTGTGTACCCCAAGTTAAATTTGTCCGGTGGACCTATTGAACATTAGTTCAAGATAAAATGTGGAAATAGTTCATGTTTGGCAACGCAATCCCAATGCAACATCCTAACGTGTTATACATGAAAACAAAGTATCATTTTCACCTTTTTACACTCTTGTAAGGGGTCCCGATACAAACAGATGAAAGTCTTTTGTGTTGTATAATAATGGTTAAATATCTAAGTAAAAATGCGATTGATTTACTTTGGCTAAATACAAATTAGTCAATATCACTCTTTGTGTTCATGTATTTTGCGAACGCAAAATATAATGGATTTTAAACATTTGCAACTTTGCATTCAAAGCATAACAATCATTTATTTGTATACATGGTTTTTAATTCCATATCTTAAAATGTTGGCTTCATAAGCTGCAACTGGAAAGGAAATCTCCTTTCAGTTGATGTTAAGTTTAATACAAAGTAGTTTTGATGAACCTTCGAACTTCCAGTACTGGTGTGCATCCTTAATCTGCAAATACCGGGGAGACTTATCCAATACGTCATTCTAAGAAGCAACGAGATGCGCCCTCCTTAGAATGTATAATGAATAGCGAGGTATGAATCATTGATTAGTCCTACCAACTCGAGGCATCAGGAAAGCATAATTAATCTTCGCGACGATACAAATTTGATTCAACCATCGAACGTTCGGGTGGTTTTTCGGTTCAATTCATGTATGGAATCAATAATTATTGAATAGTTATGTAGATGATATACATGTAGGGCACACATATTTATGTTTTGTTCCATATAGGTGTGTAGTCCTGTATGAATTGATTTGATCGCAGGCATATTTCCGACGCCATCGAAGCATACACAACGGGCGTTTTCAGCCACTGCCTATATAGCTCTAAACATGATGAAGTTGCAACGAGATGCATTTGATTAATGTTCAGCTCTATACAGCACCGACTGAAAGCCAGCCGCTCACTCCATCAATACCCTTCTACGTAGATTCTGTATCATACTGCGACAACATCGTCGGTTATATTTTGCCCATGGATCATTCTGCTTTGGAAATCACAACGTTTCTCTATTCAGTGTAGTAGTCGGGAGACGGGAGGGAGGAGGGGGTAGTTTTGTCGCCGGCTTTGTTACAGAAATATGTACCTGCACAATTCCCCTGGGCAATAGCGTGCACACCGACGCAGGTGGTTTGCAATCCCCAGACTTCTCTCATAGTGGTTATTGGTCCACTTCAAGTGCAGTACATTATACGACTGGCCTACAGCTAGGGACATCATGCATCGGGATATTCAGTGGCTATTTTATGTATGTTTAGTGTTATGCCTGCTTCCTATGGACAAATGATGCATTTTTGTACAAATGTTTTATGTGCCTATATTATCAAGGTTTCAATCTTGTCACTGGACTTTGGGAATAGGCTATGTAGAAGGAATAGATGTTGGGTGCAGCGAAAACTTAAATTCATTTACATCAGACAGGAGTCCAGGGGGCATTTTTCACAAGAGATTTCAGTTACTGTACACGCGAATTTCTAACTGAAAATCAAAATTATGCGTCTGCGCTCCTTCTAAGGAGTCAGGATGGCCGAGCGGTCTAAGGCGCTGCGTTCAGGTCGCAGTCCACTTCTGTGGGCGTGGGTTCGAATCCCACTTCTGACATATATACATTTTAAAGCATTCTTTAATAGTTACATTAAACTTTAAATGGCGTGGACATTCAAAATATGTAAGCACTGACTGAATGGGCGTGAGCGTAATATGAGGGAGCAATAGTCGATTTGATCTTATCAGAGGCAGTCTGAAAGGTCTGAAATCCAATGTCAGTTGTTGACAGAAGCCAGGGCCACCATTCCCCACTCCTCAGCACAAAACAGGACGTTTGGAGACGTGGCGACCACTTGAGAATGTCATTAAATTCCTGCACCGCTTGCATCGGGGACCTGCAGCCCAACATCCTGGATGCAGTGGTCACAGAGTTGGCAGTTGGACTGACGACTTTGGAATCCTAAACGCTGAATATTCTATACTGGGAGAGAGTGTGTTGAACAGCTCTTTGATACAGTATCTGGGGTTGATGATAAACTTCACTAATATTCAGAGGAAAATGCTTGTTTGTGTGGGCTGTGAGACATTCTATATTACTTAGCATATAGGATGACCAAACATTTGCCAAATATTTGGTCCGCCTCTGTCTGCATTGGTAATCTGATTTCAAAATTGGCAGAAATAAAGATTATGCTAATTTAGAAAATAAACTAATAAGAAATAAACATTATGCTAATTTAGAGAATATACTAATATATCATATAGATATATTTTTCGTAATTATTACTTCTTATTTCATTAAAGAAGGGGGCGAGGGGGTCCACGTCCTCGGGTTCAATATTACCTTGCAAATAAACTCTGGTCATGATGTTATTGTATAGATGTAGGTGAATGTAGGCCTATGTTACATGTATATAACACGACATCACGGAAAGTCGTGAACGTTCGGGAACAAAAGACCACAGGATTCCCGATGTTAATTATTTTGCTGTACGTGAGTAGTAGGATTGAAGTTCAGATAATATTATACAATGAATGGTATACAATAGTTCATTAGTTAACTTACTAAATACGTAGTTTTGATAAAAAGCTAGCCAGACGTTTGATAAATACTGTCACTGAAGTTACATTTTAATACTGGTGGAATGCAAATTATTTTCCATCCAAAAACACCCGAGCCATCTGAGCGAAGGCAAAATCCAAAACGTTTTAAATGAGCGTCGTCCTGGGTTTTAACCGACCATCTCTCGAATCGAATCGCCTGAATTGGACGCTGTAACGATTTTTAGTGAGAGTATTTTAGGCAATGCAGTCAAAAGAAAATGCTGTTCGTTTCCCACATTAACAACAATGACTGAAGAGACAACGTTGCATTCATCTGCTGGGATCGACTGGGTGCTTAGCTATGCATGGGTAAGTCTCGTGTAAAGCGAACAGCCACTGCTCTGTGAGCCACGCTAACACTGGAGCAGCATTCAATGTCAAAGCCAACAGGCAAAAAGCATGCATGGCACGGTCAATAGTTAAAGCCAGGAGCCGTGGGAGATGCCAGGTGACATGTTTAAAATGTAGGCTAAGTCAAGAATTAGTTTCACAATCATGACCGTATACCTGGGCAAGCAGTATTTATATGAGCAGACAGAGTTGTTACCATATTACATTTAGCTTATCCCTGATCTTATTGTTTCAATGTAAATTTGGTGATTATTAGTCAATACAGTTCCTAAAAGCAACAACAGTAAATCAAATAGATAACAATGAATACATCCTTTTCCTCGAAATCGAATATTTCATACTTTGGTCTGTTCCATACCCATTACATATTGAACATAATCTATTATTTCTAGTAATACATTCGTTTATCATAATTTACGTGCATGGTTGATGTTCACCATAAGGTTACCGTTAACTTAATTGATAGAAATATAAAATCATATTTTTCTTGTAGCTCTTCATATAATATTTCTATTCATCAATGATAAGCTTCACCACCATGTAGCAAATGGCCTTTTACATTAACCAAAGTGATCTACTGCTCAGTGTGGAACAAATATGCAAATAGCAAACATTTGAGGGATTGATTTATATGCAAATAGGCAGTTGCAAGCTTGGTATAACAAGACATAGAAATGTATCTACAAGTACACCTGTCCTTAGAATATAACACACTGGGTGATAGCCTATAACTTGCATCTTACTGTTGTGGGTGGGGTCTATTGATGGTATGCAGGTGTATATACTTAAGTGCTGCCTTTTCCTAAAAGACCATGAATTATTGGTTTTGAGGGTTGGGCACAGCAGGGTGGCGCTGCATTCACTTAAGATTAACAGTAAAACGAAACCGCTATCCGCTGCCATACCTTTGGTCTGACCGCCAAAGAACTATCCTTGCACAGATAATGTCCCTAATGGAATTCCCTGACATTCCTTTTTCCCATGTGTGGAATATAGAGGATGCCCACAGAAGAAAGCCTTGTGGTGCCCATTAATTAAAGGGCACCAAAAGCAATGTTCTGTAAAATAACTATAACTATAAAAATACATTCTATGAGTCTAACTTTGGTTATTGATATAGTATGAACCATGAAACTTAACTTTGACTTCACTTGAACTCCAGAAAACTTATGACATTTCTTCTTATAAGTCTGGTCCCCACATGGCAACTAAACCCTGGCGATTAGTTGTATATGGTGATCCAAAGTACCAAGACCTGTCCCATCCTTGGCAACAAGTGTCTCATTGAGCACTAGTCACTGGGGAAGGGACAGGTTTGGTACTTTGGACCGCCATATATATACAATTAATCGCTGGGGTGTAGTTGCCACGTGGGGACCCAGGTTTTACAGTTTCTAAACAAACCTTTTTTGGTGGGTCACCAAAATTGAAAATGGATAAGTTTGAATGTATTTCATGAAGTCTCAGTCATTTTTTTATGGTCGATATTTTTACATTTTATTGTTTTGGGCTCCCTTTTAGATTTATTCTCCTATTAATTTTGCATGGCGAAACATCGTATATATCATATGAATTATCTTTTCCTTTATGTAAAGTCCTATGTAAAATCTCGATTCAGAAAATATACCCAAGTCGCCATGTAAAATCTAGGGGTCGAGGGCCTCCACCTGTGGCAGCAGCAGTGGCAACAGCCAAACCCACCGCAGCCCTCAGTCCCCCAATCAACGTGCAATCCCAGCTGTAATAGAAATATGAAATATTCAGGGGTCATTAATAAATGTTACCAATGGCAACGCCACTCCTTAATGCCTACTGGAAGCATTGATCTGTACCTGTCACTGGCCAGCACCAGCCAAGTGGCGAGTGCTCTGGTCCCCCCTCCTCCCGACCAGCGCGTTCTGTCTGGAGGCCATCTAGGAGATCTGTCAAAAAATAACATGACGGTCTGCATATTGCCACCAAGTGAGCTCTGCATATTGCTGTTCATATGTTCATAGGATCCATGTACGGAAATGGATGGATCTATAGGAGTGATACAATTGCAGATAAAGTGAAAATGATGGTTGATATTGGCATAGAGCTTTCGTTATTAACTTACACGGGTTTAGGGAATGTGCCGTTAAATTTATGGACCGCTCTACAAATATGTACACGCTCACATAGATGTTAATGTTATAATTATTTTCATGACTTCAAAATGGATCTAGTCAAACATAATATTTTACCTACGACATGATTAAAGTACACTAAATAGATTTAAAACGCATAATCATGTCCATGTGTAATGATAATATACAGCTAGATTACGCATACGATAAATGCAAATAACAGTATTGATACATATGATACCAAACATGTACACCTGCCAAGATTGACCCTTGAGGGAGGTTGGGCGAACAAAGAAGGGGCACCATGGATGACGCACCTAATGGAACGGAGAAAAGGAGATCATCCCGCCACTCTTCCCTTTGCGAGGCCCAATCGCCCCATTGCGTGTCCCCACCCCGCCCCCTTCTCAACAGGACCGTGCCGCGGAGGGTAGGCATAAAGGCTGTGTTCCACTCTACGATTTTACTCTCGATTTAAAAAATCACATGTGATATCGGACAATAATTTATGTACATGTTAGATATCATCAGACAGGGCTTTTAGTGTCTTTTAAATGATATGTGGCATGCATGACATTTTGCTATATTTCTGCTGAAAAGTAGTAAATCAATAGATTGCCGTCAGTCAGAATCGCCTAGTGAAATGCAGGCTTAAGTTTTATATGGGCCCACCCTCTGCTCTATATCAAGATTGATGCAATAAAATATAGAGATTCTAGAGTCTGGGGGAGGGGGCTGGGCAGGCTTGGTAAGTGCACAATGGGCAGCGAGAGCCAGGTCGTATTGAGAACTGACACGTGTGAGATATGGGCAATGCACATATATATCCATAGGGAGGGGAGGTTAATAGAAACCCCTTATAGCCGGCTGACAGTCACTAAGTGCAAGGACCTCATTGGATTACGGAATTATATGCGGCAGTATGTGGGTTATGGGTTTTTTGTGGGAGTGCACAGTGTAACGTCTGTACTGTCGTTATTGCTCGGACAATGCGTTTAGTTTTACTCATTTCATTCATGGATGATTTCTTCTTCTTTTTTCATTTTCATTTTCTTTTCTTTTTTTTCTTTTTTTCTTTAAAGAGTGCGTGTTTTCAATGTTACAATACCATTTGATGGAGACTATTTACCAGACTATGTTCTGAAATACGGACATTTAACCTCAGGCTTATTTTTTAATGCATTACGAAGCATAATTATCTTTTTTTTATTATCATTATTATTATTATTTTTTTTTTTTTATTTAACCATTTTATCCCTCACATATTGCAAGTAAATGCAATGCGATATAAGATAAACAGAGCAATGCATCAGTAGCTAAACTGCGTGTTTACTTTACTGCTGTCTCAATCAGAAAGAGACATTTTCTATATCTGATAATTGAAAACTACCCAGAAAAAGATTGCGTTATCTTCTCTAATCAAACATTCAGGGCGAACCACAAAGGAATGCCAACTCCCCAACCACCGAGGCAAAAACAATAGCGGATTCTCGAGTTTCCTTCGCCGATTTGAGCGCACGCGATGGTGTCATAAAACATCAGCCTTCTTCCTGCACTTCGATCGGGTCTCCATCAATAATAGAATACACTTCTCCACATGGTTTGTCTCTCAACCACTGTTACGCGTGTAAATCTTCCTTTTACAAGACTGTCAGTCAGTGAGGAACGTGCAGTCTAAAGCATACGTTCCACAAGCGTGAACAACGTGCAGACAAAGGTTAATGATTAATGTTGCATGAGGCACACGGAAGTATACTATATCTAGAAATATCTTGTAAATCTTTTAGATGATTGATTTGTTTATAACCTTGAATATCGTAATTTTGACCGCAGGTATGACAGCTTATGACGCACGCGAGTCTATAAATAGTAAACCATTACTTCTAGGTATAAACCAATTACAATGGAGCAAGTAACACAAACTCATCTCAATAGATCAACAGCAGCTTTTAATAATATTGTTGGACTTTTGCGCTACAGGTAGTTCTGCACTACCGAACTTGATTATAAAAGCCGAAATGCCAAACAAAGACAGAAAACACATTGATAGAAAGGTAGCAAATACCTTTATAAAGGGGTTCATTGGAAAAACCCTCTTCATTATATGTTAGACTAAGTTTACTGAGCAGACCTATCCCGGTGACTGAACCTCTATAAATTGATACACTGTGAAGTGTTCACTTCTAACATAAGAGGAGAAGTTTTGAAATTACTTTTGAAATGTTCATCAAAGGAGAGCCGCACCCGTATATATTGCACACAGCAGAAGGATTCTTTAGAAGAAAATATCTCCGAAGTTATGAATGTTTCATAAATCAACTTCTTTCGCCAATATTATGGCAACCAAGACATGCAACATCATTGAGAATGTCATTCAGAGACGTTAAGATGTCTGTGAGAAAAAAAAACTGTCGCGCAGTAAATCTGCACTAGGGCTCTGTGGTTGCATGATAATAGAAGATTGCATGCGCTAGCAAATCTTAGATGAAGTCCAAAATAATTTCTACATCTCATTGGGTAAAGCTTGTCACAACACGAAATGTTTATCGAAATATGTGAGGAAACCAAATACCATATCAACATTAGGGGAATACTTGCCATACATGTAGACCTCAAAACAGGGCAAGAGATTCTTTCCTGCACTAAATCCTAGTAGAAACGACTAAGGAAAAACGACAAACAGCTACATACATTCGAACTATTTTGATCTAATCATGATTAAGTGGTCCTACCTGTTATTTCATCGGATGGACCATTAAGCTAAGATAATTATAAGATGTCTGCTTTATTTAATTTTATCATTCTGACAGCGGATTGGATTGTTGCATGACCGTTGATAGCTGTACTTGTCGGAGAATACTATAGATACTTATAAAAAGCAATACAACATGATAAAGATAAGCTTGGCTAAGATTCAGATCTAAAATATGGACGAAGAACCGTAGTGCTTAGAAACATTTGTGCCTGCTTGAACAGAAATGAGATTTGTCATTTTGAGTAAGGAGGGAAATAGAACAATCCACTTACGCCAGAGATCAATGGGATCTCTTTATCGACTTTAGATACTATCCAAAAGACATCATCTTTTACAAAACATTGTCCATCTTAATGATAAATATTATATGATATAACATATTATGTAAACCTAAATAAGTAGAGTTGAGTAGTGTTTTCAGGAGTTCAATTAACATTTCTTGGCTGCGTTTGACTGTTCTAATGGGGCGCTGCATGCACTTTGCACCTTTGGTTAAGTACTGGTCAGTTGGGACAGTGGTCAGTGGGGACCCCTCAGTAGTAAAGCCCTTATTAGTCCACCAAAGGGGACCACTGGGCCGATCTGACCACACCATGGCTAACCATAAAGCAGGAGGGTCACAACGCAGGATGGAAATCTCACATGAGAGAGTCTCATTAGCCTGCAAGGGTGTTGGCAGACAGAATCCATTGAGGAGAGGATAAGAAAGGGTGGAGGAGATAGAGTGAGTGGGGGAAGAGGAGGTGAGGGGTGGTGGGGAATAAAGGGAGACTAGTGGTGATGGTGGTGTAGGTGGTATTGGAGTGGGGATGGGAGGTAGGGTATTGAATGCCCTCTCAATGGGTAAATGTCCTGATTGCCTCCAGGAATTGAACAGAGGTATTATATTGGACCATCAGGAGTGTGGATCACCCATTGAAAGCCTTTAATCATCGCCTGGTACCCGCAAGGATCAACTAGATCATTAGATGATATGAAGTTTGCTCACGCTAAATTCCTACTTTTATGGCAGACTCTTTGAGTAGCGACAAGATCTATATTATATGATTCAGTTAAAGGACTATCTGATAATAATTTTGTTTAGCATTACATTTTACATTGTATCACTATGAACAATAATCTGGCACGACTGATACATGCATGGTTTATAAGCAGGTACTTCGGTATTTTATCACTCATACTACAACTAAAACTAGGCCTAATAACGTTGACATTATTTCCAAGACTGATATCAAATTTCGTTAATTTTCAATTATTGGAAACATGATACCTTCTATGCCCTTTGGCTCCTTCGATCCAAGACAAATTTCTCTCCAGTCCAAATTGAATTTCTTTAATTTCGTCCTCCGGAGTATAGAGGGACTATGTCTTTGGCAATATGTTTTTTTTCTGTTCAGTACTTCACAGGGCTTTCCCCTGGGCCGTAACGCTGATCTTTGACCATCCCCCTGCCGCTGTCCAACAGAAATGTGGGAGGCCTGGGGGGCTGGCACAAGTTCTACCGAGGAGCGCCTGTCATATATATGGACCGGGGCCAAGGGGGCAGCGTGTGACAGACAGAGTTTGATCCAGATCTATGGATCTCTAATTGTGAGTACTGGAGTGAGGGAGGAATACACAGATCTGACGGGGCCCAAATTGAATAACATCACAACAAATCGGATCCCAGAATGCTAGCGTCGATACATGGAACGGCGATCAATGTAATTGCATTGACTGCTTTCATATCGAAACATATTTGTTTGGCGCGACGCAGACAAGCTGGATCGGGATTCTGTGGTGAGGCCTATAATTATGGGAGTACCACTGCGCAAAATGCTCTAGATAGCCTGAGGTAAAACTGGCCAAAATCAATTCGCCACGTCAGTCATTTTCTACCCTACGATCAATTTACCTGTATAGCCAGACACTGCAGATAGGTACTTCCAAATTGCGAGATCGTGTATATTTTCAAGATGGATAATTATGATAAGCCTGAACCATTTGCATGGTTAGATAACAGTACACACACCTTCCCTGTAAAGGGATTATTAATCACAACAATTAGTCAGTAATTAGCATTAAATACCAGCTTTTACTAGGTTAGATCATATCAGTAATGCCATAGATCTCTGTTATGTTAGCAAAGAAGACCACATACCTTTATAGTGGTCAAAGGGGAACGCATTTCCTTCTGACGTCACCTAAGAAGAGAAGCATCTCGGGGGGGGGGGGGGGGGGTTATATATCGATCTATAACCTTTGACCTTTGACCTACAAAAGAGGCAGTATCCATGAGAGCAGGTGGCGTCTGGATGACCTCCTTAAACCCCTGGTCACCCTTACACCCATTCCCCCTTTGAGACCCTTTAACTCTTTAGCCCTTCTACAAAAAGCTGGACCTAATGGACTGTGGCATAATCTGTTGTAGATACCGAATATGCTGGGTTGTTGATAATAATAGTAATTTATTGAACCAAACGCAAATAGAAATTTTCCTAGAACTATATTTCTATTCACATTATATATATAATGTGTCTGTATCAAAAGATACTCTATACCTGTGATATAATACTTTGTAACGTCTTGAAGATCAGACCATGTTTGAAAACGACAAATAAAATATTATCCCCAAAAAAATCCTAGAACTACCACATCTACACAGTCGTATCAATATCGCTGTTGCCCATGGTGAAATAAACAAGTTAGAGAGATAAAATGTCTGTTAGTCCTATGTAAAGAAGAATTGCAGTAACTCAGCACCTGAAAGAGTGAAGAAGATGAAAGTGTACGTGAACTATAACCTTTCTTGCTAGATAACATGTATGAACAAAGGACGGCGAATTACCGCTTGGAAAGTTCGGCAGTCTATCGTGCACTTGTAAAGGCCATGATCCACGTTGCGATCACAGCCGTATTGTAAGGCAATTTCCGAAATCGGTTAGATAAATAAAAGTTATTGTACTGAAAGATGTAATTAGATATAAACTGTTGACTTATTACTATTACAAAGAGGAAGTTTTGATATGAAAAAAACATCTGAGTACGATTAAGAACTAAGCATAAGAGGAAATTCGATCGACATTTTGTTGCATCGTGGATCACTATAGCTATAGAATAAAGTAGTTTTAGTTAATGCGCCAGCCTGTCGGTGCCGTGAAGTATAACACAAGGATGGGTCTAACCTACCAATTTAATCGCCATGCCTAATAACTGACCAATAAATCTGCGCTCATTACAGACCCTGAGTAATCTTTTTGAATAATTATGAAGAAAGTATAATGGCAGAAACTAAAAGCCTACCTAACCAAACGGCCAATCCACGTCAGGCATATTGCAGAGGATGGATTCCGACACAGTACAGTGCCACCACAGCCACGGCTGTAGAAAAACGCCCTTCTCTACATCCACCTCCTGTGCCCACAGAGGACAAGTAAACCGATACGACACGGCCATAGCTGGGTCTCTGTTGTACGAAACAAGCATTTATATAAGCGACAATATTGAAATGCTGCTTGTCTCCTTTGCACCAAGCCAGACAACTGAATGGTAACCTGTGTATGAAAACGAAACGTCTTCAGAAACTGTGTGACGCTTTAAAGGTACTGAAACAATAGACTGTGTTTACTGGAAAACTGCGTTAAGCCTATGGTATAACAATGTCTGTCGCATTTATTTTTCACATTTTTGTTTTTGTCAGTCCAGTCGTTGTAGACGACGTCGATGTATTGTTCTCTTTTATGTGCCCAGCTTTCATATGATCCTCTGTGAATTCTCTGTGACAGGAGATATTTTCAGGAAATGGCTGTGCTCCCCTGAATGCTATGATTCCCAGACATTAGTTTTTTCTCTCTAGTGGACTGTACACTTCACAGGCTCATTATCTCTTGGATAGATTTTATCCCTCTCCCTCTTCCTCTTCCTAGACACACACACACACACACACACACACACACACACACACACAATTGATTGTAGCCAGACCTTTATATTCACACCTAGGTTCGGATTCTTCCTGAGAGTGAAATGGGTTTGTTTATTATAGTTTTTCGATGAAATATGTGCAACGCATCTTTCCCAGGTTAGAACACATCATTCATAGTTCCTAAAATGTTCACACAACACCCGTTCGTTCTCACACCCATTAAGGACTAAGAAGTTCATACCTATTGATGATGAACCTCATTATTTCATCTTCTATGCATATCCAGTTTGACGACAGACTGGCTCAAGCAGAATACTAGGCAAATGTACAGAAATAAACGAGCACTATATTTATGAGTTTTTTTCAGACAGTTTCTGACGGCAATCGAAAATCGTTCCTACTTCCGGTTCGACACGCCACCTAGTGACCGTTCAGTTGACACGTCCTTGACCTTGGGAGGATGGTGTTTTCTGGTGTAAAATCGGCATTTACCAGGCTTGGCAAAAGGGCCCAGGAGGTCCCTTTTCCCTGAAGTAAAATCAACGCAATCTGCGTATTTCCTTTCGGCCATTACCTTAATGAAATTGTCGCCTGTGCCTGCCATCTTATTTACGTGTCGCTGGAATTCTCTACCTTTTCTTTGGTGCCTGCAATCGTTAATTGACCACATTCCCACTGAAGTACTAACATTTCCTCGAGTGTTCCAATCTAATTACTTATGCCATTATGATCAAAAAGAAAAAAAGTTGATGATGAATTCTTGAGCACAATATTATATATAAGAGCCAGTATTAATTTGTTATGGCTAGAAGATCGGGGAAATAGAAGGTAATAGCAATGATGGCAAGAATTATACCAAGCTCATTCGGGTCGAGATACACTAGCGATTAGTTGATTTTTTATATACAGAATTAACCGCGTTGTCATTAATCCACGATTCTATTCTTACTTTTGATCTACAACGTTTTGTTCTCATCATTAAATTATTTTATATGATATGGTTCTAAATGCCCACCATTTCCTCACTGTTTCAGCATGTAACACTATGATGTGCATCCCTTCCCTGCCACTGCCTCGGGTGTACCGGCATCCGACCGAGAGGTTTAACACCTTCCGTCAATATTTTGATTGTTTAGCAGGTCAGGAAAGCGTTTTCTAAGAAACTGCGCTTTAATCTTGGCAAATTAAAGTTGGGGTCTGATCAAACATGAAGAAGGAAGCGTCAGCAATGGCTGCTGTCCGACTAGGACACAAACCTTCATTACCACCGTATTTGCTCAGTCTCAGGCACCTGCCAGATTACGCTTCTTCTTTCCTCCAACTTTTAAAAGAAAGACATAACCATTTTAAAGACGACAAGGGGAAAAACTTGGTCATAACTGCATTTGTTAAAGTCTGCGTGCCACCAAGGACAAGGCAGATGTTGTATTTGGTCTTGTCTTGGCTGGGTATCTGTCATTATAGTGGAGTAATGTAGAATAAGGTGCTACCCTGACAAAGATTTACATGGATTCAATTCAACCCTATGTACATTTTGTCCATGTGGAGAATACGTGGGTTTCAGACATTTGTGCACAATTATGAAACTATGAAACATCACATGATTTTGATTTGAAACTCCCAGTTCCACGTTTGCACTGTATAAAACATTATACCAAAATATGGAGGCTGTGGAATTCAGGATAAGATTTGAAGTAAAATTACAGTGCTAAATAATTTGATAATTCTCAAATCTAGATTAAATATCCATTTTCTTTAATGTACTTGTCCAGACATGCTTCCAGTTTTCGCTGACACTTGCATAATAATATTGTTTTGCGTTCAATTATGGCGACCATGCGTCTGTTATGTTTCTATATTGTACTCAACGGGAGTTATTTGTGCGTATGAATTATGACAAGTAAGTTCTATGTTTTCTTCCTTACGTGAACACACAATAGGTCTATTAAGAGTAAACCTTTGCCCTTTCACACCCAGATAACATGGTCTTTTCGGGAAACAAAAGATCGGGACACCTCGCTCATAGCTCTCATTGGTTCGGCCTAAGGGCAACCCCAATGTCCTGTTTGTCAGTCTGTAGCTGGTATTCCGCCTTCATACACTTCGGACAATACAGACCGGCCGTTGCTGTTACACCCGCGGGGATCAGCGCAGGTTGCCCGAGGACATTGCGCATGCGTGACTAGGGTCAGGGCACAACGAGGCTGGATGTCTAGATGGTGTGACGTCATCATGTAACCGACCCATCGCGCATGTCCGCGGGAGTTAGCAATCGTGTATGCGAACAGTCTGTTCCGGCCTTGGGGGGTTCTGTCATAGAACTACTTTGAGGTAATTTCGGGGTATCAAAGCGTCAGAAATAGTTGTATATCTAGATACCACCCGTCGAATATACCTCAGCAATTATTGATATTATTTTCATGTTTCTCTTTTATTTGAATGACTTCTTTTAATAGTTTTATATGCAACCTGCCAAAAACCAGGCAAAGCAAGTGGCTCCTAGTCCATTTGCCCATTTACTATATACCCCAGGTATAGAGGGTATGCTACTTATGACAGCCAAGCAGAATCAAGGAGTAGCTAGTGTTCAGGCTGTATCCAAGAGCTGCCATAGGGTAAAATGATGAATTTGATCACATAAATGAATGCTTTTATAAGTGTATGCTGAATTAAAAGTTAAAAGTAAGGGAATTTCTTTTTTCAAACTAGCAAGAGTACTACCAGCAAAAACGCGGTTTCTCCAAAATAACATGGGTTCTTCCATTAGGCATGTACACACATTTTCACAATTCTAAGGTGTATCCCCCCCCCCCTTGGGTTATGGAGGGCATCAGATTTATACAGCAACGTATGCATATTTTCAAAAATGTCTTACCACCCTCCTCCCCCCTTGACTTACTTAATGAAAGGTCTCTTAGATTCCCATGGAAAAACATTGTTTTCCAAAACATAAAAACATGTGTTTTCCCTTAGAACAGAGTGTTTCCTCATGGGAAAATCACGTGAAAAACAGGGGTTTTCAGGAAAGCAAGTTTTTTTTCTTGTCAGGAAAACAGGTTTTTCCAGTTAGGAACCAGGTTTTTCTGGTCGGGAAACAGAGTTTTCTGGTCGGGAAACAGGGATTTCCGGTCAGGAAACATTGTTTCTTAAGTTTACTCATTCAGCTTGCCATACAAGTTACATTTTCAAAACCCGCATGAGATGTGATGTATATGAGCATATTGAATGGCCATGATGTCAGCATCATTGACCAGGAGAAAGAACCAGTTGATCCGTAACCTAGTGCCTTACATCCTGACCCCAATTTCTTCTCATAGAAAACCTGAGATCCGGTGTCATGTTAACCCCCATAAGGTTCCTCCCACCTTTGTTCATTTATTCGGTCAGAGCTAATAGAAAAGCCTGCACTTGGTGTTGTGTTCCTGGCAAGACCTGTTTACTCCTGGACCAGGACAAGGTAAGGCTGGGCTGACAGGTATATGGGGCCACTTAGGATGGTGCCGCCTCCCCACCGCCGCACTCAATGGCTAATTGAGATGGCTAGCTGCAGGCGATGAATGAATGAAACATTTATTAAAGCGGGGAGGGGGGCAAGATCGAACGATGGGACACACGCACAAACACACCCACTCACAGCATGCCAGGCCAACCAGCCTGTGAGCTGCTCACAGCACACAAAAGCCTCAAAAACACACACAAAGGGCAGATTGATCACATTAATAGTGTTCCTTGTGCAACACATTCACAAAAAGAACACCCCACCCATCTCATGGTTGTCATAACAGAAATGAAAGATAAAAACTCCCAATGATCTAGCAGCGTGCTGTGGCGAGTCGCCCGAGAGGTTATAATTAGTTTGCTGGGGAGTCCTTTGTATTAGCTCAATGCTAGGGTTGTGAGCAGACCACCTGTTCAGCCGGCGGCGCTCCCCCAACAAGTGGTCGAGCAATTGGTGAGCAGTTGGTAGGAGCACTGAGTGATAGAGATTCTACACTGAGCTGATCCCCGTCGCTTTTACAAATACTTGTCGCCTGGTTCGGAGGTTTGAGCAGGGCTCAGCCATGTCAAAGACCAATGTATACCTTGCATTGATTCAGTTGTCAAGAATGTGGTGGCAAACAGAAGCCTTGCTGATCCAACGGGCTATGCAAACCGAAACTATCAATACGTATTGATGGGTAAGGAAACAATTAACAGACGGACTGTGTCATGTAACCCACTAGCACTGGCCATGATGTTTGGTGTGGGGTGATCTATGGTTCAGGTCCATTCTGTACAAAGTTACGGGGGCTAAGGTAACTGTATTAATTACTGAGCAGTCCAGTTTGATGATATAGGGTGTTATCATATTTATCTATACTTTGCAACGTAATTTACTATCGTGGTATAGCTTGAATCTGGTTTTATTGCATATTTCTAAACTAATATACCGAATGACTCTCAATTAATTGGAGTAATAAAAAATGAACGCATCTTTTCCATTTCGAAATGAATGAGGTTAGGAATAGTGCTTTCATCTTCAGACAATTACGAGCGGTTGATGAGGAGCTATAGTCAAACGAGAGAAGGAGCAGTTGCTCTTAAATCCTGAAATCATGATGTGAAGAGCATTTGTGGAGTGCCATGGTGAAGGGCACTGAGGCCCCCCTCGACCTTTCTTTGTCCCTCCCCGGCCCCTTCATTGGCTACTGACCTAAGTGACTCAGCTATACGGAAGTTTCTGTCCGCCTAATCATACCATATAACTAGAGATAGTTAATCTTTCCCCAATGGGTTGGGTGTATATTCTGTATGTGTGTCTTTTCCGGTATTTACACCATCTCTATACCATCCATCCTATTGCTTAACTTACCAACCAGACCCAACCCTCACTTCCCCTTGCACTCCGTCCGCCTGCTCCCGCCCCCTCCCTGTGCCGTTCACCAATCCGCCATTGCCCATAGATCCCCAGCCTCATACCATTAGTCTTGTGGCTCACCCCAACGAGTCTGTTTTGTTTCCCCAGCCAATGAACACAACAGCAAAAGGCCAGGCGGGATGGGGGCCGGGTTATAAATGCGCAACAACAAGAGTATCACAGTACCACGGCGGGCGGTGTAAACAGCCTCTCGCGGCCCTAAGTCCCCGCGACTCCCGCCCCGCGCCGGCGAGCAGCTCGCGCCCTAAGCCCGGCACGCGCCGAGCAGCTCGCCGCGACACAGAAAGTCCATTAGGCGCCAACTATCAATTAAATAGCTACCTTCGTGATGGCCCCCTACCACCTTCAGCGCCTCCGACATCGCCTATCTCCGCCTATGGTGACGGCCGGGGTCACTAATAAACGCGATCGGGTTTTGGCGCCGATTGCGAGCAACTGGGATCTGCTCGGTGAATGACCTACAGGTAGCAGAGGGAGCAGGTTAATTGGCCTGGGTTTTGTGACCCATCTTCGCTAGGTGCCTCCGGGCGTGGAGAGCGTCGTTCCCAAGACCCATTTGAAGACGCAGAGGTCGCCCTCAAGGCTCACTTGAAGACGGAGTGGTGGCCCCCAAGGCCCACTCGAGGGAGTCGCTCTACGCTGGGAGGGGGTGGCCCAAAGGGTCCTATCGTGAGCTGCTCTCTGACTCAGATGGGTGTACTACCCTAGGGTGTCCCCATTGATGACTCAATCTCAAAGACTTTTTGTGAGGGGCAGCATTTTGTGCTGATTTATCAAGATTATGTGGAATTGTATCAGTTTGTACCGTCCTTCTAGCATACATAGTCAGATAGAAAGATGCACTGGCTTCGTTATGATAATTTCGAACATAGAATAAAAGGTATGCTAGTTAAATACTTATGTAAATCTGTGAATAAATTACTTATGTAAATCTGTGAATAAATTACAGTTCCCAATGTTCAGAGCCTATATTTTAGTTTTATATTTTCTTTTAAACAGTCTCTGTCGGTTTCACTGCGCCCCTACTTTAATTGTAGGGACTCAGAGCCGCAAATTTCAGATTGTGGTTATTTTGTAAATGGTCATTTCAATATCATTTGACTTAAATGAGCCCATGTCTGTAGGGATAAAGACCTACTTTACCATGATCTTGAAGAAACTGGTCATGTAAACTACCTCATGCATCTAATTACGATAGGTAATGAAGATGACATGTTTACAGCAGTTGCCTCAGTTATTAGACGAAAAATATCGGCTTTCTGAAAAAAAAAGCTACCAATAGAGCTAACAACAATTCTATATTCAGTTTTAATGCAGCTTTATATTCCCAGTTTTTCGTATTCAATTTCAGACTCAGACCTGAGTGAATGGTCCACTGGTAGCAATGGTTTTGTGGTGGTTCCCCATCTAGTACATTCAGACAGGCCTGGAGCAGTAACCCTCACAGGTCTCATCGCCACAGGTCTATGTTTAGAGCAGGTCGCCCCTGAGACCAACTTGTGAATTGCTTCAGGGCGTCAGACCCTGGAGGTGCGGGACACCTGAGGGAGGTACTCAACGCCACATGAAGATCCCATTACAGCCAATGAGACTGACCGGAACGAGGTAGTTTTCAAACGAAACTGGCTTGGATCATATCTTGGCGTGGTGGGAGTGTGGGGTAACTTAATGTTTGCGGTTTTGGGGTTTCCTGGTTGGGATGACAATTAATTATAACGTACATGTATACGCCGATGACTATTTTGCTATTCAGCAAACTCGCAAAGGTTCTTAAACCACTAATTTTATTGATCCAATTTAGATATCACATGCAATGACCAGCATTTTCTTTATGGGCATTTGGAAGAATGTAAGAATGTCATAAGCCATAAAGACAAATCTTGAAAATTTCCATTACCAAAATGAGTACTTAATTCATTAAAAATTAATAAGCCTGCTGTTCCATAATTTGCTTCAAAACAAAACTATTTGACCATAACTAAATTCGTAAGGTGGTGGAAAATTATCGTCGTGTTCTTTGATTAATTGATGCGCTCAAAACATAGGTCAAAAACTCTGACTTGACCAAAACAAAACAAAAAAATTATCACGCGTCTTTAAATTGATTCATTTTGGTCTTTTGATTATAGTATAATCAAGACACCAAAATGACTCAATTTACAAAATTGACAGTTAGCAAATCACCCGTCACTGCAATTAGCGCTGTTATAATTTGGAAAGATTACGGTTGCATCAATTTGCTAGTAGCAGCCTTATTGTTACAGTATGTTTTGGACATATAATAACGCAGTGGGGGCGGACATGTGACTTTAGTTTGGCAAACAGTGTGTTCGATTACTTGTGTAGGTGGAAAGAGTATATCCCCGGTGTCAAAGGGTAGATGTCCCTGGTTAAGAATGTCTGTGTTGCTGTGGACAGTGATGCAAATGCTTTAGGGATCAGTTTACTTTACAGGCACATCTACAGTACGCCTGCCTTCATACATATCAATAACGATCTCACAGATGATTACTAAAACACTCAAAGGATTCATAGATACTAATAAACATTAGGTGCCATGCTTCTGTAAAAAGTACACAATTGTACGTAAATCATAATCATATTCAGCTGATATGTGATTTGAAGTATTGTTTTCTGTATTTTCCTTTTCTTTTGTAAAATTCGATCTTTTCGATCCGGTACCTGTTACATTTGGCTTTCAACTGCCACCTTTGTCAAAACATTAAAATATTATTGATCACTGCATTTTTGCGATAGAATTCTGTGAAACCTATGAATATGAAAATATACACTTAAATGTTTATTTTAAAAGTGTCGACAGTTACGTTCAAAGAATTCTCTCACAGTTAGTCAATAACTAGATTTCTGTCAATAGCTGTGAATTTAAAATGTGATAACAACCGCTTTAAAAACCTCAATAACAATAGTTTCGTTGAAACTCAATGAGAATAATGAGTTACTTTTCAATTTGAATACATATAATTCAAAAGCAAAAGCCTATGTGAAAAACGGCGTTTCTATAGATAGACTCCATTAGTGTTCGATCGCATGTGGGCCTGGCAGTCTATAGATTGTTATCTGTTTTTGAAAATCATCATTTTTATGATAGGGTGCGATGGCCATTGCTTGGCTAGTGTGGGGAGGGTGGGGCTTAGCGCAGCAGGTAAGCAGTTAAGTGTAGGGTACGCTGGGGGTATTGCGTAGCGCTGTGGGTCGGGAATATCGACATCTCCGTCATGTTACAGCAATTGGGAGTAGGAAGGGACGCGCCAATGCCATAGGGAGCAGTCTGAAAGCACAACCATTACCACCTTATCTGAGGACTAATATACAAACCATAAATCAGTCTGCCCCCCTTTTTGGACTGCCGGCCCATACAATATGCAAAGGGGGGAGGGGGGCGCAGGCTTTGAGTTATGAAGAGATCAATGCCCAGGTTTCAGTCGAGTATTGTTGGTAGGTAAGGTTAGGGGGCGGTGGGCCGCTTTGTGACATTGTGGCCCCGGCTTGGAGTGGACGAGTGAGTGTTTGGTGAATTAATTCACGCCCCCCAATGAGCTGCTCACCCCCTCTTATACAGCTCACATTGTGGGGTGAGCTTTGTCCAGTAGGTGAGGTATAGATTTGGGTATTCAGCCTTCACACCTCTCCAGCCCACACCCTTCACTTTGAACAACACCTTATCCCACAGCTTTCACACCATGCTATTCATACAAACCACACAATAACTTGTCCTCCCTCAGCGGGTTGATAAGAGATGTATTACAATCCTTGATTTCTCCACACCTGGCTGCAACTCATTATTTCTTACCTGTCAGCAGTGTATGATGGTTTGTTACTGTTGTGTAAATTGTTTGGAGAGACGTACAGGGGCCCACATTCTGCATGGGCAACCCTCTTTGCATGGTAAATAAACCCCATACCCACTAGGCGATTTTACTGGTGACCAGCAACTGGCGACTGGCTAAAATCGTCCGACTCTTAGGATTGCCAGTTAGTATGGTATATTTAAATGTGTATGTTTGATATGAGTCGGCACTAAAATCGACCTACTCTTCTAACAGAATTGGCTGATTTTAGCGCCAGTGAATTGGCCGACTCTAGTCAAAATCGCATAGTGGGTATGGGCCCTAAAATACCACATGCAAATGTGGTCACGTAACCACACTTTAGTGATAAAAAAATGCTTATCATAACCACGTATAGCTATTGGACACATCTTAAGCTCAAATATTTTAAATAACATGATTTGCTAGATATTTTTTCCTAGGGAAATTTAAACAAAAACATACCTCCTGATGTCTTTGAATAGTCAATGACAATCACCTCAAAATTGATCACCAATATGGAGCCCAGTCTTTTCCTGGATAATTTGATGTCAACTGAACAACGTCTGTAACTTGCATATCAATATTAGTACTGGGTTTTAGAAGATGTAAGCGATTCTGCCCTGTGATAAATCCATTCAGGCACAGGAGACAATTGTCCAGCGTTTAGTATTCAAGCATCTGTAGCGTGAATGATGATTCCAAGTTGGAACTCTCTTGTAGTGTGACTCTCAGAGATTATTCTAATATACAACAGGCCTATTACTTTGTAACTTTTACAAACATTTATGAATTAAAAGAAAACATCTTTCATAATCCGTCAATGTTTATTGTGTATTTACATCTTTAATGTTTATGGTGTATCTAGACACATATTACTATCGAATTGGCCAAAGAATAACTTAGATTGAATAATGTCAGGTTCATACATATGACCTTTTGCATTTACAAATTGTCCTTTAGGACCTTTGTTTAGGTGTCTGACCTCAGCAATTATTTAACAAACCTTCCTGAACAGTCTATTTTGTAAATGTTAGTAATGTGTATTTGTAACTATGTTTGTTGTCCAGGACACCTTCTTAATGCATTTCCCCTTAGATTAGAAAACGACTCAATGATGATAAAACGACACTCGCAGTCCCCTATTCCGGCCATTATTTCATACAGTCGGATAGAATCGGACAGGAAAGATTTCCCCAAACCCTTCCTAATACATGCATAGCTCCAGATTCTGATCATATAAGCAAACACGGTCTAAACTATAACCCCACAAAGCCACAAGCCAATCGACCCACGGTATACCAGATAAGGATAGAAGGCACATAAAAATAATTGCATCAAACCCCCGTAGGCAAAGACCTCTTCAACTTGGCGTCGCGTGTCAGGCTGGTCCGCCTTAGTGCAAAATAATATTGCCCCTGATAGGGCGGGGCGCCTTGTGCCTCCTACAGAACGCCAGGCCCTGTGTGTTTTTTATTGAACGGCGCTATTGGTCAGAGCCCGGGGCGGGGCAGGGCAGGGTCTGGTTAGAGGGACCCCATGGCTCTATGTAAGGATATTAAGGCCGGCTTGGGCTGCAGCAAAAGCTGATCTAGCATGCAGCTATTCTATGCCAGCGGCAAAATTGTGAATATGTATAATTATGACACTTTTGTTGGTCTTTTAGGCTATGAACTGTAAAAAGCAAAATTCGGGGAAAACGTGATGTAGTTGCCATATGCAAATAATTAAGTATAACCGGTGAGTATTTTCTATTACATGGCTAGTATATTTCATTTATTTTTAGTGTATTGCTTTGCCCACGGTGTAGTGTCACTGCATAGATAATAAGTCATGGTGTAACAGTGCTCATATTTTCCCAGCGTTTCCTAGTACATTATTTTTTATACGGATAATTCTAATACTTGGAATGCCCTCGCTCTTTACATTTTCACAAAATGAAATGAAAACGAAATGCATAGGGAACTCACCTATTCTGTTTGTTCTTTGTAAGTTAGAACGCGCAGGTTTACACCTTTCTGACTGGAGATTTTGAATGGGTATAGTTCTTTTTGTATTAATCTCAGTAAATACAAAATCATGGAGAAGCACAGAGAAAAGTAGCCAGCTTTGAAAAATAAATATATAATACTGCGTCACTAAATGCACACCTGTATATAATATAAAACTGTTTGTATTCCTTAACCAATAAAACCGATGGAAGATAATGGAAAAATAATACTAGGAGGCAATGCAGTTGACGAGGCTCTGATTGAGGGAATTAGTGTGTAATATCAGACCTGTTAATGCATGCGTGCTATGGGCCGGGGCAGAGGAAGATCTTATTTAGAGGCCACTGGCGATAGGTTGTGGGTCTGCGGCTACTAATAAGTCGGGAATAATGACCCGGTAATGGGCAGGTAATGGCCACTCTGTCCTACCTGGTCTGACTTACAGCAAGCTATTGGTTGTGTAATGATGGTAAACCTGATCTAAACTTTATGACCTGGTCAAGCTGTGGTTGACCTCTGTTTGTAACCATTGTGAAGATACAGGCTTTTGAAAATAAACCAAAAGTAATAGAATCCATTTCTTATGTCATTAATACTATTATGTCGTGAATATTTTCCACTTCCTTATCTGTATCATCCTAAACTATATGTTCATATTGAATGATAGTTTGGCATTATCTAGGAGCAATTCTACCCAATTTCCTCCTGTCCTCATCGACCTCATATCAGCCACTTAGAAGACGTTTAGAAGGAAATGCTGACTCAGGGTGAAGGGACCACATGTAAAGGGCTGATGACGTCAGTAACGGTTATTGTTCAATTAGGCCGCAGGGAGTAAAGAGAGACCTCTAGGTATCGGCTGGGTGATACTCTAAGAGCTGTCTACTTTAGATCAGTTAGAAGCTAAGTAATAATTACCAGCGACGACTGATCATGTATAATTATAATGTATAATTATAAGTTAACGAGCTCAAATACAAGAAACGTGATCAAAGCTTGGTGATCCGGAAAATTATGAAGTCAAAGCATTATAAAGAGGAGAGGGTGAGAGGGATTAGCTGAAACAGAAAACCAGTAAAAAAAAATGTCCCCTCTGTATATTCCTATATGGAAATTATATATTACTGCATCAGAGTGCATACATATGATAAAATCAGTATCCAGGTGAAAGGTTGAATCAGTTATAATTATATATATTTGATTATAACGTATTGACAAAGATTGCGCCCGTCTAATTCTTGGGTGCCACGTTATTAGCCTACAATATCAAAGATGGTAGACACTTGATAGACAACTTTTGATTGAAACAAAGATAAAATGACAATGCCAGGCCCTGATGCAAAAGCAACAGTCCCATTCCCCTAAAAATATCAAATGAATAATTGCATGCATAAATAAGAGACTGTCTAGATGAGGATAGTGTTCTATTTTTGATTGACGACTTTATAGAACACAAAAGAAAGAATAACGGTCGCCAACATTGATGCACCTAGCTGTCCTTGAATACATTGCCTGTTAGTACCCAACGATGTGGACACGGCACTGAGGGTATCATTTATGACATACTTGGTTTCCAATTAAGTGCAAACAGAGATTATTGGTATGGATATATTACATACCAATGTGGAATATGTCATAAATACTAACTGGACACTGTCATCCAGTATTTTTAGTGTATTGGCACAGTAGGCAGTATTTTGTGTATAATGCCCACCTTGATTCACTGTGTGAAATGTTTTTCTCTTTCTTCTGTAACTTCTGAATGGATTCGCATGATTATTTTTCATTTTTAATTATATGGAGATAGTGATAGAGTCCTATATTTGAGAGAAAATCAAGAATTTTAGGGTTAACTGCTTGAGACCAGTCAAAGTGTAAAGACCTTGTGCTACTGCCCACTTTGCTCCAGTGAGAACTTCCTTTCTATTTCCCTTATAACTCACAAAATATGGCATATAATAATTATAAGGAAAACTACCCAAGTTTGACAGTACGTACGACCCTGAATACTCTGTGGGATGTTAGAAAAATTACAGTCCTCAGCCTAACTGCCTCAGGCAGTATTTTTGCAATGCCCACTTCATATTCAGGGTCGTACTGTCAACCTCTGTATGTTTTCCTATATAACTGCATAAGCATATAATTATGGAAATGGAATTGCATGCTGCCCACCAATATCTAAATTAATGTTGTATTCATGTTCGAGGGGAAAAAAACGTTGACTGTTAGTTCCTGTCAGGTTATCCTTCATTGGTTGATATTGGGAATATGGCAGTACCATTATATTAATGCTGTGCATAGGATAGGTGGGTATGTAACAATCCTGTGCTCATATAACAGTATACAGTTTACTTGTATGGCCCTAGGGCAATATCAGAGTAGTGGATGCAGTCATAATCAAAGGCGTTTATAGCGGATCTTCTCATATAATCACCAAGGGTCTTCAACTGCATCTCTGTGAGCGATTATATGAATATATGAATGTATATATTCATTAGCATATATACATGTACTTACAGATGCTATTTAAAAGTATGTATAAAAACGAGGGTTGAGTATGTAATAAAAGATAGTGCGCAAAACAGGAGATTTGATTACGAAGATGACAACGACATAAAATAGGGGGATAGACCGTTAGACCAAAAGCTTTAGTTGATTTAGGTGTTATCTTGTCGAAATGGTTTTTAATTGCAATTGAGTCAAAAAGAAAGAGATAAAAGGAATGTTAAGATGAAGAGAGAGGTTTTTTTCGAATAATGGCAAGTAACACAAACATTTTTCTTGGTCATCTGTCTGAACTTCATGGAAGTTTGTAATACGGTTGGTGGCGTGTATGGCCTAAATAGATCAATACTGTATTATATATTTATGGAAGCCCCAGGACATTGACCATATCTATGATCATTCCCCCCTGGAGGAGCGGCCGGAGGATCCTCCACGGTCCGGTCGAAGTACCTCCAGAACCCTCGGCGTCCGTGTTAGTACTTATTGCTCCAGGCGTGAAGGGATGAGAGTGTCCCGGGTGCCCCCTGGTATACCCCATAACCCCTACATCACCCCTTCACCCCTCACGCCAACCTTGACCAATGTGTGAATATTTCAGGCCTCAGTGAGGTGATATCTTTCCCCCAGCCGGACCTTATAGACTATTATAAGAGCCCCGCAAACCATCGATGGCCCAGAAGTGATTTCCTAGTTCGCCGTATTTTTGCATCTGCAGGCCAAGGTTGGCATACATTGTGAAAATGTATATTGATGCACCATTATGCGCATTTTATCTAGGCCTGCCTTAGTACAATAATGTGGATGAGTATCTTATATCAAGGGTCATGATGAATCCCAGTTCAGGGGCGGATACAGGATTTCGGAAAGGGGGGTCAATATAAATAGGCCAAGTACTAAAATGTCCTACATTAGCGAGGACACAAGCAACGTTTTCAGTTTTTTTCCTTTCGTAAGTTTAAGTCATCAGCAAAAAGCAAGAGAAGGGTTTAAAGACGCGAACTTCCCACCCCCCTGGATCTGCCCCTACTAGGTTGTCTTTTTAAATGAATAAATTATTATTTGTGTAATTTTTGGTGGCAAATCATACATATTTATAATAAAAAGAAAACTGGGTTCAGATGACTCAGGATACTCAATGGAGGTCGAACCTCCAGCTCGTAGCCTGAATAATACCACATCCTCTCATAGTTCTTTTTCTATAGTACCACATATTTTATAAACATGCCCAGTGGCCCGTCGCATAACCAAACTCTCGCAAGAGGGAGCGATTAAGGATGGATTTGTTTTTTTCTCGCTGTTTTTTTCTCTCCTTGTTTTTGGAATGTGCCAATTGTCCCTGTTGCGATGGTTTTGCACGCACTTTGAAGTTAATTTAATTGATTGATAAATACATTTCCGCCACTTACCTCCTATATATTTTATAAGATGAGGGACACTGCTATTATTTGCTGAAAACAGAATATTAAAATTAATACCCCAAAATGTCCCCCCGGGACATGAAAGAAAAGGGGTGGTCAAACCATCCCTGTAAGGATGAAAGGTGGATTCGCTCCCTGTTGAACAGGGAGAGGTCTTTTGAAATGTGCCAATGTTCGCTACAGCGAGACCCGTTATGCGACGGGGCACAGTGCAACACCTTTTTGCTCGTTCTCTTTATTAGTTCTCTTGATAACTGACGAGCTATGTGTCCCCGGATCCTACTTTGAGAAAAATAAACACATAATCGTGCCTTGATATCCTCAATCCCATAATATACCGTTTGTGGCATAAAGCATGGCTTGTGGTTAACTCTGTTTATCAACTTTTTCTTTTATTCACGACACTTATGTCCATTCAGCCCATGTACAGTGGCTCATATTTTGGATCTGATATAAAGATCTATAGCAAAAATAACGCATGCAATTAAGATTTTAGCTAGTTAATTTTCAGCTTAGGCCTACTGCTGCTCAGCCAAATGTGGCTAAGCAAAGGCGATATTGAACGAAGCAGATTTATCATAAAGGCATTAGGGAGTTCTCTTTCTGCTAGATAGATACACTGCAATGATTTTGGTCGTTGGGGTCTTACTCAGTTGAACTCATATGGTTGTCCCTGAGACATTTAACCTTCTGCTGTCACCAACAACAGCCCTGAAGTACATCCAGACGGCCGCCATGACAGCTGAGGGTCGATCACGTGGTCATGTCCCCCTTTGTCACATGATCTTAGCCCCAGGTACCCGGATGCAGAAGTTTTGAGTGCCACTGCGTATTGTTCATCGACCGTGACCAGTTTCCATGGAAACGTCAGAGCGTCGCCCCTCTCCCATATTAGATAGCTGCAAACACAGCGTTCCTTCCTTCTCAGATAAACTCAAAAGAAGCAGGAAGTCTGATTCTCTCCGCTGTCCCTTGATATTTAGCTAGAATCTTATCCAGGCCAAGCATTCGTCGGATTCAGGTTGAATAGCACCCATGCCTGTGGAATAATTTGTACCCTTTCCCCTAATTCGTCACCTTGAATCAACCTTTTTCGTCGAGCTCTTGACCATATTTGAAACGTATTTTAGGATATATATAAGGAAGTTAATTCCTAGTGTCTTCTTGGATCTGAGATTAAGGTCAAATGTAAACTAAAACAGATTAGATTACCTAATTAATATTAATAAGGACTAGTCGTACTGCATTTTTTCTGACAATGGTTTGTATTGTTATGAATCTTCCCAGCGGGATGTACCTCTTATTTTCGATCATTCAAATCCCTAATATAATGATAAAGGAAATGACAAGTTCATATTAGGGAAAACAAGGGATCAAGGGTTCCCACGTATCTATTTAACAAATCCAATTAATGTGAATATGACAGAATTAGAGAAATAATGTATTCACTAGACATGGTTTCATCTAATCATAGGGAAATGATTTATAAGGAGACATTACTGCACTGTTTATTTTTCCGTTCTCATGATGAAAGGGATACGAAAAACAGGAAGATGAAAATACGACGGCACCTCTCCTTGAAATAGGATCATCAAAGGGAATACACAGGCTTTATTGTTACGTTGCACGAAACGGAAAGTTTTTATTTTGATTGTTGATTTCTTTAAACGGGCATGCTGTCAGAACAGTCTTGCCGATACCCAGAACGTGAACACAAATATTAATTTTCTTATTCAAACAAGGCTTACGTGTATGCAAACACGTTGCCTTTTGGAAGGAATGACTTCGTTCGTATAATTATCTGCTGGTTATACGGAATTTAAACAATATAGTTCCCTTTTACTCAATATCTGATTGATGTGATTATTACTCTATAACCATCAATTCAAGCAGAGAGAAACATGAGAATTATAGTATGATTCTCTCTGATTCAAGGTTTCATCTCTGCAATGCGCATGCGGGGCGAAATTGGCGGTAAACAGGTACATTGTTTCTGAAACAGTTAGGCCATGTAGGTACTACTAAACCTTTACATCGAATTAGTCCTGTACGATTATCGAACCCTTACCAGCTTACAGTCATATTCTAAAGTGACTGCATTGCTGTCTGACCACAAGCCCATTTTATTCCAGATTTCATAAATCGCCAGCAGGAATAAATCACTGGTTGCCGACGGTCAAAATCAAAGGACATAATGTGGTGGTTTTTTTTTTTATATCTTTTCTTTACCTGTAGCTGCGTCTTTGATGTTTTGTTGTGATGAGTCAGCTCGTGACATGGCAATGCATGTCGGATGTAATTCTCAAAGCAGATATATGTCGAATTGCCTCTCTCTGTACCAATGATATACTTCTTATGTGAATAAAAAGGGATAAACAAGTAGGTTTGTCTCCGAAAGAAACCCCATCATGTAGGTCCCCTGTGGCCTCAGCGCTATGTCGGCAATTTGTTAGATTCATCGTAACGGCAAATAGCGTTGGCATTTAGCGTTGAGTGGGGGATGAATGATTGATGAGGGGAGTAGGGTTTGACCGCCCCCACCACAACCACTCCAGAACCCCCACCTAAACCACCATCCCCCTTCTCCCCCAGTCCTACCGCCCTGGAGTAACGTCTGAGCGCCCAAAGAAGTAGCTGGTGGGGCCCTCTCTCCATCAACAGACCCTACTTACCCGTCACCCATGTTTACCTGGCCCGGAAGTTATGATCAATGGACAATTTGCATGTGGCTCGCTACTCTCTTGACGCGACCAATGAAAAGAGGCGGTTCGCAGAAGGTCTATTTCAGAGTGTTTTCCCCTCAAAGCGCTCCCCAGTCTAATCCCCTTTCACTGGAGGAAGTTTTAAGGCGGGGAACTAGGCCACAGGAGGCTCAACCTGGGGTTGGGGTTAATCCCTTGATCCTCCAGGGTAAGTTGCCGCTGTTATGGGCGGTGGCTGTACTGTAATGATGATTCCATAATGTTACAGGGTCCTTCTGTAAGAGTCGTCGTAAACCAGTTCATTAGTGGGAGAGTCAAAGAGTTAACCACAGATGAATATTGATTCGCTCGGCTCGTTCTGCAGCTGATGCAGATTTATGTGTTTGTGCTGGAACGAGAACTCGTAAACACATCCAAAGAGCTTCAGAATTGTAAACACTAGACCAGTATTTTCTATTAAATTATACTTAGCAATTAGGACAAATAACAATTTCTGACGATGCGTTTCCTTTCTCTCATTTTTTATTAGAAATCTTGTGGATCCTTGTATTTTTTCTCTTCAAAAAATCTCCTCAAAATTGAGCTAACTAGGAAAGGTTAAATTTTCTGACAATATGGATTCTTTCTCTTTTAATCATGAGGAACAGATGTATGTAGCTTCCTAGAATCTGAATGATTAGCTAGATATGAAAATCTGAATTTCAATATGATAAGGAATGAAAAAGAAATCAAATGCGGTCTAAAGGAACCTCATACATTTTTCCCCATTTATTTGCAATTGCATAGTGGACCACTATGATAATTTATGAGGGTCAGAACCGGGTCAGCAAGAGTAACTGTGATCTATTATTAACACGCCCATATGTTTAGCCATACCTCGATTTATGCTTAATAATAATAATAATATCTATTTTGATAACTTATTTAAAGTAATTAAATAAAGAAAGTAATAAAGAATATAAAGTGACAACATAACCGTAATTCATGTCCACAGGGGACATAGGATGGTATACTGTGGTACCAACATCATGTTAGAAGAAACATTAGAATGTAAGCAATAATCTATTCTATGTCATGAATTTCCTATAACTCTTATCGATCAGGACGCTTTACAATCGCTGCGGTATGAGTATTACTGAATTCGAAAGAAAACTACTTAAAGACAGTATAATATGTAGTTATTTCCTCATTTTGTTGTTTACACTCAATAGGAAATAAAGCACGAGTTCCGGCATGAGAACCTTTGAAATGCCTCTTTATGTCCTTCATATGTCGAAATATGAGAAATTAAGTCCATAGACAAAGTAACAAATGTGATTGGGGCGTGGCCATTGTATTGGACGCGTGGTCACTGTACACCTTGTGGTCAAGCGACCGCTAAGTTGTGGCATGGCCGTCCGCCCCCGCCCGACCACTAATAGCTATGTGTCTGACCACCACTCAAGGCAAAAGCAGGGGCCGTGTGTGTGGGGCGGTGGGGGGGTGTTAAAGGCGAAGGGGGGGATTTGGGGCCAGGGGTAGTGATAGAAGTGCGTGGGACCAGCCCGACCGCCCGTAGGTAAACCTAGTAGTATATGAAGATGGGGAATATGATCGGGCAATGACCCCCCCCCCTCCACGTTATCCAGGGTTGATGCACGCACATGGCCACCTCTGATGTTATCACGTCGGCTACATTGCACAGGACATGAGAAGTTCTCATATTCATTATCTAAAAGCTGTGACGTCAAACGGATGTATTTTCTTCGAAAAGTTACGGATACATTGAAAAAAGTTATCTTTTTAGAATTGATACAGGGATGCGGAAATCTTGACGCTTAAAGCTGCAGAAAACATTTACTGATTTAACTTATTGAATATGAACATTGATTTTATTGTTCATATAAGTTAATCATTTAAGAAAAAATACTCAGTCTTTTACGATTGAATTATCTTATTTTACTTTCTGAACAAAGAAAGTAAAGAAACTTAATCAATATTCTAATCAAATAATCACATACTCTATCTTTTTTCTACCTGTCGTTAATAAACCATTCTTAACACCACAGATACTCAATATTCTACGGGATAGCAAGTTCAGTAATGCATGCAGCAAGAAAGGTGACTATCACGAAGAATTTGATTAAAGATAATCCAGCAATAATCAATTCTAATGGATGAACACGAAGATATGATTATAACATAAACGCAAGGACGCTTAACAAATAGAAGCAAATGGACAAAATTAATGTCGACTTACAAAAAAGATCAACCTTATGCAGAGTGACCCACAAAGATACAAAGCCTCATCCACATGGTGCCTCGGGAATAATGGAAACCGAAGCAGCGATTCAACTGAAATTACGCTTCCAAATGAAATTAAGGACGGGAAATGACAATCGGAGAATGAACATCAGAGGGACCTCGGTGGCGCAGTGTTCATATTCAATTGTTCCCTGCAATTACTTAACAATCGGTCGTGCAATCACTACCCACTTTTCTTTTTCCAAGCCCAGCATTTTACATGATCTGTTCTACTCATTCATTGGCTTTCTACGCGGAACCAAGTAGAGTGTCGACATACACATCGACACACATCGACACACATCGCCAAATAACTAGGTAGTACATCATGGTTGAAAGGCACTAGGGATTTGGCTCTTGATAGTACCAAATTTGTCTTATGTTCTCAGATTTACATATCATTCCGAATGAAATTTGAGCATTCCAGTGTACGAAACAGTACAATATACAATAATGCATTTGATTGGAAATCGTTCGCTACACGGTTGATGGAAGGTGTAAAACCAACAAGGATCTCTTTTAACCTAACTCTGTTCTGTGTGATGTGAGCAAACCTTAGACAAGCTTCAATAGTTACAAGGGGGCCGAGATTTCACCTGCCTGTCAAATAAATCAGTCTGTGTCTATGACTCTTTCAACTTAGAACATGTGACACCTTGAGTATTGACAGAAACAGATTTGTTGGGTTGGGGGGAGGGGGGTAAAATGTGGGTGTCGGGACGTGTTGAGTCATTCAGTGAGGTGAGTCGATAGGGACTGACTGAGCAGCTCCCCCTGACCCCCCTCCACCTCCTCCTGCATACGCCTCCCCTCTCTCCGTGCGCGTGCAGCGTCCCGCTGCTGTGACGTCAGAGCGGGCGTCGGCGTGGCCCGGTGGCTCCCCCTAGCAGGCAGAGATATAACTGGAAGTGCGCGCGGTGCTCAGACCATTCACTGGAGTGTTCGCGCGCCGACGACAAGAGGAAACAGCCAGGAGAGAACGAGAGGAGACGGGAGCGAAGGAGAGAGTTAAGGCGGCCACCACCAAGCGTCCACTCCCGCCACCAGAGCAGCAGCCACTTCCAGCCAGGATCAGCAGCTTGTAAACCCCACTAGTGTGAGCATGGAGTGCGCTTGTCTAGCCAGGTAAAACTTAGCTTTCTTCTCCACCGTCTGTGTAGATCATGGTAAGGCGTTGCGCCAACTCAACCTTCTCCTCCTGTGTCCACCTAAACTAGTCATATATTTCTCTGTACCCAACCTGTCCTACTATCCAACACCCATACCTGCCTGCTTTCTGGGATTTACTGTACCAAAAGGCCAGAAGTTTCCAGGATTAAATGTGTGGCGCGGAACGCAGACGACAATTGGCCGCGCTGAAAAGAAAGGCGGGAAAACCGACAAGAGGTCCACCGAAAACGGGATGTTACATGCAGCACGCTGCTCACTGTGGATTAACTTTGTGGGGATTAAAATGTATGGTTTCCAAGAAAGAAGCTTAAGAAGCCTCCAGGTTCTCCCGTGGGACCGAGGAGAAGAGGAGGAAGACTCGCCAGACTGTTTAAATATGCATAAGCAGGAAGAATTGTTCTTGTCCACCTCAAAACGCACAGTGAAAGAAGTTAGTTATCACTGTATCGTCATCCGCCATTGTATGGACTGTCAGATAAGCTGTTTCATATCTGAATTTGTTTATTATATTGCTATTGGATAAATCCCCTAGCTCACAAAGGCCGTATATTTAAATGTAAAACGTCCAACACTGACCCAAGCAACGGCCATGATCACGTGAGACCTAACAACGAATCAGAACGTGTTTCTATTTATAGCCTAGGTGAAAAACTGCTTAAGATTAAGCATACGAGGGTCTAGCTATTTGTTCTACTGACCCGACATGTCTCTTTACAAACAAAACCATCCCGATAGACTTAACTACATCCTACAACATTTAGATTTTGTTTAATATGTAAACTGGTTCTTTCAGGTAGAGAAATGCCATTTTGTCAATCGTATAAATCGTTGGCCATAATGCCGGTGAAATATCTGTTTCCAGATAAAACAAATGATATTTAGTCAGTCAGTATAATGGCGCTGATTATGCCTGAGGTTATATTTTGTTAACATCCCGTGCTGCTCTCAAAATATTTAGAATTCGACGTATCTGTCTGCATTTGCCCACCCCTAAGTGCGTGCTGCTTAAAGTTGCGGCCGGTGGAGATGGCGGAGGTGGTGGAGGTGGTGGTGGAGGTGGTGGCGTAGTCGGGACGTTCATTGGCAGTTGGTGGTGGGCGGGAGGGTGTGGAGAGGGAGGGGGCGGGGAGCTAGGAGAGAAGGTGGGGAAGGAGGGGGGAGGGAAGGAGGGAGGGTCGGTGGTCCCCTCCACCCCTCCCCGCTCCTGCCTCCGCAGGGAAATCGATTCCCGTCATAATGTATTCATGTACTGCCATCACATATTCAAGGAGGCGCATACCTACTGTGCTCTTCTCACCGCCCCTGTGCTCTTTTGTCCCAACACAGTCAGAGGCCCACCACCCCGGCTACCTTTTGTTGTAGCTCCTATCCACCGTCCTATCTTACTACCAACTATCCTATCTTCCCACCCACTGTCCTACCTTAACACACTGTCCTATCTTACAGCCAACTGTCCTATTTTCCCACCTATTGTCCTATCTTACCACCCACTACCCTATCTTTCCACCCACTTTCCTATCTTAAAAAGCCACCAATCCTATCTTACATCCTACAGCCCCGTCTAATCAATCACTGTCCAATCATACTTCTAAATATTCTATCTCACCAACTAATGTTCTGTCTCCTCGCCCACTACTCTATCTTATCAACAATATCTTGCCACCTTTACCACGAACAATTAACCTTCCCATTGTACCACCCACCGCCCTATCTTACTATCACTACTACCTTTCTATCACACCTACGCCGAGCAATTACAAAAGGTTGGCTCATAGAGATGTACCTCTGTCCATTTCCCCCATTTCCTTCTGCTTCCCCAACAATCTCCGAGTCCTTTCCTTTCATACCTTCCCTCCCTCTCTCTCCCTCCCTCTCCCACACCCCCGCCCTCCCCTTCCACGCCCCCTCCCTCAGGCCCTCGCCCTTCCCCGCCCACGCCTCCCGGCCCCGCCCCACCTGCCGTATCCCCTAACTTATCCAACTTCGCCATTCAATGACATGAGACAGGGACGCGCCTTGGTCCCGCATACTGAATGAGACGAGACGATGCTGGGGAACTGAGGCTGGCAGCTCGCAATTACCTGACCTCTCCATCATCCCATACTGAACCATCTCCCTCTCCACACGCATTATCCGAATAGTCCCATGATGTCGAGTCTGCGATCTAATATAGGCCTTTATCATCATGTTTCTTAATTTTTGTTTTGTATAAGGTATTTTGGGTACATTTGTTGATATCTTTTAAAATGCAATTACATCGCCAGACTTTTCGAGATTTTGTCTCTATTTTGGTTAGGAGAATACTAAAACGTCGAGAATAGTGGTTTCTTACTTATTCTAAATGAGATAACCACCCTTATTCTACTTACCTATAATTATATTAATATCCTTTATGTTTTCCACAAGGGCAAAATAAAATAGGAGGAAGTGATAGATTTTAAAATCGTGGTCGTAGTTATATGATTTGAGGATATCAAAATAATGACAAGATAGATTGTAACGAAACAGCCTCAGTCATCCATGCGTTGTGAAGGTCACTCAAAATTAATTTGTTATCTTCGAAAATGCGACTCGAGAATGATAGGCTAATCTGCTCTCATGGGGTAGTTAGGCGTACAATTCAAGCAAAAGGTTATGTTTGTTTAAATCCAGGATGTGCAGTAATTGTATTGATTATTAAACTCGAACCTAATTCGAAGTTAAGAATACATGCAACAACCCCACAAGCCCCATAACGACCACCCGTGGCAAACCACTGGCCACTTTACATACCTATTCATGTTTGTAGTTTCTGAAACGGACTTTATCTCCCCCGCACTATTAAGGTCACTGTAATCACATACTCTGTAAACATGTTCTACTTAAAAATCCTTGATGTCAAATAGAATGAATGGTAATATCAGGATATGCCACTCAAAAAAGGACACATTTTATTGCAAACTTGATAAAACCACTACATCCTGCTTCATATTTGATTCACACCTTGTCTCCATCCAACAACCATTTCTTCTCCATAGCCCATTGTCGATAAACATGCTTAAACTTCGTAAATTATTATCAGATTGTTACTCCTTCAGTCCCTTCAGAGGCATAGAGAATCAAAGGTGGCTGATCATTATGGCAGGCATGTGAATGGCTGATAACTCTGTGATTTTATACCTTCCTTTCACATGGCCTCGGAAATCCTTTGGCCTGTTGCTTGACCTTATGTCTTGATATATGTCGAGTGGTGTGCCTATATCTATATATTAGTAAACCTGCCCCTCATATGACCTTAGAAGTCCTTTCATTTGTTGTTTGACCTCATGTCTAGGGCATATAGGGCATGTGGCTCAACATTAAGTTTTATCAATAGGGTTTGATACCTGACCCTTACATGACCTTGGAATCCCCTTGACTTGTCTTCTGACCTTAGGTCTTTAGAATTATAGAGAGTCTTGATCGTGGCCATGTGGCTCGCTATTTTATTCATACCTCTTATACCTGCCCTTCAGATCACCTTAGACATAATTTCACCTGTTGTATGACCTTGTCTTTCAGAGCCATGGAAAACCTAAGGCTAATGGTAGCCCTGTGGCTCGTTATACTATATAAACTTGTATACCTCTCCTTCACACTACCTTGGAAACCCTTTGACCTGTTGTCTGACCTGTTGCCTGACCTTGTGTCTTTCAGAGCCATGGAGAGCCGAGTGTGGCTGATGGCGGCCGTGTGGCTGGCCGTCCTCTCCCTCAGCGTGTCTGCGATGAGCGTCCCACAATTAAAGGAAAATGACCTTCAGGTAGGTAACCACTCAACCTGGAGGGCTCCTTTAGGGCCCTGTGTCTAGCATAAGATGATCCAAAAGATGTAACCCATAGGCTAGAGACCCTCTGGACCCCTGGATTCCCTATTCAATTAAACTGATTGAAGCCATATAAGACTTATGAGGTTGCTGAAAAAACTGACATAATTGCTAATTGTATGAAACCTATATGTATACATATACTTATACTTATGCGTGTACTTGATGTAGTATTATGATGTATATCTTATGATGTATACATGGTCTGAGTTATCCTTTGTATAGTCATGTTAGATATTCGGTGATCTATAGCTAGAATTATTCTTAGCTGGTGGTCATCTTTTCAATTGTCTGAGGTACGCAAGTTGTTTAATCATCTCCTGGACCAAAATATGAATATTCATTGACTAATTTACTAAAACAAACTAACGAAATCAAATGGTGTACACTTGCCACAAAATAGGAGGCAAACGCCTATGATCAGGCCACAGCTGTGTAGTGTTGTTGTCCTAGACACATATCAAGGGACCCATTTTATTATGCTGACGTGGTAGCCAAATCAAGAGCAACCCCCTCCATTCCCCTATTATATAGGGATGAGCTTCTGGGAGTCGGGCGAATGCTGCCTTTGAGGGAGAGATGCCTGGTTTCCGCCTGGTCGATTCAATTCAATTGCCCAATGAATTTATTATACCCCTTCCTGTTTTTAAACCGCTGATGCCGTGACCAGGTTAATACCGGTCTGAATATGCCTCATGAATTAATTGTCAGTATACACCTGAGGGAGACTGTGGTCCATGGCGCGCCCACCCCATTTCCCTGGAAAGCACCCTATTGAAATATTCATTAGTATTAACTGGTATCCAAGGCGGAGTTAAATCAAATTACCGGGAATCTACCATCATATATGTTATTATCATAAAACTTCAAAAGTCATTTTGTGGGTTATTATATGTATTTTCCTGGGTGTGTCCCATCAAAATAATTATATCCATTGGTAATTCAAACGAACAATCCCTTAGAAATTTGACGCCGAGAAACGACTCACAAACTGGTTAATTACATTGTTTGGCCAGTAATGTCAAGGAGTGGGCGGAGAATAAGGTATGTCATCATACCATTACCTAAGTAATTAAGACTGCGTCTTCCTCACACCTGCCTTGTAATCGATTCCCCATGGCCCCATACTATTCCCCGTAAGATTGGTAATTAGTATAGTAAGATCCGGGCACAAGATTCGACTCTAGCAGTAGATTCGCTGAATAGACTTTGTATCATGGTCTGGGCCGCTGTTCACCTGATTAAACTTACACCGGAGTACCATTACTTCGGAGAGGTATGGTGTGTAGCTACTGAATAGCTGCCTATGGTAATGCCTGATCAGAAATTTAGACCAAGTTTCCACACATTCCAACACAACAGGATAGCGCTGTAATTATCATATAGACAAACATTCAGTTCATGACTGTTAAAATAATGTAGTCCCTGCGTCCACCCAGCTCTCAGTTTGAGGTGGCTTAAACATAGTTTATCAAAAATGAATTTACTTAAAATAGATTAGCAATTAATCTAATGGCAGGAACGTATCCTTAACTTTGCCACTGAGTTAGGGGAAATATCGCTTTTTTTTTATGTCACCGCAGATGTATCAAAATATTATGTTTTGTATTGCGAAATTCACTTTTTAGGAAGAAAGATAGGCAGCAGGCCTATATTCTACTGTCTATGTTTTTAACTATAATGCTTGCACATTTAAGTGTGTGTTGACAACAGTGCTGGGCTCAAGAGGATGGGAGGGGAACCCGACCTTTCTAAAAATGCGATTGATTTCTTTGATCGATTTTGCAAATTCGTATATAAGAGATGTTTTCGTAAAAGTGGGAAGGAGCATCACTTCCCCTGCCCGACCACTGCACAGCTTATCTACATTGTAGATAAAGAACTAGACCGGGAAGTAAAAGTAGCAGATAGTGTATGTCACAGGGTGGGGCATTATGCGTTTACATTGTATGGAGCATGCCGTATGAATCACTAACAGAAGCAGAACTAACGCTGTCTAAAGTGACGTGGTTTCCTCTCCTGAATGCATAGTCTGTGCCACGAGATCGTCAAGTTAGGCCGTTCTATTGCAAAGCACAAAGCAATTTCTATATACGAGGTGATTTGAGAGGTGAAAAATAGAATCTGCGCACGACGGGATACGAGAATACGGATAGAATACCAATCAATTTCCAACCTTTCAAGCATAGGCACTGGTGGCCTGGTTATGTCTCAGAGACGATACTCCTTTCTTCTGCTTGTAAAGAATTCTTTTTTTACCCTGCCGACCTTTTCTTTGTGCCCCCACCACCTCCTTTAGAGGTCACGTGGTCTGTCATGTGGTGGCTGAATGTCGTCTGCTCACCCGGGACGTGCGCGCGCATCTTTCCCGCGCTTTGGGCTGGTTGCCGGCGTCATTCAGTCGACCCGAGGGTCAGCGCCCGGAGGATTCTCAGACAAATAAAGGACAAAAAACCTGGTCTGACAACGACAAGGCCTGTCTTTGTTAGACCTTTTTCCAGTGGATATTTTTTGTTTTCTTGATTTGTATTTCCTAATTACTTTCAAATGATTTGAAAGGTAGGAGTTCCAGAAACGGTGTTTTTAAAAGATGGTGGTTAAGGCACGTGAGTCGGTAAAGAAAAATTGAAATACCGTCTAGTTTTTGAGGTAGGGAATCAGCAAATATCCAGGTTAAATCGTCGATCGCGACTTCTATTATGGAGCAGTACCCCCGCCACGCATGCGTGGAGTCGATGTTGAATATTTCATGAGCTGACTTGTGGAATAGATCGATTCTACAACACAACGATTCACGTCGTTTTTAGTCTCCTCCCCCATCGCCACCCCTTCCCGACTTAACCTTTTATTTGCATGCGCGTCCATGAATGAATGGCGGTGAGGGAAATGGGGTTGCGCGCGGAAGGGTAGCCATCGTGGGAGGGAAGGGGTGAAAAGGCCTGGCTTTATAGCGCCGCCGGCACTTAGTCCATTGTGCTAAGCCTCTGTGGAATATAGTCCCATCAGGCGGCCTGGTTGACGCCCGCCTCTCGAGCCTCGTTTTTAGTCGGACTCATGAATAATGAAGACCTAACGTATGCTTCATCGTAGACTTCAATTGGCGACACCAACATCTCCGCGCCTAATCCATTTAGGGGCCACCAGTAGGGGGCCAGATCTCCCGGGGTTGGTCGGGATCTTGGCTTTGTAACTCAAACACCTATTTTGCATTGGTGGCAACCCCCTTGATGCTGGGGAAAGCAAACGAAACTAAAAGGGACAGAGACAACTGATGGGTTATTGCGTGGTGTATCGTCTAGGCGTCCCGCGCCCAACATTATGGGTGTGGGGTCAAACCTTTGTCATACTAGACGATGTTTGCTTGCAAATTTAGAAGTCGCCAGCATGAATAAGAGCTTGATGCAGACTTCTCATAATTCCAAAATGTTAAAAGGAATTGTATAATTATTGTTTCAAATGGTGGCATAGATCATCTATTGAATCTTCTTTATGAAAACACTTTCAATAATAATCATTTTTGAGCGCTAGTCAAAATCACCAAATATAGACGTACGTTTCCTTTGTCCATACCCACTAGTAGGCCTACACAGCTCTCGCCGCTCGGAGAATACATAAACTTGGGATTTTCCCCCATACAGACCTTATGCTTAAGGGTAAAGGTATCCTCCATGCAAAATAGGAGCTATATATAGCTGGGCTTGTCTACTGGAGGAGAGGTAGAACCCACCTGCCCCTACAGGTAAGGGCTAATGCCCTCAGGGGAGGAGGTCGTTGGCGGGGTGGGTCGGAAGTCTGACCTGATTTATGGAGCGCTCTGGACTAGGTTATTCCCAGATCCCCTGTGAAGTCCCCCTAAGCTTCCTTCCAGGGCCACCAATACATCAGAAATCCACCGTACAAACTCTCCCAAACCACTGACCAATAGGACCATGCATATGTGTATGCTCATCTCTTCCAGTTATAAACACAAAACTACCAACCATTAGTACCATGGCTCCAGTTAAACACTTATTCACAAAAGCAAAATCTGAATCTTTCATACAATTCTCAAAGTAGGCCTACACTAAAATGATAAAGACGTCCAAATTCATTAGAAACATCCCATACTTTTCTTTTCCAAAATTGGCCCTAGGCAAAATTGCCAACAGTGTGGATTTTCTAGGCTTTGTGCCTGAATTATGAGAATAATAATTTCGAGACTGCCATATGTGCAGATAATAATGGCGGGTATACGATGGGCTTGAGGGTAAGATGCTGTAAGAGAACCAGAGGGTTCGTCGTGTGCGATTAGCCGACGCATGTACAAGGAGAATTCATCAATATTTGATCATTTCTTCACACCACTGATTGTGGCGAGTTCAGGCCGGCCATGGGCGGATTAGTTAAGGATCGGGGAGGCCAATAGGGGTTGGAGGTGAGAAGGTAAATGACGCCCGAGGGGCCTATTACTAGCCCAACATCTAGGCTTGATTATCCTTAAGGGGTCGTTAAGGGTACTCAGCGCTTGTACATGATGATTGAGCATCATAATTCATTATTGTCTCTTGCTAAATGTATGCTAAAATATGCTAATGATGCGCTCAAGGTTCTGTTCAGACCATAGAAAGCGAGCAAAATTGCACACACACTTTTCATATTGTGTAAGTTTGTTTTCCCATCCCATAAGAAGAGGAAACGTATGGCAAAAATTGGTATACACAGGTGGGAGAACTCTAGGATTTAAAAGGGAGAATCTATAACAAAACGACTTTACCTTCCGCCCATAACACCCACCCAATGATTGGAGATAAGATTTTGAAATATTAAAATGGCAATCAAATTGAAGACCTTAAAAAGGGCGTAAGATAATGGCAGGAATAAGTCATAAAGCGGGGAAAAGGTTGCCAAGGGTAATGTTCGACCTCTATGGCCCGTTGCACAATGGATTTTCGTTGTGAGGATCAAACAGCGAAAGCACAACGAACTTTTGCTTAACAGGGAAATGTTTCATTGTTACGAAATTGCAATATCTCTGGTTCTAATGAATGAAATTGAAATCTGTAAATTGTTACAAAAAGGGAAAAAATTAGAAGAAATTCAGTAAAAGTTACAGCTGTTTGAGGGCAATCTTAATATAGAAAAAAAATGTGTCAAAACGATTGTTGTTACGATAAAAGTAACAACGAAATGTTTCGCTGTTTTTTTTATTTTCGTTGTTACGAAACTCATTGTGCAACGGGCCACTGTCAAGGTCGTTATCGCCTACCCCCTCCCACAGGGAGGGAACAATGGTCATGACGTCACAGACGCCTAAAATAAACTGTCCAGGGTATCCGCCGAGAGAATAAAACAAATTCCAGGTACATGACTGAATATGGAAATAACTGATTCGGATCGCGTACCTGGAATCCAATGATTATGTTTAATGATTGGAAATATATGTATGGTACGTTTGATACTCTATTGATGTTAGCTGGAATGAGAGGGGGGAAAACGGCAGCCATTTTATCATTATGGTTTTTGAATCTGAATGTCTGTATTCATACTAGATTTTATGCAAAACGTCATGGAAAGAATGATAATGGACAATTAAATAATTATGTAGGGGCATAACATCCTGTCGTTCATCGCTTTTAACAGTTTATTTTCATGGACAAAACGAGATCTCTTTAACCTCACATCTTTGATCAGACGAATTTTAACCTGGCATAATACCTCAAAACTACAGACCCAGTGTGGCTGACAAAAGCGAAAATGCACATTTGTAAAGTCCTTGTAACGGCTTTTCTATATTGCTACAGTACTATTAGACAAGAACTGTCTTTTCTGATACCAGTATCGTCCTAATCCTAGAATTATGTTCTGTTCTCCCCAGGACGAACAAGAAGTACAAGATAGCAGACGCGCCACATGGCTGGATACAAGGGACCTGGAACAGGACTTCAAGGAACTCGTTTACATGGCAGTTTTGGAGGTAAGTAATTATGTGCTTTCTTTTTATTTAGTTTTTATTTAGTTGCGAAGTACAATGTCAAGCAGCAGTCATCTATAACACAATTGCTTATCTGTTTTCTTTTAATATATTCAACAGCATTATTAAGTTACAAGTGTGATGTAAAATATTTTGTAGAATACTAAAAGATCCTTGTCCCTGTGACGGCAACCTTGTAGTGGATAATTATGATGTAAAATATAAACATGAAAATCTGAAATCGGACATAGAAGATGTAGCAGTACAACTATTGAGTATTTTATATAAGGCCTAACTCTGAAATCCGAGACAGAGATCTATGTAAATGTACCTCATTCACATTCGTCGAAACTTTTCTTTCTCCATCTTGAATATCACCAAAGATATTCATAATGATTATAGTCTTTGTTTCATAGGTTCTCACATTCGAGCCTTTTTGTGACCTAATTATTTTTTACAATCAGAAAGAACCTCCTCTTGTTAAAGAGCTAATTAAGAGTGAGCCTCTTTTGCCTTTCCTCAAAGTCCAGTCTCCAAGAAGTCAAGTTCAGTATAAAGCTTGTAACTAATCCCAATATAATTTCTAGGGGGAGGTAGCATACTAAACATGTTTCAAAAGAGTCGGAGAATATCAAGGTGCAATTCATTTAGTTTTAAACCATTGGCTAGATTCTTTAAAAGCCCCGTTAATCCCACTGATGTGCCCCCTCTCCTCCACCTCCCTCCCCTTCTATCCCACCCATACACTAGAATCCCATCCCCACCTGATCACTGGGTTTGGAGACTTAACCCACCTATTGTTTTCTCAGCTGGAGAACGAAGGACGGTTATCTGTCGGAGCGGCCTCCAGTGCCCCCAAGACCAAGCGAGGACGCTGGCAAGGATTCTGCTTCAGGAAGACAAGGAGCGGCCGCTTCCTCCCCTACATCTGCTGGAAAGGATGTAAGTAGTTTTTTCAGGGTTAGATTATTGTTACTGGTAAAGATCGGTGTTTTTCACACTGGTCTTATTTCTAAGATAATTTGGTTTTGACATTGGGATGTTTCAGACCTAAGATGCCATTATTTTGGTGTTAGTTGTACAGTAGGTAAGTTTAAGAGGAATGGTTATAAGTTTAAGATGTGAGAAACGCACTGAAAACTTGGCTAGTATGAAATGTGCCCTTAACCTGGTGACCATTTGAGTAATATTCCCTGCCATTGCCTCCGATCTGTGCAATATTACCACAGTGTTGAGAACATTTCAACAGAAATTTACATTCATTAGTTGGTCCATTGGTGTCACTCGTGCAAAACATGTGATAATAATATCAACGTCAAAATGTCTTTAATACCTGAAGGGAAGACAGGTGCGAAACGACCTATCATTTGTAATGAAAACAATCATTGCATAACTATTTTGAAATAATAGTGAACGGCAAATACACAATTTTTTCATGGACTTCATTGAACAGCTCGATATCTTCATTACAATCGTATATGTATAAGTAATTAATGCAAGTAGAATAGGATATCTAATAGGCAACCTTTCTTAAACTCATCGGTTTAGAGTATGAGCCAATGTTCAATGAATTCTTTCAAAACTGTATATAGAAGGCCATGAGTTAGATACCTTCATACTGCAGTGGTTCCTGATAATTAGCACTGGATGTGGAAAAACCATTTCCTTCTGTTCCCTTTACGCATCCCTGAAGCTTTAAACTTGAAGGCAGGCAGTCCCCAGGGACTGTACGCGAAATCTTTAATTTTCCCTTCAACAGTTTTCATTAACAATCCGACATTTCCCAAGTCTATATCTTTTCTAATTAATAGCCCTTCGGATCGATATGTCGAAAGAACAAGGCTTATCATTTAACGAAGGACACGGAACCAATTTACCTCTAGTGTAGTTTTATCCGAAGACGATCTCAAATCCAAGGGAATAGGCTGAGCCTGATTAAAGAGACTAAGGGGAGGAGTGGACTTGTAGGATCCCATTCAATAAACTAGTGTGCTGGTCTCTCAACAATGATATTGCTACATTAAAGGGAGACGTTGCAAATTTAATGGCTTTGTGGCGCTGGCTTCAAATGCATCCATTGCACATCGTTAATGTCACTTTGTAGTTTTCTATAATACCATATTAGAGAACGTGTTGTCATTAGACATTTATATGCTAACTCTGAATAGATTTCTGGTCATCCGTATGATCAAGGGAGAACCTGACCTTGGCCGGTGATTCGTATTCATGAAACACCAACCAATGACTCACACCTCTGTGGTGCTGCTGATCCCTTCCCAAAATTTGATCATGGCCCATGCATACAAACGTATTCCTCCCCTTTCCCTGTACTACCTGTGACTCATTGTCGAATCGAGTTCAATAGTTCAATTTAGACAGATCAGTCAATTCACATTGCGTTGAATAGCCATCATGTTGTTATAATTGAGCGATAAATTATGTATGTGATCACTGACATAGCGCTGTGGCTGGTTGGTGGACAATGCCCGTGAGGTATAGAATTTTGGTCAAAAGCTACGATATGATATGACAGATATTATCACTATACACAATACAGTCTCACAAAAGAATATATAAGTATGATACTCCCAAAACTTTGCCATCAGCAATCAGTATGTGTTGATAGTTGGAAAATGACTTCAAATGTTGAATTTTAAATCAAATCACAATATATACAGTGCTATCATTGAAAACACCACAAAATAATGTTTTTTTTCCAATTAGGAAAAAAATCAGTTAGATGTAAATTCCGCGTATAGTGTGTGCCTGGGAAACATTAGTTATACATGTGAATAACGTATGAGAATAAACTGGGATTATAACGACCAGTCACTGATACCCAGCCATAGCCTGGAGGGTGAGGCAGTATGGGTAATATTCACCACCCACCTCCCAGCCAGCAGGTCGTGCTGGCTCAATGGGACGCTGGAGGGAAGGGGGAGGGAGGGAGGGGGAGGGCAGGTAGACGGCAATGATTGACATGTATACCGCCAGGTAACGCCACCATAATGGGACGCCCGGCCTAGAACAAAGTGATGTGTCACGTGACCAGGCCAAAAGTGGCCGGTTTGCGTGCGCAGCGCTTGTTGTCGGGTCGGGGTGGGGGTGGATGTGGTGGTGTGGGTGGGTGGGGAAGGGTGGTGTGGTGGTGTGGGGGGAGGTTGCTGGAGTGGGGGGGGGGGGGTGATGGAAGGGTAGGGGGGTAGAGGTGATTGATGGATCAGTGTCGGGGTGTTTAAGATGGCGGGAACCGAGTTCTACGTAGAGATTTAGATTGAGGAAGGGCGTGTTTCATGGGATGAAAGTATGGGTATAAACTGGCCTTTGGTGACATGCCAAGAGGTACAGATTGCTGCACCACAATGGACTGCCCGTCAAGAAAGAGGCTTTGGGTCACAGAGTGCAAGTTTGTGTGCAGAAAGAACATGCAGAATCATTTTGGTATAAGATATAAAGATGTCTACTGCTGCATGTCAGGTTAAATTCGTCAGATGTTGAATATTATATATCTGATACCAAATAATCATACATGTTCTTTCATTATGATCCAACCAAGAAAAAGGAGCGCTTTCCATCAGAACAAGTATAGACTATGACATTGAAATTAAGATATGGTTAGATCCTAGACTCCTAATTCCCTGCAATTACAATGTTTGCGATATATACTACCCCTGAATCTATCTGCTTTACCAATGGTGCAAGCTGTCGGAATTCCATGTCACAGTTTCACTACACACTAGGCACCACATCAGCACCACTCCTGCTATCTTTGTGTCAGTAAGGTAGCAGGTGGTGGTCACCTTAACTTTAAACTCTAGTGACGTTTCCCCCTTGATGGTTAGAACCTAACCCCCGTTGACCTTTCCCTGGTCTAGACCCCTTAATTGAGTGGCGCGACGAGCTTGTTTAATTATTCACAACCCTATTTGTAGCTCATTCAGAGAGACATACAGACCAAAACCATTGAACACAATTAAAGGAACAGTTTCTCTGTACTATGCAAAACTAGAGTACAATGGCAAATGGTGTTGAATTGAGTTGTCATTAGAAGTATGCGTGGCTGAAAGAAAATTGGTTATGACAGGATGAAAATAAATCAGATAATGCCAATAAAGAATCCTTTCGGAAATTCAACTCAACTTTATAACGAAAATATACAAAATGAAATAACCCGAAGAGAGATCGCATGAGATCACGCCCGAAAAAGAAATGAATAGAAAAATGAAAGAATAAATAGGGAAGTAAGTACATTGATTAATGATTAAAGATAGAAGCATGTATTGGTCGCAGATTCTAGTTTATACGTTAAACAGTGTGTAATTTCTGTCCGTTGACCTGATTAAGTTATATTCCACCTGACATACCGACCACCGGAGTGAGGCAATACCACACGCAGAGGAAACCCTGCTGTCTACACTAAAACATTTACATTCAAGTTCCTTTGTAAATCAGACTAAAACCGCCCCCAGCAGAGAGGCTTTTAAGCAGTGCGTGTTTAAATTCCCCTCATTGCTAGGGCAATGGGCATTAAGGGCTGACCGGCGCTGGCCGTGGCCCAGGGAGAGCAGGAATAGGGAGGGTTTTGTAGGTCATGGTGTATTTCATAGCTACTGCATGATTAACTTGAATCAACTTTACCATAAGATAACGAAATAACAACAGCACTGGTTGTTACTAGGAATTATGTTTACTAAGCCTTGGATATTTCCATTTGAAATATCTCGAAAGATATATTATAATTTTACAATAACAGAAAGAGGGCGAATTTTTGTGATCATTAAATTTTGGCGATCAAACCAGAAACAAACACCTTCGAAATCTCGCCCATACTGCATTGCGTCCATCTCACGTATCATTCCAAAGGTTGCAATATTGCCTCGACCTTTCCTTCCCACATTGAAACCACCATATTGACCTCAGGGTTGCATTTCCCTCAGAATACCACACTGAGGGTGTTAATCACAATATACGGGAAAGGGCCTCCAGGGGAAAGCAGTGGGGCACACCGGGCGCCCTCCCGTCCACTCCAGGCGAAGGACGCATTTGTTAAGTCGGTGGCGTCGTCTCACCTGTTGAATTTTTGATGAAGGGATTCCCTGGTTCAGCCCTGACCCTGCTTCGTAGCCTCCATGAGACAGTATACCACTAGCCGATTTTGACCGATTGTATTAGATAACCTATTACTTAATGCTTGATAAGTTGGTAGAATGATGTATGTCTTTAAAACGAGGATTTGATTTGCCTATCTATAATAATACGTATGTCGTAAGTGGTTTGGATTCAAAAGGTTTCATACTTGGAATTGGGGTAGTGGAATTTGACCTTAAGACTGGGGCGTTCCGTTTTCAATTTTCCTAAATGGGAGAGCTAGTAGTAGGTCTAGTTTACTGTAAACGTGCGTATAGGTGCACTGCTAGAGGGGAACTATGTGTCTTGAGTAGCAAAAGGTGAGAATAGCCTGGGCTTAATATCTTATTATGCTTGTCACAAATCAATTATTCTATATACTGATATAGAATATATTATGTTAAAGGTAACCCTAATAATGAGAATGAAAATAGGTATACGCAACTTTCGGCTAAGTTATTTCCGTCAGCACGCCAAACAGAAACTAGACTTATTACACCTATCCTGTCTGAGTAGCTTTTTCATCTAAGCCCTATATAGGTAAAAATTGCTGTGAAATATGATTTGCGCCTTATTGGGAACCATCAGTGGGCGGAGACAATACGTTAGCCCGTGACCCAACAGGTAATGCCGTCCCCGAACAAAGACCAGTTTCTGCGTTAACTCACTCCATCAGTAGCCCACTGCATACCCGGCCCCCTATTTCTCTCCAATCTCGCTTCTGTCAGATCTGTGGCGGCTAAATCTACCCAGTATCGATTTTTTCAGTCCCCCACCCAGCCAAGTTCTCTGTGGCTAGAGTTGACTGTATCCATTTCCCTGTGGCCCACTGGGGTATAACCACATTTGCGTCGCTCCCTGCCCCGCGCGCGCTCCACAATACCTAGCTCACTTATCTCTAATTCATGACCAAATAGTGAGCACGGCCAAATACTATTTACCGAGAATATGGACAATAAATATTGATATCAATACCTGACGGTTGCCTGGTGACCATTTAGCAGCCCGGCGGCCGCGGAAATAGGATAACTTTCCGCACACAATCTCCCACCACAAGTACTCTGTCCGGCAGGATCGTGTTGTGCTGGAGAGTGATCGGTCCGTGTATTGTCGGTGTACGACTAATGTATCAGCCACGTATTATTGTCGGTATGACAGTAAAGTGTTGTAGTGGTCATTTGTCTCACGGCAGGAAGCGTTCCGTTAAGGCCTATGTGTTTGTGACCAATGCATTTCCGGTTTCCGTCTGTCCATCCAGTTTCAGGGGCGGATTAAGGATTTTGAAAAGGGGGTGGGGTGGGGTGGGGCGTTAATGGAAAAATGTTTCATTAAATACTTTTTGGCCGAATTTTACATTGAAAAAGTCTAGATTTTGCCCCCCCAAAAAGGAAGGGGCCGCGTGCCCCCCCCCCCCCCCCTCTAAATCCGCCACTGAGTTTTGTGATATATCCGTCAGTCTCTGATTCTATAGGTATCCCTGTCTGAAACCAGGTGTTCTGTCTCTTTTCCTACAATCTAAATAATATACGGCCTCAATGTTATTATTTCCTTCTTTCTGTTAATTGTGGGCTGCGCCTTTGCGTGTCTGTAACTTGTTTTGTATGCCTGCGTATCTTCTGTCGGTCTGATTCAATATAGACCCGTCTTACTTTGATTTTATATATGCCAATCGATCTGTATAGTTTTATATGATTCTCTGAAGGTGGGTCTCTCTAGAATATCTTTTTATCAGACAAATTCGTAAATGTATGTATATATATAGTCTACGAACATTTCACTTTGTATCATTTCTTATAGTGGAAAGTGGTTGTCTAGTCTACTTGTATGCACCTGCCATATTCTTTTTTTTTAATTTCTAGAGGCCAAATACATTGAAGGTACTAGAATCTTTTTGTCTGGTTTATTGGAATCCCCTGCAGCATTTCCTTCCAGTTACTGAGATTATGACTACGCTCTCTGCCTCTCTCAGATTCGTTTCTTCTATCATCACCTCTCAATTAATCAGAGGCCGTCCGTTATTTCTGTTTTACCTCCTTTAGTTTTCTTAGCCTTCCTACATTGATTTGTATTTGTCTATAATCCATCTGACAGTCCCTTCCCATAGATGGGTCCTTATGTCCGTTCGATATTTCCTGGGAATGCAATTTCTTTACGTGACATGTCTATTTATGTTACTTCACATATCAAGACATTAGATTCCTTCTTTATTCATACTGTCTACCCATACTACAATAAACCAGACTCAAAGTTGGCCTAACTAGCCACCCATTCCATAGCTTCTCCCAATCACGTAGGCCGTTTAACATCACTGGAGCTAACCGCCATACCGATACACCCACCTCCAGTACCTTCCGGCCTTCAGTAGGCTACCTGGCCACATCGCGTGCCGTGGTTCCAGAACCGTACTGATACGTCCGGCCCTATAAAGACGCCAGTTACAGGTGACAGTCCCGGAGGGCAGGAGATCCAGGGAGGGATTAAAGCGGCGGGATTGGGCGAGGGTAAAGGGGAGATCAGCCCTGTTGCCATCCCTGACAAGGTCAAGAGGACTGAGCCATACTGTGGTCTCCTAACCCCCCACCTCCCGGCCCCTCCAGGCGGTGGGCTCCGGGAGGGGCTGGGGCAGGGCAATATGACACGACCAGCCGGCAGCCAGGCCAATTGTGAGGAACAACATGAAGCCGTTCGGCCTATAGGGACAGGCGGGCGTAGGCTAACAGAGCGCTGTTTGTCCCTGGGCTGAGGCTTCATCAGAGGTAGCGGGGGTGAGGGGTGGGTGGGGGCGGCCTGATGGCGTTGTTAGATGGCCCTGAATATTACCTGTACTGCGCCTTTTTGACTCGGCAAACAGAAGCACCCCGCCTCTCTCCTGTAGGTGGATACTGACGGTAAGGGGTGTGGGGAATGAAGTAGGAGGGCTTATAGTCAGGTACAACAATAATCCGCGATCCGCCTGTGCAGAATGTATTATTCCCCCAAAATGCCCCTCTCCATGTATGGGCTATTTATCTCATACACACCCAGAGGAATGAAAGGACTGAAAAATTAAAAAGGTGACTTGTTAAGATACATTTATCTGTTGATGGGTTGGGTAAGTATGCTATTTGCATAATGCACTAAATTGAAATATTACAGCAAAAACAGATCGACTCCCTAACAAACCATAAATTTGAGTCTATTGCGAAGTAAACCTTTTTCTTCTCGGATAATCTTCCTTTTTATATTTACTGAGCCTATCTATGATTAATTGAAATCATTTTGAAATATCAAATTTCTCCTATTTTGATACTATTGCTAGATGAGCGAGGCTTTCAATCTTAATGCAATCTTTTGAAACTCGCGAATTCAGTGCTACACAAGGAAAACATTTCAATCTAAACAAAGACAAAGAGTTCCGTTCCTTGATCTAGACATTATCACAGTCAGCGCCGCCATAATACGAAAAATGTTAGAGGAACTGGAAAATTGTATTTATGCGGAAACTTTAATGGACTGACATTTGCCGAGTTACAGTAGCTCGATCTAGGCTAAAGGGATTCTTCCAACTTTATAATGCGGTCTTTGTTCCTACATTGTTTCCACGAATGCTGACCTAGGCTAGACTTTCAGTGTCAGTATTTTGTTCTCAGGCTGGCGAGAATCGTTTAATCGAAACACAGCAGATTGTCTATCCCTTGATTCTGTGTAGGAGGATGCACCTTTGTCAAGGTATAAAATACAGGTATTATTTTGAATTGCTGATCTCTTATTCCGGTATGAATAGGCCTATATAAGGCTAATTTTAAAATCCGAGCCAGCAACATAGGAACGCACTCTTCAGATACCTTTTAATGTAGTGGAAGCAAGAACAGCAAAATTTAAAAAAACAACTTACGCCTTAATAATTTTCTAGCGGCGATATGCATACAGATTGGGAAGCTACACGGCTCTGGGACTTACGCTAATGAACCTTTGATATTTAATTGAAAACAATAGAAACGTCAGATGTTCCAAGGAGGACAATTGGATTTGTTGCGCCTCAGGGCCTGGGTACAGATGCGACACCCAGCCGGGCACGTCGTACAGACTGCCTAACTCGATAACATTCACATTCAATCGAATTTACTCCGCATCTCGCCAGTTGTCATTCACGCGAGACCCTAGACCGGAAGCGAGAGCAAGACCACAGGAAGTCCGCTGGCGGCCATGTTTATGTAATCTTGGGAAGTAGGATAATGCTATGGAAAGACGAAATGTAGAGGAGAGGGGGAGTCAGAAGAGGGGTGTCAGTATATGTGGGGAGAGATAGCGGCAGTATAAGGATGAGATAGTTAAGGGAAGGAGATGAAGGGACAAGAGATAGAAGGAGGGAGGAATCAGATATGAATGTGAGTATACATGGGGGAGAGATTAGGGCAGTATAAGGATGACACAGAAAGAGGCACAGAATAAAGGGAGAAGAGAAGGAAGGAGGGTGAAATCAGAGTAGAATTTTGAGTGGGGGAGAGACATGGGCAGTGTAAGTAGGAGACAGTAAAGGAAAGGGAAGGAAGGAAGGAAGAAGAGAGGGGAGCAGGGAAGGAGGGAAGAATGAAAGTAGACATGTGCGAATATATTGTAGACCACCGATTGAAGACGCGCAGGGGTGTGTTTTATGGGGAGAAGACAGGGGCAGGATGAGGATGAGACAGTAAAGGATAGGAAAAGGCCTAGATGGGTCCATGGGGGATAAAAAAAAAGAAACCGACAAATGTTGAGGAAAGCGTTTGAGACTTAAGAAGAAAAGCCCATTGAAAGAAACGTTTTTCCCCTTGAACAGAGTATAGGGAGATCAGTAAGTTCCTAGAACCGTATGCAAAGTGGTGCGTTGGCTGAGAGGATGTACGAGGGGAGAATGTCTTTTGGTGATGGTCTCTTCAAATTAGCTCGAGCTATTCCCAAAGGCTATCGCGCGATTAACATTCTAATCTGATAAAGGCCCACCCAGCTACCTGCCTTTTTAACGATATGTACGTGCTAAAGAAAATGGAGCATGTATACGCTGCCTTTCTCTTTTCTTCTGAGTTAGGCCTAGTACTAGTAATTTTACGTATAAGGTATATGTTTATTGTCAAAGTAAAACGCAGTTTTAACGATAGACAATAATTAATTTCTTAAATCCATTATTTCATTACAGTGATCCATTATAGAAGAGAACGCTGGGTATTGTGATAAACTGTTATACAAGAATCACACTTAAAGAGTTTGAAATTATGATTAAGTAAATTCCGAATTATAGCACTGTTCTCTTAATAATTATTTAAGATCCGAATTAGAATAGATACTATTTCAGGACACATCCTAAGAGCCTTACATTAACTACATAAACATCAAGGGGGATGGGGATGGGGAAGTTCAGAAACCCCGAAATCAAAGAATCACGTAACGTAACGTGTGTCAGGTTGGGTATCATGCATAACCAGTGTAACCAATTTACCAAATTCTGCGGTTAAAACAGTCTCAAACATGATCACGTTGACATGCTGTGGTTTTTGAACGTCCCAACTACTGATGTTTTTTTTTATCCGGATTACTTCTCTTAGAGTTTTCCTTGTGATACAGGTTAAGCATGTTTGCATGTAAAGACAACTTTCTCTATTGGATGTTGAGCCTGAGGACTTCTGGCAAACGTAGCATTAAGTTTATCATTATCATGTGCATCCATTGCATCAACTGATATCAAAGTATTAGTATCCTAGTCGATGCCACATGCGACGTGCAATAGCCTGTGTCTCAACTAGTAAACATGCAAGTTTGCGCCAAAGACACGTTTTCCCCTTCTGTAATCTTTCTGTTTATTCGGGTTATAAGATTGCCCTCTTAGCGTGTGACATGCGGTTGATTTCTTTGATATCTCCCGATAGAGAAGATCACGAAAATCTGTTTTGGAAACTTCTCAGACATTTGGGCGGACGCCAGAGGGCAAATTGAGTAACAGTGATTTTAGTTTTTTTTTAATTTTTACATCCCGAACGGGTTTCTAATGCATGTGTCATGCCTTATAAGTAATATTTTTAAAAGGTGTTGTATGTACTAACACCCAAGATTGAATGAACTGACATATCATAAATAGGTTTTCAATGTGTAATATGTTTTGGACAGGAGTGTGACAGGCCTTTCGGCTTTCATCGGAGTTATATGGCACAAAGTAATCACAGATATCTCTGGTCTAGTTGAACACAAAAAAGGTCAATCCTGTACCTGACAGACGCACAGAACCTTGAATTTCTCAGGCCAGCTTTGCTCTACAAGAACACTACGACCCTAGCCCTGGTTCCCCTCAAAGCCTAGCAAGCCCCCTCCTCCCAAATGCCTCACAACGACTCTTTATCAATGGCGCTAAAATTGCCCCCAGAGACTTCTGGGAACTCAGCCATATTTCTCGTCAACAGTCTCGCGTTTCCTCGCGCTTTAGGCCGTGAACTCGCGGCATTTCAATCAGCGCGAAAAGAGGGGCAATTGGACTCCCGCCCTGCGTCCTTGACATTAATGAGAGCTGCCTTCCGATGCCATAGTAACCGCCAGAAATGTGGGGGATAATATACTCTTTATCGGTAATGCCCATGGAATCCATATCCAACTGCTGAGGAATGCACAGCTTAATAATTTCTATGGTGCTTCACTCAAATGGGCCGCCGTTTCAGCAGGTGTTCTTTTGCTGCAATCAACTTCCGGTCAACAGTCCGCTTTACAGTGGAGTTCGACTGCGCCTGCGCCCGCAAGGCATTTCGGGAAAGGTCAAGTGGTAAAGCCCTTCTATCCCATGTTCTTTGTGGCGTTTGGTTTTAATCCGCAAAAAGAAAGTGGCTTACGTCAGAGTGTTGCTGGGGTTAGGTTTTGGCGAAAACAACCATCGACGGCGCCATTTTGGGACGCTGTCTAACCCGTCACTTCGGAATTGATTTCCCTCTACCCTCCGGTCTTAGCCAGTACGCATTCGTTCATATTAAATTGACGTTTATGGGACGCGCGTAGGACGTATGGCCAGCATTAATGGGTGAGCTTCACAATAAGTAGAAAACGCCCAGGAGGTGCTATTCGAGGCACATTACAAGCTGGCTTTTCTATGTTTGATTCAAAGCAGAGGGTTAGATGTGTTATCCTCGTTATACCAGGCATTCATAACTGCCATGCTGGAGATCTCTCATGATAACACAGAGTGATCTTATGGCCCTTTTTCTGTGCTTAATGCTATAAGATGGATCGGTCTGGAGGAATATTAGTTGGGACAAGCTCCAATGCATCATATGATTTACAATAACGAATACAGATTTGAACGTAGCGTGGGCCAAAAAACAGAAGCCACCCAGTGATTGCTCGCACAGCATGTAAACAGAAGGTAGATAATATAATATCCCATCCAATCCAGGGTGTACTTGGGGAAATATAATAGCAGAACCAAGTATGTATACAGACGGGAATTGGTTCATAGGTAGTTAGGGACAGATGAAGGCAGCGCCAAATACTCTATATCAAATCATATATCAAGGGAGACCTCATCCAATATAGACTAATAGTATTCACAGACTTGCTGTTACACGGAAGATGAGACTTAAGCTGTTTTTACCGGCAGTAAATGTCTTTTGGGTCAGCATAATATAATGTTATTAAATAACATTATTCATCCTATAACCAATTTACTACTCTTGTCACTGTTTACCTATGCGTCACCTATGCATTTTAATCATTCTACTTTGAATTAGCCTCCACAATATGGAAACTATATCAATTTATAATTTATTTGGTGTGTTGATGTCTTAAACATTCATAAACCATATGCATACATATCTATCCACCCTAAATTATCAACATTTTGGTAATAATTTCTTGTCTTTCTTTGTATTTTCCAGCCCGGAAGTAAAGATCAGGAGATCCCCGGATGACAGACTGTTACCATAGGAACGCATCGTGATTGAATGTGGTCACATTCACTGCCGACTATGTCTGAGCAAGTTGGGTAATAAACAACAACAGAAACAACAACAAACAAACAAACTTCAATGTGTAATGCATCACACATATAGGTGTAACTTTCCGTAGCGTCCACCAACCGTCATATTGTGATAACCTGTACTGTCTACACTGGTCGGTTTTATCTATTTTTGTAATACACAGTGTCCCAGGGGTCTGGGGCGATGTAGTAGCGAGCAAACAACAAAAGATCACATAATTATGCATAATTATGTTCAAACTTATACAAAGAAAAAAACACAAGAGAAGAGAGGAGGAGGAGGAAGGAGAAGCTTGGCATTTGGCCTTAGGTGCGCCGCCTAGTAGGCCTATATCTGAGAAAATTTGTTAATTGTTTGAAACACAAATAAATCGTGATATAATTAAGCTCATTTTTATTGTCCGTGTCCGAACAGCTCTATGGAGTTCAAATAGCCTACACAGCCGGAGGGAGAGAGCGAGAGAAGGAACTCAACCCACACTCACTATAAGCCGTAGCTATCAGGACCTCCAGACTTTGGTTTCACAAAGCTATTTGAGGGAAAGAATTGAGAACAAGTGACCCTTCCATTGTATTTTCTATTACCATCCCACCAAGGACAGGGCACCCAGTCGTCCTTATGGGCGGCGAGGAATAGTGAGTCTAGATTTATATTTGTAAATAATGCAAGTAACGAGGATGATTCTATTTGACATCACTACGTAAGAGGCTGAGGCTTTATTCTAAAGCCATGTCTCGGATCACCACTGCAGACATTGTACATAGTTTGGGGCATCCCAGATTAATGCGCGCGTGCGCATACGCATGACACCCAGAACATGCTTACTTGCGCCGGAAGCTAGGTGCTTCCACCTAGCGGGAAGCTAGTTGGAAGCGCCAAGCGGCTCTATTCATAACTACAAAGATTACAAGTCAGGGGAGTCTTATTGGTCGGTGCAGTGGGTGGGCGTGTAATCATAAATCCACTTTTAGTCCACTCTTAGCCCCGTTTACCTCTATTTTAGATCAACTTTATCACCCACAAATCTATAATATTTCTCTGACGGACGTCGATCATTTTTCCAATTCATTGTGTGTTAATATAGTGAATGTTATTTTTTCCTCTTGGAATATCCCATATTGTAGGCCTATTATTGATGATGATAATAATAATGAGGAGTCCCTTTGATATACGGCTTTCTGTATCTTAATAACGCTTATGAATGTTTACTTTAGGTGCGTTTTCCATATCTATCGAGAGTTTCTTCCCATGCTATATCACCAGGAGATCGAACATCGGCGGTTAATGTACAAAAACGGTGTGTAGAAAATAATCCCCCTCTAATATGATATACCATCTAATGCTAATATGATGCAGTAACAAGTGTTGCAAACGGCTGTCTGATTGGTTGGTACAATTAAATAATTAAACATCAAAGCAGAACTATACAAATGACCCTGAAGGGCGACAACCTGGCCTCTGGCGATCATGATAATATCAAGGTTGTCCCCTGGTTTCTAACACCGCCATCTTGTGTGGCAGAGAGGCAGTTTCCGGTTGGAGAGCAGAACCACTTCCGGTCGTTCATGCGCAATCACCCACCACGCTTTCTGTGGCTTTGACCTTCGCAGGTCAAAGTCGTAACCTTCACACTGGCGTTCTGTGGTCCGCTGTATATTCCCGAGTCTGTGTCATTGGCAACGCAATAAAAAAAGCTGCACACCATGTCAACTTGTGGTTTTTAATTTGTTCATTTGTTTTAGAATAAGTAGTAAAATAATACATCTTAAATAGTTTGCGTATGGTCTTTTGTAACATGAGGACCTGTCTAATACCTCGCAGCCCAAATAATTATTCACCTAGGACGATAACTATGGTAAATCGTTAACTTTTGAATATCAAAGAGTCTTAAATATCGTAAAGGAAAAAGATTTGAGTTGTCTAGAAAATTCTTCACATGCTTTAATAAAGAAAGCAATCAAAGCCATAAGCGAACTTTTCACATGCCCATATTTTTATTAAGAAATAGGTACACGAGACAAAAGTTTGATTGCTATTTTGATTAAAGAACTGAAATGTGCTTGAAAGGGGCAAAGGAAATGCAAAAGGCAATGGCAAATTCTCGATTGAAACGAAAAGTTGGTAATGAAACTGCTAATTACAAAAAAATTACTCTTATCACTGAATGATTTCTTAAGTAGGCCTTTCACGGGTGCCAGCGGGTGCATGTTGCATTGCTGTAGAAAATCCAGCAATAAAATTATCTCAGTTATAGTGCCCCTTCTGGGCTGAAAATCTCAGGATTTTAGATGCAAAGTTATGGTTTTGAAAACTGTTTATGTAATTAAAAGCTGCTTAGAAGAACAGCCACAAATCAACAGCAGGACCCATTGCACATGAAACGTCCTTACAACAGGGATCTAGTGCCAGAGTTCTCGCTGGCATTGTACAGATAGATTTATACAAATATTGATTCTACGATTAGAAGCACAGTGCAATACCAATGTCGTCCTCATTTTACCCTAAACATCAAATAAAAAACTTGTCTCATACCATATTCTGAGTATGTCTATACCATATGCATCGACGTTTCCATGCAAAATCATCCTAAATGAGGGTCATACAACAAATCTGGAACATGGGAATGTGGGAACTTAGGAGAATTGAGAAGAAAAACTACAGATTGAGCAAGCTGCTTGTGCTTCTGTCATATGTGTTTTGACACATTAGACTGTAAGAAAACCTATACAAGTATCTAAACAGACGTCATGGTAGAACTCCATGTGCAGCCAGACATATTATATTGATTTAGACATTACTTAGACATTACTAAACCTTACCAGGGGAGGTATTTCCATACATAGGCCATTTACAATAGATTTAACCTCCAGCATCCAACCGCAGCAAGCAAGAAAATAATACCACAAAAACACTTGTTTCGTCTCTCGTGGATACATTTTAAGACGAGGGCACTAGCACTAATATCAAATTCAAACTGTGAAAAAAGGGCTTGTCCGATGCGACCATGTAGACAACTTACAAGAAGTCTAACGTATACGACACCACTCCTACGGTCAATAATTCGTGTAAGTGTCTGGCAAAAATCAATTCGTCCTTTTCCAGACCCTGACTGCCCCTCACTACAATCCACCAACCACTCTGTGATCAAAACCTTGAATCGATGGAAACGACAACGATATGGGGCCTTGAAGGTAGTGAGATGATAAGGTTTGGGACTATGGACCCCTCCCATCACTATCTTAAAGGATGAAAGAGAACAAACCCACTTCTTTACACAAGTTTTCCAGTCTTCCAGTCTAACATCTGATTCATGCCTTGTGATTAGAAAACCGTCCGGTCTTGGGGTTCTCTAAACTTCTATTTCCCACCTTCTCATCAGCTGATTAGAAGCTGTAAAACAACTAATCGTACATGATAGAGGTAATCTGTGTCCAAAATTAGGTAAAACAAGACCGTCTTCTCATTTTATTGAAAAGACTCGCATTTCTTTCTCATCCAATGTTCACACGTTTCTTTGATGAATAGTTATATCATTTCTACTTTCGGTTTAAGGATAAAGGCAAGAAAAGTATTATGCTAACATAGGCACTCCTGGGGATTATGATTTATAATCATTCATCAAATACATTGTAGATGTAGAATCCCGTTAACCAAAATTTAAAATGTAATGAGTGATTTCACTATACACCGTAGTTAATTAAGTGTTAGGATCGGTATAGTTATTTGTGTTTATATGAAAATTATTTTTGTCCTTGTGAAAGTACAGATAGATGTGAAAGGCAACCGCATTGGAAATCAAGAAAGCGATGACCATGAACAGTGACAGCTGACAAATCCATAGACTACAAGGACCGCGCCCTTTTCAAAGATTTCCGTGCGACTCTAAGACTGCTAAGATTGGTGAGGGGGCGTCACTAAGCAGAGCTCGCAGCTTAGACGGCGGGAAGTGTCGACAAAGTTTTCTCTGATGAGGACTGCGCAATCTGATAAACGAGGATCCTGATCGAAAATTACGATCGGATTAAATCCCCTTTGATAGAGGCAATAGGCCTGCTGAGGCGGCGACGCCTAATACCAAGACGGCCTAGAATACCGTGCCGGTACAGTAAAGAGGCCCGGTGCGGGGAAAGAGCCTGTTGGCGTCGCTGCTGAAAGTCTTCAAATTTATTAACGGGAAAAGGGAGGACGACGACAAATTATGACGAATTGAAACTATTAGGTGGAGGGTAAAAAGCGTTCTTGGTTTGCGTCAAGTGCATTGGGGCCTATCGATACTTGGCCGAGGACGGGGACTGTTAATGGGTCCTGTCAGCAAGGGCTCCCAGTGATGGAGACCAATGAATATGATAATGTCGCCAAGGGCTTTTATAGATGGAGCTTGAGAAATTGATAAAATAAATGTTTGGTTCAATGAATAAATCACCGCCGTGATTCAGCCTGGCCTTGGATGAAAATAGACCTGAAGTATGCGTGGAAAGGTGCAATGAATCTGCCATGGGTAATAGTGTAGGCCTAGAACAACGTAGACGGCTTTATTATGATACTGCATGAGCGTTGGGAACTATTATCTGTAAAGCTATTGCATATAAATGTCAAACATACGGATGTAGAGTTATCTTTCAGTAGGATTCATTTGATAAAACTTGTGTACATGTATACGAATAACACTTATTGATACCAAGATTAGTATTTCTTCTCTCAGTATTATAAAACAGGTTCTTCACGCAATGATTATGACTGAAGTAATCGATATATCTGTGACATATAATAAAGAGAGATTGCTATGGATACTTGTATAGACTCATATTGCTGTGTTCATAAAACTATTGCAATAGGAATATTCAGCTTTTTGGCTTTTTGGAGTGATAAAGAAACTGATACTTCTATATATCCAGTCATGTGATCAGTAAACAGGTGTCGAAGCGACCACTACCATGAAATGGGTACCATTCTGCTGTACACGGATACTGAGAGTTGTTTTGTGACTATCTATACAGCTATACTAAATGAAACCAAATGTATGAGCTAACTTTTTTTATTTGATAGTGTAAATTCCTTAACTGCTGTCTGTATGTACTCGAGAAATGGAGGTGGACGGGATTATGGGACTCAACATTATTTTGGGGTCTCGGTGGTTTTCAAGGAGCATTGCAGACTTCGATGGGGCTCAAAGGGCTTACTCAAAAAGTTGTAAAAGGGGGTGTTGGGGGATAAGCCTTTGACATAATCATAGTTATTTTATTGTGAACTCCATAATCGTGACTGTATCTGAGAAATTAGTTCTCCCCTGGGCCTCCCTTCTAATATCAAACGTGTATACGACATCATGTATACTAAAGTAGGGTGTGTACATGACGTCGCCTGAATAAGTTGGACTATGTCCATGAAAAGAACCAAGGTGATGTTGTCGTAATTATAATTATGCTACTGGCTATTAGGTATACGCACTTGTCGCCTGCTCATAATACTATACAAAATTAAAATATATGCACAACAACCACGGAATACCCATTTCTATATACTACTCATATAGCTATAAGTTGCCCAGTACACGATAATGTCAATTTAGGCGTAACATTCCACACCTAACTCCTTTTTCACGCAGGTTAATTCAAATGAAATGACAAGAAAGGTGTATTACAAAATTACACGCTTATGTTCAGTAATCTTTTTTAAAAAATTATCTAGCTTGGAATTATAGGAGCGGCTTACATAAATAGTACATTGAATACAATCTCAATACAATCCTGTTAGAAGAAGACAAAATTATCCCAATATATGTTATTACCACATCAAACTCGACAGAGGCTTATTGGTTGTTTTTCTTTTATTTCTTTTGTGTAGAAATTTGCTTGAATCAGCACGTCGGTGCGTGCATCCGCATTCATCAAGGTTTTACTGTTAATTCAGTCTCAGCAAGGAACTTGTGGTCTTTCTCAATGTGGTTGCTTCAAAATCAAACTGACGCTTCCAACAGAACAGTACACATGTCTGTATTCAAAACATACCTACCATGGTTGGTGACTCACGTGTGAAGCATATGGAATTTTAATGAATCTTGAGAGAGACACCAGAATAGCAGAAGGAATTCCACATGTTTCCTCACTGGACATTCATATTTCAGACACACGAATCTCATTTCCGCAGCCCTAAACTATACAGGTCCAGTTAAACCAAGGGCAGGCCTACTCCAGTTAAAAAAAAAACCTTTAGGAGTTTTATAGATATAAAACTGTATTCATTCTAAGATTGTTCTTTTAGGAATCACCACCTTTGTCATTTACAAGTAATCTATACACTGAAATGAGTGTAAAAGAAATCTTGAATCACCCAGAAGGTATTCTAGTAGCAACTGTGTCTCCTTGATGGCCATGACCAATTGGCGCTACAGTACACGAGTATTGAAATTCACATGTTGGCATAGTGAGGACAGCAGGTAGTGGAAGAGGTTTCCCTCGCCACAGGCCCTCTTTGTCAAGAAACCCTTGTATATTTTCAGACTTCCTATAATGGGTGAACATGACTATTTCTTAAATCTAGTTGGTTACTTAAGGCTTTCACCTGTGAGCTAAATAATACCAATTATATGCTTTCATAAACCCTATTGTTATTGGACTTGCATGCCTTCATCAGGAATGTCTGGCTCATTACTGAGTATAGACTGACTGCTTTAGTTTTTGTTAAAAGAATGATTAAGAGAAAATATCACGTCTCACCTTGTCTTTTATGAAGAAATGATTATTCAAAATTGAAGAAAGCTATGAGATAATTGTTTGCTTCTTCATATTCAATTGCAATGCAGAAAATCTAGAAACAAAGGGAGAGTGCTAGCAGTGTGTCTCTTCTTTGACACCAGAAGCATGTTTGTTAATGGTAATACCTCGAATTCCCAATTCAGAGTCGGGGCCTAGTAAGTGGACTGAGCCCTATGAACGTCAATAACGCCAATGAACATGCAAATAAGCTTCATTTACATAATAAACAAATTTGTGTCTTTCCCATACAACATGTCTTGTTTTTCCCCCTCAACATGCTCACAATGCGCATAGGCATACTGATGTTTATTCATGGTGGTTTTAAGCGTTTCCTATGAAAGGGTGGGATTTTAGTGCCAAGGTGAAGTACAATGGTTACCATGGGTACCCTCCATCGTAATAGTTTGTGTTGAAAGGGCATTCCCATTGAGCTCATTCATTCATTATTGCTGCATGATTCAACACCAAAAAGGTATCTGGGTTAGTTTACTTGTTATTTGTAAAATATGTTTTATGGTTAGCCTCATCCTCTTGAAAAAGGAAAGGTCTATAGTAGGATAGTAGTGTATTTTTATACCATGAGAAGTCTGATTATAGTTCTTATACAATATTATGTCGTACTACAGAGCGACGGGGCTTTTGCAAATCTTTACTTTTTCTATCAATAGATGTCCTTTAAAGAAGATCCTCAGTGGCTCAACATGTTGTGTACAAAGGGCAACAGGCAGAGTTTGCCAAGTGTCGCACGACCTGATTGGCTGAATGCAATCACGAGACCCCTAGTGGACCAATCAAGATGAAGGTAACATAATTGCTTGTGTCTCTGTGTGCTTTCAGGAATCCCTGAGGTCGAGTTCTTCGCAAGGTCCCAACCGGGCGTTTTATTCCGCAACAAAAAATAAATCAAAGGCAATTTCTTGTTAAAGGCATCTCTGTTTGTGCTGCACATTAGACGGCCATCGCCCGTAGGTGCGGCATAAAGAAAGGACTCAGAGGAAGGAGCAATCACTGTCAGAGGTGTGTGTATTTGCCAAGGTGTAATGAAGGTATAACATACAATAGACCCGTGTATACAGCTGATTTTTTAAAGGGACCCAACCGTTACAAAGCGATTGGTTTCTTAAATTGTCTTCGCCTTTTATTTATTGAATGAAGTTTTTCTTACGGGGATAAATTCCATGTTCTCAATACCGTTGGGTGACAGACATTTTTGCACAAAGCTATCGGTGTTCAGTGCCTAATCACGCGTCAATGATTGGACCCGGAAAAGATCGGCGGCATATACCTGGATAATATACTGATTTCCATGCCGATTAGTATTGCAAAAGAAGAGTAAAACTAAGGTTTAAAGAGACGGGTGGAATATCCCTCTGTATGCTATTCATGAAACTCACCAAGAAACTGCGATGTATTTCAAACCAGGCCTGTTGGTTGGATGAATAAACCAAATTTCAAAAGAGTTGAAGATCACCAAAAGATTAGGAAGACATATTGCCTCTATACATAGAAGAAAATGACAGCCAGTCATGAGAATGAATAGTGTGACCGATTGTAGAACGATCACCTTGGGCAAGGAAACAAAGTAGAAGGAACAGAGTGCATCGCAATAGAATGAAGACAGGTTAGACGGAAACTAAAAAGTAAGACAGATACAGATTCACCATTTCTAAGCCGACCAAAGGGATTGCTTCATTTCAGTGCAACCAAGTGAATTGCTCAGAGTTGGACGCCCCCGCAGGCCCGCCGTTTCTACTAGCCTAGGGAGCAGCTCAATTTGGATGGGTTATGTTGTAGATATAGAGACCCCTACAGACCGGGCGGTGGGGGTCTAAGGGGGCCGTGAGTGGTAGGGATAGGGGTGATCACTGAGGCGGTGAGCAACAGCCCGCCGCCGGCCACCACTGCCTCCACCCGCCCTGAGCAACTCACCCAGCCTGAGACTTCTGCCTCTCACTACGAACTGCTCCCTATTGCCATGATCTGCTCTCTCTTACCATCATGAGCTGTTCGCCACAGCCAAGCCCTTCTCACCCTAGACATGAATGGCCCCCTCCAGTTATAAATTATTCTGACCGGCTCTGAGATTCTCGCTCTGGCTATAAGTATCTCTCCCAGACTTGATTTTCTTATACTGTCTGTGAATTTGTGAGCAGCTCTCCCTACATGTGTTTCTCATTTTGTCTTTGTGCAGCTCTCTCAGACTTGAGTTTTTCGCCCTGTCTTTGTGCAGCTCTTCCCAAAAATGTTTCTCATCCTGTCTTTTTGAAGCTCCCCCAACATGAGTTTCTCACGCTGTCTTTGTGCAGCTCTCACCAATATGGGTTTCCCACTTAAATTTGTCTTTTAGCAGCTCTCCCAAAATATGACCTTTTCACCCTGTCTATGAGGACCTTTCACTTACATAAATTTCTTATTTTGTCCTTTCCTGACATGATTTTCTCACGATGCCTGAGCAGCTATTCTTAAAAGTGAACTTCTCCGTATACCGTCACAAGTCATGTTTATGCGCAGCTCTTTTGGCAATGGTAATTTCTTCCTGGACATACCTGCATCGATCCACCAACAACCTGCAACTCCCGCCAATGAGTTGACCCACCCTGCTAATCGGCTCCTCCACTCACCCATGAGCTCCTCCCCTCACCCATGATCTTCTCCCCTCACCCATGAGCTCCTCCCCTCCACCATGATCTGCCCCCCCCCCCCCCCCCACCTAACCAACGAGCCCTACCCCATGAGCTGCTCCCCCAACCATGATCTTCCCCCAAAGAGCAGCTCACCCCGGCTATGGGCCGCTCCTGCCGGTCCCACTTCACATGCAGTCCGCACCCCGCAGACTAAATGTTTCTCATGTCCGTAGCACCCTCCGTGCCTGACCGGAATACGCCCAGCACCCTGTAACCTCCCACAGGACGGCCCGGGGAGGGGGGAGGGCCAAGAGGAGAGAGGGGGAGAGAGGGCAGGGCTTAGGAATGGAGTGTGTAACGACAAAGAGGGGCAAGTGGGGCAGTGAGATGTGGTCCGTAGACTAAAGGGACGCTTCTAAAAGGGCAAGGTTGTTTTGTTGATTGTTAGTAGACCGTCTTGTAAAGCAGGAGAAGGGTACGATAAAGGTTCAAGTGCACTACGGACATGATTGAAACGTTTAGGTACAACAGTTAAATCAGAACCAAATTCAGGTTGGATACACACACAGACATAAATATATATATATATATATATAATCGTGTGTATGTGTCTGTGTGTGTCTGTGTGTGTCTGTGTTTGCGTCTGTGTGTGTCTGTGTTTGTGTTTGTGTGTCTGTCTGCGTCTGTCTGTGTCTGTGTGTGTATGAATATAGAGGGCAACAATATACCTTAATGTCGTGAAAGTGGAACCATCTCTTGAAACCTCCTGTACGGATAATTAGTCCTCACCAGTGTAAACTACATGTCGTTAAGAAAAGAGCTAATTTGTAAAAGCAAGACATAGACTTTAAGGCGTATGAAACACTATGAGAAATGGAAAACACGTATATATGGAAGCTACTACGCAATACAGACATACAGCGCCAGAAGCTGATAGAGGGTGGGGGTATATCGGGCAGAAGACGCTGATAAGGATGTGGGCAGGGAGAAGGAATTGGCTCAGGCCAAGATAAGGAGTTATGAATGAGGACGTCAGATACGGGACGATGGTGCAGGTCAACAATCCCAAGAGTAGTTTTCCTTGGACCTTTTCCGTCTACTCCAAACACCTAACTGTGTTTGTAACTGATTAAAAACTCCCCATGTTTAGTTTTGGTAAGTACAAATTCATTTGGCTATATGATAGGCCTACATAATATGTACATCTAATAATTCTAAAAATATAGTAAATCAGGGTGCTAGTATAACAAAGTATATTCTTTTGTATCAGAGTGAGAAAAGAATTGGCTTTTGTGCGATCCATTCCATAGAAAACTGTGTCAATTGAACAAATAGGTGCCTATACTCTCACAGGTTTATACTACTCTCCAATAGCCTCCAGTAGCAATATGTAGAGGGAAAACATTGCGAAATTGCTCTTACCAGATGATAGTTGTATCTATGGTAAGTGCTCCGGGAAGTATCTTGGCCTAGCGACTAACAATACCAGAAAGTGACTAGTCAGCTTTAACAAGAGTCTACGGTCACAATGATCCCCTATAATGCCCCTACTTGAGTCCGACCCGGGCCCTCAAGACCGTTGTGGGTCAGAGGCAATACACTTGATGAATCTAAAGCAGTCAGGGTGACATCCAACGACCGCCCAAAATTCGCTGAGTCAGCCTTTTCAACTAACACGGAAGAGACGAGGATGCGTGGGCGGTTTCTGCGCATGCGTGTCGGTGCATGCGTTGACGTGCTGCCATCTGACGGATGTTGATCTTTCTTTACACCCTTGCCATTTTTCGTTTGATTTTGAGAACACTTATTTGGGAATAATTGTCATTTACTCGCTGTCTGTTTATTTTGACTGAAATTTTGGTTTTCTTATTATTTTCTGTGTTGATTTATTTGCCGATGGCGCCGAGTCAGTTTGTCTTTGTGATTATGATTATTAAACAACGAAATAACAAAGCATTGGACATTTTTCGTGTCTTCACTCTGGATATTGACAAATGGGAACTTATGCCGTCATGTGGCTTCATTGGCTTGCATGGTTTGATGAAGAGTTATTTCTCTGTAATCTGTAAAACTGGAGGGAAATAGAGCTGTGTTTGTCGGCGGAAGTGAGAATTATATTCTAAACGTCCATTATGCATGGTTTTGAGTTTTATAGCCAGCAGTTTTAATCTTTAAAATTGACAGATTGATGCTTCTCATAAATCCCATATCTATTACTATAATCATTCGGTGGGAATTAATATAAATTGTCTTACACAATCGGTTTTACTGTTGCATTATTAAAACCTGTCAGACATCTCTATTCAAAGCAATCATCCTAATTGCCAAATTACTCTTGAAACCATGTATAATTTGCTAATTATGGTGACACAGTAATATCACAACATTTATCTCCTTGTAAAATGCTTTAACAACTGCACAAAATGGGTTTGAACCACCTACTAAAATTATTATGCAACATTTACAAGTTGTTGACCACAGCTTCACACAAGCCTTCTACTGCAGGCCTTTGTAATAGAATCTCCGTAGTCACAGGCAAAACGATGACCTCTAGATGTTGAAATAAGATAAAATACACATTGTCAAATTAAATGTCTCCAGTTTCGAAGCCCAAAGCCCGAAAGGAGTCTGACGCCCCCCCGTTCACCGTTAAATGTCTTGTTTAGCAGCAGCTGAGCTTATAGGAATAGTTCTGTTCATATGATAAATGTTGTGATGTCTCGTATCTCTAAACTATGGTCCCTTCGCTAGACCTAGCGGACTATCAGTTTCTGCTCACTGCCAGTATGTTATCCTAAAGGGATTTTACTTGACTGATAAGTGTCCCAGTTGTTTTAAAAGTTTAACTTTACTTGAGTCCCAAAAGCGTCTTTACGTGAACTTTTGGTACTCTATTGACCGCAAACCATCAATTAAATAATACACGTTTACTTGACTTGGAATGCGAAGTACTATCTAGTTTGGCTACTAACAAATACAGGGAAATCAGATCCTTGATACCATGTTCAAAATAATTTCTATAAATGTAAACAATAGTACTGACAAATAAACTTTCACCATAGACTAAATTGTTTTACCAATCTTTACACTGTTAAGACATAACCATCTAGTTTAAAATGCTTCATCGAACGGATTGCATCTTAAACGGACATAATACACTGTATAGGAAAACGGGATTTTGATATTGTTCTTCGTCTTATCTAGCCATTTACTTATGATAATATCAGGAGAATAGACGAGCTGCAATGATTTTGGTCGTGTCGACTGAGTACCGGGAATTGAGAGTAATACTCATAATTGACAAGCTCGGGACGCCTGTCAAATAATAAGTATTACTTCATCATCAAAGTATGCGTTTGATATGACAGGAATTATTGCACGAGTCCATTCTTAGATTTATCGTATCCAATTCTTTCCTTGTAACTTGCCTGTATCTGTGTATAGCTTCGATAAATGGAAGTTATACTGGCGATTATATAGATCAAGGTCATCATGATTTCTTGGGCATTTATAGTAACAACTGCAACTTGAAAAGAACGTAATATTTTGGGGTCCGATACCTTAAAATTGTTATTTCCGGGAGCAGGGCGGTGACGTAACCTCTTCCATCACCGTGGTTACGTGGATCTGTTGACGGGTCACTATATAAACTGGGAACGTAACCGTTGAATTTCAGTTGCTCACACACCACCGACCTGCTCACTTCGTCAAAGGTGCAACCGGCTGGGGAAGCGGTTATTTACGGTAGAAAAGTTTTCTGCTCACCTTGTGAGAGGTTGGTTACGAAGATTGGTACGTAGTTCCGTAAGCTTGGAGATGGCTGGCTTTAATTTTTGCCGTAGTTGCAAAATACGACACGCCGCTCCTACGGGGAAAAAGTGCAAGGCTGCACAGTCTACGGGTGTGCATTTGCATGAGCAGCAGGGTAATGCCCAAGACGTTTCCTCGATTCGTCTGAAGGGAGAGAAGATGTTTGCGTTACAAGGCGCCCGCATCGAGAAATTGGAGAAGACGGTCGACAGAATGTCAGAGAACATTGAGATTCTCGTCCAGGCTGCGACGGCGGGAGGGACGAAGAAGACGGCGGGGGCGACGGCTGAACCGTCTTCAGATGGAGAATCATCGTCGGGCTGGGAGGACGTCAAACCAAGACGGCAGAAGAGACGGCAGGCAAAGAAGAAGGCCCCGTTACGTAGTTCAAGCTCCTCAACGTCTTCACGTAGTAGGTCCTCCTCCGCCTCATCAGGAAGCGCCCCTGAGGAAGGTAAAAAACACACAAAGAAATTTGCCCAGAAGAAATTTTTTGCAAAAGGCGATGAGCCTAAATGTGTAGAAGATGTTTTGTTACTCGGGGTTAAAACAGTAGAGAAATTAATCGTCGAGAAGGCTGATCCATCGCCAGTGGTGAAACATTTGAAAGTATTAACTGAAAAGGCTACAAAGAAAATGTATACTTTCGATACTTTTAACAAGTATGACCGAGCTGTAAGGGAGAGGGCTAACCGTATGGGGGTTACGCAGTTTGCAGCAGTGGATCAGGAGGAGATTTTCAGTCATTTTAGTTTTGAGAACACCTTCAAGGCTAGCTCTGGGAAGGCATCTTACAAAGAAAACAAATCTCGCCGTAATAATGGTGGCTCGGGAGAAAAGATTTGTTTCAGATTCAACTCGGAACAGGGATGCCAGGGAAAATGCAACATGTCCCATATTTGTATCATCTGTGAAACGAGGGGTCACGCAAAGAAAGATTGTTATCGTAACGGCCCTAAAAAGGACCAGAAATAGGAGGGGGAATTTAAATCTGGCTTGCAAGTTGTTGTGGAAGGTGATCTGCGTAACGCAGGGAACTTATCTGAAAGCGATGACGTCACGCCCCGGGGGTTAGCAAGCCAGTCGTGTCCAGGCTATAATGACCGTGATTTTCCTCCTCCTACGGTGGAAGTACAACACCGTAGACCTAATACGGTAAGCCTATGTATTCCTGATGGTAAAATAATCCATAATAATCGGGTTTCTTGTGAAGATACGAATAGTAACGCATCAAAATGCGCCTCCGCAAACGCCTGTCGTAGTCTTCCCGACCTTGTTTACGCGGCAGATGCCGGTACAAAAACCAGTGACGTCACGGTTATCGGGGCGGAAAGTACACAGGCGGATGCGGAGAAGACGAGAAAAAATTCATGTTGCAGTAATCATTTTCGCGAAAATGGTAAGGAATTCGCTAATATTCCAAATTTATATAGTGATAGTCGTGTAGACAATGTCATCCCGGACAAGCCGGTATGCGATTTATTTGGAAATTCGCTTGAAAAAGGCAGTTACGAGAATTTTGAAGAAAAAATCCTATTTACGGTCACCTCCTCAGAGGGAAGGTTAGTAAAAGTCGGCGTAGAATGCGCTCAAGGAATCTGCCAGTGCAAGTTCTTTATCGACGAAGCTATAACTCAATTGAAACCATGTCGTTTTCAGTATATCTTATCACTGGGTTCTGAAGAATGTAAAGGAAAATTCGGGGGAATGGTTAACTCCGTAACAGATGGTTTCAAAATTGTAGACGACAAAGCAATAAAAACAAAATTAATCTATGACTGTAACAACTACAAATCGGTATATGAAGGAAAAAATTTCGAAAAAATGGACAAAATAGTTCAAAAAGAATTATCTGAAGGCTATTTGGAAATAGTTGAGGAGAAACCAGACTGTATACATAGCTTAGGAGCTGTCCCAAAACCAGATGGAGGGGTAAGACCAATAACGGATTGTAGCATGCCAAAATATATCTCAATAAATAATTTTTGTGATGAAATAATTGAGGAGTTTCAATATAAAAGTGTAGAAAATGTTCTCTCATTCTTACATGAAGGGGATTATATGGCCGTTGTCGATATAAAGTCAGCTTATCGAGCGGTACCCATTTTTCCAAACCATAAAAAATATATGGGTCTTAGATGGGAAATCGAGGGAGAAGAAGTCTACATTCAGGATAATAGATTAGCTTTTGGACTTCGCCTAGGTCCTATGTATTTTAATCAAATTTCAGAATTTGTATACAGCATCTTATCTGATATATGTAATTTACAAGTGGTAAATTATTTAGATGACTTCATTGTGGTAGCAGCTACATATGAGGAAGCAGAGAAAGCCCAAAAAATGGTAATAAAAATTCTCAGATATTTAGGTTTCTATATTTCATGGGGTAAGGTTACCCCACCATCTCAAATATGTAGATACTTAGGTCTGGATATAGACTCATTAGAAATGGAACTCAGGTTGCCAACGGATAAACTGGAAAAATTAAATAAATTGTTAGATAAATATTCTGGAAAACAAACCATTGCCAAAAAAGAATTAGAAAGCTTAGGGGGTTTACTTTCCCATTGCGCTCATGTAGTCTCCGGAGGGAATGTATACTGCAGAAGAATATTTAACTTGTATAAGGTCCTTTTAAATAATAATTTAAAGGCAATAAAAATCGGCCAGGCGGCAAGGGATGATCTGAGATGGTGGAAAAATTTCTGTAAAGATTTTAACGGCAAAAGAAAAATCGTTTATGATGAATACCCATTTCCTTTAGTGTCAGATTCTTCTCTCAAGGGCTATGCTATATACAAGGACCAGGACTGGATTGCAGGGTCTTGGGATGACAAAATAAATTTGGAGGAATCAGATTGTACTCATATTATGGGCCCTCCAAATAGTGATATTTTCGATAAAACAAACATAAATGAGCTGGAATTGTGGCCAATTTTGGTCGGAGTAAAATGTTGGCTCGGAGAATTAAAAAATTTAAGTGTAAATGTATTCACAGATAACACTCAAGTTTTTTACATGATAAAAAAGGGCGTGAGCTCAAACACTACGTGTATGGCATGGTTGAGAGAATTGTTCTGGGTCTGCAAAATTTACAACATTCGCCTTGTTCCTCATTATATAAACACAAAGAATAATCTAGTAGCTGATACCCTCTCCAGGATCTTATATCTAAAATCAGAGGAAGAGGCGAGAAAATGTCTAGAAGGCTCAAACTTATGTTGCATTAACAAAATTTTTAAATTTTGCAGAGAAAAGGAACTTAAAAATGAGGGCAAAGATGCTGAGAAAATCCGCCGTGTCAACAAATACATTGAAATTGAGGAGGAGACAGTGGGCTTGCTACAAGAAGGTTTGTAATAAATTTAATTGGCCTATCTATAACAACAGCTCTAAGCAAGCCTGCAGATATGTAACTTTTCTTTCTTCTCACATGAAATCCTCCTCAATTATTGGTTATTATCAGGCGGTGATTTTCTATCATAATGTTAAGGGCCTACCTGTACCGGATTGGTCTGATAAGCATCTAAAAATGACAATAAAAGGTATTAAAAATACTGAAAATGTGACTTTGGACTGTAAAGACCCAATCAATACCTCACATTTAGAGTCGATGTATAGGAAGGTTAACACTTCATCTGAAAAAGGGATGTTGTTATGGTCAATAATTGTATTCTTGTTTAATACATTGTTGAGGGTGGGACACGCAGTAAAATCTTCCCACACCTTAATTCGCAAAAATGTAAAATTTCATAGATGGGGCATGGTAGTTACGGTTCTGTCATCTAAAACTACAAAGGATAAATGTCATACTATTCCAGTAAATAGGAGTAGTATCCATTCACTATGCCCGGTGTACTGGTTGGAGAGTTTGTGTAAAGCCCATCCAGTGGAGGAGAGTTCCCCTCTTTTTTCAACAGGAAATATTAAAAATATGAGTTATTCAGAATTCAATAAATTATTTAAAAGGCTCCTGTTTAAGGCAGGGGTTAAAGGGAATTTCTCTACCCATTCACTTAGGAGAGGTGGAACAACACAATTATATAATTCGGGTGCTCCAATAACTTTTATTAAGGAGCGAGGTCAATGGGCCTCTGATTGTATTTATAAATATATTAAGCCTTCTATTTCTCAAAAGGCAATTCAACAGAAGTTGTATTCACTACGTTAGGTGGTTAGTTTGGAGGGTTTGGGATTAATAAATATTTACCATATTTATATATGTCCAAACTAATCACCTTTGTTACTTGTTATTCCTATTGTTAGCTAATTATTAATCACGACCTTTATCCGGTAAATGTAATATTTTGGGGTCCGATACCTTAAAATTGTTATTTCCGGGAGCAGGGCGGTGACGTAACCTCTTCCATCACCGTGGTTACGTGGATCTGTTGACGGGTCACTATATAAACTGGGAACGTAACCGTTGAATTTCAGTTGCTCACACACCACCGACCTGCTCACTTCGTCAATTTTAAATTTTAGCTTATTGTAATAGGAGGATTAATAAATATTTACCATATTTATATATGTCCAAACTAATCACCTTTGTTACTTGTTATTCCTATTGTTAGCTAATTATTAATCACGACCTTTATCCGGTAAATTTCATTAGATAAATGAAAATGCAAACTTGCCGAACAATATCTGCGCGTTTCCCCCACCCAAAAAATATTTTCAAAAAAGAAAAGAAAAAAAGGAGAAAAAGAGGGGGGGAAAGAAAGCATCCATCTTGTTATCTGACCTGCTTATCCCTGTCACCACTCAGACATGGCCTCGATAGCAATCGACCTGTTCTGGGGGGGGGGGGGGGAGTATGTGGCAGGGCAGGGTGTCTACACCGGTACCAATGGAATTCTGACAGTGATTGCTATTTATTGTCTCCGACCAATGACGGAAATGAGCCATGAGCTGTTTTTGTATGTTTGGTTACCATAGAGATATCCGAGCTAATTATTTAAGGTCATCCTAAAGCTGGCAGGTGTTCTTGTTAAGTGTAATCTATTGCAGGTTCTAGGCCTATACTATGGGTGTTAAGGTGTTAAACTCCGGTTGCTATGTTCTATTGATAAACAGTAGAAAAATAACTGTTAAAATAATTATATTGGCATCGACATGGCCTTTGTATGACCTTCATGCGCGACCCAGGGATACCACTAAAATGACTTCAAAGAAAGTATTAGTCTTATTGCAGGTTTAATCTACTAACAACAACTTTTATAAGGTTACATTTGATTCATAAAAAACAATCAATGGTTCAATGGCGCAGCCGAAACAGGTTCGATATCTGAGATCACATTGAGATTCAGTTTATTGGCATGTTCATGATTACATCGGAAATTGGCCTGTCTTGCAGTTTCGTATAAATATATATGTTCATGAATACAATTCGGAATATAATATATTGTTCATTATATTTGTAGAAAAAATAATACTTTCGGGGAACAACGTTGCTGTCTAGAGTTAGATAAAGGACCTTGAGACCTTGGTTTAACGATCCACACTTCTCCTTTCTAGGCCTAGAAAGGGCAGACAACGCTTCACTCCCACGTTGCGAGGGACGAAAGTGTCCCCTTACAAATTGAATGATATCTACGTGAAGGGACACTACTGCTTCGCTGGTCTTAGCAGGGTCTATATGACTGTTGTAGGTACCCGCCGGGGACCTGTGAGAGGTGCTGGTAGCCGGCAATCGGGTTACTTCACCTACTAATTGAATTAGTATACGTTGGGAACAAGCGGGAGAATCTCCTGTCACCTTAAACTACCTGCTGCTCGGGGACATATCGCACAAAGAGCTTCCCAAACGAGATAGGGTTAGGAATCTGGTAGACATTAAGGAAGGTGAATACAGCCATATGACTTTCCTTGAAAATTGACCGTACTGTTGAAAATGATTTTTCTCTCTCTTTAATTAGACTATTTCCCGCAATTCCTCTTGAAAAAAGACAGTGTTATGTTATGCCAGGTGTGATGAATGTCCATTCATCAGTGTCAGAATCAGGTATTGAGAATAATAGAATGCCATGAATTAAAGTATATTTTGTGAGGGCCCGAAAGCCCGAAAACCCAAAACCCAGAAATATTGTAAACCGGATGTGACGTCAGAGCGACCACGTGATCTTAGATGGCCAATCAGAGCCGAGTATTAGGGTATAAAAAGGGGCAGTGAGGCCCGGAATTAACAGTTCCCTCTTGGTACTCATTGTGTTCACATCTGTCTTCTTCCAATGGAATAGCCCTTGAAGGGGTCAAAGACAATAAGATGATTAAATAGCACATAGTTCCCTAGACAAATCGAAGTAAGTAAGGTAAAGTTCGTAGATAATTAGAGAAAAAGTAGAACGGGGTATGAGAACCCGAAGGACCGAGACATGGTACAACAGCCCGAAATGACCCGAGGAACGACCCGGAATAGGAAGTATGGAAGCCCAAAATAGCAAGCAGCCGTCCCGTGACCGTGGGTATAAAGGTGCGACCGGCTCGGCCCCACAGTACCACCCACTAGGCAACGCGTCGGCTTGACGCCCCACGGAAGATCGGAGTATAACTTCATCCCTCGGACAAGCGAGAGAGCCCATTTGGTCACCACAGGCCCATCCCCACTATTTTCCATTATCCTCTGTGTAATAGCTGGAACCCCCGGTCCACCGTGCCCAATGTCTGGAACACCTCAGGCCCATCTGACCGGCGTACACCTCCCCCCTCGATGAATACCGATTTCACGATCGACCCACTCACTCGCCCTCGTGCGCGAGGCATGGCTCTTGATCTTACACCTCGGCTTCTTGCTCGGGCTCTTAGTCCGGCTTGAAACCAAAATAACCCCCACATCCCTCTGCCATAGAAATTGGAAACCCCGAACTACCGAGGAACGTCACACCAGGTATGAGAAATAATAAGATATTTTATTTTTAAGATACTTTTACCTGTAGAAGAAAGTATAAGATAATTCATTTTAAGATACTTCTTTTTTAATTGCTTCATTGTAATCCTGAGTTATTCGTCCAACGACCCTAGGTAATTCAAATGAATGGATCCTATGTTACGCAGGGAATACACTCATGAACATAGTCTTTGAAATGGTAATCTGGACAATCTTACAGCCCTAATTTTGCCATGAAGACTAGATCAGAAAGAATCAATGACCCTTAAGTTTGTCGTGGTCTTTCGGCATTCAGAATAAAATTCATATACCGACTCATTTCATGACCCAACCAAGCAAGACTATGACATTATTATAACGTTATTATAACGTTCTGTTTAGTTCTGCTTTGGTTTTGGCATAAATTCCCACCGCAAATGGAAACCCACCGCATAGTGGAATATGGGCTTTAGTCTCGCTGATCAACAATTTCTTGGATAGTTATCCCTACGTGGCAGTTAAAAGTTAACATTGTTCAGCCATTGCGTAATGTCCATACACCGTTCTGCTTGATGAAATTGGTCTGATAATGTTAAAGTCCATTTAAATGTTTTTTGTGATGTGATTCTAGCGTACCGTGAGATTTGTTGATTAGAATGTTTCCCTTAATTAATCTAATCCTCTCTAGATAAGAGCTTCTTATAAAGGCAATTATTTGCGCTACCTTAATCTTGAAAAAGAATGCTTTACAGATGCCTTACGCCTTGACAGATATAAAAAGTCGATTAAGTTGAACGGTGGTAGTTTCTATCATTGAAGGGCTACAAGCTGCTTTTCTGAGATATGCCGAAACCAGCACTAGAAATCAATATGATACGCCAGGGATTCATTCTTCTTTCTGTATACTACTTACGACCCACTATCTAAGCAATACTGCTCAATTCCAAAGTTTATCTGGTGGTCAGCTTTATCTTTGGAGCTGTCTTAGCCAGGTTTTCTTAGCCATTACCAATTTGTACTAAGGCTTCGTGTCGAGCTCAAGCAGGGTAAGAGTGAGAGTAAGATTGGGGGTAAGATTGGGGGTAAGATTGGGGGTAAGAGTGGGGGTAAGAGTAGGGATAAGAGTGGGGGTAAATGCGAGGGTAAGAGTGGGGGTAAGAAGGGTAAGAGTGTAGGTAAGGGTGGGGGTAAGGGTGGGGGTAAGAATGGAGTAAGAGTGGGGGTAAGAATGGGGGAAAAGTGGGTGTAAGAGTGGGGGTAAGAGTGGGGGTAAGAGTGAGGGTAAGAATGAGGGAAAGAAGGGTAAGAGTGTTGGTAAGGGTTGGGGTAAGAGTGGGGGTAAGAATGGAGTAAGAATGGAGGTAAGAATGGGGTAAAAGTGGGTGTAAGAGCTGGGGTAAGAAGGGGTAAGAGTAGGCTGGGGGCTGTTCAGAGCTGCTCGGAGCTGCTCGCCATTTATCGCGGATACACCCAAATCGGGCGATAGCGTGTGTGAGTCGGACTAAACCGGGCACTGAGGGGGCAGTGGAGACAGGGCCGCTGTCGGTACCAATTGGCTCAGACTGCTACACCATTGTGTTGGGGGCTATCTGAGTGTGTTCGTGCACAATGTATCACACACTGTAGCATTGACATGAACCCACTTCCAGCCCCCCACCTAAATAAGGAAAATTACATAAAAGAGTGACGCCATTGCTAGACAGCATCACATTTATTTTGTGTTGATTTGTTTGTGAAAAAAGAAAATTGCTGATGATAAGGACTGCTAATGATATGGGAATTAGTGATTGCTTAACTCTTGTCAGTTTCGAATATATGAGTCCCGATTAGTTATACAGTGCACTTCACTTCAACTCAAAAGTAACTTAGCATGGTTCGTTTTAACACTTGAGCTTTCCTAATTCTCTTAAGTTGGTAGTGTATCAGCCTTTCTGTCCTAAAATGATGAATGAGCGTTCTATTGGTGAATTATTGACTATTTAAAATAATATCTTTTGTAGATTGATAGATGTACTAATTGTATTTCATTAGTTCACGTGTAGTTTCTACGAATTTGGTTGTTGATAATACAGATTTAGCCGGCATTTGTAGCACACAATTATCTAGGTGATAAAACCTAATCTAAGCTGTCTGTAAAATTGGTCTATACTTATACAGAGGTGTACGAGGAATCAGGTGGGGATAGTATGAGGACCCAAGAGGATCAAACGTTTATGGTGGATAAAATGAGGATTTGGGGATCGACGTTATTCAGTGGTTACTTGACACGATAAACTACTAAACCCTGAAAAGGATTCCATTCAAAACGGCCCCATAACACAAACTTACCTACTGCCAACCGACCTTATTTTGTGGTATTCTATGTCCAGTTGGACTCATCGCTTCTTCCAGTCCGTCTAAAAGGTTGCTATTTCTGTTCACTATCCGCACACCGTATTCTGTATCGTGTATCTCTTTATAGCTCTATTTTCCACTTTCTATGTAGATGTCTCTGTGCATCCTGTATAAACCTGTTGCCATTGTATCCTAGCCTCGATGGCCCTCTCCCCCGGCCCTGTCACACCACCCCTACGTAAAGGATGTTTTTATCAGCCGATTCTGTTTCCGATTTTACAAATCGTCAGTCGGAATAGCGGCCTAATACAGACATGCTAAATATCATTAGAAAGGGTTTATAATCCTCTTTCAAATGATATGTAGGATACTTGGACTTTTGACATATTTTTTGCCGAAAAATCATAAATTTCCATAAAGGCGGCATTGAGAATCGCCTAGTGTAATAAAGTCTTTATAGTCCAGCACCCCTTGAATAGGGCTACAACGCGATGCCTCCCTTCCTACCGTAAACCATTTTCCTTCCCACAGTTATTTCAATAACACAGAGGGACCTGGGTGTCCCAGAGGTGTCACTTGTGTCCCGAGGCTTTCTAGGCCTCACTTAGGGTCAAAAGGCCTAGGATGAAAGCCGCCTCAGACAAATAGGAGGAAAGAAGCTATAGCTGAGCTGTAGTGTAGTGATGCACGTAAAATACGTAGATACCCTTTGATATGTTACTACGCTTTACAAATTGGAGGAGTAGGGAAAAAACCTACTACACTATGGTATTATTGAAAACTTTGATATGGTAGGATTCCTCCATAGCCCTTAAGGCGCTAGGTGATAAGCTAAGCCATCACTTTGAAGATGAAAGACGTGTATGTTATGTGTAAAAGTACGTGTATAATAGTTTTCTAAATCAGTCACATTCTCCCTGAGTCCTCTCAGCAGTGATAAAGAGTAAACCTACTGTAGGAACTGAAGGTGTTAGAGAATGCAATGATCAATAAAGTATTCTAAACCTGGCAAAAGCCTTCATTTACCCTTAGGCGAAATTCTTTTATCGGTGTACCCCAAAATACAGTACGTATAGTATTTAATTGTGTTCTCCTATTTAGATACACACATCATTTAATCAACTACGCCGTAAGAAAAACATCACCAATAGCATTAAAGTACCAATTCAAACCACCACCCAAACAATGTCTCTGCCAAGGTCCAGTCGTGATCTTGTCCTATGTGGTCAGTGCCTGGTCACTGTGAGACGACTGGCTTAGATCTGGTAACCTAAGTGACCATTAGTTGGCCAGAAGTGACCAACAGGCTGACCTGTAGGTCCTGTACCCTGCCCTCGGCCAGTGTGCCCTGTCAATCAGATTAGAACAGGAGATGTTGGTCAGACCTCGGCTTATCGACCCATAGGGAAAGGGTCGACTTACAAAGTCAAAGTTAACCAACCGACGTCCAATTAATGGTATTTCTCCGTTTGTAGCAGTAATGCCACATGGCAATAAAATTCAAGACCTCAAACTCTGGAAATTATTGTTTGGGTATGGCAGGAAGTATCTCAAAAACTGAAATCAAGATGAACTAAAGAAACTCCAATGCTAAACCTGAAGGATTGGCCAGTTGAAGGGTTATTAGAATAGAGACAAACTCTGGTATGAGCATTAGATTCGACACTCTTTTACTGAGGAATATATAAGAATTTGTTATGCTCTATGATATTACAAACTTACCATTTTATGAACTAAAGGGATATTCATCTATACATACATGCATTCTAATCTGGATGTATTTTTCATGCCAAGACATTCAGAGAGACAGACATTCGAGGAAACTTTATTAGAACCAACTAGCATGCTATGTGGCTACATGTCCAAGCCTTACATACTCCAAAAAACATAATATAAAAAGGATTTCATAGTAAACAAAGGCTATGGAAATCCAAACTGAAAGAAATGCACATAAAAAATGTTTTCCTTGTGATGTCAAACATGAATGTTGACATGTTTCCTCTGGACGGCATTTTTCCTCATAAAAAAAGCGGTTGTGACACAAGTAAAAAGTATGAAACGTGTCATGGTTTTGTTTAAGACGCAGATGTAATCAAACAAGCTTCAAGAGCTATTTATTGAACGCTGCACAATAGGAAATGACATATATGTAGTTGTAAATCGATCGAGGAGGACAAAAGTTTCTATCATTCAGTGTGTGTAAGTATTGCTACATAAATACAGAGCACAATGATAACATTCAACTTACATATCCTATGTTATACAATAAGCCTAGCAGTCAACTATGGATGGCATTGTGATTTCAAAGCAGATTTCGTTATTTTTATTTGGTATATCTTTACTTATAGTGAACTGATATTCCTCATATAAGTTTATGATTTTCCGCTATAAAGAATGGGTCATGGAATTCTATACATACATGTACTCCTTTTTCGCTTAAGTCAACACAAGGTGACTCGTTGTGGATAATTCATTTGCCTTTCGAACAACACTATAATTATAACATCAAAACTAGTAACTGTGTCAAGTAACATGAAAATCTCTTCTCTCAAGACATAACTCATGAGTAGCCCGTACTTTTGAAATGTTGTCTGTAAAATGTAGGAATAGGAATATCCAAGGTCAAATCTGTCTGTTTGTCTTTCTAGTTTCTACCTACACCACGTCGAATATCTGATATGCATTCATTTCAATACGGAAAAACTTCATAGAAATTATTACATATGCCTTTGAGGATGATGAAGAAAAAGTGTTACTGAAATGGCCCGAACAGTGAACCAAGACTTCAGCTGTCTTTGAAGCGGATAAGGTTAGGTTCTTAAATACAAGAAGGCATAGGATTCCATTAATATAGTTTTCTGCTATCCGCGATTGTGTCTCAAGTCTCATGCGCGGTAGCTATATCAACCGCGCTTCTCCGTCTCGGAAAATCTGACGTGTATACTTTTATATTACATGTCTCCGTATAAACAACTATGAACATGTAACTCCTGAAAACTGTGGGAGTCGAAAGAGCAAGTCTCGGCGAATACGTTTAAAGGTCAAGTGTTTATATGCAACTATGTATACAAGCATTAGACGTCCTTAAAGGTCACAGAGGGAAATTGTATGATACTCTGGCTGTACTCGGAGAAGAAGCGGAGCGAACGACACGAGGACTGTAGACTGCGCCACTGTACAACAGTTGTATCGATTTCTTTTGCCTTTGCTGCAAATGGAAAGATTATAGTCGTGCGTTGTCGTCAGATGAGTTGCTAAGGGGAACGGTATATGTCCTATCAGCACTACATCCTCACTGTCTGTGCAGATGCAATTACCTCCGAGACGAATATCCCATTGTTTTATCTGCTCTATGAAATTGGTTATTTGATTAAATCGCAGTCTGAGGAGTGATAATGTATTAGACCTTTTCGTTTTTAGAATATGAAATACGTAGTCCTATGACGTGGCGTAGGTTTTAATTTGATTCCCCTGTTTGTTCAATTTTCATCACCTTTAGTCGCAGTTCGAGAAAGGAAACAGGAAACTGTGATAAACTTTAATTTAAAAAAGATAACGAAAGAAGAGAATGAGACCAAGAAAGAGAAATTCGAATTGAAATAAGATGGATAACAAGTCAATGCAGGATGAGGTCCTGGATATACTCACTAAAACGCCATACATATACACGGCATTTTGTCATTTCTTCGAAGTTAAGGTTACAACCATAAAGGGCGGGTAGGAGGAGGTCAAGACCTCCAGGACCCCGACCAGTGGGCCCTTCCCTTGAGGGAAGCAGTAGAAGAGATAACAGATCGCATAGCAGAGGGGAGGCAACGCACTGCTTTATATTGTCTGCCCCGCTGTCTCCGGAGTCAATGCTGTCCCCAGATGTGTCTCCGGTTGAGCTGCTCGTGAGCAGATCAATGAGTTGCTCTGCCCATTGACCCATCTCACAAGAGGCACCCACAAAGCACTTTGACATACAGGCGCCGTGTATACCCTGCCCTATAAATGTCTCTATCCAGAGTCAAGGTCTCCAGTCTGTCGCCTTTGAGCAGATCACTGAGCTGCTCAGCTAATTGGCTCACCTCAGAAGGGCACTGAATGGGCGTTTACATAAGACTGCTTTTTAAGATACACAGCTTATATAATGGCTCCCTTGTCGCAGGTGAAATATATAATAGTATTTTCCCTCGGTCACCCGTGTCAAATCAGGTTATGACATGCCCAGCTAATAACTAACGAAACGATCTTTGACCTTTGATGATTAACATCACTCAGTGTTTCATTCTCTGCATAGGTATCAAGGGGACAGGTAAGAAACCCGACCTCAGAAGTTGTCTTTTTGAGACAGGTATACCCATGGAAATGGTAACGTTTGTAGACCTTAATACCGTTGATTGCCAAATATACTTATGGCAAAGGGAAGGTATAACCCACATCAAAATGGCAAATTGTAATGATGTAATGTGTGCTCTTTTCTGTGTACTTTTGGTGATGTGTTTATCGTTTAAACTCCTGTAAAAATATGGCTATGTGCAGCTGAACAGTATGGTATCCTTTCTAGGACATTTAGCAAAAAGTCTGCTAGACATCCATGTCTGATGCATCTTCATACACTAGCCCTCCGGGCACGGTAGGGGCTGCTACACGTTACCAACCTGCATGTCGGCACGCTTAGGTCTAAAAGTCAGGCGGTGTCAGGGGAAGTCTTGACTTACATTCAATAAGTCCCCAGCCCTTTGAGGGCTTGGCTAATCCGCATGTTGGCTCAGTTTCTCGATACATGCCCACGTTTCGGTTAGGCAACATGTGTTGTAACGTACGGGTGTTGTGATGTGGAGTAATTGTTTGATATCATGCTTCACCTTTCACATCAGATACAAGCCATTACCGGTACTGAGAACAATGTAGGCTAATGAGGAGGTCGAGGACGAGGAATGGAGAGGTTGTATTTTTCAACCTTTTCCTTGCACCACCACATAATATATATTAGAATTACAGGTGACAACATGTCAGACATAGGACAGTCGGCATAATAATTATGCCACGTTTGACTTAATACTATAGTACGATGAACTTAAGTACAATTGTATTATGATAATCAAAACTAACATTTTTATTGAATATCGGCAGTTGGATAGTGGTGAAATCATAATTATATCCAAATTTGTGGATATTTCATAAAATATTTTTGGTTATACAGACATTCAAAATGTGAGATACAAATCTTTAATAATGTCTTACGACATTGGCATATAGAGAGCATGGACAGGCCTGAGCGCATTGGTCATTTTACCTCTGTCTGTAGACCTGTGTGTGTGTGTGTGTGTGTGTGTGTGTGTGTGTGTGTGTGTGTGTGTGTGTGTGTGTGTGTGTGTGTGTGTGTGTGTGTGTGTGTGTGTGTGTCTGTGTCTGTGTGTCTGTGTGTGTCTGTGTGTCTGTGTGTGTCTGTGTGTGTGCGCGTGTGCACGCGCGTGTCCGCACATGCGTGTGTCTGTGTCTGTATGTTGTCTGTCTGAATTATGTGTTTATGGAGGTCTATTTTCTCATTCATTTTCCATAATACAGATCTCCCTCTGTTCTTCAATAAGGCACCACCAAGAAATACTGCAAATTGAAATATTAATCGGTGTTGTATCGGAAATAATTTATTTCCTCTTTTTTCCATCTTTCTCCCACGGCAGTATTTTGATGACCCCTGTGACCGCGGACCCCACCGCTGGGTTCTGGCGGCATGTTGGGCTGGCTAATGACCCCCTGATGACGACCAGGCCCATGTCGGGGGTCAGGACCCCATGCAGACTACTGGCAGATTACAAGACGCCTTCGGAATTCGGAGGCATTTTTTTCAGACCACACATCCACCAAGGTGAAAATAGCTTTTTCCCTAACATGAATAACCTACCATAGTGCACAATTTCCAATATAGTTCTAGGACTGTATGTTGATGACGCCGTTTTGCTGTGGCTGCAGTAAATTACACGTATTATATGTAAGAGATATTCAATTAAAACTATATCCATCGCTATCACAAAATAGCAGTAGATATGGGAATAAGTGCGTTACTAGCTTTGAATAGGAAAATAATCTATATTTTATTTCTCGAATAATGTTAAAAAAGGTACTCGTTGTATTTGACCTAAACAATTAACATAATTTGACCTTTTTATGAGAAAGTGAGTACTTTTTGAGTTTGTGCTTAATCGGCCGCCAACAAATAAAGTTGTCTATGTATTTCTGGCTGAAATAAGAATGACCAGAAAAATGGTTTGCGTCTTTTAATATAGGCCTAGCACTTGTTTTCAGAGTTTTGTGTCGCATCATAAAGTACAACATAGGTTTCGTTAGGATCATGTGGATAGATCGACCTATGACTTTGTTGAGAAGTTAGCAGGATGTGTTATAATGGATTACTATTTCTTGGGTAATCTTTTTCTTTGTTACAGTATAATTCTTTTTTATGCATGCTCATGTTGCAAATTAAATAATTTTTAGGGGTATTTAGCTACAAGAACAATAATAGTCAGCCCTCCTGCCCATTGATATAGCCCTGACGTGGTGCCTATTAACAAATGACCTATTGCTGGAGTAGTTACCTTAACGCTTGTCAGAACCCCTCACCCTTAAAATCTACCTTGTGACATCTTGATGACAAGATCTTCTCGACATGCATCCCTCGTTGCTCCCATTGCCTGCCCTCAATTGCACCTGATGCCCGAAGTCTTCTGACCTTACACAAAGGCACTGAGGACACACCCATGTGTATATCACCTTCTGTTTGATCTCTCATCTCCTAAGGATGAGAGCGTACTATGTAGGCCATACAATTAGATTTGTACCGGATTCAGCAATACACACGTTCTTAACCCACCAAGAGGTTTCAGTTTTTCACTTAAGAATTTAGTTTGAAGACAAAGTTCTGTTTGAAAGAAAGCCTTAACTTTTCAGCGTCAGAGTTCTTTATCAACACAGTCACTTAAGGACTTACCATTAAGTACCGGTATGTACAGAAAGAGAGGTGGGGAGGCAGAATTTCTTTTAAATGTGCGTCTGTTCCTGATTTGTCCGTTGCCTACTTTAGCCCGTATGTTTCCCAGTCAAGTAATCGTCTCCCCCAAAACGTACAATTTGTATTTATGATACATTTTGATAAGCTGAGCATAAATGTATAGGGCAGATCATAGAAGCACTTTGATTATGGAAGGTTTTTACGACACGTCTCCTAGGCAGCACTCTTAAATTCTTATGTATCAGTCACCTTTTTTCATTGAACCCCAATAAAGGCATGGACAAAGATGAAGCAATGTTTCCCAGACAGTGATGCAGTTTACACAGCATAAATATTAAAGACTTGAATACCATATGCTAAGAGAAAAGACATTTGGAGTAGAAGGATTGATCGCTTTTTCCTTAAGGAGGCAAAGTACCGGGTTGTTGTTGCGGAAACAAAAAGAAAGACTTTTTCGTTCATTTTCCATTTCCCCATCGCCTTAAGTGCTCACGCAATCGTGACATTAATGTAGAGTGTCTAAGCAGACATTTGACACTCTGTTTTTCTCATATATTGATAAAGCTCTTGTTCAAGGCGGTATTCTGATGTAGATACTCTTTTTATAATGCAGAAATATAATGCCCTTCCAAAGAGATGAGTCCAAAACAAATGAAAGATCGAATCTCATGTCTAAAATGACGGCTGTGCATTGCTTCATTAGAGGAGGAAATTAGCTTACAAGTCACACTTTCCTTTCCTATCATGAACTTGTATCTTATCCGAAAAGTGCTGCTTGTGGATTAATTTAATAGAATCAGTCAGTGTGGATATTGCGATTAAGCTTATGTCGCTATTGCAAATTGCAATTGATTTGTCAAACGATATAAATAATCATAAATCTTGGTACAATAGCCCGCATGTATACGTATAGAACACCCATCAATCATTCTTAAGATGTCCAAAGTATAGTGCATTTAAAAGGTATATTGTGATTATCTTTCCTCTTTGAAATCAAAATTTTGCATTTTGCTTCTCTTAAAGAAATCTGAATTTGGATGTCCATTCCTATGGTGTCTATACGTCTTGTATGTTAAGCTCACCTTAGAAGTACATTTCCTAGATGAAGGACTAAAAACACAACGGCTAATTAGTTGCCACACAGTGTTGTAGCCATAAAATTAATTTGCACATGTGATGGTAATTGTCTCAGCTAGGGTAAAATTACCATAACATGGCAATTGCCCTCTGGTGTTAATTACTCTGAGGAAAACATGTTCAGAATGGAGTTGCCCAAGAAGTAGTTTCTTTAAGAAGAAGTCATCCTAAACCCTAGAGAGTTAGATGTCAGAGGGACACTTGACCTGTTGAATTTATCTCAGAATTGGATCGCCTCAGCATAGTTTTCCTATGGATCAGTTTCATACCAGAGAGCAATTGCTGGGTGACCGATGTATAGACTGAAATTGAAAACGAAATTGATAAGCCATCTCCAATATCAATTCAAGCCATAAAAATTTGAGAGAAAATCATCAGTGTTATAGCAGCTTCGGAAAAAATATAATATAGGTATTATGATATGTATCCCTCTGAACTTAAGCGTCTTAGTTTTCTAAGAGTATTGAAGAGTTATTAACTGGTGATGATAGTTCAACCACAGAGGTAGATAATGGGATGTTCTTTATACATGTTACTTTGCATTGCTTATTCATACTTGTAAGTCTTGATTGAAGAATCATAATCCAAGTATTTGAACAATGACTTAACGTGATACCATAAATGATGTGAAACATTTTAAGGTACTGAGTTATGTTGTCTTTGCTGAAGAAAAATAATGCATTATATGTAGAATAAAGTAAAACATGAATAGTATTTTGATGTTAACACTACGAGGGGGGGGGGGGGGCCCAATTGACATATGGGGCCATTGGTCGATTTGTTGATTAGCTGATGGGGGTGGGGGTAGGGATGGGAATAGTTCCAAAGTTGGGGCCAATAGTCTTATGGGCCAATAGACCATACATCTTTGGGAAAAGCTACTATCACTATTTCTGAAAATGTAGTACACTCAGTATGATAATTAATATGATGTTCATTATGATGACTGAGGTGAATTATCAGTGAAAAATCAAGCCTGTATGGCAACAACTGTAGAGAGGGTATTTCACTCACCTAATGAGTTATTGACCGTTTTTGCAACTTGTCCATGCTTTGAAGAAACATGATACATTATCATGAAACTCAATCAACGTTTCTGAAATGCATGCTACGGTCTCATCGATCTTAAGTCAAAGCCATATGCTGTCACTATCAGTAACACTTTTTTATCAAACCTACAAAGGTAGAGAAGTAATACCAGTGATTGGAATCACATCTAACAAATCAGAGTTCGAATCACCTTTCATCCAGCCTCATCAACTGGAATCTATTTCGTAGTTTTATATTTTGAAGGTGTGGTAGATACTTCATACTTGGCGTTAAGTTACCAAAAGAGTATATGAGAGGGTGGCTTAAAAATTAAATTGGTAAAGGAAGAAGTATGAAAGGTAGTGCAGACCTCGTGAACATTGACGGATCGAATTGTTTATTCAAAAAAGCCGTTGATTTGTCTGCTTCTGATTTCTCTGATGTGATATTTTGATTCATTGATTGAGAATAATTACTAACTTTCAACATCCTCTATCAGGTCTTTTCGCTTTCTTATTAATTTGATATAAGTGAAACCATGTTTAATAGGCCCCACCCACGCTGTGTTCAGTACATACATATTATATGCTTATTTATACATCAGAGACAGATCTTAATAGAACCCACGTATACCGAATAGTTATTCTTGTAGCGTTTTAAGACTTCGTTCCGTTCTTTGAAACTGCAATGTCAGCAACTTCTAATGTTTGATGCAGCCATTGAATGATTTTGAAGGAAAGTGGTGACATTTCTCACCATTCCCATTCAGTTTTGAATTATTTAGTTTTGTTCACATCTCAGTGAATCGTTTTGTCTTAATAGATTGAGAATCTTTGATAAAATGAGCTATGGCTACCCTGCTCTATAGACGCCAGTGGAAGAATAATTAAGGGCATAATCCATTAGCAGGTTGGCAAAGGTGCTACTTAGAATATAATGTGTCAGGTAACTTAAGCGATTGCGTCTTCGAATTCGTTTACAAACATAAGCTTACAAGCAATAGTTTTCAAAAGAATTAATGACGTACTTAACTTTTAACTGATCCTCTTGAGGAGGACAACAAATCACTTAAGCATTAATGCAGTCTCTTTACAAAAGAAGTCATGAATTTATAACTGATAGTCGCGATGAAGACTCTGCGATAATACAGATTCAATCTTCCCTTGATATTTATGATTCGAATGGACCCTCCTATGTCAATGTTTTAGTGAGGATGTTGCGACAGCCACGCCTATAAAAACAAGCTGATGGTAGAAATTAGTATTCAATAATTGGCATATTTCCATATTTGTGTAAGAGTTAAGATTCAGAAGAATGAGGCACACCTAATAAATGATGGTCCAATATTGTGAAAGAATCAAGTGTACTTAACCCGCTCTGTATTGCATAGAATAAAACAAGGGAATTCTGAGCACCCAAAAGCTGTGACAAAATGGTAGGTTTAACCCTTTCACTGCCAGATATATCACAATGTAAGTGATATTTACTGAAATATTGCCCAAAATACAAAAATTAGTGCATAAATTCCCTAAAACTCAAATTTAGTTTAGATTCTTCAGATGAAAAGTTTTTTTCAATAATTTTGATATAAACGTTCCAAATGTTGGCACTGTGCCAATGAGGCAAATTTCTTGTGTGGAGTAATTGTTCTTTCTTTTGTAATTTGCAGGTTACCATGGTAACCGATAAATCATAAAATGACTATGACACTGTTTATAAAAATAACATGAAAACATTATCTTTTTTGTGCAAAAGACAGTTTGTGATTATCATAAATGAAAGAAAAGTTAGAGCAAATTGAAAATTATGTCATTTACATAAATTCACCCATTTTTCATGATTTTTTAATTAGTATGGCAAATTCAAATGTAAATACACTGTTTATGGTTTCTGGAATCGCAATTCTAACATTTTTGGGTGACTTGATAGTCTGATGTTCAAACACCTGTATCTCTGGTTCTAATTGGAATATCTGAAAAATTCTTTCAGATTCTGAAAGCATAATTTGCATTCTTTCAATGGTGTTCCTATGGGATTTTACTATAGGGCCCCATATGAGGCCTCTGGCAGTGTAAGGGTTAAGATATTATGTTCGGGTTGTATGTATTGCTGCCGCCGGTACAAGGTTTGGACGACTACACTTTTTGGAAATGTGTTATACATTCATAACACATCTGCCGGAAACTGTGAAAAATAGTTAGAAATTGGCATCACTGTACTGCAGCATAGAAATGTATGAGTAACTATTTGACCATCTAGCATTTTCGTCATTTTGATGGTGCCAAATCTGTTTTTGTGACTGTTCTTTTTAAAAAGCAAAGATTTTCTCGAACTTAAGAGTTGATGGTAAACTTAGACTGTTTTTTAGTGTTTTTATGCTAACCCCGTAACATAATGTGACCACTAGGGAGTGATTCGGAGATCTGTAGAAGGTGGGGAAACGTAACTTTCTTGTTTCACACACACACACACACACACACACACACACACACACACACACACACACACACAAATGCGCATCACAGAACCACTTCTTAATCCGTCCCTATAGGCACATTCAGAACAAACTCTGTTCTACCAATTCTTGTTCCTTGCTGCGTCACTTGTTTAAAAGAAATGTTGCAAAAACTGAGACTTCTTTGTTTAAACAAGATGATGCTTTGGGGATCAGGAATTATCGTGTTTTTCTTTGTGTGCACTTCCCAGCGACTCAAGTGGTTGTAATCTATAGGACTTTTTCTTCAACCCTTCCCTGGTGGCATGTCTGGAACTAAGGGAAGTCATATCGGCGACCAAATCACGTGGTTATCTCGAGAGCTAAATACTGTTCACTAACCCCAGCGGTGGCGCCATCGCGCGGACGATTGGAGACGCAGCGAACCGTTCTAACGGATGTTTAGCCAATATATCACGCTGACTAAGCATTTCCGCTCAGTTGCCTTGGCTACGGGCCCGTCCTGGGGGAGGAACAGACAAAACGTTTTGTTTCTCTCCCCACAAGTGGCTTGGCAGCGATAGAACCATGAAAGAGCAAATTGGGCGCGAACGTAGTCAAACAACAACCCCCCAATTGGCACGCTTTGCATGCTTTTATGGAGGGACGGCATGGCTTTATCCTATAATGTCCTTTTGGCTAGATAATAATTAGCAGGCACAGGATATTCATAACTGGTTATCCGGGTTTTGCCGCACGTTGATTTTATTCGTGTTTGTCGAATACTGACTCTGATTCAAAAATTGACTCACCGTTTTAGGTTAGAACTAATGACATTGCACACATTTTGTAACCACAGGCAACTGTAACCAGTCTTTTTTATTTCAAGATTCATGTATCAGTTCCATCGTACATTCTTTGAAAAAGGATGATATATGAAATTGGGGATGCTGATTAAAGTATATTATCAAAGCTTCATTGGGAACGTTGGACATCACTTTTTTTGATTTACAGATGCCTTGTAAATATCATAACCTCGGCTAGGTATTCGCTGGACAAGTGAACATTGCACAATTTGAACGCATGATTTGCAGCTGTTAGGCAATATGCTGAGGAGGTGATTACAATGAACATTATTCTAGGTGTGACCTCTGTGAATTAACGAGAAAGTAATGGGATATGTATACTGATTAACTATTTTAATTGCCAGCATATCCAGACACAAGAACACGATTAGAAGATTTCTATTTTCTCTAAGTAGCAATCTTAATCTATATTGAATGGCGAATATTCTGGTACACTGTTCTTACTTCTATTAGTTCTGTTTAATAAATGAGGAGCAGATATTCAATGAACTTGGCATGATTATTATATTCGTTCTTCGAGCAGTTAGATAGATGTGGCAGGATAAGTGTGGCTTGAATACGGAAATATATACGTATCCAAATTGTTGATTATTGAGCACCTTTGCACACAATAATGATTTTAAATACAAGCTTAATTTGAAGTTTCATGGTGTAAATTCCATGATCCATCAGGAGTGATTAGAAATAAGGCTATAGAACTTGCGAACCAGGATTACATATAATTACATGATTCTGAAAATGATCACGCCAACTTGGAAAATGTATCAAAGAAACCTCATTGAAGAAATTGGAATTATATATATTGTTGAAAGTTCGAGGTGGGTGCATCTATCAGATAAACCTTCACATAAGCATATACACTTACTTCTATATGTACTTACAGTAAATTGAGTTCACAGTTGTCGTACAGAAATGCTATAAGTAAACTGACGCCATGACTATAGAAATCGCCCACCGAGCCTTGTCTCTTATATGACAGCATTGTCATTTACTGTCAAATAGCAACTACTGAAAACACAATATTAGAAATTGTACGATTCTGTTCTGGTGTGTATCAGATTCGGATTTTGAAAGAAATAGTATATCTCCAACTGAGAACGAACACATAATTATTGGATTGCACGTACGACAGTAATACTTTCAGTTCACTAAAATTTAAAGAAATTTACTGTATACTAATATGTCCTGACTCCTGAGACAACTGCCAAAGTCCATATACTACTTACAACATCTAATAAAATGTAAAACGATTACATTCACAGTGGGATAAATCTGGGATTTTCTTTCAATATTTCCACCGTTCAATGTCTACACTATTCTTCCATACGCCCACTGAAACTTAGGTTGTTCTCTTACCTTGTACATTGTAAGGCAATATAAGGAGAAATGTTTGATATGAAGCTTCAGTTTCTTACTTTTATATTTATGTGATCCTACTGAGACTAAAATTACGTATTCATATTACTGTCGCGTATGTAAGAACTATTAATCATTATGAAACTGCATTGTTATCATTTTCTTATGGCAAAATTCCTAGTATCTCAGGTTTCATAACCTGTTACAAAACCACCGACATTTTTAGGTAATGAACCTACAGTAATTATCATGGTGGCCTTATTTGGATGTAACATAGACATATATAAGATCTTATGTATCTCTATGGATGTAATTATATTACTGCAGCATCACGTACTAGCCGATATGTGGTCACGATGAATGCCACCCTTTACACCACACAGTCATAGTTCCTAAGATCTACTTCCTCAGAATTTCTCCAGAATTTTCCTGAAAATTACCAGAAATTTATTGGAAGCGAAAAGTTTCTAAAGTCAACAAATTATAAAAAAGAATTAATGAAGAAACACGATTCGCAATGCTTAATAAAGAAACGTGGTAGGCTTTCATTTGATATGATGATAGAGCATATTGCTATGTTGATGCATCTCCAACTTGATGATAATAAAGCATGAGAAAAGTCAGAAAGTATCGGGACAACGGCTGCTTCAGGGAAACTACCCATGGACGGTTATCAGGTTATGGCCGATTTGGGATCTAAAGAGAGCCAGGAATACAAGGTACAAAGTCATAAAGTACTAAAGATAATGATTTCTTTGTTATATCTAATATTAGATAATGCTTATAAAAGCTGGTAATAGAAAAATAAATCTTTCACCCGATGAAGGCCCTAACGGGTCGAAACATGTCGATTCGCTGCTATTAAAGACCAACCAGTCTGCAAAAACGTCATTGGATTCGGTGTGTTATAACATCTTCATTCAAAGAGCTCTCTTTTAATTGTACAGTGCTATTACACACATTAATGTGAAGTAAATTGTTTATTTTTGCAATATGAGCCATATATGTGAAGGTAAACCGCCGCGGAGACGGAGGTTATGCTATATATACCTCCGAGGCGTTAGCCGAGGAGGTATATATAGCATAAGCTCCATCTCCAAGGCGGTTTACAATCTTATACTACGTCCCATACCATAAGATACATATTTTGAGGTGGTCAGAACCATTATGAGAAACGATATATATATATATATATATATATATATATAGTAGGCCTACTAGGACTACTAGTACCCTTAGTTTAGTATAAGTTCTGCACATACACCGACCAAGGATTTCAATAGTACAGTGGATAGGGTGACGGACTCACATGCAAGGGGTCCGGGGTACGAATCCCATGAGGTATGAGTTTCCTTTTTCTGTGTTTTAAGGGAATGTCGTCCCATTGTATTTTGAGGTCCTTATGTTTAAAATTACTCTTACTGAAATGTTAAGAAAACTATTGTACAAGCACTTCATTATTGTTCTTTCAAATCCCTGAATCTTATTCAAAAGAAATGTTTGTGTACTATCACATTAATAGGCCTACACTGAATAAACCAGATGTCAGATATGGCATTGAACACCTGCCTCAATAGGGTAGTGGTTAGGCTCTGGGACTCCCAAACATAATGTCAATGGTTCGATCCTGGGCTGTGCAAAATCTAGACTGAAACTTTTCAAAATTGACATAAAGAATTGGGTAAATTCCTCACATATCCTCCTGCGGAGGTTTACCAAATAAACCTCCTCCGGAGGTTTATCAAATAACTTCCGCCGGAGGTTTACCTGTGCTAGTAAACCTCCTAGAGTGGTCAAAGAGAAGAGGTTACGTTCAGAAACCAACTGGCTGAACAATAGAGTCAAGGGACGGGAGTAGTATAAGTGATACTAAACCGACTCAAAAGATCAAAAAGTTAATTTTGGTTAGCAGCACTATTCTTGGCGCAAAATAATTCGGAGGTTTGAATGTGATTAAGCACAGGGGAAAATCTAATTGCTGTGTCTTCATTATGAATGACTTCCCAGACATTATAACTGCTGATGCTAGACAGCACGCGTCCCTGGCCATCCACCAATCATTCGAAATGTCTTAATATTACATTCAAAGACACTAAATAAGGTCTCTGAGTCCCAGTTATAATTACCACACCATTACTGAAGACGCTCAAGTAAAGTTAATCTGATAAATTAAGAAACGTTAATAAAGTGAATTGGGATCAGATTAAAAGTAATTTCTTCTGGATTTTATCCGAAGGAAACCGTGCAAATCCCATGGTTCTCATCATCAATTATTAGTTTACTTGGAATTTAATATGAAGGATCAGTCTTTGGTTCAATACATAGAGCTTTATGAACTTATCAAGGGTTAGAGATGTGAGAAGTTCTAATACTGATGTTGTTTCTTTATAGAATCAAGGCCTGCTTTCTGTCGGGCATTTTTCCTTAACCTGTGCCATGTTATAGACGATATTGAGAAATGTGGAACACATCCGGATGATTAGATAGAAAATTGTTTTTTCACCAATGATAATTAACTTACTCAATTTCTATATATCATGATCAACTTTCTGATGAGTATATTATAGTATTTACACAAGAAGAAACTGCTAAAATGGGGAGATTGTGCTTTGGTGCTAAGAACGTGTCTAACAGTGCGTTCCAATGTAATCTTGAGACAGTCATCATAGGCCCTGTAATTATATATTATACTTGGTTATAATATAATGTTAAGAGGTGTTAGCCCAAATGTCATCAAGAATTACATTTGTGATGAGATAAATATCACAAGATAAGATTTCCCTAAATCTAGATTAACGTTTGCTCCAAAATTGATCAATCTTATCTGATCTTAACATTAACCTCGGGGTATCAATTATGCTGCTAGTTCGAATTATTATAATGAGGAAATTGCTCAATGTTACTGGACTCAACCATTTTAGTTGTTAATATCACATGACCTTAAAAGGACAAATCAGATGTTATGGATCTTCCTAGCTGCCTTTAAAAAGTGACTGTTGTTGGAAACTAAATCAGTGTCTTCTTTTGTGCTTAACTGTTAACACCTGCTTGCTATTCATTTGACTTCAGGATATAGCATTTCGAAGGAAGATGACACCCTAGGACATGCTCGGAAGTGAGCCTAGGGCCGGCTTTAACTTTTTTATCACTACACCTGAGGACAAGCCAAGCAGCAGGTTCAGAGGTTGTCCCTTACATGAGTTAAGCTCGATACGATACTCAAAAAAATCAGATCAGATACTCAAATATATTATCCCATAAGAACACAAGATCCCAAGATCCCAATGACCCCCTTACCTTAACACGAGGCCTAGGCTAAAGCCAAAACCTGAGCTCCAACCCAACTCCAGAGCTTTACCTAGTAACTTTCCCCCAAGTTTTGATACACAGGTTAGGCGTTTACACTTTCTTTCACTTTTATGTATAAAATATCAATCCATTTTTTGATAAAAAGAAAATGACCATTCAATGAGAACTACTAGAGAAAATAGATTTGCTTGAAGTTTAATATTAAACATGGCAACCACAACTCAATTTGAAAATAAAAGGAAAGAGTAACACCTTCTTTTTGAATTTGAAAATAATTATCAGATAGATACGACCTGAGCATCTATATACATGAGAAGTATTATACATTCTCCAACGTACTAAGTGAATCAACCTTAGTCAGCTTTATAGATAAATCAAAGTGCTGGATCTACAGTAATTAGTTTTTACAAGATATACATCTTGCTGAGATGTGTTAATATAGAAACAACCTTGTCTATCTGTACCTTTTTATTTTTCCGTTAGTTATGACACAAACAGTCTTTGTTTGTGACAGTCTACCATCCGTTAACTCTCCAGATTGGCCAACAAATAGGCGTAGTATGTCCGTTTTTACAGCTCTTGTTTACCACACTGTTGGCCTAATGACCAGATGAGCTAATCCTGAGCAGCTCATGTAAATGGCAAACGTTGTGATGTCTGTTCTTCTTTTTGTATAGTTATGACGCCAGCAGCTTATTACTGATCTAAATCAATAGTAAATTCTCTAACCTCTTCTTTGTAACAAACTCCATTTGCGTTGGTTCCTTTACCATCCCGTGTAGTTTTGTTTCACGGCTATACATAATCGTTGTGTTTTGAAACACTTGTGATTCAAGCTTTGATCGCCAATAGTATGATTTTCAGTAAAATATTATCACGCCTATAGATTACCTTCGTTGATGGGTCTATGCCAGTAAAGGAGGCTTTTATATGTACATAATTAAACCACTAACAAGGCCAATATTTCCCAGAGTTCGCCGAAGCCCAATTAGTCTGCTTCATTAAATTATTTACTAATCCGAGGGTTGCAGCTTTATGCCAACAAAGCCTCCAGGGAAGAGAAGCATGCATGCAGAGCAAGTTGTAAGTAGGACACAACAAAAATAAATCCAAGTATCGAAGTAGTATTCCCTAATGGTTTAATTAATAATCAACAATTGCTGGCTGCAAATTGTTGATATTGCAAGAATGTTTTAATCCACTGAACTATTCATTATTACTCTCATAATAAACTATCTGTTTCCAGAACCAACGCCCTCGATGTATCAAGTTTCATTTGACTCGGGAGTAAATAAACAAAAAATAACAGAAATCATTCACTTGATTGCTTTGTTATTATTATTTATCGGTCACCATTTAATATCGATACAGCCGTCTTCTTATCTGAAAACATTATTTTGGGTGGTTGATAACCCAGTTACTAAAAACATTCAATCCTAATAAATTTGGCGAAGACTTGTGATTGAATGATTATTTGGATTCTCTTAATTATGGATCAATGATTGCTTGCATTATTCATTTTCATCCTTTAGCCCCTAAACTGTCTCATTTGATAGGGGCCAAAACTGTAAAAAAATGATTATCTTAGTGTTTTACTATTACCCGAACCTAAGAACAAGGACGTGTTCAGATTAATTTAAATCTACACTGGTATAGTCATTCAAAAGTCCTGAATACAGATCATCTGTCAATTTCTTTCGACATTTCCAACATCATCATAAAAATACCTTGAATATTTACTAGATATTTGATTTAAAGAGATGTGGTATTTTTAAAAGCTGAAATATTTCATCGAAGCTTTTCAAAAAAAATCGAAACTGGCAATTAAGAGTTTATTTGAAAGCAGAGACGTTGTATTTATAATGTTTATAAAGACACTTTCTCATTCGGTAAACGTCAGCAGAACAATTAAAGGATAAAAAGTCTTATTTTAGCCCGTAAGGGCCATCAGATGACAATTACTTCCCTTATGGATTTATCGAACAGAAGTAGAAAATGGTTGTCATGTTTCTTTTTTAATTTGTAATTTCCCCGTTAGGAAGGCAAATTAAACCACAGAAATTAAGATGTGTGCATGGAAACACTAGCCAAGAATCATATTGAGTTCAGTTCTGATTAAAGATAGTCATAGTTCCTTATCTTAGCCCAGTTATTCTTGGTTTTGTACAAACATCGGTAAATTGAAGGGAGCCAAAAGCAATGTTGGGTCAACATTTTTGCAAAATATATTCTATGGCCATAACCAAGGCCTGTGGTAAAATATAGACTTTGAACAAAGACTTAAGTTACATCAAAATACATTAAAACTTTTACCTGGTCAATTTTGGTGACCCACCGAATTGGTTTGTTTAAAAACATTGCTGTCTTCAGGCATAAATGACTGGAGTACTACAGAATTCAAATGAAGTTATAGTTAGTTATTGCACCAATGGCTAAAGGTAGACTCTTGAAATATATATTTTATAGTCATTTAAGTTTGCAAAATTGTGTCATATTGTAACGTACCATTGCTTTTGGCTCTCTTTAAGCCATGGCAGGTAGGCTGCAGGGATTTAATTGATATTGTATATATTCTTCTATGTTCAAACATGGATTGCTTGTTATTTCCCATACCTGCTCTATTATTCTCAATCATGTACGTTACCAGTTAATAATAGTCAGTAAATTAGGCATGTGGGGTGGTGAAGTGGTTAGAGTGTCTGCCCGTTGTGCGGGCGGCACGGGTTCAATCCTGGGCTGGGGTGAGCTGGCTACTGTACCCCTCTACATGTCTCCCAGTGGCAACAACTGGGTTATCAAAGGTCTCTGGTAGACCACGGTTGTTGTGTGTATGGCCCTGTCTATGGGACCAGGCACATTAAAGAATACCTGCCTCGGTAAATGTGTAGGAGAATGGTCTCTATCTTCTCATAGATTTGATCATTCCATAGATACAATAATCCCAGACACAATTGTCAAACTCTGTTCTCGCCGTGATATGACCTTAGATGTTGCTACGGCGTTAAACCCCAATAACTAACCTAGTCAGTATTTTAATACTAGTCTTATACCATTAGAAATATTCCCGCATCTGTAATTGCCAATAATGTGTGCTAAGCTGACACAAATAAACCTTTTTATTCTCTTCAGATGATTATGACATATTCATGAATAGCAAATATTACTTTTAACAAAAAATACCCAGCATGATTAGCCTACACAGATGAGGAGGATTACAGCGCTGATATGCTAATCCAAATGACCCAGGTTTCGTTCCCAGCCAAGTTTTATGGATAGTGACCTTTTTTTTTATCGATTTTTTAAATGTAAAACTCAAGCCTTCTGAGTGGTGGCCGGGACCCTGTTTAATATGAGCGCCCTACCCCTTTCTAAAATTTCTGGACCCGCCCCTCCGTGTAATGTGCATCATACTTCTAGAGTATGCCACTACTAACCAAAGGCTGTAGATGTGTTGGATTATGTTCCCTATGCCAAAATATCCCCAATTCCTCTTCGGATTACTTAGAGCATGCACTAACCCAGGAAATACTGGCCTCGCGTCGATAGATGGTAGTGTGATGTGTACTGCTGCATGATAATGTGGAAGGACTGCTAATTGGCTGAACATCAAAAATACCTAAAATAATATCAAAACAAATAGATATGGACAAGTACTCAGCGCATCAGTGCCTTAAGACACATCTCCTTTAGGCTTTGCCTTTGCTTGATTAAACCATGCATCGCAGGAAGTGATCCAAAAGCGGAAGATTTGCATGAGAGATGTAAAAAGAACTAATGCATTACGCATTTTGCGTTATTGTGTCTTAGTCCATAAATGTTTACTATGTGTCCTTGTTACAACGACATTGTTTTTTTGTCTATGCTTGTCTACGTGACAAAAAGAATATACGTGCACTAGAACATTATGTGATACCACGTACACAGTAAGCTTCAAATCCATATGTCTTTACACTGTTCTCATTAATTGACTCTGATAAAATCTTCATCTTGTAAAATTACCTTGCGAACAAGTTGTTTGTCGGAGTGGAGAAAAAGTTTCTTTTTTGACTTCACAGCCGGTCATTGACTCACTTTATCCTAACAGCTACAATTAAAGAGTGAAGCTTTTAAACCTCAAGCTGTTGCCCTCTAGTTTCCAACCAACTACCTAGGCAGTTGAACCATTCGTACTCCAACGCCACCCTGCCTGTCGCTTCTACCAGTCAACTCCAATTCAAGTTCTCAGAGTACATTAACCAGGCAGACAGCCAGAACTGGAGTCATTTTTGCTAATTCAGCAAAAACGTAAATGCTGCAGTTGTGTTCCGCTTGACTGCCACTCTAGCAGGGTTTCTGGTTATTTGCTGGTGCCATATTGGAGGTACTATGAGGCACTCAGACTAATGGTGGCTGCGTTACTTTGCTTTTTTCTCTCGAAGTTCAGAAGCTGTAAAACAAAGCAAGACGCATAGTTGTTTTTAAATTAAATTAATGAAAATTAATTCAGCTAAATGCTGATATATATTGAGTGCTGATCTTTGATGTTCTAATGTTCAAGATCATGTCAAACTTCCCACTGTTCAGTTTCACATTTAAAGTAAATTGGGACATATTTTGCGTCCATAAATTTGCCAATGAGGACAGGGACGAACAAGCGGTACACCCCCCGCCCACCTGTGTTTTTCATTTCGGAATCGCCCAGACTGACGGTCGCTAACAACTCTGAAAGCACGGAAGAACAAACCCTCCATTCCATGCTTTCACATCACATATTTATAAGTATCGAAAACTATGTGTTTTCTTTATGTACGTGAAGCTATAAATTGATAAAGTAAAAGGAAAACACTTGGTCATTTGCTTAAATATTACAAGTAAGACTCAGTTATAACAATATCATTTCACCTTTATACTCTATTTTGGCTGTTGATACACAATTTAGTTTATCATTTTCGGAGTTTTGATTTGAATGAGGCCGCCTTTGCATTTCTGTAAAATAGAATTCATAATGGAACATCTAACTCAAAACTTAATAATATCATGTCAGGTGTTGTTTAGCAGCCATCTCTCCCCCCGAATGATGGTCTTATTTCTCACCTTTTCACTCTGTTTTGTCTTTCTCATTTCTCATTTCATCGTATTCACCTTTTCACTGTGTTCAACCCGCCCGTGCTTTTCTATAAAACGTCCGTCCTGTTTTTCCTAACCGCAGGTCTGAATTTGATTCTTTTTACTGATTTATTTTGTTGTTGAAATAATTATATAGTTAATTTACAACAAAAGTTAAGAGGAAAGGAAAACAAGTTCTTGCTATCCGTGTATTTGTCTAGAAAATAGCTTATCCCTAGGTAATTTGCGCGTTGTGCTGTCGGTGGTATTATGTTTCCTCATCTGACTTTCACATTTCAGATTTAATGCACCTGAATTTGCCTTGTCAGTATTGTGTGACATTCAATTCTATAACATCCCCTTTTAATATATTAGGTTTTATTTCGAAGTATGACAAATCCGACAGCACTCCAGAGGAGCTTAACTTTGGAGCAACTATGAATCCTCTGAGTGCAATAGTTAGAGATAAATGTAGAAGACTCCTAAATGTTAAAGGACCGGTTCACACTTTAAATCCTATCACAACTACCTGTAAAATGATTTCTGAGATATGTTTAAGTGGTCAAGGTTTACTTGTTGAACGGTAGCGTCAGTAGCTCTGGAGGCTTCAAAGATAAAGTTATTAAGCGAGAATAGATGATATCTAAGAATAATAATTGTGACCAGCCGAGGGGAAAGGGTACTCTGTGCGGGATTTGACATTAAAGTGATGTTGTAGAGCATGACATTAGCTTTAAAATGATATCAAGCATGTGCAAATCCAATAATCATTAAGGAAGTTGTGGGCCCTTAAACCTAATACTCTCAGGGTCCTGGAAAATGAGGAAATGCTTAATTTTCTTGTACTATTTTATTGAGATTTTGCATAAATTATCATTAATTATCATAATTGTGAGTAAATATTCAAAAACCAAATTTTATTTATTATTTTTGAACGAAAAGTGATAAATGTATTCCATTTTCAATGTAGAGACCAGAAAATTATAGTTTCTCATAGTAAATACAATTTTAGGAAAATCTCGTGAATTTTAGTTTCCATGGCAACCAAATAGAATGAATTCAGTGAATTACCATATTAAAACATTCCATTGACATTCCAAATATGGAAAGATTCCTTCATGATGGAATGTTTTAAGTATGGGAAATGAATTCTACACAAAAAGTTGGTTTAAGAGTAAATTATCACTATTTTTCATAAACCTACTCATAACTCCTTAAATATTAGGTTTAGGATGGCAAATATAGGGTGACAGGTCTTTTGCCCCCCAGACCTTTGCCCCCCGGACTTTTGCCCCCTGGACTTTTGCCCCCTGGACTTTTGCCCCCTGGTTATTTGCCCCCCAGGCCTTTTGCCCCCCGGTCTTTTGCCCCCTGGACTTTTGCCCCCTAGGACTTTTGCCCCCCGGTCTTTTGCCCCCCATATTATGGTTTGAGGTTCTGTTGATCATTAATTTTGTTCAGTCTGGTTCGAGAAAGGATCAGGTGGTCTTTTGGTTTAAAATCAGAATTCTAAGACAAATTTGAACCTTTTTCATTTTCTATTTGGGCTGCCATGTGAGCAGTTCTGGTGCCCCTGAGCACCAGGCCTGCCAAGTGTACGGTATTTGCCAGTACTGTACCATTTTTTGACTCTGTTGTACCTCAAAGGTACAGAAATGTACCATTTTTCTAGTCAAAAAAATAATTTTTAAACCCCACTTAAAATATAGATAAAGGACACACTTTTGGCAAATCTATAAAATCACAATAAATTAATAGGCCTACAATATTTCTAAATCTCCCACCGGTGGATCCAGGAATTTTGAAAAGGGATACCCCGCGGTATTAGAATATTTTTTGCTAAATGACTTTTTGGCCAAATACTCCGTTAAACAGCAAAATTTTCTGGAAAAGAGGAAGGGCACCTGCCCTACCCCCACCCCCCTGCAGGAGTGGATCCAACGGGGGGGGGGGGGGGGATGAAAGGGTACTGTTTTTTGCCAAAAGTACCGTATTTTGCAGACCTTTGTACCAGGGTCGGATGGTCAAATGTTGGCAGGCCCTTTATTTATGTATTTATTCAATTATTTATAAATAAATTTTCTATATTTGTGTATCTAAATTTCTGTCTTTTTTTAATTTATTCCTAATGAACTTGTTGATATCAGGTGTCATATAAACTTACAACAATTCTACCAAAATATATAATGTAGCCTAGGCTTGTTTGATTTTAGTTCTAACATTGATCAGGGGGCAAAAGTCCAGGGGGCAAAAGACTGGGGGGCAAAAGGCCTGGGGGGCAAATGACCGGGGGGCAAAAGTCCAGGGGGCAAAAGTCCGGGGGGCAAAGGTCCGGGGGACAAAGGTCCGGGGGGCAAAAGACCTAGAACCCAAATATAGAAACCTCGGAGTACCCTTTCCCCTCAGCTGGTCACATATTATTTATTGAGTTTATAGGATGCAGACAAATTCATCTTGTTGCCAAAGTGTTTTGGTACCTTTGGTCAAACAAAAGTACGTTGAGTGGATACCATTTCTATACTTGTTTGTTGGCTGGGAGATCCTAGAGAGGAGTAAAAGTATTTTCAACACGCTTTACTTGAAGCAACATCAAGATGAGGAAATCTTCAAAAGTCTTTCTGAAAAATAGGCATACAGTGAAGATAAGGGAATTGGGACATTTCTTATATCTGTTATAAATATTAATTACATTATCCAAAGTGCGTAATGGCACTTGACTGTATTGTTAATATGTTGAAGCAAATAAAATTATGGTAACAAACCATGAACTTTGACATGGTATTGTCTTGACATTTAGAATCGATAAGGGGTCCCGGGTTTGGATTTATATCATTTCCCATAGCGGCGGAACTATATTCAGTATAAAGACCATAGTATAAAGTTCACCTGCTGTTGGTCTTGCGATTCGGGGATCAGCCAGCACCTTATCCTTGTGCCCAGGCACAAAAGCACACAAGGAATGGGGATAGGGGGGTTCCAGAGGGTTGGCTGTATAGTATCTTGAAGGAGAGGATTGAAGGGGAAAGGAGAACAAGAGAGCAGAGTATGTGCCTTATGTGGGACTTCTATTGGGCAACTATGACGCTGACAGGGGAAGCACAATCAGTGCCTTTGCCGGTCTTAGTAGGGTGGTACCGTATTGGCCTGGTGTCCAACATTTGGTTCCCCATGCCAATCTTGCACTGTACCATTATCATAGTCTAGTTGTTCTTTTAGCCAGAATCTGCCTAAGTCCAATCATTGATGGTAATCAGCATAACTGAACTGTATAGGCATGATGCTCGTGACTCGTGATCAGCTATCTCTATGTCATCTAAGTTCTTAGTAGGTGATGCAAGAAAGAAGTTGGTGTTGACACGTTGAGTACCAAACAGGAACTATTTATTTCAAGCAGAAACTTGGGCTTATACACCCCTACAACTTGTGCCAATTGGTCAATATAGGTCACATGATTGTTGTCACACCCTGTGACATCAGTTCCGGTATTATCTTTTCCATACCCAATTACTCATGATCTTGTGCACTACCATTATTTTTGTGCTATGACACAAACACTCATTCCTAAAGGGAACCCCTTTCTATCTCATTGAACTACTCAAATAATCAAAGATATACAAGTATTAGCAGTGAACAAACAATTTGTACAAGACTATAACACTCATACTTCTAAAATTATGTCTCCAAAGGCTCGTACTAACAGATTCATGCATCACACCATCTTAAAGCTCACACTTTCTCTATCTTTTGATATAGGCTGCATGGAAATAGGCCTTGAGTTGTGGACATAAAGGAATTTTAGACTGATTTTTCACCTCATTTTTTGAATATGGAAACAGCTCGAGTGCCTGATTATACATGTTATGGCGTCCTTGGCTGGTTGCATTACGAGGGTTTGATGGATCCTTGGACCTAGTAACCACGGATCTTTAGTTTAGTTAGTCACGTCAGCCGTTATCTACACTTCTTAGAATAATAATGAAGAAGCCAGCGGTCAAACAGGAGGTTAGAATACGAATGAAGTCTAATAGATAATTAGTATTCATTGAATTTGTTAAATATGTATATCATGAATATGCGATAACACCAAAGTGAACAATAATGTTTATTAAATGATCACCTCCCCACCGACAAGCCTCTCGACCTCATGTTCCTCGTATTTCTGATTCTATTAGTACAGTGTTATTGTGTTACTAGATTCTCCTTATTAACGTGCTTCTTTTCTATTGTCTATTTTATATTTTCATGCAATAATGCCCCAGCGAGACGGCTTGAATATAATGACAATGCTTTACCATTTTTTCTATTGGCTCTGTTCCCAAACATGACATAATGGGAAGACAAAAAGAAGACCATTGTATTACAACTGAAAGCCGGGGCTCCATTGTATTCTTCTCATAAGCAGTAGTAATACTCGTAATTAAAATAACAAAAAGATGGAGCTTTTTTCTCTTTCCTGAAAACTTTCTCCATGGCGTTCGGGGGGAAATGTAATTACATTTCTGATGTCATGTGGATATTTATTGAGAGACTCAAAGACAAAAACGACTGCTTTTCCAGGACAGAGTTTGTGTTTGGACTTTGTCTCTTTTTATTTTCAGATTATTCTGTTTGGGCGTTTCGTTAGTGATGCATTGGGTAACTGGTTTGTAATATGTTCGCCAAGGTCAGCTTAATATTTTGTAGTCCATTTGGGACTGAAATTGAATTATTAAACAAAGAGAAATTCAGTTTTAAAATGTGAATAAGTGTGTTCAAAGCACACAACTGTGCCTTAAGTTGAAAAATAACAGCAAATGTAATTTTGTAGTTGCTCTGGATCTTAAAGCTTGAAGTATTAAGGGGTACTATCGATTGAAGCCTGCCCCTATGTGGCCGCAGTTAAGAACATAAGGGGATAGAGGGGGCACCCCTAATTTATCCAAATAATGAATAAGAAATAGATTAGAAAAAATAGTTTCATCCTATCTTTGTCCCTTTAGACCCATGTAAACATCATCCACTTCTTTTGATGGTAGTTATACCTTATTCCGGCAGGAGTTGAGTGGTTTTCCAAAGCCCCATACTAACCGATGTGATCTGCCATTTGCCGGTCGTGTATAAGAGTAATCGCCATAAGTGTGTGCAAGACAAATGTAAAATTAAGGTAGACCTGAATCTCTTTCCACATGCTCTCGAGTTTCGGCCAAGGGGCGGCCAATATAAATTGCGGCCGACAAAACAACATGTATAAGGAAGTGTTTTTCCTTTTTTCCCCTTTTTCTAATCATACTTTACCTACCATTAAACATCAGCATCTGACATAACAAGCATGCAAATCATTAGTTGTACTTATTTACCTATGTGCACTTAGTGCACAGATTGATAAGGCCTGGCCTGCGTGGGGCTATATAGGGAGAGAGGCAGACAAGGAGTGTCTCGTGGAGAATAGGGGCTTGGGACTCCTGTGGCCCATTGCAAAATGACATTTCGTAACAGCACACGCTTAAGGTTAACTTTAAGAACGGTTGTGTAACAGCACGAGGTTGTGCTGCTTAAAAAGAACTGATATCTGTTTCTACTGGATCAAATGAAATTCTGTGAATTGATGTAAAAAGGGTAAAAAGGTTTTTTTAGTGTCAAAATGTGTGCTGTTACGATCAAAGTAACAATGAAATGTTGCGTTGTTTTATTATTTTCGTTTTTACGAATTCCATTGTGCAACGGGCCACTGGCGCAGCTAGGCCTGGTTGAAGAGATGGTGGGGAGGGGTTCGTGGTACGAAATGTTTTGAGTGGCTTCTCGGGCCTGTCCTAGAGGGTTACTAATTTGAGGTATCACCTTCCCAATACTTGCCTGTTCGTCCATTCTCAGGTGTTATCAACCATCACCGTTCTTCATACCCAAGTAAAGAATGACCAATAAGAAGGTGTAAGAAGATGCCTTTTATAGCACACCTATAAGTCATGTGACGAGTAACACATAGCTCAACAGGACACCCATCAAGATGATGGTGACATCTATCATGACAGTAAATAAATAATAACAGTTTCTGGGATTTCCAGCCTTATGGAAATGCCTATTCATGGCTCTAGAGGCTTTATTTAACTTAGAAATCATGAAAATAAGAAAAATAAGCTAAATGCATGCTATAAATGAAATTTTTCATAGTTTTCATTTCTGGAGAAAAAATTTGGATTTTTTGGATTTTGTTGCCATGGTAACTGGAATGCTTATAGAATGTCCAATACCGCTGACACTACAGCTATGCAAATGTTGGTTTCCATGGTAACCATGGAACAAAATTAAGTTTTCAATATTTGAAATTCTGAATCAAGGGACTACTTGGCCATATTCAGCGAAAAACAGATTCTGAATATCTTAAATAGAAAGGAAATGGCAGTATATTTCCTGAAATCATATTTGGGATTTCAATTTTTGGCCTAGATTATCTATAAGTTATATCTTTATAAATACCAAAGACTGGTCAATTTAAGCGTATTTATCATGTCCGACCTTTGTGTCTTCAAATTGACATAACTTTTTTTCTAATAAGAATATTGATCTAATTTTTTCAGTATTAGATTCTCCAAGACACCATCTTAATTTAATATTCCAGGCCATAAGACTGCTTTTCGCAGAGGACGTCAATAATTACCATTATCTATGATAATCTGTGCCTTTCTGGCATTATTACTTCGAGACTATGTGTCAATATTACTTTGAGTCAGCATCTAAAACATTAAAATAATTGAAACAAAGGTACAGAAGTAAAAAGATAGCATGCACATGTATATATTTCTATAATGGAAAACCTGAAGTTGCCCCATTATATACATTATACCTACTCCCTAGCCTATAGCTCTTGGTTCAAACAGTGAACGCTCGGAATTGAGTAAAATGAGGGTGGTAGGTATGAGACCCTAGAGCTACATTTTACAAAAAAATAAATTGAAATCGGTGTAAATAAATCGCGAAATTGCGTCAAGAGATGTTTCAAAGGGAATTTTCCGGAACCAAAATCCTATTGCGTCAATCACCGAATTTTAAAAAGCGGACTTGTCAAATCGTCCGTATAAATACTGGATCTTGATTAGCAAGATTAATCTTTAAACACACAAATAACCATCCTAATGGTTTGGTCAGAGTACCAAGAAGTATTAGCCTTTTTACTCTGAATCAAGAAAATGAAGCCAATAGCCAAAACTTCACGGACCTTCTCTCGACAGAAACGAGAAAATGCGAGATTTCGCGGGAAGTCAGACGTTCATTCGTCCGCATTAACAAACCGTCTAATATGCCAGGCGATTTTCGAAATGTGGAAATCGTGCCACTTTCATTTATTTGTGGTAAGGCAAAACGATGACGATGTCCAGAAAAAGTCCCTTCCTTTGATAACTCGTGGATTTCCACCATAGGACACGTAGAACAGTGGGCTTCGGCTTGGATCAGAAAGGACGTCACGGTGATAATTAGTTGCTCAACTTTGGGATTTCTTTTCAATCAATCGAAACAAGTCTAATTGTTAACGTCCAATTTCTATTTTTCTATTCTTGCAATTTAGGAGACTATCTGTTTTAGTACTACGGTAAGGCGTTTTTATTAATAGAACTCACTAATTTGTTGTCCTTTTGCAGCTTCTAGGCCTAGTTCAATAGATATGTTGTTAAAGCGAGACAAGAATATAAGCCATATATCTAAATAATGCAATCACGTTTAAGAAGTTTAGATTATCATTAGCCTTCATGAATATATGTATGGTGGACAACGTTGCAGAACAATCGGAGATAGTTCAGGGAAGCATCAGCAACCTGGAATAAAACATTTTGATTTACATCCGATGAGATTTTCAGAAGCAGGAAATGAAGCAAGTTCTCTAATTTTGAGCCAGTGTGATATTAGGATCATCTAGAATTCTATACAGGAGCTGTAATTTTGAAAACGTCGTGTCAAAACCAAAAGGCAAGCAAACTAATCTCCATTGGAAATTGTTTTTCATCGTCACTCTCATAGCAGGAAGGAAGTGTATTAAAGTAAAACCTTGAAGAAAATGAAAGATTCCGAGGTGTTGCCATTTGGTGATGCAAGGTTGGGAAGCAACAATGGCAACGTCCGTGATATTTCAGTTTGTTTAAGGACAATGGCGCCATTTTCCAGATATCTAAAAATTGAAAGTTTTCAATCTTTTTCAAATTTTGCAGAAATACTCAATAATATATGCATGATTCAGATATGAAATAGGACATTTGCCAATAAGAATTTTTTTTAGAGATATTGATGGTGAAACAGGACTAATTATCAAGAGATTTTGCAAATGCTAAAAAACGATTTTGGCCATGAAAACTACAATTCCTCCTTATCTCTTTAGATATAGGTCCTATAAAGGTTATTATGTACCAAAATAATGGTGAAGGTATCAGGTATAACATAGGACATTCAAAATATTTTCAAACAAAATGATTTAGTGAAGTTATGGGAAAACAAACAAATACCCATTTTAAGCCATTTTCTGGTTTTGTTGTGGTTATTCAGCTCTGCTGGCCAAATTAGCATGGTGACCCCCCCCCCCCCCCTTTTTTTTTTGCTGAATTTGATAGCCTACATCCTTATGCATGTGATATTAAATTTTAGAGCAATATTCAACTTTAGAATTTTTTGTATGGAACTTTAATTTCAATTTTTTGTCACTTTTAGCTATTTCATTTTGCGTAATTTTAAGTTAAAAATATATAATACATCGTTCAATTTTACAAGAGTCTTTCTTTCTCACTTGAGGAAACGTAAACACATTTATCAAAAGCATTAGAATGGTCATAATATTATTTCTATCAAAATAAATGGCAAATAAAGTCAAATTTCAAAATCTATTTTCTATGATGATTTTTGAACAATTAGCACATATTCAGACTACTCTAGCTGAAAAGTTTGCATGGTGACCCCTGATTATTTTTGCATTTTTGATACCTATATAGGTATAACTTTCACTGTAGAAAGTTTTAAACAAATTCTCAACACTACATCTATAATGGCGCGATTGTCCTTAATAACAAGAGCACTTTGTTAATATACTTTCGTTGGATTTATGAGCTTAAATTTTCTGCTGTTGCTGCATATTCGTCGATTTTTATATGATTTACTATAAACCTTGTGCAAACAGATTCACGTGACCTGCTTTTTGAGTTGATCATGTTATCACAGGGAAACAGGGAATACTTTGATATCAAGGCAGTCATATCATTATGTATGTAATACCAGAAATGAATCATAGTTATTTTAGCAGAATTATTACCTTTAACAAAATCGCGCAACCACGAAAGATTTAGAAGAAATGATCGACGAAGATTTGAAATCACATTCATAATTAATGACGTTATTTGCGTTTTCTGCAGTTACAACGCCAACATGTCCACTGGTGTGTTGCAAAAAGAAAATGTCCTGTCTCATATAAATTATATGCATAAACCACATTAGAAAAAGCATACACACTTTGCAGAGAAAGTTTCAATATTGCGGCGTGACCTTTCACTTCGGCCGGTCTCAAGTTTCCAATGTGTGCAGGGACCAATGTCATTAAGTTTCATAAGCGATTCAATGTCCATTGTAAAGCACACCACAGGAGAAACTAAACACCCACCCACTCCCGCCCTGCACCAAAGTGTTTATGGGTCCCAGGGACTGGTGTTTCTACATGAAATAACCGGGCACCTTTCGGCCACAGTTTCCAAGGATCTACATGCCCTCTATGGTTTCTTTGCGTGAGGGCCCCTGATACTTAACCACCTACAGTTCCGTCAGTGAAAGAGAGTGTTAATGGACCGCCGTATAGGTATTACAGTCTCCTTTTCTTGTGAGCCTCTTCTCCAGTTCAGATTTGAAAAGGAAAACAGCATGATGTTGAAAAACACTACTTGTATTTTCCAGCCAGACGATTTGTTTCAGAAACACTATTTCTGCATTATGTTTTGCATATGTTATCAATTTCTCAGCACCTTGTATACATGCGAGGGCAGTAAAATGCCATCAACATTCTTACGTAACTACAGATTGACATTATATGTCACTTAAAGGGGCACTCCGGTGAAAAAACACATTTTTTGTGCATAGAGAATATGAAATTCCCAAACTGATGGTAAAAACGAAATGCAAATCGGATCATCGGTTCAAAAGTTATTGACCAAATAAGGGTCTATCAAGCCCTCCACTGGGGGCAGCCATTTTGTTTTTATTACCCAGCATGCACTTCACCAACTTATCCAATTGAGGTTCCTGTTTGGGTTTGTATTATTTAAGTGTCATTTATTACTTTGCTGTGTCATACTAAGTATAATATACCAAATAACCCATTCTGTTATAATCAAAATGATGAAAACTGAGTATGGCCATAAATTTTAAACTACATAGAAACCGTAACTATGGTGTTGTTTTTCCCTAGCAACCATTTCTAAGATTTGGTATTACCATAGCAACCATCCATTTAAACATCATTAATGGTACCAGAATGCTGAAAACCCTTCACACTAAACTTATACAATGCATCCAGGTTACTAAGCAACCAATTCTGATGTTAGGTTGCTAAGCAACAGGCTGTTGCTAGGCAGAACCAATGATTACTATACTACTCCATATGAAAATTGTGGGTTGCTAGGCAACCAGAAACAATTGATTGACTCTTAACCATTGAATTGATAATATAGTATCTTCTTTTTCATGATATATGGTTTTGGTAGGATTAAATACCTTATAAATAGCTCGATAGGGGCTGTTATTCTTTTGGTGGGGTTGCTATACATACTAATGTTGCCATGGCAACTTTATAATATTAGGATGTAAATTCCTATGAAATTCCTATTACATAATGTGCCTCAAAGTATCTCTACTAAGGATATGAACTTTCATGATGTTCCGTTGAATAACATTTTCATAAAAGCATTCTTAAAATGAATGAAATACTATAGCTAAGCCTACATGAATCTAAACAGGAACCACAATTTGGTTTAATGGTGAGGTGCATGCTGGGAAATCTATTCAAAATGGCTGCCCCCAGTGGGGAGCTCAGGAGAATCTTATTTCCTTAATAACTTTTGAACCGCTCATCCGATTTTGATGCTGTTTTGACTGACGACATCAGAAAAGCAAGATCTATTTACAATTTTGTTGTAATATGTCACTGGTGTTCCCCTTTAAACTTCTGCGGACAGCGATGGACAAGGTTATTCAAAATCTCAAGTGACTTTTAAACCTGTATTATCATCGTCTTATAGCTGGACTTGTAAAATGGCAAAACACTATCCAGAGGTGTTTTCATAACCAAATAGGAAAGATGTGTGAGTTTGTATATGCTGTTTACAGGAGATTTCAGCGCTGCCCATACGGGCAACGTCACCTCCACATGCACTTCTACGTGCCCGACATGATTGCGTGGATAAAGATTGTTGCATACACGTCATTGATTTATGATAACATGAGTAGTACATTATGTCGCTCAAGATTATGGCGCTGTCTATACATAAAACGTCATTTCAAAAAGCTCTACTATCTAAGCGACAATATCACGTCGATTGACTTTATTCATGGTTATGCAAGTAGTGTATGGAAATGGGAATTCGAAGTCTGATACATTAGTAGGTCAAACTATACAGGCGACATTACTTATATTGTGTGAACTATATTGTCGATATCACGTGTAAAGCACTTTGGTGTACATAACCTTTAAAAATGATGTTAGAAATTGAAAAAAAAATGTTAAGGGTCTATAAATAAAATTGTTTGATATCTAAACACATGAAATTTAAATCTAAACATTCATTAAGATATCTAACATTTTAACAGAAGTTTAATTAAGTACTATATGAAAAGGTAACTTTGACTCTTGTCGTGTACATAGTTTATTGTGCAATCAATGAATCATACCGCAAGGTTGCTGTGCATGCATGTACATGAGTTTGGGGTGTATTTAAGAAAATTGTGTTTTGCAACAGCAAGTTCAAACCTTTTTAAGGTTTCCGTGTGCCCACATGAAACGTTGTAGCTCTGGTGGTTGTTCTGAGGTACCTCACAGAATGAGCAATGCACACGTTTTGAAATACATATATATACCTCTGTTTCCACAATGGCAAGTAAAATAGTCCGTTCACCTTCCAGGTTTAGTTTTCGATATGTGCAGCCTAAATTTGATCAATAATAATATCATAGTATAACATCTCTCCCTACGGATAATTCAGCCAAAGGTCATTGACGGAAAATGCTCGCAAATGCACCGCCTCCACCTTCCCCCAATTTCTCAAATTCCGCCGCTGCATTCTCTCTGGTGCCAAAACTTCTGCTATGTAAGTTGTTTTCTTGCCACCAGTAGGTCAATATCACTGCGCGGGGAAGCGGCAAATCAGCAGTTGGTTCACGACTAGATCACCAGAAAACAGGCAAACATGTTGGTCCGGATGGGGCAAATTGGTACAAGTGAACCTCCCCATCATGCTTAGAGTACAAAGATCGTTCACGGGACAAGAGGGTCAAAGCGGATCGATGGCCTTGAGGCACGCCATGGAATGTAAAACAGGGGCATCCCTGGTCAACAGATAGAGCGATAATGGGTGCAAGCTGCGCATGGTCGTTTTATTGCCATCTACCAGAGGGAGTTCTGATTTCCCTGGCACATGCGCCCTTGGAGGATCCGCCTTCAGACACAATTACACTAATCCGAGGTCACGTGAGCCCCTGAGGCCAATTCTCACCAGGGGGCGCCCCCTACTCTGTTACTATTATCTTCCGATCTCTGTGATGTATGGGTTATTGAATTGATGGTAGTTCACACCTATATTGACTATGTTTATTTGACATCGAGTACCTTTGTTTCTATAGGCCTATGTCTATATAAAAGACCACTCTAAGCTGGATAAGTAAGTTGACGTATACTTTACACATTGCATCTTAATACGCACACACCCACACACAGAAAGGACACTGGAGGCAGAGGATAGGAGAGCGCGATATGGCCACCTATCATGGAAAAGGCTATAAATATACTGTAGATTTTCCTCCTTATCAGATCGTGATATTTGGAGAGTTACTAGATCTTATATTTTGACGATTTCTTTTACATCGGAATGTACAGGTATGCTCATTGAACCGTTGGTTTTCGCCTCTAATGTCTACTGAACTAATGTGAGTCTGTTAAAACAAGAATTTGCATTCAATATTCCCCTGTTGACATCATAATTATGGCTCCGGGACAACAATTGAATATGAAGTCATTGATAAAAAATGATAATTCTCCAGTGTTATTACTACCAGTGCCAAGGTACCGGAAACTGCCTACCCCTCGTCTGCAATACATCAGTGGCTTCATGTGGAATTTTAATCAGTACTACTCAAATTATTCACCGATAAAAGACCATCTCATGTTCACTTTTCCTCAATTAATTTTACTTCCACCTCGTTGCCAACGGCGTCGGACAATTTAACTTGCGTCAAGTGGCAATGTGAAGTGGAAAATTGGGTTAATTTCTCCTCTAGGTGTCCTGCCTTGATCGAAGATGTGGGTAAAATGAGGACATCTATTATACATCGGACGCGTCCAGACTGCAGACTCCGGTACAGACTGCCTTTTGGAGACGGCTCACACTGGTCCTATAACAAAGATCGTTTTGTTCAAATAAGATATTTGACTTTGTTAAGGTGATTTTTAGACTTGAGATCCCTTGTTGTATAGCCATGTGTTATGTTAAAGAGTAATGACTGGCAAAATCTAATCTTAAAACGTTTTTGTGAGAAATGCCCTTACAAATTTGCTACTGTGGAATGCATTCTTTTTTTTCCAGTTTTATCAATAGACCATTTTCTTTCAACCTCCCCCATTTTATATAATTACGAAGAGATTCAATGCAGTGCACAGGTGCAGTAGATTTATAAATAGGAGCAAGAGGGTAGAGGAGGGATATAGACATGGAAACAGATGTCCATACTGCCCGTTAAAAGTCAAAGAGTCGATTATAGACAAAGATATCATGTTATAGGAGTACTTTGCAAGTTAATATTGACAATTTCCAAGCACCTTGTATTAACTGTTTCGACACTGCAGGAATAACTGAAAGCCGCTTACATTTGGGATTATATTCCTCAACATTACAGATCCCATACAATCCCTTTTTTCGATATGCCTAATTTCACATCCATACAATTGCGCATCAGAATAAGTTTTATTTTATTAACACCGACTAGAAGTAAATAAAACTTTTATGATTGTATTCACAGGCTCAGTAGAGCATTGAACAACGTCTATGAGACTGTGTGTCCTTTTTGAGTAGCACGGAAGAAACCACCAAGTCATCAGTGTAGATTCATAGAAACATCAATCCGAATTATCACCGGCGAATTGAATCAGCGGAAAGACAATATTCGTTCGGCATTGTGCAAGGCTCACTGGAAACGAGTTTAAAAATCGATATTCACACTACATGAAAATTCAATCAGAGCAACCCACTCTGCGTCCAAATTAAAAGGTAAAAGTGGGCTGTCGCCTCCTCCTCTGCCGCCCATCCAGTCCTTATTAAATCGAACATTAGCCACTAATACAGAGTTGGTTAAGAAAGTAATGAGGCGCCAAGAAAAGAACTAGAACTAGCTCATTATATTTAGTTAAAGGCGTACGCTTTTGTCAAATTAGAATCTTTCAGTTCTTGATAACCTATTTGACTGCGTAAAGTATTTAGTTGTGTGCGTCATTTTATTTTGAGTGTTAATGTACCGTCTTTTCTTTAATTTTCATAATTGATTAGGGCAGTGGTAAGGAAGAAATCTAATCTTAGGATCACAAGTCCGCCTTAACAATTACATTAAATTTCCGTGTGAGTACGTTTATTTGATATTGCCATTCACACGAATGGTGTATAGTCAATTACGTTTTTTTTATGTTCTGATCTTTGGCTTCAGTGTTACATAGATCTATCACTTATTCGAGAAAGGTGTGTATGTGTTTAAATACATAATTATATCATTTCATAATATGCCGGTTGCTTTTGAAGTGAGGTAAGAGTCTATTGGTGTAATGTTATAAAGGATTATGAGACTGATGAATAAAGAAACATTACCTGCTGAAACAGCACATTTTAAATTATCCAGGCTTTTCAAAATATATGTTAATTCATCCTTGTAAAGTAAACTTCCACGGAAAATCACCTGTCATGATAAAACAGCATAGCCAAATGAAATGATAAGATAATACAGAAATCGATAGCAGCTTTTCGTTGGCAATTTGATGAAAATATAAGGTTATTCACGAAAATTAATTTGTGTGTTAAAAGAAACAATAACAAAATCATATTCCATCTTTATTGCCTATGATATGATCGCTGTGGTTCATTTGAATCTAAAAATTTGTTATGCATGTTCCCAACTAATCTGGATTTGGAATACGTAATTGTACATCGCATGTTGCCTTCTGGCAAATGATAGCTGTTTTTTGGGCGAGCTAATAGTGTCGAGAAACTGTTTTGTCCTTACGAAATGCCGCTGTCATGGCTAAGACAATTCACTCTAGCTGAAATAATGATGGAGCCACTGGCTTGCTGGATGATACTTGCAACTTTTAAATGTTTCTGAAAAACATAATGATATTTTGTTCATGCATTCCTTCCCATTATCGGAACTGTCATTTTTCAGAAACATTTAGTCTTGATGTTTTGGGATAAGAATAAACGTACATCATTTATATTTTGACCCCCAAAAAAATCCTTCCTTTGTTTTGATGAACATAAAGCCTAGATAACTGTTCTTGGGCTGAGAAAAATGTCGAAGCCAATGAGTCAAAACGGAGATTATCTTTTCATCAAAAAGGTACTGATATATACGGAAACACGAAATATCTATATTTCACGGCTAGCTGATGATATAGTAAATAGGATAATAACAATAACGATTATTATTAATAACAAGTAACAAGTGTGGTTGATTTGGACGATATAAATATATTAAATATTTATTAAAACATCCTCCTATTTACAATCAGCTAAAAATTAAAATTGAGGTGTTGTCTGAGCGATGGTAGGCGAGCAACTGGTTCGAAATCGTTGGCTCGGCGATTTTTATAGTCAGGTGACAACAGATCGCCGTTGCTATGGCGATGGGGGGCGATGACGTCATCGCGCTCCCGGAAATTACATTTTGTAGGTATCGCTACACAAATTATATTTTCTTTGGTTGGTTGGAGAAAACGTCTACACAAAACACATCAGGCGATAGGCTCACCCTTTGAGGCCTTTTGGTACAAAGGGCGTGTATGTGTCAACAAAGCTTAACTAATTTGGTCTTTGCTTTGAGAGATCAATTCGTAACTCTTGGGCACCTAAAGCCCTGGCAGGTGGCAACAACCTTTTCCTTGTGGAGGCCACATAAGAAAGGAGGAATCAATACTAATGTGGCCCGGACTACATATAGCCTTCAGTGCGTTTGTGTAGGTTTCATTTTGTAATTGCTCGCTCTCTTTTGGAAACGGAAGGAACAAACTAGCTTTTGGCAGAAAAAAATTGTGAAGGGATTTTATGTGTACTGTATGTGTAAGAAAGTATCGTAGTTTAGGTCGGATCTTAATGGTGTGCCCTTTAGTGAAGATAGATATAATCGCTTATCTATGTAAAGTATCAAGCTGTGTCTTCAAGTGTTACCGCGTGTTAGATACATTTCTTCGCTTCATGAATTAACAACAACTAAAATATGAAAAGCCAGCAGAATAAAGCCATGAAAATAAGAATGAATTTGGAAAGTAATTCAATGAAAGTTGAAGAGTGAAAATAAGAATGGAAATAACGAATTCAAGCACACCAGAATCAGTATAGGAATTACAACAAAATTAGAATAAGAAGACGGTCAATTAAAATACAATCAAAACCAGAAGACGGTCAAATAAGCTGAGCCAACTGTTTGCCTCTATCAATAACTCACCCCCATACGCGCGCACACACCTTCTCCCTGTCAGGTGGGTGGTACAAGGACGCCCCCATTCATCAACCTGTCGACACGAGGTGGGCGGTAGAGGGAGTTACAGCCTCGGGCCAGAGGCAGGTCAGGGGAAATAGAAGGGGTTCTGCAGGCAAAGTGACGGCTACAACCTCCCAAAAACTAATCCCAGAGCTACAGACCCAATCGGCAGGTAGCGCGGAGCACCAGGGGCTACTTTTGTTTGAACCTGGTGATTTTTCCTAACTTATTTGTTGATCATACATTTGTGGCTCTGTGTTTGAGTGAATTTTTATATTCATTTTTTTTCAACTAATTAGCAACTTCCCCCACAATGAATAACGTGTTTTCCAACTCTTGGTGTATGAGTTTGATGGTGTAGTAATGGTAATGGGCTAAAATGAGATATTTAAGATGAGGCGTGTAATTATAACAATTCAATAGCACTGCGTGATAATCAAGGATCAATTCAAAGGGCAATAAGTAATCGACACTGCTCGGTCAATACCAATTTCATGGTCAGCGTTGTGCTCTTTGCTATTTCTTGCTCATTGCTATTTCAGGAATCATACATCATGTACAATTGTATCTCTTCAACTACTTTGTAATTAATTGAAAGTTAAAGCTGTCAATATTTTATGGCATGTCTCGAGTATCATTTGAAATGACTCTAAATCATTCTTATCTGCTTATCTTAATTCCATGAATCACTTAATTGAATTGCATAGGACTGCTTAATTGAAATAACTTAATCATGAGAAGTCTCCGGACCGGGGTTATAAATCACCCTGAAAGATTATTGGTGTGGCCATTATATCAAAGTTCAAAATCTAAATCTATTGATATAGCAAATGGGATTTTAGTATTGATTTCAGCCTCCTAACAACCAAGTTCAGTCAAATGCATATTATCTCTGAGCAATTCTTTACAATGATCATTATTAACTCTAATCTACAACACGCTTCTAATGATGGTTGTCTCATTTCTATCAACAATGAGTGTCATATCTAAATGAGAAAAACAAAAGATTGCAGACATTATGAATGATCTTTACAGCTCCTGAACAGGAAAGATACAGATGAAAAATAAAATATTGATATTAAAACCACGATGCATGTGGCCTTTTAAAAATGTATAAAATTTGAAACATGCCTTTTTTAAAAACAATATAAAAAACCCTATTAACCCTTACACTGCCAGAGGCCTCATATGGGGCCCTATAGTAAAATCCCATAGGAACACTATTAAAAGAATGCAAATTGTGCTATCAGAATCTGAAAGAATTTTTCAGATATTCCAATTAGAACCAGAGATACAGGTAGTTGAACATGGGACTATCAAGCCACCCAAAAATGTTAGAATTGCGATTTAAGAAACCATAAACAATGTATTTACATTTGAATTTTGCCATACTAATTAAAGAATCATGAAAAATGGGTGAATTTATGTCAATGACATGATTTTTGATTTGCTGTAACTTTTCTTTCATTTAACCCTTTAGTGACGGCTCCATAGGAAATCGATCATGTATGATCGATGGGCATAGTTTTTCCTGTGATTTCCGTAATTTTTGGTTCTGACAATATTTTTTTGAAACATTTATAGCCAATGCTGTAATAACACTGTCAGAATGCTTATTTCGTTCATAAATAGCCCCATATTAATTTAGTGGGGCTTAGATCGGCCTAACTTTAAGCAAATTTGTCATTTGAATGACAAGGCTCGTTTTTTACAGCATTAAATAATTGTGATATCTATCTTTAAAATAACTTTTTTAGATCCATATTTTCATTTTTTTTTCATATCAAAGTATTTAAGCATGTATAGAGTACCATCATATCTTTATTTCCTATTTTCTTAAACATTTTCACTATTCATTTTCTTTTGATAACTACGAAATTAGTCTAACCTATTCTTTTCTACAAATTACCATAAACTAGCCATTTTGGTTCATATCCAAGATGGCCGCCAATGAGATTGCACGAAACTGCATGTTTAACAAGTTTTCATCCCCTCTTTAAAGAATTCCTGTACAAATATTTTTCAAATTATTTGAAATAGCTTAATACATTCAAGTATGCTGAGCTTTATAACATTTTACTTTCTTTCTCATGATTTGATGTATCTTTAGTCACTTAGATAACATATATTCTAATGTATAACTGTAAATAATGTAAATTTTGTGATTTTTGCAGCATAATGTCTCATATCACCTGTTCCAGCGAAAGTGATGCAACTAGGCCAAAATCGGGTTTTTCTGACCTGCAAGTTTCCCAAATGCTTTTGGATTATTTTTTTTTATCCTATTGGGTCCGGCTCGATGAGAGCTTTCAAGGTAACAACGGTTTTACTTATCTGTGACCGATATTTAAGGAACTGTGGGCCAAAAACATGCCAAAAATGGCCTTTTTTGACATTTAGAACACCTTTCTTTCATTTCATGCACTCAGTACATAAAGAACATGCCGTGCACATTGTTTTTTTAATGTTTATATGCTTGGAAGTTACATCAGGTTTCATTAATACCCGGATTTATTAAAATAAACCCAATATTTTAGGCACAGGACCAAAATGAGTGATTGTAAAGTGGAAAATTTCCATTCTCAGCATTAATGCAAGAAGCACCACAGTATTTTAGGAATTATATATACCCTTACCTAATGTAGCACATAAGAAGCGGACTAGTACGCCCTACCTCCACAATTTTTATTGTGACTTTGAATATGATACCTGGCTTACAGTACGCTCAAGAATGCATCCCGAGATCCCCGTTTAATGCGCGTCTCAGCAATAACAGATTTCTTATTTTCTGTGCCATTTCCACAATTAATATATTTAACTATATACTCTATATCCAACAAGGGCCAAACTATATTGCCGTAATATGAATCGAAGTACTTACATGTACATACATTACAGTGGCTAGGAGAGGCATTTTTCATGTTTCCTGGCAATGCGCGTCTCAGCAATAAGCATGATGCGCGTCTCAGCAGTAAAATCGCCGGCGGGAAAAAAAAGCGATCTGCGCGCCGCCTGCACACCACCGTTGGAACTAAAATCACCGGCGTTCCTGGCTTGCTGCTGAGGCGCCCTCTAGCGATATACCGGCGCCATCTTGGATTTGCGAGTAATGCTGAGAGGTAAGAATATCGAACAATTTCTCCAAATTTTCGTGTTTCTCAGGTATACCGTTGCATGTCATCCATGAAATATGAAAGAATAACATGCAGGGAACTCCCATATTACATATTTAGCTTCCCTATTTGTGAAATGTCCTTGTATTATCGGTAAACATCGACGCGTAAGTGCCGATCTGTAGAGACGCTCGGCGGACCCATCCACTCGTAGCTCTCAGCAACAACTCGCAATTTATTGCTGAGGTTCTGTAAAGTTCTCTGCTACAGTCCTTTCTCTTTGTATATTTGTAGACTACACTACTACTACACTACGATCGACTACGCCACTATGGCAGACGATGGCGAAGGGAGTGAAACGCCATCCAAGGAGATACATAGACGGGCTCTTAAGCATATGACGCCGGAACAAAGAGTGGAACATAGGAAGGAACAGAACCGCAAAGCTTCGAAAAAGAGGTACGATCGTCTGAAGGATGACGAAACCTTCAAAGAAGAAAAGGCGAAGAAGGATGCTGTAAGTACATTGATGCAAAACATAGAAATCTACTTCTCTCTTAACCCATTCACCATCCTTCAAATAATTTTTTCATGTGAAATTTTAGCAATGCGTACCTGTCCTCTTTTATATCAGGTTTTTTTTTATAATGTTAGTAAGGCTGCCCTATCTTTCTTCCAGAAACATCGTCCCAAAGTCGCTACGATGACTGATGCGCAGCATATTAGTCAACTGAAGCGCAATAAACGTGCATATGGTACTAAGCAAGGTATGTACTGTTCATTGTACTCGTGATATATTTATTTCATCTCTTGGGAAGCGGCAAAATACGAATTTCATAATATCAGCATTAATTGGTAAGGCACTTTGAAACCACAGCAATTTATCTCTCAGCAATATCACTCTCAGCAATATCAGTCTCAGCAATAATAATCAGCAATAACATTCCCTGTAAAACTTTAGAAATACATTTCTAGATATTACCAACATCAAATTTTGACACAACATGTCACTATCAATATGTTTTTCATATAGCATACTTAAATTAAATTTACAGAGAAGCAAGGCAAAGCGGTGTCGACAAAGGCCACTAAACAAACCTCTGTGCCTGAGCCAGCCAGGAAGAGCAAGCGGCAGAGAAATCAGAAGGCAGACAACCCCCTCCCCCTGCCTGCCAAAAGAAAAAATACATCGAGTGATGGTGGAGAGCCAACTTCAAAAAAGAAGAAATCATTTGATTTACGTGTTGTTCTCAGTAAGTAAATCTCTGTTAATTTTTATTTTCGTTTATATGAAAGTATTTCCTATGATAGAATTGATAGTACAATATTTTATATCATCGTTCTCTCTCTCAGCATTAATTAATCCATAATAATTTTTCAGCATGTAAATAATTTAGCACAGTACCTACCTAATATTTTACTTGTAACTGAATCACATGTGTAAATATATTTTATTACCCCAACATCCAAATTAATATGATAATCATCTTCAACTTCCCTTCCACACTCATTATTGGAAAGTAAATGCTGAGAATTTATTTTTGTTAATTTTTTTCAGAAAAAACCCAATCCCCATGATGGTAAGGAGGCTGACGACGTACCACCTCCATCCCCCTCTACTAGTGGTACTAGCGCTGGAAAAAAATCCACCAGGAGGACCAGCCCCCGTAAGGCAAAGGCAGTTGCTGCTGAGGCTGAGGAGGTGCCAACTCCATCACCCTCCACTAGTGGTACTTCAACGCCTCCCACTAGGAGGACCAGCCCCCGTAAGGCAAAGGTAGTGGCTGCTGAGGCTGAGGAGGTGCCAACTCCATCACCCTCCACTAGTGGTACTTCAACGCCTCCCACTAGGAGGACCAGCCCCCGTAAGGCAAAGGCAGTGGCTGCTGAGGCTGAGGAGGTGCCAACTCCATCACCCTCCACTAGTGACCCTTCAACGCCTCCCACTAGGAGGACCAGTCCCCGTAAGGCAAAGGCAGTGGCTGCTGAGGCTGAGGAAGTGCCAACTCCATCACCCTCCACTAGTGGTACTAACCCTTCAACGCCTCCCACTAGGAGGACCAGTCCCCGTAAGGCAAAGGCAGTGGCTGCTGAGGCTGAGGAGGTGCCTCTCACCATTAAGGCAGACGGCGAGCCTGAGACTACAGACCCTACTCCTCTTCCTGCTGAGGGAGTACCCGCCGCTCTTAGTGCTGAGGCAGACGACCAGCCTGAGACTACAGACCCTACTCCTCTTCCTGCTGAGGGAGTACCCGCCGCTCTTAGTGCTGAGGCAGACGACCAGCCTGAGACTACAGACCCTACTCCTCTTCCTGCTGAGGGAGTACCCGCCGCTCTTACTGCTGAGGCAGACGACCAGCCTGAGACTACAGACCCTACTCCTCTTCCTGCTGAGGGAGTACCCGCCGCTCTTAGTGCTGAGGCAGACGACCAGCCTGAGACTACAGACCCTACTCCTCTTCCTGCTGAGGGAGTACCCGCCGCTCTTACTGCTGAGGCAGACGACCAGCCTGAGACTACAGACCCTACTCCTCTTCCTGCTGAGGGAGTACCCGCCGCTCTTAGTGCTGAGGCAGACGACCAGCCTGAGACTACAGACCCTACTCCTCTTCCTGCTGAGGGAGTACCCGCCGCTCTTAGTGCTGAGGCAGACGACCAGCCTGAGACTACAGACCCTACTCCTCTTCCTGCTGAGGGAGTACCCGCCGCTCTTAGTGCTGAGGCAGACGACCAGCCTGAGACTACAGACCCTACTCCTCTTCCTGCTGAGGGAGTACCCGCCGCTCTTAGTGCTGAGGCAGACGGCGAGCCTGACACAACAGACCCTACTCCTGTTGATGCTGAGGGAGGACCTACTTCTCTTACTGCTGAGGCAGACGGCGAGCCTGACACAACAGACCCTACTCCTCTTGCTGCTGAGGGAGGACCTACTGCTCTTACTGCTGAGGCAGATGGCGAGCCTGACACAACAGACCCTACTCCTCTTGCTGCTGAGGGAGGACCTACTGCTCTTACTGCTGAGGCAGATGGCGAGCCTGACACAACAGACCCTACTCCTCTTGCTGCTGAGGGAGGACCTACTGCTCTTACTGCTGAGGCAGACGGCGAGCCTGACACAACAGACCCTACTCCTCTTGCTGCAGAGGGAAACGACGCCCACTCTTCCCCTACTGCTCTTACTGCTGAGGAAGAGGGTGTGCCTGAGACAACCGACCCTACTCCTCTTGCTGCAGAGGGAAACGACGCCCACTCTTCCCCTACTGCTCTTACTGCTGAGGAAGAGGGTGTGCCTGAGACAACCGACCCTACTCCTCTTGCTGCAGAGGGAAACGACGCCCACTCTTCCCCTACTGCTCTTACTGCTGAGGAAGAGGGTGTGCCTGAGACAACCGACCCTACTCCTCTTGCTGCAGAGGGAAACGACGCCCACTCTTCCCCTACTGCTCTTACTGCTGAGGAAGAGGGTGTGCCTGAGACAACCGACCCTACTCCTCTTGCTGCAGAGGGAAACGATGCAAAGTCAAAGTCCCCTGACACTCACACTCCCAAGAAAGGGAGGAAAAAACGTAAGGGTGTTAGTTCTGAGGCGGAGCACCTCCCCACCGAGTCAAAGTCCCCTGACACTCATACTCCCAAGAAAGGGAGGAAAAAACGTAAGGGTGTTAGTGCTGAGGCGGAGCACCTCCCCACCGAGTCAAAGTCCCCTGACACTCACACTCCCAAGAAAGGCAGGAAAAAACGTAAGGGTGTTAGTGCTGAGGCGGAGCACCTCCCCACCGAGTCAAAGTCCCCTGACACTCACACTCCCAAGAAAGGCAGGAAAAAACGTAAGGGTGTTAGTGCTGAGGCGGAGCACCTCCCCACCGAGTCTACCTCGACCCCCAATAAGAAGTCAGGGAAGAAATGCCCCCCCAAAAAAACACTTGCTTCCGAGTCTGACGTGATAACCCCACAGTCCCCATCCACCCCTGACACTGGCGCTTCCAAGGGTGGAGACCATGTTGAGCATATCGTTACCGTTAATGCTGAGGTCCACCACATCCCTGAACAATCTGTGGACACGCCCCCCAACCCTGGACATGAGCAAGATAAAATTGTGAGTGACGTGTTAGTCTACACACCTGATGAGCCTGCATCCACTCCAGTCAGGGAACGGGAAAAGAAAACGTCTACCCCTATGCCATCCGCAGTTAATGCTGAGGACAATAACATGGACCCGCAGTCTCCTGCTATTACTGAGGTGGTGGGCACTGCAGTAATTCAGTACGTCGATCATGGCGAGAAGCCCAACAATGAGGACGTGGCAGAAGACACCGTGATCTCCTGGGAGGATTTCCGCAAGCAGCTTGATGGTAATTAATCTCTAATAATGTTTTATATTCTTATTAGTCTCAGCAGTAATGTTGTAATGCACATGTACAGGTGTCTCAGCAATAATCCATCACAGATGTGAACGTATGCATACTCTCAGCTTTAAATTCATTCCTGCCATATATATGCTGCCGTATGTAAGAAATATTTTAATTCAACATACATGTATATATATTTTAGTTCTTTATTTATTTGGTTACCTTTTGTTCTTGTACACAGGTAATGCCGTCACACTCGAAATATTCAGCGGTGAGCGCATGGTGGGGGAAGCTCAGTGCAGCAAGAATGACGTGCCTAATCTCTTAGCAAGCCTTCCTAGGGAAGAGGCGTTAGTACCAACAGGTAAATATCAGCATTAATGGCAGAACATATATATTCTGTAGAGTGTTGAGAAACATCCAACTGTTATATATGTTTGTGGATGTTTGTAAAAACTCAGATGAAGTAACTTTTTAAATATATTACAACAGTGTTCGTAGTGAATGCCTTCCTTCCTCACATTCTCATATAAAAATTCTTTTTAATACTTTAAAAATGATGATATATTTCTAAAATTTCAGCATCCTCCCAGTCAGCCGTTGCAACAGGTAGAGGAGGCCCAGCCGAAACACAACGCTCTATTCGAGGTAAGTGATATTTACTATGAATTTCCACACACCCAAATACATATATACAACATGCAGTAGTTAATGCTGAGATAATTTTTGTGAATTACAGTGTTATGTACATTTGTTTCATATATATATATACTTGCATGTACATATATATACATATGAAACAAATGTATATTGCAGGCAGGAGAAGGAAGGGAACCCCACGTAGGCTATTTGTTCCAGAGTATGAGGATGAGAATCACCCCGACGAATCATGTACTCCAGAGAAAGTTCAACTGGACACCAAAGGAAAAAAACCTTCCAGGTATATATATAGTTAGAAAAACATTCTTGACGTTTGTGCGAATTTTACCATACACAATATTTATAAATCTATAAATTTGAAGTAACATATAATTTACAATATTCTGATAGCACATATCTAGCTTAACTTACATGAATCATAACATTTTTAATCTCTGTTATTACAACACTTAGAAAACTGCACAAGATAAATATCTATTTCAGTACTTTTGACAAGACATTTTAATCAATGTTTTCAACAGACTCAAAACTCAAAATCGTTATTTCTGATTTCCAGGAAGACTCGTTCAACTAGGTCGAAACAGACAAAGAATTAATGCTGAGGACGATGCTGGTATCCAGATGTTACTGTATTTAAACATAAGATTTTTCTAACCTCCGGTATACATTTTTGATAGAACTTTAGTTGACATGTTGACAACATGTAAGACCTGGAGATAAGGACCACACATGTGAGAAGACTTTCTGAGTAGATGATGGAGAACACAAAGATCTGGAACTTAGTTACTTAAGACGTTATGTCGTTTCCTGTTATTTATAATTAAATAAATTTAACAATTTGTGATTGGACATTTACTATCCAATAGATGGATAAGGACTACCGGACACAAGAATATCCTTGGACAATGTTTACCCGCCCAGTAATTTTAATGATCATCTTCACATTGCTTCAGATTACCACTGTTCATGAGGACCAGTTCTGTTTGATATTAAAAAATTTCTTGATAAGAATCTGGTGTTATTGTATTATATCTAGATTACTGAATGCTATGTCATTTCCTTATTCACGGCAACAGTACTGAGTATTGGCACAGTCAGCATCCGGCTACGAGAAAACTTAAATCATCCATGCGATCCCTGGAAAAAGAACTTAGTGCCGAAAGGAACCTTAGGATTCAGGCAGAAAAGACAGTGTCTAATCTAGAAGAGGAGCTTCTTGCACTAAAGGAACAGCTTAGACAGGTGCCTGCTGCAGTCGACTCTCCTAGTTCACAGCAGGAAAAGGTCAACACGACTCATTCTCAGCAACAACCAGAACCTCAGCAAGAACTCGATTCTCAGCAACAACAACAGCTTTCTCAGCAACAACGGGAGTCTCAGCAGCAACGGTTCGACTTGTCAAACCTGTCTACGAATTCCCCTAGGACAAATGCCATCGACATTATGCATGACATGGGGGTAACACCAACAAAAGAACGACTCTTTAATGTGCAGGTGCTGTGCGAGGCCGTGGGACAGGTAGCACACCAGCCTACCTCCATCAAAAAGAAGCTGTACCATCAAAAAGTCACCAAAACCTACTATGGTTCTGCAAGTGCGATATCCAAAGCAATAGGCCTATGCAGAAACAACGTATATAAAGCACAAAAACCAAAGTCAACGGCAAGAAAAGAACTGTCCCTCTCAAAGAAAGCTGCCATCAAAGAGTTCTTGCGGAGAGAAGACAACTCCTACAGCATGCCTGACAAGCGCATGAACAAAGAAGGGCAAGAACAAGTTGTTGCCCTGACAGACACGCTCAGAAACCTCCATCAGAAATTTTGCACCGAGACTTCCCTACAAGTCTCTCTGGCCTTGTTCTGTTCTGCCAGGGAGGAGAACAAAAGATCGATTAAGCTGTGCAAGTTCCTGAAGAGGCATGTCTGCCTATGCATCTATCATGCAAACATGGGATTGATGATAGAGAGTGTCCCCACACTTCCATCCTCTACAACGGCACTGCTGAAGATGGATAATGCTGAGGTCAGAAGCAACATCCAGATGTCAGAGAAGGACAATATCTCCTACAAAACGTGGGTGACTGAAAAGAAAGAGTACATGGACAAAAAAACCAACAAGATGATGACGACGAGACACACCGAACTGGTAAAGAAGGAGGGTACAAAAGAACAAATGGAAGAGCTCATCATGAGTGCCTTGCCTGCATTCCGTGAACACGCTTATCGGGTGCAGGCACAGTATGATGCAGTCAACCTGTTGAAGGACAAGCTGCCCGAAAACCACTGCACGGTCCAGGTAGACTACGCCGAGAATTGGAATGCAGCGTATATGAAGGAAATCGCGCGTGTCTTCTACGGTAAAGCACAGGTGACGATTCATCCCATGGTGGTGAACTACATCAGCAAGTCTGAAGATGGAGATCGAGTTCTCAGCAGTAAGGCCTTTGCTGGAATCTCACCTGTGCTGTGCCACAATTTCGCCACCACGCTGTCCTTCCTCGAGATGCTAATACCGAAAATTGAAGAAGACCTAATTCCTGATCTGCAGCACCTCCACGTCATATCTGATTCGCCATCCAGCCAGTACAGGAACCGCCATGTGTGTAACTTCCTGCGCGAGGCTCCCGACATGTTCAACCTGAGAGTGACATGGAACTGGCTGGAGGCTGGACATGGGAAGGGCCCTTGCGATGGGGTGGGAGGTGGCCTGAAAACGTTGGCCGACCGCATTGTGAAAACAAGCGGTGCAGTGCAAGATGCTCAGGATTTTATGGAGCAGGTTAGCATCGAAACAACGAAGGTGCACCTGCTCTATGCAGATGAGAACAACGTGAAAGATGCAGAGCATACGATCAAAACCTGGAGCACAAAACCAGTGCACGGCCTCATGAAGGCCCATCAGGCCACTTACCACCGCGGGGCTGTGTTCCTACGGCCAACCTCCTGTTACGAGCCATGTTGCTTTAAGGAAACTGGGCAGCTGCTCCCAGTGGACGCGCAGTGGACGAGAGAGACGGGAAACCAAAGGAAACCGGTGGTGGAGGCCTTCTCATATAATGCAGCCCGTCAAGATGAGTCATCATCTGAAGAAGAAGACTCAGAAGAGGAATATGACGAGGATGATGACAGCTTTTATAGTGAAATGGTGAACTTTTCCTCTGAGGATGATGGCGAAGATGACGATGACGATGACGATGACGATGAGTCCGAGGAAGACGAACCGAGAAGTAAGAAAACGAAAACAACTCCTGAAGCAACTGTAGTAGCGAGACTTGTGGAACAGCCAAGAAAGACCAGCCAAAGGTTGAAGGAAAAGATGGAAAGAAAAAGAAAGGGAACATGAGAATCAAGTATCATATGCAGACCTCTGTAAGACATATCTAACAAGGAGAAAGTAAGACAAAAGTGGACAGAATTATCAGCACTAATTTTTCTCAGCACTAATTTTTCTCAGCATTAACAGATGCCTGGCCATTATGTATCACACTCCAGTTAAGTATTACTGTCTGGAGTAAGTTTTACTGAGGAAATACGAAGATTTATGCTTTGAATGCTAAATGGCATAATTGCATACATATTTCTTAGCATTAATGTAGAGGTGCATCGCAGGAAAACCACAATTTATTACAAAATTAGCACCTACGTCAAGTTTTATAACCATTGCCAGGAAAGATAAGGAAGACAGAACTTGTAGATATATGTGTTTTTATTCCTTATACATATATAGACAGAAATACCATCAATTTATCTCTTGTGGAGTTGCACAGAACTGTCACCGAACTCAAATGAATTCTCAGCATTAACAAAAAAATCATGCGCGTCTCAGCAGTAACGGATTCCATACATTTTGGAGTGCTGGTAGTGAAAATTTTCATTGTTAAACAATTTTAAGGTACAGCCATACCACTATTAATATGTAAAGAATGATATAAGACTGTGAAAACAGCATTTTCACAATGATTTGAATGAGAGATTTTATGATACCATGAAATGAACACCTATCTGTGAAGAATGATAGAGAAAAAAAAAATTGAATGCATGATTAAGGAAAAAATTTACAGTATTCAACCACACAAACATGTTGTCTGATGATTTAAACAGGAATTATGAAGATATAAAGGCATTTACCATTAATAGATGACAAGAAACCAGGTGGGGTCTATTTGGTACTGTAGTCCGGGGTGATGCGCGTCTCAGCAATAACAGGCGTGCCTCAGCAATAACGTTGTAGTCATCTACTAACAATGCATAGCATACTTATTTATGGGAAAATAGTTCAAATACATCATAAGGTATTATTTAGTTGCTAAGAAACCAGTTAAATATGCCACATAATTAAACACTGCAGGAGATATTGGTAGAATTGAGCTAATTCCTAAGACAAAACACCCATAAAAGTAAATTGTTAGGACATATACATACATAAATTGACTGTCATATATAGCAGAACACCCCATACACCTAGACTCTTTCTCTTTAAGAAGAGGAGGAAGGTTTCCCCTCATCCTCTTGAAGCAGACCTTTCACTGCCTATTATACTTATGCTTGGTTCATTTGGTGAGGGATTTTGCTTCAAGAAGAAGAGGACATACATGCAACCCCTGGTGGTTTACATCAATACTAAACCTCTATGCTTCAAGAAGAAAACCTCACCTTATAAGCCTCATGTGAGATATAACAGGGAGAATCTTTCCTCTTAAAGAGGAAGAGGCTATACCTTCCTCTTCCTCTTAAAGAAAAAGAGTCTAGGTGTATGGGGTGAGCAGAAATATGTATGTTATTCATAACGTGCAAGGTTTAGCAGATTCAGATACAATAATACAGTCAAAAACAGTAATTACTGGACATAGTTAGTATTTGTCTGTTGCATTGGCGTCTCAGCAGTAACAAAAACATTCTCAGCACTAACGGCGAGATTCTCAGCACTAACGGTGGCATACATAAAGTCCCATCTATAGAAATATGTATGAACCTAGAACAAAAAATGTTTTTCCGAGTTAGAGGCAACCCTTATAAGAAACAAAATATGAATGCATACCTGGTAAATGCTTAGAGTTATTAAATGGGAGTATCTGATATGTAGTGTAATGTAAAAGAACCTAAAAAACCTGCAAAATACAGTAAAAGTGACATATTTGTACCTGCTGCTTCTCGAGGACTTGTACAGATATTCTAAATATTTCTTATTTATATTATAGCCTTATATAAGTACATTACATATATGAAATAATATTCTGAAAAAGTGGATAACATATATAGAGAGAGACCATATATCCATATCTGGGAGTTAATGCTGAGACGCGCATCACACCCCATCAGGTTACCGACTTTCCTCGGTTACCATGGCAACGGATATCATATTTAACGGATTTCACCCATATCATAGGTTGCCCCAACACCTAGCCTATATGCATACAATAGTATTTGATGCTATTCCTATTTGGGTTTTTTGGCCTCGGGAGGCCTAGTTGCATCACTTTCGCTGGAACAGGTGATATATCAACTTCTTAAGAAACGCATAAAGAATGCAGGAATTAAGTTGAATTTAGTATCAAATGATAGAAAATGTTATGGGGAGCAACTTTGTAATTTAAAAATTTTCTATATAATCAATATCTATTCTCCATTTGGGTCATTTTCAAGAAAACAAGGTAAAATATTATGATTTTCCAGAAAATATGACCACACATAATAGTGTTCTATGGTAACCATGGCAACGGAAATCAAAGATAAAAATATTTATTTTGTTTTCCTGTTAAAGTGGGTAACATAATGATATATGACTTTATCATCATATATACACATAGAATATGTCATTTTGAAATCAACAATGCTGGTACTCCATCTTTATGATAATATCTCATTTGGTGCCGTCAGCAAAGGGTTAAGATAATCACAAAATGTCTTTTGTGCAAAAAAGATAATGTTTTCATGTTATTCTTTATAAATAGTGTGATAGTTATTTTATGAATTATTGGTTACCATTGTAACCTGCAAAGTTTGATAGTACGAACAATTACTCGTTGCGAGAAATTTGCCTTATTGGCACAGTGCCAACATTTAGAACGTTTTTATCAAAATTAGTGAAAAAGGTTTTCCATCTCAAGAATCTTAACTAAATTTGAGTTTTAGGGAATTTATGCACTAATTTTTGTATTTTGTGCAATATTTCAGTAAATATCAGTTATATTGTGATATATCTGGCAGTGAAAGGGTTAACAAAAGCAATTGTGATATATTGGACCAATGAGGAAAACCACTTAGTCACAAGAGTTAACAATTTTTCGTGAGGAACTGATAGCTAGAAGGGGGAATTCATTAAGTGATGCAATTGAAATCGGGTCAAACCTCTTCATTGAAGCAATCAGAAATCATCGAACAAGATCAGAAATTTTAGTAAATTGGCCTCTATATTATAGCAATTAGGTATGATCTCTTTTTTGTAACCTCATCCAGATGATGGGGCTATTTGTCCCATTCTTAAGCTCCCACCCTGGGGGTCGGGGTGGCCTCACACATAACCAACAACTTTGGCCGCTTCTAAAATAAAAATGACCCCGTCCCCAACTAACTAGATGTTAGTATAGAACATTATCTGAAAATATAGGAGAGGAGAAATTGTATCTGTTCAGACTCTGCATTAAGGATAATGCCCACAAACTAGTGCTTCCCCCTAGTGGTGAAAACTGTAAAATCCCCCTAGGGCATAGGGAAATGTCCTAAAACTTGATCTAAAATGCTATTCATAATCTAAAAGGTCTGTTTTGGAAAATTAAACCAAAATTTGATTGGTTTAGGGAATTTACCTTTTGCCTTAGAAATGCCTGTTGGGCAAAAAGTGGCACTTGGTCACTAAACACATTTTTTCACAAATTTCATCCTTACAAGCTAATTACTGAGGATATAAGGGAAAGTGGTGTTCTAATATGTTAAAAAGTTTGGCTGCTTTAAAAATTACTTGGTGATTTATATATTTTGCATCTTTTTTTGTCTCTGCACTGCAAAACATCACGGGAAGAATTTGAACTCATACATTAGACAGGCTCGGGGGTGTCTGAAACCACATCCTCTAAAACGTGTCAAGAAGTGTAAGGGATGTGTTCACACTCTTGCAGTGTCAATGGTATGGCCCATTACATAAGTGTCTCACAGGGGGTCCCCTTCCCACCCACCCCCGCCCAGCTGGGGACATCTATAATTAGCACTATGTTTGGTTGTCTCATTTTAGTTATTTCCCAGCCCTTTCTATGTCTGACCAGAGGTGTTGGTAAAGGCCTAGACTGCAGAGCAACCCACGGGGAGACCTGCAGGGCTATCCCCCTGACCTCTTCCCGGCCCCCTACCCATCCTAATCCCGTCAGTCCCACAGATCTAGAGTAACGCACAGGGGCTGATGACTTGTGGAAGAAAAGAAGCTTTTGATAGGGTTTTCATGCCGATTTGAGCACTTTGAAAAAAATCCAAATTTAAAACATTTATGACTCCCAGTAGGAGTCAACTATGGGTCAAATGTGACTCTTAGGTTGTAGCCCCGAGTGAGAAGGACAATTCTATACATGCCAGAAAATTCTGTGATGATTACAAAATTATCTAGAAATTTAGAAAGATTTTTCACCTTATTTTTATACTGAAAGACTCAACCAATGGATTTTGCTAAAATCTTTCATAAATGATAATTAGGCCCATCTTATGCCAAAAATGTCCCCTAATTGATGGAAATCCTTTTACATATTTCCCAGCCTTTACTCCATGTCCCTGACCATCCCTCTATGAATAGACACCTCTAGCCTCCTGATATTCTCAGGTTGCAAAGAGCTGATGACTTGTGGAAGAAAAGAAGCTTTTGATAGGGTTTTCATGCCGATTTGAGCACTTTGAAAAATTTCCAAATTTGAAACATTTTTGACTCCCAGTATGAGTCAACTATGAGTCAAAACTGACTCTGAGCTTGTAGCCCCGACTAAGAATGACCATTATAAACTAGTCAGGAAACTGTGAGACTAATAAAACATTTTCTAGAAATTTAGACAGATTTTTACCTTAATTCTTACAGTGAAAACCCCAACCAATGGATTTTGCTAAAAACTTGCATAAATGATATCTAGGCCTATCTCATGCCAACAACATTGTCGAATATAATATAGGCAGCAAATTTTCTCAGGGACAACTCATGGGTTAAGGATGGGTGCAGGTGGCCAGCCTAATACATCATAGTGGGATTGGATGTGTCCTTCTGGTAGGCCTGAGCCTCAAATCAACAAAGAAACAATAGAGGAGGGGGGACGGTAGGTAACCAACCTATCCCCTCACCTGAGGCTCGGAAATATGAAAAATGATTTCCATCAAATTGGGGACATTTTTGGCATAAGATGGGCCTAATTATCATTTATGCAAGTTTTTAGCAAAATCCATTGGTTGAGTCTTTCAATATAAAAATAAGGTGAAAAACCTTTCTAAATTTCTAGATAATGTTGTAATCATCATAGAATTTTCTGACATGTATAGAATTGTCATTCTCACTCGGGGCTACAACCTTAGAGTCAGTTTTGACTCATAGTTGACTCATACTGGGAGTCATAAATGTTTCAAATTTGAAAAGTTTTCAAAGTGCTCAAATCGGCATGAAAACCCTACTAGAAGGTTCTTTTCTTCCACAAGTCATCAGGTAATTGCATTCCCGTCAGAATGCCCCAACAACCTTAACTCCATCAAATAGGGGAAGCTGAGGGGAATGGCTGGAGGCCGGGAAATATGTAAAATGATTTCCATTAAATAGGGGACATTTTTGGCATGAGATAGGCCTAGATATCATTTATGCAAGTTTTTAGCAAAATCCATTGGTTGAGTCTTTCAATATAAAAATAAGGTGAAAAACCTTTCTAAATTTCTAGATAATGTTGTAATCATCATAGAATTTTCTGACATGTATAGAATTGTCATTCTCACTCGGGGCTACAACCTTAGAGTCAGTTTTGACTCATAGTTGACTCATACTGGGAGTCATAAATGTTTCAAATTTGAAAAGTTTTCAAAGTGCTCAAATCGGCATGAAAACCCTACTAGAAGGTTCTTTTCTTCCACAAGTCATCAGGTAATTGCATTCCCGTCAGAATGCCCCAACAACCTTAACTCCATCAAATAGGGGAAGCTGAGGGGAATGGCTGGAGGCCGGGAAATATGTAAAATGATTTCCATTAAATAGGGGACATTTTTGGCATGAGATAGGCCTAGATATCATTTATGCAAGTTTTTAGCAAAATCCATTGGTTGGGGTTTTCACTGTAAGAATTAAGTTAAAAATCTGTCTAAATTTCTAGAAAATGTTTTATTAGTCTCACAGTTTCCTGACTAGTTTACAATGGTCATTCTCACTCGGGGCTACAACCTTAGAGTCAGTTTTGAACCATAGTTGACTCATACTGGGAGTCATAAATGTTTCAAATTTGAAAAGTTTTCAAAGTGCTCAAATCGGCATGAAAACCCTACAAGAAGGTTCTTTTCTTCCACAAGTCATCAGGTAATTGCATTCCCGTCAGAATGCCCCAACAACCTTAACTCCATCAAATAGGGGAAGCTGAGGGGAATGGCTGGAGGCCGGGAAATATGTAAAATGATTTCCATTAAATAGGGGACATTTTTGGCATGAGATAGGCCTAGATATCATTTATGCAAGTTTTTAGCAAAATCCATTGGTTGGGGTTTTCACTGTAAGAATTAAGTTAAAAATCTGTCTAAATTTCTAGAAAATGTTTTATTAGTCTCACAGTTTCCTGACTAGTTTACAATGGTCATTCTCACTCGGGGCTACAACCTTAGAGTCAGTTTTGAACCATAGTTGACTCATACTGGGAGTCATAAATGTTTCAAATTTGAAAAGTTTTCAAAGTGCTCAAATCGGCATGAAAACCCTACAAGAAGGTTCTTTTCTTCCACAAGTCATCAGGTAATTGCATTCCCGTCAGAATGCCCCAACAACCTTAACTCCATCAAATAGGGGAAGCTGAGGGGAATGGCTGGAGGCCGGGAAATATGTAAAATGATTTCCATTAAATAGGGGACATTTTTGGCATGAGATAGGCCTAGATATCATTTATGCAAGTTTTTAGCAAAATCCATTGGTTGGGGTTTTCACTGTAAGAATTAAGTTAAAAATCTGTCTAAATTTCTAGAAAATGTTTTATTAGTCTCACAGTTTCCTGACTAGTTTACAATGGTCATTCTCACTCGGGGCTACAACCTTAGAGTCAGTTTGAACCATAGTTGACTCATACTGGGAGTCATAAATGTTTCAAATTTGGAAATGTTTCAAAGTGCTCAAATCGGCCTAAAAACCCTTCTAAATGATTCTTTTCATCCCTGTCCTCTTCCCGGCCCCCTACTCCCCCTAACCCCGTCAGCACCACAGAGCAACGCACGGGGAGACCAGGGCCATTCCCCTGAGCCCTCCCCGGCCCCCTACCCCTCCTAATGCCGTCAGCACCACAGAGCAACGCACGGGGAGACCAGGGCCATTCCCCTGAGCCCTCCCCGGCCCCCTACCCCTCCTAATGCCGTCAGCACCACAGAGCAACGCACGGGGAGACCAGGGCCGTCCCCCTGTCCTCTTCCCGGCCCCCTACTCCCCCTAAAGAGGGACATAAAACTTCCTAAATGATTCTTTTCATCCACAAGTTATCATGTATACATACATACATGTATACATACATACATACATACAACATACATACATACATACATACACACATACATACATATACACACACATATAATACTATATTATCTAGGTCATTGGGTCAACTTAAGAAGGTGAAAGTTTAGTGGCAGCTCCAGGGTTACAGGCAAGGTGGGGGGGGACCCCCTGTGAGACACTTATGTAATGGCCCATACCATTGACACTGCAAAAGTGTGAACACATCCCTTACACTCCTTGACACTTTTTAGAGCAAGTGGTTTCAGACACTGCCGAGCCTGTCTAATGTATGAGTTCAAAAATTTGCCGTGCATGCCAAAAAGGTATGATGTTTTTTCCTTTTTTCTACACATATTTCTTCACCTAACTCAATAGATCACCCCGGGACCTATGCTTTTCTTTTTACTTTTATGTTCACAACATATGTAGGTATTTATATAGTGATTTTGAGACAAGTTCCATGTTTAGAAATCTTTTTATAGCAGGTTTTAGGCAAAATAAGGGCTTCAAAAAGAGCTTCCTCAGACATCTATAAAAAAAATTCTGAAAGTAAAATATATATCAAATGCAATATTTAGCCACAAAATAAATCTATAGCACCTCCTTGATACATTTCATGCAAGAAACATTTATAACATGTAAATCTTGTATCTTAATTTCATGAGTATTTAATTTCTGATTTTCTCTGAAAATGTCCCAAGGTATCATCAGATAGCTCTTAAATTAGCCCTGGGACCCCACTTTTCTTTTCATATATTGGCTCTACATCACCAGGGGATCAATTGTACCAAATTACAATGCATTTCCATGTTTCGTTTAGTTAGTGGGCATTATCCTTAATATTTGGTTGGTTTTACATCTTGTGAACTTATTCTGCATAATCAGAGAGTATCTAATATAAAACGTCCCCTTTCCAAAGTTTTGCAAAAGGAAATCCCAGGATTCTTCATACAAGTACAACTATTGGAAACGCTTCAGGCCTTGCTGAACTTCCCTTACATTTGCCAACATGTCTGACATCAAAGAAGATGAACTCTTCTGTCTTGGAAGTAAAGCGAGTTTTCGGAAGAATGTCTTGCATGTTTACTATGCATGCAAGATTTCGAACAGAACCCCCTCTTCATGCATGGCTCAACTGTGTTTCTCCTTTTTCACCTACCGTGGCATGAAGTTCTGGAGTCCATGCACCCGTCTGCATGCTAAGACATTTGCGTGTATTGAGGCCTCATAACATTCTTGTTTTTGCAAAGTCATGGGGTCTTTATAAATGCTGATTTTTTAAGTGTCTGAGATACGTTTGTGAGATCCTTTAAACATTCTTATTTCTTGACTATCATATTTATATTTGAGTTCATGAGATTTGAGTGCTCTCCTTCATGGAAAATTAAATGTTTGTTGAGTAAAAACATAAACATATTATCAAGATATTGATATTTGCATTGAGGCAGAAGTAAAAAGGCATTGTTTTGTCCAATTAGGCCTAACAACATTGTCATATTTATGTGTTCGATATGCTAATCGTCAAATGAGAAAAACAAGTCTTGCGGGGGAAAAAATTCCACTTTTTAAGGCCTATGTCTACATCTAAGACTCGTGATTTATTTATGCCCCCTTAAGTTTTAAACAAATCTCACCAGGGACTATAGATTACTCTAACGTGGGGTGGAATGCAAGCTAATTGCAGCTGTCACCGTAGTAATTACCCAAGTTTAAATGATGAGGTGGCGCATCTACTCTCTATGTAGCCATGTGAACGACATTTTTATTGCCAACTAACATTTTGATTACCTGATGCACAGCAATTCCCCTAACCCTAAAGGTAAAATTAATATGAATAAAGAATAGTATCAATAAATTTTCACTATTATATCCCCTGACAAGAGGAAAGTGGGAATAATGATATGGTTATTTTCCAAAAGCAAAGATTGTATCAGCTAATACAATAATAACTTTGCCGTGTGAATATTTGTCAGTAGTATTTTGTCTATTCTGTTTTTACTTTGCAGAAAGACTTCATCAAGACTCACTACATTGGGTATCCCTAGGTCAGTTAGATAACAGTGAAAAATCTTTTCTAATTTCCTATCTTACTTGCACAGTATATAAACTGAGAGAACTTATTACTCGCAGTAATCATTGCTGACCGCTGTATATTTCCTGAATTCAGAAATAATAGACATGAGCCCTGCTGCATTTACATCATGCGTCCTTGAAAATGAAAAGTAAAAAAAGAAACATAATATATCTTGCAATATAGATGCAGGCTTTTGATTGTCGGATACTTTTAGATTGGTAATTCAAACTGATATTAAAAGTTTTAATACTTTGACAACTTGTGTAATTTAGAGAATGAGTCGGTGCAATCTATAGAGAAGAGGTGGTATTATCATCTAGCTGATACTTGGCATAATCATTATCATATCCTATTTCCCTCACATCTTTTACCTCACTAGGGATTCATACCTCAATGGGTAACTTGTCTACTCAACAGTTTTTGAAGCCTGAAGGGGCACTGACAATGCCAATTGCCATTGTAAAGGCAGGAAGTGATTGTCATGGTGATGAATATGTTTAAGTTGTAATGGGTAGCAGACAATATATGACTCTCAATTTTTACCTAACTAGGAATTATACACAAATGTCTAACCAGCTTTGTAACATTGTTCCCATGATGGTGTCTCAATAATAATGTGCAACTAGATGTTTGAGCAGGAAATAATGTGATATCACATGATAAGCATAGTTAATTTTGATAAACAGTGTTTATCAGTTGATAAACAGTGTTTATCGACTGATAAACAGTGTTTATCAAATGTTTATCCTGTAATCGAGAGATAAGCACAGTTAATTTTGATAAACAGTATTTATCAATTGATAAACAGTGTTTATCAATTGAAAAACACTGTTTATCAAAATTAACTGTGATATCAAGTGATAGGCACAGTTAATTTTGATAAACAGTGTTTTTCAGTTGATAAACACTGTTTATCAGTTGATAAACACTGTTTATTAAAATTAACTTTGTAATCAGCTGATTAGCACACTTTATTTAGATAAACACTGTTTATGCAGCGATAAACACTGTTTTTCGATTGATAAACAGTGTTTATCACTTGAAAAACAGTGTTTATCAAAGTTTACCCATTTGGCTTGCCACCTTTGCGACGTCTTTTATACTAGATACAGTGTACAAAATGTCGCCTGTATATATAGGCGACAACAATCATATTATATATAAATTCCCATGTCCTTATGCTTTTAACACGTCACTTGCATAGAGCAAATTGTATAAGCGACGAGGGGATGAAAGCTGAGGAAGTTATCCTTCTAACATATCACGTTTAAAACATAATAAATACATGTGGCAATATCACCTATAATGTGGATCCAATATAGGCAACCTCACACACATGATTATATATGCGGCATATTTTAGGCAATTATGCTTAAGGCTTATAATCTATTATGAATCACACATTCACACGACAGGACACCAAGTATACAGGATGTACAATGCAGGATATACAGGATGTACAATCTACTAACATAATTGCCGTGTATATACCTTCCAGGTGATACTGTCTTATTGCTAGTGAGTACTGATGTAATCAGACATTATTCCGTATACAGTGTATCGTGTGAAAATTATCCGACCATCTATAAATTCCCATTTCCATATACTACTACCATATCGCGTGTACAATAAAATCAATGCACGTGACGATGTCGCATATTGTGAAACTAACCTTGCTGATCCAGCCCAAATAGGATATAGAATGTAAGAAACATGTTTCAAATTCCCATCTGCATATGCTACTCACGTGTCGCTTGTTTTGGAGAATTAATCCATGGGACATTGTCGCTTGTATTGTGAAACGAATTTAACTAATGTCGCGCATATTGGCAGCTCCCGCAGACGGGCCCTGAAGAACTCCCTTATCATTATTACTGTCAACTGATGCAATCGTATTGAATATCATAATCTTTCCAGCCTAACTTCCAAACAAAACATGATGGAAAACGTTTTCCTATTTTGTTTCCCCAACAACAAGGTTTTATAAGTCTAGTGATGGTCGATGATGGTCTAAATTAACCATGTCGGCATTAACATCTACTAAAATAACTTTTACCTTCTAGGTTGTAGTTAAATTTCTTCTTTCTTGTGTCAGCAAACTATATATGTGGATACATCATGGATACATTATGGCAGTCATTCATTGGCCATATCCAATTGGTGGTCAACTATAGCCTTATCGGGATAAAGAAGATAGGCCTACTTTTATTTTAAATTGCTAAATATCTGATTGGAAGCATCTGCAATCTGTTGGGAATAACATTTGATATAGAGGCCTATGCCTATATAATCACCCCAAACATAACATTTTAACATATCGCTGACCTAAATTCAGTGGCGGATCCAAGTGGGGGGGAGGGGGCAAAAGGGGCAATTGCCCTCCCTAGACCAAAATTGAACTCTCGTAGTTTTGACAAATCCGAGGAGAAATTTTGCTGGGTAAATCATGGAGGAGGGGGGGAGCAGATACCTTGCCCCCCCCCCCCCCCCCTAGAAGACAGACCCTGGATCCGCCCCTGTAAATTGTTTATACCAATGCCTTCATTCATGAGGATTCTGGGAAGGGAAATTCCCCACGTGCTCATGCGTCACTAAAACACGGTGGGAATTCCTAACACTTCCCTAGTCTGCGGGGGGAGGGAGTGAAAGAGGGCGGAGGGAAAACGGAGTTGACATGCTGAATGTCGATATGCACCCTTTGGGTATGCGGCAGGGGGCTAAGGGCCATGCAGGCAGACCCGGGGAATATTTCTGATAACATCAGCAATGGTTATTATACAGCAGCCCTAGCCAGACTCCACCAGCTACACGCGCTAATGAAGAAGGATGAAGAGACTCAGAAGGCGAGTATAATGTAATCACGCAGTGGCAGCCATTTTTCCGCCGGAGCTGATCAAATAGAAAGTTGCCGTTTTTACCCTATTATCGCCCATACCGGCCCAGCCAATTGTGAAGGCATTGTAGCAAGCGGCCCAGTGTGTTCACAAATCTCCATGAATTACATCAGCCAGGCCAGTTGGTGTCTACTTCTTGCCCGGGTTGCCTTTATTAAATGAGCCTTGCACAGTGCTTCCTATTATGTCTAATTCAAACCGCCCCCATGGGAAGGAATTGACCCTTTTTGCCCGTGTTTTCCTTAGAGTACCGCTGCTACAAGCCCAGATTGTGGGGTGTTGTGGGTGTACTACTTTGAGATATCTACTTGTCTGATAAGGCAGGTTCTGAATCACTTTGAAGTGAAGCCTTTTGATTAGCTGTGTGTTATTATTCTCAAAAGTGATGAGTTCCTTGAAGAGTTTTACGTCGTATTCAACAATAGTTAGAATGGCATAAATAAAATAAACATTTTTCTTACATGAATTACATTACTATTCATTGAGAACCCTATTACGTAGTATTTATAATAATATTATATTCATTGAGTCCTAGGCCTATATCAGTTAGTTTATTTATGCATCTCTAAATAGCCTATAGGCCTAGGCCTAGGCCCTATAGGGGCTTATATTCTTCAGTAATATCATTATATATAAATATAAAGTTTGAAGTGAGGGCACATCGTTAAAATAATTTGCAATAGGCTGTTTCGTTCAGCAACCACTGTTGGTGTTTTTATATTACTCCCCTGTGACCTAATCGTGGGGGAAGTGCTTGTTTCAATATACCATACAATATACCATACTAACTGGTAATCTGAACCAGAATCGGCCGATTTTATGAGAACTAGAATCGGCCGATTTTATGAGAACAATTGGCAGATTCTAGTCGGCTAACTCAGTCAAAATCGCCTAGTCTGTTGTATTGCACATACCAATTTTGACGCTGCTGATTTTGTATTTGTTTGATTTTCTCTGAGAATATGAAATTAGAGCTTACATCCTATATACCATTCAAAAAAGAAATGCAAGACCTTTCTATTGAAGTACAACATATCTTTATTTGTCCTTTATTCCCACTACAGATTTTCAAGAGATTTTCCATACCCACACACGTAACAAGAACCAACACCTATGTGGCTTAAGTCGTGTAGTGTAATACCGCCTTCACTATTGTGTACTCTACACATACACACGTGTGTGTGTGTGTGTGTGTGTGTGTGTGTGTGTGTGTGTGTGTGTGTGTGTGTGTGTGTGTGTGTGTGTGTGTGTGTGTTCTAAAGTCAACTTGTGTTGCTTGAAAAGACGATCTGACAGAGGGGAAAAAATTATTGAAATACTAAGCAGCATTAACAACAACTGTTCATTTCAATTGATTTTTCTCGTCATATTATGCGCGGTGCAAACAAATTGATATCTAAAAAAAGTAAAGGATAGTCATCATATGAAAAGGATAATCATAACGTCACTAATAAAGTTGGCAAGTGAAAGGTAATCTCCTCACAAATCATTTGCTGGGCAAATGTCAGTAGAGATATATATTGCGTAGTTCAGTTTAATACCGCCGAAAGACATGCTCTCATACTTCAGTATTGAAATAGAAAGACTATACTGCATGACCTCCACTCGTTCTTATGTTCTTGTATCCGTTGTATCATATCAATTTGCACAGACGGACATCACCGTTGTTCTTTGTCATGCTTAAGGGCAATGGCGCCATTATAGATCTAAAGTTGAGATTTTGTTGAAACTCAGAGAATTGCTAGATAGATATGTTTGGAGTCCAAAAATGAAAAAAAATTAGGGGGTCACCGTGCTAACTTTTTAACTACAAGAGGAATGATATATGCATAATTCCCTCAAAACTAAGGTTTTGTAGAGCAATATTCACAGGTACAATTTTCATGACTACTTTCATACTAATCCTCAACTAAACAATCTAATCACTCAAATCTAAAGCTAAGACACATGTTCACAGACTTTATGCATGGCCTAGAAAAAAATGTGTTGTTTTCACTGCATTTCAGTCTATTTTCCTTAAAAGTCAATTTCTTAAAAAAATCAAATTTCTGACAAGAAAGTCCACACAAATAAAATCAACGTTAAAAAATCAATAAAAATTATACATACTGTGTGTTGGACTGTTAGCTTTCCTTTTCAAAAAAGAAAACATGGGGTCACCACATGAATTTAGCCAGAAAAATTGATTATCTACCTGCAAGTCAGGAATTAACCCACTAGGTCTATTTGTTTTAATGGTCACTAAACCTATCAAAATACAAAATATCCTGATATTTTATATCCTAATATTGTTCCATACATCATAAGGATTATATTAGTGCTTACTGTGTAATGATTGGATAAATATTAAGAAAGTTATAAGCATAAATGCACTGCCCCTCCCCAACTGCCACAGGCACCAAGCAGAGGGCAGTGATGGTCATGGTCCACTGCACACCCATACCTGCAGGCTGCGCACTGTGGTGCGCAGTGACAAATGGCGCGATTGTCTTTAAGCCACACAAGTTAATGTATTTTCTGTATTCTTTTTGGATTTGTTTCACTGTTATCTAACTGACCTATTGGGATACCCAATGAAGACTATAGTGAGCAGTCACCCCTCAAGTTTATGTTTTTATTGAACACACTTGATAAAACATCTATCTAACTTTATCTATACCGAAGGCAACCTTTTACAATGGTCCCCATGTTGTTTGTTTTAATGTTCAAGTATAAAAGAAGTACCTTGAGTATGCATTATTACTCTAAGGCAGGCGATGTGCAACTTTGTATCGGGGAAGACGCGATCGGGCCCCTGAGGAAAATAGTCTACAAGATTCAACTTGGCAAGTTCAATTATTAACGCAATAGACCTGATTCCACCCAACTCCCAGGAGTAGCCCTTATAACATTGTTACAACGACTCTGGGTGTAGGGGATTTGCTAGCGAATACACAGGGGTCCCATCGGACTTCTTGAAAGGCAAAAACTGGGGCCTTGACTTTACGTTTGTATAGGCCGCTTCCGCTTTAACAAGAGATTTATTTACCATGAGGTATATGATCAATACTGGATAGCGTGTTTTTAAAACGTCACTATAGGCATAGACTTAAGCATTGCATACAACTATTTCTATGATATGCGAGGGCGTTTGGAGTACCGTTAGATGGATTTTATTGTTCAGAGGTAGCTAAAGAAGTATCCGTTCAGGACTTTTGAACTTTATTTAAAAGAGATTAAGAAGTAAGTATTAGATTTATCAAACAGAAGCTGGTTATGATACACGTTCTTTTACATTCTTGAATCGCTCAATCAATCTCACTTATAATTACACAAATCAACTCAACGTTAGTTAGAATAATACAAACACGTATACTCTCTGTAATCATATATAGATATTTACTATCCATCGTTCAAAACATTGCTGTTTACCATTAATTCACTTGGCCGTGGGATGTCATTCAACTAAATCACCGAACTGCCACTACTCACTCAACCTTCGACCCTCAAAACAGAAAAAAATAACAATCAGAACCTTGATCTGTAAAATGAAATAAGTAATTAGATACTGCCACGTCACACAGATTTTAGTATTTCCAACCTATCCTGGTTCTTGCCAAAGGAGAATGGACAGATAGAAGACATTAAGGAAAGAGTAATTTAGCCATAAGTTTATTTTGAAGCTAGCTACCGCTACATTACCACAACCGGTACAAGTTGGAAAGGTGGCGTAATATAAGGAAGTAAGCAGGTGTGGACCAGCAGGCAGGTAGGCTTATACAGTCATGTGGTGAGCTGCTCAGGCCGCGGTAGGAGATTCACCGTTTGGCTAAATTAAACCCAATCAGTGTTGGAGCTGCTCGGAGCTGCTCGGGGCCAAGTAATCAGGGACGGGCTGTATTAAAGTCGGAGGTGGTGAGGTCTGGGGGTCAGACCCTCGTCATCTGCTCAAGGTGGGAGACGCTGCTCACTCATAACAGTATGGGGTGACAAGTGTCAGTATGCAGAGGGAACGGCCACATGTATTTATATACATGCACACAAATATGCATACATTAAATGCATACACGTATCATACATACATAATTATGTAGGCATACAACCAACCGGGGAGGAGGTATGAGGTGCATGGTTATCAACCTAAGATATGTCTGCATTGATATATCAGCCTGAGGGCAGGGCCCGCAGGGCTGCTCGAAGGCAGTTATCCCTGCATCAGCAGTGTATGTACATCGGTGCAATAATTTATGTAAACTGACTACTACAAAATCCTGCATCCACATTGCAGACACACATACAATAAAGATTTACATGCGCACATTGCCGCCCTTGCACTGCGTCGCATGAATACATTTCACTCTAAACAAGGTATCATTACTTAGATTGAGGTCCTTGTATTCGTGATAATAGAAGTGATGCAAGTGATATACAGTCTACTCGGTGCGTGTCACGTATATTGTAAGTCATGTTCACCAAACGTCCCCTTCTTTTATTTCAGACACATATGACATATGAGTAGCAATACTAGCAATTATAATTATAGCAATATATAATTATAATTGCATTAATAAGAAGCGAAAAACTGTTGTACTGACACGGTGAACTATTGTTAGTGTTCGATTTAAGACTGCGTGATGTGTATAATTAATTTATCCATGAGTCGTTCATCCGAGTTATTGAGCCAATCAGACCGCGCTCAAAGTTAATTCATCCATTCCCCAATAGTTCAAAAGAAATGGACAATGAGGGAGCTCTTAAAATGAAAGGGTTTTATTCAAGTAAACATCTCATCCCGAGTCAAAGCCACAGTGAATAAGTCTCCATCAGTCCACCTTCCCATCTCCTACTCAGTGATCAACCACATTTAGAATACAAGTTGTTCCAGCACATCCTAGACCACCCTAGCGCTTAGCTCTATCACAATCCTTTGTCCGAGGTAGTTGGTATCGGTAAACTCCAGTATACTGCGCCGGAGCTGGTAGGTATAGCTCCGAGCAGCTCTTCTAGTTGAACTCACTCAAACTCTACTAACTAACTCGCTCCCTACCTTGCAACGCCTTTTATACTGGTTAACAGGTGGCGCTAGGAGCGTAAAATGTCTCTTCTCAGAAGTAGTATTGCTAGGTCTGATCCTAACTAAATTATAAATTATGATAATATATTAAAAGTACTAAGCTATTAGTACAACGGGTGGCCAGTCCATGATCGTGTAGGCTTAACAGTGTTAGCTTTAGAACAACGCACGTGTTAAGAGCCATAACTCTCTGTCAAAGTAGGGGGTTTAAGGAGGAGTCAAAGTGTGACGTATCATACTAAAGGCACATACGCCACTCTAGCCAGTCAGAGTCAGCTGAACGTTGAGTGAGTGACCATCCTGGAAAGGTTAGGTCTTAGAAGCTGAGTCCTGTTGTTTGGAATAGAGGCAGTCAGACTGCGCTTGAAGGTGGGAGCGGTGACTGAATGTGTTTGAGGGGATTCCTTCCTTGGAGCTGATCATTGTCAATTGAGATCTTGTCATGGAACGGCAATATACAGGAGAATATTAATAAAGAACAACCTTTCACATGAGTGTTACGTCTTACATGATGTGGGAACTATAATTATGTATCGGACGACAGCAGTCGAACGATGAGGAGACTGCGTTTGGAGCTAGCTATTATCTATAACTGACTACGACTAATTACGTACACCATAATTATACAACAGATAATTAACTCTCTATAGTTCACTATGTTATCCACCCATAATTATGAGTATGGAAACCTAATTCAAGACTAAAAGCTGTCAACAAACAAAAATTCACTAAAATGCGGTTTGCTAGTTAACAGTCGGCAAGCATTACCTCCACTGCCGTCCTGGCATTCCTTCATCCCACTCCCTAACCACCCCACCTCCCCCACCCACCCACCCTCAATACTGATTACCTCTTGTCCTTGGCAACAGGGGACTCTCCTCCATCGTGTAATGAATTCAACTACGCATGCGTGCCTGAGTCGTCGTCTCTCTTTAAGTTGGCAGCTTAAAACACAGCCCAGATGTTATTTTTTGGTAAAATGTGAATTGGAACAGGAGCGCCAACGTTTTATATCAGCTACCAAAAGGACATTATCATCACTGTCTTCTAATTCATACAAATATTTTCTATTTTGCACATTATGACAAGTTTTTAAAATTGTTTTTTCATAACTATGAGTTAAGTTAAAAAGAAAGTAGCTTCTCCACTCAAATGAATAACTGATTAGCTGCTTAGATTAGATAGCAGTAGTTTCAGTTTAGGTTTGCCATTCAATGATGCGTGTCAACCAGCTTTTAATCAAGTTATGAATCTTTAACAGCCCATATAGTAAGTAACTGTGTTGAGGGCATCGATCGTGCTAAATTCATTCCAGTACTTGCTTCACATTATATAGTTTACAAATAGGAATGACAAGCTTTTCACACTGATTTCAAGATGTTATACATAATATGAAATATAAAAACATAATACAGAAATATGGCCATTTAATGAAATATTTTTAAGAATCATATTAATAGATGGACGAAGGCGAGGACGAGCCAGGCGCCGCTAATCATGCAGGTGATTGTATTTGATTTGCTTGACCTTAGTTTAAATTAGATTCAACCAGCTTATCTATTTATATTTATGTAGAGTAATTAGATCAACATTATCCCGAAGTCAGGATAAAGTTGAGACGCTGTCTGTATAATCCGGGAGTCCCTTTTATATATATATATATATATATATATATATATATATATATATATATATACTCGACTATGAATGTGACAATATCACTCATATAAGTAGGTGCTTGTCACTTACATTTTCGGCACAAGTCGCCGCTTGCTTTCATTTGACAATGTATGCAACAATAGCATATTAGCATGGATTTTTCCTGTTGGATGCACGACATAATTAGTAGTTCATAGAACTAGGAATTTGGAGATTGTCTTATTAAGTGACTCATATGCATGCGACCTCACTTTTGGGTTTTACATGTGAGTAGTATATGAAAAGTTTACTTCGACTCTTGTCAATTCTTATATAGCTACATTGTGGCAAGGACTTTTCTGCACTCTAAAACCTTGCAATAAGTTAAACTCAAATAACATCCAATGGATTAACTTGCAATCCTAAGCTGTTTTCGATGCGACTAATATTACTAACAATGGATTGTATCGTGGTTCGATTCATATAACAAGGCTTATGTAACATGATCAACGAAATTTTGCTGACCCCAGCCCTTTATAAAGGTCGCCAGGAGATTATTAACGTAATTTCCAATAAATGTGAACTAAGTATCCGGCTCAACAATATTGTCCTTACATAAACAAACGAAGGACAAGTTTAAGTAGTTATTTTAGGTGTTTTCACACCGTCAGCTTGTTCTTCAAGTTATATATAGACCGCATAAATGTGATGTGCAAGTCAGCTGTTGTACAAATTATACCGATTCCATAGACGAGGATAGAAAGGGATGTGCTCTCCCTACCCTCTGTATATGGGACTTACCACCCAAATAATGAGATCGATACTAATACAATGAATTTTCAACAATCAAAAACGGACATGATCACCTGATAAGGGGCATTTTAGGTTTAGGTGGCAAAGACCAACCCGTTTAATTTTGGATAAATCACCTTGGACGTCACCCATGATATTTGTTTAGGAACACGTTATGCTGCCATTTTCTTCTGAAATGACTGGTATAACATAGTATTAAACTTCGTTGAGCAATTTGAACCAATTGATTTTGCATAACTTTTAAAGTCACTTTTTCCTATAACATGTCGTTATAAAAACCTTATCGTGGTACGATAAGAGAAGTGAGAAGACACGTGGATGAACCTCAGACAGCGTATCTTAACCTTTCAAGTTTACATCAGCAGTCAAGAACAATACGAGAGGAGATCATACAATGAGCCGTGTTTCAGTATGACCAAGAAAGTATCAAATATGTATGGCTCCTATTATAAACACCAAGTCGCAAGTTGATAAGCAACAATATGATAATAACACATATTGTGGGAGATCTCTTTTCTTGGACCGTAATTGACTCATATATCTGACTAAAATTATCGTTTGTATGAAAAGATCAATGAAGGTATCATGCATAGACAAAATGATCATCACCTAAATAGAGGTCTTCGGATAGAGGGATACAACTTCTCATATAATTTACACGAGGAGTCTAACTGTTCATTTAGACTTGAACATAATGACAAATAATAAGTGTATCTATCCGTCTACCCCCACCAAGTAGGAGTCATGAGTTGCTCGCACCTGCTCATAGAGAGTCACTCACACAAAAGACCCTCAAACGAGCTGCTCTGTCGTCCCCGGGGCTCCACCTGACGGGGCTTACAGAAACCAGTCTCTTCTGACGTCAGAACCACGGGAGAGGCGAGAAAAACGGTGATGAATTAGAATAGACTCGAACCTGCTGAATTATTAAGAGGATGGCTTAGGCCTCCTCTGGGATATTGTACCTCTCTGAGGGCTCCAACTTAAGGATATGATTGTATATATAACGTAATGGACAGGCGGAATGAGTGATGGGATTTGTGTTTCTTTGTCAGCAATGTTTAAGTCATGATGTGGTGCAAAGTGTTTTGTTGCAAATTGTTTCTTTCATCAATCAATATTTGTTCCCTGTTCACTGTTGACTCTTTTTAACCTTTATTGCCCTTTTCTATAATTGATTGTATTTTCAACGGACAAAGCACGTGTTAAATGAATTTAATTTCCTATCAATAACAGCACAGGGGGTTGAAAATCGTGACATTGGATACTATGCATATTGAATGATGTTCGCTTGGTTTTATATAACAACAATTGGATTGCAATACATGATATAAAATGAAACCCCCTCTGGCGATCGTTCTTACCAAAAGTATTTGGCATTATTTGAGACAATATAACTAGATGATGTAAAGGATTGCAGTACACCAGTAGCCCGTTGCATAAAGGTTTTCTTGTTGCACCATCTTACAACTATATAATTATATGTGTCGTAACAGTGAAGTCGCTGTCGCAATAGGTATTGCCATATGATTTTCATCATTTCTGATTGGTGAGTTGAGATTTGATGAACGTAAAAGACCAAGGCCAAATTAATCTACATCTGTAGTAAAGATTCAAACTTAAACGAAAGCATTTAAACGTGTAACATGTCTGTTTTAAACGGGAATCGTTTTCGTCTATTAGTGTTGTTGTTGTTTGCTGAGGCCTATGTGATGGGCGGCAGTGATAGGTCTCGCTGTAGAATTGTAGCTTTCTAGCCCAATCTAGACAATTTCATGAACTAGATCTAAGATTTCATACTGCAAAGCACAACTCATCTAAAACATTTTAGTTGGAAATGTTGTTCTATGTGTGCTTAAAAACGGTTTTTTGACAGGGTATTGTTGGTTGTTAAACAATGTTTGGTCGTTGGTTATGTGACAGGCCACGGTGACCTATTTTGGAACACCCATCAACTTTCCTACTAGAACAATTTCTGTAAAATGATGTTCAGAACAAAATGATATCTATAAATCCTAAAAACCATAGGACAAAAAGTGTTTTCTTAGAGATTCATTCTTGATGTTTATCTTTTGCAAACGAAGACAGTTTAATTGGAAAAGCGACGGGTCTCACTATCATAATGGTTTGTTCTGCAACGGGTAACCTTGGCCCATTGAAGAACAACAGTGGCAGAACAACTTATTGTAACAGCAATCACTTTAAGGAAGTTAGTATAACAAGCACGACTTAATAGTAACGTCGTTGTTTTTCAGACAGATATAACAACAGTTCTGCTGGATCAAATTGAATTACAAAGGCTGTAAGTTGGCATAGTCCATATTTATATGACAGAATTTTAATGCTTTAGATGGCATAGTTCAAATCTACATAGTAGGCTCAAAAAGTAATTTAAATCTATTCAAATTAATCAAATTTCTGCATGTCAAGAAAAGCCTAACAGTGATCGTTTTTGAGAACGATAGCGATTGTCGTTGAACAACCGTTTATTTCCATGTTCGGTGCAACAGGCCACCAAGAAATCTATGTGTACATTTCATTATCACGTACATTTCCACAGGCTGTCCTTCACAGTGCAATGCAGCATGAAGGCATTGTGAATGTACGATTAGATGCTGAACATCCGTCGCCCCTTTTTTGCCTCCTATCTCGTGTAGTTAGATAAAAGATAAATACGTTTAATGATTGATTAGTTTTATGACATGGCCATTCAAAATGTTCTGAATTCATTACGAAAATGTAATTTCTCAAGTGCTGATGTCACTTAGGTTACCTGATGCTGGACCCATGAACATTGACAGCTGATTGAGTTAACCAATTCAGTGGTTCCTTAATTAACAGCCTCACAAACATCTGCCCAGAAATCAACACAGATATCGTATTTGACAACTTTGGGGAGACTGTATGCAGTATCGGAGGAAAGTTTAGTTTATGGGATACGGTTTATATAGAATTCTGATATGAGACACTCGTTTTTCTGTTATCTGTGATAATCAAACGACTCCTCTCTAGGAGAAGGTGGGTGGCCTGGAGCGACCTTTACACAGGTAGGTTTGCGCCTTATCACCTTCCTTCTTTTTACTCAGGTTTAATCTGAAGATCACTCACAAAACCCCTGCAACAGCCACGCCTCTCAACAAAAGGGGGCGGGAGGTGGGTGAGCAACGGGTGGGAGATCTATCCGTGGCGCCAAGGCGTAGGCCTAATAGGCAGGGGAGACTATGTAGAACCTGTGGCAGGTTAGGCTAATAGAACCGGTCTGTTTCTTCTCAAAGCCTAGCCAGTGGGTTGCCAATTACGATGGGATTTTCTATTTGACAGTAACAACTGGCTGGATATTGGCTCATTAGTCGGCGCGGCGCCCAGAAGGAACATGGCGGCCCCCACTGCTCGCCGCCCTGTCATTGGCCACAGGTGATCTCGCTCGATCTCGTGGGCGCGCGAGACCTGGCGTGATTTGTATCAATGTTTGCTGGTAGCTGGCGGCAAACACTGGGCGCGGCGTGTGTCTGCGCTGGTCACTGGCTTGCTGGGACCACTCTCATTTAGGGTGACATCTGGGATGATAGATGGTGTTGCCAGCCTGCCCCCAACCTCCCCCCATCCCATGGCCTCACTCCATGGACCTTACTGCCAGGAGACTTCAGTTTTATAGGCCTTTCGTTTGGCCCTACTCATTCACCTACAACTGGTATGCACCTGTCCATGCGAAGTTGTAGAAACATTTGATTGAACGAAAGAGAATTAAGAATGAATAGGTAAAAATGTTGTTTAGGTCACAGAGAAGAAAAGGGAGCTGGAGGAGGCTCCAGAGAAAAACGAGGATAATCATTTTTGTCTTCCATAATAAAAGTCGAGTCAGAGAACATTTCCAGATAATTCTAGTAAAAAAAAGGTGTTGCAGAGAAACTTTTGCAAATTATGGAAAACATTATGGAAACTGCAAAACATTATGGAAAACCATTTTTTGCAGACACTGATCATTGGTATAGGGAACCATATTAATTATGGGAAGTGACTTTCCATAATTATTTTTCTAACTTTTTTCCCATCTAATAGACTTTGTCCAGACAGGGTCACGTGACTAGATTTTGGTGATCACCACGTAGTGATCAATACCACATGAATATGAAATAAATTCAAATAGATGAACATAACTGACAATTGTGATTCCTTTAATCTATTTGAAGTAAATGGGATATGGAAATTTGTTCTAAATGTTTCAGAACTATGAATAATGATGAAAATAAATTGATCAACAATATGGCGGACAATCTTTTTCGGGAGATGTGATGTCACCTGCACAACATCTATAGTATATATATTCCAGTTGCCATTATCATGCTGCGATCTCTGTAGGGTCGACACACAATGACTGCGGCACACTCCTGCACCCACTTGGGCCTGGTACACTTTATATGGCCGAAGCTCAATACATTATACCAACTGGAAACCTTTGCATATATCACAGCTATTTTATGTTCTATTTAGAGTCTCTTTTTCATCAAATTATAGTATTTCCATTAAATGATATCTATAATTTGCAAAATAACTATTCAAATGCACACATTTCCCAGCAACCACTGTGAAGAGTAAAATTAATACATTTTGTTGTTTTTAAGCCTTTTGGACTTCTATACACCTATCTACTATGACCAAATAAGTAAAGTTTCCAATCTTAGATGATAAAAGTATTTGTCATTGAGCTGTTTGTTTTAAAGTGTTCTGTATATGGTACAGCCTCATAACTGCCATTTGAAAGTGTACCCGTTTCACAGTGGGTGTTGCAGCGAAACTTTGCACCAAGCAAAAGATCACCACTGATAGTGGTAACTGGAAAATATGCTATTTTGTGTTATGGAACGCTATGAGGTGTAACTGAGTAAGATGGACAACTAAATCCAAATTACATATTTCATGCGTTTTTGACGTTCTGACCCACGAGCCTGATTCCAATGAGTTGTGACGTGTTAGGAAGGGTAAGAAAGGTTCCCCAGTAGGGTGGGACACATTCTGAGTAAGATGGACAACTAAATCAGAGTTTCAGATTTTACACATTTTTGATGTTCTGACCCACTAGCCTGATTCCAATGAGTTGTGACATGTTAGGAAAGCTAAGAAACATACCCCAGTAGGCTGGGACACATTCTGAGTAAGATGGACCAGTAAATCCAAGATTCAGATTTTATGCGTTTTTGACATTCTGACCCATGAGCCTGATTCCAATGAGTTGTGACACATAAGGAAGGGTAAGAAAGTTTCCCAGTAGGGTGGGACGCATTCTGGGTAAGATGGACAAGTAAATCCAAGTTTCAGATTTTACACATTTTTGACGTTCTTACTCACGAGCCTGATTCCAATGAGTTGTGACATGTTAAGAAGGGTATGAAACGTTCCCCAGTAGCGTGGGACGCATTCTGAGTAAGATGGACAACTAAATCAGAGTTTCAGATTTTACACGTTTTTGACGCTCCCATCCTAAGCACACACCCCTCTGTGTCCAGTGGTGTGTTGGCCGGGTCTGCACACAGGTCTATATAAAATGATACACCTCATTTCCACCATTCACCTCCTACACAGTTAGCAAGCTCGGATATACAAGTAACAGCTCCTTATTAAATTGCATTGAATTAATTGCCCCAAAAATTCCCATAATGATTCATGATTTCCCCATAATTATTCTCCATAATTCTTATTTTTCGCTGGTATTATTCATGCAAAACAACAGATAGAATCAGCCTGCCAGGAACATTCTTCTAACTTAAGGTATATTTACACTTTTCCATAATTATTTTCCATAATTACTATACAAACCAAGAGGGGGCTCCAGAGAAAATTCCGGATATTGGGCTTTTCCATAATAAAACGGTGACCAACTTTCCATATTAACGCCGTACCCGTTCCAGAGAAATTATGGAAAGTGGGTTCGGCTGGAAAGTTGGTCGCGCATATAATTATGGAAAATAATTATGGAGAACACAATTATGGAGATGAAAAATATGGAGAATCGAATTATCAGCTGTACTTTCTCAAGGTCACTCAAATTTCCCGTTTTTTTTCACATGACGTCACATCCGGTACAGGTCAAATCGGCTGGTTCTCGGTTGAAGTGCGTAGTTATGGGTTTTTTAAGTTGTGGATAAGCACATCGTCGCTTGTTCCCGCTGTTTCGTTGTTTTAGCAATACAATACCTTGGACATCGGCGACGTGACGTACATCATCACGCCAGCTTCTTCACGGGTTCTTTACCGGTTTCACAGATTATCGACATTTATGTGGCTTTCGTTCGTTCGATCACCATGGTAAGTATTACTCGTATTATTACAACATTCAGGCATCTATTGTAGACAAAATAGATGTATGTGTAGCTACAAAATTTTCAGTATTTGTGTCGATTCGTGTCGATTACTGTCTCCCGCTAAGACCTCAGCACCCAACCGCTCAACCCCCTTCTCGTCAATATGTATTTCGCGTAGAATTGTTTTTTCAAAGTATATTTACCACCCACCGACCTCCCTGTGACTCATAATTCTCAAATCTAAATATGGAAATGAATTCCTATACAGTTTCTATAATGTGGAACATAAAATATTGTATATCTTTTAATGATTGGTTTTTTTCTCTTTCAGCCTAAGAAAAAAGAACCAGTCTCATCATCGGAAATAGCCGAGGAAATAGCATCAGTAAGGGAACTCCTGCAAGGTGCACGGAATGAGAAGGAGAAGCGCACATGCCAGAAAATTCTCGATGACCTTTTGGAAAAAAATAGAGAAAAGAAATTCGCTTCACTACATGCCAAGTATCCACAGGCCTTTGAGGAGGGAGAGAATGATGACCAAGATGACTCCCTTCTTTATGTGGACTCACCCCTACCGACCATGGTAAAAGAAACCAAAAAAGAGAAGGACAAGGACAAGAAAAAGATATATACCACAATGACAGAGGAGCAATTCACTACCCCAACAACATCAAAAAAAAGGAAAATTCGTGGCAGACGGGCTACCCCCATAGACACTTCGATTGTTATTCCACATATTGAAGATGAGTCTAAGTGTGGCCAGAGCTCATCATCCGAATCTGATCATACCGACACAGATGACACTGAAAGGGGCAAGGGAAAAACCAAGTCCAAGGGTGCGACTAAGTCAAAAGGAAAACGAAAGGATTTATCCTGGTGCTCGTCCACAACCGAGGACGAAAACGAAACATCCAATGTGAAGTGGACGGAGGCAGAACTAGCTGCCGCATACACCACAGCGGCAGACTTCAGGTACGTATGAAAAATAACATAAATACACAATGACCATATCCATATAAATCACTAGATAAATAATTTATAAAACATTTAGGATAAATAAATTTAGGGCAAATGTAATACAAAATATCAAATGGAATCATATAAATATGGCTGATGCTAATTGGAATAATAAAAATAAAGTACAATAATAAATGGCATAACATAAATTTTGAAAGTAAAGATTCCATAATCTTTCTTATTGTCCATAATTATTAAAAACTAAAAAATAAGTGTTTGTACTTATACAGGGACATAGTGTGTGGACGCTGGAAAGGTGACGATCTTCTGGAAAGGAACCGTCTAAAGAGAGAGGCATACAAGGCAATGATCGATCGAGTGAGGGCCATCGGTGGGCGTAAGAGGAGGAAGAAGCTCCTCTACTACAAGCTGATTAACTACAAATCAGACTGCCGAAAAAGAGTAAGTTCTTTACCTCCATTTCATCCAGTTTCTATTTTTCCATATAAACATATATAATATTCAGTTTATACCATTTTTTTTTACATAAGCATTATCATGGTCACCAGTCTTTATCAGGGTCTTTAGGGGTCATGTATGTGTAACTCCGCAGGTAGAATATATAGATACTCGAATGTATTCAGTAATGTGTCATGCGTTAATGTGTATCACACCTTATAAATTCTGGAATAAATATATTGACGTTAACACCTATTTATGTATGACAGGCGAGAGACTTGGCGAAACTGCAGAAACAGTCGGGTGGTCGGGGGATTACGGAAAAAGACCAACTTACGAGCCTGGAGGTGTTAGTGCTGCAGTTTTACGGGCCAGAGTGCTGTGGAGGTTAGTTTGATTCTTTATATTTATATACACCTTTTTTCTGTTTTTTTCCCCAATACTTTTGTACGGAAAATAAATTTTCTGTACATGTGGCTATCTATATATAATATCTATGTGGCTGAACTGAATGTTGTGATCTTCCATAATGATTTTACTGAAATTCAGGTATATTTCGTAGGTGATAATGTCCACTCTGCCAGTATGTCCATGAGCACTGACATAAAGCAAACCACTGATTATTCCCTAAAAAACAATAACCCATAATCTAAAGTGAATTAAGAAAGTTATATTATACTTAACTGTCTTGATCTTATATTTGATACTACAATACCATGACATACCTTTATGTTTAATACTTTACAGTGATTCCCGGTTCGTGGAAAAGACCAATAGAGTCCGACGACACCTGCAGGATTGTATCCGCCGCCCACAAAATGGTCCAACGTATGGCGGAAGCAGAAAAACAACAGAGAGAGGCGATAAAGGAGTCGAAAGAAGACAGCAAAAGACAGGTCAAGGTGCAGGCAGAGATCTATGGTAAGTTAATAACATAAAAAAAATTGGAGGAACTCAATTAAACACTAATTCTTGCTTCTACGTGTACCTGCTGCAAAGCTATAACTAGTATGTCATCATATCTATATATATATACATGCTCTATATTATCTCATATGTGGGTGTAGGTATTATGTGTAGGTATTATATTCCATAATGTATGTTATTCAGTTTATAAGTTATCTACGTAACTTCTCCTGAAACAACTAGAAAGCATAGTGGAACAACATTTTTTTCCCCGCTTTAAAATTTGTCATATTTATATGCTCTCCACATCTTCATTATTAGGAATTACCAAGAAGAGATCACTTCTGAAGGAGGAAGACGAGGGCTCACAAGGGGACGACGAAAGTGAGGAGAAGGAAGACGAGCCGAAGGAAAAGAAGCAGGTGACAAAGAAGACCGGACGGCTGTCCATGAAAAGGAAGAAGCCTAAAGTTGAAAAAGATGATACGACTATCGTCATCAGTGATGGTAAGTGATAGACTAGGCCTAACTAGAAAGCATAGTGTGTAAGCATAGTGAGTAACCATACATTAAAGAAAATAATATAAACATCATCCAGCATCCATAAACCGGTACTGGTAAAAATGTGGTCAATAAATATGTTTCTCAAGGATGCAATAACCTGTTACTTAATAAATGGGGTATGTAACCTCACATGAATGTGGTTATTATTATGTATTATCCATTTACCACTTTAGGGGAAGACAAGACTGGTGAGAGATGGACTTCTCCGCGCATAAAAGCACGAAAAAAGGAGGAGGAGAAGAAGAAGCTGGAAAAGAAAAAGGCGGAACCGAAGGAGGAGGCGCACGAGTCACCACTCTCACCCACCCCGCCACCAGGGAAACCAGACACCACCATCGGAGCACAACTGTCGCAGATATTCCCTCAAGATTCCGAAACAAAAAGACAGCTGTCTTACGGGGATGGTAAGTGTTCACTTTAATACATTAGCATAACTTTGAATATATTTTTGTCATCATAAAGTAGCAGTTCTATGTCTAACCTAAACTCGAATTATCATTGCTAAGGTAACAAAACAATCCCATAAATAGAATTATGGTGGTACACGTTAAAAACACTACATTTATCATGTGGGGTTATAATTATAATGTATGGTCATTGATAAGGGAAGAAAAACATTCCATTAATAGAATTATTGTGGTACACGTTAAGAAAATAAGATTTATCATGTATGGTTAGAATTATAATGTTTGGTCATTGATAAGGGAAGAAAAACATTCCATTAATCGAATTATGGGGGTACACGTGTAAGCAAAATTATTAGAAAACAAATTCCATTCTCAGATTCTCCAGGAAATCTCCCAGATATATCCACCCCTCTGCCGAAGGCGTGTGAAAACATGGCGCAGACAAACGAGTACCGTTTGTCTGCACAACAACCTGCCCAACCAAGTGTGTCTCCAGCACTGATCAGACGTGAGTTAATATTGAATTTATGCAAGTAATGAAGTTACAATATTCCGTCACAGAATTACTTTGACCCAGGTAGAAATGCATTCTAACAAATACTATTGGTTATAACATCTCCATATTATCCATTCTGTCTTTATAGGCCTTCTTTATAAATGGTTAAAATAATCCCCTTAAAATGCCCGATCGAACTCTACAAAGAGTGGCGCCCGCCGGGGCCTGCGTTAGGCTAGGCTCAACTCAAGTCTGTAAGTCATAATTTTACAGAATATATAAATATGCTTACACCTACACAGAAAACACAATATTTATAGGCCTGCCATCCCGTCTGCGCCTAAACAAAAAGGCGCGTTTCCATCTCGTCAAGGTTTTATATATTTACAATACCGATCGAACTCTACAAAGAGAGGCGCCGGGCGGGGACAGCCGGTTACGTATTTCGACATATTTACAATAATATTAACATTATAATCTATGCAATGCGTTGTATTTCAAATATACGAAGCAAAACGCTGACACGATGGTGAGGCGCCAAAAAATATTTATAATATAGTTTATAGTCCACAGTTTAGGCACAGGCCTATAAATATTTTCCGGATAAAAATTAAGAGTGCTATGAGATGAGTGGGGTTTCTAACATTCATCTCACAGCACCCAGGTAGCTAGGGGCCTAAGGCCAATTGATTGAGTGCTCTGTACAAATCAAGGTAATGAATTGATTGGATGCACTACCCAGCTACCCGAAAGTACATTCCCATCTCTGAGTATATATACCAGTGCCTCTCTTTCACCCAACAGGAAAGGTGTCTAAACCTCACATGTAAGCAGTTATCCACTACTGCAGCACCAAACTCAGTTTTCGCATGAAAACATAACATTTCTAGGATAAATATAATATAAATAAGTTATTTTTGTAGTGTGAATGCTCTGTAAGTCATGATTTCAGAGAATATTCAGCGAACGTTCGCCGATCGTTCGCTGAAGCTTGTGCCCGGCTTGCTCCTCTCTTTGTAGAGTTCGATCTGGACGTAAGCGCTGTCGAAATACGTAACCGGCTGTTCCCGGCTTGCGCCTCTCTTTGTAGAGTTCGATATCAGGAAAATATTTATAGGCCTGGACGTAAGCGCTGTCGAAATACGTAACCGGCTGTTCCCGGCTTGCGCCTCTCTTTGTAGAGTTCGATATCAGGAAAATATTTATAGGCCTGGACGTAAGCGCTGTCGAAATACATAACCGGCTGTTCCCGGCTTGCGCCTCTCTCTGTATAGTTCGATCAGTCTGGGGTGGACGTAAGCGCTGTCGAAATACGTAACCGGCTGTCCTCTCTTTGTAGAGTTCGATTTAGACGCAGACGGCGGGTGTAAGCATTTACATATAATTTCTATAATATAACCCATACAGGTTTTGCCTGAAGCTTGTGCCAGCACGGCGTCTCTCTTTGTAGAGTTCGATCGTTTAGGTATTATTTGGGTGAACACAATAGTAATATAATATCAATATATATATGTTTATTACCCGCTGGATCGACGAGCTGGGCGTATTGTGGGGATGGCGTATTGCCAAGCTGTACGTACCGCATCACTAAGCGCTGTCTAAATATGTAACCATATTTGAAGCTTGTGCGGTCTGGGATGTACCTTTAGGCCTAGCCTAACTCAGGCCTAACCTAAATCAGGCCCCGGCAGGCGCCTCTCTTTGTAGAGTTCGATCGGTCTGGGATATTGCATCTTTCCATAATAAAAGACGTGAATTGTGGGCGGGGTTTAGGTTTTCTACAATATACCACAATTGTATTATGTTAATATTATCTTAAATCATTTGTATTACATTTTCCAGTGGACATTGAATCCGGATTCAAGACGCTGGGGGCTGCGATGCGGAACCTCAAGACGGATACGCGAGTAATAGCTCGAATTGGTGAGGAGACCACTGTCATAGCAACAGATATGAAGTCAGTAGCGCAACAGTTCTACGGGCTCACAGCCGAATACGATAACGTCCACTCGGCCATCTCGTGCATGAAGTCGGATGTTAAGCAAACCAAACAAGATTTAGTCGAAGTCAAGGTGTCTAGTGAGACCGCAAAGAATGATACTCATGTGCTGAAAGGACAACTGGGTATAGTGACATCCGACGTTCAGGACGTTAAGGTTGACGTCGCAGGTTTTTCATCAGATGTTCATGCGCTGCAAGAAGACGTGACCCTGATAAAGAACGACATGCAGGACATCGAAACTGACCTGCGAACAGTCAAGAAAGATGTGCGTAACACCAAAGTCGCTATCTCCATGGTCAGTGGTGACTGTAAGAACATTCAACAATAGCTAGTACGCCTTCATACCAAGCTTGATATTCTCTTACAGCGATCGCCAGAAGTTCTTGGAGAAGTCACTGTAGATGTAGATGTCAAAGACGAGGATCAACAGAATGACGTCAATGTGTCGGTCTCTTCACCTCTTCCCACATCAATCAGTGTGCCCACAACAGATAGTGTGGAAACAACACATAGTCAAGCTGCTCAGCTGAGTGCGCTTCCTCCTCTGGCGAGGAATGTCGTGTTTCCTGCGCTTGCGAGGGATGTTGCCGCAGCAGTTCTGGCAGAACCTGTTACTACTTTGACTGGATCTTCTTGCGCTACATCGACTACTCGGTCAACACTACAAACACCAGATGCCAAAGCAATGTTTTTTATCACCGCACCTGGGGGCGTCACTATTACAGCATCTTCTACAGTCACTACTGAGACTCCACCTTCTATTGTGGTCACATCCACACCTGCAACGGCATGTGGAACTTTCGCAGGATCTTCTCCCGTGACCGCTACAAATGTGACCGCATGTGCTAGTGTGACCGAACCTGCTAGTACATTTGCTAGTGCCACATATCCTCCTGTGACTGAATTTGCCCCATTTACTCCACTCACTGCATCTGCAGGTGCATCGACATACCCTCCCACTCATGTTGACAATCCTCTGGTAAAAATTACAGAAGTACCTCCAGATACTGTGGCAGACGTGACGGCCATAATTACAGAACAAGTGGTCGAAGTTGTGGGGGAGATATATGCTGAAACAATTACAGGTAACCCTGATTTGATGGGAGTAGATGGTGGGGCTGATGCTGAGGCGGAGTCGTCAGTTAAGCCTCAGGATGCACAGAACGAGGATCATGCACAGTCTCCAGTTAACCCAAAGAATGCAGAGAACGAGGATGAAGGAATGCCTTGGCCCATACCCCCAGCAATGCAGGTGGCGAGAGAACTGCCACGCCATGTAACACGAAGTGTGGAAACTGACAGTGATGGTAGTACGTGCGGTACACGCCGGTCAAACCGGCCAAGAAAGCCCACCAGAAAGATGAAACGTTAACAAAGTACATAATAGTGAGAGTCAAAAGATAATGAATCTTGAGTGACCCTGATCCAGTCGATGTAGCGCAAGAAGATCCACGTAGTAACAGGTTCTGCCAGAAAACAGTATTTTTTGTATTCACGTTAAATGTGGGCGTTTCTTTGGTATCTGTCTTAGACAAATTACTGAAGATTTCGGGGACAATGTGAAATGTGGTTCCCAATAAGTAGTTGTGGTTGGTTGTATGCTTCTCTCTTAAGACTGTTCCCTTCACCTGTGTGGTGCGGTGCTAAGTAGATTAGAAAAAGTAAATTGTATGCATATGAAGCTTTTGAAGTCCATGTGAACGCGATGTATAAATGATCATCACATAGTTGTATATATATTGGAATATATATATATACATTTATAAGCACACATATATATATATATTTGTATCCTTCTCTCTTATATATATAGACATAAATATATATATATATAATCCAATATACATAATGGTCAGATTATCGCAAACTGTGTTACAGATGTTTTGAAAGGTTACCATTTCAGAAAGTTACATGTTCGTTTATCGTTTTTTCAGGAAGGTTTGCATGTAAAATCATGTTGTGTATTACAGGGCAGTATCATAATTAACAGCGAAATGTAAAACTAGGGATTTATAGGAAGGACCCATTTATGGGACGATTTATATGGAAAGTTGTGCGTAAAGATATAACACCTTCTCCTGCATATCTCTGTTCAAAAATCGTCTGTTGAAGAAGAGTGGGTTATTGTCACATTTAGAGCTTTTAGATAATAATAAGTAGAGCCTATGTCAATTGAAGCAGATGGTATTTCCTAAAAAATAAAAATAAAACCTAACTACAGCCCAATAATTGTCTTAGTCCTAATATTTATGGGAAGGTTAGAATTCTCTAAAGACGTGATAGTAAGAATAAAACAAATTCGAGATTACAGTTTTATGGTGAAAACGTAGCTTTTATTACAAAACATGTACCAAATAACAGTTCATCCAAAGTGATTTAATCATCGCATTGCATAATCACAGAGGCATTCGAAATTGATTGATCTTCATGTCATTTCAATTAGTTCAGCTTTTGATCAATTAAAGATATACTTCACAATCAGTAAATCACGTCATAGATTGGTACTTGTAAGTGGTTAGAAATATTAAATCACACAATCTAATTTCATAGAGTATACTAAAATTCATCTCCATATTTCACTGCATGTATATCCCGTCATAAATCAATACTTGAAAATGGTTACAAATTTTGAATCACACAATCTAACTTGATAGAGTATTCCATAATTCAGATCATTTCACTGTAAAGTACATTCCGACATACAATATTTCATCCATTGAAGAGTTGCTGTCTCAAACTTTCAAATTACACTTGTTTAGAGTATTCCATAATTCACATCGTTGAACTTCAAGTAAATGCCGATCTGAAATATTTCATTAAATCATGATAGGTACATGATTCAAAAATTGGAGAACACACAAACTTCTAACAACCACACAAAGCTTCCATAATAGTTCAAGGTAGTTGATCAAATGCATCAAATTAACTGTAAGTGTAATGTCAGCACGATTTTCTTTGATTTTTTTTTAACGACGGCGTCTTTGACGGAGTGTTGGGCGAGGGCCACCGTAGTTACGGTAGATGTACCGTGCCCTTTTCGCAAACCCTTCACGGTAGAGTGCAGACTTGGTGTTCTGGCGCAACTGTGGATCACCAGATGCCCCTTCTGTCCTTCTTGCGCGTTCAGCCTGCCGCATAGAGAGCAGTATGCGTAGACGTGCCTCCTCTTGTATCAGGTCTTCCATGTCAGGGTCCTTGTTCTCCCCTGGTCTTATGGTGCGCACCCCCCAGTCGATGCAGAGGTTGTGGAGCGTACAACAAGCCTCCACCACCCAAGACGCACGCAGCGGATCGAACTCTAGCACGCCCCCACCCTGTTTCGACAGGCATCTTTGGAAGTAAACAAATGATTTTCTTTTAATTCATGGGGAACAAATAGAAAATAAGATTTTTTTTAATTTATGGGGAAAAGAAAATGGAAGGGCAAAGTATAGAGTGTTTTTTTTTTAATTTAGGAAAGAATACTATTCTATTCTATATTAAGTAACAGAAAAAAACAATTTATACAAACCTCCAACGCATCTTCAGTTGGCCGATCGCCCTTTCAACTGAGTTGCGGGCGCTGATGTGCTGCATCTGGTACTTCAGCTCGTGCCTCGGTAGAGTCTGAATGGTTTGGTGTTTGAAGGGAGTCAGGACTTGCGGATTCAGACCATACCTATTTTAAAAAAACAAATGTGGAAAAGAATTAATGAAAGCAACTAGTAATAGAACTATATATACTATATATATAGAACTTTATTGTAATTTTTTTTTATGTCGGTGGGTTTGATTTAAGTAGAATATGTGTCATATTTAGACAGTACTTTTTTTACATTATACCTAATACATAGCTATATATATATACAAGTTATTGAACGAACCCGCTGTCTCCTAACAGGAAATAATCCCCCAGACGGTCCGTTCCCAGGATCTCGGCGCCGAATGTGGAATGCTCTAGAATGTACTGGTCATGGTTTGAGCCTGCCATAGAGGTTTCCACAAACGTGAAGCGTTGTTCGTGGTCTGTGACCAACTGCAAGAAACATATTTATTTTCATTTATGGAAGTAATGGAATATATGCTTTCATTTATGGTATTGCGAAGCGTTTCATAGGAAAAAGGCTAATTTGAATTATTATTATTTGTTTGTATTGTAGACTGCTTTTAGAAAGTTTTCACAATTTCAATTCTATTACTTATAGAGGTATTTTTTTTTTTTTGGGGGGGGGGCAAAACATACAAAATAATTATGGAGAACCCACCAAGCAGTTAAGAGAGTGGTAGTAATGGCGGTTCACGTAGCTACCCTCGTTCTTCTCAGGACGTCTTATGGGTACATGAGTGCCGTCCATGCACCCAATACAATCCTCCATATTGAACCTCTGACAGAACCGAATTGCTGACTCGTGTAGGTCATCTTTCTAAGTAAAAAACAAAATAGAATAGTATGGAGTTATTATATATAATAGGAAAGGTTATTTGAGGACACGAAGTATGCATTTAACCTACATTTTATTTATTTCTCTATATAACATTACTGTATATATTAATTAATACTAATGAAGGTTATTACCTTTGGAAAGGAAATCACCCCGGTCCTGCTCTTGTATACCAGGAACTTCACGAACTGTCTTACGGCCCTTGAAACACTAGATGAGCTGCATCCACCTTGGGTGTCACGTATCACTTTGAAGCTTGCCCCGGTGGCAAGGAACCTGAGTGCGTAGCACACCTGTAAATATATATATAAAAACAGATTTAAAAAAAAGGATGAACAAACAAACTGAGGATTATTTTTTTATATTATATAATATTTTATTATATATATCTATAGCTGTCTATGGTGATTCAAAAAAGCAACTAATGCTATTACTTTTAACATTTTTGGATGGGTAATGCATAGATATGGACTACTACTAACTGCAAGTCTTATATCATATATAAATGCTGATATATATATGCTGATAAGATTGCATGATATACTTTACCTTGTTGAACACTGGTATGGGCCTACCCCTCCCACTGCCTTTGGTGTCGCAGAAGGGGCTTGCCTCAAATTCCTCTGCTAGTTTCTCGACCATATCGGGTGGCAGTCTGTAACGTGCTTCAAAATCACGGGGCCGAGGGAACTCCACCCTAGGGTCGATTCTTTCTTTGTAGATTCGAGTTGATTTACACCGCTTTCTCCCTCTTCCTGGCTTCATTCGCTTTGGAGGCAGTAGGGCTGAAGGCAAAAGCCATACCTTCAACTCCTCACACCGAGCGGACACGGACATCCGATTCTTAACTGGGGCCATTCTGAAAGAAAATAAACGAAAAACTTTGAATATTATATATCATGTGATACCTATAATGTTAGTGGAACCTAAGGATGTTAGTAGGGATTCATGTTTAGATCTACCACCCCTAAAAAAAACAATGAATAGCATGTGCTCACCTCACTTGTGTGCTCCAACGTCAGTTGAAAACTAGCGCCAAGAACTGGGGTAACTGTAAAACATTAATTATGAACAAAACAAAAAGTCGAAAAAGAATTATGGAAGAACTATCCATAATTATTTTGAGTTCCCGACACCGATGAGTGATGTCGGCAAAACACGGCTTTTCACAATTATCTGCGGTTTCCATAATGTTTTCCATAATTCGAAAAATTTTCTCTGAAACGGCTTTTCCCAGCCACAATTACCCGGAACTGCTCTCTGACTCGACTTTAATTATGGAAGACGAAATTAAATATCCGGAAATTTCTCTGGAGCCCCCTCCAACTTTCCATCCAAACCCACTTTCCATAATTTCTGTGGAACGGGTAAGACGTTTTTATGGAAAGTTGGTCATGATATATTTATGGAAAAGTGCAATATCCTGAATTTTCTCTGGAGCCCCTTCCAGATTTCCAGTCTATTCTGGAGACATGTATTAACATAAAAGCCAATATAGGCCTAACTAGGAAAAATGTATTCTGTCTATTGAAAAGGTTGCATTGATTATGCCTTGATTTGACACCAGGGCACGGGTGGATACATGATTTTCAAAAGAGGAGTTCGGCATAACTATAGGCTATAAGTATTTAAAACGGCAAGCATTTGAACGCGCACTTGTAGTATTTATGTCCTTTTTGGAGTTGAAGGGCCCTTCAAGAGCCATTGGACCCCCCCCCCCCCCCATGCGCCCCTGTCGTGTGGCAATACGCTACAACTATTTTCCTTGCAGACCTGTGAACTATTCATTCCCATCTGATCTCAGGAGCGAATACAGGGGGTCCTGACCCCCCCCCCCCCCCCCCTTTCCGAAATCCCTTATCCGCCCTTGAGTCTTCATTATTCAACATTGCAAGATGTATATCAGTATATACGGTTTGACAAATTAGTTTAATCTCAGTCATGACTGGATATCCATTTTGTATTCTAAGAATATATCAAATAAGAAGTTCTTTAAAGGTAGCTCCCATAGTGATATACTTTTTTAACGTCGGTTTTCCGGAGGAAGTTGCCATTGTTCTCAGCTCCGTACAATAGGGATCTTGGTTAGAATATGCGCATTTAGAAAACATCTGGGCAATAATAAAAGCGGAAGCACTGTTTCAGGCCGAGGGAAACAAAGGAAACCAGTTCAAAGGTTACCACATTCTCCCTATTCATGTGGACAATATAAGAGAGCCATACATCCGTGCCCATTGTGTGTCTTCTCATAGTATTTAACAAAGACATCTTGCAATGCACTAAAGACAAAACGAAAAAGTAATAGACGAGGACAGGAGTAACAATGACTATGAAGGAAGGAAATAAACAGCTCTCTGAGCTTTCAGGAGATGAACTTGTAAGATGAGTTTTCAAATAAAGTGCAGATTTGCATGTGTAATGCCTAATGAATATGCCTAAGGACAAGAGGGTATAGATCATATCAGGAACGGATTTAAAGGAAATAAGTCTAAGGTGACCCACCCACTTTATCTTTCGCCAAATCATATATTTTCTAGATTAAAATGCTCACCCCCTCAAATACACTTTAGCAAATAGGACCTCGCCTTCTTAAGACTTTAGAACAGTCCCAGGCTGAAGATCCTCAAACCAGTACATTTCATAAATTTGACACAAAATTTAAAACCATTACCATCTCTTACTCTGAGGTGGAAATGTCCAACTACTCCAACATCTAAAGCACCATTAACAATAACATTGTTCAGGGGATTCCATTCTACACATAAGCAAATGGCCCTAGACCCTTAAATTCGACACAGCGACATGACCATTTCTTAAAATCAACATGCGACGTGCATGGCAGCATCTTCGAGGTGACATGCGACATGAGGAGTTAAGGGACAGGTGACATTACCATTACTTGCGTTCGACATGCGATATTGAGACGCCCCCCCTCCCCCCCCCCCCCCTCCATCAAGGGCCCCAAACAATTTTCTAAGTCAATGGCATAAAGAGGGACAGGAAGACAAGGCTTAAATCAAACCAAAGGCGATCAATTTGACTATAATGGTTCCGCTTCACTGCTCCCACCAATACGTGATATATTCACGGCCTAGTTCCTTTGTTCTCCCCGTCAACCGTGGTTTAGGCCTATGCCATAATATCCAATGAATTGACGTGAGTGTATGTGCGAAAATGCATGATGACAGCACACGATGGGTGACATTGATTCTAATACGCGCACGACATTTGAATAGCAATTGAAAATGTAAATTTTTAAAAAAAAGTTTTATTATTGTCGCGTCTTATTCAGGCGGCGTCTTGTACACAGCTTGTACACAGAAAATTGCTATGTACATTTCTGTGTCAGCAATAATTTGTACTTTTCACACATTAATATCTATTTACTCAACATAATCGTGGTTATAATTACTTTGGTTGAGACCTGGAGGTGGTCTTCGCAGCGCGACAGCTACCACTGCAATGGGACTAATGTGGTTCTAATCATCATCATTAAAGTTTATCTTATGTGTTCCATATCATCAACCTTTTGCGATGGGAAATTGATGTGAGCTGTTTCCATAGCAGAAATGGTTTCCCATTGAAATAACGTCGCCATGTGGCTTATTCCTATAATAAACGTTAAACTAAGAACGAATTGAATAACATGAGAGACTTCCTAACGTTATTGAAAAGTGTTTTTGAGGATATGTATACAGTAGTGAATTCCTACAGTCGTACCGATGTTGTTGTATGAACATTTTTATGTATAATCCTTCTGTAATTTGTGAACGACTCCTTGTAATTGGTGAATAGTCATATAATTGAAATCGACGAAAACAACTATTAACACCCCTATGATTTGATAATTATCTATGTTCTGCATTCGTCACGATTCCGCCTGTTGCTGTTGAAATAATCATATTTGATAATGATTGGATATAGAAAACGTGGCAACTGTGGTTCTCCAACATGCTTATATTTTTAGTAATTATTCGTTAATGAGAAACCTCAATCATCTAGGTTCTTCCGCCTACGTCAAGATAATAGTTATTAAGTGTTATGTACTTAAAGATGGCGTTTATGTTTTACAATGGCCTACATAGTGACTCGGCACATTGCATTGTTTAACACTTTTTTATTGTATCTATTAGATTCAACGCTGGTTTTCACCATACATTTTATGATTAACTACATTCGGAAATCCAAGATACGGGCAATAATAATTCAGAAAAATATTCAGAAATGATTCAGAAAACATTAAATTTAATTCAAACGGACATCTAAACGCATTTATTGAAATGTGAACTAATTTCTGTTACATCAGCAGCGGCAGGTGCGAAGGACACACAGTGCTGGCGTCAGCAGTTTTTATTTACCAGTGAATTTAGAATGCAAATGATGCGATCACGCGGCTGACCACACGCCAGATTACGCAGTCCATTAAGTGAGGTGACCCATGGTCAGACGATACCCCCTCCCTCTTACCAGGTCACTGAATGCATCTGACCGCAACCTGACAACTTGGCCTCATTAATTGAAAGCCTCAAAGTTAATTTATGAACCACAGCCCAACCACGTTGGGCCTGCCATTATATCACGAGTTTCAACGGAAATATAAACTATTAATATTGAATAACAGTTTGTTGAATCGTTAAATCTGTGCAGTGAAATTATTATTTGTTCTTACCCAGCAAATAGAAATACTCGAAAAAGTTCGTATTTTTCGGAATGATCTTCTTACTCAGTGCAAACATAATTATGAAAGTCGCAAGTGCTGATACAATACAATAATTACTGATACAAAATTCTGAATAATGGGCAGCCCAAATATTCGGTATACGTCGGATCTGAAACCTACCCTAGGTAGGAAGATTTCTTTGTCACAACAAGCAATCTGAAAGCTGTAAATGACAAAGCTGTTAATAATTATTGTTATAACCGTAAATGAAAAAAACTTCATCACCCGAACCTGACAACTTTTTCCATATACTACTTGGCAGTATGTTACAAGTGGTAGACGTGATGCATTTCTTCACCGCCTTCTAATATGGTATCGTGATAAAAAAAGAACTACTTCACAGTAAATCGTGAACATAGGCTGTTTGTTATTCTAGAGTTTGGTGATTATACAAATGTATAATTACCTTTCCTTTTCTATAATACCAACTGCTGACTTCAGTACAAAGGTGATAATATTTTATGTTTTAGGGTGTAAATTTAGTTAGGGTCATTGAATCAATAAAAAAAGGTCAAGGTTTCATCACCAATCCACTAGATGGAACCCTACATCTACTACCCATGATACCTGCTACAGCAAGCTATAACTACAAGCCTGACATCATATTTTGATGTATCGTTATTGCATTGATACATATTCAAGTTCAATTCAATTATTATTCGGAAAAAATCACTTCACAGAGCTGTGTGATCTTCCATTAGTTGTGAATACAGGATACAGAATATATAATGATACATGAGTAATATGAACAGCAGAGCAGGGAGCCAATAGATGAGGCACGGAATAATCAAATAGAACTGTACATACATGTAAAGTATCCAATGTGAAAGTTGTGATGATGAATACAGAAACCTGGTTTCATGGCAGTTTACTACAACATATTGTTAGTGTGATAGATCAGCATAGTGTATTGCTGCAGATCATCCTTCACAGCCCCGACATTTCAATAAGGCCGCTTTTTGTTTTGTTAATCCTTTCCCAATAATGATGCACGTCTCCATGCCCATCCTGCCATTGAAATAGTACTTTTCTTGTAAGCTCAAGTGAGAAGCATATACTGTTGATACGTTTACAATGCTATGAGATATCAAGTAAGATAAGTCAGCCATAGTTGGGATTGGTGTCTTCAATTGAAATAGAACATACCGGTGAGATACCTTTGACAAATTCATCCTTCAAATTGACAACATGCATGCCAGTTGTGTGATTTAAGTTCATAAATTATATGTGCTTAAATTGTACATGAGTCAGCTATCAGGAAGATCATGGAACCATGGGTTTTGCACACGGTCCTTGCTATCTTCCCTCGAACGCCATGTGCATTTCTTATATTAGTACTGCAATCCGGATATATTATTCAAAACTAAAAACTGGTAAGTAGAAACCGTCTTAAATTAACGTTTCTGATATATGTTACAGTAAGGTTTGTACAAACACCACCACCTCGAATATCCCACTGATCTCCACTATGTTCTATAGCCAAGAGATCCTCAACACGTAGCTTTTCTATTCAGTCATATCCCAGTGGAGTCTGACGCATCAAAATCGAGTATTGGGCGTTTCTGTGCATGCAGATTCAACATGCCTCCGACAGAAGACGGAAATTGAGTTTATTCACAAAGGTCCATGTTGTATAAATAGCCATTTGTGAGAAGGGAAGGTGACGTCAACGGCACTCGGTACGTACATCCCCGATGTGTGTATTTTAGGTGACCAATATAGACATAATAGTTGGTTTAAAGTAGCAAAGGGAAGCGGCCTTGATTTGTTATACCAAAACGCGGGCACTTTCTCCCAGTGTTGCCCCACCCCGCTCCCCTTGAATATATCAAGCAAATATAATATATACATGCTCTTGGAAGCTCATTAAGGATAAAACGGATATTCAAAATCATCTTATAAAAACGTTCACGAAAAATGGCTGATTATTACTTGCCACGGCTACAGACAATAGTAATACTGCACTAACAAAAAGCTCACTTTTCTCTCTTAAATCTTTATATTATTAACAATGGTAGTTAAAGGGGTGTGGCCTAAACATCGACAGACGTACCTATTGAACCTAATGACCGAAACTAATAGTATTTGATTAGACAACATTATGATGACAGCAGTATGCTACATTAGTGTAGATAAAAACTGCCAATCATGTCGGGAGGTTCGTGAGTCTATGCTAAGTGCATTACCTATCTGACGGACGACTTTATTATCTGTAATTAGGGTTACGTATGTCACTCCCTATAATTATATATTTGTGCTGGTATATATTACAATAGACAAATAGCCTAGTGATTGCAATCTCTAAAGTTTCTGAATCGGAACTTTTCACAGTTTGTTTTTAGTCTGGAAGTCTTTTATTCAAAGTAAAATAACACGTATATAAATGTAATAAGAGAAAAAGGCCTTCAATTTTATAATGTTTTACCTACAGCAAGTAAAACAAATGTGTGGGTTCTGATCACACATACACAAATCTTACATTGGGAGAACTTATTTTCCTAAATACCATACACATCAGTAGGATCAGTTATTTTGGAAGATATAAAGTGACCTCCTGCCCACCAATTATAGCTTACGCAATTTTATTTATCATGCATTGTATATTCAAATGGACCCGGCCCAATTCTTAAGGATAAACGTGCCATGATTTGTCTACTACTCAGATTTTCCCAAAAGCTTCTACATTCAAATTATACCTCTACGATTATGTTGTAAAAGGACCAAAAAGGAACTAGAGAGTATTTAGTAGGATTAGATACGGTAATACTACGCATTTTTATTTCAAAATTGTCCAAGAGGTTGACCGAGACAGTGATTTGAAATTAAAGAAGATATTTGCGCAAAATAGCAAATCGTATGCCTCCATGTATTTGACTACATGTAGTTGACTGCTGCCATCTGGTGAAGAGAATAAGGATTATTTTTTATTTGGTTGCCCAAATTCCTGAAGATGGCGTTTGAGGGCGACAGATCTAGTTTTCTGTACCAGCTGAGTCATGGATTATAATAATTATTAATGAAAAAGATTTACACTGACAATAACGTCCACTTATACATATTAAACAATTCTTTGATTCTTATTTAAATCAAATACAACAGAGTCGACGTAAAAATATCTGATGAAGTATTATTAAAATTGGCATTCCCCAAGGAATCGTAAATAAAGGTAGTTTTCAATGTTCTTAGCTAATTCATAAATACTTCCTGATGGTCTTTTGACACGCGAAGCTCATTGCAACCTTGGACAATAATGCTACATCTTTCACGAACAAACAAACATAGTCCAAGTTGAATAGTATCTTTTTGGAAATCCCCCCCCCCCCCCACACACACACACAAAATTATAATAGAATCCACTTTAAAAAAAAAAATACGTCCCACGAAAAGTTTAATTTCCACAATAGGTCCATTTTCTATTGTGCGATTCAAGCCTCAGAAAATTTTAGTGGATTTAGTTTTTTCAATTCAATTCAAAATTTCACACTCCCAAAATGTCCCAATGTGTTTCAAACATACATCAAAAAGTATTTTAGGTGAATATAATTTTATACAATCAGATGATTCTGAATGGTTATAGTATGATTTTAGATGTTTTCTGGGCAGGATTTTCCATCGTGGCCACGAAAAAATGTGGAAATCACCTGTACGAAATTTCGAAGATATCTTTGGGGCGCCCCCCCCCCCCCCCCCCCTCAGGGCTATGGTGTCCACATTTGTATGTTGTAGCAATGTAACTTTGCTACGTTGTTACACAATGTAGACTCAATTTTGTAGCAGCAATATAACAAGTTGTCAACGTAAATTTTAACCTTTGAGATGTACAACGTTCCCTACAGGCATTTAGTTCAGACTGATAATATAGAGTATTATCAAGCAGACATAGGCAATGCATCCTGTGAGAAAGGATGTAATTCCACAGCAGCTTGCGCTGTTTGAAAGCTCCGCAGCTCTTTTCAAGTCACCTCTCCTGAGGGCTTGCCCACAGGCATATGACTTGTAGACTCCAAACAGGCCAAACAGCCAACAGCAGCAACAGCACATACATAGGTTGAAGCCCATATATGTGTCAATTTCATCAAACCGCTTAGCATATTTCTCCCTGACTTGGTCGATATCTACTTGGATTTCAACAGTATCTGTGTCAGGTTGCTCGTTGATAGGGTTGGATTGGTTGTTGGTTGTATAAGGTTGGTTGCTGGTTAAGCTGGGTTGGTTGTAGATTGGGTGGGGCTGGTTGCAGATTTGATTGGGTTGGATGTTAACTGTATTGGGCTGGTTGCTGGCTGCGCCGGTTTGGAGGTAGATGGTGTAGGGTAAGTTGTAATTTGTGTAAGGCTGGACGTAGACCGTGTTGGGTTGGATGTAAACCACTCTTGGGTAATTAGGTAGACAGCTTTCGAAAGAAGGTGGTGGGGGCCGAAGCTCATCAGTCTGCTGGGGATGCCCTGAAACATAAAAAGATAGATATTTATACGTAGATGATGCGACCAAATCAGATTTTAAGCTCTACCCGACATTTTCTTTAGCTGTATTGAAACCAACTCATGTTTTATGGTTTCTACCGTAATTATAAGATAACTTAGTTACTAGAAGCCATGAGATAAAGTGTGACACAAAATAATTCTGATATTAAGTACCTTATGACACGAAATAATTGTGGTTCCAAATATGGCACAAAGGAATCTGATAATTGTGATGACAAATATTTCTGACATGAAATTTTATAGACTCAAAACCTCAAGTATCAACTACCACAAAAGCACAAATTACAATTACTTTTCAAAAATTGTAGACTCAACCATCTTATCGTTCTTATCATGCGATCTTTGTTGCTCATTCATTAACACCTGGCTGCACATGTTATTCATTTAACTTGGAGAAATAACATCATGGTGGTAGTACCAGTAAATATAACTCGAGCACCATCACACCTGAGGACAAGCCCAAGAAACGGGTTCAGGCGGGTGTCGCAACAAGAACTGATATCAAAGTTAGATCTGATACTAGATACCCCCACCCTGGTTCAAACCATGGAGCCCTGATAACCGCCCCCCTCCCACCCCCATCTTCTATAAATCAAGGCTTAGATCAGAAGTCAAAAATCCCAAGCCTTTTACCTAAGGGCGCATCATGCACAGAATTAATCACATATATAGCTCATTTGTGAAGAGTTCGTCCCGACCTGCGACGTCAACCAGGAACATTTAAGCGCAGTCACTTTGGAGAGCCATTCCACAAAAAGTTACGAACATTTGATATCAATACTTTGTTGCATAAGCAGGATATGTAAGAACATAATGAATATCATACTTTTGCACTTAAGGATAGACAGCTGTTGATAGAGCACCTTTCAGCTGTTCAGATAACCTCGCTTCTCTCTGAAACTTCATTGGTTACATTAAAACATCATATATCAAATGAAAGATAATATCCTTTCTGGTGATAATAATAATAGTATGTTGATGAAAATGTGGAAAACAATAATTGTCAACAAAAAACGATTTTTTCCACTTTTATTTTTTGAACATGGATGTCTCTCTCAATAAGCAAGATCATCAAACTTTTTCAAAGTATCAATAACGTTCATTCAGAGGGAACCGTGTCTCAGAATTTTGAATGAAGTCCTAGTTAATTTGTTGAAAACAGGCAACTTTTAAACATTTTTTGCAACTTAATTTTCTACATGTCATGGCTCTAAATAAGAATTCTGAGACACGGTTCCCTCTAAATGGCTATAATCGTCATAATTATATTCAAAATTTCAAGTGCACTGAAGTCAAAGTGCAATATATATTCATTTATTAATACTTAGGTTTCATCTGGCAATGGTGTCGTGTAAATGACCTATACATGAATATGAATAAGACTGAATTTATGTTTTTTACCACGTTACCCAAAAAATTGAAAATGTATATAAGGAATGTGATGATATAATGATATGTAAAGTGTACTGACGCAGATGGTCAGTCCATGCTCTGTAAACTTAGCTAAGTGTTTACATCAGTGCACGCCTTAGCTATAACTCCTTGTCAAAGTGTCTTGGAGTAAGGAGGAGTCTAGGTATGACATATATACTATCACCATACAAAAGAGGCATACATCGTCGGTGCTCAGCCAGAGTTAGCTGAACATTGTTGTGAGTAATCATCCTGGAAAGGTTGTGTTCTAGAAGCTGAGACCTGGAATTGGAATAGAAGCTGATAGACTGTTTAGTTGGTGGGAGCGTTGACTGAGTGTGATTGAGGGGATTCCATCCTTGGAGCTGTTCATTGTCAATTGAGACCTTGTCATGGAAGTACAATAACACAGGAATAAATAAAAAAAACATCTTTTCACGCGAGTTTTATGACTTATATAATACGGAACTATTATCATGACATTGTAATGGATGACAGCGGTGGAACGAGGCGGAGACTGCGATAAGAGCTAGCTATTATTCATAAGGCAAATCATCTAGTAAAGTACACCTAACATTAATGGATAATTAACCTACTATAGTTCAGAAGCATGTATAAAAAAGGTTAGGCATTATAGGCCTAGTTATTTAGGTGTTATTCTGGACAGTTGTTTGAATTACACTAAATTTCTGAATGATATTGTTAAAAAGGTGTCGTTCAAAATTTTTGTATTTGAAAAAATACAATTATATTTATTAACTGAGGAGGCAGCATTGATGATATGTAAACAAATGATACTCCCGTTTTTTGATTATTTGGATGTACTGATAGATAGTGGGAAAAAGTCGTTATTTGACAAATTACAATAGTTACAATTCCGTGCATTGAAAGTTGTACTTTATTATGTATATGAAGAGTGTGTAATAACAAAAACCGATGAATTGAATGTACATAACTATTGTAAAGTGGAATACCTAATTATTCACTGAATTAGGAGACTGTTGTTACTATTGCACTCATGTATATATTCAGATAGGGCTGAAAAAAGTACACAATCAGATGATGTTAAACGGTTACGAAGTGATGATGGTAAAAAAGTAAAATTATCTAAACCAAATTTGGAAATATACAGGAAGTATTGGAATTTTTGCAGAGTGTCATGGTAAAGCACCAGGTGGTGGTAGTGTCGCTTAGTGACTGTTGTAAATGGTTTAATCATTAGGACGCTGTGGTAACTGAGTTGGTCAATACCCTAAAGGCAGGAGACAGGCAAAGCAGGTGAACGCAGGTATCTAGGGGGACTTAGTGCAATAGCCAACCTGTGAAGACTGCCTGGGGGCATTATGTAAACATAATCGATTCCAAAATGAGAGGACATTAAGAGACCAAAGCCTTTCCAACTAGCTCAGCTTGAAGGTAAATCTTATTTCTTATACCTCCTGCTTTAGATTGTGGTATAAATACACTTATGATATTAAGACCTAGGTAGATGATACTATATATAGGTATAGTGCCAGCCTACAGTTGACGCTATATAAGGGCATGATCCTAGAGCTAGGTGAGCAGACTACATTAAGCTTTGAGAAGTACAGGTGGGAGCAATATTTAACCATATGTATGTATAGTTGTAAGACGGACATCCCGGGTAGGAATGACTAAGTGAACAAGTAGGAGTTAAGATCAAGTATGGACTTAAACCTTATGGATGAATAGTGTGATGAATTGTCCATCCATCTAATTTTAGAGGTACGAACTAGAATGAATTATGTGAAATAATCGAATAATGGTGTCAAATGTAAGGTACAAAACAGGTACAAAAGTAGACCGAATCTTGCACAAAAGTACAAAACCATATTGTAACCGGATGTGATGTCAGAATGGTCACGTGATTGAGATTGACCAATCAGAATCGAGTAACAGACTATAAAAAAGGGGCATAAAAGCCCGACATAAACAGTTCCTCCTTGGTACTTCACACATCTCTTCTTAAAGATGTCCGGCCTACGAATTGACCTAAGGTGAAGATATGCAATACTAGTAGTAAACGATCCAGTAAACCTTAGCTAAAAGATATGTTACCAGTAAATTAGGCAATGGCTCGAGAAGCCCGAAGATGGAACGAAAACCCGGATCAGCCTGAGAAGTGGCCTGAGACCAAAAGACTGGCCAGGTACAGAAACCCAAAATAATGAGCAGCCGACCCAACGTACTAAGGTCGAAGGTGCAACCCACTCAGCCACACGCTACCAACCTCTAGGTGAGCGACGACCTGACTCCTTGAACGGGCCGGCCGGACCACACTCCGCCTTGATGCCTGAGACACCCATACCCGAAAACCCCTCCTGCCTTGACTCTTGAGCACCCCAGCTCCCCAACCGTCCCGTTCGTTCACCCTCGTGTATGAGGCACGACTCTTAATCTTTCACCTCGGTTTCCTTGTCGAACTCGTCATTCAGCTCGGGACTGAAACAACACCTATGTCTCTTCGTCAGAGAGTTCGGAAACCCTGACTCCCCGAGGAACTTCACAAAAGCACATTTGAGAGACCGGGATAGATAAGCTAAACTTTCAAGGACTCAGGCGGAGCTTGGGGAGCGATGCTCCCTTTAGGAATCAATTGGCATTACGTTCCTTGAAAGGGGAAGCTCATTGTGAACACTACCTGGTTGGATTGTAACTGATGTTGCTAGAGTTAACAAGAATATAGGTACGTCATGTATGGAATACGATTGGACTCTTCACATGTATAGTTCAGTGCATGTAATAAATATTACCTCTTGTCAAGTGAGTGTTCTTTGTGTGGAAATGAGCCCTCATACGAGGAGTCTCAGCTGCTAGAAGGATTCGCTTTACTTATTCACTTACAAGTATTTTACTATAGACTGCAATCGTAATAATTATGCTTATCGGACACAATATTACAGGACAAGGCAGTTACTCCCCATCTTTGTAAATACTACTAAGTAATACTCATAAACAAACAAAGGCAAGTAATAAAGAATAAAGACATTTTATAATGAATGAATATCAATCATGATCGCATAATACATAATGAGAGAAGAAACCCTACAATAACTCACAAGTATGTAGATGTAATGTCAGTTGAGATATCCTTGTTCATAAAATAGTACTTTAAAATTAGTTTTTCAAATTCCCGGTTATTTTATACAGCTATCAATTTCCATGTATTTACGTCTTTTATATCAATAGGTAGGATTATCAATCTGCTATTGAATGATATGCGATATATGTATGGATCTAAGGAAATCACAACAAAATGAGCATATAACCGTGACTTCGGCAATACACCCCTAATCAACAGTTGTGCAACCTTAATTGAATTTAACAAAAAAAATGACGGTTCTGAGCAACACACTTGCCCAAGGCTCCCTATGAGATCACATAAAAGAAGTGAACCGACAGTCGCGGATCAAGGGGGGGTTTGGGGCCCCACTTTTTTTGGCCAAATTTTCGGAGAAATTTTCAGAATTGCACGCCCCCCCCCCCCCCCCCCCCCGCTTTTGAAATTTCCTGGATGCGCCTCTGATCGAGAGGTGGTTAGAAGTGTACCGATCATTAATTGATGCTACCGCTAAGATAAGTGTACCCATTATTAAAGTAGCGATGAATGAAAGAAGCGGGTAACAAGGTTATAAATATCAAACTTATTATTAATCTAAACCTTTTTGAAAATTTGTTGGCCTAAGCGGCCAAGCAATAGTTCTCAGATCAGACGATACAGATTGTCAACATGATACATATATCATCATATATCTGTATGCCTATTAAAGCATGCGAATTGACAAAATAAATTGATACCTTACCAAACAATAAATTTGTGTTTACTGTAGGTGGTTCTTCATCAAAATCCAAAGGAGATAGAGCTGTCTCCTCTATTGCATTAACTCTTCTAGGATCGTCCATCATCTTAAAGGTGTCACCCACCAAGTGCTTTAACCTCCAAAAATCCTAGGAACCCGACAGTTTTCCCGGCCGTCCACCTGTAAAAAGAACGGTATCCTACCATGCCTGCGCATCTTTTATGACTTATTTTTAGCATTACCATTTTTTCGAGGTTGTGTGTTGTACTGATTTAACTATAATTGAGATCGATGAAAGTTGACTACCCCACATATCTGATGAAAACCACCATGATTACTGCAAATACTTTTGAAAAAGAAAGAAAGACACTTGTTTCTGCGTAGGTAACCTTTAGATACGGGAACTACAAACATGCCTAACAATTCTTACTGATTCGTCAAAAAGTTAGATTATATCATGTGCTATGCCTATGCATTTACAAACTTATATGGAAGATAAGGAAAAGGTTCCGGCTATATTAGGTTACAATGAAGGCCAGATATGGCCGGATCAGGTTCTAAAAGGTTGATTAACTATCTTTCAAAACCGTCAACAATAATCTAAAAATTTGAAAGAAATATTATATACTATAGATCTCGTATGATACTGTAATTAAAGCTTTGCTAAGGGTTAAGAAAAGACATCTTACCTAGGAAAGTGACGAGGAAGACGGTAATGCAGAACCAAAGCGGTCCAGATGCAAGTCCGGGAAGTGTTCCTCGTTCCAAAGTGCGTGCTATTATTTGTCGAAGGCCAATGACGTCCGTCCCTTTTATTGCTGGAGCTGTAGCCTAGCAACCCCTTATAATCAGATAATTCATTGACCATTTTGAGATCATATTGTTTTCCGAGGCTATAGAGCATCTAATATCGATAGGTATGATGTGATGATAAAGATAAAATGTTGTATATAGGTACAGTATGAATACATTATGTTATTGTTCAAAAGCACCTGGGGTGCCGACCAATTTCTCGTGGCGGATTGCATAACTTCAGAAAAGTCATAAGAATGTATTATTATCACGTGAAAAAGAATAGTTTGTATTATCATGAATTAATGTGTATGTGCCTCTCCAAGACATTATACAGGCAGAACACTTCTCCCTGAGATAGGTCCAATGTTCTTGACCTGAGAGCTCTGACTGAGCAGGTGTGCCAGTCACAGGGAGTTTGTCCAGGTATAATAGACCTGTCCACTTTGGGATGTATTGCTAGCATGATACAGAGGTCGGACATCAGCCACTGACACAAATCTGAATGAGTTAGTACTTGTGTTTTTTAAGTCAATAAGGTGTTGACAAATGAGGATAAATTATCATTTTCTCTCAATTAGGTAATTACCTCCATTTCAGGAGAACCAAAACAAGGTACATTTTTGTAATTTTAGGGTTGGACATTGTGAGCAAAGCTGAAGGGCTTTAACACTGTTCCCTATGGGAAAATGCCAATTTGCTTTCTAGTCCTACAGCTACATATTAAACATCCTATTGAAAGTAAAAGCATATAAAGTTGAGTTTGGGGTAATAGTACTAGGGAAATTACTGTGAACCAGGTATGATGAGTATTTTTCTAAAAATGTTGATATCATAGAAATAAGGGGTGGGCTAGCTGGCAAAGTGGACAGGTCTATTAGACAGGTCGTTGAGCCGTTGAGTGGGCTGAGGGCACTGGTCTCAGCTCAGTAAATTATAGCAAATTTGCCAGTTAGCCAAAATGTCACAATTAAGAGGCCACGACCCTTAGATAGGCCAAGCCTCGACTGGAAACGATTATAGTGTAAAAAGCGATATTGCCTAACCAAAATGTTTCAAAAATAAATTGAATTCATATGGAAAAAGCTATCTTGAAACATATCTAGTAGTGAAAAAAAGGCTTTTATTTTTGTCAAATGTGACAAGCAGAACCAAAAAGAACCATTCGTAATTATTACAATACTTAAAGTATTATTTGTATGTCAGATAACTGACTGAATGCGTAACTTACAATTGGTACAACCTACATCGGATGGCTATTGAAATAAAAGAAAATTACATTAAAAGAAAATAAACCCATAGAAAATATCATATATCTTGTAGGCCTACTTGTTGATCATACCGTATTAATTGCATAAAATTACTAAGGAATGTGTTGCCTCGAATACATGGATGTTACATACGTCAAATACACAAAATTTATCTTACCTTGAATACACAGTCATGAATGTTATCTCAAATACACAATGTTACTTCAAATACACACATGTTACCTCAAATACACAAAATGTTACCTCAAATAAATGTTACCTCAAATACATGAATATTATCTTGAATACATAAAATTAATTAAATGGTGCCACAAATGTCCAAATTTATACATGTTAAAGAGAGGAGCCAGTGAAATTTCAATTCTGGTTATTTTACACTTCATATGTTAGATTTCATGCGTATGTAGCAGTATGCCAAGTTTCAGTCTGATTGTGATGAATGTTCCAATATTGTTATAGTCAAAATTAGAGACAAAATTATTGTTTTGGGCAAAAACCGGAGGTAATACCTGCTTGTTGGTTGTCTTGCTTAGGGAACAAACATGATGGTTATTAGAAAGAAACATCTAGGTTACAAAAACTCCCTTCCACCTCGATACATAAATTTAATGTTAGCTAGAATACATAAATGTTACCTCAAATACATGAAAGTTACCTCCAATAAATGAATGTTACCTTGAATACACAAAAATTATTATTTGCTTTAGGAACAAACATGTTGATAATTAGAATGAAACGTCTAGGTTGCATAAACTCCCTTCTATTGTAAAACTGTGATAATGACTGTTTGTACGTGTTGATAACGCTGTATTGATTGTTTATATTAATACAAAGTGTTAACTCAAATACATGGAAGTTTTGTGGCATAAACAAATATTACCTCGATTACATAAATGTTACATCGAATACACAAATGTTAGCTCAAATACACAATGTTACCTCCCATATACGAATGGTACCTCAGATGAATGAATGTTACCTCAAAATTTAATACATGAATGTTATATATCTTGAATACACAAAATTAATGTTATAGTGACACAAAAGTCCAATTTTATCCATGTCAACTCAAATGTTCCAATATTGTTATATTCAAGGCTTATGATCCAGACATATTTTCTCATGAACTTTACACAAATTCTTTTTAACAACCTGCTTCCAATTTTTTCTTCTGCATACCTAAGTTCTTTTACACAATGTCAGCATATCTCACTTTTCTGCAGATGTCTTAAAACATACAAGGAAAAAAAACTTAAAAAAAAGAACAATCCAATTGGTATTTCAATTCTACAAGTCTGGTCATGATTCACTAGCTCCAGTCTATATCAATGCAAAAGATAAAGATAACGTTTTTTTACATTTATAAAATTATACTATAATTCGGTTGACATACATTCCGTGTTGATCAATTTCTAGTGTCAAGCCATTCCCATCTTAATTACATGGCGTCTAAATCTTGAATTAAAACCTATTCAAATTGCGACAACTTTCTCAAAAGACTATTCTGAAAAACGTTACTGACAGACTTACAAGAGATTTTATAACCTCTGGTAGTTATATTTCATGACAGAATTTCCGACATCATAACATAATATCTTTATTAATCTATTTTTCATCAAATTACTTCCCACTTCAGGTGTGATTCGAAATTATCTTGAGTTTCATCCATCAGTAAACGAAACATCAGTATGCATTAAACAGGCTTAACATTAATATCATAGTTCTTGGTTTATGGTTATATTGAAACAATAAAGCATGATTCTATAAACCCCGGTGAATAGTGCTCATTCAAAGGCCGAACAGCCTTAACCCTTCACATCTGCAGTGAATAGAGCCAATTAGCAGCAGTATTTGCCATGATTAGAGAGGGTTAACACTGGTCGGCAGCAAATAGGTGCAAACTATTTAGATGGAAATCAGGCTTGAGCTTCAGTTCATCCTAAGAAACCGGTCGAGACAATCTTATATCATTATATGCTCAAGTATATCTAACTGATATTGATCTTGATGTTGTCAGGTTCACCCTTGTTGGAGGTTTCTGATGTACTTTAGACAGCACCCGATGGCAGGGGAATATGAGGCCTCTGTGGATAGGTGTACTTGGTGAGAGTTGCCATGGGCTTTGAGTCAGAGGAAGGTGTCTTCAACATTGGTTCATTGGACCAGAACTTCCACACGGATGAAACTATATGCAGAGAAAAAATTATGAGAACATGAGAACTCGGGAATACCAATTTATTTTTTTTACAGCATAATCATGTTAATAGGAACAATAGAAACTGTTACCAGTGCGTGAATTCCAAAGAAATCAAATGTTCAAGAGGGAAAAGATGTTGAGGAATTTGCAAATGGTTATAGAGATTTGGAAAAATCTAGTTTAATTTAATGGTAAAGTAAAAGTAATGCTTGTAAAACAATTGGAATATCCCAAGAGACGGATTTGTAGGTCTGTGTTGCCATGAACTACGTTTGTCATCCATCGTCCCACTGGGTCTTAATCTAATGGATTAATTCCAGGAAAATACCATTTGGTCTAACCCCGTTCAAAACGATTGGAATATCCCAAAAATTGTATCAATAGTTATTGAATAGGACAACAGTAAAGTTATTCTTTTGATGGTCCAGCTAGTTTCCATATTAAATTTTGTAATTTTGTTTATCTTTCACAAGGGTCTCCTGACTCAACGTTGCAGTCACACGCATCTAATCACAAGTAGGCTATGGAACGCATAATGGCATTTGAAGAAAGTTCACAATTATTTTTTTCTCTTTTTGCAGCGAGATGTTTTGGAAAATATTTCTGATTACACCCTTAAGACAAGGCTTTCCGACATATTAGTTATGATGGTTGGGTTTTGCTTATGAAGGTTTGGCTTCACTTACTTCAGTTTGGGGAGACTAATAACGGTTTTTAGTTGACTTGTGACAATCATTTTTATTAAACACACTTTTAAGATTCTCGTTTGAATAATGTACGGATTCTTCGAACTGTCTAACTACGACAAACTTTAATGTGTGCTCAAACATGGGAAATGGTGACCTTAGGGGGAATTGCATGAATTGGGATTCACATTCCATTTCAGAATATTCTTATTAGGGACCAAGATATGCTCATCTAAATTCTCCGGCTCTGAACGCACACAATTCCCCGTTATCTAAATCATGTGCTTCATTTTGGATATTAAAGAGTTCTATGAATACAGCGATAAGTCACACTTTACTCCACTACTTTTCTTTTCATATAAGGCTTCAGTAGTGGAATCTGCTAAATTAAGAATTTGGAATGTGCCTGTATTTCACAACTCTATTTTTTCACCACAAATTTATAATGATATAACTGTACCTTTTCCATCAGGACAGAGGCAGCATACAAAGAGCATGGAAACGATGGTACCCACTACTGCACATAATACAGCGATAAGTACAACAAGCCCTGAACTGAGACGTTCGACTGAAATGAGAAAGAACTTGATTTATTTACATTATGTACATATTTCAATTTTTCGATTCCTATCTTTTTTGTCATTAATTTTTTATTCATCGAAAATTGAGAACATTATGTAGGTTACTGTAATAATCCAATGCGTATACTTAAGAGTGAGTGGGGTGACTCAGACAAGGTAAATAATGAACGATCCTTTAGAAAAATAATGTGTACAATTCATAGAGTGATTTTAACAATAAGTCATTAATAGACCCTCTTTCAATAAATGCCGAGGGTTCATTTATTTTTAAAACAGTTCTTCCTGCCAATAAGCAGAGAAGGGGACTAGATCGATTATAATATGGCATCAAAGAGGGATGTTTGAGGTTACTGTAGGCCCAAATGCATTCACATGCGACCATTCAAAATGTATGCATCCAGGATATTCTGACGGAGGTTACTCACATTTCTGAACAAATTTCAAATATAAAGAAAAGTGAATTCTATATCAAAATGATATAGGAATGAATATGTTATGTTATATTTATGAGGAAACAGCTTATATTCATTAACATTTGAAACCATACACAAAAACAATTTTTATATTCTCAAAATGATAAAACAAATTTATATTTTCACTGACATTGCTTTCTCTAGGGGTATGCCTTACATAACTATTAACTACATCAAAGTATACCTAAATTATGTTTTTCAAAAGGGCATCTAGTTTAACTAAGGTTTATTGCAAACAGATAATAACATATGAATTCTTGATATGGATTCTTAAACCCCTTCCTGTAAACAGTCCTAATATCCTGAAGAATAAGAACAACTAAGAATGGCTTATTATTATGATGTTTATGCAATGATTGCCAATGCGTGATTTACCTGGTGAATAATCTGGGGAAAAGGGTGGAAGATGTCCTGTATTCTTAGGGGATGGTGGAGACATTGGTCCGTCCTTAACAGGTGGTTGAAACGTTGTCCTGATCATAGGAAAACGGGGGAATGGTGGTCCATCCTTGAAGCGTGGTTGAAACGGTGCTCTTTTTGTAGAAAATCGTGGGAATGGTGGTCCGTCCTTGAAGCGTGGTTGAAACGGTGCTCTTTTTGTAGAAAATCGTGGGAATGGTGGTCCGTCCTTGAAGCGTGGTTGAAACGGTGCTCTTTTTGTAGAAAATCGTGGGAATGGTGGTCCGTCCTTGAAGCGTGGTAGAAAAGGAGCTGTTTTTGTAGAAAATCGTGGGAATGGTGGTCCATTGTCCTTGAAGCGTGGTTCGAAAGGCGTTTTAGTTGAAAACGGGGTTGCTGCAATGAGTTGAAAACAGATTCATGTAATTATAACAGTAGTAACAACACTCATCATGATTATGGGTAAATATGAAAAGGGATAAGGTTGATTGTCACAAACGGCTGTCACAACCCTAATTTGTACATTTTTATGTGTAAAATTAGAAAGACAATCGGTAACCTTTGGATCATAGACTTAATGGATGCACTTTCATCAAACTTTAAATGGGAACCCCCTTTCATGTGTATTTAATTAATATTATCAAAGGTATGGCTTTAAATATACCATTTTGTGGGCATTATTTCAAAATCCTGCTTAAGATTTTGATTACGGCTCGTAGCTTTTTTCTATTTGGGTCCTGTGAATATTTTCCTTTTAAGTATCATAAGAAACAAATTTATTCTCTTTAATTAAATGCAATTATTTCGCCCTTTATACATTTTTTTCACCAAATTATCCATTGTATAGAAAATATGACATAGTACATACACAGAAATAAAATGATCAAAACAGTCATTAATTTGTTGGATTTGCTCATGAAACTCAAAGTATACATTATTATCTAAGAAATGATCTCTGTGACTTGTACATAATGAAAAACATATATGATAGGAATAAGACTTTTATAAAAAAAAAAAAATAAAAAAAAACCTGACTGCCCCATGGTACTTCTGCCAGCCATGTGTTAGCCCTCCCTGGCCTTTACCAATCCTGTAGTACCCTTCATCATCCTATGATATCTCTGTCTGTCGGTTGATACCTTCTATCCGTCTTGTGGTATTTCTGTTCACCAATGATACCCCTGTCTAACCTTTAGTGCCACCTGAAACCACTAATTACAGCCCATAGTCCCTCTTCCCACCCTGCGGTACCCCTCTCAATCCTGTTCTACTCCTGCTCTACCCCTGTCTCCCATCCGCCTTGCATGCAGCACTACCCCTCGCCATCCAGTGGCGCCCCTGTCAGCCCTTTAAAACCCCCTTGCCACCTTAATCATACTTCTGTAAGCTCTGTGTTACCCGTCTCTGCTATGTAATGAAAGCCTTTCTTTCTTGAATCAAACATTGTGTAGATCAGAATACATTTTAATGTGATGCGCCATTTCTGTTTAAGTCGTAAGTAGATTAAAAGAAGAAATGGACCATAGACACACAAGTGACTGAATCAATGCAGTGCAAGTTTTAACGTTTTAATGCACCTCGGGTACACCCATAAGCTATCCGATACTAAAAGATTATTCCCTGCTGGATTTTAAAGCCTATTATTTTAATTGCCCTGCATCATTATCTGGTTGTCGAAATTTGTCAAGCCTTGCCCTAAATCTCAGTATGACAGGTTAGTGTTCCAAAAGTTATGTTGTTCTCTCTCAAAACTACCTGATAATCAAGGAAAACATCTTGAAGTAGAACGGACAACTCTTGCAGTCACATGCATATCAGAGTATTAATGTCTTTATGTACCCTTTTCCAGTAGAGTAGGACATGTTGCTACTGGGCATCATCAGCACCTGCACAGATGATAGCAGCATGCTGTGCACCCAGAAGAAAGGGCCAAAGGGGAAGGGGGAGAGGCACCACCAAAGAAGCGACTACCTGGTCAGTTCCCAGACTGTCTACAGGGACACTCTTCATGTTCATCTTCATGTGAGTAGCTTTGATGTTCACCTTTTCTTCTGTACTAAGGTGTAGCAAGAGACCCATACTATTACTGTACTATCAGAGGTAGATTATAGAAGAAAATAGCATAAATACATGCAAAATATGCCTATATACATATTTTGAAAGATGGTGCATTGCAAGTGCCACTTAGAGACATAATCTACTTGTGAGAAAACATTTCTGGACCCTACCAAAAAAAGACGAACCTCGGCGCAGATTTTCAGTTCTGCCTTAGGAACCCAGATTATACTAAAGTGATCTTTGGTCAATTTCGACCTATTGCAATTGGGTTATGCTTCCAGAGTCTGAAGGAATTTTGAAAATATTCCTATTAGAACCCAAATTATTGCAATTTTAGTCTTTGTTTATATATGTCAAGAACATTAAAAACCATGGATATTCCTATAAGAATGTTATTTAATGAGTTATAGTGTCAGAAAGATGACGTTATGATGTTCAGAATTGGCCATGCCTGCAATTTTTCAAATTGTAATATTTCAATTTCTAATTGGTCAAATCAGGTGAAATAAATTATACTATGTAGGTTGTGGAAGGACGGTGACAGCCTTCCGGGTGGCTGTGGAGTGGTCGAGGGCCGCATTCCACTGGTGGTCGGAGGTGCGGGTATGGCAACCAAAAAACTTTCACGAATCTAAATATGAGCGCCCCTGTCGTCATGAACCCAAAGTTTGTCCAAAAAATATATACAAATCTCAGAACCTGAGAATCGCCGTCCAGACAAATTATATGAATCTTCACGACGTGTTTACGAACCTCGCGGAGGTTTGTAAACGCTATATTTCACGAACCCAAAATTTGGATTTGTGATACATAAAATGGTTCGTAAAACCTATCTATCGTCAATGTTTAGCATTCCTGTTTACGATTCTAGTCTTCAGGGTTTACCGCCAAGAAGGGTGAGTTTTCAAATGGTCTTAAAACTTGAATTTTAAGATTTTTTTCTGATTTATACTTATCGTATCGGTTCGTGAGGTTGTACAATACTTCAACAAACGTCAGTACTGGCCCTTGTGTATAATAACTCATTTAAATGCTATATAATCATAGAAATAATACTTTTAATCTTTACATGGGCGATAATAGAGGAAACTAGTAGAAATACTAATAAATTTATGTCCTTTTTCCTACAGTTCGTCCCGCTACAAAAGACAAACCTTCGGCCCACTGTTTACCATTCCAACACTTTGCTCTAAAAACTTATCTACGTTCCAAAAGCTACAGGAGACAATGGAGACTCAAGAGGTGTAAGTCTACTAGGACCATCAAGGCAAGGATTGATCCTAGGGTATCCTACCCACGAATCAAAGATTTTGCCTGGAGGAGCTCACTGACGAGTTCGAGGAAAGTGTCTTTCAGCCTGGGAAAGGCAAACATGAGACAAGAGGTTCACCAATACCCCTGTTTCACAAGGTACAAACAATCTTATACCCCCAAAAAAATATTACATTAATATAGTTGGCCCCTCCCCCAACTAAAAAAAGACAAACTTTATGTCTTAAAGTACTAGTTCACCAAACCATGAAAAATACCCCACACTTTATTTAAGTAAAATATGATCCTATATATAATATTAATTAATAAAGCCATCCTAAAATAATAATTAAAACAATTCTTTTATATTAATCCAAACCCATTTCATTTTGTAGGTGTGCTATGCTCTTAGGTTCCTCGCGACAGGGTCGTACTACACTGTCATTCGGGACACCCAGGGTGGTGTATCACGCTCTAGTGTTGGGAGGGCTGTAACTGCCTTTGTGAAATTTCTCGTTTCCCGCTACAAAAGACGTGTCTTTCCCTTCCCCAAGGTAAGAAAAAAATGAAAAAAACAAAAGAATAATTAGGAAAAAGTAAGATAAAAATACTTTTCAATACATAGAAATAGAAAATAATGATTTATCTACGTTCCAATTCTTACAGTATCGTACTAAAAGAATAATTAGGAAAAAGTAAGATAAAAATACTTTTCAATACATAGAAATAGAAAATAATGATTAAACCCTACAGTAATTACAACTCCAAACCTAAGTAATGTTAGAAAAACAAGAACTTTATAAAGAGATAAAATAGTTGACCCTACTATTTCTCACAGGAAGAGGCACTCCACCTCGCAGCTGTGAACTTCGCCCAGAGGCACAAGGTGAACAAATGCATCGGCTACATTGATGGTACCTACGTGCTTTTGATGATGCCTACACAAAACGAGCACGTGTACCTGTGTAGGAAGGGTTATTATGCCCTTAACATGATGGTAAGATATGTGTAATAATTCTTACAGTATCGTACTAACGAATCTTCAATAAAATAACCTCATAAACGAATGTCAGTAAACATCAACTCTTTTTTATTTTAACCCAAAGTAGACAAGTTTTTACATCAGTGCGTTACAGAACATTGAACACCATAGATGAGTGCTTAACTATGCGACAACATCTAAATCTGACGAAAAAGAATTTTGCCTCTAGAATCCATAAGTTAACCTTGATGCGGAAATATCTATCTATTAGTACAAGAATTCTGGTTTATAAACAGGTAGTATTACCAGTTATTGAGTATGCGGACATAGTATTATCACTCTGTAGAAGTGGTGATCTTGCAAAGCTCCAGAGGATGCAGAATAGGGCATTGCGATTATGTCTGAATATTTACGATCCAAGGAACATTAGTACTGAAGCCCTGCATGAACTGTGTAAATTAGATATGCTAGCAGTCAGGCAAAATTGCCACCTTTTAAATACAATGTTTGTCTTAAAGGACAAATATGAAAGCTACCCAACCACTGCATTGGCTACCAGATCGAGTACTTGCCCAAAATTCCAGGTTTGTAAACCAAACTTATTATTATATAAGCATAGTCCATATTACATAGGATCCGAATTATGGCTTAGTCTACCTCATGACATTAAGCGGGTTAACGACAAAGAGATGTTTAAAAAATTAATCAAACCTTGGTTAGTTAATAAACATCAAAATCGTCCTACATAACCATAATATTATGCCTTCTCTGAGTATCATAAACTCATGAATACTCTGTTGCAAACAGGCAATGTTGAGGCATCTAATTGATATGTCAGTATACATACCCACAAACAACACTATTGAGTCATAGTACAACTGGATATAGAAATTAGTTGAAGTTTGTGAAATCCAATTGCCTTATGCTTAATTTGACTATTGTCAAACTGGCCACATAATCTCATGATGGCCTTACCTAAATTTAGCCAGACCCTACTGAGGTTAAATTTAACCATAGATCACATAAACTCATGATGATCTTAGTTGCCGTTGCCACCCTTTTATAGCCCTATTCACTTTTTGTAACTTTATTTCTATTTGCTGGTTCTGTTTCTGTATCCCGACTACGATCTGAAATGGTATTGCTGTACGCGTCACCATACATGTGAATATAATAATTGTCAGTGAACAAGTAACAAATATCATTGTACTTGACTAACATCACTGTACAAGCACATTGAATCCTTTGCTGCTTTTCTTTGCATTGTCATAGTACAGGTAAAGTCACCATACAAGGTGGCTGAACTATATCATTGTATTCATTTATTGTCAGCATACAAGTTAATAATTATATCGTATTTGCATATGGAACTGTATGCTTGACTATATGAATTGTACTTATTCTCGTTGCTATACTCCTACACCTACAAGGAAGATCATGTAAATGATTGTGGTTAAATAAAAAAAAAAATTAAAAAAAAAAAAAATTTACCTTGAACAGTAGTGGTCAGTAAGAGAAATATTATATTCGAAATTCAGTCTTTCAAACTTGTTTAGTAACAATGTATACATCTCAGCTGCAGGCTTACAAGAAAGTTCTTTCCACCACACCAAAATAAATGAAATGTATTTTCTGCATTGAAAAGACAATTATTCATTTAATATTTTCGGCTAGGTCGTGTCCGACTACGAAGAGAGGATCCTCTATGTTGAAAGTGGTATGTCGGGGTGCCACCACGACCAGTCCATACTGGTCTACTCTGACTTAGGTCACCATATGGCCTACCGCCCGGAGAGGTTTGGGGGATACTTTCTGCTTGGAGACGGAGGATACGTATAAATAAGTCATAGTAAAAAAACAGCAAGTTGTTCTTCCAAGTCTAATGCTTTAACAGACAGTCATCGTTACTAAGTATTCAGATTTTTCCATGGTACAAACATGAAACACAACATGTACATAACATGTTTTCGCTTCTAAAGGCTTTAACTCATGTCCACGCAGGTACAAGCTCACACCCCAAGTACTGACGCAGTTTCGGTGCAAAATGCTGTCTGAGTTGGAGCCCACCCAGCAGAGATATCAAGTGGCCCACGTGACTGCTAGATCCTCAGTGGAGAGGTGCATTGGGCAACTTAAAAGTCGCTGGCGGTAATATTCAGCTACCTGTCACATTAAAGTCTAAAAACTAAGAAACAGACACATTCAGTTAGTGTCAACCTAGACCAAGAACCTTACTGTGGTCACCTATTATGACTTAATATTTCCGAATCTCCTTAGCATTGAGATAATGTATCAATTTGTATTTTCTTCTATACTGATACCACTAACTGAACTTATCATCATTTTCTTGTCAATCTTAAAAATTATTTTCTATTCCAATGTCCTGTCCAAGTCTGGTGTTGGTGCCCTGCAAATGCAACCTCTTCAGGCTTCGTGGGTCGTCAAAGCGTGTTGTGTACTACACAACCGCTGTATTGACTGGGGGCTACGTAAGTTGCGGCCGGGGGACAACAGAGACCCAGAGATGGAGATGCGCATCCCAGTGGAGGCACACGTGCGCTTTCTGCGGGCCAACCGACACCTTCAGCCGGAAGACATCCCCGCTGGTGATGGCAGAGGAACCCGCCGGCAAAGAGGCACAGGTGCAAGGGGTCGCGGCCGTGGTCGTGGTGGTGCTCGTGGGCGCGGATGTGGACAGGGACAAGCTGGATGTCCTCGTTAGAAAGGAAGACTTTTGAAAGTGTTTCAACTAGTTTAACGTCTATATGATACGTATCCTAGTAAATTTCTTTTCTTAAAATGACATACATAACATTATGTAATATTGTCTGTTAAGACCGTTTCTTTGTTAAGTTTCTATGTCTAACTATGCTCTTACAAAACAGCCACAACGGAACCACATGCTATTCAGTTGCAGTAACAAAGATGGGTAAAAATTGCACATTCGTTGTGACGAAACTCTTTACTGATTATTGTACATGTTCGTACCGATGATCTTTTTTTTTTTTAACTTTTGATGCCAAAATGAGGCCGAATGCATGTCCCACCACAAAGATATAATATGTCACTTAAATAGGTCAGACGACAAAATAACATTTGTTCTTAGTATGTTGCAGACTCTGTGAGGTCTGATTCATTTAAGTTATGGTCAAAACAAATTTGGAAAAGTTCCTGGCAAACAATTTTTTTTTTATAAACGAAATATTTAAACAGAACTCAGCCTCTAAAGTTTTTGAGGTTCTTTGGTTACTGAACGGTCATGTAAGACCCCTTTTTTTCACATTTCTGAAATTATACTTAGAACCTATACAACACCTGAGTAAACTTAAAATAAAAGGTGGTTGTGTTATATAACCCTGTTGAACTAGACTAGTCTGTTTTATATCATCACATGCACTCTATAGGAATGTCTGACATGATTCTCACCATATACGTATATCTTCAACAGTGCTAGTTGTATCAATAAAGTTTTCAAGTATTTCTTGGATAATAGTTGAACGTCCGCTTGATTGTCACTCTTTTCTTACCGATTTCCAGTAATCAATGTTGTAAAAATATTTGAAAGTACTAAATACGAGTATACATCCTCACTTTAAAATAATATATCCAACCAACAGAAATAATAGAGAGGGTTGATAGTCCCTGTTCCTTACTCAGCACTATCATGTAAACGCTTTCTCATAACATTCACCACAGATTGGGGTACATAGCCAACCGTTGTGGGAACTTGACCCGCCGCCATGGACACAACATGGATGAAGCCAGTACCCCCGGCACTAGTAATGGGCACTTCTATTACCGCTTCAGGGTTCTGTTGCTCCATGATGTCCTGGGACTGAGTTTCTGGCCATTGAGAAGAGTCATATTCTGTATCTTGAACCAAAATTCCAACGTTCATGTTAACATTGGGATCTTGGGTTGGGGCAGGGTCTAACTCGTTAGATGGGGACACAGAGGGAACTGTGTCGGCAGAGGTATTAAACAGAATCTGTTTCTTGGGTGTTTTTGGCTCTTTCACATAAGTTGCTCCTGTATCTTTATGTTTGAAAGTCACTTCTGAGGTATTCCCAATTGACTTAGTTCCTCCCTCAGCACCATCATCCTTGTCCATGCATCCAGTAGGTGGATTAGCACCATGGACATCGTTAGTACCATAAGAAGGTTCGTCTTCCTCGGAGTCTGACTTGATACGTAAAGGCTGAACAGGATTTTGTATGGAAAACAGTGGACCCGGTAGTGAGCAGGCTTGCACTATGGTGCTGTTTATAGCATCCATTCAGCCCTCGATTTTCTTGGTACTCCCTTTCACCTCTGTCTTTAAAGAGCTTACCTCACCCTTCAGCATGAACATTTCCATCTTCATGAATTCCATTTGACTCTTGACACTTTCAAGGCCAGTATTTGTGGTTTGAAAGTCATTCTTTATGAGGTCTAAGTCCCCTGAGATTTCCTGCATCTCATACCTAGTCGAACTGATATCCTTTTGTACAGTCTGTACGCTTTGCATGAGAGTATTGTGCCTTAGTTTCTGTGAATGGGCTTCTGTTTTGATGTTCTTGAACTCCATTTTATACGTCCCAACTGTGCTTTTAACACTCTGAAGGTCCGTGATGACTGACCCCATCTTCTCTTGCGTGTTAGATACGTTAGCACAGACTTCGTTCACCTGAGAACTGAGGTTGTTTGTATCTGTGACGATGGTATCCAAGCGGTTCTGCACTCCTGAGAGATCAACTGGGGTCTTCTGTATCCGCTGTACATCATGACACACTTCTGTCACCTTCTGTTTAACTACATCCATTTTTTCTGACTGTGCTTGAAAGACTTTTTGGTAGACCACCATCTCAGTTTGAATATAGTCCTCAAGACGCATATCAAGAAATTGTCCCACACGAGTAATCATGCCCTCTTTATCTTTGTTTAATGTCTTGATATACTCATCTTTCTCTACTATTTCTGCCCTTGCAGGGTTCACATTGGTTTTTCCAGTGGATGTGGTCTAGACAGTACGTACGTCTTTGGAAGTAGATGTTGTCGAGACAGTACATACATCTGTGGAAATAGATTTCGCTGGGACGTCTTTGGTCGTTGGCACGACCTCTGTGGTGACTTTTACGCTGTAATTTGGCAGTTCACTATCTTCTGCATCATCGACTGCACGGAGGGGAGACGTACTTAGGTCGGGGAGGTTATGTTGACTCGGACTAATGCCTGAAAAAATGAGGGTAAAAGTAAGCTCGTGAACTTGTTATCATTGGACAAATGTTGATACACTGTATTCGTCAGGACGATTACAAGTTAGATCTTTTTATATTTTATTAACATGGGATAAATATTATTAACGCTACAAGACAGTTACACAACATGTCTCACATTATATTTGTGAATTTAATAAATATTATCAAAATTATGCCATATGACTATCATTTAAATTGTAACAGTTGTTTGTAATTTTAACAATTTCATGAGTACTTACTACTATCCAAAGTGTTGTCGCCTGTTTGATAGATGAGCGACCGCTTTGCCAAAATCGGTCCGTCGAGTCCAGCTGAGAAAGGGCTGTGATATTGATTGCTGGGGAGTCTTCTTTTTGGCCAGACACTCTGAAGTCCTTATTCCAGTACTGCATGCTACGGGCTTAGCCTTAGTAGGAGGCGTCACATCTGTAATATTTTCCAAATATATAGATTGGACATATGACATTAGATAAGATACTTAAAGATTGTATAATTTTTTTTGGGGGGGGGGCTGTATGTCAATGTGAATTAAATTTGTACACTGAAGATGGATTTTCATTTTTTTCTACAGTTTTTTTAGATTTGAAATTATTGACAGTTTGTCTTCTAGGGGGCTGAACAAAATTTTTTCACAAACCTAAAAACTTACGAACATACAGGTCACTTTTGTCACGAACCTAGATTTTCTGTAGTGGAGTATCTAATTTAGAGAAGTATCTTTTGATTTATGAATAATACATTACCTCGAGATGGGCTGTCATGGTCACTTTCGTCGCCACTGTCATGTAAGGCTGCACGGGAATGTTTCGAACGCTTTAGACGGAGACGGGACTTTTGGCTGCTCTCATCGACCGCAGGTTCAGTGTGTGTTGGTGAGGGTGACGGTACGTGATGACTTCTGAAGGATCTGGTTTACAGGCAGCAGTCTCCCGCTCTGGAATGAAAATTGTTGATTTAATGTTTATTACAGGAATTAATTTTTATTCACAAGTTAGTCAGGCTAACAAAGAAACAAAAATATAACAAAAATATGGTCCCAATTGTAGGAAATAATGGATGGTGATAATAGAGTGAAAATATATATATATATAATTAATGAACATACTTACTGTACTGTTTCTTTACAGCTCTGACAGTGGCCGCCCGACTTTCCTTGTACTCCTTATGTAGTTTCTTCTGCTCCTCCTCACAGACTTGTACGTGGGCGGCTTCAGCAGATGAGTCCACTTCAGAGTCGGATTCATCTAGTTTGGTTTTTACTGTCCAAGCCACGACTAAAATGCAAGTGGAACTTCATAAGTAAAGGGACAAATAAAAGGACAAACACATACATTTCAATACTTTAACATTGTAGTAGCACATTCTCTGAAATAAACATTTGCACTGAAGTTTCGTCCCTACAACATTCTACCTTTCATAATTATCATATATGTACATGAGGACGTATACTTTTAGGGTTTTTTTCTATATTGGGTTTGTTGTAAGTCTGGATGGAAAATACTGTTACTTTACTTACATCCACCAGCCTCGTGACCCCAGAATTTAAGACATCGGACCTCCAACTCAGTTAGCCCTTCCTCAGGTGGCATGGGTGGTGCACCAGTGGACAAAACACTTTTATTTTAAAGATTATCCATACTTATTGTACACAATTGTGATAATCAAATTTGGTACTTGTTAGAGAGTCTATATTTATGTATATAGAAATTTTTAACCTCCAGTAACACCAGTGATTTGAAATTAGTTATGAATTATTTACCTTGTTGAGAACTATGCTCTTCTGATCACGGATCTTAATGTAGATATACTTCTTTCTTCTCTTAAGACCCGTGTGAGCATTGGCGTTGTGCTGAATCATTTTGAGAATAGTATTACAACGTTTCAACCTAGCCTCTTCAGACGTTCCATCGGTCCGCTTACCGATTATGGAATCCCTAAGTCATAGAAATATACAATATTTCACCGTATGTTTCGTTACAAATAGCATTACTTTCAAGCAAAGGTTACAGTTTCTGGTACAGGATTTAGTGAATTTTTTTATATTTTATTCATCTATGGTTTTTCTTGTCTGTGGCTTGTTGAACTCTTTAAATTAATTTCATTAAATTGGGAATATTAAGCCCTTGTTTGGTAATACTTTGCTTCTACTGCTAGTGAATAAATGATTGAGTTATGAATAAGAATTTAAATATAAAGTGCTATACTTATGGATCAGAATCCATGGCATCGTATATTATCTTCATTTCCTCTGGTGAGAACCACGCCTTAGAACCCGGCCCGTGTTTCTCTGTGTCAGAGGAGCAGAAAGCAAATTCTTTCCTTTTTCCAAGGGATTCGGCAGGTTGAGGTGCCGGCGGTGGTGCTTGGTCATCTGAATCTGAATCTGAATCTATGTTAGGTTGGGCACCTCCTGCTGGGGGTACTGCAGCTACTGCCGGACTATCTGCTACTGCAGTGGAGGCGATTTTTTTTCCACGACCACGACCACGTTTAGATGTTGATGTAGAAGGGGTGCTTGTTTTAGGCTTAGCTGACCCTTTCCCCCTACCACGTCCACAACCAGAAGAAGTAGAAGGCTGTTGGGGTGCAGGCGTTCCTGACTGCTGCTGCGTTGATACTGAGGCAAAGACTGAGGAAGCTTGGGTTTTTTTCTTCTTGGACGGAGGTTTCGTGGGGACGTCTTCGTCTCGCAAAGGGGCTTTCTCCACATGTACCTGTGTAGTAGATTTCTTTTGTTTATGCTTCTTCGCATTCGCCTCAGCCTGTTTGACGAACTGAAATTTTTCCGGGGTGGGATCCATTACATTAACGACATCCAGAGAGGAATCTTTGTCAGCTGGCTCCTGCTAAATAGGGACTCTGTTTAGTACTGGTAGACACTTTGGAGCTTTTCTGAGGTTTAACGGCAGTCCCTTTTGTCGGTGGAGGCTTCTGTTGAAATTTTTGCATTATTTGGGCAAACTGTTCCCTTTGCTGCGCCTTCTTTTCTTGTCTGGCCTCCTCCAACATCATTTGAACCACATTTCTGTCATCGTCTGGGAGATCCTGTTGCTGTAAAACCTCCTCCATACTACAGATCCGGTAGTCGACTGACAGCACGTCAGTTTCAGGGAAGAAAGACGCCATCTGAAAAGAGTTGTACACATAAGATTACTATTTTACGCCTTGTAGTGGAATTTGAATTAGAATTACATGGAGGCTTAGGCTTAGGCTGACAGTGACAGTGACAGTGATGACATTGGACCTGACTATAGATTTTTTGGTGAACATAAAAAACCACTTTGCTCGGTCATTACACCAATCAATACAGGATACTTCATAATAATATGCTTCTTATTTGATCACAGTAACTGGGAATTAAAGTACAAACCTGGAGAAGATGATGTGGACGGTCATTTACGGGAAAATGGGGTCCAAAGACAGCCGTGAAGTCGAAGAGTTAGCAGTTACCTGTCACTGTTGTCATCATCCATTGGCCCATCCGCTGGTTATCGACAGATCTATATAGGTTTATTGAATGATACACGCCGAAAACCAGCTAAATCGATTGTTATCGGCAATAATAGGCTTTACACAAAGATAAGCGGGGAACCAGCGAGAATCAGTAAAACCGGAAGTGACAGTCCCGCAGAATAGACATGACCTAGATTCGTGACCTCTTGTTTTGACGACGTATATGTGACGAATAGATTCATGAGTACGATTCTGTGCAGGTTTGTGAGGTACTTCACGAATCTATGTTGTCATGAACCTGACTTATCACGAACCTCTTTTTGGACAAACTTTTTTCCGAGGTTCGTGATAAAAGTGACCTGTATATTCGTAAGTTAGTAGGTTCGTGAAAGTTTTTTGGTTGGCCCCCCGGGTAGGGGAGTCAACCGCGCCATTGGTCGATGGCGCAGCTACTGACGAAGCACGGAGGTGCTGGCAGCTGCGCGGGATGGGGACGATAACCCTAAGCAAGGACTGTTGGGATTATTGGATATTGTGAAATATTGTATATGTGAACCAAGTGAAACAATCACTTCCATGTACTTAAGTGTGGACATAGCATTGTATGATGAATGTCTATTCACCAATTGGTAAGACCGAAATATGAAGGGTAAGATAATGCGACAGAGTAAAGTATGTTTTGTAACGGGCCCGAAAAGCCCGAAAAGCCCGAAAGGCCCAAAAAGGCCCGAAATTGTAAAAGCCCGAAACCCGAAAGTCCCGGGAAATATGTAAACCGGAAGTGATAAAGTAAACCGGAAGTGACGTCATTTGTAACCACATGATCAAAGACAGCCAATCAGGGCTGACCACTAGACTATAAAAGGGGCGGTGAGGCCCGAGAATAAATGAGTTCCTTTACAGTTCTCCTTGTGTCAACATGTGTCTTCTTCCTATGGTAACTGATAAGATGATCCAATAAGAGCTAATTAACTAGAAGTTTAAGTAAAATAGGGGCCGTCCATAAATGATGTCACGCTTTTTCAGGGTATTTTCAGGACCCCCCACCCCCCTGTCACGCTTTGTCACACAATTTGAACCACCCCCCCTAAATATGATGTCACGCTCTGTGAACGACCCCCCCCCTCCATCTTTTCTTGTTTAGATAATAGGTGTATTAAGGCAAAGGCAAAAATAACTGCATTAAGTAAACAGACCTGTCCCTTTTTTGTTTGGCTTATGAGGCTTTTTTCTTTTTTTTTACTAAGAAAGGAATTATTTGGGGGGAAGGTTACTTTTTTGTGACATGAAAATTCAATATGAATCCCAACCTACCTACCGTACCTTTTCAGTAGGTGTTACCTGCATGCAACATATTCTATTCTTGGCTTCATAATGATTATAAATTCCACTACTAATGTTTTTTTAATGGTTTCTAGATATGCTTCAAATTATCACATTATTCTTTCATGTACCACGCAGTGAAAATGTTAGGGCTGCGCCATGCGCCCTGGATGCATTACAATTTCAAATGCCACATTAATAATTAGATCAATGCGCCCATGGAACATTAGAAATTTTACTTTGGTTAAAATGTACCAAAAATGGTGCATTAGAGTGAAAATGTCTCAGTAAATTTGATAGGGAATGCGTCATTGTCGCATGATAACTTTTTCTAACATCATCACTGACCACAGTAGAAGTGTAAAAGGATGAATATACTACAGTTATGTGTGTGACATAACACAGGGGCGGAACCAGAACTTCCTAGAGGGGGGCCCCACAAACATGAATGTACAGGGGGAGGTGGCCCCCCATAAACATGATTTAACATGTAGCATACATAAAGTTTTTACAGTGTTGCCACCTATTTAGGAGTCTCAATTACGGACATGTAAATCAGTACTTTAAAATATCACTATTATCGGGTCCAGGAGTGTTCTACCCTAGAAACATAAAGTATTTTCTGTGTACAAATTTAGAGTTTATAATGAATTTACGGAGGGTTTTGATGATTTCCCCATAAATTTCAGATATTTTCAACAGATACCAGCAAAATTACAGAGTTATCACCAAAAATATGCATTACGGACCTATCTGTTTTCGCTGGTGAAAATACAGATATTTCCGTAATTTTACAGATGGTTGGCAACACTGAGTTTATTTTCCCTTTCACGGACTTATAATTATGATGCCTTTTGCTTTGAGGTGAAACTAGACATACCTGTTGAATATGTTGAATACTGAAAAGCTCTTGTTGCTTTAAATATTAACATTTAACATATGAAGGTGCTTTTAACATGGACATCTATTCCAGTAAAATATGTTAATGCTCTTGGTCCCCTAATCTATTTTGGATCTACTGTAATAGATGTCAATGAATTAACAAATGTTCCTAAATAGTTATATGATGTAGCATTCTATTGTTGTTACATATTAGGGGGATGAATCACCAATTTCTAGAGAAAATTGAGAATTCACAGCTATTGCATGGCAACCAAATGGTCTTGAAATGTTTGATCATACCTGGAATTGTATTCTTTTTTTAACTGTTGTCTAAAGTTGAATAAAAATAAGGTTTGAATTTCAGGAATCTATGTAAATAATGATTTTTTAATTTGTCTCAAGATCTATATATCTAGAAAATAAATACACACAATTTTTTGCTCATTTATGGAAAAAAAAAAAAAGTATAACATTGCCAATCTGTCACGCTTCTCTGGACACCCCCCTGTAAATTTCAGGAGGTGTCACGCTTTTCAAACTACCCACCCACCCCCCTGTGCGTGACATCATTTATGGACGGCCCCATAGTAGAAGTTCGAAGAAACTAGGCGAAACTTAGGACGGGGTTCCGAAGGCCCGAAGGACCAAAACAGGGCACGAAGGCCCGAAACTGGCCCAGATGGAGTCCCGGAAACGAAGGCCCGGAATGGCACGAGGGCCCGAAACAGGGGACGGAAACCCAGGATTCGGGGGAACGACGGCGCGACCGGCTCGGCCCCACGCTACCAAACAATAGGCGACCGTCGGCCTGACAGCCCCGCGGACCGAGAACGAGGGTGGACCGTCCGCAGGAGACCCCGAAGAGAGTACCGGCACTAGGGAGATAGAAGCGGCTTCCTCCTGCCCCCCAGCCCGGCTGATGCACCCCTTCCCCGTCGACGAATAACGATTTCCCGATCGATCCGCTCAAACCCCCCTCTAAACTCTAAATATCACATCTCGGTTTCTTGCCCCGATTCCCCGTCCGTCTGAGATCCGAAACAATCCCCACGTCCCTCTGTTGTAGGAATCGGAAACCCTGAACTACCGAGGAACGTCACACTGGTGGCAGCGGCGGTGCTGAATTAGCACATACGGACTTGTGGACATTGAGTGTTTCGTTGGGATTTAGGTACTTATGGCAACGGCTACGGTCTTCGATCAGATGGATTCTGACATCGCCTTCAAGGAAGGTGGGGAGGAGAAAGGAGGTACGAAACCCGAAGTAAAAGGGGAGGACACAACCATCATGGATAGGCGATTTAACTTTATGGGAACGTCCACCCCGACGGATGAGCAGAATGCGCGGACCCAGCAGCAACAACAGACCGGCCAGGTAGGGGGAAGACCGGAGAAATACGATGGAAAGCCGGATTTTGAAGGATGGATCAACCAGTTCGAGGAGTATGCAGACTTGGGACGTTGGACGACCGAAGAAAAGGCGGCGATGCTCTTTCTTTCGCTGACGGGGACGGCACGGATGTATTTTGTCGGGCTCCCGGATAGGGAACGACTCCGTTACCCGGCGAGAGTGGAGGCGCTGCGCCAGAGGTTCAGGCAGGAGAAAGACACGTGCAATGCTCTGCAGGAACTGGCGGGACTGAAGCGAGTGAAAAATCAAACGGCGAAGGAGTTGGCCGATAATGCCCGGCGACTGGCGTCAAGGGCCTACTTCTCGAATGATTATGCCAGTCAGGAGAAAGCGGCACTTCACGCGTTTCAGGCTGCGGTAGGAGAAGACCTTCAACTAAAGTGTGCGGAGAAAGGATGTAAGACACTGGAAGAAGCAGTAGAGGTGGTGGAGATACAGGAACGATACTCGCGCCGCCTCTTACGGGCAGTGAGGTCCGAGGAGGACGCCAATACCCAAATCACGGCCCTAAATGTGAAGCTTGAGGAAATGATGAAGGAATTGGCAGAAGAACGAGAGGCTAGGAGACAGTTAGCAGCCCGGAGAGAGGCGTACAAAAAGAGAAAAGAGGATTTGGAATGTCATCAATGTCATCAGAAAGGCCATTTCGCGAGGGATTGCTCTCAGCGGCAGGGAAACGGACAGTCGCCGTCGCAGTCAGCGCGGGGTCCCCTTCGGGCGCGGCGAGAGAAGTGAGAAGCATGGATGACTGTGGACTCTACGTGGCCGGAACGGTGGGAGAAAGTGTCGTCTGTTTCCTGGTCGACACTGGATCCATGATCAGTTTACTGTCGGACCAACTCTGGAGAGAGTGGGGGCGGAAATGGGAGGATCTAGACGGATTCAAAGGACGCCTCGGTGGACGGTAGTTCGTTGCGATTTTACGGATGCACAAATCTGTCGGTGAAGTTGGGGACACGCGTGCTACAGTGGATGTTCATAGTAGCATACATCGGCAGAGACGAGGGAATCCTGGGGAACGATTTCGCGGTGAAGTATCGGTTAACAGTCAAGCCCCATGAAAGTGCTGTCTTCCTGCCCGCCGAAGGAGGGGGAGAGGGGGAACGAATTCCGGGAGTAGCAAGAACAAATGGGATTCGGGCAGTCACCGTCGGAGGACAGATCGTGAGGACCGAGGGAACGACGGAGATACCCCCACTCCAGGTAACCCGAGTAGCAATAGTAGCAAGAGCAGAAATAGGACAAAGTGGACAGCTGGCTGTCATCCCCGGCAATTGATTGCCGATGGGGCTGGAAGTAATTCCAGGAGCGTTGACATTGGGAGAAGAAAACCAAGTTTGGGTGGCCAACCGAGGGACCGAGAGCGCGAAACTGGAGACCGGCAGCGTCCTCGGAGAAGCCACCTTCGTACAGGAAGTACGGGGTACGGATGAAAGTGTGAAAGAGGCACCCGGAGCACTCACCGAGATGATAGAAGAGGCTAAGAGAGACCTGACCACGGAGGAAGGCAAAGAACTGGAGAAAGCCATGATGGCCCGGGAAAAGATGTTTGCAACCTCGAAGCACGAGTTAGGACGAACGAATTTAGTACAGCACCGAATTAGTACGGGGGATCAAATGCCGATCAAGCAAAGAGTCCGACGGTATCCAGCCACCAGGAGAGAAGAGAAACGAGCCCTGGTGGAGGATATGTTGAATCTAGGAATCATCCAGGAGGGTGGAAGTGCATGGAGTAGTCCGACCGTCTTGGTGAAAAAGAAGGATGGAGGAACGAGATTCTGTATTGACTATCGGAAACTGAATCAGGCTACGAAAGAAGATGCTACCCACTCCCTCAGATAGAAGACAGCCTCAACACCTTGGGCGGGAGCCTATTCTTCTGCAGTCCGGATCTCGCAAGCGGATACTGGCAGGTAGAAATGGCACCCGAAGACCGAGAAAAGACGGCCTTCGTGACCCAAGGGGGACTATATGAGTTCAAAGTGATGCCATTCGGGCCGGTGAATGCCCCGGCCACCTTCGAGAGACTAATGGAAAGAATTCTCAGAGGAATCGTGTGGGAGGAGTGTCTGGTTTATCTGGATGACATATTGGTATTCGGACCGACGTTTGAAGTGACTCTGGAAAGACTGGTACGGGTTCTGGACCGATTGAATGCTGCAGGGCTGAAGTTGAAAGGTACGAGCCTTTGTGGGACTATGTTCGTACTACAGGAGACACATAGACAGTTTCACGGAATTGGCTGCCCCGCTATATGAACTGGCTACGAAAGAGGAGCCTTTCGTTTGGAGTACGAGAAGACAGGAGGCGTTCGAAGCCATGAAAAGGGCGTTGACCGAGGCACCGGTGCTAGGATTCCCGGAGGAAGAAGGACAGTGGTGGCTGGACACAGATGCCAGTGACGTGGGGACAGGAGCCGTATTATCACAAGAGCAGAAAGGTGTGGAACGGGTGATAGCCTACACCAGCAAGACCCTGGAGTCGAACGAACGGAAATATTGCACCACCCGGAAAGAACTGTTGGCGATGGTGCGAGCGTTGAAACATTTTCGGTGCTACATCTATGGTCAACGCGTCATTGTCCAAACGGATAATAGTGCGGTCAGTTGGCTACAGAGGAGTAAGGAACCGATGGGGCAGGCTGCCCGGTGGATCGAAATCATCGACTCGCATGACGTGTCGTTTCAACACCGACCGGGCAGGAAGCACGGAAACGCGGATGCGTTGTCTCGGTACCCGTGTAAACAATGTGGGGAAGAATACGAGGGTACCGAGAGAGTGGGAGCAGTGACGCGGGCCCGGGGGTTTGAGCCCAGATGGTCCCCGCAGGAAATGAAGGCAGCACAGAGGAGGGATTGAGATATGAGACCAATTATCGCACTGATGGAAGAGGATGCGAACCGGCCAGGTTGGAAGGTAATATCTCCGGAATCCCGAGAAACCAAGATCCTATGGAGGCAATGGGAAAGACTGAGCCTACTGGATGGTGTGCTGCATCAGAAGTATTGGGAGTTGGAAGGACGAGCCAAGTTGGTAAGGGAATACCATGGAGGAGCGGCAGGAGCGCACCTGGGAGTAGCCCGGACGACGGCCCTTTTAGAACAAGGGTTTTATTGGCCGGGACTCCGAGAAGACGTGCGGAGGGAATGTCGAGAATGTAACTGCGCGTTGCTCAAGAGGGGACGAGGACGTCGGGAGCCGTTGCATCAATATATAGTAGGAGAACCGATGGAATGACTGGCCATGGATGTCTCGGGCCCGTACCCAGTCACGAAACGAGGTAACAAGTACTATCTGATGGTAGGGTGCTATTTCACCAAATGGCTGGAGTGCTTCCCGATCCCGGACCAGAAGGCAGTCACGGTGGCGGACAAGCTGGTAGAAGAAGTGGTGGCTCGGTACAGCGCGTTTCGGGAGCTACACTCAGATCAAGGCACGAATTTCGATTCCGAGGTGGTGGCCCCGGTCTGCGCGCTGTTTGGAATACACAAGACTCGGACGACGCCGTACCACCCCAGGAGTGACGGATACATAGAGCGAAGCTTTCGTACACTGGGATGCTGCTTGAAAGCTAGCTGCCGTGCGACGGGCCGGGAATGGGACGAGATGGTCCCCCTGGTAATGATGAGCTACAGGGCAACGCCGGAGGCCAGCACGGGAGTGACACCGAATATGATGATGCTGGGACGACAGACCATGATGCCGCGACAAGCGATATATGGGAGACCTCTGTTACCAGAGGAGGAACCTCAACGGGTGAGCGACTATGTGGAAAGTCTAGAGGAAGGGCTAGTCGCAGCCTAGGGGTGACGTCAAAATTCAAGGGCTGTGAACCTGAGATGCTGCGACAGGCTGCAGCAGGATGTTAGATATAACCCCTATGTGCCACGACTGGCTGCAGCATCCTACAACCCATTGCAATCTCATTAGGGGTACCAGACATGAGCCTTTATCAGTTTTTTCCTATTAGTTGTATGATAAAATGGATTTTTCCCTTTATGTTTGTATACATAACATACCCTAATTACCCCATTAAGGCTAATTAATTGATCATCAATGAGTTAATGAGGTCATTTAGGGTCATTAAGATAGTGTGTCCACCCTCCTCATATCAGGCTGCAGCCCTGTTGCAGCAGGCTGCGACCTTCAATAGCCCTGGGTGGAGGCATGTTGGTGTAATGTCACTGACCATTGGCTGCGACCTGCTGTGGTGAATTTTGACGTCGCCCCCTATCGGGAGGCCCGGGCGGGGCTGAAGCAAGCCGCTATTCATCAGAAACACGAGTACGATAGAAAGGTGACTCGCAAGAATACCACGCCGGAGAACTGGTCTGGGTGCACGACACGGTAGTGGCTAGGGACAAGGGAACAAAGTTGCGATTCCCCTGGACGAGTCCCGCACTGATCGTCAAAGTGCTTGACCGAGGACGGGTGGTCGTGCAAAAGAAACGAGGAAAACTGGGGGGGGACACGCTGCGCCAGCTTGGATGGTGGCCGACCAGTGAGGATACGAGGCTGCACAATAGATGCTTGGGATGGGGCGTGCCTGACACGTGACGGAAGCAGGGTACCCCCTTTTTGTGATAAAATCGTTCCCCTGTCTCGATTCCGCAGGCGGAAGAGGACCGCGGGAACGACCAAAATAGGCGCTGCACGAAAAGGCTTTGGCTAAAAGGGACTGATCAACCTTGGGCCATTGAGTCGGGGAGGCACGTTGAACACTACAGTAGGCGTGTAGATTGTTAAGGCTGACGAAAAATGCTACCTAGCTGAGGAACGGTTCTCTTGCGGACATAACTTAGGTGGAAATTCGGGGTTGGAACGAAAAACGACATTTCGGAGCCACGGCGGCCCGAGCGTCCAAGTAGTTTCACGTAGCTGGTTTCCGGTCGGTCCGAGGAAACCACAGCGTGGAAAAGATGGTTGGATTGTAACGGAAGACGGACCCGGTAGCAAGCTGGTGAAGACTTTTGGCACAATGCCAACCTGGTTAAACCGCGTTACAACGTCCAGGAGACCGGAGGAGAGTAGATGGGGCACTCTCGGGGCGCCGGAGGAACAAACGGACGGTTGTAAAAGGTGAGGACTGGAAATGGACGGGCTTAAAAGTAGGTCGTAAAATGAGGAAATCAAAGGGAGAGTGGGGCGGCGTGACAGGAGGACAATAAGGACAAGCCCCTGTGTTCTCCAGGAAGTGTGCTGAAGCACTAAAGGAGCCGAGCGATAAGGCAGAGGAACGGAAGAGATGAAAGGACCAAGGACGTCCGGTGGGGTAATAAAAGGCCTAAGAAGAAAAGCGCAGACGAAAACACGACAACGGCGCGGGCCGTGAGGTGGACGGCAGGCGGGGCGGTAGCCGGGGGTGGGCCCCGGGGACCGGAAATAGTAGGGGGCGCCACCGTCGAGTTGGTTGGTGAGCTTGACGCTAGGGGACACTAGCGCAGGCCACGCCCACTTCCGCCTGCGGCGTATATATAAGGCAGAGCGCCCACCGGAGCAGGTCACTTTGGTCAGTGGATCAGAGTTCATCACAACGCACAGCAGACGAGCAGACCAAGCTACAGAAGCGAGCCTAAGACCAAGAGGCAGAGAAGTGAGACGAGCAGCATCACTACGAGGCGAAAACGAAGAAGGCCGACGGGACGAGCTTCGAGCCTGGAACGAAGCCCGAAGGCCCAGAAGACAGATGAGATGAGCGGACGATGCTGTGAGGGGAGCTGCGGCGGCAAGGAGTTCAAGTACCTGGCTAAGCATACCCGAAACCAGCACGAAGGAGGTCGAAAGAAATATTATATGTGCCCGGTATGCTCAACGAACCAAGCATATTCGACACACAATGACTGGAGGAAGCACATGACGGACTCACACGAGGGGAGCCTGAAAAGAGGGATGGCGAAGCAAGACCCCCTCCTGCGAGTGGAGTATGCGGCAGCGTTCGCACTGGACCCGAAAGGACGACGACCCTACACCACGTATGACTGGGTTGGCGGAAAGGTCGACACCTACATGCCGTTCCCCTCGGAGGGCTACGAAAGGAGGGAAGAAGGAAATAACCGAGTCTCCGCGGAGTGCCAGTCGGGCCGTGGTGAACCCGAAACCACTCCTCACAGGAGAGCAGGTGACCGGGTTGGTGCAAAGCGAGGTGAGGAAGCTGAACGCTCAGGGAGAGCCCCGGGAGCCTAGAGGACGAGGACTCCCTGGAAGAGGACAAGGAAGAAAACCCACACCGGACCCGAGACCAGGCGGCTCTGGAATACCGCCCGGGGCCGAGGTGGTGGAGTTAATCAGTTCGTCAGATGACCAGCATCCAAAAATTAAAGGGGAGGAGGGTGAGCCTCCGGCTTTTAAGCGACCACCAACACAAGGGTCCACAGTGGAGGAGCCTTCCCGGAAAAGAAAACTGAAAAAGATCAAGAAACTCCCGAAAGAGTTGGAGCTCAGATCAGTCGGAGTCAGGACGGAGCACAGCGGTGCGTAGTGACCGGTCCCTGGTCATTGCCAAGTCAAGCAGTGCGGGAGAGCTGGGGCCATCACAGCCCGAGACTCCGGAGGGACCGAAGCACGCCACAGTCACAGGAATGGAACCTTGTGGTGATGCACAATTCACCATGATGTCGGTCCACAAACAGTCAGTTGTCTATGAGTCACGACATCCAAGATACCCTGGGTATCTGAAAGGGACGCTGAGTCGGGGCGGAGCGTTCACAGGCCATCGACAGGCGAGAACGGAGCGGGAGCTGGAGGTCAAGGTCCGTGATGCCAAGGAGAGCCGGCTGGCGGAGAGAGAGACGTTATACCTAGGAAGATTTATTTTTGAGATGGCCGAATGGCAAGGACTGAAACCATCGGGCTGAATCTACAGAGTTAAGTACGTCCGACACGCGGTAAAGCCTGAAGAAACGGCATCTACGGCTTCAACACAGCCGCTCTTCTCGACCCCGACCCCGACGAGGGTGGAGTCCTGGTCACCATTAGAGAAGATGGTGTGCAGTCAGCCGGTGGTTCCGCCCCCGGGGTTGAAGCGGATGAGGGATGTCCGGATAGCACCGAATACGCCGGAGGCACGGATAGCCATGGAGAACTTGGCTCGAGTAAGTCTGGGAAGTTCGTTCTTCGGGTCTCAGGACTCGGGAGGGATTCTGGGACCGCCATCGCCAGAGAGGGTGAGATCAGCACCAGGACCGGAGACTCTGCTCCGAGACGAAGACAAGGAAAGTCAGGCACTGCAGCCGAGAGTCATGGTGCATAGATTAAAGATGACGGCTACCCAATCCATGGACACGGAGATGGACGAATCAATGGATATGGAGTTGGGACAGGCCGAGCCGGAAAAATATAGGCAGGATGGACAGGAGCTGGACCAGTCGGGGACGGTCTCGGACTCGGTGTTCGGGTCCGTGACGTCGGAGACGCCGGTAGCAGGAACGTCCGGAGAAACGCCGCGTCTTAGGTCACTAAGGACACAAGTTATTCAACAGGTAATGCAGGGGCATTTTCCGGGAACGGCGTGGGCCGTAAGAGACTGGGAGGCAGATGAGGCGATATCGGTACAGCTGGAGTGGCCTCCGCGGTCTTTGCGGGAAATGACGGCCAAGACAAGGGCGATGGCCTCGGCATCATTGGCATTCTTGATGGCACTGGAAGCGGGCTGCGCGCCGCAGTCTTTCAACGAAGCGATGGTGCATTTCCCAACGGCAGCACTAGGTCCGTTTACCCGGGATTTGCTAGGAGTCGACAGACTGATCAACGAACATAACCAGACGTTCCAGTTGGCTTAGACCTTAGTACTGCATAAAGACGAAGAACAGCTCGACGATTTGTTTAAAACGACGGAGGCATTGGAAATGCTAAGAGGAAGGATGGACCAGCTGCTCAAGCTCCCGGCCAGGGAGGAGGGGCTGCCATTGCCGACTCGACGTCAAGAGGAGGGCTGAAAGCCCCGAGAAAAGTAGGTATATGCTGCTCAAGATCCTGTATGGATAGTGGCGTGACGGAACCAGCGCGGAAATGATGCGTCGCGAGTTCGGGTGAGGAGGGATTACGGGGCGTTGGCTCCTCACCCATAATGTCAAACCCCCAGGGGAGGAACCGGGCCGAGGTGGAGGCACCTGAGCCGCACAGGGATCCGAAGCCCGGATAAAAACTTTCCCAGAGACTGCTGGACAGACCCGAACTTTGCTTTAAACACCGGGGACGGACTGGCGGGCTCGCCTATTCTCCTGGATTACTCTTACCAAAAACGAACTTTAGGAAGTTTCTTCATGAGAATCTTTTCTTCCGGAATTGGACGAAACCATATGTGTTAGGAGGTGTTGACCGTGATCAACATGCTGGTTTTGTACTCCAATGATGGAAAGGTGGATAGGACCACGCCCGGAATGAACTTACCAGGCCTTCGGGGCAGTACAGAGCGGGAGGAGGCGCTCGGCGATAGGAGCGGAACTGTTCCATTTTGTTGTCCCAATAATCATTGGTTGGGACCAAGTAGGTTGGAAGCAATGTGAGAAAGGACCGTCCGGTCGCGGGGATTGGAAAAGTGACGGGCCGGGCAGACCGAGGTACGAGAAAAGTGATTGCAGAATGCCGGGGCGAGAGTCACTCGGTCGGGGGGTCGGAAGGACACCCGGCACCCGTCCGAGTGACCAAGAGGAGCGAGAATGGACAAAGGAATGAGATCGGGAAAGGAATCAAGAACGAATAGATATGGTTGTGAAAATTCTGAGTTGATGGTCGTGCCGGGGTATCTAGGGTACCGGTGGACCGGAGACTCGCCACTGGAGGAAAGGCTGGCACGGGCCGGGACTGGAGCTCTTCTCCCGTGCTGCCTTGAGGGATCCGGAGGCGACGGGAACAACCTCTGTCCTCTAGCGGCACCCAAAAACAAACGAACTCTCTGTGGCTCGTCTGGACTTCCTCACTTCACACCTGTTGATCGGGCTCCAGCCATCTTGACTTTGGATGGGTTCTCTTGCTCGAACGAGTTGAAGTCCCCGCGGAGTGTCGGACAGGACGGGCCCGGATTCATCGTCATCCCCGTTTTCTATTCCTCCTTGTCTTCTGCCTCTTGCGGCAAATAGAGTGGAACTTTTCGACTTGAATGCTGGACTTAGCGTGCCTGGACCGAGGCGACGAGCCGTGTAATGGCTGCGTAGAGCTGTGGATCGAAGTGCTGACGCTTCCCGAGGGACCGGGGTGCGGGCAGGGACGGTTGTTTGAAGGCCCTCGCCCATGCCCCACTAGTAATAGCAGCGAAAAGAAATCAACAAATAGACTCTAACAATATTTCTACACCAAAGCCTTCAATATTTCCTTCTTACCCACAAAAGAACCTTGACTGCTTCCATGTCATACTCCCTGATCTCTTCTGCACGAAGACCGAAACAAATAGTCTTTGAATCCTCTCAGGAGATGGTGATTGGAACCGAGGCCTGAGACATCACTGCAGTGAACGATGCGGTCCGTCTTTCCAAGAAACTCTAGGGGATACCACCGCGGAGACCGCTGGAAGCAATCCTTCGTCCCCGACTTGGAATTTGATGTCGGTTGAGTTCTTCAGATCCAGTCTTCCTGCACCTAGTCTGATGCTTTCGAGCATGGTCCATTCCGGGTCTCGAATGTGGACGTAGGATGGAAGTCCATATTTCACTTCTCCATAAACTACATATAAATCATATTATACTCAACTTACCTACCACGAACTGTCGTACTCAGGAGCAGCCCGGGACGACTCAGAAAGGATTGATTGTCCTGGCGCGTGACAAGACGTTCGAGTGGCTTCATATAAATTGGCATAGCTCTGATGATGAATGTTGCCTTACTCCAAAATCAAGGAAGACCGAATTCTGAAATTATCCTCGCTGCAGATTGCTGTTGGTACAACCGTCTGAAGAAAATCATCAATGAACCGGTCCCTCGGGAAATCCAGAGTAGCACGGGGCCCGAGAGCCCGAAATAGAGGGGCCCGAGTGCCCGAAGTAGAGAAAGACTTTTTGTTTGGAATCATCTCATCAATCTTCATCTATAGGAACTTAAAAAGCGAAGGAGCCTCCCTCTCGCCCCCAGGAAAGATTGTCTTCGTGCCGTTGGGCACGGGGGGGAGGGATGAGAGGCGTCGGCTCCTGTCATCGAAGAAAATTGTCTTCTCACCTCTAAGGGACCTGTCCTCCGTTCTGGTTATTTTTGTGCCATCTGGGCCCGGAATGGTGGCAGGACTCCCTGTCACCCGAACTGAACTTCTCCATATCTTCCTTTGCCTCTAAAATCTTTGAGTGTGTCGGACTGGTCGAGAGCCGATCGTCTCCTACACTGGTGCTGGGTTAACCATGAGACCACCTGCCACAAGAACATTCCGACATGGCCGGCGACTGCAAAGTCAAAAAGGGAGTCCTTCTTTCCAAGTTCCCGCACGAGAACGGACAAGAGGAACGACGAGCGCAAGATACGTCTACACACCCCTCTCTTTCTTCATATAGTATTCTCAACCACGATACCATCTTCCGAAGTTTCCTTTGAAGCTTTAATGATTGAAGCAAGTGCGTATGTATCCCGTTGGATCAATTCTTTCTACACATCTATTGCTGTCTCTTCTCTCCATGGCCAACTGGACCAACGCTGCCTGTGCCGAAGAAACCCGGGGGAGGTGGAGAATCGTACCCCTTCCCCTGGCTTGAACATTTCGTCCTTGCCAAACCTGGAAGAAGTCACTGGGAGGCTCTGAATGCCGAGGTGTGGCAGGTGGCGCGAAGCCTAAGAACATTCTGTCTAAAACAAAAACTTCATCTTCAAATCATCATAACCCAAAATGCGAAGAGAGCTGGTAGTCGGGAGGACTAAGGGTCACGACCGACCCTTGCCTCTGGGTAGGAGAATCACGACCGATTCTCTGCCTGAAACGAAGAGAACGTCTGGACGACGAAAACGAGTAAAAAGAGACGGGGGCACTAAGGGTCATGACCGACCCTTGCCTCCGGGTAGGAGAATCACGACCGATTCTCTGCCCGAAACAAGGAGAACGTCTGGACGACGAAAAAGGAGAGACGGGGGCGCTAAGGGTCACGACTGATCCCTGGCCCCGGGTGGGAGAACCACGACCGGTTCCTCCACCCTATCGAGGGTAAAAAAGGGAGATGAGTGCGGCTAAGTATTCAGAGCCCGAATGGGAGGAACGGGGGCGACGGGGTCACGACCGATCCCCAGTCCCGGGTGGGAGAGCCACGACCGGCTCCCTCATCCTAATGGAAAAAGTGACGAAGTCAGGGTCACGATCGACCCGGGAAAAGAACTATGGTTAAAAAAATGTATATGAAAGAGACTAAAGCGGACGAGTAAAAAGGAACTAGTTACAATATGAACTTTGATGAAGAACGAAGAACGAAGAAAAGAAGATTTGAAGATAAAAACTAGCCGGATAGGCCCCGGGGGCCCTCTGAAGTAGACAGGAGAGGACAGAAGGTGACACTTCCTCCTCTACCTATAAGGAGCGTAGGATTGATATTTAAAAGTGTTTCTGGTTCTAAAGTATTTTCCTGTTGTTGTTGTCTGTAGGGTATTACAGATTGGTATGAACTTGCTTGCGGAAAAAAACTTTGTAATGCGTGTTTCCCCACCTTTCAAGAAGGTACGGGAGGGTGTGATGAATGTCTATTCATCAATTGGTAAGACCGAAATATGAAGGGTAAGATAATGCGACAGAGTAAAGTATGTTTTGTAACGGGCCCGAAAAGCCCGAAAGGCCCAAAAGGCCTGAAAAGGCCCGAAATTGTAAAAGCCCGAAACCCGAAAGTCCCGGGAAATATGTAAACCGGAAGTGATAAAGTAAACCGGAAGTGACGTCATTTGTAACCACGTGATCAAAGACAGCCAATCAGGGCTGACCACTAGACTATAAAAGGGGTGGTGAGGCCCGAGAATAAATGAGTTCCTTTACAGTTCTCCTTGTGTCAACATGTGTCTTCTTCCTATGGTAACCGATAAGATGATCCAATACGAGCTAATTAACTAGAAGTTTAAGTAAAATAGTAGAAGTTCGAAGAAACTAGGCGAAACTTAGGATGGGGTTCCGAAGGCCCGAAGGACCGAAACAGGGCACGAAGGCCCAAAACTGGCCCGGATGGAGTCCCGGAAACGAAGGCCCGGAATGGCACGAGGGCCCGAAACAGGGGACGGAAACCCAGGATTCGGGGGAACGACGGCGCGACCGGCTCGGCCCCACGCTACCAAACAATAGGCGACCGTCAGCCCGACAGCCCCGCGGACCGAGAACGAGGGTGGACCGTCCGCAGGAGACCCCGAAGAGAGTACCGGCACTAGGGAGATAGAAACGGCTTCCTCCTGCCCCCCCTACTACTTTTCCTCCCCCGCAGTCCTCCGCCCATCAACGGAAGTGCCTGTCCCCCGCCTGGTGGCTGGGGCCCCTCGGTCCAGCCCGGCTGATGCACCCCTTCCCTGTCAACGAATAACGATTTCCCGATCGATCCGCTCAAACCCCCCTCGTGCGCGAGGCACGACTCTAAATATCACATCTCGGTTTCTTGCCCGGATTCCCCGTCCGTCTGAGATCCGAAACAATCCCCACGTCCCTCTGTTGTAGGAATCGGAAACCCCGAACTATCGAGGAACGTCACAATTGTGATGGCTGGGAAAGACAATATCAATTGAATGAAATGGATGAAGACAACAAGACAGACAATTATGGACAATTAATCAACAGAGACTCTAATAAAAATGCAATCGTTGAACTACCTAAACTCCCGACAATTCTTCAACTCTATGATAACCCAAATATAGATGCATACAGCTTTCACTCTTCTGATTACACTTTTCCTACTAAGTACGGAACTAAGGCTGTTTTTATGGGTATAATGAATAATATATAATATCCCATAAGATGTCTGCTGTAAGTAACCAGTAATCACTAATCACCAAAGCTCTGGATGATCATCTTGTCCTAACAAATGTGTTCGTGACTAGATTCGGTGGGATTTGGACTCAAACTATATGAAAAGTACATTAGGCCCCCCATAATTTATAAACTACTTAAACCCATTGTTAATTGTTTTTCTACTTTTAATTGCCATTTCTTTTATACTATGGTGGTATATCAGTGGATGTCCGTAAACGTATTACCACCTGGCATCCTATATCTGAAACATTAATCTTACTTACCATCTTTCATTCAAAATCTTCTTTTGACAGCAATGAAGATAAAATTGTAAAGCACGTACCTTGAGTAACCATGAAAAGTAGGAAAATGGAGCTCAATATGAGAGTCGCCATACTGTTGTACCAAAGTGACAACTTCTGCGCAAAGTTGTTTCTCTATATCTGAAATTTCTAACTGCGTATGATCAACATCACGGTCTAAAAAGCAGGCTAGATAAAAATATTAAAAAATCCAGACTGTATCTGAAAGGAAAGGTGCCCTAGATAACACTACAGGACCTTGTATTACCGGTCACACATAGGACTCTCCATAGGCATAGTATATTTGTAGCCTTAATATACCTTCAAAGACCTGCAATTCATAATTGAATATAAGGCCTATAGGTCATTTTGTTAAGGTCACTTTTTTAGTGAAATCGTTACATGGCAGATAAAAGCATCAAATTTGGTATGAGACACCTCTGAGGCATAACTATCAAATCTGGAAGGGGAGCCACCTTGGAATATTGATAGGACGGATGTGGGGGCCAAAAAAACAATATGGCCGACTTTTGTTAAAAAAAATCTTATATCTCAGCTTCTAAAAAGACTAAAGAGACATGGTTGGTGTCCAAATTGAGAGATTATGGGTCAGGGAATTCAATTATTTGTGTTTGAAGTCAATGCAGAAATCCAAAATCCAAGATGGCTGATTAATTTTGAGAAATATGATTTTTAGCTATTAGGGTATAAGGCAAGGGGAAATGGTTCCAATATCAGTTGTTTATAGCCTAGAGTACTCAATAGATATAATATTCATCTAATACAATGCCTTAAATTTCAAAATGGCTGAATTTATTAGCATGATATCTTTGACAATGATGACTATATTCTGAAATAATTAAAAAGAAAGGGATATTGACTTTACTCTTTCATAAAAAAATTTCGTAATTTCATTTGGCATGATGATCCCCTAGGACCCCTTAATGAATTTTAAAAGGAGAGCCACCTTGAAATATCTACACAACCCCGATGGGGGCCAAAAATCCAAAATGGCAGATTTTCAGTTAAATAACCAGATATCTCAGCTTCTGAAATGTGGAGAAACATATTGTTAGTGTCAAAATTGGGAGATTAGAGGGCAGGGAATTTAATTATTTACCTTTGGAATCTACACAAGAGACTTAACCTAAGATGAACAATACTTCCGGTTAAATACCTTAAGTGCTCAAAACATACAAGATTTGTCAAAATTTCACTTTGATATTTCAAGGTGGCTCCCCTTCTTGATTTAATAGTTATGCCTCAGAGGTGCCTCATGCAAAATTTGGTGCTTTTATCCGCTCTGTAACGAAAAAGTTGTTAACAGACCCCACCACTACAAACAAACGCTAATTAGGGGACTGGAATAGTGGTACTTTCGCCAAGCTCCTGAATAAAGCTCAAATTGTTTGTAAAGATATAAATACTTTGAAAGGATGACAGTGGATAAATGGATAAAATCCAATCCCATTATATTTTTAGGTCATAGTTACCCTGATAGGAAGCCCATGTGGGACCCATGTGGGATTGATGTGGGCAAGTGGGCAGCAGTTCCCCCACTTGGGACCCACACGGGACCCACATGGTGTATCCTTAAATCTCGTAAGACATGAATATAAAGAATTGATACCAGAGTTCCCTCTTTGAAGCTACTTTGTCAAAATATATGAAAAGAACAGAACAAATACCTGCAGAACCATCATTTTAAAAATCAGGTAAACCAATTGGGTCCGAATTGGGTCCCACTTGGACACAATTTTGCCCAATTAGGTCCCACTTGGGTCCCATAAAGATCTGTCCCATGTAACGATTTCTCAATGCAGGACAGAAATTGAAATCTACTATTCTAATTCATACTCCTTTAGTAGTATTAAATGGTTGACTAAATTATTCAATGAAATATTGGAAATGTACTACAAAAATATATCAATCTGGCCCCACTGGGTCCCATTTGGGTCCCATATAGATTTGTCCCATGTAATGATTGCTCAATGCAGGACAGAAATTGAAAACTACTATTCTAATTCATGCTCGTTAAGTAGTGTTAAATGGTTGACTAAATTATTCAATGCAATGTTGGAAATGTACTACAAAAATATATCAATCTGGCCCAACTGGGTCCCACTTGGGTCCCATATAGATTTGTCCCATGTAATGATTGTTCAATGCGGGACAGAAATTGAAAACTACTATTCTAATTCATGCTCGTTAAGTAGTGTTAAATGGTTGACTAAATTATTCAATGAAATGTTGGAAATGTACTACAAAAATATATCAATCTGGCCCAACTGGGTCCCACTTGGGTCCCATATAGATTTATCCCATGTAATGATTGCTCAATGCGGGACAGAAATTGAAAACTACTGTTCTAATTCATGTGCCTTTAGTTCAGTTGAATGGGTAATTAAATTTTCTTATTTATACTAGAGGAATACCTCAATCTAGCCCAACTGGGTCCCACTTGGGTCCCACATATATATCTGTTCCATTTGTATAACATTTATAAGATGACAAAAAATTAAAGCTTTCTGATTCATAGTCACGTATCTAATGAGTTGAGAAAGACATGTGACTGAATTATTAGATAATATATGGGAATCTGGTTATTCAATTTTGCCCAATTAGGTCCCATTTGGGTCCCACATAGATTTATCCCATTTGAAGAACGCTTCCTATGTAAAAGAAATTGAGATATGATATTTTTATTCATACTTGTTAATATAACTGGAGTTCTGCATTATTCTAATCTGCTATAAAAGGGAAATTATCAAAAATTATATGAATTATATAAAAACCACACAATCTAAGTTTGAGATGATTTGTTTAATGGGGCTGTCTCATCTGTGAGTTGCTAGGCTTACATACGCTGACATTGACCTTATGACGCAATGGCCAGTAACATGTTTTACAACATTAGAACGTAATCCAGCAATGTGGTTGGTCACATCACAAAATTGGCACAGCAGGCATTGAGTTACAACATAGCAAATCACGTGTGTCTCAGGGACGAGAACTGGGCTTTAAGGTCTCAATCAATACATATGAATATGCTTTTATGTTTTAACTTTTAGAACCGTGTATGAAAATTGATGGCATAATGGATCTATTAGGCAGTTACCCTTTTTCTCATCTTGCTCATATATATGAATATATTATATTCATTCAGAATATCCAGGTTTTCCATCATTTTCCCCCATGAATACTTTCAAAAACGTTTTTAAAAAGCGTACAATGTCATGTCTTTTTTGTAGACACTAGAATTTATTTTGATTTATGAGTATCTATTCGCTGTAAAAGTGCACTACCATAATCCTATCTGATATCTCAAGTTTTATTAGACACCATAGCATTCCCACTGCATGTTTTATAGATCGTATATAAGCTAAAAGTTATTTTATTGGACGTATAAATGGATCATCTTTTTCTGATGCTCCATTGAAAATATTTTCTATTTTCGATATTTACTCATATCATACACTAGCAGGGAATTTAAAAAACATAAAGGGAGAGTGGCACTAATGTGAAAGATCGAGGTGCCACATCCAGACACTAGAATTTTACATTAAAAGAGTCTGAATATGGCAAAAATTAGGGGGTAGGGTGGACGCCGCCCTATAAATCTGTCCCTGACTAGCATGATCTAATGGGAGAAAACTGGCTGCACTACCATAAGAAAGTGCTCGACAGTTAGATTATTAACACACTGAAAACTTGTGATATATCTGCGTGATGCAATGAAAATAATCTTTAATTTTCAAGCATTATGCAATTATGAGTATGATAAACAGTAGGCCTACAGTACATTAAAACATGACTTGTATGATAGTCCAAGCCACTTTTCACATGAATGTCAAATCAGATCATAAATTAGAAGATTAAAATCAAACTTCTTAACCTTTCATAACACATTGTTGCCCCCAACTGCAAAATGGAACAAAAACCCTGTGGCGCCCCCTTGTGGTTAATATCAGAACGACAGAGTGAATAGCCAATCAGGTGTCAGAGATTTGTACACAGGAGGCCCGCCATGTTTTTAAACGGTCAATCATCGTCAACTTGCACCAGTGAAAGATTTGATGAATTATGGAGGAAAGAATTAAGGTAAGTTATATTTCGTAAGATATGGTAGGTCTATCGTCATTAACAGATGTAGAGGGACAGGTATTCATGTTAAGATGAATACAGGTACAGTAACCTTGGCTGAGTCCCGTGAAGTAGCATGCAATGTTTGTTTGGGGCATGGCATTTTGGCAAAAACCTTTTTACATTGTTGGGTTGTATTCATAAATCCGCAATATTTCCAGAACTGTAGCAGATGGGAAAGTGTGTCACATACCAAAATGAACGTCAGAGTCCTCTTAGAAGTAAAGAATAAGTATACAGATGCTGGCAGTATAGATCTAAACGGCATAGCACCATGAACATTACCTTCCAAAGTTTAGTAATGGCAGACTAAATAAAGTAGAATGGGCTACCTTTTCACAAATCCTGTAATAGGTACAATATTAATCAATAGAACATATACTCCGTTTTTATTCTGATACTATTGCTTTTGTTTTCATGCAAGCATCGTATGCCCAGCCACAGCTGCATCTAAAACCCAGCTCAGCACAGTCAGGACTTCGCGCGTACGCTTGAGGGTTGACGGGTGAGTGAGGTGTGTAAGTCCGGTGATAACGACAGTACCGCACGGTCTCCAGATGGAGGGGAGGGGAACACTCTGTGGACGCTGTATAAACGAAATGACCGCTACCGTAGCTAGAGAGAGTATGTCCAGGGACGGATTTAAGGGGGGAGGGATGCCTGAGGAGAAATTCTGTTTAATATTTGTATGTTTTTTTGGCATTTTTTAAAGTGTATTTTGATATAAATGAATAGAAATGCGCATTGATTTCATATAAATACAAAGAACAGTCAGGAACTTTTTGTCAACATAAAACGTTGGGTGAATACAACATAGTCTACTAGACATTCTGCTTTTAAAGTTACATACTTTTTATGCATACAGCCCCCAACTCATGTTTACATAGGGGAGAGGGGAACAAAGCACTATGCAGCTATGTACGTACCTAATTACCCTAATTGGCCCTAATGCTTTTTGTGTCTTTTTATCTTAATGATTCTCAGACGTAGATCTAAAAAGAATAAAAACTTTATCATATATAAGCGTTCATAATTACTTTTGGGTTGTGACAGGCTTTTGGGTTATAAATATATCAAATAAATAATCAAATTATAGTTATAAGCCTCATGTCACACAATTTGAGGCCTGTCATATTTTGTCACAATACAACAAAATGACCGCCCCTTTAATGTCTGTGTCTTTTAATTGATATAGGGTTTATCGAACATGAAAATACTTTATTTGGAAATACGGGGTGGATAAAAATCTTGTCTGCAGGCTTATCAGATTCTAGTTCAAAATTAAATGCACAAGGGGTATTTAAATTCCACTAAAGCACTTTAAAAACGTTATCAATCATTTTGATTTGTCAAAAATGTGTACCTTAATAATATCACTATATACCTTTGCATGTCTTATAACAAAGGTTTCTCTTACATTTTGGTAAGGAAGAATTAGATCCAAAAGTAAAAATCATATAAAGTAAATTTACTATACGATATTCTTTTCCTTGTCTTCCTTAACCAACATACACATCTATGTTCATTTCTGTTTTTAGATATGGGGAAGAAAGAACAAGAGACGACCAGATGACAAGCCTTTCAACATGATATATACTTCGATAGTTGGCATTGTTTAAAGAGAAGCAAAACAAATAAAATACAAAATCCCCATTGTTTACTTAATCATTTTATGAAAAAATATGCAAATAATAAATTGGTAATGGATGGGAAGTGGGTTGGTCCCATTGGTAAAAGATGTGGGGCCCTATTGGGTAAGAAGTGGGACCCAATTGGTAAAAGATGTGGGGCCAAATTGGGTCAAATGTTGTCATGCCCAAATGGGCACGTTGAGATGGGACCCATATGGGTCCCACTTGGTCTGGAAATGGGCAAGCCCATGGTGGCCCCACATGGGCCCGCCGGACAAATTGTAGTGGGTCACACTTGGGCTACCCAAGTGGGACCCACATCACAGCCCACTTGGGACCCAAATGGGTCCGAAGTGGCATTCCTGTTGGGGTAATTAGATATTCAACAAATATCATGAATGAACAGACAAAAGCAATTATTTCCTTAAATAAAAGACGTGAATGCGTGAATTAGATATGCAAAAATCTACAATAGCGGGAAAACGTAAGCAAAAGTTCTACTTTGGAACTTCGCCAACCCTCCACAGGAGAGCATGTACGAGCCTGAAACTAATAAGTTCAGGCTTTAGGGCCTATAATAGCCACCATAAGATCAGGCTGTAATAGCCACTCTGCCACAATATGGAATTATTAGTGGAGGTATACCATGTCGGTCAAGAGGCTTCAACCACTGACAGACATATTAGACTGTATCTTTTTAACATAGACATTCATCATGTGTTGTACCACTTATCATACTATATAATACAAAGGATTTGCAAGCACTGATAATCCATGTACCTTTTACCAAAGTTGACTATAATAATTAAATGTAATCAGGGTGGTATACAATAATTATGCTGGCCCTTGCCGTCGTTCTTATCTCCATAGATTTGGTCAGTTGGTACAATTAAAAACCGGAGTTGGTCTCAATATAGCTGAAAGATTGCTGAGTAGACTCCAACACATCATCATCATCATCGTCGTCACAATATGCTGGCCAAACGAAAGATTGACCCCTGAGCAGATTCAGGGTCATTTTCATAACATCAATACTGATTATGATATCACAGGGGCTAGGCATTTCAATTGATGCCCTCTGGAACAAACCATGCCTACTGTGTCGGGACGGCATCTTGTCCCAAACACGAAAACCCAAAAGATAATTTTGTCACTGGACATAGTTTCCTAACAACCTACCGTTCTGGGACTCTGAGGTAAGCACTCTGTGCGAGTGTCATCATTGTTACTGCAGGTATCACTCACCATATTGTCCCGTATTGTAAGAGACAGTCTGCCATTGTAAACTTAGACCCTATGCTGTCCGGTGTTGTGAGAAACGGTCTGCCATTGTAACCCTAGACCCAATAAAAATGCAATCGTTGAACTACCTAAACTCCCGACAATTCTTCAACTCTATGATAACCCAAATATAGATGCATACAGCTTTCACTCTTCTGATTACACTTTTCCTACTAAGTACGGAACTAAGGCTGTTTTTATGGGTATAATGAATAATATATAATATCCCATAAGATGTCTGCTGTAAGTAACCAGTAATCACTAATCACCAAAGCTCTGGATGATCATCTTGTCCTAACAAATGTGTTCGTGACTAGATTCGGTGGGATTTGGACTCAAACTATATGAAAAGTACATTAGGCCCCCCATAATTTATAAACTACTTAAACCCATTGTTAATTGTTTTTCTACTTTTAATTGCCATTTCTTTTATACTATGGTGGTATATCAGTGGATGTCCGTAAACGTATTACCACCTGGCATCCTATATCTGAAACATTAATCTTACTTACCATCTTTCATTCAAAACCCGTTTTGTTCCTATTCTTCCTACTATTTTTTTACTTTAATCTTCTTTTGACAGCAGTGAAGATAAAATGGTAAAGCACGTACCTTGAGTAACCATGAAAAGTAGGAAAATGGAGCTCAATATGAGAGTCGCCATACTGTTGTACCAAAGTGATAACTTCTGCGCAAAGTTCTTTCTCTATATCTGAAATTTCTAACTGCGTATGATCAACATCACGGTCTAAAAAGCAGGCTAGATAAAAATATTAAAAAATCCAGACTGTATCTGAAAGGAAAGGTGCCCTAGATAACACTACAGGACCTTGTATTACCGGTCACACATAGGACTCTCCATAGGCATAGTATATTTGTAGCCTTAATATACCTTCAAAGACCTGCAATTCATAATTGAATATAAGGCCTATAGGTCATTTTGTTAAGGTCACTTTTTTAGTGAAATCGTTACATGGCAGATAAAAGCATCAAATTTGGTATGAGACACCTCTGAGGCATAACTATCAAATCTGGAAGGGGAGCCACCTTGGAATATTGATAGGACGGATGTGGGGGCAAAAAAAACAATATGGCCGACTTTTGTTAAAAAAAATCTTATATCTCAGCTTCTAAAAAGACTAAAGAGACATGGTTGGTGTCCAAATTGAGAGATTATGGGTCAGGGAATTCAATTATTTGTGTTTGAAGTCAATGCAGAAATCCAAAATCCAAGATGGCTGATTAATTTTGAGAAATATGATTTTTAGCTATTAGGGTATAAGGCAAGGGGAAATGGTTCCAATATCAGTTGTTTATAGCCTAGAGTACTCAATAGATATAATATTCATCTAATACAATGCCTTAAATTTCAAAATGGCTGAATTTATTAGCATGATATCTTTGACAATGATGACTATATTCTGAAATAATTAAAAAGAAAGGGATATTGACTTTACTCTTTCATAAACAAATTTCGTAATTTCATTTGGCATGATGATCCCCTAGGACCCCTTAATGAATTTTAAAAGGAGAGCCACCTTGAAATATCTACACAACCCCGATGGGGGCCAAAAATCCAAAATGGCAGATTTTCAGTTAAATAACCAGATATCTCAGCTTCTGAAATGTGGAGAAACATATTGTTAGTGTCAAAATTGGGAGATTAGAGGGCAGGGAATTTAATTATTTACCTTTGGAATCTACACAAGAGACTTAACCTAAGATGAACAATACTTCCGGTTAAATACCTTAAGTGCTCAAAACATACAAGATTTGTCAAAATTTCACTTTGATATTTCAAGGTGGCTCCCCTTCTTGATTTAGTAGTTATGCCTCAGAGGTGCCTCATGCAAAATTTGGTGCTTTTATCCGCTCTGTAAAGAAAAAGTTGTTAACAGACCCCACTACTACAAACAAACGCTAATTAGGGGACTGGAATAGTGGTACTTTCGCCAAGCTCCTGAATAAAGCTCAAATTGTTTGTAAAGATATAAATACTTTGAAAGGATGACAGTGGATAAATGGATAAAATCCAATCCCATTATATTTTTAGGTCATAGTTAATTAGATATTCAACAAATATCATGAATGAACAGACAAAAGCAATTATTTCCTTAAATAAAAGACGTGAATGCGTGAATTAGATATGCAAAAATCTACAATAGCGGGAAAACGTAAGCAAAAGTTCCACTTTGGAACTTCGCCAACCCTCCACAGGAGAGCATGTACGAGCCTGAAACTAATAAGATCAGGCTTTAGGGCCTATAATAGCCACCATGAGATCAGGCTGTAATAGCCACTCTGCCACAATATGGAATTATTAGTGGAGGTATACCATGTCGGTCAAGAGGCTTCAACCACTGACAGACATATTAGACTGTATCTTTTTAACATAGACATTCATCATGTGTTGTACCACTTATCATACTATATAATACAAAGGATTTGCAAGCACTGATAATCCATGTACCTTTTACCAAAGTTGACTATAATAATTAAATGTAATCAGGGTGGTATACAATAATTATGCTGGCCCTTGCCGTCGTTCTTATCTCCATAGATTTGGTCAGTTGGTACAATTAAAAACCGGAGTTGGTCTCAATATAGCTGAAAGATTGCTGAGTAGACTCCAACACATCATCATCATCATCGTCGTCACAATATGCTGGCCAAACGAAAGATTGACCCCTGAGCAGATTCAGGGTCATTTTCATAACATCAATACTGATTATGATATCACAGGGGCTAGGCATTTCAATTGATGCCCTCTGGAGCAAACCATGCCTACTGTGTCGGGACGGCATCTTGTCCCAAACACGAAAACCCAAAAGATAACTTTGTCACTGGACATAGTTTCCTAACAACCTATTTATGATTACTTTTATTTAAAAACAAGCCTTAGTATATGGCTTATAGCTAAGTACAAGTGTACTGAAAGTTACATATCATGACCCTGGTAGAACCCCCAACTCCCAATACCCGTGACATCACGGCTCTCCCTCTCCCCTGGCCTGCCAGCTCAGCGATGACTCAGCCTGCCAGTTGGGAAAAACCCATGACATCCCAGCCCCCTCCCACCTGGCTCGCTAGACTGGCCGATCATACAATAGCCCTTGACATCATCCTGTGACATCACAGCCCCCTCCCACTGGTCTTGAGCAACAGCCAATACAAAGACAGCAGGTGTTGCATCAGTCCCTGTGACATCACAAAGCCCCCTCCCCCTCAGCACCAAAAGAATGGTGCAATCACCAACTGCTGGAGGGTAAAAGGGGGGCTCCACACACCAGTGGGCAGTCTCCTCTGGAACTCACCACCTGGACCACACTGGAACCACCCTACAAGACTGGACCTGTAGCCACCTGCCCTGCCAGAAGCTTGCCTCCATACTACCACCTCCCAGACCTACAAAGACTCTGACTCTCTTCCAATCGGCAGTCTGTGCATTCGGGTAACCGTTCTGGGACTCTGAGGTAAGCACTCTGTGCGAGTGTCATCATTGTTACTGCAGGTATCACTCACCATATTGTCCGGTATTGTAAGAGACAGTCTGCCATTGTAAACTTAGACCCTATGTTGTCCGGTGTTGTGAGAAACGGTCTGCCATTGTAACCCTAGACCCAATAAAGGTTTGAAACTATATTTGAACTTGTGGCTTTTCCTTTCCAAGCTGTCCAAAGTTACCGGGAGAATATTGTATTTGGCGGGGAGTACCTCTACAGTACTCTACTCACTCAAGCTACCCCTTTATAATAATAGTCACCAGTTTTAAAGCTTATATTATATACTATTCGAAATGACATCACGAATACCTATACAAACATCTCTACGAACGAACGAAACATCTCAGACCTATCTTTCATAAGGATCTCCCCTGATTTCATCATAGCGCAATCAGAAAGAGACAATGAATAAAATGCAAGCCCATATATCCGGGGGGAGACGTGGGGTATGGGTCACCCCCCCCCCCCCCAAGGTTGGCCAGGTCCACCTTTTGTAAAACCAATATTTTACTTTTCCCTCCTCCCCTCCTATCTATGCCCTCTTCTACCCCTGTAAAACTGTTTACCCCTGCTAGCCCTCTACTAGCCCTTCTGGATTATTTTCAAACATTGCAAAATACGTCGCCAGCTAATATGTCACTACTCTAAGGGTACAAGGGACACAAACCTGGCTTTAAGGTATTTCACCTCTGTATAGAAAGTCCACCTTTTGGAAATGGTCACACCCCCCCCCCCACCCCCCACCCCCCATTGAAAAGTTCTGGATATGGGCCTGAAATGTATGGAGGCGACGACTATTTTTGTCCATTCCGTCCATCATAAATGAAGCATTGACTGATAAATAATACTTGATAAAGAGTTGATATTTTTCAAATAAGTGATAATGATTAATATCAAGATTGGTATTTCTTTCTGCCAACTAAACATGTTTAATGTACTTATGACTAAATCTCACCAATGTAATCGTGTTACCGGTAAGGGGATTTAAGACTGGAGCAATCCATTTCCAAAGCTACCTTACACTCATCTAACCAAATAGATTCTTTGTTCTTTTTGAGGGGTGTAGACCCTTAAAATCGACAGGACGACAGGGGTGTTTTTTTAAATTCGACATGGCGAAATGGCTGTTTTTTAAATTCGACAGGCGACATGGCAATTTAGTGACAAATGACGTGGCTGTTTTCTTAAATTCGACATGGGACAGGAGCCTTAAAAAGGTAGTGAGATGGGACAAGGCCATTTCTTAAATTCGACATGGGACATAGGTCTAAACTAAGCTATAACGATAGGCGACAGGGCCATTTTTTAAATTCGACACTTGACATGGGACCCCCCATCCATACCCCCTTTTTGGTCAGATTCATGAGCTGTCTGGCTATTTTAGAAACTCTGGAATATCCCTGCAGTAATAGGAAACTTTTCCCCATAACAACTTCACTGTAGTTGGAGGATTCAGATTCATAATTGCATTTACTTAAATAATGCATGTGTCTCTCCATACAGAAAGGATGTTCCATGCCCGAATTAAGCATTACAGAGCATGTTTTAAGCTTTCAAATGATACCAAGCATATCAAAATTGGACAATTTCCTAGGAAGTTACAGGCTGTTGGACACAGGACTGTCGGTCTTCCTGAAAATAGCAAAAAGCCAGGATATTGAATATTTGTGTCTCCGCACACATAAAGGATGCTCCGAGGGGTTATATCTTAAGGACAATGGTGCCATTTTCCAGATATCCAAAAAAATGAAAGTTCTTCAATCTTAATCATATTTTGCAGAAACACTGACTTATATAGGCCTATGTAGAATTCAAAAATGGAATAGAAAATTGGCTATGATAAATACATTCAGAGATAAAATAGGGGAAACATGAGTTATTTCAAAAACATTGTTCCTTGTTCATATCAGTTTAGAAATGAAAATGGTTAGTTATATTTTGATAAGGGAATAATGTTGTTTCTGAGGCTTAAAGAACTGAAAGTTTGAGGCTACAACCAGAATCACAGCAATTTGTTGCTCTTGTATAATCTCCTAATACCACAGTGCCATGGTTATGGTCTCACATCAAGGGTGCTGTGCACATGCTGCTCAATGTAGTAATGCTACTAGATGATATTGGTAAACCAGTAATGGCCATACCAAGAACTTTTAATTTTGAAATAGAAAGCTATATCATGTACTTCTGTATTGTTTCAGGTCTTGATATTTGTTTGAGGCCTGTCAATGATATTGATATGTATATACACACACAGAGGTCTCAGTCCCCCTGGTACACCTGATAAAATTGGATATATGGCAGAATCCTATTAGTTGGTAGGATGAAACTGAGTGAAGCATGATCATAGGCTGGTCATAACTTGTATTGGTAATTTGGGAGGATTGGAAGTTTGGCTCTTATGAAATAAACTGTGACCATGATCAAAATTACTAATACCAGTAACCCATGAAATATAAGATATCCATTTTGTGTAGGGTCAAGCCAAGCTACTCATTTATATAAGCACATGGGTCTAGAATCCTTGAGTTTAAAGTACAATCTAAAAATTTGTTAAAACCAACAATTTGACAGAGGTAGCACACCTATCACGTTTAACAAATAGCATTCCTGGTCTTTTTGCAATTGGGATATTGAAACAAGGACTGTTTTTTAAATTCAGTACCCTTGATATAATTATGACAACATACTTTTTGGGACTCATCTCTTCTTTAAAGTAATACTTGGAGGCTCCCCATGTATAACCTGAGAAACATGGATTGGGGTCAGGTAATGGGTGAATCTACTATGAGCTATTCTTTTCTTTTTGTCAGCATGTAATAGAGTGAACTATATTAGGCCTTCCATTTAGTAAGTATACACATTTTCCAAAATCTCAGACCCCCACCCCCTTTTGGGCAAAAGAATGCATTAGATTTGTATTATATAGTATGCACATTTTCAAAAGGTTCATACTTCCTTCCCCCCCTTGATGCATACATACTTAATGCAAGGCCCCTAATAAGATGGTTTGTAATAAAACTGAGACGTAATCATGATATTTTACTGAGGAAAGAAATCTTACTCAAACCATAGTTTTATTGTGTCACATCTCTCACTGTGATCCAAAATGCTCTCCAAACAGCCACTATATTACATGTGTGTGCCCAAATGGCTCAGAAAGCACTGAAATACCGGCATAAGGAAATAGTGATTATCATTTCCACCTCTCTTAAGGACATATTGTATTGTTTTCATGATATCATCTCTTGTTTTAGAATATAAGTGCAAAATGAACCAGTAGTTGGTTAGAATTTAATCAGCAAAAATGATTTCTACATTATATTTCTAATGAAATCCGATGCAACCTTCTTTAAAAACTGCCTAAAGATCCTCTCTAAGTATACCTAGGACTTGGTTTATCAATTCCAAAGTTTAACTTTGGATCCTTAAGTTCTAATGATTTTGATTAAAACAACAGTTTTTCTTTAATTACTCATTGCCATGATTAATGACATTATCAAACAATATATAAAAAAATCAGGGAAAACTTACCTTTCAGATGACATATAGCATGTTATCATATCTTACATAGTTCCAGAGAAATTAAGAAATAACGTGTTTTTCAATTTTTGCTAATTAACCCCAAATCACGTAATTACACAGTGTTCGCATACCTAAATTCTTTGGAACCATCTTGATTCATGGTCCCTAGGATGCTATAAGTTGAAAAAAATCAAGTAAATCCAGGGGGCTCACCGCGGAGGGTGAATCAAGATTTTCAGATTTGGCTCCTGGACTATAAGAGCTTTCATTGCCGGCGCTCAGAGTTAGCTAAACATTGTTGTGGGTAAACATCCTGGAAAGGAGTCCTGGAATTGGAATAGAAGCTGATAGACTGTTCAGTTGGCAGGAGCGTTGACTGAGTGTGATTGAGTGGATTCCATCCTTGGAGCTTTTCACGCGAGTGTTATGTCTTACATAATACGGAAATATTATTATGTATTGGACGACAGCCGTTGAACGAGGCGGAGACTGTGATAGGAGCTAGCTTTTATCCACAACTAAGCCTACAGACAGGGTAAACCAGACATTAACGGATAATTAACCCTCTATAGTTCATCACCAATCTCCATTCGCAATTTGGTCACAACAGATTTTGGATACTCTCCATACACTTTCTATGACAAAAATCTTCAATCTCCAAGCAGAACATACAAGCAGGCCATCCCCGCTTTTATGAGGGCAAAGCCCTGAAATAGACAGGCGACACAGTAAGGGTTTTCAGATTTAATACTGGTGTGATGAATTATAGTGATCAATTCAATGGCACGACACGAGTTTGTGTAATAATTATGAAGGTTAAAAGACAAATAATGTTCGTTGTTAAAGATACAAGTAAAGCTGTGTTTTGGGACCGGTCGCGGAGTACACAGGATCATGAAGTACGAACTTGTGTGGTACAAACTTGTGCGGTACCAGTTACACAAAACTGTCAACATGAAATCATAATGTATCATGTATTCTTGACTGGAAGTGACCTCAGCAAGGGTCAAAGTGACCACGTGATGTTATGTAACCAATCAGGAGCCAGGTTATGGCTATAATTAGAGGTGATTGCATGAGAATAAACAGTCCCGTTTTGGAACTCACCGTGGAACTCACATCTTTCTCCTTCCTGGGAATGGGCATGAAACGACCTAGAAGAGCCTCATAGACAAGAATAGCAGCTCGAGAGCAGAATTAGACCCAAGTTCTGATAAATCAGGGAGTCCGACACTCATCCGACACACGAACTTGGGAAGTGAATGGGCACGATGATCAGATGGCGGGACCTCTGCCTACACGCTACCATCTTTTTAATTTTTTGGGCATGGCCCATGTCGTTGACACTAGAACTATCATCTGCGATGCAATACCTGTTAGGCGCGTTGTACGAGAACGTCCCCCCCTGATACCGGAGCTGCTGACCCCACCACGAGAGTCTCGTTAGCCATCCTTTCCGTGAGCCAAAAGCCCCTCCTCCCCTTGTTAATCACACCATATCCACCACCGACCCCCGCAAGCAGGGCACATTTCTAGAGACACTCTCAACCACCCATCCCCAGATCACCCCACCACGGGTTCAGACAAGTGTTCGGACGAACCATGGGTTCGGACGAGCGAAACCCCATCCTACTCGTGCATCGGTCAACCGAGCATGATTCAGACCCAGACCGTACGAAATCATCACATCTCTGTCGGAAACCGCACGCATTCTCCCACAGAGAACATCACACTTTAAAGGTACAATTGACAATTTAACAAATCAGTAATGTTTTGATGATCTAATCTGAATATATTTTGATGGTATGTCTCCAGAAATGACAATTCTTTTTATTTAGATTGATCAATACTGCTTTCATTCACAAGGCCGTGTGCAGCGACACCCCTGCCCTCCTTTGAAGCGCATACCACATCCCCCCACCACTGGAGTCACGCTCAGCTGGCACAGCTGGCCCTCTCATCTGCTGTAGGTCTGTCTATGACCAACCACATCTGTCCATGACGGTCCACATCTGCCCATGACCATCCATGTCTATCCATGACCGACCATATCTGTCCATGTCCATCCATGTCTGTCCATGACTGACCATGTCTGTCAATGACCGACCTTGTCTGTCCATGACTGACCATGTCTGTCTGTGACCGACCTTGTCTGTCCATGAATGACCTTGTCTGTCCATGACCGTCCATTTCTGTTTATGACCAACCATGTCTGTTCATGACCATCCATGTCTGTCCATGACAATCCATGTTTGTCCATGGCCGACCATGTCTGTCCATGACCGATTATGTCTGTCCATGACCAACCATGTCTGTCCATGACCAACCATGTCTGTCCATGACCAACCATGTCTGTCCATGACTGACCATGATTGTTCATGTTTGTCCATGATTGTTCATGACTGTTTATGTCTGTCCATGATAGACTTCCATGACTTTCCATATCTGACCATGACTTTTCATGACCGTCTGTCTGTCCATGACGGTCCATATCTGTCCATGACTTGCATGACTGAGCATATCTCAGAGTTCAAAATTAACATCAGCCCATCAGCCCCAGGCTGATTGTTTTGAATCAGGGCTGACAATATTTTAGAAAAGTACATTAAAATCAGCCCCGATTTCTCCCACTTGTAATAGATTTTACAATGTCCGGGACACTGGGTTTCTCCATAAACATTGGCGGATCCAGGGGGGGGGGCGACGGGCCTTGCCCCCCCAAAAAAAGGAAAGGAAAGAAAAGAAAAGAAAAAGAAAAGGGAGAAGAAAAGAAAGAAAGAGAAAGATTACCTTCTGGCCCTTTCTTTCCCCTCCCGGCCCTTTCTTTCCCCTCCCGGCCCTGTGGGTCCCCTCCCGGCCCTGTGGGTCCCCTCCCGGCCCTGTGGGTCCCCTCCCGGCCCTGTGGGTCCCTTCCCAACCCTGTGGGTCCCCTTCAGGCCCTGTAGGACCCCTCTCGGTCCTGTGGGTCCCTTCCCAGCTAAAAACGTTCTATAGTTACAATGTCAACTAAAATTAGAAATAATAATGTCTTTTCTAAAACCCAAGAAAATGGCTTAAATAGTGAGGCATACTTTTGAAATTTGATATGTGTATTCTATGATCACACAATTTTAAGATGTGTAAGAGCACTACCCATTCTATCCCTTTTTTTTCTGGCATCAGCAAAGGGCTCCGGCCCTTTCTTTCCCCTCCTGGCCCTGTGTGGGGGTCTGGATGGGGGGGGGTCCCATGTCCCTTGTCGAATTTAAAAAACAGCCGTGTCACCTGTCCCTATATCTTAGTTTAGACCCATGTCCCCTGTCGAATTTAAGAATAAGCCCCGTCACCTGTCGAATTTAAGAATTGGCCCTGTCCCCTGTCAAATTTAAGAAAAGGGTCATGTCATTTGTCACTAAATTGCCATGTCACGTGTCGAATTTAAGAAATGGGTATGTCCCCTGTCGAATTTAAGAAATGTCCCTGTCGCAGTGTCGATTTTAGGGGTCTAGACCCATCTGTGTGTCCTCTCCTGGCCCTGTGCCTTAACTCCCGGACCTTGTGGGTCCCCTCCTGAATGGCTCATATTGCATGAATGAGAAGTTATCTTTCCTAAAAGGTAATCCTCACATACAACCAAAGTCCCTAGAAGATCTAGAATTAATACTTGGATGAGAGGTTATCTTTCCAAAATTTTCTCAAAGGTGATACCCATGTACAAAAAAATCCCTGGAGAGATTGATACTTAAATCAAAATTATTAGGGAAAAAACATTATCCTCCAAGGTCTCCAATGTATATCAGAATGCATAAGATTGCATGGATGAGAAGTTATCTTTCCAAAATTTTCTCAAAGGTGATACCCATGAACAAAAAAAAATCCCGGAAAGATTGATACTTAAATCAAAATTATTAGGGAAAAAACATTATCCTCCAAGGTCTCCAATGTATATCAGAATGCATAAGATTGCATGGATGAGAAGTTATCTTTCCAAAATGTTCTCAAAGGTGATACTCATGCACAAAAGAATTCCCTGGAAAGATTGGTTATCTTTCCAAAATTTTCTCAAAGGTGATACTCATGCACAAAAGAATTCCCTGGAAAGATTGGTACTTAAATCAAAATTATTAGGGAAAAATATTATCCCCCAAGGTCTCCAAATTATATCAGAATGCATAAGATTGCATGAATGAGAGGTAAATTTTCCAAAAATTTCTCAAAGATGATACCCATTTACAATAAATTTCCCTGGAAAAAATGATACTTAAATCAAAATTATTAGGGAAAAATCATTATCCCCCAAGGTCTCCAGAGTATCTCAGAATGCATCAGATTGCATGAATGAGAGGTTAGCATTTCAAAATTTTCCTGGGGGTGGCCCCCAATACCCCCCCAATGGTAGGGGAAACCCCTCCCATACCCTCCCCTTGTACGGCTCCGCCGTCCAAATGTTCAGCCTTTATATACTACTTACTACATTTTTCAAATCTTGGCCCCCCCTAAAACATTCCTGGATCCGCCCCTGATAAATGAGCATGTCTCTGCATGAATGACCATGTCTGTGCATAAATGACCAGATCTCGCCTTTACCATCCTGGTTTGAGGTTACTACAACCATTCTGATGACGTCATTGATCAAATGCTCTCGAATGGAGCTATCTTATGTGTGCCCAGAAATTGGTTTACCATCCTGGTTTGAGGTTTTTATGACCATTCTGATGATATCATTTTGTCAATCTCCAAGCAGTATTTGGTCCCCCTCAAAAACATAGACTTAGCATTGAAAATCCTGAAATCTTCAAGCAGAGTGACGGTTGTAAATGAAAAAAGACCTGCATACCTCCGCTGGATACCAGCGACCCAGACCATTAACTACATGAGATTTCACTGGTTTTGACCGTTTGGAAGGACTTCAGACCCCAACTTATAGGAGGACTGATGTGAGCAAGGGATCTATCATGGAGAATAAAATAAATAATTATATGGTAATAATGATCAATATTTCCTGGGTGGTACAACCTATTGGTAACATTAGTGCGACAGCTTAAGTGATAAGGGAATAAGAGTGGAGGCGAGTTGGCGTAAAAGTTTCAATTTTTATTTATAAAAATATTATATGATAATACTATTATAGAATGATTAATGATATATAAAATATAGTTTTAATTAAAAATGATATAAAATATAAGATTAATAATGAAAATTAAAAATTTTAAGGTGCGGGTGGGTGGGTAAGATATGAAGGTGTGGAGGGTCTGAAGGCAGTAGCTGGAATGAGGTGGTTTGAGATAGGAAGCAATGGCGGAGTTGTATGGGGGTTCCCTTTTTGGGGGAATGGACCGTGGGTTGGACCATTGTGGGGAGAGGACAGGACTATGGTGGAGAGTGTATGTTACAGGAAAGGCACCAGCTGGCACCAATGACCCTCCAATCCTGCCACCTAAGGGCAAGATGAAGAACCAATTAATGCTAATAACCATATTACTCCAAAAGCTTCCTACTTTAAAGCTTGATTATTTTGTTGTCTTATTGGTAGTGTGATGAATGTCTATTCATCTTTAGAAAAGTGACCAAGTATCGAAATAATGTAGTAAATAATAAAATATAAAGAAGTGTATTGTGAAAGCACGAAACCTAGAAAGTACGAAAGTACGAATATATTGTAAACCGGATAGGACGTCAGAGTAGTCACGTGATCTAAAGTGACCAATCAGAGTTGAGTGATAGAGTATAAAAAGGGGCGGTGAGGCCTGAAATAAACAGTCCCATCTTAGTACTCCTTGTGTTCACACATGTCTTCTTCCCGAAGTATAACCCTCGAAGGGGTTTAAGACGAAGATATGATAAAATAACAGTTAATTAGCCAGTCGAACTCAAGTAATTTGGTCTAAGTTTAATATATAATTGGAACATAATTGGAAGAAAGGAACAGGGGACCGGAAGACCGAAAGATGGCACGGCAGCCCGGTATGGCCCAAAGATCAACCCCGGACCGGAAGACCAGATAGATACAGAAGCCTGAAATCGTGAGTGGCCATCCTGTGACCGCTGGGATGAAGGAGCAAGCCGCTTGGCCCCACGCTACCAACCACTAGGCAAGTGTCTGCCCGACCCCCACGGAAGACCGGGTCGGACAGCAGCAACAATTAGAATCCATCCTTCTATCATCACCCCTCCCTTCCATTTCTTTTCCACTTGAGCCCCCAGTCCACCTGTGTGCGATGTCTGGAACGCTCCAGACCCGACAGACCGGCACTGACTTCCCCTCTCGAAGAATACCGATTCCCTGATCGGCCCGCTCGCTCCCCCTCATGCGCGAGGCATGACTCTTGATCTTACACCTCGGTTTCCTGCTCAAACTCTTTGTTCAGCTCGAGACCAAAATAACCCCCATGTCCTTTCGCCGTAGAAATCGGAAACCCCGAACTACCGAGGAACATCACAGTAGCATAATATATCCTATATTTGGTATTACTTGTTTTAGGACTTAAAATTACTCATCCAGTATCTTTGAGTGTATTTCCATCACAGACTTTGTTGCATTGGACAGGTAAACTTTGTGTATAAAAACTTAACCCAAGGGAGTAGAGTAGAGGAGCCAGTTTTGATGCATCTCTAGTTTTGACGCACATGACTCATTTTAATGGCTACATTTTTTTTATACATGTCTTACAGGTTCAATTGTACTTTTTTGTTCAAGGGGATGTTAAGATGCATATGGAGTAAATGTGTAAGTTTTGTGGTGATTTATCAAGAATTGAGCATTTTAGGGGCAAAAATAGGATTTTGGGTCCTCAATATTAATTTTGATAAAATGTTAAATCCTTATAAATCAATGGGTTTTTTTTATTTAAGAGTGTGATATCAATTTTTTTAATAAAGAAAAAACCTAAACATACAAAATTTTCTGGATCTTAGTTTAAAGTCATGTGCAATCATTTACACTTCAGAAACTGACACGTCAATGCCTATTTTAAAAAATGGACCCCCGTGTGAAATCTAAAGACAGAAAATGAAGCAGTCCCCAGTTTTGACACATTTTCCATACATTTTCTATGCATTTATCTGAAATATCCAAATTTTCTGAAATATTTTTTTTCCAAAAAGCTAAAAGTGATGTTTCACATTGTTTAAGACATTTATCTGAAACTGTATCAATGCAAGAATTGTGCAGATAATTTTTGGTGTGTATTTCTTGGTAAGGGATTGATGGTCCTGTTGCTGACCAAAAATGCAAAATAAGCTTTATTTTCTTTGTAAATGCATTTCCTCTAGTTTGATAGTTCCCGACACAACATAGCATTCTTCTTATACATATTATTAATCACCCAAAAGATTAATGATTATTCAACATAACAGATATCAGTAGGAAATGTTTTTGTGATGTCAAAATTTTGTCTTTTTTGCAATATTTTACTATCTTATACGTAAAAATTACTTCAGAGCGTGAAAACTAGGGACTCAGATGCGTCAAAATAGAGGACAGTGCGTCAAAACTGAGGAATGACCACAGGATAATTATTTGATCCTATCTCCACCATGAAATTAGATCTGAAATTTTTGTGTTCAAATTATGCTCAACCAACCTCAACAACAGTAGAAATATCAAAAACTGTGAATATATAGATTATTTTTACAGATTTATGAGAAAGAATCCATTTTGGTGTTCTTAGGTGCATCAAAACTGGCTCCTCTACTCTAAGTCAGTATAATTGGGTGGAAAATGAAGGGAAATACGTGTTCCTTATGAATAAAGCATCAGTTTTAAGGATTTTGGAATTAATAAACCATTGGGACCCTCTGGATCCAATGGTACATCTGTAGAAAATATGACCCATATACAAAAAATACAGTTATTAATCCAGATAGTCTCCCTCCTGGACAGTTTTTTATGTCCTCTCTTTCCAAATGGAAAAGGTTAGTTGGTTGGGAGGGGGGGGGTCGCCTCTAATATAGGTATATCTATATTATCTTGATGTAGTATTTTCATCTCCTAATCCTCCACTCAATCGTTTCTCCTATTCATAATTTTTACCGCTCGATTTTGTCATGTTTGCAGCTTATTTATGCAATTCTGAAGATACTAATTTGTAATAACTGGTCCCCAATAGAAAATTCTGATGACGTTGTATGGAGGTATGTATGGTTTCAGATTACCTCCCGTTTCCCTTCTTTTTGTATTGTGGTCCTGAGGACGCCTGTACTGAAATTTATTACCGTGACCACGACATATTAGCACATCAATCAGCTGATTACAGGCCCTTATAGGCTCTCCTGTAGGGGGTGGGGGGGGCAAGGTTCGGGGAGCACCCCCACCATCCCAACCCTCTGTATACACCCCACAAGCCTTGAGGCCCCATCCCCCTCCAGCCTCTCCCCATCACCAATTAACCTCAATCCTTCTGAGCGGGTTCATACTGAAAAGGGGGCATGGGACATGCAGTGTAACGAGTTTTACGGCTTTTACGACATCCAGCCGCTCGACGGTAGGAAACGGTTTACGGTATTTAAACGTCTTGTCACGCAAACCGGCCTTCCCGCGACTTCTTTATATGGTGTTCAGAAGTGGAAATCCTCCAGAAAGGAAGGAAAAAGGACTCACAAGGGTATGAAACTGTGTTTTGCTGAAAATATAACCCTTGAGATAAAAGGGAGGTAGTTGTGAAGTTGTGTCAAGTCCAAGAAACCTATGAAAAGTTGAAGTGAAGTGCTGTGAATCTGAGCCCTGACATGTGCCAGCCATTTTGAACTGTGTGTAAACCCTATCCTGATTCTGGCAGTGACTTTTGTGTGTGTGCCTTGCTAGTCAGTCAAGTGACAGTTGAGTTCAAGTGTGAATTTTTATGACTAGTTCTGTGTGAAAAGTGCATCATGGCAGAGGGATTAGGCAGGCAGAATGTGCCACCCATGAATTGGCAGGCCACTGATTTGGACAAGGAGTGGGCCAGGTTTAAGCAACATTGTGAGTTTACATTCAAAGGACCCTTGGCAGGGAAGACTGAAGTTGAGAAGGTGAACTATTTAATGACATTCATAGGTGATAAAGGCCGTGAGGTGTACGGCACATTCCAGTGGACTCCAGCTGCAGGAGACAACCCGGCTGAGAATGACACCCTGGAAGGAGTTAATAACAAATATGCAGACTATGTGAAGCCAAAAAGGAACGAAATTAGGGCCACTGTGAATTTTAATTGTCGTAGGCAGGGTGTAACTTCAAGAAGAACAGGGCGAAACGCGCAGCTCACGCGATTGAAGAAGATGACGACGACGCAAGCAGTAGCAGTGATGAGGGCGGCTACGCTCATTTGGTGCATACTGTGCATCAGGCGAGATGGGACGAATGGTGGGAAGAATGGTGGGAAGATAGGTGACCTGAGAGTGAAAACTCAGCTGGACACAGGAGCGGCGAAATCATTTATGTCGGAGAAAACGTACTATAGTATGGACAAGAAGCCCCCAATTCGACCGACGAAGAGTGTCTACCACTCCTACACGCAACACCCCATCCCGCTGCTGGGAACCGTGGTGGTTCCAGTGACATGGAAAAACAACGTCGTGGACGTCAAGTTTAACGTGACGAAACAGGACCAGAGTCCCATGCTCTCGGGATCTGCCTGTACGGATCTAGGCCTCCTGCAAAGGATCCACATGATCGACAAAGGGATAGACAGTTATCCAGAGCTGAAGAGCGCGACAGGATGTCTGCCTGGGGTGTATACCTTGAAGGTGGACCCGACCGTCAAACCTGTGGTGCGTGCTCCTAGACGACAACCCCATGCCTTGAGGGAGAAGATAGTGGAAAAGCTCAAGGAAATGCAGAAGGACAACCACATCGCGAAAGTAAATGAACCCACAGACTGGGTTAATTCGATGGTGGTGGTCGTGACAAATAAGATGAGGATCTGCCTTGACCCACGAGATCTGAATAAGGCAGTCAAGCGGGAGCACTATCCGACGCCAACCGTCGAGGAGGTCGTGGCCGCGATGCCAAAAGCGACAGTGTTCTCCGTGGTCAACGCCAAGTCTGGGTTTCTACAGATAGAATTAGACTATGAATCCAGCTTATTGACGACGTTCAACACCCCAGTGGGACGTTACAGATGGCTTAGGTTGCCATTCGGCGTTGAGTCAGCGCCCGAAATATTCCAGAGAATAATGGATACGATGTTGGAGGACATCGATGGAGCACGAGCTGTCATGGACAATATCCTCATAGCCAGACGAAACCGGAAGCACCATGACGAAATCTTGGAGAAAGTGGTCAGGAAGGCCACTGAGTGGAATCTCAAGCTGAACTTTGAGAAGTGCCAGATTCGTAAAACCAGTGTGAAGTACGTCGGGCACGTCGTGTCTTCTGAGGGACTGAAGATTGACCCCGACAAAGTGAGGGCAGTATGTGAAATGCCCGAGCCAGAGTCAAAGGAGGACGTACAGCGCTTTCTAGGATTTGTGCAGTATGTCGCCAAGTTTGTTCCTGGCCTTAGCGAAGTTGACGGTCCTCTACGTGAGTTGACCAAGAAGGAGGTGGAGTTCGTGTGGGAAGATCCCCAGCGAAAGAGCTTTCAGAAGCTCAAGGATCTGTGTTGTGAAGCACCGGTTCTGGCGTTCTACGACGTAAACAAGCCCGTCAGGATTCAGTGCAACGCCTCGAGCTACGTAGTGGGAGGAGTTCTACTGCAGGACGATAGGCCGGTGGCGTACACATCGCGAGCGCTGACCGAGACCGAGAAGAATGGGTACGCGCAAATCGAGAAGGAGACAGTATTCATTAACCCTTTAGCCCCAATCCGGCCGTAGCCGCCCGAGGGTGTACTCCCCAATCCGGCCGTAGCCGCCCGGAAAAATGATGATTTTTCCTTAATTTTTCCATATTTTTCCAATGACAATACTTTAACAAGTTTTTAACATACAAAAATGGCAAATATATCGTTGCAAAGCTTATTTAATTTCCTATTCGATACTACAAACCAGATAGTAATATTTCTTATTGCCATTGGTGGCTGAGCATTTGAAATTCCCCAATCAATGAAATTTAAGGAATTTCCAAGGGAAATCCACGGAAATCCTGGGGAAATACAGCAATAGACAGTTGCAAGCTGTGGGGTCTAAAGAGTTAATAGATCGAGAAAAGTGCTGTTCTGATTAGTGATGTACTGATTATAGAGCCCAGGTATCTGAATAAAACATGGTAAGTAAAATACGGGATTTGTCGAGAGGTAATGGTTTAGGCATAGAAGAGGGAGGGGAATGTACCTCATAATATGACAATTGTTGTGCTTGTACATAATCAGTAATCAAGTTCATACAATTTCCCTCCAATAAAGTACACACCCATATGGACTACAGTGTGAATTACCATGACCTTCTTTCTTTTTCAGAGTCAATGAATTTAATTAAAGAGGTTAATTATCTGTTATTTGTAGTGTGCGTTAATTGTTGTAATTAAGTCATAGATAATAACTAGCTCCGAACGCAGTCTCCTCCCTGTCGACTGCTGTTGTCCAATACATAATCATAGTTCCCACATCATGTAAGACATGAACACTCGCGTGAAAGGATATTGTTGTTTATTATCCAGTGTATAGTCGTTCTGTGACAAGAACTCGATTGACCATGATCAGTCCCGAGATAGGAATCCCCTCAAACACATTCAGTCAACGCTCCCGCGCTCTTACACGATTTCTATGCCTCTATCCAGAACCAAGACTGCAGGTTAAAGGTCCAACCTTTCCAGGATGTTACTCACACAACGTTACAGCGAACTCTGACTGACTGAGAGCGGAACAAACTCTTTTAGAGTGGTACATCACACCGTGACTCCTCCCCCATTTCACTACTGACAAAGTGAACACGGCTTACACGTGTGCTTCTAAAGCTCATGACTTAATGCCTAAACATGGACTGGCCACCCGCGTCAGTACAGAATTACAAAAACTAACCCTTTATCATAATTATCTGCGTAAAACATGGCTACATGAGTTGTGATGCTATCGCTTCTGCTTTGAATCTAGGATGCAGAGCCCAGTTTCAATCAGTGTGATGTCAACACCTCCATGGTAACCACAATCAGGGTGTGCCCAGGCCCCCTGATTGGTGGAGGTGTCATTGTGATGTCATGGGTGATGTCACAATGGGTGGTTAGGCACAGATCCAGGGCAGTCCTGGGGCTCTGTAATTTATTATATGCATATACCTGATATGGTTAGTATTGAGATCAGTCAGTTAATGGTGCATCTGGCATGTTATGGGTGACTGCACTAGCCCAAACCTGTTTTTGCCGACATACAAGCGATCTTTGCCCACGAAAGGCAAGTTTTTTGTGTGTTTTTTTTATTGGATTTTTATACAGGCTGAGTTCACTTTATTAAATGTTCTTCCACTGCAGTCCTGTGGACCATTTCAGTACAATTCCGTGTAACTAGACTTGATGGAGGCCAGTCTCTGATCTGCCGAGGGATAGCTCCCCATCTTTATTTGGAGACCTCAGAGGGTGGGTGACGGATACAGGACACAAAAATATAATTGTCATTCTGGAAGGTCATTACTTCCGTTTCAGACAGGGGAGGTGTACAATAAAAAGTTTCGGTGTGTAGGTAGAGTTCTTTGACGTTATAAAATTTAGAGCCCTTAAAACTGTTCCAAACTAAGAAATGGGCAGGTAGATCTAAATCGGTTTAATTGGGAGTTTAGCCAGAACATCCCCTGGCCTGCAAAGCAGTCATCTGTGACTGTTTGTTCGAAAAAAGGATTGAGGCGAATCAGGTCCTTGTTCAATCTAGTCACGACATTACGGCATATATCTTTTATAGTGTATAAATCTGTGAAGTAGTTCAACGTTCAAGGACATATTACACTATGCGTCGGCTGGCTAACGTTTTGTCACGTTTACCCCAATGCGAATCCCGACACAACCCAATGCATACTGTGATATAGAAAAAAGGTTTCCATTAGAGTTCGCGTTGGGTTGCTACCCAATGCATGCCAAAACGCGTAGTGTAAGGGCTGTGTTGTAACCCGACGCGTAGTGTAATATGGCTTTTATATGGTCCCAACAATGAGCCAGTTGCATTGGGCAACGTTGCCCAATGCAAAGGCAAACCCAACGAATAGTGTAATAAGGGCTTTAGAAATAGCTTTCTGATTCTCAGATATATACTGTAGCCTATACGTAACAATGTATATAATATTGAGAAATCAAAATACATATCTATCTGTTAAATTAGTCATATATAATTAAAGATGCTAATTAGTGGGTCCATTGTGCCAAAAAGGTTTAAAGTCAATTGTATCAGAGATGCCACTCTCGCCTGATGACCTTTTTTTCTAGAAGCAACTAGGAGGGAAATAAACTTTAGGAATAAAAATCTAACATTGAATTTGTATTTAATTAGCTTAAAACTTACAGAAAAAAACTCTAAAACAGATATTAAGGTAATGTAGGAAAATTTGGTCGCTGGAGCCAAAATCACCAAAAAGTAGGAAATCCTACCAAAGTAGGAACAATGGTATCTCTGTTGTATGTGTCCATATTAGGTTGACTTCATTACATCTTGCCCCCACAAAAAAAAAAAAAATGAATGGAAATAAAGCGGTCCCCCAGGTTTCCCCCTCTTTTCCCAAGAAGCACTGAGAATAGCTTTCCATAAAACTTTGTAGGTACTGTGCACACTTCTTAATGATGCCTTGAAGAGACACTTGTGGCCCACTTGTCGAAACTGCTTGTAAAAGATTAGTTTTTCTCCCCTCTCCCAGGGGGTACTCAGACCTTGACCTAGCTCTAGAACTCTAGCACAGCTTAACAGACTGTGTATAGAGTTCTAAATCACTCCTACCATTTAAGTTTCAAATCATTGCATACACAAAATAGAGGGGGTCTGGCCTTACTTTATGACTGTATACATGTACTTACATATCCCTAAATGCGTAGTAGTTTATCCATTGCACGTAGTAATGCTCCAAAAATGAGTTGTAGGGCAAAATTGGATTGCAAAATTTTCATTCCCAGCTTTGTGCAGCCATGTTTGTTTTTTAGCTGGTCACTGGTGTCACAGGTCACTGGACAATTCAGTGGACCATGCAGTGTCCAGCCAAGAACCAGCTACAGGGCTTTGATCACATGACCTGGGTCTTGGGCATGCTCAGTGAATCAATAGCCAAAAACAAAATGGAGGTTAAGCCAAATTTTTGGATACACTGGACTTTACCCACCCACATTGGATATTTATGACACTTTGGGAGTTTTAAGAAGTAGGTAGCACACTTGCAAACATACACGAGGTTTAGTTAATAATGAGCATTGACCCTGGCTTATTTTTATTTGCGAGTTATAGACACTTGAAGTGGCCAGAAGTGGCATTTGGTAGTTTTTATTATGGGGTGATTCATAGCCCAGTTCTTAAAACTGAGGCTTACACAGCTAACCTTGACCCAGTCCTGTCATCCGTGAAGCTGCGCCAATTGTCAAGTATCACCGTGGAGAGTCCAGGCACTCAAGGAGTAGAATAACTAGATCTCAGTTCACAATAAGTGTGGTATAAATTACACTCGCCAGGATTCGCACACCAGGTCTGATCTCAGTCAATTTGACTGGTTGGCTGCAAATAATCTTGGACCCATCTCGACAAGTACTTCCATCCACAAACTGTGGAATAGGGACAAGTAAGCCGTTTGGGTATGAATACTAGATAGGTAAAAGAATAGAGGGATATAGACCTTGTGTAGACAGGGTCACGTGACCAGATTTTGGTGATCTCCACGTGTTATCTCACCCACATGGCCATTGAAAATATCCATAATTCATAAATGGTAATTGTCCATTATGGTTCATGGATATTCTTTTTGGTGAAAGAGACGAAAATGTACATTACATATGCTTTAGAACCATGAAAAATAATGAATTTAAATTGATCACCAAGATGGCGGCCTTCCCAATTTGGGAGGTGTGACGTCATGTGCACAACGTCTATATATTAAGTTTCCCACCCATTACAACATACCAAGAGACTATCTAAGGCTGGACCATGCCCTAGTGCGCATGCGGGTGGTATACGACTCCTGGCGGTGTGCTTATCCTGCCACGTAAGCAGTAGCATCTGAAGATGGCACCACACCTCGCCCAGTTTTCAACTTTTTAAAGAAATTATTATATTATTGCCATTTTCTTTGGCAGGATATGGGTGACTGTCAACTATATATAGAGAAATGTGTAAATATACAATAAACTTCAATTTTACGAACTGCTTCTATCTTGCCAGAATATTTGACACGATCAAGATAATCCTCTCCCTATTGAAAACATTACAAATCATCACCTTTCATGACATATATTTTTAATACATTTATACGTCAGAATCCTGTTCACTAAATCAGAAATATCTGCTCATCCGAACTTATACATGCACGTTGTCTTCGCCTTTTCCTTAAAAACGATATGATATCCTAACATGAATACAGAATTGTGCCAGCTACACCAAGAGTCCCACTGTAACTTTTCCTCTTTTATAGAAACTTCCTATTTGCTATGGCCCAGAAACGAATTACGTGTAAGCAATCATTTACTATTGGTAAAAAAAAAAACAGGCACTCTATTAGAGAAAAAGGTATTTATGACTCCTTTAATCCAAGCCTGTTACAAAACCGAGACTTTTTGTTATTCGGTTCTTTAGATTTATGTTTCACTTTTGTGATTCTGCTGTTCCACAATAAAGAAGTAATAAATCGACAGTTACTCAAGCTTTTTTAATCGCTGCCGACTATATTTTTGAAAATTATACTACATATCAGCCGGGTGGGCGGATGACCTAAAAGTCAATTTCAAACACCGAGAAGGGCCTTGCCACTATTGGTACTGTTCCTTAAACGTCAGTAATATGCAAATAATGTACAATAATTTAGATGCAAGGCAATCACCGATATGAAGACATATTTTCTAAATGATTCCATAAAGTAAAACCAGAATGAGTAAATTATAAATCTAAGTAACTGTGGACACTCTTATGACAACTGAGAATTTATTTCAAATGCCTTCCAAGATTTGTCCTTCAATATGCAGGGTACACAGACAGAATCATTGACAATAAAATACATACAAAACTAATTTTGGGTTCACCACATTAAGACATGATATAAAAGTCACAGCTTGACTTTTATACATCTTCACATTCAACTTACTGTCTACTCGTTCCTAAATTCTTCTGAACACATTTTTCGAGTTTGTACAATGTTATAGAAGCAATATTTTCTTTCGTTCATTTATGACACTGTATTGTTTTAGATCAATCATCCATCAGCTGGGCCAGTAACTGTCTTCGCTTTCTCTCCAACTCTCCTTCACTCATGTCACTCTCCGTATCGTTATCCCCCGTCTGTTCGAACAAAAATATAGCAAAATAACATATTGATCGTGTAAATATCATATCCAAATCAGGGATAAGCTTTCTTCAGAGATGCCACTCCAGAAACACTTTTCCTAATTTTAGTTAAGAAGAAACTATGAGTAAACTAACCTACACTGACGAAAAGATCCCTGACTTTAAATTTTGCAAGTAAATGGTTTAAACCTAAACATATTACCATCATATGAATACAAAAATAACGTAGGAAAAATCCTGTAGACAACCATCAATCACTTTAAAAGTAGGACAAATAAAAAGTATGATAAATGGCACCTCTGTACCTTATACTTTTGCCACAAACAACCTTCACAAAGTCACCGAGAAAAACTCCATACAGCTGTTTATCAATGGAAACTAATGTATATTTGAAATGTTTTTCCTTCGGTGTTTCTTGTAACCTCAAATACGGTCTGCAATCTAATAGGTGGTAAGTTTTAATAAGGAGACTTGGGGCTCACAAACAATGCCAACGCAAGGATCGGTCACAAATACTTACATTTTTCGAATGCTTCTTCTTCTTCTTGGATTTCTTGTGCTTCTTGCTGCTTTTCTCGTATTCTTTGTCATAATCTTTGGAGTAGAAAAGAAGGTATGTAAGATATGGTCGATGAAAGTTGCTAATTACAAACTGATATCAGGTTAGAATAGATAAGACCAATCACCAGTGTTCTACTTTTTTTTCAATTAATGCAGACTCTTTCTACTGAAATTTGATTTGATCTTGATATGCAAAATTTCCGGAAAAAGGACATTATCAAGATTTACATATATCATTCCCTCACCCAATCCAAAGTAGAAAATACTAACGATCAACCAACCTTTACCTGATTCCGAGCTGGGCGTTCGTGACCGAGATCGCTTCTTTTTCTTAGACTTGTGCTTTGAGGAGTGCCCAGGGTCAGCTGCCTCAGACTCTGACGACCGATTGGCGGGTGACTTGGAGCGGGAACGTGACCGCGAGCGCTTCTCGCGCTTCTGCTTTTTGGCCTTCTTGGTCTTCTTGGCGTGGTGGTGGGTGCAGGCCTCCTCCATCTGACCGAGCAGCTCCTTGAACAGGCGGATACGCTCACTCTCCAGCGGGATGGCCTCGAAGGCCACCTCCTTCTCAAACCGACCCCGCACCTATGGAGAAAACAGGTTGGATTGAATTTGAACAAAAATATTTTTCAAAAAAGAAAATTGTATTTTATATTTCCTAATTTCCTATCGATGTATACTGTTTAATAGTGTGCAATTAGTAAATTCTCTTCTACTAGAATTGTTCTACTTTTTAATACTGAGTGAAAAATGTCCCGTTACTACTACTATACTGCGCATTAGCTGTCTTCTGTTCTAGTTCTGACACACCTTGAAGAAAGCTTTTCATAAATAGATTTGGGCAAAGTATTTTTTATTTACGTATTCTTTTTTTCTTTAATCATTTTATTTATCCTGGTAGGGGTAAGGAGATTTTCCTTGTCGGCGCCCAAATCCATTCTACTGTGGCACATCAGTATCAAATTCAGAAAATTGCGATTCAAAAAACAAAGAAATCATCTACTTGCAAACTAAATTAGTATAACTTTACATGCATCACGTTTTGGGCAGTAGGTTTTATGTTTACATTGAATCACATACAGAACTGCAAGTTTCATGTGCTCTAGAAACCCATACGTCAAACCCAAACATATATAATTACCTCTTCCCACTTGGAGGACGTGTCGAGAGGTGGGGCTGACTGTTTCAGCATGTTTCTGAACGAGTTCTCCAGTCGGCGAGTCTTCCTGGCCTCTTCCTTTAGCCTCTCCTTCTCCCGCGCTTCAGCCTTTTCAATCAACTGGGAAGAAGAATAAAATCTCAAAAATCAGATATAAATTAGATGAATGTAAATTATTTTGGAATTACTAAAATCAAATTAATGTTTAAAGAAACAAAAATTGTTGTTCAGTTTTAATGATTAGGAAAATCGTTTGTTTTCTATATCAGACTAAGTTAGATACAAAAAGAGAAACTCTTAAAGTGTGCACATACTTTTCATGATAAACCAAACTGTTACATGGCACTTTTAGAAACCTATGCCCCCTACATTATTATGTAAACAACTGGACATTATAAATACTTAAAACCACTTAATACAGTAGGTACTACGGTAATTTAATATGCTTACACTGTTGAAGGTGAGCTTAATGTTGCCGGTATCGAGGCCTTGAGACCGTTTGTCTGCCTGCAGCATGTTGGAGAACTCCTCAAACGTCGTGCTGATCTCCACCGTGTAGCCGCGCTCCTGTAAGGGTGAGAAACGAACACTTAAAGCACTGGATTTTGTTTTTCTCCTTTGTTTTTTGTTTGATTTTTTTCTTGGGGGGGGGGGGATTTTTTATTTCCAAAAGTTTATCTAACATCTTATAACACCACTGCTCCTTTCATTTCTATTCAATTTAACTCAATTACAGCAACAAGCTTTAATCTGTCATTAGTTTAAAAAAAGAAAAAAAGACTAGGCCAAATGACAGTATATTATTAGGACTCAATAAAGATTAAGAAAAATATAACCGCATTGATTACAAGCAGGTCTTCACATCAGCACAGCAAAATCAATTCTTTAAGGTCAATTGCTACATTGGCACAGACAAGTTTGGTACATAGGCTAAGCTTTATACAGGTAAACGTAGTAAATTTTACACTCACGCTTACAAGTTCTATGCTATTTTCAGCAATATTCCTTAAGTGTTGAGATGAATAAGCTAGTCACCTTGAGAATTTCTTTAATGATTTTCTTTTCATCGTGGAAGCGCGCTTTGAGGTCCTCAACGTAGAATTTGAAAAGGTCGAGTGGCGTGGAGCCAGGCTGACCAAGCATGTTGGTGAAGCGTACGTCCTGGCTGACCACCGAGTACAGGTCCATCCACAACGACATGGAGTGCAGCTTACCCTGCTCGTGGAGCTCGTCCAGTAACACCTGACAGGAATATGGGTGTACATTTAATAGGGTGTGCCACTGCATGGTACCTCTTAGCAAAGCATCATTATCTATATTCCAGTTAATTATTTGTTGGGGTATTATAAGCTGAAGAATTATACCAATTATGGGATTTATATTTCCAGCCACAATGAACAACGGGACCAATTAAGTGTAGAATGTGTGAATTAACTAGGCTGGATTACCCCATTGGACAGAAATAATTCATATACATGTAACACCTATTACGAAGAGTTAAAAGTAGACAGCTATGTCATTAAACTTTAATGCAAAAACTTTGAACGTTTAAACTATCGGAGTTGGATAAATATTGGGTTCAAGATAGTCGGACCAGGTAATTTTCAAATGATACAAATAATTGACGGAAAAAACATTAGACGGAGAAATACCAAAAAAAGTACGAAAGTAGTTCATGCGAAAATAAAAGAGGAGCTAAAAAGATTGTTTTCATTTACATGAAGATGTGATGAATCATGTTTTGGAGTGTAAAATTGTAACAGGAACAACTCATTTTGCAGATATTTCCATGAGCATGATCATAATTATTATTTTGGGCGGAATGTCCATATCAAATAGTTTGCATACCAAGAATCCCTCTCTGTTTTTTCGCTGCTGCCGCTTCAAGCGCCGCCTCTCCCGCTCCTTCTCGTCGTCATACTCCTGCTCCAACATCCTGATGTGCTCCTCAAAACACATCAGGGCGTCCTCTTTGTCCATATCTGGGGACAGTTTAAACGACACACATGTATCAGTAATACGAACGTATGTGGCTATATCTTATCAATTATTTGGGAATTTACTTAAGGTCAAAAACTTCTGATAAAATGCATAATGATTAATATTTGACGGAATTTTTTTTTTTTACCTTGCCAATTATTTGATAGTCAATGTGATCTTTGACTCCGAAGCAATACATTTCTAATTCACTGTACCAAAGACAGTCATATTTGAGTATGACAGTAATTTATTTTGTCGCCGATGTTTGGAGAACAAAAAAGAAATGTTAAGCAGAATAAGAAATAAGTTACAGATTCTTTTTGGGTCACAATATAAAAACAACTAAAACTCACTCTGAAGCTCGCGGTCGTCCGTGAAGCGTGGGTTCTCGAGCAGTAGTTGCTGCGCCTCACACCAGGTGGTGCGGTAGGCCAGGCTAGGCATACTGTCCAGGATCTCGTTAAACACCTTTATGTTCCGTTTACGGAGAGCCTTGGCCTCTTCCTGCACAAGCAAAAACCAACATGTAATACTCATTATTTGTTAACTATTATTGAATTGGGAAAATTATGAGCTTGCAATATGATAAAGACTTATACGATTGCAATCCAGCAAACATGTTAAAAGTACAGCGTCAGTATTTGAGGCAGAATCTTATCACAAACGGGATCAAATCCTTGACATAAACAAATACCATAACCGCTTCCAATTTTTTAGAATTCATATGAAACAGCATGTTGACAAGAACTCATTTTTCCTAGTGTTCCTGACTAAATCGAGGGCTCAACATTCATTAATTTGAATGAACCAAAAATTAAACCGACCTTTTCCTTTTTGGCCAGCTGGTGAACAACGTCCTCAAACAGTTCCCGGCGGTCCCTGTCTGCTACACTCTTCCACAACTCAATGTCACAGAACATCTGCTCTGCTTTCCTGCAATTGGAGGTGATCGTTATTGACAGTCACATAACTTTAGAACCGTCTGTATCGATAAGATAGGAAAGCTATGGCTGTAACTTTTCTTTAACCCCTTCCACCCCATAAGGCCATATTTGGCCACCACATGGCTGTTACCCATAAATTGTAACCTAATGCTATGGTTATTTTCTAATTGCAAAATGAATATTTAACCTACAGTCAAAAGGTAAATATCAGAATATTCCTGATGTTCCAAGGAATCTTTAGCTTTTTATATTATCTTTCAAAGATAATTAGTTCTTTTAGAACACATATTTGAGTACAGGATATCATGCCCACTTTAGGGTAAATATGGCAAAACCTCAAAATTACCCTCTCAATTGCAATAATTAAGTAATTATTTGGAAAAAACACATTTATTATGTAATTTTGTGTGAAAACTTGACTTATATGAAAATTTACAGAGAATTCAATAGCATTTGCAGAAAAAACCAAATTTTCCTGAGTGAGGCATTATGGGTAATTTGCAATGGGACGTTTTTTTCCGGGAAATTCTACGTTAAAGAAAGGTTGTTATGTTACCATGGTTACGAAAAAAGAATATTATGGGTCAATGGAACATTTGTCATGGATAATGTAGAAAATATCTTTGTTCACCTAATACTTCAAACAGGTAGAGAAATAACCTTCTGAGTCAAAAGTTATTACATTTCTATCATTTTCTTTAATTAGATATGCCTTCTTTTCCTTACTAAATATGGTAAAGTTCAAGTTGCCGTAACATGGAAAGTAATATGATAATCAGGACTGGGGTGTTTCTATTATACAAGAGGTAGGGCACTTCATACAACCATATCTTAGCTTCTAAAAGGAATATTTTAAAAAGGTTTGTAGCATTTGAAAGCTTACTTTCTCTTGTCTACAGATATTTTCTACCTTATATTCTCAGGAATAGAGGGTTGAAGGGGTTAACGAGTATTTCATCTATAAGAACTCAAATTATGTGTATTTTCTTTATTCAGAGTCTGTTAGTTGATATTAATATAAGAACTTGATCGATTAAAGCAAATTATATAAATGGAAATTTTCAGCTTTGTTACTTTAGATACGTGCATTAATTCTGTGGATCTACCACTTTGTATTGCCCATTTGAACTCCTATCACTATCATGAGTTGAGAATTCTCAATGAATTAAAAATACAAGGCTTATTCTTCTTCGATTCTTTTCACGCCTTTTTAACCACCGGATACTTGTCTTTTCACACATTTTGAGTCTTTTACTTTCTACCATATAAAGACTTCATCATACCTATACTTGACGGTGGAGTTCATGCGGTCACTCTTCATCAGATAGCGCTCCAGCTCCTCCTTGGCTCTCTTCATACGCTGTCGCTGCTCCTCCTTCTCCTCCTTAGCCCGCTGTGTCTTGTACTCGTTGAAGGCCTGCTTCTTCTCGTTAAGGTGTCGCAGCGCGCCGTACCGCAGGTCGTTTATGATCAGCTTCATGGCCTGCTCCCAGGACGCGTTAGACGGCACCTCCTGGACACAAATGGGTATAAGAGTTTTGTTAACTCGATAACATTACCGTTTCGTCACTAAAAACAACGTTTGTTTGGCTTTGTTGTTAAGTCGAGGAAGCTAAGAAACATTATAATACATCAGTACATGGTACTGTGTTTCATTTTAGGTTAATGTATTTAAGTATTCAGCCTTTGTAAAACACCAGGACTTTTTTCTAAATGCTGGTGAAAAGTGTTTACTTTTGATCTAGTAAAGTGACTATCCGACAATGTATAATTAAGTTAAGGAGAGGTTACACAATAATGTGGATAGCCGAATTAATGTTGACACATTTTGTTTATTTATTCTATTCAGGATGCATTATTCTGCAGAGGGTTTATGATTCAATAGCAGCACAGAAAGAAATGGCAGATATACTCGCCTGTTCAAAACGTTTATTTCAAAATGAATTGTGTAACTTCGAACGTACCTTGTCTCTCAACAACATCTTGAAGGCTTCAATAGCTTCCTTCTTTGTCTTGAAAATGAACTTCCTCTCTCCTGGGTCATCGTCACTGGCGTCACTTCAGAAAAGAATCACGGTTACATGGGCACAGACGAGGGAACATAAGTTTCAGGCAATATGTAAAAACAAGTCCAAATGTCTAGTAATACTGTATCAATTCGGCGGCATGTTTTAATGTTTTAATGTAATATATAGTAAAAAAAGTTTTTAATACAGTATCAAAGCTTCCAGCTTTGATACACATGAGGCAGCCGTATTAATGATATTAATGATTTATTGTGGTAGGTCTGAACTGACACTATAGTGACAATCTGAAAAAAATATCAAACTTAGAAGTGTAGACACTGACAGCAGCAAAAAAACTTATTGACAGTGTGACGCCTATGTTTCAACATTGAGAGGTAATGATTCTGACACTGACAGTGACTTAGGCCTAGATATCTATTATTTACTTTCAAGGTTAGACATTGACTCAGGCCTAAGGGGGTATGTCTTATACAAATCAGATTTAATATTTTGATGGTAGGTCTGAAAAAACTGACACTATAGTGACAATTTCACAAATATTTTAATCTTTGGATCATAAAGCGTTTCCAGGCCTAAAATGATTCAAATATATGATATGTAGGATCCTGAGATATAGGTGAACATAGATATATACATGGATTTCATTTTGATAGGCCTAATAAGGTCTAAATAATTATTTTTCAAACTGCCAGTGTCCTCCTCCTGTCCGATCGATCCAATGTGCGTTAGGCCAAGTTTAGGCCTAGGATTCCAACGGTATCATTTCAAATGCTGGAAAAAATATATGAACCTACCTTTAGGGCCTGGAGTCCTCAATGCGTTTCAATGCGTATATCCTCCACAAATGATGCGTTTAATATCATCCTGGTTTCCTGAGTTCAATGTATAGGTGCAGGTGTGATCCCGGCGTAAGCCTAAGGCTTTCGGGCGACGCCATTTTGTCAAGCCCCTCCTCGTGTCCGATCGATCCAATGTTTTGCCTTCGATACGAACGCATGGTTCCCGCATGAATTGTCAATGCGTTGTATGCGTTTAAGGGGGTCCAGACGTCCAAAATATATATATCAAAAGCATCAGATACCGCGGTAATCCAGGTATATAGGCGATGAAAGAGGGGGCTCCCGCCGAAACGTCCACCCCGCCGGCCTGCCCGGGGCGGTCTGACCTAGATGCCTTTTCACCGGGTCGACACGACGGAATACCAAGAAAATAGTGCGATGCATTTACGCGTTTAGACGCGTTATTTCGCAATCTATTCATTTTTGAACCTTGACATGGTCATCTATGTATCCAAATCTACCTGCCTATATATAATAGTCCCATAAGAAGGATCGATTTCAGGGTAAAATAGGTCTGCATAGCGTGATGAATATTCAGAGATTGACCCAGTTCTTGTGTCCTACATCGAGCAGGAAGGGATCACGTGATCAAGTAAGATGGCGGGGGACCCGGCGACCGTAACGATATAACGGTTTGGATTCAGGGCTTGAATGTCTAATTTGTCCCATGTTGGCTAATGTTCACGATTTATTTGTATTCTATATGTCCAAATCTTAGTAATGTAAGCCCAAATAAGCCCAAGTATAGGTTATTTAAGCCATTTCGGGAGGGGTTACAGACTGTGACATGGTTACATCGGCCGATAGGGACACAATGGCGGGCGCCCGGTGTTCCCGTAACGATATAAGGATTTGGATTCCGGGCTTGAATGTTTATTTTGTCCCACTTTGGCCCATTTTGACAATTTATTTGTATTCAATATGTCCAAATCTCAGTAATGTAAGCCAATATAAGCCCAAGTATAGGTTATTTAAGCCGTTCAAGGAGATTGTATCAGTGTCACATTGCGGGTGGGACATGGTAACGCGTTACACAGACCTAGTAGAGTGTGATCCTCCAATTCGGCGGCGGGTTTAAACGTTTAAACGTAAAACGGTTAAAAAGTCTTATGCCGCCTCATAACAACTGCAGATTACAGGAGATAACTGACAGAAAAAAAGTTTGTCTGTATAAATGATTTATTAAACAGCTATAAATTCATGTTTGAACATGATTGTTTTATGCTAAAATTCGAATATTACCCAGTAGTCAGTTATCGAGCTGGGGACGGAACACTACCCGCTCAGCCGATATCAAGCCATTTACTGACTTTCCATAAGAAAATATTGATTTTATTACACGTTTCTTTCTCCGATATCATTACGAGGTAGCTATTTATTTTTACTTTCACAACATAAAAAAAAGAAGATTTAGCTCACCTGTCTGGCTTCCCTTCAGCCGCTCTCACTGCCTGAATGGCCGGGTCCACTTTGGCTGGGAGGGGTGGCAGCTCAATCGAGGCTAGGGTGGCCTCCATGGCCTTCTGAATGGCCGAAGAGGGCTGGGACTTGGCAGGGGCTGACGTTGCACCGACATCCCGACTGTCAACCAAAACAAAGAAAACTAGGTATATGTTACCACGAATATTTAAGGATCGCACAATTGATTCTTAACGTGTACGAAGAATGGATAATGTCTATGGAGGTCACATAGCTTATAAATAATTGCAATAACCACCTGAAATACATTTCAGCTCACTTAATTACCTATATATTCAATGTTTCCTCCGCCTTTCAGATCTACCGCCGTGAGTGCCTGGAACAAGCATTCGGCATTTGTTTGGTGCCTTCGGCTGTCTTTATGTTTAATAAAATACACGCAAACAAGTTTGTTTTTTTTCATAATTATAATACATGTATTTCAGGTTTCGTTTGTTGTTCTTTTATAATTTGTTGAAAAATTACTCATCGTTTTTGTATGCCAATAAGAGTCCTGGTAAACACACCCATTCCTTTTCCACTTAAACTACATGTAAAACTACGAAATGTCGAGTTTGCTTCGATCAAACCCGAGCACTGACTTACCCTTGTTCCTGTTTGGCGACCATGGCCTCTATATCCTCCAACTCCTTGGGCTTAGTCCAGCGAGATTCTTTGCTCTGGGCATTGTGAAAGTAGATCTTACCCGTGTCGGATTTGTGCTCCTTCCATGGGCACTTAGAGATCAGGAGCTACGTAAGAACGAAAAGAAAGAAAAGAGGTGAAAATAGTGACTGTGACAAGTTCTTGAAACATCTTTCAAATTCTTAAGTAAAGTTTTTTTTTCTTTTTTATTAAAAACCTTACCTTACATTCAAGGTTGCCAGAACTCAAATGTATGTATGCGAGATGTTAATAATAATAATATAATATTCAAAATTCAAATGTAACTCGTGATAAAATTACGTTTCCCTCCATCATAACTATGTAATCAGCTACATATTATTTCTTAGATTACGTAGGATTTACCTCAAGAGCAGACTTGAGTCCGTCGGGTTTTTCCCAGGTAGACTGTTTGGTTTCTGAGTTGTAGAAGTAGGAGCGCCCGTCGGGAGCCTTGTGCTCCGCCCATAAGCTCTGAAAAAAGGAAAATGTTTATTATTTTCAATAGCAATTTATCACTTAATCATTTACTTTCCCCAAAGTTCTTTAGTTTTAAAACATTACATTTATTCTCTAAAAACAACTTTTACTCTTAGACACTTAAGAACCTTTAAAAAGCAGGTTTACAGTATATTTGGTTGATTATTTGTTGCTGTACGCCCTAATTAACTGCCACGGTCATCGATGAGGAGGCAGAGACCACACCCCTACACTTTTACTGATGCAGGTGTTCTTTAAGACAGGAACATACAAACAACAGACGGTGGCACTATGGTTTACAGTATATTCTTTCAAATTAAATACATTGATTTATAAAATGCAAATCATATCGTTATGAGCAATATATGAACCAATAAACTATAATCTAAATATGGTAAAATAACATTTCAAGTGCCATTTCCATGACCTTATTACAAATAGTGAATGGACACAAGTCAAGGTGGGCTCTCTTATTCATATAGAAACATGTTTGTGGCTGATAACCTCCGATACTATCTATCTATGTACCTTCTTAGTGGCGCCGACCCCGGTCTGTCCCGGGGAGCTGGACGCCGACCCCGCCTGTTGCACACTGCCCACCTGGGGGTTGGGGATCGCACCTAGGTAAAAGTAAAGGGATGATTTTACATGATTGTCCAAACGGTCAGAATTATCCAGCCAAATTGAAATTACCGTCTTCCTATTTCTTATTCTTTGCAATTTTGAAGCCTGAAGTTGAATATCAACTCTTTAGTATTTCATTTAATTATTGATGAACTCACCGGGAAACTTACCGGGAATTTTCAAAAGGGGAAACAAAATAAATTCATAATACAACTGACCCCTTTTCTAAAAGGCAGCAGTTTGTTTGTTTTTCAGTATGCTGTGATACAATAACATGCAACTCAAGGATGGCATTTTCATATGCTAAATAAAAGAAAACTTTTGAAAAAAGTTAAAGGAAAAAAGTACATAGACCCTTATCATGCTACATGATCGACTGTGACTTGGCCCTATGGTCCTAGGTTGTTTGTAGCTTATGGTAAATTCGTAATTGAGTTTCAATTCCGCGAGGGACACGTATGGTTTAATTACGTTTTACGTTCTGTGTTAAGTAAGCTTTGACTAACGTAAAAGAAGAAAAAGCACAGCATGTAGAAACAAACGATTTACCTGCTTGCGAGGAGGGTCCAGTTGGGGCTGCGGAGATGACTGCGTTGCTGGCAGCTGTAAAACAGAGAGTATTTTAATAGACTGCTCGGATATATCTGAGGGTATTTTTCAATATAAAATGTTCTCGCCGTGCGACCTGGGCGCATTAAAGAATAAAATGTCACATCGAAATTTTAAATATTGCGAACTTTAAAGACATTAAAATATATTAATATGGCGCATTTCCATGAAGATATGTCTCATTTACCTCAGTCGTATACCACTTTTTTTGGACATAATTAATGTATAAAAGTACGAGGACTGTCAATACATGTATAATATATTTTATCATTGTGGAGGACGTGGCGAAAGTGTGTTCAGTTCAGCAACCGCTTAGTGAAGTGACAGTTGTGATGTCACAGCCTTCTACGGTGAAAAAAAAAAAAAAAAAAAAAAAAAAAAATCTTTTATCATTTCCACAATGCGACCAAGGTTAAATATGAATTCGTTTAATCTATTGAGGTCAAGGAAATAATTATAAATCAGGATACATACATTGTGGTGGCATTGTCGGCATAGGACCCGGTGGCATGGGCATGCCATGAGGCGGCATGAAACCTGGCATTCCTGGGGGCTGGAAACCTGACAGAAAATAAGAGAACAATCTAAATACATGTTCTCGTTTAGGAAATTCTCATTTTTCCTAAAGAAACAGAGGCATACTAGAATAACTTAATGAAAGACACTTCCACTTTAAGATAACAACGAAATTGATTCTCTTTACGGTTTAGTATGAATCAACATTAGATAACGCATAGCCTGACTAAGTTGACTATACGGAGTAAACGGGTTAGCGGTATACTCGCCATTTCCGACATCGCGCGGCGAAATTCTGGGCTCCAGAAGTGATCACGTTTAGCATTGAGGCCTATGTGGAAATCGCGTATTTTCGCGATTATGCGAAAAATTCACAAAATGCGAAAAAATGAAGGGTTGTATCGCATTTCTGGGATCAATTCCAAACTTTTATTCATTTACTGTATAAAGATTGGAGCCATATTTAAAAAGTTATCGCGAAATAACATGTTTTCTCCCATAGAATCCAGTGTTAAAAGCACCCCCAACGTCCGTTCGCGATTTTCGCGAAATTTCGGTGCGCGATGTCGTATTTTTAGACCCGCATACTGCGTATATAAACTTCACTAATTAGAACTTTAAAACAAAAACACTTAATAATCAACACAATACCTGGCGGTGGCATTCCCGGTGGCATTCCAGGGGGTGGCATCATGGGCGGGTTACTCCCATCTCCCATTGGGGGTCGCCATGGAGGCCGGCCCATCTGAAACAATCGTAAATTGTGACAATGAGTTCAACCCTCAGACTGCAGTGTATAGTTGCAGGGCCTCTTGCATACTCCTTAGTCGCGTCGGATTCCACATGTAATACACGGGAATCTGAAGCGAGAAAGGAGTCTGGGCCTCTTGGAGGCTCGGTCTAGGCTCACAGGTCAGGGCTGTTCTCGGGACTATTAAAGGCAAGCATTGACGGAATTTGCAGTAGGGACGTAAAGTCTAAACACCCCAGGCAGGGGTTTTCCTTAACTATTTTGTCCACTAGTCCACCGGGCTAGTGGCCTTGTCCTTGTACTAGCCCAGATCAGCATTCCACTAGACCATATACTAGGTTATTAATGTAATTTCAAAGCTTTTCACTAGCCCATCGGGCTAGTTGTTCACAAATTTCACTAGCCCGGTGAAATTTTTACTAGTACCCGGTACTAGTAACTGTATGTTAAGGTAAAACCCTGCCAGGTCTAGATCTATATCTTCGTAACTAATTAGGCTAATCATGGAAATCGTTTTAATTAGAGTGACTCATGATTAGAAATTACACCTATCATAATTTAATTATATAGACCTAATCACCCCTCATTGGGACTATTTTGCAGTAATTAACATCTTTATTTTTGGTAAAATACAAATTTTCCGATCTTGAGACCCTAATGAAGACTCCCCTGGTAATTGAGCCTGGTAAACCTAATCAATAAATCAGTTACGACATTGTGGACACTGTTTTTTGTTGTTGTTTTTGTTGGGTTTTTTTTCGGTTTGTGCCCCCAAGCCCAAGGGGACACCGGAGCCCTGGGATGGGTTTCCCTGGCTCCGCCCTTATGGAGGTTCTTGTGAGGCTGCAGGGGGTAGGGGCTGTGGGACATGGAGGGCAGTGTGGAGGTAGGGGAGGTAACAGGTGAACTCGGCCCGCTGGTGAACTCGGCCCATGGTGAACTCGGTCCACTGGTGAACACTGTAGTGTAGTCGGAGTGTACTGTAGGTCGATTTTAGACTATAAAATAATAAACTTACATATGGGGGTCTCATCATCGGCGGCTGACCCGGCGGCCCGCTGTTCTGACTCTAGAAATGATATTTGGTACAAATAAGTGAGTTTGAGCATTGAAAATTAAAACGCCTCGCATCACGAAACAAAAAATACAATCAAGCGCAATGTGAGCGATATTAGGGTGTTTTGATTATCACTGACAACAGACAGTGCTTCTTCGTCTATTTCAGAAGATTTTATGGCAAAGAAATGATGACAATGGCAATAATATACAGCTATGATCAATAAGGTACCAAATCAGATACTTTCCGCGACTGAAATGTATAATTCTGTCTAGTATGTTACGGTAATATAATCAAACTTGCTTACCATGTTTGAAGCGTGCGGGCAGACTGTTATACAGCGACTCCACAGCGCCGGTCATCATAGCGCTAAAAGCGATTTCTGGTATGCTGCGGTAGTGTGGACAGTGTGGCTTGAATATGTAGGTCTTACGCAACAAATTATTTTCTGAATAAAAAAGAATTAATAAGTATCTATAATTTTCATTTATCTATAACCATATTGTCGAATTCAATATAAAGCAGCCAAGTATTAATTGATAATCCTTTGTCGTTTTATTTTTCTTTCTTTCTTTATTTCTTTGTTGATATAATTTTTTTAAATAAACAAGCTTGCTTTTGAAAACTTTTAAAAATTTTCAAAAATTCAGAAAAATGCGCAAGAACTGGCAACTGTTTATATAGATTAGAGGAGCCAGTTTTCGCGCATCTCTAGTTTTCATGCATTTTACGAATTTTATTAATAGGTATGTTACTTTTTAACCCTTTGCTGACGGCACCAAATCAGATTTTTTCTAAAAGCATGAGGAGTAGTATTGGTTTTTACAATAATGTTCTACAAGTTGAGATAAATAATAGAGTAGAGGAGCCAGTTTCCGCGCATCTCTAGTTTCTGCGCATTTTACGCATTTTATGGACGCATTTTTTCTCTATGTATTAGATATACTATTTTTAAAATGCCAGACCCAAAATAATGTTCTTATGCAATTAATTTGTCACTTTTAATGATGTGTCATACATATTTATGTATTATAAGGCCAAATATATGTTTCTATGTCCTTATTATTAAGGAAAATGACAGGATCCTTAAAAAGTTAATATTTCTGAAATAAGGAGCATAACATCATTTTCTTCAAGAAAAAAATAATTTTCTCTTAAAAAATGTCATGGATATTAGTTTAAAGTGATATATGATCATTTTAATGTCATAAACATAACATTTCATGGATAATATAGAAAATAGGCCCCTGCGCGGAAACTAAGGACAATAAATTAGACAGTCTCTAGTTTCCGCGCATTTTTCACCTATTTTTCCGAGATTTCCAAATTTTCAAACATTTTTCCAAGGAAAATAAAAATAAAAATTTTCAAAGCAAGGTTCTATATAATCTTAAGACACTTTCCTAAAATAATATAAACCAAAGACTCAAAACTGAACTTTTTTTCTCTCTTTAACTGAGGCGAATTAATGCTTTTGTCATATAATAAAAATGCATAAATATGCGTATTTCTTCCTTCTTTTCATGAATATATTCTTGAGATTTTCCCTGACATAGTAGCATTTCTATTTGCATCATTATGAATTTTTAAGAACTTAACAATTATTTTGTATAACGGATATCAATAGATAATCTTTTTCTGATGCCCCATGTATCATATTTTCTTTCTATGAGATATTTTACTCATTTAACACCGAAAATATGGGAAATGCGCGGAAACTGACACCAAAATGCGCGGAAATAGGCTCCAGGTGCGCGGAAACTGAAGAATTAACATGTTAAAGTAAAACCTTAAGATATAACAAAAATATTTTCAAATTTTAATTTTTTTTATTATGATTATGTTCATAGACATCATTCGCCTGAATATGGAAGAAAAAATATTAAAAATATAATTATTTTCTTTAAATATTTTGTTAAAGCTTAACTTCTTGCCCTTAATGCGCGGAAACTGGCTCCTCTACTCTATGAAAATATAAATAAATGAATTATAAAAAATCCCTTAGGGGTCTAATTGTTTAACCTAAATATCATTATTATCTGATGGCCATCACAGGGGCCATGAGATAATAATATTTAAATTGCTGAAGGTAGGGCCCATCAAAGCCCTACAAAACTAATATTTAGCTATTTATGAATAAAATAGGTTTTCTAGTAGTAATACCACGCCATCTAGTATAGATATTTCTAACAATATCATCTTCCAAAATTTTTTATAGAAATTGTGGAAGACATGATGACCATCGATCATATATGATCGATTCTATATGGAGCCATCACTAAAGGTAAAGCCAGCCTGAAATAACCTTCTGATACAATTAATTTGCAATTTTTATGATGTTCTATAAGTACTTAATGTATTCTAAGGCCAAAAATATGCTTTGATGTCCCTATTATTTAGGAAAACAGCGGGACTCTAAAAAAAGTTAATCTTTCTGAAATAAGGAGCAAAAGATCATTATTTTGAAGAAAAAATATCATGTTAAGAACATAATTATCATAGATTAGTTTTAGATGATATACAATTGTTTTGCTATCAGAATAGAGTAGAGTTGCTAGATTTCGTGCTTTGCCAGTTTTCACGCATTTTACGCATTTTTATGAACGTATTTTTGTAATAGGCCTACATGTTTTACAGATCTAGTTTATCTTTTATGTGCAAGGGGGCCTAATGATGGAATACTTGTGCGATTTCTGTGGCAATTTTCCTAAAATTGTGCATTTTACAGGCAAAACTCTGTTTTCAGGTTCTTTAGATTTGATAAAATGCATGTCGTAAGCCTAATAAATTGTTATCTTCTGAATTAATAAACATTATATAGATCTATTAATTTTTTCTCAACTAAATAGAGTAGTGTTGCCAGTTTTCGTGCATTGTTAGTTTTTGCGCATTTTACGCATTTTTACGGACGCATTTTTTATATAGGTGTCAGATATGTATTTTTTTCACTCCCAGAGCATAAACAACCTTATGATGGAATTAATGTGAAATTTTTACGATATTCCGTCTATATTTATGTATTCTAGAGCCAAAAAAAAAGTGTAATGTGCATGTAATTGAGAAATATGGCGGGACCCTTATAAAGCTGATATTTTCTGAAATAATGGTCATATCACCATTTTTTAAAGAAAAAATATTGTGTAAATAGCGCAAATATCATGGATATTAGTTTAAAGTGATATATGATCATTTAATTATCTGAAACAAAGTCTTTTATTCAATGAATGAATTAATTGATTAGTGTAGAGGAGCCAGTTTCTGCGCATCTCTAGTTTCCGTGCATTTTACGGATTTTATCGACGCATTTTTTCTATAGGTATCAAATATGCTATTTTTTGAATGCCAGACCCGAAATAATATTATTATGCAATCAATTTGTCATTTTTAATGATGTTTCACATATATTCATGATTTCTAGGGCCAAATATATGTTTCGATGTCCTTATTATTTTAGAAAATGGTGGGATCCTTAAAGAGTTGATATTTCTGAACTAAGGAGCATAAGATCATTTTCTGGAAGAAGAAAAATCATTTTCATAACAGAAATATCATAGATATTAGTTTAAAGTGATATACGATCATTTTAATGTCAGAAACATAAAATTTCATCTCTTATGTAGAAAAAAGACCCATACATGTGAAAACTAGTGACACATAATAGGGCAGTCGCCAGTTTCCATGCATTTTTCACATATTTTTCCGAGTTTTCCAAATTTCTAAGTATGTTTTTCATATGTAAATTGAAAAATTATCCAAGCATTATTTGATTTATAATTGTTTGTGATGTAATTGCACGTGTATGACTTGACAAATGAAGAGATTGTCTTTGTAAAACACCTACATGGAAGATCATTTTTGATGAATGTGGTTCAAATAATAATAATAAAAAAAAGCTTCCATATATGTGTAAGACAGTTTCCTAAATCATATAAACCCAAGAGTTAATGCAAACATCCTTTTTGTCTTTATTTAGGTGACTTAATGCTGCATGCTGTCATTTAATGAAAATGCACAAATATGCGTATTTTTTACTATTTATTGTGATTTCTCTTTAGATTTTTCCAAGCAATAAAGTATTTCTGATGTGTATATTATGAATTAAGATGAGTTCAACTATTATTTTTCATAGCAAATATTAAAAGATAATCTCTTGCTTATTCTCCAGAGATGAAATTTTCTATTTATTAAAGATTTTAATCATATTTTGCCTTAAATATGATTTAATGCGCGGAAACCGACGCCAACATGCACGGAAATAGGCTCCAAAAGTGCGGAAACTGAAGAATAATCCCCTGAAAGTAATATGTTAAAATTTTACAAAAATATTTTCATATTTTCATATTTTTCAAAATTATTATATTTGTAGACATTGTCCCACTATGGTAAGATGAAAGAAAAATCTCTAATTCATTTTTTCATCATATATGATACTAAAACGTATACTAAAATTTCCAGCCCTTAGTGCGCGGAAACTGGCTCCTCTACTCTCATGAAAATTCGCAAAATAGGCATATTTTCCCCCTTTTATCACGTGATCTGATATTTCAGCATTTTCCTAATAACATACTTCATTGCTACGTATTTTATGAGTACTGTAAATGCGGACATTTATTTAATATACCTAATACCAATAGATAATCTTTTTGTGATGCTCATTTCATGACATTTTTTTAATAATTGAATATTTTACTCTTTATATACCTAAAATATGATAAAATGCGCGAAAATTGGCTACAAAATGCGCGAAAATAGGCTACAGTGCGCAAAAACTGACTATACGACCTCTCAAAGTAATATAGAAGGTAATCACTAAAGTATTTCTCAATTCTCACATTTTTTTTCATAATTATATCCCCCGGCCTTATTTCACTTAATATGCATGAAAAAATACGAAATTGATCTATTTTTCTATAAATATTCTATCATTATTTAATTTTCTGTGCTTAGTGCGCGAAAACTGGCTACCCTACTCTAAGCTTGACAAACAGGGCAAATTTTCTGGAAATTAGTTCAACACAATATGCCATCATTTACACATCAAAAACAAGCAAATTGATGCTTAATTTTCAAAATAGACCCCTGCGTGAAAACTAATGACACTGAATTAGGCTGTTGTCAGTTTTCGTGCATTTTTTCCATATATTTTTCCCTTTATATTTTTAGTCAAAAATGCCACTTTATTTTGATAGAAGCTTCCATATTATATTGCCAAGACACTTTGTACAATTACAATAACCAACAACGTCATAGGGTCACTCTCCAGAAATTTCCTCAATTGGCAAAATCTGTGTTTTTTTTCTTCAGATGACTCTGGAACCTAAACTTGAGTTATGTTTTTATATATTTTAGCCTCAACATGCTGCCAAGACTTATACATTTGAGAAAATCAATATCAAAGTTAAACACTTTTTTCAGATTTTTAGAAATTTAGGCCTAAATTGAAGGAAATAGCCAAAAATTGAGAGGTAAGAGTTTTTTTCCAGCTTATCTTATTCAATAAACACTAGAATTATAGCTTTTCAGCTATGATATTTGTTTGAGAGGTAATTTGAGTGGGGGCAAACTGTACAAAACAATATTTTCCCCAAATTTATTGATTTACTGATTTTTATTGAAGTTCTTAGTTTTTTCAAATTCACAAATGTACGTTCAGAACCAAGCTTTGAAGGACAAAAAAGTACATATAAAATAGGAACATAAAAATTTTGAGTTACTACTCTGAAAAATACAATAATAATGTATTATTCAGCCCTAAGTGAAAATCATAGGAAAAAAAGAAGGATACTAGAAATGAAAATTAAATTTATTTTTATGGGCATGCCCAAAAAGTTAAATTGTACGTTCAGAACCAAGGTTTTATCATTTTAAAGTTTTATGCTATGCTAGGTGGGGTTTCATTTATTTCAATATCTAAAACTTGTCAATTGTCATTAATTGAGTATAGATATCAATAGAACACGACAGCCAATTGGTTTTTATCACTTGTCTGAAATACAAACCTTTGTTTATTTCACAAAAAAACATATAGTTTAGGCATAAATCCAAAATATATGTAAGTACAAACTGCAAGGTACAATTTAAGGTTTTTACCCTTACAGTATTATTAGTATTAAAAGACAATAATATATTATATTATAATAAGGGTAGTGCCATCTAGAGAGTTGTGTCTCCCGACACAGAAAGGATGCTCCATGCGGGAATTAAGCATTAGAGAGGATGTTTTAAGCTTTCAAATGATACCAAGCATATGAAAATTGGATAATTTTCATGGAATTTTCACGCCATCTAAATATATAGAAATGAATTAAAATTTTCCCACAAATTAACAATAACCTTAAAAAGCTTTTATCTTGATAGCTTTTGATCTAGAAAAGATAATCTAGTTTAGTTTGGACTGATTATATAATGAAGTCATGTTTTTCCAAGTAGGTTACAATTTTTGACAAAATCCTCAAAATGTTGTTGTCTCCATGGTAACCAAACATGTAATGTTAGGTAATATATGGGGAAAAACATTCCATTAACATTCCAAATAGAATGTTTTCCAAACAAAATGGAATGTTTAGAGTGGGAAAAGTGAATTCTACACAAAAAGTTTGTTTAAGACATTTTCATCCCTATTTTCAACAAATCTACCTATATTTCCCTTAGTATTAGCTGTAGAGTTTAAGATATAACACCCTCGGAGCATCATTTCTGTGTGGGGAGACACAGTTCATGCCCGTGATTCCGTTGAACCGTTCAGCTCAGTTACATTTCCAGGTCTTGGAAAATTGGAGACAGCCCTCGTCTTCTCAGGGTCTACTTCGATTCCCTTGGACGTGATGATGTGTCCAAGGAAAGTGATCCTCATTTTGAAAAACTCACATTTGTTGTTGAGTGTGAGACCAGCGGTCTGCAGTCATTGTAGCAATGCCCTGGCACGTTGATAGTGCTCACATTGGTCGGTACCATGCACTATTATAGATGATTGCAGTAAATAGCAATCAATGGACATGTTAAGCTTTTCAAAGGTTTTGAACTGTGATAGGAAAAAGTATCATCAATTATTGGCATATATCATGAGAGATAAATGTAATTAGGAGCTTTCTTTTAAATTTTTAGATTATTTAAAGCATTTTCCACCTTTTAGATTGACAAATTTTCCTTTGAATCAAACTAATCTTGGCCGATTATGCATGTTATATTTGAAAAGTACCATATTTGGAAGCAGATATTTTCTATTTCAAAGCCTGATTAATCAAACTATTAACTAATATTGATTAGCTTTTTATACAACAAAGGAAGAGGAAGCATCTGACTATTATATGTAACTAAATATTAGCTTTTTAATATCAATATGCATGAAAAAAGGCAAAAAAACAACTACAATTGACTTCTGAGAGCAACCTAAATATGTCAAGTATGCTGTCTTCGGTAAGATACAAGCACTGAGTTGGACATTATTATCATGTATAAGTACATGTTACCCTCACAAACTGTTATGATTGCAGTAATTTTTATACTTTCCCATTAGAAAACCTATTAGATAGTAATTATAAATGATTGTACATAAAGTTACAACAAGAATAGACAATAAATAAGCAAACATTCAATAATAGAATTCAAGTTGCTGCTCAGCGCCCAGATGGCTTATTGGAAAAATCTGTGCAAAATGGTGATATTTCACAATTTCACCTCAGACTACTGACTGTGTTCATTTGCTGAATTATGCTTGCATATAGACAAATGACACATCATTAGATTCCAACTTTAATTTTCTAAACTGCCTATCAAAATCATTGGAATAAATTGAAAATTGAAGATTCTATTTAGAATTAAGTTGTTGGAAGTCATGAAAAATACAAAATTTCAGCAAATTTTGGAGGACATTCCAAACATTCCAAATCATTTGGAATGTTCAAGATATCAAGATATCAAGATGAATAAAATTGATCAAGAATTGTAAGAATTATGAAGGTTTCTTTGAAAAAAGTCAGGGCAACTTAATGTTTTTGATTGCAATTTGCTGCAATATCCTCCATGAGACGGACTGCCCCTTCAAGTCCTTGGAGAATACTAGTCATCCTACGCTGACAGAATTCCAGCACTGAGCTGATCCCAAACGGCAGGCAGTTGAAGCAGAACCGGCTGAATGGTGTGATGAAGGTGGGGAATTTGCCAGAACCTAGAGTTAGTGTCCAGCTTGTTGAAAACTCGGGAACCCTTGACTTTAGCCAGATTTTTGTGGACTGTGGCCATAGGATGGACCTCGTGTTGAACCACCTTGTTGAAGGGTGTGAGGTCTACGCAGATCCATACTGTGCCTTGGGTACACACACCATCCCAGAGCAAAATGGCGTTAACGTGGCTCCTTGACCTCTGAGATGACTCCCTGCTTCTTCATTGTTTCCAGCATTTCTTCCACATTTCCCAGAAGAGGATGCACAGCCCTCCTAGCTGTGTAGGGGCACACGGGCTGAGCGTCAGGGAGAAGCGCAATCCCTTATGGATTTTCCAGCTAGCCAAGTCCTTTGAAGAGATCTGGGAACTTGGCCCGGAAGTCTGGTTCTCCTTCTACGTTGTAGACTGCTTCTGACGGCTTAAGAAAGTGAAAATTCTGACAAGCCTTTTTGCTTAGGAGGTATTTGTGTTGTCCCTGCATCACAAAAATGTCCTCAAGCATGGTTACACCGTTGATTTCCAGTGTGGCATACGGGATCGTTCCTCTGACGCGATCAATGAGATTGATGTTCCCTGCTCCACGGAACTGACATGTGTTTGGACATGGAGGAAAGTTTCTCAGCCAGGGCGTTTTCTCACTGATGAGAGTGACCCCAGCTCCGCTGTCAAGCTTGAAGGTAGTGGGGTGCTGGTTGATGTGTAGATCTGCAATCCAGAGGTCAGCTGTTGAAGGCCTTTTTACTTCACCCAAGAATGCTATGTCGATGTAGTCACCATCCTCTACTTCATTGATGGACTTGCACAACTTGCATGCACTAGCAAAATGTCCATTTCCTTGCACTTATGACACTTTGCATCACGGGCAGGACAGACTTTTCGCAGATGTGCTGGAGTTGCGCCACACCAGGTGCATTCGGCCTTGTCTGTTGACTGTGGCTTCTGCTTGTTGGACTGGCTGGCTGGTTACTTTCCTTTCTTTGTCAACCAAGTAGTGGCAGCTGACATGTATTGTTTGGTGGCTCTTTGATAGTTCGGTGGCATGAAGACACTCAATGCAACAGTTTCGGTCAGGGACGGGACGTTCTCTAAGGAGGCGATCTCAGCAGACATTGTCTGTAGTGCTGATAACCAACCGGTCGTGGATGAGGTTGTCTTTGAGTGTGCCAAACTCCAAGGATTCAGCAAACTGTCATAGGCGAAGGATGTATTCGTCCACGGTTTCTCTTTTCTGATTGGCGCTGTTAAACTTGTAATGCTCAAAAAGTACATGTCGCTGGGGTACAAAGTGGCCCTGTAGTTCATCTATGATGCATCTTGGGTTCACTTTGTCCTGCTCAGACAGACTGGGTAGGGTCCTCATAACCTTGAGACAGTCAAGACCCATTAATGTGCAGAGCATGCATGGCCACCTGAAGTAGCCGGGGTGGGTTAGGAGTGTCGTAGGCCTTTATTAATTTCTCAGTCAGCTGTGTGGTGATGTAATAAATTCCAGGCACTTTTGAAGTCCTTTCAATTTCACTTTTGATGCCATGTGCTCTCAGTCCTAGGTTCTCCTATAGGCTGCTCAAGTATGGGGGATCTAGTCTGAGTCCAGTGTGAATAATCCAGGGGATTTAGGCTGCTCCTGAGTGTCCCACCTTAGTCTCTGGTACCTTAGAGAGTTCCCTGCCGAGGAGATTTGATTGTTACCGCCTTATGTCCTCAGTTATTGGGTCAAAACCGCTGTGCACCATGTGGTAATGTATAAACAGAAGGCCATTTTGTGGTAGTTGAAGCTGAAGTGGTACATCCTCTAAAATCACAATGTTTTACTTTAAAGCAAACCACAATGCAAAATTATCAAAATTTAGTAAATTTTTTAAATTTTCAAAACCGATCCTGACATCTTCAACTACACTCATATAAATCATATTGCCAGTTTAAATCAAATATTGGTGGCTAGAAGTCTGATAATTATGTTCCTTGGAAAGAGGATCTGTTTGTTTTTGTTTTCTGGTCTGCAATCAACTTGTTGGGGAATCCCCCCACGTGACCCAACTGCCCCATAATCAGTGATGTCATCTTCAGGGTCAATAGGTCAATTCCTCCCCTTTCCTTTCTGTACTGACCCAGGCTCATCCATGTTTGCCTCCTCTCAATTCCCACATCATTCTCCACCAAAAATAATACTCATTAGAGACTCTGCTAGCAGAGTGAAAATGCAGGGGGGATTCCGGAAATGACATTTTGATGACATCATCAGTTTTTGGGTAAACAATCTAGGTATTTGTGTGGACCACACAACAGACCAAAACAAGTCAGAAAATGAGTATTCATGACAGTCTAAATCTGTTTTTGAATAGAATTTTGCATACCATTCTGTTATCAGATGAAGCATGATCATACATGGTTTGTCAACAAACAAAGTTCACTGAAAATTTTATTTGACAATATATAACTTATTTGCGTTGTGGTTTGCTTTAAGAGGTTAATTATTCAATTTTCGCGCACCTGGTGTCTATTTTCGAGCAATTTGGGGTCAGTTTTTGCGCATTTAATCACATTTTTAGGCATGAAATGAGTAAAATCTTCAATAAATAGAAAATGTCATCTTTGGAAAATCAGAAAAAGATTATCTATTAATATTCGCTATTAAAAATGATAATTGAATTGATCTTAATTCATTATAATTATACACATCAGAAATGCTATGTTGCCTGGAAAATCTTAAGAATTGATATTATATAAAAAAAAGAAGAAAATACGAATATTTGTGCATTTTCACTAAATGACACCATGTAGCATTAGCTATATGTAAAGGACATCACCAAAATATGCATTGCCTCTCCAGTTGTTACAATTTTGAGAGAAGTTTCTTAAAAACATAATGAAAGCTTTCTTTGAATAGTTTTCTATTTTTTCTATATAAAAGATATCGGAAAATTTAAAAATTTCAGAAAAATGACAAAATAACCTCTTATTAGTAGTAGTATTATGTGAAAAATGTACGAAAACTAGCAATTGCCTTATTTTTTGTTATTAATTTTTATGCAGGGGTCTATTTTCTAAGATATAATATATATGAAACATTGCCTTTCTGGTATCAATATGACAGACCATCACCTTAAACTAATTTCTGTAAAATTTTTAGCCTTAATATTTCATTTTTATTAAAGAAATCATACATCTACTTGTTCTTTGGAAACTAATCATTCTATAAGGATCCCGGCAGTTTGCCATTTAATAGGCACATTGTAACATGTTTTTGCTGATAAAATACTTAAATATTTGACATAACCATAAAAATGCATCCTATTTATTAGGCGTTATATACCTACATGATGAAAGCTTTCTTTGAACAGTTTTCTATTTTTTCTATATAAAAGATATCGGAAAATTCAGAAATTTCAGAAAAATGAAAAAAATAACCACTTATTAGTAGTAGTATTATGTGAAAAATGCACGAAAACTAGCAATTGCCTTATTTTTTGTTATTAATTTTCACGCAGGGGTCTATTTTCTAAAATATATATGAAACATTGCCTTTCTGGTATCAATATGACAGACCATCACCTTAAACTAATTTCCGTAAAATTTTTAGCCTTAATATTTCATTTTTATTAAAGAAATCATACATCTACTTGTTCTTTGGAAACTAATCATTCTATAAGGATCCCGGCAGTTTGCCATTTAATAGGCACATTGTAACATGTTTTTGCTGATAAAATACTTAAATATTTGACAAAACCATGAAAATGCATCCTATTTATTAGGCGTTATATACCTACATGATGAAAGCTTTCTTTGAATAGTTTTCTATTTTTTCTATATAAAAGATATCGGAAAATTCAGAAATTTCAGAAAAATGAAAAAATAACCACTTATTAGTAGTAGTATTATGTGAAAAATGCACGAAAACTAGCAATTGCCTTATTTTTTGTTATTAATTTTCACGCAGGGGTCTATTTTCTAAAATATATATGAAACATTGCCTTTCTGGTATCAATATGACAGACCATCACCTTAAACTAATTTCCGTAAAATGTTTAGCCTTAATATTTCTTTTTTATTAAAGAAATCATACATCTACTTGTTCTTTGGAAAAAAATCATTCTATAAGGATCCCGGCAGTTTGCCATTTAATAGGCACATTGTAACATGTTTTTGCTGATAAAATACTTAAATATTTGACATAACCATAAAAATGCATCCTATTCATTAGGCGATATGTACCTATATCATTTGTGAACAGAGCAGAGAACTCCAGTTTGTATTAACGTCATTTAATGTGGATAAACGTTTGTGGATATATTAATTATAACATGGTAAAGTAAGTCGAACAAAACACATAACATGAATGAACTAAACAAGACATGTATAGGAGTAGTAATCAATTGAATCGAAATACGAGAGTCATTGGTTTATAGGCCCTTTGTTTTTTGGACTATCCTTTTCTGAGGTGTGGGAGGGTGGGCTCCCGATCAGTCCGGAGAGTCTGGTGAGCGCAGGAAGAGTGACCAGCAGTAGTTCTGGAAGGTGGTGGGTGTATAGAAGTAGGTCAGCGCTTACCTTATATGGTCATAGTGACCTATATAGGTCAGAGGGCATAGGTTTACTTGCAGTCCCAAATGACCAGGAATGTTGTATATGAATTACATTCCTCCCACATTTGTGAACAGAGCAGAGAACTCCAGTTTGTATTAACGTCATTTAATGTGGGTAAACGTTTGTATATATTAATTATAACATGGTAAAGTAAGTCGAACAAAACACATAACATGAATGAACTAAACAAGACATGTATAGGAGTAGTAATCAATTGAATCGAAATACGAGAGTCATTGGTTTATAGGCCCTTTGTTTTTTGGACTATCCTTTTCTGAGGTGTGGGAGGGTGGGCTCCCGATCAGTCCGGAGAGTCTGGTGAGCGCAGGAAGAGTGACCAGCAGTAGTTCTGGAAGGTGGTGGGTGTATAGAAGTAGGTCAGCGCTTACCTTATATGGTCATAGTGACCTATATAGGTCAGAGGGCATAGGTTTACTTGCAGTCCCAAATGACCAGGAATGTTGTATATGAATTACATTCCTCCCACATTTGTGAACAGAGCAGAGAACTCCAGTTTGTATTAACGTCATTTAATGTGGGTAAACGTTTGTATATATTAATTATAACATGGTAAAGTAAGTCGAACAAAACACATAACATGAATGAACTAAACAAGACATGTATAGGAGTAGTAATCAATTGAATCGAAATACAAGAGTCATTGGTTTATAGGCCAAGGTGTACGTCTATATTTGCAGGAGGGCATTGTGGACAGAGTTCTTATGCCCCCTCTTTGGTTTAAGGTAGGCCCAGACGGCATCGGACGTCCAATTGCCATGTCTCTTGACGTCAAGGAGGTCTGCCTTGCCTTCGTATAGGGCAAAGGAGGCCCCTCCCCTCCTTAAACTGTGGAGGGAGAAGTTTTGCAGTGAGTATCCGCATAGGGTGAGGGCAGCCTTCCATTTGTTGTTTACATATGATACCATGTACGGATTACTGTCCGGATGGCGGATGAGGGGGAGGCGGTTACGAACCGGGAGTGCAGTGAGCTGCGCCTGAATGTGGAGGTTACGAGGGCAGGTGCTCGGTTTAGAGCTTTGGTGGAGTTCCATGTGCTTAACATCCCCGTACTTCTGAGCAATTTTAGACCACTTAACTTTTATGTATAACATATTGGGTTGAATGTGGACATCTTCTGTAGTGAACTGGCGAGAGGGGTCGAATCTCTTTACCATATTCGGGAAGAGGTTAGACTGTCTGAAGAAACCCTTAAACATCAGGGTAATAGCATAGGCCATCATGTACTGCTGGTGGTTAACAAAATGCTCTGCCAGTTGAGTATACATTTCTTGTGTGACTGGGAGTTTTTGATTTGGAGTGTAGCGCACCTGGGCATCTATTGCCCTAAGAGCGGCGTAGACCTGATACGAGTCGATGCTAGAGAGTGGGAGATTACAGCGCCTGAAGTAGGTCCTTTGGGCTGAAACTTCATTGCGAATTGTCTTGGGGCTTCGCCTGTGTTCAGTGAGGTATTCGATGTACGCGCATAACTGGGGAACGGAGGGTGTATCATAGTTAAAACCCGTCCTAATAGAAAATACCACATATGAGCGGATGGCGCGATGGCGGTTGGACATCGTGCCGGGTCTAAATGCATGGTCCTGTCGGCGCTGAGCCTTGGCCAAGTAGGCATTAAGGGGGCCTACAAGAAATAGGAAAAGTCAAGGTCAGTTAGGTCTGGTGTGACATATTTCAAGTCATTCTGGCTTACAAGTGCTCCTACTTTATCCTGGAAGTCATTAGAGGTGTTCTTTCTGCTGAGGGCATCCGCTATGACCATGTCCACCCCGGGGATGTGTTTGGGTCTTATATCTATGTCGCACGACGCTGCGTGATACCAGGCCGCCCGGGCGCAGGCCGCCATATAGGGTCGCGAGCCCTGCCGAACCTGTAAGCATAGACCGTTGCCTCGTTGTCACAGTTCAATTGTATGCATGTTCCTGCATAGTGACGGGAAGTGAATGTTCTAACGGCCAAGAGGCAATTTATACACTCCAGCCTGGAGATCGAGTGAGCTTCTCTCATCCTGGAGGAGACTGTGATTGCGTAACACCTTTTCCCGTCGTGTGCACCCATGCCAGCCGGGCACGCGTCAGCCTCAAGTATTCTGTCGACGTTGCTGCGCTTTATGATGGCCTTTCCATTTGTGTTCACCATGAAGTCCAAGAACCATTTGAGGTCTGCCTTGACCCCGTCGGCTACTGGTATCCTTTCTCCAGCAGCTTCCCTGAGGGCGTCCAATAAACGCGCCATGAAGAGCCTTGCCGGGGATATGGCTTTAGAGAGGTGGTTAATAACCCCTATGAGGCGTTGCATGTGCTTTGTGGTGAGGCATGCGCTGTTGTATGCCTCTTGTATGACCTGATGTATCTCGCGCAACTTTTGTGGTGGGATGCTAACGGTATTATCAGGGAGGTCGAATAGAATGCCAAGCCATACGATTTTTCTGGTTGGGGGGCACAGCTTGTCCATTGCCACTGGAAGGCCCAGGTCGTTGAGGAGAGCTAGGGCCTGACGATGGGCCCGATGAGCCGCGGGATAGTCGCATGAGACTAGGAGGAGGTCGTCTAGATATATGATGGCTGTTATGCCATCTTTCTCAAGGGCCCTCTGTATGAAGCGGGCTATGTTCTGCATGTAGAGGCTACTGAGGCGTGCGCCGAATGGAATGGCCGTGTCCACATAGTATTGGCTGTTAAATACTATTCCCAGCAGCGGCCAGTCTGCTGGGCATGTACGGAAGTTCCGGTAGGCTCTGCTTATGTCAATTGATGATAGAATAGCGTTGTCAATGCCATAGCTGCGTATCACATCCAATGCAGTGTTAGTGGTCGGGAGGTTGTGTTCCACCAATACGCCATTTATTGTGTTTTTGGTTATGTCAGCATTTATTCCCCCTTCGGGGAAAGAGAGGTCCACTATAATTCTCCTCTCATTGGGGTTGGCTTTGGGGCAAGACATGATAGGGCTGGTATGGAACCAGGGCGTGAATGGGGGGTCCGGGAATGGACCCAGTAGAGCCCCCTCTGCTATCTCTTTGAGGATGTATCTTTCGACATGTTCAGGAAACTGGAGGGCTGATGTATGATTTGTAGTCTGAGAATTATCGGAGTATCTGGGGCCCCCAGTATACTGGAGGGGGTAACCGTATCTAATGCCCTCGAGGACGAGGTGGTCATCTGGGTGGCCCGTGGCTATAGGCTCCCACTCCGCCAGTCGTAGGGCCGATATAACTGGTACTTTCGCCCCTAAATGGTTGCAGGTCTTGGCCGCCACAGTAGCCTCATATATGCGTACATATTCAGCTGGGACCTTATAGGAAATGTATGGCCTGGGGTACCATTGGGTGCCCTGCGTTACGGTTGTTATGTGCGTGTCATTATCACAGTACGTGAGGGTGTTATAGTTTGTCTCAGGGCTGCACTCACAGTCGTCGATGGGGCGGGCTGATGTAGACGGGGCAGCGCCGCTGGAGGAAGGCGTGGGCACTGTCGAACTGGGTGATGTGCGAACCTCATCCGCCCGCTCTGCATCGTGGGGGGGTGTCATCTTGAGATGGCGCCTCCTCTTCCGCTCGCCAGGCGTCGTGCCGGGGGCGGGGTACGTCCTTCGGAGCGCTGCCCGTGTTTTGGTGGGCGGCTGCCTACTCTTCCGCTCGCCAGGCGTCGTGCCGGGGGCGGGGTACGTCCTTCGGAGCGCTGCCCGTTTTTTGGTGGGCGGCTGCCTCCTCTTCCGCTCGCCAGGCGTCGTGCCGGGGGCGGGGTACGTCCCTCGTGGGGCCGCCCATGGGTTGGTGGGCGGTTGTCTCCTCTTTCGCTCGCCAGGCGTCGTGCCGGGGACGGGGTTCTCCCTGGGCGGGTAGGCCATACTGCCTGGTGCGGGCATCTCCTCATCCACTCGCCTAGCATCATGCTGGGGGTGGGGTACCTGCTGCCCTCTCCTGCCCGTGTTCTCAAGGGCAGACGTCTCCTCATCCACTCGCCTAGCGTCGTGCTGGGGGTGGGGTACCTGCTGCATCCTGCTGCCCGTGTACTCGGGGGCAGATGTCTCCTCATCCACTCGCCTAGCGTCGTGCTGGGGGTGGGGTACCTGCTGCATTCTCCTGCCCGTGTGCTCAGGGGCAGGCGTCTCCTCAGCCGCTCGGCTAGCGTCGTGCTGGGGGCGGGGTTCTTCTCGGGTGGCGAGGTCCACCTCAGGAGCTGCGGATACCACAGCCTCTTCCTCGTCCCTTTCCTTAGCGTCGTGCCGGGGGCGGGGCTCACCGCGGGCCTGTGTCCATATGTGCGAGCCGTCGTGGATCTCCTCATCCGCACACCAAGTGTCGTACTGGGGGCGGGGTTCTATCTGTCTGGTGGGGGCCTGGGAGCCCGAGTATTGCGTACCTTCATCCGTCATCCTATTGTCACACAGGTGGCGGGATTCATCTCCAGAGCTGATGCCCCCCGGGCTAGCCGGGGGTGACGCTCTGTGTCCGTATGGTCTAGTGCCGGCCGAGGCCGGCCGTGGCCATGTGGGCCAAGTGCCGGGCACTAGGTCAACACACTCAGCGTGAGTGTCAATTGTCCGTGGGCGTTCTTGTGGTCGGGGGTCGCGGGGGGGAACTATTCTTGGCCGAGGGGAGGGGGGTTCAGGCAGCCCGCCCACCGGCACTACTGGTTTTTTGACGAGTCAAAGTTACGTGCGCGGTTATCGAGCTGGTCGCGGCTGTCATAGCTGTGAGGGCGGGCAAACCTCCCCCCATCTCTCGCAGGCAGCTTTTCATCCCTATACCTGTTTTGACGTGGTTTGTACTGACTGAGGTACTCCTTCCTCCCGCAGATGGGCACCGGGTGGGAGCACTCCTTTAGGTTTGAGGCGTACCAACATACCACGCATCTGTGACGCTTCATGCCATCACCGTCATCGTGCTTATCTTCCCTGTCACATTTGCCTTCATTGAATGGGAGGCACGGGCGGGCCGCCCTCTTTCCTTGTTGCTTGACCTCCCTCGGGTATCTGAATTTGAGGTCGCATATCTCCTCGCGGTCGTCCCATGCGAATTCCCCTCTCTCGACCGCATCAAAGCATCTACTGGAGAAAGCCCTGACCGTTTCCCATGTATAGATCGTGGCGTCCTGGGTCACAGCAGCGAAGTGCGACATAATTTGGGACCTGGTTTCGCGGGGAGTGTCCTTATCTAAGAGTAAGTTAGCCATCCCAAGAACATATTCATGGTAGGATAGTTCATCATATGCCTGTCTCTCTTTCACCTCCAACAGCGTATCCCTGTCTAAATACATGTATGGGCGGGGATATGTATGGGTCCTACTCTTATTGGCTTTCTTTTTAGATGTAATTGGCTAACCCGTCGCGACACCCATGTCGAACCTTGCTTTTGCTATGGCCGTGCCTGCCGCTGCTTTTTCTGCCGCCGTTGCCCTGGCCAATAGGTCTGGTGTTGCCGGGGTAGATTCATCGTCCTCTGATGCTGACGTATCGCCGTCGCGAGGAAACGTAAATTTTTTCACAATGGCGGGCCTCTTTGTCCTTATGACCTTTTGGCAGGAATGGGGGGTCTTGAAGCCGCCATCTTGTTCCTCGTGCGGGTCCTCTTCGTCCTCGGGGCTAAGCAGGGCCACGCACAGCTTATCCAGCTTTTTTCCTATTTCGGCGATCTTTACTGCATTCTCGTTGGCCTTCTTGAGGGCCACCGACTGTTTCTTAGCCGGCATTTTGTTTCCTTTTGACGGATCGCGCTGGTCCGCCGACTCATCCTGGCTCTCGGTATCTTTTGTTGCGCTCGACCGTAGTTCCATACCCGGGGCTGGCAGTACCATAATCACAAGCAGTATCAACTTCACGTAGATATACATACAGTCTGTTCCGTGGTGCCAGGTGATAACCTCCGGGTTCCTTTTGGCCTAGCTCCTAGCCTTGTCGCTGCCCGTATCCTCCCGATCAGTCCGGAGAGTCTGGTGAGCGCAGGAAGAGTGACCAGCAGTAGTTCTGGAAGGTGGTGGGTGTATAGAACTAGGTCAGCGCTTACCTTATATGGTCATAGTGACCTATATAGGTCAGAGGGCATAGGTTTACTTGCAGTCCCAAATGACCAGGAATGTTGTATATGAATTACATTCCTCCCAAATGTCTCTCAAATGGGAAAAAACTACTGGTTGAATTTACAAAATATGCGTAAAATGCGCGGAAACTAGTGATGCGGGAAAGCTGGTTCCTCTAACAGTTATCTGAGAAAAAATAATTTCATAAGGATTCGACCACTTTTAAATATGATGAGCATGTAAATGCATGTTTTTTGCTTTTAGAGTAAATACAAATTTGCAAACCAATATGAAAAGCTCAAATTTAGTAAACAATAACCTCCCAATGTATTTCAGAGGAAAATATTAGGTTTGAGATGACTTTAGAAAAAAAGTCGTTCAAAAAATGCATTAGATGCGCAGAAACTAGTGATGCGCGGAAACTCTAAGGAAAACTAACCGCGGTTGACAGTATGACCCTGAATAATCAGCCTAATTTTTTTCGACACCCACCTCGTATTTAGGGTCATACTGTCAAACCTCTGTATGTTTTCCCATAGAATTTCATGAACAGGCAGTTCTATTCCCACCTCCACAAAGCACTTCACCTCAACTCCTCCGTGACTCTATGGGTAGTGTGATGAATTTATAGGAATCAATCATGATTTTAGTACTTAAGGTTCTTAAGGGCCAAATTATAAATGATAAGTCGAATAGGTGTTATAGAATAGAGTTATGACAAAATAGAATGTTAACATAGAAATGTTATCACAAAGTGTACGAACATATATTGTACAAAATTATGAGTTGTAAGAAATTACTCTGTACAAATAACATGAGTTGTATGAAATGTACGAGAGTCGAAATGTAATGAAAGCAGAAATGTACGAGAAGTTAAGTGACCAGAAATGACCCCGGCAAAGGTCAAAATGACCATGTGATGTTGATTAGCCAATCAGAGGTCAGTTGTGACTATATAAAGAGTGTTGTCTGACAAGAATAAACAGTTCAATCTTGGGACTCACTGTGTTCGCACCTCCTTTCTTCTTTGGAATGGACCACAAGAGGACTTAGAAGACTAGGGCAGCTAGAGATAAGGGTCCAAGAAGTAGGATTAGTCCGGCGTAAAAAGGCAACAAGAAAATGGGTATGAGCCGATTGAGGACATGAGTTAAGGCGAGAATTGATAATAGGGACAAGATCGTGGGCGATCGGCCTACACGCTACCACCCTTTTATTTTTTTTGGTGTCATCCCCATCTTGTGTCTAGAATGGTTGGTTACATAAGACTGTGTAGGCCACTGGCCACTCATCTTGAAGTAGCACTCTGCCTTTGGCATAACTGGATGCATCGTACTGGATTTTTACTGGCTTCTTGACTCCTGCATCATCAAATAATTTGTCATCTTCGACCAACAGTGCAACATATGTCAGGAAAGTCTCATCTGTTGACTCGTATCGAAAGATGGGTGCTACAACTACAGGGCTATGACTACATGACGGTGAACCGTCCAGGTAAGGCAAATATCGGGGATGCCCTGTCCCGTCTTAATCAGACCAGACCGAGGGACATGAGTAGAGATGTGGTCGATTTCGTTGGGATGGTCACAGAGGAGAGTATGCCTGTAGCTCTCTCTGCACGACAAGTGGAACTGGAGTCGGAGAAGGACCCCGAGCTTGTAAGTGTGAGGCAGTATATAGGTTTTACGCTTAGCACATGAAGGGCACCAGGGTATCGTGAAGACGAAAAATCACCTGAGGACCAAGGTATGGTGGCCCAAAATGGACAGAGCGGCTAAAAAGATGTGTAGGTCATGCCATGGATGTTAGGTGATAAGCGAGTTTAGCTCACCCGAGCCAATGCAGGAAGTGGAACCACCGACAGCACCGTGGCAGGACATAGTGGTCGACCTGATGGGACCGTTATCAATAGGCAAAAGTTTACTGGTGATCGTGGACAACTACAGCTACGAAGGTGTTCTGACCGGTGTTCACCCATTACGGCTATCCGTTCAGCCTGAAGTCGGATAATGTCCCATAGGTATCACAGACCATTATGGCCACAGGCAAACGGCGAGGTCGAAAGGCAGAAGAGGACTCTGCTAAAGGCGCTGAAAGTAGCGCAGGTAGTAGGGAAGAGATGGCAGGATGAGCTACTGAAATTTCTACTGGCCTACCATAGTACACCACAGGCGAGTACAGGGGCAACACCATCATTCCTGATGTTTGGGAGGGAAATTCGAACAAAACTCACAGAGCTGAGGCATGGTAAAGTTGGCTCTAAAGAGGAATTCCGCTATAGGGACTGGAAGAACAAAATGTCCCAAAAGTTAAACGCTGACAAAAAGTGTGGAGCAAAGGAGAGCTCAATCACACCAGGAAATCAGTCGCTGCTTAAAAACACAGAAACAACAGGAAAGCTAGCACCCAATTTCGAATGTGAGCTGTACACGGTGACTAGCAGGGAAGGTCACGCGATTACTATACAATCCAAGCACATTCATCAAGCCTCATTCATCAAGCCCTATCAGATGGTTGAGGAACCAGCACAGGCACCTGACGTGCCGGATCCAGGAGGCAGTGATCCACCTACCACCCTGCGTAGAGTAGCCACAAAAACTCCACCACGGTGTAGTAGACCAGCAATGCTGGAATCCACCAGACCATCGCGTGCGACCAAAATGCCATCTAAGTACAGCAACTATGTGCTAAAGTAAAGTGTGTGTGTGTTTGAAAATTATGGACGGTGAAAAATATGGATGGTAAAATATCATGATTGATTTCTGTTCTGAGAAAGAAAGGGAATGTAGTGTAGTGAGGCGGGAAACGCTTGCCGGGTAACTTTCTGGTGCAATCATTACTGAAACACCGGGGTAGCGATAATGGTGGTCCCCGCAAACAGGCGTGGTTTTGTTAACACCCTGAAGATTAATATAGAATTAACAAATAATCCTGGCTTTGTTTATACTGAATCTAGATCTGACTAGGACAAGATGACTGTGACTTGGACTCAATACTATTCTCTGACTGCTCCCCCCACCCCCACCCAGCCTCGCTCATGTACCAGAATAGATTCTGTTGAAAGTAACCCCCAGGTTGGTTGACAAAATTGATGAGTATGTCTGCTCTGATCACTCTTTAATCAGTTTTTGAGAGGCTACCAGTATGTTATGCAAATGTTACTTAATTGAGCGGAGGTCAAATTCTACTTTTTGGTTAAGTTCATTTGAAATCATAAAGTTTACCTCTTAGATATAATAAGATGAGGAAGTCTACTGAATAAGTGAACCTCCAATGAAAACAAACCTTTCATGGTTACGAAGAAGTACTTGTCCATTATGGCGGACAGACGTATCTAGAGTTACATTGTGTTGTCAGCTGGTCATGTGACAGGAAGCATACACAGAATACATGAATGGTATGTATTTGGATAGTGGAAATAGAGCTCAATATAAGGACGATTGCGCCATTATAGAAGGAGTATTGAGTTTGTTTTAACCTCTTCACAGTGAAAGTTATACCCATATGGGCCTCAAAAATGCAAATAAAATCATAGGTCACCATGGAATCTTTTCAGCTATCATACTTTAATCATATGATGATCATTCAAAAATCAGCATGACAAAATAGATGATGAAATTTGCCTTTATCTGCTAATCATTTTGATAGAAACAATATGATAACCATTTTTGTGTTTAGTGACTGTGCTCATGTGTTCTCAAATGAGAAAAAAAGCATTTTGTGAATCATTTGATATGTACTTGAAAGTATGAAAAATATATCAAAAATCAAAAATAAGGTTACACATAAAGAATTGAAAATTTGTCTGAAAGCTTAGATCACATGTATACAGATACCATATCCAGCAAAAGAAATAGGGAGTCATCATACTAATTCAGCCAGCAAAGATGAATACCCATTTTAAAACCTAAAAATATTACTAAGAAGATGTATATAGTTGACTATACTTTGCATGTTCAAACTGTTAGAATATAAAATATGCAATGAGGAATTCTACAGGAGACTCTTAAACCTTAATATCTTGATATTAAATTATGAATGAATGATGGGACCTTCAAATATGAATTGCCAAATTGGGGAAAACAACCTGTACTGTTATAATGGTATGGCCTAAGGAACTGTTAGACCAAGTGTCCCAGCATAACAGGACGGTTCTAGGTTCTAATACCCCCTGGACATATACCCCCCCCCCCCCCCCCCGAAATTATCTGGTCGGGGCTAACACAGGAGAACAACCCATTGTACTGACGTGGGTGGCCAGTCCATGTTTGGGCAATAAGGCGTGAGCTTTAGACACCCACGCATAAGCCGTGTTTCACTTTGTTAATGGTGAAATAGGGGAGGAGTCATGTTGTGACGTACCACTCTAAAAGAGCGGGTTCCGCTCTTAGTCAGTCAGAGTTCGCTGTAACGCTGTGTGAGTAACATCCAGGGAAGGTTGGAACTTTAACCTGCAGTCTTGGTTCTGGAGAGAGGCGTGGAAATCATGTAAGAGCGCGGGAACGTTGACTGAATGTGTTTGAGGGGATTGTTACCTCGGGACTGATCATGGTCAATCGAGTTCTTGTCACAAAACGACTATACACTGGATAATAAACAAACAATATCCTTTCACGCGAGTGTTCCCGTCTTACATGATGTGGGAACTAAGTACAACTTTACGCACCCTATAAATAACGGATAATTAACCTCTATAGTTCACCATCCTGTAATAAAGGCACAGCCTGATAGCATTTTACACTTTTTAAACTAATAAAACACATATTTTCTTTATGATATTCAAACTAATCATTATCGATTATCTATTTCCATACAATTTCATATTTTGTCACTTTACCATGATAATACATTGCATCCTAATATGATTTAAAACAGGACGTCTTGAAATAACAGGACGTGTTGATTTTCTATCGGTAGCCCCAACCTGCTTAACCCAGCATCGCATCGTAAAATGATAATAGCGTCAAGTATAAACAAACTAGTTTCTCTACACTGATATTGCAATATCTAGAATAAATATTTCAGAAAATTTGCCTTGAGAATTATCAAAATGATCACCAGATGAGTGACTAGTACTGTCATTGGTTTTTAGCGTTAATGCCACCTTGGAATCAGACATCTTATCATCTTCAGTTCGCATCCTTTAACCCTTTCCAGACCGTGGAGAAGCCGATTTTTACATGTTTTGCAAGACTATGTGAAAAAATAATGCATTTAAAGCCTGTTTTCCGCAATAAATTGCAGCATGTTATATATCAATTGAAAGCTTGTAGCCTCAGGATTCCAAATCCATTATTGGAATTATGAAATTATATTTTCCTGGTCACGTGACCAGGATCATGTGACCTGACAAAATTTAGAAAATGTGAACATATTTTTCAAATTTTTCAGAAAATCAGGCAAAAAAGGGTTAAATATTGATTTTCTTAGTAAGTTTTGAATTGAGAAAATAAAAGTATATGGTACATGGAAGAAATGATATATGTTTTCCCACATAGGTACAGCCAATTTATAAATAATTGTCAATGACGGAACCTTGGCAGTGCGTGAAAATGTGTCAAAAATTATGAATTTTCTTTATTTTTTACAATTAAGGGCAATAAAACATTAATAATTTGAAAAATAAGGATGTATGAATTATTTTCAAAAGGGAATTCATTAACAAATAGGTCTTAGCTAATCACAAACCTATTTTGAATTGGTAAAAGTTTATTTTTCTGAAGGAATCTGTATGAAATTTATAGTTATACTGAATGTGGTGCTTAACATTAAATGACCAGCGACCTTTGACCTTTTCAGGGAAATTATGCATAAGTAATGGTACATTGCTGCCATATTTTGTGATCTACAGTTGAAAAATTTCAACAATAGAGGATATCATGTAATTAAAGTATGAAAACAGTATTCTTTCTGGCTGGGATAGATATAAAATATTTTTATTTTTATATATTTTAAAGGAAAAATAGAAAATAATTAATGAAAAACATAAGGTTTCAAATTTTGGGGTTATTTTCTGAAAACCAGAAAACCCCAATCTATGCATAATCAGGGTGTGTGAAAAATATTTTTTTATCATTATTTGGATAAATAAAATTATAAGGTTTCATATTGTGGTTTGTCACCTGAGCAACCAATAAGGCTGAAAAAAGTGAAAGAATTCATTAAAAATCAAAAGTAGGGTGAGGAAAACCATTTATGGTACATATATGTACCAAATTTGCATTTACGGTCTGGAAAGGGTTAAGGTAGACTGGCCTCAAAAATGATAGCCACTCACTTATGAGAGGGTAGTAATTTATTACTTCTCTTTGTCAAATCAATACAACGCAATGTATAAAACTAATACAAGTACAAAGCAATGATTGTTCCATGCAGTTCATAAGCTCCAGAATGTCAACAATAATGTCAAATGTGAACTATTTTCTTAAAGCGTAATAAAATACTTGTGAATACTCTGGAAAATGTTACCGACCGAGTTACCAGAGATATTGTATAACCTCTCCATCAGGACAAAATTTCTAACATTAACATTGTACTCTAATGTGATCAAACTATTTTTCTCAAATTACTTCTTACCTCAGTCATGATTTGAATTCACCCCAAGTTTCACCGTTAAAAACATTATTATAATATGTTAAACAGGCTGAGTATCAATATATTAGTTCAAAGTTTTAGGTTTTATTGAAACAATAAAGCAATATATTATTTTTGTACAGTCACAGTAGCCTCAATACATCTACATGTAGCCAAAGAAAGTGGTTAGGACAACCCAATAGTTATATGATTTTGTATATCTAACTGACATTGATTTTGACATTGTAAGGTTCCCCATTATAGGAGGTCTTCGGTACACTGTAAACAGCACCAGTCTGGCCTGTGGGCAGAGGATTACCAGGCCTCTGCTGATGGGCCCACTTGTAGGGAGTTGCCATCGGCCCTGAGTCACAGGGGGGTGTCTTGACCATGGGCCCAGCGCTCCAGGCCTTCCACCTGGGGGACGCTGTAGGTAGGGAAAAAGAAACTATGAGAACAACATATATATAGAGAGATGGGAATTAGTCTTTTATGTGTTTACAGAATTTTGTTGATGATAAGAAAACGGACAACATTCCTACCATGTTCATAATAATGCTATTTTATTCATGTTTTCATACATTATTTACTTATTTCCTGTAAAACTGACCTTATATAAACACATCATATGACATAAAATAGATAAAGGAAATTCAAGTTAGAAAGTCAAATTACTCATAAAGAATTCAGTGCCAAACATTCTAGCTGTAAATAATTTACCCTTTTTTGGTCATTTTTTTTGCATTACTTGGTTCAATTACCTCAAATATCCCCCCCCCCCCCCAAAAAAAAAAAAAAAAGGAAAGGAAAGGAAAGGGGAAAAAAAAGTGCTAACTTTACTAGTGTCAATCAAACAAAATTTAATGTAGGATGCATTGCTTACTCTAACTCTAGCTTACTTTAGGCGCTGATTTTGTGAAAGTCACTAAGGCAAAACTACAGACTCAGTGAAAAATAAAATTATAAAACACTTAAGAGGCAGCGTTGTTTGTTTTAAGCCATACTTTATTCCACTAATTTTTTTTGTCATTCCAGACTTAAAGTCCTTTATTTATCTGAATGTACCATTAACTTAGGGACCTTCCATTAAGTATGTACGCACCAAGGGGGATGGGGGGCTGATATATTTTTTTTAATTTGCGTATGTTTCTGTACAAATCCAATGCGTATTTTAAGTCAAGGGGGTGGGGGGAATCGAAAATTTGATCAATTTTGCGTACGTACTAAAAGAAGGCCCCTTAATCATTCCGAACTTAAACTGTTAATGGAGTCTGTTAATTTCAGAGATGGGAATACGCCCATTTTCCACTACCCTATTTTTTCACCGCAATTAATTTTGTTATTTACTAATTCCAAATGTCATCTCGTTATGTACATGCTAAGTCTACATATATTAAAGTGCATCATAATGTTACAAGTAACATCAAAAGGTGTTCAAACATTATCAGTCTGTAAAGAATCAACGTATAGTGGAACCTGTACTACAAGAAATGAGAAATGTCAGATAAGTAATAAAACAACTGTACCTTTTCCACCTGGACAGAGGCAGCATACAATGAGCATGCCAAGGATAGCACCTGTCACTGCACAAAATATAGCGATAAGAACGACAAGCCCTGAACCGAGACCTTTAACTGAAAAATAAGTAAATTGGTAGAGTGGTAACATGATGAAACCTTTGCATATCATACAGTTTTGTTTTACTTACAATCTTAAACAGCCCATTAGAATAATAATGTTTATAATTCATAGAGTATGTTTATGACAAGTCTTTATTAAATCCCTTTCAATAAATGCTGAGGGTTCATTCATTATTGAAACAGACAGATAATATGGGCATGAGATCAATTATGATTTGGAAATCTAAGAGGGATCGTTGGGGTTTCTGGAGGCCCGATGTGGAGTAGAAATTCCAGACCATTCAAAAGATATGCATCCATTTGGCTATACAAGTTATCTCAGCTTCCAGAATTGGATTTCAATGGACATAGCTGACCTTGCCCGAAAGAGAGTTGTTGTTTGTACTAGTAAAACCGAATTCTATATGAAATCCTAAACCCTTTCTTATAAACAATCCTAATACATGTCTTTCCATTATGGTAATATTATAATTATTGCAATTTTAATGGTTGCCACTGCATGATGTACCTGGTGGACAGTCCGTGGAGGAAAGTGTAGTCCTAGGGAGTGGTGGAAACGATGGTACAACCGTGAAGCGTGGTATGAACGGTGTTGGACGAAATGATGGACGAAATCGTCTGGTCGTGAGGCGTGGTAGAAATGGTGTTATAAATCGGGTCGCTGCAATGAGTTGAGAATAGATTCAAGTAGGCTTGATACTAAGAGGAATAGTCGCAATGATTAGGAGTAATTATGAAAATGGATATACCGCAAAGTCCGAAGCCCCAAAACCAAAGACTGGTTTTTAAGGGAACAAATACAGTACAAAACTCTATTTTTCCTACAATATAATCAATGATTATAATGTTTTAACTATATTTGATAGAAAGTCAAAGATCGTGGATATATATACATACATACAAATATGCATGACATTTTTAATCATGTTCATAATATCTATTGAAAACATGTAGAGATATCTTTATGTTTTCTATCAGCATCCTATTGGGCAGGACAGGTGCATAATTCACTACCATGTAACTGTCTCCTACATCACTGTGGATACTACATAATTTTGAAGCTTCCCTTGTCATTTTATATACGAATTGAGGGTGGAGTAGACCTCCAAAAAGTCCCGTGACTCATATCTTAAATACACAGCTCTTTCTGAAGAACAAAATTGCCATGGTTACCAAGGAAAATGATAAGGAATTCGTTTCCAAACCCAGGACAATCGATTTTACATTGATATGCAGCTTTCCATCAAGTGGTGGCCTTAAATGCCTTTGCTTTAAGCACCCTTAGCACTTCCGTATATTCTGGGGCTAAATCCATGATATATACACCTCCCCCTACCTTATCCCGACTTCAGGATAAATCTACATAGCTACGGAAGTTTTTGTGTGCTAACGAAAACTGTATAGGAGTTTGAGCCTCCCATAAACTCCAGTTTCATCATGAAAATCTCATAAATCACGCCCAACCTCGCGTAGATGCACCCCAACTTCTTGTAAATGAACCCCAAACTCTCATAAATCCACCCAACTCACGTAAGCAAAAAAAAAACTCAAGTAGCTATGATGATGAAAAAGGTGATTGTAACTTTATAAAACGCAAAACTCATGTAGCAACCCAGAGGGTGACAGGACACTTACCCCCCGGACACTTACCCCCTAGGACACTTACCCCCTGGACACTTACCCCCCGGACACTTACCCCCCGGACACTTACCCCCTGGACACATACCCCCTAGGACACTTACCCCCTAGGACACTTACCCCCTGGACACTTACCCCCTGGACACTTACCCCCTAGGACACTTACCCCCTAGGACACTTACCCCCCAACCTTGGAAAACTTGCTCTAATGATGTTTTGAAAGGGTGTCTTCAAATGGAAGTCCATTAATCCCCTCATGTTTACTTTAGGCCAGGCAACCGGCGGCCCTCCCCTGGGAGGGGGCTCTCGAGGGTGAGGTGAAACAGTCACATGTTGAATTTAAGTATTATATATCAGAAGAGAGGGATATATATCTAGTTTACTCCCCTTTATTAAAAACTGTGGAAAATAGTGACTAGGAATAGGGACGAGTTAGCCTTTTAGGTATGAATCCTAAAGAACTATCAGAAGAGAGGGATATATATTTAGTTTACTCCTCATTATTAAAAACTGTGGAATATAGTGACTAGGAACAGGATATATATTTGTTTACTCCCCATTATTAAAAATTGTAGAAGTGGGGCCCAGCGGGACCCACCCCTTATGAGCCCAGTTAGGACCAGGGCCGATGACCGGCACCTAAAACAACAGGGATTCAAATTAGCTTGACATCCAAATGGGTGGCACGTGTTTTGACACTTCCCCATCCACTAACTGTTGAGTAGGGATGAGTAGCCTTTTAGGTTTGAATCCGAGACATCTATTAGAAAAGAGGGATATTTATTTAGTTAACTTTCCATTAGAAAGACTAAGTTCTTACCACATAATTTCCTCTACATTATATGCCAATGTTGGGGGGTAAGTGTCCTAGGGGGTAAGTGTCCTAGGGGGTAAGTGTCCAGGGGGTAAGTGTCCAGGGGGTAAGTGTCCTAGGGGGTAAGTGTCCTAGGGGGTAAGAGTCCTAGGGGGTAAGTGTCCTAGGGGGTAAGTGTCCGGGGGGTATGTGTCCAGGGGGTATGTGTCCGGGGGGTAAGTGTCCGGGGGGTATATGTCCTAGAACCGAGGTTTGTTATGAAACAGGCCCACAGTATGAAGTTATCGAAAACTTACGTTGCGAGGGGGGTCTGCAACTGTTGATGAAGGTGAAAACACCTGGACAGGATTGATCCGGATCGCTGGTTTCTGCGCGATAAAAATATATTTGGCAAGGGTTTGATGCTGCGGCAGAATTCCATGCGAAGGCTGTGCAGAAGCGGGAGAGGCACCGGTTTTGGCACTCGGACGAACTGGTAAAAGGAGTCCCGTCAGGACGAGTTTCATGAACGCCACCATCGGAATAGCAAAGGTTTACCCTGACATCATCAAACCTTGCACAGTAACCCGGAAATGGTGAGGTCTGGCCAGTCACTGCAGATAAGAATAGGATACTACATTACTTTAACATGATAGTAGTCTACTAGGTATTTATATAAAATCAAAGTTAGATTATTTGACACGCCAACTTGATGTTGGCACATGTTAGTATAATATTATCAGGTTACTATAACAACTACTATTTATATGTAATATATGTATATGAAATCTGTATTATGTTGAAAGAAAAAGTACTTCGCGACGTTATCCCCTATAAAATCCAAGTTACTATTTTGAACTTCACATTTAGCTGTCTTAGTTTCTTTTACGTGAAAGCGTAGTTCTTTTTTTTCATTTGTTGTAAAAAGCGCAACTTAAGTCATTTCTTAATCTAGATTTTCTCGATTTCAATCAATTCTTTGGAAACTCAGTGAGTGCTTAGGGGCTGTCCTTGGATGACTGCATGCAGCAGGGAGGAAGGAATGGGGGTTCATGTTTGTATGACCAAACATGACAAGCGGGCAGGGGGGTCATGTAGTGCATGGCATCATATTAAAACAATCAATTTCAAGAACTTCAGAGAAAATCAGGTCGGGATATTGAATGCTAAAGGTTCTATTTTCAGTTATTTTCAGCTGGGGCCCTGGGCCCCTGTTATGTCCACCCTTGTTTATGCTGTTCCTGCAATTTAGATGGGGGGGTTTGTCCGCTCTGCATGATGTCATGTCTAGAGGAGGTCAAGGGTTGCACGACAAAGCATACCAAGGAGGGGAGGGGAGGGGGGGGTCAAAAATGGCCATAAATACTATGACGTCATGTAATGCTTTCTAAAGAAGTGATTGATTCAATCCAAAAGTTTTCTCACATTAAGAGAGATAAAGGAACATGTTGTAATATGTCCATGTTCCTCCGTGGCACCTATTAACTCGGGAACTATTTGGAAATATCTTAATTCAATCACTTTGTTTTAAGCTGATTGTAGCAAAAGGAATTATACTGGTTACTTCTCATTGCCATCTGTCACGACATACAGGGCAAGTGTATCTTTGTGACTTTAGGCAGTACAATCGCATCCAGTGTGTCTACACAAAACGACTTTGGTGAAAATAACCTACCAAAATAAGTTACCAAAACAGTATCCACGCAATGGAAATTACGTCCCTTGGTCTAGATCTGTGAATGTTTGTTCCTGGTACTGAGAGGCATTCAATGTATTTATAGCCCAACTGATTTTATAGTCTAGTTATCTTCTTTATACACGTCAGCTTCGTGCCAAAAACGACCTATCCCAGAAGGTGGTATACTCAGAAGGTAATATACTCAAACAGAAAAAAACAAGGAAGGATTGACATGGGCCCCTTTCAAATTCTTTGTTCTCGTATCGCCAGAACCTTCCATAATATTTAGGCAAGGACCCATAGGGATCTAATTTATAATATTCATAAAGAAGTAAGTCTTTCTTTCTATTAAAACAACCGCTCGATGGTTTGATAACCATTTGTCTAGTTTTGGGTGCACTTATGCGGGTTTGAAGGCAATGTTTGTCAAACGGTGTGTAAAGGTTATCTTCTTTGCTTACTTACGAATGATGGTCTCAACTTGGTCTTTAACATTATATATGACGCAATGAATAATTACACTTAGGAGAAGCAGGTTTTCTTTACTTTAAATATAAATACGAGTCACCCTTCGTTTGGCGTTTATCGAAATAAAACATTCCTCTGTTCGTTGAATACCAGTACAGAAATTGCCAGAATATAGGGTGGCTACATTGTCATCATAAGGCTGTATAATGTTAATCAATCCTTTGTTTAAAACAAACATACATTTATGTACTTAATATATGATTTAAAACTCAATGCAACACAATTATCATGTTAATTTATCTCTACGATATAACCCTTACATCGATGGGTGTATACACAGTTCACACTTCTCTTCTGAGACAGGAGAATGCTGACATTACTAAGTACTTAGCCAAACTTCCCCTTAAATCCTTTTTTCTATTTATAGCTATTCATTCTTTCCTATTCTTCTCTCAATACTTTAATTTTCGACTGACATTATTTAAGATAAAATAGTAAAAGACATACCTTTAGTCACCATCAAGAGCAGAGAAATGTAGCTTAATATAAGAGTCGCCATACTGCTGTCCTAAAATGACACCCTCTCCTTGATGCACGACTGCTTATGACCAATCTCACGGTCCAAATAGCAGACTAGATATAAAAAAATGAAGTTGGCCTGAAAGACACTGGCCCTGCTACCAATGTTAAAGTATCTTTCTCACCGTAATGTTTAGGTTACTTCCTTACCAACATTCTATTGAACATCGACTTAATCAAGTGGGCAAATAGGAGACTTGGGTATGTAACTATTTCATAGTTTCCTTTTCCTCCTTAAATTGATAAGCATAAATTTGATGTAACAGCAAATTCACTTAGAAGATGTGCTAAAAATGATTTCCTTCAAAATAATCAGAAAATTTTAGTTTTTTGCTTTTTTATTGAATCGATTCCTGTAGATATTACAAGTTCTTCCATCGACTGTATAACTATACTGATATTTTTACATAACATATCATATTAAAGTAACACAATCAATTATACATACCACCGATATAATATACAATATTCAAAAAATCTAGATGTATCATATAAGTATTTATATGAATATAAATGGGTAGGGGGCACCAGTGTGTGGTACAGTGCCTCCCCCTGTTATTTGCCTATGTCCCTACTGTATACAGGGAGAGAGGGGCCAGTCTATTGTTAGATGCCTGTCGCCCGCCAACCAAGCAACACACATGGAGACTCCTAAGTGGAAAATCGTAAAAAAATATTGGGTTTGGCTGATAATTGCCTGTTTGGTAATGCCAAATTGTGCAGTTTGCCTTACTGCATACCAAGGAGATTCTTGTGTGCGTTGTTCTACCGTCAAAACAGTGTTCTCACGTAGTTCTCCAGCAGGAAAAAACGTGGCGGACATGGCGGACGGCGGTCTCTTCCCTGAAGATGTGAGTGTTCCCAGTCGTGGTTCTCCGGAATATCTTTCGTTACTGGAAGACCGCATTAAGACCCAACGTGAGCGTCTGAAAATGGTCAAGGACGAGAATTTGGTTATGAAGATGGAAAACCAGCTACGGGACATTAATCTTCACATATCACGGGAGGAGCGTGACGACGGGACGCATGGTACCGGTGGCCATGGGACAAAGGGTTCCTCTACGGCCTCACTCCTCATGCAAGGTGGGACTGAGCCCGATGTCAAACGCAGATCTAAGGAGGAGGCAGCTCTTAGTAAGTTCAGACCTTTGTCTTACCTTTCCGAAAATAAAGGGCCGGATCGTACGTCGTACAGAGATTTCATTAGTGGCATGACCCAAGTGTTATCCCACATAATTGGTTGTGGACATGACCCGAAAGGATATGCGTCACATATGAGATTCATTGCATCAAAGGCGGCTACAAATGTGTATCTTACAGAAGCACTCATAAAATATGACATTGCAGTAACCGACAAGGTCTTCACCGAAATGATTAATGACTGGTTACCCGCTGACCCCGAATCGGTAGCGTTATTTTTAGGTGTGGACGCTACGTACGCCATTCAGGGCAAGTCACGGTGGGGAACGGGTCGTGGACGAGGCGCGTTCGGGAACACATCAGGTAACGATTTGTCTTCTTGGCCAAGGGATGTGTGCTGGCTGTATAATAGCCGCCAGTGCAATTTGGAGAACTGCAGCCGGCACCACATCTGTGCAAAATGCAGATCCAAAGACCATGTCGCTAGGGAATGTTCCCAAAATGTCAAATCGGGTAGCCAGATGGATAGTTCCCGAACGCCCCCACCTAAACCTGCTGCAAAATGAAATATTGCTAATATCCCTAATGCTTGTGAATCAGCTGTTGTCACAGAAAAGAATTTCTCGAGGCTTATTGATGAATGCTACAATATCACTGATTGGCATAATATCGAAGGAATATTATCTCAAATGAAACCAGCTGCTTGGTTGAATATTCTACATTGTCAGGAAATCTGGGATCCAGATAGCCATTTCATATTGGATGGCATGTTACATGGTTTTCGCGTGATAGATAATAATGCATCTATCGAGAGTTATCATAGGGAAAATTATTGCTCTGCGCTGGATCATTATGATCAGATGTCGGCTCTTATTTCTCAGGAGATATCATCTCAGAAATTACATATCACGGAAATTAAACCGCATTGTATTCATTCTCTTGGAGCTATATTAAAACCTACAGGCAAAATTCGTCCTATTACAGACTGTCGCCAGCCATATAAATCATCAGTGAACAGTTACATGGATGAGGTTTGCTCTAAGTTCTCGTACAAAACTATTGATGATGTGGTGCGATCTGTCTCACCTAATGCTTATATGTGTACTGTTGATATTGAATCTGCTTATAGATCGATTGCAATTCATCCCGAGGACAGGAAATTCTTTGGACTGGTATGGGATTTCAATGATGGTCGTGGAAATCAATATATAACTGACAATTTCTTGTGTTTTGGTGGGAAAACAGCCCCATTTTTGTTTAACCGGATTACAGATTCCATTTCAAGATACATGGTTAATATGGGCTTTAAATGCTTTAATTATTTAGATGATTTCATCATTGTAGCTGATGATCTAAATTCATGCTTGGACGGACAGCGCCTTCTCTTAAACACCCTGAGAGACTTGGGCTTTTATATTTCCTGGTCAAAGTTATCATACCCTAGTACTGATTGCCGTTATTTGGGTGTTAATATTAATTCTATCGCTCGGAAAATATATTTGCCTGATGACAAACTGCTTAAGTTACATTCAGAATTGCTTTTCTGGAAAAATCGTAAATATTCTACTAAATTCCAGATGCAGCGGCTATGTGGAACTTTGAATTACTGTTGCAAAGTGGTACGCGGAGGTCGTGTATTCATGCACAATATTATTAATCTTCTGAGACTGTTCAATTACAGGAGACAGATTACATTGCAGAAGTCTTTCTTCAGGGATCTTCAGTGGTGGCAGGAATTCTCAGCTTATTTCAATGGCGAGGCTGATATTATTGATGTTTGTAGTAACAGCTGTGAAATATCTACAGATGCTTCTCTCACTGGTTTAGCTGGCGTTTCAAGTTGGGACCATTTTACAAGTGCTATTTGTCCTTCTGCTGATTCAGACCTTCATGTACAAGAAATTAATAACTATGATTATCTTACGCATATTCCATCTGATCACATGAATAATATCAATGTGCTGGAATTAATAGCAGTCTATTTATCTACTCATCGTTGGAAATCTCAATGGAACAATTGTCGCATTATTCTTAATTGTGACAACCAAGCTGTATGTTATATGCTATGTCGTGATCGATCTTCAAATGACTTTGCTGCTCAACTTTTGCAACGAATTTTCTGGAACTGTGTTTCAGGAAATAATTATATTTCTCCACAATATATTGCTTCTCGCTTTAATGTAACAGCAGATTATTTATCGCGCATTTATATGTTTTAAATTACAGCAAAACTGGACTCCAAAGTGGACTCCAAAGTGGACGTAGTCAAGTCCGAAGCGTTTGCCCTATCAACTCGTCGTACTAGATCAGCCCAATGGAACAAATACCTTGCCTTCTGCAGCGAATATAAACTGCAAGCTGCTCCTATCAAGCCTGAAACTGTATGTAGGTTTTTGGTATATTTAGGTGAATCGTTGAAATATTCAACCATCAACAATTACTTATCAGCCCTTAATTCTATGGCTAAATTATCAGAAGGCTACACAGACTTACGTCAGGATTATGGTGTAATTTTAGTCCTGCATGGACTTAAGAGACTGCTTGGAGATGTACGTTCACCAATGGATCCCTTATTTCCAGAGGATCTTGCCAAAATTTTTCAGCAAGTTGACTTATCAAATGAAACAGAATTGGCTGTTTGGATTGCGATTTCAATCGCCTTTCGCTCTTTATTGCGAAAGGGGCATTTCTTTATGTCCCAGGACAATGACACTCATGTTTTGTACATGAAGGATGTATCTTTCGATGATAATGGTATAGTTATCAGGATATCAAGCTCAAAAACCATTCAATTTTCCCAGCGACAGTTTGACATTCCTATATCATATTGTGGTGGACCATTATGTGCAGCAGGTTTGGGACATGACGCAAAAAATGTGACATTGTCATTTCTTGCACTGTTGCTAAATCTTGCATCGCAGGTGTATTGTAATCTTGCATCACTGCAGGCATTTTAATTTATTATTGAAATAAATCATCCAATCTTTATTGCCGAATTTGAACAAGAATATGTGAATAAAGAATAGTGCTATCTAGATAATATTTGATAATTAGACATATTTTTACTGTACAGATTTTCTGAAACCTTTGTTTAAGTATTTTTGACCAATAGGGTTACAGTATCTGTACCACGTGATGTAAACAAATGTAAAAACAATGAAATAAATCATCTAGTCATTGTTGCCGAATTTTAACAAATTCATGGAAATAAAGATTAGTATAATTTAGATGATATTTGATGAATAGACAAAATTTTACCGAACAGATTTTCTCAAATCTTCATTTTAGCATTCTTGACCAATAGGTTTGCAGTATTTGTACCATGTGATGTAAACAAATGTAAACAAGATGGCGTATTTTCCTGTCGATTCAGTAATCATTTTTGAGTATTTTGAACAAATTTCTTGCAACAAATTAATATTATGAAATATTTTTAAGCAAAAATTGTGTATCTTTTAAATGTAAAGTGTTTTATGCGTTGATATAACCAAAACAACAGTTATTAAACAAATCTGATGGCAAATAATTAGTGTTGCAATATCTTGCATCGTTGCACAATGCTACAGCAATGCAAGAATAGCATCCCGTCCCTAACCTGGTGCAGCCTCCCACCTTAAGATTTATCTGGATCGCTTTCCAAAGGATGATGCCACACCATTGATTTCATGTGATGGTATGGGTGTGCAGTATGCGAAAGCCCTTGCTCTACTTAAGGGTTGGTGTGTGAAGGCTGGCATTGATTATAAAATAGGTTTTCATTCATTAAGGAGAGGTGCTGCTACTTATATGTCGATTAAAGGCGTACCATTGCATCATATTCAGCAGATTGGAGACTGGCAAAGCTTATGCGTGTTAGACTATTTATCTTCTGATATTTCTCATCGAAGGAACATTGATAAGCATTTAGCATCAACTTTATCTGATGTTAAATAGGACGTTGTTTTGCGGAACGTTGTCCGGTTTCATAGGAATATGACCTAAGATGGATATGTACCTGGTTACAGAAGAGTTATCATTATCTTTGGATTGACTAATTAGACGACAACGCCATAGTGACGTTGTCTTTGGGACGTTGTCCAAGTTTTTTGGTCTTGGGGCTTGGGGCTAATCATTGCTGAGGCCAACCTGTGTTGTCGTCATAATTGGACTAATGATTTATGTATCATATAAGTATTTATATGAATATAAATGGGTAGGGGCACCAGTGTGTGGTACAGTGCCTCCCCCTGTTATTTGCCTATGTCCCTACTGTATACAGGGAGAGAGGGGCCAGTCTATTGTTAGATGCCTGTCGCCCGCCAACCAAGCAAAGGTTTTTTTTTTTTTTTATAGATATTGTTTATTACTACTAAAGGGGGCTAATCATTGCCCAAGTTGCTGAGGCCAACCTGTGTTGTCGTCATAATTGGACTAATGATTTATGTAATTTCTATCATAGTAATATACACATTCATAGTATTACAACAACCACGTAGGACACAGATGGGATACTAGTTAATGTAATATGATAATCCAATCAGTCCTAGTCACATACAAATTCAATTTTTTAACTGCATAGTTTTTATCAAATTATTAAATTTTAGTTTGTCAGATATATTCTGAATATCGCGATGTAATAAATCCCATTCCTTTAGCCCTCTGACATATGGGCTTCGCTGAACCTTACTCAACCTGGAAAAATAATGTTTCATTTTTACCTTTGTTGTGCTTCGCAATATCTTGTTATGTTTAGGCATATATATATTTATTGCCACCTTACTTTGGTCATACATCAGTTTCAGCAAGATTCTCCCCCTACGAGACTTGAGATCTTCTAATTTATACCTTATATAAAGGTCATCAACAGATAATCTATACATCACATTGTTGTTGTATTCAATTAATCTAATCAGCCGTTTATGTACATTGTCAAGTTTTTTGATTTTTGCACAATTTCCAGAGTCAACTAGGAAATCACCGTAGTCGAAGTGACACATTATCATAGTTTTGTAAATTCTCAGAGCTACTTTTTCAGTAATAAATCTCCTTATTTTCGCAAAAATAAACAGTCTTGTTTGTACTTTTTGCAGGACGTGGTCAATTTGACTATTCATGTCCAACCTTTCATCTAAGTAGATACCAAGATATTCATAAACAGAAACCTGAGATAGTTTTACATCATCTATATTAATTGAAACATCAAAATCTAGAGGTTGCTTAGTGTGATTCAAAATCATGAATTTAGTTTTATCTCTATTTATCATTAGCTTGTTCATCTTACACCAATTGATGATAAGATTTAATTTTAACTGAGCGTCCATTATAGATGATATGGGTGACGTCCCAGTACCTATCAGTAATGTGTCATCGGCATACATCACACATGATTTACTATCTATTTGCCTAAAAATGTCGTTTACGTAAATGATAAAAATTAGTGGCCCTAGGATTGATCCTTGAGCCGTACCGTATGATAAAGGAAGTTTGTCTGATACTTCATTTGAAACTGTTGTACATTGATATCTACCCTTCACATATGAGGTCATGAACTCTAAAGCATGCTCACAAAAACCATATGGTTTTAGTTTTTTTTATAATAATATCGATTGGTCTATTGAGTCGAACGCGCGTGAAAAATCTATAAATATACAAGTACTATATAGGCGATCGTTCCAGTTACTATACAGACATTTTAACAAATCAAATACAGCTAGTGATGTACTCTTACCTGGTCTAAAACCAAATTGATTATAAGATAATAAATCATTACTTTCAAAATACTTTAATATTTGTCTATGCATTAGACGTTCCAGTAGTTTACCCGGTAGACATATTTGGGCAATCAGTCTCCAGTCCTTTGGATTACTACTTTTATGATTAGTTTTGGGCATTGGAGTAACAAACCCTACACACCAGTCAGTCGGGAATTTTCCCACAGTTATACACTTATTATATAAGTAAGTTAGGGCACTAATACATACCAAAAATGCATCCTTCAATATTCTGGAGCTAATTGTACCACATGCAGATGATTTGGATATTTTTATATTTTTTACCAACTCTATAACTTGGTCCTCTGTAACCTTTACAAAGTCAAAGCAAGTATTTACATTGAAAGTATTCACATACCAGTTATTATTGAATTTCTCAGCTAATAATGGTCCTGCGTTCACATAATATTCATTCATGTAGTTTGCTAACTGTTTTCCCTTTATCAAGTCATCGTCTACCTTGATTTCAGTTAACTTGCCTGTTGTAGATCGTTTACCCAAGCCTGAAATATTATTTACTTCACGCCAGAATTTTCTGGGGTTCCCATCACATTGCTCTAATTTACCTTTTACATAGTCTTCCTTTGCATGTAAAAGTAGCCTTTTCAAGTCATTTTTAGCCCTTTTAAATTTGGTCCAATCAATAGGACTATCAGACAGTGCAGCGTTTTTGTACAGTACATCCTTTTGATGAATCTCCTCAATAATTTCCCTAGTAAACCAAGTAGGGCAATCATCTCTTACTTTAATGTCCACAATCGGACAATGTTCATCAGCGCAACAAGTAATAATGTATATTATTATTGACCATAAGTCATCCACAGAGTTATTACTATTAAACCAAAAATCATTCCAATAAATACTATCTAGTACAGCCGATTGAAAACTATTCTTATCATAGTATTGAAACTTCTACCCTTCAAAGATGTATACTTCTTTTCCGTACGAGGTTTCTTCGTAATGAAGAAAATAGGCATGTGATCACTTATTGATAAATTTAGACATCCACTATGAGAGATATTCGAACAATTTGTCAAAATTAAATCTATTCTACTTTTAGATGAAGGAGTTATGCGTGTATTCTCAGTAATTAACTGTTTAAGAAAGTAGTCACGTTCCAGGTCTTTTAAAAGGTCAAAATGTGGTGCATGCCTTTTGTTATAGTCAATATTAAAATCACCTAAAATAGCTATTTCTGCTTGGGAATATTTATCTAGTAAATCCAGACTATTTCTAAGCTCGTCAATACCTTCTTGTATTTTACCTGAGGGGGGCCGATATATACATCCGATATATTTTTTCTTAAGGTTATGTCCATCAATTTTTATCCATAGCTGTTCTAAATTTGGCGAAAATGTACTAAGATCATCGAGCAAAGAAACACCCGAAAGGTATTTATCTTTAATATATATAATCACGCCACCCCCTTTTTTATCCCCTTGATTATTACATCTGTCCTTTCTAATTATGGAAAATCCCAGGATGCTTATTGTAATGTCAGGAATTAAATAATTTAGCCACGTTTCACATAGGCATACGATATCATACATATATAAATGAAATTTTACCTCTTCAAAATGTAGACAGAGGCTTCTCACATTCAACATGACCACTTTGAAACCTTTCACACACATGATTATCAGTCAGATAATTACGTACCCATATAAACCAAACAATGAACATCAACATATATATAATAATTTTACAATGTCAAGAGCTGCTTTATACCAAGGAGCCAATGACCCAAGAGCAGTAGATTATGTTACAGACGTACCACTCTTGACACACCCTAATGTGAAGTTAAATACCAATACTTTCATGCATTGGCAAAATGTTGACATTGGGAAAAATACATGTAAAAAGCGTACCGGGTAAACAGCAAATATTTTATAAATATGCTCCAGATAATTCTCCCCAACTATACAGGCAGACTAGTGTCTACGTTCGAGTTCCTCGATGAAAAAGCCTCTGATTTAGTTATTCTGCCCTGTCCATTCCCCTTCTATGGTAGCAATTGATCCAAGTTTACACCCAGTACCCCAGAACTCATCTAAAGTTCCCTCAAATAGGTTATGTGGTCGAGTGTTTATTAACCTATAATATAGATCACGATTTTGCTGGAACTTGCAGAATAATAATTCTTCCATAACGAAGAGTTTTATTCTCTTCCATTCCACACCAGTGTCTATTGTTTTGCCTATGCGTTTCGCCTCAGCAGGTGAGTCTGTATCCATTATCTGTTTGTATTCTCGTTCTGCTCTGTTTGTTTTTGCCTTAATGGCTTGATAACCTTGCTCGATAGAGGAGTAGGTAATACCTCTATGTTCTAGCTTACATTTAAAGAAGTTACTAAGAAAACAGGCTGACGAGAAAAAGATGAGACCTCTATCTGTTTTCTGGAGTCCGTCACCTATCATCACAATATTTCTAGCTTGTCTACGGGATTTCTCATGCAAGGATAGTCTACGAATATTTAATATCGGAAGTTCATCCTCCGAAAGAGGCTTTCTATTTTTTATAAATTCTTCTTGAATTTCCCCTGTTGTTGCCAAGTTGAATTCCCTCCCATCAATTTTGATCATCCCAGGCTTGGACCACACTTCGTGACCCTGCTTCTTATACGCTTGTCTCAATATTGCACGGTTCTTACGGATATCTTTGGTTTCCTCTCCACTAATTTTCAAGTCCTTGAACACCTTCGAATACCTAAGCCTAGACTTGAAATGAAAAATTTGGTCACGAATGATAATATCTTTCAGCACCAGCTTTACAGGACGCAGACTAGACCGATGTGGGTTGAAAGAACCCATTCTATATACGTTTTCAATATCACAAGGTTCTATACGAATGCCCATGTCATTTATAAAATGAACACAGATATTACGAAGATTCTCATACATATTTTCATGCATACAATCAATGATGATAGTCCTCTCACTATCTGGCCCTACAAGTGACTCACCACCACTCTTACTTGTCGTTGATCTAACCGAGTTCGAACCTGAAACATCAGAAATATCATCAGTGGAATAGTTTTTCAACAAATCGATTGATATTTTAAGAGATTTGATTTCCTTCTTGAACAGGGTATGCTGTAGGTCTATAATACCCATATAATTATCTAACTTCTCAGTATTTTCTTTAACCTTGTTGGAATGTACCACAAATTCATGCTCTACAGAATTTTTGAGATTTTCTATATCTCCAGCCAAGTCACATTCGACCCTGCTGATATGGTCGGTTGTCGTTTCAATGTCCTTACTACACGCACGACGACATTTCAAGAGTTCATCTTCCATTTGCCCCATTTTCCTGTCGAGATCTAGGATATTAGAGCTGTTCTTGTCCTGTTGTTTTACAATGTTCTCTATTTTGTTTGTGAAGTTTTCACAGGTGTCCTTCACATGGCTAATATCACTCCCTATGTTCAGATTTAGATCACTAAGTTTACCATCAATGGATTTTATAACACATTCATGACTATCAATCTGTTCTTGCTTGACATTCGATACATCTCGCTTTATGTCCAATAAAATATTCAAGATGTCTTGATCACTGGTCTTTAATGGCGTTTCCACGCTCAACGCCCTGCACCTTGGACGGCCACGCTTCGGCACAACCTTCACGCCCGTTTCAACATCACCGTTGCCCTGGGTCTTCTTTGCACCATCATCATTTATCATTTTATTTAGTAGGTTCATTTCGGGGGTTGTTGTAACGTTCCCCTTACTCACATTTACAGCAACGTTTTCCGGGTCAGCCATCTTGTCAGCGTTGTTGTTTATGTCGCCAACTCCCTCATTATCGCCCGGTTCCCCTTCCTTTGACACGTTTACCAGCTCGTTTTGGACGTCCTTTGCGCCCCTCTTCTTCTTTCTTAGCTTTTTCAGTTCAGGTCTAGTTGATTTTACCACCGAGGGTGACGTTTCGCCAGTCGTTTCGTCTCCCGTCGGCGGAGTGACGCTGTGGAACCGCTTACGTGAGCAGCCAGGGGTTTCCGCCATCTTGTCCTCACCTTCCGTACTCAGCTCAGACGTTTTCGTTTCTAAACTCTCCAAATTGTCTGACATGTTGGCGTAGTAGTATTACGCATACACACCGCATCCTTATGGAACAAATAGACCAATTTAGCCCCCTTTAGGAGCACGTTTGACTGTTTACTCGGTCGTCTTTTCACGGAGCTCTTACTCGCCGCACACGTACTCTGGTGGCGCCATCCACATGGTAAAATGATATACAAATAAGTATTCCATCCTCAAAAGAAGTATCACATACACATTTTTAGGAACATTAATTTTCTAGCCTCATTTGCTTGAAAAAAGCATTTTTTTTGTTTTAATTGAACATGATTATTCTTTAGTTTATTCGGTTTTATATGTAACATGATACATGAAATTATACCTAAAATATTATCTTATATTTCTACAGGCGATATTTTGTCTGCCACCTTTATGAATAGATTTTGTGATGAAATCCTAAAAAACCTTATTAATATAAATTGAGCCTGGCACTCTGATGAAAAAGCCCCAGACATTTTCAAAATTTAATATAATAGATATTCTCTCACTGACCTCATATTTTGTGACTTTTATTTTAACATAACAAGTTAAATACGTAATTCTAGTGCCTGATTAACATAGTTATTTGACATTCACAATTGTACACACAAATGTAACTTCTGTATGCATGTACACAGAACAATAATTGGTAGAACCCTATTTGCATTTTGGAGTGTAATCTAGTATTAATGCGGCTGGCAACTAGGCAGAAATGGTGGTTTTTGTAATTTTTATTCTTAGCATTCAAAACTTATTTCTACAGCCCTGAATGTTGAACGTTCAACATTTTCAACAGCTTTTTATGAAATTGTAGACTCCCTTTAGTTCTATAGAAAGACAAATTTCCATTTGGGCTTATCATCTACTGTATCTTTAAAACAGATAAATTCCTAGCTTTAGATTGATTATTATTCAATATTGTAGCTATTATATGAAAAGTTGTTATAAAATTAGTAAGGATGGTCCAGAAAAACTAGTTTTAGGTCCACTATGACCTGACCTATAACAGTTTATCATGATCATGATGAATTAAACTATTCATGAATGTACATAATAATCATCGTCATGATATTATATTTTCTGTATTACACAGATTAACAAGATGACTTCCACTCAGTAGTTCTTGTTTAAGTGTCTGGAGATCTAACTCTTTATTATTATATTCATATGATCTGAAATTTCTTTATTCTTAATAATTTTGTTTCTATGATTTAGAATCATTAAACTTTCCCTTGTATATGACACTTTTTGGACAGATGATGTTTACACTCCCAAATTCTTGCTAGGAATATATTACACTGTCATAAATTTCTATTCATCGTTCTGGAATGATATTTCATAACTTGCTTGCGTCCCCTTTTGATATTCATTAACAAGGGTAAAAACCCGAATGTATATGGCTTTTACTCGAGTACCAACAACAAAGTCCCCTGAAACCTATGACAACCAACGATATCCTGAGATATCTGGAGGACCCTCAGTCTCATCCACCCTTTTTCCTGAGTTTCTACCATACAACAGGCTAACACCGAATTCCTAAAAAATAAATAACAATTTAGGAAAATTTACAACTTTGCCTACAACAGCCATGTATGCCAGTTGTAAATTTCAAGTGTCATTCCTAATGTGGAATGTAATTATGTGACTGGCAAACATCTCAGTTGTAAGTTAGTATCATAGGCCCCTACAACAATGAAAATAGGTAAAAAATGTTATTTTCTCTCAATCTGGGACATTTTAGTGCTTGATCTAATGACAAATAATAGAATATTAGCTATCAAACTTGAACTAAGTAATAGATTGTGGAAACATGTGATATAAATCTTGAAAAACTAAGAAAGACAATTCTCCCTCATAACTCACCAGTATTTACAACTATGCAAATAAAACTTACACAAATACCCATTCCTAATTTTCTAGTGCTACAACTGGTTGTAAATTTTGCTGCAGTTGCATGTTTCAAAACTCATGGTTCTGCAACTTGATTTTCACCCTTCAAAATGGATTCAAACAACAGATGACAGTTTATAGTGATTATTTGTTCTAATTACTGTAATTTTGGCCACAAAAATACAAGAAAAATGCTGAAATGTGTGATATGATCAAAAGTTACACATCCTCAGAGCAGGTGTAGGATTTAGTTGTAATTTTTTCAGTTACAACTTCATTTTCATGTGTAACTTCACCATTAGGAATGGTTTTCTAGCTCACCAGTGTAAGTTTATGGATTCTAGCCTCTTTCCCATTATATTACAACTATATGATGTCAGTTAGTTGTAATTTCTAAAATATTTACAACTCCAGTGACCATTAGGAATCAATTGTACAATTATAACAATTTTCCTCTGATCTATTGGTTTTACAACTGCATAACCTTAGTTGCACAGAGTTACAGTCGCATTTTTCACTTTTAGGAATTCAGTGTAAGTGGTTACAATACATAAAGTCTTCACACTATTATTATGCTAATGCTCAATGTCGTTATTCATTTTACAATAGAAAACATCTCTTAGAACTATCAAAAAGGTTCAAGCACTGTATAATACAAAAATGTAATTTAGATTGCAATCATGTTCCTCAGTTAAAAATATACTTTTTAACCATATAATGTAGATCTACAATGAAATGAAAAGAGAAAACCAGTTCATGCTGGTATAGGCTAAATAAAGGTAAATCGCCGCAGAGTGGGAACTCCACCTCCAAGGCGGTTTACGAGCTTATACTACGTCCCAAAATACCAACTTTGAGGTTATATGGGTCTTAGTTGGTTGACAGATATATGTATTGGTATAATATAGGCATAATATATATATATATATATATCCATATTATATATATTATAATTATAGGCCTATGTGAAAACTTTAGTTGGGCAAAGGCAGAGGAGAAAGAGGATGTTACCAGTGGCCTCTATAGGCTAGTGATTAAGGTACTAGACTCACACGTAGGGGGTCCTGGGTTCATTCCTTGTCAAGGCCAGCTTTTCATATTTTTCATTAATGTTTTTGTGTTTTTTTAATTTGCCATGAGTAAATGTATATATATGTGTAAATATCTTGTATTAAATTATTTTAAGTTAAGGCCCTTCATGTATATATAAAGATATGTTGAAGCTTTTTTCAGACTTGCTGTAACCATTCCTTTCTGTCTACTATAATTATGGAGATAGGCCTTGCCTTGACACCTGCCCCAATAGGGCAGTGGTTAGCCTTTGTGACTATAAATTCAAAAGTTGATGGTTCAATTCCAGGCTGAGTGTTGGCTTAATGCCTTATGTCTCATTCCCTGTACTCATCCTGCTGCTCTTGCTAAGCTCATGCCATATCATTAACATGGACTAGTGATTCCTCTAGCCTTAATTCTTCTTAGTCCAATCATAGAGAGAAATTGGCCTAACTGCACTGTATGGGCATGCTGCTCATTCCTTGTGATCTGTTATTTCCTTAATTGTCCACAGACCCTTGAATAATACAACACAAGAGATAGTCAATATATACCAAGTAGGAACTGTTTATTTCATACCAAAACTCAGGCTTTTATACCCCTAAGACTTATGGTGATTGATCAATACAGGTCACATGATCATTGTGACACCTTATGATGTCACTTTAGGTGTTTCCTTTCTCGAACTCAAATACTCTTGATTTTGTGCATGTTCCTTACTCTCGTGCTGCGTCACAAACACTCGTATCAAAAGGGAACCTTTGTAATTTCACAAACAATCACAAACATACAACCATAGGCAGTAAACGAACAATTTATATTAGAATACAACATGCTATTACTCAATTAATTTTGTGTAAACGTTTTATTTATCCTGATAATACATTGGTTTACACCGGTTTTCATTGTAACACCAGTGGTCATAGGTACAAGCAATAAGGTGTACAGCCATGTGGAAGACAGCAAAGGACAATAGTAATGTACTCTGTAAAGTCTAGGCGTGAATCCTTAGCGGTATCATCCCTAAAGCTCATACCTCGAAAAGTACAAGTCTCTTAATGCTAGTGATACTAGACTCATTACACTAGACAAGGTTGGAAAAATCTAAAAATAGGTGACATAGAAAGGAACAAATTTCAAAACGGCATATATACATATCTATGTGCATTTCTCATAGATAACAAGTCTATGGAAAAGAATATGAAAAGAATACCTAATGGAAAAAACGAACACACCTAGCCACGTCTCCCTGAGAATACCTAATGGTAGTCAAGGTTAAAAAAACATTTGACCGAAGTTCTATTACTAATCAATACATTTCGCTATTGATCAATCCCTTTATCGTGCCCCAATGGATGCAGTTCTGAGGCACTTGGCAACGTTGGCAGGCCTCTTTGCAAAATAACTATTGCAGCTAAAGAACCTAATTAATGTTTATATTTCCAGTTACCTTACTTCATGTCACCAAAATGTTCTTGGACGTCTATACAAGCAAAAACATTTCTTTTATATCAACATAATTCCAATTCATATATTAATATTTGTATATTACCCTTTTGTAAATGTATACATTTTCACTTTGTACAATTGTCAGGGTTAAGGTTGATAGAATCCAACTGATATTCAAAATTACAAATCGTGGTAGGTCACAATTATTCATCAATCTTAGTTTTTGCTCTCTCTTCAAGCTTTACCTCCTTACACGGAAATCAGTACGACACAAGCAACAGCCATATACTCATGAATTATTATTGTCAAGGCTTCCACTTATGCTGAAACCTCGTACAAAATATTTCGAGAAAAGGTATTAAATGTTAAGGACAACCGCGCCATTATAGAAGTTGTTTTGTTCAGAACTCTACACAGGAAAGGTTATACCTATTTAGGTACCAAAACTACAAAAATGATGTGGGGTCACCAAGCAAACTTTTCAGCTGTAGTAGTCCAAATATATGTTGATTATTAAAAACCTATCTTACAAAAAATATTTTTTGAAATTTGAATTTATTTGCCAGTTATTTACCTTTACCACTGATTTCTATGGGGAAAACGAATTAATGTAAAATTACAAAAAAACAATACGATCAGTTCTTTTCCCATCGAACTCTGTATGATCATAACAAGTGTTAGGAGAAAATCAACAAAATTTACTCTTTGTGAGATTAGTTATAGTGAATAAACTTACAAATGTGCGCATTTGAGCACTATTTACTTGGATCTTTTAAGTAATGATTACTACATTCAAAGAAAAAAAAATTGTGCACATTGTACTCTCTTGAGTTCCCAAATACCTAAAATGGTATTCAAATAGTTTTAAAAACAGAATCTTTTTGTTCCTGAATGGTAGTGAGTACCTTTAAAGCTTCCCTGAAATCTAAAACAATCAAGAACAACTCCAATAATTCTTTATAATGAGCACGTAAAACATTTGAACCGCTTCAGCTTCTTTTAGGTCTGCCATGGACCAGTCCCTAGCAACCAAACTTACACTCTGTGAACCTCCAGCGGCCCAATGTACAAGATGCCTCTAGGTGTGGCAATATCGATAGCTAATCAATATGTATCTATTTTCCTACTTTTATGGAACCGACTGATTGTTCAGACCAACAGGTCAACAACGAAAGACCAAGGATGATCATGTAGACCTTGTCTTGTTGGATCTTATGAACATTGAAATTAAAACATCTGTAGAAAAATGATATGTTGATGGCAAAGGAGGCCAAATACATAAGGGATATGAGATGTCACTGTGAACCTGTGACTTGCGCATCACATTCACAGCAATATTTAGTTTTCCTTTTGTGTCCTTAATAGTCCTCCTGACATTAGGAATTAGTTATACCATAACATTCCTTTATCATGTGTGAAGAGTGTTTCAAACAATGTTCTGTCTAACTCTTAAAACCCTCATCAGTGTGATGAGTTCATAGGAATCAATTCATGATTTTGGGACGAGTTCTTAAAGACTGAATTATAAATGACAAGTCATATAGGTGTTTGTTACAAAGAGTTCGGACAAAATAGAATGTTAACTCGGAAATGTAATCAAGAGTGTACGAAATTATATTGTACGAAAACACGTGTATGTGCATGTGTATATAAGCTGTTTGATAAAAGATATATGCATAATTCCATTTTGAAGATTTGGTGTTTTCCAACTACTTATTTTCATTAACCATATTCACGCATACATGAATGATCTTCCGGATTTGGTATAGATGATTATGATGGTTATTGGAGTTGAAGGTGTGCTCAGCAATTTTGCAGCTATATCGTCACCAACTCACAATCTTTGGGTTGTACAAATTACTGGAGATCGCATCTATAGGTGTGATAATGACAGCAAGTTAAGGGGGTCTAACCAGCTGCTAACAGACAGCTCACAGAATTGAACCCAGACCGGCCATTATGCAATGCCAGCACGCTGACCACTAGACCACCCCACCCCCCTCGTATACAAAACACCATCATAGGCCTATATGTGAAATCACAATCTATGATGAATGATGAACACCAAAGTCAGCTGGTTCAAACATAATCTCGGCAATTCTGATATATGAATGAGTGAAGGATATATTTCGAGATTGGTATCCAATAGTGCAGTGGGCATCGACTTTTAGGGTTCCCCATCCAAATGCTGGGACAAAAATGAGGTCATTAAGTAGCAACACGTTATGAAACTTTGCCTGGTGTTGCAATGCTATGATTCAGATGTTATCGCTTCATAATGCTTCTTCAGCATCACCAAAGAATAGCAAGGAGTCATCCTGCATTATACTGAAAGGTAACCCCAAAAATATAGCACTTGTGTCAGAAAAGAGGATGCCACTTTGGGGCGATACAAAAAAAGAAGTTTAGCGTTAGGCTAGATACAGCAGGCAATATCCTCGATAGTAGGGCAATATCATGGATGATCGGAATTTTGATCCAATCACAATGAATACTAATGACAGCTGACATAAAAATTCCCCCCTACATAACTATGGGGAGCCTAAACATCATACCTTATCATATAAAACAACTATCTATCTCATTATGAAAGATCACAATCTCTTACTGCTATAGTATCCAATATTACAACTTTCCGATAGGATAGTTATCTCATTATTATCAGGGTCATCCCTACTCACCTCATCCCATACCAGCTCTTAAAAGTTGCCCCTTTCCTTCACTTTCCCTCATTTCATAAGGAATAGTAAGGTTTACTACGTTTTATCCTTTCCTTTACCAAGTCTCAGAAGTTTGGGCCGTATCTTAATTATTATTTGATAATGATTATAGTGGACTCTTCTCATTCCTCCCCAACCCTCAATAGAAGCCTTAGCCAAGGATGTGACTTTGTAGAATGTTCTAATAACGTCGAAGAACACCACAGAATGCTATTAGAACGTCGCAGAACGTTACCTTGATGTCAACCTCAGGCATGGGAAGTCAGCCCTCCTGGCCCCTTCAATATCATTAGAATCATAAATATCAAACATTGCAGACGTATTTCGCTATTCTGGATCAAGATAGTTGTTTCATTGATTATTTTGCAATTCAACAAGGACTAAGCTAGTGATGTATCCTCGTCCACTCCTATTAGCTGTGGAGCATATCAGGGTAGCCCTTTAGGGCCTTTGTTGTTTATAGTATATATAAACGATATATAAAAGACAATCGGGAACAATTACCTCAATATGTATGCAGATGATACTATTGTTGACTGTACAGGAAAAAGTCAGAAAGCTGCAGTGAGAGGTAATGCATTACAATTAGAGAGAATATTAGATTGGTGCTGTAAGAATAAGATTGCGCTGAATAGTAAGAAGACATAACATATACTGTCTGGTAAGCGAAGGTCTATAAAGGAAAATGACTGTTATATAGCTGTAAATAACTGTATAATATCTAATGTTGACTATTATAGTTATCTTGGCATGTATATAGACAAAAACTTGGTCTTTGAGAGACAAATAGATAATGTTATTTCAAAGGTAAACAAAAGATTGATAACATTGTGTAAAATAAGAAAGTTGATAGATAAGAAAACTGCTTTATTGTTGTACAAGCAGATGGTATTAGGCCTACCACTACTAGACTATTCAGCTATATTGTACAATTCAAGTACTAAAAGACGGGAGTGGCTATACGCGCGACAAATGCGTATGCAGCCGTAGCGTATATAGAATTTCTTACATATGCGGAAGCAAAGTCCGCCCATACAGACCTGCTTATATATGCGGATATAAGACAAGGTGGCGTGTATTATATTTCCAAAGTCTTATACATGCAGAAATTAGATCAAACTTAAAAATAGTAAAAGAAAAAGGGGGTTCGGGGGCATAGCCCCCGATTCAAATACAAATTAAAGTTGGAATGATGAAAAACATCCTCAAATGTTATGCCCCTTATATGCGCGGACATAAACCCGCGCGTACAAAGAATACGCGGACCCAAAGTTCGCACACATAGATAGCCTAATAAACGCGGACCTTATATCCACATGTACAAGAAATACTGTGGGCACGGGTTTCCTTGCCGTGCCCGCGCATATAATCCCAGCCCTAAAAGACGAGTAGTACATTTACAACCATTGCAAAATAGGGTAGTGAAGACTGTGATGTTATATAATATATGTTACATATATATCGACGGAGGATAAGAAGAATCTGCATAAGGAATTGACTTTGGATATGATAGAGGAACGGCAGAATATTATTTCATTAAAAATGATGTATAAATTAAGCAAAGTCGAGAGGAATGTCGAGTTACAAAAGAGGGGTAACTTAAGAAGTGATAAGAAGATCAAATTTAAGGCCCCATTGACTAGTAAAGAGAGAGTGAGGAGGAGTCCTTATTATATAGGGACGGATATGTGGAATAAGCTAGATGCTTCTGTACAAAATGCTGGTAATATGTTAATATTTAAAAGCATGGTTTGTAAAACTTTGAAAGAATAATTGGGATACAGTATAATTATATCAAACCGAAAGTTCTGTAAAATCTGAAATAATATATGGTATTTTTCATATTCACATTCATTTACCGAAAGGTGATTCATATATGTTCATTACATTGTTTGTTAATATGTCATTCGATCATCTACATCGGAAGAACTTTGCTTGTACGAAGAGATGTATAAAATAATAATAAAAATAATAATTTAAAAAAAAGTATCTGCTTGACTGTAGCAACTGAACAACCGATAGAGAGGTACAAAGTTACTTTTCTGCCCGCATCCCCATGCTTTCATGGTGACCTCCTGTCAACTTCCTCGTGCAGCTTATTTTTTTCCTTCACAATATCGATCTGTTATTTTGTATTTAGCATTATATATGCATATTTCCATGCATGACTTGCAGTTTCCATGGATCTACCAACATACAAAAAGACTGTCGGCTACTCACACAAAGGATGATTAATGTCCTCCCTCCAAGGTTGGCCGGGGGGCATGAAAGGACCATATTATTAAGCTTCGATTATTCCAAAATACTGCATATTTTATTCGAGGTGTTTTTTTTAAAAGAGCACGTCCCAACGATGTCACAGTGTTTGAATCACCGATTAATTATATATAGGATTTTCCTTTCTTTGTCCCATTAGACTCCAAAAAAATTGCAATACGAATCGGGTCGTTTCCTTAGATTTAATTTTTCGGCCAGGGAATTAAGATAGCTATTAGTTGATATGTGGACAACCCTTTACATTTCCTCCCACCAGTTTTATTGTCCTCTACAAAAAAAAACCGCAAATGTGAGGGGGGATACCTGACGAAGTGGGTTGCCAATCGGACCTCCTCTTCCTCTGTTCATTCTGTTTCCCCTCTTCCTCTTCTTCCTCCTCATCCTCCTTCCCTTGTATAAAAGTGAAGATCTGCGCATGATCCGGCCATATTGTCACCCATAGCACCAACAGGACGCATCCTTTTTGAACAGGTACATTACTATCTTTTCATCCTTTTGAATATATTTATACAATAGGACAATAACAGCGCATGATACGAGTATATGCCCCAAACAACTTCGGTTATACTTTCTAAATCTGTTGGTTCATAAGCTTACAGACATGTTCAGCATAAAATACATTTAACATTTCAGTATTTAAACAAGACAGGTGATATTGAGATTATATGATTTCTAATCATTGTTTTTACAAACTGAACTTTTGTGTAGATCAAACCTAAAGCGTTGACTATTTAGCTGCAAACACACTTAATATTCCATAGTCTTTTTCAATTTTTCTCTCACTCAATCAAAGGAAAATCTACACTCAGTGGGACGACCAGAATTTGGAAGATATTCACAATGGAAAGATTGTTCGTTCTTTTCTGTGTTACCTTACTTCTTCCAGGTAGGAACTGCGATGTGAAATATTTTTTCTTCTTTCACTTATATTTTGATAATGATGATTTTGAGTAAATCCAATGAATTGGCTGAAATGGGTAATATCTTCTAAGCAAATAAACTGATAGATCATGGCTAATTCTTTCCATGTCACATTTGGTCATTTTATAAAACATTGTTAGTCTCGAATAATTGGAATTTCCGTACAAATCTGTTATCGAATCTTCCATTCAGCCTGGCCTTATACTTTCTTAAACTGGTTTAAACTGTTGAGTATAGCCATGGTACTAACAACAAGTATGAGGAGCATACCAAGTAGACTATCAATGCGTTCTGTGTCACAATTTCCTTTAGGCCTATATATTTTAGAAATACTCAATATGAATAGATGGACACCAGGGCTGCGTTCCTGACTGCCTATTTTTAACCCTGTTTTGGCTAACTTATATTTTTAGACCCTATTTTTGAGGGTTGTGTTCTTGAGTGTGCAGTCAGCTGGCCTCTCTTAGTTTGCTGCTAAAAATAACCCTCTAAATGGCATTTAAAACCGTTCTCAAGTCAGCCAAAAATAAGTCTAAGTTAGCCAAGAACAGGCTATTTTTGACTCAATTGTAAAACTCCTCTCAGGCAACAATAAGTGTCTATGGATGTGTACAAAAATGTGAAACTACTAAAGAATGTGTTAAAACATTAGAAAGCTGGCACTATATTCTGAGAGCTGAGATATTATGCTAGAGTTACATGTTAAAAGAATACAAAAATCTCAACTTAAAACCTAATAAATAGTGTTTAGAAAACCTCTGTCCCATTTTCAGTGAAGATAGTGTCGGTATGTCTGTATGCTAAGATACCTCTGTTATGCCCAACTTACTGGTGGCCCTGAAATGATTATGTAACACTGGTGCCAGTGGTCATTTAGACTGGTGCCAGTAATTATAGCCCCTTAGTAGTCAATGAGCCTTCACCTGTCAATCACAATTACCTGTCTGCCCACTGTCTGGGTGCACCAGAAGGGCTCTGACAATGGTCATGCTCTAATGCACACACTTCAATTTTTTCCTGACACTTTTTGGTATCTAAATCATTATGAAATGGGTGAAATCATACACCAATGGAAAGCCACAGGAGTAAGCTAAGTTTTGACATAGCTTATACATAAAATGATCTAATATTTCATGAGAAAATATGTGAAATATAGAAATACATGTGTTTTCAATGTGCTAAGGGAGGAGAAGGTCCCCCAGGAAATATTAGCCCTGTGTGTGTATTGCACCAATTGCCCTTAACCCAATCAGGCCTGACTTATTTTTGGCTCTTGGCAACACCCCCAGATAACTTGGCCAGTTAAAAATAAGTCAGCTAAGCCAGCAACAGGGTTGAGTCAGGAACGCAGCCCAGAACGGTGTACATGTGATCCCTTGGTCATCTTTCTAGATCACATAGACAACTCTTTTATTTTGTCATTTTCAGCTGGAGCGGCTGGGATACGCTGCTTCAAATGTAACCCAGTAACTAACGTGTGTAGTACACCTTTAAGGGCAGCCGAGGATTGTGGTGCATTGGACACACACTGCACGGTATGTGGAACTATGAGGTTTACTTTTCGCATGAAAGACTAGTCTACATTTCGCTTAGTTTCCATGTGAGTTATTTCCAATAAAGCCTTTGTCGATTGCAGTCTTCCATCTCGTACGATCATTAATAGCCCTCGAACCTAGTTCCTAATTCAGGGACGACAGAGAACACTCGTAAGAAAGGTCAATGTTTATTTAACCCAAATGCAGTAATATACGCCACTGAGCTTCTGTTGATCAATCTCAGTCTGAAAGATTGTCCAATCTACTCCTCACAAACCAGTACTACTCCTATCTCAAGTCACCTATCTAGCTCTGCTCATGTGCCAAGCCCACACGCATCGGAGTTGCCTCAGAGGCCACTTGTTTCACTCTAAAGAGTACAGGTACCAACATACACATCTTATTTACCTCTTTCCATGACATCATGTACTCACTCTCCAATCACATCGCAGATGTGCATAAGTCAGAGAGTCTATATTAGTATAGGTCTAGTTTCTAACAAATAACTAGCTAAGAAGCCAATTCTATGCATTTGTCCTGAATTAAGTGGAATGTCCATAAGCGAAAGATATCTAAACCGGGGGAGGGGGAGGGGGGAGGGGGGAGGGGGTGCTTATTCATCAATGCAACTAAGGGGCTGTCCATAAATGATGTCACACTTTTTTCAGTTTTTTTTGGACCCACCCACCCCCCTGTCCTGCTGAATCTTCTGTTTTAAACATGAAAATAATGGCCATTTTCAGGTAGTGTCACACTGTTCAATATACCCACCAGTCCCTTGTGCGTGACATCATTTATGGATGGCCCCTAAGATGTGGTACAAACTTTGCCCTTGTTATAAACACAACCCCTTTTTCCATATTTCTATAGTTGTCTACAGATTTATCCATTTAGTGTCAATTTATCAGAAAAAAAGGGGTTCTTTTTTAGATAGCGTGAAATGTTCATCCTCTTTCAATTGTGGAATTCATGAGAATTATGCGATATCATAGTGATGCATCTTGCCAAGCCTCAGTGGTTAACACAATGTGGGACCGGCTTATTTACACATTGACATTTTATTTTGCAGAAACTGGATGCCGGCATACTGGGTATCACCCGAGGGTGCAGCGTTGGGTGCGGAACAGGAGGTGTAGGAAGCCTTTACAGCTGTTGTGACACAAATGCATGTAACACAGGAACAAAGGTTTCCGTTTCGGGTACCCTGTGCCTCATGCCAATCATATCACTTTTCATACTTAACAATTCAGTCTAGACACATCTTTATTTACACAAAGTGAATAAGGAAGAATTCTGATTGTCTGTAAAAGTCATAGACTGAACTCTTAATTAATGTTAAATTCTGTATAAGTAGGCTTACCTTACATGTTACATTGAACTGATTACTTTAGCATCTAATATTCTACTCACATTTCCAGTACTCAATACATATTCTATGTGATAATAAAATTGTGGAAAATACATCTAACTCGAGGACGGCTTGGTGTAGACATGATATTTATTTAAGACATTAAAATCATTGTCCAATTAACATGTCATTGTCACATCCTTCATCAGAATTAGCTCTAACCATAAATTGGGTGGGGGGGTATATCAATAATCAACCGTGTGAATTCAAAGGGTTGATTTTAACCTATTGGAAAACCACAGGGTGAAAATAATTAACAGTGTTGAATCTGAAAGTCCGCTTTCTGGTAGAGTATACGGTATAAACATTACTGAAATGAATAAATATCATTATTGGGATTTATTTCAGGAATTGGAGATGATGTTGAGTAAAAATTGGTGAAGATATCACAATAAAAGTCAGTGTTAAGGGATAATTAAGTGAGTAATAATAATGAAATCTAAGGTGAAAGTCCAACAACCAATACAATAGTTAACATCTGCGCAAATTCAACAGGTCCAACTAATTTTCTGTGTTATAAAATAACAAGTCTGTTCATGGTTTGGCTTATCTCAGGTTTGGGTGTTGCAGAGGCGGTCACCTGTTTGTTGGCCAAATATATGAGGATGACAAATTCCGCTATCATAGTCCGCGTCCAGGTATAACATCGTCAACCATGTCTGAGATCTGGGTGATTTTTTGCTGTAGGTCAGCGCCTTCTGCACCAAGTGTAGCATGGAAAACAGTCTCTGGTTGTGTTTCTATCTGTTCAGGCACTTGTGGGGGCGTGTCCACCTCCACACTGTCAATGAGCGCGGGCGTATCCATTGCCACACTGTCAATGGAAGGGGGCTTGGTTGCCTCCACTAAATGATTGGATGAGGTGGGGTCCTCCGTGAACCAAGAGCCAATGATCTTGTGTATCTCTGGTGTGTTGAGGGTGACCTCGGTGAAGTCCGACTGTGGTCTGTTGTTCTCATCGATGAGTGGGGTCCTGGAGGACACAAGCTGTCGAAATAGGGGTTGGTTGTTCATGTCAGGCTTCGACGTGATCAATCGGGCTTCATCAGCTGCTGTAGAGCTAGATGTGGTGGGTGCCAGGTCAGTGGGTGGGGACTTGGGGGCGGGCATTAGTACTGCAGATTGAATGGCTGTAGGTCTGAGTCCGGAAACAGTGTTGGAAACTACGGTCTGAACGGTGTACCCATTGGCATGTGATGGTTAGAAATGTTACTGGCACAACCCAATATTATATACCAATGCCAAAATACATGATGAATACTAACTGGTGTATTGGCACAGTGGGCAGTATTCGTCTATACTGCCCACCTTGTTTTACTGTGTAAAATGTTTTTCTCTTTATTTTGGGAATTCTGGATGGATTTCCATGATTATTTTTTTAATTTCAGGTAAAATAATGCACTCTTATTAAATGGAGATAGTGATAGAACCCTAATTCAAGAGAAAATAATGAATATTAGGAAAAACTGCTTGACACCAGTCAAAGTGTGTGAATACTCGGTGGGATGTCAGAAAAATTACTGCCCTCAGCCTAACGGCCTCGGGCAGTAATTTTTCGACCCCCACCTCGTATTCAGGGTTGTACTGTCAACCTCTGTATGTTTTCCTATATAACTGGATCGCTGGGTGTGGTTTCTTGGAACTGGGCCACTGCGTGGGTCTGTTTACCAACAATTGGTGGAGGCGTGATAGCTTCACACATGGGGCCGGCTGACTTGTAGGAGGTTCCTGGTTGAGGTTCAGCCATTTAACATTCTTAAACCTTGGATGGGTCTTTGATCAGCCGCTGCTTTGTGGGCTTTTTAGCCGTTGGTTTAGACGACGCCAGCGGTAGTTTTACATTAAGTGGAATCTTGATGGCCATGTCTGGGTGTTTGGCATCTGCATGTCATTTCAATGCAGAAGTTGAGGCGTAGACACATTTACACCAGTCACATTCGCACATGAGTAGCTCCTTATTATGTTCCATAGTAAAATGTCTTCGTTCAGCCTTCAGAGTTTGGAAAATTTGTTCACTTTCGGGCAGACGACAGTAGGCTCGCCATCTTCACTGTCTGACATTGTGACCTAGTTAGAAGTGTAGGTTGAATCCTGCCGGTTAATAGGTGCCCAAGCTCACCATAAATCAGAGTCAAGTATTTAACAGAGTGGCGTGATCTACTGCTATCAGTGAGATGTGGGTGATCGTGCGGTCGGGCACATTGAAATGGACAGGGATGCTCTTGAATTGGTCACAGTTGGTAGTGTCTCGTAGATGTTGCTGGAATCTCGCATTTCGAGAGTTTGAAGTCTGACCCACATACTGGATGTGACATTTGGTGCACTCGATCAGGTACATTACATCATGGGTGGTGCAGTTGGAGTTGACAGTGACTCGGAAGGCTTTTCCGTTTGATGTAGATTTGACAGTGCCAACTGTGCTGATGTGTTTACAGGTTTGACAGCATAGTCTGCCACATGGGTGGCATCCACGCAGTGGCCAATCTGGGTTGAGAGTTGACTGGACTAGAATGTCTCTCAGATTTATGTTCTGTCGGTAGGTGACCAGGATCTTCTTGTTGGTCGGAGGAGGTTTAACGTTGTCAAGTAGGAATTTGGAGCATAGGATGCCCTGGGTGATGTGTTGGTGTGTCGGGTCAAAGGTCACAATAAGTGGGATGTTGCTGTCACTGGTGGGTGTGGTTGGTGGGTGCAACAGGGTGGACCTGTGATTTTAGTAGTAGTTTCATTGGGTAATCGTGTGTGGAGAGGTAGGAGATCATCCGGTAGGTGAATTTGAAGAAGTCAGCTTCGAGGAACAGATTCTGCAGACTCATAGAAATTGACTCTATGGGATGGAGCGTTTCTGATGTACTGAATGGTATGGCTTGTAGTGTAGGTACCAGAAGGTGTCGGTTGGTTTTCTGTAAAGAGTTGGGTTTAACAAAGACAGTAACATCCAGGAAGTTCACCGTGTCATAGGAGCATTCAGCGGTAGATTTGATGGTCTGGTGTATCTGGTTGAGATGGTGGATGAATCTGTTGGCCTCAACTAGATCGCCTAGGAAGATGGAAAAAAATGTCATCTATGTATCTAAGCCAAAGTGTCGGTTTCACAGTGTAGGAGTTCAGCCGGGTGGTTTCCAAATGGCCCATGAATATGTTGGCATAGTTGGGAGCCATTTTCGTGCCCATAGCAGTGCCACTGACTTGATGGTAGATTTTAGCATTGAAGCTAAAGTAGTTCAGGGTGAGGATGAACCTCAACAGGGTTAACACCAACCGGGTGGGTGGATCCTCCACTGTACAGGTTAAGATTTTTTCCTTGCAGGCGTTAAGCCGTTCATTGTGTGAAATCTTGGTGTATTGAGAGGATACTATGTGAGTAATTTTGATTCACCGCCTTAACCCTTCAATCCCAGTGGCCAGGCTCGGGGCTGAAGGGGGATGCCCTTCTGAATCTATAAATAGTGACAGGGAAACCCAAAAATTTCCAAATAGAATCATTTGGATTCCCTTTAGATTTTCTAGTGAAAATCGCAAACTTTTGAGTGTATTTCTAATAAGTGTTTCAGATAAGATGCATCATGTATGATTATTATTCATCTTATCTGCCTTCTAACTTTTCTTAACTATAATATACTTCTTTTCATATAGAGGGGCACTTCAAGTATTTTAGATGATATAGACATGGACATAATTATAGATATGACCAAAATTTCTCAAATCTATGGTTATGATGCTTTTGACTAATAATTCTATACAATTTAATCTTCTTAGGTGTCCTATGTTTGCCACTTATAATTTAGAGAGAACAAGAAATCGGACATTGTGGAAAAACTTGTAGGCCTAAATTGATTCACCAAATTTCAATTAATATTAGCTATTTGGGAACCATGGTGACCAGATTTTTAAATTTGTCCTCAATTTCCCTAAAAACGAAAGCCCATCCATGATGCATCTAAATAGCATAATGTATAGATAAATCATATACATTACGTTTGAGTAGGTCCGGGCAATGCAACAAAAGGAATACCATTTAATTTACTGAAATTATATTTAATCTAGCATTGAAAGGGTTAATGGTCTGACTGACTAGCATATTTGCAATTGATTTCAAGTAAACCTTTGTGCAATTTTTTTTTTTTTTAAACACTTTTATTTATCCTGGGATGAGTAGCTAGGATACATCCTGTCTTCCCTCATCTCCAGCTAAACTTAAACTATTACAATAGCATTTTCAAAGTTCATCCTTGGATAGGCTCAGTCTAATTGAGCCTTTTTAAATGACAATTAGGTACTTATTATTTGGTGAACATAATGTTGATGAGATGGGATGATTATGACACCTGTCATGTAATACAAAATTATGAGCACAATAAGTAAAGATAAATGTTGTATGTATTTTTAAACAAATAGACCGGCAACCATTTTGGCTATCTCCTCTTGTTCATATTGACCAGTGAGGTATTTCTTAATATTAATCTTAAATTCTTCATAGTGAACCAGTAGTCTTAATTCTATTGGCAGAGAATTCCATAACGATTTGGCATAAAAAACAGTAGACTTTTGTATGTACTCATACTTAGTAGTAGGTATCCAGACAAGTTGCATTTCCAAGTTCATTTTTGTATTGATTTCTATAGCCAAAATATAATACTACAAAGGAGTCAAAGGATTATGATTTTTTAGAATCAAGATTCGTAGAAATTTGTACAAGGGAAACTACAAGCTTTCAAAATGGTACACATGATTATTCGCAAAATATGACCCTTTGAAATGTAGGAGACAGGCCCTGGTTATAAAGAAAAACGAATTTATGGCATATTGGCATCCATGTGTCATTGAAAGGTTCTATAGAATAGAATTCATGTTTCTAAAGGAAATATTTCACGAGGGTCATGCATTGCCTACCTATTAGATCATTCCTATAAGCAAACTCACAGAAAAATAGGGAGTTTCAGATACTTCAAGGCATGACGTAACGTAAACGTAACGTATCTCTTGTCTCAGCTTAAGTAACATATTTCAAAAATATTGAATTATAAGTATATTATTGTGCCTCAGGCATACATAATCATTTAATCAGAATTACCGAATTTTGTACTTTTACCCCTAAATATGATTAGGTAAATTTGAGATACGTTGACGCATCGAGATGCGTTGTGGGATCTGAATCTCCTACAATGTCATAACGTAAAAGAGACTCCACATGATTCCAAACATTAATTTATGAAATGGTTAAAAAAGATAATAGTTTTTCTTCACTGAACTGTAAACCTGGGTATTGTGAATGCTGGGAGCCTTTCTTTCTATCATCAATTGTTTATGGTACTGCGAAATTGCCCAAAACCACAGCAGCCTTTCCTTAATTGCATTATTTGGGATGAAGCTTATTAATGTTAGTAAATACAAATAACTCCTATCGTACAATTCATCGATCTTGCAGAGTTGGTCTATATGTAGCAGTGTAAATAATAATTGATTAAAGTATTTATAGTATTTTTAATACCTAAAGCTATGTGAAGTGTGTTGTTTTGCACACGCTGTATACGTATTTTCCTACAGTTATCTGGTTATGCCCTGTGTTGTTAGATGATGATAATGTGTTGGCGTTTAAGGAATGAACTGATAAGGAATAACATATCTTAATAGAATAATCATTATTTATCAAACCAATTTCTAAAATCAGTCGATAATTGGTCCAAAATCGCGCCGTGGATCACCAGCATCAGGGACAATGGCACTGAAGGTTTCGATATTTTCTAATGACTGTGTTCTTGTATCCAAAAACGTTGCTTTAAATTACTGATAACAAATGCACCAAAACATTATTACTTTGTACCCTGAGACAAATTCCCAGCCAGCTTGTGACATAACAGAAATGTTCTGCAATCATACTTTTTTAGTTAATTTGTTACTTACTCAGATGGCACGTAACAATAACGTTATTGATGGTGCGGTTTAAACCTTACCAAATCAGTAGGCTATTAAAAAAATATTTTTTGGTGAGGTAATGACAAAACCAAAAGAGAATGTTATAAGAACATTTTGTTTGGGTTGAAGAACGTAACCAGAATGTTGTTATAATGTCACAGTACAACGTTATAGCAGTACGTTGCAGCGATGTAATTGGGAGTCATAAAGAGAATGTAACAAGAACCAAATACAGAACAAACCGGAATGTTGCTGCAATATTTTAATAACGTCGCATCCTTGGCCGGGATTAAAGAGTAGGTTTAATTGTATTTGTAGTGATGGAATTTATAGGCTGTTATAATTTGCATAAGAGGTGTATATATTGAATACAAGTTTAGTGCCAAAAGGGAATATCATTACGATATTAAAATGAATTTGTGGACCCGTATGAGTGGGAGGATTTTGGTATGAGGAATACAGAGATTGGTGGAGAGAGGGAAGGGCGGTTATGTGTGGACAGGAGGAGGGAATTGTGGGAATAGGTGTGGTCGCAAATGAAGCGGTGAACGAAGTGATAGGGGCAGTTTTGTTTAAGCAAGTCCCAGTTGGTACTATGACAACAAGCTGCTTGAGACATTTTTACGACGGAATTGGCCAATTGTTGCTCGTGTGGAAACAATGACGTGCAAAACAGTCTTTATTCAGGATGCCCTATATGGGAAAATTCATAAAACCATCTTGGTCTCAAGGATACCCTTAGATTAAGAAAAGATGTAGGATAATTCTTAATTTTTCACATTTGGCTACTGAACTAGAGGCAGGGTCTAAAAACAAAAGTTGGATAATCAGAAAGACCAGGTGAACCCATCACGAGGTAGGACATGTAACTGTATAAGGAATCAAGGCACCAGCTGTGGAATTGAAAATGAAACTATTCAGTAGCATCAATGTGGCAAGTGGAGTATTGAACTAAGACTCCTGTTCTAGGAATAAGGTGCAAAATGAAACAGTAAGTGGATCGAATTGAATCAGCGAAATTTATTTTCTACACTTTTTTCTTTCCAATCCAATGAATTGCAACTTCTTTAAAAAATATATACACTTGGTTTATCAATTCGAAAGTCTATTTGAATGGTGGGAGACAATAAGGTTACCTGGAATCAATCCATTAAATTCAGACCCAGTGAGACTATGGACATCTTTATAATTTGCGGAAGTCTAGTTGTGCTTTGTTAGATTTGGGAGGAGCTGTGATGATATTTTGCTGGGCATCGATTATTAGCTGAGCAACCGTGGTCTCATTGTTATGGTTGATCAGCGAAAATTGTTTTCTACACTACTTTTCCTATTAAATGAGATGCAAATTATTTTAGAAATTACATACAGATCACCAGAAAGTATATATACATACATCTTGGTTTATCAATTCCAATTTCTAGCCTTTAATGCTTAATATCATATCATATTGTGCGGCAATTGACTTGCGTTCATGTAAATTTGCAATCAACACAAGGTGGAAAAAAGAAATGTTATGTACTTGCATTGGCAAAAAAAAAGACAACGCAAGTATTGGCCAACGCAATGTGGATTTAGGCTTCAAGGTCCAAGGATTTTGACCAACATCAGTTATTCTGGAATCGGACTTTAGTGTAAGCTACTGCTTTCTTGGTGTACGTCGATCTTTAACCAATATGGATCGATCTGTTATTTTCTTGTTGCTATAGCAGGTTCGATTATAGATTTCTGAAGGTGATCCTATGAGGTCAAGTTATTATGTTAATTGTATAAAAAAAATTCTCATTATATGAAACATTTCAAATGGATCGTTATAGTTTGCCCCCATTCGTAATCAATTAACATTATACAGGTTTCAGGTTTCAGGTTTTCTTGTTTCAAGCTCGTTAGTTATAATAAAATAATGATGTTGATAACTACGGTTCGATCACTGTAAAACGTGCCCTTTACTCTTATTTGTAACTATTTAATCTATGTTTATTCTTTTGATTAGACATTCCAGATTAACGTTTTAGAGTATAGAGAGAATTTGCATCCTTATAAATTCAAACTCCTTATGGATAGGGTCCTACACACCTGATTGCTCTCTTGGTCAATATTGGATAGAAAATCCATCTCTAATCGGCCCCTTGGTTTGGAATCAATTCCACCCCAATGGTCCTTCGCAAACACCCGTTAAACTCTGCACTTTCAGAACAAGTGTTTAGAATCTAAATATTTTCCCAACATTTTGCTGTCCCACTTTTGGTCACATGTTTAGACCCATACACACTTTTAGTCTCTCTCGTGTTTAGAATTAAGTGTTAAGTTTTTGGTGTCTAAATATTGAAGGATCATTGTGCTTAGCTGTTTTGTGTCGACATGAATAGTGCTTATGATTCATTGTGTTTAAGAAGGACATTCTGGTATTTCAGCATCCACTTTTTGATCTAATGGTGAAAAAAAGAAAGTCCTGTCAAGAAAGTAGCTTTTCTCATGTTTACATCAATGGTGCTTAGAATGTTCTTTGAAATTATGAGGAAATTGTTTAACAACTTTCAAGTTTAGGATTCAGTGATTCTGGTGGTAGTAAGATATATGTATATCTGAAGCTAAACTAGGACTTCTTTCTGACATAACAGTTAATATTTTCCAATCTGTACAAAGGAAGAATAGGCAAACATTATAAGAAATATCCTTAAACCTTTCTGCTCCTTTTGACAATATCGATACGTGAGTTCCCCAACCTGGCTCCTTCTTTGACGATCAATGCTATTCCTATGGTTCCTTACAAACTCCCTTTGACTCCTGACCTTATCCACTTCCTCTACTTATCCCTCCTACCCCCTCCCACCTATTATCAGTACCTATATAAGACGGATTCACATCAGATCTTTGCGCACATTTACCTCAGAATAATAAGAACAGAAGCTACTAAGGGGGACTGTTATCTAAGGTAGGCTCAATTACATGTTGACCGACAAAGGTTTGGTTATAGATTTGCCTGTATCCATTTTTCCATGAAACAGAGAAGTAGTTTATCGTTCTAGCAATAAGTAGAAGCAACTGCGTGCTTTTGGTAGAAGTAAAAGATTACAAACTTTGTTTTAGCGACTATAAGGATTCGTTTAAATTGTTGCATGGCGAGCCATATCCTTCCTAGGACATCTTCTAGACTTAGGCCAATAGATAAAAACGTTGGCCAAATTATGTTAGGTAAAATGCTTATGATTATATAAAACGCTGTCGCTCCTTTTCAAAATCCGTAACCTATATACGTGGATCTGAATGGAAAGGTATATTCGAATATGGGGGTGGCGTGTGTGCGGTGGGGGTGTGGGGGTTGAGTGATGCGATTGAAATACTATAATAAGAAGAACCACGGGGGGCGTCCGAGGGTGTCTGTACGACCCATAGGGGATCGTCACTTCTTCTTTATTTTATCACCCAAAGATCAAAATGATTAGAAAATAATGACAATGTTTTCAACCAGAACTGAGCGACCAGAACTGGTCGAAACGGTAAAAATATAATTTAGATATTATCTTTCTCCATATCAGAATCAGATACAGCACAATGATGAGTCAGCCATTTACCAAACCTCTCCAGGCCCGTAACTTTGTAAAGGAAAGAGGATTGCATTTTATACATCTGAATATAAGAAGTCTAACAAGTAAAGGTAAATTCGATGATTTTAAGTTACAAATGTTAAAGAGCAAAGCACACGTGGTGTCTTTATCTGAAACATGGCTAAAAAATGAGTTTAACTCTAGGAATGTTGACATTAGTGGCTATAATTTTGTTCGATTTGATAGAAATTGGAAAAATACTAAGAATGATATTAAGAAAGGAGGAGGGTTGGGAATGTATATAAAAGAAGGTATTAATTATTCAGATACCTATTTTGCTGATAAAAACATTAGTTCTGAAAATATTGAAATGCAATGGGTCTTATTAAGTATCAAAAATATGAGGAAATTAGTTATAATAAATATATATAGACCTCCGCAGGGAGATTATAAAATATTTTGTAAAAGTCTATTAGATGCTTTTCAGGAAATAACTATTAAAGACAACACTGAATTTTTTATTATGGGAGATTTCAATATTAATTATCTAGACAAAAACTCATCGGCTAAGAAAGAATTAGATTTCACTACAAAATGTTTGGGACTTAAAAGTTTTATCAAAACAAGTACCCGTTACTCAGAAAATAAACCATCTTGTCTAGATAATGTTTTTACTAACAGTGAATTTATCAGCAGTTCAGGGTTGATGGATTGGAATATTGGTGACCATATGGCGATTTTTATCTCTCGTAAAAAACATGTAAACATCACAAAAAAAGTAAATTTCAGAGGAAGATCATATAAAAATTATATAAAAGAAGATTTTCAACAAGCTCTATTGGACTGTAAATGGGATAATTTTTATAATTGTTTTGATGTTAACAAATGCTGGGATATTATGAAAAATATAATTTACAACACTATAGAGGTCTCATGCCCAGTAAAAGATTTTAGAGTCAAAGACATAAAAGAACCTTGGGTGAGCAATGAAATACTAGAAAAAATTCTTGATAAAAACAAAGCTCTAATTAAGGCAAAAAAATCTGGTAAAAATGAAGATTGGCAAAATGCAAAATATTTAAGAAATAATGTTAGTATGCTACTCAACAAAAGTAAAACAAATTTCTTGCTGAATGAACAAGAAAAATATTCAAAAGATTCAAAAAAATTTTGGAAATCTATCTCTAGATTGATTCCATCAAGAAAAAGTAACAAATTCGAAATTCAGATATGTAAAGACAATGTGGAACTACCCAAAGATGAATGTTCAGAATATATTAATGAATTCTTTACCAATATTGGTTCAAATCTATCAGACAAAATTAAACATGAAGAATGTTCATTTAAGGGAATCAACTCAGAGTTCATTATACAAGATTTCAACATTGACTTTGAAATGGTCTTGAATTTATGTAAAGAAATAGACACTTCAAAATCATCTGGAATTGAATATTTATCTTCTGAAATTATGAAAGATGCATTTATGGTATTAATACCACAACTAGTGCATTTATTCAATTTATCTTTAGAACATAATATATTTCCTAATGAATGGAAAGAAGCAACAATAATTCCACTATTTAAAGGGGGAGATAGAAATGACGTTAGCAATTATAGACCTGTTTCTCTGTTACCATTACCAGGGGGGGCGACCAAGAAAAATCTACGAAAAATAACGTCCCACGAAAAGTGTAAAATACCCACGATAGCTAAATTTCCTATCGTGGCATTTTAGAAACAAAAAAATTTCGTGGGTTTTTTTCCCATTTTTTTTCATAAATATACCATCTCAAATTGTCCCAAAGTATTTCAAACACACATGAGAACACATTTTATGTGAAAATATGTATCGGGAATAACTTTAGCATTATTTTTTACTGAACTTTAATGTCCACGAAATTTTCGTATGTTTTTTCTGGGGGCAGAATGTCTATCGTGGCCACGAAAAATGAAAAAAACCACTCCACGAAATTTCGTAGCTTTTTCTTGGTCGCCCCCCCAGGTAAAATTTTAGAAAAAATAATTCATAGCAAAATCATTAATTTCTTAGAAGACAACAATCTATTATCAGGAAAACAACATGGTTTTAGAAAGAATTTTTCTACCTCAAGTTCAATAGCTGATTTAACAGATAGCATATTGGGAAATATCAATGATGGGAATATATCGTTAGCCGTTTTCATAGATTTGCGCAAAGCTTTTGATACTGTTAATCACGAAATTTTAATAAGAAAACTGGAATTTATGGGAATTAAAAATAATTTATTAACTTGGTGTAAAAACTATCTATCAGAGAGATATCAAAAAACATTAACGAATAATATTTTGTCATCAAAAAAGAAGATAACTTGTGGAGTTCCACAGGGATCAGTATTGGGTCCTCTTTTCTTTATCATATATGTAAATGATGTTATCAATAGAATAGGCATGGAGAATATTCAATTATATGCTGATGATACTGTCTTATATGTGCACGGCAAAGGTAAAGAGGAAATAAGACTTAAAATTCAAAATATGTTAGATATTTTCTCGAAATGGAGCATTGAAAATAAGTTATCAATAAATACTAGTAAAACTAAATATATGTGTTTTGGAACAAGACAAAGGCTGAAAAAATGTAGGGAATTCAATATCAATTTACTGGGAATTGATTTAAAACAAGTTCCTTCATACAAGTATCTTGGTTTTACACTTGATCAAACTCTATCATTTAAAATCCATATCAAGAATATTATAAATAAAATATCTCAAAGAATCTATGTTCTCAGTAAAATTATTGGTTTCCTTACAGTTAATGCCGCTATTAACATCTATAAATCTATGTTGCTTCCTATTTTTGATTATGGAGATGTTATTTATAATAGTGCCAGTTGTTGTGAATTGTATAAACTACAAAGGTTGCAAGAAAAATGTATAAAGCTATGTTCAAAGAATAATTACAAATTGGAAAATAGTGAAATTTTAGAATTATACAAAGTCCCAGTACTTGAAAAGGGTAGAAAATGTCATATTTGTAATTTTATGTTCAAAAGAAATTACAATATAGTTGATAACAGTGATAACAATGTTAAAACAAGGTCGATGTTAGCAAAGAAATTTTTTGTCAAAAAACCAAATATTGAAATGTATAAAAGAAGTGTTGAATACTCGGGGGCACTGATATGGAATAATATTAATCCTGAAACGAGAAATATTGATAACTTGTTGGTCTTCAAAAATATTCAAAAAAAGTGTATGCTTCAAAATAATTAATTGAAATCAATACCGTATGTTTTCAGATGTATCTTAGTTCAAAAATATATGTGAAACTAAATTTGAAGCACTTTTCAAACTTTGATTGAAACATGATAGTTTATCATACATTGTATATAAATTGAATGTTAATGCTGTTATTTCCTTATTAATTTAATTACATTGTTAGTGTTAAGAATTGCTTGTATAAAAACTAGAATTAAGAGTAAATGTAAATCTGAAAGGGTCATGAAAACTAGTTGTACTAAGACCCACACAGTATAAAATGATTAATAAAAAAAAAAAAAAAAAAAAAAAACTAGGGGGGGAGGCGGGGGTGGCGCGCCACCCCCCCCCCCCCCCTCCCCGAGAGAAGATTTCTTAAAAAGTTCCACCTATCCTTTAAAAATTCACTGTAAACCCCTAAAAAAAATTGGGAGAAAATATTGAAGTTCCGCTCTTGGAACTTTGGAACTTTGCTACCCCCTTTTTAACCAAGATAATACGAAAGTGGTTTTCAGTAGTTTTTGACCTCTGAGAAAAGACCTGAGCTATCCAAAACTGAAAGAATTTTCTCAATATTCCAATTAGAGGATGAGTTATGTCAATTTTTGCAGATTGTTATAAAAGGAAATTTGGAAACCATGGAAATGGAGAAACACATTATTTAAAAAGTTATGACGTCATAAATATGACCTCCTAGCATTCAAACTGCTTCCATGAGTGAGTTTTGAAATTGATATATTGCCATGACAACGAAAATCAACAAATTTGTTGATTTTTTCAAATTCGGTTGCCCTGGAAACAGCCATTTCCGTATAAAATGTCTCAAATATCACTTTTTTGTTTCAACCATCTTTCTTGACATGAACAAATTCATAAATGCATTTTTTTTTCAAAAAAGTTGTTGTCTTGTATTTCTATTTTTAGCCATAATGGGGGAATGCGGGTTATATCGTGCACCAAGTGCGCGATATAACAACAGGAGCAAATGCTAGACACAGAAATAAGTCATTAGATATGTCCCTGGAGTATGAGGAGAAAAATACAAATAATTGAATATTTTATTCAATTTTGTAATAACATAAATCCCGTTTTAGTTTAGGTCAATCTCGATTTGGTAGGATAATACCCTGCTAATTACTGATGGCTATACACAGAAATTGTCATTTTATATCTAAGAAGAAGGGCACAATCATTAGAAGTAATGGTCTGGTGTTTTTTCGCGCATTTAGGTCTTGTATCGCGGATTTATTACACCTATCTTTAACATGATGGTATGAAATAGTTCAATAAGAAGGAGGAAAAATAGCAAAAGATATGATATCAAATGAATTTTCAAATGAATATTTGACAATGAAGTCATTGTTATGGTTTATAATTGAGAAAATAGCAAATTCTGGTCAAATTACTGATTTTCTATTATTTAATGTATTTCATAATGGACGATGAGTATATTGTTCTTCAAAATAATTTTAAATTCTCATTCAACATAATTCTTACATGATAAAATTTAGAATGAAGACATATCCGTGGTATCAAAAATTTCTTTAAAATATGGATTCTATTCCAAAATTTATGAAAATAGAATAATCATAGTTATATAGGTATATTTGGCAGTCAGGTGTGCGATACAAAAACAGTTTATGTGCGATACAATACCACACAGAGTGATATTTTCAACACCACATATCACCAAGGGAAACAATAGTTTTCATTTTAGGGAAAAACGCATATTTTCAGATTTTAACAATCAGATCATTTTCAATCTATTTATAAGAATTTAAGAGTAGGTGCACGATATAACACTATTGCGCGATATAATCCACATTCCACTATTAATGGGGCTAAAGATTTTATAAAATATTTTTCATATTGATAAGCCCCCGATTTATAGGATGGATCGGTCAACAGAAAACAAATCTGATAGTCCTTTTCTATGGCTATCATGCAGATTAATTTTTGAAAAAATCAAGCATTTCCCTCAAAAATTGAATAAAATTAATGACAATGGAATTAAGACAGTATGGAACATACTAAGATGATTAGCGGACATGCATGCATTATATTCGACTATTACTATTCGTTACAGTGCTGGACTGATCGTGAAAGATGTTCGCCATGAAAAGGTTTTGTATTCTGCTTGGTGTTGTTCTACTTCTGCCAGGTAAGATTATTAAAGAATACCGATATGTGTCATGATCAGGTGCGGCACAGTTTGTTTGTTTGTTTTTGCAAGTCAACAAAGCATTTCTACGTTCATCAATGCTTTGTGTGTATCACTGATGCTTTATCTACAATATTCTAGATAAAGGTTTATTTCTTCCAATGCTAATCTAATATTATCTAAGTTGCATCTCATCATATTTTCCAGCTGATCAGATGGTCATTTTAGTCAGTTTTCTTAAATATCATTCTCCAAAAGCAAATAAAATCCTTCCAGCACAAAGGAAAAATAACCAGCACGCCAGTAAAATATTAAACATTAGTGAAATGTGATAGTAGAAAATTTTATCATGTGATTTATTTATCATTTAAATAATAAATAATTAAATGTCAGTTACAGAATATACGAAACTTCATGTATAATAATCAACGTTGATACTCATGCGCAGTATCATGTTAGGTTATCAAGGGAAAAGGTTGAAAAATACAATTTAATTCATGAAAAATGCATTTTCGATGTAGAATTCACAATTACAGTGTTGTAAAACATGCCAGTGATAGTCTATAAAATATAATGGGAAACTTGTCATCTACCTTTTTTAGTTATATGTAACTGACCTATGACCTATCTAGGTCACTTATGTAGGTCACAAGTATGAGATGTTGTCACAGCTAGAATAACGGTGTCCTTGCATGTGAGGAGCCAAAAAAATTGTGAATCACTATTTATCTTCATACAAGAAAGATTCTTTAGATGAATAATTATCAAAGCATATTTATCCACAATATGTATGCCTTTTCTCACTCAAACATAATATCAGATTATATGCTTGCAAACATACACACATGTAGACTAAGAATCTTCCCATTAATATTTACTTCACTGAATGAGGGTCCTGACAATGACATTGTGGTAGTTTTTTTTTATCCATAATCATCCATGGGGTTAGAAATATAAAGGGCTTCAAGTTATAATGATATATATTTATTGTTCAATGTAATCAAACATTTTGAGAACACAAATGTTCTTGCATTTTCAGGACATTAACAATGAAGAGTAATAACAAAAATTATCTTTATTTAGACTTCACAAAGAATTAAACATTGATAAATAATTATGATAGACTTACATTTTTCATGTTCATCATTAACCGTTTAGACCCCAATCCGGCTGTATCTGCCCATGGGTAGTTTCCCCAATCCGGCCATGGCTGCCTGTATGCCTGACATTTTTCTGATGTTTTTGTAAAGTGGAATAATTTCAAGAGGAATAACCATTCAAATACATCCATTATATCAAATGAAAGCTAATCGGATCCTCCATCCTTGAAAATGTTTGACAGAATTGAGAAATAGATGGCCTTCATTGGATCTTTGGAAATTTCTGAGAACATTTGGGAAAATCCTGGGGAAATATAGCACATTATGAACGTTTCCAGTGGGGTCTAAAGGATTAATAGGATAATTCATAGGCAAATAATCTTAAAAACATTTAGTTCTTGATTAGATTTTGTAATGATTCATTTAAGATTATACAAACCATGGAAACTGAAGGGTCCTCGTTCTATTTGTAAGAAAATACTGTGATATGGCCATATATTACAGTTCTTAAATTTACTTTTTGACCTGCCAAACTAACTGATACCATCTCTATTGTGGGGGAATATCATTCTATGACATTGCACAAAGGTAGAGATTAAAACATCTGCTTTGTGCATGCTTATTGAATTAGTGTGAGGGTCACCAGATGAATACAAAATGATAAGAATTCCTCTAAATTACTTAGTTTATGAAAATATCTAGTAATGGCAGGTGCCACTGGTAGGTGTTAATATACCTGACGACAATGCTCACCGAGACACACTTCCCCGCAAGCACCAATGCCTTGGGTAAAATCGATATCAGACTACTTTATAAGCAAGAGTACAGGGTAATCAAGAGAGAGAGACCAGTAGCGTTTGAATCATACGAATCGGGAGATTCGAAGGGGTTTAGATAGCCATACAACCAAAGGGACATCTGGTGACTTATACGGTACTACCGCACGACGGCCGGAGGCGAGACTAGGCGGACTCTACGGAGGAAGCTTACTCCACTCCAAACTGGAACTGTTATACCTTGGACTTATTGCCATCACGAGCAGCTGTACGCATCACCATATCCATCAATAAACTTACCGTACTGCCAAGCGTTGTTCATGTTATGGATTGAGCGCCCATCTCATGGACTTACTCACCACTTGACTAGCATCCCGTTAGAGACAATATTAATAACAATAATCATCCCGGACAATGCACTATAATTATAATCAACCCTAAACACGACAATAGCGTTCAGCTTGATAGAACCATTTTTGTCAATAACTACAGGAAACTGTACATCAAGTCTAAATATATGACTCACTCTTTCTCCCATCACCCATTATTGTCATTTGTAATTACTTTGTAAATTGAGGTATGTGTGTGTTCTCAAAAAGTTTGATTACATTGAACAATGAATATATATCATCATAACATGAGGCCAGAATTTAATTTCATCCACTAGAACCATAGATATTAAGGTGTTACTGTTACGATGACTATTGCTGTTACGAAAGTGATCTTAAAGTTATCTTGAAGTTATCGTTGTTATGAAAATCCATTGTGCAATGGGCCACAGGAGGAAATCCGAAGGGAATTTGATTAAAATTACTGTCAAGTATATGCCCCTCATTTTGCTTTTCCATTTCCCTAGATTGAGAAACCATCCGTAAAAAATGCCTAGAAATAATTCTAACTAATCCAGGTTCAATGGGTACCTGTATTCTTCAGTAGACCTAATTTGAATATTTCATATTTCTACTTCCAGCTGAATCGCTTGCGTTAGACTGTTATGCCTGTGTATTTGCAACCAACCCAACTACCTGTGGGAATGGAAAGCCGTCAAACGCTCACAAAGTACCATGCGGTCCTGGGGAAGGATATTGTAAGGTAAATGGATTGTGTGTGCAAATTTCAGTACTATGATTTTTCTAGACAGTTTTCTGTCAATGTATTCATACCAATGGATTGATCAATCACCGAGGGCTCAGTAAGTGACACTGAAGAGTTTAAAGGGAGCCAAAACCAATATAATTGAAGAAAAAATCAAAACTGAGATAAATATAGAAATATGTTAGATGAGTCCAGTAATGGTCAATGGTAAAGTATTTGCTGTGAAAACTAGCTCAAACTGAAGTAGAATGCCACAAGACATGGTAATATTTGAATTTTTTTTAAACAAACCCCATTTTTGCGGATCCACATTAATTGATTTGAGCAAGAAAAATGTGTTTTTAATGATTTTGTTACCATATTTCATGGTTTAGGTTTTAACAAAGCCAGGAATAGGCTCAAGGAATGGATTTCCATGATTATTGGAGTTTTGAAAATTTCATTGAATTTATTGGTTTTGGCTCCCTTTAAGGACAATCACTGTACGAAGAAGAGCATTAATTGAGCTCTCATTGCAAAAACTGAGAAAGTTTTTATTTTCACATCTTTGATCATTTCCAACACATTGAAAATCATCTGAACCCATTCCACCAGATAAGGCTATATTTGGCCACCATGTGGCAGTGAATGTAACGTCGAGATCCCTTTAACCCTTTGCTGACGGCACCAATATGGATTTTATGAAAGAGAATGATCATTCAAAATTTTGTTTTTGATTTTTGATATTCTATGAGAGGATTTAATCAGACAGTTTTATGTCATCATATAGGAAATAATCACAGGGTTTAGAAAATGTATTTACATCTTTGATTTTGGTTGCCATGGTAACTATAGAACATTTTGAAGAGTAATGAAATTTTGCAAAAATTGCATATTTTAAAGTCAATTTTTCATAAACTGCCCAAAAATGTGAATAAATATTGATTTTAGAGAAAAAAAGTAAATTAGAAAGTTGTTCTCCAGGTCAATCCTATCATTTGATACCATATACTTATAATCATAAACATTTTTCAAGTGCCACATGTAAACAGGATGACATGTATATCATGCTCCAAAAACAGCGTAATTCCATTATTTACAGTTATTTATTATAGAATACAGAAACAAAACCTATTAAAATAATGAAAATGCAAATCATGACAGAAAAATATTTTAAAATATCATTGAGGTCAATCCACTGTTTGGTTGTGCACATTTTTTAATGATTGAAATAGGAAAGTTAAAGCTAATTCAAAAAATAAGGATCAAAATTATAAAATTTGTAATCTAATGAGCGGCCATCTTGAATTTGCATGAAAATGGCAGATTTATGACCATTTTCTCAGAATAAGAGGGTTGCATCATTTTGAAAACAACTTACAGAAAATAAATATAAAAATGGTTCAAGCTTACAAGATAAACACACATGAAAATTGTGAGCAAGTTATTATCATTTAGACGGAAAATTTGCATTTTGAATTATCATAAAAGCTTGTAAGTCTGAAATATTATCTTTTTTATTAGGTGAATAAAGGTGGCCCTATCAAAAAACTGTCAAATTTTCCAAATGTACCATCAATTAAAGTGTCACAAAATTAATATTGGAGTATCCATCACCGAAATATGCCTCAATATAGTTGTATCACCACATCTAATATATATATTTCAAAAATTAACTTTGAGATATAAAAATTATAGAAATAAGGGTCCAATCAATGACCATCGATCATATATGATCGATTTCCTATGGGGCTGTCACTAAAGGGTTAATATGTACTCAGGCATTGCGTTATAAACATTATTTGTATTGTGACATACATTGTATACACAAACATTTAATGGCATTCAGTACATAGCTGCTGTTTTAGCAGACTGGTGAAAAAAAGTGGACACCTGAACCAGAGAGAAATGTATTGATCTCAACCCCTATGCCTCTTCTGAAATTCTGAGCCAGAACCACGTGTGATAGACATTTCTCAAAATAATATGTATGGTATTGTCTGTTTCCTTACACAGAAAACTGAGCTTGCAGGCATAATCGTGGAACGAAAGTGCGATTCATCTTGTTCGGAGAGCGGTAATATTCCGGGCACCGGCGAATATTGTTGTTCATCAAACTACTGCAACTCAGGAACCAAAACAGCATTCAACATTGTCTACCTCACGCTTCCAGTCTTCTGCTTGCTCACTCGCGGCTATCTTTATTAATTCCTGTTTAGCGTGTCCTTTGCATTGGGATTAACCCTTAGACACCAATCCGGTCATATTAGCCTGTAGCTTCTCTCCCCGATCCAGCTGTAGCTGAGCCCGAAAAAAAACAGGAGGATTATTTCAGATTTTCCAAGCAAAACACACAGGGAAATAATCAAAACACCAGAATAGACCTATCTAAAGTAAGGAAGTCCTAAACTTCAAGTAATGTATTGAAATATAAAACACATAATCATATTGACAGGTTGTATGGCAAACAGTAGTATATGGCGCACATTATATTGGTGGCCCTAATTAACGTTAATGATAGAAAAAAATCTGAAAGTACAAAAATAAACGGTTTTGCATTGATACGATTCGCCAACACAATGGAACATATATATGATGTGTGCATACCACCGTTGTAGATAATAATGATGACTTCGTGTTAAACTTGTGCGTGACAATTTACTAGGTTAAACTTGTTAAAAAGTGAGCGACATTTTGGAAAATTTTCCGAGATATCATAGCTGTCCATGCTATTCAAATAAAGGCGAATAGTCCTAATGAATACAAAAGTGCGCGATATACTCATTGATGTTTAGAATTTGCAGTTTAGATTGATCTAAAAAGATCTACGAGATATTTAAATGAATAGATTATTGTTCATATACTGAATGAACTGTATATTTGTGGAGCCTTACTCTATATAAACTTTGAATATGTTTTGTAATAAGACCTGGTGATATGAATCAGAACAGTTATAATGTTTTGGGCCATTAACACACACAACATAAGAAATTTGCAATAAGTTACGAGAACCATGTGGCTATTAAATATATACATAATTGTAGATAATAATTGTTTATTATGATTCATTGAAGTTTCCTTTGTTGAAATTGACAGAAATATACAGCATAAATGATGCAGAACTGTGAATAATGATAAATTTGAACTGATCACCAACATGGCGCCCATCCCAATTTGGGGTGTGTATGTGACATCATGTGCACAACGTCTATAGTAATCTTAATAGTGATTGTTCTAGTGTATAAGCACAGATACTTCTAATTAGACACAGTACAACTTGGAATTCAAGATTATTGACTGTGGGGGCGTTTCACACCAAGCCATATTTACGATCTTAAGTGTTAAGATAAGATGTTTCATTTACGACCATCTGTTCTATACCTAGGGTCGTATCTTGAACATCTTATCTTAACACTTAATATAGTCAAATTTAATGGGGACTCATCTTTACCTGAAGGGCATGCAAATCCTTATATCAAAGAAAACAAATTAGCTATAGTTTGTTTAAGTAAAAGCAGATGGCACTTTTGTTCTATGTCTCCTCTATATGACTATACTAATATAAGAATTGCTATAAGTATTGCAATTCATGTTGAAAATTATCATTTTTTATACCATTGTATAACATAATGGTAATAGCATTTTCTGGCATCAAATAATTCTGTTTATTTGCTGATGTGCTTGTCCATAATTAGATCTGGATGTTCATTGTGAGCTTTGTATTTCCCACCACTGCCAGAACAATGCCTCCATCTAGAGTATTTTGTTTGAACTAAATACACTGGCTCTTCACTTTGGACATAAGATACTACAACTTATATGTTGTCTGGTTTGAAATGGCAATATCTTAGCTATTTACAACAGAAATCAAAGAATTGATGACATCTTTTAACTTCCAACTTATCATGGTTACATATGATATGGACAAACAATAGCTATTAAACATTGTACTACATTATTCAAAGTTAAATGCATAATAACAAAATATTGGATATTTAATTTTCTTCATAGATAATATATGCTTTATTTCCATAATCTTAAATGTTATGATAGCCCATGAGCTGTCGTACACTTAAGATCTTAAATGGACATCTTATCTTAAAATATCACCCAGAAAACCATGGTGTGAAACGGTTTTAAACAGCTCATAGAGCAGACAACTATCTTAAATTTATAAAAGTACTTGGTTAGAAATGCAAAGGTCGTAATTACTCATTTAAGATCGTATCTTCACCTATGATCACAATTTGTACAGTGTGAAACGCCCCCTGTAAAAGTCACCTTATCTTAGAATTCAAAATGTGGAAGGCGCATTTACCGTTTTACTAGGGTGAAACGCATTCTATTTTCTTAATTGTTTATAACCAGAAACACAACTTGTCAATGTTACAATCATTAGGATTCCTTCCGAAATAAAAAAGAAGTTTACCTCATTATTAGGACTTGTTTGATTTTTCAATTCGAAGAAGATCATAATGATAATTATATTCATGATTAGATATTGTTGTTGTGGCTAAATTTACCTATAGGATATAGGCATAATATGAAAAACATGATATGTAAAAGGAAAAAGCACTGGGTGATTACGTTTGGATAATAATATAGATACACAAATATGTGACCCACCATAGGGAAAGGATGCTCCCTCCAGAAATTTAACATTTGAGAGGATGTTTTTAGCTTTTAAATGATACCAAAGTTATGAAATTGTGTTAAATAACAATGAAGTTAGAGGTTCCCGAACATAGCAATGTCCGTGTTCCTGAAAATGCTAATATAAATTATTGAATTAGGGGGCATTTAACACTAAGGCCTCTTTACAATCGTAACTGCTAAGATAATATGTTTCAGTTACGACCAACTGTTTTACACAATGTCATAGAATTGTATCTGAAACTTATTATCTTAACACTTACTACAGAAAAATTTAATAGGGAATCACCTTAACCTAAGGGACATGCCAACCCTTATATCAAAGAAAATGAATTGGATATGGTTCATGCAAAAATAAGTAAATGACAGCATTGTTTAATGTGCCCCTTGTATGAATATGGCAATATAGAAAATGTATTTAAGATTGGAATTCAAGTGGAAAACTATTATCTTTCTTGATACAAGTGTTTCATATAGTGATAAATGAATTTTTCAGAATTCATTCTGTTTATTTGTACATTTATGGTTAGATATGTATTTTCATTATGAGCTTTGTATTTCCCACCACTGTGGGATGATATGCTATCTAGTGTATACTGCATAAACTAAATAAGCTGGCAATCTACATTGGAATTAAGATACGACAACTACTATCTTCTCTTTCGTGAAATGCAATGTCTTAACTACCTACAACAGAAAACAAAGAAATGGTGACACTCTTTTATTTTCAATATTATCATGGTAATATATGATATGGACAAACAATAATCATCGAATAATGTTCTATATTATTCAATGTTTAATCATGAATCAACAAATATTTGATATTTCATTGTCATTATAGATAATACAAGCTTTATATCCATAATCTTAAAAAGTATGCTAGCCCATGAGCAGTATTATACTTAAGATCTTAAATGGACATTTTATAGTAAAATATCACGAAAAAACTATCGTGTGAAACGGTTTTAAACTGCTCGATGAGTAGTCACATATCCAAAACCATCAAATTTACAAAAAATAACCTTACTGAGAAACACAAGGTTCGTAAATATTGATTTAAGATCATACCTCAATTTACAATCACAATATGGCAAGTGTGAAATGCCCCCTAATACAGCGATAATAAAATGATAGATATCAGGCGATCACATGATTTAAAAGATCACAAAGTGACTTGGGTGGCAATGAGTGGGAATGATCAATGATTAGAGAAAAAACATAAAGAAATGTACAGATAAAGAAAATGAAATAAGGTACAAAGTGGTAAAATATCGAACCGAACAAAGGGTGCGTTTCACACTAGGGGAATCGTAAATGTGTTTTGCACATTTTAGATATTTTTTGATAGTCAGTAATCTTAACTCTAATTATGGAAAACAATAGGAATGTAAGATCATAAAGTCTGAAACTTAACCATGAAGAAATCGAAATATCTTAACTAAAATATGATCTTAGAATTATGACCAGTGTGAAACACACTCAAAGATGTAACAGAACTTTTAAGTTAATCATTACGTGCCCCCCCCTCCCAGGTGAATAAGGAGATGAGAGGCATGGTTGGGGAAATACAATTTTATTTATAATAAAGATTTTGTGTGAATGATATGTAGAATGTAGTTAATTCTCCCTACCACGGATAGCTGATTTACAGTATTTTACGGATCTGCAGGCTAATTTGGGCTAATTTTGTCGACAAAAGCCCTAGAAAAACTATAGAAAATAAACATATAATTGCTATTTATCCATCTTTAATGGATGAATTTTCAAGCAACTCAGGACATATTAAAGTATACGGGTACTTATCTAAAAAATAATGATAACTAGTTTTATTCATTATTAATCTCCAAATAATGGCACAATTCATGAAAATTTCTATGCTAAAACCTTGAAATTTGTCGACATATTACCCAGCATGCATCTGTTTTAGGCAAACCTGCAGGTAGAATTCAAGAAACTGGCTATCTGTGGTTGGGCGAATTGATATGAAAATTATAACCGCCTGGGCAGGATGATAAAAAATGTTTTGTTTTGTTTTTGAGAAATTATATAAAAAGGAAAATTGAACTAATGAAATGAGATGAGATGATGAGAAGGTGTGGGTGGGTGGGTGGGTTTGAGGATATGGGAGCATTTCACACTAGCCAAATTGTGGTTGTAAATTGAGATACGATCTTATAAATCCTAAGCTTGTTGTGTAGAACAAAGGAAAGATATAGAAGGAGGTATATATATTCATACTTCGGCCTCCCCATTTCTTATTTCCCCAGTGATTGTTTTTGTTGTTGTTGTTTTTTGTATGGGCCAAGAAACAAGCACCAGCACGATAGGGCAATGTTCGATTAGCCCTAGTTCGATAGGGTACTGAGGTTCAATAAAAGATCAATGTGTGAATGACTCTGTGGATGATTGATCGCTGGTTCGATGCTATGAAGCCTCAGGATGCGAAAGAACAAAGGAAATGACATTAAGAAGTTAGAAAATATATTTTCATTTTATTGTATCAGCATAAGGATAGTATAAGGACAGCTATGAATAAGATGGATACATTTTTCGGTCATTGACAAAGCTTCTGAGATGAGGTCCAGGTAGGAACAACTAGAGCCTACTTCAACACGAAATTTGCCCAATTTCGATAAGATACTATTTCCTCATTAACTCACCGAATATAAATATGACACTATAATGGTATCTTTAAATCTCCAAAAGTCTTTTGATACTTGTTAACACACAACGCATCAGACCAAAATAAAACCAAAATAGAGGAAGGAGGATTTATAAAATGGCCATCTCCTCCGTCTTCTAACCACCTCCCTCCTTTCTTGTGGGGTTGTTGGACCTTGAGCTATTTCCAGTACATCAATTCCACATGCCTCTACCCTGCATTTTGTTCAATAAATGTGGATCTGAAGCTGTTAAATGTTATTCCTCCTGTACCTTCACATGCAACTGGACCTGCAGGACACTAATCTGAGATGTAAGTAGATCTTAAACATCTTGGTCGAATATTGGTCTTTGATGGTATAATACTACTTTTACTTAGCAAGCATGTGTGCGTGGTGGTTGCCTTGTAATACTGTCTCATACTTTCATAAGAAAAATAGTGCAAACAAGAGTATACAATTATGTGGTAACGTTTTCAAATAGCCGGGACCTATTCTTATGATTCTAAATAGATAGACATTCTTATAAGAAAACCAACTATCATCCATCCATTGACAAAGACATTAAGTTTTTATATGACTGAATTTAACTTTTTTCAGAATGAAGACGACTGCAGCTCTCGTTTTGTTGGGAGTTCTTCTCCCAGGTAAAATATACTTAAAAATTATTTAGGATTGAAAGATAATTATCATTTACTGCTTACTAGATGTGATTTTTATATAGGGAGGCGTTGTAGGGGCTACTGACCTCATCAAACGCTCCAACGTTTTGTTGGACACCGAAACAATACGAACAAGGGGAAATTATAATAGTGTACATGATTATGGGCATGACCGCTTAACAATTAAGCATTAAGCATTATGTTTACCCCCCACCCTCCTTTAATATCTAAATCTCGCATCCGCTCGTCAAATTATTTGAAACAATCTGCATTGTAAATGTTGTCTCCTGTCCAAAAACAGTAAATGATTTTCTACGTACATTCTGAGAATTTCCGGTGTTATATTTCAGTGGAGCTGAATGCTCTTTCGTGTTATCAGTGCAACTCCCGAGCAGAAACTGCCTGCAAGGACCTGGGTGGTGTGAGTCCCACCCCCTGTACCACCACTGTGCCCTACGCACAGTGCCAGGTAAGTACAACTCGGTTAGGATTCATAATATTACCTGCAGATTAATTACATTTAAATGATGATAATAACAGTCATATTTTACACACACCTCCACCAAGTTGGGACACCATGGAGGTTCTTTTAAATATTCATTTACATTCAACACGATACAGGGGCATAATTATATTTTGAGATGCTATGGTTGTGCAAAATGTAAGTGTCCTCTTATAACATTAACTGTAACTATAACTGTATGATGTTATTTGAAATCAGAGGTCATTATTTTAGTCGTCTGTGGAAAAAGAGTTTTTTGACTGTTGTTGTCATGGTTGCCAATGTTATAGGCAACCATGACAACAACAGTATATTATATCTTTGAAACATAAAGATAACCTGATAAAATATGATAAAATGGAAACTAGGTCGCTGTGTTGAAGTTACATGAAATTATTTGAAATCTTGAATCTATGTTCGAAAATTATAAAAATTCCCTATACGAGTGAATTGCAATGATTGAATCAATCTTATTTCTAAATAATTTCTTATTCAGAAAGCAATTACGGGAAGTGGTAATGATGAGGTCATCACGAGGTCGTGTGAGTCTCACTGTGTGGAGAGTGAAACGGCCCGTGTCTACTGCTGCATCGGTGACGATTGTAACTCAGGGAATAGGAACAACTTCAACAGCTCAACGATCTTCATTTCTATCTGTTCTTTATTCTTAATAGCTCAAATATATCGGTAGATGAAGTAAGGAGCTGCATCAGTCAACGTCAGTAAAAATCCAAAATATCTATTTACTGCTATGTTGTTTTTGTAAATAAATTCGAATGCTATCAAACCATTGCAGCTGATAAAAGGATATTCAAAGTTTTCATATTTTCAATTATTCTTACATAATTATACCATTTATTGATTCTGGATCACAACAATGCATGTTACAATAAACAAGAGAAAAAATAGTCAAGTTTTGCATTGTGAGGTTGTACTACCATCTCATTTAAGTCTTCTCTTCATCTATTTCATCTTATTTGGTATCAGCATGGGAAGACCGGCCATGCCTATTTCACTGACTTAAATAAAAGCAGTCTGAATCCATGAATGAATTATGTATTTATTTTACATAAACTAATGCGCAGTGCACTTTCTACACAAAGGGTTATACATAAAACAATAGCTAATACAATCTAGATGGTGGTAAAACATAAAAGAAGAATCGTGACACATTATATAGGTATTGATCTTCAACACGTGGACACATTGGCGCCCCATCGACTAAAAATGTAATGCTTTCATAAAGACTCATAAGTCAAAGAACTGTGGCATTACAAATGTACCATTTGCCACACTGTCCACTACCTGTTCAAAATGGAAAGTTGCATGTTCACAATTATATCAATAGACATCTCTCCTCATTTCATTTGTCAAAGGTCTAATTATAATACTGCCTGAATCATACATCACATGCTTGAATCAAAAATGAATAAATTTCAATTCTTGAGACAGACTTTTGGATGTGAGAGGATTTGAAATGAAAAGTATATATATTATTTGGATTATAATTTACAATGGAATTCCGGTAAAAAAAATGTGATGATGAAAAGCTAGGAAGGAAAATTATCAGCAAGATAGGACAAAAACTGAGTTCGTTTTATAAATGAACTCGTCACACTATACATTAACCGAATAGGACTAAACCACAAAATATTGTTTTATAAATGAACTCGTCACACTATCCATTAACCGAATAGGACTAAACCACAAAATATTGTTTGATTGATCATTTTGTTATATATGTCTCAATGTCATCAATTATGTTAAGTTTTGTCACATTTGATAGAAGAAGCATAATCCATCATAATCAACATGGAGAAAGTAGAACTGTTTAAGTTCTATTAATTTCCATACAAGTGAGACCCAAAAAAATGATATAATCTTAAATGACATCAAATTAGTTTTTTTCAATTCCACATGTGACGTTGGGAAACATAGTGTCATACTTAGAAATACCCAACCGATATAGACTGAAAATTGTGTCATGCCAATGGAATGCTTATGGCCATTGAATCTAACCGCCGTTTTAGTGTCTACCCCAGTGGTGATTTCGGAGGGAGGGAGCCGCAAACCATCCACTCCCATCCCCACCCCCCAAATATAAGTGTTTCTATGCGGACCCCCACCTCCACCCCCACTGGCGGATTCAGCATTTTGAAAAGGGGGGGGGGGGGGGCGCGCTAATGGAAAAAATTTTCCTTAATTGCTTTTGGGCTGAGTTTTACATTAAAAACAAATGCAAAATTTTCCCAAAAAAGGGAGGGGCGCCCCCCCCCCCCCCCCCTCTGGATCCGCCACTGACCCCTACCCTGCTTCTGAATCCTTCAACTACGTAGGTATCTGTCCCTGGCCTGTAATTACACCCGTCTATCAGGCTAGTTGTTTAGAAAACGCACTAGCCCGCCATGATTTACTATAGTGATGGTACTGGCTTGCTAGTCCTAAGATCGAAGACTACAGGGATGTTACACACTTCCCTTTCTCCAATTAGCTTTCGGGGTCTTGGATGCATCATCAAATTCATAGCTGTCGTCAGCCCAACTTGCTTTTGGAGTCTTGAAACTATTGTCCAACTTTGATTCTGCCTTGGCAAAACTAGCGTTTTGAGTCGTACAGTCTACATCAATATCGGAGTTCTCTTTTGTCCAACTAGCTTTAAGAGTCTTGAAAACAGTGTCAGAATCGAAGCTTTCTGTTGTCCAATTAGCTTCTGGAGTCTTTTCTTCCTCTATATTTTCCGGTAATTCTTTCTTGGATAATTTCTTGAGGTCAGAGGTGCTAGAGTTTGATCCATCCACTGAGTGTGTATCCATGATAAAGGCAATTATTTCAGGAACTTTGAGCTGTTCTGTAAAGAAAACGAGAGCCATCCTGGGTTATACATTTCATAATTAAATATGGATGTGAACCTATTCATGTCTTAAAATCGGCAGTGGGACATTTCTTCTTCTTTTTTTTTTTCTTTTTTTTTTCATTTGACACTATTGGTTAATACCTATTTTAATGGGTGCTATACCCAACAAGGCATTAACACGAGACATTAAAGCTTCCAGCGTGATATGTGCACATTCTACATGGGTAATGATGGAATATTACCGTTGTCTATACCTTATCGTATCTTAAGCGGTGATCTACCCTGCCATTTTGTAAAAGTCACTCACACTTTCAACCAATAAAATATAGTTGTGAGTTCACAGAAAGAGCTGATCGTTTTCATCACCTCTTCAAATGATATTATTTTTGTAAAAAGTAGACCTTCTAAATTTTTCAACCATTAAAATAATAATGATAATTTAATAAAAACAGGCAAAGTGTTCAGATCATGTCTCTTAGTCTGATTATATTATGTGTACTTAGCAGAGCTGCAACTAGCTGAGGCATAGGGCGTAAAACTACTCATTCACCGTCAAAGGGAGAGGGATCTTCGAGTTGTGTAAGTTAGTAACTGTAAGTATAACAAATCGCTACACTGAGCTTAATGTCCCGTAAAGAGTACAGAGTAAAGTGTACAACTGTACAGCCGCAGCCATGTTCGTCAATCTAAATCCTCTTTACCTGGGTACTAATTTGGAGGCAGTATGAGAATAAGAAAATATTCACAGAGCTATACTGTGTTAATATTTTGCACTCGTGATGGCTAACCATATATCCGTTTGTATTGACATGAATGTGCGCTAAACAGCCACTGCGCAAGCAGTTCTGGGGTGCTTTCCCAACTCATATTTGTTAAATACATAATATACACAAATACAAATGTAAAATAGAGACCAACCATCTAATAAAGAGCGATCACACCCTCTTTGGACCTATGAGCTGCTTTCACTGGATGAACTTAACCGTAATATAATATAATTCTCCCTAGTGAAAGTGCCATTAATTTTCTCTCTATAGTGAAAGTGTTGTCTATAAGACCTTAGTACATGAGTACATACATATTTAGATTGGTATCATTATCAAGAAATTTAATTCAAACTGACACGTTATATAGCTTTTAAGAATGAAAAGGAGTCAGAAGATGCGTTTACAACCTCTGTATACCCCTGAGTATGCATTAAAGTCAATGCTGGTGGTTCTATAGCACACTGAGGGTGGTTAACTTCAACATTGCATCAGCAACTAGGACCCAATCAGACATACATGGTTGGAGCATTTTTCTCACACAAATCGCACTCAAGGAGTACTTGAAGAGCCAC